>CM059422.1:37395873-40112540 GCA_030378225.1 Knoxia roxburghii | reverse complement strand
TAATGATAAATTTTAAAATTATATTATATAAATAAAAAAGATGTGTCTAGCCTTTTTTTTAGAAAGGTAATTTAGTTTAACATTTGAATACATTTAATTTTATAAATTTATTTTATAATTCAAACTTCAGAATTCAGTATTCAGCTTTTAGCCTTCATATTTCAGACATATTTTCTAATTTTATCAAACAAACTAACTTAATGCATTCAGTTTTTAGAATTCAGACTTCAGATCTCAAATTAAGTTTTATCAAACGGACCTTAGATGCTAAATTCTTTTATCAAACAGACCCTTAGTTTCATACTGTCAAGGCAGACAATGGTTCATATCACCTATGAGCCCAAGGACACAAATGGTAGGAGCCACATCTATAATTCTAATCCAGGAGAAACTGGCTATACCTACTTGCTTGTAGGGTTTGCATCTCAAAGGGGAAGAATGTAAATTTATGTCTCACATCGTTAGTTTAGTGACTAATTTTTTTAATATAAATTCTAGTTTTATAAACTACTAATAAGTTGGATTAATCATTTTGTCATAACAAGTACGGAATTTGAAAGTTAAGCTTGAATGTTATCGTTAGTTTATTGACTGAGTGATTTGTATATAAGTTTTAACTTCATATGCTACTAATAATTTGGGTTAAACATTTTGAACTAGCGAAAATAAAACGTGATAGTTATTGAGTTAGTCTATGAAGTTGAGATGTTACAATTTGGATTGTCTTTATGACAGATATTTCACGGCAATTTTTTTCCTACAACTAGGTGTACAAGTAGGATGGTATCCATAGTAATTTTTGTATATAAAACATGTCATTAAATGATGTTTCTCAATTTTCCTCTTCTTAAATTGAGGTCATTAATGATGTTTCCCATAGTAGTTTTTATTTTTGTTTTAATTTTTACTATGTGTACAGATTTTTATAGTACACTTAGTTGTACTATATAAGTATTCACCACTCTCATAATTTGGACAACGTATAATTGACTTTTATTAAAAAATATATAAAATAATATCTTACCTACCACAAACACGTCATCTTTAAACACGTGCGCTTTATTGTTGCGGAGGTCTCGTATTTAAATACGTGTGTTTTATCGTTGCAGGTCGTAAAGAACGTTAAGGTAATTATTTTTTTTCGAGAAAATTATAATGACTTTTTTTAAGGAGTTGTTCAATTATTTTATAAATTTTTTAATAAATTTTTTACATTTGTGTCATCCCTCCATGCATTTGTGATTTGAATTTATTTTTAAAATTTTTTTCACCTTCACTAAGGAAAATGTGTCGATTGTCACTAGTATGTTTAGAAATAAGTTATTATTAAGGCTAGTGTTATATCGCGTCCCCTTTTGTTATTGGACGCCCCCTTTTTTTTTAAAAAAAAATCCTTTATTTTGTTAAGTATTGTCTCCTTATTGTTTATCTTCTGTCCCTCATATTATTACCTAATTGCCCTTAATTAATGTTAGTTTTGAATACAGAAAAGCTATGGCTTGTATCAAAAACTAATATCCATAGATGACATATCATTTTGTTTCAGTATTAAATTGTTCCATTATATCATAGAATTAGATAACGGGGTGTGTGAAAGACACAGTAGATACCGTTATTGGTTAAAGTATTGATATATAAAAAGTATGCTCGTAACTGAGATAGTCTGAACATACTATCGGTATAGGTTATCGTGTGATTTGGATATTAGTTTATCTAGACTAGTTTAAATCACGCGGATATGCCCGAGGCATATTGAGCACGACCAGTTTGGATAGAATTGACTTATACTGATCGGCGTAGTGAATTCGGTCATAGTATTCAGTCTCTCAATCCCGAGATTGGGACGGGCGTGAGAGTTGGATATCGTATGCTTTGATTTGCCAAAGAGTGCGGTCAATTGAGGCTTATACCTCGGTAGGTTGGGTATGCGGTGTTTAGTTTCTTATGTACCGTTGCTAGTCAGAGGAATCCACGTACCGGTTCGCCAGGTTGATGGTGCTCCCGAGATGAGCTCGTAAGGTCTATTATACTAAACCCGGCTGGTGGACTTTATGTCCGGTATAATAAAAGGTCGAGTGGTACTAATCTCGGATACCAAGAAGTCGGTGAATTAGTTTGTCAGTAAATTGATAAACCGACGAGCGCTAGATCTTTAATGTGGGGAGATAGAAGAAAAATAGTGGCGCGATGTAAAGTCGTTTTTAAGCGGTAGTTCTATAGTTAGTCCGATAGTGGTACGACTAATTATGTATTTGACTAATCGACAAAGTGAATTAATTAATCCTAAAGGTTTAATTAATATTTAATCGACAAAGTGAATTAAAAAATTAATTCTATTTGAATTAATTAATTCAAAGGGTTTGCTTAAATTAAATTAACGAAGTGAGTTAAGAAATTAATTCGAATGGGTCGATTGGAGTTGATTAGTCGGGAAAGACTAAGCGTCAACGAAAGTCAAATTAAAAGGCCCAACTCAAAAGCCCATTAGGTCTTCATTAGAGCTCACTATAAATATAAAGCTTAAGGCCAAAGATAATTAAGAAAATCTTGCAAGACATTTATGTCTTCCTTAGAGTGAGAAAGTTATAGAGAGAAACTCTCTTCCCTTTTGAGTTTTCTTTCAAAAACGAACTTGGATTCTCACTTCTCAATTTAGATTAAGTTTGAAAGATTAAACTTTTAGATAGGCCATCGATTTTTGGAGTTGCCCACTGCTGGAATAACTGTTCACGGGTTACTGTTCACGGTTGCTGTTCACGGGTTACTATTCACCATTGTCTTGGTGAGATGGCAGCCACTTCTAATCACTCTGGGGTGCTTGATCCAGCTGGGTTTGTGTTGATCTCTTCCTTGGGTTGGTGATCCACAATCCCGGTTGTCCAGATCGTGACCGGAGTTGAAGTGGGTTCGATTTTATTGGCGAGAAAAGTAGTGGGCAGCAGTTTTTTGGGTTAAAGGTTTGATCTTTTGGGCAGATTTAATCTAATTGTGGGATTTTCTTTGTGAATTTCTCGTGGGATTTGGTAGCACACTTCGATAGATTATTGCCCACGCAATATTCGAAGTTTTCTCGGAGTCATCTATTGGATTTCTCATGGAATTCGCAATTAAAGATTTGGATTTTCTTATTGCGTTGGACTTTGCTTCAAAGGTATAACCTTTAATCTTTCCGCTTTTAATTAAAGGTGTAATCTTTGTGCGTTAGATGTCGATTTAATAAATTAAATAAGTATAAGCCTAGATCCATTCGTGGGTAAATGAATTTGAGCCTGAGCTTTGTCGAAAGCTTCCGATTCTGGAATGCATTGCACGAAAGTGAGGTTTTCGATTTAGCCCGGGCTTGTTCTGTTTTCCTTCAAAATGGTATCAAAGCGTAGGTTTCGGTCTTATACTTATTTGATTTATTACACGGCTTTATTTTGGCATTATTATTTTTGTCGAAATGTTTAAACAGGTGGTTATTGGTTTCCCGACTATTATGGTAGAATTTTATTTTTCATTCATAAACCCCGGGACATGTCCGGGCTCGTATTGTTTTTGAATGGAAATGTCTGTAATAGTAATAACCACGAGCTGGAGCCATGTAGGATTAGAAAAATCTTGTAGTAGGATTTGATCTAATCATGTCGTCTTGAAATTCCTAAAAAAAAATGCCTTTGTATATAGGAATTTATGTATTATGACGAAGACGTTATTTTGGGTAACTTATATTCGCGGGTATTGGTTTCTCGTAAATTTGGGTGATTCCTAATTACGTAGTAAACCGAGAAAACTCGGGCGAATCGAGAGGAATCCAAATAACGAGTAGGAGCGACATGACGGGACGTGTCACCGAGACGTCAAGGAATCAACGATAGAGAAGACCATAATAGTCTGGAAATTTTATTTCTTTAATTTCCCGTATTTATGTCATTTCGTTGATTGTGTGTTTTCGATTTATTTTGCATGAACGAAAACCAAACCAAACCGTTTTAAAAAGTAAAGTGCAATTAACTAAGGTAGATTATTCGCATATTAAAACTCCAACGGTTTTATGGGTGCGAATATCCATAGTTAAGATATTGCATGTTAAAACGTAAAAATCCTCAAATTTAAAAATCTAAGTGGGAGCGGGTTGGTAAATATCCCCATGGCCTCCATTACGGGTTCATTGGTGATGTGGTTATTCTTGCGAGTTGGTATTATGGCCTTCCTCCATGCGGACAACTCTTCAATCACAGATATCACCGAAATGAATTTTCGAAGGGATGACTATAGTGAGTTTAATTGGAGAAAGTTGCGACACCCTCTCTGTTGAGTCGCATTAGTATCCTAAGTAACAAACTTAGAAGTCACGTAATGGCATACGCTTAGTGCACTATTTATAGTATTCCTCCCGCGAGGTTACGCTATTTATGTGTACGGCTAAAAGCATTGACTATTAATTTCATTGATTATAAGATCGTTGGTTAGATAATGAAATTAATGAACTTCGGTTCTTCTCGAACGAATGTGGGTTGGCGTAGACGTTCACTCGCGTGACCTGCGTTAATCCCGGTGTGAGAGATGTCGATGGAGATTATACTGTTTTTGAGGATTTCAATATTTTCAAAAAAGTATAATGAAATTTGACTGTTTATTTTTCAGTTGTTGATATGTCGTTCAACCCGCTAGCTGTCATTTTGAACCAGAACAAACTTACGGGTCCAAATTATATTGACTGGAAACGTAACCTGGACATTGTCCTTACTGCTGAAAGTTATAGGTACGTGCTCACTGAGGAGTGCCCCCTTAAGCCCAACGATGATGCCACCCCTGAGCAGCGAGAGCCATATACAAGGTGGCAGAAGGCTGATGAGATTACCCAGTGCTACATCTTGGCTTCTATGTCGAGTGTACTGCAGCACCAGCATCAGTTGTTTACCTCAGTATACGATATGATGCTCAACCTCAGGGGGTTGTTTGGACATCAGGGCAGGGCAGCCAAACAGTCAGCTATGAGGAAACTCATGAATGCTAGGATGGCTGAGGGTACTTCAGTGAGGGATCGCGTGCTAGACATGACAAGCTGCATCAATGTGATTGAGGTATTGGAAGGTGACATTGATGGGGAGACCCAGGTCGATATCATCCTCCAGAGCTTGCCTCCCAATTTTGAGCAGTTTCGATTGAACTACAATATGGGGAATCTCTCATATTCACTTCCCGAGCTTATGACTGCATTGGTGTCTGCTGAGGGCCTATTCGCAAAAAAGAAGCAAGCCATGGCTACTATTGGTCCCTCAGGTTCCTCTGCTGGGCCCAAAGCCAGGAAGCAAAAGAGGAAGAGAGGCCAGAAAGCAGGAGCTGATCATGGACCCAAGGCGGGCATTGCCAAGAAGCACAAGCCGAAAGGAAAATGCTCCAGATGTGGCAAAGCAGGACATTGGAAGAAGGATTGCCCAAAGCCTCGAGGTATGTGTAAATTTTTCCTAGTTACTGATACGTGTTTAGCGGCGATTCCCACATATACTTGGTGTGTGGATTCAGGAGCCACTGATCATGTTTGTAATTCTTTGCAGGGGTTACAAGTGACCCGGCTACTTAGAGAGGGAGAGTTGTAGGTCTACCTTTGGGATACTACCAGAGTTTTTGTTGTTGCAGTGGGAGTGCTCTGTCTTTATTTTTCAGACTCAGTTTTATATTTAAGAGATTGTTTATATTTACCCAGTTTTCGGAAGAATTTACTTTCAGTTTCTAAACTTATTTTGGATGGTTATAAGTGTTTTTTTTCTGATAGATCTATTTTTATTAGAAAAAGCCAGAAGCTTATATGTTCCGGTACATTTTGACAATCTGTATTTAATCAAGACATACTCCCCAGTAATGCAAAATACAGAAACTAGTAACTCATCACCGAATCATAGTAAGAGAAAGGAGTCTTCTCATTTGAATCAAACTTATCTTTGGCACCTGAGACTCGGTCACATCAACCTTAGTAGGATTCACTCATTGGATATTGACAGCTATCCGACCTGTGAGTCCTGCTTGGAGGGTAAGATGACCAAGAGGCATTTCAAGGCAAAGGGGTATAGGGCCAAGGAGGTTTTAGAGTTGATTCATTCTGACTTGTGTGGGCCTATGAAAGTTCAGGCTAGAGGTGATTATGAGTATTTCGTAACTTTCATGGATGATTACTCTAGATGTGGATACATATACCTGATGCGCCACAAGTCTGAATGTTTTGGCAAGTTCAAAGAGTTTAAGGCTGAGGTGGAAAACCATCTGGGTAAGAGTATCAAGGCCTTGTGATTTGATCGCGGTGGCGAATACCTCTTTAGTGAATTTAGGTCCTATTTGTCGGAGGATGGTATTCAGACCCAGTTGTCTACACTGGCACACCCCAGCAGAATGGTGTAGTAGAGATGAGGAATAGGACTCTTATGGATATGATTAGACCGATGATGAGTTATAGCGAATTGCCTATATCATTTTGGGGTTTAGCCTTGGAGTCAGCGTGTTATCTCCTTAATCTCGTACCATCTAAGTCTGTGCCTTCGACTCTAATGGAGCAGTCTGAGACATCTCAGGATTTGGGGTTGTCCAGCATATGTGCTTAAGGTAGACACGGCCAAACTAGATGCGAGATATGAGATTATGCTTTTTGTAGGCTACCCCAAAGAACAAAAGGTGGTCTTTTTTATAGTCCTCAGGATCAGAAGGTGGTGGTGAGCACCAATGACAGATTTCTTGAGGAGGACTATGTTTTAGATCACAAGGCAAAGAGCAAGGTAGTATTGGAAGAGCTTAGGGGTGAGTTTACAATTCCAGATGCACGAGTACAGGAAGACACACCACAAGAGACTGCACACACTATCACAGATGATGCTCTTGCACAGGCTGCGCCTCGTCGTAGTGGGAGGGTTGCTAGACAGCCCGAGAGGTACATGGGTTTGGATGAGTCTTCGGACTTTATCCCTGGCGCTCATGAACCAGACCCAGTTAGCTACAATGAGGCTCTCCAGGATAAAGATGCAGATTCTTGGTAGAGAGCGATGATTGCTGAGATGGGTTCTATGGACTCAAATCAGGTCTAGGAGCTGGTAGACCTTCCTGATGGGTTTTGGCCTATTGGGTGCAAATGGGTCTACCAACGAAAGAGAGGATCTGACGGGAGGGTTGAGACCTTCAAGGCTAGGCTTGTGGCGAAGGGGTATACTCAGAAAGAGGGGATCGATTATGAGGAGACCTTGTCCCCGGTAGCTATGCTTAGGTCGATCTGGATTCTCTTGGCCATAGCTGCTCATATGGACTATGAGATTTGGCAGATGGACGTCAAGACAGCTTTCCTTAATAGAAGTCTTGAGGAGACTATCTTTATGCAGCAACTAGAGGGTTTCATTGTTGAGGGCCAAGAGCACAAGGTATGCATGCTTAGGAGGTCTATTTATGGACTTAAGCAAGCATCCAGATCTTGGAACATCCATTTTGACGAGGTTATCCAGTCCTATGGATTCACTCAGTGTCCGGATGAGCAGTGTGTTTATCGCAGGCGTGATGGTGATACGGTGGTGTTCCTCGTACTTTACGTACATGACATCATTCTGATTGGCAACAGTAAGAAGGTGTTGTCCGACGTAAAGGCATGATTGTCCAGGCAATTTGATATGAAGGATTTGGGAGAAGCTGGACATATCCTTGGGATCAAGATTATTCGAGATCGTAGGAGACGTTCTCTGACTCTTTCCCAGGCATCCTACATAGATATGATTCTGGCCAGTTTTAACATGCAAAACTCCAAGAAGGGTTCACTACCTTTCAGGCATGGGGTGCATTTGTCTAAGGAGCAATGTCTCAAAATTGCTGAGGAGATAGATGCCATGAAGGCGGTACCCTATGCTTCTGCAGTGGGTAGCCTCATGTATGCTATGTTATGTACGAGGCCTGATATTTGCTTTGCCGTTGGCATGGCTAGCAGATATCAGAGTAACCCTGGGAAGGCTCACTGGGAGGCAATAAAATGCATTCTCAAGTACTTGCGCAGGACGAGAGATTATGTTCTAGTATATAGAGCGCAGGAGGTTGTACCGTTGGGTTACACAGATTCGGAGTTTCAAGGTGATTTGGACAAGAGTAAGTCTACCTCTGGGTTTGTGTTTACTCTAGGAGGTGGAGCCGTAGTATGGTGGAGTGTCAAGCAGAAATGCGTGGCGGACTCCACCATGGAGGCTGAGTACGTTGCCGCATCAGAGGCAGCGAAAGAAGCTGCATGGCTCCGGAGCTTCCTGATGGACTTATATATGGTTCCTGAGTTGCCTAGGTCTATCACAGTTTACTGTGATAACAATAGTGCAGTTGCTAACGCGAGGGAACCACGAGCCCATAAGGCGAGTAAACACATAGAGCACAAGTACCACCTGATACGAGAGATCGTAAAGAGGAGAGACGTGATCGTGGCCAAGATAGCATCAAATGACAACCTTGCAGATCCGTTCACAAAGCCATTGACCCCAAAGGTCTTTGAGAGACATGTGGAGGGGCATGTGAGTTAGATTCTTGAGGGAGCCATGTGAGTGAGCTTAAAGGTGTTCTGGAGATTTCATTGTTACAGCAGTGCAATAGTGGGTTGGACAGTTTTTGTACTTCTTAGCATAGCTTTGAGTATTAATGGGAGATTGTTAGTTTTGAATACAAAAAAGCTATGGCTTGTATCAAAAACTAATATCGACAGATGACATATCATTTTATTTCAGTATTAAATTGTTCCATTATATCATATAACTAGATAACGGGGTGTGTGAAAGACACAGTAGATACCGTTATTGGTTAAAGTATTGATATATAAAAAGTATGCTCGTAACTAAGATAGTCTGAACATACTATCGGTATAGGTTATCGTGTGATTTGGAAATTAGTTTATCTAGACTAGTTTAAATCATGCGGATATGCCCGGGGCATATTGAGCACGACCAGTTTGGATAGAATTGACTTATACTGATCGGCGTAGTCAATTCGGTCATAGTATTAAGTCTCTCAATCCCGAGATTGGGACGGGCGTGAGAGTTGGATATCGTATGCTTTGATTTGCCAAAGAGTGCGGTCAATTGAGGCCTATACCTCTGTAAGTTGGTATGCGGTGTTTAGTTTCTTATGTGCCGTTGCTAGTCGGAGGAATCCACGTACCGGTTCGCCGGGTTGATGGTGCTCCCGAGATGAGCTCGTAAGGTCTATTATTCTAAACCCGGCCGGTGGACTTTATGTCCGGTATAATAAAAGGTCGAGTGGTACTAATCTTGGATACCAAGAAGTCGGTGAATTAGTTTGTCAGTAAATTGATAAACCGACGAGTGCTAGATCTTTAATGTGGGGAGATAGAAGAAAAATAGTGGCGCGATGTAAAGTCATTTTTGAGCGGTAGTTCCATAGTTAGTCCGATAGTGGTACGACTAATTATGTATTTGACTAATCGACAAAGTGAATTAGTTAATCCTAAAGGTTTAATTAATATTTAATCGAAAAATTGAATTAATTAATTCTAAGGGTTTGATTAAATTAAATTAACGAAGTGGGTTAAGAAATTAATTCGAATGGGTCGATTGGAGTTGATTAGTCGGGAAAGACTAAGCGTCAACGAAAGTCAAATTAAAAGGCCCAACTCAAAAGCCCATTAGGTCTCCATTAGAGCTCCCTATAAATAGAAAGCTTAAGGCCAAAGATAATTAAGAAAATCTTGCAAGACATTTATGTCTTCTTTAGAGTGAGAAAGTTCTAGAGAGAAACTCTCTTCCCTTTTGAGTTTTCTTTCAAAAACAAACTTGGATTCTCACTTCTCGATTTAGATTAAGTTTGAAAGATTAAACTTTTAGATAGCCCATCGATTTTTGGAGTTGCCCACTGTTGGAATAACTGTTCACTGGTACTGTTCATCGTTACTGTTCACCGTTTTCTTGGTGAGATGGCAGCCACTTCTAATCACTCCGGGGTGCTTGATCCAGCTGGGTTTGTGTTGATCTCTTCCTTGGGTTGGTGATCCACAATCCCGGTTGTCCAGATCGTGACTGGAGTTGAAGTGGGTTCGATTTTATTGGTGAGAAAAGTAGTGGGCAGCAGTTTTTTGGGTTAAAGGTTTGATCTTTTTGGCAGATTTAATCTAATTGAGGGATTTTCTTTGTGAATTTCGCGTGGGCTTTGGTAGCACACTTCGATAGATTATTGCACACGCAATATTCAAAGTTTTCTCGGAGTCATCTATTGGATTTCTCGTGAAATTCGCAATTAAAGATTTGGATTTTCTTATTGCGTTGGACTTCGCTTCAAAGGTATAACCTTTAATCTTTTCGCTTTTAATTAAAGGTGTAATCTTTGTGCGTTAGATGTCGATTTAATAAATTAAATAAGTATAAGCCTAGATCCGATCGTGGGTAAATGAATTTGAGCATGAGCTTTGTCGAAAGCTTCCGATTCTGGAATGCATTGCACGAAAGTGAGGTTTTCGATTTAGCCCGGACTTGTTCTGTTTTCCTTCAAAATGGTATCAAAGCGTAAGTTTCGGTCTTATACTTGTTTGATTTATTACACGGCTTTATTTTGGCATTATTATTTTTGTCAAAATGTTTAAATAGGTGGTTAATGGTTTACCCCAACTTTCCTATTTTTTAATATCCTAAACATGACTAGAAGCAAGGTTAAACACACCCCAATCATTGAGGAAGATGAAAGAAAAACTACTATGAGAAAAGGATCAGATAACTTGTTTAAAAGATCAAATGAACTTTGAATTTTATGTGACATTGAAATGGCTGCAGCTGTGCAGGATCCAAAAGACAACGAAGTGGCGTTTTGGGCATCCAATGAAGCTGCCATGGAGAAAGTTACAAGGTTTCTCAATGTGCCAGATGCAGAGGAAGAAGAAGAAGATAACCACTCACCACAACTTCCTCACTGAGAACGCGAAAACCAGGGATGAAAACCTGAAGAAAATACATGACAACAATAAGCAGTTTGAAGGTAAGTATCTTGATGACCAATTTCAGAAAAGAAACTTGACGATTAAATATTTGGATTGGAGGCAAACTAACTGCGGGATCACTTATTTGAATGATTGTGAGAAATTTGTGGAGAAAAAAACTAAAGAACTTCAACGCTTGGAGTGCCAACAGAAGCAGCCCGATTCAGAATTGGGAATCCACCAGCAGCACGATCAGCCACCTACTGAGGTTGTAGATGCTGATGTCTACATTCCGAGCCCAGCTCAAGAACAGCAACAGTAGGAGCAACTGCCGCGAGAGTCAGATCCCATCATTGAACATCCAGTGGTGAATTCAATTTTAGCTGATGAGAGTCGTTTTTTAGATATCATGTTTTGAAATCAAAGCACGATGGATGCGTCTCAAGAACAAAACAACGCTCACTCTGGTAAAGCTACTGATCGGAATGCAGAAGATGATGCATCTCCGACACCACCAAATGACGGTGCCAACTCCTCTGTTGGAAATGAAACTAAGTAGGTGGTTTGATGCCATGCATGAACATCTAGTTTAGTTTGGGATTCCTATTCCTAAGTTGTATTATTATTGTCGTTTTTAGTTGTTTTGAAAAAAAAAATCATTTCATGACCTTTTAGATTTGTGTCGATCTAATTTCAATTATATAGGAATTTCAATTTCCTTGTATCTTTTCTATTTTCGAAATCAAGAAAATTAATATAATCATCTCAAGTTTTTTTTCTTTTATTGATTTATTATTAATATTTATTCTTCAATTAATAACATGACTATAATCTTCTAACCTAATTCAACTCAAAAGTGTAATTCCTTTGTTCAATTGCGATTACATCACATACAATAATTAATAATTATTAATACAAATTCGTTTATTAGAAAAAATAACCACTGAATGTTGCATTAATTAAGAAGATTATTTCACTAAGTCATTGAACGACAATTTAAAACTTTGGCATCATTCTATTAGGGGTCATTGGCAAAAATAATGAATTATTCACTTTCATTTATTATTTAATCGCGATACATTATACAATGTTGAAAAAATAATAAGTGAGCGTACATAATCTATCAGTTAGTATATGGTACTACTAGGAGTAAACAAAATGCAGTACTCCTAGCAAAAAAAAAAAAGACAAAAAAAGAGACAAAAATTGAGGCAGATTGACGGTGTATTTAACGCGCCTGTTAGATATACACTCAGCAGCCTCTCTCTCCTCAAACCCTAATCTATTCACTCTCTCTCATATTCTCCTTCAGCAGCCTCTTTTCTTTCTTCTCTCGCACCGATTCTGACCATTCCGAGAAGATTTTTGAAGATATCTCACCGCTAAAATACTCTCCACATCTCAAGCTTCAAAACCCATACCATTTTCTACAATTTCGCCGTTTTTTGGGTTTGAGAGAACCCTAAATCAGCCATGAAAATGAAAAGAAAACTAGGGTTTTATAGATCTGAAGAAGGGGATTCGTTTGGTTGTGTTTGCAGCCCATGAAGATGAAAGAAAAATTAGGGTTTTGGCAAAAGATGTGTTTTTTTATGTAAAATCGTATGTTTTTGCTGGCTTGGTGGTGTAAAATGGTGTTGTTTGTGTAAAATGGTGTTTGTATAAAGTGCTGCTTGTTTATGTAAAGTACTGTTGGCTTATGTAAACTTCTGATTCTTTAGTCAAAATGTTGTTTCTTGGTGTAAAATACTATTTTTTGGTTTAAAGTGGTATTTGTTAGTATAAAAACATCGTTTTGATTCATTTTTGTAAAGTGTTGGTTGTTTATGTAAACTGTTGAATGTTTGTGTAAAGTGCTGGTTGTTTATTTTCTGAATGTTTATGTAAACTGGCTGTTGGGCAATGTTTATGTAAACTGCAAAGTTTACTGCAAAGGTTTATGTAAACTGCAAAGTTTATGTAAATTGCAGTTTACTGCAAAGTTTATGTAAACTGGTGCTTGGGCAAAGTTTATGTAAACTGCAGTTTACTGCAAAGTTTATGTAAACTGGTGCTTGGGCAAAGTTTATGTAAACTGCAGTCTGCAAAGTTTATGTAAACTAGTACTTGGACAAAGTTTATGTAAACTGCAGTTTACTGCAAAGTTTATGTAAACTGGTGCTTGGGCAAAGTTTATGTAAACTGCAGTCTGCAAAGTTTATGTAAACTAGTACTTGGACAAAGTTTATGTAAACTGCAGTTTACTGCAAAGTTTATGTAAACTGGTGCTTGGGCAAAGTTTATGTAAACTGGTGCTTGGGCAAAATTTATGTAAACTGCAGTTTACTGCAAAGTTTATGTAAATTGGTGCTTGGGCAAAGTTTATGTAAACTGCAGTTTACTGCAAAGTTTATGTAAACTAGTACTTGGACAAAGTTTATGTAAACTGCAGTTTACTGCAAAGTTTATGTAAACTGGTGCTTGGGCAAAGTTTATGTAAACTGCAGTTTACTGCAAAGTTTATGTAAACTGCAGTTTACTGCAAAGTTTATGTAAACTGCAGTTTACTGCAAAGTTTATGTGAACTGGTGCTTGGGCAAAGTTTATGTAAACTGCAGTTTACTGTAAAGTTTATGTAAACTGGTACTTGGGCAAAATTTATGTAAACTGCTGTTTACTGCAAAGTTTATGTAAACTGGTACTTGGGCAAAGTTTATGTAAACTGCAAAGTTTACTGCAAATGAATCAAAATGATATTTTTACACTAACAAAGATCATTTGAACTAGAAAAGAGTATTTAACATAAAAGAAAAGCATTTTGACAAAAGAATCAGTAGTTTACATAAGACAACAGAACTTTTGCAGAACGTAGCTCTGTTCTTTGTTATTTTTCGGAAAATATAGAAAGCCAAAGTTGCTTATATAAATTTCTGAGCAAACCTTATGTAAAGAGGTTTAAATCGAGCTATAGTTTGCTTAAATCGGACAAAGAATGAAGAAGATATGAATTTCTGAAGTACAGTCATTACTTCAATTTTTTTTGCGAAAAGAACAGCACTTGCAGCTCTGTTTCAGAGTTAATTTATGGGAGATTTACAAGTCCAAATAAAGATCTGTAAAATTATGTGTAATCCTTGTAAAGAGAGGTTTAAAATTAGGGCTGGCAATTTCTGACACGACACGAAAATCGAACACGAACCCTACACGAAACAGGTCGGGTTAGGGTCAGGATTTTGGACCCGAAAAAAAAAACCAGGTCGGGTCCGGGTCGGGTCCAACAGTATAAGGTCAGAATCAGGTCAACCCGCTGGGTTTCTGGGTTGACTTGATGACCCAAAAATAGATTGGGTATAAAAAATAGATTAGGTACTCTCTTCTCCCTTTCATTTTCTCTCTCCCCGATTTCATTTCATCCCCTGCCTGCCGCACCTTTTCCTCTGCCAAATCGCCGTCGCCAAGCCATCAGGTCTTCACCCGATGCCACCACTCCTCGATCGACGCCAACAAGTTTCCCTCTCTGCCCGAAGCTACCCATCCATTAGCCTCGCCACATCCTGCCGCCAGGAACCACCATCTTCCGCCACCCTATTGAATTAATTATTCCCGATTTCTCTCTCCGCCCGAACCCTCCCTCTCCCTCATTGTCCTTCCAGAAACCTATTTCCACTCCTTCATCGATTTTGGGGAAGTTAAGCAAATATCCAAATATAAGCCCCAATATTCTCAATCGTGAAAGATAAAAGCTCTGGATGTTGTAAGAACAAGGGAGAGGAGAAAGAGTGATGGAGAGAAGTGATGTCAAGAACAGGAAGCTTCGGGTTCAAGCCATTCAACCACAATTAAGTTCAGTTCAGAACTAAATATGTAGGTAAATGCAATCAAACCATCTTATTTCCATTGAAGTTAATGTTAAATTTTGTAAATGTTTATGATTTCTTTATGAGCAGAACTAGTTTAGAACTAGTTTCTCAACTGTAATTTTGATGCCTGGAATTTGGTGGATCATTGTTGTGTTAGGATGTTTCGTAGTTGCAGTCTTTGCTAAAATGCATAGGAGAATTCTTTGGTGATTAGGTAAACGAGGAAGGAAAAATCATGTCTTATCATCAGATTATGATGTTTCTTTAATCTCGTTGCTTGCATTAGTTCTCACTTTTCTTTCTTTCATGTTCATGCAACAGGTTAACATAAAGCAATGATGGAAGGAAGCAAAGAAAGCCAAAACCATGGGGAGGATGCTTCAGTTACTGGAGTAGTAGAGGGATCATCATCGCAAGTCAAGAAAGGAGATAAGAGAAAAAGAAACCTTAACTCAGACGTTTGGGTTCACTTCAAGATGCTTTCTTTAGAAGAAACCGAGGGGATTCTTAAATGTGTATGCATTAAATGTGGGCAGCGATATAATGCGGGTAGCGAAAATGGCACAGGTAATCTTCTTCGCCATGTTGAGAGATGCATTAAAACAACTAATAAAGAGATTGGTCAATATATGATTGTGGCTGATAAAAATTCTGCCTTGATGTCAAAGTTTACTTATTTTCAAGAGAAATTTAGAGAGCTGGTCGTACATGCTATAATTCGACATAATCTGCCATTTTCTTTTGTTGAATATGATGCGATATGGAATGTGTTTAAGTATCTTGAGCCTGGTGCTCTTAGATTTAGTAGGAATACTACTAAGGCTGATGTTAAGAAAATATATATGAAAGAGTTCAATCGCCTTTTCAATGAGTTGGATGAATGTCGTGGTAGAATAAGTTTGACTAGTGATGCTTGGACTTCTATTGTGACGGATGGGTATATCTGTTTGACTGCTCACTATATTGACAAGAATTGGAATTTACAAAAGAGGATTTTGAACTTTTCTTACATGTCATCACCACACACTGGTCTACTATTAAGTGAGAAGCTTTATGCATTGCTAAGTAGCTGGGGTATTGAGGGTAAATTATTTTCTATCACTTTGGATAATGCTTCGTCAAATGATGCTTGTGTTGGTCTACTTAGGAGACAGCTTTTATTGAATAATGGTTTGTTGAGTAATGGTAATCTATTTCACGTGAGATGTTGTGCACATATTCTCAATCTGATAGTTCAAGATGGCTTGAAAGAAATTGATATTTCTGTTGAAAAAGTAAGAGAATGTGTGAAATATGTTAAAGGGTCTCAAGGGAGAAAGGAAAAGTTTAATTTATGTATTGAACAATCTTCTTTGAATGGTAAGAAAGGTTTGTTGCAAGATGTGCCTACTAGATGGAACTCTACTTATAAGATGCTTGCAAGTGCCCTTTACTATCGTCTTGCATTTGAGATCCTTCAAGTAAGTGATTCGAATTTCAGAAGCTGCCCAACTTCAGAAGAATGGGAAAAAATTGAGAAGATTTGTGTGTTTCTTGGTGTATTCTATTCTGCCACTACTGCTTTTTTTGGAACTCTTTATCCTACTTCCAATTTGTATTTTCCTCAAGTGTTTATGATTCAAGTGAGATTGGTTGAGGAATCTATGAGCTCAGATTTGTATATGAGCAAGATAGCTGGAAAGATGTTAGATAAGTTTCAAAAATATTGGGCTGAATTTAATGTTTTGTTGGCAATTGCTGTTGTGTTTGACCCTCGGTATAAGTTCCAAATGCTTGAGTTTAGTTATGAAAGGTTATATGGAGCGGATTCTAGTGAATTGCCAAAAGTGAAGGATACACTTTTTAGCCTCTTTGGTGAGTATGAGCAGGTTTCTTCATTTGATCAAAGGTCTATTTTAGCTTCCAAGAATAGAAGAAGTAATGATGAGGAATCTTTGGGTGTGGGTTCTTCTAATGTCTTACAGGTATACTTTATAATTTTTCAAATTCTTTTGTATGTTCTTATTTTTTTCAATAATTTCATTATGATTGAAAGTTTTCTTTTCGTATTCATTATATAGGAATTTCGAGTTTTTCAAGGCAAAAAGCTCAGTTATGGTAATGTAAGAAAGTCTCAATTGGAGTTGTACTTGGATGAGCCAATGACCGATATTGAGACCGATTTGGAAGTGCTTCATTTTTGGAAATCTCAAGAATACAGATATCCAGATTTGGCCAAACTTGCTAGAGATATACTTGCTATTCCAGTATCAACCGTTGCTTCTGAATCAGCTTTCAGTTTTGGTGGTAGAATTCTAGATCATTATCGTAGCTCGCTAGCTCCCAATATTGTTGAAGCACTGATATGTTGTAGGAATTGGCTCTTTGGAAGTGAAGAAGCAGGTAAGCAACTTGCTCGATATCAAGTTTATCATTTTTTTATGTATGTCACATATATTAATTGTGATTTGTCTTTTTAGTAATTGAGGATTTCAAAGCTGATGATGAGTTAATCAAAGATATCCTAGATTTGAAAATTGGAGGAGGAGAAGGAGAATCTGAGGTCGGTAGTTCGAATATATATATAATTGATTTACTTCAATTATATTATTGAGTCAATAATATAATTGATAGTATTTGGTAAGTTTTCTGTCTTTAAATGTTATTTTGTAGGTGACACATGTTTAGGTGTGAAGATTTGAAGATTGTGAAAGATTGATTTCTATATTGGTGTTTGTTATTTATTTTGGAGTTTGGATTTGGTTTGTAATTTTTGAATTTGGATTGGAGTTTATTTTGTTTGGAGATTGGCAAAAAAAAAAAAAAAATAGAAGTTGGATTGTTTGAGGTGGTCGTTACTGGACTAAGTAGTAAGTAAGTAGTAGTTTTATAATTTTGTTGTAAGAAGTTGTCAGTAACTGGACTGAGTAGTAAGTTGTAAGAACTTCTTACTAAGAAGTTGGATTGTGTTAAGTGGCAGTAACTAGTAAGTAGCTTTATAATTTTTAAAATAATTGTTTTGAGTTTTTTTTTTTTTTTTTTTTTTGTGAAAATTCGGGTTGAGTTCGGGTTAAAGGGTCAACAACCCGAAACTGACCTGGTCAAACCGTTGACCAAAGTCAATGGGTTGACCAGGTCGGGTTCGGTTGACCTGATAAAAATCAGGTCGGGTTCGGGTTGGTAATTCTTCAACCCGTTCGGGTTCGGGTCGAGGGCAAAACTGTAAATTTCTCTTTCAACCCGACACGCTGACACGAATTGACAGCCCTATTTAAAACAAGCCAAAGTTTGATCAAAACGGATGAGAAACGATGGAGATATGGAATTCCAAAGTTGGATGACAGCTGCAGAATTTTCACTCCACTTTACATAAACTTTGCAGTTGCAGTTTATGTAAACTGTTACATAAACTTTGCAGTAAATTGCAGTTTACATAAACTTTGCCCAAGCACCAGTTTACATAAACTTTGCAGTAAACTGCAGTTTACATAAACTTTGCAGTAAATTGCAGTTTACATAAACTTTGCCCAAACACCAGTTTACATAAACTTTGCAGTAAATTGCAGTTTACATAAAATTTGCCCAAACACCAGTTTACATAAACTTTGCAGTAAACTTTGCAGTTTACATAAACCTCTGCTGCCCATGTATCTCACTGCCAGTTTACATAAACTTTTAACAAATGAAGCGCGTGAGGAGTGAGAGGAGAGACATGCGCATTTA
The DNA here is from genome assembly GCA_030378225.1 of Knoxia roxburghii. Classification (NCBI taxonomy): domain Eukaryota; kingdom Viridiplantae; phylum Streptophyta; class Magnoliopsida; order Gentianales; family Rubiaceae; genus Knoxia; species Knoxia roxburghii. Next base: position 40,094,093 of record CM059422.1, on the reverse strand, counting down.
ATACGCATTAAATGTGGCTGACCCACTTCTTTTGTGTCTTTTTCTCAAAAAATCCAGTTTTTACCCGATTTTTGCCCAAAAAACCGAGTAGAAGTAAACCGCCCAATTTACTCCTAGGAGTATGATATAATTTGCGCATAATCTATTGTGCACTTTGGTGTATGATATGGATAGTCCGTTGTATCATTCGCTAGTAATTGAAATTAGTTTTTTAAAACTTTTCTTTTGACTTAATAAGAAATATTTTAGTTAGCAAACACAATTTAAATAATTACTATTCATATTTTAAAAATAATCATATTCATTATAACGTTGTAGTCTAATATATAAAATTAATAATTATTTTGAAACGAATATAATATAAAATGTAATTTATGTGATTATAATAAAACTTATATCAATCCTGAGTTCTAATTTTAAGATAAAATCTTGGTATATCTTACGCATTAAAAGTGTTAATTTGGGTCGGTTATCAAAAAACTATTTTGGTAGGAAAATAATATGAGAAGATTTTGGTACATGCATTAAGGTCCTAATTTGGGTCTCAAACAAATTTAATCCAATTAAATAATACATTAATTTTCAATAAAAAGTAAGATTTTCTTTCACAAGTTACCTGTGAAGTCTTAATAATTGGATTTAATTTATAAAATCTGACTTTTTTTTAGCAAATAAAACCTGACTTATTAATTAAGAATCATTATACATTCATCATATACGTGTAATATATTTTTTTTTTGGGAAAAAATTACTGTAAAAAGGTAATAAAATGTCAAAATTTTTTTATCACATAGCTCAATGAGTTTAGTAAGGGTGTGTTTGATAACAACATTCAGCAATTAGACTCTGTTTGATAAACGGTAATTTATATGGTGGTCCTATAGGACCACCATGAATTTTACTCCTACCTCGCTACAGTAGCGCGCTACAGTAGCGCTACAGTTCCGCGCGCTACAGTAACGCGCTACAGTAACGCGCCCTACAGTAAACGCGCTACAGTACCTTCATTTCTTTTGTTATTTTTGGCTATTATGATACATATTATGGACGTTTTTGTTGTATGATATGATTTCTTTTATATTTTTGATCTGATATCTAAATTCTGTTGATCTGATGTCTGCTATTTTGTGATCTGATGTCTATATAATCATGATTTGATCTACCTTGTTAAGTATATTTTAGTTCTACTGTATGATTTCTTTTATATTTTTGATCTGATATCTATAGTCTGTTGATCTGATGTCTTGTATTCTCTGATCTGATGTCTATATAATCATGATTTGATCTACCTTGTTAAGTATATTTTAGTTCTACTGTATGATTTCTTTTATATTTTTGATCTGATATCTATAGTCTGTTGATCTGATGTTAAGTATGAGTTGATCTGATGTCTATATAATCCTGATCTGATCTCCTTTGTTAAGTATGTTTTAGTTCTGCTGTGTTAAGTATGTTTTAGTTCTGCTGTGTGATTTCTTTTAAAATCTTGATCTGATGTCTATAGTCTGTTGATCTGATGTCAAGTATACGCTGATCTGATGTCTATAGTCTGTTGATCTGATCTCCCTTTTTAAGTATGTTTTAGTTCTACTGTATGATTTCTTTTAAAATCTTGATCTGATGTCTATAGTCTGTTGATCTGATGTCAGGTATGAGTTGATCTGATGTCTATATAATCCTGATCTGATCTCATTTGTTAAGTATGTTTTAGTTCTGCTGTGTTAAGTATGTTTTAGTTCTGCTGTGTGATTTCTTTTAAAATCTTGATCTGATGTCTATAGTCTGTTGATCTGATGTCAAGTATGAGTTGATCTGATGTCTATATAATCCTGATCTGATCTCCTTTGTTAAGTATGTTTTAGTTCTGCTGTGTGATTTCTTTTAAAATCTTGATCTGATGTCTATAGTCTGTTGATCTGATGTCAAGTATACGCTGATCTGATGTCTATAGTCTGTTGATCTGATCTCCCTTTTTAAGTATGTTTTAGTTCTACTGTATGATTTCTTTTATATTCTTGATCTGATATCTATAGTCTGTTGATCTGATGTCAGGTATGAGTTGATCTGATGTCTATATAATCCTGATCTGATCTCATTTGTTAAGTATGTTTTAGTTCTGCTGTGTTAAGTATGTTTTAGTTCTGCTATGTGATTTCTTTTAAAATCTTGATCTGATGTCTATAGTCTATTGATCTGATGTCAAGTATGAGTTGATCTGATGTCTATATAATCCTGATCTGATCTCCTTTGTTAAGTATGTTTTAGTTCTGCTGTGTGATTTCTTTTAAAATCTTGATCTGATGTCTATAGTCTGTTGATCTGATGTCAAGTATACGCTGATCTGATGTCTATAGTCTGTTGATCTGATCTCCCTTTTTAAGTATGTTTTAGTTCTACTGTATGATTTCTTTTATATTCTTGATCTGATATCTATAGTCTGTTGATCTGATGTCAAGTATTCGCTGATCTGATGTCTATATAATCCTGATCTGATCTCTCTTGTTAATTATATTTTAGTTCTACTGTATGATTTCTTTTATATTCTTGATCTGATATCTATAGTCTGTTGATCTGATCTCTTGTATTCTCTCATCTGATGTCTATATAATCCTGATCTGATTTCCCTTGTTATAAAAAGTATTTTTGTTTTAAAGAATTTTTTTCAAAAAATGTATTTTTTTTAAAAAGTTTGTGCGTCAAAAAAAAAAAAACTGTTGCGCGTTACTGTAGCGCGTCACTGTAGCGCGCTACAGTAAGTAGGAGTAAAATTCATCCTACTCCTATAGTACCACCGTAAACGGACTTTTGATAAACCAATTAAGCACTACATCTTAATTGACTAAGTGCTTATTTAATTAGAAACGTGTGATAACTCAACTTTTTTCTAACTTAATAAATTAATAATCTTTTTAATTAAGTGCGCTTGATAATTACAAATCAAAATCTTAATATATCAATTGGGTCTGAAAAGTAAGTATAATTGTTAGTCAGAAAATAAGTAATGTGTAAACCATTTATTGCTGAACTGAATTACTTACAATTTTTTCTTTTCTTCTTTATTTATCATTCTTTTTAATTTTTTGTTTCATTAAATATTTTTTCTAAAAAATATTTTATCATTTAAATAAATAAGAAAAATTATATTTTTGACAGGAGTTTTTATTTTTTTAATAAATTTTTATTAATTTATGATATTTATTTTAATTAATATTTTAGTTTTAAAATAATAATGAGAGTCTAATTTATTGTTAAAAGTTTTAAACATATTTTTTATTAGTAAAATTTCATATTGTTAAGTAAATAATTATAAATTTTAAAATTATATTATATAAATTAAAAAAGATGTGTCTAACTTTTTTTTTAGAAAGGTAATTTAGTTTAAAATTTGGATACATTTAATTTTATAAATTTATTTTATAATTGAAACTTCAGAATTCAGACTTTAGCATTCAGTATATTCAGCATTCAGCCTTTAGACATATTTTCTAATTTTATCAGACAAATTAAATGAATGCATTTAGTTTTCAGAATTCAGACTTCTGATCTCAAATTAATTTTTATAAAACGGACCCTAAGTGCTAAATTCTTTTATGAAACAAACACTTAGTTTCATACTGTCAGGGTAGACAATGGTCCATATCACCTCTGAGCACAAGGACACAAATGGTAGAAGCCACATCTATAATCCCAATCCGGGAGAAACTGTCCACACCTGCTTGCTGGTAGGGTTTACATCCCAAAGGGGGAGAATGGAAAATTATGTCTCCCATCATTAGTGTAGTGACTAATTTTTTTAAATATAAATTCTAGTTTTATAAACTACTAATAAGTTGAATTAACCATTTTGTCATAACAAGTACAAAATTTGAAAATTAAGCTTGAATGTTATCGTTAGTTTATTGATTGAGTGATTTGTATATAAGTTTCAATTTCACATGCTACTAATAATTTGGGTTAACCATTTTGGACTAGCGAAAATGAAACGTGAAAGTTATTGAGTTAGTCTATGAAGTAAAGATGTTACAATTTGGGTCATCTTTATGACAGATATTTCACCACTCTCATAATTTGGACAACATATAATTGACTTTTATTAAAAATTATATAAAATAATATCTTACCTACCACAAACGCGTCATCTTTAAACACGTGCGCTTTATTGTTGCGGAGGTCTCGTCTTTAAATATGTGTGTTTTATCGTTGCAGATCGTAAAGAACGTTAAGGTAATTGTTTTTCTTCGAAAAAATTATAATGACTTTTTTTTTTAAGGAGTTGTTCAAGTATTTTATAACTTTTTTAATAAATTTTTTACATTTGTGTCATCCCTCCATGCATTTGTGATTTGATTTGATTTTAAAAAAAATTTTCACCTTCACTAAGGAAAATGTGTCTATTGTTACTAGTATGTTTAGGAATGAGTTATTATTAAACAAAGTTTTTTAAAAATTATTACATGCTAAGATCTACCGGGAGGGATAAGGTTTATTGGGAGGAGACGTCATACGCACTGCATATCAACTATTTGATATCTGTCGTCTTTGTGGCAGATTTTTAGGATTTGCATTTGTGACAGTTATCGAAAGTTTTAACTGCTTATTTTTGTTAATTATTGGGTTGTTGTTGCAGGTACAAATTTAACTCTCAACCTCGTGATTGAACGTGAAACACCCTAATCATTAGGGTACGATTCCATTTAATTTTAATAAACTTCCTTATGTTTGTATTTACTGCATGTTAGTATAAGTCTCCAAGTTTAAACTAATCTATTTATCGTATTCACTATTGTTTGGTTGAATTGTTTTTTAAACATCTAATTAATCATAGTGCATTCTTAAATATTGTCCCCTTTTTCTTAATTATTATTTCTCAAATTACCATTTTGTCATGCATTTTTACCAAAATACCCTTTTTATTTATTAAATTAAAAAATAATAAGGATACTTTGGTAAAAATAAAAAGTAATAAATAAGAAAAAGAGACCGCATTTAGTACTACTGTTTCTTTAATTTATGTATCACCGATCCAAAAATTTTGTCTACTCTTGTTTTATTTATTAATTTTATTATCACTTGCCAATAAATTTAGAAGGATAAATTAGTCTTTCCATTTCTTAAATAAATGATTTCTACTATACCTAAAAATAATCATACTTATTGAGGAAAATACGCTAATTTAGAAATGATTGGAAATAATTATTTCAACAATCAAAAGATATTATTTTAATGAGTAAATTATGATATTTTCATCTCTAGAATTAAGTTTAATCACTCCATAATGATAATTAGGAAACAACAAAAAATTGTATAATTAACAATATCGTACTCTTTAATGATAAAAAGATATTTTAATAAAAATAAGAGATGAAATGGTAATCTAATATTGATAAATAAGAAAAATGTGCGTTATTTAGGCCGCCACTTTCACTTACTAAAATAAATGTTCTTCCATCTATATAAACCCTCTTGAATTTTATTTTTGAAATTATAAACCCTCCATGACTTAAACACCATCCAATATCATATTTTTCAAGAAACAAAAAATAATATCCCCAACTTTCCAATTTTTCAATATCCTAAACATGACTAGAAACAAGGTTAAACACACCCCAATCATTGAGGAAGATGAAAGAAAAACTACTATAAGAAAAGGATCAGATAGCTTGTTCAAAAGATCAAATGAACTTTCTATTTTATGTGACATTGAAATGGCTGCAGCTGTGCAGGATCCAAAAGACAACGAAGTTGCGTTTTGGCCATCCAAAGAAGTTGCCATGGAGAAAGTCACAAGGTTTCTTAATGTGCCAGAAGCAGAGAGGAAGAAGAAGATGACCACTCACCATAGCTTCCTCACTGAGAACACGAAAACCAGGGATGAAAAGCTGAAGAAAATACAAGACAGCAATAACCAGCTTGAAGGTAAGTTTCTTGTAGACCAATTCCAGAAAGGAAACCTGACAATTAAAGATTTGGATTCGAGGCAAACTAACTGCGTGATCACTTATTTCAACGACTGTGATAAATTTGTGGAGAAAAAAACTAAAAAATTTCAACGCTTGGAGCGCCAACAGAAGCAGCCCAATTCAGAATTGGGAATCCACCAGCAGCAAGATCAGCCACCTACTGAGGTTGTAGATGATGATGTCTACATTCCGAGCCCAGTTCAAGATCAGCAGCAGCAGGAGCATCTGCCGCGAGATTCAGATCCTATCGTGGCACATCCAGTGGTGAATTCAATTTTAGATGATGAGAGTCGTTTTTTAGATCTCATGTTTTGAATCAAAGCACGGTGGATGCGCATCAAGAATAAAACAACGCCGGCTCTAGTGAAGCTACTGATGGGAATGCAGAAGATGATGCATCTCCGGCACAACCAAATGATGGTGCCAACTCCTCTTCTGGAAATGAAACTAAGTAGGTGGTTTGATGCCATGCATGAACATCTAGTTTGGTTTGGGATTCCTGTTCCTAAGTTGTATTATTGTTGTCGTTTTTAGCTGTTTTGAAAAAAAAACAGTCATTTCATGGCCTTTTGGATTTGTGTCGATCTAATTTCAGTTATATAGAAATTTTAATTTCGTTGTATTTTTTCTATTTTCGAAATCAAGATAATTAATATAATTGCCTCAAAATTTTTTCTTTTATTGATTTATTATTAATATTTATTCTTAAATTAATAACATGAATATAATGTTTTAGACCTAATTCAACTCAAAAGTGTAATTTCTTTGTTCAATTGCGATTACACCACATCCATTAATTAATAATTATTAATACAAATTCTTTTATTTGAAAAAATAACCACTGAATGTGGCATTAATTAAGAAGATTATTTCACTATGTTATTGAATGAGAATTTAAAACTTTGGCATCATTTCTATTAGGGGTTATAGGCAAAAATAATGAATTATTCGCTTTCTTTTATTATTTAATCGCGATACATTATATAATGTTAAAAAATAATAAGTAAGAGTACATAATATATTGTGCACCTTGGTATATGATATGTATAGTCCGTTGTATCATTGAAACTAGTTTTTTAAAACTTTTCTTTTGACTTAATAAGAGAATATTTTAGTGAGCAAACACAATTTAAATAATTACTATTCATATTTTAAAAATAATCATATTCTTTATAACGTTGTGGTCTAATATATAAGATTATTAATTATTTGGAAACGAATATAATATAAGAATGTAATTTATGTGTATAATAAAACTTATATCAATCTTGAGTTCCAATTTTAAGATAAAATCTTGGTATATCTTACCCATTAAAAGTCTTAATTTGGGTTGGTTATCAAAAATTATTTTGGTAGGAAAATAATTTGAGAAGATTTTGGTACATGCATGAAGGTCCTAATTTGGGTCTCAAAAAAATTTAATCAAATTAAATAATACATTAATTTTCAATAAAAAGTAAGATTTTCTTTCACAAGTTACATGTGAAGTCTTAATAATTGGATTTAATTTAAAAAATCTGACTTTTTTTTAAGCAAATAAAATCTGACTTGTTAATTAACAATCATTATACATTCATCATATACTTGTAATTTTTTTTGGGAAAAAAATTACTGTGAAAAGATAATAAAATGTTAAAATTTTTTATCGCTCAATGCGTTTAGTAAGTGCTAAATTCTTTTACCCAGACCCTTAGTTGCATATTGTCATGGCAGACAATGATCCATATCACCTTTGCGCCTAAGGATACAAATGATAGGAGCAACATCTATAATCTCAATTCGGGAGAAACTTGCCATACCTGCTTGCTTGTAGGGTTTGCATCCCAAAGGGGGAGAATGTAAAATTATGTCTCACATCGTTAGTGTAGTGACTAATTTTTTTTATATAAATTCTAGTTTTATAAACTACCAATAAGATGGATTAACCGTTTTGTCATAACAAGTACGGAATTTGAAAGTTAAGATTGAATGTTATCGTTAGTTTATTGATTGAGTGACTTGTACATAAGTTTCAAATTCATATGTCACTAATAATTTGGGTTAACCATTTTGGACTAGCGAAAATGAAACGTGAAAGTTATTGAGTCAGTCTATGAAGTTGAGATATTAAAATTTGGGTCATCTTTATGACAGATATTTCACCACTCTCATAATTTGGACAACGTATAATTGACTTTGATTAAAAATTATATAAAATAATATCTTACCTACCACAAACGCGTCATCTTTAAACACGTGCGCTTTATTATTATGGAGGTCTCGTCTTTAAATATGTGTATTTTATCGTTGCAAGTCGTAAAGAACATCAAGGTAATTGTTTTTCTTGAGAATTATAATGACTTTTTTTTGAGGAGTTGTTCAAGTATTTTATAACTTTTTTTTTAAGAATTTTTTACATTTGTGTCATCCCTCAATGCATTTGTGATTTGAATTTATTTTGTAAAATTTTTTCAAAGGAAAATGTGTCGATTGTCACTAGTATGTTTAGGAATGAGTTATTATTAAACAAAGTTTTTTTTAAAATTATTACAAGATAAGATCTACCAGGAGGGATAAGGTTTAATGGGAGGAAACATCATACGCACTGCAAATCAACTATTTGATATATGTCGTCTTTGTGGCATTTTTCTAGGATTTGCATTTGTGGCAGTTATCGAAGATTTTAACTGCTTATTTTTGTTAATTATCGGGTTGCTGTTGTAGGTACAAATTGAACCCTCAACCTCGTGATTGACCGTGAAACACCCTAATCATCAGGGTATGATTCCAATTTAATTTTAATAAACTTCCTTATGTTTGTATTTACCGCATGTTAGTATAGGTTTCCAAGTTTAAACTAATCTATTTATCGTGTTTACTTTTGTTTGGTTGAATTGTTTTTAAAACATCTAATTGATCATAGTGCATTTTTAAATATCGTCCCCTTTTTCTTAATTATTATTTCTCAAAATATCATTTTGTCATGCTTTTTTTACCAAAATACAGTTTTTATTTATTAAATTAAAAAATAATAAGGTTATTTTGGTAAAAATAAAAAATAATAAATAAGAAAAAGAAAAGAGACCGCATTTAATACTACCGTTTCTTTAATTTATGTATCACCGATCCAAAAATTTTGTCCACCCTTGTTTCATTTATTAATTTTATTATCACTTGCCAACAAATTTACAAGGATAAATTAGTCTTTCCATTTATTAAATAAATTATTTCTACTAATATACCTAAAAATAATCATACTTATTGAGTAAAATACGCTAATTTAGAAATGATTGGAAATAATTATTTCAACAATCAAAAGATATTGTTTTAATAAGTAAATTATGATATTTTCATCTCTAGAATTAAGTTTAATCACTCCACGATGATAATTAGGAAACAACATAAAATTGTATGATTGACAAAATCATACTCTTTAATGATAAAAATCTGCAATTAGAGAGAAAAGGAAATAATTATTAATATTTGTTCATTTGATTATCCTCCGTATCAATAATTTGGTAAGGAGTTAAATGATGATTATATCGTCGCTTAGCATTAAATATAGCACATCTTTTTATTTTTTAGTCAATTTTTATCAAAATTTCTTCATTATTTTTTAATTAAAAAGATATTTTAATAAAAATAAGGGATGAAATGGTAATTTAATATTGATAAATAAGAAAAATGTGCGTCATTTAGGCCGCCACATTCACTTACTAAAATAAATGTTCTTCCATTTATATAAACCCCCCTGACTTTTATTTTTTGAAATTATAAACCCTCACTGACTTAGGAAGAAACACCATCCAATATCATATTTTTCAACCAACAAAAATAATATCCCCAACTTTCCAATTTTTTAATATCCTAACCATGACTAGAAGCAAGGTTAAGCACACTCCAATCATTGAGGAAGATGAAAGAAAAACTACTATGAGAAAAGGATCAGATAGCTTGTTCAAAAGATCAAATGAACTTTCCATGTTATGTGACATTGAAATGGCTGCAGCTGTGCAGGATCCAAAAGACAACGAAGTAGCGTTTTGGCCATCCAAAGAAGCTGCCATAGAGAAAGTCACAAGGTTTCTTAATGTGCCAGATGCAGAGAGGAAGAAGAAGATGACCACTCACCACAGCTTCCTCACTGAGAACGCGAAAACCAGGGATGAAAAGCTGAAGAAAATACAGGACGATAATAACCAGCTTGAAGGTAAGTATCTTGCAGACCAATTCAAGAAAGGAAACCTGACAATTAAAGATTTGGATTGGAGGCAAACTAATTGCGTGATCACTTATTTCAATAACTGTGCGAAATTTGTGGAGAAAAAAACTAAAGAACTTCAAATCACGGTGGATGCGCATCAAGAACAAAACAACGCCGGCTCCGGTGAAGCTACTGATGGGAATGCAGAAGATGATTCATCTCCGGCACAACCAAATGACGGTGCCAACTCCTCAACTGGAAATGAAACTAAGTAGGTGATTTGATGCCATGCATGAACAGCTAGTTTAGTTTGGGATTCCTATTCCTACGTTGTATTAGTGTTGTCGTTTTTAGTTGTTTTGAAAAAAAATGTCATTTCATGGCCTTTTAAATTTGTGTCGATCTAATTTCAGTTATATAGAAATTTTAATTTCTTTGTATCTTTTCTATTTTCGAAATCAAGAAAATTAATATAATTGTCTCAAGTTTGTTTCTTTTATTGATTTATTTTTAATATTTATTCTTAAATTAATAACATGAATATAATTTTTTAACCTAATTCAACTCAAAAGTGTAATTTCTTTGTTCAATTGCGATTACATCACATCCAATAATTAATAATTATTAATAAAAATTCGTTTATTTGAAAAAATAACCACCGAATGTGGCATTAATTAAGAAGATTATTTCACTATGTCATTGAATGACAATTTAAAACTTTGACATCATTCTATTAGGGGTCATTGGCAAAAATAATGAATTATTCGCTTTCTATTATTATTTAATCGTGATACATTATATAATGTTGAAAACATAATAAGTGAGAGTACATAATCTATTGTGCACCTTAGTGTAGTTTTTTAAAACTTTTCTTTTGACTTAATAAGAGAATATTTTAGTTAGCAAACACAATTTAAATAATTACTATTCATATTTTAAAAATAATCATATTTTTTATAACGTTGTCGTCTAATATATAAGATTATTAATTATTTTGGAACGAATATAATTTAAGAATGTAATTTATGTGATTATAATAAAACTTACATCAATCCTGAGTTCTAATTTTAATGTAAAATCTTGGTATATCTAACGCATTAAAAGTCTTAATTTGGGTCGGTTATCAAAAAATTATTTTGGTAGGAAAATAATATGAGAAGATTTTGGTACATGCGTTAAGGTCCTAATTTGGGTCTCAAACAAATTTAATTCAATTAAATAATACATTAATTTTCAATAAAAATTAAGATTTTCTTTCACAAGTTACCTTTGAAGTCTTAATAATTGGATTTAATTTATAACATCTGACTTTTTTTTTTTTAGCAAATAAAATATGACTTATTAATTAAGAATCATTATACATTCATCATATACTGTTAATTATTTTTTGGAAAAAAAGTTAATGTGAAAAGGTAATAAAATGTCAAAATTTTTTATCGAATATAGCTCAATGTGTGTGTTTGATAACAAAATTCAGCATTTAGACTCTGTTTGATAAACCAATTCAGCACTTAATTTTAATTGATTAAGTGCTTATTTAATTAGAAGCGTTTGATAATTCAACTTTTTTTACTTACTGAATTAAGAATTTTTTTAATTAAGTACTTCATAACTAAGTGCGCTTGATAATTACAAATCAAAATCTTAATACATCAAGTGGGTCTGAAATGCAAGTATAATTGTTAGCCAGAAAATAAGTGATGTATAAACCACTTATGATTTAACTGAATTAGTTAAAAAAAAAAATTTCTTCTTTATTTATCATTCTTTTTAGTTTTTTTAAAAAAAAATTTCATTAAATATTTTTTCTAAAAAATATTTTATCATTTAAATAAATAAAAAAATTTATATTTTTGACACGAGTTTTTATTTTTTTATAAATTTTTATTAATTTATGATATTTATTTTAATTAATATTTTAGTTTTAAAATAATAATGAGAGTCTTATTTATTGTTTAAAGTTTGAAACATAGTAAAATTTCATATTGTTAAGTAAATAATTATAAATTTTAAAATTATATTATATAAATTAAAAAAGATGTGTCTAACTTTTTTATTAGAAAGGTAATTTAGTTTAAAATTTGAATACATTTAATTTTATAAATTTATTTTATAATTCAAACTTCAGAATGTAGACTTCAAAATTGAGTATTCGGCTTTCAGCATTCACCATTCGGACTTCAGACATATTTTTCAATTTTATCAAACAAACTAACTTAATGCATTCAGTTTTCAAAATTCAGAATTTAGATATCAAATTAAATTTTATCAAACGGACGCTAAGTGCTAAATTCTTTTATCAAACTGACCCTTAGTTTCATACTGTCAGGACAGACAATGGTCCATATCACCTCTGAGCCCAAGAACACAAATGGTAGGAGCCACATCTATAATCCCAATCCGGAAGAAACTAGCCATACCTACTTGCTTGTAGGTTTTGCATCTGGGGGAGAATGTAAAATTATGTCTCACATCGTTAGTGTAGTGAGATTTTTTTATATAAATTCTAGTTTTATAAACTACTAATAAGTTGGATTAACTATTTTGTCATAACAAGCACAAAATTTGAAAGTTAAGCTTGAATGTTATCGTTAGTTTATTGACTGAATGATTTGTATATAAGTTTCATTTCATATGCTACTAATAATTTGAGTTAACCATTTTGGACTAGTGAAAATGAAACGTGAAATTATTGAGTTAGTCTATGAAGTTGAGATGTTACAATTTGGGTCGTCTTTATGACAGATATTTCACCACTCTCATGAAAAAATTATATAAAATAATATCTTACCTACCACAAATGCGTCATCATGAAACAAGTGCGCTTTATTGTTGCGGAGGTCTCGTCTTTAAATACGTGTGATTTATCGTTGCAGGTCGTAAAGAACGTTAAGATAATTGTTTTTCTTCAAGAGAATTATAATGACTTTTTTTTTTTTTTTTAAGTCTGTTCAAGTATTTTATAACTTTTTTTTAATAACTTTTTTACATTTGTGTCATCCCTCCATGCATCTGTTATTTGAATTTATTTTTTAAAATTTTTTCACCTTCACTAAGGAAAATGTGTCGATTGTCACTAGTATGTTCAGAAATGAGTTATTATTAAACAAAGTGTTTTTTTTTTAATTATTACATGATAAGATCTACCGAGAGGGATAAGGTTTATTGGGAGGAGACGTCATACGCACAGCAAATCAACTATTTGATATATGTCGTCTTTGTGGCAATTTACTAGGATTTGCATTTGTATCAGTTATCGAAGGTTTTAATTGCTTATTTTTGTTAATTATCGGATTGTTGTAGCAGGTACAAATTGAACCCTCAAACTCGTGATTGAACGTGAAACACCCTAATCATCAGGGTACGATTCCATTTAATTTTAATATACGTCCTTATGTTTGTATTTACCGCATGTTAGTATAGGTTTCCAAGTTTAAACTAAACTATTTATCGTGTTTATTTTTGTTTAGTTGAATTGTTTTTAAAACATCTAATTACTCATAGTGCATTCTTAGATACCGTCCCCTTTAGGGGTGTAAATGAACTGAGCCGCTCGTGAGCTATTCGCGAGCGGCTCGGTCAAAGCTTGGCTTGAGTTCGGAGTTGACCGAGCTTGAGCCGAGCTCGAGCTCAGCTCGGCTCGTTAAAGTAACGAGCCGAGTTCGAGCCTGTAATATATATGCTCGTTAGGCTCGACGAGCCTAACGAGCTTATGTATTATATATATTTATTTATTGGGACTTGCTATTTGTATCACAAAATTGCTATTTGTATCACAAAAAAAAATTAAAATAATTATGAAATGACCAAAATGGCCTTATGAAGGAAAAAGGTAGAAAATGACTAAGTAAATGTCGAAAATTTTTGGTGCGTTTTTTGTCCCGTACTACAAAATCAGTTTTTTTTAGATGTTTTTGGACGTGGTCCTAGTGTTTTGAGACGTGGTGCTACTTTTTCTGAGACGTGGCAAAAATCAGTTTAAATTCACATGAATGGATGTAGACGTTTTTTTGACGTGGTTCTAGTTGTTCTGAGACGAGTTGAGATGTTTTGTGCAAAAATCAGTTTAAATTCACATGCATATATGTAGACGTTTTTGGACGTGGTACTAGTTATTTTGGACGTGGTGCTCGTGTTCTGAGACGTGGTAGACTGTTTTTGTGGCAAAAATCAGTTTAAATTCACATGAATGGATGTAGACGTTTTTTTGACGTGGTTCTAGTTGTTCTGAGACGAGTTGAGATGTTGTACTGCCATTTTAGTTGTTTTATCTATTTATAACACCTACTTACAAGATCATGAACATTTCTAAGAGTAATATGGTCATTTTAATTGTTTTATATTCACAAAACACTTACATCAGATATCATAAACATTTCTAAGAGTTGAATGGTCATTTTATTTGTTTTATCTCATTACAACTCTTAGATATGAGATCATGATCATTTCTGAGAATTGTATAGCCGTTTTATTTGTTTTATCTTTTCAAAACCCTTAGATAATAGATTATGCACATTTCGGTCCACATCAGACGTTTTTGACGTAATTATAGTTGTTCTGAGACGAGTTGAGATGTTTTGTGCAAAAATCAGTTTAAATACACATGCATGGATGTAGACGTTTTTGGACGTGGTTCTAGTGTTTTGAGACGTGGTGCTAGTGTTATGAGACGTGGTAGACTGTCTTTGTGACAAAAATCAGTTTAAATTCACATGAATGGATGTAGACTTTTTTTGATGTGGTTATAGTTGTTCTGAGACGAGTTGAGATGTTTTGTGCAAAAATCATTTTAAATTCACATGCATGGATGTAGACGTTTTTGGACGTGGTATTAGTTATTTTGGACGTGGTGCTTCTGTTCTGAGACGTGGTAGACTGTCTTTGTGGCAAAAATCAGTTTAAATTCACATGAATGGATGTAGACATTTTTTTGACGTGGTTCTAGTTGTTCTGAGACGAGTTGAGATGTTTTGTGCAAAAATCATTTTAAATTCACATGCATGGATGTAGACGTTTTTGGACGTGGTACTAGTTATTTTGGACGTGGTGCTTCTGTTCTGAGACGTGGTAGACTGTCTTTGTGGCAAAAATTAGTTTAAATTCACATGAATGGATGTAGACGTTTTTTTGACGTGGTTCTAGTTGTTCTGAGACGAGTTGAGATGTTGTACGGCCATTTTATTTGTTTTATCTATTTATAACACCTACTTACAAGATCATGAACATTTCTAAGAGTAATATGGTCATTTTAATTGTTTTATATTCATAAAACACTTACATCAGATATCATAAACATTTCTAAGAGTTGAATGGTCATTTTATTTGTTTTATCTCATTACAACTCTTAGATATGAGATCATGATCATTTCTGAGAATTGTATAGCCGTTTTATTTGTTTTATCTTTTCAAAACCCTTAGATAATAGATTATGCACATTTCGGTCCACATCAGAAGTTTTTTTTTATGTGTTTCTAGTTGTTCTGAGACGAGTTGAGATGTTTTGTGCAAAAATCAGTTTAAACACACATGCATGGATGTAGACGTTTTTGGACGTGGTTCTAGTGTTTTGAGACGTGGTGCTAGTGTTATGAGACGTGGTAGACTGTGTTTGTGAAAAAAATCAGTTTAAATTCACATGAATGGATGTAGACGTTTTTTTTACGTGTTTCTAGTTGTTCTAAGACGAGTTGAGATGTTTTGTGCAAAAATCAGTTTAAATACACATGCATGGATGTAGATATTTTTGGACGTGGTTCTAGTGTTTTGAGACGTGGTGCTAGTGTTATGAGACGTGGTAGACTGTCTTTGTGAAAAAAATCAGTTTAAATTCACATGAATGGATGTAGACATTTTTTTTACGTGTTTCTAGTTGTTCTTAGACGAGTTGAGATGTTTTGTGCAAAAATCAGTTTAAATTCACATGCATGGATGTAGACGTTTTTCGACGTGGTTCTAGTGTTTTGAGACGTGGTGCTAGTTGTTCTGAGACGTGGTAGACTGTCTTTGTGAAAAAAAATCAGTTTAAATTCACATGAATGGATGTAGACGTGTCAGCACAACTAGCACCACGTCAAAAATAACTAACACCACGTCCCGAAACGTCTACATCCATGCGTGTGACTTTTAGCTGAATTTTTCACAGGACATAGTCTACCACGTCTCTCTACGTCCAAAACAACTATCGCCACGTCTAGATACGTCCCGCTACGTCCAGCTACGTCCGGAAACGTCCAGTTACGTCCCATAACGTGTTAATTTATTTTATAATATTAAATATTTTTAATATTTTTAAATTTTTTCTCCTCTTATGGATTATGATCTTTTATGGTTTCTTCTCTCACGGAATTAATATTAAATTTAATGAGCACTTTGTCAAACTCAAAATCGAGCTTGGCTCGCGAGCCTAGCTCGCGAGCTCGAGTTCGAGCTTCACAATTCTTAAACGAGCTCGAGCTCGAGCTCCAAAAAATGAGCTCGAGCCCCTTCATATTTAGGCGAGCCGAGCCTGAACATAGGCAAGTTCGAACTCGGCTCGGCTCGTTTACACCCCTAATCCCCTTTATCCTAATTATTATTTCTCAAATTATCATTTTGTTAAGCATTTTTTACCAAAATATTCTTTTATTTATTAAATTAAAAAATAATAAGGATATTTTGGTAAAAATAAAAATAAGAAAAAGAGACCGCATTTAGTACTACCATTTCTTTAATTTATGTATCACTGATCCAAAAATTTTGTCCACTCTAGTTTGATTTATTAATTTTATTATCACTTGCCAACAAATTTATAAGGATAAATTAGTCTTTCCATTTATTAAATAAATTATTTCTACTATACCTAAAAATAATCATACTTATTGAAACAAATACGCTAATTTTAAGGAGTTCAAGTATTTTATAACTTTTTTTAATAAATTTTTTACATTTGTGTCGTCCCTTCATGCATTTGTGATTTGAATTTATTTTTTAAAATTTTTCACTTTCACTAAGAAAAATATGTCGATTGTCACTAGTATGTTTAGGAATGAGTTATTATTAAACAAAGTTTTTTTAAAATTATTACATGATAAAATCTACCGGGAGGGATAAGGTTTATTGGGAGGAGACATCATACGCACTGCAAATCAACTATTTGATATCTGTCGTCTTTGTGTTCTTATTTATCCCTAATCTAGTGCTTTCTCACATTGGAGGGATGGAGTTATGTTGTAGTGTGATTTGAGCTTCAAAAGGAAAAACCTATAACGGGAATGATCGAAGTAAAAAAAATTCTAATTTCTATTTCATTCAAGTATGTTTGCTTACAAAGGTTCAACTCCTCCTTAATTATACGAGTAGAAGTGAACATTTAAACTACACAAAACTCTAGCCTATCTATTTCTTAGACTAATTTAGGGCCGGCTGCAATTGTAGAATATTCTAGACTCTCTTGATCAAAAATCCTTCTAGGATTGGAGTGCTCAAACTTCTAGATCCTTCCTTGATTATTCAGCCTCATTTTGAAGAGTTTTTCATGGGTTGAACTTTTCACCTTTAGTTAGCCTACTTAAACTACTACAATTATGTAAACAACTAAGCTCTAAACATTGGGCCAAATTATTACAATCCCAAAACTACCTACTATGGCCAAAATTAAAGAGATTTCTAGTTAAACATTAGGCCCTTTATCTAACCGGCCCACCCCTAGCCCGAGTTGAACCAACCTGAAATTCCTCCACCAAAATCAAGTTCAGTTGTATTTGTAAATAAATTTGGGCAATGCTTTTGGCGAAGAAGAATTTTGCAAATAAAATATTTTTGGACGAAGCTAATACCTAATTATATATTGCACAACTACAAAAGCAAAGCAGCAAATTAAATCGCTATTTTTATTCGAATTAAAATATCATGTATAATCAGATCTCAAATATATAAGTTATAGAATTGAAGGAATTAGATCATTGCAATAGTTAATCGTGGAATATATATATATATATATATATACACGATAGGGTTATTATGAATTAATCATGTTAATTATAATATTTTTATTACACTTTTTGTTTTGGTATTTTGGGGAATGAGGATAGTTTGGCTATGGTTGGCCTAACTAACCAAAAGAAAGCTATGCCTAATTCATTACTCCCTTCATTTCAAAATATGAGTCGTTTTAACCCATTAAGAACCGATCAAAATATAAGTCACTTATCTATTTCTAAGAAATAATTTATTGTTTTTACTTTATTACCCTTATTTAATTTACAATTTCATTGGGAGTTGTTTTTGTCATATGACTATTCTAAATTATAGCACTATTATCAAAAATATATTGAATAAGGATATAACAGGTTTAACCATTAAAAATTATAGAATTTTTTTAAAATTAATTACAATCTTAATATTTATGTTTGGTTAAAAACCACGAAATGGAGGGAGTATGCAGTCTTTAGAATCTTTATTGTGTGGTGAGGATGGTGATGCTGGAAGATTAATATTCCCCTCCCCCATTTTTATTTTTATTATTTTTTTTGTGATGCATAGAATGAGAATGAGAAAAGAAGGAAGGTTGAGGATTAAAAATGGGAAGGTAGTTGGCAAGAGAATTGTAGTCGATGGGTTGAGGATTTATTATTTTTTTATTTCTATTTAAAATCAACAAGTATTGAGTAGGAATCAACTTTTGCTTTGTAAATATCTAGACTCCGGTCTCTTATTTGTTAAAAAAAAAAAATGAATAATTCCGTTTTTACTGTTAAAATATGAAAACGAAAATATTAGTCCATCTTTTCATGTCCAATTCTTAAATGGAAGTGTTGAGATTTACGGAATATAATTTTATATTATTTGAAACACTTTATTAGTGGCAAAATCAAAATTCCAGTTCGCAGAGCACTGTTTTTGTCAATACACAAATTTAAAAAATAACATAAATTCATAAAATATAATTTTTTTCATACATAGAATTATGAAATAATCAAATTTTATCACCACCTCCTCAATTCATCTTTGATTTTTACAGAATAACTTGATCACCAGCTACAGTAACCAACAGTGCGTCTCCTTGGTGAGAGCCAAGGAAACTTGAAATCAAAAGCCTCACAACTACTAATCTCACTGGTTCTTAATCCTACACAGCTCCTTCTACCCATATATTTTGCAAGGGCAAACTAATATACGGGGTAAATACACAGCATAAACCATCTCACAGGTATACAATCACAATCCAAGAACATGTCCAATACAAATAAACATAAATATATCAATCATATCAGTAGACAACCATATAACAGATGAATCAAATTTCAACTATGCATATCAAGGATTCTGATAGAATGACCAACTCCAGGTACAACCCCAAGCCAATAGGTAGAATATATACTGACAGAATAACTGCTGGATGAGACTCGAGATAACTCGAATATATATGACCACCTCCAAGTCGTATATAAAGGTCTCTAGCAACTCATGAGTACCATCTCGTGTATATAAGACCCCGGTAGATCAAGTTGTACGACCAGGCCCATTGCCGGCTCGCCAACTTGAGAGCTACGATGGCTGGATCCGTGGGTGCAATAAAATATACACCCTCTCAAGAACATACAAAAATAATAGAATCATAAGGGCAAACTGGTCATCAGTGATAACCCTCTCAAGAACCTACAAAAATAATAGAATCATAGGAGCAAACTGATCATCAGTGATAAATAAAGTGAGTCTCAAAATAAGTAAAGAAAGTCTAACAGCCATCAGTCAGATAACCGAGTACACAAGGGATCACAAATAAACATATGCACACGCTTTCAATCCATCAAATAAATCACAAAGAAAACATCTCTAACTCATATTCAGCACAACCGTATAATATGTAACAAGCGGACATGCACCTATTAGTATAGGTGTACATACATTTATGATAATAGGGAAAAATATTCACAAATACACCAGGAGTAGTAATTTACCTGACTTTGCAACTAATGGTGTCATGACTCTCATGTTATCCTAATAACCAATTAATACATACAAATAAAGCAAAAGTTACCAACTAATATGCTTGTATTACCTTAATAACTTTAACTAGGTTTTTAATTTATGTTATGAATTCGATGCAAGTCTTAGTTTTTGGTTCCTAACATAACTGAGATATTATCCCTGAGTAAAACTTGAATGAATAGGTTTAAATCCAGCTATGGTTAGTTGAAAACGAACTTAGAACAAAGGAGTTATGCTGTTGCAAACTTGGACAATCAGTGCAGAATTTCTGCAGAAAAACAGTAGCAGTGATCCGATTTTAAAGATGTTCTCTGGGCACTTTAAATCCAAATTGTGATCTAGAAGATACTGGGTAATCCTTGGTGTATGAGGTTTGAATCAAGATAAAATTTTCTGAAAACGAACATATACCAAGAGAGATATGAAGCTTTGAAATTGGACCATCGGTTCTGAAACTTTCCAGAAAATCAGCTGCAGCAGTCTAGTTTCAGAAACAGTTTTCGAAGGATTTATAAATCCAAATTACAAATCGAGAGGTTCTGGGTGTTCTTTGTAATTCAGGGTACAAAACAAGATAAGATTTTCCCAAATCGGGCAAAAGAAGAGGGATATGAAGGTCCAAAGTTGGGCGTTCAAAACTGAGCTTTTATGAATTTCAGAAAATCCCAGGTTGCTGCCCGCTTTTCAAAAGTGTTTTATAATTTCATTTTGTAAACCGGAAGAAGCATTCTAAATGTAGAGTTATGGAGATCAGAAACAAGCTAAGTTTTAGCCAAACCATCAGAAAGAAACGAATGTCCAAGGCTCTAAGGTTGATCACACAAATCTGGATTTTCTAGATTTTCAAGAGTAAAAATCAGTAGCAAGCACCCTTTTCAAAACCACTTTTACAAAGGTTTACAAATCCGTTTGGCAAATCGTTTGAGCGTTCAAACCTTGATATAGAGGGTATAAAGGTGTGGAAAGATTTAGTACAAAAAGGGTCAAGAAGGATGAATTCTAGGTTCCTTAAAAGAATCCTTCAACTTAAGTTTATAAAAGATCCACTTTTTGTTAAACCTTCAATATTTGAGAACAAATCTTTATGACGTGTTTTAATCATTCTATTTCAGAAACCATATAACAAGAATCATTTTAAAGACTTCAAAGTGATGTAAAGACCTCATAGAAATAAGTTTTCTTTCCA
Source organism: Knoxia roxburghii (assembly GCA_030378225.1). Lineage (NCBI taxonomy): Eukaryota > Viridiplantae > Streptophyta > Magnoliopsida > Gentianales > Rubiaceae > Knoxia > Knoxia roxburghii. The sequence goes on along the minus strand of CM059422.1, from coordinate 40,072,795 downwards.
AAAAGGATAAAGCATTAACCATTGGCCAAGTCAGTTTTTTTCTATAAACTTAAGAGCAGCTTATTTTTAACAAGATTACAGAACCAGAACAAGGTTTCAAAATCATTTGGCAAAACAAGGTTGCCTGGTTTAGCTTTCAAACTCGAAATGGTCCCTTTTTGTTTTAAATATAGAACTCAATTTAAATCATCATAAAAATCACCCCTAAGGTGTGAGGAGCGAATTAGTCAGCTCCTCACAATATTTAACCCAAGAACATATCATAACATCATAAAACAAAATCCACCATTAACAATATGGAGCTAAACATCAAACTCTTTCATAACCACAAGAAGAAGGGTAAGGGGGGAACATCCACCTCCTCACAAGTTTAAACCCAATATGATAGCTAGAAAACCAATAGCGATTTCAGTGTGGTCCAAATGATTTCGGCAGCCCCTTCCTTCTCCATCTGTCCGGAGGCCTTTCACCAAATCAGTCCAAAAACATCCATAAATAGTTCACTAATTGACAGCATATTACGTTGATTTAAAACCTATGTGAGAGTTAAACATAGTCCGGCAGCCGCAGCTTTGAACCTTCAATCAACCAAAATTAACCAAGATTTCCATGCTAAATTTTGGGCTGCTAAAAAATTATAAAGAGGATGCCTTTACCTTAGTTGGACGCATAGGAACGCATAGGAACCCTTGAAATCCGTAGGCACTCCCTATTTCAACATTTCGAAATTAATTTCAAATATTCAAATTGATGGGCAAATTGGCGCGTAAGCAGTACAACGTACCCTCTTTGACAGCTTAGAAACCACGCCCAAATACCAGGCGCAGCAATTCCAGTTGGAGTTTTCCCCGATTGGTCGAAGAACCCTAATTTCATCACGATTGTTTCCAATTCGAGCTAGCCAATCTTGATTCATGCTATCAATGTCCTAATTAGAGATATTAGCTAGGATTGGCCGGCAGGGGTTGAGGCCGGGAAGGGGTTGGCTCTATCTGGGAGCTCTCCTTATTCCTTTTGTAGTCTCCACGACATAGCCCGGGAATGGAATAGATGGAGGGATGCCGGCCGGAAAAGATGAAGAACACTGTGTCGAGTCGGTGAAGAAAACTGAGAGAGTTTTCTACCGTTTTCTATTTTTTTTTTTTTTTTCACCGTTACTTCTTCTTTCCTTTTCTTTGTCTCTTGTCCGGTTGACCAATTTCACCCCAACCTATAGATTAAAACCAACTCCAACAAATAGTTAAAAATATACAATATAGTACACTTTACCTCTACAGTGTTTTACAGCAACAATTTTATTTTTTACTAAAAAATAATATTTTATTTAAATTAAAATTAATTTTTATTTTTATTATTATATCACTATAATATTTTTACTAATTTATATTATATTTTTTTTATACATATCTATATTTATAAATTTAGTAATTTTTTTGAAATATATAAATTTAGTGATTTAATTTTAAATAATTAATAATAATAAATTTTATAAAATTAAGTATAATAATAAGGGTGGCTATACTGCGGACCTATAGCATAGGTGCTATGAGCCTTTTAATTTAAAAGTGGGGATTTTATATTTTTTTGTAGGGCCGCGCGTCAGCCCTCTTCAGATTTTTTTGGTGGGGGCCACACGTCAGGCCCCTTCAATTTTTTTTAATTTTCTTTTGGGTCGAGCCCTTCCTTTTTTCAAAAAAGTTTTTTTTTTTTTTTTCCAATCAACCTTCTTCATTAATTTTTTTCTCTTTTTCACTTTCTTTTTTCAATCAATATTTTTTAATTCATAAATTTTTTTAAAAAATAAATTATATATAATTTTTATTATTTTTTATTTTTATATTTTTTCACAAAAAAATTTATATCATACAACAAAAACGGTCATAATATGTATTCATATCTGCATACTTTAGAAATCATATCACTACAAAAAAAATCATATCAGCAAATAACAAAAATTATATCACAATACAAAAAATAAAGTAGATATCAGAGGACAGAAGATATTTTGTCAGCATATAATAGATATAATATCACAAGACAAAAGATATCATATCAATATATAACAAATATAATATCACAAGACAAAATATATCATATCAGCCATAACAGATATCATATCACAATACAAAAGAAATCATATCAACATATAACAGATATCTTATTAATATATAACAGATATCAAATCACAAGACAAAAGATATTATATCAACATATAACATATATCATATCACAAGACAAAAGAAATCATATCAACATATAACAGATATCGCATCAGCATATAGCAGATATCATATCACAAGACAAAAGATATCATATCACATATAACATATATCATATCAGTATATAACAGATATCATATCAGCATATAACAAATATCATATGACAAGACAAAAGATATCATATCAGCATATAACATATATCATATCACAAGACAAAAAAAATCATATCAACATATAACGAATATCATATCAGCATATAATAGATACTATATCAACATATACCAAATATAATATCACAAGATAAAAGATATCATATCAGTATATAACATATATCATATCACAAAACAAAAAAAATCATATCAACATATAACATATATCATATTAGCATATAACAGATATCATATTACAAGACAAAAGATATCACATCAACATATAGCAGATATCATATCACAAGACAAAAGATATCATATCAGCATATAACAGATATCATATCAGCAGACAAAAGATATCATATCAGCATATAACAGATATCATATCAGAAAAAAAAAGCATATCAACATATAGCATATATCATATCAGTATATAATAGATATCATATCAGCATATAATATATATCATATCACAAGACAAAAGATATCATATCATAATACATAAAATTATTTTTTAAATAATATATAAACTTATTTAATTATAAAATAAATAAAAAATTTGTTTATCATTTTTAGAAAAAATCAAAAATATAAAAAAATTACTGAATTGTTTTAAAAGAACGGGTTGAAAAAAAGTTTCAAGTGAGAAGAGAAAAAAATATATATATATATATCATTTATATAATGTAATATTAAAAGAAAGGAAAGAAGTCTGCTATGAAATATAGAAGCAAAGTCCACCAATGATGTGGAGATTAAAAAAAAAAGCGCCTCCAGGAATGGTATAAACACGCGACCCAAATACTAAAAATAACCTATTCTCAAATATTTACTATTTTTTGGGATAAGAAAAAAATTACATGATGGTCTTATACCACTACCATATAAATTACCTAACAATAATAAGTTAATCTATATTTTTGGTCCTTATATCTGATTAAATAATTTTTTGATCTCTTACATTATAAAATAGAGAAAATATATTTTTTTTTCGTAAATGGAGGCTTGTAGGCAAAATGATCAATTAATGATTAATTATAAGTTTCATCAAGTCTTTAACAGGTTTTTATATCAAATACGACAGAGGTTTATCAAATGTACAATATGTTTTTAAATCAAATATAACATGAGTTTTATTAGGTATAATTTTGTGTTTTATTAAGAATAATCTGTGTTTATATAAAATATAATAGAGGTTTTATCAATTATTTTTTGGGCATTACTATTTCCCACCACACATTTTTACTTGTCCCGCCCCCTGGACCGCTTTGTCCTTTTAATAAAATAATATTTTTAATGCAAAATAGTGAGTTTTTTAAAGAAATAGACCGGTCAATAAACGGATCTAACACGCCTTAAAACCGCATAAAAAGGCGATTATTAAAAGTAGAAGTCCGCTTATGGTACTGTCTATTTCTTTAGAAAACTCATCCACATGGTGGGCTTTCATGGATTTAATCTCACAATATTGTGCAAGTATATCAGTAGAAGTCCCACAATCCGTGAAAATTCTAAGAATATCTAATTTAGAAAAGATGTTTGTGGTAAATAATGGTTTACTGTAATTTATTTAATTAAGCTTTTTTTTTTTTTTGCGTATATACCGCTTTTCCACCCAAAAATTTAATTTTTGAAGGAAAAAAAAATGTTACCTTTATTCTTGGTGCTTCCACCCCCCCTCGCCTTGATTTTGCATCCTATTGCGGCTCCAAATGAATATGAAAGGCTGAAATTTTTTATGTTTGGGGGGAGAGAAGAAAAGAATGGGAGAGTATATTTTTTGGTTTTGGAATTTTTGAGTAAGGGAGGGGCAAATATGTCTAAAAGGGTGGGACACGTAACAAAGTGGGGTGGAAACTAATAATCTCATTTTTATTTTTTTTCTAGGTGATTGCTTTTAGAAAAAAAAAAAAATCAAAAGAAAAGATTTTGTGCTTGGCAAAAGAAGAAGTGGATTAAAAAGATTAGAGAATGACAGAAGTGAAAGATTTTGAAAAGCAAATAACGAATTCGGAAAGAAATAAAAATTGCATGAGAAGCAAGAAGCTTGAAACCACAACCTGCTCGAAAATCATAATGTAAAGCTATGAGCACAAGTTAAATGTGCAATTGATTGTGGAGCCCAAAATCAATAATTTTAATAAAAAATAAAAAATACATAAAGGAATGAAAAAATTATGAATTATGGGATAGAGAGACGTGAAGTATTGTGTCAATCAATTTTAGTCTATTTATAAAGTAGTTTTGGAGGGACGTGAAGTATTGTGTCAATCAATTTTAATCTATTTATAAAGTAATCTTGGAGGGACGTGAAGTATTGTGTCTCTAGTGAATTTTATATTGTGATTTAATCATAAATTAATTTTCTTATTTTATGAAAGAATGTGATGAGTGATTTATCAGATAATGAAATGAATGTTTCATGATAAGAACATAAAGGATTATAGTTTTATAAAATTATAATATAACCATAATCATTGTATTTACAAGGGCCACATTTTTTTTATTTTGGTGTGGGGCTAAAAATTTGTCCAAGACGCCTTGCTATTTTCATTACATGTTTGTGTTTTTCAAAAAAAAAATCATCCCGTAGTTGAGCTGTCCATGTTTATCACTTCCGCGACACAATAAATGGGCATCTTGAATTCCCGATATGGAAATTGATTCCAGATATGGAAGTTTCTGGAAATTTTTTGGGGGACAACCCTCTTTTGGACCTTAGCAGAATTATTGCAATCAATTATTTTTTTTCATGATTAAAACAATTATGCAACATATGTTTCAAGAACACAAAATAATTTATTTGATAATACGAATCTGTATTATCATTTTATGTATACCTAATACTCCGATTATTTTGTTTTCAAAATAATTTTTGGATTATTTTGTTATCTAAAAGTTGAAAGGATCAAGAGGTAATATAATATTTAACTTTCATACTTAAAATTTGTTTTTTTATTATTTGAAACATTCTAACCCTATAAATTGATTTAATAATTTTCAAGTTGGGTCATAACTAAATATTAATAATTTATAAAACTGTAACTATGTAGAACCTTTATTCTTTTCGGCCTAATTCTTCGCTTTTATGTATATTATTAGTATTTTCATTACAATCTGTATATTATTTTTAATTGTGTAAGTACTTTTTAATTTCAATATTACATAATTATCTTATTATTCCCGTTCTAAAAAATATTTCTATTTATTGTAATATTTTAATTTAACAAACCTAACTTATAACATCTCTACCCTAGGAACTAACCTAATAACACTCAAACACTTAACAATGTGCGCTTAACACAATGTGGCTCTATAACACTCAAATACTTAACCATGCACACTTAACAATATGGCCTAATAACACTCAAACACTTAACAATGTGCACTTAATCACATGAGACGAGATTTCACATTCCCATTTTAAATTTTTGCAAAGGACAATACTCAAACACTTGATGGCTCTGTAGTCCAATACTCCCTCCATTTTAAAATATAAGTCATTTTCACTCATTAGGGAACCGATCAAAATATAAATCACTTATCTACTTCTAAGAAACAATTCATTATTTTTACTCTATTACCTTTATTTAATTTGCAATTTCATTGGGACTTATTTTTGTCATGACTATTCCAAGTTATAACACTATTATCAAAATGCATTGAATAGGGGTATAACAGGTTTAACCATTAAAAGTTATGAGAATTTTTAAAAATTAATTACAGCCTTAATATTTGTGTTTTGGTCAAAACGACTTATATATTGAAATGAAGAGAGTAATACTTAAACAATGTGGTACGAGATTTCACATTCCCCTCTTTTGATCTTTGCGAACAACACTCAAACAATTGATGGTCCAATGGCCCAAGAACACTCAAACATTTAACATTAACAATGTGGACTCTAAATATAACTACTTTTAGGTTTCGTTCTCGCCAATTCTAAATTGTTAATCCAAGTTATCAATAGATTATGAAACTAAAATCTATATACAAATCGTCTAGTCAATACACTAACGACGACGGAATTTCACATGATTACTATAATAATGCTTTTTTAAGTAAATCTTTTCAAATTAAAGGTAACCAATCAATTGATTTATATTCAACTTGTGCATGATAGGACTCATAATTTAGTTTAAGATTAAAATTCAAAAGCTATATTAAAAATATAAAAAATTTTGTCATTTTCGGACACGCCACTATACGTGGTGTCGCTAAATCGCGTATAGAATATCAAAAAAGGAAGCAAGAAATGCTGCCCCTTTCTACTTTTTAAAGCTGTGAGCTCATTTTATGAAGGTAAGCTTAGTTATTTTTGAGGGAGAGAGAGAATGATTATTAGTTTTGATCCAAAAAAAAAAAAAAAAAATCTACAAAATGGTGTAAAATCACATAATTGTAAATAAAAAGAATTGATGATTGTATAACTAGGTCAACAGGGATAATTAGATGGTTTTCACGTAAGAGAGACAGGGTTAGAATATGCACTGTCCTTGTACCAATTTTTATAATTTTTTAAAATTAATAAAAGGGTATCCAATTCCATCGGTTCGCTTACCCATTGGGACTTGAGGACTGTTTTGTAATAAATAAATAAACTGATAATACACTTGAATTTATACATTTTAAACTGAATTTTAAAAAATTAAAATTCGACAACTTAATTAAATCAGTATTAAAATTTCAAAATTAAGTATTAATCTTTATAATACATAGCGGTAGTTGATAAACCATGGTCATAACTAGTGATTCATTGAACAAGTTATGTATGGATGAAAATAGCAAGTGAAGACGGAATATATTTATCACTAATCAATTAATCTTGGAGGTACGTGGCCTTCGTCTTGGTGGTGGTGGTGTCGCTGTCCCAGTGTTCCACAGTTTTTCTCATAAAATGCAGGGCACATTGTACTCTTCTTCAACAATAATAATAACGTTTATTAAATTAAATTAAAATAATAAATATAATTATTATTTTACAAAGTTGATCAACGTACAAAAAGATTGGAAGAAAGTATGTGGCGATTTGAAGGAGAATATTTCACATTCCAGTATCATCTACCAATCAGCCTTTGTTCTGATTAGGAAATTTCATTGATAGTATGTTAGACCTCTTCATAATATTTTCTACTTCAATAAAATAGTAGTATTATTTATTATTTTGAAATTGGAAAAAATATTTATATATACATATATATATATATAAGCATTTTGTTAAATATATTAATTTAAAGAAAATAATACAAAAATAGTCCTTAAAGTATGATTTAGTTGATAAATTTAGTCATACATTTTGCTATTTACAACACATTTAGTCCTAGTAACTATTTTTTTTGAATATTTTAGAGTTGAATTGTTATTCCGTCAACTCTCAAACCATGTAAATAGTACATGGATTAATTTAATTCACGTGATAAATTTTATGGTACATGAACTAACACGTTATTATGGATTCAAAATACGTTTTTACCAAAAAAACATATTAGTAAGATTAAATGTGTTGTGAGTAGTAAAATATAAAACTAAATTTATCGACTACCAAATATTTAAAACTAAATTTATAACTGAGTCATACTAGAGGAACTATTCTTATATTTTTTCTTTAATTTAATATAAGCTGAGGGAGTGAAAACAGACTTAATGCACTTGGTTTCAACCCTGAGAGGGGCATCGTTTGTTGCCCAATCACTAATTTTGTTTTAATTTTTAAAAAATAAAATTTCAAACTAGTCCCTACCTTATATTAATTTAGAGTATTTTATACAGAGTACAACTCTTATTCTCTTTCAAGCTAAATGCTCATCAAACTTTGGTAATTTTTAAAGTTTATTTACTTTTCATTCTCTTCTCCAAGAAATTCTCTTGAATCTTTCTCAACTTTCTTATCTCAATTGTTAAGGAAATGAAGAAAATTTATTACTTTAAGAGGACGACTCTTTTCAAGTAAATGATTATTTTAATCTTTTTTTTTCAATAATAAAGTTTATCTTTATATTATATTTAGATATTTTAGATTAATCTAATTAAAAGAAATTAAAATTTTTCTATCATTATATTTTAACTCTCTTTTTATTATTTTTTCTTTGTAAATAATTTGGAATTTCGTAATTGTCTTTTGATTTTTTTTTTTTTTTGCAATTAATGGAGAAATCTCAAATTATTTATATCATTTACAAATTTTGTGAGTTATTCATGTGAGATCAATCTTTAACACATTGCACCCCCGGGCTGAAATATGATAATGGTTTTAGATCAATATTTCTGTGTAAGATCTCTCTGTCTTGCTCTTCTTGTCATTTTATTTTAACCCAAAATTCATAATATATAATAATAAACGTTTTATATTTGTATTTTATCAAAGATAAAACATTATATAAGTTATCTAAACATAACTATTTTTACCGAATATCACATATTGATCTCCTTCTCCAATCATGTTGCATGTGTAGCATTATGCATTCGATGTGTGCAATATTTTTGCTTCAATTTTATTATTGTACCATAGCCCGCCTGCTTATTTTTGTATTTTTCCGATTAACAGCGACCAACTTCCGATCAATTTACCGGTCAAGCTTCCGTTTTCCAGCAACTGGATTTTCTTCTGTAGACAACCTTAACCTTTGTCGCCGGATTTACTTTCGCGACTGTAACTCTTCCAATGTTGTCCAGTCTGTGAATATATCTCGTAGGTTATCGTTGATCGTTCCTCAAGTCCAGTTGCCACTAACGACGTCGTTATCAGTCCCCGCTGATATCTGAAGTTCTGGACGTCTTTTGGGGGATCCCTCGCCGGTGTCCTTGTGTTTGTGTCGGGCCTATTCTGTGTGCATGAGGTTTCATTTGTAAATTGTATGTCGGTCAATTAGATATTTTTATTAAGGAGTTACTAGTTATCGTCTCAATTTTTAGGACGATAGTTTATAGATTTTGATAAAAATTGTATTTTTACATAAAAGGGGGAGAAGTGAGAGAGTATTGTAAGGGAGACATTTTAGTCTAAATTGGGGCGGTAAAGGAAAAGTATTGGGACTATAACTAGTAATTCTTTTTTATTAATTTAAAAGATAATTTTATTTTTATAATAATTTTTTAAAAAATATCTATTCTCTATTTATAAAAAATTTAATATTAAATAATATAATTAAGAAATAAAATTACTTTAAATTTCTAAATTATTTTATAAATTTTGTTCATAATTTTTCAAATATTTTATGTAAAAAATTAAAGAGAGTATTTGGGCACAACCAAAAGATGTTGGACACTGTTGGTATCTCCAGAGAAATATATTTTAAAAATAACTATTATTATTAGTTATTATCCCAATACTTACTTTCTATCGTCTCAATTTTAAATAAAATGATAATTTTATTAAAATTTGATATTATCCCTAAATACTCAAACAGTAACTAGTAACCCCTTAAAAAATATATCATAATTCTTCATATAGATTAATCCAAACCAGTAAATACTCCATTAACAATATAATTTAAACTTGATATTAGTATCCTATTCACTACTAAAAAAAGGCATTTAATGACACTTAAAAGTCTTTAAAATATTAATTATCATGACATAGAAAGATATTAAAACACAATTAAGAAGTGTTATGCAAACCAAAATAATGATAACTAAGTGTAATGAAAAAATATATTTTAGAACACTTTAAAATAGGGGGTTACTAGTTACCGCCTCACTTTTTGAGGCGGTAGTTCATAAATTTTGACAAAAATATCATTTTATATAAAAAGAGGAAAGTGAGAGGGTATTGTAAGAGGCATTTTAGTCCAATTTGAAGTGATAAAGAGAAAATACTGCGACGATAACTAATAATTTTTTTTTAAAATATTTGACTAAAAACCCTAGCATAAGAGAGAAACAGTGTTTATTGAAAACATCACAACAAGAGTGAATCTAACAGATATTCTCAATTGTCACCATTTGAAAAATACAAGTATAGTTTAGTTTGGTGGCACGACACCATTAAGGGTGTGGATGGTGGGGAAGTGATTGATTTTGTATGGTGATATAAGAGAATTCAAATCAGGTGGACTTGAATTTCTATTTAAAATTGGTTTTAGACATGTAATATATATATATTTTTTATGCAATTCATAAATGCCGTCCCCTTTTTAATATATGTGGCCTCCTTTCCTTTAAAATTATAAAAATGTCCTTAATTTTTAATATTTACCGTCTCTAAAATTTTATATACCGCCCTTTATAATTTACTAATATAAGTTTATAATATAATAATAATTTATTAAAAATAATAAAAAAATAATTACTAATTTTTCATTATACTATAAAATACTACTAAATTAGTAGTATTTTAAAATTTTTGAATTTTCATCATTTCAATGCAAAATTCTTTTTTACATGCATTTTTAGAATCATGTAAACCTATTTTGACCCAGGTTGAACCGTTTCGAAACGGGTCGATCCGTTTCATAAATTTTGAAATTTCATCCTTTCAATACAAAATTATTTTTTACATGCGTTTTTATAATAACGAAAATCAATTTCAATCCGGGTTGACCCGTTTCGAGATGGGTCAACCCGTTTCATAAATTTTAAATTTTCATTGTTTCAATACAAAATTATTTTTTACATGCATTTTTAGAATCACGTAAACATATTTCAACCTGGGTTGACCCATTTCGAGCTTGATCGACCCGTTTCATAAATTTTAAAATTTCATCCTTTTAATACAAAATTATTTTTTATTTACATTTTTATAATCACGTAAATCTATTTCAACCCGGACTGACCAGTTCTGTACTGGGTCGACTCGTTTTGTAAATTTTAAATTTTCATCCTTTTACTACAAAATTATTTTTTACATGCGTTTTTAGAATCACGCAAACCTATTTCAATCGGGGTTGACCCGTTTCAAGCTGGATCGACCCGTATTGAAACTGGCCGACTCAGCTCGAAACGGGGTCAACCCGAGTTGAAATATGTTTACGTGATTCTGATAACGCATGTAAAAAATAATTTTGTATTGAAAGGATGAAATTTAAAATTTACGAAACGGGTCGACCTAGTTCGAAACGTCTAGCTCAAAACGAGTAAACTCGAATTGAAATTAGTTTCCGTTATTATAAAAATGTATGTAAAAAATAATTTTGTATTGAAATGATGAAATTTAAAAATTTATAAAAAGGGTCAACCCATTTCAAAACGGGTCGACCCAGCTCGCAACGCTTCAACCCGGGTCGAAATTAGTTTACATGATTCTAAAAATGCATGTAAAAAAAATTGTGCATTGAAAGGATGAAAATTCAAAATTTATAAAATACTACTAATTTAGTAGTATTTTATAACATAATGACAAATTAGTAATTTATTTTTTTAATAAATTATTATAATATTATAAAGATATATTAGTAAATTGTGAATGATGGTATATAAATTTTTTGGGACGATAAATATTAAAACTAAGGGGCAGAATATATTGAAAGAAGGGGCGGAATATATTAAAAGTAAGGGTTTTTTTGGAATTATATTAAAAAAGAGACGGAATATATTAAAAAGAGAACGGCATATATGAACTCTCTTTTTTTTTTTATATATAGGGAATCAATTTTAGACATTTTGTATATTATATTTGGAATTAGACTTGTGTTTTTTATTATTTTTTAGATAAAATTATTATATGTATAAGGGTGAATTTTAAAATTAGTTATTATATTATTGTAAAAATTAACTTTTAGTAATCACTTTTTAAAAATCTGTTTTGACTTCAGAAACTTTATATTTTATCCCATTTATGATCACTCCGTGAAATTGATCCGTTACTAGCTTAAGAGACCTATTTTTGTAGGGTTAAAACAATACTTTTACATAGAATCTTCATTCTTCTCTCACATGTGCAACCCCGTCATCTTTTCTTTTCTTTCTCACCCCTCCAGCTACCTTCTTTTTCACCATCGCCAGCTCCAAGATGAGATCTTAACATTTTAAGATTAGCAAAACAAGAATCTTCAAACTTTGCAACTCATAGCATCTGTCATCAAATTAAACATGAAAATTTTGATTCTTGGAGCTCGATACGTACAAAAGGGTCCATTAGCTTAAAACCGGAACTGTTCTTTTCAACATTAAATTTTTTTAGCTTTTCCTGGAAAGAAATGGTTTGCTTCTCTTTCTTCATTTTTATTTTGTTTGAGGGTTAATTAATTGTTAGTCAAATGATATTTTTATAAAAAATTATTGAAATTATTAATAAAAAAAGGTAAGGAACTAAAAGTATTCTCGTAATATTAATTAGGACAAAAAATAGTACAAAATCTATTATAAGGGACTAAAATTATAATTTTTTTTAAATACAATGAGAGAGACATAATACCTATTAATCTAAATCGGTATGACTCAAACGCTTCTGAGTGCCTCCAGTATAATGGTGCCTTCTTGTCAACCAAAATTATAATTTGACCTTAAATTTTTAATGATTATTGCCACATGACTGATAATGAATTGCATTTGCTAATCGATAAATTAAGTTTTAAATATTCTTAACATTAATATACCTAGTCAAATTAACGTTTTCAATACACACCTAACAGCATCCTAAAAATTTTAATACCATACCAGACTAGTGGACAATTCCTACAATTTTTTCTTATATCAAACACACCCTTAAAAAAGAAAAAACAAAAACTGAACAGCAAAAAAAGTGAATTCAAAACCATCAACGAACCGCATGATTAACCCGTGATTTCGAACTAAAGAACTGTTCCAATTCATTCTAACCAAACCGGAACTTACGGTTCACAAATCGTAATCACACAAAGATTTCATGGTTCAGTTTGCTTTTACGGATTCTTTTCACCTTATCAATTCATCCCCTCATCAATTTATAAATAAATAAATAAATATATATATATATTAAGGGTCCATTTAAGAAAATTTATTGAGTGTAAACATTGAAAATTATAGTATGAAATTTGAATCTAATAAATAACCAAATTTAAATAACTGAAAATAAAAAATATACATGTTTAGGGCAAATTATATTGTAGGGATAGGAAGAGGGGACCACTTGTACACTTAGTCTATTTTTTTATAAAAAAAATGAATTTTTCTTTACAAAATCGGTGAAAATCGGGTTTTTTGTTCACATTTTTACTTGCAATGTGCATTAAATATGTCGGGTCCACAGCTGTACAAAAACTTCTTCTCACGTGAGCAAACCAAGCTTGCACAACTGACATTTTTTCTCTCTCTCTCTCTCTCTCTCTCATTCTCTCATTCTTTTCTCTCTCCTATTTATTGTCAATATCCCTCATTTTCTTCTCTCTCTTCTCCATCTTTTCCCTCTCTCCTTCCTTCAAGATTTTTTACGTCAAATCCAAAATATATTGATGTAAAACATTTTACATCAATTTTGCGCAATGTAAAATGTCATTTTACATCATTTTTTTGCTTTGATGTAAAATTTTACATCATTTTTGCGTGATATAAAATGTCATTATGGTGAATTCTAATGTTAAATCTCTTTTTTTATGTCATTTCGATTAATTTTAAGTAGTCCAGTGGTCCATCAAATGTTGGTTTTACATCAAGGGAGAGATGTATACAACGAACTCAAAACTGCAAAAAGAAGATTTATTAATGACAGTGATTCGAATGTTTTACATCAAAAACACATTTTACATCACAGCATTTTACATCATGATTTTACAACACAGCATTTTACATCAAGATTTTACATCACGATTTTTCCTATGTGAATTTCAACCAGAATAGTATACTGCGACTCATTTACAGAAGGGCCAGAGCCGTCTCTCGCCGGGTTAAAGCATTTGTACATCAACAAACAATATTTTACATCAGTATGAGCATTTTATATAAGTACAGGCATTTTACACCAACAAACAGCATTTGAGATCATTACCAGCATTTTACATCAACAAACAACAATTGGCATCAGTACGACCATTTTGCATAAAAAAATCATTTGACATCAGTATGGCCATTTGACATAAAAAAAAAATCATTTTACAACAACAATCAGCATTTTCCATCATTACCAGCATTTTACATCAACAAACAGCAATTGACATCAGTACGACCATTTTTCATAAAAAAAATCATTTGACATCAGTACGACCGTTTGACATAAAAAAAATATCATTTTACATCAGTACGAGTATTTTACACCAACAAATAGTATTTTACATCAGTATGAACATTTTACAATTTACAAACCGCATTTGACATTAGTACGAGCATTTTACACCAACCAACAACATTTTACATCAGTATGAGCATTTTATACCCACAACAAAAATATACGATTTTATATAAAAACAGCAAAAACATATGATTTTACATAAAAAAATAGTAAAAACATACTATTTTACAGAAAAAATAGCAAAAATAAATGATTTTACATAAAAACATACTTTTTTGCCCAAACCCTAGTTTTCCTTTCATCTTCGTGGGCTGCAAACACAACCAAATGAATCTCCTACCTCAGATCTATAAAACCCTAGTTTTCCTTTCATCTTCGTGGCTGATTTGTGATTCTCCCAAACCCAAGAAAGGGCAAAAATGGTGAAAAAGGGTGTGAGTTTTGAAGTTTGAGATGTGGAAAGTATTTTGACGGTGAGATATCTTCAAAAATCTGCCCGGAATGGCCAGAATCGGTGGCAAGAAGCGGCGGGAAAGAGAGTTCGGAGAGAGAAAGGAGAGACAGCTACTGGAGAGAGAAATTAGAGAGAGAGAGAGAGAGAGGGATTAGGTGAAGGAAACAGATAACCCAGACTAAACCAAAAATCTCACTTTCGTGCAATGCATTACAGGATCGGAGACTTTTGATTCGGCTCAGGCTTAAAATCATTTTTCCTGAACGGATGTAGGCTTATACTAATTCAATTTATTAAAACAATACACAAAAATCAAATCTTTAAATTAAAGCGGAAACCTTTAAAGATTATACATTTGAAGCGTGTCCCTCGCAAATAAAGAAAATCTGAGTCTTGAGTTGCGAATCTACTAAAGAGTCCCGTGAATGACTCCAAACGATCCCCAATTTGAGTAGGCAAATGTACACGGGATGGCTAAAGCACAATATGAAGAAATCCAAAAGAACCCACTTCAAAAAAACTCAATCTGCCCAAATCTGAAACAGCTCGGAGGCCTGATCCTAATCTGAAAATCCACACCGCCTAAATAAAACTTGTCAGGAAAAGACTTTTGCCCGTAGATCTAGACTTTGACCAAATCGTAGGAATAAGCCAAATGATCAACGAGACAAAAGAAGCAAAACCCAACAAATGGACCTCGCCGAATTGCGGCTTCACCGGCGTAAGAAAATTATGGCGGCCGCTATTCCACAGCGCGGTGGCAAGAAATCCAAGTGGCGGACTTCGGGGTTTTTCTAGGATCGTGGCTTGAGTTTCTTGAAAAAGAATGATCAAAATCGACTTCAAAAAAAATCTAAGAAGATGAAGACTTCTCTCTATATTTCTCCTTCTCTCTCTAGAGTTGCTTCTCAAGGTTCCTTATGTCTTCTAAATGCCTAACTTAAGCTATTTATAGGAGATTTAAGGGAGACCTAGTGGGCTTTTGAGTTGGGCCTTAATATTTGACTTTCGTTGACCCCTTAGTCTTCTCTAGACTAATCAACTCCAATCGAGCCTTTCAAATTAATTTCTTAACCCACTTCGTTAATTAAATTTAATTGAACCCTTAGGATTATTTCGTATAACCCATTTAGTCAATTAAATATTAATTAAACATTTAAAATTAATTAATTCACTTTATCGATTAGTCAAATACATAATTAGTCGTACCACTAATGGGCCAACTATGGAACTGCAGCTCGAAATCGAATTTACTTCGCGCTCACTTTATTATTCTTCTATCTCCCCAATTCAAAGATCTAGTGCTCATCGATTCATCAATTTACTGACAAATTAATTCATCGACTTCTTGGTATCCGAGATTAAGAGATTAAGAGATTAAGAGATTAGAATATTAGGTTCGAATTAACTACGCCGATCAGTACAAGTTAATTCAATCCCGACCTGGTTATGCTCAATATTTCCCGGGCACATCCGTATGATTTAATTAGTCTAGATAAACTAATTTTTAAATAACACGATAACCTAAACTGATAGTATATTCAAACTATCTTAGTTACGAGCATCTATTTATATATCTATACTTTAACCAATAACGAGATCTACTGTGTCTTTTCGCACCTCGTTATCTAGTTCTATGATATAATGGAATAAACTTAATACTAAATTAGTTTTTGATACAAGCAATAACTTTCAGTATTCAAAACTAACAATCTCCCATTAATACTCAAAGTTATGCACTGAAGTACAAAAACACTGTTCAATCCACGTATTACACTGCTGTCATAATGAAAGCTACAAAATACTCTTAAAGCTCACTCGCATATCTCTCTTAAGAATCTGACTCCCATGCACTCCACATGGCTCTCAAAAATCTTTGGGGTCAATACCTTTGTGAAAAGATCTGCAAGGTTGTCTCCTGATGCTATTTTGGCCACAGTCACGGCTCCCCTCTTTACGATCTCTAGTATCAGGTGGTACTTGCCCTCTATATGTTTACTCACCTTGTGGGCTCGTGGTTCCCTTGAGTTAGCAACTGCACCATTGTTATCACAATAGACTGTGATAGACCTCGGCAACTCAGGGACCACATCCAAGTCCACGAGGAAGTTCCTGAGCCATATAGCTTCTTTTACTGCCTCTGATGTGGTAACATACTCAGCCTCCATGGTAGAATCCGCCATGCATTTCTGCTTGACACTTCGTCATACTATGGCTCCACCTCCTAGAGTAAACACAAACCCAAAGGTAGACTTACTCTTGTCCATATCACCTTGAAAGTCCGAATATGTGTAACCCAATGGAACTAGCTCATGCTCTCGATAAATCAAGACGTGATCTCTCGTTCTACACAAGTATTTGAGAATGCATTTGACTGCCTCCCAATGAGTCTTCCCAGGATTACTCTGATATTTGCTAACCATGCCAACCACAAAGAAAATATCAGACCTAGTGCATAGCATAGCATACATGAGACTACCCATAGCAGATGTATAGGGTACCACTTCATGGCATCTATCTTCTCGGCAGTTTTAGGACACTACTCATTTGATAAATGCACTCCGTGCCTAAAAGGTAGCGAACCCTTCTTGGAGTTCTGCATGTTAAAACGGGCCAGAATCGTGTCTATGTATGAAGACTGAGCGTCAGTGAACGTCTCTTACGATCTCGAATAATCTTGATCCCAAGGATGTCCAGCCTCTCCCAAGTCCTTCATATCAAACTGTCTGGACAACCATGCCTTTACGTCTGACAACACCTTTTTACTGTTGCCAATAAGAAGTATCATCTACGTAAAGTACAAGGAACAACACCAAATCACCATCCGCCTGCGGTATACACATTGCTCATCCGGACACTGAGTGAATCCACATGACTGGATAACTCGTCAAAATGGATGTTCCAAGATCTGGATGCTTGCTTAAGTCCATAAATGGACCTCTTAAACTTGCAAACCTTGTGCTCTTGGCCTTGAACAGTGAAACCCTCTGGTTGCTGCATAAAGATGGTCTCCTCAAGACTTCCATTAAGGAAAGTTGTCTTGACGTCCATCTGCCAAATCCCATAATCCATATGAGCAGCTATGGCCAAGAAAATCCGGATCAACTTAAGCATAGCTATCTGGAAAAGGTCTCATCATAATCGATACCCTCTTTCTGAGTATACCCTTTCGCCATAAGCCTAGCCTTGAAGGTCTTAACCCTTCGGTTAGATCTTCACTTTCACTTGTAGACCCATTTGCACCCAATAGGTCGAAACCCATCAGGAAGGTCTACTGGCTCTCTGCCAAGAATTTGCATCTTTATCCTGGAGAGCCTCATTGTAGCTAACTGGGTCTGGTTCATGAGCGCCAGGGATAAAGTCCGAAGACTCACCCAAACCCATGTACCTCTCGGGCTGTCTGACAACCCTCCCAATACAAAGAGGCGCACCCTGTGTAGGTGCATCATCTGTGCTAGTGCGTGCAGTACTATGTGGTATGTCATCCTGTACTTGTGCATCTGGAATACTTGATTGATCCCTAAGCTCTTATAATACTACCTTGCTGCTTGGCTTGTGATCTAAAATATAATCTTCCTCTAGAAATCCGGCATTGGTGCTAACCATCACCTTCTGATCCCTAAGAATATAAAATAGACCACCATTCGTTCATTTGGGATGGCCTATAAATAGCATAACCTCAGACCTCGCATCTAGCTTGGCTGCATCTTCCTTAAGCACATGTGCTGGGCAACCCCAAATCCTGAGATGTCTCAGACTAGGCTTTCGCCCAGTCCACAACACTACAGGGGTTGAAGGTACAGACTTAGATGGTACAAGGTTAAGATATAGCACGTTGTCTCTAAGGCATAACCCCAAAACGAATTGGGCAACTCACTATAACTCATCATCGATCTAACCATATCCATAAGAGTCATGTTCCTTCTCTCTGCTACACCATTCTGTTGGGGTGTACCAGGTGCAGACAACTGGGAATGAATACCCTCATCTGACAAATAGGTCCTAAATTCACTAGAGAGGTATTCACCACCATGATTAGATCGCAGGGTCTTGATACTCTTACTGTGATGCTTTTTCACATATGAGTTAAACTCTTTGAACTTGTCAAAGCATTCAGACTTATGACGCATCAGGTATATGTATCACGAAATACTTATAACCACCTATAGCCTGAGCTGAGATAGGTCCCAACAAATCAGAATGAACTAACTCAAAAACCTCTTTGGCCCTATACCCTTTTGCCTTAAAATGTCTCTTAGTCATGTTATCCTCCAAGCAGGACTCACAGGTCAGATAACTGTCAATCTTCAATGAGCCCAAGGGCCCTTCATTAACCAACCTTTGAATCCTACTAAGGTTGATATGACCTAGTCTCAAGTGCCAAAGATAAGTTTGGTTCAAAGGGGAAGACTCCTTTATCTTACTATGATTCGATGATGGGTTATTAATTTTTGTGTTTTGCATTTCTGGGGAGTTAGTCTTAATAAGAAACAAATTATCAACCAATGCACCAGAATATATAAGTTTCTTGTTCTAATAAAAACATAATCATCAGAAAAAACAAACTTATAACCATCCAAAAGTAGCTTAGAAACCGAAAGCAAGTTCTTTCTAAAGTTGGGTACATAAAGACAATGTCTCAAAATTAAAACAACTGAGTTTGAAAAATAAAGACGAACAACTCCCACTGCAGCAACTAAAACTTTGGTAGTATCACTATGGTAGACCTGCAACTCACCATCTCTAAGCAGCTGGGTCACTTGGAGCCCCTGCAAAGAAATACATCATGATCAGTGGCTCCTAAATCCACACACCAAGTATCTGTAGGAATCGCCGCTAAACATGTCTCAGTAACAAAAGTGAAATTGCTCATACCTCGAGACTTTGGGTAATCTTTCTTCTAGTGTCCTGCTTTGCCACATCTGAAACACTTGCATTTTAGCTCGTGCTTCTTAGCAATGCCTCCCTTGGGTCCATGATCAGCACCTGCTTTCTGGCCCTTCTTCCTTTTATGCTTCCTGGCTTTCGGCCCAGCAGAGGAACCTGAAGGTCCAACAATAGCCAAAACTTGCTTCTTCTCAGCAAAGAGGCCTTCGACAGACACCAACGCAGTTATGAGCTCGGGCAAAGTATACTGAAGCTTTTTCATGTTATAGTTCAGCCGGAACTGCTCAAAACTGTGAGGCAAGTTCTGAAGGATAATGTCACACTGTGATTCACAATCAATCTCGCCTCCCAATATCTCAATCTCATTGATGTTGCTAATCATTTCAAGCACGTGATCTCTCATTAGGGTGCCTTCAGTATCTTGGCACTCATGAGTTTCCTCATAGCTGACTGCCTGGCTACCCTACCCTGATGTTCAAACATCTCCCTGAGGTTAGTCATCATATCGTAGGCTGAGGTCATCAACTGATGCTGGTGCTGCAGTACACTCAACATAGAAGCCAAGATGTAGCACCTGGTTATCTCATCAGCTTTCTTCCACCTCATATATGATTCTTTCTCCTCAGGGGTGGCATCATCTCTGGGTGTCTCAGGACACACCTCAGTAAGCACGTACTTGTAACCCTCAGCAGTAAGGTTAATGTCCAGGTTACGATTCCAATCAATGTAATTAGGAACGGTGAGTTTGTTTTGATTCAAAATGACAACAAGTGGATTGAATGACATATCGACAAACTGAAAAATAAACAGTCAAGTTTCAGTATTCTTTTTCAAAAATATTGATATCCTCAAAAAACAATATAATCTCCTACCGACATCTCTTACACCGGGATCAACGCAGGTCACGCGGGTGAACGTCTACGCTAAGCCACATTTGTTCGAGAAGAACCAAAGTTCATTAATTTTACTATTTGACCAACGATCTTATGATCAATGAAATTAATAGTCGATGATTTTAGCCGTACACATAAATAGTATAACCTCTTAGGAGAGATACTACAAATGGTACACTAAGTGCATGCCATTACGTGACTTCTAAGTTTGTTATTTAGGAGGTAGAACGTCTCAGCAAAGAGAGTATCGCAATCCTCCAATTAAACTCACTATAGTCATCCCTTTAGAAATTCAATCTAGTGATCTCGTGATTGAAGACTCATCCAAATGGAGGAAGACCCTAATGCCAACGCGCAACTCTAACCACATCATATATGAATTCGTAATGGAGGCCATGGGGATATATATCAACCCGCTCCCACTTAGATTTTTAAGTTTGAGAATTTTTACGTTTTAACATGCAATATCTTAACTTCGGATATTCGCACCCACACAACCGTTGGAGTTTTAATATACGAATAATTTACCTTACTTAATTGCATGTATTTAAAAAAACGGTTTGTTTTTGCTCATGCATAAGAATGAAAACACACAAGCAACGAAAAGGACATAAAACAGGAAATACATAATTAAACATTTCCCGACTATTATGGCATTCTCTATCATCATTTCATTTGAGGCCTTGTTGACACGTCTCGTCGTGTCGCTCCCACTCGTTATTTGGATTTCCCTCAATTCGTTCAGATTTTTCTCGGTTTTCTACGTAATTAAAAATCAACCAAAATTATGATAAACCAAAAACCCACGAATACGAGTTACCCAAAATAACGTCTTCGTCATAATACATAAATTTCTATATACAAAGGCATTCCAGGAATTTAAAAATGAAAACATTAGATTAAATCCTCTACAAGATTCATCTAATCCTATACGGTTTCCAGCTCGTTGTTATTACTATTACAGACATTTCCATTCAAAATAAAAATGAACCCGGACATATCCTGGGGTTTATGAATGAAAATAAAAACCATAATAGTCAGAAATAATAACCACCTGTTAATATATCGACAATGCGAAAATAACAATTCCAAAACAAAGCCGTGTAATAAATCAAACAAGTATAAGGTCAAAACACTCTCTCTGATACCAATTTGAAGGAAACAGATCTAGCCCGGGTTACACTAAAATCTCACTTTCATGCAATGCATTCTAGAATCGGAGACTTTCGATTCGGCTCAGGCTTAAAATCATTTTTCCTGAACGGATCTAGACTTATACTAGTTCAATTTATTAAAATGACACGCAAAAATTGAATCTTTAAATTAAAGCGGAAACCTTTAAAGATTGTATTTTTGAAGCGTGTCCCTCGCAAATAAAAAAAATCGGGTCTTAAGTTACGAATTCACTAAAGAGTCCCGTGAATAACTCCAAACGATCTCGAATTTGAGTGGGCAAATCTCCACGGGATGGCTAAAGCACAGTATGAAAAAATCTAAAAGAACCCACTTCAAGAAAACTCAATCTGCCCAAATCTGAAACAGCCTGGAGGCCTGATCATAATCTGAAAACTCACACCTCCTAAATAAAACTTTTCAGGAAAAGCCTTTTGCCCGTAGATCTAGACTTTGGCGAACCCGTAGGAATGAGCCAAAGGATCAACGCGACAAAAGAACAAATGGGCCTCGCCAGATTGCGGTTTCACCGGCGCCAAATATTGCGGCGGCTAGTCTACGTTGTTGCAACATGAAATCCAAACGGCGGTCTTCGGGGCTTTTCTAGGATCGTGGGCTGAGTTTCTTGAAGAAGAAGAAGGATCGAAATTGACTTCGAGAAAAATCTAAGAAGATGCAGACTTCTCTCTAGATTCCTCATTCTCTCTCTAGAGTTGCCTCTCAAGGTTCCTTATGTCTTCTAAATGCCTAACTTAAGCTATTTATAGGAGTTTCGAGGGAAACCTAGTGGGCTTTTGAATTAGGCCTTAATGTTTGACTTTCGTTAACTCCTTAGTCTTCCCTAGACTATTCAACTCCAATCGAGCCATTCGAATTAATTTCTTAACGCACTTCGTTAATTAAATTTAATCAAATCCTTAGGATTATTTTGTATAACGCACTTAGTCAATTAAATATTAATTAAACCTTTAGAATTAATTAATTCAGTTTGTCAATTAGTCAAACGCAAAATTAATCGTACCACTAACGGACCAATTATAGAACTACCGCTCAAAAACAAATTTACTTCGCGCTCACTTTATTACCCTTCTATCTCCCCACATCAAAGATCTAGTGCTCGTCGATTCATCAATTTACTGACAAATTAATTCATCGACTTCTTGGTATCCGAGATTAGTACCACTCGACTTTTTTATTATACCGGACATGAAGTCCACTGGCCAGATTTAATATAATAAACCTTATGAGCTCATCTCAGGAGCACCATCAACCCGGCGAACAGGTACATGGATTCCTTCGACTAGAAACGGCACACATGAAGCCAAACACCGCATATCCAACTTACCAAGATTTATGCCTCAATTGACCGCACCATTTGGCAAATCAAAGCATACAATATCTAACTCTCATGCCTGCTCTAATCTAGGGATTAAAAGATTAGAATACTAGGATCGAATTAACTACTCCAATCAGTACAAGTTAATTCAATCCCGAACTGGTCATGCTCAGTATGCCCTGGGCACATCCGTATGATTTAATTAATCTACATAAACTAATTTTTAAATCACACGATAACCTAAACCGATAGTATGTTCAAACTATCTCAGTTACGAGCATCTGTTTACATATCAATACATGTTTGATATAATGGAACAAATTTAATACAGAAACAAAATGATATGTCAACTGGGTATTAGTTTTTTATACAAGCAGTAGCTTTTTAGTATTCAAAACTAACATTAGGGTTTGAGAAGAGAGGGAGAAGTGATGGGTTTTAATATTAGGGAGGTGTGTGTGAAACAAACCCCCCCCCCCCCCCCCCTCTAATTTTTTAGCTCCATTTGGTGTATGGGTTTTTTGTTTACTCCTATCCCTACTATATAAGAACTGCATGCTTAGATCCGAATATTGAATAATGTTACATGTCTGAAATTTTAATATGATTTCTTTTATCATTTTGACTATTCATAAAAAAATATATGTTTATTTTTTAAAAAATATATTAAGTTAACTATATTTAATTTTCAAAAATACAAAAAAGTCAAACTATAATTTTCTTTTGATATTAAAAAATAGTAATATAAATATTTAATACTAAAAATAAATAGAAATATTTTTATACATTAAAATTTAGATTATTTTTATAAAATAAAAATTAATTTTTGAATAAGACTATTTTTTATAAAAATAAATGAATATATATTAGTAAAAAAGAAGAGGGAGGGACTATGACAATCGTTATATAGTAGTACTAGGATTATATTACAATATGCCATTTGACAAATGACTTGACAACTTTGGTTAAGGGGAGAAATAATGGATATTCAGGGGGCCACCACATTAAATTATAAAATAAAATTCTTTCTATTAAAATACTAGGGGCATATTGCAAGTGACCCGTAGGTGTTTGATATATTTTTTCGGATTGTGGAAGGAAATGAAAGAGAGTGTTACAGTAAAAATAAAAAATAAAAATAGTAAGAATAGTTTTATCAATAAAAAGAGTTACTTAAACGTACATGACTGAGTGTGTTTAATTTTCAATTTTAAATGATATGTAAATTGCTTTTCAACTAAAACATTCAGATGTCTGATTTAATTCAGACATGTAAAATATCTTATCAAATGCACTTATTTAAATAAGTGTTTAATATATTAAGATTAAGGCTCTCTTCGATAAATCAATTTAGTACTTAATTTTAATTGATTAAATGTCTATTTGATTAAGAGCGTTTGATAATTTAATTTATTTTTGATTTAATAAATTAAGATTTTTTAATTAAATATTAATAATTAAATGTGTTTAATAATTACAAATCGAAGTCTTAATACATTAATTAGGTATGAAATGCAAACACAATCGTTAGTCTAAAAATATTGTTGACCTTAATTACTTACAAATTTTTTCTTTTCTTCATTATTTATCATTATTTTTATTTTTTATCTAAATAATTTTTATTTCATTAAATATTTTTTCTAAAAATATTTTTATCATTTAAATAAATAAATATTATATTTTGGACTTGAGTTTTTATTTTTTAATAAATTTTTATTAATTTTTATCTTTATTTAACTAATAGTTTAGTTTTAAAATAATAATGACAATCTCATTTATTGTTAAAAGTTGTAAAAATACTTTTTATTAGTAAAATGTTCATATTATTAAGTAAATAATTATAATTTTTAAAAATTATATTATATAAATTAAAAGATATGTGTCTAACTTTTTTAAAAAATGTAATTTAATTTAAAATTTAAATATATTTAATTTTATAAAATTATTTTATAATTCAAACTTCAGGATTCGGCCTTCAGATTTCATACATATTTTATAATTTCATAAACATAATAATTTAATTAACTCAGTTTTCAGACTTCAGATATCAAATTAAATTTTATTAAACGAATCTAAATAGTTAATATCAAATTAAATTTTATCAAACGGATCTAAATGGTTAATATGATTATCAAAGAGAGCTAAATTGAAGCTTTAATTCCTAAATTTTCATGCTTTAATTAATATATAGGATTTTTTTTCCAAAAATAATAAGATTATATCCAAACTCATCAAATGTATCATGTACTCGTATGGCAAATAACAAAATTGCAGTTTTGGTCATCTATTTATAATTTGTCACTGGAACTAGCCATTTTGTTATTGGTTGTAGCAATTTTATCCTTAACCTATTTAAAACATTGCATAAATGGCCTAATAACTGGAAATTGCGGGTTATTTTTGGTTTAACTTAAAAGTTTAAAGTTTCTTGAGGTCAATTTGTAAACTTTAAAATATAGGTGGGTGAAATATTAATTTCTTTAAAATAAACCTCATTTTGGGCCATTTGACTTTTAATTGGTTTTTAATTTTTTCCTTAATTCATATTAATGTAATATTATTTTTTCATGATTTGGTTGCTTTTTTTTTTGGGGTTACCCATTGGGATTTGGATTGACGTAGTTTA
Source organism: Knoxia roxburghii (assembly GCA_030378225.1). NCBI lineage: Eukaryota > Viridiplantae > Streptophyta > Magnoliopsida > Gentianales > Rubiaceae > Knoxia > Knoxia roxburghii. The sequence continues at coordinate 40,046,919 of CM059422.1, read as the reverse complement.
CCAGAATCAAATTGAGCTAGTCACAAAAATAAAATTGATAATCAAGGACAAAAGTTTGAAAAATTGTAAAAAGTTAAATGGGTCCACTCGAGTCAATGATTTGACCAAGTCAAAATGGTCAATCGAGGTAAAATCAATTCAATTATGAAAAAATTAATTTTATATCAAGAGAAACAAAATAAATGGAATAAAAAAAAAAAAAAGAAACAAAATAAATTATAAAATTAATTTAAAAACCAAAAGAAATCAAACATGTTCACCCGCGTCAAAATGTTCTAAATCAATGTCACAATGGGTTAACCAAGTCACTGTCAAAATGCGTTGGTACAGGTTTAAGTGATAGTTTAAATTGACAAGATTACAATTAAAAATAATTTTTGAATAACAGAAACAATTAAAAAAATCTAAAATATGTTAAAATGGGTTCGCCATGGTCAAAAAACTATTATTTGATATATTATTTAAATTGAAAAAAAAATATTTTTTTTAGAATGGAGAATATTGCGTTTAGATCTTGTCAATTGAGAAAATATATATTGTTAGTGAAGGGAACCTTGTTCTAACAAGAATTAATTGAGAATTAACTTAAGTGTGGTCTAATTTAAAGTTAACTTTTAGCTGCCAGCGAGCTCCATAGACTCATGTTTCATTTAAAAAAAAAATAAAATAAAAACTAGGGCATCAATCTTGTTGTCCAAATCATCCAAATCGATAATGTCGTCTATCAAAAATACATTGAACAAAAAACCAAATCCAAAATTGTTTGGTCGATAGTTCATTGGTGGAATTAACATTTACAAAATCTCTAGAGGAAAAGAGCCACACTTGAAAATCGTACAAGAAACAAAAATTGTTTTCTACCTCTTTTTTATATAATATTTAATCTATTTTAAAAAAATAGTTTTATTTATAATTTTATAAATTAAAAAATAAATATTATCATATCTATTTCAAAATAATAGTCATATTTATTATATTAATTTAGTTTAACAAATAGAACTATTATTATAAAATAAAAAATTATTTTTTTAAGACAAATAGAGTGTAAAATTCAAAAAATTAAACTATATATCTTAGAGGTATATAATAGGTATATATATCTTAGAGGTATATAATAGGTATATATCCCTAAGTATATAGTATAATTTCTCGTAAAATCCCAATTCCATATACTAACTCAATAACTTTTAAATTTTATCATCGCTAGTTTAAATGGTTAATCTAATTTATTAGTAGTAAGTTGTAAAAGTTAAACTTATATATAAATTATTCAGTTAATCCACTAATGATGTTAAATAAAACTATACACAGTTGACTAGCTAATATTAGGCTAAACCTTGGCATATTTTTCGATGGTATATTTATTATTTCTTACGTTTCATTTACTTTTTTAAAATTTTAGAATGAATTACATTTATCTTCTATGTAGTTTGGTTAAACTACCAATTATCATCTGAGCTTTCTGACAACTAACAATACTCCCTTTGACCAAATTCAAACGTTAAAAAATAAAAAAAATTAATGATATTTTGTCAAAAAGAGTTTATAAAATGATGTTAATTTTGTCTTTTAACACAATAATAATGCTTAAATCAGTATTTTTGCTCATTTTTCCTGTCGATCAAGAGGCTAAATGTTATTAATTTGAATAGTCAAGGAGAATATACGTTATTTTCAAAACCTGAGGGGTATTGATAATTTTACCAAATCACAGAGTAAGTAAATGTAATTCACAAAAAATTTTATTTTGACTTGTCTCAAAAAAAAAACGTCTTGAGTGTAGATTTTAATTGATTTTTATTATAAACTACTTTTATTCAGTGCATTTGTGGGAATTATTAACTTTTATGCGGAGATATAAAAGAAACGAGATATAAATGGTATGTTTTCGCACGATGTTATATCATTTATATTTATCTCTCCATGTTAAATATTCACTTGTTAATAGGTGAACGTTGGGGTAAAATTTATCACTATTTATTGCTTAAGATTTTTTTATTTAATTTTTCTCTGTTGACTAGCTAATATTAGGCTAACACCTGGCATATTTTCAGATGGTGTATTTATTGTTTCTTACGTTTCATTTATTTTTTAAAATTTTTATTTTGACTTGTCTCAAAATAACGTCTTGACTGCATATTTTAATTCACTTTTATCTATAAACTACTTTTATTCGGTGCATTTTTCGGAATTATTATTTTTTATCCCAAAAAATTATAAAATATAATTTTTAATAAACAAATATATAACTCTATTTTTATTATGTTGACTAGAGAACACTTGACATATTTTTATCTAATTTATCAATTTAATATGTAATTACCCATCACTTTTTTTTTTTTTTTAAATACCGACTAGTTATTGCATTTTCTCAAAGTACCCATGGTTTTTTTTTAATTTATTTAAACGTTTAAAAAAAAAAACTGACGTAACGACATTTCAGAGCTTATCTTTATATATCTAGCATTAATAAACTATCATTATATCTTCTTTAATCTATTTCTACAGTCTCTAAACTTCTGACTCTCAATTAATTAAGAATAATTTAATTACGAGAGGAAAGAAATAGAACAGGCTTAAGATTCTCCATGATGTTTGTCCGTGATATTCTATGTGATAAAGTTAAATTATTTTGTATACATATTATATTTTTGATTAATTTTTATGTAATATATAATTATATATATTATTATACTTTTTAACATGATAGATTCACTTTTTGGGGTTAAAACATATTAAATAATTAAATACAAGGCGATTCTAATGATTTTGAGGGTCCTAAGGCGAAATAACAATGATAGACCCTTTTGATATTATTCGAAACGAAAGGTGTCAGATTCTCAAAGAATTATAGTAATGAATAGATTGAGATGATGAATTTGAAGAATTTTTGAGAATTAAGAAATTGTTGATGAGATTTAACTTGGTTCAATGACTATTTATAAGAATAAAAATTTTAAAAATATGATTGTTCTTGAATTAAAATTATGAATGGGAAAATTCTTAAATTTTCTCTACACATTCAAATCCAATTTAAATTTGATCATCTTTCTAATTTTCCAGACATTCTCATTCAAATCACATTCAAATCTCAATAAAACTCTTAAAATTCGTGATCGTCATTCAATCTCCCAAATTGACCAAGTTTTCCTTTATTTTTTTATTTAAAAAAAAATTATACAATAAAATGGTCATATTTTATATGATTTTTTAAAATTATATGTTAATATTAATATTATCTAAAAAATATAGACCCCTAAAATTTTTGGATCTTGGGCGGTCGCCCCTCTTGCCCTACCCTATGGGCCGACCTTGATTAAATATGATTTTTATTGTAAAAAATTTCTCAAAAATATATAAAAAATAAATAATACTAAAAAAATTAAATTATGAAAATAAAAATAATTAATTAATATTATATGTTGTCCATATTTAGTTGTGTTTTATAATATATGAATAATCCCTCTATTTATATTAGTAGGAGGGGTTTACATATAAAAACTAAATATTCCAAATCACATCTAATCTAATCAAATCATATCATTTAATATCTCCAAAATTATATGGACATTCAATTAAAATTAATTAAATATTTTCATAACAAAAAAATAATTAAAATTTGTCAAAGAAAATATTAAATACAAGTGTTACAGAAGATTGTGGCGGAACGAATAGTATACAAATATGGATAAAGATTTCCATTTAATGGGCACTAATTAATTAATATTATTTTGTTTAATGGCGACATAAATTCAATTAATTAATTGGTTGCAAAAGGGAGATTTTTGTATATCAACCGCTTTATCAAGCGTTGAACAACTCTATTTCAGCTCTTTCTTCCCTCTATAAATAACACAAATTTCCTGTTGGCAGAACACTCGCATTATTTCTGCTTTGCCTTGCCCCTGAATTCTTCCCTCTTGATTTTTGATTCTTGAATTTTTCTTGTTTTCCTCCTATGTAGACAAGAACAACTTTAACATCAGATCAGCCCATTTTTATATTATTTTTTATCCTCCAAGCAGAAACCCTTGAGCAGAGGCATTATAAAATATATATATATTTCTGTATCTCTGTGGAGAAAAAATAATCAAAAAATTCATCCAAAAGATCGTATCCATCGTTTTCCTGAATATTTTTCTTACTTCTTGGCAGCATTTCTGGGAATTAATAATAGGATTCTTTTACATGCTATAGTTTGTTTGTCTTTTCTAACGTTTTCTGCATCTCATAAAACGGACTAAATTCATCTGCATCTTCTTGTCAAAACCAACATTTTTTTCTCTTGCTCCAAAAATGGAAGATTTCTATAACCTTTCCGCCGAAAAAACCACCATCCCGGAAGAATACAAGTGGCCCGAAAAGGATTTAGTCCTTGCCGATGAAGAACTGGAAGATTCTGTTGTGGATCTTCAAGGGTTCTTCAGCGGTGATGAGGAGGCAATTCAACATGCAGCAAACCTTATTAGAGATTCTTGTTTGAAGCATGGATTCTTCCAAATAATCAACCATGGAGTCGATTTGAACCTCATCGACATGGCTCATCAGCAAGCTAAGGATTTCTTTAAGCTTCCCATGTCGGACAAGCTCAAGGGAAGGAAGCAAGCCGGCAGCAAATCGGGTTTTTCAGCGGCTCATTCTCATCGTTTTGCGACCAAGTTACCTTGGAAGGAAATGTTGACATTTGGGTTCCATCAAAACGGCACTGAAGAAGTTGTGCTTGATTTCTTCAAGTCATCCTACGGGGAAGGATTTGAAGAGACAGGGTATGTTCTTCCTCACTAACATGAAATGAAACATCTAACTCTTATTTATTCATGACGCTTTTGCAGTTTAATTAGCTTTAATCCTTTTGCATTCCACTTTTAGATCTTGATTTTTGAAGTTTTATGTGGTGATGATGTGCATTGTTCAAAGTTTTGAGTCATGATTTTGGAGTACGTTCTTGATCGTGTAGTGACATTTTATTTTTGGTAAAGAAAATCCAAATTAATCATCCATTATTGAGGAGGGTTTAGAATTATGCAGAGGTGGCTTGAATGTCTGCATAGGACTAGTAAAGCTTTTGAAAGAACTTCAAAATGATACTAATCTGAATTATTATCTCTCGCCTCTCATTTTACTTATCACGTTGTTTTGATCCATTTTATTTTATTTCTTTCTGTTTGAACTATTTTACCTCTTTTATTAAAAAATTCTAATTTAGGTTTTTATTATTATCGATACTATGTTATTATGATTTTAATTAGTCCCATAAGTTGCAAGTGAGGACAATTGACACTAAGAATTAATGGTTCATTTTGGAGTAAGAGATTTAAAAAAGATGTTTGAAAATTAAAAATTTTGTAAGAGGTCATTTTGTGGGTTAGTCTAAATAATAATATAATCATATAATTTTAGGGCCGTACAAAAAATGAGGTCTAAAACAAATCCTTTATAAAAAGAATTTCAAAAAATTCAATATGTGGAAACTAAGTGACCTTAAATGGTCTCAAATATTTTATTATTCTTTTCCTTTTATACGTTTGTTTTAATCGGAATAGTATAATAAATACGAATATTATTTTGAGACATATTTGAGATATGTGCGTTAAATTTTGTAATAAAAAGTTTTTTTAATCTTATTATTATTAAAATTTTACTAATTACTGTGTCAGTTTTTACTTTCTATCGCCTCAATTTGCACTAAAATATCCCTACAATACTTTCTTTCTCTCATTTTTTAAATAAAAAAATAATTTTATCAAAATTATGAAGATAATTCTTAAAACTGATATAGGAATTAATAATACCCTTATTATTATAGATCCGACTTAAACTATATGGGGTGATCTTTTGGCTTGTATCACAGGTTGGTCTTCCAGAGGTATTCTGAGGCTGTGGGTAAATTATCCCTTTCATTAATGGAAATTCTTGGAATCAGCTTGGGGATAGATCGATCTTACTTCAAAGAGTTTTTTGAAGATGGTACTGCAATTGTGAGAGCCAATCACTATCCGATTTGTCCAGAACCGGGCTTAACCCTTGGGATTGGACCTCATCATGATCCGACATCTATAACTATTCTTCACCAAGATGAAGTTGGAGGATTAGAGCTATTTGTGGACAACAAATGGAAATCTATTCGACCAAGGCATGATGCCTTTGTCATCAACCTTGGTGACACTTTCATGGTATGGTCCATTATTCATTAATAAAAAACAAAACCAAATTATCAAATGTTATATTTAACTGAATTGCATGGTGAAAAAATTATGATTCAGTCGAGTTAGATAGTTGAGTCAATAATTCAGATTACTAGATCATAACAACATTATTCATTTATGCGGTATCTACTATAATCATTGGATATTTATTAAAATAGTTTTACTAGTTACCGCCTAACTTCTTATCATTTACCTTCTTAATTTGAACTAAAATATCTCTCACAATATTTTTTCTTTTTCTCCCTTTTAAGTAAAAGGGTAATTTTGTCAAAAATTATGGACGACCGTCCAAAAACTGAAGCGGTAACTAGTATCTCCTTGAATCAACAACACCTGGTATATTTGATTTGTTTGCTCCTATATGTTGATTTTTTTAAAAGAATTACTAGTTATCGTTTCAGTACTTTCTTTTTATCATCCCAATTTGGACGAAAATGCCTCCCCTACAATACCTTCTCTTTTCCTCACCTTTTATGTAAAAGAATATTTTTGTCAAATCCTATAAATTAAATCCCAAAAGGTGAGGCCATAACTAATAACCCTGTTTTTTTAATTTCATGCTGACTCTGAACATGCTACATCGATTTTCCACACGAATACACACGGGCTGGAATTTTTGTGGTATATCTTCCTCCTTCAACTTGTAGGACCCTTTTTTCCATGGCTGCAATTTTTTTAAAAAATATTTATTTATAATCCAACTTGTTTGTTCCAAGACCCATGGAAAAGTTCACTGAGCTTAGAAAATTAAAGACGGATGCAGATTTTAAATTTTTAGATGTGAAATTATAGCAATATAAAGGGTGGACATCTGCTAAAATTCGACCGATATAATCTTATTAGAGAAAATTTTGATCATTTCGGAGGCGGACTTCCTCCGTGATCACCGTGGCACCATGTAGTGTCACCTTTGTCTGCAATTCTTTTGTAAATTCAAATTCTAAGTGTGGATTATTTTATTATAATTGGTTTAATGGTGTTGTCTTAGGCATTAACAAATGGGAAGTACAAGAGCTGCTTGCACAGGGTAGGGGTGAAGAAAAACACAGGGAGAATATCATTAGTATATTTCCAGAACCCAAAAGATGACAAAGTGATCAAACCTCCGGAAGATCTGATTAAGAGCAGAGTCGTCGGAGAAGAAGATGAGCCAAGAATGTACCCGGACTTCACATGGTCTGATTTCCTTGGCTTCACTGAGAAATACAGAGCAGATGAAGCTACCCTCCAAAACTTCACCAAAGTGTTAATTTCTTCTTGATTCTTTACCTCCTTTTGGTTTTTGTGTTTTCTTGTCAGTGGGCCGGGATTCTTTCTTCATGTCCCCAACAATGAATTGAACTAGTTTATGTCGTTTCTCTCTTTTTTTTTTCCTTTTTCCCGGTTTTTGGAAGCTAGGTTTTGAACAAGATCAAACATTTTAGTAGTATTATGATCAATTTATTTTGAATATTGGTGAAATTTTTGGCGTTGGATTTATGAATGGCCTCTATATATAATGTTGATTTATTTAGTCTTGATAATGCATATGAATAGGCTTTTGGAAATGTTATTTTCTATCAAATGTAGTCCAATAATTAAAGGTTTCGTTTCTTTTGAATCTACTACTCTTGCAAATGACTAAATGACTAAAAATTACATGCGTTATAGATTTATATATTTAAGTGTAAAGTATAAGTTGTACCTTTTCTAAATATGTATTTTTAGACTTTTTATTTTATATATTTGGGCTCAATCCATCATGCATATGGATTGGGCTTATTGTCAGTATAACCTTGAAAGAAGAGTTTTATTATACGTCATCCACTCTTATTAAAGAGTACATGTATTTGATTATTATTTTGCTTTATTTTCTTTAGTTATAATTCAACAAATCCAATTAAGGTCAGTTGAATTTTAGCTAGAAATAATTTTGTAAAACCTTATTTACCACCATAAGAATAATTTAATTTTGGTGGTCCAAATTCGTTCCGGCATCAAACACCTTGTCCCCTTTAGGGTTACTTCAAGGTTTCAACAAACACTGGCTTAATTAAATGAGAAATTTGAAGAGGTTAACTTGGAGAGAACATTTGCATTAACAATTTTTCTTCGGGGTATTTTCTCGATAAATTTTATTAGTTATTACCCTAATTTTTATCTTTTATCGTTTCAATTTAGACTAAAACATACCCCTATAATATTCTTTCTCTTCCCTTTTAAGTAAAAAGATAATTTTATTAAAATTTGGACAATAAAATTTAAAAGTGGGGCCGTAATACCCTTTCTTGATTCGAAACTGGCTAAAATCTTCACTATCTCTTGAATAAATTAGTAATACTTAACTGTAACATTTTTAGCCTCAAACTCATCATTCAGCTACTGTATGATTAATTAGGATTCACTATATTTTATTATTTTCTTTACCTTCATTTTTTGCTCCAATCGAATTTCTACTATCAAAACTTCATAATCGGCTTCCGTTTTTGTGGCCTTAAACTCAAATCATAAAGCATAGGTAAACTTCTTCTTTCCTAGGTTTGTTAGTATCAACTCGGTTCCATTGCCATCTAGTTCGAAATATGGAAATTAATGTATTGATTCAATCATGAGTATTATAACAATGACTTACATATTTAGGCAAGTAAGTACATATTTTTACAACATGGTAAAACTTCTAATAACTAGATATTTATAATGATTGTTTAATATGTGATAATATGCCCCTCAAACTGAGAGCGAAAGGCTCTAAAGACGAAGCCTGTCGACAATACAAGTAAAGTACAACCAAATACAAGTAAAGCACAACTGAAATAGTGTTTTAGTGAGAATATCAGCTAGTTGATCAATGAATACAATGGATCTAAATGTGACAAAGCGATTGTGAATATGTTAACAAATGAATTGAAACCACAACATATTGGGTGCGAGCCTGAAAAGCTGGATTGGAAAAGAGAAAAACCACACCACTACTATCACACCAAATGTTGCGGATGTGGAAGTGGAATATCAGGCTCAGACAAAAGATGATATAGTCAATGTAATTCCACACAGACATTAGAAATCAAGCAAAACTCAGACTCCATGGAAGAACGAGCCACATTGGACGATTTGTAAGACTGTCATGTCAACAAATTAGAACCGAAATAAATGAGCCCAAGTTCAGAAACTATCCAAATAATTAATTCAAAGAGATATTTGATAAAGTTTGTAATTTTAGTGGTTGGATTTAAATGTAGAATAAAAAGTATGTCCTTAAAAAACAAAAGAAAAAAAAAGCTATGTCAACCGTGTCTTGACATGAGTACTCAGTACATAACATAGGCTCCCCTCTTTGTTGTAACGTCTACATATTACCTCGAAAGCGGTTCCTTAATACGACATATGCACACAGTTTCTTAATCACCAAAATGTTCGAAATAGGATTTGAAAACCAACCAAACTTTGATCATCTAAATCAAAACAAACAAACAAAAAAATATTGACGCTATCTTTCTTGTTTGACGCTATATATGCCTGATGTGAAATACCATCACAATACTCCAAAAAAAAGGATAGAAGTGGCTTGATTTTGGACGGTTTCCCTGAAATATTCGATCATACATATCCTCTGGAAAATGTCATGTCCCGATATGAACTTCTTGGACCGTATTTATACCCAGACTCCAAGCCATTTTCCACCCTGAAATGACCGATGAAGAAACCAAACCCCTCTTGGCAGCAGAGGGAGCACAAACATTTATCCGCAACGAATATGTTGGCTTGCCAGCAAAAGTCTCAACCAAAAAAAAAATTGTCAGCCCTAGTTGGTTGGCCTCTTTGAGTATTTTTTTTAAGTGATCTAGAATCCCTTTTAAGAAGTTAGAAGAAGCCATAACAAAAACTGGCACCAGACACGATAAACGCATACGTGTGGAGTCTCTTTGAGATTGGCCTATCATGTTTCATTACCTCGCCATCTTACAAAACGAGACTCATTCATGACTATATATGAACAAAATCTAAAGACCCACATCAGCAGTGGCGGACCTAGAAATTTTGAAATGAAGATACTAATTTCAAAGGAAAAAAAAAAATTTTTGTTAGGAACAGAGAAATGAATGATGGAGAAGAAGGTAAAGAGGAGAATTCTAAAAGAGGATGGTGAAACCACCAGACATGAGAGCAGTGTTGCGCCCTCTTACCCTTTGCTACCAACGAAGTATCATAATGATTTTTATAAAAAGTTTTTTACTAGTTACCGTTCTAATTTTTACCTCTACACTTAAACTCTCTCCTCCTTGTCCCTCTCTCTTTCTTTTAAAGATGAAGTAAAATGATAATTTTGTCAAAATTAAAGTGATAATGCGGCTGTAACTAGTATTACCCTTTATAAAATTAGGAGAAAGCAGTAACTTGTCTATCATCATCTTCTTTTTAATGGTGTACACAGCACACGAATGGAATAATTCATGACCAACTCGAAGTAAGCTCATGCTTAATGATTCGTGGGCCAATCGAACAAGAGCTCATTGGTCCTGAGAGGATTTCAACTGGGGAGATATTTTTGGACACCTGGAGTCTCTCCCATTAGGACACTGCTTAGCTGTGACTCCTCCTCCTTTTTTCTGCAGCGTGGCACAACAAACCGTGATTGAGGAGCACAAATAATGCTGAATTTACTATACAAATCCAGAAACAAACAAAAACAATTACACGAGGGGTGTCTTCTGTGCAACATATATATGGATATTATAAGGAGCCAAAGCTAAAGACAAAGGAAATTAATCTACTTTTGTAGGTATAAGGTGCGCTAAGATCTGCGGACAAAAACCACAATTTTGATGGGATTTGGTAGAAATGATGGATCAGTGGGAAAAAGGGGAGATTTGGAGAGGGAAAGAGACCCTTGAGGAAGGAAGTATCAAATTCAATTACTGAATGAGATAAAAATATGACACAGTTCAAGATGATCAAAGTGGTAAAACCTTTTAACGTTTATTGCATAGAAATGTAATGGGGGAGCGCTAAACTTTTTGGCCTATTAGAATGGGAGTGGGCTTATTTTGTACATTTGGTAAATGGGCTTTAACAATTGCATTCTTCATCGGCCCAAATATCATTTCTTTCTACACCATGTTTTCTGTGATATTGTTATATTTTTTCCAGCCTAGTTATATTATGTTAATTTAGGGAAAAAAAAATTGTACGATTGTTCTAGATAATGGTCATGTTACGTTTGAATCTCGACAAATTTAATTCTAAATATTTCAATTAACGAATTTAAATGTTTCAATTAACGATTTTAGTAGGCTAGTGTTTAAAGAAATAAGATTTATGATGACCTAATTTATTGTAAACAATTTTGTTCTTTCTCGGTTTATTTTTCAAGATTCATTTGTGAAGTCAAATTTGCACAAAAATGATATCTAGATTATGAGAGGAAAAAAAATGTGGAGGTTGAAAGCTTTGGTTAAGTTGATGAAAAGTGAGCAATTTAAAATAGCATCTATATGAGATATTATATAGCCGTTAAGTTTTATGTCACGTGTCAGTCATGTAGCACATGACAGACAATTGAATGACATATAGATCCCCACATGACAAGTGGAGGCCACATGGATGACACGTGAAGACCACGTGTCATGAAATTAGTTGCTGCTGAGTCAGCCGTTAAAACCTATTAAAAAAATGTTAAATTAGACTAAATATGTTAATTTTAGAAATATTTAAGATCAAATTTATCAAATTTCATACGTGTATGATCAATTTTAAAACATAGTCATTATATATGATCAATCGTACATTTTTTCTTTAATTTAATAAAAAAATTATTATTTTAAAATAAAAGTAGTAAATTGTCCAAATTTTTAATATAATATATTTATATATGACAAAAATAATATTAAAAAAAGAGAAGTTACTACTTTAAGATTAAAAATTGAGTATGATTGTTTAACTAAAATAGAGAATACGATTTTTTTTTTCTTGTAATTAAACTATGAGGGGAACCTAAACTTAAAAAAAAAGTTATAAATAATAAAAGGATTTGTAAAAGAAAAATATTTACAAAATTATAACACATAGCATTAAGTAACTTCACTGTAATAGTGGTTAATACATTAATAAATTGAATATTAAAAAAAAAAAAAAAAGGTCAACAAGTTTCAAGGTTGAAAACTTTTTGTCATTTGACAAAATTTCTAGAATATTGTCCACCAAAGAGTTCACTGAAATCACATATTAAAAGTCTATGGACTCCAAGAGAAATCTTTCATATTTTTATGATCCTTACATTGAAGAATCAACGAAGATATTAGCCCTAAAAATTTAAGGAAATATTTAAATAATTGTTGTAAATTTAAAAGTCAAAAATTTAAAATAATTTAACTTTAATAATGTACAAGACCTGACGTAGCTTATGCAGTTGGTGTAGTAAGCATGTTTCTTCCTAACCCAGAAAATAGTATTGGAATGGGGTGAAGTGGATTTTGAGATATCTTGTTTTGGAGGTAGTGAACTAGTTCTCACTAGTTATACTGATTGTGATATGACATTAAATGTTGATAGTTTTAGATTCACTTAAGGTTACTCAGTTACTTTTGCAGGAGGAGCTATTTCTTGACAATCTTGGTTGTAGAAATGTGTTACTTTATCAACACTTGAAACTGAATTTATTGCAGCAATTGAAATTTGCAAGGAGTTGTATTTAAAAACGGTTATTAAAAAAATTTGGTAGCTCCCAATAGAGGTATGTTTTACTTTGCCATAGTCAAAGTGCAATTCAACTTGGAAAGGATCCTACTTTTCATTCGAAATCAAAACATATAGATGTAAGGTATCATTGGATACATCATGTGTTGGATGAAAAGTTTATTGAATTTGAAAAAGGTTATATGGATGATAATGAAGCTGACATATTGATGTTGCCAGGGGGAACAAGCAAAAGGAAAAAAATTAAGAAAAATATAGTGACCTTTTACGTTAAAAACAGAGTATGTCTATTTTTGGGCGCAAAAGAAATAAATAGAATTTTACAGCATCAATTTTTTAGAACAATAGTTCAGGTTTCATCTCGGTTGAAGAGGCAAACATCGGCAGATCAATGTGAAATTTTTATTACAGTTAGAAAACTCACCAAGTTTCATTCTGACTGGAGGGTTTTAATTTTGAATATCCATTTTGTGAGTTATGATTTTTTGAATTCAGTGATATTTTCTTTGAGTTTTCTAATTTTTGATATTGTGAAGAGTTTTTGGTGCTTTTGTAATCTTGATTGAATGTCATAATCTTTGGTCTCGACATTTATAATTTTTCACATTGAATGAGATTTTTTACATGTCCACCTTAACTATTAGGCCTACAAAAATAACTCAAATAAAAAGGGACGCCACAAAAATAAATTAAACTCTGAAATATTATGGGAGATAATTCTATCTATACTAGTTTAAATTTAGCCAAATTCCTCCATATTTATCCTAAGGAATAGCCTATTATTATCTTAAAATAAAACATAATTAGTTATGGGCTGGCTTGGCCGAATGGGCCTTCCCTCACAAGTAGTCCAACTATTTAAACTTTTAGTTTTGAAGAGTAAAATTAATCCAATTAATACTAATTGGATCTAAAACCCCCTTTACACCCAATAAATTAATCTGAATTATTATTTGTAGCCCGTTTTTTACTATTTATAGTCATATTTTTTAATTTTATTACCCATAATGCCCCCTTAACAAAACACACCCAACACTTTCCTGGAAGAGAACAACTCCTCTGTCCTCGTCAATATATATCCTTAGAGCATCTCCAACGCATACGCTACTTTTGCGTTGTACTCTATTTTGGCGTACGAAGCGGCTCCAACGAGTACTGCAAATGGTATTGTAAAATTGGGGGAAGGAGAGAGGGACGGCAAATGTAGCGTACGAAGATGAAGGCTGTATCCCTGTAGAAGTGGGGTTGTTTTATTTTTTTAATATTTTTTTCACCACTATATTTTCTTTTATCTTTTTTTTTAAACTTACTTATTTCCATTTCTTTCATTTTATTTTTTTCACCACTACATCAGATCAGCGAATAATAGACATCAGATCAACAGACTATAGATATCAGATCAGGAATATAACAGAAATCATACAGTAGAACTAAAACATACTTAATAAGGGAGATCTGATCAGGATTATATAGACATCAGATCAGCGAATACTTGACATCAGATCAACAGACTATAGATATCAGATCAAGAATAAAAAAGAAATCATACTTTCTGGACGTGGTGCTAGTTATTTTTGACGTGGTGTAAGTGTTATGAGACGTGGTGGACTGTCTTTGGGGAAAAAAATCAGTTTAAATTCACATGAATGGATGTAGACGTTTATGGACGTGGTTCTAGTTGTCTTTGACGTCGTGGTTTGTCTTTGTGAAAAAAAATAGCTTAAATTAACACGAATGGATGTAGACGTTTCTGGACGTGGTGCTAGTTATTTTTGACGTGGTGCAAGTGTTATGAGACGTGGTACACCCCTAAAACAAACTCATACAAACTTATTATTAAGTAAATAATAATAACTAAACTAACATATTCATTCGCCGTTATTATTGTCAGCATCTAGCCCGCTTCCACTCCCACCAATGTTATTAAAGTCAACTCCAAATATAACATTTGATGAATATGGATCTTGATATGGATTTGGATATGGTTCTTGACTTGCTCTTGCATTAATAATGTTGGTTTGACAGTCTATAATATAAGCACGGCGAGAAGGATCTTCAATTTGATTTGGGTCTTGAGACATAATTGCAAAATTCAATTTCCGGTTCTCCATCTCCATCTTTTGTTTCTCTATCTCCATTTCCATCTCCATCTTTTTTTTCTTCATCTCCATCTTATTATTGTGCCTAAGTCTCCTCTCTTCATTCATTTCGTGTGTACTTTCTTGTGCTTTCTTAAATATCTCTATAAGATTCATATTATGTTGTGTAAGATCATTTAAACGAGACGTATTTGATTCATCAACTTTTCTTTTTGATTTAGCCTTCTTCATTCCAATAGGTCTTTCGGATGGAGAGCCGCCTGCATCAGAACTAGATAAATAAGAGAAAACCCAGAAAGTCCCGGTGATTCTGGTACATGTGTTTCCGGAGGAGTCGGATAATCTGATTCAAATATATTGTACTCCGAATCTTGGCTTTGGTAATTCTGTCTTGCTATTTGCACATCATCATTGAATTTTTCAAAGTCCTTGAGAGTGTCCCAAACATGATCGAACTTAAACCCATTTTTAAAATCAGAATCCTCCATCATCATCAATTTTGCTCTATTCATCTACAAGAAATATACATATTTATTAATTCAACGAATACAAAATATATGAAAATTTTAACCTAAAATTTTGTTATGTACTTACCGTATCTAATGGTGATATGCCACTTGGATGTAGGCGCTCGATTTGTTTCATGCATGCTAATAATTTTCGTACTGCTTTCTCGATAGATTGCCATCGTGATTGCAATGACCTCGTACTACGATTCTCCCAATCTTTGGCTTTGATCTCATGGTAAGTTCTGTCTACTCGTTTCCAAAAATTATCACCACTTTGATATCTTCCAACAGCAGGATCTTGCGAAATTTGCATATAAGCTATGCAAAGATTTAAATCTTCCATTGGGTTGTAGTTGCCAGCTCGTGATGCTGTGCTTTTCTTTGAAGAAGACATGATTATTTCGAGGTTGAGTGTTTATGTGTGAAATAGAGTGCTGTGCTTTTCTTTGAAGAAATAGAATGCTTAGGTAAAACAGTGGGTGAGTGTTTATGTGTGAAACATTTCATATTTATAAACGTGAATTATTGCTTATGTAATATAGATGTAGAAAAAGTAATCTTTTCATAGCAGCGGAATCTTTTCTGCACCAAATGTCTCCAAAATGCCGGATCACGGGCGTGATAGAGAAAAAGTAAAAAAGAGAAATGCACCCGTGAATTTAGAATCTTTGTTGTAGCACCCGTGAATAATCCTGATCTGATCTCCCTTGGTAAGTGTGTTTTAATTTTATTGTATGATTTATTTTATATTCTTGATCTGATGTCTATAGTCTGTTGATCTGATGTCAAGTATTCGCTGATCTGATGTCTATATAATCCTGATCTGATATCTCTTGTTAAGTATGTTTTAGTTCTACTGTATGATGTCTGTTATATTCCTGATCTGATGTCTATAGTCTGTTGATCTGATGTCAAGTATTCGATGATCTGATGTCTATATAATCCTGATCTGATCTCCATTGTTAAGTATGTTTTAGTTCTACTGTATGATTTCTTTTATATTCTTGATCTGATATCTATAGTCTGTTGATCTGATGTCTAGTATTCTCTGATCTGATGTAGTGGTGAAAAAAATAAAATGAAAGATCTGGAAATAAGTAAGTTTTTAAAAAAAAAGATAAAAGAAAATATAGTGGTGAAAAAAATCTAGACCGTAGGTTTTCATTTCCTCAAAATCTAGACCGTTAGATTTTAAGATAACTTATCTTATCTTATCTTTATTTTATCAAAATTTCTCTATAAATATCAAGCAATGCAAACTCGAATCCATACCAAATTTCTCATTTCACTTCATATTTTTTTGAAGTCATCTGTTTCCAAAAAAAAAAAAAAAAAAATCCTCCAGATTTGCAATCATGAATTATGATATTGGCAACCCTTCTAATATCAATTCCCAAAACAGTTCACCACCTCAATCTTCATCGAGTTCGTCAAGTTTGGAAGAGTTCGAACAAGAAATTCGTAGATTGGAATTACAACAAATGCTCATACTTCAGACGATGCAAGCAAATAATGCAGAAATTACGCGTATTCTTGAGCAAGAAAATAACCAAAGGATTAGTGGTGGCTCAGTTCGAGGGCACAAAGTGATAAATCGTGATCGTGAAGGTGCGCATCTTAATTTAGTACGTGATTATTTCTCCCAAAATCCATTGTATGGTGACGTTGAGTTTCGCCGAAGATTTCGCATGTCCAGAAGTTTGTTTCTTCGTATTATTACTGCTGTTAAAAATCATGATAATTATTTTGAACAACGAAGAGATGGTCTAGGCAAGCGTGGATTATCAACGCTACAAAAAGCAACAGCCGTATTCCGAATGTTAGCATTTGGTATCCCAGGAGATCTAACAGATGAATATATTAAAATCGGTGAATCAATAGCAATGGAATGCTTGAAGAGATTCTGTCGTTCTGTTATTGAGGTCTTTTCAACGCAATATCTCCGATTGCCAAATGAGAATGATATTGCAAGACTTCTTTATGTAAACGAGCAACGTGGTTTTCCAGGAATGTTAGGTAGTCTTGATTGTATGCATTGGAAGTGGAACAAATGTCCGACAGCTTGGGCAGGACAATATACTGGACGTTCGGGATCTCCGACAATAATTCTTGAAGCTATTGCCGATTATGATTTATGTATATGGCACGCTTATTTTGGTATGCCCGGTTCTAATAATGATATCAATGTGTTGGAGTCATCTCCTTTACTTTATAACATGGCTCAAGGGATTGCTCCTACTGCTCATTATTTCATTAATGGAAAAGAGTATCATATGGGATACTATTTGGCTGATGGCATTTATCCAAAATGGTCTACAATTGTTTAAACAATTCGTAATCCATATCAAGAAAATCATAAGTACTTTCCAGAAAGACATGAGGCATGTAGAAAAGATGTGGAACGTGCTTTTGGGGTCCTACAATCTAAATTTGCTATTGTTGCAAATCCGGCACGCATTTGGGATAAGAAGGTGTTGCATGATATCATGATTGCGTGCATTATCATGCATAATATGATAGTGGAAGATGAACGTGATCTGAATGCACCTATAAGAGATGCAAACGAAGCTCCGACGCCTGATGTGCAAATGATACCAAATGGTAATAGTCGATTTGATTAATTTCTCACTCGGTACAGACAAGTCAAGGACAAAAATGCACACTTTGAGTTAAGAAATGACTTAATAGATCATTTATGGGCACGTCGTGCCTACTTATCGAACTAAGAAATAAGTTATGTTCATTTGAATGGTATTGCTATGTTTTTAATTTTTTTTTTTTTGTAATAATATCTTGTAAGGATGCTAATTTGATATTTTGTATGTTTTAAAATTTTTATGTTTAATAAAATTTAATATGTTATACGTTTTACCTATTTTATTTCGTTATAAAACTAAATCAATACAATTCATATGTTCATTATTATTATTATACTTAATTTTATACAAATTATTTTATTATTAATTAATATTAATTATTTTAAAATATAAGTTAAGATTAAATCACTAAATTTGCCGATATAGATATGTTTATAAAAAATATAATGTGAATGAGTAAAAATATTATAGTGATATAATAATAAAAATAAAAAATACTTGTGAATAAAATATTATTATTAAGTAGAAGATAGAGTTGTTGGGTTGGAGTGGATGTATTGTAAAATACTGTAGATACTGGATTTTAGAGTTGGCTGTACTGTAAATTGGAGTATTGGGTTGGAGATGCTCTTATGTTCCAGGAAATTCCCTACAACTATAGTGATAACGCCATCACCGGAGCTGGTACTGGAATCTGTTCGACATAATGGTGGATAATCGAAGGGAGCTGTGAGGAATAAGAAATTCAGTTTTGACTTCTCCAGTTCAGGGCATTTGGGCATAGAATCCTTTGGGTATTGTTCGTTCATCATTATTTGATTCATGTTTTAGGTTCTTAATTGATTCGTAGCTGTTGGAGGTTATGAATTTGGTGTTCCAAGTATCTCTTAGTTCTGAAATTGCTGATGGATGATCTGGGCTTATAAGGGAGATAAACAGTTATGAGTAATCAGATTGAATTTTTGCACTTTACAAATATCGCTAATTAGAACACTATATGTATACGAGTTTGGACTGCAATTTAAGTTCTTCATCGAGTTGAAGTAGACAAGAGCTTCATCTATTTCTTCTGCCTTCAATGGTGCATCAAGCAAGCAATTCCAAGTATACACATTTGGGTCCAGGCTCCTTTGCATCAGTTCATCCAAAACCCCGATATGCTTCATCTATCCTACCTACCTTCCCAAACCCATCTATAAGGCTACTGTAAATTACCATATTTACATCCACACCTATGGATTTTGCTTCTTCAAATAGCATGTAAGCTTCATTGAGCCTGTCAATCTTTGCAAGCCCATCAAAAACAGAACCATAAGTGACATCTGTAGGTTCCTGGCCCTTTGCCTTCATTTCCTCCAGTAGCTGATAAGCTTTATTTACCTTTCCCAATTTACAGAATTCATCAATTACAGTGTTATAAGCAAGGGTATCAATACTATACCCTTTTTCCTTCATTGCATAAAATAATTCATATGTTTCATTTGCAAAGCCTGCTTTTATAAAACCATGCATCAGTATCGAATACCTCTGCACATCTGGGATAAAACCCTGAGCCTCAATTTCTTGAAACAAAGCTCTGCCTTTCTCTGTTTCACCAGCTTTAAAAACACAATTCATGTAGGTATTAAGGAGACGGAGATCAGCAACCTCCTTTTTCATCGCATCATCAATTTTCCACGATGATTACTTTGTTTATTTCTCCTGCTAATGCCGCATTTGCACTCTGTTAATTTCTTGAGCTACTGTTTGTATACATTTCTACTAACATTTAGTGATTGGAATGGTGAAATGTCAATCGTCTTAGCCATCTTTGTCAAATTTCTAGTTCCTTATTAGTAGTTGAGTTTGTCGAAGTTTTTAGGAGCCATGCCAGAGGTCTTTAGTTTTTTTCTTTTTTAAAAAAAACTCACAAGAAGTCCTAACATGATAAAATCATCTCCAGCCAAGTTATATTATTTCAATAAGTTGCCATGGCTAATATACTCACCGGTGAGAGAAAAAGAAAACGTGGAAAAGAGAATTGCTTATCTTCTCAAAGTCGTGTTTTTTGGAATTTTACGCTGGAACTCGTGTCCCCCAAAGAAAAATAAAATAAAAATACACACATAACCACACTAGAATATTATAAAATATTTTTAAATAATATTATCCCAATAATTTGTTCATAATTATATATATTTATTGAATTTTAGATAAATTATTTAAAAATTAATAAAAAGATAATTTAGGAAGATTGTTTCAAAAATAGGATTACAAATAGTAAAAAATGGGTTACAAATAGTACTACCCGAATTATTAAGTGTCTTGGTCGAAATTCATCAAGGCAAGAAATAAATTAAAACAAGAAACCCAATCTTCCACAGCCTGGGCTGATTAACCCCTTAAACTGAATTGATATTTGTATAACAAAATTACTATTTATATAACATAAAATACCTAAACTACCCTTGTGCCTAAAAAATTACTTATTTTTGTGTAAAAACGGTACTAAAACGCACCAATTTTGCGTTGAAATCACTAGAAAACGTAAATTTAATAATATGAAAGACAAAAAAAAATGCTAAAATATAACATTTGACCATGTTTGGACCGCTAAAACGTTACGAGAATCAATAACAAAATGTAAATTTGGACCATGTTTGCTCGCTCGTTAAAATGCATCAATCGAAGGTATTTAATAATAATTTAATTGTTTATTTATGTATTTAGTTAATTAATTAATAAATTAATTCAAATAGTTAGATAAAGAATAAATTATCTAATTGATTTAATAATTTAATAAGGTAATTAAATTGTTTATTTATGTAATTAGTTAATTGATCTAATTAGTTAATTAATTAATTAATTAATTCAAATAGTTAGATTAATTAGGCAATTGAATAAATTATGTAATTGATTTAATAATTTAATAAGGTAATTAAATAATAATTTAATTAGGTAATTAAATAAAGTTATTTATTTGTTTATTGTTTTAATTAGTTAATTGATTTCTGTGTTTTTTATTTAATTTGTTAATTTAGTTTATTATAATTTTAAAAGTTAGTTTTCATTTTATTATTTAAATTTTTGTAGTGGGTGAGTGATTTACTGCGGATTCAGCGTGAGTTGCTCGATCATTTGAGAGAACGAGCACCCGACCTGTATGTTGAGTACTCAGAGCGGTCTGCACAGTTCGAGCATAGGTTTGATCGCTCGGATTGAGTGTCTCATTTGTACTTTACATACTTATGTACTTGGATTGATATTCTGTTGGATTGATACTATGTATTTTATTTTGGATTGATAGTATGACTGATCGCGCGGATGTAGTTTTGTATTGTATTGTATTTTGAATTGATATATGTAGATTGTATTTTATTTTATGATATATGCATTTGTGGATTGGACTATGTACGCCAATGCTATTACATTATGAGCCCATTGTCCTACAGTATTAGGATTACGTTGATATTGCCAAACGAGATGCAACGATTGTATATGGCTGAATTGAACCACATCTACACAAACATAATGATTCCCATCAACGTGGGCTATCGATATCTGCATTTTAAGTTTTGTGTCACCTCATGCCGCATCCAAAGGTAAGGCATTGCATTAGCAAGAACATGATATATGTATGCATATCATATGTAAGGTGTGCATGTGGAGTTGTAATCTACATTGTTATTTCCATGACCAACCTCAAAATGAATTTTCTTATTTTTACTAGTTTTTCATCATGTTCATTTGTCAATTTGTGGTTGTCTGTTTGTTGATGCTAATTCATTACATTTTCTATCGTATTCTATTATTGATCCAATGATTATCAAGTTAGAAAATTTTTACATTGAGGAAAAAAAATAAAAATAAAGAAATTTTATATAAATAATTAAACCACTTACAATATTATATTCAAAATGATATAAACGCAATTAAATTATTATTTCACAACTTGTAAAAAAACTACAAATTTCACATCCAGCATGTCAAAAATGCTACATTTTTCATAGTTAGCATGTAAAAAACGCAACAAATTTCACATCCAGCATGTCAAAAATGATACAAATTTCACATCCAGCATGTAAAATCGCTACATTTTTCATATTCAGCATGTCAAAAACACTACATTTTTCATATTCAGCATGTCAAAAACGCTACAAATTTCACATCCAGCATGTCAACAACGCTACACTTTTCATATTCAGCATGTCAAAAAAGCTATAAATTAACGAGCGAGCCATGAATAAAAGTCATATTTTGGCATTTTTGGCTATACCCAACGCTAATTCATTGCGTTTTTTACCCTTTTTATTTATGAAATTTTGAAGTCTTTTAGTTCAAAGGATATAAATATAATTTTATCTCACTTTTTTTAAAACAAATAGTAAATTTGTTAGAAAAATAGTAAAGAGTCACAAGTTACAAGCCTAGAAGGTAATTTGAGTTTCTTTAAATTTTCAATGGTCCAACCCACCAGGCTTGTTTCTGATTTTAATAAACACTTCGAAAATTTTCCTTTTTGAAATGTTTAAAAATTTATTTTTTTTAAAATACTTATTATTTTAAAATTTTTATAGTTTTAACCTAATAATTGTATTTATATTTCAAATCTAATTAATCTATTAAAATTTCTTTTTTTTGTAGTTATAAAACGCACGTGGTTAAAAAAATTAATAATTCATCATTATAATCAACTAAAAAAATATCCTTTTCCTTGATTGGAATTAATTTTTATTATAAATCACATTTAAGTTACTTGTAGGGCTAAATAAAAAATAAACATCAACATTAAAATCAAATTTAAAAACCACAAGTGTTACGATAAATCAGCTACCCTATAAATAAAATAAATGCTCTTCAAATATATAAATTATATTCTTGTGGACTCAAATTATAGTATATACCCTGAGTTAGATATCTATTACTTATATTTAAAAATAAAATAATAATAATTTAATATTTTATAATTTTGTGAAAAGTGATGGCAGGTGAAGGGTGTGGTTTCCAAAATTAAAAAATATTGAATTTTCATGAATTTATTACTATAGGGTATATAGTATAACAGGTCTCTTGTGGAATGTGTTCAATTGGTCATGATCATCTACCAAACTCCCTGAATTCTTTTGGTATCAAGTATTCTTAAATCCCTGCTAATCATGATCAACAAAATATTCACCTCCTTAGATTCATTCTTTGTTGGATCAGGTGAATAATTAATCACTTTACCTAAGAAGCCTGCCGGATTGCATTTGTTAAACTAATCCTTCTTTCGATTACTTTTACACTGACCAAAACACTGTTGGATGGTAGTGTTTTTTTTTTTTTTTTTTTGCCTTTGTGTAACTCAAAGAGGGAGCAAGGAGTAAGAAGAATCACCTGCTGCTGTCTTATTATATGAAGGAGTAAGTTGCAATAGGCCTGCTTAAACTTGAGAGTGGTTTGAACCGGCCGAACCACCTAAGAATTGAGGGGTGTTGGAGCAACCCTTAATATGCCTGGATAATAAAATGAAACGAGGAAAGGCTCCTCTCTTTTTTCAGTGGTCTTCTTCAACTGCAATTAAATCGAGCAACACACAACTTTTTTTTCCTATTTTACTCCCAAATTTATTTTCATACTGTAAATTAAGTGTAAAACTAGTCCCCTCATATACAATTTTCTGGTTTCGCCAATGGTTTTGAATATTTTATTCCCAAATGCACCCTTGTTCATGAAAAGATCCTGGGGTTTTCACTTTGATATTGTTCCAACTTAACTCAACATCAGTTAATTGCAATGGAGGAGAAAGGAAGAGAAATTTAGTATCACAAAGGCTATGATTTTTTTGTCCAAAATGTTTCTGAACTAGATGGATACATGATGAGGGTATGGTTGCAAAAATTTAGATACAGAAATCTTCAATGGTGTAATGGATACAAAACCGACTTGCCCAAAAAAAAAAGAGAACTACAACTAGGCACACTCATGAGCACAGGAAAATCAAAATCCAGCAAGGGGTTTGTTTCTTGCTTTTGCTTCAGATCAAATCAAATCCCAAGTGAAAGCAGGTTTAGTTAAGCCATTGGGAACGCTTGTTGAAGCTGTGGACGCAGCGGAAGGATGTGCAGGGAAAGAATCAAATGTTTCCCATTGTGTTGTGATCACAACTGGCCCTGAAGAAGAAGAAGCTGATGAAGGCGTTGATGGTTGCAGCATTTCTTCAAACGGTTGCTGAACTGGAGATCTTATCTCGTACGAAAGCCTTGACGTTTGCTGCTGTTGCTGATGCTGCTGATGCTGCTGTGGCCGCTTCAGTAATCCAACCGCTTGCCTATCCAGCTGTAGCGGTGGCTTCTGAGGCTGCTGATTTGGTGCTATCCCAAATGGATGCTGATCTTGTTGTTTCTGGACAGGGGATTGTACATTGCCATCAGCATTTGGCATTGAGTTCTTGATCTTCAACATGTCCAGAGTCTCAACATAGTTCTGTACTCTTTTTACCTTCAAAAAATAGAGAATGAACCATTCTATCAAAATCCAGGCATCAAAAGCAAAAACATTTATTCATTGCAAACTCTTTTTACCTGCAGTTTTCCCTGCATTTGGACCTTTGCATCCACAGCCTCAATAATCTCATCTAATTTCAGAAGCTGATTCATCAACAACTCAATCAGATTCACTACATAATTTTCTGTAACTTTTCCTCCTTTTGAAATAACAGATTCAAGCGCCGCCACCTGTTCAACAGACGATTTATTATCTCAAAATCTTCAAAAACAATATGCCCATTGTAAGAACTAACACCATTTACATTAATATGCATCCCAACATCCTGCCCACCTTCAATTCAATCCAATCCACTGAATTTGCAATAAATCTCCACTAGCCAAATCTTTATGGAAATAAAATAATACTCTTTATGGGTCCATAAAAAAAAAGGTTTTTTAGTATAAAAAAGGAACCTGTCCGGCTAGCTTGTCCACCTCTAAGCTGATATCTGATATAGATTTTGCAGCTTTCTCCAATTTAGCAGCCTTTCTCATTTCAAGGTACCTCTTTTCTTCGCTAATTGAGTCCTTAATTAGCACAATTTTGGACTTGTTTTTAACTCCTGTTGTATCAAGAAATGCCTTTGAGTCTCTCTCTTTATCCTTGAAAATCAGCTTCTGGTCCTCATGGTGTAACCCAGTCGGCCCTGTCAGCATTTTCTTCAACTCCCCTGTTTCAAGCCCAGAGAAAAATTTAATCTTTTTTAAAGAAAAAGGAAGAAAATAGAAAAACATAACTGAAATAACAGGAAAGCAATAATTATTTTATGTCTATGGAAACTTGAAAAAATGCTTATTAATAAAATAATACTGATATATTATTTGAAGGAAACTTACCAAAGGAGGCTTGGGAGCTAATACTGATTTCGTGATAAACAGAGCAATACTTGACCCGGACCCGGATGGTGGGAGGAGGGGGTCGGTTTTGGTCCGAATCACTACGCGTTTGTACTAGCATTCCACCGGGCCTCATTTCACAGTTCCCATCTGCAGCAGTTCCAGAAGCAGCACCACCGACACCACCGGCGGCGGCGGTTGTGGTTTGTGTCGGCAGCGGCAGCGGCAGCCCCTTTGCCGCCGATGATTTTGTTCTCCTCCTGCTCATCATATTGATACTGGGTGGGTGGGTCTGAACCCAATATCAAACCCAAAAAAAATAAAAATGATGGACTGAGTTTTTTTGGACTTTTTGTTGGGATTTTAATCGTGAGGTAGCAGCAGTAATCTGGGGCAGAAAAAAAAAAATGGCGACGAAGAGTAGGATTATAGGAAGGAGGTACAATAATTGGAAATGGGAAGGTGCGAATGTTCCATGAGATGATGAAATCAATGTCCGAATGTACGGAAAGAGCGAGAACGATGAACTCCAGTTGTTGTTAGAGAAACTGCGAAGTTTTCTCTGTGTATTCTTGTGGGGAGTGAGAACTCTGACATTTGTTTGTAAAAACTACTAAAGAATAAAAAACCCATAACAGTGCGTGTGTCTGTGAGAGAGGAATATTTATACGTAGATTATCCCAGTAAATTCTTACTTTTACTCAATTACTGTTTCACTTCAATTCTTTTTTCTTTTTAATTTTTATCTAATTATTAAACTTTTTTATTCGAAAGTTCGGGAGAAGAATTTGAATATATTAAGTTTAATTAATAACTTTAAACCTCTTGTTA
Source organism: Knoxia roxburghii (assembly GCA_030378225.1). NCBI lineage: Eukaryota > Viridiplantae > Streptophyta > Magnoliopsida > Gentianales > Rubiaceae > Knoxia > Knoxia roxburghii. The sequence goes on along the minus strand of CM059422.1, from coordinate 40,020,662 downwards.
TATATTTTATTTGACTATTATTTTTTATATTTTAAAATTTATTTTTTCATCCTGATTAAAAATATCTAAGATAGGCGAGATGTGTACTCAAGTGAATAGGTTTCGAGTTCGAACTATGTATGTTTTAATCAAAATTAAGAAAATAAGGAATAATTTAGATAAAATTGATGATAAAAGTATAATGATTAAATTCATGCTAATTATTTAATTAAAGATCTAGAGTTTAATCTAATTTTTTGAAGCACTAATGTAATTAATGCACTAATCTAATTAAAATATTTAAACTTCTCTTCTTTGAAATTGTGTAAAAATAAAAATTATCGGTTTAAAAAATTATATATTTTTTATTTTTTATTAAAAGAATTCAACATTCAATAAGAAAGTTGTAGTTCACTGATTAGTAATTGGGGTTTAATACAATAAAGTTTGAATGTGTTGTAAATTTTAAAGTTTTAATATTTTATTTGAAATAAAATAAAATAATTTAATGAATAATATAATTTATTATAATAAATAGATTATTATCCTGGGACCGAAAGAGTAATTATAATAAATATTAAAGAAAATACATACATAAATTTATAATAGTGAAGCCAATGTTAATACTTCATTATATTAGTGAGTTGTTGAATGAGCCGTCTAGTTTGTCTCTCGTTTAAAAAGGAGGTTTGAATTCTTAAATGTGGTCCAACAATTATTAACATGATGTTTCCTTATTTTGAGATTTTTTATTAATTATTAGGTTTAGACATCCTTTCACTACTTTATAATTATTTGAAAATGGCAATAACATACCTCTTATTTTAAATTTTCTTACCTTCTCTTGTAATTTGAATCGTGTTTATAAAATTATTTTGTTAATATTATAAATATAATTTCAATTATAGCAAAAAAATTTGAATTTTGTTATGTAATTTTGTCAAAAATGGTAAAAAAAAGTAAAGAGAAAAGAAAATGAAACATTGGAGAGAGAGAGAGAGAGAGAGAGAGAGAGAGAGAGAGAGAGTGGACATTTTGTTTCACAGCTTTTGGCTTCATTTAGTTGAGAATAAATGATAGATAGATAGATAAATATGAGTCTGAATTCTGCACTGCAATTTTCATTTATTTCTCAACTAAATACGGTTACAACTTACCATTAATACCATTCCTGTACTATTTTTGTACGAACCAAAATAATACTCCCTTTATTCTATAATAGTAATAATTCATTTATTTTCAATAAATTACAAATCTGATTATAAATTTTCATTTTTAATTATAGATTATATAAAAATTATAATTTTGTCAGAGAGGTATAACCGTAAATAATAATAAAAAGAAATGGTAATAGTAAATGAACTCAAAGGGAAATTTTGGTGAAAGGAATAGTGAAGATGGCTAACAGTAAATATTGTGTAATAATAAAGAATAAAACGGAGTTGCTGTCGTCATAAATAAATGAAATTCCACGTGGGCATACCGTCCACCAAAGTCCAAAAGAGCAAAACTATTCCATTCTCATCTCTTCTGGCCGCTCTTTCCTTTTTTTCTTTGTTTTTTTTAGCCTTTCAGTTTTACTTTTCCAGGCAAATGCCAACCAAAATCGTCACCGACACTCGGTTGACGCAGGATCAACACGCATCGTTTGATCATGATTACGTGGCAGATTTTCCACCATTCAAATAATAGCCCAAACTGGAATTATAAAATCTTTCTATTTTATTAATTATTTACTTAAATCTTTCTATTTTCACTACCGTAAGTAAAAAAAATCGAAGTTGAATAAATAATAGGCAAGTGGAATTAGTTAGGGGAAATTTGGACGGCAAAAGGATATCCTGTGCAGACGGTGTCCGATGGAGACTGTACAACCCACTGATTTGGTATGTCGACTGTTCTTTATTATGATTATTGATTATTGATTAATTAATTAATTAATTATTGATGATCAGAAAACTACAAGCCAATTATATATTTTCTTGGACCCCAGAAGAAAACCCCAGTTTCATCTACTACCATCGAGTTATCAACTTTTGACGCTGATATGCCCATTCTTTTCCCCATTTTAATTTTCATTTTTAATGTTATTCATTAATAGAATTGGCCAACGTAAAGATATTTCCTTCTACTTTTGGAAAAATTTACTAAAAAGGGAATTTTCTGTCAACACACTCCACAAAATTACGTTATCTCTCTAATTTATGTGTTTTTTAATTAATTTTTAATTTTTACTAATTTTTATTGTAGTTAAAAATTAATTAATCTGACAAACATGGTCTAGTGATTGACACTCTTCACTTAGAATAATGATATTTAGAAGTATGAAAACTTTGAATTTGAGTCCTATCTGATGATTATACCGGGGCACTTCAAGGACAATTAAGGATATAGAGGTCTTAAATTTGAGTAGCACTGAGAGTAGACATAATGTAATATATATTGCGTATTTACGCAGAGTATTGTTATGTTAGTTTGTCTCCTTTTTTGTAAAAAAAAAAAAATCTATTCTAATATTTATGTATGTGTGTCTAATTTAAATTTATTTTATTTTTTAAAAAATCTTTATGTTCATCTAACGGACTAAAAAATTTACATGATAAACTTAATTAATTAAGATTCTGAATATTATGTTGGTGGATGGGACCTAGTTACTTAGCCAATAATTAAACTCCATCATTATTCTAGTGGAAAATATTTCTTATTTATGTACTATATTTGTCTGCATTTTCCCCTTTTTAATACAAATTTAATTTTTTTAAAATATTTTTAGACTTTTTTATTGATATGTACTAAACCAAAAATAAAGAGATAAATTTTAAATCAATTTTTCCTCTTCGATTTTCGCTTCAAGTCAGTCAAGTTTTTACGGACTTTGTTCTTTTTCTAATTTTTTTAATTGCATTTAGAGAAACTTGCATAAAAAAAAATTATAACCGACTCCCTGATTTTTATACATATTTCATTTTAAATACTTTTATAATTGCACCTAACCACTAGTTAGGACAAGCCTTTTTTTTTTTTTTTTATTTCTTTTACCATATAGTGATCATTTAATTTTATAATTTTTCATATTAATCATTAACTTGAACGTTTAAATACATATATTTAAATATGCTACATTTATTTAACCTAATTTTTATTATATCTTTAAAAAAAAAATTTGTGACATTGATTTTCCACTTTTGGAGTCTGGACCAAACCTCCAAATTGAAAGGGAATGATTCTTTTCTAGTTTTGGAATGAAAATAAACAAAATCTTAAGTATCATTTTCTTTTTTATTTTTAAATATTTTTTAACTAAATAAAATTGATTAATTATTTTGTTTTATAATTCTTTTAGATTTTATGTAAAATATTTTAAAAAGTGATAAACTTTTGTAAAATGTTTTAAACTGTCAATATAACTTTTTGTTTATTAGTCATATACTGTCCCAATTTGATAGTAGAATTTTAATAAATAATAAAATGTTTTTTAATAAAAAGGTTATAATAAAAAAAGTAATAAGTATAACCTTATCTTTTATATTTAATAATAATCAATTTTTATTTGTAAATAATCTTACTTACTTTATAAAAATGGAAGATGTAGTAAAACTTTGACAGACCAATTTTTAATTCTTACCTTTGGAGTTCTTTTTGCTTTAGTTTTGATTGTCTAACTCAAATCGTTAATCATCAATTATAATTATAATTATTTATATTATGACCAAAGTCGTCTATGAAAATATAATTGATTTTTGCATAATTAATATTATCCACCTTAATAATTAATCCTTCAATAATTAAGGAAACCTATCTATTTATGATGTAATCATAGTATCTTCGACGAAGAAAACATCAAACAAATTTCTTGTATGTGTGTGCCGACACTTTCAATCTCGACTGCATGTGTTGATCAATTCAACGTTCAGATACTCGCAAATTATCTTATATACCTAGGTTTATATTTATATATATATATATAAATAAATGATTCGAATTCAAAACTTATTATTTTAAGTGGGGGCTACCTACCACTGAACTACATCCCTTTTATCTCATATATGTCTATTACTATATTTAAAAATAAAAAGAACAATTATATTTGCAAGGATTATTTCTGAATTTAAAAAATTGATGAGTTTGTTGGAAATTATATTAGTGGTAGGAATTAATAGTTTGTTGTTAATATGTTGGTATCAGATTTAGAAATTATCGGAATGTTTATAAGGATAGATGTAGATATCTCTAGTTATCCTTTCATCTCTATTATCTTGTCAACGGTAAATAGAGTCTATAAAATAGATTGTCATGTAACATAGAAGGTATGAGTTTTGGATATACTCGTTATTTTTTTCTTCATGTTATCAGAATTGCGATCTTGTTGTGGCTGATTTTTCGCCTCTCACAGTTTCGATTGAATAGTCCAAAATTATGAGTGGTCAAGGCTCCAATGTGAAGGCTTCCTAGTGGTATCAAGGAGAATGAGTCTACGTCACAACGATTAACTTCCATTCTTCTCAACGAATTTAACTATATGCCATGGTCGCAAGCTGTTAAAATTGCTCTTGGAGGTTGATCGAAGGTGGGGTTTATTAATGGCAAAAAGAAGGCTCCCGAGGTTGATGCTGATGGATATGATGCTTGGGTCTCAAAAGACTAGATGGTCATCTCTTGGTTGTTGCACTCAATGGAGCCAAAGATCGCAGAACTTTTTAGTTATTATGAGTCTACGGTTGATATGTGGGAAGCCGTATATGATATGTATGGTAATCAAAACAATTCAACACGTATTTTTCATATTCAACAAGATATTATTAACATTAGGCAAGATGGGAAATCGTTTGTAAGTGTGCTAGCAAAATTGAAAAGCTTGTGGAATGAGTTAGATGTGTATTGCCCGCATATTGTTGATTCGGTTATCTTGAAGAAACGGATTGCGGAGGATCGTGTATTCCAACTATTGGCTAGTCTTGGTTCAAAATTTGAAGACTTTAGGCGAAATAGCTTGATGACTGAGGAATTGCCTTCACTCAAAGTTGTGTGTGCTGCAATCCAAAGAGAGGAGATTTGTCGGAAGGTGATGATCCAAGAGCTTGTCTCAGAGAATCAGGCTCATCTTGTCCGAAGGGGCTTAGAGAATAAGTCGACGAAGGGCAAGATGTTTGACAGAGGATCCGACCGAGTATGTAACCACTATAATGTACACGGTCATACAATGGATCGATGTTGGGTGTTGCATCCAGAACAGCGGCAAAAATTTGGAAAAAAGAAAAACATCGGAACAAAGCAAGAGAACAAGGCGCATGTACCCGTCGATCATAGTCTCGAATCGTTTTCTTCAAATCCTATTGCCCTGCTAAATGATTTTTCCACATATTTGCAGGACCGGCATAGAAGGGTGCTAAATTCTTCAAGCGCAGCTACTCCCAGTGCAACGGCGACTGACTCAACTGTTCTTTTGAGCAATTTTTCAAGTTTTCTAAGTACCAGAAAGTTTGATAATGCACAAGGTATTCTCAAGGCTTTAACTTTTGTATTCCACAAATTCGGTATATGATATATGGATTGTGGACTCTGGTGCAACGGATCATGTGTCGAATCATCGTACCCATATTCGGGATTATTAACCGTGCACATCTCCCACTATTATTTCTTTTGGTAATGGAAAGAGGGTGTTAGTTGAAGGCAGAGGAAAAATTCCGTTGGTCTCTCATGTTGAGTCCGCAGTATTATACGTACCCCTATTTCCGTTACAATTGCTATCCGTTAAGAGTTTGATTTCAACTTTGGATTGTTAAGTTCGATTCACATCTGACAGGATGTTTTTTCAGGATCGTCTCACCAAGAAGACGATTGGTGAGGGCTTTCACATACACGGGCTGTACTATTTCATTTCAGGGATGAAGTCTAAGAATAAGCTTGCAGTAGCATCATCAGTTTCCTCAAATGTTGATTATTCTCTTTGGCATCGCCGGCTTGCTTATCCTTCGGATGATGTGTTATCTCATGTGTCTCCCGGGATATCTAAGAATGTTTCTTCTTGTGATGTATGTCATTTTGCCAAATCTACAAGACAGTCCTTTGGTGTCTCATCATCCAAGTCTAGTAAAATGTTTGAATTAGTTCATACAGATGTCTGGTGACCTTTCTCTGCGTCAGTTGATGATTTTAAGTATTTTGTTACTTTTATCGATGATATTTCCAGAGTTACTTGGGTTTACTTATTAAAGTCTAAAGGCGAGGTGTTTTATTTTCTAAAGGCATTTCATATGATGATTATTAACCTGTATGCTGCTAGACTTCTAGCTTTGAGATCGGATAATGGAACTGAGTACACGTCCAACGAATTAGAAAATTATCTCACATGCAATGGTATTCTTCATCAAACCAGTTGTGTGCACACACCACAACAAAGTGGACTAGCCGAGCATAAAAATCGTGATCTGTTGGAAAAGACTCGAGCCCTCATGATACAGATGAATGTACCGAGAGTTCTTTGGTCATTTGGCCATGTATTTAATCAATAGACTACCAAGTCGAGTTTTGAATTTTAAATGTACGATTGAAGTGCGGTAGAATTCAAAATCAAATTTATCTCATTTACGGGTTTTCGGCTGTAAATGCTTTGTACACATTCCAAACCTTAAACGAGATAAGCTGGATTCTCGTGCTATAAAGTGTGATTTTTTGGGCTATTCAGTGGTTAAAAAAGGATACAAGTGCTATGACTTTGCTGATAAGAAACTCTACGTTAGTCATGATGTGGAGTTTGTTGAATCTGAACCATTTTTTGAAACCTCTTCAGAAGATGTGGTGTCTTCATTATCTCATATTCCCACGAATCTGGAAGAGTTTGAGTTTGAACCTGATCTGCCCGTGGATAACGAGCCTGAATTATCTCCTTCTCTGTTTGCACCAATCAAAACTCAACTTTATCTTCTCATCAACCGAATCCAGAGTCAATTCTTTTTCTATGCAGAAATCCTGATTGCAGTCGAAGACTTCCAGCACGATTCCAAGTCTATGCAGTTAGAGTCGCACATTTTTCTACTGCTCATCAACTGTTCCTGAGCTCCATTTCCAATACTTTGGATCCTACAATTTTTTTCTGAAGCTGTGAAGCATGAGGTGTGGTGCATGGCAATGGCAGAAGAATTGTCTGCACTTGATGATAACCAGACCTGGAGCGTTGTCCAGTTGCCTCCTGCTAAGCATGTTGTAGGGAGTCGCTGGATTTTTAAGATTAAGTTCAACACCAACGGGACCATCAAATGACACAAAACCAGGCTTGTATCTCAAGAATTCACGTAGCAATAGGGGTAGACTACAAAGAAACTTTCGCCCCTATTGCTAAGATGACGATAGTTCGCGTACTTTTGCCAGTTGCGATTAACAATGGCTGGGAGTTGTCACAAATGGACGTCAAGAATGCATTCTTGCACGAAAAACTCGACGAGGAGGTGTACATGCGATTACCGCCGGGCCATCCGCAAGCACATAATTCGAATTTAGTGTGTAAGCTGCACAAGTCCATCTATGGGTTGAAACAGAGTCCTCGTGCTTAGCACGCTCAATTGAGTTCGAAACTTAAAGATTTTGGGTTTGTTCGAAGTTCGGCTGATTCCTCAGTATGTATTTGTCGACATCAGGAAAAATTGTGGTAGTTCTCATTTACGTAGATGATTTAATTATTACTGGAAGTCACTCCGTTTCTATTGCTGTTCTTAAACAGAAGTTGCAAGCTCGGTTTCCCGTCAAAGATCTTAGAGCATTGAAGTATTTCATTGGAATCGAGATGGCCAAATCATCCAAGGGGTTTTATTTCCGAATCAACACAAATACATTGTTGATCTTCTACAGGCCGCCGACTTGACGAATTCCAAGCTAGCCCCAACTCCTTTAGACAGTAAATTACAGCTGAGATCGGTCGAAGAAATGTTGCCTTCTCCGCGTACCAAAAATTGGTGGGTAAATTGATTTACTTAACCATTACTAGGCCGCATATTGCATTTTCTGTTAGTTTGGTTAGCCAACACATGCATTCCCTGACTACTTATCACATGCAGATGGTGAAGCTCATCATTCGTTAATTGAAGGTGAAAGATTATCTGCCCGGGCCCAGTCAAAAATTCACTTTCGTGCTATGCATTCCAGAATCGGAATTCTTGACCAGGCCTAGACTCTAGCACAATCACTATTCCAATCCTTGCATAAAATAACATTCAGCAGGATCTTAGCTTGCACTTGTTCGATTTATCACACAACAATTAATTCTTAATTAAAGTGGAAGTGTAAGAATTATCTCTTGAAGCGTGTACTTAGGTGATTCTCTTGTATGAGTTAAGACTTTGATCGTATGTTGTGTGAAAAATAAACTAACGAGCAATTGATCAGCAATCACCACAATTTTCTCACCGAAAAAAAATTCGGCAACTTGTCGCCACCAGAATTTTGCTCCGCTGCCCCGCCGCCGGTTCAACTCGCCGTCGCAGCCTGGAATCCATACCGTCGGCCGCCGCCTGAACCCGCCGCCTGAAGAGAATTGACTTCGAGGGATAAACTCGTTTCCTCTCTCTAAATTCTTTCTCTAGTTTTCTTGTTTTGAAAACTTATGAATTGTGTGTGTGGAATTGCTAATCTCTTGTCTATTTATAGAGTTACAAGAGAGACCCCAAGTTAGTTTATGATTGGTCTTCCTAATGGGTTTAGGTAATTAATTAGTTTCCAAATCCAATTAGGTAACAAATCTAATAGGATTTTCTAATCCAATTAGATTTCCTAATCTCTAGGATTTCCTAATTCTAATTGAAATTTAAGACTTAACTAATTAATTAAATAATTTCACTTTATTAATTACTTAATTAAGCCTTAGGAAAAATTAATTAAATAATTAATTCTACTTAATCAATTAATCCACTACATAATTAATCATACCACTAACGGATTAATTATGACACTACCATCCTACACCATAATTGCTTTTGGAACAACTAAATTAATTATTTTTTAACCTCTCTACATCAAAGATATAGTGCTTGTTAATTTATTAATTTATTGATAAGTTAATTAATTAACTTCTTATAATCCGAGATTAGTACCACTCGACATTTTTACTATACCGGACATAAGTCCACCGGCCAGATTTAGTATAATAAACATAACGAGCTCATCTCGGGAACATCATCACCCCGAACGCACCGGTACATGGTTTCCTTTCGACAAGCAACAACACATCAAGCAACTAAACACGCGCACCCAACCTACCGAGACTATTGGCCACAAATGACATCACTCTTTGGCAGATCAAAGTATACTATGTCTAATCCTCATGCCTGCTCAAGTCTATGGATTAAGAGATATAATACAAGGAATGAATAGTCTATTAAATTAGTATAAGACAATTCATCCTAAATGGTCAAGTTCATTTCTATATAATTCAATTAGTTTAGACAAACCAAATTTTTAAATCATAAAATAACCTAAACTGACAGTGTGTCCAAAACTGTCTTGGTTAGGAACCTTATTTATATATTATGCCTTTTAACCAATGATGAAATCTACTGTGTCACACCGGACACCTCATCATCTAACTACATAATATAAATAGACGACGTATGTAAACACATAAACAATTTAACTGAAACATTCAATCAATATATAAAATAGGAAAATAGTGTAATACAAGTAAAGCTTTAGTATTCAAACTCAACAGAAGGGAACCATTGATCGTGGGCTCTTAATGACTAATAACGGTCATATGCATATTGTTGGTTATATCGATTATGATTGGGCTGGCAACACCTTAGATCATCGATCTACTATTGGTTACTGTGTATTTGTTGGAGGCAATTTGGGGTCTTGAAAGAGTAAAAAATGACCCGTGGTTGCCCAGTCAAGTGCAGAGGCAGAGTATCGAGTTATGGCATCTGCTGCGTGTGAACTTGTTTGGCTCAAATCTCTCCTTACAGATTTTGGTTGTTCCTTTGCTGTTCATATGGTTTTGTTTTGTGATAACCAGGCTGCAATGCATATTGCTGCAAATCCTATGTTCCATAAGAGAACTAAATACATCGAAGTCGACTGTCACTTTGTTCGTCAGCAAGTTCAAGCTAAGGTTATTTCACCTTGTTACATTCGGAGTTCAGATCAATTGGCTGATGTGTTCACCAAAACGCTTCCCACAGCTCAGTTTCATCGTTTGATCAGCAAGCTTGGTTCCATTAACTTGCTAGACCCAGTTTGAAGGGGGTGTGTTGGAAATTCTATTAGTTGTAGGAATTAATAGTTTGTTGTTAATATGTTGTTACCAGATTTAGAGATTATAGGAATGTTTATAGGGATAGATGTAGATATCTCTAGTTATCCTTTTATCTATGTTATCTTGTCAACGGTAAATAAGGTCTATAAAATAGACTGTCATGTAACACAGAAGGTATGAGTTTTGAATATACTCGTTATTTTTTTCTTCAGAGTTGTCATAATAAAGTGAGACCATCAACAATTATATTTGTACGGATTACTTTTAAATTTAAAAAATTATTAAATTGTAATCATTTTATTTAACAGGTATATATACTTATTGTCAAATCCTTTTCCTCTTTCTCAAGTTTGATTTATTACTCTTATCCAAATGCTTTTCTTTTTTTTTTTTCTAATTTTTTAATTTCTAAGTTTGCATTTAAAAAAGATTGAAATTATCAAAAGAACTAAAAGGAAGTAGCATGTAAAATTTCGAATTTTAATAATTTTGATAAAATTACCTCCGTCTGTTTTAATAAATAAAAAATATTATATTTAGGTTATATATAATGAAATATTGATTTGATGCATTGTGATATATTTATTCTTTGGTTCAATAATACATTGCTATGAAATTAGAAACCCTTGCTAATTAATTTGTCACAATAATCATGCATTTGCTGAATTTTATTTCCTTAATTTGACAACCCTAATAAGAGAAAAAGAGACAAAACTTTGGCTGAGGAAGAAGTCAATGTTCATATAATCATGTCTTGAATCGAGATAACTTTGGAAGTTTGGGGGCTGTTGTATAAAATATTATTTACTTTTCTATTTAGCTAAATATAAATTTAATGAACGTATCATATCATATATAAAAAAACAATATGTAATGTATAGTTTATCCATCATTTTTAGCACTATTTATTTTATTATAGGGTAGCTGATTTATCCTACCACTTATGGTTTTTAAATTTGATTTAATATTGATGTTTAAAAAATTTTAATTTAGCCCCACAAGTAACTTAAATGTGATTTATTACAAAAATTAAATCCAATCAAGAAGTTCGATTCTCTACTAAGGATATGTTTTTAGTTGATCATTATTATTTTTTGAGCAATTAGTTGATTATTATTATTTTTTGAGCAATTAGTTGATTATTATTTGATAACTCAAATAAATTTAATGAATTAAATTTTATTAATCAATTATGTTTCATAACTACAAATAAGAAATCTTAACAAATTGAAAATAAGTGGTGGTTCACTGGTTGACACTCCCATTTAAAACAATAGATTTTAATTTCGAGTCATCTATGCTATGATCCATTTTGTTTTGTAAAAAAAAAAAATTAACAGATTAATTAGATTTGAAATATAAATACAATTATTAGGTTAAAAAGTTAGAATTCTATTACTTAGTACTAAATTACTAGATATTTTATTTTGTTTTCCTTATATTGCCTTATTTATAGTTTTTTTCTATAAAATAATTTTTATTAAATCAAATCCTTTTTTTTTAAAAAAATTTGTATCATTGAAATAAAAAAATATATATTCATGATATCAGCTTTTATATTTCAAAAAATTTTTTTTGGTGGAGTTTATTTTTATAAGTAATTTAGTTTAAATTCATAATTCAAGAAAAGGTTGTAATAAATATTTATAAATTTTTTACTAACAAAATCATAATTTTATATATTTAATTTTTAATTAAAATATAAATTAAAATATTTAAATTTCAAAATTTTATTAAATAGAATAACTTAATAAGTTTAGTAAAAATTCTCTCCACTCGCCTTAGCCGCCGTCTTTCCTTTCTCTCCACTCTCAACCTTCAAAAAATATTTCTTCCCTCATTTTTATCATGGGAGGATGGGGGAAATAAATTTGTTGCAAACTTTCGTTTTCTTATTTTTAGTATCGTTATCCAATAAAGGGGATTAACCCCAATCTTATTTTATTTTGTCTTTCAGTAGATTCAGATCTACTGGTAGAGTCTTTTAGCAATATTGTTCCTTCAGTAGATTCCGATCTATTGGTAGAGTATGGTGGTGGTTTCATTAATGGTTTCGTTATTATGACGACAGTTTTGTTGGTGAAGTTCGTCGGCATGGTAGCGGTGTCGTTAATGATGTTCGCTGGTTTGGTCCAAGAAGATTCAGTCATCTTAGATCTAATTATTAGATTTATGGTTTGATGTTTTTATCATAAATTTAGTGATGCATCATCGTTCGGATTAAAATTTTGACATCTGGTATATCCACCGCTTGATAGAGTAGATCTATATAGGTATATCCATAGTAAACACAACAGCAACAATGACATTTATACTTTTAAGTTGTGTTTTTTTGGCTGTATCTTCCGTTTGTCAATCGTTGCTGGACGTAAATTAATATATGTTTTTTATTTTTTTTAAAAAAAAGAGTTCGGTAATTTTTTTTTTGAGGAAAAAGAGCTCAGTAATTAGACTTTAGATTTGAAACTTGAAACTTGGTACCTTAAATTACGTTTTAACAAAAAAAAAATTTAAATAGCAAGGAAGTGTAAAATTACTCTTATACCCTCATATCCAAAGGATGTTGAACTAGGTCTTAGAGGTTTCAAAAACTTTTTCCCATTTTTCGATTTTGGACCAAGTAAAAGAATTTTTTTTTTAAGAGAATATTTTAAAAATTGCAACTCAAGTATGATGTGCAATGTTATGACAATGAAAGAAGTCACAATTCTATGCTATTATATATGAATGATACATAAGGTATCTTAAAACATAAACAAGAAACTAACAACATAATGAATCAATTTCTTCTCACTTAAGGCAACTTCACTATTTAAAAATTTTCAACTTTAAAATTTCTCCTAATCTACTAAAATAAATTCTCTAAATGAAGAATTCAAAGAAAACCTTTTGCTCGATCAGATTGAATTGTTCTACTCGAAATTCCCATCAATCCCAACCCCCTCAACTTATAAGGATTTTTACACTTATTTAATCTTTCACAAAAGAGATCTTTCTGAAAAGATAACTTTCAAACTTTTCCAATCCTTCACTATCTATGTTCCATGTTCACTTTCTCTATTCAAAATACTCAAACTCTCTTTTATAGGATAAGAAATAAAACACTTCCATGATGGAAGATACAAATTAAACTCTATTTCATAATATAAGAAAAAACTCACGGAAAGTAACGAAGAAAAGGATGGAAATCAAACTCTCCAATTATGAGGGGAATACTCCATTACCATATCATTGAGTTTGGGCTATTGTTTTGAAACTCAAAAAAAAAAAAAAAAAAAAAAACAAGCATAAAAAATGGGTATCAAACGCATTGAATTAAATCCATACCCTTGACCAAGGCTAATCGAATGCAACAAATGTCTTAGCATCCATCCAATGAGCCCAACCCATGGAAGGAATGGTTAGCCCAGTTAAGGAGATTTGTCGAGCCACTCAATTTAACCAGACGGTTTTTCGATTGGACTTCATTAACCCAAACCCATTTTACTTAGTGCCGCTCATTTGACAATTTTACCCTTTTAACAAAAGGGGCATAAGAGGACAGAATAAATTAAAAAAAAAAAGAACAAAATAATTCAAAACGAGCGGGACAAATTAAGAGGGAGGCGAAAAATAATAATTACGTATTTTTAAAATTTTTTTTTTGCCAAACTTTTCCATTTTAATCTATTTTTAACCAAACTCTTACCTGGGCCTGGAGAGAATGTTTTGTTTCTTAAGTTATCCATTTTGCAACTGTATGAAATTTTGCATGGTCTCCGAGCCATAATAAAGTTCTGCTGACTGCTGTCCAAATCTCCTTCCAAACCAAATTCCAAAGGAGTTCACGGTCAAAAACATTCGGGTGCGTTTGATGTATAGGAAAAGGATTGGGACAAAGGTAAAATAATTTTGATTGTTATTTTTTTGGTCAGTAAAGTAAAAAAATGTAATCAAATTATTTTAATGAAACGATTTAATGAATATTTTGTTAATTTACCAAACAAATTAAAAGATAATAAAATTTCTTAATGATTATTGAGTTATTAAATTTTAATTGCTGCGTGTCAAACACACATCTAGTTTTGAATTACCATTTTGTCATTTTCTTTGATATTTTAATAAAAATGGAACCATAAATAAGAAAATGGGCTATATTTAATACTAACTTTGTTGACATGAAAAAGAATAATCATTTGATGCTTTCGATGCCCTTCATCTTCCACCATCTATAGGTAACGACATTTGCTCTGTTATAGTATGACACACTGAATCTGACTCCCTACAAGCAAGATCATACGTAAATCTAACGTTGTTCTCTCCGGAATCATCAATGTCTAAAGCTTGAACTCGAAACTGTTGAGCCTTTCTTCCCAGTGTCTCAAGTTCTCTCGCTACATCTTTCATATATAGCCTATCTTCTCCTTTCACACTAATGCATTTAGCAGCAATAATGGCAACTTCCTTCAGTTCCTCAATATTTTCACTACTTGAAATGGTAGTATCAAACACTTGTGCCACATTGTCTTTCTTTAAAGAGGACAGGAAATAGTTTGGTAAAAATCTCTCCGTTTCGGACGTAGCTGATGCCGCCATTAATACTTTCTTCCCTGTGAGAAGCTCTACAAGAACAATCCCAAAACTGTAGACGTCACTCTTCTCAGTCAGTTGCCCAGTTTGCAAGTATTCAGGGTCTAAATAGCCATGAGTTCCTTGGACCATGGTGGATACTTGATTATTGTCTCCCATTGGAAGCAATCTTGATATCCCGAAATCGGATACTTTTGCGGTGTAATTCTTGTCCAAGAGTATGTTGGCCGACTTGATGTCTCGGTGGACGATCGGAGGAGAGGCGACGGAGTGCAAATACGAGAGTACTCCGGCAACTTCTCCGGCTATTCGCAAACGAATATCCCAAGAGAGTTTTGATGCTTTGTTCTTGTCATGGAAATGGTCTGAGAGTGTTCCATTGTCGATGAATTCATAAACAAGTAATGGGACTTCTGTTTCCAGGCAACAACCTAATAATTTCACCACATTTCTATTGTTGATTCGAGATAGCACTATCACTTCATTAATGAACTGCTCAACTTGATGCTGATCAACTCCTCTGGACTTCTTGATTGCCACTTTTTTGTTGTCATCCAATCGTCCCTCGAAAACCACCCCGAATCCTCCTCGGCCGATGATGTGGCTTTCGTCGAAATCATCGGTCAACTTTTGTAGCTCCTTAATACTGAAAATTGTAGTTGTTGTATGATGATTGCCCCCCTCCTTTGCCGGCCGTGAGTTTTTGCTCTAAAAGTAGTCCTCCATTTTTGACAAAAAACTCTTCTCTAAGCTGACTTGACTTTCTTCTCATCAATTTGGAGTAGAAACAGAATGAGCAAGCTAGAAGAAATGCGCTCCCTATGCTTACTCCAATCACTGCAGCCACCATTTTTAAGGAAAAGAATTGAAGCTGTTGTTGGATTTCCATGATGAAGCACTCAAATTAATTAACACAAACTATTCCAACCGTCAACAAATAATAATTATATTTGTTAAATTGAAACAATACAACAAGTCATATGACTTGTCTTTTCATTATTTCACCCATTAATGTGCTAGAAAGTGAGGAGAACATAATCATACATGCACTAATAAAGGGAAAACTATAATACACTAATATTATTTCTTTTCTATTAGGGGATCAAGAAATAAACGACTAACCTGGCCATAGATACCTTTTATCCGACCGTAGATCAGCAATGCATCCTTTCCCATCTTTTCTCCCGTCACCATGGTACCCTTTATTACAATTGCAGGTGTAACTTCCAAACGTGTTATTGCATTTACTTTCGCTTACACATTTGTTAAGAGCTGAACTAGAACATTCATCAATGTCTACACAAATATTAACTTGGCACCATTAGAAGTAGAGGGGCGGACACAGATTTTAAAATTTTTAAGATAGAATTACAGCGGCACGGAGAACAGACATAGGTCAGAATAACTCTATTAAGAAAAATTTCGACCGTTTCGGAGGCAGACACTCTCTCTCGTTACCGTGTAGTGCCCCTAGTACTACAGAAATTGAGATGAATTGATTGATTAAGTTATACATACCTTGACAACCATTAGCAGGGACATAGGGGTTGCCATGGAAACCCTCCTTGCATCTGCATCGATAACCTAGAGCCCCATCCGGGTCATAACGAAGACTATTTTGAGATTTACAAGCATAGGAAGTTAAGTTCTTTTCAGCCACTTCACATTTCTCATATGCAATAACCCAATCCACGACCACGGGGACGCTGGATTTCTTGTCCATATTGGTGAGGTTATCAGCAAAAAACTTGAACTCTGATTCTTCAATAACAAAAGCATAACTGCAAGGATTGAAATCCGAGACATAACTGTGATTGTAATAGCTGGTCATGGAGACATTGATCTGCCAAGCACCACTAGGTATGGCCGTCTGGCAGCACCCGATACCGGAGCAAGAACCATCCTCAATATCTCCTTTTTCACCACATATAGACATACATCCAGTGGTGTAAGGACGCTGTTTACTTGAACCTTCAACAATGGCGGAAATATCACAACCAATTGCTGTGAATTTATTGGCTGTACTGTTGAAAACCATGGGTTGAAATAATTGCAACCCTGGGCCATTGTATTCGGCAGGAGTGTTATTGTTACCAGTATAGCAATCGTATCCCACCTCATTCAAGATCCACAACTGGCCGTCCATGGATATCTTTGTAACGACGCTTTCAGTGTCACCCAAAACTAGCCGGTGATGGTCGACGCCGCCATTGGTAGAGTTGCGGCAGTCGACGAAGAATCCAAAGTCCAGGTAACAACCTTCTCTTGTACCAAATGGGAATGGTATAGGAAGATCACCACAGTGGTCCTGGTCCTCGCAGCCGGGCTTTGCTATGGGGAATGCTGAGGTCCCTGAGGACATAATCAAGAAAACCATCAAGAAGATTAATGGCGGTAGTAATAAAATGGAGGGAATACGGCCAGAAGCCATGGCAGTGTGTGTATGGCTTCTTTTCTGAGTTTTGTGGGCTGCGTTCAGGGATATTTTCAGGACTGATCTCTGGGACTTCTTATAGTTCTGTTGGCTCTATCTAACCGTGTATGATCAATTTACTCAAGTCAACGTTGATGTGCTTGGGTCTAATTAAACCAAATGAATACATCTGCTTTACCCTCCTTAATCTTTGTAATTTCAGTGATGGTTATAATAATATATAAGTTGGTTAGGATAGATTATTTGTGGTGGCTCGACACTCATGAACCGTGAAAAGTACCACTCACTAGGCTACTATCTTCTGGTCATAATCTAGGGGTATACCTCTATTACTATATTTAGAAAATAATGCATTAAGACCTCAGTAATTTTTGCACCGTATACATAATTTTATTTTTAAATATAGTAATAGCTAAACTGTTGATATATTATTTATCCAAATATGGAACACTAGGTGAGAACCCTCCATATGGAACACTAGGTTGTTGGATTTTGGCTTGTATGGATTTTTGCTAGTGATGGATTCTGCTCTGTTAACAAACTTGTCTGGATGTTGGCTTCTGGAATTCTTGCTGCTTTTAATTTCTGCTCTACTGGATTAATAGGTCTGGATTGGTGCAGGTTTTTTTTTTTTTTTTTTTTTTTTTTTCTGCTGTCTGTTTAAGTTGGCAAAAGGTTTGTCTAGGCTGCTTTCTTTTGGCTTGTATGGATGTGGGGGTGTAGTTGGTTTGTTTTGGCTTGTACGATTGGCATAATGAACTGGCTTTTTTAAGTTGGTTTGGATGCTGGCTTGCGGTAGTGATTATGATTGGCAAATGATCAACATCAGATCTTGGCCTTTCTGTTTGTCTTGGATAGTATGGCTTTTGGTTGTTGGAAACGAAGTTTAGCAGGTTGAACAATAATTTTTTTTTTTCTTTTATACAATGTGACTCGAACTTAAGATCTATTGTGTTAAGCGGGAAACATTTATCACTGAATTACAATTCTTTCGTCGAGTAACAATTTCTTAGATGTTCTCTTACAGATTTAGATTGTCTATAGGAGTAGATTCTGATGGAAACTAGAGGTAGATCCTTTTGTATACTTCCCCCCTTTTTTTGTCTAACTTCTTAGAAAAATTGTACACGGCGACTTCGTTTGTACTCTACTTTTGTCCAAATTCATTCAAGGGTTCAACACGCTCGAGTTCGCCTAATCTAGGGCTGTTTGGTAAAAAAAAAAAAAAAAAAAAAAATTATTTGTTCAAGTATAATAATAGAGATATATCTCTAAGTTATACAATATAATTTGCTGAATATGTGATAATCTAGTATAAGAGTTGAACGCAATTTAGTCCATATTTATGTAATTAACGCTTATAAGAATAAAATATATATTACAATATTAGTAAGCTACATTTACTCATTTAATGAAAAAATTAATTTAGAAATTGGAATATTTTAAAATAAAAAGGAATCTAATCAAGGGAGTGCTATTTTAAATATATAAACCGGATCCAAACACGGTTAGCCCATGAAATTATGGTAATTTATATGGTGGTCCTATAGGACCACCATGAATTTTACTCCTACCCCGCTACAGTAGCGCGCTACAGTAGCGCTACAGTTCCCCACGCGCGCTACAGTAACGCGCTACAGTTCCGCGCGCTACAGTAAACGCGCTACAGTACCTTCATTTCTTTTGTTATTTTTGGCTATTATGATACATATTATGGACGTTTTTGTTGTATGATATGATTTCTTTTATATTTTTGATCTGATATCTAAATTCTGTTGATCTGATGTCTGCTATTTTGTGATCTGATGTCTATATAATCATGATTTGATCTACTTTGTTAAGTATATTTTAGTTCTACTGTATGATTTCTTTTATATTTTTGATCTGATATCTATAGTCTGTTGATCTGATGTTAAGTATGAGTTGATCTGATGTCTATATAATCATGATTTGATCTACCTTGTTAAGTATATTTTAGTTCTACTGTATGATTTCTTTTATATATTTGATCTGATATCTATAGTCTGTTGATCTGATGTTAAGTATGAGTTGATCTGATGTCTATATAATCCTGATATGATCTCCTTTGTTAAGTATGTTTTAGTTCTGCTGTGTTAAGTATGTTTTAGTTCTGCTGTGTGATTTCTTTTAAAATCTTGATCTGATGTCTATAGTCTGTTGATCTGATGTCAAGTATACGCTGATCTGATGTCTATAGTCTGTTGATCTGATCTCCCTTTTTAAGTATGTTTTAGTTTTACTGTATGATTTCTTTTAAAATCTTGATCTGATGTCTATAGTCTGTTGATCTGATGTCAGGTATGAGTTGATCTGATGTCTATATAATCCTGATCTGATCTCATTTGTTAAGTATGTTTTAGTTCTGCTATGTGATTTCTTTTAAAATCTTGATCTGATGTCTATAGTCTGTTGATCTAATGTCAAGTATGAGTTGATCTGATGTCTATATAATCCTGATCTGATCTCCTTTGTTAAGTATGTTTTAGTTCTGCTGTGTGATTTCTTTTAAAATCTTGATCTGATGTCTATAGTCTGTTGATCTGATGTCAACTATACGCTGATCTGATGTCTATAGTCTGTTGATCTGATCTCCCTTTTTAAGTATGTTTTAGTTCTACTGTATGATTTCTTTTATATTTTTGATCTGATATCTATAGTCTGTTGATCTGATGTCAAGTATTCGCTGATCTGATGTCTATATAATCCTGATCTGATCTCTCTTGTTAATTATATTTTAGTTCTACTGTATGATTTCTTTTATATTCTTGATCTGATATCTATAGTCTGTTGATCTGATCTCTTGTATTCTCTCATCTGATGTCTATATAATCCTGATCTGATTTCCCTTGTTATAAAAAGTATTTTTTTTAAAAAAAAAGAATTTTTTTTTAAAAAAGGTATTTTTTTTTAAAAAGTTTGTGCGTCAAAAAAAAAAAAAAAAACTGTTGCGCGTTACTGTAGCGCGAAACTATAGCGCGTCACTGTAGCGCGCGCTACTGTAGCGCGCTACAGTAAGTAGGAGTAAAATTCATCCTACTCCTATAGTACCACCGTAAACGGACTCTGAAATTATTAAATTGAAAAGGCAAATCATGCTCGATAAGAGTATTAATTAATTAATTAATCTTTCATTAAACTAATCCCAACTTTTAAGCCAGCGTGAATAAAGGTAGGCTTATTGAAGGTTAGTTTAGATCGAACTTGTTTATCCACTATCGTCTATAATATTAATTTTTTTTGAAGCAGTCTATAATATTAATTTAGAAAAATTAATTTTGTCTTTTAACTTTATATTCCACTTTTATTTGAACTCTAGTTACAATTCTGGGTATTTTTAAAAAATATTATATGAAAATTAAGGGTAACAATGAAAAAGAGAACAGTAAGACCTTCAAACTTTTCGAGAAATGACACCATGTGATCATCACTCATTTTAGATCAAAACTTGTTTATCCACTATCGTCTATAATATTAATTAAAAATAAATTTAATTTTCCAGAATAGATAGATGGTGTGAGATGGTTTATATATATATATATATATAAATTTTAAAAATTTAAAGAGATTTTTGTAATTGAACCAAAGCTCAAAGGGGCAAATGAAATTTATCCTAATTTTTTTTTGAGTATATTAAATAATGTCTCTTTTTTTATTTATGGTTTTCTTTTTTAATAAACAGTCTCACATACTCCAGCAGGTTTGGACAACCGACAAGTTTGGTTTTTATTTATTTTTTTAAAAAAATGTTAAGATACAATGACAGGATAGTGCATAAAATTTATTCTCAACCCAGAAATAACATATATACAAGGACACCTTTTATAATCCAAAAACATACAATTAAAAAAAAAACTATACATATATCCACACTCATTTTGGAACCCCTATATCTATATATTCATCAAACTTCTTTTGGAGACTCTACAATACGGAGTAAACCATGTATCTATCATATAAAAAGTTTTTATTAGCCATTTAATTAGTACCTGCAAAAATCGAACAAAAGATGTAATAATTAAATTAAAAAACATACCTACTTGTTAACGAATTTTAAGATGTGGGAAGGTTCTTTTGTCCATAGTTATTTGCCCTCTCAAAAACCTTGGCAAGTTTTCGCTATCATATTGAGTTGAAGTGTGGGATTCTGAAGTTTGTTTGGCAAAAAGATCTGCAACCCAGGTTGCCTCTACGTAGATTTGTTCTATTCTGTACCATGTCTGAATGATGGAGTCTCTTACATTAATGATATGTCCTTTGTACCTCTAAGGTTGCTTGGCCATTCATTTTATCATTTGTACTAGGATGCCACTTCAATAAGGACCTGCCTATGACGGTGCTGTATACAAAAATCCACTCCTTCGTGTAACGCTTATAGTTCAACTCCAAAACTTGTAGACAACCCAAAGAATGAAGAGCTTGCATGTAAAACTCTTCATGTTTCAGTTCTCAATATCATTCCCCCTCCAGCATTTTTATCACTTCGACGAGAACCATCAACGTTAGCTCTATCCATTAATATGGAGCAGGAAGCCAACATACCGTTGATATAGATTTTTATCTAGATCGACTAAAAAAATAGGTTAAATTCAACCTCTGTAATTCAATGTCAGGCTCCCTTTTGATTGTTAAGTTATGAGTCTTGACTATATTTTGAATTAGAGCCACGACAATATCAATCACCCTATTTTCTCTTAAACCAATACCATAAAACACACACTGCAACCTCGCTTTCCAAAATTTCCAATGTATAAGAAAGGGGGCTATTCCTTTTATCTTGTTGAATGTGGACTTAGTGGGCATGCCTTGCATCCATATATCTAATTTGTTTCAAAGATTGCCAAGTGTTAGAACCAGTCAAAATTTCTCCTCAAAAAATAATCATATTTACTTAAGAGCATTGCGGCTACGAAAAGAATGCTCAAAATTGTCTTCAACTGCTTTGCTGAAGCCGCACATAGATGCGAGTGTGAAACCCATTCTTTTCAACTCTTCTGGCAATGGTGAAAGGTAGTTTAGGAGTCTCTAAGAGAAAAAATAAATCGTAGGAGGGAGTAGTTTACTTCAAACTTTCTGCAGTATTGAATGCTTCTCCCCTGGTTGTCGAGTAGAGATATATGCCGTTTTGAGGGAGAATTCACCGTTCTACTCTAGTTTCCAAATCCATTTATCTGGTTCATGGCTAAATTGTAGTATCTTATTTTCAAGTAGCTGTTTTGATTCAGTTGAGAGACTTGGCCGGATTTCTGGCCATAATGCTTCCTTGTGAAAAACTCCTTTATGGTGAGTTTAGGATGAGGAATAGTTCCTTCTTCCACCTGATATGATAGAGGTCCAATTTCCAACCTCTGGTCCTCCCATAAAGAGGAGGCGCAATCATTTACTAGGATAGCAATTGATGCGAGAATGTGATTGTTCACCAGAGAGTCCTGATTCCAAGAGTTAGATTTAAATATGATAATAACATTATAATAATCAATGCTATCTTGGATATAATAATAATTACATAAATAAAACACATAAAACATAAACCAGTTTTTTCCTCTTAGCCTCTTGAGCAGTAGTATGTCCATTAAATTCTAGTTTAACGGTCCAGTTTTAATTCTATTATTAAATTGATTAGAAAATCTAAACCAATTTTAATTGAGTTTATTAAAGACATGTGCCATAATATAAGGCCACATTCTTACAAGAGGTACGTTTTCAAAGGGAGAGAGATAAGTTTAGAATTATTTTTGCCCCCAACCCTTCTTTCTTCTTCCATTTCCACCATAGCTTCATTGAGGACGGCTGCAGTAGCCTTGTTATATCCCTTATGCCCAAGCCATTCTCCTCTAGTGGTAAAGTAAGCTTTTTCCAGGATATCTAGTGCTTTTTTGCTTTGTTTTCTTTTTGTTCCCATAGGAAGCTAACATAATCTTCTCTATTCTTGAGATAATGTTTGGTGGGTGTTATGGCAGTCCAAATATGCAAGGGAATTGCTGTTAGAACATGTTTTGTTTATGTTAATCTTCCACCCTGAGATAAAAGGCGAGCTCTCCATCCTCCTATTCTTGCTGAAATTTTATCCAAGATATATTGATAATTCATATTCTTCTTCCTTCCCTTGTAAAGGCGGCACCCCATATATTCAAATGGAATAGCGTCATGATTAAACCCAGTTATATTCTTGATTATTATCAATTGTGAATGACTACACTTTAAGGATTATATGAACATACTTTTCTGCTTATTCACCTTTTCCCTATTGCGGCCTCATAGGTTGCCAGAACTTCCATTCCATAAACTTGTTTAAACTTTTCTTGTTTCCCCGTTGGAAAATCAAGAGATCATCGGCAAAGGCAAAATGGGTGATCGAAAGTGCACTAGCTGCTACATGATAAGAATCCAATTTGCCTTGAACCATTAGAAATTTCATTCTTCTCTAGAGGACCTCTGACCTCTGACACCATTATAAATAAATAAGGTGATAGAAGATCACCTTGTTTAATACCTCTAGAGTTCTTAGAGAACCCCGAAGGACTCCCATTAATTAGTACCGAGAACCAATTTGTCTTTAAATTTCTCATGATTAAATTAACCATGTGTGTTGCAAAGCCAAACCTTCCCAATAAAAGTGGGAGGAAGTTCCATGAGACTCTATTGAAAGCTTTCATCGTATCCACCTTGAAGATAATGTTTTGGCCTATGCTCTTGGTGTCTAGAAATTAGAGAAGATCTTGAGCCAAAAGGATATTACATGTTATAATTTTGCTTGCCAGAAAAGCTGATTGTTCCTTCAAGATAAGCTTGGGTAGAATTGGTTTCAACCTTTTTGTCAATAGTTTGGTGAAAACTTGTTAATGACATTGCACAAACTAATTGGTTTGAAATATGAGAATGTTAGAAAGCATTCTTCTTAGGAATTAAGATTATGAAGATGCTTGCTACTGCTATAGGTATAGGTCCCCCACTCGAGAAATCCCTTACTGCCTCCATTAGATCTTCCTTCATCATGTTCCAGAAATTTTTGGTTTAAATGCAGTTTTGGTCCCCATAATAGATGTAATTCCACTTTTGGTGTCGCTTATGTTTTGAGTAACAATCGTAGTCCATATCCTTTTGTTTTAAAGCAGTTTTACTCATTTTTGATGAAAATACCCTTTGACTACTCTCAAAAGTGTAATTGTTATTCTTTTATGTTTTGAGTGACAATATTACCCTCAATTCATTTTTTTTAAAAAACAGTTTGTCCTTTTTTTTTTTTTATGAAAATACCCTTTGACTAGCAGTTTACGTTAAACTCTTAAAAGTCTAATTGCTGTTTTTCTTCGATTTGACCACCGCCATGTCATCACCACTACCGCCGCCACCACTACCACCACCACCGCCTCGCAGCCACCACCACCGCCCCGCCACCCCGCTACCTCCGCCACCCCACTGCCACCACTACCACTGCCACCTCTCTGTCGTTGCCGCAATCACTACCGTTGCCAAAACTTCTGCAAACTCGTCTCGTCCCTTCCTTGTTGAAAAGGAGACAAAAGTTATATATAAACTATAGAATAAGATTTTACGAGCATTTTTGTGTTTATTTTAATTTAATATTTTTGTTTTGAGAATATAAGACAAAAAAAATTATAATTATATTTTTATTCATA
The DNA here is from genome assembly GCA_030378225.1 of Knoxia roxburghii. Taxonomy (NCBI): domain Eukaryota; kingdom Viridiplantae; phylum Streptophyta; class Magnoliopsida; order Gentianales; family Rubiaceae; genus Knoxia; species Knoxia roxburghii. The sequence continues at coordinate 39,995,779 of CM059422.1, read as the reverse complement.
ATTTACATTTTTAAAGTAATTTTTTGTCGAATATTTTCAAAAGAGAAATATTAAATTAAAATAAACACAAAAATGCTCATAAAATCTTATTCTATAATGGCTTAAATGCAGTTTTGGTCCCCCATAATAGGGATAATTTCACATTTGGTCACTCTTATATTTTGAGTGACAATACTAGTCCTCATCCTTTTCTTTTAAAGCAATTTTAGTCATTTTTGACAAAAATACCATTTGACTAATGGTTGACTAACTCTCAAAAGTGTAATTATTTTTCTCTTATGTTTTGAGTATCAATATTAGTCCCCATTAATATTTTTTTAAGCAGTTTTAGTCCTTTTCGACAAAAATACCCCTTGACTAACGTTTTATTGATTCTCAAAAATCTAATTGTTCTTTTCTTCAATTTGACCACCGCTCCGCCGCCACCACCACTGCCCCGTTGCCTCCGCCACCCCACTGCCACCTCCCTGCCGCTGCCGCCACCACTACCGTCACCAAAACTTCTGCAAACCCATCTCGTCCCTGTCGAGAAGGAGACAAGAGTTATATATAAATTATAGAATAATATTTTACGAGCATTTTTGCGTTTATTTTAATTTAATATTTATGTTTTGAAAATATAAGACAAAAATATTCAAAATTATATTTTTATTCATAATTCTTACATTTTAAAGTAATTTTTTTATCGAATATTTTCAAAACAGAAATATTAAATTAAAATAAACAAAAAAATGCTCGTAAAATCTTATTTCATAATTTATATATAGCTCGTGTCTCCTTCTTAGCGGCGAAGAGATGAGTTTGAAGAAGTTTTTTGCGACGGTAGTGGTGGCGGAGGGCGGTGGCGGTGGTGGTGGTGGTAGTGGCGGTCGTAGTGGTGGTGGCTAGGCTGTGGTCAAAGTAGTAAACAATTAGACTTTTAAGGGCTAGTCAACCATTAGTCAAAGGGTATTTTCGTAAAAAAAGACTAAAACCGCTTAAAAAAAATTAATGGGGACTAATATTATCACTCAATCCATAAAAGAATAACAATTAGACTTTTGAGAGTTAGTCAATCGTTAGTCAAAGGATATTTTCATAAAAAAGGTCTACAAATGCTTAAAAAAAAAGGATGTAGACTAGTATTGTCACTCAAAATATAAAAGGACCAAAACTGCATTTAAGCATTCTATAATTTATATATAACTCATGTCTCTTTCTTTACAGTGGCAGGACGGGTTTGCAGAAGTTTTGGTCATAGTAGTGGTGGTGGCTGGTTGGTGGCGGTGGTAGTGGTGGTGACGATAGGGCGGTGGTCAAACCGAAAAGAAGACAATTAGACTTTTAAGGGTTAGTCAACCGTTAGTTAAATGATATTTTTATAAAAAATGACTAAAAATGTTTAAAAAAAATTAATAGGGACTAATATTGTCACTCAAAACATTAAAGAATAACAATTAGACTTTTGAATGTTAGTCAACCCTTAGTCAATCGTTAGTCAAAAGATATTTTTGTCAAAAAGGACTAAAACTGCTTAAAAAAATATATATATAGGGACTAGTATTGTCACTCAAAATATAAGAGACAAAAAGTAGAATTATTCCTGTTATGGGAGACCAAAACTGCATTTAAGCCATAATTTTTCATAGAAAAGAACTGAAAAACCATATAGTCCTAGAGTGCTTTTTGATTTGAGTTTCTGTACGACTATTTTCACCTCTTTTTCTGTAGGTTTGAATAGAAGTTTCTGATCGTCCTGCTCATTAACTTCATTATCAATATGTTGTAGCATCATATTAGTAGCATCAATGTCAAAATTTTCCCTCTCTTCTGCTAGAAGGTTTGTGATCCCTTGATGTTCTATTTCAGTTGGTTTTTATAGCCAAATCCCACTTCTTGCCTCCCTTTCTTATTTGCCTTTCATTGCACTACATGTGAAAGAGTTTCGTAGTTTGATTTTTTTTTAAGAAGAAAGTACTTGACATTACAGAAAGAAGTATTAGTTGCAAAAATCAAAGGTAACAAGCCCTGGATCACCTTAACAGGCTAGCAAAATCGAATTTAATTGCTTGTAATTCTTCAACAAGCAAAGTACACCTTAAGGATCCGCCACTTTCTCATTCTTTTTCTTCTTTTTCTCTTTTTCCTATACTTTTTAGTAGCTGGCATTTGTTCTGAATCAGCAGAATTCGGTTGTTGAGGAGTACTACCCTTACCATTGCTTTCATGTCCAATATCATCTTTGTTAACAGTTTTTTTCTTATTTTTGTTCTTTTTCTGTTGGGAATGAGACGAATTTGAATGAGAATTGAGTTTTTCATTGTGTTGGAAAAATAAGGGTAATACCAAAAGGCCTGATGAACCTACGGTTTACTCTGTAATGAGCTGAAAAGTTGTGACTATTCATGAATGAATTTAATGAGCAGAATAAAACGAATCTAATATGTTAGATACATAGAGATGTTTCTACAATGAATCTAATTTGTTAGATACATTGAAACGTATATACAATGAATCTGCTATGCACCTATTCAGCTAGACCAAAAGATTTTTCACCTATAAATAGTGGCTTGTTTTCAAGCATTTGGCATCCCATTCAGAAACATTCTTCTTGAGTTTCTTAATCCTCCCTTCTCTCATTTTCTTGGTGTTCATCATTCCTCTCCGTTCTAGTTCGTGGTGAGGCTGTTTCGGGCAAAAATAGATTTCACGTATCTGTTGTATCCTGAAAAATAGTTGTCCAGGTAACCTCTGGCACGTTGTGAGGGGGCAAAACTGTTTTAAGGAAATCGTGTTTCACGAGCCTTGAATTTCTTTTTTCTATATTTCTGAATACACATATTTAAACAGATATTTTCCAACAATCTTAAAACAGTTTTTCATTCACTTGTGTATTCACCATGGCTGAAAGAAAAGGAATCGCTGTTGCAGTCCCTGCTGTTGCTGCATCCACTGCTGTGCCGGGAAGTCATCATGACAAGCCAGAAAAGTTTACTGAGATTGCCACAAACTTCAAAAGGTGGCAACAAAAGATGCTCTTCTATCTCACTACTCTCAATCTCGCGAGTGCTTGACTGAGACTGCTCGAATTGTCCCTGAGATGGTGATGCTCACACTCTTGCAGTGACTTAAACATGGGGACATTCCGATTTTCTATGTTGGAACTATATTCTGAATAGTTTGGATGATTCATTGTACAATATTTATGCTTCGTAGAAAACATCCAAACAGTTGTGGGATGCTTTAGACCACAAATATAAGGTTTAGGATGCCGATGCAAAGAAATTTATCGTCAGACGGTTCCTTTACTTTATGATGGTTGAATCTAAATCTTTTATGAGTCAAATTGATGAATTGTAATTAATTTTGCATGATATAAGTGCTGAAGGGATGATTTTGAGTGAGACCTTTCAAGTGGCGGCGGTAATTGAAAAATTGCCACCCGGTTGGAAGGATTTCAAGAATTATCTAAAGCACAAATGAAAGGAAATGTCCTTAGAGGATCTCATTGTTAGACTTCGAATTGAAGAAGACAACAAGAAATCTGAGGTCAAGGCTAAAGGCCCTGTGGAAGCAAAAATACATGTCGTGGAACATGGAAAATTTTTGCCTCTAAGAACAAAACGAAGAATCCCATCAAGGGGAAAGCTGTGTTTGGAAAACTTGGAGGTGTCTCCAAACCGAAGTACAAATTCAAGGGAAAATGTTTTAAGTGTGGTAAACAGGGTACAAATCGATTGAATGTCGTTCCTCCAAAAATGACCCTGAGGCCAACCTAATTAATGAAATCACCAAAGATGTAAGTGATATGAATCTAGTTGCTATTATCTCTCAGGTTAACATGGTTGAGTCAAATTCAAATGAGTAGTGGTATGACTCTGGTGCCTCCATTCATGTGTGTACTAACAGAGACCATATCTCTAATTTTGAATCCATTAAAGGGGATAACCTTTATATGGGAAATTCAGCCATGGCCAATGTTGAAGGTAAATGAATGGTGTTGTTGAAGATGACTTATGGCAAAACTCTTACACTTCTGAATGTGTTGTTTGCCCTTGAAGTTCGCAAGAATCTTGTCTCTGGACCCATGTTGAATAAGCATAGATTTTGTGTTGTAATAAAATCAGATAAATTAATTCTATCTAAGTCTGGAATGTTTGTTGGAAAGGGATATGTTTCTAATGGCTTGTTTAAGCTAAATGTAATGCTTACTATCAATGAAAGCGCAAGTTCTTCTGCTTATTTGATTGAGTCTTCCAAGTTGTGGCATTATATACTAGGACATGTTAATTTTGATTCGATGCGTCGATTAATTACCGTGGACCATATTCCAAAATTCCAAATCGATTCACAACATAAATGTGAAATTTGCGTTGAAGTAAAATTAACAAGATCATATTTTCAACGAGTTGAAAGGAACACCAAACCACTTGAATTGATTCACAGTTATGTGTGTGATTTGAAATCAATTCCAACAAGAGGTGGTAATAAATATTTTATCACATTCATTGATGATAGCACGAAATATTGCTATGTGTATTTGCTTAAGAGCAAAAATGAGGCTTTAGAAAAGTTTATTCTCTACAAAACAAAAGTAGAGAATCAACTTGGGAAAAAAATCAAAAGGTTCAGAAGTGATAAATGCAGGGAATATGAAGCACCAATTGGTGACTTCTGTGAAAAACATAGCATTATCCATGAGGAAACAACGCCTTATTCACCACAATCCAATGGGATTGCTGAACGAAAGAATCGCACTTTCAAAGAGATGATGAATGCGATGTTATTAAGCTTAGGCTTACCTTCTAGCATGTGGGGAGATGCTATTCTGTCTAGTAATTATCTTTTAAACAGAATACCCCGAAAGAGAGAAGGGAAAACTTCATACAAGTTATGGAAATGACATAGACCATCCTACCAATATTTGCGAGTGTGGGGTGTCTAGCAATGGTTGCAGTACCGCCACCAAAGAAAGTCAAAAATGGACCCAAAACGGTGGATTGTGTCTTTATTGGCTATGCCCATAATAGTACTGCATATCAATTTCTTGTGCATAATTCAGATGTCCCAGATATACACAAGAATAGTGTTATGGAATCTAGGAATGCATCATTCTTCAAAGATGTGTTTCCTTGTAAGTCAAGTGGTGAATCTGATTCCAAACGAACTCGTGAAACCACAGATCAAGAATTGCCTGATCAAGGTAAGATTCCATTGAGACGGGGCAAGAGAGCAAGAGTTGAAAAATCATTTGGGGATGATTTTCAAACTTATCTTCTGGAGAAAGAACCTGAAATCTATGCAGAGGCTATAGGTTCTTCTGAAACACCATTAGGAAGGAAGCCATAAAGAGTGAATTTGATTCTATCTTGCAGAATTATACGTGGGAGTTATTGGAACTTCCACTTGGCTATAAGCCTTTACAGTCAAAGTGGATTTTTAAAAGGAAAATGAAAACTGATAGGTCCATTGACAAATACAAGGAAATGCCAGTGATCAAAGGCTATAAGAAACGTGAATGCTTAGATTACTTTGATACATATTCTCCTGTGATGAGAATACATTCCAGTAGGGTGATACTAGCTATTGCTACCTTGAGAAATTTGAAGACACATCAAATGGATGTAAAAACAGCTTTCTTAAATGGAGATTTAGATGAAGAAATCTATATGGAGCAACCCGAGGGTTTCAAGGCTCCAAGATCTTATAAGAAAGTATGTAAATGGTTAAATCACTTTATAGGCTGAAGCAAGCTCCTAAAAAGTGGCATGAGAAGTTTGACATTTCAATGATAACCAGTGGATTCAAAATTAATGAGTATGACAAGTGTGTGTATGTTAAAGAGACAGGCGATAATTATGTCATCTTATGTCTTTATGTTGATGACATACTTATTGTTGGTAGCAATGACAATTTGGTTCAATCTACCAAGAACAAGCTAAATTCCAAATTCGATATAAGGATATGAGACTAGCTGATGTAATTTTGGGTGTCAAAATTATAAGAACTGCAGAAGGTCTCATATTAAGTCAAAGCCACTATGTTGATAAGATTCTTGCTAACTTTAACAAGAATGACTCTGGTGTTGCTAGTACACCTTTGGATAATAGTCCATCTGGCCAAAAATCGCGGTGAGAGTATTTCTCAAGTAGAATACTATCGGATTATTGGGAGTCTGATGTATCTAATGAGCTGTACTAGACCAAACCTTGCTTTTGTGATATGCAAGTTGAGTTCATACACGAGTAATCCCAGTACTAAGCATTAGAATGCGATTACCAGAAATCTCAAATACTTAAGGTATAATCATAATTATGGACTACATTATACCAGCTATCCTGCTATGCTTGAAGGATTTACATATGCGAATTGGATATCTGATATAAAGGACTCAACGTGCACAAGTGGCTATGTGTTCACACTAGCTGGTGCAGCTGTGTCATGGAAATCCTCGAAACAAACAGTGATCGCCAGATCAATGATGGAATCCGAGTTTATTGCACTGGATAAATGTGGAGAAGAAGCTGAATGACTTTAACACTTCTTAGAGGATATTCCGAATTGGGGAAAACATGTGCCACCTATCTATATGCATTACGATAACCAATCTGTGATTGGAAGGGCACAGAGTACCATGTACAATGGTAAGTCGAGACATATTCGTCGTCGACATAATACCATTCGACAACTGCTCTCTACAGGAGTTTTCTCAATTGATTATGTAAGATCAAAGAATAACATTGCGGATCCACTAACCAAAGGGTTAAATAGAGAGGCAGTTGAGAGATTGACAAGAGGAATGGGTATAAAGCCTTTGGAAAGGAACAGTCTTTGAAGGAAAACCCAACTTAGTTGACTGGAGATCCCAAGATCTTGGTTCAAAGGGACAACCTACTCAAAGACTAAATACGGTCACTGTGGGGGATATTAAAACCTCATTAACCACATTACTGTCAATAAAAAATGATTGATGAATTCATGATAGCAATTGTTTTTTTTAATGACTCTTAAGGGAAGTAATCGTGATTTACTTTAGAATTAAACAGTCACCTATTTGAGAGAGAAGTGGGGTCGCTTCAAAGGAGAATTGGTTAGGCTCAATTCTTTAGCAATCTCAAGAACCATGAGGTTCATGGCCACAATGAACAAAACCACGAGAACAGAACATTGATAAAAGGGTTTTATGTGTACTGTACGTGAGACTCCATTACACTATACAGCAGGACAGTTCAAGGATATCATATCTACTGGCCAGCTATTAATGCAAGCATACTTTACAAGGGGGAAGTTCAAAGGTGCTGACACCTACTTTCTCTATGCAGAAATCAGATGATGAACATTTTCTTCCAATTCAAATCAATATCTCATTTATATGGGGAATTGTTGGAAATGAGACGAATTTGAATGAGAATTGAGTTTCTCATTGTGTTGGGAAAATCAAGGGTAATACCAAAAGACCTGATCAACCTACGGTTTTCTCTGTAATGAGCTGAAAGGTTGTGACTATTCATGAATGAATTTAATGAGCAAAATGAAACGTATATAATATGTTAGATACATTGAAATGTTTCTACAATGAATCTAATTTGTTAGATACATTGAAACGTATGAACAATGAATCTGCTATGCACCTATTCAGCTAGACCAAAGGATTTTGTACCTATAAATAGTAGTTTTTTCAAGCATTTGGCATCCCATTCAGAAACATTCTTCTTGAGTTTCTTAGGCCTCCTTTCTCTCATTTTCTTTGTTTTCATCATTCCTCTCTGTTATAGTTCGTGGTGAGACTATTTCATGCAAAAATAGATTTCACGTATCCGTTGTATCCTGGGAAACAGTTGTCCAGGTAACCTCTGGCACGGTGTGAGTAGGCAAAACTGTTTTAAGGAAATCGTACTTCAGAAGTCTAGGATTTCTTTTTTCTCTAATTTTGAATACACATATTTAAACAGATATTTTTCAACAATTTCTTTTGCTTAGAATCAGCGGTATCAGTTCCTTGAACACTTGCACTGCCAATTTCCCTCAATGGGTCATCAATATTTCATTTTAAGCTGTTATCAAGCCCAAAATCTTCTTTGCCCTTCTTATGTTGGGCTTTTCCACCAGTAGGCTTAGAGTCTTCATTGTTGTTAGGGTCACCTTTCTGATATTTCTTTTTCGGGTATTATTAGTTACCGCCTTAGTTTTAAGCATTATCGTCTCAATTTTGACAAAATTGTCCTTTTACTTAAAAAGGGGTGGGAAAAGAGAAGGTATTGTAGGAGGGTGTTTTAGTACAAATTGACACTAGTATAAAATTGGCTTATTGTCATACCTATATTATTACACTAAATACGAAATGTGATAATTGACCTCTATTAGGACACTAATTTACTACCTAATAGAACATTACATAATTGATGTCTCTATAAATATGTTACTGGGACACCAAATTAAATCATATTATGACATTTGACGTAGTTGTGGTAATATATTTAAATTATGACATCAACAAGTGTAATGTATTTTTATGAGAATATAGTGACATTGTTTAGTATAATTTATATTAAATGTATTATCACATTTATTTTTTTAGATATTAACACATTAATAAGTATAATTATAAACATTATAAAAAATATATAATTTTTTTTATTTATATTAATGCACTATATAATGTGATAATAATAAAGAAACTTTAGTTCCAAATTGGAAAAAGAGAGGAGTGTATACCACTATTTAAGTAAATACACTTTTAGTTGGTATTAAAATTACTACTCTACATTATACGTCACACGTCCCGCTCGCGTGCGCGGACGCCAAAATAGCTTGTGTGCGAGCGTACGCTCGCGCCTGCTAACACGAATGTCGGACCGCTCGTTGGAAAAAATGGTGGGTCTGATCAACCTGCGTTTTGCTTCGTTTCACAACTAATTACAACATTTACATTTGTTATAATAAATTTAAATCATGGTCTACACAAACAATGCAAAATGTCACAACACACACTTTATTACAACATTTGTATATGTTATAATATATTTAAATCATGGTCTAATATAACACTTTTAAGCATGCATCTTGACATTTTATGGTGTTTTGATAGCTGTTAGACCTATTATCACGGCATCATATAAGGACACTAAAATTTCGTGTCATAATAGCCCAAAATGTAACAAATTGTTATATATTAAGATATTCTTACATGGGTTAATAAGCCAAATTTCTATTAATGTGAGACGGTAAATGGTAAAAACTGTGACCATAACTAGTAAAATTTTTCTTCTTTTTGATTGTTTAGATGTAATGTCTTCTTTGGTAGGCTTCTCATCATCCAATATCTCCTCGATTTGAACTATTGCGGGAATACAAGTCAATATCATCATCAAAGAAGAAGAAACCAGAGTGATGAACACTATGGGGTCCAATAACGGAAAAAGTTACATCCTCGTCTTCCTCAAATTCAAGATTTAATGCACAATTCTTCAATTTCTCAGGCAACAAAGAGCATAGCTTAATTGGGATGTTATCTTCAACTTTACACTGCACTATGGTCTTTTTTATGGCTGTACCTGATCCTAAAGTGGCCTGAGATAACCGAAGCCTTAACGATGAACGTATGGTTTTCCAGGTTTCAATTCAACTCCCCAGAACGCCATTGCCGGAGACTGAGAATTTGCAAAACAATACCGAGTTTCCTAGTTTGTTACTGTGTCTAATAAATGTATATTTTACAATGAATATAATATAAGAATCCAGAGAGTAATTGGTCTAATTGTAATTTGCATGTATAGATATATAGAACCCATATATAGTGGTTTCAATCTAGAAGCTCAGAGGGTTAGAAAATCACCTTTTTCGTGAATTTGGTTAGTGGTTTCTTGACCACTAATCATTAAGCACTAACCTGAACTTACGAATGGCATAAAAATTTGAGAGACAAGAAATAAGCCAAAACCAAATCCGTGAAATAAGGCAAAAGATGCAGCCACCCATTTCATCCTACTCATATTGGATGGTGTATCACCAATTTTACAGTTGACCACTAACTAACTAACATTTTTTTGTTTATTAACAAACTTCTCAATTAAATTCCAATCCCATATCTCACTTCTAGTGTTCATCTCATCCTCCATTCTCCGAAAAAAAAAAAAAAAAAAAACCGCAGCAACTGACAATGGGAGCTCATATTCATCATGTGGTATTCATAGTTGCGATAATCTGTGTTGTCTCCTTTGGTATCCAAGATGTTGCTGCACATATTTACTTCAAACCGTTTGGTTCTTTAACATGTACACAACCTGGATGTTGTGTTTGTGGCACCCAGTCCGATCATAGCAATGATGGTAAAGCTTCATTAACAATCGAATTGGGATCTGCATCAGCATTATCCGGACATGCATCTGGATCTGGATCTGGATCTGCATCAGGATCAGGATCAGGATCAGGATCATCATCTTCATCATCATCCGATAATACCAATGTCAAAGGTGCAACTCCAACTCCATCTACAACTTCACGTTGATCATCATCCGATCATGACAATGTTGTTAAAGAGTAACGACTGCCGAAACTCTAAATGAGTTGAATATTTATGAGAATTCGAGTTATAAGATGTGTTAACAAACCATGTTACAAATCATGGAAGTTTTCATAGTAGTCAAATGAGTAAAATTGTTATTTTCTCAATTTTTCTATAAAAAGGACCAAAAAGTGACACGGCCCCTTAATCTTTGGTCCTACTTCATCTTTTTTATTGTCACTTTTGGTCCTACTTAAAATAAAAGAATAATGAAGAAAAAAATTCCAAATGCAGAAAGAAAAAAGAATGAAAATAAAAGAACATGATTATAAAAAATTATGTGCAAAAAAAAAAAAGTAATGCATTTTCGGGCTACGATAAATACGTATTCTAATGTTTAGGTGACGTATTTCAATATTTTAGGTGATATATTCTAATTTTTTTTAATTTTTTTTGTTATTCCGATTTTTAGTTTTGTTCAGTGTATTCGATTTTTTATTCACTACAACAAAAAAAAGTTTCTAAAACACTTGGAAATGTTATAATAGACAAAATTTCATCACATTTTATTTATGGCGATACGAACCTTTTTGCGTGGTCTAAGTAGGTGTTGTTAAAGGGGTATTGGATATCACGACACCTTTTAATGTGAACATACATACTGAAAAATGTGGAGTTATAATATATATGAAGATGCAAGTGTATGTCATGATAAAACATCTGTCACGACATGATTTGTTGGCTTCACATTGTTATATATGTTAACATGTTAATACATATTTTAGTGTTTGGATACAAAACCTATTATGACAATTTTTTTTTTTTTTGGTAAAAAAAGGGAGGCCAATGCCTGATTATGCAATAGCTACTGTTCTAAAGTGATCTATTATGAAAATTTTAAGTGTTTATACAAATACCATAATATTATAAAATTATGTGTTATTATATTATATAATTAAAAACATAAAAATATGTTTAAATAGATAGTATATAACGTTATTTGTAAGTAAATATACAAATAGTCTTAGGTTGTTGAAATTCTGGCCTATAATAATTTAAACCCAATCATTCTCTTTTAATGCTACAGTTAACACCCAATCATTCCCTTAATTTTCAATGTGGGCAGTAGCATACGACTTTAGATCACACTTAACAATGTAATTATATATGTATTACAATTTCACTATACATAGTGAGAAATTATACCCTGTACCTAGTGTACATGTACATATTACTATGTATAGTAATTTTTGCAGGATAGCTGTACACTTACTAAATATAGTAAGTTTTGTCGACGCGCGCGTTTTTTTTTTTTTTTTCCTTGCTGAGCCCACCACGTCTTCGCTGAGTCCACCACCTCCAAAAAACAACTACCGCAACTTCCAAGAACGTCTACATCCAGTCATGTTAATTTAAGTTGAATTTTTCACATAACACCTTCCACCACGTCTCATAACAATATTGCAATGTCCCTGTACGTCCAAAAAAATAACTGTTGCAACGTCAAAAAATGTCAACATCCAGGCATGTAAATTAAAGCTGATTTTTTCACATAACACCTTCCACCGCGTCTCCTAACACTACTGCAACGTCCATGTACGTCTAAAAAATAATTTTCGCAATGTCCAAAAACGTCTACATCCAGGCATGTGAATTTAAGATGATTTTTTCACATAACACCTTCCACCACGTCTCATAACACTACTGCAATGTCCCTGTACGTCAAAAAAATAACTGTCGCAATGTCCAAAAACGTCTATATCCAGGCAGCATATGAATTTAAGCTAATTTTTTTACCGACATAATGCAAGAAATGGATACCATTTAAGTAACTATTAGTAGGAAAAAAAGAAAAAAAATGTCAGGAACGAGTTTTGAATCCTGGTCATATTTGTCATGTGTCTCTCCAAAAAATTCAATTGCCATTAAATTAAACCACTTAAAGTTAGTTGAAAATTAATTAAACTTTTTTGTACATGTAATTTAAAAGATCACTGTTTTCAATATTGAATTTCCCATCTTTCAATACATAGGTCAGTAGACCCCCGGAGGAACAAGGTTTTCATGTTGGCAAATCACAAAAAACTATTTTTTATACATGTAAAATGTTTCGTCGAAAGTTCAAAAAATCTTTGAAATTATTAAAAATCTTCCGTATCTTTTAAAATATGGCATTTTTTTGAGTTTCGAGCGGCCCAAACCGCTGTAGGACCCCCGAGCGCAAAGTTATGACCCTTTGAAATTTTCGTCCAAAACCACACATTTTCCAATGTTGAACCCACCTCCAAACACTCATCTTCCATGTCCATTGCATTGATCTCGTCGAGACCCATCAAATCAACTACTCACACATTCAAATTGGACAATCGAGTGCCGAGTTATACCTCCCGAACCATCCCTGCAATACAACTTCATATATGACAGCAATTCCCCTTCTCAGAACACTACCACCACGTCCAAAAATGTCTACATCCAGACATGTGAATTTAAGCTGATTTTTTCACAAAGACAGCCCACCACGTCTCAGAACACTACCACCACGTCCAAAAACATCTATATCCAGGCAAGTGAATTTAAACTGATTTTTTTCACAAAGTACGTCCAAAAACAACTACCAACACGTCAAAAAATGTCTACATACAAGCATGTGAATTTAAACTGAATTTTTCACATAACACCTTCCACCACGTCTCCTAACACTGTCGCAGCGTCCCCATACGTCTAGAACAACTGCCGCAACATCTACATCCAGGCATGTGAATTTAAGCTAAAATTTTCATATAACGCCTTCCACCACGTCTTCTAACACTTTCGCAACGTCCCCATACGTCCAGAAACAACTGTCGCAAAGTCTAACAGCAGGGAGGAAGCAGTGGCGAGGAATCAGAAGAAACCCATTTCACATGAAAGTTTCAATATCTCACGGAAAATATTTATATATTATATTTCAAAGTAATAGAGCATTATTTGAAGAAGAAAATACAAATATAACATCATTAATACATTATCCAACATCAAATTGCGAAAATAAGGTTCTATAAATCCATTAAACGCAGTTCATACTTTATGATGTAGTATTTTTTAAGAATAATAAGTTATTTTTTAAGAACAAGAAGAGATTTTTGAAGAGGAATAAGTGATTTTTTAAGAAGAATAAGTGATTTTTTTCGTTATATTTGGTGTTGTTCGGCGGAAAATATAATCATCGATTTTCGTTAAATCTGTGTTTGGATGAAGATTTGATTGAATGCAGTTTCGAATGGAGTGCGGCGAAGAAAAAGAAGAAGAAATTATTTTTGAAGGAGAAGGAAATGGATTTTTGAAGAAGAAGAGAAGATCGTGGATCTCACTCTCTTATATGAGAGTGGTGATGTATTACTAGGTACATGTACCTAGTGTACAGGATATAATTTGTGATACATAGTAATCTATTAATAACTTAAGTTAATATATTAACAAATAAAATAACACTTGATTGTGTTTCTATACTTGTAAAATTTTAATTACACTTGTTAGTGTTTTGATTGAAATTTTATTATAACACTTATTTCTAGTGTTATGATAAGATTTTATTTGATGACACATTAAAATAGTTATAACAACATTACCCTTGTAGTGTTATAGTAGATATAAATAAATTAATATTTGATATGATTATAGATATTAATATATAGATTTATAATTTAGTGTTGTGAAAGGTGTGTGGTGAAAGTGCAAAATTCTAGTAGTGATTACTATGTTACTTATTTGGTAAAAAAAGATTTTTAAAATGTATCTAAATTTAAAAATTTTATTTATTTTAAAACAAATAAGATAATACTGAAAAAATAAATTGAATGAAAATAATAATGATAATAATAATAATAATAATAATAATAATAATAATAATAATAAGGAATGCAAATAAAATATGTCCAGTAGAAATTGTGTGCAAAAAATTGAACGAAAGTGAACAAATCTGAATATATATCAACAACAACAAAAAAAATGAACTATTCAACAAAAACACTTTGTGTATATAGTATTTTCGATTGATTTTTATATAATAAATAATTATTTGTACTCTTATATTTTTTAACACGAAATGTTCACCTTTTTTTAGGGTTAGGGTATACATACAATATATACACTAAGTAATTAGAATTTGTTACAAGGAGTGTCATATAGAAGAGAGGATCTTGAGCCGTATTTTTACTAAGAGTATATTCTATTTGGAATATGATATAATTATTGCTATTATAAGGGACAAACAAATATTTAAACCATAAATAACTATAATATGACCTATTGGTTTTAACCGGAGAGTGTTAACTATTGAGTTACAATCCTCTTATTAGTCTTTTATTATTCTTGTTGTTAAGGATAAAAATTATATATCTTTTTAATTGATAAAAAATAATTTTATTATTGTTCAATTGTTTTTTTTTTTTTTTTTGCCAACAGTCCATCCAAGCGGATATGGACCAGTGAACTAACGCTCTTTCATAGATTTTAAACTTTAAAAAATACCATGGCAGAGTATGATCGTACCACTGTAACAAAAGGCTCCCCTATACAAGAAGAACAAAAGCTATCCACCCAGGGGAGATTCTACACTACTACTGTTGTTTACTACCTGGATTCATAGGGGATTTCATCTGCAGGAGGGGAGTTTTGAAATTGCTGATCTTGATCTGATGGCTGGGATTGAGGATGCTTCAAGATGCAGAAAGCCTTTGAGCTCGACTGGCAATAACTGGAATTTTCTGAAGGAGATGGCTAAGCCATTTGCGCCTAGTTTCGCCCCAAAATCAGCTGGTTTGAAAGACAAGAGCAGTCAATGTGGAAGAGTGAAGGAATTAGTCGGTCCGGGCCAAATTGAAAGTTTCACTTTCGTGCTATGCATTACAGAATCGGAAACTTTTGATCGAGCCCAAACACTAGTACAAATTCCTTTGACCCGAATCTAGCATATACTTGTTTGATTTATAAAACTCATTAAAAAATGAATCTTTAAATTAAAGCGGAAAGATTAAATATTCGACTTTTGAAGCAAGTCCCTCGAAAAATCAATTAAGAAAGATTCCACCTTTGAAACTTGTCCCTCATGAAATCCCTCGAATGTCTCCAAGATAAATTCGGAAGTCGTATGGGCAACTATCTACCGGATAGATCCGCAAAACCCGTGATAACAAGATCCGCCGGACTCGCTGCTGCCACGAGAAGACCGCGCCAAGCCGCAACCAATTGGAAAAATCAGCTCGTCAGATTTCCGTCAATTCCCGCCGGTTCTGATTCGCCAGAAAATCCGAAGACTCACCAGAAAATATGCACACTCCTAAAATCCTTGGGGTTTTCCTTTTTCCGAGAGAGAGATCCAAAGCCAACTTCGAGTGGGTATTAGTTTTACTATTTTTTTAATTCCCTCTCTAGGACTTTCTCTCTCTAGAGGCAAGACAACTTGCCTTGTAAGTTTCTTAGCTTGCTTAAAGGTCAAGACATTATCTATTTATAGGAGATTCAAGGGAGACCTAGTGGGTATTTAAGTTGGGCCTTCTAGTTGGACTTTTAATTAATTTCTAAGTCTTTACTAGACTAATTAATTCCAATTGACCCAAGGATAATTAATTAAATAATTAAATCCACTTTTTCAATTAATCCAACACATAATTAATCGTATCACTAACGGATTAATTATAAAACTACCGCTCAAAAGGAAATTGCTTCCGGGTACCACTTTAATTATTCTTTTATCTCCCCACGTCAAAGATATAGTGCTCGTCAATTTATTAATTCAATGTTAAATTAATTAATCGACTTCTTCTCATCCGAGATTAGTACCACTCGACCTTATTATTATACCGGATATAAGTCCACTGGCCGTGTTTAGTATAATAATCCTTACGAGCTCATCTCGAGAGCACCATCAACCCAGACGCACCGATATATGGTTTCCTTTTGACAAGCAACAGCAAAATAAGAAACTAAACACGTATACCCAACCTACCGAGATTATAGGCCTCAAGTGACCGCACTCTTTGGCAAATCAAAGTACACTATGTCTGATCCTCATGTCTGCTCTAGTATAGGGACTAAGAGACAGAATACAAGGCTCGAATTTACTACGAAGATCAATACAAGTTAATTCGATGCTACATCGGTCCTACTCAATATGCCTCGGGCACATATGCATGATTCAATTAGTCTAGATAAACCAATCTCAGAATCATACAATAACTTAAACCAACAGTATGTCTAAACTGTCTAAGTTACGAGCATGATTTATATATCATGACTTTAACCAATGATGAGATCTACCTTGTCACACTAAACACCTCATCATTTAGTCATATGATATAAGTGGACAACATGTTATGATATACTAAAATACAATCGATATATAACTGAGAAATAGGTTTTCATACAAGCAAAGCTTTTAAGTATTTAAAACTAACAGAAGAGAATCTCCTTCCAGTGTTTGTATTTACTGAATCTTACAGCCTCAAGCATGGCTTTAATCTCAAAGCTTAGAGGAGTAGTTCCCAAAAGTGGGCAGGCTTCTCCATATATAAATTCACCAGTGTTCTTCCTAATCACATATCCATAGCCTCCTTCTCCAGACTCTGATCCATCAACATTGATCACAATGGGTTTTGAACAGAAAGATTTCCATATTACCAAGGATATTGATTTTTTTATTGTACCTTGGATGAGCTATGGCTGCCAATTCAGAAACTTCATGTTTTATTTGTTGAAGGAGGCCTTTAAGCCTTAGGAGTTTGCCATCAAAGTAGAAGGAATTTCTGAATTTCCAGCGTAGCCAAATCAGCATTTGAGAGGCAATTTTCCCGGCTTTTGTGCGAGACTTCTTGGCAAAGGCTGACCACCATTCGATTAGAGAGTTCCAACCAACTTGTCTCGGAGTGCCAAAGCCTGAAGCTGCAAAGTAGGAGTTCTAGAACTTGGTGATTTCAGGGCAGCCGAAAAAATAGTGACAGATGGATTCTGAATGATTTCTACAGAAGCAGCAGATGGTAGGGAAAATCACTGCTGTTTGAAATTTGGCCAGAACTTCAGGGAAGATGACATATTTGTTGTAAATTATCCACAAGAAAGTGATATTTTTTGTGGAAGCCACGGATCCCAAAACTGCGAAGCTATTGAATCCTCATCTTTGGTCTTGTAGAGTGAATTATATGCTGAAGCCACTGAAAATTTTCCAACAGGTGAAGGGAGCCAAACTAGTTTGTCATGGGATTCTGTGAATGCCAAATTCATTTGTCTCAAAGAGGCTCTAAGAGGTTCATCCAAATGGTCTCCCAGAGAAGATAAGAGGAAATTCTTGTTGTTGAAAAATTCCCAGATAGTGAGGTTTGGAAATGGCAGGAGAGAAACTGACCTCCATATAACCCCTTGTTCCATCCAATTATCTGTCCAAAAAGATGTGGATCCATTGAAAATGATCATCTTTGAGAGACCAACAAATTTCCAAGAAAGTTTCCAAATGTGCTTCCAAAAGGTTTTGAGTCTAGCAGAGTGCTAGAGTGATGAAATTAATTCAGACCATAAACCCTTTCCATTTTTCTATATCCATCAAATTTTAGCCCAAAGGCTCTCCACTATAGCTGGGAGCTACCTTATTCCGAGGCATGCAGCAACCTCGGGTTCCACATTGGGAAGCTACTCTCCGGGTTGTGCTTTATCTGAAGAGAAATCCAGGCCAAGGAATTGTGCTTCGTTCAGATTGTAATTTACAGTTGTATGCGTGCTGTGATTCTGATTGGGCTACATGTCCTACCAAGTGTCGGTCTCTTACAGGCTGGTTTGTTCAGATTGGCTCTTCCCCGGTATCTTGGCGTACTAAGAAACAACATACTGTAGCGCGTTCTTCTGCCGAAACTGAGTACCGAGCTATGACATCTGTCGTGTGTGAAGTAAAGTGATTAAAGGCATTTCTCATAAGCAACCGGTTAAATTGTACTGTGATAGCCAGTCTGCTTTACATATAGCAGCAAAGCCTATGTTTCATGAACACACTAAGCATATTGAGGTAGATTGTCATTTTGTACGTGATGCTGTGCTTCAAGGACTTGTGTCCACGTCCCATGTTGCTTCCAAGGATCAATTAGCAAATATCTTAACCAAGGCCTTAGGGAAGTAACAGTTTGATTTATTTTTATCCAAGTTGGGCATTCGAAATCTGCATGCTCCAACTTGAGGGGGGTGTTGAGATTAGAAAACTAGAATTATTTCCTAATTGTATATGGTATGTAATTGTAGTAGCTACCTAATATGGGTTTCCTGATTGTAATGAATTTTGTAATTATTCTTATAAATATACAAGTGGTCTAGGGTAAGACACACTTTTTTTTCCAGAATTTTGTGTTTTATAATTTTGTCAGTCCAATTATAATTTTTTAGAAACAATGATTTTTGAAAGTAGGTGCCCTGAGTTTTAGAAATGTCTGTATGGACCAAGTATGTTTTCTTGATGTGATTGCCACCGCCTCGGCATGCACTAAGGCCTGCTGCTATGTGCTTCTTGTTCTTATTATATTTTATATATCTTAATATTTACTAATTTTAAAAATAAATTTTACAATAGTAGTATTAGATTGCCCCACTGATTTCCAGGTTCTTGTTCCTCCCTTGTAAATAGTAGTATTAGATTTATATTGTAATATGTCTCTTGACAAATAGTATGACAACATTAGTTAAAGGAAGAAAAATAATAGATATTCAAGAGGTCATCGTATTAAATGACAAAAAATTCTTTCTATTAAAGCGCTAGCACGTTGCAAGGTGTCCATAAACGTATGATATAATTCGCCTAAAAATTGTTAATGAAAATTTTTAATTTAAATAATCAAAGAAGACCATTTTTCTTTTAAGTGTGGGAGAAATTATGTTAATGTTTGTCTATATTCAGTTTCATGCATGTTTCGATTAGTATGCATCATGCCTGTAGCATCAAAGTCAAGTCAAGAACCATACTATTTATTTTGGCCATTTAGTATGCAATGAATATTGGGTGTTACTATTTGTAGCTCAAAAACGCTATTTGTAGCTCAAAAAATTTTGTAAACCTCCAACTTTATCCTTCATTCAAAACATACTATAAATTCATTTCACAATCCAAAAACACCCTAAATAAAAGAGAAATATTGCAGAAAACGTCACAATCGTCGTATATTTACGTTGAAGCGAACGCATTGGTCGAAGATTCTCGGGAAAATGGTACGTGTTTGACGTATTTTTTTGTCGTTCGATTTGTTAGCGAATTCCATGGTACACACGCCCAGTTTGGGCGCATTTTCCATGGTGCAAACACCCAAAGAAGTAGTGACGTCCATGGTAAGGAATAAAAATGTGGTCGTGGATACCATGGAAGGGACCGAAAAAGTAGGCGTGTGCACCATGGACCGAAAGATGTGTGGGAATGCCATGGACCAAACGCTAGGCGTTTGTTCCATGGTTCAAACGCCCAAAGTGGGCGTTTCTGCCATGGAACAAACGCCCAGCGTTTGTTCCATAACGCCCAAAGTGGGCGTCTGAACCATGGAACAAACGCTGGGCGTTTGTTCCATGGCAGAAACGCCCACTTTGGGCGTGTGATACCATGGAACACACGCCCAAAATGGCGTTTCTACCATGTTTGCTATATTTAAAGAATATTTTATTATATATTATTTCGTAGTATTCGTCAGTGTTAATATTGTAATTATTCATTTGTATTTTTACTTTTTATTATTGAAAAATTGAACTTACGTTATTGTTATAAATTATGCAGGATCCAGTTGAAATTCCCGATTTGTCGCAAGATTTGAGCGCACTTTTTTCCTCGCCTGTATACTTTGCTACTGAAGAAAAGGCCTTTGAGCATTGCAAGGAAGTAGCTAAGGAATTACGGTTCGAGCTGGCACATAGACCGCGATGTTGATGCCATGCTGAGGAAAAAGATTCGCGATGAGAAATTGAGGTCCGACGTGAAAGGCATGTGGAAGAAACTTAAATATGTAAATGTTGAAAAAACATATCTCAAGTCACATATATGAAAGACACTTAGTAAAATAAAAAGTAAATATGCATAAATTACGAATGCAAATTCCAATATAGTAATTCAATTTTAACGCTAAATAGTTATAGATTTTTAAGCATGTACCTTTAGCTGTAAACCGCCCATCAGATTTGCTGCGAATCTGAGAGACGTTCTCCTCGCGGATATGCACATCATCGCCCTGATCATCCCCACTCGCTCCACTATCCTCCTGATCCTCTCCACTATCCATCTGCTCCTCCCCACCTCCACCTCTATGATCGTCCTCCTCGCCTATGTGCTCCTCCTCCCCGCCGAGGAAAAAATCATGCCCGCCTAGGATGTACTGCTCACCACCAGTGAGGTAATCCGAACTGGGCATGATATAATCCTCCCCGTGTATGTCATGATCCGTACCTCCTTCGTATTGCTGCTCATCCATCCAATGCTGGGATGAGCTACCCCTATTTGCTCTCTGCTTCCGATACGAAGCAGTAGGCCGCTGTCGTGGTGCAGGTGCATCCGGAGCCTACAAAACAAATAATAATTCAAAAATTAAGTTAACAATAATTAAATTAAATTGGTATAAAATTAGTGAAATAAGTTAAACAATATTTCAAATAATTCAAATTAGCCATAAAAAACAAATAACATATGTGCAAATAAATAATTTTAACATTAGGCACATAAATTCAATAATTAACTCAAACAAGTTAATGCTAATTTAAATAATTAAAATTAACCAAAACAAACATTGATAAATTATACAAATAAATTATATACACATTACACACATAATTATTACGATACAAATTGAAATAATTAAAAGTACCTAAAAATTAACATTAACAACAATTATTAATCAATTAAAATTAATATAATTAAAAAATTATTAAAAAAAATTGGGACGCCCATTTTTTGCGCTCCGGCCATGGTGCCGGACGCACAACTAATGCGTCCGGCACCATGGCCGGGCGCATGGTTTTGTCTCTCCTACCATGGTATTTGCGTCCCATTTTAAAGTTTGTACCATGGTTATTACTTAAATTCATGTCGCGACATCCATGGGTCGAGTGAATTTTTCCGAAATTTGTCTGTTAAAAATTTATTATTCTTAATTCGGGGTTACTTTAGTCATTTTACCTCTTTTTATGAGCTACAAATAGCGTTTTTGAGCTACAAATAGCGTTTCAGATGAATATTTGGTCCCACGTGCTGAGACTCAGTCCTATCTTGAGGGTTGACCCGCGATAGTCAAGTGCCAATAATTATTATTAGTTATCGCTATAATTTTTACTTTTTTATTACTTTAATTAAGACTAAAATGTCTCTCTTTTTTTTACCTCTCTCTTCCTCTCTTTTTAAAATAAAAAAATAATTTTTTAAAATTAAGATGATAAAAATTAAAATTAAGGGAGTAATTAGTAATACGGGTTGCCAATAGCCGAACAAGCTGAAGTAGAAATATATGGATAGGCAAAACCAGAATACTGCAATCACCCAAAATAAACAGCCAGAATTGAGTCCATGGCTTCTGCAGCTGATTCCATCTTAATACCCATTTTCCTGCTGGTTTTCTTGTTGATGATATTCTCTTCCAGTTCCACTACTTTGCTCCATATCCCATTGCGAAGCCTGGCTGCGAGGATCATTGTGGAAACTGTTAGAATATACTAGTCCATGGACTACCCAGTAATATAGTTTATATTAATAAAAAATAAAAAATAAAAATAAGAACAAAATAAATTCGTGCGCCTTACAAAAATTGTTCACAAATAAAGTAATTATCAAAATAATAATAATAAATCATCATTCTCTCTTCCCTAAAAATTAGTTACTGATTAATTATCCTTCAACCAAAAATTCAGAAAAATTCAATCAATTCCAAAAAAATCAAAAACCTTACAAAGAATAAAATGCGACACTGGAAAAAATACGGCGACCACTCCATCATTCACTGGAGACAACTGCTGACCGGAGAAAAGAAGTAACCAAACCCTGCGAAAAGGAAGCTGCTACCTTTTCTGGCGAAAAACACAAGTATACCACGGAAAGAGGTAATTTTTAAAATTTTTACATCTATTTATACTTTTTAATGAGTGTAAAAATAGCGAGTGTGATTTCTTAATCGTATAAAGAAAAAGAAGTAATTTCATTGTTTAGCACATGGGTCGTATTATGATGAATTTTTCATTTGTTAGTATTCATATTTTTTTTATGGAAGAATGAATTCTTATAGTCGGTGCAGAAACATGCTGGAGAATACACAATACTACCCAATGTAATAAAAAATCTTACCACTAGCAAAATACAGTGCCACAAATGGTACAAATACTATAACGAAAATACAGTACCACACAGTATCACCCAATGTAATAAAAAATCTCACTACTAACAAAATATAGTGCCACAAATTGTACAAAATAACATAACAAAAACGTAATACTACCCAATGTAATAAAAAATCCTATACTAGTAAAATATAGTACCACCAATGATACAAAATAACATAAAGAAAACAAAGTATCACCGAATATAATAAAAAATTCCACCGCTAGTAAAATATAGTGCTACCAATAGTACAAAATAACATAACGAAAACACAGTACCACCCAATATAATAAAAAATTTCACCACTAGCAAAATGCGGTATTACCAATGGTAAATATAAATTCTAAAAAAATTGAAGTCGACTCATATCACTATGACAAGATATTAAGAAAAAATAATAAAAAAACAGAGTTCTTAATTATCTTAATTAATAAATAAAAAAATAATAGAAAAATCAAAAGAGTTGTCATTATCTTGATTAATAAAGTAAAAAAATAGTATAAAATTAAATTAAAACAAAAGAAGATAATTATAAAAAAAAGTAAGCACCCCTAAAAGTAAGTCAGTATTACCCTTTCTATATTAAAAACACACGAGACATGAAAAATTTAAAAACAGTAAAAATTTTTAAAAATTTTGATTACATCATCAAACATCACCAAAACTACGTAATTTAAAGAGTTAGACTATCATGCTAGGTAATCCATGGAATACATAATAATTTGCCAATTAAATAGAGTCGGAGATAGTAAAATATAATGTAATGTATCTTTCCTATGAATAAAACTGTGGCTAGCTAGTAGGCAATAATAATAATAATAATAATAATAATAATAATAATAATAATAATAATAATAATAATAGAGAAGCACTTGCACTGATACATTTGACTTTTTCCAACTCAAACACAAAACTTCTGGTCTAAACCCTCACCAAATACAAACAGAATAGCAGAAAAGGGCAGCACACCGCCACGAATTGCTCCCCAGAATAAATAATCCATAATTACCCTAAAATCTGCACCTAAAAATATAGAAAGATTTACGAATATATATTTTTTATCTAGTGATTTTAATTAAAATTTACAAATATATATATATATATATATTTGTTTTTTGATGCCTCCAAATAGCTTTGAAATTCATCTCCCACCAGAGATGGGTAACAATATGTGCTGTGTGGTTGAAAGGCTTGGTACTGGATATAGGTCACTGGAAGCAGTATCATCATTTCTTTCATATTCGTTTGGTTTCGCACCAAGAAACGCATATTCACTCTCTCTGGAATCAATCTCGAAAGAGTGAGCATGAAATTTCTGAGCTTTTATTGCCAATGCCTCAAGTTCCCTCGCCACATCTTTCATATATGGCCTATCCGCACCTTTCACATTAATGCATTTTTCTGCAATCGTGGCGACTCCAGCTATCTGTTCCATATTTTGATGGCCTGATATGTTGAGGTCGATAATTTCAACTAAATGGTTTTGTTTCAAAGAATAGAGGAAGAAGTTTGACAAAAACCTCTCCGTCTCTGGTTTATCATACGCCAATACCTTCTTTCCCGTCAGAATCTCCACCAAAACGACCCCAAAACTGTAAACATCACTCTTCTCAGTCAAGTAACCGGTTTGCAAGTATTCAGGGTCTAAGTAGCCATGTGTCCCTTGCACCACTGTAGAGACTAGACTTTCGTCCTTTGGAACCAATCTAGATATCCCGAAATCTAGGTAGCCATGTGTCCCTTGCTGGTCGTCTTGCATTGATCAAATCAGTTCTCCAATCCCTCCCTATGCATATGTTTGCAGCACTCAAGCCTCCGATAGGATTTATTAATCAATTTGAAAAAAAGTGTCAAAGCTTCCTTTGGGGATCTTCCACTGAATATAAAAGAAGACATTGGAGAGCCTGGAAGCGAGTATGCTATCCGATGGAGGAGAACGGTCTCGGCATCCGTCAACTACAACCAGTAATTGAGGCTTTCTCTCATAAGTTATGGTGGAAATGGAAAAATAATATTGGTTTGTGGTCAAAATTTGTTAAATCCTTATCCTTCTCCAACCGTATGAAAACTTCTTGGTTGAGAGTGTCAAAAATTATACATTCAGCTGCAGCTCTTTCTAACATTAATCTGGAAAATGGATCAAGTGCCTTTTGGTTTGACAACTGGAGTGAAAAGGGATGCATTTGGAAAGGACATTCTCGACCACCCTTCCCTGATCTCACGGTGGCAGAATTTTTTAGAAGGAAAGACTCTCTACTTTCTTCTTTTGCAGGTCATCTGGATGCCGAATGGAATGCATTTCTTACCTCTTCATCAGTAAGCTTCTCTCAAGAGCCTGACAAGATTTTCTGGAAACCAAGTCCCAGAGGTGATTTCAACTTTAAACTCACTTATCTGGCCTTAAGACATGAGGGAGAAACAGAAGGAAGTAGTAAGGCAATTTGGGACTCTTGGTGTCCCCCAAAAATCTCTGTTCTTGTCTGGAGAATCTGGAATTCACTTCTCCCTTTTCCGGATCAGCTGCAAAAGTTTGGGATATTCTGTCAACCGTCCAGATGCCTCTTTTGTGGTAACAATACTGAAAGTCTCCATCATGTTTTCTTTACCTGCTCTGCAATTCAATTCAGCTGGAACTTTTGGAAAAAATTTTTTGGACTTCATATTAGACAAATTGTTGGGAAAAGTTATGTCCAAGTCTGGTGGGAACTTAGTAAAGGCAATTCAGTCTTACAAAAATTGCAAAGGCTACTCCCAGCTTTTCTTTTCTGGTCTATTTGGTTGTCTCGAAACAGGTGCTATTGGGAAGGAAAAACTCTTCAGGAAAAGTGGCTCATTGAAGATGTGCATAACAACTTGATGGATGTCCTCCAAGGTTTTAGACCTTCACCAAAATCGATCCAAGAACGAAACTGGATGGCAGCAAATTTTCACTACATTCAGCCTCCTATCAGGCCGCCTATCCCCACCACTGTATTATGGAAAAATTATGTTCATGATGAACAATGGGTGTTGAATATAGATGGCTCGTGGAAGCAGTCCGGGAGTGCTGGAGGAGCTTTCATTCTCCGAACCAAAGAAGGCCAATTCAAATATGCCGAACACTTCATAGTGGAGGCTTCAATGCCTATACAAGCTGAAATTGCTGCAATGTTAAAGGCTGTGTCTTTTTGTAACTCAAGAAACTTGGACCATGTAAGAATCCTTTGTGATTGCAAGCAGCTAGTCCAGATGATTCAAGAAGGTGAAAAGGCATTCCTCTGGAAGTATCATCAACAGCTAAAGGAAATCCGCAACAAAGTTCTCACAGGCAGACATGTGGTAGCTCATATTTTTAGGGAAGGAAACATCCCAGCAGATTTCTTAGCAAAAAAGGCTTCATCTGGTCTTTCTTGTAGCTTCAACTCTTTTGAGTTACTTCCAGTAAAGGTGCGTGGCCTACTAAACTTAGAAAGATCAGCAGTGCCAATGTTGAGAGTATAGATAGAAACTCAAAGTTTTAGTGCAGCAGCAAATATGGTGTGATTTTTGTGAAATAGCCAGATTTTTTTTGTAAAATGCCATGTATTAGCTTGTAAAATGCCTTGTAATGGCTAATCTGGTACTCCAAACTAGTAGACTAATTTGTAGTTTAGCTTTAGGCTAAAAAAAAAAATGATCAAGAAGTATGTTGGCTGACTTAATGTCCCTGTGGATAATTGGAGGCTAGGCAACAGAGTGCAAATATGAGAGTACCCCAGCAATTTCGGATGCAATTCGTAAACGAATGTTCCAAGAAAGCTTTGATGCTTTGGTTTTGTTGTGCAAATGCTCAAAGAGTGTTCCATTGTTGATGAATTCGTAGACAAGTAATGGTACGTCGGTCTCCAGACAACATCCTAGGAGTTTCACAACATTTCTACTGTTGATTTGGGAGAGCAATATCACTTCATTGATGAATTGCTCAACTTGGCTATGATCAACTCCTCTGGACCTCTTAATTGCCACTCTTGTTTCATCAATCAACTCACCTTTGAAAACTGTGCCGAACCCTCCTTGACCAATGATTTGGCTATCATCAAAATCATTTGTTGCTTTTTGTAACTCTTCGACAGTGAAAATTCTTGTAGTGTAAGTGCCTCCTCCTCGTCCATTATTAAGTTTTTGCTGTAAAATGATTCCACCATTTTTCTTAAAGTATTCATCTCTCAGCTTGTCTGCCTTTCGTCTCATTAATCTGGTGTGGAAACAAAAGGAGAACAATACTAGAATTGCACTTCCGGTACAAACGCCAACAACTGAAACAAAAAGAAATTGTCAAACAACCAATTCTACGTAGGAAGCAGAATTTGATCTTTTAGAACTCATGTCTCCACCAGAAAGAAGTTAATCCTACTACAGCAGCATCCTTGAATTCACTATGAAATAGGATTTTTTTTTTTTTCGTTCGTTTAATAGACCTATAGGCGATAGTCAATTGTATAGGAGGACCATGGACCTTTTTGAAAACTTCCGGCTATGACATATGAAAACACATGAAAATTTTGTGAGATTCAAAATTTTTGCTGCGGTTCGTTGGAAAGTAGGACCATGGACCTTTTTGAAATGTTTTAAACTGGATAGATTTTGCTGCAAACCTTTTTGCTGTAAAATTTTAGCTATGGATAGAATTTTTGGCTATGGATGGAAATTTTAGCTGGGGACCTTTTTACTACTGGATACAATTTTTAGCTATGAAGTTACTGGACCATTTTGCTGCGGTTAACTTGATAGATCTTGGCAACGTTTTTGAAGCTATTGAAGGTTCTGTTGTTATTGATGGTGGTTACTACTGGCTGGTTTGTTGGTAGGAGCTTTTGGTTCTGCTTGAAAAAGTTTATGAAGATACTGATGTTATTGATGGTGGCTACTGTTTGTTCTGCCTTTTGGCAAAGATTTTGGTCTGACTTGTTTAGGTTTCGTTTGTTGAAATGGTTTTGGAGTTTTAGGACTGAGATGCAATAGTAGGTGTTTTATAAATTAGTAGGAGTTTGGTTGCTGGAGTATATAGGTGACTGTAGGATTATATACTTAGCAACTCTTTTATTTCTAAAACTTGTAACAAGAACATCTCTTTGTAATTTTGCTAACAATTAGTATATGGGTCTCAACCGGATTTGGGGGGAGGGGGGGGGGGGGGGGGGGGGGGGAAAATAGTCAATTGTATAGAAATATAATTTCCAATTAAAAATAGAATGAAAAAGAACTACTTAACAAACAATAACCTGCAAAAATAGGCCAGTAGGTTTTTTTGTGCGGCGGCGGTGGTGGAGGTGGTGGAATGATAGGTGGTGGAGGTGGTGGAATGATAGCAGTGCATCCTTTTCCATCTTTTCTCCCATCCCCATAGTACCACTATTGCAGCTGCATGTATAGTTTCCCATTGTATTAATACAGGCGCTGTTGTTTGCACAATTGTTAAGAGTTGAATTTGCACATTCGTCGATATCTACACAGTTCGAAAAAATCATTCGACAAAAGAACACGTTGACTTTCCTTGCAAAACCAACGAGCAATGGAAGAAATGAAACTGGATAAGCAGTTAAGTTAATTATTACCTTGGCAACCATTATCAGGGAGATAGGGGTTGCCATCGAAACCCTCCTTGCACCTACACCGATAACCTAGAGTTCCATTCGGATCCTCACAGAGGCTATTTTCAGTTTTACAAGCATAAGCGGTTAAGTTCTTCACAGCCTCCTCACATGTCTGATATGCAGCGACCCAATCAACGACAACAGGTACCCTTAAAGACTTGTTGAAATTGGAGAGATTCTGAGCAAAGAACTGGAAAGCCGATTCGTCAATGACAAAGCCATAACTGCAAGAATTGAAATATGAGACATAACTATGGTTGTTATAACTAGACAACGTGATACTGATGTTCCAAACTCCATCAGGTATAGATGTCTGGCAACAGCCAATTCCTGAACAAGCGTCATCCTCAACATCTTCCATGTAACCACATACAGACATACATCCAGTGGTGTATGTTCTTTCATTTACAGTTGACCCGTTGTCACTGTAGCCCGTAACTACAGCATTAGTGTCGCAGCCAATTGCTGTGAACTTATTGCCTGTAGTGCTGAAAACCATCGGTGGAGCTAAGGTCATCCATGTACCAAAATAATCTGGCGGATCATAGCAATCGTATCCAATATCATACATAACGCGTAACTGACCCCCGAGAGATATATCTTTTACAACGATTGTACTGCCCGCTATAACTGGTTGGGGAGGGTCCACTACTTGTGCATCACTGGAAGAGTTGTTGCATCCGATGTGGAATCCTTCGTCAAGGAAACAACCTTCGGTAATACCAAATGGATATGGAATGCTGACATTTCCACAATGATCCTGGCAGCCAGGCTTCGCAAGGGAATATGGAGACAAAGTAGTGGACTGGAAGAGGATATCATCAACAAGAAAACCAATAGGAAAATGGGAACTAATATGGGATGAGCTACAGAAGCCATGGACTCAATTATGGCTGTTTATTTTGGGTGATTGCAGTATTCTCGTTTTGCCCATCCATATATTTGTAGTTCGGCTCGTTTTCTTGTTGAGACTTCAGTATCTACTTTTATTGACCAATTAAAGTCCACGCCAGACAACCCTCCAAATGGAAAGAGTAATTCAATATTTAAAGCGAATGGGACCCAAATATTCACTGCATACTAAATGGCCAAAATAAATACTGTGATCCAAGACTTGACTTTGATGCAACATGCTTGAAACTGAGGGCCGTTGCTATGCAATTTGGGAATGAGATTGGTATGGATATGATTACCATGAAATGACAATAAATTTTTAATTTGGATGGGAAATAATTGTTGGGACTTGGTTAGCTATCATAGGGGGTTACTAATTATCGTCCTAAAAAATGGGGCGGTAGTCTCTTAATTTAACAAAATTATCCTTGTATTTACTAATTACAGTCTTAGTTTACCGTCTCAATTTTTATTTATCGCCCTAATCTAATTTACTAATATAACCTTACAATATTATATTAATATAATAAAAAATATTAATTTTAAAAATATTAATTTTCTATTAAAATATTAAATAATAATAAAAAATAAAAATTTTATTTTTATTTATTTTTAATAAAAATAATTCATAATTAAAAACTGTGAAGAAAGAGTAAAAAATAATATTGGTTTGACAAAATCCTACTTTGACTAGACACGATTTTTTACAAAATTCTTGTTTGGCAAAAAATAATTCCAACAAAGCCCTAGTTTGGGAAAAAAAAATTTCGACAAAATCGTAGTTTGGCAAAAAATAATTTCGGCAAAACCTTAATTTGGCAAAAAAAAGTTTCGACAAAATTCTTGTTTGACAAAACATAGTTTATAACAAAACTCTAATTTGGCAAAAAAAACAAACACTTAGTTTGACACGAGTAATATTTGTTTGGCAAAAATTTATTTAGTCAACTATATCGAAATTCACTTTAAATATTGATGTCCAAAATTCACTTTATAACCAAATTAAAGGTTTTTCAAAGACTTACTTGATGAAGGAAATGCTCCATCTAAACTCCCACCATCTTTTGCACCAAAATCTTCTCCATCGTCTTAACCTATGCGCATTTATTCTTCTCCATTCATCCCCAAAAATCTAACACTACAAGAAAATGACAAATTAGACAGAGACAGTTTTATGGGAAAAATGACCAAATTTCATGGGTAATTAACCCATAATTATTGGTATCTTACTAAAAGCTCTGTGAGTAAATTTTTTACCCAAAAAACTCTCATACATAGGTAAATTACCCATAGCATAGTTAATGGCTAATATTATAAAGGGACTTGCTATTTGTATCACAAAATTACTATTTGTATCACAAAAAAAAAATCAAAATAATTATGAAATGACCAATATGGCCTTATGAAGGAAAAAGGTAGAAAATGGCTAAGTAAATGTCGAAAACGCAACTAAAATGTGTTTTCTCTATTTAAATAAACGCAGAGAATAACGTTTCTGACATGTAAAATTTAATGCTGATGACGCTTTCATACAACAAAAACGTCAAAATTTTCTGATAATGACAACAAAAACGTATCACTTTAACGTTTCATGTTCAACAAAAACGTCAAACTGGAGCGTTTAAACCTTGGTTCGCTCGTTAAAATGGTGTGTTTCCACATGGCTCGCTCGTTAAAATGGTGCGTTTCCACCATGGCTCGCTCGTTAAAATGTCACAGGAATAGATGTAGACGTTTCTGGACGTGGTTATAGTGTTTTGAGACGTTGTTCTAGTTGTTCTGAGACGTGGTGGAATGTCTTTGTGAAAAAAATTAGTTAAAATTCACATGAATGGATGTAGACGTTTTTGGACGTGGTTATAGTTGTTTTGAGACGAGTTGAGATGTTTTGTGAAAAAATAAGTTTCAATTAACATGTCTGGATGTAGATGTTTCTGGACGTGGTTATAGTGTTTTGAGATGTTGTTCTAGTTGTTTTGAGACGTGGTGGAATGTATTTGTGAAAAAAATCAGTTAAAATTCACATGAATGGATGTAGACGTTTTTGGACGTGGTTATAGTTGTTCTGAGGCGAGTTGAGATGTTTTGTGAAAAAATAAGTTTAAATTCACATGTCTTAATGTAAACGTTTTTGGACGTGGTTCTAGTGTTTTGAGACGTTGTTCTAGTTGTTCTAAGACGTGGTGGACTGTCTTTGTGAAAAAAACAGTTTAAATTCACATGAATGTCTGTAGACGTTTTTGGACGTGGTTCTAGTTTTTCTGAGACGAGTTGAGATGTTTTGTGAAAAAATAAGTTTCAATTCACATGTCTGGATGTAAACTTTTTTGGACGTGATTATAGTTGTTCTGAGACGAGTTGAGATGTTTTGTGAAAAAATAAGTTTAAATTCACATGTCCTGATGTAGACGTTTTTGGACGTTGTTCTAGTGTTTTGAGACGTTGTTCTAGTTGTTCTGAGACGTGGTAGACTGTCTTTGTGAAACAAAATCAGTTAAAATTCATATGAATGAATGTAGACATTTTTGGACGTGGTGCTAGTAGTTTGAGACGAGTTGAGATGTTGTATGGCCATTTTATTTGTTTTGTCTTAGTACAACACCTACTTACAAGATCATGAACATTTCTAAGAGTTATATGGTCATTTTAATTGTTTTATCTTCACAAAACTCTTAGATCAGAGATCATGAACATTTCTAAGAGTTGAATGGTCATTTTATTTGTTTTATCTCATTACAACTCTTAGATATTAGATCATGATCATTTCTAAGTATTGTATAGCCATTTTATTTATTTTATCTTATCAAAACCCTTAGATAATAGATTATGCGCATTTCGGTCCACCTCAGACATTTTTGGACGTGGTTCTAGTTGTTCTGAGACGAGGTGAGATGTTTTGTGAAAAAATCAGTTTAAATTCACATCTGGATGTAGACGTTTTTGGACGTGGTGCTAGTTGTTTGAGACGTGGTAGACTGTCATTGTGAAAAAATCAGTTTAAAATCACATGCAAGGATGTAGACATTTCTGGAAATGTTCATGATCTCTGACCTAAGAGTTTTGTGAAGATAAAACAATTAAAATGACCATATAACTATTAGAAAATGTTCATGATCTTGTAAGTAGGTGTTGTACTAAGATAAAACAAATAAAATGGCCATACAACATCTCAACTCGTCTCAAACAACTAGCACCACGTCCAAAAACGTCTACATCTATTCATGTGAATTTTAACTGATTTTGTTTCACAAAGACAGTCTACCACGTCTCAAAACAACTAGAACCACGTCTTAAACAACTAGCACCACGTCAAAAAACGTCTACAACTAGACATGTGAATTTAAACTGATTTTTTCACAAAACATCTCAACTCGTCTCAGAACAACTAGCACCACGTCCAGAAACGTCTACATCCTTGTATGTGATTTTAAACTGATTTTTTTCACAATGACAGTCTACCACGTCTCAGAACAACTAGCACAACGTCTTAAATAACTAGCACGACGTCTCAAACAACTAGCACCACGTCTCAAACGTTAAAGTGATACGGTTTTGGTTGTCATTATTGGTAAATTTTAACGTTTTCGTTGTATTAAAACGTCATCGGCATTAAATTTTACAAGTCAAAAACGTTATTCTCTGCGTTTGTGTAAATGGAGAAAACGCATTTTAGTTGCGTTTTCGCCAAATACTTAGCAATTCAGTATTATAAATTTCATGGGTAAATATTTGAGAAGGTTGAGCAAGTGTCCAGAAATTCATTTGAACACTAAATTCAGAGAAATGTGTCACTGTTCATTATTTAAAGTAAAATAATAATGCGGAAACAGAAATTCATTCGAACACTAAACTGATTATTGAGTTAGAATATGGAAATGGAGAAAAAGAACAGAATCCTTCCAGCAATTACATATCAATTGCAGATTTCTTCCTTCATTAAAATGCAGCTTTTTATAATTATAACTACAAAAAAACTCGCACTTAATTCTTGAAAGTTCTTGAACACACCTCCAGCTAAATATCAATTCAATACTTCCTCCTCAATACTTCCTCAGTCCTAAACCAGCAGAACTTGTTAGAAGCAGCACCCAAAATTTTGCCATTAAAACCAATTCTCAATCCTAAACCAGAAGAACTTGTAATAAGCAGAAGCCAAAATTTTGCCATTGAAACCAATTTTCAGTCCTAAACCAGCAAAACGAAGCCAGCAAACTCCAAAACCAGCCACACCACTCTGCTGAGACTTCATAAAAACTTTGACCAACTCAATCCCAAACAGCTGCATAACCAAGTATGTTATAATTCAAGAAATTACATGTGCCAACTTTGATGCAATATGCATAAACAGAGAAGACAACGAATTAATATTCCAGCATACATAAACTAGCAGGCAACCATTTCTGTTCATTCCTCCCAAGCCAAAACAAACCGCAGCAAAAGCTAATTTGAACAGCAGCAAAAATCTTTCAAAACTTCCACTGAGAAACATTTTTGTCCATACTAGCCAAAACTTTCCAACCATTATCTAATCTCCTTACAAGCCGAACTACCATACCACCAAAACCTTTGCCATACAACATTAAAAAGGGCATCATAACAAAACCATATTATCAATTTCCATACAAACCTGAAAGTAGAATTAAATTGAAATCATTTTCTCTTGAAAGTCAAAACAAGAATTTTATTTCAAGTAGCACATCAAGCCCTCAATCAGTTGCAACTTGCAACCCTTTTCTCAAAATAAATAGTAGAACCAAAAGAATCGAACAATTGAACCATCCAAATCTACCAGAAGAATCGAACAATTGAACAATTGCATAAAAAAGAACAAGAAGCACAAGTTTCAGATTTTCAGCTCATATTTTTCCCAAATTATAAAATATCAGATTTACCAAAGTTTTCTGTTTCCAAATCTTGACCAAAGTTTTCGAAGCCTGACCAACCACCGCAATCCTTGGTCACGATCTGGACGAACTCAGCCTTGGATCACCAAAAGAGATCAAACAAGGTGAGCCCGGATCAAGCACACCAAGGACGGGTATCAGATCTAATAATGGTCGGCCCCCGGTGGCAACCTTCGCAACCCAACGGCTTCGCGAAGTCGCGACGGGCGCTAACACCAACCCGCGGCGTCACCTTCGCAACCCAAGCCTTCGCGAGTCAACTTCCCGACCGACCCTAATAACACGAAACCGAGGCGGCACCTTCGTGACCCAAGGCTCGCCACTGGACTTTGCGACCGGCGCTGAGAACTCTAAACAGCGGCGACACCTTTGCGACCTTCGCGACCGGCAACCTTCGCAACCTTCGCGACCTTCGCGACCTTCGCTCTGCGACAACCTTGCCAACTTTGGCGACTTTCGCTACCGCCTAGTGTTTTGGTAGGGGGAGGGGTGGTGGAATCGTTAGGGTTTTCGAGGGAGGGGTGGATTCGTACCTTCGCGACCTTCGCGACTGGGTCTGCGGCAACCTTCGCGACCTTCGCGACCTTTGCGATCGGCTAGGGTTTTGGTAGGGGGAGGGGTGAAATTGTTAGGGTTTTCGAGGGAGGGGTCGCCGGGGCGATTTGGGGGAAGGCGGGAGGGGCGCGATGGGGGGTTTCCAGTGAGGGGTCGTTGGGGGAAGGTAGGGCACCGATTTGGGGAAAGGCGGGAGGGGCGCGATGGGGGGAATGGGGGGTGACGGGGGGAGGGGGGGTCGCCGGGTTGGGGTAGAAATTTTTTTTACCAAAATTTCTAGGAGGGTATTTTAGGTATTTTAGTATAATATAATTTAAATATCATGAAGGTATTTAATGTATTGTTAAGGACATTATTGTCCAAACTGGGGCGGTAACTAGTAATAATTTTATTATTATTATTATTATTATTATTATTATTATTATTATTATTATTATTATTATTATTATTATTATTATTATTTCCTACTAGCTAGCCACAGTTTTATTCAAAGGAAAGATACATTACATTATATTTTACTATCTCCGACTCTATTTAATTGGCAAATTATTATGTAGTGCATGGATTACCTAGCATGATAGTCTAACTCTTTAAACTACCAAGTTTTTGTGATGTTTGATCATGTTATCAATTTTTTTTGAATTTTTACTATTTTTAAATTTTTTATGTCTCAGGCGCTTTTAATATGAAGGGGTAATACTGACTTACTTTTAGGGGTGGTTACTTTTTTTTATAATTATCTTATCTTTTGTTTTAATTTGATTTTATACTATTTTTTTCCTTTATTAATCAATATAATGACAACTCTTTTGATTTTTCTATTAATTTTTTTCTTTATTAATTAAGATAACTGACAACTCTGTTTTTATTTTTTTAATTATTTTTTCTTAATATCTTCTCCTAATGATATGGGTTGACTTCAATTTTTTTAGAATTTATATTTACCATTGGTGATACTGTATTTTGCTAGTGGCGAGATTTTTTATTATATTGAGTGATACTGTGTTTTCGTTATGTTATTTGTTGTGGCACTATATTTTACTAGTGGTGGGATTTTTTATTATATTGGGTGGTACTTTGTTTTCTTTATGTTATTTTGTACAATTGGTGGCACTATATTTTACTAGTGTGTGATTTTTTATTACATTGGGTAGTACTGCATTTTTGTTATGTTATTTTGTACAATTGGTGACACTATATTTTGCTAGTGGTGAGATTTTTTATTACATTGGGTGATACTGTGTGATACTGTGTGATACTGTGTTTTCGTTATAGTATTTTATACTATTTGTGGCACTATATTTTGCTAGTGGTAGGATTTTTTATTACATTGGGTAGTATTGTGTATTTTCCAACATATTTCTGCACTCACTATAAGAATTCATTCTTCCATAAAAAAAATATGAATACTAACAAATGAAAAATATAACAAATGAAAAATTCATTCTAATACGACTCATGTGCTAAACAATGAAATTACCTCTTTTTTTTATATGATTAAAAAATCACACTCACTATTTTTACACCCATTAAAAAGTATAAATAGGTGTAAAAATTTTAAAAATTACCTCTTTCCGTGGGATAATTGTGTTTTTCACCAGAAAAGTTAGCACATTTCCTTTTCGCAGGGTTTGGTTACTTCTTTTCTCTGATCAACAGTTGTCTCCAGTGAATGATGGAGTGGTCGCCGTGTTTTCTCTTTGTAAGGTTTTTGGTTTTTTTTGGATTTGATTGAATTTTTCTGAATTTTAGGTTGGAGGATAATCAACCCGTAGCTAATTTTTAAGGAAGAGATAAGGATAATTTATTATTATTATTTTGATAATTACCATATTTATGGGCAATTGTTGTCATGCGCGTGAATTTATTTTATTATTGTTTTTATTTTTTAATTTTTACTAATATAAACTATATTACTAGGTAGTCCATATACTTACTGTTTCCACAATGATCCTCGCAGCCAGGCTTCGCAATGGGAAATGGAGCAAAGTAGTGGAATTGGAAGAGAATATCATCAACAAGAAAACCAGCAGGAAAATGGGTTTTAAGATGGAATCAGCTGCAGAAGCCATGGACTCAATTGTGGCTGTTTATTTTGGGTGATTGCAGTATTCTGGTTTTGCCTATCCATATATTTCTAGTTCGGCTATTGGCAACCGGACTAATAGTTACTCCCTTAATTTTAAGTTTTATCGTCTTAATTTTGATAAAATTATTTTTTTATTTAAAAAAAAAAAAAGAAAAGAGAGAGGTAAAAAGAAAGAGATATTTTAATTCACATTAAGATGATAAAAAAATAAAAATTGTAGCGATAATTAATAATAATTATTGGCACTTGACTATCTATTTTGATTGGCCAACTAAAGTCGACGCGGGTCAACCCTCAAGATAGGACTGAGTCTCAGCACGTGGGACCAAATATTCATTGCATACTAAATGGCCAAAATAAATAGTATGGTTCTTGACTTGACTTTGATGCTACATGCATGATGCATACTAATCGAAACATGCATGAAACTGAATATACACAAACATTAACATAACTTCTCCCATACTTGAAAGAAAAATAGTCTTCTTTGATTATTTAAATTAAAAATTTTCATTAACAATTTTTAGGCAAATTATATCATACGCCTATGGACACCTTGCAACGTGTTAGCACTTTAATAGAAAGAACTTTTTGTCATTTAATGCGATAACCTCTTAAATGTTCATTATTTCTCCTACTTAATCAATATTATCATATTATTTATTAAGAGATATATTACAATATAACTCTAATACTACTATATACAATGGGTAAATATTAAGATATATAAAATATAATGAGAACAAGAAGCACATAGCAGCAGGCCTTAGTACATGCCCAGGCGGTGGCAATCACATCCAGAAAACATACGTAGTCCATACAGACATTTCCAAAACCCAGGGCACCTACTTTCAAAAATCATTGTTTCTGAAAAATTATAATTGGACAGCCAAATTCATACCAAGTTAACCTCAACGGAAGCAGCCAGATCAGAATGAAACAATAATTGAGACAAAGATATAAAATTGCATTGTAATTGATATACAAATAAAACATCATTAAGAGTAATAAAAGTGGAAGGTACCTTTACGATTACACAGAAAACTTTACCAACGTAGACTAACAAAATTACACGCCAAAAAATGTAATCGCAACGTAAACTAATCCACCTTTTTTTTTTTTTAATAGACTATCAAGCTTCTAAAACTTTCCTTTACAAATTAAATTATTCTTTCTTTGAAAAAAAAAGATTAAAATAAAGTATCATCTTAGTTCAAGATAAAAATACATTTTGACTACTTCATAAAAGTTCATGTGTAACAAATAGATTTTCTTTTATTTTTTTTCTTAAAAATCTATATATATTTTAATATTTTTCTTGATAACTCAAAATCAAAATTTATTAATTATAAATAAAAAAATAAATCATTAAATTACAACTTTTTTATAAAATTTTCTTTTGATAAAAATAGTTATTCATAGACTAGAAATGTTTCACAATAGTCCGTAGTCATAACCCATACCCTACGTCCAATCCATGACCCTACATCCAATCCACAGCAGCATGTCCTATTTTCCGTCAGTCTCTACAGTAAGCTGGAACATGTTCATAAGTAAATTTTTGGACAAAGATGTTACCTTTTATTCTTAGTCGGATGTCATGCGGATGGTCATCCAAGAGATTGACTTCTGCGCAAAATCTTGCAACAGATGGTCTGGAGATATTTAAGGTCAGATAGTTTATCTGTAGTGGCTTTCCGACAGCCGTTGCGATTGAGTAGATTGCGATGGGATTCATATATTCCAGCTGGAGCCCTTTTATTGAAACTCACATTAGAACTTCTGGTGAATCTTCTTCGTACTTGAGATGGGGAGTCCATTTTCGGATTCTTATTGGAAATCCTGTTATCGTCCATGTTGCTCTGAGCCAACATTTTTGGAAGTCTTCCTCTAACTTGAATCTGATGAGAATGTGTCGAGGGTTCAACAACCCGATTTCAAAACCACCATTGAAACCAATCTTTGCGAACTCCGATCTCATATTAGCCATCTTTGGACGACCGAAGGAGAATTTGCCAATAAGTGAAAGTTTATGAGGGGCAATGAGTTGTTCATACTCTGTTTCTTCGTATATGTTCACATTGAAAAGTGTAGTGTAATCTAATATACCTTTAATCTCACTGAGATAGATAATACAAAAAGTACGTGTTAAAATAGATAAATTGCAATCAAATATTATCTATGTAAACATTTAAAAGCCCGAAATTCTAGTAGTGGCTCAAGGGAGCTGTTGATAATTTTTGCTGATATGGGTTTAGGGTTTTGACGAGCAGAATTGGGTTTTTTGAGAAAGAGCTGAATCAGTACACCAGCAGAAATTCCCACAAGAAAACTAGTAGAAACCACAATACGCAAAAGGCAGCTCAAGCAACCTTCCCCAAACTCAGATCAGCAAAAATTATCAATGGCTCCCCTGAGCTTATATATGAAGAAACAGAGTATGAACAACTCACTGCCCATCATAAACTTTCACTTATTGATGGGTCGTCAACCAATAAAAAATAATTACCTACTCTACACAGAATAAAATAGCAAGCAGTGAGTAGGATCGTCTCCACAGGAAGCAGGATAGTGAATTAATTAAATCAGAAACGGGTAACCAAAAGGGGGGTTTTTGAGAATTTAATGTACTTAAATAAACTTCAATTAAAACTAATAAAGAAAACAAGAATTGGCTTAAACCTAATTTAGGAAATGATCTAGTCAAAGGAATTGCTTCCACCCTGATGTGATAAATTGATCCTCGATGCACAAATTTTCCCAATTAACATTGATTATATTGGTTTTTCCTGTTGGAAACTCCTAACAGTTCAGTCCTATAAATTTAACCCAGCAATTAAGGAACCTCCGTTAACTGCATCTATAATCGAATATCCGTCCTGGAACCTCCTAGAACATTGATTTCGATAGTCTAGGACCCAATTCAATTTACAATTAATCAAACCTTGTTTAATTGCTCGTTGATTAATTATTCCCTTCAAAACGCTAACCGACGTACCACGTGATTAGTTGAATTGAAACTCTTAGGAATACCGAACCTCGTGTATTCGAGTTGACTAGACTACCTAGGAAGAATTGAATGCTACCAGCTATTCAATTAATGCTAAATAATCTAACAATCAAAACGGAGAATAATTAAATAATCAGAACTCAATTGATATTAAGAATAATTGATCTCACAATTTAATTCACATCTAGGGTGTAATTCCTCTGACTAGAATTAAAAATTTAGCTACTCAAAATAGAATTAAAAACAAAACTAATAATAATAAATCCATGAACAATAAAAAAAGAGAAATAGTACTGTCGTCGCAAGAAGCCTTCGCCCAAAATTTTGACCAAGTCTGCCGATTTTTTCCTCCAGCCAAATTCTCCAACCAAAAGTCAAAGATAGATCCCCTAAAACCTACGTTTTTGGTATATATAGTCTACTCCCCATAACGGGCCCACAATTGAATATATATAATTATTCCTAATTAAGTTTGGACACCAATTAAAATAAAACTGATTGTAAAATCCAAAATAAATCTTGGGTCTCAACCCACAGCCCACTTTAATAAATCTCCATTTGCAGTTTCTTTTCTTCAATCCAGCCCACTTCTTCCAAAATTTGCCAAAATCTCTTTTCTTTGCTCTCCTTTATGAAATCTCCCCTGCAAGTAAAATTAGCCTATTAGCACATTAAATCCCTCAAAATAGCCCTCAAATTGCATTCAATCCACCACTTAATTTCCAGCTTATCACTTATTGGCAAATTCTCCTTCAGTCATCCAAAGATGGCTAATATGAGATCGAAATTCGCAAAGATTGGTTTCAATGGTGGTTTTGAAATCAGGTTGTTGAACCCTCGACACATTCTCATCAGATTTAAGCTAGAGGAAGACTTCCAAAAAATGTTGGCTCAGAGCAACTTGGATGATAGCAGGATTTCCAATGAGAATCCTAAAATGGACTCCCCATCTCAAGTACGAAGAAGACCCATCGGAAGTTCCAATTGGGTTTCACTAGAAGGGCTCCAGCTGGAATATATGAATCCCAACGCAATCTATTCCATCAAAACAGCTATCGGAAAGCCACTACAGATAGAATCTCCGACCTTAAATCTCCCCTGACCATCTATTGCAAGATTTTGCGTAGAAGACAATATCTTGGATGTCCATCCGTAAGACATCCGACTAGGAACAAAAGGTAACATCTTTGTCCAAAAATTTACTTGTCAACATGTTCCAGCATACTGTAGAGACTGCCAGAAAATAGGACATGCTACTGTGGAATGCAAAAAAGGAAAAACTAGTTTCTCAAGGGAAAACAAGAGAATAGTGGAGAATGAGCATCGGCCGGAGAATGAGCAGGGAACAAGGGAGATTGGGGGCCCTTCGGGCTTGACAAATTCAGAAAAAACATCAATTTTAATTTACAAGGAGAAAAAAACTCAAGCAAAGGAAATCGTGGCTACTGAAGAACTTTCCAATCCTACTGTCCTAGAAGACGTCAGCCCGATTGATCAACTTAAAAATGAACATATGACTCAAAGCCCCAATCCGGAGGGGCAAATCACAATAGACCCGAGCTTGTTGGAAATTTCCTCCCTTAATCAACGCAACCCCAGGCCAGTTTGAGAATCCACCTCCTTCAAGGAACGAACAGGCCCCCACGACCATGTTGGAAGGAAGAGTTGGAAAAGGTGTGAACGAGAATATTTGGAAAAATGTCGGGCCTGATCAACCCGCGTTTTGATTCTCTTCAGTTTTCAATAGATAATTATCTGGTCTAATCCATTGAAGGATAATGATTAAGTTTTTTTTGGATAATCATATTAATGGATTAAGGTGGCAGATTAATGTTGGTATTAATCATATTTATCTGCATATTTATTGAAAACTGGTGATGTCTATAAATAGCAATTTATAGATCTGCAGAAAATACACCTCTCTTTGGAAAATTCTCCTTCTCTCAGAATCTCTCTTCCCATTCAAAATTCTGTTCCTCTCTCTCTCAAGAAATATTCTCCCAATTTCCTACCAAAATTTCCTCAAGTGTTCAACATCTGTTCTAGTTCGTTGGTAAGGCGGTTTTGTGCAAACCGACTTTACGATTTCCATTGTATCCTGGGAAACATTTTGCTCACGTAACCTCTTGCACATTCGTAGAGGGGGCAAATCTGTTTTAAGGAAATTGTGTGTTACACAAGCCTTGGAATTTCTTACTACTAGCCTTAATTTCTCTAACAATCTTAAAACAGATTTGGTCTTATTTCTCAATGGCGAGTTCAAGCGATCACAACTCAAATTCCGAGAGTAATCCTGCTGTCACTCCAAATATGGGTTTGATTTCTAACCCTGTCGTGGCTATCCCTAATGTGCCAGGAAGCCACTACGAGAAACCCGAAAAGTTTCAAGTGGTTGCCACTTTGTTCAAAAGATGGCAACATAAGATGTTATTTTACCTAACGATGTTGGGGTTTGCAAGATTCTTGAAAGAGGATCCCCCAATAGTGCCAGAAGGAAATAGTGATGCTTCGATAGTAATTGCCGTTGAGGCATGGGAGCACTCTGATTTCCTCTGTCGCAACTACATTTTGAATGGGTTGCAGGATTCCCTATATTCTGTATATGGGAATTACAAAACGGCAAAGCAGGTATGGGAGGCTTTGGACCATAAGTACAAAATTGAGGATGCAGACTCAAAGAAATTTGTAGTCGGGCGGTGAAAGGATTTTGGTAGGATCTGGGTTTGCACTTGCTCGATTTACCACGCAACAAAAATTTCTATTAAAGCGGAATCTTAGAAAAGTACCTTTGAAGCGTGCACTTGGTGATTCTCTTGTATGCCTCAAGACTATGACTTCACGTTGTGTGGGCAACGAACTAGAAGTCAATTGATCAGCTACTCACCACAATCCACCTGCTAGAAAATTCTAGCCCCGCAGCACCTGGCACGTACTATAAACGCACCGCCCGCAGAGAGAGAAAGCTACGCGCAGCTGGTATAGACCAAGGCCAAAATTTCAGCCACTAGAAACCCAAAAACCAGCTGCACACTTTCTTGAAAATTTGACTTGGAGAGAGAAACGTTTTCTCTCTCTAGAATTTTCTCTCTAGAAATCCTGTGGATTAATTGTGTAATTGTTGTATTCTGAATGACTGATCCCTTGTCTATTTATAGAGTTACAAGAGAGACTCCAAGTTGGTTTAGGATTGGTCTTCCTACTGGGTTTCTGTTTTCCTTCAATCCTGTTTCTGGACTGATACAGATTCTGTTTCCTTCAATCCTGTTCCTGGACTGATACACTCCCAACTGTCACAGGGATTCACTTATCCCAATCCAGTTCCGGAGATGAATCACTCCCAACTGACACAGGGATTCACTTATCCCAAACCAGTTCCTGGGATGATTCACAACCAACTGACACAATGATTAATTAATTTCTCAATTAATTAAATCTACCTTTGTCAACAACCCAGTACATAATTAATCGTACCACTAACGGATTAATTATGGCACTACCAACCTATACCAGAATTGCTTCCGGAACAACTTAATTAAATTATATTCATAATCTCCCCACATCAAAGATATAGTGCTCGTTAATTCATTAATTTACTGATAAATTAATTCATCAACTTCTT
This sequence comes from Knoxia roxburghii, assembly GCA_030378225.1. NCBI lineage: Eukaryota > Viridiplantae > Streptophyta > Magnoliopsida > Gentianales > Rubiaceae > Knoxia > Knoxia roxburghii. The sequence continues at coordinate 39,952,267 of CM059422.1, read as the reverse complement.
AATATTTCGAGACTAGTACCACTCGACCTTTTTACTATACTGGACATAAGTCCACTGGCCAGGTTTAGTATAATAAACATTTCGAGCTCATCTCGGGAGCACCATCACCCCGGACGCACCGGTACATGGTTTCCTTTCGACCAGCAGTAGCACACCAAGTAACTAAACACGCGCACCCAACCTACCGAGACTATTGGCCACATTTGACCTCACCCATTGGCAGATCAAAGTACACTATGTCTAATCCTCATGCCCACTCGAGTCTAGGGATTTAGAGATAGAATACATGGATCGATTTGTCTATTAAATCAGTACAAGACAAATCATTCCTAAGAGTCCAGTTCAATATGCCCCGGGCATATCTATATGATTCAATTAGTTTAGACAAACTAATTATCTGAATCACATAATAACCTAGACCGACAGTTTGTCCAAAGCTGTCTCGGTTACGAACCTCATTTATATATTATGTCTTTCAACCAATGATGAGATCTACTGTGTCGCACCAGACACCTCATCATCTACTTACATAATATAAATGGACATAAAAATGCACAACAAAATATAATTAAAACACAAATCGATATATTAAACTGGGAAACTGTACAATACAAGTATAGCTTATGTATTCTACTCCAACAATCTCGCACTAATACTTAAGCTGTGCTTTAAGTATACAACTACATACAATCCTACCCAATCTGCTGCTATCTATCTAGAAAAACTATCATGGCTCTCCTAGATATCTGATCCCCATGCCCTCCACGTGAGCCTCAAAGACTTTAGAGGTCAATGTTTTCGTGAACGGATCTGCAAGGTTATCCTCTGATGCTATCTTAGCCACGACCACGTCTTCCCTCTTCACGATGTCTCGTACCAGGTGGTATTTGCGCTGTATATGTTTACTCGCCTTGTGGGCTCGTGGTTCCTTCGAGTTTGCTACTGCACCATTGTTATCACAATAAACTGTGATAGACTTCTGCAAACCAGGAATCACGTCTAAGTCCACTAGGAAGTTCTTGAGCCATACTGCTTCTTTCGCTGCCTCTGATGCGGCAACGTATTCAGCCTCCATGGTAGAGTCCGCCACGCATTTCTGCTTGACACTCCGCCAAACTATGGCTCCACCTCCTAGAGTAAACACATACCCTGAGGTAGACTTGCTCTTGTCCCTGTCGCCTTGGAAATCTGAATCTGTATAACCTCGGGGTACCAGCTCAGACGCCTGATAGACCAGAACTAGGTCCCTCGTTCTGCGCAAATACTTGAGAATGCATTTTACTGCCTCCCAATGAGCTTTCCCGGGGTTACTCTGATATCTGCTCACCATGCCAACGGCATAACAGATATCAGGCCTCGTACACAACATGGCGTACATGAGACTTCCTACTGCCGAAGCATATGGAACTGTCTTCATGGTCTCTATCTTCTCAACAGTCTTAGGAGACTGTTCCTTAGATAGAAACACTCCATGCCTGAAAGGTAGAAAACCTTTCTTGGAGTTCTGCATGTTAAAACGGGCCAGAATCGTGTCTATGTATGAAGCTTGGGAGAGCGTTAGTGAACATTTCCTACGATCTCGAATAATCTTGATCCCAAGGATATGTCCCGCTTCTCCTAAGTCCTTCATATCAAATTGCTTGGACAGCCATGCCTTTACGTCTGATAACACTTTCTTGTTGTTGCCAATCAATAGAATGTCATCTACGTAAAGCACAAGAAACACCACTGAGTTTCCATCACGTCTGCGATATACACATTGCTCATCCGGACACTGAGTAAATCCAAAGGACTGGATTACTTCATCAAACCGGATGTTCCAAGATCTGGATGCCTGCTTAAGTCCATAAATAGACCTCTTAAGCCTGCAAACCTTATGCTCTTGGCCTTTTTCAATGAATCCCTCTGGTTGCTGCATAAAGATGGTTTCTTCAAGACTTCCGTTTAGGAAAGCTGTCTTGACATCCATCTGCCAAATCTCATAATCCATATGAGCAGCTATGGCCAAGAGAATCCGGATCGACTTAAGCATGGCTACCGGGGAGAAGGTTTCCTCATAGTCGATTCCCTCTTTCTGAGTATACCCCTTCGCCACCAGCCTAGCTTTAAAGGTTTCCACCTTCCCGTCAGGTCCTCTCTTACGTTTGTAGACCCACTTGCATCCAATGGGTTTAAACCCATCAGGCAGGTCCACAAGCTCCCAGACTTGATTGTGGTCCATTGACCCCATCTCGGATATCATTGCCTTACGCCAAGATTCTGCATCTTTATCTCGAAGCGCCTCATTGTAGTTAATTGGGTCAGGTTCAGGCATACCTGGGACTAGGTCTGAAGCCTCTCCCATGCCAACGAACCTGTCTGGCTGTCTCACAACCCTCCCACTACGACGAGGCACCGCCTGTGTAGGCGCATCATCTGTGATCTCATGTGCAGTGTGTGGTGTATCTACTTGTGCTGGTGCATCAGGATTACTAGTTTGTCGTCTAAGCTCTTCTAGTACTATCTTACTCTTGGGCTTGTGGTCTAAGACATAGTCCTCTTCTAAAAATCTAGCGTTGGTACTTACCACCACCTTCTGATCTTTAGGACTATAGAATAGACCACCTTTCGTTCCCCTAGGATATCCTACAAACAGCAATAATTCTGTTCTTGCATCTAACTTAGCCGTATCTGCCTTAAGCACATGTGCTGGGCAGCCCCAAATTCTGAGATGTCTTAGACTGGGCTTCCGCCCGTTCCACAACTCTACTGGGGTTGAAGGCACGGTTTTAGATGGTACAAGATTAAGAATATACATTGCCGTTTCCAAGGCATATCCCCAGAACGAACTTGGCAAATCACTATAGCTCATCATGGACCTAACCATTTCCATAAGAGTTCGGTTCCTCCTTTCTGCTACACCATTCTGCTGTGGCGTGTCAGGTGCAGATAACTGAGACTGAATTCCTACCTCAGTGAGGTAATCTCGAAATTCATGGGACATGTACTCCCCACCACGATCTGAACGCAGTGTCTTGATACTCTTACCATGATGCTTCTCCACATCTGCCCGAAACTCTTTGAACTTGTCAAAACATTCAGACTTGTGGCGCATTAGGTAAATGTATCCGTACCTAGTCATCCGTGAATGTCACGAAATACTCATATCCCCCTCGTGCCTGGACCGTCATAGGTCCACACAAGTCAGAATGAATCAACTCTAATACTTCTCTAGCTCTATAGCCTTTTACTTTAAAAGGTCTCTTGGTCATCTTACCTTCCAAGCAAGATTCGCAGGTTGCTTAACTGTCAATATCTAATGAACCCAAAGGTCCATCATTGACCAACCTCTGAATCCTACTAAGGTTTATATGACCTAGCCTTAGATGCCAAAGATAGGTTTGATTCATTTCAGAAGGTCTCTTCCTCTTATTAATGTTAGATACTGAGCTATCTATTTCTATGTTTTGTGCAACAGGGGAGTTAGAATTAACCACAAATAAATTGTCCACCAATGAACCAGAACAAACAAGTTTGCCATTTCTTCTAATAAAAACAGACTCATCAGAAAAAATAAACTTGTAACCGTTCATCAAGAGTTTAGAAACTGAAATCAGGTTCTTTCTAAAACTCGGTACATAAAGACAGTTTACTAACTCTAGGTTACAATTCTCAAAATTTAACCTAACTACTCCCACTGCTTCTACTGACACTCTTGTAGTGTCGCCCAAGTAGATATCCAATTCGCCTTCTCTAAGCTTTTGGGTTACTTGGAACCCTTGCAAAGAATTACAAACATGGTCAGTAGCACCTGAATCCACACACCAAGTATCTGTGGGAATCGCCGCTAAACATGTCTCAGTAATTAAGGCATAATTTATCGTACTTATAAGCTTTGGACAATCCGCTTTCCAATGTCCCGTCTTATTGCACTTGAAGCACTTGTCTTTCGACTTTTTCTTTGCAATATCTGGCTTAGGCACAATTTGTGCCTTTTTAGCTACTCCCTCGAGCTTTCTCTTCTTCTTTCCAGCATCAGGCTCAGAAGAAGATTCTAAAGCTTCGACTGCGACTAAAGCTCGCTTCTTCTCTTGAAGAAGACTTTTAGCCGCCATCAACTCTGCCAAGAGCTCGGATGAACTCCACAACATCTTACTTATGTTGTAGTTCAACCGAATCCGCTCATAGCTTTGAGGCGCCATCAACTCTGCCAAGAGCTCGGATGAACTCCACAACATCTTACTTATGTTGTAGTTCAACCGAATCCGCTCATAGCTTTGAGGCAAGCTCTGGAGGACAATATCGGCTTTGGTTTCACCAACGATTTCGCCTCCCACTACCTCAACCTTGTTGATGTTACTAATCATGTCAATGACACGATCTCTCACAGGAGCGCTCTCAGCCCTAAGGACAATGTCCAAGTTACGACTTCCATCGACATTATTAGTTCCAGTTAAATTGTTGTTTTTCAAAATAGCAGCTAAAGGATTGAATGCCATATCGATTTAAACTGGAAAGTTAAACAAACAGTGTTTCAGTCATATATGCTAGAATTTTCGTAAATCATGAAAATTCAATTAATTATTGATTCCCTCAAAACAATAATATTAATCCACCAACATCTCATCCACCGGGATTCTCGCAAGCCACGCAGTGTGGACGTTTACGCTAACCCACATTCGTTTGAGAAGAACCAAGTTCATTAACTACACTATCTGACCAACGATCTTTTGATCAATGTAGCTAATAGTCGGTGCTTTCAGCCGTACAAGTAAGCAGCGTAACCTCGCGGGAGGAATACTACAGATCGTACACTAAGTGTATGCCATTACGTGACTTCTGAGTTTGTTACCTCAGGATAGTGCGCCTCAGATGGAGAGGGTGTCGCATTTCTCCTAGTTAAACTCGCTCTAGTCATCTTACTCAGAAGCTCATAGTCTAGCGATCTCGGGGCTGGACTCATCCGAATGGAGGAAGGCCCTAATGCCAACGCGCAAGCCCACCCACATCGCATATGAACCCGTAATGGTGGCCATGGGGATATAACACAACCCGCTCCCACTTAGATTTCCAAAATGAGGGTTTTTCCGGTTTTAACATGCAATTAACTAACCTAAGTTATATGCAACCATAAAACCAGACATGCTTTAATTCATGCATCTAAAATACAGCATAAAAATAAAGCATAAAAATTAAAACAATAAATACGGGAAATAATTCGAAAAAAAATAAATTCCCCGACTATTATGGTTTTAATTGCTTCCATCTTCTGCCTTGATCTCGTGTCCCGTCACGTCACTCGATGGAGAGAGTCTTGAATTTCAAAAAATGAAAACTGGAGGAAAAATGGCAAAAAACAGCCCGAACAGGCCGCCTGGGCCGCAGCACGGCCCGCACGGGCCGTGCGCGCGGCCCAGGGCTCGCGCGCGCGGCCCAGGGCTCGCGCGCGGCCGCACGGCCCGCACAGGCCGTGCGCGCGCGGGCCTGCGCGCGGCTGCTGCGCCCTGGGCGCGGCAGCTGCTGCTGCTGCGCCCTTGGTGCGGCTGCAGCTGCTGCTGGCCACCCGGCCGGCGCGACTTGCTGCCGGTGGTCGTCGCCGGCGTCGCCTCCTGCCGCCAACTCCTCCTTCGCTTTTTCCCACGCTATTTGGTCTTCTTGCAATTCGTTCTGGGTTTTCCTGGGTTTCTTCAAATTCATGATAACCCAAAACCCACGAATCCAAGTCGCCCACCATAACGCCTTCGATTACAAAAAATAATTTTCCTACTACAAGGCATTCTAGGAAAATTAAATAATCGAAATTACATAGAAAAAATCCTACTACAGATTTGATCTAATCCTACACGGCTTCCAGCACGTGGTTATACTATTACAAACATTCATAATAAAATTAAATCCGGACATGTCCCGGAGTTTAATTAAAAACCATACAAACGTAACCATAATAGTCGGGATTCTAAACCACCTGCAAATAAAACCATGTAATAAATCGAACAAGCACAGAACCCCCTAAACCTGGCTCTGATACCAATTGAAAGGATTTTGGTAGGATCTGGGTTTGCACTTGCTCGATTTACCACGCAACAAAAATTTCTATTAAAGCGGAATCTTAGAAAAGTAGCTTTGAAGCGTGCACTTGGTGATTCTCTTGTATGCCTCAAGACTATGACTTCACGTTGTGTGGGCAACGAACTAGAAGTCAATTGATCAGCTACTCACCACAATCCACCTGCTAGAAAACTCTAGCCCCGCAGCACCTGGCACGTACTATAAACGCACCGCCCGCAGAGAGAGAAAGCTACGCGCAGCTAGTATAGACCAAGGCCAAAATTTCAGCCACTAGAAACCCAAAAACCAGCTGCACACTTTTTTGAAAATTCGACTTGGAGAGAGAAACGTTTTCTCTCTCTAGAATTTTCTCTCTCTAGAAATCCTGTGGATTAATTGTGTAATTGTTGTATTCTGAATGACTGATCCCTTGTCTATTTATAGAGTTACAAGAGAGACTCCAAGTTGGTTTAGGATTGGTCTTCCTACTGGGTTTCTGTTTTCCTTCAATCCTGTTTCTGGACTGATACAGATTCTGTTTCCTTCAATCTTGTTCCTGGACTGATACACTCCCAACTGTCACAGGGATTCACTTATCCCAATCCAGTTCCTGAGATGAATCACTCCCAACTGACACAGGGATTCACTTATCCCAAACCAGTTGCTGGGATGATTCACAACCAACTGACACAAGGATTAATTAATTTCTCAATTAATTAAATCTACCTTTGTCAACAACCCAGTACATAATTAATCGTACCACTAACGAATTAATTATGGCACTACCAACCTACACCAGAATTGCTTCTGGAACAACTTAATTAAATTATATTCATAATCTCCCCACATCAAAGATATAGTGCTCGTTAATTCATTAATTTACTGATAAATTAATTCATCAACTTCTTAATATTCCGAGACTAGTACCACTCGACCTTTTTACTATACTGGACATAAGTCCACTGGCCAGGTTTAGTATAATAAACATTTCGAGCTCATCTCGGGAGCACCATCACCCCGGACGCACCGGTACATGGTTTCCTTTCGACCAGCAGTAGCACACCAAGTAACTAAACACGCGCACCCAACCCACCGAGACTATTGGCCACATTTGACCTCACCCATTGGCAGATCAAAGTACACTATGTCTAATCCTCATGCTCACTCGAGTCTAGGGATTTAGAGATAGAATACAATGATCGATTTGTCTATTAAATCAGTACAAGACAAATCATTCCTAAGAGTCAAGTTCAATATGCCCCGGGCATATCTATATGATTCAATTAGTTTAGACAAACTAATTATCTGAATCACATAATAACCTAGACCGACAGTTTGTCCAAAGCTGTCTCGGTTACGAACCTCATTTATATATTATGTCTTTCAACCAATGATGAGATCTACTGTGTCACACCAGACACCTCATCATCTACTTACATAATATAAATGGACGTAAAAATGCACAACAAAATATAATTGAAACACAAATCGATATATTAAACTGGGAAACTGTACAATACAAGCATAGCTTATGTATTCTACTCCAACAGGCGGTTCCTTGATTTTAAAATGATTGACTCAAAATCGGTGATGAGTCAAGTGGATGAGTTTCAGCTCATCTTGCACGAGATAAGTGCTGAGGGGATGATTCTGAGTGAGACTTTCCAAGTGGCAGCAATGATTGAGAAACTGCCACAAAGCTGGAAAGATTTCAAGAACTATCTCAAACACAAACGCAAGGAGATGACCTTGGAGGACCTCATTGTCAGACTTCGGATTGAAGAAGACAATAGGAGGGCTGATATCAAGTCGGTCAACCCTGCGGGAGCCAAAATCAATGTGGTGGAACATGGCAAGGGAGGCTTCAAAAACAGAGCCGTGACCACCGACAAAGGCAAAGGCAAAGCCAAGCTTGGGGCATCAGGTGGTGTCTCAAAGCAAAAATTCAAGTTTAAAGGAAAGTGCTTTAACTGTGGGAAACAGGGTCACAAGTCATCAGAGTGCCGTGCTCCCAAGAAGAACCCTGAAGCAAACGTGATCCAGAAAATCACGGAGGACGTGGGAGACATCAGTTTGGTAGCTGTAATCTTCGAAGTCAACATGGTGGAGTCAAACCAGAAAGAATGGTGGTATGACTCTGGTGCAACCAGGCATGTGTGCACCAACAAAGGTCACTTCTCAACGTTTGAACCAACCCAAGGGGAGAAGCTGTACATGGGAAACTCTGCTATAGCCGAAGTTGAGGGGAAGGGAACGGTTTTGCTCAAGCTGACTTCGGGCAAAACGTTGACTCTGAAAGATGTGCTGTACGCACCAGCAGTCCGAAAGAATCTTATTTCAGGGTTCATGCTGAATAAGCATGGATTCCGCATTGTAATAGAATCGGACAAGATTATTCTTTCAAAGTCGGGAATGTACTTGGGAAAGGGGTATGCATCCGAGGGGATGTTTAAGATGAATGTAATGACAATTGTCAACAATAATGCAAGTACCTCTTCTGCTTATTTGATTGAATCTTCTAGCTTATGGCATGGTAGACTAGGTCATGTTAATTGTGATTCGATACATCGATTAATTAACTTGAACCATATCCCAAGTATCCAAATTGACAAAAGTAAAAAATGTGAAATTTGCGTTGAAGCAAAACTAACACGGTCATCATTCCAAACCATTGAAAGAAATAATGAACCCCTTGACTTAATACATAGCGATGTATGTGATTTGAAATCGGTTCAAACACGAGGTGGTAATAAATATTTTATTACCTTTATTGATGAAAGCACAAAATATTGCTATGTGTATTTGCTTAAAAGCAAAGATGAGGCGTTGGAGAAATTTATTCTCTATAAGACCGAGGTTGAAAATCAACTTGATAAACGGATCAAGAAATTGAGAAGTGATAGAGGTGGAGAGTACGAAGTACCTGTTGGTGACTATTGTGCTAAGAATGGTATAGTTCATGAAGTAACCACACCATATTCACCTCAATCTAACGGGGTTGCTGAACGAAAAAATCGCACATTAAAAGAAATGATGAATGCGATGTTATAAGTTCAGGTTTACCTTCCAACTTGTGGGGGGACGCTATTTTATCGAGTAATTATGTACTCAATAGAATACCTCACAAGAAAGAAGGAAAAACTCCTGAATTATGGAAAGGAAAGACGCCTTCCTACAAACACTTGCGAGTGTGGGGGTGCCTAGCGAAGGTAGCAGTACCAACGCCAAAGAAAATAAAGATAGGTCCCAAAACGGTGGATTGTGTCTTTATAGGCTACGCTCATAATAGTACTGCATACCGTTTCCTTGTGTATGATTCAAAAATCCCGGATATACACAAGAATACAATCATGGAATCAAGAAATGCATCATTCTTTGAAAATGTATTTCCTTGGAGATCGGTTGGGGACACTAGTTCTAAACGGCCTAGTGAAACCATTGATGAAGAACCACAAAGTCAAGAAGTGGTTGAACTAAGACGGAGCAAAAGAGCAAGGGTGGAAAAATCATTTGGTGATGATTTTGAAACTTTTCTTGTTGAGAAAGAACCACAGACTTATGCTGAAGCTGTGCATTCGTCGGAAGCGCCTTTTTGGAAGGAAGCCATAAAGAGCGAGATTGATTATATTTTACTGAATCATACTTGGGAGTTAGTGGAACTCCCACCTGGGTGTAGTCCTTTAGGGTCAAAATGGATTTTCAAACGGAAAATAAAAGCTGACGGCTCTATAGACAAATACAAAGCTAGACTAGTAATCAAAGGGTACAAGCAACGTGAAGGCTTAGACTACTTTGATACATATTCTCCTGTGACGAGAATAAATTCTATAAGGATGATACTTGCTATCGCAGCCTTACGGAATTTGGAGATCCATCAAATGGATGTTAAAACAGCTTTCTTAAATGGGGATTTAGATGAAGAAATCTATATGGAGCAACCCGAAGGGTTTAAAACTCCAGGTTCCGATAAGAAAGTTTGTAAATTGGTTAAGTCATTGTATGGTTTGAAACAAGCTCCAAAGAAGTGGCATGAGAAGTTTGACCATGCAATGATAACCAATGGATACAAGATCAATGAGTGTGACAAATGTGTCTATGTCAAAGAGACCGGGGATAATTACGTTATCTTATGTTTGTACGTAGACGACATACTCATAGTTGGTAGTAGTGACAAACTGGTCAAATCTACCAAAGCCATGTTAAATTCAAAATTTGACATGAAAGATATGGGACTGGCTGATGTGATTCTTGGAATCCGAATCATCAGGTCCTCGGAAGGTCTAATTTTGAGTCAAGCTCATTATGTAGACAAGATTCTAGGGAAATTCAGTAAGGATGACTCTGGAATTGCTAGAACACCATTAGATAACAGTATCCACCTATCCAAGAATCGTGGAGAGGGTATATCTCAAGTAGAATACTCCAGAATTATAGGGAGTTTAATGTATCTAATGAGTTGTACTAGACCTGATCTTGCTTATGTGGTAAGCAAGTTGAGTTCATACACGAGTAATCCAGGGAAAGATCACTGGACTGCAATAATTAGAGTACTAAGGTACTTAAGATATACTCGTGATTATGGATTACATTATACCAGATATCCATCGGTGCTAGAAGGCTATACAGATGCTAATTGGATATCTGATATAAAAGACACAACTTGCACGAGTGGCTATGTGTTTACTCTAGCAGGTGCTGCCGTGTCTTGGAAATCCTCAAAACAAACAGTAATAGCTAGATCCACGATGGAGTCAGAATTTATAGCTCTAGATAAATGTGAAGAAGAGGCTGAATGGCTTCACCATTTCTTGGAGGATGTTCCAAAAAGGGAAAAACCTGTGCCACCAATATGTATTCATTGCGATAGCCAATCTGCGATTGGTAGGGCACAGAGTACACTATATAATGGTAAATCGAGACATATTCGTCGTCGACATAATACCATTAGACAACTGCTCTCAACAGGAGTTATCTCAATTGACTATGTAAGGTCAAAAGATAACATCGCGGATCCACTAACCAAAGGGTTAAATAGAGAGACAGTTGAGCGATTGACGAGAGGAATGGGTATAAAGCCTGTGGAAAATAAAGGTTTTATGAAGGAAAACCCAACCTAGTTGACTGGAGATCCCAAGATCTAGGTTCAAAGGGACAACCTAATTATAAGATCTGGTAGGGTCAGTGTGGGGGCAACCCCAACTCATTCCTGTCATCAAACAGTGACAGTATGGTTAAGGCTAGCATTTGTTGCTTTAATGACTCTTAAGAAAGTAACTGTGGTTACGTTTCAAATTTAAGAAGTCACCTATGTGAGAGAGAAGTGGGGCCGCTTCAAAGGGAAATTGATCAGGCTAAACTCCTAGAAACTCTTGCAGAACCAGGACGTGTTCATGGCCATAATGAACAAAACCATGAGAACAGAACAAATGGGAATGGTTCCTGTGTAGGGTACGTGGGTCTTTACATGGAAAAGTCAGACAGTTCAAGGACATCACGTCTACTGGAGGGCTAGTAGAGCAAGCGTAGTCTATAAGGGGAAAGTTCAAAGGGTAACACCTACTTTCTCTATGCAGGGATCATTCATTGAACACTGACCAATCAATATCTCATTCATGTGGGGGATTGTTGGAAGGAAGAGTTGGAAAAGGTGTGAATGAGAATATTTGGAAAAACGTCGGGCCTGATCAACCCGCGTTTTGATTCTCTTCAGTTTTCAATAGATAATTATCTGGTCTAATCCATTGAAGGATAATGATTAAATTGTTGGATAATTATCTGGTCTAATCCATTGAAGGATAATGATTAAGTTTTTTTTGGATAATCATATTAATGGATTAAGGTGGCAGATTAATGTTGGTATTAATCATATTTATCTGCATATTTATTGAAAACTGGTGATGTCTATAAATAGCAATTTATAGATCTGCAGAAAATACACCTCTCTTTGGAAAATTCTCCTTCTCTCAGAATCTCTCTTCCCATTCGCTCCTTTCTCTCTGAAAAAATATTCTCCCAATTTCCTACCAAAATTTCCTCAAGTGTTCAACATCTGTTCTAGTTCGTTGGTAAGGCGGTTTTGTGCAAACCGACTTTACGGTTTCCATTGTATCCTGAGAAACATTTTGCTCACGTAACCTCTTGCACATTCGTAGAGGGGGCAAATCTGTTTTAAGGAAATTGTGTGTTACACAAGCCTTGGAATTTCTTACTACTAGCCTTAATTTCTCTAACAGACCATTCCCCCAGCCACAAAGGAAGTCTCAGTATCTCCTCACCCAATTCATGCTAAAGAAAACCCCCCAACCCCTGTTTCTCCCCTGATTGTAGTCCTTCGTTCCACCCTAGAAAATAATCCCCCACAGCAGCAAACAGACATTCCGGTAACCACGGTGATGCGAGCATTAGTGAAGGATTTAAGAAGCACTGCTATAGCAAATTTGAAAGACCTGGACTGGATGGAATATGGATTCTTTGACCTTGCATCAGAAAATGACATGCTCCTCTTAGAAGATCAACGCGACTTCACAGATAAATATTCAGCTTTCAGACTGGTTGATGGTGGATTCATCCAAGTAAAGTGCAAAATGGGTCGGCGGAAAAAATGAGCTGAATAGGACATGCCTACATCCTGACGGTCGGTAAGAATTAAAGTGAGAACCTCCCACACTCACAACGAAAATGGAAAACATATTTTGTCGCTGGTAATTCCTAGTGAATTTTTTGCTGCTTCCTTTATTGGATACTTTCTCTGAGTTATAAATCTGTTGGTGAGGTCTCTGGATGGGTAATTATGCTTGTTTCGGTTTTTAGGGGCTATATGCTGGCTCTGGCGGGTTCTTCATATTTTCTTTCTTATGGGTTGTTGTTTGACTTGCCGCTGGCTATGTGAGACTATCTTCCACTCTTTGCTATAAATCGAATTGACTGAGGCTACTGTCGGTCGCTACGGTTTTAAAAATGCTGGCTATTTTTTTGGGGGGGGGGGGGTGTTTTGTTGTTGTCTGCTGTTGTTGAAAGGTTGACTAAAGGAGTCTGATTGAAGCATTTTAGGACAGAAAATCTTGAAGATTGTAGCTGTGTAGCCTTCTCCACCCACCTTTTTTTTTTTTTTTTTTGTTGGGTGGTTTTTGAGTTTTAGAAACTTTCGTATTAGAAAGTCAGATATTTTGTGTATAGACTCTGGGAGTCTACTCTGATTGTAATCTTTATCTTTTGCACTTTCAATAGAAGGGATGTCTCTCGTCGGTTCACTTTGATGAAACTATTTTTGGTAAAAAAAAAAAAGTAACATGTTGTAATGTCCCCACAGCTACTGTAAAGATGTACCCAAGTGTACAAATTAAAATTTGTGACTTCGTTCTATTTTCTTATTCTTCGCCTTTTAATGATCAAATTGTCCTTAATAAATTAAAAAAATATCAATAATAATAGTTGAATATTATCACTGGAAATTCGGAGATAGAAACTCAAGCAGTGGATTATTTCTCAAAACTCTTATTTTCTGAAGGGGAGCCAGTCCTAGAAGCGGAGGAAAAATTGCTAGAACCAATTCCGCAAATTCTTAGCCCAACAAATTGTGAAGATCTCTTGAGATCTCTAAATGAGGAAGAAATAATATTAGCCGCCTTCAGTCTCTCTGACGAGAGTGCGCCGTGTCCTGATTGGTTCATAGGGGCTTTCTTAAGGAAGATGTGGGAGATCATCAAGGAAGATCTCACATCGGCTTGTGCAGAATTCATGAGAGGGGTACCAATGCCGAGAGCTATGGGTAGCATATTCATATGCCTTATTCCAAAAAAAACAAGTTACTTCAACATTTTCTGACTATAAGCCTATTAGCCTATGCTCTTTTCCAAGCAAAGGTGATATCCACTATCTTGAAAAATCGTCTGTAAGTTCTCCTACCCCGGATCATCTCCCCAGAACAATCGGGGTTTATGCAATGACGGGAAATTGCTGATACTATTCTGCTTGCCCAGGACCTCACCCAATTCCTGGAGAACAAAGCCTCAGGCCTCAACCTCATTATCAAATTGGATATGGAAAAAGCCTTCGACCAAGTTTCTTGGCACTTATTGGAACACATACTTATCAAATTTGGTTTTCCTACACAGTTTTTTGATTTGCTGCTAAACATACTGAGAAGAGGATGGTTCTCGGTACTCATAAATGGCTCCCCGGCGGATTGTTTAAAGCTTTAAGAGGTTTAAAACAAAGCGACCCTCTGTCACCTCTTCTTTTCATCATTGCAGCTGAAGCTCTGTCTAGAGGATTGAAAGAAAAAGTCAAGGAAGGAGAAATTGGCCCTTACCACTCCTTGAGATTGTATGAGGAACTTTAAAGTCTTTAAGAAAACTCAAATTATTCTTGAGATTGTATGAGGAAAGATCAGGCCAGAAGATAAACTTTTCCAAAAGTGCCATTATATTCCCAAAACAATGTGAAGCCCGAAGAAAAGAAAAAACTCTCAACCTTGGATATCTGAGGGAACATTGCCATTCGCATATCTTGGCTGCCATATTTTTGCTGGAATACCGAAGGCTGCATATTTCACGCATTTGTTGGAATTGGTGGATTCAAGGATCAATAATTGGAAAAATAAGTTGCTCACTCAGGCTGGGAGAGTTCTATTAATTAAGTCTATATTATTTTCCCTTCCAATCTACACGACATCATGCTTTTGGTTGCCTAAAACGCTGATTTATGAGTTAGAAAAGAAGTGCCAAAGATTCTTGCGAGGGAACACAAAAAATGTACAACGGGAGCAGTGGTGTGCTTGGAATCGACTCATATTCCCCATAGATCAGAACGGACTTGGAATAAGACAACTACCATCTATACTCGAGAGCCTCTAGGAAAAGCTCTGGTTGTTAGAGTTAATTGAGTAATTGATTAACTTAATTATAGTAAATTAGCATATTGATTGATGTATATATTTAGATTGATTTATGTACATATTTAGATGATTCTCATACCTTAGTTAACATGTACAATTTTAGGTAGATTGACAATCAATTCGGGTAGACGATATTGTTACCGTAACATGTAACTTGTCTTTTTACTATATTAGGCTAATTGGCCTTGAACAATAAAGCAAGAAAATTGTCTTTCACAAATTCAGTGTTTCCAAAATTCTTTCATTGTATCAGAGCCTCGATCATTGATTGGTCATGGCAAAACAATGTGAGAGTTCTAAAAGTGTTGATGAATTGTCAAAACATAAGATGATTTGGAGGATTGGCGGACTATCCAGTCACTCATTTGCTTGTGGATCACGAACACCGTAGAGCCGTCTCTTCGGTCATCTATTACAACAACATAAATTGTGACTGCAAAGGAATTGTGGGACGACATCAAAGAACGTTTCTCTGTTTTCAATGGCCCGAGAATTTATCAACTAAAAACTGAGTTGGCGGAGTGCAAGCAGTTTGGTCTCAGTATAAGTACGTATTTTAAAAAATTGAAAAAGGCGTGGGGCGAGCTTTATATCTATAAACCTCTCCCAGGTTGTTCAACGTGTGCAGTGTGTGCATGTGGCATCAAACAGATGCTGGAAAGATGCCGTGAAGAAGAAAAAATTCACCATTTTCTCATTGGTTTAGAGCAAGTTCATATGGGATAGTTCGGTCAAACTTCCTGGCATCGGATCCTTTGCTCGGGGTGAACAAGGTGTACTCATTGATCGTTCAAGAAGAAAAAGTTCGGATAATGACCAACAGCCAAGAAAGTGGCGGTGTGTCGCCGGCAATGGCGTTTTTGGCTCGGGGACAGAATCGAGTTTTGGGAAGAGGGCGCCATATTGTGTGCTCAGTTTGTAATAAAGGCGGACATGATATCACCACCTATTTTGAGGTGATTGGTTTTCCCGACGGCTGGAGCTCTCAACGGAGTGGAGTAACCGGGCAGCAAAATTTTCAAAATTTGGATAAACAGCAGTTTTCTGGTGGTTGCGGCAATTCTGTTCGAGGAGTTTGGTCAAGCTACAGTGGTCATGGTCGCCTGGAATCTTTCGCTGGTGGTCGCAGAACGGCAGTGCGCGGAAGAAATCGTGGCCGAGGAACTGGTTTCGTGACCGGACCTAGAGGAGTGTTCGTTGGAACGGGAGGTGTGTTTCGAAATGGACCAGCAGTGGCTTCTGCTGGGCCGATTGGAAGTGGGCTTCATGATAAGCCCTTTGATAATTCTTTTAGTTTTTATTCTGCAGGTCCCTTTGCTGGGCCAATGGGTCAAGGTGGCCCGTCAAGTGTATTTGGCATGGCAGCTTATTCACCAAACCTTAGAGAGAATTTGGGCAGCAGTTCGGCCCAACTGAATAATTCAGAAATGTCAGGTCTTAATCCTGATCAATGGCTTGCTTGGTATCTATATTAAGTAAGCTGGAATCCACAGATAAATTAACAAGTAATTATGTTCTGCAAGTTATTTTTCAGTATTGTATGATATTGTTTCTAGACCTGTACAGCTACCTGATAGAATAGTGACTTTGGCAAATAAGGCAGGAATGGTGCATGACGTGCTACTTATTCCTGACCTTAGATGCTATTTAATTTCTTTACATCAGCTGTTGGATCAAACTCGTGCTACAACTTATTTTACTAATCAATTTTGTGCTATTCAGGACCGCACTTCGAGGATACTGATTGTAGTGGGTGAGCAGGTGGGGGGACTTGTACTTTTTCCGTGGGATTGTCAGTGCAGCAGCAGGTAGAGCAACAAATAAAACCTCTCCGGATGTCTGGCATTGTCGTTTAGGACATTCTTCGTTTCGTATTTTAGAACAGTTATCTTTGAATAATTCAGTTGAGTCAGCAAATAAAACTTGTGATGCTTGTTTTCGAGCAAAACAAAGTCATGAGTCTTTTTTCTAATAGTCTTAATAAAGCTGCTGCAATATTTGATTTGATTCATTGTGACGTGTAGGGACCCTATCTGGAACCAAATATTTGTGGATCTCATTATTTTTTTTACTGTGGTTGATGACTATTCTCGTGCTACTTGGTTATACTTACTTCATAATAAAACTGAGGTGTCCCAGCACATGTTGCAATATTTTGCTTGGTGCAAAGGCAATTCGGGAAAATGGTTAAAACGGTGCAAAGTGATAATGGCTCTGAATTCATGGCGTTAACTACTTATTTTGTGAAGAAAGGAATTATTCATGAGACATCTTGTGTTGGCACTCCACAACAAAACGGTCGAGTGGAACACAAACATCAACATATATTGAATGTTGCTCAAGCTCTTCAATTCCAAGCTAATCTACCGCTCCAATTCTGGGGATATTGTGTCTTGATAGCGGCATACTTGATTAATCGTCTTCCCACACCAGTTCTCAATGGTGTTTCTCCTTTTGAAGTTCTATACGGAAAATCTCCATCACTCACGCATCTTTGAGTGTTTGGTTGCTTGTGCTACGCTTGCAATAAAGATGACAAAGGTGATAAATTTGCAAGTCGCAGTCGTCGGTGTGTTTTCCTTGGCTATCCCTTTGGCAAGAAAGGCTGGCGGGTTTATGACTTGGACAAAATGGATTTTTACATATCTCGTGATGTAGTTTTCTGTGAAACCGAATTTCGATTTTCTACGCCAGTTTTCACAGATTCTTCAAGTGTATCTCTTCCTCTTCCAGTCGTTGTTTTGGAGGAAGATCAGGAATCTGAGATTTTAGACACACCTTCAAGGCTCCAGGATAATGGTTCTCCCGCAATTGTCTCAACTGAGTCTCCGGTTGCTGATTTCCCTGCTCCTGTAACTTCTGAAGACAATTTAGGTCGCGGACATCGGACCAAAATTCCCTCTACATGTCTTTGTAAATTTGTTACTCATACTGTCCCCCCCACTACTACTGCTCTAACCACCCACTCAGTATCCTCAGGTAATCCTTACCCTCTCACTAATTATCTAGCCCTTGCATCATTCTCTTCAAGTACAGGGGTTTTCTTGCGCCTATAACTGCGGTTCATGAACCCACCTGGCGTGATGTTATGCAATTGCTGCCATAGAAGCTAATAATACTTTGTCTCTCACTACTCTGCCACCGGGTAAGCGAGCGATTAGGTGCAAGTGGATTTATAAAATCAAGTACAAGTCTGATGGTACTGTGGAACGCTATAAGGCTCGTTTTGTTATTCTTTTCAATAATCAGGTCCAAGGCATTGATTACAAGGAAACCTTTGCTCCAGTTGCAAAAATGGTCACTCTTCGCACTTTTCTTGCTGTTGCAGCAGCTCGTAAATGAGAACTACATCAAATGAATGTCCATAATGCTTTTCTCCATGGTGATCTCACTGAGGAAGTTTACATGAAACTTCCTTCTGGTTTTCCTTCCTCTACCTCCGGCCAAGTCTGTCGTCTTCATCGTTCCTTATATGGTCTTAATTAAGCCCCTAGATACTGGTTCGCTAAATTGACTCATGCTCTTCGCCAATATGGTTTTATTCAATCCTCTGCTGACTATTCTCTTTTTACCTTCGCTCGTGATCATGTGCAACTTCATGTTATTGTTTATGTTGATGACTTGGTTATTTTCAGCAGCCATTTGGACGCCATTGTTGCTTTTAAGGATTACTTGCATCGGTGTTTTCATATGAAGGATCTGGGCCACCTCAAATATTTTCTTGGCATTGAAGTCGCTCGTAATTCATCCGGTATTTTCTTGTGCCAACGTAAACATTCCCTTGACATTATCTCCAAAGTCGGTCTCCTTGGTGCTAAACCTATAGGCTTTTTGTTGGATCCTAACCATCGTTTAGCCCTTGCTACTGACGCTCATCTTCCTGATCCTGATCGATATTGTCGTCTCGTTGTTCGTCTTATCTATCTTGTTGTTACTCGTCGCGAACTCTCCTACTGTGTTCATACGTTAGCTGAGTTTATGCAGCATCTCTCCAGACTCATTAGGAAACTGCTCTTCGTGTTGTTCGCCACTTGAAGGGCCAACCAGGTCAGGGCATTCTTTTATGTTTTGACTGCGACCTTCAACTTTATGCTTGGTGTGATTTGGATTGGGCCAACTGTCCTCTCACGCGGCGATCTCTTACTGGCTGGTTCATCCAACTTGGTCAGTCCCCTGTTTCTTGGCGCACCAAGAAACAACAGATAATCTCTCGATCATCTACCAAAGCTGAGTATCGAGCTATGACCTCGACTACTTGTGAACTCAAATGGCTTCGTTCTCTTCTCACTAGTCTTTGTGTTCCTCATCGTTAACCCATGCGTCTCTACTGTGATATTCAATTAGCTATTCATATTATGGCTAATCCTGTTTTTCATGAACGGACTAAGCAAATAGAGATCGATTGTGACTTTTTACGTGATGCGTTCACACAAGGGATAATTGTTCCTGCATATGTCCCCTCTCGGGATCAGCTGGCAGACATACTCTCTAGAGCCCTTGGAAAACATCAGTTCGATACTTTCTTAGACAAGTTGGGCATTCGGAATCCTCACGCTCCAACTTGAGGGGGGGGGGGGGGGGTGTTAGAGTTAATTAAGTAATTGATTAACTTAATTATAGTAAATTAGCATATTGATTGATGTATAGATTTAGATTGATTGATGTACATATTTAGATGATTCTCATACCTCAGTTAACATGTACAATTTCGGGTAGATTGACAACCAATTAAGGTAGACGATATTGTTACCATAACATGTAACTTGTCTTTGTACTATATTAGGCTAATTAGCCTTGAACAATAAAGTAAGAAAATTGTCTTTCAAAAATTTAGTGTTTCCAAAATTCTTTCACTGGCGGAAATGGAAAATGGGAGAGGGTCTCTGGGCTAAATTCTTAGCCTCTCTTTCACACTCTGCAAGAATGAGAACGTCATGGAGAAGAATATCGGTGCTCTCATATCGTATTGCCTCTATGTCAATGAACATTATCTTGGACGGGTCTTCCCTTTTCTGGATGGACAACTGGAGTGATCTGGGACTCATACATATGGCACTCTACCACACCTCCTCCATTTCCTTGGCTCACTGTCAAGAGTTTTTCTCCACCAAAGACTTCTACTTGGAGCAATTTCAAGAAATTCTAGGAGTTTCCCTTTCCACTGCTCTCAGCAACATGGAGATTGAATTTAAGGAAAATCCTGACATGCTAGTTTGGAGTTCATCACCAACAGGAAATTCAGCGTCTCTCTGGCCTATAAATCACTCTGTAACTCCCAACATGAAGCTCCTATCCCTCAGCAAACATGGAAACTCCGGCTGCCAACAAACATAGCTATTTTCCTATGGCGATTATACTAAAAATTTGTGGCGCTCCCCGAGATTCTAAATGTTGCTTTTCTCAAAATCATGAAGAGACTATTGATCACTGCTTCTTCAACTGCTCCAAGATAAAAATCATTTGGGATCATCTATCCGCAGCAGCTGGAATGGGGATGTCAAAACTCTCTGGATGGAATATTTGGCTCTACTGGCAACCGAGATTTTCGGTAACTTCAAAGTAGGGATTTTGGAACT
This sequence comes from Knoxia roxburghii, assembly GCA_030378225.1. Lineage (NCBI taxonomy): Eukaryota > Viridiplantae > Streptophyta > Magnoliopsida > Gentianales > Rubiaceae > Knoxia > Knoxia roxburghii. The sequence goes on along the minus strand of CM059422.1, from coordinate 39,931,768 downwards.
TAGTCCCCTCGATTTTTCTATGGCAGATTTAGAAAGTGCGAAATGCATTCTTTTTTTAGGGACCAAACCTCAATTAGATGATCAATTTCATAAAATCGGGAAAGAAACTCTCCTGATTTTGTCTGTGACAAATCCCCCCCAAATCAAGAAGGACCGACTGCCGCAAACAACCAAATAGAAGGAATACTGCTCCACACATCTGATTGTTAACACGGATAGCTCAAAAACTCCCTCTGGAGCTGCTGGTTTTAGTTTTTTAATCCGAAACAATTATGGAGAATTTCACTATGGTGAGACGGGGCACATCCATGAAGAGACACCAATTCAAGCTTAAGTAAGAGCCCTTCTTGTAGCAACCAATTATTGACGACGCAATGGTATGATCAGACTTCTTTTTCTCACTAATAACACTTGGCTAGCTAAGATGGTTTCCGAAAGAAAAGGCTTTATTTGGAAGGAACACAACGCACTTGTAGAAATATGCCTCTACATGTAGAATACACTACAACAAAAAAAGGTTTCTAAAACACTTGAAAAAGTTATAATAGATAAAATTTCATCACATTTTATCTATGGCGACACGAACTTTTTTGTGTGGTCTAAGTAGGTGTGGTCAAAGGGGTATTGTATAACACACTTTTTAATGTGAACATACATACTGAAAAATGTGGAGTTATAATATATATGAAGATGCAAGTATATGTAATGATAAATCATCTATCACGGTATGGTTTGTTGGCTTCACAGTGTTATATATGTTAACATGTTAATATATACTTTTGTGTTTTGATAGAAAACTTATTATGACAATTTTAAGTGTTCATACAAATACCATAATATCATAAAATTATGTGTCATTATATTATATAATTGAAAACATAAAAATATGTTTAAATAGATAGTATATAGTGTCATTTATAAGTAAATATACAAATAGTCTTAGGCAGTTGAAATTCTGGCCTATAATAATCCAAGTCAAATCATTCTCTTTTAATACTACAATTAACACCCAATTATTCCCTTCATTTCCAATGTGGGACAGCAACAGACGACTTTAAATCACACTTAATAATGTAATTATATATGTATTACAATTACAATATACATAGAAATCTATTAATACCTTAAGTTAATATATTAACAAATAAAATAACACTTGATTGTGTTTCTATACTTGTAAAATTTTAATTACACTTGTTAGTATTTTGATTGAAATTTTATTATAAAACTTATTCTAGTGGTATGATATGATTTTATTTGATAACACATTAAAATAGTTATAACAACATTACTCTTATACTGTTTTAGTAGATATAAATAAGTTAATATTTGATGTGACTGTAAATATTAATAGATACATTTATAGTTTAGTGTTATGAAAGGTGTGTAGTGAAAGCCCAAAATTCTTGTAGTGATAGCTCCTCAAAAATTTGGTACATCCCAAGAGAAGGCAATGCCCCAACTGATTTTTTGGCCAAAATGGGAACAAATGGATCATCTGTCTCATTTGAAAACATAAACGAGGCTTCCCCAAGATTGAGAGGACTTATTGCATTAGATGTTTTTTCTACACCGGCTTTGAAAGATTATCTGCCCGAGCCCGGTAAAAAATTCACTTTCGTGCTAGGCATTCCAGAATGGGAACTCTTACCAGGCCTAAGCTCTAGCACAATCACTATTCCAATCCTTTCTTGAAATAACATTGCGCAGGATCTTAACTTCTACTTGTTCGATTTGCCACGCAACAATAAATTCCTATAAAGCGGAAGTTTAAGAATTACCTCTTGAAGCGTGTACTTAGGTGATCGCTTGTATAACTCAAGACTTGATCATACGTTGTGTGGGCAACAAACCAATGAACAATTGATCAGCAATCCAACACAAAACTCGCCGGAAAAATCCAACGAAAATGCCGCCGCCCCGCGTGTTGCTTCCACGTGCCGCCACTGACAAATCCTCGCGCTGACTCATGATCCTCCACGCGCAGCCAGGTCCGGTCGAAATGACCAACCGCCGGCTGCCTAAGGAGAATACGCTCTGCCGCCTTTGAGGGAGAATTCCGACTTCGAGGGAGAATTCTTCTTGAGTTCTCTCTCTGGGATTTCTCTCTCTAAGTTTCTTGAATTATGAAACTATGAAATTGTGTATTGTAAATTGCTAATCTCTTGTCTATTTATAGGGTTACAAAAGAGACCCCAAGTTGGTTCAGGATTGGCCTTTCTAATAGGTTTAAGATTATTAATTAGTTTCCAAATCTAATTAGGTTCCAAATCTAATAGGATTTTCAAATCCAAATAGATTTCCTAATATCTAGAATTTCCTAATTCTAATTGAACTTTAAGACTTAATTAATTAATTAAATAATTCCACTTTGTTAATTATTTAATTAACCCTTAGGAATAATTAATTAAATAATTAATTCTACTTTATCAATTAACCCACTACATAATTAATCGTACCACTAACGGATTAATTATGACATTACTATTATATACCAGAATTGCTTCCGAAAAAACTAAATTAATTATTCTTTAATCTCCCCACATCAAAGATATAGTGCTCGTTAATTTATTAATTTACTGATAAATTAATTAATTAACTTCTTATAATCCGAGATTAGTACCACTCGACCTTTTTCCTATACCGGACATAAGTCCACTGGCCGGGTTTAGTATAATAAACATAACGAGCTCATTTCGGGAACACCATAACCCTGAACGCACCGGTACATGATTTCCTTTCGACAAACAATAGCACACCAAGTAGTCAAACACGTGCACCCAACCTACCGAGACTATTGGCTTCAAATGACCTCACTTTTATGCAGATCAAAGTACACTATGTCTAATCCTCATGTCTGCTCAAATCTAGGGATTAAGAGATAAAATACTAGGATTGAATTATCTATTTAATCAGTACAAGACAATTCGTCCTAAATGGTCAAGTTAAATATGCCCCGAGCATATATATATGATTCAATTAGTTTAGACAAACAAATTTCTGAATCACATAATAACCTAAAGCGACAGTGTGTCCAAAACTATCTCGGTTATGAACCTCATTTATATATTATGTTTTTTAACCAATGATGAGATCTACTGTGTCACACCAGACACCTCATCATCTAATTACATAATATAAATGGACAATATATGTAAAAACATATAAACAATTTAACTAAAGCATTTAATCGATATATACAACTGGGATATAGTTTAATACAAGAAAAACTTTAGTATTCAAACCCAACAGGCTTTGCAGATCAGGAACGAACATGTTAGAATTACTTAGATTATATGTAAATAAGGTAGAATAGCAGCAGTAGGGTGAATTCAAAAGGAATTAGATAGTAAAGAGTTGCACACTTCCCCCCCCCCCCCCCCCCCCCCACCCCATTTTCACACGAGTGTTGCTTTTGTACAGGGGCTACTCCTTATTTTTCCCAAATTAATATCAAAGGTGAAAGACTCGGTCTCCCTAATCTCTATTGATTAGGAGACTCTTAGCAAGAAAAAAAAAAAAATCCAATGATCATCCCTAATCTAGTAAATATATCAATCAAAACCTTCCAGAAAGCAAGTAATGATTATTTATAAAGTATTTTTAAAATATACATAATAATTTTTGTCTGAACATATAAGTATTTTTAATTATAAAACACTTCAAACACTATAAAAACTTATCAAAACAAAGGCTCATAATGTATCTAACTGTAGTGGTGTCAGTGTATATCTAGATAAGATATAGATAGGTTATTGTAATTGTAGATAGTAAATTCTATTGTAATCTGGTATAAATATACCTCTCTGTAACACACTTTGTAATCAATAGAATTCACTCTTTCAATTTATTGACTTGGTATCAGAGCTCCAATCTCTCTCTCCTTTGTACTTACCTTCTTCATCTTCTACTGGCCTAACTTCTACTTACGGTAAAAAAAAAAAAAAAACAACATTATGGCGAATCCCGCAGTCAACCCTCATGTGACCACCACCTCCTCTGCCCTTCTCCCCGCCACCTCCTCCTTCCCAATCATCTCGTTCACCCCCTCCCTTTCCTCCATTCACCACTCCTTTACCATCAAGCTCTCCTCCCGTGAAAATTACGGACCCTGGAAACTTCAGTTTACTCCCTTAGTCACCATGTTCAATTTGTCCAATATCCTTCATGGCCTTGAACCTTCCCCTTCTGCCACTGTAACCATAGGTGACCCTCCATCCTAAGTCTCCAATCCTGCCTATTCACTATGGCTTCAAAAAGATCAACTCCTATTTTATTGGATTCTCTCTTCCATTTTGGAGACTATCTTTCTCTGTCTTCAAGGTATCACCTCCTCTGCTGCCGCTTGAAGTGCCTTAGAGGTTACTTATGACACAATCTCTCATGCCCAACGCTATCAATTGCTTCTAGAACTCCATAATATCTCTAAAAATGACTTGTTTGTCTCCACCTTCCTACATAAGGCCAAGTCTCTGTCTAATTCCTTAGCGCTAGCCGATCATGTGGTTTCGTCTGCTGATTTTAATGCAATTGTCTATCGTAAACTAGGTTCTGACTATAATGGTATTATAGGTGCTCTCCAACAATGGTCTCATCCTCCTCCCTTTCCTAACCTTTTAGGTCAACTAGTTTCGTACGAATTGCTCCTTCAAGCCCAACAACCTCCTGCCATGGCTAATCTTGCACAATATTCCCCGTCGGTGTCATCTTCTCGTGGCGGTAGCGGCTCCTCCTCCAACCGGTCTTCCTCCTCTCGCGGTAATCATCGTGGGAGGGGACAGGGAGGACGTCGTGGCTTCTCTCCTAGTCTCTCTCCTTCTGCGTGTCAGTTGTGTGGCTATAATAATCACTCTGCCGCCACGTGTCGGCGTCATTTTGATCCTTCATTACTTCCAATCTGTCATGTTCCTCATCTCCAGTGTCTGGTATTCTTCCACTCCTCAAGCAAATCAGGCTCTACATTCTTCGAATTTTGCTTCCTCCGGGTGGTACCCCGATTCTGGTACCACGCATCATGCTATCCCCGATATTGCGTCACTTAACTTACATGACTCTTATCAGGGTCACGATGGTCTGGTAGTTGGTAATGGCCAGTCTCTACCGATTTCTCACGTTGGTAATTCTACGTTTTCTTCCAATTCTAGAGCTTTACATCTTCGGAATGTCTTGTGTTTTCCTTCGTTAACTAAACCATTATTATCTGTTCAGAAGTTTTGTCATGATAATAACTGTTATTTTATTTTTGATGCAAACTCTTGTTGTGTAAAGGATCGAGAGACCTAGACAATCCTTCTCCGGGGCAACACTAGTCAGGGTCTTTATAATCTCACACTTCCTTCTTGTTCTTCTCCGCCACAGGCACTTCATGAGGGGCAACACTAGTCAGGGTCTTTATAAAACATGGTCTCTGGTTTCTCCTCCCCTGCATGCTAATGTTGTAAGGAGTCACTACAACAAAAATAGGCTTCTAAAACACTTGAAAATGTTATAATAAACAAAATTTTGATTATATTTTATCTATGGCGACGCGACCCTTTTTGCGTGGTCTAAGTAGGTGTGATCAAAAGGGTATTGGATAACACGACACTTTTTAATGTGAACATACATACTGAAAATGTGGAGTTATAATATATATGAACATGCAAATATATGTCATGATAAATCATCATCATGACATGGATCGTTGGCTTCACAGTGTTATATATGTTAACATGTTAATACATACTTTAGTGTTTGGATAGAAAACCTATTATGACAATTTTAAGTGTTCATATAAATACCATAATATCATAAAATTATGTGTAATTATATTATATAATTGAAAACATAAAAATATGTTTAAATAGATAGTATATTACTTCATTCGTAAGTAAATATACAAATAGTCTTAGGCTATTGAAATTCTGACCTATAAGAATCAAAGCCTAATCATTCTCTTTTAATACTACAGTTAACACCCAATCATTTCCTTCGTTTTCGATGTGGGACAATAGCAGACGACTTTAAATCACACTTAATAATGTAATTATATATGTATTACAGTTACACTATACATAGTAATCTATTAATATCTTAAGTTAATATATTAACAAATAAAATAACACTTGATTGTGTTTCTATACTTATAAAATTTTCATTATACTTGTTATTGTTTTGATTGAAATTTTATTATAACACTTATTTCTAGTGTTATGATAGGATTTGATTTGATGACACATTAAAATAGTTATAACAACATTACTCTTGTAGTGTTTTAGTAGATATAAATAAGTTAATATTTGATGTGATTGTAGATATTAATAGATACATTTATAGTTTAGTGTTACGAAAGGTGTGTGGTGAAAGCCCAATTTTCTTGTAGTGAATAAATGGTTATTTAAAGTCAAGACTAATCCCGATGATTCCCTTGAAAGGTACAAATAATGCCGCTATATGTCAATTTTATTTCACTACATATGTAGTAAGGGTGTGGCGATAGGTCAATTTTTCTAGTGGATATATTAACAAATAAAAGAACACTTGATTGTGTCTTTATACTTATAAAATTTTCATTACACTTCTTAGCGTTTTGATTTAAATTCTATTATAACACTTCTTTCTAGTGTTATGATAGAATTTTATTTGATGACACGTTAAAATAGTTATAACAACATCGCTATTGCAGTGTTTTATTAGATATAAATAAAGTTATATTTGATGTGATGATAGATAGTAATAGATATATCTATAGTTTAGTGTTACGAAAGGGGTGTGGTGAAAGCCCAATTTTCTTGTAGTGAATAAATGGTTATTTAAAGTCAAGACTAATCCCGATGGTTCCCTTGAAAGGTACAAGGCTCGCCTTGTGGCTCGAGGGTTCACCCAAACCCTCGGGGTTGATTATTTTGATACGTTCAGCCCGGTTGTTAAGTCGGTTACCATTCGTACTGTCCTCACAGTAGCTCTAACACGGAAATGGCCGATTCGCCAGCTTGATGTTAGCAACGCTTTTATCAATGGCTATCTACAGGAAAACGTCTACATGGTGCAACCCCAATGATTTGTTTATCCTACTCATCCTCATCATGTGTGCAAGTTGCACAAGTCTTTGTATGGTCTCAAGCAGGCGCCTCGGGCCTGTTTCTCTCGCCTGGCTACGTTTCTGCACACCTTGGGTTTTCGATCTTCTCGATGTGATTCTTCTTTATTTCTGTTTCATACTGACAATAGTGCTTATTTTTTGCTGGTGTATGTCGATGCATCATTATTAGTGGCAGCTTGAAGCTCCTTGTCTCTCAATTTGCCAAAGCAATTGCAACCGAGTTTCATATTCGCGACCTAGGTGCCTTATCTTACTTCCTCGGTGTGGAGGCTCTTCCGTATGCTGATGGCTTGGTCTTAACACAACGAAAATATATTGCTGAGTTATTGGCTGCGGCAGGAATGGCTCAATGCAAGGCAGCTACTACACCTATGGTCTTTGGCCAGCAGCTCACTCAGTTGGATGGCTCTTCTCTATCAACGTCGGATGTCTCTCGCTATCGTCAGTTATGTGGCAAATTGCAATATGGCACTCTCACTCGGCTTGATCTTGCCTTTGCCATCAACAAGCTCTGTCAGGTTATGCACTGCCCACTCACTACCCACTTGTTGGCATTGAAACGCCTTCTTTGCTACCTCAAAGGCACACAAAGTCATGGTTTACTCCTTCAACTCTCCCCTACTCTGTCTATTCAGGCATTTTGTGATGCAGATTGGGATGGGCTGGCTGTCCTATTGATCGTCGGTCTATGTCCGGTTTTCTCATCTATTTTGGCATCACTCTTATAGCGTGGCAGTCTCGCAAGCAACCCACTGTTGCTAGATCTTCCACTGAATCCGAATTTCGTTCTATTGCCAATGTATGTGTCGAACTGCATTGGTTGTGTTATCAGCTATCCGAGTTGCATGTTCCCCTTCCACAACCCCCCCGCATTTGGTGTGACAACAATGGGGCAGTGTTCTTGTCTGCCAATCCGGTGTTTCAGGCTAGAACACGTCTCGTGGAGGTCGACTTTCATTTCATTCGTCAACATGTTCAGCAATGATTTGTTTCTATTAGATCCATTCATTCAGCTGATCAACTTGCTAATATACTTACCAAGCCGTTGCCTAAAGCATTGTTTCTCAAAATCTTTCGCAAGCTTCGGCTACAATTCATTCCCGCCTCAGCTTGAGGGGACGTGCTAGTGTATACCTAGATAAGATATAGATAGGTTACTGTAATTGTAGATAGTAAATTCTATTGTAATCTCTATTGTAATCTGGTATAAATATGCCTCTCTGTAACACACTTTGTAATCAATAGAATTCAGTCTTTCGATTTATTGACTAGTGGGAATGTATGCGATTCACTTGCTAAGCTTTCGATCCCAAATGTCCACCTATCATTATATTCTTCTTCAATGTAATTTTTTATACTCGAAGTTGAATCCAGGTTCGACATTATAATGCTTTCCAACTCCATGGCGACTTCTCTCATGGATGGCCTTCTCCTACCATTCAAGTTGACACATCGCTGTGCAAGTTTAGCGACTGCATAAACCTCTTCTTCATTTTCCTCTTTTACAATTTCAGGATCAAGTATTACTTTAAGACAACTCTTTTCCATGCATTCCAGAAACCTACTTGCCAGACCTAAATCATGATTTTCTCTATGTCGTGCTGAAATCGGCTTTTGTCTTGTCAAGAGTTCCATAAGAACAACTCCAAAGCTGTAAACATCACTTTTATCAGTGAACTGGCTGGACCGGAAGTATTCTGGATCTATGTAGCCAAAAGTCCCCTGGACACGGGTGGTCAAATGAGTCTTGTCAATTGCAACAGACCTTGAAGTTCCAAAGTCTGAAACTTTAGCTGTATGTCTTTCGTCCAAAAGTATATTACCAGACTTGATATCTTTGTGAAAGACGGGAGTAGAGATCGATGAATGGAGATATGCCAAAGCACTTGCCACCTCCTTTGCAATTCTTAACCGAACCGTCCAGGTCAGCGGGAATTCTTTGTCATTGTCATTGTGAATAAGGTCAAAGAGGGTTCCATTAGAGATGAATTCGTAAACCAGAAGAGGCACTTCTGTTTCTAGACAGCATCCAAGAAGTTTTACCACATTTCTATGATTGACTTGTGAAAGAATGACCACCTCATTGATGAATTCTTCCAATTGGCTTTTACCTAACTTCTTTGATTTCTTGATTGCTACGGTTCTTCCATCTGTTAGCATCCCCTTATAAACTGTCCCTTGACCACCTTCTCCAAGCACACGATTTGGATTGAATCCATCACTTGCTTTTCTTAATTCCTTAGCACTGAAAATCTTTTTCTTCTCAACAACCCCCTCGTCACTTGATATTTGTTGTTGTAACAAAAGACCGCCATTTAGTTTGAAGAATTTCTCTTTCTGCTTTTTTTTGTGCCATCTCTTCAGCATCTTGTACAACATAAAAACTCCAATCATCAAACATAACATCCCAAACACTGCTGCTAAACCTGGGAGAACAAAAACAGTATAATGTGAAATTCCAAGTTTAACAAATCGTAGTTAAAATGAAGGAAAATCACATAAGTGCACCAATCATTTGCACCTTGCGACTAATGTTATAAGAACCTATTGGGTCACACTCAATTGGTTAATTAATTTTGAATTAGTTTATGGTTATTAATTTAATGATAATTAAATTATTAATTCTATAATTAAATTAGTTAATATAGCAGTAATTATTACTATTTAGAGTTACATTATGGGTGCGTGATAAGCTGGAAATTAAGTGGTGGATTGAATGCAATTTGAGGGCTGTTTTGAGGGATTTAATGAGCTAATAGGCTAATTTTACTTGCAGGGGAGATTTCATAAGGAGAACAAAGAAAAGAGATTTTGGGCAGATTTTGGAAGAAGTTGGAAGCAGAGAAGAAGAAAATCTAATTGGACTAGATTGAAGAAATTAAGAAGGAAGAGAACAAAAAGATTTGGGCTTTATATTGAGACCCATAATTAATTTCTGTGAAAGGGAGTTTCCAAAGTTAATTAGGATTGGGCTTTAATATTTAATTTGTTTTTTTTGTTTGGCATTATGGTGGGCCGCCTTAGGAGGAGTATATATATTAAAAAACGTAGGTTTTAGAAGGGGACTTTGGTTTTTGTTTGGACAGACTTTGGTTGGGAGGATTTTGGCTACAGGGTCGGCAGACTTAGTCGGCGGACCAGGAGGAAATTTTGGCCAAAGACTTCCTGCGGCTATTAGTACTATTTTCTTCTTTCCTTTATTGTTTATGGATAAATTGTTTATTATGATTAGTTTTAATTTTAATTCGATTATGAGTAGTTAAATCTTTAATTCTAGTCAGAGGAATTACACCCTAGATGTGAATTAAATTGTGAGATCAATTTGTTCTGAATATCAATTGATTTTTGATTATTTATTTATTCTCCGTTTTGTATGTTAGATTATTTGGCATTAATTGAATAGCTGGTAGCATTCAATTCTTCCTAGGTAGTCTAGTCAACTCGAATACACGAGGTTCGGTATTCCTAAGAGTTTCAATTCAACTAATCACGTGGTACGTAGGTTAGCGTTTTAAAGGGAATAAATAATCAACGTGCAATTAAACAAGGTTTGATTAATTGTAAATTGAATTGGGTCCTAGACTATCGAAATCAATGTTCTAGGAGGTTCCAGGACAGATATTCGATTATAGATGCAGTTAACGGAGGTTCTTTAATTGCTGGGTTAATTTTATAGGACTGAACTGTTAGGAGGTTCCAATAGGAAAAACCAATATAATCAAGGTTAATCGGGAAAATTTGTGCGTCGAGGATCAATTTATCACATCAGGGTGGAAACAATTCCTTTGACTAGATCATTTCCTAAATTTGATTTAAGCAAATTCCTGTTTTCTTTATTAATTTTAATTGAAGTTTATTTAGTAGATTAAATTCTCAAAACCCCCCCTTTTGGTTACCAGTTTCTGATTTAATTAATTCACTACCCTGCTTCCTGTGGCGACGATCCTACTCACTGCTTGCTATTTTATTCTGTGTAGAGTAGGTATTTATTTTTGATTGGTTGACGACCCATCAGTGCGTTTGTTTTGTAGGAATGGAAATGAAAGCAATCAGATTTTGGATAACTCAATAATCATTAAAGGAATCTTATCACTTTGACTTGTTTGGTAAATTAGGACAACATTCATTAAAGTAAACTGATTGCCTATGACATGTGTTAATACGATATCTCCAAGTTATCAAATTCTGAATGCCTTTCTTTTATCATTTGAAAAAATAGTAATCGGAATCATTTTACGATTGTCTTATTCTCATTCCCACCAAACGAATACACTATGGGTATTATAACACCGGTGTTAATAGAACGCTTGACACACACTCTTCTAAAAAGATACCAGATCTGTTGGTAGCAAGCAGAAAAAAGAACCCAAAACCTTTGACCGAGTGGATATCAATGGTGGAGAGCCACTATTATTCCCTAGTCACTTAGTTTCTTAGACAATTTACAGTTGGAAATTTAGTTTCCAATATAGTTGGTTTAATACATAAAGTGGTTGTTGGGTTATGTTGAAACAGAAGTCAATTCAACTCTAATGCTAGCAGAGTCAGTATAACACTGAAAAGTAGCATTCATTGGTGTTGTGTCTTTTCTTCTAAAGGATACAACTGGTGTTGAGTCGTTTCTTCAAAATGGTACAACTCTAGTATTCAAACTCTTCATTGTCTAAAAGGTCTCTGCAAAAGTAACATATTTTGGTGTTATGTATTTTCTTTCAAAAGGTATAACTCAAGGGTTGAAACATTTCATTACCCAACAGATGTCTGCATTATAGTCTATAAATAGACTTCTTTCTTTGCAGAAAAATACACAACAAAAAACAGACCAACTCTCTTAGTTTCTTCAACTTCTTCTAAGGAAGTTACAACTTTGGAAGAATTTGATTGTTCTTTATATCTTGGGAGAGTAATTGTTTTGAACCCTGTTGTAAAATATAGTGAGGGCAATTGACACTTCGAGAAGAGTTTCACAAATGCCTAGGACAAGATCAAATCCCAATTTTTCTATTCTTTATAGATTGTCTTAGTTTGAGTTTTCTTAATCTTATATCATATTTCTATCAATCTGGAAGATTTAATCGATTATGTAGTTCACTCAAGTTTCAGTCATCAAGACAATCACTCAAAATATACAGATGTCGGACAAACTTGATGGTATAGGCACCAAGTACAACCGCTGGAAGGATCGTATGATGTTCTTCCTAACAGCCCTAAAGGTTGCCTATATTTTGGATCCCCCTGATGATATTGTGGAGGTCATTCAAATGCGTAAAAAGCATTAGTTGGATGAGATAGTGTGGAGGGGTCACATTCTTAGCAACGTGACATTATCCATCTACGAACTCCTCACCAAAATGGATGATCCTATAGTGATTTGGGAGGTTTTTAATTCAAAAGTATCTTGATTTTAAAATCTTTGACTCTCTTCCCTTATGGATCAAATTAACAATCTTCAAGTGATTGTTTCCAAGTTGACATCCGTATAGAATTGTGTGAAGAATTTCAAGTTGGAGCAATTATTACTAAATTGCCTCCAAAGTGAGTTGATTATCAAAAGAAAATGCTTCACAGAATTGAATCTCTAACTGTGTCTTCTCTTTGTAAGCATCTAAGGATTGAAACAAATGTTAGAAATTTGCACCACCTTAGTCTTGAAGATCCAAAAGTCAACGTTTTCACGGAAAATTCATCTGGTGGTAACAAGAGAAAAAAGGCTGATAGTTCTAAAGACAAGAAGAAATGTTGGATTTGCTACAATTGTGGAAAGAAATGTCGCTACAAGGCCGAGTGTATCCAACAAAAAGAGAAAAGGGACTACTACCCCTGGTGCAAATCTTGTGGAGGATAAATATGAGTTTGTGGCTTTGGCAACCAAGCTTCACATGTCAACTCCTTATTCATCTAAGAACTGGTGGTATGATTCCGGTGCAGCTATTCATGTTTGTAAGGACAAGAATAAATTTCAATCTTATAAAGAGGTTAAAGGACATGAAGTGATGGTGGCTAATGGAAAGACAGCCAAGGTGCAAAGCAAGGGTGTAGTACACTTAGATTTTACTTATGGAAAGAAGTTGATCCTCACAAATGTCTATTATATTCGTGACATGGTGAAGAATTTGTCTCTGCAGATATTCTCAACAAAAAGAGAATAAGGGCTGTTATGGAGTCCGACAATGTAATCTTGCCTAAGAATGGGATTTTTGTAGGGAAGTGATACTTTTGTAATGACATGTTTAATTTAAGTATCTATAAAAATGATATGAATAGTTCAGTTTATTCTGTGGTTCCTTACAATTTATAGCATGAACGATTAGGCCATATTAGTAATAAAGTTTTAAATTTATGTCTAAACGTTCTTTGATTTCCTGCGATAATTCCACACACAAACAATGTGAAATTTGTGTTCAGATAAAGATTGCAAAATTTTCTTTCCCAAAAGTGCAGAGAAGTACAACTTTACTTGAACTTGTACATTCTGATGTGTGTGAATTAAATGGCTTGTTGACTAGAGGAGGAAACAAATATTTCATTACCTTTATTGATGATTATTCATGTTTTGTATATGTTTATTTGATGAATCATAAAGATAAAGTATTTGGTTTGTTTAAGGTAGATAAAACTCTGGCTAAAAGTCAGTTAAACAAAAAGATCAATATTTTGAGAATTGATAGATGTGATGAATATCTCTCAAGTGAGTTCTCAAAATTTTGTGAAGATAGTTGTTTAGTGTATCAAACTAGTGCACCATACACTTCATAACAAAATGGTTTGTTGAAAGGAGAAAAATAGAACATTGCAAGATCTAGTGAATGCAATGTTACTACAGTCTGGTTTGCCAAATATTTTGTGGGGTGAAACTCATTTTGACTGCTTGCCACATGCACAATAGAATTCCTTCATTAAAAACGAAGGTTTCCCCTTATGAATTATGGAAAGGTAGAAAACCAAATTTGTCTTGTGTGAAAGTTTGAGGCTGTATTGCCTATTTTAGAGTCCTAAACATCAAAAGAACCAAGTTGGGATCTAAAGCACTAAAAGTGTGTTTGTAGAATATGCATAAAATTCTAAGGCTTATAAACTTCTTATTCTTGATTCTAATGTTATTGTGGAATCAAGGGACATACAATTCTTTGAGAATTTATTTCTTAAAAAATCTATGGTTCATGATTCTGAAGTTGATACAAGTGCTTCACCTAGTGATAATATTCCTTCTAGTCCTTCCAATGAAGTTAAAAGGAAACGAAATTATCCTACAACCTTAAGGAGAAGTGAGAGACCTAAGAAACCAAAAGGTCTACAACCCAACTTTGTGGCTTGTAGTTACATTGTTTTCTTAGTTAAAGGTAACAAAAATGGTCTTATGAATAAAATTCTTTTTCTACCCAGCATTGAACAGGATCCTAAAACCTATAAATAAGCAATGAGGTCTAGAGACTCAGCTTTCTGGCAAGAAGCAATCAATGACGAGATGGATTCTATTATGTCTAATAAGACCTGGGTTTTGGTTTATCTACCTCCGGGGTCAAAATTTATTGGTTGAAAATGGGCGTTTTGTCGTAAGTATGCTAGTAGTGGAGCAATACTTGCATATAAGGCACGTTTGGTTGCCAATTTTTTTTTTTTTTTAAATCCAGAATTGATATTCTATTTTTACCCTTTAAAAAACTAACAGATTTTGTATAAATTTAATTCTCTGTCGGATCATATATGAATACCCGATAAAAGTATGATGAGTAATACGTTTTAACAGTTTAATGGCCTATTAGTCAGGCAAAAAAGTTCAATAAAAGTATGACGAGTAATACGTTTTAACAGTTTAATGACCTATTAGTCAAACAAAAAAGTTCAGTGGCCAAAAGTATATCGTTTTAAGAGTTTAATGGCCTATTAATCACGCAAAAAAGTTCAATGGCCAAAAGTATACTATTGAACAAGGTTAGTCACCTATCAAGTTTTTAACCCAAATAGTTATAGAGTCTCTCCACCCATTGCCAATTGATTTTGTGTTGAATACTCGTGTTGAATCATTAAATTTAATATGGTAACAGAGCGGGTTTTGGCCTTTTGACTCACTAGCAGTATATTCGGTTCATTTGCCCATAATTTTGACATGTTAGTCTGACCCGACAGTATATCCGATTTGTTTGCCCATAATTTTGGTCTATTTGACTAACTCAATTGGTTTTGGGTTGGATATAGTTTCTCATTTAAAATTAATAGATTTTGTATTTTGATCATCAAAAGAAAAATATGAAATATATAAAAATTCTCATATCAACAAATTTTAAAATCTATTTGGTTCCAAGGAACATATATAAATTTTGTTATTAAAAAAAAAAAAATTTATAAGATTCCCTTGATAAATGCTATTAGAAGAATGTTTTTACAAAGTTTGTCACTAGACGATTTAGAATTCATTTCTACATAAGTTAATCTTATTGGTACCATGCTTTATTTCGTCAGGACATTCAATTTTGACTAATATTTTTAGACTTAAAAAAGGGGTTATTAGTTACCTTTTCACTTTTTGGGGCAATAGTGCATAGGTTTTGACAAAAATATTCTTTTATATAAAGGGGAAAACTGAGAGTATTGTAGAGTGTCATTTTAATCTGAGACGGTAAAGAGAAAGTACTGAGAGGATAACTAGTAATTCCTGCTAACAAACTGCTGTAATAATATGATTTTCATATTCGCATGCATAAGAATAAACTAACCTGTATAAATAGGCCAGGGTGGTGGAACGATAGCAGTGCATCCTTTTCCATCGTTTCTCCCATCCCCATAGTACCCACTATTGCAGCTGCATGTATAGTTTCCCATTGTATTAATACAGGCGCTGTTGTTTGCACAATTGTTAAGAGTTGAATCTTCACATTCATTAATATCCGCATGTAGAGTTTGAAATGGAAAAAAAAAAAAATGGTAAGCAGATGAGTGATGTGAATGACAAATATTATTTCCCACTGTTTTTCTATTATTATTTTAAAAATAATAATTATATTTATTAGAATATTTTAAAGGCCAAAATGTTTTTTTGGTTCTTTATAATTGGTCTTGTCTCACTTTTGGTCCCTTATAATTTTACAGGGACCTTTTTAATCCCCCAACATTAATTTATTAGATATTTTAATCCCTTTTAACGGGAATTTTGGTCAACAAACGGTTTGACCAAATTTAGTATTAGTTTTGAAAACTTTTGTGTTAAAATTTTTTTTTCAAAGGCCTTTGTATAATTTTTTTTTCTACTTCTTCCTCCACCACCACTCATTCTCCTTGCCGCCACCAGAAACCACCAACGCCGCCGCCGGGAGCTCGATATACCGATCTCAATCGCCAGGATCTCCCCGGCGATCGAGATGGGGACGTGATTTAAATAAAAAAAGCATTTTGGCCTATTTTAAATCAAAATATATAAAATTGTTGTTATGTGACCCTTTAAATCTGCATCACATCGTGGAGCCTCAAAATAATTATTTTTTTCACTATCATTACTGTATAGTCTTAAATCATGAGCACATGAATGATGCGGCTGAATATTGATCAAATATTCATATAAACTCATCTTATAAATCAAGTTTAAATTTTTCAAACACAAGAACGCATGAAATTTCCAACCAAAACCAGAGGACAAGTAAAGAAACGAAATTATATCAGCAATTAAGTTAATTATTATACCTTGGCAACCATTAGCAGAGAGATAGGGGTTGCCATGGAAACCATCCTTGCACCAACACCGATAACCTAGAGCTCCATCCGGATCAACACAGAGGCTATTTTCAGCTTTACAAGCATAAGTGGTTAAGTTCTTCACAGCCACTTCACATGTCTGATATGCAGCAACCCAATCCAGGACAACAGGGACACTTATAGACGTGTTGAAATTGGTGAGATTCTGAGCAAAGAACTTGAAAGCTGATTCTTCGATTACAAAGCCATAACTGCAAGGATTGAAACCCAAGACATAACTGTGTTTGTTATAGCTAGACAAGCGGACACTCATATTCCAAACTCCATCAGGAATAGATGTCTGGCAACAGCCAATTCCCGAACAAGCACCATCTTCAACATCTTCCTTGTAACCACATACAGACATACAACCGGTGGTGTATGTTATTTCATTTACGGTTGAGCCGTTGTCACTGTAGCCCGTAACTACAGCATAAGTGTCGCAGCCAATTGCTGTGAACTTATTGGCTGTAGTGTTGAAAACCATCGGTGGAGCTAAGGTCATCCATGTACCAAAATAATCTGGCGGATCATAGCAATCGTATCCAATATCATACATAACGCGTAACTGACCCCCGAGAGATATATCTTTTACAAAGATTGTACTGCCCGCTATAACTGGTTGGGGAGGGTCGACTACTAGTACATCACTGGAAGAGTTGATGCATTTGATGTGGAATCCTTCGTCGAGAAAACAACCTTCGGTAATACCAAATGGATATGGAATGCTGACATTTCCACAATGATCCTCGCAGCCAGGCTTCGCAATGGGATATGGCGACAAAGTACTGGAACTGGAAAAGGATATCATCAACAAGAAAACCAGCAGGAAAATGAGTTTTAAGATGAAATCAGCTGCAGAAGCCATGGACTCAATTCTGGCTGTTTATTTTGGGTGATTGCAGTATTCTGGTTTTGCCTATCCATATATTTCTAGTTCGGCTTGTTCGGCTGATGGCACTTGACTATCTATTTTGATTGGCCAACTAAAGTCGACGCGGGTCAACCCTCAAGATAGGACAGAGTTTAAGCACGTGGGACCCAAATATTCACTATACTAAATGGCCAAAATAAATGGAATAAATACTGGGCTCCAAGACTTGACTTTGATGCAACATGCCAGAAACTGAATATAGTGCGCAAAATGGATGTGCAAGGTGCAAATGCCTTGCATAACCCCCTTGCACACGGCTGGTGCTGCAGCGTTCTAAATCTGTAGTTGATTGTTTTAAAGCACTTATATATATATATATTTATTAAAATTAAATTTAAAAATTACATAATTTATTTTAAAACATAACGTATTACCTTTTTCTGTAGCTTTTTTTGATGCTATAAGTTATTGAAAATTATCTAAACATTTGAAAGATGAAATTTTGTGAGGGCGGGAGTATGATGATGGTAAGGAGTGACGGTTATAAGTTAGTGAAGATGAAATGTTTATTATATATATAAAAACATATATATAAATTTATATATATATATCAAAATAACTAAAACGGTAAAATTAGAATTTAATACAAAAGAGCAGGCTGTAACAAGTAAAAGTGGGTGGATGAATAACACTTCACAAAATAAATATTCAATTGGGCTTTATATTTTAGACCCAAAATTAATGAATTTATTATTAATATTATTTTAATTATTTTCCAAAATCACATAGAAACTTGTTATATATTATAATATAGATGTGGAGCCGCCGTTAGAGGTTAGTATATATATATTAGATAGTATTAGTACGTATGTTTAAGTTTTTGCCCAGGAAATTTCGGCGGCCACTACTCTTGAATTTTGGCTTCGGCTAAGTTTTCTTTTCTTTTTAGTTTTTATTATGTATTTTAATTAGGTTTTGATAGTGCTTGGATTTGATTAACCAATAAATTATTTAATTTCATATTATGATTACGTGTTAATTATTTGTTGGATATTTATTGTGATTTATGTTGTTTGATTTATATTACAGTCAAATAATTTGCCTAGAACTTTTAAGTTTGATATAATATAATTTCAATTAGGATAATCCCGTAAGGGCTTACGAATTTGCTAGTTAGAATTGAAGAGGTTGAAAAGGTGAAATCTTTTAAGGCCTACAACGCTAATAAGGCAATGGTTTGCAGCAATAATAGGTTAAATTAATTAATGTGATGAATTGACTAATAAGGTTGGTGAATTAAATTGATTTGAATTGAACCTACTAATTGGTGAGACGCTGACATGTTGATTTAATTTGCATATTTGCATCCAATTATCTTTAACTCTTGTTTTGTAAAACACTATGAGATTAAAGCATTTTTTGGGGGATTCTTATCTAAATACTACGTTAGTAATTTTGTTTATTTTGTTTAGTTTTATTTATGTTGGTTAGTTTGATTTGTAAATCAATGCCAAAAAAATCCCTTCTAGACTAGATAGTGGAAAAGAAGTTAGTACTAGTACATAGTCTCGGAGAAGACAACCCTATTCACTATTGTACTATCAAAACTGTTAAAAGTAGGTCTTTTATATTTGTTGGTTTGACACACACAAAATTTTTGGCGCCGGTCTTGGCTCGACTCCCCTCCGTCCATCCATTTATATCCCGGTGAGAAGAAACCAAAACGAAAAACCCTTTCTTTTTTTAAAAAACAAAGCAAGATTCATCGGAACATTTCCGTGAATCCGGTTTCCCGGTAGTATACTATGAAGCCCGGAAAAGAAAACAGTCAATTTTTTTTCTTTAAACCAAAGTTTCCGTTTTTTCCGACCATCGGGTTACTTCGATCCAAATCGTTTTTCTGGAGAAATCAAAACAAAACACCAGTTTCCAGCCATTCAACGCTTTCGGGAAAAACAAGAACAAAATATGGAAAAATAGGACCTTCAAAAACCCGAAAAGAAAAAGAAAGACTTGGTAAAATTATTCCAGCAAAACCTTGAAGTAACCCAAACCAAATCATTTGCTGATGCCCCAAACCAATTTCTAAAACCGGCCAATCTCCGGTAGGCTTCAAAAAAAACTTGAAGTAACCTAGAAAAGAAGTATTCCCGTTTCCAAAACAGGTACAACTTTCAAGGTAAATAAACCCAGAAAAATGTAAGTTTCTTTTTTCCTTTTGAAACTAAATTCTCAAATCGAGTTTATGAAAAATCAATTTTAAAACAAACCATTTGTTTTAATATTAATTTTAATGTTAACACTAAAATTTTGAACCTAACTCTGATACCATTGTTAGGATCTAGGGATGGTTTATAAAATTTTTACGCAGCGAATTTTCTAAAGTTCATGTCTAATCTGATTTTAGTGTTAATTCAATTACGATTCAAAACTTGTAAAGCTTATCCTCGAAGCGTAATCGGTGGCCGACGTCTGGATCCTAATTTGATGTTAGACCAAAATCCTTCCTCGTATTCACCACCACAGATTCTTCCCGGAAAAACCCTCTACTCTCAAGCACCGGAGCCTCACAGAATGGTTGCTAGCCCATTCTTTCCTGCAGAGAAAGTTATTTGGGAAAAATTTTTGTTTTGGTAAAACTGTTTTCTCAAAAGAAAAACCGTATCAATCTGACTCACATATCCTCGGGATATATTGAGTCAGATAATACCAAATTAGTAAAATAAAAAATAATATTAATTCAATATTACTTTCTACTAACTTGGGTTTTACCAAAACCATGGATGAACCAAATGATCCATAGATCAGGCTGATGGGTCAAGAACCACAATTGCAATTAGGTCCCTTGATTTATCAGCCTTTCCTAATTATTTCTAGGTACTTAATTAACTCTTAATTAATACGACAGAACTTTTCTAATAATATTTAATTAAACTATTTAATTAAATATTATTTATCTAATTATAACAATTACACTTAGTGCAGGCAAGATTATTTATTATGTATCATCGAACTCTCTTACGAGCAATTCTGTAGGTCCATTCCAAATTGGCAATGGATTAAATCTAATTGATTAATCCATAAGTCATTAGTGGTCTCTAGCAAGACATAATGACTACCCAATTCAGAACGGAGGGTCGAATGATGATTCAACACAACCTTCCGAGCATATTACGTACGATCCTCTACATCGATATCAGTTTAGCATAAGGCATGTAACCATTATTTTTATTTAACTAAACATTTACTTGATCTCTTAGTGACACTGATTCTATTCAAACAAATGATAACACTTATAATTTCTCGGGCATGGTCATGCACTTCTCAGTTCACTATCAAGTGGCCAAGATATCATCTCTCACTTAAGAGAGACTTGTAGTCTCATCACTTCACCTACATACCTTAGCGTGAATTATAGTGTACCCAATCATACCCATACTTGGCAACCTGTTACGGCCTCGTTAGGCGTATGTCAAAGCACACTATACTTCACCTAAGACCGTGTAGTGATTTCTGGTATAAGGATCCTCATACAAATACTACTCAAAAAAATCACTCATGATCTAAGCAATCCATGGAGTGTTTCTTTTGGAGGATCGATTTCATGCATTCAAACATGCACAAGAATATTACATTCATGAAATTAACTCATATGATAAATCATCAATCAAATGACAAATGTCTATATAGCCCTTGAAAGGGCACATACTCCAACAGCTGGACAGTAGAGAAAGTTGCTCGCGACATGCCCATGTTGAATGTATTCGATTATTTGGGGTGGCTGGACAGTAGAGAAAGTTGCCTACGTCAATTCTTTCAATCATTTGGGAGGGCTGGAAAGTAGAGAAAGTTGCTCGCGACATGCACATGTCAACTCCAAAAAACAAAAAAATATTTTCTAATGTTTTTATTACTTAGAGTTTCTTTCCTCTTTTCTTTCTTATTCAGTCCAGCAGCCATACATGTCGGTCCTCAAGCGGCAACACCACCGGCCACCACCCGACCTGACACTAGCAACGTCGGTGGCCCAACTCTTCACCCCACCCCCTTTCCACCACCCTCCTCCATTGCCCAGTGCCGACAGTTTGGCTGAGAGTCGCACTGTCCGAAGCCGCGACCGTCCACCAGTAGCGAGGACCCAAGCCCCAATTTTTTCCTTTCGTTTTTCTTTGTGAATTTCCTTAATTTGAGGGATTATTTGAGTTGGGTGCTGAATTTTTAATTCCTTTTTGCAGTTGATTAATGGTGAGAATGCAGGCCAAGGCCAAGAGGCCCCACTAGAGAAGGAACGATTAGCTCAATGGCATTCAAAACATAATTCAAGAAATGAACTCAAACCTTCACACTCATTGCGCACATGTGGGCTTGAAACCACCAATTCCTCCACGATAGAGAAGCTTCTCTTTCCCTTACTAACTTTTTTTTATTATTTTTATTATGTCTTGGTGGTGTTTGTTTTTGTGATCCTGTTTATGTCTATTTTTCTACATTGGGGACAATGTAGAGTTTTGGTGTGGGGGGATTGTGTGTTATGATTATTGTATTTAGGGATGGATTTTGTGTTTTATTGTGTTTAGAGTCTAGGTGTGGGGGGAGAAGTTATATGTTATATGTTTTGTGTTGGAAAATCGATATGCAATGTGTGATTTGGGTAAGGTGAGGATGAAATGTAGGGAATAATAGTAGTATTATGTGTTGGATGACTATAACTTTTCCTTATGATGATTCAAATGATGATGCTTGCTTGGTGACACCAAAAAGCTCTACAAAGTAAGATTTGAGCATTAATGAGCAACATTCTTTCTTGTGCTCAATTATTTTTTTGTTTTAAGAGTGCTTCATACATAGCTAGCATATTCTAGAACTTTTTTTGTTATGCATGTTGTCATTGCTTGTGAATTCGATGTACAAAGATGATAAAGGCATTAAGATAAACCAATTTTGGCTTGCTTTAAAATCCAACCTTCTATGCTTACCATTAGTTAACCTCTTTGAAGTTTGGATTCTATTCTTTGATTGTAAAGCCACTGAAATAAAACCTAGTCCTATGTTTAGCTTTCTTTTTCTGTCTAGTTATTGGAAGCAGTTTATAATTGATTGTTAACCTTGGTTTGTGGTATGAATGCGGACATTGCAAGGCAATAGTAGCTCATAAAGAAATAAGTGTGCTCTGAAGGAAAACAGAACAAGCCCGGGCTAAATCGAAAACCTCACTTTCGTGCAATGCATTCCAGAATCGGAAGCTTTCGACTAAGCTCAGGCTCAAATTCATTTACCTACGAACGGATCTTGGCTTATACTTATTTAATTTATTAAAACGACATCTAACACACAAAGATTTCATCTTTAATTAAAAACGGAAGGATTAAAGATTATACCTTTGTAGCGAAGTCCAACGCAATAAGAAAAATCCATCTTTATGCGATTTCCACACGAAATCCAAAAGATAACTCCGAGAAAATTTCGAATATTGCGTGGGCAATAATCTATCAAAGTCTACTTGTTCAGCCCATGAAAACCCACAAGGAAATTCCTCTAATCGAACTCACAACGACCCAAAATCTGGCCACAACCTTCCCTGCCCAGAATTTTCTTGCGCCGCAAGCTTCCTGCTGCCGGACTATTATGAACGCAGCCCGATCGCCTTAGCTCAGCACCCACCCAGCCGTGATCTAGACAATCTCCACCAAGGATCACCAATAGAGATCAACGTGGTGAAGATCGAATCAACGCGCGGGTAGAACACCAAACTTCCAGCGCTGGGAATAATGAAAACCCACAGTCCGACGGAAACTATATGCAGCTGTCCGGCGGAAAATCTATACAGCAGCCCGACGGAAATAACCAAATAATCGAGAAGATGTGACCTTTGGGCTGAGTTCAATCCGAGGAGTGAGATAGCTAGTTCGTTTTTGAAAGAAAACTTCAAAAAGAAGAAGTTCTCTCTCTAGAACTTTCTCACTCTAAAAGCAAGACTTGTCTTGCAAGAATTCCCTTAGCTTTCTTTTGACTCAAGTTTTCTATTTATAGGAGCTCTAATGGAGACCTAATGGGCTCTCGACTTGGGCCTTTTAATTTGACTTTCGTTGACCGCTAAATCTTTCCCGACTAATCAACTCCAATCGACCCATTCGAATTAATTTCTTAACCCACTTCATTAATTTAATTTAATCGAACCCTTAGAATTAATTAATTCAAATAGAATTAATTTCTTAATTCACTTTGTCGATTAAATATTAATTAAACCTTTAGGATTAATTAATTCACCTTGTCGATTAGTCAAACGCATAATTAGTCGTACCACTATCGGACTAATTATGGAACTACCGCTCAAAAATGACTTTACATCGCGCCATTATATTTTATTCTATCTCCCCACATTCAAGATCTATTGCTCGTCGGTTTATCAATTTACTGACAAACTAATTCACCGACTTCTTGGTATCCGAGATTAGTACCACTCGTCCTTTTATTATACCGGACATAAAGTCCACCGGCCAGGTTTAGTATAATAGACCTTACGAGCTCATCTCGGGAGCACCATCAACCCGGCGAATCGGTACGTGGATTCCTCCGACTAGCAACGGCACATAAGAAGCTAAACACCGCATACCTAACCTACCGAGGTATAGGCCTCAATTGACCGCACTCTTTGGCAAATCAAAGCATACAATATCCAACTCTCACGCCCATCCTAATCTCGGGATTGAGAGACTGAATACTAGGACCGAATTGACTATGCCGATCAGTATAAGTCAATTCTATCCAAACTGGTCGTGCTCAATATGCCCCGGGCATATCCGTGTGGTTTAAACTAGTCCAGATAAACTAATTTCCAAACCACATGATAACCTATACCGATAGTATGTTCAGACTATCTCGGTTACGAGCATACTTTTTATATATCAATACTTTAACCAATAACGATATCTACTGTGTCTTTCCACACCCCGTTATCTAGTTCTATGATATAAAGGAACAAATTTATACCGAAACAAAATGATATGTCATCTGTGGATATTAGTTTTTGATACAAGCCATAACTTTTCTGTATTCAAAACTAACATGCTCTGCAATGTAAAGATGCCTATGGATGAAATAAAGGCACAAGGGTTGTTGAGAAAAAAAATGAAAATGAAAGAAAAAAAATAAAAGAAGCCAATATAAACAAATTCCAATGAATTTGTGTGGCTAGAAAAAAGAAAAAAAACAGAAAAAGAAAGGAAGTGAAGGAAGAGTTAGGTTGAAAATCTTATGGGTTACTATTGTCTTGCATGGGACATGCACGGTAAGATGTTGGAAAGTTGACAATTAAGTATGTGCTTTCTTTTATAACTGTAGCGTATGTTTTATCTTTTGTTTATCTCACCTTGTCCTAAGCCCCATTATAACCCTTGACGAAAACCTTTTGATTTGTACTTTGGATTAATTTGAGTGATGGTAATGTGATATATTTGCAAGTTTATGGCAAGAAAAATGCAATTTGATGAATTTGATTGATTATATGTCCCCTAAACACTTTTGAGTGCATGAAAGATTACTTGAGAGGTGGATGTCACTCTTGCTTGTTATTTGAGTTTGGAGAGTTATGAGAAATTCGGTATAGTCATTGCAAATGCATGGTACTATGAAAATTTTTCTATGTAGATTGCAAGTCTTGCTTGGTTGTATATTGCATATTGAGGATCCGTGTGTTTGTTTGTTTGTTTCTTTTTCTTGTTGAGTCTTGAGTCATGTTTGGGAACAAGTATTGTTTAGGTGTAGGGGATTTGATCAGTCCGAATTTAATGGTTGGATTTAGGGAAATTTGAAGGCCAAGTTGATTAATTTTATAACTTAATGGGCTATATTTTGAATGCAGGAAAAGATAGACTTCGATGGAGCTGAATATGTGTTTTGACCATATTTTTGAAGGAAATCGAGAGTTTGGGCAGACTGATATCAAGTTGGACTCACGCGGAGAAGTATTTGTGACGAAAATAAATATTCAATTGGGCTTTATATTTAGTTCCAAAGTTAGTGAATTTATTATTAATATTATTTTAATTATTTTTCAAAATCAAATAGAAATTAGTTTTATATTATAATATAGATGTGGGGCCGCCGTTAGAGGTTAGTATATATATTAGATAGTATTAGTACGTAGGTTTAAGCTTTTGCCCAGGAAATTTCGGCGGCCACTACTATTGGATTTTGGCCTCGGCTAAGTTTTTTTTTTTTTTTTTTTTTCTCCTTTCTTTTAGTTTTTATTATGTAATTTAATTAGGTTTTGATAGTGTTTGGATTGGATGAACCCATAAATTATTTAATTTCATAGTACGATTATGTGTTAATTATTTTTTGGATATTTATTGTGATTTATGCTGTTTGATTTATATTATAGTCAAATAATTTTTGTAGAACTTACGAATTTAAGTTTGATATAATATAATTTCAATTAGGATAATCCGGTAAGGGCTTACGAATTTACTAATTAGAGTTGAACAGGTTAAAAGGTGAAATCTTGTAAGGCTTAGAACGCTAATAAGACAATGGTTTGCAGCAATAAATATGTTAAATTAATTAATGTGATGAATTGACGTGAATTCAATTGATTTGAATTGAACCTATTAATTGGTAAGATGATCACATGTTAATTCAATTTGCATATTTGTACCCAATTATCTTTAACTGTTGGTTTGTAAAACACTATGAGATTAAAATTTTTTTAGGGGATTCTTATCTAAGTACTACGTTAGTAATTTTGTTCATTTTCTTTAGTTTTATATATGTTGGTTATTTTAATTAGTAAATCAATTCCAAAAAAAATCCCTTCTAAACTTGATAGTAGAAATGATGTTAGTACTAGTAAGAGACGACCCTACTTACTTTTGTACTATCAAATCTATTAAGAGTATGTCTTTTATATTTGTTGTTTTGCCACCCATCACGGTCAAAAGCTTTTTCCATGTCTAACTTAATGATCAAGTTTAAACCAACATCCTTATTTTCCAGAAAGCTTGTCAAACCTTGGGCCAACAAATGTTCTCAATTATGCTCTTGCCTTGCATAAAACCTATTTGTTTATGAGAGATGATCTTGTGAAGAACTTTCTAGAGCGGATTTTTTAGAACTGTGAAGAGGATCTTGCTCACAAAATTACAGAGACTGATCAGCCTGAAATCTAAAAATGTTGATGTTTCTTGCTTTTTTGGGATGAGAGTAATAAACGCGCTTCCTAGAGCCCTCGGAAATGGGACCCCGTTGAAGAACTCCACGCACGCAGAATTAATATCTTTTCTAATTCCTAAGCGTTCCTGAAGAAGGAGCCGGAATACCCGTCAGGCCCAAGAGCGCTGTCTTCGGCCCTGTCAAAGACTGCTTTTTTGATTTCCTCATCCACCACAACCTTCATAAGACTCTCTCTATCTTCATCATTCAGGATTTTAGGGATATTGTCTAACAGCTCATCCATCATTTCAGGGGCAGGGGGCTCTTCTGCTGATAGGAGCTTTTTGAAAAAGGTTTCCGCGTGATCCTCAATTATCTTTCTATCTGTATTCCACTCCTCCCCTACTTTGATCTTATGAATGCTTTGGTGGGTTGCCCGATATGGCGTGAAAGAAAGCTGTGTTCCTGTCTCCCTCCCGAAGCCATTTGATTCTGGATTTCTGTCTAAAGAAGTCATCATGTTATCTGAGGCAATGGAAGAATTTCGCTTGGGCTTTAGAGTGATCCTCATGGGTAGAGTTAGTCGGGTTCTCTTGGAAAAGTTTCTCCTTTTGTTGGATGATTTCTTCACTCTCTTCCAGGTTTCTGAACACATCCCCAAAGGTTGACTTGTTCCACTATTTTAGAATAATCTTCAATCTCCTCAGTTTGATAGTAAGAGCCATCATACCACACCCTTGGACAGGTAGCCCCCAATTACCATTTTCCAAAATCCTGGACGCCTCATCCACATCGTCTGGAACCAGAAACGCTTAGGACCTGATTCAGAAACCATTTTTCCTTGATATAGCATCGGACAGTGATCCGAGCCAGCCCTTGAAAGTTTGTGAACTATCGAAGTTTGAAACTTTTCCAGCCATTCTTGGGAGAATAAGAATCTATCCAATTTCTTCAAGATGAGGCCAGGGTTCTTTTTCCACTCCAAGTGTATTGATACCCAATTGCCGAGATTTCCTCAAGTTCAGCCTCATTGATGAAATCATTAAATTCCTCCATGGGTCTCTGGACCGGAAGGGATGATCTTTTGTACTCATCAATTTTTCTAATTATGTTCTAGTCTCCCCCTGCTGCCCAAGGCACACCTAGACAATCCTTCCTAAATTCCAATAGCTTCTCCCATAACTCCCTTAGCTTAGTGTAGCTGGTGCTGGCATAGATCCAGCTGAAGAGAACAGGACATGGTAACAAACCGTGCTAAATTTCACCACAGATCACATGATCATCCTCCAAAAGAAATCTAATTTTCATAGCCTTTTTATACATAATCCATATCTTTCCATTAGGATTAGAAAGGGCAAAATCAAAATGTAATCTACGAGCAAAATCCAAAATTCTACATTTATCCACAAAAGGTTCTATGATGCACACCACAGAAAAGTTATATTTAGAGCACAGTGTTTTGAGTCTCCGCATAGATGCCAAATTGGCAATCCCTCGGATGTTCCAAATTAGATGTGTATACATTTAAATAATGGGGGAGCCACGAACCTGACTTTGGACCGGTCCAGACAGCGAGCAGTGTTGTTGTTCGAACCTTTCCCTTTTTTTGGATGTATGCCCCCTTTTTTTCTTCTGAACTGGGATGAAATCATTCTCCTCAATGCAGAGGGCTGGGTCATCCAGAGAGTAGTCTAAAGCTGCTTCGATCTCAGAGTCTTCATTGAAGCTTGTAAAGTCCATAATTAATTGGTCTACCTCCTTCGGAACTGAGGCAGATCTTGTTAACCGATGTGCCTCAGGGATTTCTGGCAATTGACTAAGTCCAAGAACTAAATCTATCTCTGCTGCAAATTTTTTAATTTCTTGAATATCCTTTTTCTCCTCTGTTCCTTCTAAAGGGGTGGAAATGTTTTCCTTCTCCTTCGATGAATTCATCTCTGACACTGATCTAAGTTCTTCAATTGAGGGATGGCTGATGGGGCTTTAGTTGAGTACTTGGTTCTCCCAAAAACCTTTTCCAAGGTCGGATTTAGAGGTTGCTCTTCGTTTGTATTGAAATCTATTCTCTGGATTCCCAATTGAAATGCTTCTTGCAAAACAGGCTTTGGGGATTTTTTTGACTGCTCCTTTTGAGATAAGCTTGGAATTGGGGGGATAGGATTGGGGATTATAATTGCTAGATTTTTCTCCTTCATAGTTAATCCCAAAGGCCCGGCTTCATTGCCCTTTTTTCCGAAATCACCACTTCTTTGCCTGCTCCTTCCTTTGAAATTTGTGCCTCTAAATCAACACTTTTACAGTCCTTCAGACTATGACCAATTTTCTTACAGTTGACACAATATTTTGGGATTTTTTCATACGTAAAGTCCTGCTCCATAATTCTTCCATGCTGCTCTATTGTGATACTCTTAGGGAGATATTTTCGAACCTCCACTTCCACACACACCCTAGCGACAGACGGTCGGGATAAAAGCAAAGTTGCTTTGTCGACTTAGAGAGGGGTACCCACAGTC
The DNA here is from genome assembly GCA_030378225.1 of Knoxia roxburghii. Lineage (NCBI taxonomy): Eukaryota > Viridiplantae > Streptophyta > Magnoliopsida > Gentianales > Rubiaceae > Knoxia > Knoxia roxburghii. The sequence goes on along the minus strand of CM059422.1, from coordinate 39,902,424 downwards.
GAAGCAATTGAGAAAACTGAATCTTGGTTGACATATTACACTGGAAGCTGCTCTAACGACACCCAGACTGGAGCAAAAGGTGGATGTTCCTCAAACTGGAAATGCGGCGTCCATTTGAGCACTCTAAGTTGAAATCTCCCGATTAACCAGATGGTTTTCATCCAAAATTTTTGATAATCCTCCTCCAATTTGAACCGAATGAGGATGTGTCTCTGATTAAGAAGGCCAATCTCGTACTCTCCATGGAACCCTAGTTTTGCAAACTCCTTTATGATCTCCGCCATCCCTTGTCTCCCTAAGAAGAATTTCCTCTCTAACGAGAGTCTATGGAGAGCTAAAAGTTTCTCCATCTCTTCCTTATTGTAGATGAGATGCGGCTTTCCATCTTTGTATTGGACAGGCTTTGGGTTTTTGGCGAGGGGTTGGGTTTGATTTTGGAATAGGCTGGCGAAGGATCTATGGTTTGGATGATGAGGGTTTTGGGGGCCACCAGATACTAGTACAAATTTGGCTTATTGACACATGTCAAAATGTCTTAATATATAAAAATTTATCACATTTTGGGCTATTGTGACACGAAATTTTGGTGTACTTATATGATGTCATAATAATAGGTCTAACAGTTATCAAAACACTATAAAATGTCAAGATATGTGCTTAAGAGTATTATATTAGACAATGATTTAAATATATATAACATATGTAAATGTTGTAATAAAGTGTGTATTGTGACATTTTGTATTATTTGTGTAGACCTCCGTTTTTACCTACGAGCAGTCTGGAATTCGTGTCCACAAGCATGGGCGTGCGCTCACACACAAGTTCAAGCTATTTTGGCGCACACGCACGCGAGTGAGACGTGACGTATAATATAGAGTAGGAATTTCAATACTCATTAAAAATAATTTACATAAATAGTAATATACACTCCTCTCCTTTTTCGATGTGGGACTAAGGTTCTCTTATTATTATCACATTATATAGTGCATAAATATAAATAAAAAAATTACATATATTTGATAATGTTTATAATTACACTTATTAATGTGTTATAATCTAAAATAAATAAATGTGATAATACATTTGATATAAATTACACTAAACAATGTTATTGTATTCCCAATACATTACACTTGTTGATGTTATAATTCAAATATATTATTACAACTACGTCAAATGTCAAAATAAGATTTGATTTGGTGTTTTAATAACATATTTATAGAGACATCAATTATGTAATATTCTATTAGGTAGTAAATTAGTGTGCTAATAGAGACCAATTATCATATTTCGTGATTGGTGTGATAATATAAGTGTGATAATAAGGCAATTTTGTACTAGTGGGGATCCGGTGGCTCCATCGGAATCAGGCAGACGAACTGGGTCGGTGGATGTTGTTTAGGCAGACTCTCTCTATTCTCTCTCTCGTAATATTCCTCTATGTAAATATTATATAATACACATGCAAGTTTGTTAAAATATATGTATAAATATCAAATAATATATATACAAATTTAGTATACTTAGAAATATACATAATATACATGCTATAGTTTTAGAATATACATATAAATATTACATAATATACATTTGAAGTATCGTGAAATATACGTAAATATACATGTTTAAAATTTAATGTGTATTTTTTAAAAACATTTCTATTTTAAAAGTAGAAACTGCAGTAGTCATAATAACTTATAATAAAAAATTTATAAGTCATAATTAAACATAACTTTAAACTTCAAATAACTTTTTTTTTTTATTATTTCAAATAACTTATTTGTTTCACATTCATCATCAAAATAATAAGTAATGAGATCATAGTTCTAATAGTGTCCTAACTCCCAATCAAGAAACTCAATCAAACACAACTTTAATATCCTCTGATCACATCTCTAATCCACTAAATATATCAATCAAAACCATCCGGAAAGCAAGTAATGATTATTTATAAAGTATTTTTAAAATATACATAATAATTTTTGTCTAAACATATAAGTATTTTTAATCTATAAAACACTTCAAAAACTCTATAAAAACTTATCAAAACAAAGGCTCAAAATGTATCTGACAGTAATGGAAATGTATGCGATTCACTTGCTAAGATTTCGATCCCAAATGTCCATCGACCACTAAATTCTTCTTCAATGTAATTTTTTCTGCTTGGGGAATTTGCTGGAACAGTTGAATCTAGGTTGGACATTTTAATGTTTTCCAACTCAATGGCGACTTCTCTCATGGATGGCCTTCTCCTACCATTCAAGTTGACGCATCGCTGTGCAAGTTTAGCAACTGCATAAACCTGTTCTTCATTTTCCTCGTTTACAATTTCAGGATCAAGTATTACTTTAAGACAACTCTTTTCCATGCATTCCAGAAACCTACTTGCCAGACCTGAATTATGATTTTCTCCCTGTTGTGCTAAAATCGGCTTTTGCCTTGTCAAGAGTTCAATAAGAACAACTCCAAAACTGTAAACATCACTTTTATCAGTGAACTGGCTGGACTGGAAGTATTCAGGATCCATGTAGCCAAAAGTCCCCTGGACACGGGTAGTCAAATGGGTTTGGTCAATTGCAACAGACCTAGAAGTTCCAAAATCTGAAACTTTAGCTATATGACTTCCGTCCAAAAGTATATTACTAGATTTGATATCTTTGTGATAGATAGGAGTAGAGATCGATGAATGGAGGTATGCCAAAGCATTTGCCACCTCCATTGCAATTTTTAACCGTATGGTCCAGGTCAGGGGGAACTCTTTGTCACTGTCATTGTGAATAAGGTCAAAGAGAGTTCCATTAGAGATGAATTCATAAACCAGAAGAGGCACTTCCGCTTCTAGACAACATCCTAGGAGCTTTACCACATTCCTATGATTCACTTGTGAAAGAATGATCACCTCATTGATGAATTCTTCCAATTGGCTTTTACCTACCTTCTTTGATTTCTTGATTGCCACGGTCCTTCCATCCGTTAGCATCCCCTTATAAACTGTCCCTTGACCACCTTCTCCAAGCACACGATTTGGATTGAATCCATCACTTGCTTTTTTTAATTCCTTAGCACTGAAAATCTTTGTCTTCTCAACAACCCCTTCGTCACTTGATATTTGTTGTTGTAACAAAAGACCGCCATTTAGTTTGAAGAATTTCTCTTTCTGTTTTTTTTTGTGCCATCTCTTCAGCATCTTGTACAACATAAAAACTCCAATCATGAAACATAACATCCCAAACCCTGCTGCTAAACCTGGGAGAACCAAAACAGTATAATGTGAAATTCCAAGTTTAACAAATCGTAGTTAAAATGAAGGAAAATCACATAACTGCACCAATCAATCATTTGCGCCTTGCGACTAACGTTATAAGAACCTATCGGGTCACACTTAATTGGTTAATTAATTTTGAATTAGTTTTTTTTTTTTTTTTTTTTTTTTCATTGCAAGAGGTAAAGATTATACAAAATCAGTGTGCCTCCTACAAGATTCAACCCCTTTACAAAAACAAAAAGTGACGCCCTTAACAAAAAACAGGGGTGGATGCTACTATTTACAATTTCATCTAATCTGCCTGTTAAATTGGGATTTAATATGCACTTACTTAAATCTTATAGCTGGAATTGCTGCAGTTTCGAGATTGATGAGACCTATGAGCCTTTGAGGAATTGATCTAGGTGAAGTATATGCAACAGAGGTTCCTTTAGCCCCCAATCTGGCCAATAAATCCGCCTGTTGATTTCCCTCCCTGACTATGTGTTTGATAGCGGATACACTCCCAGCCATGAATGCACAAATTTCCTTCAATGCCCTGTATTCCCGCCATAACAGATCCTTTCCCCTGGTTACCATATATGCCAGGGATGAATTATCAGTAAGGAAAGTAACATTTGTGAGGTTCTTTCCACTGCAGAATCTGGTAGCTTCCAAGGCTGCTCGAACTTCTGCTTGCAGGGGATAAGTGTTCTCCAACTCCTGTGCTTCACAGTATATAAATTCCCCAGTATTCCTTCTTACGATGAAACCGAAGCCCCCCTTCCCTTCCTTATTGCATGAGCCATCCACATTTACCACCACAGAGCTACTGCAGTGATCCTTCCAGATTATTGCTTTCAATTTCCTGATGCAACTGGATTTTGGAGTGGAGGAAGTAGCAATCAACAAGGTTTCTTTTCGAAGAGCTCCAGCCAAGTCCCCTATCTTTGGTATTTTTCCTTCAAACACAAAAGAGTTTTTCTCTTTCCATATAAGCCATAATAGAACTAGAGGAGCATTTCTCCAGGGATTAAGGTTTGATTTTGACAGAGGAGTAGAAAACCAGTTCAACATTTGATTCCATCCCATCTCCCTCGTCAAGCCTAACCCAGCCGAGGCTAAAAGAGAATCCCACAATTTTTTTACGGGCGGGCAGTTAAAAAAATAGTGGATTATGGTCTCAGAGTTTTTCAGATAGAAAGAACATCTTGAAGGCTGAATATATAAATTTCCAAAGCCACATAAGATTTCTGGAGATGCTAAATACTTGTTGTAAAGTCTCCATAAGAAGCAGGAGATTTGAGGGGGAAGCTGGCGGTTCCAGAGCAGCTGCGCCTTGTTATTTTCGACTCTGTTGAGGCAAAGGCTCTTGTAGGCTGAAGCTATTGAAAATTTTCCACTTGGAGGTGGGCACCAAACCAGGACGTCCGGGGAAGCAGCAAAATCAATGTTTATAATACTTAACCTTTGTAAGTGATGGGTCTCAATGTTGCCTTCCAAACCTTCAAGGTACTGATTTTTGTTCCTGAAGAAATCCTTGACCGTGAGGTCCGGGAAGGGAGGAAGAGAGTCTTCTTTCCAAAGCACACCATAATCGTCCCAATTATCCATCCAAAAAGATGATGTGCCGCAGAAAATTATGGATTTTGAAAGTGATGCGAATTTCGAAGAAAATTTCCATATTCTACTCCAAGAGGTGCGCATCCTAGCTGTGTGGGAGAGGGATGCCATGAAATTCACCCAAAGTCCTTCCTTGTTCTTCCATTTCCACCATAATTTGGCCCAAAGACTTTCCACCATTGCCGAAAGTTGCCGTATACCCAAGCAATTTTTACTTAGTGGAAAGGTGATTTTTTTCTATGAACTCCAATGCCTTCTTGATTCTCCTTCCGAAGCTGCCCAGAGGAATTGCTGACACTTCTTTTCAATCTCACCAATGACTGTCTTAGGAATCCAAAAAGCTGCAACTATGTGGATATGCATTGAGAGTAGAACTGATTTGATCAACTGAAGGCGGCCAACCTGAGAAAGGAACTTGTTTTTCCATCTTGATAGCTTTGCATCTATTCCTTCTAGCAGCTGATGAAAGTAACACACCTTCGACCTCCCCTTGAAGATGGTGGTTCCTAAATACTGGAAGGGAAAATGAGCTTCTTGCATCTTTAGTACCCTCAAAATTCTTCTCCTTCTAGCAGTATCACAGTATTTAGGAAAAATTACCGCACTTTTCGCAAGGTTAACTTTTTGCCCTGAACCAGCCTCATATGTCTCTAGAAAATCCATAAGGGTCTTGAGAGAGGTTTGAGTTCCGCGTGTGAAGATTATGGTATCATCTGCGAAACTCAAGTGGGAGATGATTCTCGATCCCGGTGTTGTATAGTAATGACCAATATTTTAACTTTCTGTTCTTCTTTTGATTCCCCTGGATTGTGCTTCTGATGCAATTATGAATAATAGTGGGGAAAGAGGGTCCCCCTGCTTCAACCCGCGGGAAGCTTTGAAAAAACCAACTGGGGATCCATTTATCAGAATTGAGAACCACCCGCTCCTAAGAACATTTAGGATGAGATTGACAAAGCTGTTTGGGAATCCGAATTTGATGAGGATCTTTTCTAGGAAGTACCACGTACTCTATCGAAAACCTTCTCCATGTCTAATTTCAAGATCAAATTGAGTCCAGCAGCCTTGTTTTCTATGAACTGGGCTAAGTCCTGTGCCACCAAGATGTTGTCAATGATTCCTCTATCTTGCATGAAGCCAGTCTGTTCTGGGGAAATGATCATTGGGAGAATTTCTTGTATTCGATTTTTAAGGACCGATGACAGGATTTTGCTGGCAAAGTTGCAAAGGCTGATTGGCCTAAAATCTCCAAAAGAAGTGACCACATTTTTCTTTGGGATTAGCGAGATGAAGGCACTGCCGATGGCCCTGGGGATGGGCACACCATTCATAAATTCATTCGAGGCTGAGATTAAGTCAGTTTTAATGATTTCCCAAGCTGCTCTGAAGAAATAGCCTGAGAAACCGTCTGACCCTGGTGCACTGTCTTCTGCAAGGTCGAAAACTGCACGTTCAATCTCTTTCTCCTCCAGCGGCCTAGTTAGCATGTCTCTATCCTCCACATTCAGGATTTTGGGAATATCCACTAGCAGTTCCTCTATGTCTTCGGGGGATGCAGGTCCTTCAGCTGACAAGAGGTTTGAGTAGAAAGATACTGCATGGTCCTCAATAGACTTTTTGTCTGTTACCCAAACATCTCCAATCTTGATCTTGTTAATTGCCTGACAGGCCTTGCGTTCTCTCAATGAGGCATGAAAAAACGCAGTTTTCCTGTCTCCATCTTGAAGCCATCTAATTTTGGATCTTTGGCTAAGAAAATCATCTTGCTCTTTTAAGCACTGGAAGTACTTAGGTTGTGCTTTGGAAAGAGCTTCGCGGCTAGAATTATCTGGGGCTGACTGAAAAGCTACCTCTTTTACCGTCATGGTTTCCTCGCTATCCTTGAGGGTCCTAAACACATCCCCAAACGTGACCTTGTTCCATTCTTTTAATTCTGTTTTCAGCCTTTTTAGCTTCACTGCCAATGCCAACATTCCTTTTCCTAGAAGAGGTTTAGTCCAGCTTTCCTCCACAATCTTATGGAACCCTTGCCTCCGTAACCACATATTCTGAAACCGAAAGGGTTTAGGGCCTGAATCAGATTTCAGTTTCCCTTGATACAGGACCGGACAGTGATCTGAGCCTGCCTTTGATAGGTTGTGTATAACTGATGTTTGGAAGAGGTCTTGCCATTCCTTCGAGAAGAGAAATCTGTCTAATTTTTTTAAGACATGCCCTGAGGACCATTTTCCACTCCATGTGTATTGGTACCCAACAGCAGGTAATTCATCCACTTCTACTTGATTGATAAACTCGTTAAATTCTTCCATAGGTCCTCTAGTAGGCTGTGAACCTGATTTGTACTCCTCTAGGGTCCTGATCACATTCCAATCGCCACTCAAACACCAAGGAGCATCCTTGTGCAAATTCCTCAATGCCAATATTTCTTCCCAAAGAAGTGTCCTAATTGATGTAGTTTGTGCTTGCATAAACCCATGAGTAGAGCACAGGACAAGACAAAATGGGGTGCTCCACAAAACCACACATTAGTTGCTCAGACAAAATAACAGGCTTAAATAATACATATTTTTTGAAAAAAATCCAGATCTTTCCATTTGGATTAGATGCAGCAAAATCAAATTTTAATTTCCTAGCATAGTCAGTAATTCTACTTTTATCTACCATGGGCTCTAATATACACATTATTGTAGGATTATATCTTGCAGAAAAGGTCTTTAGTCTACGCAGGGATGCCGAGTTGGCAATCCCGAATATTCCAAACTATTTGTTCTATCATTGAAGAGGGGTAGAGCCACGAACCTGTTCTCGATCGTGGCGGTGGCCTGAGCAGCGTGGTGCTGATTAAATCAGGATTTTTGATCCAAAAGCTTTGGAGTGCGCTGCTTTGTTGTGTCCTTTTGGGGGGCGGCCTTTTCTCTTCTTCCCAACAAAAGTAAAGTCATCCTCCATTCGTTGAGCGGCATCATCAAGTGAGTATTCAAAGGCTACTTCAGTTTCTGATTCACAGTTAAAACTTGAGAGGTCTACAACCAATTCCCACAGAGGTCTTGGGGCTGAGTTTGAACGAATGATTCCCGGCCTTTCTTTTAGATCTTTGAGCTCCAAGGCAGCATTTATTTCCTCAGTCATTTTCCTTATCTCCTGCATATCCACCAGTTTTTCTACTTCCCCGTCGCTGCCTGTCTCCTGTGGCTCGGGGGCCTTAAGAATTGATTGCTCGGCATTTTGACAGAGGTGATGGTTTAGTACTGAAATTTCCTTAGGTATGGGTTTCGGGGCCTTTTCCATTTGCTGTTTTGTGGATTTTTCTACCCCTTGACTAGGGGAAGGCCTGGCTAATCTATTTTTTGATTAGTTGGGGATTGAGGGAATATGTTCTTTTTCCTTTGTCGTGATTCCAGAGGGCCCTGCTTCACTTTTCCCATTTTTTTCCGATTCTGAACCAGCTTCATCTCCTTTGTTATCAGTTCTTTCCTTCAACATTTGAGGGACTTTTTTACATTCAAGAGCCTCATGTCCGATTTTTCGGCATATTTCACAGTACTTTGGGACATTTTCATATGTGAAAATTTTCTCCATAAATCTACCCTGTTTTTCGATTGTTATACTTTTTGGGAGATCCTTCCGGAGATCGACTTCTACACACACTCTCGCTACCGAGGGGCGGGATAGAAGCATCGTTGCCTTGTCTACCTGAAGTGGGGTTCCCACCGCTGCTGCAATTTCACAAACTGATTGGGTGTTCACGTACTCAATTGGAAGTTGTTCCATTGAGACCCATATTGGGGCAAAGGGCGGATCCTCCTCAAATTGGAAATGAGGTGTCTATTTGAGCACCCGAAGTTGATAGCCTCCAATCAACCAAGTGGTCTTCATCCAGAATTGTTGATAATCTTCATCCCATTTGAATCGTAGGAGGATATGCCTATCGTTGAGAAGCCCTAGGTCATATTCCCCTTTGAACACAATTTTGGTTATTTCCTTCCTGATTTCTTCCATCCTTGGATATCCATAGGAAAACTTGCCCAACAGTGATAATCTATGAGGTTCGATTAGCCGTTCATCTTCTTCGTATATGAGATATGGCTTACCGTCAGTGAGCTGGATTGGCTTGAGCTTGGGGAGGTTTGAGGGGTTGTGGTTTGAATGGTTTTGGAATATACTTGCGAAGGTTCTATTCATAGGAGACGATGTGTTTTGGGGGCCACCGGAGGAATCCGGTGGCTCCATCGGCATGGGTTTGGAGATCGGTTGTGGTTGTCTTCTCAAATCGGTAAGGGGTTTTACCTCCGGTGTCTTCTAAAGTGATTTATCCTTTAGAAGAAAACTAATTTTGAATTAGTTTATGGTTATTAATTTAATGATAATTAAATTATTAATTCTGTAATTAAATTAGTTAAGGTTATAACAGTAACTATGACTATTTAGAGTTACATTATGGGTGCATTTGTTTTGTAGGAATGAAAATGAAAGCAATTCAATTTTCGATAACTCAATAATTATTAAAGGAATTTGATCGCTTTCACTTGTTTGGTAAATTAGGACAACATTCATTAAAGAAAACTGATTGCCTATGACATGTGTTAATACGATATCTCCAAATTATCATATTCCGATTGCCTTTGCTTTTATCATTTGAAAAAGTAGCAATAGAAATCATTTTACGATTGTCCTATTCTCATTCCCACCGAACGAATACACCCTATGGGTATTATAATACCAGTGTTAAAAAAACATTGGACACTCACTCTTCTAAAAAGATACCAGATTTGTTGGTAGCAAGCAGAAAGAAGAACCCGAAACCTTTGACCGAGTGGATATCAATAGAGGAGAGCCGTATTATTCCCTAGTCACTTAGTTTCTTAGACAATTTACTGTTGGAAATTTAGTTTCCAATATAGTTGGTTTAATGCATAAAGTGGTTGTTGGGTTATGTTGGAAGAGAAGTCAATTCAACACTAATGCTAGCATAGTCAGTATAACACTTAAAAGTAGCATTCTTTGGTATTGTGTCTTTTTTTCTGAAGGATACAACTGGTTTTGAGTCGTTTCTTCTAAAGGGTACAACTCTAGTATTCAAACTCTTCATTGTCTAAAAGGTCTTTGCAAAAGTAACATATTTTGATGTTATGTCTTTTCTTTCAAGAGGTATAACTCAAGGGTTGAAACATTTCATTACCCAACAGATGTCTGCATTATAGAGTCTATAAATAGACTTCTTTCTTTGCAGAAAAATACACAACAAAAATAGACCAACTCTCTTAGTTTCTTCAACTTCTTCTAAGGAAGTTACAACTTTGGAAGAATTTGATTGTTCTCTGTATCTAGGGAGAGTAATTGCTTTGAACCCTGTTGTAAAAAATAGTGAGTGCAATTAACACTTTGAGAAGAGTTTCACAAATTCCTAGGACAAGATCAAATCCCAAAAAATTTCTATTCTATATAGATTGTTTTCGTTTAAGTTTTCTTAATCTTATATCATATTTCTATCAATCTGGAAGATTTAATCGATTATGGAGTTCACTCAAGTTTCAGTCATCGAGACAATCACTCAAAATATAGAGTTGTTGGACAAACTTGATGGTATAGGCACCAAGTACAACCGCTGGAAGGATTGTATGACGTTCTTCCTAACAGCCCTAAAGGTTGCCTATATTTTGGATCCCCCCCTGATGATACTGCGGAGGTCATTCAAATGCGTAAAAAGCATTAGTTGGATGAGATAGTGTGGAGGGGTCACATTCTTAGCAACGTGACATTATCCATCTACGAACTCTTCACCAAAATGGATGATCCTATACTGATTTGGGAGGTTTTTAATTCAAAAGTATTTTGATTTTAAAATCTTTGACTCTCTTCCCCTTATGGATCAAATTAACAAACTTCAAGTGATTGTTTCCAAGTTAAAGGACATCAGTGTAGAATTGTTTGAAGAATTTCAAGTTGGAGCAATTATTACTAAATTGCCTCCAAAGTGAGTTGATTACCAAAAGAAAATGCTTCACACAATTGAGTCTCTAACTGTGTCTTCTCTTTGTAAGCATCGAAGGATTGAAACATATGTTAGAAATATGTACCACCTTAGTCTTGAAGATCCAAAAGTCAACATTTTTACGAAAAATTCATCTGGTGGTATCAAGAGAAAAAATGCTGGTAATTCTAAAGACAAAAAGAAATGTTGGATTTGCTACAATTGTGGAAAGAAATGTCGCTACAAGGTCGAGTGCATATCCAACAAAAAGAGAAAAGGGACTACTACCCCTGGTGCAAATCTTATGGAGGATCAATTTGAGTTTGTGGCTTTGGCAAGGGGGTTACTAGTTATCGTCTCACTTTTTGGGGCGAAAATCCATAGGTTTTGACAAAAGTGTCATTTTACAAAAAAGGAGGGAAGAGAGAGGGTATTATAAGGGGGCATTTTAGTCCAAATTGGGACTGTAAAGGGAAAGTACTGGGGCGATAACTAGTAATTCCTCTTTGGCAACCAAGCTTAACATGGCAACTCCTTATTCATCGAAGAACTAGCGGTACGACTCGGTGATGCTATTCACGTTTGTAAGTACAAGTATAAATTTCAATCTTATAAAGAGGTTAAAGGACATGAAGTGATGGTGGCTAATGGAAAGACCGCCAAGATGTAGAGCAAGGGTGTAGTACACTTAGATTTTACTTATGAAAAGAAGTTGATCCTCACAAATGTCTATTATATTCGTGACACGGTGAAAAATTTTGTCTCTGCAGATATTCTCAACAAAAAGGGAATAAGGGTTGTCATGGAGTCCAACAATGTAATCTTGCCTAAGAATGGGGTTTTTATAGGGAAGTGATACTATTGTAATGACATGTTTAATTTAAGTATCGATATGAATAGTTCAGTTTATTCTGTGGTTCGTTACAATTTATGGCACGAACGATTAGGCCATATTAGTAATAAAGTTTTAAATTTATGTCTAAAAGTTCTTTGATTTCCTGCGATAATTCTACACACAAACAATGTGAAATTTGTGTTCAGATAAAGATTGCAAAATTGTCTTTCCCAAAAGTGCAGAGAAGCACGACTTTACTTGAACTTGTACATTCTAATGTGTATGGCTTGCTGACTAGAGGAGGAAACAAATATTTCATTACTTGATTATTCATGTTTTGTACATGTTTATTTGATGAATCATAAAGATAAAGTATTTGGTTTGTTTAAGGTATATAAAACTCTCGTAAAAAATCAGTTAAACAAAAATATCAACATTCTGAGAAGTGATATATGTGGTGAATATCTCTCAAGTGAGTTCTCAAAATTTTGTGAAGATAGTGGTATAGTGCATCAAACTAGTGCACCATACACTTCTCAACAAAATGATTTGGTTGGAAGAAAAAATAGAACATTGCAAGATCTAGTGAATGCAATGTTATTACAGTCTGGTTTGCCAAATATTTTGCGGGGTGAAACTCATTTTGACTGCTTGCCAATTGCACAATAGAATTCCTTCATTAAAAACGAATGTTTCCTCTTATTAATTATGGAAAGGTAGAAAACCAAATTTGTCTTGTGTGAAAGTTTGAGGCTGTATTGCCTATTTTAGAGTCCTAAACATCAAAAGAACCAAGTTGGGATTTAAAGCATGAAAAGGTGTGTTTGTAGAATATGCATAAAATTCTAAGGCTTATAAACTTCTTCTTATTTATTCTAATGTTATTGTGGAATCAAGGGATGTACAATTCTTTGAGAATTTGCTTTTTAAAAAATCTATGGTTGATGATTCTAAAGTGGATACAAGTGCTTCACCTAGTGATAATGTTCCTTCTAGTTCTTCCAATGAAGTTAAAAGGAAACTAAATTATCCTACAACCTTAAGGAGAAGTGAGAAACCTAAGAAACCAAAAGAACTACTACCAAACTTTGTGGCCAGTAGTTACATTGTTTTCTTAGTTAAAGGTAACAAAAATTGTCTTATGAATAAAATTGTTTTTCCACTCAGTATTGAAGAGGATCCTAAAACCTATAAATAAGCAATAAGCGCAAAGCAATCAATGACGAGATGGATTCTATTATGTCTAATAAGACCTGGGTTTTGGTTGATCTACCTCCGGGTTCAAAATCTATTGGTTGCAAATGGGTGTTTCATCGTAAGTATGCTACTAGTGAAGTAATACTTACATATAAGGCACGTTTGGTTGCCAATTTTTTTTTTTTTTAAATTCAAAATTGATATTCTATTTTTGCCCTTTAAAAAACTAATAGATTTTGTATAAATTTAATTTTCTATCAGATCATACATGGATACCTGATAAAAGTATGACAAGTAATATGTTTTAATAGTTTAATAGCATATTAGTCAAGCAAAAAAGTTCAGTGCCAAAAGTATACTGTTTTAAGAGTTTAATGACATATTAATCACGCAAAAAAGTTTAGTGACCAAAAGTATACTATTGAACAAGTTTAGTCACCTATCAAGTTTTTAACCCAAATAGTTATAGAGTTTCTCCACCCATTACCAATTGACTTTGGTTGAATACTCGTATTGAATCATTAAATTTAACATGGTAACAGAGCGAGTTTGGGCCTTTTGACTCACTGGCAGTATATTCGGTTTATTTGCCCATAATTTTGACCTGTTTGTCCAACCTGACAATATGTCAAATTTCTTTGTCCATAATTTTGGTCTGTTTGACTAACTCAATTGGTTTTGGGTTAGATATTGTTTCTTATTTAAAATTAATAGATTTTATATTTTGATCATCAAAAGAAAAATATGAAATATATATAAATTCTCATATCAACAAATTTTAAAATCTATTTGGTTCCAAGGAACATATATAAATTTTGTTATAAAAAAATTGAAATTTTTTTATAAGATTCCCATGATAAATGCTATTAGAAGAATGTTTTTATAAAGTTGGTCACTAGACGATTTAGAATTCATTTCTACATAAGTTAATCTTAGTAGTACCATGCTTTATTTCGTCAGGACATTCAATTTTGACTAATATTTACAGATTTAGGGGTTAAGTGTTCTTTTACATACAAAGATGGGGAAGAGAGAATATATTATAGGTGAGTATTTTAATCTAAATTGAGACGGTAAAAAGAAATTATCAGGACGATAATTAGTAATTCCTCTTAACAAACTGCTGTAATAATATGATTTTCATATTCGCATGCATAAGAATAAACTAACCTGTATAAATAGGCCAGTAAGTTTTTTTGGGTGGTGGAACGATAGCAATGCATCCTATTCCATCTTTTTTCCCATCCCCATAGTACCCACTATTGCAACTGCATGTATAGCTTCCGAAAGTATTAGTACAAGTGCTGTTGCTTGCACAATTGTTAAGAGTTGAATCTTCACATTCATTAATATCTGCATGTACAGTTTGAAATGCCAAAAAAAATGGTAAGCAGATGAGTGATGTGACTGACAAATATTCTTTCCCACAGCTTTTCTATTATTTTTTTAAATAATTATATTTATTATACTATTTTAAATCAAAATTTAGAAAATTATTATTATGTGACCCTTTAAATCGGCATCACATTGTGGAGCCTCCAAATAATTATTTGTTGGATATTATTAGTTATCGCCTTAATTTTGAGCATTGTCGTCTCAATTTTGATAAAATTATCTTTTTGCTTAAAAGAGGAAGAGGGAGAGGAAGAGGAAGAGGAAGAGAAAGTGGAAGGGTATTATAAGGGGCTATTTTTATCTAAATTGAGGAGATATAGGTTACAAACTAGAACGGTTATTATTAAAATTTTTATTTTTTAACTATCATTACTGTATAGTCTTAAATCTTGACCACATGCATGATGCGGCTAAATATTGATCACATATTCATATACACTCATCTTACAAATCAAGTTTAAATTTTCCAAACAAAAACGCATGAAATTTCGAAGCAAAACCAAAGAACAATTAAAGAAACCAATTATATTAGCAATTAAGGTAGGAGGATTACCAGTTATCGGCCCACGTTTTTGGGCGATAATTTATATATTTTGATAAAAATGTCTTTTTACATAAAAAAGGGAGAGAAAAATAATATTGTAGGGGGAATATTTTTGTCTAAATTTGGACCGTAAAGAGAAAGTATTGCGACAGTAATTAGTAATTACTTTAAATTAATTATCATACCTTGGCAACCATTAGCAGAGAGATAGGGGTTTCCATCAAAACCCTCCTTGCAAATACACCGATAACCTAGAGCTCCATCCGGATCCTCACAGAGGCTATTTTTAGCTTTACAAGCATAAGCGGTTAAGTTCTTCACGGCCACCTCACATGTCTCATATGCAGCTACCCAATCCACGACAACAGGGACGCTTGTAGAAGTAAAATTGGTGAGATTCTGAGCAAAGAACTTGAAAGCTGATTCTTCGATTACAAAGCCATAACTGCAAGGATTGAAACCCAACACATAACTGTGTTTGTTATAGCTAGACAAGCTGACACTCATATTCCAAACTCCATAAGGAATAGATGTCTGGCAACAGCCAATACCCGAACAAGCACCATCTTCAACATCTTCCTCGTAACCACATACAGACATACATCCAGTGGTGTATGTTCTTTCATTTACAGTTGAACCGTTGTCACTGTTGCCCTTAACTTCAGCATAAGTGTCGCAGCCAATTGCTGTGAACTTATTGGCTGTACTGTTGAAAACCTTCGGTGGAGCTAAGGTCATCCACTTATCCCAATAATTCTGGGTAGAATTAACATAGCAATCGTATGCCACATCATACATAACGCGTAACTGACCCCCGAGAGATATATCTTTTACAAAAATTGTACTGCCCACTAAAACTGGTCGGGGAGGGTCGACTACTTGTGCATCACTGGAAGAGTTGATGCATTCGATGTGGAATCCTTCGTCGAGGAAACAACCTTCGGTAATACCAAATGGATATGGAATGCTGACATTTCCACAATGATCCTCGCAGCCAGGCTTCGCAATGGGATATGGCGACAAAGTACTGGAACTGGAAAAGGATATCATCAACAAGAAAACCAGCAAGGAAATGGGTTTTAAGATGGAATCAGCTGCAGAAGCCATGGACTCAATTCTGGCTTTTTATTTTGGGTGATTGCACTATTCTGGTTTTGCCCATATATTTGTAGTTCGGCTTGTTCGGCTGTTGGCACTTGACTATCCATTTTGATTGGCCAACTAAAGTCGACGCGGGTCAACCCTCAAGATAGGACTGAGTCTCAGCACGTGGGACCAAATATTCATTGCATACTAAATGGCCAAAATAAATAGTATGGTTCTTGACTTGACTTTGATGCTACAGGCATGATGAATACTAATCGAAACATGCATGAAACTGAATATACACAAACATTAACATAACTTCTCCCACACTTAAAAGAAAAATAGTCTTCTTTAATTATTTAAATTAAAAATTTTCATTAACAATTTTTCGGCAAATTATATCGTACGCCTATGGACACCTTGCAACGTGCTAGCGCTTTAATAAAAAAAACTTTTGTCATTTAATGCCATGATCTCTTGAATGTCTATTATTTTTTCTCCCTTAATCAATGTTGTCATACCATTTGTCAAAAGACATATTATACTATACCTCTAATACTACTATATAACGAGACAGAAAAAGAACCTGAAAATCGGTGGAGCAATGTCAAACGGTGGATATTATAAAATTCATTTTTAAAATGGGTAAATATTAAGATATATAAAATATAACGAGAAGAAGAAGCACATAGCAGCAGGCCTTAGTGCATGCCGAGCCGGTGGCAATCACATCAAGAAAACATACTTAGTCCATACAGATTTCCAAAACTCAGGGCACATACTTTAAAAAATCATTGTTTCTGAAAAATTATAATTGGACAGCCAAATTCATACCAAGTTAACCTCAACGGAAATAGTCAGATCAGAATAAATTAATTTTATGATTCGGTTCCTCATAAATGTTCAATCTATCTAGAGTTTTGACCGTTATTTCAGATTGTGAGTCGATATAAATGGATTGAACATTCATGAAGAACAGAGTAATAAAATAGATTAAAAATATCATGGTATAAATCATTTTGAAGAAAAATTAGGTTTGACTAGCGATTAAATGAGTTAATATGTAATCTTCTAAATTTTTTTGTAAAAAGAGACTAAAAACGCTAATAAATAATTGATAACGGACCAAAACAATAATCGTAATTTTATTTGGGACCAAAACAGTAACATCCTCATTTATAAGGAACCAAAATACCAATTCGACCTTTTTTTTTATAGGTATTTTTGGTAAATGTATATGTACTAAAGGTAGTTGAATAATTCATGGTATTACTTTATTTTATATTTAAATATTATATTTTTAATTGGTACTTTTAGAGTTACCTATTTTCATCTTCTGGGCTGCTATTTCCAGCACAAATTTGCTATTTGTAGCACAAAAAAATTGATGAAATGCCTAAAATACCCTTAAAAACAGAAAATGTGAAGTTTGCATGAAAAACCACCTGTAATTTGCGATAGCAGAACAAAAAATGGGACCTAAAATGCAATTTTTAATCCAAAGATCGGACGAAATGTGCGAAAATGGGGCAAAAAATCGCCCCACTTATCCGATTTTTGGCCTAAAAGGATATCCTGTTAGGGAACGGATCTCATTACTAGTTATCCCACCCGGGGCCTCAAAGTATTTCATCCCGCTCACCTTCTCGCTGCGGCCTGCGGCAGGGATTTACCACCAAGGGGAACTTTTGTCAACGCCATTGGCCACCACACTATGGCCGTCTTACACGCCGTCTTACCACTTACGTCTTTTGCAGGAATCGAACCCGAGACCTCAGGTAAGGACACCAGGCTCTGATACCATTTGGCCTAAAAGGATATCCTGTTAGGGAAAAATCGGATAAGTGGGGCGATTTTTCCCCAAAAAATCGGATAAGTGGGGCAATTTTTCGTCCCACTTTCGCACATTTCATCCGATTTTTGGCTTAAAAATTAGAAAGTAGGTGCGATTTTTTCATATTCGTATGTTTATATAATTGTCTTGCAAACCTTACAAAATCAAACTTCATTTCCGATTTTTAAAGCAAAAATCTCTCAGACCACCCAAAAATTTTGAAAAAATCGCAGGATGGACGGGCTCAGAACACTAGCACCACGTCTCTGAACACTAGAACCACGTCAAAAATAACTTGCACCACGTCCAGAAACGTCTACATCTATTCATGTGAATTTAAGCTGATTTTTTCCCCAAAGACAGTCCACCACGTCTCAGAACACTAGCACCACGTCAAAAATAACTAGCACCACGTCCAGAAACGTCTACAGCTATTCATGTGAATTTAAGCTGATTTTTTCCCTAAAGACAGTCCACCACGTCTCAGAACACTAGCACCACGTCAAAAATAACTATCACCACGTCCAAAAACGTCTACATCTATTCATGTGAATTTAAGCTGATTTTTTCCCCAAAGACAGTCCACCACGTCTCAGAACACTAGCACCACGTCAAAAATAACTAGCACCACGTCCAGAAACGTCTACATCTATTCATGTGAATTTAAGCTGATTTTTTTCACAAAGACTGTCCACCACGTCTCATAACACTAGCACCACGTCAAAAAGAACGTGCACCACGTCCAGAAATGTCTACATCCATTCATGTGAGTTTAAGCTAATTTTTTTCACAAGGACAGTCCACCACGTCTCCGACCAACTAGCACCACGTCCAAAACAACCAGGAACACGTCCAGAAACGTCTACATCTATTCATGTGAATTTAAGCTGATTTTTTCCACAAAGACTGTCCACCACGTCTCATAACACTAGCACCACGTCAAAAAGAACGTGCACCACGTCCAGAAATGTCTACATCCATTTATGTGAGTTTAAGCTGATTGTTTTCACAAGGACAATCCACCACGTCTCCGAACAACTAGCACCACGTCCAAAACAACCAGGAACACGTCCAGAAACGTCTACATCTATTCATGTGAATTTAAGCTGATTTTTTCCACAAAGACTGTCCACCACGTCTCATAACACTAGCACCACGTCAAAAAGAACGTGCACCACGTCCAGAAATGTCTACATCCATTCATGTGAGTTTAAGCTGATTTTTTTCACAAGGACAGTCCACCACGTCTCCGAACAACTAGCACCACGTCCAAAACAACCAGGAACACGTCCAGAAACGTCTACATCCATGCGTGTGACTTTTAGCTGAATTTTACATAGCACATAGTCTACCACTTCTCGCTACGTCCAAAACAACTATCGCCACGTCTAGATACGTCCCGCTACGTCCCGCTCGTCCAGTTACGTCCCGCTCGTTAAAGTGATACATTTTTTGTTGTCTACATCGGAGAATTCTGCGTCATTAATGAAATTAAAACTGATAATAGGTAATTACATAAACTATTACAAACCATACAAAATATATAATTTTAAAAATATGGACCAAATAAGTTATTTTAATAAAAAAATCGCACATAAAGTGTGATTTTTTTATTAAAATCGCAACCAATGTGCAAGAATTCCATAAAAAATCACCAACAATGTGGGAAATTTTGAGGAAAAACCGCCCGCAAAGGCGATTTTTAAAACCGCCCGCAAAAGGCGATTTTTAAAATCGCCCTCAAATTGCGATTTTTCCATAAAAAATGCCTGTAAATTGCGATTTTTATAGCAGAAATCGCAAATTACCGGCAATTTTTCACTTAAAATTAGCCCATAATTGCCGAAATTTAAATAAAAAATCGCCAACACAGGGCGATTTTTTAGTAAATTTTCGCCAATTAAGGGCGATTTTACCTAATATAATAGCAAAACATGTGCAATTTTTATTGCATCATCATAAAAACAATACAAAAGTATTAAATTCGTACCATTTTTGCGTAAATTCTTAAGTAGACTCTATTGCAACTTGAACGAAATCTTTATTTCAATTAGTTTCTACGATTTTGAACGTTTTTTGAACGATTTGAAATGTTGTTGTAAGTTTTTTGAGAGAGTTTTGTATGTTTTGAGATGTTTTTTGAATTTTGTGAAGTATATAACTTATTCATATATTAAGGGTATTTTTGTCATTTTTTTTTTTTTTTTTTGTGCTACAAATAATAAATTTGTGCTGCAAATAGTAAGATCCTTTCATCTTTTGTTCCGTGACGTTTTGTGACAACACACCATCTCCATCACAACTATTGTTGTTGGAGTCCATTCCTGCTGATCCTGCATCAGCTTCTTTTGATGGCTCCTCCTCCACACTTGCCAAGGCCGAGGTGACTTATAGATTGAGTAGATGCACTAAAGACGCTTTGGGTTCAAAATCCATAAGCAAATTCTGTTGTTGGTTTTATCGCCGGAGTAAGTAAAGTACAGTACTTGGTTTTTTTTTTTTTTTTTAACTCGCCGGAGATAACATGGGTTCATCAGAAATCGTGGGATTCGGGATACTTGGCGGTCAATAGTCGAACTTTGCTCATACTTGTAGTCTTCTCAGTCAGTACTTGAAGGAGAAGGGCAATTTTGCATATTTCAGCCTTGGTCTCAGCCATGGTTTTGAGCCTCTTAATAATTGGGGCTCCGGCGAAGACTATGGATTTGCTTCCAATGCTTGAGAATAACAATCCAGAGGCTCCAGCCATTGGGAAGATCCCGACTATGTCGCCAGTAAATTAAAAAAGAGGGGTTGATAATTAATATACCCTGCATAGCGATAAATTCGTAATTTAAATTATTTGTTTATTTTTATTAAATTATAAAAATATTATAAAGTTATATTAGTAAGTAAAAATAGTGGTATATAAAATTTGGGACAGAAGTTAAAAAAAATAAGGATTGTACTGTAACAAGGGGAGTGGCGGAAGATAAGATCAGAGGACGGCAGATAAGAAAATTAAGAATTTTTTTTGAAAAAAGAAGGCGGAGAATAAGAAAAGACAAGCGAAATTGCCTAAATAATTTTTAGTATATGTAAATCATGAAAGTGAAGAGATTTTGGAGGGTGGAGAAAGAAGAGAAGTAATCAAATGTTTGACGAAAAATATAATATCTAAAAAAAAGTAAATTTTACTCTGATAATTAAAAATCACTTTGACAGCATCGCTCACTATAAAAAAATAGACCATAAATAATACAACCATGAGTAATTTCCGTTGTAAAATTTCCTCATGTGTTCATTTTAACTTTTGATTGTTAATATTTTGTCTTTGATGTGATTTGAGTTGTATATTTTATCTTTCCTTGTGAAGTATTAATTGTGCATTGAATATTATTGTGATTGTTCAACAACCACTTACGACCTAAAATTTATTTCTAGCAGACAAATCACATCTTAGTAGTGCTAGTACATTGTTTGGGTGTGCAACAAAATACTCTTCAATATTTTTTATGCAAATAATGAAATAATTTAACATACCATTTTATTTATTTCATCACGACCTTCATCTTCCTCCAGCAGTCGCTAACGACATTTGCTCTATTGTTGAAAGGCTGGGCACAGGATATAGGTCACTACTAGAAACAGTATCATCATTTCTTGCATATACTTTTTGTTGCAAACCAAGCAATGCTTCACCCTCTGTGGAACTAATCTCGAAAGGTTGGACTTGAAATTGCTGAGCTTTTATGTCCATTAATGCCTCAAGTTCTCTTGCCACATCTTTCATATACGGCCTATCTTCACCTTTCACGCGAATGCATTTTTGGGCAACCATAGAAACTCCCTTTATTTGCTCAATATATTCATTATAGCAAATGTTACGATCAATAACTTGTAGCAAAATGTCATCTTTCAAGGAATTAAGGAAGTAGTTCGATAGAAATCTCT
The DNA here is from genome assembly GCA_030378225.1 of Knoxia roxburghii. Classification (NCBI taxonomy): domain Eukaryota; kingdom Viridiplantae; phylum Streptophyta; class Magnoliopsida; order Gentianales; family Rubiaceae; genus Knoxia; species Knoxia roxburghii. The sequence continues at coordinate 39,880,762 of CM059422.1, read as the reverse complement.
CTGCCTCCGATCTCTCGGATGCCAATGCCTTCTTCCCCGTTAGAATTTCCACCAAGACGATGCCAAAACTGTAAACATCACTCTTCTCGGTCAAGAAACCAGTTAGCAAGTATTCAGGGTCTAAGTAACCATGTGTCCCTTGCACCACTGTGGACACTTGATTATCGTCAATTGGACCCAATCTTGATGTCCCAAAATCCGACACTTTTGCAGTGTAGTTTTGATCAAGAAGTATATTGGCTGACTTGATGTCCCTGTGGATAATTGGAGGCAAGGCGACAGAGTGCAAATATGAGAGCACCCCAGCAACTTCTGATGCTATTCGTAATCGAATGTCCCAAGAAAGCTTTGATGCTTTGGTTTTGTTGTGCAAATGCTCGAAGAGTGTGCCGTTGTTGATGAATTCATAGACGAGTAAAGGCGCTTCGGTTTCCAGACAACAACCTAGGAGCTTCACAACGTTTCTACTGTTGATTTGGGAGAGCAATATCACTTCATTGATGAATTGCTCAACTTGGCGATGATCAACTCCTCTGGACTTCTTAATTGCCACATTTGTTTTATCTGACAACTCTCCTTTGAAAACTATCCCAAATCCTCCTTGACCTATTATTTGGCTTTCATCAAAATCATTTGTCGCCTTCTGTAATTCGTCAATAGTGAAAATTCTTGTAGTATAAGTGCCTCCTCCTCGTCCATTGAGTTTTTGCTGCAAAAGGATTCCACCATTTTTATGAAAATACTCCTCTCTTAGCCTATCTGCCTTTTTCCTCATCAATCTGGAGTACAAACAAAATGAGAAGCCCACTAGAATTGCAGTCCCCGTACTAACTCCAACAGCTGCAGCAAAACTCGTCAAGTTAACCAATATTAAGAAAGGGAACTTCGTCTATTAGAACTAATGTCTTAAGTATACTAATTCGATAAATGTTACTTAGTTATTATCCCAATTTGGAGTAAAATGTTGGAAGGAAGAGTTGGAAAAGGTGTGAATGAGAATATTTGAGAAAACGTCGGGCCTGATCAACCCTCGTTTTGATTCTCTTTAGTTTTCAATAGATAATTATCTTGAAGGATAATGATTAAATTATTAGATAATCCATTGAAGGATAATGATTAAATTTTTTTTGTTTTTGTTGGATAATCATATTAATGGATTAAGGTGGCAGATTAATGGATTAATGTTGGTATTAATCATATTTATCTGCATACTTATTGAAAACTGGTGATGTCTATAAATAGCAATTTATAGATCTGCAGAACACACACTTCCCTTTGGGAAATTCGCCTTCTCTTAGAATCTCTCTCTCCATTCGAAGAAACATTCTCCGATTTCTTACCAAAAATTTCCTTGAGTGTTCAACAATGTTACGGAGGAATCCTTGATTGATATTGTACATATTATTAGCCTAAAATAGATTATTCTAATTTACCACTAATTAGGCTAGGTGATTGCTAGATTATTCTTTACCATAATTTGTGATTGCTAGATTATTCTTTACCATAATTTGTATAGCATCAATGTATTATAAAACCGGCTAATTGGCCTCACAGAAATGACAAGAAACATTTCTTCCAAAATTACTCTTGATTTGTTCATGGTATCAGAGCACTCGATCCTCTGGTGATCATGGCAAGACAAGGAGAAGGGTCTACCAAAATGTCTGAAGAAACAAAACGGAAGACGATATCTCCATATGATATTACTGCCAACGACAATACTGGCAGTATAATCAGTCAGGTTATTCTCAAAGAGGATAATTATGCAGAGTGGTCAACTTCATTGCAGATGGCCCTTCAGGGCAGAAAAAAATTTGGTTTTGTCGACGGTACAATTACTCAACCGTCAAAAGAATCAGGTGATTTCGAGGATTGGTGTACCATCCAATCCCTTATTTGTTCATGGATTATGAACACAGTCGAGTCATCATTGCGGTCATCCATCACACACACGGAGATCGTAACAGCAAAGGAATTGTGGGACGACATCAGAGAACGATTCTCTGTTGCCAATGGACCTCGCATCTTTCAGTTAAAATGCGAGTTGGCAGATTGCAAACAAGCCGGTTTGAGTGTTTCCGTATATTACGGTAAGTTGAAAAAAATGTGGAGTGAATTATATAGCTATGAACCCATATCGGGTTGTGGAATTTGTGCAAAATGTTCTTGTAGTATTAGACAGGTCTTGGAGAAACGACGAGAAGATGACAAAATTCATCATTTTTTGATGGGTTTAAATCCGGGAATTTTTGGGACGGTTCGGTCAAGCATTTTGGCCAACAATCCGTTGCCGTCATTGAATAGGGTCTATTCCCTGGTGGTTCAAGAGGAGCGTGTACAAACAATGGTCAAAGGGCCTGACAATGTTGCTCTTCCGGCCATGGCTTTTGCCACCCAAGTTGGTCGGACTCGGGTGCCTGGGAGAGGCAAGAACTTGGCTTGTACAGTTTGTGGTAGGGGCGGTCACGACGCTACGGCATGTTTCGAAATTATCGGATACCCGGCATGGTGGGGAGACCGACCTCGAGGCGTGTCGACTGCCAGCCAGATTCAGGCATCTGGACATTCCGGTGGAGCAGGATTTGGATCTGGTGGATTTAGCGGTGGAGGTGCGAGCTCTGGTCATGGCAGCTTCCATGGCGCCGCAACTCCTGGCGTCGGAAATCATTTTGGTCGAGGAGGACGCGGGCTGCTTCCAGTAGAAGGACAGGGACGCGTAAAGACACCTATAGGGTTGGCGCGTGGAAGAAGCTCTTCAATCAGGGGGGGGGGGGGGGGGGGCGCTGGCATTTAATGCCCATGTGGGAGTGCCCTCTTTTAGTCAAGAACATTTGTCCTCTGATGCTGGTAGTACGTCCTTCTCGGGTGAGCCAGTTTACACGGGTTTTAATCCCGTTCAATGGGAACAACTGATGGCTGTCTTAAATAAATCCGAAAATTCCGCACAATTATCCGGTAACATTCTTTCCACTTCTTGGATGATTGATTGTGGGGCTACCCACCATATGACAGGCACTCGTAATTATTTTTCGGATTTGCAAAATATTATTTCTCGTCCTGTGCAGCTGCCGGATGGATCAGTATATATGGTAAATAAATCTGGCAATATCCGTTTGAGCGCACGGGTGATTCTACACAATGTGTTATATGTGCCAAGTCTGCGGTGTAATTTAATCTCACTGCATCAATTGTTGGAACAAACTAATGCTACTGCCTATTTTACTGATCTTGCGTGTGTTATTCAGGACCGCATTTCGAGGACGCTGATTGGAGCGGGTGAGCAGGTGGGGGGATTGTATTTCTTCCGCAGCCCTGAGTTCACCGCAGCGGTCAAATCAAAAGGAAAGGTGTCGTCGGAAATTTGGCATTACCGTTTGGGCCATCCGTCTGCCCGGGTGCTTAGTCAGTTGCCCGTGGGAAATAAAATTGAGAATAAACACTGTGATATTTGTTTAAGAGCTAAGCAAAGTAAAGAATCTTTTCCTCTTAGTGGTAATAAAGCGTCTCGAATTTTTTCCTTAATCCATTGTGATGTGTGGGGACCATATCGTGTCCCGGCTGTTTGTGGGTCCCGTTATTTTCTTACAATTGTTGATGATTTCTCTCGTGCGACCTGGTTATACCTTCTTTGTGCCAAATCCGAAGTGCCTGGACGTGTATGTCAATTTATTTCCATGGTTCAACGCCAATTTGGTACATCTGTTCAGACGGTTCGCAGTGACAATGGTACGGAATTCTTGTGTCTCAAGTCTTATTTTGCTAAAGAGGGCATTATTCACGAAACTTCTTGCGTTGGTACTCCACAGCAAAATGGGCGAGTTGAACGCAAGCACCAACACATATTGAATGTTGCCCGGGCTCTGAAATTTCAAGCAAATTTACCTTTACGGTTTTGGGGTCATTGCGTCTTGACTGCCGCTTATCTTATTAATCGGACTCCTACTCCAGTTCTCAATGGACTCACTCCTTTTGAGTGTTTATACGGAAAGGCTCCTTCTTTCGATCACCTCCGTGTCTTTGGTTGCTTGTGTTACGTGTACAACAGAGATCATAACGGAGATAAGTTTGAGGCTCGGGGTCGTCGCTGTATCTTTCTTGGTTATCCGTTTGGCAAGAAAGGGTGGCAGGTATATGATTTGGAAAAAGAAAGTTTCCTGATTTCCCGAGATGTGATTTTCTGTGAAGACGAGTTTCCTTTTGCCACAGCTACTCCAGTCTCTTCGGCCCCTGCCGTGACTCCTTCCTTGGATAATTTTGTCGAAGATGACAATGAATCTGTTATTCCTGCTGATCCACCGGTTGTGCCCTCATCTTTTGAGGAACCTCTTGGTCGTGGACATCGCACCAAGGTTCCTTCCACTCGTTTGCGTGAGTATGTCACTAATACAATCGTCCCCCCCACTACTCACCTCAGCTCCTATGCTCCATCAGCTTCCTCAGGTACTCCTTATCCTCTGAGTCATTATGTTGATTATCATGCTTTTTCTGATAAGCACAGGGTTTTTTTGGCTGCCCTCACTGCGGGAGTTGAGCCTAATACTTTCCGCGAGGCTGTCATGGATTCCAATTGGCGTCATGCCATGCAATCCGAGATTACTGCTCTTGAGAATAACCAGACCTGGACTCTCACCACTTTACCACCTGGTAAACGTGCTCTTGGATATAAATGGGTGTTTAAACTCAAGTATAAGTCTGATGGTACCGTGGAGCGCTATAAAGCTCGGCTGGTTATTTTAGGCAACAAGCAGGTCGAAGGCATTGATTACACTGAGACTTTTGCTCCGGTTGCTAAGATGGTAACTCTTCGCACTTTTCTTGCTGTTGCTGCTGCTCGCCACTGGGAATTGCATCAAATGGATGTCCACAATGCTTTTCTTCACGGTGATTTGGATGAGGAAGTGTACATGAAACTTCCCCCTGGTTTTCATTCTCCTGCTTCGGGGCAAGTTTGTCGTCTTCATCGATCTTTGTATGGGCTTAAACAGGCACCCCGTTGTTGGTTTGCCAAACTGGCCAAAGCTTCACACCAATATGGCTTTGTTCAGTCTTCCGCCGATCACTCTCTCTTTACCTTTGTTCGAGATTCTATTCAGCTCCATGTTCTCGTATATGTGGATGATTTCGTCATTTCGGGGAATGATTCGGTGGCCATTTCTTCTTTCAAGCAGTACCTTAGTCGCTGCTTTCACATGAAAGACCTCGGGCATCTTAAATATTTTTTGGGGCTAAAGGTGGCCCGCAATTCTTCCGGGATATTTCTTTGTCAGCGAAAATATGCCCTTGATATTATCTCTGAAGTGGGTCTTCTCGGTGCTAAACCTGTCGGATTTCCTTTAGATACCAATCATCGTCTTTCTCTGGCTGACGACGATCCGCTCCCTGATCCTGATCGTTATCGTCGTTTAGTTGGTCGTCTTCTTTATCTTGCGATTACCAGACCCGATATGTCCTATAGTGTTCACATTCTTGCTCAGTTCATGCAGCAACCTGTTCAAACTCATTGGGAGGCCGCTCTTCGGGTTGTCCGCTATTTGAAAGGTAATCCCGGGCAAGGAATTCTTCTTCGTTCGGATTGTGATCTTCAGTTGACCGCCTGGTGTGATTCTGACTGGGCTAGTTGCCCTCTTACTCGACGTTCTCTCACAGGTTGGCTTATTCATCTTGGCCAATCTCCCATCTCTTGGCGCACCAAGAAACAACAGACTGTTTCTCGCTCCTCAGCAGAGGCAGAATATCGTGCTATGGCTTCCACCACCTGCGAGCTCAAATGGTTGAAATCTCTACTTCACAGTCTTGGTGTTGCTCATCCCCAGCCTATGCGCCTTTACTGTGACAATCAAGCGACTCTACACATCGTTGCTAATCCCGTGTTTCATGAGCGGACTAAGCATATAGAGATTGATTGTCATTTCCTCCGTGACGCATTCCTTCACCGTCTCATTGCCCCTAGTTATGTCCCTTCTCGTGATCAACTGGCGGATATCCTCACCAAAGCTTTTGGGAAACGTCAGTTCGATGAATTTTTTGTCAAGTTGGGCATTCGGAACCCTCACGCTCCAACTTGAGGGGGGGTGTTACGGAGGAATCCTTGATTGATATTGTACATATTATTAGCCTAAAATAGATTATTCTAATTTACCACTAATTAGGCTAGGTGATTGCTAGATTATTCTTTACCATAATTTGTGATTGCTAGATTATTCTTTACCATAATTTGTATAGCATCAATGTATTATAAAACCGGCTAATTGGCCTCACAGAAATGACAAGAAACATTTCTTCCAAAATTACTCTTGATTTGTTCAAACAATTATTCTAGTTCGTTGGTAAGGCGGTTTTGTGCAAACCGACTTTACGGTTTTCATTGTATCCTGGGAAACATTTTGCTCACGTAACCTCTTGCACATTCGTAGAGGGAGCGAATCTGTTTTAAGAAAATTGTGTGTTACACAAGCCTTGGAATTTTCCTACTAGCCATTCTCGGTTTAACCAACAGGAACTACGTCTACCAAAGCAGGGGCTACGTCTACCAAAGCAGGAACAACGTCTAGCAACGACTACGTCTACTGAAGCAAGAACCACGTCCGTCAAAGCACGGACTACGTCTGAAGAAAGTAGGAACTACGTCGAGTAAAGAAAGGACGAACAACGTCACCTGAAGAACAGACTACGTCTAGGGAAGGACGTACTACGTCTTGGAACACACAAGCCTCGGAGAGTGATAACATAAAACACCCCCTTACAGTACCATTCCTCTTTTCCTTTTAAGTAATGTTTAAAAATGAAGCGGTAACTAGTAATACCCTAATTAATTCAATAAATAAGATGATTACTTTGAGATATTCTAAAACTACATTGCAGAATAAATAGTTCATTGACAACTGTCAGAATTATATTGGTTAGACGAGAAAACTATGGACATTCAGAAGACCCACCACATTAAAATGATTCTAAAATCTATATCTTGCATTATAGTCTAAAAAATATGATATAAAAAGTCGAGTAATATAGAAATGTAATTTTAACTTTGGAATGCTGAAGAATTATTAAACTAACCTGCAATGATAGGCCCGTTGCGTTTTTTGTGCGGTGGTGGTGGTGGTGGAACGATAGCAATGCATCCTTTTCCATCTTTTCTCCCATCCCCATAGTACCCACTATTGCAGCTGCATGTATAGTTTCCCATTGTGTTAGCACAGGTACTGTTGCTTGCGCACTTGTTAAGAGTTGAGTTTGCACATTCGTCGATATCTACATAGTTTGAAATCCAGTAAATACTATATTAGTTAGGAACTTTGTTCTCATGTGTTATAATATCTGGCAGTTTAAAGGCTAACTTTTTTTTTTTTTTTTTTTTTTTGGATAAAACAGTCATACAAGTAATGAGGACTCGATATTATTGAAGGCTAACATTTGTTGAGGATCATTTGAATAACTTCCAACTTCTATTGAGTTGCTGCAGTCAACAAATGCTTGATTTGGTTATGGGAATGGACTCTAAGTCTCTATTCCAAATTGTTTTTCGAAAGAAAACTGGCAATCCAGAGAGCAATTCTTTCTGAGATGCAATCCGTAAATAGTAATTCAACAATTAAATTGTAGGATATTTTATTGACAAATGACTTAATTAAATTTGTTAGAAGAAAAAATTATAGTCATTCTCGATGCCCACATTATTAAAATTATTTTCGATGGACTATCTTGCATGGTAATTATAGGATTATAGTCTAAAAAGTCTCTTTATCTACCATTGCTCCCTACAATAGGGACGGCATAAATATAGGCAGTGCAATTCAGCTGTAGGACAGTTTGGCAAATATGGATAGTTTTGAGGGGCTTATGACACCCTTCCTCCTCGTAAATTCTTAAATACTGCAATTTTTTTTAATTTACTTTTTCTCCAACTATCATTCTGCTTCTTCTTTTTTTTTTTTGTAAAAATACCCTTATTAAAAATATAAAGGTCTTTGGCAAAAATAGAATGATAAATAAAAAAATGAAGATATTGAATAATACTCATCATCACCTCTATGGAACTACCACTTCACATTAAGGGTTTTTTCGTCTAGATGAAGACAGTGCCTACTCTTATGTACGTTCAAGACGGTATAACTAGATTTAGCCTAGCATATGGATTGGTGTTTGTATGTTTTCCTTTATTAGGAGTTTCCAGGCAATCCAAATTGTAATTTTTATTAATAAAATAGTTATAAATCTCACTGTCCTAAAATGTTATAGTGTACACTGAACATTTAAAACTATATTTTAGAAAAAAAAATTCAAACTCATTCATGCAGTAGTTGCAGATAAAATATTGAACATTGACGTATCAATTTTGGGAGTATGCCAAAAAATTGATCCATTGGAAAATAACATTTCCATATTTAATAGTTTTAGAAATACACTTTTGAGTTACTGTGTTTGCGTAATACGACTTAACAAGTGATTGATGAAATAAATTTTTTTTAAGTTTTTGGACAAATCATTATGGAAGGTTGAAATTTAGACATTTAAGAAAGGTTAATTTTTTAAAAAGAACAACTTTCTAAAAGAAGTATGAAAAGGTCAATGGTTTGCTGAACCTCAAGGTAAGGTATATTTTTCATAAACGATAATAAAATATTAGTTAACTAAGAAACGATATATATTTATAAAGTCACAATATTGGCATTGGTTGAAAACTACGATAAGTATATAATACTAGTACAATAATGTAATTTATTCACCCATTGTGAGTTTCCAACTTAACCTGCAATGTATGGAAGCTATAAACATTTTAATGTTGTGACACTCAATGTCTATTATTTTTTCTCTAACAAATATATTTATTTGTCAAAAGGAGTCTTACAATATAGTTTTAGTATTATCATATAAGAACGGTAGGAGAATTCGATATTCTGATCTTTATTAACTGTTTTCTTTATTATAATTGTGTGTGTGTTTTTTTCTTTTCTTTTTTTTTTTTTTTTGTCTCATTTTGCATAAGAAAGAAACAGAGATATAAACGGATCAAATTGGTTTAAATTCAGCAGGTTATTATTTACCTTGGCAACCATTAGCAGAGAGATAGGGATTGCCCTGGAAACCATCCTGGCACTTGCACCGATAACCTAGAGCTCCATCCAGATCATAACAGATGCTATTGTTTGTTTTACAAGCAAAACTAGTCTTATTCTTCTTCGCCACTTCGCATGTCTCATTTTCAATGACCCAATCCACGACAACAGGGACGCTCACGTTGTTGAAATTGTGAACATCGTTAGCCAAAAACTTGAATTCCGATTCTTCAACCAAAAACCCGTAACTGCAAGGATAGAAATCAGGGACATCACGGTAGTTGTTAAAGCTATTCAACGTGACATTAATCTTCCGAGCTCCTTCAGGTATAGATGTCTGGCAACAACCAATACCAGAACAAGCACCATTCTTAACATCATCCTTGTCCCCGCAAGTGGACATGCAGCCTGTATGGTATGGTCTTACATCAGTCCCGTTAACATCGTCGCGGTCTCCACATGTTGATATACATCCAGTTCTGTCCATGGTTTCATCAGTTATACCGGTAATAACCGCAGAAGTATCGCAGCCGATTGCTGTAAATTTATTGGCAGTACTATTGAAAGCCATGGTTTCAATTAAGGTCATGGAGGTGGGACGGTAATCAGAGCGTGTGAAGTTATTGCCTTTATAGCAATCGTGCCCCACGTCAAAGAAAATGCGCAACTGACCTTTAAGGGATATATCTTTTACCATGAATGTAGTGCCATTTAAAACCGGTTGGGGTGGGTCGAGTACTACGCCATTACTGGAAATGTTGAGGCACTGAATGTAGAATCCTTCGTCAAGGTAACAACCTTCTCTGGTGCCAAACGGATATGGAATGCTCACATTTCCACAACTGTCCTGGTCTGCGCAGCCGGGCTTTGTTATAGGGTATGTAAAGTTACTGCAACTGGAGGAAGATATCATGAACAAGAAAATTAGCACAAGTAAAGGGGCAACTACTAAGATGGCCATAGATACAAGGGCTTGAAAGGTTGTTTGTTTTGTGGCTGTATTTTGTATGGCCCTCTGCCGTTTTGTAGTTTGGTTAATGGGTATTACTAGTTACTGTTTTAATTTTAATTATTATCGTTTTAATTTTGATACAATTGAAAAAGAGAACATATGGTAAGGAGAGTGTTTTAGTTCAAATTTTGATTTGATGATTGAAGTTGGACACAAGTCAACTCTACCTGGACCAATGAAAATAATGTAAAGAAAGACTTTAAAGAGTGAAGTAAATGGCAAGAAAATGTCAAGGTACCTTGAAAGAAGAGATCATGGCGATCGATTATATAAAATAATTACCATTTTGAATTTTGGGGCAGTGATCACCAGCTATAACACAAAATTACTGGAGGTCAAAGTTTTGTTTTGAATGTTCATCTTGTGGTAGATCAGATGTCCATTTATATATATGTATACCTCGTCAACAAATACAAGTTTAATGTGATTAGTTCCGAGATAATTCATCTCGTATGATGAATAAGACAATTGTTTAAACAAAGACTTAATAGTTGGAATGCCTAATTAACCAATATTAAGAAATAACATGTAAAAAATATGGGGTTACCAGTTACGCCTCGCTTTTTGGGGTGATAATTTATAGGTTTTGACAAAAATGTCCTTTTACATAAAAGCAGGAAGAGAGAGGATATTGTAGGGGGTATTTTCGTTCAAATTAGAGCGGTAAAGAGAAAGTACTGGGACGGTAACTAGTAATTCCTAAAAAAAATATTCAAGATATTTTTTTGTTATGATAGATAATTTATAACTACATACTAAAATAAAATTTAGAGTGCCTCAACAAAAAAATTTAGAGTATTTAGATGATTGGCAACAGATACGCTAAAGGGGCATTCAGATGGGGTTCTAACGTCGCTTTTTTTTAAAAAAAAGGTTTAAATCCTTTTTTTGTCAATCCATTTTTGGTCCCTTTAATAAGAGTTATTATGATTTTGGTCACTCTTTTATCTTGATTACCAATACTAATTTCACTTAATTTTTTAACCAATTATGATCATTTTTAACATAAATTTTGGTCAACTGGGTGAATTTTGTCTATTAAAAGACAACTTTTGTGCAAAAACAAACCTAAATACCCTAATTTTTTTTACTCCTCTCTTTCTCTTCTCCCTTCTGCCTTCCTCTCTGCCGCCCGCCACTGCTCTTCTTCATCTTATATTCTTTCTTCTCCCTCTATCCTCGAACCCTAGCCGTCGCCAATCCCTCCTTCTTTTCTCCACTTGATCGATCTCCTGAACTCCCTTGTCGATCAAGCCTAGTAGTGATGAGAGGCGGCAAATCTCAGAAGAGGAAGAAAAAGAAGGCGAGGCGGGGAGAGAGAAGCGACGGGGGTTGTAGCGGGGCGGCGGATATGAGAAGAAGAAGAAGAAGAAGGCGAGGCGAGGAAAGAGAAGCGAGGAAGAGGGGAAGGTGGGGTGGCGACGGGGTTGCAGCGGAGGTGGTGAGGGTTTGCTCCGGGTGGTTAGGTGTTGCTGCGAATGGCGGGAGGAAACGAAAAAGAAGAAAAAGAAGGGCGGCAAGCAAAAGAGAGAAGAGAAGGAGAGAATTAGGGTTAGTTGACCAAATTTAAAAAAAAAAATAGGGTTTTATGAAAAAAAAATTGCAAATGGTCATTTAATTAACTCTCAAAATTGGTCAAACGTTAGTTGACCAAATTTTCCATCCAAAAGGCTAAAATTGTTTTTTAAAAAAAAGCTAGGGACTAGTATTGGTGACAAAATAAAAGAGCGACCAAAACTGGAATAACCCCTATTAAAGGGGACCAAAAATGGATTCAAACCTTAAAAAAAATTAAGAGGGAAAACCATAAAACAAATGCTTAAATCCATTTTTGGTCCCGGTTAACAGGAGTTATTCTAATTTTGATCACTCTTTTATTTTGTTCACCAATACTAGTCCTACTTAAATTATTTTTAACCAATTATAGTCATTTTTAACAGAAAATTTGGTTAACTAAGAATTAACCAATTTTAACCGTTAAAATAGGACTTTTATTCAAAAAAAAAAAAAAAAAGCCTATCAACCCTAATTTTTTTTACTCCCTCCTCTCTTTCTCTTCTCCCTTCTGCTCTCTCCTCCATTGCCCGTCGCCGCTCTTCTTATTCTTTTTCTTCTTCTCTTCTCTCTTTTCCCTCTCTCCTCTAACCCTAGCCGCCACCGATCCCTCATTCTTTTTTTTCGCTCAACCGATCTCCTGATCTCCCTCGTCGATCAAGCCTATAAGTGATGAAAGGTGGCGGATCTGAGAATAAGAAGCAAAAGAAGGCGAGACGGGGAGAGAGAAGCGAGGGAGGGGGGAAGGTAGGGTGGCGATGGGGTTGCAGCGGAGGTGGTGAGGGTTTGCTGATGTGTCCGTTCGGGAAGAAAGAAAGGGAAAAGGAAGGGAGTTTGGTGAGGGTTGGTTGCGGGGGTGGTGAGGGGTTGTTGCGAAGGCAAATTATATAGTAAGGATAGGAGGAGAGGACCGATTGGACACTTAGCCCGGTTTTTATAAAAAAAAAAAAAAAAACAGGCTTTTCTTCACAAAACCGGTGAAAATCGAGTTTTTTTTTTTTCAAAATTTTGCTTCAAATGTGTGCATTTAATGCGCATTAAATACACCGGGTCCACAACTGTACAAAAGCTTACCCTCACGCGCGCAAACCAAGCTTGCATAACCCTTATTTTCTCTCTCCCTCTCTCATTCTCTCATTCTTTCCTCTCTCCCTATCTCATTCTCTCATTCTTTCCTCTCCCCTTTAGCCAATATCCCTGATTTTCTTCTCTCTCTCTTCTCCCTCTCTTCTTCCTTCAAAATTTTTTATGTCAAATCCGAAATAGATTGATGTAAAATGTCCTTTTACATCAATTTCGCTTGATGTAAAATGTCATTTTTACATCAATTTTGCGCGATATAAAATTTCATTTTACATCAATTTTTGCTGGATGTAAATGTGATTTTACATTACATCAACTTTTTGCTTTGATGTAAAATGTCATTATGAATTATGATGTTAAACCTCGTTTTTTGATGTCATTTCAATTAATTTTATTTAGTCCGGTGGTCCATCGAATGTTGGTTTTACATCAAGGGAGGGGTTATACAACGAACTCGAAACTGCAAAAAGATGATTTATTGATGACAGTGATTCGAATGCTTTACATAAAAAACACATTTTACATAATGATTTTTCCTCTGTGAATTCCGACCAGAGTAGTACGCTGCGGCTCATTCACAGAAGGGCTGGAGCCGTCTTTCGCCTGGCTGAAGCATCTGGACATCAACAAACAGCATTTTACATAAGTACGATCATTTTACATCAATACCAACATATTACATCAACAAATAGCAGTTGACATCAGTACGACCATTTTCCATCAAAAAAAACATCATTTGACATCAGTACGAGCATTTGACATAGAAAAAAAATCATTTTACACCAACAAATAGTATTTTACACCAGTACGAGTATTTTACACCAACAAACAGCATTTGACACTAGTACGAGCATTTTACACCAACAAATAGTATTTTACATCAGTGTGAGCATTTTACACTAACAAACAGCATTTACATCAGTACCAGCATTTTACATCAACAAACAACAATTTACATTAGTACGACCATTTTGCATAAAAAAAAAATCATTTGACATCAGTACGAGCATTTTACACCAACAAACTGCATTTTACACCAACAAATAGTATTTTACATCAGTACGAGCATTTTACACCAACAAACGGCATTTTACATCAGTACAAACCAACATTTGATATCAATACAACCGAATCATGTAAAAATACCTTCTGTTCGTTGTTTATCTACTTGCATACCTTCTGTGAACCACTATTTGATAGGAAAAAAATATTTAATATCAATACCACCATTTCACATGAAAAACCAACAAAAATATACGATTTCACATAAAAAAATACATTTTTTTCCCAAACCCTAGTTTTTCTTTTACTTTCATGGGCTGCAAACACAACCAAATGAATCTCCTACTTCAGATCTACAAAATCTTAGTTTTCCTTTCATCTTCGTGGCTGATTTGTGATTCTCCAAAATCGAAGAAACAGTGAAAATGGTGGGAAATGGTATGGGTTTGAAGCTTGAGAGGTGGGAAGTATTTTGGCTGTGAGATATCTTTAAAAATCTATCCGGAATGGCCAGAATTGCGTCGAGAAGCGGGGGGGGGGGGGGGGGGGGAAGAAGGGAAGAGAGCTTGGTAGGGAGAAAAGAGAGGCAACCGCTAGAGAGAAATTACGGTTTGGGAAAAAAAGGTGGCTGGTATGGTTTATACATAGAGGCGCATGAATGTAACTCTCCGTCTCCCCCAAAAGTGTCTTGTATTTTGGCTTTATTTTTTCTTCTTTTTTTTTTTTTTTTTTTTTGTTGCTAGGTGTGTGAAATTTTTTTTTACTCCTATCCCTACTATTTAACTTCTGTGCTGCGAACGGCGAGAGGAAATGGAAAATAAGAAAAACCAGGACGGCTGACAGTGGGCAGAGGGAAAAAAAATGAGAGAATTAAGGTTAGTTGACCAAATTTGGAAAGAAAATTAGGGTTTTAGGGAAAAAATTACAAAATGGTCCTTTAATTAACTCTCAAAATTTCTCAAACATTAGTTGAGCAAATTTTCCATCCAAAATGACTAAATTTTTTTTTAAAAAAAAAAAATGACGGGGACCAGTATTGGTGACCAAAATAAAAAAGAAATCAAAATAAGAATAACCCCTATTAAAGGAACCAAAAATGAATTTAAACAATACATATATATATATATATATTAAGAGGGAAAACCATAAAACAAAAAGAATTTACTTGTTTTTATCTACTAATTTCGTTTGCCTCCAATTCAATCTTTTCTTTTTTTAAAAAAAAAACTTTTTTCATAAATAATTAATTTTTAAATTTATCTGTATTAAATTTTATTTTTATATAATATTATCTTAATTATAATGGTTTAGAATTAAGAATAACAATAATCTCATCTTATTATATTAAATTAATTTTATCTTTTTAAAATGAAATTCATATAACACAATATAGTAACATAATTAATATCATTATCAAATGATTAATTGTTTTGTAAAATTGTTTTATATTTAACACCTCCTTATTCACCGTCCCCTTCACTCCAACCCCTTGCCCCTCATTCGTCGTTGTCGCCACCACCTACCGATCTCCCTCTCTCAGCTGTTGAGCCAAGTTCCCTTAATTTAGAGGCCCAACCAAATTGATAGAAAAATATGGCCCATCATATTTGGTATTGCTTTTGACCAAATATAAGGAAAAGAAAAAGTGCTGCACTGCACTTGGGTTTTGGAGAGAGAGAGAGAAAAATGTGAATCAACCACCAAATTGAAAAGAAAATATGGTTTTGAGTTGGAGAAGAAATTCACTCTTTGGGGCTTGTTATCAAACAAAGTCCAATTTTGTTGAAATTTTGGATTCAGGTTTCTCTCAACTAGCTCCACACATGTACCGGTTTAGATTTTCTAATTAACTCTCTTTTGGTGAGATCCGTTCAAACTCACTTATATTATTTGTATTGTTTTGGAAGACTATTGTTGTTTATGGTTGATCCATCTTTCATGATGATGTATTATTGTTGTGTATCCACCATTTGGTAATGACTTGGTGACTCTATTGATATAGTGGAGATTTGACCGGACAAGTTCCCGTGATTTTTTCCAATTTGGATTTTTCACGTAAAAATTGTACTGTCTCATTTACTTTGTTTTTCGTTGTTCAGTTTGTTACTTGCTTGGTTGAATTTCTATTTATTGGTAGTTCTTGTTAGAAATGAGAAAATATCATGTTGGGTAGTTATTGCTTCTGCTGTGATTTGATTGGTTATACCATTTCTAACCCCAACAAGTGGTATCAGAGCTTGATTGACACCAATAAATGGAAGAGTCTACTTCGAGTACTATGATTAAATTGACTTCATCGAATTATCATATTTGGAAGCCTAGGATGGAAGATTTTTTATACTACAAAGATATGTTTGATCTTGTTTTAGGTGACGAAGGAATGCCAAGTGAATTTTTTTATAAGAAGTAGGTTGATATGCATCGAAAGACTGTTGGCAATATCAGGCAGTGGATTGACCAAACAGTGTTTCATCATTTTTCTAAAGAGACAAGAGCTGATGTACTCTGGCAGAAAATTTAGAACATGTATTGGAAGAAGACTGGTATTAACAAATCATCTGTCCTGAAGCAGATTACCAGACTGAGGTATAAAGATGGTGCTAGCATAAATGAGCACTTGAGTACTTTTAAGGGTTTGTTGAACCCAGGCTGTGACGCTTGGGTTAAAGTTGGATGATGAGGTGCAAGCCTTGTTGTTGTTCAGTTTACTTCCAAACAGTTGGGGCAATTTTGGTAGTGCAATCAACAATTCAACAGAAGATGGCGTTTTGACTTTGGCACAAGTCAATGAATCGCTGATGAATGAAGAGATTAGAAGAAAGGAACAGAGTATTGATAATGACTTATAGGCTCTTGTGACAGAGAAGTCCAGCAGAAAAGGGAGAAGCAAAAATAGAGGACCACGTAGTAAAAATGACAAGTCCAGGGGTTTGATCAAAATCGAAGAAGGACATTGAGTGCTATTACTGTAAGAAAATGGGGCACTACAAGAAAGAGTGTAGAGTGCTCAATAGAGCTCAAGCGGCGGAAAAATGGAAAGGCAAGAAACAAGAATCCAGTGATGATGAAGAAACTACAACAGTCGTTACTTCTAGTGATGATTTGATGGTGCTCTGTGATGATGATATGGTCAATGTCACAAGCCATGACAGTGATTAATTTGGGGACTCAGGTGCATCATCTCATGTGATGCCTCACAGACACTTCTTTAGCTCTTACACTTCTGGGAAATTTGGTCTTGTGAGAATGGGAAATCGAGCCTCATGTGATGTTGTTGGCTTGGGAGATATATCATTGGTGACAAATACCGGTTGTACTCTTATTTTGAAGAATGTGAGACATGTTCCTGATATGCGTCTCAACCTTGTTTCTATTAGCAAGCTTGATGAAGATGGTTATCATAACACTGAAGGTGGTGGCAAATGGATAGTTACCAAAGTGAGCCTTGTTATTGCTAGAGGGAAGAAAGTGAATTATTTGTATGTGATGAATGCAAAGTTGCAGAATGGGGATATGAATGTTTTTCATGATTTCTCCGTTGATCTCTGGCATAGAAGACTTGGACACATGAGTTCCAAGGGGCTCCAGATTCTTTGCAAAAAGAAATTTCTCCCCGAGGTGAAAGGTACTTCTCTCAAACCTTATGTTGATTGTATTTATGGCAAACAACATAGAGTTTCCTTTCATAGTTCTTCCTCACCTAGAAAGTCCAATATTCTAGAGTTGGTTCATACATATGTATGTTACATGAAAGATAGGTCAATGGATGGTGCATTGTACTTTGTTACTTTCATTGATGATTATGCTAAAAAAAAGTTTGGTGTTTTGCTTTGAAATCTAAAGATCAGGTACTAGATGTGTTCAAAGACTTTCACCAAAGAGTTGAAAGAGAGACTGGCAAGAAGTTGAAGTGTGGTCGCGTAGATAATGGTGGTGAGTACAGGAGTCCATTTGACAAGTATTGTCGAAATCATGGCATTAGACTTCAGAAGATTGTTCCAAAGACTTCACAACAAAATGGCGTGGCAGAGAAAATGAACAGAAAAATTGCTGAAAGTGTTAGTGTATGCTCTCAAATGCAAAGCTGCCTAAATCATTTTGGGCAGAAGCCATACAGACAGCAGTTGATTTGATCAATCTATCTCCCTCAAATCCTTTAGATGGTGATCTTCCATAGAGAGTTTAGACAGACAAAGATGTCTCGTTTGGGCATTTGTGAGTCTTTGGTTGTCGTGCCTTTGTTTATATTCCAAAAGATAAAAGATCAAAGCTTGATGGAAAATCCAAACAATGTGTATTTTTGGGGTATGACAATGATGAGTTTGGGTACAGACTGTGGAATCCTGTTGAGAAGAAGATTATTAGAAGTAGAGATATGATATTCTTTGAAGACCAGACCATTAAAGATATTGGTAAGAATGAAAGCTCAAATTCCTCACTTGAGCTTCCTGTTAATTTAGATCTAGTTCCTCCACGATCAGATGATTCTCCTGAAGGGGGAGTTGAGACGGAGGAAGATGACGAGTTTAATGATATTCCTTCTCCTGAGCCAGAGTCACCGCCAGTTCCATCACCTCCTATTGAGGTTAAGAGGTCCACTAGAGATAGAAGACCTTCTACCAGGTATGATCCTGATGAGTTTGTGTTGCTTACTAATGGGGGAGAACCTGAGTCTTAAGCAGAGGCTCTTGAACATGAAGAAAAGAATGAGTGGTTAGAAACCATGCAAGATGAGATCAAATCCATGCATGAGAACAATACTTATGATCTGGTGAAGTTTCCTAAGGGCAAGAGAGCACTCAAGAACAAGTGGGTGTTCAGACTGAAGATGAGTGAGAATAGCTCACAACCAAGGTACAAAGCTGGATTGGTTATGAAGGGATTCAATCAGAGAAAGGGTGTAGACTTTGATGAGATATTTTCTCCTGTTGGAAAAATGTCTTCCATTCGAGTTGTTCTTTGTATGGCAGCCAGCGTGAATCTTGATATTGAGCAACTTGATGTGAAGACAGCCTTCTTACATGGAGATTTGGAGGAAGAGATTTATATGGAGCAGCCAGATGGGTTCAAGGAGAAAGGAAAATAAAACCTTGCATGTTGTTTCAACAAGAGTTTGTTTGGGTTGAAACAGGCTCCGAGGCAATGGTACAAGAAGTTTGATGCCTTCATGATTGGACAGGGATATCAAAGGACTACAGCTGACCACTGTGTGTTTGTGAAGAAATTTTCTGATGGTGATTTCATTATTCTCTTACTTTATGTTGATGACATGTTGATTGTTGGCCGTAATACTGCGCAGATTGCTAGGTTAAAGAAAGAGTTGAACAAATCCTTCGCAATGAAGAATTTGGGTCCAGGTAGGCAAATCCTTGGGATGAAGATTTCTCGTGACAGACAGAATGAGAAGTTATGGATATCTCAAGAGCAGTATATTTAGAAGGTTCTCAATAGGTTTAACATGAGCAATGCTAAGGAAGTTTCTACTCCACTTGCAGGGCATTTCAAGTTAAGCAGAAAAAAATGTCCTAAAAGTTAGAAAGACAAAGAAGAGATGAAGAAAGTTCCTTATGCTTTAGTAGCTGGCAGTTTGATGTATACAATGGTTTGCACCAGGCCAGACATAGCTCATACAGTTTGTTGTTAGCAGATTTCTCTCCAATCCTAGCAGAGAGTATTGGAATGCTGTGAAATAGATTCTCAGGTATCTCAGAGGTACTTCTAGACCGTCTCTTTACTTTGGCAATGGGAAGCCAATGTTGGATGGATACACAGATGCTGGTATGGCATGTGATATTGATGATTGAAAGTCTACTTCTGAATATTTGATGACTTATGGAGGGGGAGCAGTGTCATGGCAGAGTAGGTTGCAGAAATGTGTTGCCTTGTCTACTACAGAGGCAGAGTTCATTGCAGTCACAGAATCCTGCAAAGAAACCCTTTGGTTACAGAAGTTTCTACAAGAGTTAAGCATGAAATAAGACAGGTATGTGGTTCATTGTGATAGCCAGAGTGCTATTCACTTGGCTCAGAACTCCACTTTTTATTCTCGGTCTAAACATATTGATGTGAGATACCATTGGATTCAGGATGTGTTGGAATCCAAGAGATTGTCCTTTGAGAAGATTCATACAGATGACAATGGTTCAGATATGTTGACAAAGACTGTGACTAGAGAAAAGCTTTTGTTTTGCATATAGGAAGCAGGTTTTGTTGTGCCTCCAAATTGAGGTGAAGGGGGAGATTGTTGGGCCGAATTCCCTAAATTTAGTGGCCCAACCAAATAGATAGAAAAATATGGCCCATCATATTTGGTATTGCTCTTGACCAAATAAAAGAAAAAGAAAAAGTGTTGCACTTGGGTTTTGGAGAGAGAGAGAGAGAGAGAGAGAGAGAGAGAGAGAGAGAGAGATGAGGCAGCCACCAAATTTAGTAGAAAATAGGGTTTGAGTTGGAGAAGAAATTCACTCTTTGGGGCTTCAATTGGGTGATCAAACGGAGTCCAATTTTGCTAAAGTTTTGGATTCAGGTTCCTCTCAACTAGCTCTACACATCTACTGGTTTAGATTTTCATATTAACTCTCTTAGTGAGATCCTTCCAAACTCACTTGTGTTATTCGTATTGTTTTGGAAGAGTATTGTTGTTTATGGTTGATCAATCTTTCGTGATGATGTATTATTGCTGTGTATCCACCATTTAGTGATGACTTGGTGACACCATTGATATAGTGAAGATTTGACCGGACAAGATCCCGTGATTTTTCCCAATTTGGATTTTCTACGTAAAAATTGTGCTATCTCGTTTACTTTATTTTTCGTTGCTCAGTTTGTTGCTTGCTTAGTTGAATTTCTATTTATTTGTAGTTCTTGTTGGAAAGGAGAAAATATTATGTTCAGTAGTTGTTGCTTCTGCTATGATTTGATTGGTTATACCCTTTCTAACCCCAACAATCTCCCTTCACCGCCTCCCGATCTCCCACACCCTCCTTCTTCCCAATCTCCCTCCCTCCTCCATATTGGCGCGAGTCGATCGAGAGAGGAGGTTAGGGAGAGGAGATTAGGGGTGAGGTCGGCAGAGGAGGAGGAGGAGGAGGGCAAAGGGGGAGAGAAGGGGCGGTAAAGGAGGGGTTAAAGGCATTTGTCTAAAAATTAGGAGCAATTATGTCTAAAAAGATGCGACAAATAAGCAAAGAGAAGTGAGAAATAAAATTCACAATTCAAATTCTTTTTTTGACTAGTTGGATTTGATAAAAAAAAAAAAATAGGGGTCATTATTTACTACGCCATTTTATTATTCACCGTCTCTCTTTACAAAATTGTTTTAACTTATACCCAAATTTCTTTATTTTTCCTTTTTTTAAAACAAATTTAAGTAGAAGTTAGGGGTATTTAGTAAAGAGAAGGCAATAAATAATAATTTAAAAAATAATAATAATAAACCAAGCCAAATCTAACCCCATAATTCATTACAAGCAGCCATCCCCATTCCCCTCCTGCCAGCGCCGGCCACCACCTTCGCGACCACGACTTCAGCAAAGCATCCAACTTAGTTCTTTGGAGTAGGAGCTATTTAAGGCTGTCATATAATATGAGTAAAGTATAAATGAGGGAGAAAATGTCTGCTCTTTCAACTACTTATCTGAACAGCTTTACCTAAGAATCCCACTTACTATCTTTGGTCTGAATTGCAGAACTGTATTCTTATGCGTTTTCTAGCTTTCAGTTCCATCCCCACAATAAAGCAAGTATTCAAGTTCCTTTTTCTTTAATGATAAAAGCAACGATTCATCTGGGGTGTAGTCGCCTCACAGGCAAGAAAGATTTTCACTTTTCCAAATTGGACAAACTGCGCAAATTATACCATTACTGACTAGGTTTTTTTTTTTTCCCCCATTAATGACTAGATACCTATTATTATATTTAAAAATAAAGTGATGATAATTTATAAATTTTTTTAAATTTAAATTAATTTTATATTGAGGTGTATCAGTTTATTTCTACATATAATTAGGTACATGTACCTAATGAGTACTTGGTATAATTTCTGGTTCAACTGGGTTTATCAACAAATAGCAGTTAACATCAATACGACCATTTTGCATAAAAAAAACATCATTTGACATCAGTACGAGCATTTGAAATTGAAAAAAATATCATTTTACACCAACAAATAGTATTTTACACCAGTATGAGTATTTTACACCAACAAACAACATTTGACACCAATACGAGTATTTTACACCAACAAATAGCATTTTACATCAGTGTGAGCATTTTACACTAACAAACAGCATTTTACATCAGTACCAGCATTTTACATCAACAAACAACAATTTACATCAGTACGACCATTTTGCATAAAAAAAAAACATCATTTGACATCAGTACGAGCATTTTACACCAACAAACTGCATTTTACACCAACAAATAGTATTTTACATCAGTACAAGCATTTTACACCAACAAACGGCATTTTATATCAGTACAAACCAGCATTTGACATCAATACAACCGAATCATGTAAAAATACCTTCTGTTCGTTGTTTATCTACTTGCATACCTTCTGTGAACCACCATTTGACATGGAAAAAATATTTAATATCAATACCACCATTTCACATGAAAAACCAACAAAAATATACGATTTTACATTAAAAATATATATTTTTTCTCATACCCTAGTTTTTCTTTTATTTTCATGGGCTGCAAACACAACCAAACGAATCCCCTACTTCAGATCTATAAAATCTTAGTTTTCCTTTCATCTTCGTGGCTGATTTGTGATTCTCCAAAACCGAAGAAACAACGAAAATGGTGAAAAATGGTATGGGTTTTGAAGCTTGAGAGGTGGGAAGTATTTTGGCTGTGAGATATCTTCAAAAATCTGCCCGGAATGGCCGGAATCGCGTCGAGAAGCGGGGGGGAAAAGAAGGGAAGAGAGTTTGGTAGGAAGAAAAGAGAGGCAACCGCTAGAAAGAGATTACGGTTTGGGAAAAAAAAGTGGCTGGTATGGTTTATACTTAGAGGCGCATGAATGCAACTCTCCGTCTCCCCCAAAAGTGGCTTGTATTTTGGCTCCATTTTTTCTTTTTTTATTTTGTTTTTATTTATTTATTTTTTTTGCTAGGTGTATGAAATTTTTTTTCACTCCTATCCCTACTATTTAACTTATGTGCTGCGAACGGCAAGAGCAAATGGAAAATAACAAAAACAAGGACGGCTGGCAGCGGGCAGAGGGAAAAAAAAATGAGAGAATTAAGGTTACTTGACCAAATTTGGAAAGAAAATTAGGGTTTTAGGGAAAAAATTATAAAATGGTCCTTTAATTAACTCTCAAAATTTGTCAAACATTAATTGAGCAAATTTTCCATCCAAAATGACTAAAATTGGTTTTTTTTTTTTTAAAAAGACGGGGACCAGTATTGGTGACCAAAATAAAAAAGAGATCAAAATCAGAATAACCCTATTAAATGAACCAAAAATGAATTTAAACAATATATATGTATATATATATATTAAGAGGGAAAACCATAAAACAAAAAGAATTTACCTGTTTTTATCTACTAATTTCGTTTGCCTCCAATTCAATCTTTTCTTTTTTTAAAAAAACTTTTTTCATAAATAATTAATTTTTAAATTTATCTGTATTAAATTTTAATTTTATATAATATTATCTTAATTATAATGGTTTAGAATTAATAATAACAATAATCTCATCTTATTATATTAAATTAATTTTATCTTTTTAAAATGAAATTCATATAACACAATATAGTAACATAATTAATATCATTATCAAATGATTAATTGTTTTGTATAATTGTTTTATATTTAACACCTCCTTATTCACCGCCCCTTCACTCCAACCCCTTGCCCCTCATTCGTCGTTGTCGCCACCATCTACCGATCTCCCTCTCTCAGCTGTTGGGCCAAGTTCCCTTAATTTAGTGGCCCTACCAAATTGATAGAAAAATATGGCCCATCATATTTGGTATTGCTTTTGACCAAATATAAGGAAAAGAAAAAGTGCTGCACTTGGGTTTTAGAGAGAGAGAGAGAGAGAGAGAGAGAGAAAAATATGAATCAACCACCAAATTGAAAAGAAAATATGGTTTTGAGTTGGAGAAGAAATTCACTCTTTGGGGCTTGTTATCAAACAAAGTCCAATTTTGTTGAAATTTTGGATTCGGGTTCCTCTCAACTAGCTCTACACATGTACCGGTTTAGATTTTCTAGTTAACTCTCTTTTGGTGAGATCCGTCCAAACCCACTTGTATTATTTGTGTTGTTTTGGAAGACTATTGTTGTTTATGGTTGATCCATCTTTCATGATGATGTATTATTGTTGTGTATCCACTATTTGGTGATGACTTGGTGACTCCATTGATATAGTGGAGATTTGACCGGACAAGGTCCCGTGATTTTTCCCAATTTGGGTTTTTCACGTAAAAATTGTGTTGTCACATTTACTTTATTTTTCGTTGCTCAGTTTGTCACTTGCTTGGTTGAATTTCTATTTATTGGTAGTTCTTGTTAGAAATGAGAAAATATCATGTTGGGTAGTTATTGCTTCTGCTGTGATTTGATTGGTTATACCATTTCTAACCCCAACAAGTGGTATCAGAGCTTGATTGACACCAATAAATGGAAGAGTCTACTTCGAGTACTATGATTAAATTGACTTCGTCGAATTATCATATTTGGAAGCCTAGGATGGAAAATTTGTTATACTGCAAAGATATGTTTGATCTTGTTTTAGGTGAAGAAGGAATGCCAAGTAAATTTTTTATAAGAAGTAGGCTGATATGCATCGAAAGACTGTTGGCAATATCAGGCAGTGGATTGACCAAACAGTGTTTCATCATTTTTCTGAAGAGACAATAGCTGATGTACTCTGGCAGAAAATTCAAAACAAGTATTGGAAGAAGACTGGTATTAACAAATCATCTGTCCTGAAGCAGATTACCAGACTGAGGTATAAACATGGTGCTAGCATGAATGAGCACTTGAGTACTTTTTAGGGTTTGTTGAACCCAGGCAGTGACGCTTGGGTTAAAGTTGGATGATGAGGTGCAAGCCTTGTTGTTATTCAGTTCACTTCCAGACAGTTGGGACAATTTTGGTAGTGTCAATCAACAATTCAATCGAAGATGGTGTTTTGACTTTGGCACAAGTCAATGAATCGCTGATGAATGAAGATATTAGAAGAAAGGAACAAAGTATTGATAATGACTCACAGGCTCAGCAGAAAAGGGAGAAGCAAAAATAGAGGGCCACGTAGTAAAAATGACAAGTCCAGGGGTTGATCAAAATCGAAGAAGGACATTGAGTGCTATTACTGCAAGAAAATGGGGCACTACAAGAAAGAGTGTAGAATGCTCAATAGAGCTCAAGCGGCGGAAAAATAGAAAGACAAGAAACAAGAATTCAGTGATGATGAAGAAACTACAACAGTGGTTACTTCTAGTGATGATTTGATGGTGCTCTGTGATGATGATATGGTCAATGTCACAAGCCATAACAGTGATTAGTTTGGGGACTCAGGTGCATCATCTCATGTGAGGCCTCACAGACACTTCTTTAGCTCTTACACTTCTGGGAAATTTGGTCTTGTGAGAATGCGAAATCGAGCCTCATGTGGTGTTGTTGGCTTGGGAGATATATCATTGGTGACAAATACCAGTTGTACTCTTATTTTGAAGAATGTGAGACATGTTCCTGATATGCGTCTCAACCTTGTTTCTATTAGCAAGCTTGATGAATATGGTTATCATAACACTGAAGGTGGTGGCAAATGGATAGTTACCAAAGGGAGCCTTGTTATTGCTAGAGGGAAGAAAGTGAATTATTTGTATGTGATGAATGCAAAGTTGCAGAATGGGGATATGAATGTTTTTCATGATTTCTCCGTTGATCTTTGGCAAAGAAGACTTGGACACATGAGTTCCAAGGGGCTCCAGATGCTTTGCAAAAAGAAATTTCTCCCTGAGGTGAAAGGTACTTCTCTCAAACCTTATGTTGATTGTATTTATGGCAAACAACATAGAGTTTCCTTTCATAGTTCTTCCTCACCTAGAAAGTCCAATATTCTAGAGTTGGTTCATACAGATGTATGTTACATGAAAGATAAGTCAATGGATGGTGCATTGTACTTTGTTACTTTCCTTGATGATTATGCTAAAAAAGTTTGGTTTTTTGCTTTGAAATTTAAAGATCAGGTACTAGATGTGTTCAAAGACTTTCACCAAAGAGTTGAAAGAGAGACTGGCAAGAAGTTGAAGTGTGTTCGAGTAGATAATGGTGGTGAGTACAGGAGTCCATTTGACAAGTATTGTCGGGATCATGGCATTAGACTTCAGAAGATTGTTCTAAAGTCTTCACAACAAAATGGTGTGGTAGAGAAAATGAACAGAAAAATTACTGAAAGGGTTAGTGTATGCTCTCAAATGCAAAGCTGCCTAAATCCTTTTGGGCAGAAGCTATACAGATAGCAGTTGATTTGATCAATCTATCTCCCTCAAATCCTTTGGATGGTGATCTTTCATAGAGAGTTTAGACAGGGAAAGATGTCTCGTTTGGGCATTTGTGAGTCTTTGGTTGTCGTGCCTTTGTTCATATTCCAAAAGATAAAAGATCAAAGCTTGATGGAAAATCCAAACAATGTGTATTTTTGGGGTATGACAATGATGAGTTTGGGTACAGACTGTGGAATCCTGTTGAGAAGAAGATTATTAGATGTAGAGATCTGATATTCTTTGAAGACTAGACCATTAAAGATATTGGTAAGAATGAAAGCTCAAATTCCTCACTTGAGCTTCCTGTTAATTTAGATCCAGTTCCTCCACGGTCAGATGATTCTCCTGAAGGGGGAGTTGACACGGAGGAAGATGATGAGTTTAATGATATTCCTTCTCCTGAGCCAGAGTCACCACCAGTTCCATCACCTCCTATTGAGGTTAGGAGGTCCACTAGAGATAGAAGACCTTCTACCAAATATGATCCTGGTGAGTTTGTGTTGCTTACTAATGGGAGAGAACCTGAGTCTTATGCAAAGGCCTTGAACATGAAGAAAAGAATGAGTGGTTAGAAACCCTGCAAGATGAGATCAAATCCATGCATGAGAACAATACTTATGATATGGTGAAGTTTCCTAAAGGCATGAGAGCACTCAAGAACAAGTGGGTGTTCAGACTGAAGATGAGTGAGAATAGCTCACAACCAAGGTACAAAGCTAGATTGGTTGTGAAGGGATTCAATCAGAGAAAGGGTGTAGACTTTGATGAGATATTTTCTCCTGTTGTGAAAATGTCTTCCATTCGAGTTGTTCTTTGTATGGCAGCCAGCGTGAATCTTGATATTGAGTAACTTGATGTGAAGACAGCCTTCTTACATGGTGATTTGGAAGAAGAGATTTATATGGAGCAGCCAGATGGGTTCAAGGAGAAAAGAAAAGAAAACCTTGTATGTTGTTTCAACAAGAGTTTGTTTGGGTTGAAACAGGCTCTGAGGCAGTGGTACAAGAAGTTTGATGCCTTCATGATTGGACAGGGATATCAAAGGACTACAACTGATCACTGTGTGTTTGTGAAGAAATTTTCTGAGGGTGATTTCATTATTCTCTTACTTTATGCTGATGACACATGTTGATTGTTGGCCGTAATACTGCGCAGATTGCAAGGTTAAAGAAAGAGTTGAACAAATCCTTTGCAATGAAGAATTTGGGTCCAGTTAGGCAAATCCTTGGGATGAAGATTTCTCGTGACAGATAGAATGGGAAGTTCTAGATATCTCAAGAGAAGTATATTTAGAAGGTTCTCAATAGGTTTAACATGAGCAATGCTAAAGAAGTTTCTACTCCACTTGCAGGGCATTTCAAGTTAAGCAGAAAAAAATGTCCTAAAAGTTAGAAAGACAAAGAAGAGATGAAGAAAGTTCCTTATGATTTAGCAGCTGGCAGTTTGATGTATACAATGGTTTGCACCAGGCCAGACATAGCTTATACAGTTTGTTGTTAGCAGATTTCTCTCCAATCATAGCAGAGAGCATTGGAATGCTGTGAAATGGATTCTCAGGTATCTCAGAAGTACTTCTAGACTGTCTCTTTGCTTTGGCAATGGGAAGCCCATGTTGGATGGATACACAGATGCTGGTATGGCATGTGATATTGATGATTGTCTACTTCTGGATATTTGATGACTTATGGAGGGGAAGCAGTGTCATGGCAGAGTATGTTGCAGAAATGTTTTGTCTTGTCTACTACAGAGGCAGAGTTCATTGCAGTCACAGAATCCAGCAAAGAAACCATTTGTTACAGAAGTTTCTACAAGAGTTAAGCATGAAGTAAGACAGGTATGTGGTTCATTGTGATAGCCAGAGTGCTATTCACTTGGCTAAGAACTCCACTTTTTATTCTCGGTCTAAACATATTGATGTGAGCTACCATTGGATTCGGGATGTGTTGGAATCCAAGAGATTGTCCTTTGAGAAGATTCATACAGATGACAATGGTTCAGATATGTTGACAAAGACTGTGACTAGAGAAAAGCTTTTGTTTTGCAGACAGGAAGCAGGTTTTGTTGTGCCTCCAAATTGAGGTGAAGGGGGAGATTGTTGGGCCAAATTCCTTAAATTTAGTGGCCCAACCAAATAGATAGAAAAATATGGCCGATCATATTTGGTATTGCTCTTGACCAAATATAAGAAAAAGAAAAAGTGCTGCACTTGGGTTTTGGGGAGAGAGAGAGAGAGAGAGAGAGAGAGAGAGATGTGAGGCAGCCACCAAATTGAGTAGAAAATAGGGTTTGAGTTGAGAAGAAATTCACTCTTCGGGGCTTCAATTGGGTGATCACACGGAGTCCAATTTTGCTAAAGTTTTGGATTCGGGTTCCTCTCAACTAGCTCTACACATCTACTGGTTTAGATTTTCTGATTAACTCTCTTTCAGTGAGATCCTTCCAAACTCACTTGTGTTATTTGTGTTGTTTTGGAAGAGTATTGTTGTTTATGGTTGATCCATCTTTCGTGATGATGTATTATTGCTGTGTATCTACCATTTAGTGATGACTTGGTGACACCATTGATATAGTGAAGATTTGACCGGACAAGATCCCGTAGTTTTTCCCAATTTGGATTTTCTATGTAAAAATTGTGCTATCTCGTTTACTTTATTTTTCGTTGCTCAGTTTGTTGCTTGCTTGGTTGAATTTCTATCTATTCGTAGTTCATGTTGGAAAGGAGAAAATATTATGTTCGGTAGTTGTTGCTTCTGCTATGATTTGATTGGTTATACCCTTTCTAACCCCAACAATCTTCCTTCACTGCCTCCCGATCTCCATCACCCTCCTTCCTCCCAATCTCCCTCCCTCCTCCATATTGGCGCGAGTCGATAGAGAGATGGTTAGGGAGAGGAGATTAGGGGTGAGGTCGGCAGAGGAGGAGGAGGAGGGCAAAGGGGGAGAGAAGGGGCAGTAAAGGAGGGGTTAAAGGCATTTGTCTAAAAATTAGGAGCAATTATGTCTAAAAAGATGCGACAAATAAGCAAAGAGAAGTGAGAAATAAAATTCACAATTCAAATTCTTTTTTTGACTAGTTGGATTTGATAAAAAAAAAAAAAAATAGGGGTAATTATTTACTACGCCATTTTATTATTCACCGTCTCTCTTTACAAAATTATTTTAACTTATACCCAAATTTCTTTATTTTCCCTTTTTTTTAAAACAAATTTAAGTAGAAGTTAGGGGTATTTAGTAAAGAGAAGGCAATAAATAATAATTTAAAAAATAATAATAATAAACCAAGCCAAATCTAACCCCATAATTCATTACAAGCAGCCATCCCCATTCCCCTCCTGCCAGCGCCGGCCACCACCTTCGCGACCACGACTTCAGCAAAGCATCCAACTTAGTTCTATGGAGTAGGAGCTATTTAAGGCTGTCGTATATTATGAGTAAAGTATAAATGAGGGAGAAAATGTCTGCTCTTTCAACTACTCATCTGAACAGCTTTACCTAAGAATCCCACTTACTATCTTTGGTCTGAATTGCAGAACTGTATTCTTATGCGTTTTCTAGCTTTCAGTTCCATCCCCACAATAAAGCAAGTATTCAAGTTCCTTTTTCTTTAATGATGAAAGCAACGATTCATCTGGGGTGTAGTCGCCTCACAGGCAAGAAAGATTTCACTTTTCCAAATTGGACAAACTGCGCAAATTATACCATTACTGACTAGGTTTTTTTTTTTTTTTTTTTCCCATTAATGACTAGATACCTATTACTATATTTAAAAATAAAGTTATGATAGTTAGGTACATGTACCTAACGAGTACATGGTATAATTTATGTTCAACTGGGTTTATCAACTTCCGGAGTTTTCAGGCGATTCATAGAATAGAACTTAGGGTTGTATGATTTGTTTCTCAAATCCAGTTTATTTTTCCCCTCAAATATTTTTTTTCTTTTTGAAGCATTTTCCCCTCAAATTTTAATATGTATTTTATTAAAATTACTCTAAAACAAATATTCAAAACACAGACTATATGACCTAAGTTTTCAATTGTATTTATATCTAATAAGTGGATAAATATTTTTCTTTTTTTTAAGGTAAATGTAAATTAAATGCTGTCCTTCAGAAATATACTAATAAAATAATGGATGCTCCAAACTGCAAAGTCCCCTTTTAGAAATTCAAATGCTGCGTCATTTTCCAAAAGTATAATAAAAAAAGAGATGCTCCAGGAATCCTTTTTAAAGGCTAATCGTGTACCACATGTTTAGTTACATATAGATTTATGTAATGCAAGTTAAGGTCACGTGTGTCCTTTTCTCCATCTTTGAATGGATCAGATTGGATTATGGAGCAATTAGATCAGTTTGGTTCGGTCTGGATAAACGATCGATCTAACTAATCCATTTGAATAACAATTGACTAACTCTCAAAAATGTAATTATTCTTTTTCTTCGATTTGATTACCGTCCCTCCGCCGCTAGCACTACCGTTGCCACCACCACCCCGTCACCACCACCACTACCATCGCCACCACTACTACGGTTACCAAAACTTCTACAAACTCATCCCGTTGTTGCTGAGAATGTTAGAAAGAGACACAAGTTATATATAAATAGGGTTACTAGTTACCACCGTAGTTTTTGGGATGATAGTCCATAAAATTTGACAAAATTACCCTTGTACTTAAAAGGGAGAAGAGAGAGAATATTATAAGGGGGTATTTTAGTTCAAATTGAGACGATAGAGTGAAAGTACTTGGACAATAGTAATAGTTTATATAAATTATAGAAAAAGATGTTATGAGTATTTTTATGTTTATTTTATTTTAATATTTCTGTTTTGAAAATATGGGACAAAAAATTTATAATTATATTTTTATTCATAATCTTTACATATTTAAAATAAACATTCAATGTTCCGCTTTCTCTCTCACCAGAAAAGAAAAGAAAGAAAGAAAGAAAGTGATCACTTTTCTGTCTATAAATGATAAGAGAAAGGAAAATTAATCAACCCAAGTACTAGAAAATCATTAGCAATATGATGGTTTTGTCCATTTTTCATCTATCTTCTTTTCTGGTGGTTCTTGCAGCCCTCAACTCTATTGCTTTTGGACTCAACATAACCGATGATTGCCTCCTCGATATGTGCAGGATGTCTTCCGGTAACAGTTCAGCCATAAGTGTTTCGCCCAAAGATGGTAATAATTAATAATATAAATCCTCTCTGCAGCCATTCTTTTTTTACTTGTTTATGTTATCCTCTGCTTTTTTTAGCTTTTCTAACGTTAAAATATAGAGAACTTGTTCATTCCAGCTTCTTGAATCTTATTATTCTACTGTAATATTATCTTCTTTTTTATAATTATAATCATATTTATTTTACCGTATTAAAAACGTAGGTATTTTTACTTTCTTTTTGGAATTCCGCAGCGAAAAGTATCAAGGCTCTGCTAAATCTGCTGCCGAAGCCTCAGTCGACGAGCGAAGACAAATTCAGTTGCTCCAAGTCCGATCGCGATAAATACAGCGGCTTAATTCGATGCAACTGTTCCGAAACGACTTGTCGTGTCCATTATATGTATGTATATTTCTTTTTATTTATTTATTTTAAAAAAATTTCTTAAAAATAAAGGAAAAAAATTATAAGAATAGTCCCTATAACATGGTCTAGTGATAAATTTAGTTCTAAACGTTTGTTAGTTGACAAATTTAGTCATAAACTTTATTATTCATAACAGCCTTAGTCCTACTAATATTTTTCAAAATAACATGTTAATTCATATGTCATAAAATTTATCATATAAATTAAATTAATCCATGTGACATTTGCGTGGTTTAAAAGTTGACCGAATAAGAATTCAACTCTTAAATATCCAAAATATATATATATATTTATTAAAACTAAATGTATTGTAAATAACAAAATTTAGAATTAAAATTTTCAACTACCAAATATTTAAGATTAAATTTGCGACTAAGTCATATTTTAAGGATTATTCTTGTATGTTTTTAAAAAATAAAAATAATTACTTATATTTATTGAGATATAATTGTGCTCAGGTTAAACTTGATGTACGTGCCATACAATGAAATAAAGTGCATTATTTAATTCTTTCCAATATATATTTACTGGATTATGGGTTTGTTTATGAATATTTATTTAAAAATATTTTAATTATTTATGTAATTTAAGAAAATTTTGTAAATTAAAATTAAATATGACTTTAATTTATAATTTTTAAAAGAAAAGGCACGGGCGGATCGTGGTTCGGCCAAAAGGTGTGTTTACCCGGGTGAAATTGTAGGCGGAATTCAGGGGCGAAATAAATTTGAAGAGAAAATTTGTACAAGGGGCCAAAATAAATTTGCGGGTTAGAATATAAAAAAAAAAAAATAATAGATGATAAATTTATTTAAACAATTAGTTTTTGACTGAAATCATACATCTATAGTAGTAAATTAATATGATAATTGAATGACAAATGAAGAGAATCTTTCATAGTTTCTAAATTTTGAGGGATATTTAATATATTAGCATATCTCAGGGAAGTTTTTTATATTAATTTTTTTTGGCCTAAATTTATTTTTATTCCTTCATAATATAAGTTATTTTATTTTTGGTCCCCTTTAAGTTTTAGTCATTAATTTTAGTTCCACTTAAAATTTTTTTGACAATTCTTATCATTTTCTTAGGCCATCTCCAACCCAACTTCAAATTAGGTTGGATCTTCAAAATTTGAAGATGGATGCTCTCCAATGCATCTTCAAATCCATCTCTAAAATAGAGATGTGCTACAGTACATCTCTATTTATTTTTTAAATATTTTATTTAGTGGGACCCGCTGAAATATTTATATATTTATTTTATATATTTATTTTCTTTTTGTCATATGTTATTCATTATTTAATTTTTGTTATTTTAATTATTTTAATTTTTTATTAAAGTATTTAAAATAATTTTTCATTTAAAAATATTAAAATATAATTTACTAATTAATATTACATTGTGAAGTGTTTTAAATGGAAAAAATAAATATGCTAATAAATATAATTTACTAATTATTTTATGTAATGAAGCACTTGTAATGTTTTGTTTAGTTTTCAATCTATTAATCGTGTTTCGTTTTTTAATGTTTTATTAATTTACATAGGTTCAATATGCTAATAAAATTTACTTAATTTATTAGATTATGTTATATAAAAATAATATATTTTTATTACTAATTACTTTTTAATTTTTAAATTACTTTTTATTTAATTTATTAATCTCATTTATTAAATATATTATTTTTTAAAAATATATTAAGATTTAAGAGATTATTAAATATATTTATACAATAATAAAAATAATATAAAATGATTGGTGAAAGAAATTGTTTAAAATATTATTAAAACTGTAAAATATAGAGATTTGGGTTGGAGATGAGTTAACTGTAAAATTGTAAAATATAGAGATTTTGATACTGTAGCATCTGTAAAACTGTAAATTATAGAGTTTTGGGTTGGAGATGGCCTTACGAAAATATCCTTGACTAAGGAGTGAACAATTAGGGTTATTTAAGGGTATTTTCGTAAGAAAATGACTATAATTGTTTAAAAAAATTTAAGTAAAATTAAAATTAATGACTAAAATTTAAAGAAGACAAAAAATAGAATAACACATGAGGAACAAAAATATATTTAAGCCATTTTGTTTTTATAAACAATGTTTTGGATGTTTCATCCTTTACATTCTCCCCACACTTTATTGATTTGCTCAAGGTTGTTCTCCAGCCCGCCCCCGCCAACCTAATTAATGCTATAATTTTTTTAAGGTTGATTATTAGTTACCACCTCATTTTTTTTTGCGGTATTCTATAAATTTTGATAAAATTAAATTTTTATTTAAAAAGAAGGAAGAGATATGATATTGTAAGAGGATATTTTTTAGTCTAAATCAGGGCGATAGAGAATAAGAAATATGACGATAACTAGTAAAATTTTTTTTTGAAGAGGTTATTATTTATTGTCCCTATTTTATTATTCATCGTTGTTTTAAAAATTATCTTTAACTTTTATTTAATTTAGATAAAAGTTAAGAATAATTTTGTAACAAAATAAAAGTGAAAAATATGAATTCTAATTTTTTGATTGCAGTGATTTGTCAGATATGAAGTTGAATGGTACGTTGCCGGAGGAGATTGGTGATCTTACTTCTGTGCAATTCCTGTAAGAATTGAACTGTCTAGCTGATCTATGTGTGTTTGTTTGTTTGTTTTTTTTTTTTTCACTTTTCATTTTTATATTTTTACATCTTTCTTTTTATTTACTCCGCGTTTAAACAAGTTACAATTTTTTATTTTGGTAATTTATAAATTGCAGAAAACGTGTATTATTATATTTTAGTTATAAAATTACTTAATTTTTTACTCTTTTGTAAATTATTTACTATTTTGTCGTTGATGATAATAGTCCAAAATTTTTATTATGATTTGTGTATATTTGCGTCTCTGTGTGTTGGTGTGTGTTTTATTTTATAGATTTTCATGATATTATCTTTTGAGTTTTACTTTCTTCTGAATTACTAACATTTAGCATTATTCAATCTGGTAGAAATTTGAACGAAAACAATCTTTCTGGATTGATTCCAAAATCTCTAGTAAATTTAAAGGAGCTTGTAGGACTGTAAGTATTACCCTTTCCTTTCCTTTCCTTTCAGTTACAATTATTTAGCATAAGAAACAATACACAAGTGGTACTATATAATGACTATATTACACAATTGGTCATCCACGTTTGTAACTTGACAAATTTAGTTCTAAACATTTTAATTAATGAATTTTACACAATTTAACGACTGATTCAGTAGCCTTTAAGTTTTATGTCACATGTGTGCCAAACACATAGATGATTGGCAGTCACGTAGCAGTCACTGTCGCGTGGCGACCGCGTGATATGTGCACGAATGATTGATGCTACATGACAGTCACATGCAACGTGGCATAAAATTTAACTACTAATGAATCAGTTGTTAAATTAATTAAACGTGTCAATTTAAAAAATGTTGAAATCAAATTTATCGAGTTCCAAATGCGTAGTACAAATTTTATTACATGGTTATTATGTAAGACTAATTATCTATTTTTGTTGGGTTAGTATATGATTATGTGACCCCTTTTATTGTCATCATCGTTATAATTCACAGTGATTTGGGCGAAAACAAATTCCAAGGGCCTATACCACCTTTTAATGGAACTCACGAAAAGTTGGAAGATTTGTAAGTTGGAATTTATTTTACTGTATTTTTTTTTTTGAAAAATATATAATTGGTCCTATATAATATCCTGTTACATAATTAATTTTACAGGTTTGAAACTCGATAAATTTGATCTTATATGTTTCTAAAATTAATACATTTAGTATAATTTAATATTTTTTAATAGGGTTTAATGACTGACTCATCAGCCATTAAAATTTATACCACGTGACACCAACGTAATTACTATTATTAGGGCATTGTTGCAAGTATATAAATAAAAGCGTAAAAACTAATGTTGCACCTCACCAAATTTATTAAGCATAATAAATTATTGACCAACGATTCATTCATAAATAATATTTTCTTTGGCATTGAGTAACCAAATTTATTTTCAAACTAATTGTGTAACATGATCATTATATAGGACTAATTGTATATTTTATTTATTTATTTTTTTTTTGTGTAGTATGTAAAATTAATAATATTAAAAATAGGACTATTTTTTTTTTTTTTGAAATATCAGTTACTTCGTTTAGGTTTTGTGGAGGATTATTATTGAGAGCATTATAATTAGTGCATAATAGGGCCTCTGATTATTGGTATCCATTATTCCAATTCCAGAGATTTGTCTAACAATCGGCTCAATGGATCCATCCCCAAAGAATTAGGCCAACTTCCCTCACTTCAATCCTTGTGAGTATCAAGCCATATGCTTCGTTCATTTTTTATTATGAATTTCTTAATTTTTCTTTTACCCCCTATAGTTTTCTTAAATCTCAATTACGGTAATGTAATTTACCATTATTGATCATTTTACCAATCTTGAACATGTCTCATGCTCTTGGAAACCCTCTTCGCTGTTCTTCTTCCAGGTATCTACATAATAACGCATTAACTGGAACTGTTCCACATGAGATATGGAACATCAAAACCCTTCAATATTTGTACGCCCCTTCAACTTTGTTGAATATTTGAGTTTGTGTGGCTATAATAAATAAATATAATAATTAATTTTAATACAGTGAACTAGACGATAATCAAATAGAAGGCCAGCTTCCGGAATTGGGAAACCTTACAAATCTCATATACTTGTAAGTCGTAAATTATAATATACTGAAGGCTTAAATGCAGTTTTGGTTTCTCTAATAAGGATAATTCCACTTTTCATCCCTCTTATGTTTTGAGTGACAATATTAATTTTTTTTTTTTTAGTAGACTCTCAATCTAAAATGAGAGACAAAACCCTAAATGGGTTTAACATTCATGAGGATTTGAATCATAAAATTAGTTGAAAACATTATTGTTTAAATCATTTTAAAGAAAAAAAATTAAGTTTGACTAGCGATCAAATGAATTAATCCGTTATCTTTTAAAATTTTTCGTAAAAAATGACTAAATATATTAAAAAAAAGATGTAAACTAATATTGCCATTTAAAACATTAAAAGGATCAAAAATGAAATTATCCGTATTATGGGAGATCAAAAGTGGAATTAACCCTATTATTGGGGATCAAAACTCCATTTAAGCCTATATTGAAAGCATTCAATTCCTACTTTAATATCTTATGAAAATGGATTGTGTTACAACTATTTTTTATTAGTATCACATTGAAATGGTTTCATTTATTTATTTATTTTAAAATTCAAGTGATTTTATATTATTTCAGAAGTATGATGAATAATAATTTCTCCGGTGAGCTGCCCAAAAGCATTGGAGACCTCAAAAATTTGGTTTCATTGTAAGTGGCACCTTCCCCTTCCTCCTTAGTCCTCCATTTCTTATAAAAATTACTAGTTACCGCCTCAATACTTTTCCTCTATCACCTAAATTTGGATTAAAATACCTCTCTTACAATACTCTTTCTCTCTCTCTTTTAATTGAAATAACAATTTTATCAAAATTATAAACTACCGCACCAAAAAATAAGGCAGTAACTAGTAATTTCCATGGTGTGATGAAGGTTATATTTCCTATGTTAGATGGATTCAAGGGTGTAATTTCAATGGAACAATTCCAGAAGGCATTTACCAATTATCGAACCTTGAGTTATTGTAAGCTAAACTTGCATTGATCTGGAAATGAATAATCTCAATTTGTTTAGAATCACTAACCCATCAAATTCAATGCTTTAATTTCACACAGAATGCTACTGGGAAACAACTTTGAAGGGCCTTTTCCAAAAGCATTCTCATCAACAAATCTATCCACAATGTAATGAATATTTGCCGAAAGGGTAAAGTTATTTTACTTCTTTTGGTCTCTTTTAAGACATCTGATAAAGTTTTGATTATTTTTTTTATGCAGAGATATAGCTGATATACCAGGAGGGGAAATAGGCAATCCATTTCCAGTTCTCCCAAGTTTGACCAAATTGTATCACTTGTAATCAAAGCTATAATTGTTCAAACGAAATCCATTTTTCTTTTATGGTTTAATATATTATTATGATATTTTTAACTTATAATTACTTATTTTGTTTAGGACACTAAGAAACTGTTCGCTCATTGGTCAAATACCTCCCCAAATCTGGCAATTTCCGGCCCTACAACATCTGTAAGTATATGCAAATACTATTCATCCTCTTCTCGAAACAATAATACTAATAGATCCAAAGCTTTCTCCTTGAATTTGGACAACTAGTCTAGAAAACTTGTAAAAGTTAAGTCTAGAACTTTAGAAATGAACTAAAACTAAAAACTGTCATGCAAGATGTTTTAAAACATGTTCTAAAATGACAAAAGAGATGTAATTTGGTATTTTTTGATACTTACGCTTTAAATGGCTAGTTATTTATGCGGAAACACAATCAACAAAATAAACAACTAAACAAAACACACACAGATTCACGTAGTTCGATCCTCATCATATCTACTCCACGACAGCAACACACAACTTCACTAATACAGGAATAAAAGAGGTTACAAAGTATATTTTTCTCTTTCAACACACTATGTCTCTTAAACACTCAATTTTATATCTATGCTAATGAATTACCCTCACTGCTACTTACAAGCTTTAGTACAAAAGTATATATTTATACTAAAGTACTACAAACCCTATTGGGCTCAATCCTAACACACTTTAAAACAAACTTGGGCTTTGAAGAGTTAACCCAACAACTCCCCCATCGACTCAAAGTCCCAAGTATCTCAACTTTGTTCGAAAAAATGACTTGCTTCTTCTTTGGCTTCAACTTATCTATGTGAATTCCAAGCGAACCACAAAACCCATTTTTCGAATTACCAACATAAAAGATGTGATGATCACTTTTCACACATTGCAACACCAACTCATCTCCTTTGAAAACTTTACAAATATTACCTTCACCAATGAACTTGTACCCATGAGAACACAATTCTCCCAAGGAAATTATGTTATCACTACAGGCAAACACAAATCTGACATTAGCGAATTTCTTAACTATGCCATTGTGTGTCTTAAGGCATGCAACACCAACACCCTCAATCTTCATCTTCTCACTATTGCCCACAATGACATGCCCAAAATCTCCATCAACTTGCAAAATTATCAGAGGAAGATTTCTCTCTACAAATGTGCATTGTTGATGCACAATCCAAAACCAACAGGGAGCTATACCCAGGAGTGCTCCTCATCGCCAATAGCTCATCCTCATACACAGCATTTACATCTGAGTCATTCGCATCAACTTTCTCTTTGCCCTTTGACTTCCTTAAACTCTTCAAGTCCTCTTTCATGACAGGGCATTTGCTTTGAATGTGACATTTTTCACCACAATAATGACACTCATAATTAATGTAGTCTCTCTGCCGAGATCTGCCACACGAATCACATCCACCACTAGAACAATTCCTTCCACGATTTGAAGCCTTTGCGGCAACAATAGTTTCTCCTTCTTCAAGCACATTCTTCTTTCCCATCATTTTCTCACACTCTCCCAATTGAGTTAGCACCTCATCATAACCCAATGTAGTCTTCCCAACAAGCATTGTTTGCACTAATGGCTTATAGGATGATGGCAAAGAAGACAATAAAAACAAAGCTTGCTCTTCACTATCAACTTCCTCTCCACTATTTTGAAGCCGATACACTAGCTGTCCAAAAGCGTTCAAATGATCAAGAAGATTTCCCCCTTCATCCATCTTCAAGCTATAGAGGTCAATTTTCATCAACAACCGGTTGGTTAGTGACATCGACACATAAATACTCTGCAACTTGTCCCAAATACCCTTCGTTTTCGTCTCCTTCATGACGTCATGTTTCACACTAGGAGCAAGTGCAAGTCGAATGGCACTAACTGCATGCTTCTGCAGCTCAACCCACTTTCTTTCACTCACGTCGTCAGGTTTATTCTCTTTAAAAGCCAAATCAAACTTCTCCATCACAAGTAAATCCCTGATTGTCCACTGTCACATAGTAAAATCTATCTTCTCATAAAAAATAGGGTAATTAACTTTCGTTCCCCACATCCTTAAAAACCTTCTACAACCCCTAAAACACTTCAATCGACCAAAAAAAATAAAAGAAACTGAATTTGACAAAATAG
The DNA here is from genome assembly GCA_030378225.1 of Knoxia roxburghii. Classification (NCBI taxonomy): domain Eukaryota; kingdom Viridiplantae; phylum Streptophyta; class Magnoliopsida; order Gentianales; family Rubiaceae; genus Knoxia; species Knoxia roxburghii. The sequence continues at coordinate 39,840,790 of CM059422.1, read as the reverse complement.
ATGCCAAAAACGGAATCAGCACACAGAAATTTGGGGGGGTGAAGTCACCTGAAAAATTTTGCTGATGTGGCAGTTGACTTTGACTTTGACCAGTCAACTCTGACCTTGAACTATGATGTGGCAACACAACAGCGCAACACGTGGGACGTGAAAACTCTATTGAAAAACCCTAGCCGCCTCCAAAAACGGACGGTCCACAACACTCCAACTTCAATTAGCGATATCTCAAGATCCGACCGTTGGATTTGCACAAAATTTTGATACAATGTCAATTTCACTTCGAAGATTTCAGATCTGGTGTCTGATCGGCCATATCTTATTCCGGTAAATGTGCAATTGGAACTCTATCTGAATTCTTCCTTCTCTGATTTCTCTCACTGATGATCCAAACTGCACAAAACTAGGGCAACCAACGTTTTTTGTTGCAAAGAATTTAGTTGCAAACTCTGATATGCAAAATAAATTCTATGTGATGTCAATATCAATCTAACACCCTCCCTACTGCAACAAAAACATGTCCTAAAGTTTGAACTTTCAGCTCTGATATAACTTGTTGGATAATTTTTTGATACCCACGCTTCAAATGGCTAGTTGTTTATGCGGAAACACAATCAACAAAATAAACAACGAAGTAAAACACACACAGATTTACGTGGTTCGATCCTCAACAGATCTACCCCATGGTAGCAACACAACTTCACTAATATAGGAATAAAAAAAGTTACAAAGTATGTTTTTCTCTCCCAACACACTATATATCTCAAACACTCAATTTTATGTCTATGCTAATGAATTACCCTCACTACTTCTTACAAACTTTAGTACAAAAACATATATTGATATTAAAATGCTATAAACCCTATTGAGTTCAATCCTAACCCACTTTAAAATAAATTTGGGCTTTGAGGAGTTAACCCAACACATGGTTGGCACTTCCCATTTAAAATCAATAGGTTTGAGTTTGAGTCATATAGATTTCGACTTCTTTCTTTGTACCAAAAAAATGGACTACTATTTGTAACCCTATTTTCAAAGTTTACTATCCAAAATGCCCCTCTAACAAAGGAAAAAAAACTCAACATTGTTTCTTATTTCTTATTCTCTTTTTTCAAACTCCACCACCAATACACTACCCTCACATTAGTAGTTTTTCAGGAATTTTTTACTAAAAAAAAAAAATTTTGATTATTTTCCTCCCCTATTTTCTCCTTTTTTTTATCTTTTTATTTTTCTAAAAAATACTGTATGTGTGAGAATTGTTCTTACAATTGGTTATTATAGGATTAAATATGTTTAAAATAATTAAGATAGTATTCATTTTGTTGGGATAAAAAAAAAATATTCATTTTGTTGAATTTTGATAAATTATTTAAAAATTAATAAAAGGACAATTTGGAAAGTTTTTTCAAAAATAAAATTACAAATAGTAAAAAATGGACTACAAATAGTACTATAAAAAAAAATGTTGAAAAGTGCTATCAATAGGGCCCGAAAACTGAAGAGTTTAGTTTGGAAATCTTAAGAGTAAGAGAGGGACTGTTTTTGCAATATTTGGGTTTTACAAGACCTCGCTGTTTCGTGCGCTCTTCATCCGGTTTCTCACTGCCTAACCCGACAAAAGTTTATTTCTTTTGCTATGATTCTCTTTCTCTTTGTTGGCATCATTGCTTTCTTCTTTCGCTTTGTTATTCACTCATGTTTTCATCCCTTTCCAACTGACCTTCTTCCCAACATGTCCCGAACTCCTCTTTTCATGTGTTCTTCAATTCTAATTTAAACAATTTTAATCATATGAGTGCATTTGTTTGGTGAGAATGTGAATGAGAGGAATCAAAATTTGATCACTCAATAATCATTAAAGCAATTCGATTACCATTGAATTGTTTGGTAAATTGAGAAGTCATTCATTAAGGGAATTTGATTGCTTAATTCATGTGTTAATCAGATTGTTTCGTTGAATTATTAAGTTATCAAAATTTTGTTTGCCTTTATTTTTACTGTTTAAAAAAATAGTAATTGGAATCATTTTACGATTACTCCATTCTCATTCTTGCAAGACAAATTTACCCTACATGTAATTTTGATGTCTTTTTTAATTTATTTATGCAACTATTCGTTTTGCGTTGAATTTATAGGGACTTGAGCTTCAACAAGTTGACAGGATCAATTCCTATTGGCCTTAACCCAAGTTTGGAATATATGTAAGTAAATCTGATTCTATTCTACAAGTTCACTTTTGGGTTCATGTTCTCAAATTATTGTGAGCCCTATCAACTGTGTTAAAAATTTAAAATTGCATGATGTCATGTTGGCATATTGGTATGTGATTTTTTTGTTTTTTTTTTTAAGCTATTGGTATGTGATTAATTATAAACTATTAAATATTATAGAGTTAATTCACCATTAAAACTTTTATTAAATCTATAATTTTTTAACCATTTTCCCTCTTAATAAAGATTGGTTTGTTTATTCACTTTTTGGTTCTCGATTTTATAATTTTTAGTGGGACGATAATAGAAATTTTTTTTCAATATTAAAATATATCAAGGATATTTTGAAATTTTAAAAATATTTCTGTACGGGTTATTATTTACCGTCCCTATTTTATTATTCACATCATCTCTTTATCAAATTGTCCATAATTTCTATCAAGGTAAAGGAATTTAAATAAAAATGAGAGGTAATTGGTTAGAAGGAAAAGGTGTAAATAGTAAAATAGGATACGGTAAATAATAATTCTAATACTGTATTTCAGATTTTTGAGGAGTAACAAATTAAACGGAGTACTGCCAGCATGGGTCTACAATTCGACTGGAGTATATATGTAAGTATTTCTCTTCTAATGAAGCCCAGCCCCGACTTTTGTTAATAGTTGGAGATATCAAGTACTTTTGTGGAATTGTTTTACACACCAAAAATATTTCGTAATATCACTTTTGATATTTATAATTAACATCAATTTACTAACTAATATTGTCTGAGTTCTAAATTCATTTCGGTTAAGAAAGTTCTTCATAGTTTGACTATAAAATATATTTTATAATTAAGAGTATATACTTCTAATAATGTTAATTCAATAAAAATAACTTATTTAATACATTGATTATCCTGAATTTATCTCGTTTCTCTTTTAACTAATACTCTCTTGTCATTTGTGAAAAGACTACATCGCATTTTCATTGTGATGGTCCTATCTAACAATTGGATATTACCAAATGTTAAATTGTTACAATTCCACTTTCCATCTAATAAGAAAATGGCTCATTATGAGCGGGCAGCCCTTTGAAAAAATTAAAAAAAAAAAAACAATTTATTTGATGAGAATGGTGCTATTTATTGCTCTAAATATATATATGACCAAACCCTTGACATTTTGCAGCGATGTTTCGGAAAATAATTTCACCAAGAATGCAATAATTCCCAAGGAAGCCATATCTAATGACACGTGAGAAAAATACTTTGATAAAAAAGTTCATTCGTCTACCTCATTGATATTGACTAATATGATTTTTAAATGTTAATTCTCTAATATCAATTATTTTCCTTTCAGAAACTTGTTCTCCTGCTGCTTTGACCCGACCAACTTGTAAGTTTTGCTGCCTGCTTGCTCAAAATTGAAATTATGTTAATAATACAGTTAAGATAATAAAAAAAAAAAAAAACAGAGCTAAATTTTGGGGTGGAGGAATTACCATACTCTTAATGCTTTCCTTTTTCACTGGCGCAATCTTATTTGTAACTTCATTTGTGCAGGAAAAAAAGTTTGCCATGGCTAGCCAATACCTATCATTGTGAGAAAGAAACAAGTAAGTATATTAGCCGAAAACTGATAGCTAAAGCATTTTTGGATTTAATCAAGAGAGACATGCTTGAAAAAATCAATATCAAATCAATAGGTGCTAATATATAGAGGAGAGACAGGGGAATATCAATAGTGCAGGGGTTCTCGTTTTACGATGTGTTTGTTTAGTGGGAATAAAAATGAGAGCAATCAGAATGAATAGTTTTACAGTTCATCATTAAAGTAATTTGATTACTTTTAATTTGTTTGGTAAATTAATTAAAATAATCTGATTGCCGTTGACATTTTAGTAACACACAATTATCACTTTACTAATTTAGATTCGGATGAATTTTTAAAAAATGGTAATCATTTTAATTCGCATGTTAATTAGATGCATTCATTAAACTATGAGTATTATTAGTTACCGTCTCAAATTTAAGCATTGTCGCCTCAATTTTAATATAGTTGTATTTTTTGCTTCAAAAGGGCAGAGAGAGGGACAAAGAGGAGGGTTTTAATCCCAATTACAGTGGCAGAAGATAAAAATTAGGACAGTAACTAGTAAAATTTTTAAATTTTTAAGTTATGAGTTTATGTTTACCTTTGTTTTTACTGTTTAAAAAAATAATAATAAGAATCATTTTTTACAATTAGTTCATTCTCATTCCTACCAAACAAACACACTTGGTTGCTTTATTCTTAAAGCATGACATTCTCCATTCTAATATTGAATTAATTTGCAGCTGATCACTTGTATATTAATTGTGGTGGAGATGTAACAAACCTTGAAGGAAATCAAATCTACGAAGCTGATTTAGACCCACGCGGGACATCATCTTTTGTACTCAGCCAAGATTCATCCTGGGGTTACAGTAGCATGGGAACATTTTCTTGGTCAGACGTTGACATTTATATTGTCAACGAAACATGCAATATTGCCTTGGAGGATGCACCTTTGTACACGGGGGCTCGTGTAGCTCCAGTATCATTGAAGTACTACGCATTTTGTTTAAAAAACGATCACTACAATGTCATACTTGAGTTTGCTGAAATAGGATGGGATCCATCAAAAGATGATAATTTTTGGGGAAAACGGCTCTTCGATATTGAAATCCAGGTGAAATATTCGCACCCTTTTGCAATAGTAGTCGTTTTAGTGTTTTTTTTTTTTTTTTTTTTTTTTTTTCTGCTGTATCCACCAGTTTTCTATTTCCAATACACTTTACAGTAGCACAAGTAAAGTTAGTTTTATAATAAAACTCACATTATGAATAAATAGGGGTGAGAAGGAAATTCCATGTGAAAAAGTTAAGTATTAATCAGTCTCTTTGATAATAGTGTAAATTTTAAAACCATTACTTAAAAAAAGAAGGAAGTATTACATATTTGAAATAGTTAAATCAATTGTTAACAAACAACGATGGAGCAAATGATTAACATAATTGTTATCATTCATTACAGGGCAAGAGAGAATTGACAAATTTCAACATAGAAGAAGAAGCTAAGGGTGTGCACAAAAACATCACAAAGAATTTTTCAACTACCGTGACCGAAAATCGGTTAGAGATTCACTTGTATTGGTCGGGAAAAGGCTCAATGTTTCATCCTATCTACTACGGTCCGCTTATATCTGCCATTTCTATATCTGCTGGTATGATTAATTTATTACAATTCATAATAACATTCATATATATATATATATGTGTACATATATCTGTATATAGTGGTGGAATCAAAAAATTTTAAATGAAGGTGCTAGGAGAGGCAGGGAGGAGGAGGAGTTGGGGCCAATGAAAGTGTTTAAGCACCCATCAGCCTCAAATTAGCTCAGCCACTTTTTTCATACATGCACATATGGAGGAGTGAATGATTGATTTATAGAATGGTGGCAAATAAAAATACAAATCACAAAATTTAATCTTTAGAAACTGAAATATCATAGCTAATGATTATGAGCTTTTGCCTATGTTATATTACTCTAAAACCCATTTCTCTATATGAATTGAAATTCATTAAGAGTATCATTCTTTTTTAAATAAAAATGGTTTCTTTTAATGTTCTTTTGTCATTTTCGGAATTAGTTCCTAAAGAGCATCACCCGATCTCTTCTGCAAGTATTGGAGCAATTGTTGGATCTTCATTAATATTTGTGGGATTGATCGTAGCTTTGTTATGGATGTTTGGTTGCAAAAAACCAAAAAAAGATGGTATGTATACATTTGATCAAACACATGAATGATGAATTTGATGAACTACATATATATATATATATATATATGTGTATCAATCATCATTTCCTCATTTACTAACATCTCAAGATCTTGAAAAATCAATCTTGTAGGAGTTGAGTTGTATCCAGGAGGCGTTTTCACCTTTCAAGAATTAAAGGCTGCCACCAACAATTTTGACTCTGCCAACAAGATTGGTGAAACTGGATCTGTTTATCGGGGTACACTCATCAATGGTGCTGAAGTAGCAGTGAAAAAATTTTCTGTAAAGTCAAAACAAGAAGCCCATCAACTGATAACTGAAATTGGCCTCACAAATGCACTCCAACATCCTAATATTGCTAAGATATTGGGCAGTTTCTTGAAGGAAACACAAGTCCTGCTCGTCTACAAATACATGGAAAACCTCTCTCTGGAACATGCATTATTTGGTACGTACAGTTTTTATCCTTGATCTTTTTAAATTTGATGGACACATTCGCAGTTGATTAAGGGAAAATTTTGCATGTTGGATCAAAAGTGTATAAATTTTAAATGTAATGAGTAATTTTTGGTAGGTTTAAATATGTTGGAGTAAAAGAACAAATTCCTCAAATGTAATGAACCAAAATTATATTTTTTTTATGTTGAGTAAGGGAACAGTCAACTGATCATCAGAACTAATTGGGGTTCCCTTTTTTCAGGCTTAGATGATGAAGTTAGATCAAAACTGAATTGGCGAACACGGTTCAAGATTTGTCTTGGCATGGCAAAAGGCTTGGCATTTCTTCACGAGGAATCAAAACTGGATATAATACATAGCAATATTAAACCGACAAACATACTTTTAGACAAAGATTTTAATGTGAAGATATCGGACTTTAGGTACTCTGAGCTTCATGAAGGCCAAGTTAATGAAAAGGACACGACTTCTCGCAATGTGCCAAGAGCCAAAGACACGTATGTATAAGTTCTTTCTCATTGATTTTTTTTTTTTTTTTTTTTTTTTGGGTTGGTTTATTAATATTGAAAGAGTAGTGATACTCAATCATTTTTTGACTAAAACTTTCCCATTATTTAAATAAACTTTATAACATTGAAAAAAGTTTATACAATATTCATTAACATCGCATTAATGAATGTCATGTAAACTTTAAGAGTATCATTTTTTTAGATAGAGTTTTCATGATATATGTTATCTTTTTCAGGGGACATATGGCACCAGAGTATATGCTAGGTTTGTCCTTGACACCTAAAGCAGATGTTTACAGCTTTGGACTTGTGACCTTCGAGCTCATTAGTGGACAGCCTCTAATTACCAGCAAACCAACGGAGGATATCCAGCTTTTAAACATTGTGAGAATATAACCTAAAATTGCAGTTCTTCGAACAAAATAATCAACGCAAAATTTGTTGAAATAATGAAAATGCTCATGGTTCACTTGTTCCACATCGAAAAGATAAACTCCTTGAGAGCAGCATATTAGTCTCATGTGTTACTTTTTTCATTGTCAATTAATTTTGGGGTGGAACCACATGCAGATAGCTCATTGGTTATTAATATTGATTGCAGGCTTATAAATACTTTGAGGAAGGTATTCTTGAAGCTTTGATTGATCCCAATCTGCGTGAGCATAAAGACTATAAGCATAGTGAAGCTGTCTCCATACTATATCTAGCTATGCGGTGCGTTAGTCCAAGCTTTGATCTCAGGCCTGCCATGTCTGAAGTTGTGGAAATTCTTGAAGGTAGAAAGAAGTTTAAGGGAAAGCGTATCCATCATTCACCTCTGCTTGAGTCAGGTGAGACCACTTCTCAATCAATTGTATCTCATCAAAGCATTTCTGAAGAAGGATCTTCAACCACAAATCTGAATGCTAAATCAGAAAATAGAAAAATGGAAGATTCTGCCACCACTGCTGATTAATTAGTATGTTTAATTACTCTAGCTAGGAATTTCACATTTTAACTTGTATTAAGGCATTTCTCTTATGGGCCAGATGGCCATAAAGTATTTTGCTTTTGAAATAGCTTGGGGAAGGAGCATACTACGCCAAAACCTCACCATCTATTCTATGTAGTAATTTGGAAAAAATGCACAATTGGTCTTATAGAATGACTCGTTACAAATTTGATCTTAAATATTTTTAAAATTGACATATTTAGTTTAATTTAACATTTCTTTTAAAAGTATTTAACAATTGACTTAGCACCGGTTAAATTTTATGTCATGTGGCACCAACGTAGCTACCACGTGTCATCCACGTGGCATGGCAGCAAATCGTCCACCCACATTGCACTTGGCAGCCACCCGTATGCACACATGATGCGTGGCAACCACGTGGCATAATTATTAAAAATTTATTAAAAAATTTTAGATTGACAAATTCAGTACTAAAAGTTTTCGAAAGTATTAAATTTAGTTTTAAAAGTTTATAAACGTATGACATTCAATCCAATTAAAAGAATTTTGCATTCAGTTAACGGTAATTTCTCTCAAACCGCTTGTTAGCGATTATTTTCAAATTATTTACTAAATAATAATTTTATAAAATCTTATACATTTTAAGCCAGATAGTCTATTTTTGTCGGATTTGAATCCCTCTTAATTCGAGTCAAATCAATTGATGAGACTAATATGATTTGACCCGTTTTAATAAATAGTTAAAATTATGAAAAAAAATAATTTTATATTAATATAAAGGAAATTAAAAAACATCTCAATATGGGTCAAACCGGGTAAGTATAGTCAACTGATTTGATTCGAAGTCGACACAGGCTGACACATGGCATGTGCGCATACGGATGGCTTCCACATGGCACCTTTATGACATGTGGCATATGGACGGAAGATTGGCTGCCACGTGGATGACATGTGGCGGCCACGTTGGTGCCACGTGGCATAAAAATTTAATGGTTGTTGACTCAACTGTTAAACCCTATTAGAAAATATTAAATTAGATCAAATGTGTCAATTTAGAAATATTTAGGATCAAATTTGTCGAGTGAAAGCGTGTAGGATCAATTGTGTAATAGAGTTATTATGTAGGACCAATTTTTTAGTTTTCCCTAATAATATTACACGTCTTTAAAAAGGATAACCACATTCCTGAAACGTTGGCCATACACAAGAACAAATAAGAGGTGCTCCTAATCAAGCATAAAACTTTGAAAAAATAGTTACAGCAATTGCGCATCAGTATTCAGCATTTGAGCAAAGCTGTATTGCGCTCTTGCATTTTATGGAGGCCTTATTCATCCCATGCAGATTACCATAAACCATTGTAGTCTTTAAAATATCAAATTTGACTCACTTGGCTTCCTCCATGCGTAGGTCTTGTGTAATTTCTTGAAATTGGGCAACAAGTTACTGATGTCAAAGGGACAAATTAACATATAGAAAAGCTTTAATGGTACTCCCTTCATCTGTGAAGCTTGCATTGTTGGCCAAATGAACAGGATTTTAAATCCCCTAGGGTATAAATAATGGATTAAAGCAATGTAGAAAGCCCAGTACAAGCCCACATGTGGTTCAACCTCAAAACTAATTGCAATGAGGAGAGTTGCACATAAGGCTTATATGGTGCTCTCAAGATCCCTTTTTTTTTCATGTGGGACAAGTGAACATGGACCATTTTTCATTATTTCAACATGCCCCTCTCAATCCAATTAGTTTAGACGTATATATGTATTTTTCTTTCTGTGCCGGTTATTTTTTCCGGATAAACCATCACCTGCCGGGTAAGTCAAATCCAATATCGGGTCAAGGTCACATGTGTGCTTGTCTTTGACTTTTTACATGGTATCAATGCCACAAAAGGTTATTCCAGTTGAAACATGAGTCTGATGATCATAGTTGGTTTGATGGGAGACGATCAGCAAGCGGCTGAAGAATCGGAGGAGGCAGTGATTACTCTGTTGCCAAGGTTGACAGAAGCAGAGATCGAAGAATAGCTCTCCTTACATGGAGCTGATCATCCAGGTTTGCAGATCATTTCTGTTGTTCACAATGACAGTGACTATTTTTTTTTGGAGGACTTCGATGGTTTGAGCTCTTAAGGTGAAGAGTAAATTGTGTTTTCTTGATGGTACATTTTCTCTTCCGGAAATTGATTTTGCTTACTATATGAGGTAGATAAAAGTCAATTCCATGGTGGTTTCATGGATTCAGGGTACTATATTGAAGGATTTGGCCAATCAAGTGGTTTACATTGAATTAATAGATGAGCTGTGGTAAGAGTTGCATGAACAATTCGGTCTCTCTAACTTGTCTCTGTGGTATCAATTACGAAGGGAAATGGCTATGATGAGTCAAGACAGTATGATGATCACACATTATTTTGGACGGGTTAAGGGGCCGAGGGACAGAGTAGACCAGTTGAGGCCAAACAAGGTGAATGAGAACGTAGTGAAGGAATTGCAGAATGAGAAAATTCCAATTCAGTTCATGAATGATGCTAAAGAATGTTAAAAATAGTGCATAAGGAACTTGAGATTAAAGAAAATTCTGGCAGTTGGCTCGGTCATTAAAGGAATCTATGTTTTCTCTAAGGCTTTGTTTCTTCCTGAAGGTTTAGCTAAACAGTTTTTCCTAGTAGATGTACATAGGTTGAATAATATACCAATGAATAATACCATTGTTTCAGCTTCTATTTCTTGTAATAAGTCTGATAATAAATATTGGCATTCAAGGCTTGGTCATCCTTCAGCTGATGTACTAAAGAGATTTCCTTTTATTTCAGTTTTTGTAAAGGATTATTCTAAAATACATTCTTGTATAGTTTGTCCATTAGCCAAGCATCATAAATTGTCTTTCAATTCTTGCAATTCCAGGAGTACTACTCCTTTGCAGCTTATTCATATGGATGTTTGGGGCCCTTATAAGAACTTGTCCATGAATGGTTATCATTCTTTTCTTACTATTGTTAATGATTTCAGTAAACAAACTTGGATTTGTTTACTCAAACACAAAATAGAAGTTCCTAAGATAATAACAGCTTTCATTAGACAAATTCATAATCAGTTCAGTTTTGCAGTCAAGATAGTTTAATCAGACAATGGTACCGAGTTTTGTAATTTTGAATGTCTTCGTTTGTTTTCTGATATTGGGATTATTCATCCAAGAACATGTCCTTACACCCCTCAACAAAATGGAATTGTAGAAAGGAAACATAAGCACATGGTTGAGATTGCTAAAGCTCTCCTAATTAAGTCCAAACTGCCTGGGAAATTTTGGGGGGAAGCTGTCCTCACAGCTACTCATTTGATCAATAGAACTCCTTCTTCAATCCTTGGTTAGGTTACAACTTATGAGAAATTATACAACAAGCTGACAAAATTTAGAAAACAAAATAAATTCTGGAAAAATTGTGTGTCTTTCTCTAGGCCACCTGAAAGATTATCTGCTCGGGCCTAGCCGGAAACTCACTTTCATGCTATGCATTCCAGAATCGGAATCTCTGGCCAGGCCTAGACGCTAGCACAATCGCTATTCCAGCCCTTTTGAAATAACATTGTGCAGGATCTGGGTTTGCACTTATTCAATTTACCACGCAACCAAAATTCTTAATTAAGCGAAAACATAAGAATTACCTATTGAAGCGTACACTCAGGTGATTCTCTTGTATGCCTCAAGACTTTGCTGATATGTTGTGTGGGCATCAATCTAACCAGCAATTTGATCAGCTAATCACCACAATTCACCTGCCAGAAAAATTCCAGCACCGCTGCACCTGGCGCGTACAATCCACGCACCGCCCGGAGAGAGAGAGAGAGAGAGAGAGAGAGAGAGAGAGAGAGAGAGAGAGAGAAAGCCACACGAGCCGCAAAAAAATTGAAGAAAATCGGCAGCTCTAAAGCCTTATGGAATCCGATTTTAAGAGAGAGAAATTTTCTTTCTCTAAGTTTCTTGTCTTGAAAACTTATTAATTGTATCTTGTGGAATAGCTAATCCCTTGTCTATATATAGAGTTACAAGAGAGACACCAAATTGGTTTAGGATTGGTCTTCTTAATGGGTTTAGGTAATTAATTAGTTTCCAAATCCAATTAGGTAACCAATATGATAGGATAAACCAAATCCTACTAGATTTCCTAATCTTTAGGATTTTATAATTCTAATTGAAACTTAAGACTTAATTAATTAATTAAATAGTTCCACTTTGTTAATTACTCAATTAACCCTTAGGAATAATTAATCAATTAGTTAATTCTACATATTTAATTAACCCATTACACAATTAATCGTATCACTAATGGATTAATTTTGGCACTACCATCCTACACCAGAAGTGCTTCCGGAACAACTTAATTAATTTAAATTCATAATCTCCCCACATCAAATATATAGTGCTCATTAATATATTAATTTACTGATAAATTAATATATTAACTTTTTTAATTCCGAGACTAGTACCACTCGACCTTTTTACTATACCAAACATAAGTTCACCGATCGGGTTTAGTATAATAAACATTACGAGCTCATCTCGAGAGCAATCACCCCAAACGCACCGGTACATGGTTTCCTTTCGACAAGCAATAGCACACCAAGCAACTAAACACGCGCGCCCAACCTACCGAGACTATTGGCCACGATTGACGTCACCCATTGGCATATCAAAGTACACTATGTCTAATCCTCATGCCCGCTCGAGTCTAGGGATTAAGAGATAGAATACCAAGAACAATTTGTCTATTAAATCAGTACAAGACAAATCATTCCTAATGCTCAAGTTCAATACGCCCCGGGCATATCTATTTGATTTAATCAGTTTAGACAAACTAATTATTCGAATCACATAATAACCTAAATCGACAGTTTGTCCAAAGTTGTCTCGGTTACGAACCTCATTTATATATTATGTCTTTTAACCAATAATGAGATCTACTGTGTCACACAAGACACCTCATCATCTAACTATATAATATAAATGGACAAATAATGCACAACTAAATTTAACCAAAGAGTAAATTCAAAAATTGGTCATCATACTATGGTCAGTTTCCAGTTTTGGTCATCATACTTTCAAAACTATTTTTAAGGTCATCATACTTTCATTTTATTTTCAAAAAAGGTCACTCCGTCCATATTGGCCGTTAAACCTCTTAACGGAGCCTTTTTTTGAGGGCATTTATGTCATTCTCATTTATTTTACTTTTCAATTTCCATCCAACTGCTGCCGGTTAAATTGAGCGGGAATTTGGCGCTACAGTGCGCGCTACAGTACGCGCTACAGTTGTCTTCCTTTCTTTTGTTATTTTTGGCTAATTTTTTATTTTATTTTTTTTGCCTTCCTCCTTGAGACTTTTTTCCGTCCATTTTTTCTCTAAACAATTCAGTATTTTTTTAATGTTTTTGAATTTTATAAAAAAAATATTTTTAAATTATCATTTTATTTGTTTTATAATTAAATAATTTTAGATATTATGATACATATTAGTTCTATTGTATGATTTCTTTTATATTCTTTATCTGATATCTATAGTCTGTTGATCGGATATCAAGTATTCGCTGATCTGATGTCTATATAATCCTGATGTGATCTCCCTTGTTAAGTATGTTTTAGTTCTATTATATGATTTCTTTTATATTTTTGATCTGATATCTATAGTCTGTTGATCTGATGTCAAGTATTCGCTGATGTCTATATAATCCTGATGTGATATCCCTTGTTAAGTATGTTTTAGTTCTACTGTATGATTTCTTTTATATTCTTGATCTGATATCTATAGTCTGTTAATCTGATGTTAAGTATTCGCTGATCTGATGTCTATACAATCCTGATGTGATCTCCCTTGTTAAGTATGTTTTAGTTATACTGTATGATTTCTTTTATATTCTTGATCTGATATCTATAGTCTATTGATCTGATGTCAAGTATTCGCTGATCTGATGTCTATATAATCCTGATGTGATCTCCCTTGTTAAGTATGTTTTAGTTCTACTGTATGATTTCTTTTATATTCTTGATCTGATATCTATAGTCTGTTGATCTGATGTCAAGTATTCGCTGATCTGATGTCTATATAATCCTGATGTGATCTCCCTTGTTAAGTATGTTTTAGTTCTACTGTATGATTTCTTTTATATTCTTGATCTGATATTTATAGTCTGTTGATCTGATGTCTATATAATCCTGATCTGATCTCTCTTGTTAAGTATGTTTTAATTCTATTGTATATTTCTTTTATATTCTTGATCTGATATCTATAGTCTGTTGATCTGATATCTAGTATTCTCTGATCTGATGTCTATATAATCCTGATCTGATCTCCCTTGTTAAGTATGTTTTAATTCTATTGTATGATTTCTTTTATATTTTTGATCTGATATCTATAATCTGTTGATTTGATATCTACTGCATTATTATTTTTTAAAAAAAATTTCATTAATAATATGTATCGCAATATCTAAAATTATTTAATTATAAAACAAATAAAATGATAATTTAAAAATATTTTTTTATAAAATTCAAAAACATTAAAAAATACTGAATTGTTTAGGAAAAAACGGACGGAAAAAAAGTCTCAAGGAGGAAGGCAAAAAAAATAAAATAAAAAATTAGCCAAAAATAACAAAAGAAATGAAGACAACTGTAGCGCGTTACAGCAGCGCGTTACAGTAGTGCGCTACTGTAGCGCGCACTGTAGCGCCAAATTCCAGCTCAATTTAACCGGCAGCAGTTGGACACTACTGTAGCGCGCACTGTAGGGCCAAATTCCAGCTCAATTTAACCGGCAGCAGTTGGATGGAAATTGGAAAGCAAAATAAATAAGAATGACATAAATACCCTAAAAAAAAGGCTCCGTTGAGTGACCTTTTTTGAAAATAAAATGAAAGTATGATGACTTTAAAAATAGTTTTGAAAGTATGATGACCAAAACTGGAAACTGACCATAGTATGATGACCAATTTTGGAATTTACTCTTAACCAAAACATAAATCGATATATTAACTGGGAAAAAGTACAATACAAGCATTGCTTATATATTCAACTCCAACACCACCTTGTCTTATTTGTAATAACTGTACAAAACCCATTCCAACCAGGATTGGGAAACCTACTACAATTACAATATAGATATAACTAGGAAATATACTTTTACCATAATTACAACTAGCTTCCAAATCTCAACACCCCCCTCAAGTTGGAGCATGCGGGTTGCAAATGCCCAACTTGCCAACAAAAAACTCAAACTGTTGTTTTCGTAAGGCCTTGGTAAAAATGTCAGCTAGTTGAGTCTAAGAAGAAGCATGAGACGTCGAAATAAACCCTTCAAGTATTGCATCTCTGACAAATGACAATCAACTTCAATGTGTTTAGTACGCTCATAAAACATAGGATTGTCAGCAATATGCAATGTAGGCTGACTATCAAAAAACAGACGCACAGGCTGCTTGTGCACAACCCCTAGCGATGAAAACAATCCCTTCAACCATTTCAACTCACAAACTGTAGCAGCCATGGAATGGTACTCAGCTTTGGCAGATGAAAAGGCCACCATCTGTTGTTTCTTTGTACACCAAGATATAGGTGACTGGCTAAGCTAAATAAACGAACCCGTGAGAGACCGATGAGTGGTGGGGCAAGCAGCCCAGTCGGAATCACACCATGTATACAACTGCAAATCACTAGAAGTTCGTAACACAAAGCCTTGGCTATGAGTACCTTTTAAGTACTTTACAACTCAAAAAACTGCATCCCATTGAGTAACCTGAGGCTGCTGCATAAACTGGGCCAATAGATTAACATAATAAGCAATATCCACACAAGTAGCAGAAAAATATATCAACCAACCTACCAGATGCCGATAAGGCGCAAGATCAGGGAGAAGATCCCCTTCAAGAGCAGAAAGGTGATGATTTTACTCAAGAGGAAAATCAGCAGGCTTACTTCCCAACAATCCACCTTGAGCCACAATATCCAACGCATATTTACGTTGACACGAATATAATTGTTGAATTGCGAGCAACTTCTAAACGCAAAAAATATTTGACAGACCTAAATCCTTCTTATGAAACAACTTCTCAAGTAATTCTTGAAAGCAGTAATAGTAGAGCCACTATTCATATAAATAATAAGATCATCCACATAAACGAATACATGGAAAGAAATATTCCCACGTTGATACACAAACAGAGAATAGTCAGAATAGGATTGGGTGAAGCCATACCACTTAAGAGCAGTAGCAAGTTTGGCAAACCAACACCTAGGAGCCTACTTGAGATGATACAAAGAATGACGCAATCGACATACAAGGCCTGGGGCCTGCGAGCGAAAACAATGAGGAATATGCATCTATGCTTATTCTTCTAGATCACCATGCAGAAAAGCATTATGGACATCCATTTGGTGAAGCTCCCAATTCTTAGCAACAACAACAGCTAAAAATACACGAACAGACACCATTATGGCAACTGGTGCAAAAGTCTCTTGATAGTCAATCCCCTCCAGCTGTCTATTGCCAAGAACTACAATACTCGCTTTGAAGCACTCAACCGTCCCATCTGAATGATACTTAAATTTATAAACCCATTTGGACCCTATAACACATTTGCCAGCCGGAAACGACACAAGATCCTAAGTATGATTATTTTCCAAAGCCTGCATCTCGTCTTGCATGGCTAAACGCCATTGAGGATTGACAGTAGCTTCAGCAAAGGATTAAGGCTCCACGCGGGAAGCAACTGCTGCCAAAAAATTTGCATGGGCAATAGAGAAAGAATCACAAAACACATAATTAGCTATAGGTTAAGGCGTATCTGAGGAAGGTGACGAAACGGGGTGTGCAGAGGAAGAAGGTAGGGGACAAATAGTATGAGAAACAAAATCACGAAGTCTAGTAGAGGGAAGCTTCAACCGATGACCACGACCCAAAAAATTTGTATTAGAGGAGGGCCACATCCCCGTCGGATGAGTTTTCGGATCGATGGATGCCAAGGGAATGCCGGGCAGCACCGTAGGCGATGAAGCTGCCGGTGGCGTCGATGGGGCACCGGACTTCGGCGTTGCCACCACTGTGGGAGCTGTCGGTGGCGACGATGATGGGGCGTCGGTCACTTTGTCTGAATCGTCATAAAAAATTTCAGGCAAAAAACTACTTGGAACTGAAGAAGGCACCACCACATCCTTTTTCAAATCCTTATAGGGAAAGGTGGTTTCACAAAATTCTACATCCTGGGAAACTAGAAAAGTGTTCGTCTAAAGATCAAAAACTCGCCAACCCTTTTTCCCAGGAGGATAACCAACAAATATAGAACGGCGACTACGGCTTGCAAACTTGTCACCTTTACGATCATGATTATAAACATGACAGAGACAACCAAACACCCACAGATGACCAAGGGGTGGTGGTCGGCCATACACCAACTCAAACGAGGTCTTGTTACCCAAAACCAGTGTAGTAGTACGATTGATGAGATAGCCTGCAATGAGAACACAATGACCACAAAACTGAAGAGGAAGATTGGACTGGAACAGCAAAGCACAAGCAACATTAAGAATATATTGGTGTTTGCGTTCAACCCTGCCATTCTGCTGGGGGGTATGCACACAAGATGTTTAATGAAAGATTCCTTCTTGCTAAAAATAACTACTCAAACTTAAGAATTCTGCACCATTATCACTACGAACAGTCTTAACAGCAGTCTTAAATTGACGTTCTACCTTATCCAAGAAATTGTTTAAAATAGAACCAACCTTTGCCCTGTCTTGAAGCAAATAAATCCACAAGCCACACGAAAAATCATCTACAATTTTTAAAAATTAACGGGCACCACAGGATGCTGGGACTCTATAAGGACCCCACACATCACAATGAATTAACTGAAATAGGGCATCACTTTTAGTACTATCAGACACTTAACCAGAATAATTCAAAGAAAACTTGTCAAAAACACTCGACAAAGGATGCCCCAATCGTTGATACCAAACACTAGCTGAAACAGAAGTGACCTAAGAAGCAGCTGCAGTGACTGTTTCTCAGAAAAAATAGTCCCCCCACCTGTTCACCTGCTCCAATCACTTTCCTCGAGTTGCAGGCTTGAATCACGCAAAAATTATTAGTAAACTACGTTGTACATACCGATTGAGATATTAGTTGATACAAAGATATTAAATGACACTAAAAATGAGGAACAAATAAGACATCAAACAATGTCATCGTTGGACTCAGATGTACAGTCCCGGATTTGTGTGCATTCACAATCATCCTATTCGACAAGGTAACAGGACGTGCCAGAATATCAACAACATCAGAAAAATACTACAAATAGTCTGACATATGATGTGTAGCACCACTATCATACATCCAGGTGTCAGTAGTACGCTTAACTATTTGGAGAATGGTCTCTCACAGGGAGCTACTCAGCCCAGCCAAAGCTGAGGTGGTTGTGCTACTATCTCCTATCACTACTGTGTTAACACTTGCACTACGTCCACTGCGTCCATTACCCATCACTGCGAAGCTGATGATTCAAAAAAAAAAAAAATTACCATCACCGGAATAGTAAAATTCAGCCGCCACTGAAAAACCCAACAAAAATTGCACCACAAGAAGAATTCTTGAAAAGCGTGCAAAAATTATTGCCGCAATAAATTAGCGAACAAAAAAAAAGCCGCGATCTCGAAACCAATTATTCCAATAATAAGACGACCAACAAAAATAGTATTGTTTCCGTAGTTACAATTTTGGGCCAAAGTACATGCCATACTACTTTGCTACGCAATTACAATTCTGAATTGCTATTTGTATAACAAAATTACTATTTGTATAACAAAAAATGTCCAAAATAACCCTGGTATGAAAAAAAGACCTATTTGTTATTAAATTTGGTTAAAAAACGATGCGTATTGCAAAATTAAAGGGCAAAAAATGTAAAATCGGTACGAAAATAAACCCAAAAAATGCTAAAATATCATGTTAGTATGGGATGTAAACGTTGAAATGCAGCGTTTAAAGTATATACAAACGCTAAAACGCAGCGACGTAGGAGTAAAATAACGCTAAAACGTAGCGTTGGAATGAGACCGAAATGCTAAAGTGTAGCGGGAAAGCATGTCTCGCTCGTTAAAATGTAGTGTTAGCAACGTTACCGGTTAAAAAAATGAAACGAACGAAAAACGCCGCACAATCCATATTTTGGGCAGATTAAACTCAAGAACTTCAGACAAAAGCGGAAAACAGTAAATCCTTTTTTTCAAATTCGGTAGAAATCAGCGAAATGGACGCAGGAGGTGGTGAATCTTCGAGAGGTCATGGAGCGGGCAAAGGTCCAATGTATATTCGGGTAAAAATTCCTTCAACATTTTAATATTTTGTCAAATTCATTTAGCACATTTGTCAAATTCATTTCTTAGAACAACTAGCACCACGTCTAGAACAACTAGAACCACGTCCAGAGCAACATGCACCACGTCCAGAACAACATGCACCACGTCTCAGAACAACTTGAACCACGTCCAGAACAACTAGCACAACGTCCAAAACAACTAGCACCACGTCCAAAACAACATGCACCACGTCCAGAACAACTAGCACTACGACCAGAAACGTCTTCATCCATGATATCAATTGGTGCACAACGTAAAAATAAAAGCAAAATTAATACACAACTTCAAATAAAAGTCAAATTACATTAATGGTTAATGTAATATCAATAATAAAAATGTCACTTAAAATTGAGATTCTTATGCATCACACCCATAACCGATACCTAAACTTCCTCAAATTATGAGCCTATTGTCCTACAGTATTAGGATTACGTTGATATTGCCAAACGAGGTGCAACGATTGTATAGGGCTGAATTGGACCACATCTACACGTACATAATGATTCCCATCAATGTGAGCTATCGATATCTGCATTTCAAGTATTGTGTCGCCTCATGTCGCATCCAAAGGTAAGACATTGCATTAGCAAGGACATGATATATGTATGTCTATCATATGTAAGGTGTACTTGTGAAATTGTACTCTACACTGTCATTTTCATGTCCAACCTGGAAATGACCTTTCTTATTTTTACTAGTTTTCCATCATGTTCATTTGCCAATTTGTGGTTGTCTGTTTGTTGATGCCAATTCATTACATTTTATACCGTATTCTATTATTGATCCAATGATTATCAAGTTAGAAAATTTTTACATTGAGGAAAAAAAATAAAAATAAAGAACGTTTATATAAATAACTAAACCACTCACAATATTATATTCAAAATGATATAAACGCAATTAAATTATTATTTCACAACTTGTAAAAAACACTACAAATTTCACATACAGCATGTCAAAAACGCTACGTTTTTCATATTCAGCATGTCAAAAACGCTACATTTTTCATATTCAGCATGTCAAAAATGCTACAAATTTCACATGCAGCATGTAAAAAATACTACATTTTTCATATTCAGCATGTCAAAAATGCTACATTTTTCATATTCAGCATATAAAAAATGCTACAAATTTTACATCGAGCATGTCAAAAATGCTACAAATTTCACATCCAGCATGTCAAAAACGCTACAAATTTCACATCCAGCATGTCAAAAACGCTACACTTTTCATATTCAGCATGTCAAAAAAATTATAAATTAACGAGCGAGTCATGGATAAAAAGTCATGTTTTGGCATTTTTGACTATACCCAACGTTAAACAAATAGTAAATTTGTTAGACAAATAGTAAGTACCTGACAATTTTGGGCCAAAGTTACACGCCCCAAATCTTATATCACTTTGCCAACAAAAAATTCTCTCGGAAACCACGCCACAATACTTTGCCAAAGTTATATTACTTTGCCACACTTTTGTTTATTTTTCTGCCGCCCACAACAAAATAAGCAACCGCTACGGAGTTGCATTTGAGAAGATTAGTGCGGTCTCAAGAAGGCTTCGCCGTGAAGGAAGAGTACCAACATGCCAAGACCACCGGTTAAAAACCCAAACGAAAATATCTTACGCCAGACTAGTAGAAATCTGTCATCCACAACTCAAAACAAAAAATCCTAGGAAATTTTTTCTCACTATGATACCATAACAAAATTTAGAAGACAAAATAAATTTTGGGAAAATTTGTGTGCATTTCTTTAGGTCACTTTATCTTATTTATAATAACTGTACAAAACCTATTCCAAGGAAACCTACTATAATTACAATCTAGATATAACTAGGAAATATACTTCTACCATGATTACAACAAATTTCCAAATCTCAACACAAGCCTCTTGATTATAGTCATATCAGGACTTTTTGGTGCTTGTGTTTTGTGTTGGAAAAATCCACTAAGGTTGATAAGTTTGCTCCAAAATCACATGTTGGGGTGTTTGTGGGATATCCAGGGGGCAAAAGGGTTTTAAGGTGTTCTGTCCTAACTTGAATAAGACATTAGTCTCTAGGAATGTTCTTTTTCATAAACATGTTTTCCCTTCTACTAATTTGGATCAGTCTCTTAGTCCTTCATCATTTTATCCTCCTTTGTCATCTGATTTTGATTATGACACAGATTCTGAGCCAGCTGCTTCTTCAGAGTCTGCTGTTCCTAAGTTACCTGATCCTCCTGATTCTGAGTCAGAATCTTCCATTTCTCAGCCACCAGTTACTGATTCAGTTTCACCACTTAGACACAGTCTTAGGATTAAATCTGCTCCTAAATGGATGCAAGATTTTGTTCTGAATTCTGATTCCACTATGTCTTCCTGTGTTTTTTCCTCTAATCATCATCAGTTTTTGGCTAATCTCTCATCTTTTCAGGAACCTTCATCTTTTAATCAAGCAAGTACTGACATTAGATGATTAGATGCTATGTCACATTATATACAAGCCCTTGAAATAAAAATTATACTTAGGAATTAAAATCTTTGCCTGCAGGAAAAAAGGATATTGGCTGCAAGTAGGTTTACAAGGTGAAGTGTAAACCTGATGGAAGTGTGGACAGGTACAAGGCACGGTTGGTGCTAAAGGTTTTACACAAAAGGATGGGGAGGACTACACTGAAATTTTCTCTCCAGTGGCAAAGGTTGTTACAGTTCGACTGATTATGGCTCTTGCAGCTGCTAAGAGATGGCCATTATGGCAGGTTGATATGAACAACGCCTTTCTTCATGGCACTTTGGATGAAGAAGTGTATATGAAGGTGCCTCCTGGTTATGAACAAGCTGATAAAACTCAGGTTTGCAGGCTGAAGAAGTCTCTGTATGGACTTAAGCAAGCTTCTCGGCAGTAGAATTTGGACCTCACTGGTCGTCTTGTGGCTTATGGTTTTCAGCAATCTGCTTCGGATCATTGTTTGTTTACAATGGACACTCATGAATTCAACTTTATTCTTTTGGTTTATGTTGTTGATGTCTTGTTGACAGGAACTAGTTTCAAAAATAGAGAAGGTCAAGCAGTTCTTAGATCAAGCCTTCACTATCAAAGACCTTGGTCATGCCAAATTCTTTTTGGGGATAGAATTGGCTAGGTCTTTTTCAGGGATCTTTCTCAGTCAGCGGAAGTATATTACTGATATCCTTTATGATGCTGGGATGTTGCAATGTACTCCTGCATCTACACCATTGCCTCAAGGACTCAGATTTGCAGCTGAAGGGAAGGATGAGACTCCTCTTCTTGCACACCCTGATCAGTTTCGTAGGTTGATTGGCAGGTTTTTACATCTGGTCTTTACTCAGCCTGATGTAGCTTATGCTACCCAACAATTGAGCCAGTATGTTCATAATCCACACCAGTCCCATTGGAACGTAGCCATGCGTGTTCTTCGATATCTTGTTGGCACTTCAGGGAAGGGTGCTTCTTTTCTGCTCAGAACTCTCTACACTTGTCTACTTATAGTGATGCTGATTGGGGTTTTTGCAAAACAACATGAAGATCTGTTACTGGTTTTTGCATTTTCCTTGGTTCTTCTCTGATTTCCTGGAAGTCCAAAAAGCAAACAACCATCTCATGCTCTACTGCTGAAGCTGAGTATAGGTCCATAGCTTCCTCAGTCAAGGAGTTGAAATGGATTTCTTATATCTTGCATTATCTGCAGCTTTCAGTTACTTTGCGAATAGATTTTTGGTGTGATAACCAAGCAGCTATCCATATAGCTGAAAACCCCGTCTTCCATGGGCGCACCAAACACATTGATATCGATTGTCATTTGGTGAGGGATGCTTACAAGACCGGTTTTCTTTCTTTGTGTCATGTTTCATCTACTGAGCAAATTGCTGATTTGTTTACTAAGGTCTTGTCTACTTCAGTTTTTGGTGTCCAAGTTGCAGCTTTGATGTTAGCATATTGTAGTAGGCTCAGCAGAAGTAGAAGCTTCAACAGCAGCAGCAGCTTTTCGAGGTGGTTTGTGGCATCTCTTGATGAGTTGGTTTTAGTGTTGTGTAGCATGACAACTCAACGGCTCAGATTAGATTGGGAAAGTGCTGGATTGATGACATGACCTATATATATATATGTTTGTATATAACCAATTTTGACTAATATTGAGATTAATAGAAAAAGAGTAAAGCTTTCGCATAGATGTTTTCTTCTCTCAATTAGGGTTTATTCATTCTTCCCTAATTGTTCCATTTTCGGTCGAATTACAAGCAATATCGCCTGTGACTCTAGATCCATTAGCAAACCACCACAACAATAGGATTTATAATTTTGCTTGGGATCACCTTTGCTGAGGCGATAGCAGGTGGTGATGGTAGTTAATGTCCAATGTAAACTAATCCGAGGATTCACTATGAGTAATGGCATAGGAGTTGTGAGTACCATTGAGCAAAGTATCCAATTCCTACCCCCAACTAACTTAGTCAATTCTAACCCTCGGTTAACCGAAACACAAGGTGTGGTTTGAGTCTTCCAAGTTCAATATCTGGTGGTCTGAACTAAGTTCCGGAAAGTGATCACTAGAAAGTCCTCCAGGATGGTAAACGGGGAAGCAAAACCGTACTATTAACAAGCGGAACTTTAATGTACACTCGATATAGGGTAACTAGTAATTTTTTAATAAATACAGTTTGTTTCAAAAAAGAAATTCTTGATTAACTTAAATCAAGGTTTTAATGTATTCTGCTAATTAAAATATGAAAAAAAATATACAAGAATAGTTCCTATAGTATAATTTAGTGGTAAATTTAGTCTTGAGAAACTTTATTAATAACAACACACTTAGTCTTAATAATATTTTTTTGGGATAAAAACCGTATTTGGATCCCGCATTAACATGTTAGTTTATTTGTCATAAAATTTGACACATGTATAATATTAATCCATGTCTATGTGGTTTGAGGATTAGCGAAATTGAAATTCAAGTGTTAAATGTCTACAAAATTTTTTACTATGACTAAATGTGTTGTAAATTACAAAGTTTAGGCTAAATTGATCGAGTACCAAACATTTATAACTAAATTCACTACTAAGTCATACTATAGCAACTATTCTTCCATTTTTTTACTTAAAATACTAACTACTAAATATTTTTTTTAAAAGAAAAAATACACAGTTGGTCTTATGTAATGACCTACATAATTGGTCCTACACATTTGGAATTCAAAAATTTTGATTTAAATGTTTCTAAAATTGACAGATTTGTTCTAATTTAATATTTTTTTAGAGTATCCACATCAATTTTTTCACATTCAACTCCAATTAGTGTCACGTCAGCATTCCATTACACTTTTCACTCATTACACTTTTTTCTCCATCAACATTACACTCACTACCCATATAATTTGGGACTCATACCTACCCCACTATTATCTTATTATTATCAATTATTATTAAATAACATTATTATATTTAAATATTAAATCTAAAAAATAATTTCATTATCTTCAAAATATAATAAATAATTAATAAATTACGAAATAAGTATATAAAAAATTATTTAATAATTATTAAATAAATATTACACTTTGAAAAATGGCTAATTAGTTTTACAATGGCTAGTTACTTTGAAAAACGATTAGTTACTTTTAAAATGACTATTTAATTTGAAAAACGGCTAGTTACTTTTAAAAAGGGCTAGTTATTTTTAAAAAAATGAATTAGAAGAAAGAGTATAGAAATTGAGATGTAAAAAAAATTAATAGCAAAAAATGTGTATATATAAAGAAACAAAAAAAAAATACCGTTAGCAAAGGAAAAAAAAAACTAAAATATAAATATAGATATAATGTTACAGTTGGAAAGCAAGAAAAAAAAAAAAAAAAAAAAAAAAAAAAAGAAGAAGAGGGAGGGGACAAAACTGACATGCGAGCCCCTTAAAAAGCTCAATTTCACCGTTTAAATCAATGGCTGGGGTTCAATATGTGACATTGAACCCCAATTACACTCTTGATGTGGGTGCCGTTAATACGGTTTAACGGCTTGCTCATCAACTGTTAAAATTTGTGTTACGTGACACTAACGTGGTTGTCATGTGACATTCACGTAGTAAGTGACTGTCACGTGACAGCCAATCATTCGCGCATATGCCCCGTGGCCGCCACGTGGCAGTGGTAGCCAATCATTCATACATGTGCCATGTAGTATGTGTGTGGTTGATTGGATGCTATATGACATTTTATGTCACATGAATAGCACGTAGCATACACGCGGTAACCACGTGTCATAAAATTTAACGGCTGCTGAGTCAACAATTAAATTTGTATAAAATTTATTAATTGAAACATTTATTATCAAATTAATCAAGTTTTAAATATGTATCATCAATTGTGTAATGAGGTGATTATATTGGAACAATAGTGTATGTTTTCCTTTTTAAAAAACTAAAACTTTAGCACTTGATAAGTTGTGGTCGGAAGAGAAACAAACAAAACATGAAAGAAAATAATAGTAAAAGATAACTACTACTGAAAAACAGCCGCCCCCAATAATTCAGCGTTTATGTTTTTTATTCATATAAAACCTATGCAACCCCTACAATTCCTATAATATAGGAATTTACTCGTAATAAACTAATGTGATAAACAGTTTTCCGAAGGGAAAACTTACTCCTAAAATTTAGGAGATTGAAGTCGCTTGTTCGGAAGATATTCTGACATCAAAACTCAAGCTTTTTATTTCCAAAATTCCCTTCAATTTTATCTTGTTCAACAATTAATTCCCAATCTAGCCTTTTTCCCCCAAATACACCACCACCACTACACAACTGTCAAATAGAATAAAACCACCTCAATTATCATAAAATTTATCCCAAAACTAACTAGTGTTTGGTTGAGGTATGAGAATTGGGGAATTAGAATCATTCAAATTTCATATATTTGGTTGGGGTATTAAAATTGAAGAATTGGTTCGATTATCAAATAATTGGATATGATAGAACCCGATCATTGTTTTAACTTTCAAGTTTCGTCGAGTACATTTGGTCATCCACATATTATATTGATAATAGATTTAACTTTATTTTTAGTCTCTTATATTATGTTGAATAATTTTTTTAGTCCCTTATAGTTAGAGTAAATTTCAAAATTGGTCACTATACTATAGTGAGTTTCTGGTTTTTGGTCATCATACTTTGAAAACTATTTTTAAGGCCATCATACTTTACTTTTCTTTTAAAAAATGGTCACTCCGTCAAGTTGGGGTGTTAAGTCACTAACGGTCAATTTTTTTAGAATTATTTTGGTCTTTTCATTGCCTCAAAATAATAAGAGGATATAAATTACAACAGCTATAGAGTAAAGGGGCTAATATGTAATTTTTAAAAACATAAAACCCTAGCACCACCCCTTCCTTTCTCTCTTCCTCCGACGGCCGCTCCTCCTCTCTCCCTCCCCCTCCAGCCGACGAGGTCGAACGGATCGTCGTCGATCTCTCGTCAATCTGTGAGATCGACGAAACCCATCGATTGAATTTCCGTCAATCTCGTCAATCGGACCTTCATCCCCACCTCACGGGACCTTCAACTGACGGGAACTTCACTCCCGCCTCACTCGCTCCCTTCCTTTCTCCTTTGCCTTCTTCTTCGATTTGCAGAAACGATGAGATCGAGAAGTCACTGATTGATGAGGGAAACCCTCATCGAATTTCGCGTGGATCCTACTCGATCTCGCAGATCGATGCGAGATTGATGAAACCCTAGTCGATCTCGCGTTGATCCTCATTGAAAAATTTCGGTGAAGGTTGATCTCCAGCGGCGAATGGATTTTGGGGAGGCTGGGGAGGTCAAGGGGGGGAAGTCGGGAGGGCGGGAAGGAGATTGGGGGTAGGTTGGGAGGTTGGGGTGAAATTTGTGAGGGGATATTCGCGGTGGAAGAGGGCAGAGGAGAGGAAGAGGGCGGCAAAGGAGGAGGAAAAGGGTGGCTAAGGAAGAGAGCGGTGGAGGAGGGGACTTTTTGTTTTTAATTTCTTTTATTTAAGGGACAGTGAAAAGATAAAAATAAAAAAAATTTGCTGTTAGTGACTTAACACCCCAACTTGACGGAGTGACAATTTTTTAAAATAAAAGTAAAGTTTGATGATCTTAAAAATAATTTTCAAAATATGATGACCAAAACTAGAAACTCACTATAGTATAGTGAGCAATTTTAAAATTTACTTAAATGACTTTTTTGATCTTTTACATTTAAAAATGTATCATTTAATCTCTATAATATCTATTTTATGTTAACCGTTTTAATTTCACTTTTGTATAGTCTAAAAAAAATTTAAATGAAGGATATAATAATTTAAATATCAGTCTATACATTATTAAATTTAAAATTTAAGTCAGATCTTAAAAAATTAAAATAGTTATTCTCTATTTAGTAAATTTAAGATTAATTATTTTAAACTGTCTTTTAAATTTTTAATTTTTAATAGTGAGATTGATTTTCAAACTGTTATTGTTTTAATTTAAAAAGGTATTGTGGAGACTTTACATACTTGCAATTAACGTAATTTAGACATAATCAACACTATAGACTAAATAATACATATTTTAAATATAAAAGAGTAAACAAATTATTTCAAAAAATATAAAAAATTAAAAATATTATAATTATAATATTATTACATTTTCCAATCTAAATTAAAGAAAACATCATAATTGATACCAACCATGGTGAAATTGCACAATTAAATCAAAGCATACCTAACATTCTAAACTCGCAATTTGCATGGTGAGGCTATAACTAGCACCAGTTAAATATGCATTAATAGGCCGTACAGATACGGGGCCGCAAGTCATATTCGAAAAAGGACGTCTAAATGGGTGCGATCGATGTGTCTGAGTTCTGTCTTTTCCTTGATTTCTTTAATCCATCTGTGGGTCTTAATTTGGAGTAATAATTTAGTGCATGGAATTTTGAGTAAAAAGCCAGGCCATCAGTATCAAGAAAATAATTCCAAAGCCAATTGAGCCAATGAAAACCAGATACTGTAATACTACTAGCTAGGCGCCTACCTCCTCCCTCCTCATTATCAACACCCACTAGTTAAAGCTACTCAACTTGATTCCCAAACGGTGGCTTTCGGGCACTACACTCTGGTTTAGTATTTTAAAATTTTGAATTATTGTTAATTACAAATATTTAAATCAATTTATCAGTACATAATGCTCTATCAATCTAGATTTCATATAGCAATCACACTTTCTTAATTCTAACTAGCTATGGAAATTCTTTATCTTGTTCTCTCTACCCTAGTCGCCGTCTCTTTTCTCCTAAACTCTACTTTCACAAAAATATTTTTTTCTCCTTATTTCCATCATGGGACACTACAAGAATATTGACATTTTAAAACACTTGAAAATATTTTAATAGATAATATTTGATTATATTTTTTCTATGGCGATACGCACTTTGTGTGTTATTTATTCTTGTGTGGCCAAAAATGTATTTGATATGCCGACACTTTCTTATGTGACTATATACGTTGAAAGTGTTGATTTAGACTAACATATGACAACACAAGTATATATAATGATAAATCATCTATCATGACACAGTTGTTGACTATATAGTATTATATATGTTAACATGATAATACATGACAATTTTAAGTATTCATACAAATATCATAATATCATAAAATTATGTGGCATTATATTATATAATTGAAAACATAAAAATATATTTAAATAGATAGTATATTATTTCATTTGTAAGTAAATATACAAATAGTCTTAGACTATTAAAATTCTGGCCTATAATAATCAAAGTCCAATCCTTCTCATTTAATACTACAGTTAACACCTAATCATTCCCTTCATTTTCGATGTGAGACAGCAGCAGACGACTTTAAATTACACTTAATAATATAATTATATATGTAGTACAATTACACTATACATAGTAATCTATTAATAGCTTAAGTTAAAATATTAACAAATAAAATAACACCTGATTGTGTTTCTATACTTATAAAATTTGAATTACATTTGTTAGTTTTTCATTAAAATTCTATTATAACATTTATTTATAATGTCATGGTAGAATTTTATTGGATGACATGTTAAAATAGTTCTAACAACGTTACTATTGTAGTATTTTATTAAATATAAATAAGTTAATATTTGATGTGATTGTAGATATTAATAGATATATTTATAGTTTAGTGTTATAAAATGTGTGTGGTGAATGCCCAAAATTTTAGTAGTGGGAGGATGGGGGAAATAAATTGTTGCAAACTTTCGTTTTTGTGTTTTCAGTTTCATCATTCAATAAAGGGGATTAACCCCAATTTTTATTCTATTGTTCCTTCAGTAGATTCACATCTACTAGTAGAGTATTGTTCCTTCAGTAGATTCAGATCTACTGGTAGAGTTATGTTGATGGTGTTCGTTGTTATGACAGCAGTTTTGTTGGTGAAGTTCGTTGAATTGGCAGCGGCATCTTTGACGATGTTTGCTCGTTTAGTCCAAGAAGATTCAGTCATCATATATCTAATTATTAGATCTATATTTTGGAGTTTTCAATAAAAAATTAGTGATGCATCCTTGTTCGGATTAAAATTTTGGCATGTGGTATATCCACCGCTTGATAGGGTAGATCTATATAGGTTTATCCGTAGTAAACACAACAACAACAATGATATTCATATTTGTAAGTTGTGTTTCTTTGGATGAATATTAAATAACGGTACTTCTTTGGTAATTGCTTTTTGTAGGGTAGGGTTTGTGTGTTAGGAGGGGTCTTTATTATATTAATAAGTATTATAATAGAACAATAGATTATAGGGGCGGATCTACGTTGTACAATGGTAAGGCGACTGCCCCACGTTGATGCAGAATTTTTAGAGGGTAGGAGTATTCAAGTTGTAGCTCCGCCCCACAATCAGCGCCGGCCGCGAAGAAATGAGTTGCAGCGCCAGTTGCGAGGTTGACGATGCTTCACCTTTTTTAAAAATTTTTTGGCAATAGACTAAAAGGACATCGTCTCATTAAACGAGGCGATGTCATTTCGTCAGCCATTGCGCAAAAAAAAAAAAAAAAAAAGACGAAGTCTTTTCCTAATTGTTCTGCGTACGCCACTGTTCGGAGAAACCCAACTTCCCTAAATCCTTCAAAACCCCTACTTCCCAAAACGCAAAAGCTAATTTGAAAACCCCAATCGCTCCAAATTCGAAAACCAAGCCTCCACTCCGTCGTTGCTCCTCTGCTCAACGCCTTGACGGAGCATCCCAATCCCGCTGCGAGTCTGCAACTGCTCGACTAGCAGGCCAATCCCAATCTTAATTCGAAAACCCCACTCGACGTAAGTTCTCTTCTTTTTATTTTTGTTAATTATTACAAATTTTTAATTGATATGTTCAATAGAATAATAGCTGTATTAATGATTTAATATATGTTCTTATGTTTTATGGATATTTTTTCAATTGAGTGTAATTTTTTTTTAATCTTGTGTTTTGTGAATAATTTCATAGTATATGATTTTTGTGAATAGTTTTTATATGATTTATTTAAACTGTAAATTATTGGTGTGTTTTAATTTTTTTTTTAGATATTATATGTTTTTAATTCATGATCTTGCAAGGCTACATTGTGAGGATTTTCATATCAAAGACAAAGTATTTCACATTCTATGTCATCTTAGAGCCACAACAGAGAAGTTAATTATCGTATTCGTTTGACTCCTTCATTACATATTGTTCACATTTTACTAAAACAAGGTCTGGCATTTCGTGGACATAGGGAGTCTTATTGTGGTTCCAATAGGGAAAATTTTCTGGAATTATTCTATTGGTATGCTAAAAGGAAAGAAAGTGTTAGAAATGTTGTCGCACTACAAGAAAATTGGGCTTACACCACACCCCTTTCGTAACACTAAACTATAAATATATCTATTACTATCTACCATCACATCAAATATAACGATATTTATGTCTAATAAAACACTGCAATAGCGATGTTGTCATAATTATTTTAACGTGTCATCAAATAAAATTCTATCATGACACTAAAAATAAGTGTTATAATAGAATTTAAATCAAAACACTAAGAAGTGTAATTAAAATTTTATAGGTATAAAGACACAATCAAGTGTTCTTTTGTTTGTTAATATATCCACTAGCAAAATTGACCTATCGCCACACCCTTACTACATGTGTATAGAAACACAATTAAGTGTTATTCTATTTGTTAATATATTAACTTAAGTTATTAATAGATTACTATGTATCGTATAATTGTAATACATATATAATTACATTATTAAGTGTAGTTTAAAGTCATCTGGTGCTGTCCCACATCGGAAATGTAGAGAATGATTGGGTGTTAGCTGTAGTATTAAAAGAGAAGGATTGAGTTTGGATGCCTATAGGCTAGAATTTCAACAGCCTAAGACTATTTGTATATTTACTTACAAATAACGTCATATACTATCTATTTAAAAATATTTTTATATTTTCAATTATATAATATAATAACAATAATTTTATGATATTATGGTATTTGTATAAACATTAAAATTGTCATAATAGGTTTTCTATCCAAACACTTTATTATGTATTAACATATTAATATAGCCAACAACTGTGTCATAATAGATGATTTATCATCACATATACTTGTGTTTTCATATATATTATAACTCCACATTTTTCATATGTATATTCACATTAAAAAGTGTCGTGTTATCCAATACCCCTTTGACCACACCTACTTAGACCTCGCAAAAGGTTCGTGTCGCCATAGATAAAATGTGATGAAATTTTGTCTATTATAACATTTTTAAGTGTTTTAGAAGCCATTTTTTCTTGTAGTATCGGGTCTAATACATCAGGAACTCTCAAAGTACATCTCCAGGAATCCAAAAAAACCTTGTTAATAATTGTGTTTCTAAGACGACATTATCTATCTTGAAAGAGTTGGGTGAAAAAAATTTCTCTTTGTTAGTTGATGAATCTTGAGACAAGTCAGTTAAGGAACAAATGGAAATTATTTTTAAGGATTGTAAACGATAAAGGTGAGGTAGTTGAACGGTTTCTTTCCATTGTACATGTTAATAACAATTCATCCAGCTCATTGAAAAAATCAATAGATGAAGGTATTTGCTAGAAACAAGTTGTCAATTTCAATACTGCGTTTAATGGTTTAAAGACACTTGTTCTAAATGAAAATCCCTTTGATTTTTATGTTTATTGTTTTGCCCATCAATTACAATTAGTTATTGTTGCTATTGCAAGGGGTATACCAACTGTCGGCGATTTTTTTAATTATGTTGGAAAGATTATACATGATGTTAGTGCTTCTTGTAAGAAAAGACATGTTTTGAAACTAAAACATCGTGAAAGTGTTTTTAAACAATTGGAAGAAAAAGAGATTTTCCCTAGTAGAGGCCAACATCAAGAGACCAATCTTGCTAGATGGGTGATACTCGTTGGGGATCGCATCATATTACTTTTAGGGGTTACTAGTTACCACCTCAGTTTTTAGGGTGGTAGTTCATACATTTTAACAAAATTGCCCTTTTACTTAAAAGGGGGAAGAGAGAGGGTATTGTAGGGGGTATTTTAATCCAAATTGGGACGGTAGAGGGTAAGAAGTAGGGCGGTAACTAGTAAAACTTATTACTTTATGATTAATTGTTGGATTTAGTGCAATTTGAGGGCCAAATTGATTAATTTTATGACTTAATGGGCTGTTTTTGGCATGCAGGAAAAGGTGGGTTTAAATGGAGCGGAATAGACGTTTTTGGTTAATTTTTGGAAAAAATTGAGAGTTGAGCAGAACGATATCAAATTGGGTTGGATTGAAGAAATTGTGAAAAAAAGAGAAATACCAAATTGGGCTTTATGTTTAAGACCCGAGATTGTGATTGACATTATTTAATTAGTGTCCAAAACTTATTAGGAATTAGTTTAGTATTAAAATTGAATATATACCTATTTTTAGTTAGTGGGCGGCCGAAGAGAGTTAGTATATATATATATATATATATATATATATATAGGTACATAGGTTGGTTTTTAAGCTTTTGCCCAGAATTTTAGTCAGCGGCCACAACTAGTACTTTTCTTTTCCCTTCTTTAGTTAATTAATTACTATTTGATTTTATGAATCTTGATTTGATTTTAATTATGTTTAGCAGTTCATTTATTTAAATCTAGTAAGAGGAATTTAAACCCTGATATCGATAAATTGTGAAATTTAATTGTGTTTCAGTACCACTTGAGTTGTGATTATTTATTTATTCCTCTGAGTTGTATTGTTGACTATTTGACATTAGTTGGATCTCCGGTAGCATTCAAGTTTTTCTAGATAGTCTAATTAACTTGAATACACGAGATTCGGTATTTCTAAGAGTTTCAATTCAATTAATCGCATGGTACGTAGGTTAATCGTTTTAAAGAGAATAAGTAATTAGATAACAAGTTAACAAGGTTTGTTTGGTTGTTATGTGAATTGGGTCCTTGATTATCAAGAGTCTATATTCTAGGAGGTTCTAGGATTGATTCTTTGATTACAGATGTAATTAACGGATATTCCTTAATTGTTAGGGCTAAATTAATAGGATTGAATTACTAGGAGGTTCCAACAATGATAACCAGTATAGTCATAATTTAATTGGGTAAGTTCTTGTATCGAGGATCAATTTATCGCATCAAGGTGGAAATAATTCCTTTAACTAGAGTTTTTCCCTCATTTCATCTTTCAATCAACTTGTTTATATTGTTTACTTTTTGGTTCAATTTTAATAATTAGATATAATTTCAAACCCCCCCCCCCCCCTTTGTTACTTGCTTCTAATTAAATTAAAATTCACTTCGGTGTTTCCTATGGAGACGATCCTAGTCATTGTTGTACTACAAAAATCCTTTAGAGTAGGTCTTTATTTTTTATTAGGTTGACACCCCATCACTTTATTTCAAATGAAAAATATGTTGGAATCGCTTTTGTATGTACTTGAAATAGTTGCAGAAGATGGAATATGTATGGAGTAAAAAGGTTCAACATGTGGTTTGATTGGTCATATGGAAAGTTTTCATTTTGTGTTCATTCTGCATTTGATGCTTAAAATGTTGAGTATAAAACATAACTTCTCAAATGCTTTGCAACGAGGTGATCAAAATATTCTCAGTGCTATGAATCTCTTGGATGGTACTAAAGAATTCTTGCAAAGAGAGAGAAAGAGAGAGAGAGAGAGAGAGAGAGAGAGAGAGAGAGAGAGTGAGAGAGTGAGTGAGTGAGAGAGAGAATAGGTGGATTCCTCTACGGGGGTTACTAGTTACCGCCTCAATTTTTGGGGTGATAGTTAATAAGTTTTGACAAAATTGCCCTTTTACTTAAAAGAGAAGAAGAGAGAGGGTATTGTAGGGGTCATTTTAGTCCACATTGGGGCGATAAAGGGTAAAAAGTGGGGCAATAACTAATAAAACTTTTTCTCTACTTGAGGAAGTCACTAGATTTTATGAGCAAGGCATTTCGGTGAAATACATAAAAGACCACTTACATATGAGAGGTCGTTCTAGAAAACATGACCAATTGGTAATATATTATCACTATTATCACAATGAGTTGTTTCTTACTATGATTGATTTGCTTCTTGTTGAGTCGAATGATAGGCTTTCAAAAAGTATGACTAGTTTATTGAAATTAATTTCATGTCTTGATCATAGAGGTT
Source organism: Knoxia roxburghii (assembly GCA_030378225.1). NCBI lineage: Eukaryota > Viridiplantae > Streptophyta > Magnoliopsida > Gentianales > Rubiaceae > Knoxia > Knoxia roxburghii. The sequence goes on along the minus strand of CM059422.1, from coordinate 39,805,776 downwards.
CTTTTGCTAGATATGATAAGGCTAGTTTGATATCATTTGCTTCAATGTATTTAGAAGAATTCTCCTCCTTTGACCTTGAGAGATAGCAATATGAACTTGAAACATTTGCCTTCGATGTGCGGAGGAGTGAAGACTTTGTTAGTTGTGATGATTTTGCTAGGCTCGCAATCAAGATGGTGAAAACCTTGAAGCCTGAGGTGTTTTCTCTAGTTTATCGGTTGATTGAATTGGTTTTGATTTTGTCGGTAGCTACAACATCTGTTGAGAGAGTCTTTTCAACTATGAAGATTGTCAAAATAGATTTGCGCAATTGACTGAGTGATAACTGGATGCATGATATGCTAGTGTGCTACATTAAAAGGGATGTTTTTTATTTGATTGATGATGAAAAAATTTTACGTTTTAAAGGACTTCCACCTATTTAGTACATGTATTATTGATTCTATTAGATATATAATATGTTGTTAATATTATAAAATTCACGTTGTTACTTCGATATTATTACATTTTAATATTATTAGTATATTTTATTATTATATTAAAAAATATATAATATCTAACATATCAATACAAATTATGACCGAAAAATTTTTCTTTTTCTGTTTTACGTTGTCAAAATTCCTACATACGCCACTGCTTAACAACCATGCTAAACTACTGCCACCTCAGCTAAGCATTGCCACATCAGCTGAGTAATGCAACTTGTTTATTTTCAATCTCTAACTAACCCTAAATCCATCTTGATTAGTTATCGACAAGTTGCAATGGTCCTATCTTGTTGTAAAGTTTCTTATTGATAATTCCAACTCACTGCTCCTTCCAGAAGGTACCGTATTCATGGAATACAATCCTACAGCTGAATTAGTTCCTTTATCAAACTCTGCAGCATGCATTGCCTTAGCCTGCTGCAGATCTGACTGCTCTTGCTGCTGCTTTTGTTTACTTAACAAAAAAAAAAAAGACGTTCATATACATAACAACAGGTATACTTCGATGCAGTGACGGAATCAGAACTCCGGAATTGAAGGGCTGATTAAGAGTAGTACCATTTATTTTTTAAAAAATATGCAAATATTAAAATACATAAAATATAAATTTTATTTAGAGTATTATTTAAATTATTTTATATATTTAATCTTGATTACTAAACACAACGAGAGCAATAATAATTTATGCGATAATTAAATTCAATAATAATAATTCAACATATTAAATTATCTAATAAATTCTAAAAATATAATAATAATTTTAATTTTTTGTTTATTTAACCCTAAAATAAAATAAATAAATAAATGCATAGCATTATTAAAAAACATAACTACACCATCATTTAAAGAAATTCAAAAATTTTAAATTAAATAACAATTAATCAAATAATATAAATTAAATAAATATATAATATAAATAACACGTAACATTTTATTTAATTATTGGGTTTGCCCAATAATTAGGTACAAGCCAATTAAACTCTTTCAACCGACAATTAAATTATGTGTACAAATTAATTGAAAAGCTTCCAACCAACGTTGTTTTACTTGTGCTTTTTTTCAAAAGAAAAATAAAATGACCAAGAGAACCCTTCTTAATCCTCAGACTGCTTTCACTTTCTTCCAACAACAATGCCCCAAACTTTAGGGCGTTGCTACAGCGGCGAAGGTGGCCGGAAAATATTTTCAAGAGGTTTTTCGTTCATTGGGGAGTCGATCGGCCCTCAAATCTTTTGCAGGGTCCGTCCCTCGTATTCAAGGGATTGTGAAGTGATGAAAAGGATATAATACTTCGTGGTAGCTAGGCTAGGCTAGGCTAGGCTAATATTGTTTCAACTAATCGTTGAAGTTTAGCTAGGTGCCAAATTGGGATACTGTTTATCAATATTATATGAAGAGGCAGTGTAATAGAGTAGTACTACCTGACATTCAACCCTCACGGGAGACGAAACAAATGATCATGGTGTGGAATGTTTGGTCAGTATAATTTATACCAAGCTTTATATTTTTTTATAAATAATAGTCATTTTAATATTTATTTAAAAATTAATAAATATCTTATTTTATAGAATTAAGTTCCTTATTCATCGTTTTTGCATACATATGGCCAAAAAATAATCGTGTATTGAAGTATGCCACAAAAAAAGGGATAAAGTGAAAATATATATCATTAAAAAAATTGTGAAATGATAAATAAAGAAATACAAAAGAAGAAGTCTAGAGTTACAAACTAGATACTCACCATATTTATAATAAAAGAATTCTTAAAATATAAATTTTCAACAAATATTTATTTATTTATTTGTTACAATGAAGGAGTTCGAAACCTAGATGACATAAACCCTATTAATCTATTCCTGGTGTGTTTCGAACTCAGGACTTCATCCTCCTAAGTGCTGTCAGTGTGATTTGCTACTCCCGGTGTGACTCGAACTCAGGAACGTCATACTTCTAAGTGTTTTCGGTATGATATACCTCTGGTGTGACTCGAATTCAAAGGCTCATGATCCTAAGTGAGAAATGTCAAACCACTAGGTAATTGCTTGTCAATATTTTAACTTTTTTTTTTTTTATAATTTTTGTTTCTGTGACTATATTTATTGAAAAGAATAATATATAGATAATAGAATTTAAAAACAAAGTGGTTATATGTTAAATTTATTGATCCAACATGAGCATCTAACCCAAAATCAATTGGCAATAGGTGAAGAGATTCTGGATTATTTATATTACACAAGTGTTGTGGGTTACCGATGTGGGATTGAGACAATCTTAACACCCTCCCTTAACTCACAATACATAAGCTCTTTTTGGATTCAAACTGGATATACTGTCAGATTAGACAAACATGTCCAAACTATGGGCGAACAAACCGGATATACTGTCGGATCAGTGAAAACAGGTGCAAACTATGGGCACACAAGTCGGATATACTGATGAGCTTAAAATTCATGACTATATTTCATGTGAATTTGGGCCGATTTGGAGGCATTGCGGAGTTTAATGGGGTATTTTTGCACTTGCAGAACGGAGATTGAGCTTGGAGCATAATGGGCTATTTTGGGTAATTTTGGAAGAAGTGGAAGCTGTGAAGAAGAGAAGTTAATGGGCTGGATTGAAAGAGTGATGAGGGCAAAGAATTTGGGCTGAATATTGAGACCCGAGATTGAATTACATTAAAAGGGATGTTCTTAATTAAAATTGAGTTTTAAATATTTTAGTTTGAGTTTTGAATATTTTATTTTGGGTTTTATTTTGGTAACAAAAGTGTGGGCCCAGTTTGATTAAAAGGAAGAGTTTATTAGGTTGGAAAAGGGAGCAGAAAAGTATTATCCATTATTCATTATTTTTGGCTGGAGTGGTATGCGCGGGCGGCTAAGGAGCAGAAGGCAGCAACTTTAGGGGAGACTCCATTTGAGCAGCAAAGGTTGGGACAGCAGCCTTTGGGAAATTTTGAGGGGCTCTCCTGCGGACAAGTACCATTATTTAGTACTATTTCTAGTCTTAGTTTTTAGTTTTAAATTATGTCGCACAATTTATTTGTTGATTTTAGTTTAATTATGAGTAGCTACATTTTCTAGTCTAGCCAAGGGAATAAAAACCCCTCGATGTTACTTTATTCGTGAGATCGAATTGGTGTTCATATTAATTGATTACTGGTTTTCTTATTTATTCTTGTGCACTTTTTGAGGATTATTTGGCACTGTTTGTATAATTGGTAGCATACAGGCTTTCCTAGGTAATCTAGTCCACTAGAATACTCGAGGTTTAGTATTCCCTAGAGTCAATGAAACTAATCACATGGTACGTAATTAGTGAGTTGAAAAGAATAAATAATCAATTGCAATTAAGCTAATTGGGTTAATTGTAATTGAACTGGGTCCTTGACTATCGTGATCTAGGTTCTAGGAGGTTCCAGAATTGATCATCGATTATAAACGCAATTAACGGAGGTTCCTTAATTGCTGGCTTAAACTAGTAGGACTAAATTGTTAGGAGGTTCCAACAATGAAAACCGATATAGCCAGTAGTTAGTTAATACATTTTTGCATCAAGGATCGATTAGTGCATCGAGGTGGTCCAATTCCCTTGACTAGATATTTTTCCAAATTTGATTTTACAATTTGTTTAATTTCTTGTCGTTAATTTTAATTTAATTTTCGTTAGTAGTTTTAAGTAACAACAAACCCCCCCATTTTGGTTACGCATTTTTGACAAAATTTATTTCATTCTGGTGCTCCCTGTGGATACGATCCTACTCGCATTATACTATTTTTAATAGTTTCTAAAGTAGGTTTATTTTTTATTGGTCTGACAACCCATCAAATTTTGGCGCTGTTGCCGGGGAGCACGGTGTAGTGTTTTATTTTTGGTTAAAAGGTTTGGTTTTGTTTGTTCCTTTTTATGGTTCGCTCTTCTCGTACAGGAAAACTAGTATTTGACCCATAGATAGAGAAGACTGCAAAGAGGAACACAAAAGAGAAGAAACAACAAGAACAACTGGCTGAGTCAACATCTGCATCTCATCCGGTTCACGAAAAAGAAATTGAAGTTTACGAAGAAGAAGAGCAGTTAATCGCAACACCAATGGCTGACAGGACTCTCAGGGAGTTGGCAACTCCTGATGAAATCAGCAATCTCTTTGCATTACTTTTCCTAATGATACTCCTAGGTTTGAGTTGAAGTCTAGTACTATACACTTACTGCCTAAGTTTCATGGTTTGATAGGTGAGGACCCCTACAAGCACTTGATGGAGTTCCACATTGTATGCTCGGCAGTGAGTTACCAAGGAGTTACAGAGGAGCAAGTCAAGCTCAGGGCGTTCCCATTTTCCTTGGAAGATAAGGAAAAACACTGGCTCTTTGGGCTACCAGCAGGATCCATTACCACATGGAACGAGCTGAAGAAAAGGTTTTGGGAGAAATTCTTCCCAGCCTCCCGAGCTTCTAATATCAGAAAGGATATCTGCGGTGTCAGACAAGAAACTGGTGAAAGTCTGTATGAGTACTGAGAACGGTTCAGTGATCTTTGTAGAAGCTGTCCCTAACACCAAATTCCTGAGCAACTCCTGATTCAGTATTTTTATGAGGGCCTATCTGAGTTGGACAGAGACAAGATAGATTCTGCAAGTGGAGGAGCATTGATGAATAAGACTCCTGCAGAGGCAATGAGGCTAATCTCTATGATGGCTGAGACTTCTCAACAGTTTCATAGGAGAGCAGACATGCCCACCAGACGAGTTAACGAGGTGAGTGTCTCTAACATGAAAAATAAGATTGAACAATTGACTGATTTAGTGCGCCAGCTTGCTGTGAGGCAGTTGCAGGCAGTGAAAATATGGGAAATTTGTGCAATGCAAGGACATGTCTCTGATGACTGTCCAGCAATGCAAGAAGGAGAGCAAGTAAATGTTGTGGGCGGATTCCAGGCCCCACCCCAGAGAAGATATAACCCCTATTCTAATACCTACAACCCAGGGTGAAGGAATCATCCCAATTTCAGCTACAAGCAGCCTGGTTTTCAACCTCAACCTCAGCAATCCAGTTTCCAACCCCCAGTTAGGAACTCATTACCTCCACCAGCAGAGGCTTCAGGTTCGTAAGTTGAATCGATGATTAGAGGATTGACAGTTGTTGTACAGGGTCTTGTTGAGAGGGATCGAGCATGAGAACAACAACAGGAGGTTAGAGAATAGCAACAACAGGCAAGAGAGCAGCAATCACAGGCTGCAATAAAAAACTTGGAGAAACAAATCTCGCAGCTAGCCACTCAAGTTAATCAGAGAGACAGGGCCCAAGGGAAACTTTCATCTTAACTAGGTAGTTCAACTAAAAATATGAGTGCCATGACTTTGAGGAGTGGGAGCGAATTGCAAGAACCAAAAGGTCCGACTGTTGAATTTCAAGAACCCTCTCATAAGTCAGAAAAGGAAGAGGAAGTGGAGGAGTTGCCAGAAAAATAGGTAACTTCTAAATTTATTGTGAGGAAAACAGAAAGTGTAATTCCACCACCTTTTCTTGGCAGGTTAGTCCAGACGAGGAAAGAGTACAGTGATGAGGAGGTGTTGGAGGTGTTTCGCAAGGTGGCAATAAATATACCGTTGATGGAGGCTATTGCGCAAATTCCAGGGTATGCAAAATTTTTAAAGACACTGCTGACCAAGAAGAGGAGACCTGAAGGTAAGATCTATGTAAATGAAAATGTTTCTTCAGTCCTCCAACGCAAATTGCCTCAAAAGTGTACGGACCCAAGTATTTTTGCTATCTCTTGTGTTATTGGGTCGCAAGTTATAAAATCAGTCATGCTGGATTTAGGAGCTTCAATAAATGTTATGTCTCTATCTTTGTTTAATAAGTTGAAAATTGGGGCTTTTAAGAACACGAATGTGATAGTCCAGCTAGCCAATAGATCGATGATTTATCCTGAGGGGGTAGTCGAGGATGTTTTAGTTAAATGTGATAAGTTGATTTTTCCTGTTGATTTCTACATCCTTGATATGAATGATGAGCATGTGAGAAATTCTGATATTCTTCTATTGAGTAGATCATTTATGAAAACGGCTAAGACAAAGATTGATGTAGATGCTGGTGTGTTTACTTTTGAATTTGATGGGGAAAAAGTACAATTTAATATGTATGAAGCTATGAAGTATCCACCAGATTCTGAATATTTTGTAAATGTTAGCCTGGTTGACTCTATTGTGCAAGAAGAGGTTGAATTTAATTTGATGCTTGATGAGCTTAACTTTGTGTTACAACATAGTTTGCAGCAAACGGGTCCTCAAAAAGATGTGAATGAATCCGTCATTGAGGCAATCATAGCATTTCATGCCAATCCTGAACTGCCACTGAGGTTTGCTAACCATTACTTTGGATTGCCTATTAGTTCTGAAAATATTTTACCTTCGTTGGTACAAGCACCTAAATTGGAGTTCAAGTTGTTCCGTGATCATCTCAAACATTTTCTGTTAGAGCCTGAATCAAAATCAGTGTGCAAGGAAATGAAAAAAACCATTTAGGATGAGCTACTACAGAGGAAGGAATGTGTGGTTGGGCAGAAGGTATTTTTCTCATACTGTAAATGGAAATTAATGCCTGGTAAGTTCAAATCAAGATGGCACAAACCCTATATTGAGGTAAGTACTTCTTCTTCCATATAGTTGAAATTAAAGATTTAGAGTCCCAAAAAAATATGGGTTGTGATGGTCATCGACTCAAATCTTTTCTTGTGAATGGTATAACTATTTCTAATAATGAAATTTGGTTATTTCTACTTATTTATGAAGATTAATTAGAAGTAGGTCTGTGTCTAGCCAAAGACATTAAAGAAAGGCGCTTGTGGTAGGCAACCCAACATGTTTTTTTTAGTTTTCGTAGTGCTTTTAGATATTTAATTGTTATTTTTAAGTGATTTTTAGCTGGGAATTTTGAGGGAAATTAAAGGCTTTAGCAGAATACAAGCTCTCCTCCGACATGCCCAGGTCAGAGGTCGAATTTTTATTCTCAATTTTATGAAGGGTTGGGCAGAATACAAAAGTTCCTCTGACATGCCCAGGTAAGTTTTTCTTTGATTTTTAAATAAGGGGGCCCAGAATAGAATTTTTCCTCCGACATGCCCAGGTCAGGTTTCTTTGATTTTTAAAGGAGTTTGGGTAGAATAGAACTTTTCCCCGGACATGCCCAGGTCAACATTTCTTTGATTTTTTTTTTAATGAATTTGGGCAGATTACAACTCTTCCTCCGACATGCCCATGTCACTTCTATATAACCAAAAAAAAAAAAAATTCTTTTCTTTTCTTTTTTTTTTTTTCACCCTACTTAGGGTTTCTTTTCTTTCTCTCTTGGACATAATAACCGCAACACCCTAGTCTGGGGCAAATATTCTCAAAATTGTCTTCACACCACCAGCGGACTCCACTTACTCAGCCGCCGATGGAAACTCTCATGACGGATTTGCCCCGATATTCATCGCCTGACTTTCACTACCGGCGTAGTCATGCAACCCCGACCACTCACCCATTGTCAACCTCATCTTCTCCATTCGCCCTGGGCTGAAATTTTTCTTCCCTTATCTTTCTCTTGTTAATTTCCTTTACTTTGAGGGTTAATTGAACTTTTTGGGTGCTGATTTAATTATTTTTGCAGTTGATTAGTGGTGAGAATGCAGACCAAAGCCAAGAGGCCCCACTAGAGGAGGAACGATTAGCTCAATAGCCTTAAAAAAAATATATAATAATAATTCGAGAAGTGAACTCCAATCTCCACGCCCTTTGCGCACATGTGAGCTTGAAACCACCAATTCCTCCACCATAGAGAAGCTTCTCTTCACCTTACTAACTTTTATTTTTTATTTATTTTTATTATGTCTTGGTGGTGTTTGTTTTTGCGATCCTTTTTATGCTTATTTTTTTCTACATTGGGGACAATGTAGAGTTTTGGGTGTGGGGGGATTGTTTTGTATGATTAATTTTTTGGGGATGTTTTGTGTTTTATTTTGTTTAGAGTCTAGGTGTGGGGGAGATGTAAATGTTATATGTTTTGTGTTGGAAAATTGATATGCAATGTGTGATTTGGTGAGGTAAGGATGAAATGTAGGGAATATTAGTAGTATTGTGTGTTGGATGGCTATAATTGTTCCTTGTGATAATTCAGATGATGATACTTGTGTGAGTGGCACCCAAAAAGCTAGAAATGGTGAGATTTTTGGGCCTTAATGAGCAAAAATTCGTTCTTATGCTCAATTTGTTTTCTTTAGAGTGTTTCACACATAGTTTGCATATTCTAGAACTTGCTTGGTTATGCATGTTACCATTGCTTGTGAATTTTAAGTACAAAATGGATAAAGGCAACGGGATAACCAAATTTGGCTTGCTAAAAAAATCCAACCTTCAATGCTTACCCTTAGTTAACCTTTTTGAAGCTTAGACCTGATTATTTGATTTTAAAGCTACTAAATTAAACCTAGGCCTGTGTTTAGCTTGCTCTTTTCACCTAGTTATTGAAAGAAGTACATACTTGGTTGTTAACTTGGGTTTGTGGTTTGAAGGCGGACATTGTAAGGCAATAGTAACTCATTAAGGATAAGTTGTGCTCTGACCAAGGCTGTTGGAAAAAAAAAAAGAAAAATAAAGAAAAAAAGAAAAGAAAAAAAAGAAAAGAAGACAAGAAAGAAAAGGAGCCAATATAAACAAATTCAAATGAATTTGTATGGCTAGGGAAAAAAGGAGAAAAAGAAAAAAAAAGAAAAGAAAAGGATTGTGGAAAGAGCCAAGTTTGGAATCCTTTGTGGGTTACTAGTGTCTTGCATGGGTTATCCTCGGTAAGATGGTTGATGGTCAACAATTAAGTGTGTTCTTTCTTTCATGACTTTAGCCTTTGTTTGATTTTTGTTATCCTACATTGTCCTGAGCCTCATTATAACAATGAACTAAGACCTTTTTTATTTGTACTTTGATTCATTTGAGTGATAGTAATGTGATAATTTTGCAAGCATATGGTAAGAACAATTCTATGTGGTGAACTTGAGTGAGTACGTCCTTTAAACACTTTGAGTGCATGAGTGAATTACTTGAGAGGTGGGTGTCATTCGTGCTTGTTACTTGAGTTTGGAGAGTTATGAGGAATGGATATAGTCATTACAAATACATGATACTATGAAAGTTTCTTATATGGATTGCAAGTCTTGCTTGATCGTATGTTTCATATTAAGAATCCATGTGTCGTTTGTTGTTTGGTGTTTATTTCTTTTTCTTGTCGAGTTTTGAGTCATGCTTGGGGACAAGCATTGTTTAGGTGTGGGGGATTTGATGAGCTTGAAATTCATAACTATATTTCATGTGAATTTGGGCCGATTTGGATGCATTGCGGAGTTTAATGGGGTATTTTTGCACTTGCAGAACGGAGATTGAGCTTGGAGCATAATGGGCTATTTTGGGTGATTTTGGAAGAAGTGGAAACTGTGAGGAAGAAAAGTTAATGGGCTGGATTGAAAGAGTGATGAGGGCAAAGAATTTGGGCTTAATATTGAGACCCGAGATTTAATTACATTAAAAGGGATGTTCTTAATTAAAATTGGATTTTAAATATTTTAGTTTGGGTTTTGAATATTTTATTTTGGGTTTTATTTTGGTAACAAAAGTGTGGGCCCAGTTTGATGAAAAGGAAGAGTTTATTAGTGCATCTCCAACGCGTACTCCAAAATTCAGTTTCCCCCAAGTTTGCAGTAAATCCTTTCTCCAACCCATACGGTAAAAAATACCGTATGGAGAGAGAAAGCTCGTCCATACGCTATATTTAGCGTATGGAAGAGGAGGACGGAAGCACTGTTGTATAATTATTTTAATATATTTTTTTGCCACCTCATTTATGTTTACTTAATTAATTCCTTTTTTTCCTTTTCTTTTTAGTGATTTATTCAATTTTTTTAATTTTAACACTAATATAATTTTTTGATTAAAATATATTTATATTAATAATTCTTGTATGATTAAAGTTTTTGTAATTAATTACATAATTTAAAATTTTCGAATTTTGACCGTCATTTTTATAAATAATGAAGTAAATATAAAATTATTCAACATTGAATTTTAATGAAAAAAATGAAATAAATTCACACGAATGGATGTAGACGTTTCTGGACGTGGTGCAAGTTATTTTTGACGTGATGCAAGTGTTATGAGACGTGGTGGACTGTCTTTGGGGAAAAAAATCAGTTTAAATTCACATAAATGGATGTAGACATTTATGGACGTGGTTCTAGTTGTCTTTGACGTGGTGGTTTGTCTTTGTGAAAAAAAATAGCTTAAATTCACACGAATGGATGTAAACGTTTTTGGACGTGGTACAAGTTATTTTTGACGTGGTGCAAGTGTTATGAGACGTGGTGGACTGTCTTTGGGGAAAAAATCAGTTTAAATTCACATGAATGGATGTAGACGTTTATGGACGTGGTTCTAGTTGTCTTTGACGTGGTGGTTTGTCTTTGTGAAAAAAAATAGCTTAAATTCACACGAATGGATGTAGACGTTTCTGGACGTGGTACAAGTTATTTTTGACGTGGTGCAAGTGTTATGAGACGTGGTGGACTGTCTTTGGGGAAAAAATCAGTTTAAATTCATATGAATGGATGTAGACGTTTATGGACGTGGTTCTAGTTGTCTTTGACGTGGTGGTTTGTCTTTGTGAAAAAAAAATAGCTTAAATTCACACGAATGGATGTAGACGTTTCTGGACGTGGTGCAAGTTATTTTTGACGTGGTGCAAGTGTTATGAGACGTGGTACACCCCTAAAACAAACTCATACAAACTTATTATTAAGTAAATATTAATAAATAAACTAACATATTCATTCGCCGTTCTAGATTTGCTATTGTTGCAAATCCGGCACGAATTTGGGATAAGAGGGTGTTGCATGATATCATGGTATTGCTATGTGTTTAATTTTTTTTGTAATAATATCTTGTAAGCATGCTAATTTGATATTTTGTATGTTTTAAATTTTTATGTTTAATAAAATTTAATATGTTGTACGTTTTACCTATTTTATATCGTTATAAAACTAAATCAATACACTTCATATGTTCATTTTTATTATTATACTTAATTTTATACAAATTATTTTATTATTAATTAATATTAATTATTTTAAGATATAATTTAAGATTAAATCACTAAATTTATAGATATAGATATGTTTATAAAAAATATAATGTGAATGAGTTAAAAAATTATAGTGATATAATAATAAAAATAAAAATACTTGTGAATAAAATATTATTATTAAGTGGAAGATAGAGTTGTTGGGTTGGAGTGGATGTACTGTAAAATACTGTAGATACTAGATTTTAGAGTTGACTGTACTGTAAATTAGAGTATTGGGTTGGAGTTGCTCTTAGGTTGGAAAAAGGAGAAGAAAAGGATTATCCATTATTCATTATTTTTTGCTGGAGTGGTCTGCGGGGGCGGTTAAGGAGTAGAAGGCAGCAATTTTGGGGGAGACACCATTTGAGCAGCAAAGGTTGGGATAGCAGCCTTTGGGGAATTTTGAGGGGCTCTCCTGCGGACAACTACCATTATTTAGCTGGGCTGCTATTTGTAGCTCATTTTCGCTATTTGTAGCTCAAAAAAATTGATGAAATGACAAAATTACCCTTAAAAGCAGAAAATGTGAAAATTCAATAAAAATCGGATCCAATGTGCGAATTAATGTGTAAAAATCGGACCCAATTTGCGAAAAACTGTGGAAAAATCACCTACAATGCGTGAAAAAACATGCAAAAATCGCCACACTTATCCGAAATTTCAGGCAAAAATCGCCCAGAGCAAGTGAATTTTGACTGAAAAATCGGATAAGTGTGGCGATTTTTCAGTCAAAATTCGCCTGCACAGGGCGATTTTTCTATGAAATTTCGCCTAATGTGGGCGATTTTTTGGCCGAAATTTTGTTGTTATATTTGTCTGCAAACCTTACAAAATCATAAGTCATTTCAGATTTTCTTAGCAAAACTCTCTCAGACCAACGTAAAAATTTTGCAAAAAAATCGCACGTAATGGAAGCAGGCGGATCTCAACCACCACAGCGTCCCGGGAAGGGGAAAGGATTGTATAGCAAGGTAAAAAGCGTAAAATTTCGTTTAAATTTTTGAATTTGGCGTAGAAATTCGCACCTGATGTGCGAATTTTACCCAAAAATTCGCACATGATGGACAAAATTCGCACATCATGTGCGAATTTTTTCAGAAAATAACATATTATATTTGTTTTGTATTAATTTTAAATAATATTTATATTTTGCATGTTTCTAAATTATTATTTTCACTTTATTGTAGGTTGCGGGGAAGTCCCTCCCGCGACAGCGGCCCACTGCTTCTGCTAGGATGAAGAAAGCAGCGAGACGTATCCCTGCACATACGCTGGTAGATGAGGACTCCGATCAGGAGGAGCAGCCTTTCGCTGGCGGCGAGGAGGGACCGTCGTCCTCAGGACACGATGAGGAGCCCCCACGAGGTAAGCTTTAAATTTAACACTAATATCATGTATATGTTTTGTTTTATATTATTTACAACTTGTAGTGCACCCGTGATTATAATTATTTGTCTAATTTAATTATATGGTAATATGTTGTTATTTAAATTATATTATTCAATTTTTATTATTTATGTAATTTGATTATAATGATTATGTGTTGCTATTTCAATTAAATTATTGAATGTATTTGTTTTCTGTTTTTTTAAATAAGTTTATTTATAGTAAATATTTTTTGAAATTCGTTACGAATAAGCGTGGGCGGAGCGATACGTCTTGGATTGTGACTGAGGCGTGTACGGGTGGCCCTATTGATGGGTCAGTGATACCTAGTTGGAAGGGCCATGTGGCCTATAGGTATAGACCAGATGGAGAGGAGGGTGAGGAGGTTGTACCACCTAGGTCCCACCTGCGATGCCAAAATAGGGCAGGTGTTTGTGAGCGTCTGGTATCTTCTTTGACGGCGATGTCTGATGACTGCCAGCTATTGTTGCGCACCACTGGTTTATCTCACTTGCCGTACATTATGCACACGTCCATTGATGGCCCACTGCTTATTGCATTTATTGAGCGGTGGCAGCCGGATACGAACACGTTTCATCTCCCTGTCGGTGAGATGAGTATACTCCTGCACGACGTGTGGGAGATACTTCGTATCCCAGTGGATGGTCCTATGCTCGCTGACGTTACGGACAAGTCAGTGCTTTGGAGCCTGTGCAGAGATTTGCTACAGGTGTCCGAGAGGGATGGCGAGTGGATGTCTAGCCACAGCGATGGTGGTGTACTAGTTGAGTACGTGTTCAAGAGGCGGTCAGCTTTAGTTACGGGCAGTACGAACCTGCCTCGTGATTTGGAGGCTTGGTTGTGGTTGACTATTGGTTCTACTCTTTTTGTTGACAAGAGTTCCAATAGGATTAAACCACAACAGCTTGTGCATGTTAGGGGACAGCTGCATACTGTGCATCAGCATGCTTGGGTACCTCTGCATTAGCCTACTTGTATAGACATTTAGGTAAGGCTAGTAGAGGTTCTTGCAGCGGGATGGCGGGGTGTATGATGCTACTGCAGGCATGGATATACGAGCACTTCCCAGCGTTCAGACCGCATTCTGTGCCGATGCCTGATGATCCACAGACCCCGCGCGCTGCTTTGTGGACCACTGGACCCCGACAGGGCAGCAGTTCCCGTCTACAGAGATACCGGCATGCCCTTGACCACTTGCGACCGGAGGAGGTATGTTAAAATATATTTGCCAATTTTAGTAATAAATGTTTATGATAAATTGTAAATATGTATTAAATATATGACATTAATTTGATATATTACAGGTGACATGGACCCCATACGGTCAGTTTCCGCACGTACGCACCCCGATCACCACGTACAGGGGGTTGATCGCATGTGGTGGTGAGGTCGAGCCGTACATGCCAGATAGGTGCGTCCGTCAGTTGGGGTACGTGCAGGATATCCCAGCCGACATCCTCCTTCCGAAGACGGCGTTTCAGCCATACAGTGGTGGTTATGGTGTGGATTTTGACTTGGCTTTCGCCAAGAGTGTATGGCGGGCACCACGTATGGCTTGTATACGTCCCGATGACTTGCAGCCTGCTGACTTTCCCGGCGCAGTCACACACGATTACCTTACATGGTATCGTCAGCACTCCCACCCCTATCTGTTCATCGATGGCCCCCCAGGTGATGATGGTGGAGTTCCGCCACGAACAAACACAGAATATGTAAGTATTTTTTTGTTACATAATTTGATTAAGTATAATGTTATATTGTTATAGAATAAGTGCACTTACTCATTGTGGTGTATTGTCTTTGTAGTGGGTTAGCCGTTTTACGCATTTCGGTGAGGACTGTGTACAGATATTCAGAGATGCTGGGTACGCACAGACTGAAGAAATGGAGGCTAGGTTGAGGGCTGAGATAGATAGGTGACATTTAGCTGGATGATTGTATCAGATTACTATATATATATATATATTTTTATTTAGTTTCTGATGTTATGAGGATTCTGTTATGTTATATTTGACCTGTTTAATCCTTTTTTAGTTGTTTGGTATTTCATTTAGCCTTGTTTAAGGTTTAATGCACTTATGAAATTAAAATTGTAAAATTACATAAATGACAATTATTAAAAGAACAAAGTAATTTTCAAAACAAAGTGCAATGGCTACAAAAAATCATGGTCCACAAATCATGTTCCAATGGTCCAACCTATTTTTAAATTCATCACGTGCTGCAAAGCTAGCTATAGCCTCATCGCAGTGATGCCTCCACAACAATGCCAACAAAGGTACAGGACAGTCACCAGTCAAACTGACATGAACGAAATGATTACCACGTACGTGCGCAATGGCTATCTGACGAGATGGTCTGGCGACACCACATAGCGGCCGCAAAGGTAAAATGGAGAAACAGCAACCGCGAGCAATACTGAGGTGGATTACCAAGGCGTTTGCATAAGTTGCGATAGCAAACAAGTCCGTTGGGATGATCATCCAGCCAGCAAAGGGACACGGTGATGAAAAATGATTCAATCGACCAATTGCCCAAGCAATAGGATCTGCGTCGGCTTCAATAAGAGCCTGTGGCAGACATGCACCTAGGAGCGGTCTGTAAATATCCTGATGCATAAGAATCTCTCCAATAGACGCAGTTCGGACCGTCCCCCATTCATTCTCATTGCCATACAGACCGTGGGCAATAGCGCGAAATCCGCAATTGCCATCTGCCTCTACGTCCGTAATGCTATTGCAGAAAGGATGGACATAATGTGGAATCATGGATGCGCTATGAATGCATGTGTGATAACATCTGTGCCCTCTTCTGTCAAAACTTTCACATAGTAATACTTCTCCTCGGCGTAATGAACAAATTGCTGTGCAATATTTCTACCCTCGGACTTTGCTCTCCTGTCATCAGCTTTAAGATTGTTTAGCTGCCTCACCGTCACATTATCTTCAGGATGCGTCTCAACAAGATGATTCCTAATCAATTTTGGCTTCATATTTGCATTGTTCAAAGTCCTAGCAACCTGTCTTGCTTCATCACTCATGCGGCTGAGCTGCCTGTGACCCTCTGGATACACTATAGCAGTGTGATTGTGCATTGAATTCAGACCTGGTGTAACTCTGACCCACCAACCATTATCCTTCACCTCCTTGCAAAATAACTTGAACCTGCACTTACATCCTCGCCGGCTAGTGTTCTTCCTCTGTTGTGGGAGAGGCCCTTGTTCAACCGGATCTCTGAATCTGTTGCAACGATATGTGGCCGATTTTCCATTGTTACCCCTCCCCACTTTAATCAGCTCGAAGCGAAATGTAAGAGCCAAATCCGAATAATAAGTATATGCTTGTTCTTCAGTTGGAAAAAAACCAGGACACTGAAACTCAAGACTCAAATCCCTCTGAAGGTCTGGCAATCCATTTGGATCCTGCGTCATTAATCAAATTAAAACTCATTTAATAAGTAATTACATAAACAATTAAAACATGTAAATGATGAAAAAATCGCACCTAATTGGTGAAGTAGGAGGAAAAAATCGCACAGCGTAAGCGATTTTTGCCCAGAAATTCGCCATTTGTAGGTGAATTTTTTTGGAAAAATCGCCTGTAATGTGCGAATTTTCACACAAAAATCGCCTGCAATGTGCGAATTTTGCTGGAAAATTCGCACATTCCAGGCGATTTTTCTCCAAAAATTCACCTGCAATTGGCGAAATTTCCACAAAAAATCGCTTAAGCTGGGCGATTTTTTCCTGCTACTTCACCAATTACAGGCGATTTTACCTTCAAAAATTGCAAAACATGTGCGATTTTTACAGCAGTATGAAAAAAACTATACAAAAGTATTAAATTCGTACCATATTTGCGTATATTTTGGAGTAGACGCTGTCCCAAATTAACCAAAATCTGTGTTCCAATTTGCTTCTGCGATTTTGAACATTTTTTTGAATGATTTCGAATGGTTTTGTTTGATTTTTGAAGGAGTTTTGTCTGTTTTGATATGTATTTTGAATTGCATGAAGTATATACCTTATTCATATGTTAAGTGCAATTTTGTCATTTCACTTTTTTTTTTTAGCTACAAATAGTAAATTTGAGCTACAAATAGTAAGATCCTTATTTAGTACTATTTCTAGTCTTAATTTTTAGTTTTAAATTATGTCGCACAATTTATTTGTTGATTTTAGTTTAATTATGAGTAGCTAAATTTTCTAGTCTAGCCAAGGAAGAAAAACCCCTCGATGTTACTTTATTCGTGAGATCGAATTGGTGTTCATATTAATTGATTACTAGTTTTCTTATTTATTCTTGTGCACTTTTTGAGGATTATTTGGCACTGTTTGTATAGCTGGTAGCATACAGGCTTTCCTAGGTAATCCAATCCACTAGAATACATGAGGTTCGGTATTCCCTAGAGTCAATGAAACTAATCACGTGATACGTAATTAGTGAGTTGAAAAGAATAAATAATCAATTGCAAGTAAGCTAATTGAGTTAATTGTAGTTGAACTGGATCCTTGACTATCGTGATCTAGGTTCTAGGAGGTTTCAGAATTGATCATCGATTATAGACGTAATTAACGGAAGTTCCTTAATTGCTGGCTTAAACTAGTAGGACTGAATTGTTAGGAGGTTCCAACAACGAAAACCGGTGTAACCAGTAGTTAGTTAATACATTTTTGCATCAAGGATCGATTAGTGCATCGAGGTGGTCCAATTTCCTTGACTAGATATTTTTCCAAATTTGATTTTATAATTTGTTTAATTTCTTGTCGTTAATTTTAATTTAATTTTCATTAGTAGTTTTAAGTAACAATACGCACTTTGACGAAATTTATTTCACTCTGGTGCTCCCCGTGGATACGATCCTACTAGCATTATACTATTTTTAATAGTTTCTAAAGTAGATTTATTTTTTTGTTGGTCTGACAACCTATCATATACTGTCGGATCAGACCCAAAACTCACTTTAATAGCATGATAAAATATAAAAAGAAATTTTGTACAAAGCATATCTTCGTTGATTTATGAACAAATATTTATAATTACAGGGTTTTAGGGTTTTTTTTTTTATAGAAATTAACCTTCTTAATTTTAAAAGAACATGAAATAGTAACTATCCTATTTACAATTATTAAATACAGTAACTACCATATTATTCCACATTGTAGTTGTGACGAAGGTCCGTTAAGTGAGTTAAAACTGTTAGTTAAAGGAAGGAAAGTTGAGAAAGGAGGAAATTTAGGTGGCTTGCAATCATGTAATAATGCATGGTACGGTGGTCACGACCCCATATTAGTTTATATTGTTGGACACGTCCGCCACCATCAAAATTTTACGTCTCCGGATTACGACACCCAACAACTTGGCCGAGCGGAAAAAGACCGAAAATGCCCAACTCATGAGGTCCCGGTTTAAATAGTCAAATTGGTTTAATTAATTAATTTCCTCATTTCAAAACTATTCATTTTACTTGCATCCTCTTTCACAATCCTTCAATCATTATCACCATCATTGGGGGAACCAAAATTTAGACATAAAGGTACAGTTGGAGTTGGAGGAAGGAAAAATGTATCCAATTGGAGGACGAAAAAGATTTTGGGGAGGAAGGAAATGAATGAATATTATTGGAGGAAGGGAGAATGTCGATGTAATTTTCAATCGAGAAAAAAAGAAAGAAAAATATGTTGAAACGATATTTTAATGATTAAAAATTAAAATTAAAATAAATCTTTATTAAAACTATGACGTTTCAGTGAGAGATTATTAAAAAAACAAAAAATTACAAATCCAAAGCAGAGCCTTGAATTTGCAAATGGCGGACCTCATGGCTGAACCACCCAATAAACCCTATTTAGGGTTTTGTACACAATGGTTCCGTTACTGACCATCATTTTTATTTATATATTAATATTTTTGTTCAATAAATACAAAAACTTTTTATTTTGGAAGTAAGTAACTATCTTATTATTGTTAATAATACTAAGCGGTTACAATCTGTATTAATAAACTTGGCAGAAGATGGAGGATTTATTGAGGCAATAAGTTCATATAGAATTTTTTATTGAATTATTATTAGATACGTACACACAATAATAGTTGAAATAAGAGAAAGTGGAGATACTTTTTGAGAGTGCACCCATAAGCTCAAATTATATGATGTACCACTAGGTATATGTACGTAGTAATACATATTACTCTCACTATAAGAGACTGAGATACACGCTCTTCTCTTCTTTTTATCCAAACACTCACTTCCTTCTTTTTCAAAAATCACTTTTTTTTCTTCAAAAATCAGTTATTATTTTTGTCGTACTCCATTCAAAACCCCATTTAATCAAAACTTTCATCCAAACACAAATTCAACGGAGATCGACAATTGTATTTTCTTACGAACAACACCAAATACAACGGAAAAATCACTTCTTCATGTTCAAAAATCTCTTCTTCTTCTTCAAAAATAACTTATTGTTCTTAAAGAATCACTACATCATAAAGTATGAATTGTATTTCATGGATTTACGAAACCTTATTTTCACAATTTGATGTTGGGCAATGAATTAATAATTTTATATTCGTGTTTTCTTATTCAAATAATGTTCTGTTACTCGAAATATGATATATAAATATTTTTCGTGAGGTATTGACACTTTCATGTGAAATGGGTTGCTTCTGACTCTTCCCCGTTGCTGGACTTGGTAGAAAGTGTTATGGGACGTAACTAGACGTAACGGGACATTGCGGGACATAATGGGATGTTGTTGCTTTGGATTTGGACGTAGTGAGACGTAACAGGACGTTGTTGCTTTGTATTTTGGACGTAGCGGGACGTGGTGGACTGTGTTTAGCTAAAATTCACATGTTTGGATGTGGACGTGGTGTGGTAATTATTTTTGGACGTAGTGGTAGTAGTTATATTCTAATTAATTTAGTTCCACATAAAAAAAAATTATAGTCATTTTTGGATGTTACGACAGTTATTTTTTGGACGTTGCGGTAGTGTTAGGAGGCGTTGTGGAAGATGTTATGTGAAAAATTCAACTTAAATTCACATGCTTGGATGTAGACGTTGCGGTAGTTATTTTTTGGATGTGCGGGGACATTACGACAGTATTAGGAGATGTTATACAAGGTGTTATGTGAAAAATTCACCATATGCCTGGATGTAGACGTTGCGGAAGTTATTTTTTGGACGTGCAGGGATGTTGCGGCAGTGTTAGGAGACGTTGTGGAAGGTGCCATGTGTGAAGTGTTGGAATTTGTTTAGGTGTTTAATCTAATTAAACATCAGAATTCCTAAACATTAATGATCAGGTCTTACCCTTGAAGCGTAATCGGTTGCGCTCGTCACCTGGCTCCCTTGAGAATATTGCGTTCACCAACAATTCACGCGAATTGTCTCTACGATCTTGCACTGGAGCCTCTCAGAATTGGTGCTAGCCAAAAATCTTGCCTGCAAAAGAGAAAAATGATTTTTCTCTGAAAGAATGTTTTGGAAGAGAGAGAGTTTTCTCAAAACTTTTTCCCGTGTTTCAAAAATAGAATCAGTAAAAAGAATTACCCCCTCTCCACAGATACGTCTCTGCTCTTTTATAAAAGAGTTAAGACTTATCTATTAATTTAAATAAATATTAATCAATTAATAATAATTAATTAATTAATAATTATTTATTGAGTTGGGTTTAACCAACACCATGGATCAACCCATTGACCCATGGATCAGGCTGATGGGTCAAGAACCTTAATTCACAATTAGGCTCCTTGATTTGTCAGCCCAATTCAATTCTTCCTAGGTAATTAATTAACTCTTAATTAATACCATAAAACTCTTCAATAATATATAATTAAACTATTGAATTAAATATTATCCATTTAAATATAACTCTTATATTTATTACAGGCAATTTAATTAATTCTGAATCATCGAACTCACTTATGTACGATCTTGTAGGCTCACTCCAAATTGACAATGAATAAATTAATCTCATTAATTTATCCATAAATCATTAGTGGTCTCTAGCAAGACATAGTGACTACACAATTCAGAACGGAGGGTCGAATGGTGATTCAACACAACCTTCCGAGTATACTACGTACTGTCCTCTACATTGATATCCAGTTTAGCATAAGGCATGGAACCAATCATCCTTATATAACTAAACGTTTTACTTGATCTCTTAGTGACACTGAACTTAATCAAGCAAATGATAACCCTTATCATTTCTTGGGCATGACCATGCACTTTTCAGTTCACTATCAAGTGGCCAAGATATCATCTCTCACTTAAGAGAGATTTGTAGTCCAATCACTTCACCTACATACCTTAGCGTGTCTCATAGTGTTCCCAATCATACCCGTACTTGGCAACCTGTTACGGCCCCGTTAGGCGAATGTCAAAGCACACTACAATTCACCTAAGACCATGTAGTGATTTCTGGTCTAAGGATCCTCGTACCAGTACTACTCAAAAGAATCACTCATGATCTAATTAGTCTATGGAGTGTTTCTTTTGGCGGATCGATTTCATGAATTTAAATATGCACAAGAATATTACTATCATGAAATTAACTCATTTGATAAACAATCAATCAAGCGACAAATATCTTATTTACATAAATACCCTCAAAGTCTATTTACATAAATGGCCCTCATTAGGGCATATTCACCAACATGAAGTTGTATTGCAGCGATGATTCGGGAGTGCATAACTCGACACTCGATTGTCCGATTTGGACGTGCGAGTAGTTGATTTGATGGTTCTCGACGAGATCTACGCAATGGACATGGCATATGAGTGTTTGGAGATTGGTTCAATATTAGAAAATGTGTGGTTTTGGATTAAAACTTTAAAGGGTCATAACTTTGTGCTCAATCGTCCGTTTTAGATGAATTTTTTTTATTTTATATAACTTTTCGAGATCTATCCAGCCGAAAATGCCGTATTTTAAAAATGACGTATTTTAAAAGATACGGAAGATTTTTAATAACTTCAATGATTTTTCAAACTTTCGATGAAACATTTTACATGTATAAAAAATAATTTTTTACGATTTGCCTACATGAAAACCTTGTTCCTCCGGGGTTCTACTGACCTATGTATTGAGAGATAGGAAATTCAATATTGACAATAGTGATCTTTTAAATGACATCTACAAAAAAGTTTAATTAAATGACAACTAACTTTAAGTGGATTAATGGCAATTTAATATTTTGGTTAGTCACAAGACTAAAATGACCAGAGTTCGAATCTCGTCCCTGACATTTTTTTAAATTTTTTACTACTAATAGTTACTTAAATGGTATTCACTTTTTACACTACTAAAATCAGCTTAGACGTTTTTGGACATTACAGCAGTTATTTTTTGGACGTACGGGGACGTTGCGGCAGTGTTAGGAGACGTTGTGAAAGGTGTTATGTGAAAAATTCAGCTTAAATTCACATGCCTAGATGCAGATATTTTTTACGTTGCAGGAGTTGTTTTTTGGACATACGGGGACGTTGCGGCAGTGTTAGGAGACATTGTGGATGGTGTCATGTGAAAAATTCAGCTTAAATTCACATGGTTGGATGTAGATGTTTTTGGACGTTGCGGGAGTTATTTTTTGGACGTACGTGGATATTGCGACAGTGTTAGGAGACGTTGTGGATGGTGTCATGTGAAAAAATTCAGCTTAAATTCACATGCCTGGATGTATATGCTTTTGGACGTTATGGCAATTGTTTTTTGGAAGTACGTGGATGTTGCGGCAGTGCAAGGAGACGTTGTGGAAGGTGTTATGTGAAAAATTCAGTTTAAATTCACATGCCTGGATGTAGATATTTTTGGACGTTGTGGCAGTTATTTTTTGGACGTACGGGGATGTTGCGAGTGTTAGGAGATGTTGTAGACATGCCTGGATGTATACGTTGCGACAATTATTTTTTTGGACGTTGTGACAGTTGTTTTGAGACGTTGGAGACTCAACGAAGACGTTGTGGACTCAGTGAGAAAAAAAAAAGGTGCGCGTCGGCGAAATTTACTATATTTAGTAAGTGTACAGCTGTTAAGCAAAAAATTACTATATATAGTAATAGGTACATGTACCACTGGTCCAGGGTATACCTTCTGACCATAAGTAACACTTGACTGAGTCTATAAATATTATAACTTTACTATGGAGAATTTCTATTATGCTTTCGGACCTAATTTTACACTTTCCAGTTTTCACTATAACATTAACAACGAAGAAATTATTACTAGTTATCACCGCCCTTTTTACCTTTATTGTCTCAATTTAGACTAAAATATCCTCATTCTTTTATCTCTTTCTTTCCCCTTTGAAATAAAAGGAAAATTTTATCAAAATTAGGACAATAAAACTTAAAATTGAGACTATAACTAGTGATACCCAAATAAAACCTTAATACATAGCCCAACAATGTAACTTCATATAATTGCACTACCTAATTTTCCACGTTCTACTATAACATTGATCAGCGGCTAAAATCCACAAGTGATTAGGTTAGAATGATCCTTTAACTGCATGCAAATTATTTTGAGGTTTAAATATATTTTTTATCGCTCTGGTTGTGTCACTTTTAATTCCTCTTAAATATATGACAATCAAAATAGATCTTTTTATTGCTACTTCTCGCCATTCAACTCATTTCATGATTCAGGTCCTCTTTAATGTTCTATTCATTTAGATCTCAGATCTCTTTAATGTTTCACCTATTTAGATCGACTTTCAAATCGAAACGACGGTCAAAACCTAAAGATGTTTAACATTAAGGAGTCATAAAATCGATCAAACACATTAAGGGTAACTAAAAAGTAGATTTGAGTAACGGTCAAATGAGTTAAACTGGTTATCTTCTTTAATTTTTTTTGTTAAAAATGACCAGAAGTGACAATAAAAAAATAAAAACGGACTATCTTGATCATCGAAAATTTAGGAGGAACAAAAAGTGACACGGCCTCTATTACGAGGGATAAAAAAATATTTAAACTTTATTTTAATATAGGTCAATTATGTTGGAAGAAATAGTGTGAATGAGATTGGTTAGAGAAAATTGAAATAAGCAAGCTAAAGGGATATATATGAATCCCACATTAGAAGGCGGGTGAGGAAAAAGAAGTCACTTTATAAAAAATTATATTGTGAGTGAATTTCGAAAATTCCTACACTGTATACTACATCGTATATCCTGCCCAGGTGCGCACTCGTAGGCCTCTATATTTTTTCTTGAAATTAAAAATATTTTTTTAATGTGGAAAATTTAATATAAAAAAATTATTATTTTATTTTTGGCTCATTCGCTAATTACTTGTAATTTCATTCGAATATCTTGACAATATGTGGAGGAAAAGTCTACATCGATGTTTCCCTAAAAGTTAAAGATGCGTGAGAAGTTTCATTATTTGAAAACGATGATGAGCATAGAATTACACGATCTCACCTTAATATATATATATATATATATATAATATTAAAATTTCGGTTATATATTTTTTTTATCTTTTTAATTATTATTTTATGTTAATTAATTTCAATCGATCTCATACACCCGTAATTAAATATTCTATCCTCTCTTATACAACCTTAACTGCCACGGTTATATATATATATAATATTAAAATTTCGGTTATATATTTTTTTTATCTTTTTAATTATTATTTTATGTTAATTAATTTCAATCGATCTCATACACCCGTAATTAAATATTCTATCCTCTCTTATACAACCTTAACTGCCACGGTTCTCCTCTCTTTTCTTCCAAACTCAACCCTCGAAAAATATTTATTCCCCCATCTTCCCATGGGGAGGATGGGAGAAATAATTTTGTTATCCGTTTTCGTTTTTGTATTTTTAATTTCGTCATCCAATAAAGGGGGATTATCTCCAATCTTTATTTTTTTTTGTCCTTCAGTAGATTTAGATCTACTAGTAGTGTATTGGTCGCAACTTCATTGATGGTGTTCGTTGTTATGACAACAATTTTGTTGGTGAAGTTCGTTGGATTGGTAGTAGTATCTTTGACGATGTTTGCTGGTTTGGTCCAAGAAGATTCAGTAATCATAAATCTAATTTTTATATCTATGTTTTGGAGTTTTTATCAGAAGATTAGTGATGTATCCTTGTTTGGATTAAAATTTTGGCATGTGGTACATCCACCGCTTGATATGATAGATCTATATAGGTTTATCCGTAGTAAATACAACAATCACAGGTATCCTTGTAATTTGTGTTTCTTTGGCTGTATCTTCCTTTTATCAATCGTTGCTGGACGTTTTCCAGTCAATTAATATATATATTTTATTTCAAAAAAAAAAAACTCTATCCTCTCTTAAATATATGTTTTTTGAGGAATATTTGAGAAAGTCTTCAATTAAGGCCTGAAAAATTTTCTTTTGGGAAGAAAATAAAAATAAATAAATAAATGAAGTTCAGATATATGACCTAATAAATGTATTATGTGTTCTTTTTAAATAAATACATGATAATGCTCGTATAAATATATTGAATATAAATTATATATACAGAAAGATTTAGAAATAAATAGAGGTTTAAATATTGTTATGTCTAATGGGAATGCATCCCTATTAAATTTTGGTTGATTAAAACAGATTCATATTGATTAAAATAAATTGACCATATATATATGACAAATTATATTATATACCTTAGAAATATATACTTATTAAAAAATAAAGTGGTGAGATTGGTGTTGTGCTATAAAATAATAAATATATATCTAAAATTAAAAATTATTGAATTCTTATCATTTTATTTTTGAATATACACTTTGTTAATTATTTAATTAACCCTAAGGAATAATTAATTAATTAATTCTACTTAATCAATTCATCCACTACAAAATTAATCGTACCACTAACAGATTAATTTTGGCACTACCATCTTACACCAGAATTGCTTCTGGAATAACTAAATTAACTTATTCTTAATATCCCCACATCAAAGATATAGTGCTCGCTAATTTATTAATTTACTGATAAATTAATTAATTAACTTCTTTAATTCCGAGACTAGTACCACTCGACCTTTTTACTATAGTGGACATAAGTCCACCGACCGAGTTTAGTATAATAAACATAACGAGCTCATCTCGGGAGCACCATCACCCCGGACGCACCGGTACATGATTTCCTTTCGACAAACAGCAGCACGCCAAGTAACTAAACACGCGCTCCCAACCCACCAAGACTATTGGCCACAATTGACCTCACCCATTGGTATATCAAAGTACGCTATGTCTAATCCTCATGCCTTCTCAAGTCTAGGGATTAAAATATAGAATATTAAGAACGATTTGTCTATTAAATCAGTACAAGACAAATCATTCTAAATTGTCAAGTTCAATACGCCCCCGGCATATATATATGATTCAATTAGTTTAGACAAACTAATTATCTGAATCACATAATAATCTAAACCAACAGTTTGTCCAAAACTGTCTCGATTATGAACCTCATTTATATATTATATCTTTTAACCAATGATGAGATCTTCTATGTCACACAAGACACCTCGTCATCTAACTACATAATATAAATGGAGAAACAATGCACAACATATGAACCAAAACATTAAATCGATGTATTAACTAGAAAAATGTATAATACAAGCATAGATTATGTATTGAACTCTAACACTTCTCCTAGAATAGATGAAGGGGTTTGGGTTAGTTGCGACGCTGCTCATTGTACATTTTTCTTATTTTTGAATATTTTAATAAAAGGGTAGGTAATTATATCGGCTTATCTTGCTCGTAGGGTTTATGAGACTGTTTCTTAAGAAAAATAAAGACTTAAATGCAGTTTTGGTCCCCCATAATAGGGATAATTTCACTTTTGGTCCCTCTTATATTTTGAGTTGCAATATTAGTCCCTATTCTTTTTTTTAGCAGATTTAGTCATTTCTTACGAAAGAGGTTAAAAGATAATGGATTAACTCATTTGATCGCTAGTCAAACCTATTTTTTTCTTCAAAATGATTTGTACCGTGATGTTTTCAACCAATTTTATGATTCGGATCCTCATGAATGTTCAACCCATTTAGGGTTTCGACCGTGATTTTGGATTGTGAGTTGATCTAAATGGGTTGAACATTCATGAGGATCCGAGTCATCAAATGGATTGAAAACATCATGGTACAAATCATTTTGAAGAAAAAATTATGTTTGACTAGCGATCAAATGAGTTAATCCGTTATTTTTTAAATTTTTTCGTAAAAAAAGACTAAGACTTCTAAAAAAAAGTCAATTAAAACATAAGTGAGACCAAAAGTGAAACTACCCCTATTATGGAGGACCAAAACTACAATATTAATATGAAAATAAAGTTATTATATAAGTTATACCTTATTCAAAATAAAAAAAAATTATATCTTATTCAAAGAGACTATTTATAAAATCCTCTTCTATGTCGTTAATATACTGAATGAGTGAATTGTATATAAATTTTAATTTTATAAATTACTAATAATTTGAGTTAACTATTTTAAAATAACCATAACAAAACCTAAACTTTACTAGACTATAGGATTAGGATGGTATCAAAATGGACTGTAATTTGAGAATTAAGTATTATATCAAGGACAAATGACAAAAGCCACCAATAGAGTCTCAATTTTTTTTCCAATAAAGAATCTAAACAAGTACAAATAATGCTTTAGAAAATAGAAGGGGAAGAAAAAGAAAGGATTTTAAGCAACAAAACTGGTACAACCATAGAGACAATACAATGTACATTTTTGATAATTAGTAGGAGAGCATTAGTTCAAGAGAAACTAGCGAATTCTGACGTCACTACATTAAATGACTTATTTCTATTAGGCCAATATATCTATAAATATGTACTCCTAAATATAAAGGCTAAAATGCAATTTTGGTCCCCCATAATAGGGGTAATTCCACTTTTTGTCCCTCTTATGTTTTGAGTGGCAATATTAGTCCCCATCCTTTTTTTAGTAGATTTAGTCATTTTTTACCAAAAAAAAATTAGAAGATAACGGATTAACTCATATGATCGCTAGTCAAACCTAATTTTTTCTTCAAAATAATTTGTACGGTGATGTTTTCAACCAATTTTATGATCCGGATCCTCATGAATGTTCAACCTATTTCGGGTTTCGACCGTCATTTCGGATTGTGAGTTGATCTAAATGGGTTGAACATTCATAAGAAACCGAGTCATCAAATGGATTGAAAACATCACTGTACAAATCATTTGGAAAAAAAAATTAAGTTTGATTAACGATCAAATGAATTAATCCGTTATTTTCTAAACTTTTTATTGAGAAATGATTAAATTTGCTAAAAAAAGGATATGGACTAATATTGCCCCTCAAAATATAAAATGGACCAAAAGTGAAATTATCCCTATTATGAAGGATCAAAACTGTATTTAAGCCAAATATAAAATATATTTTATCCTCGTGGAGGAATCTAAACAGGAAAAGAAAATAATGCAAATAATGCAAGCAGAATGACGTTACGTAGGTCCCGAACTAGACAATAACGTCCGTTTGTTTTAAGATTCCTGGGTCCCAATGAGGAGACAAATGACCAGATGAAGGAAATATCGATACGGCTGCACGCCACAGGCCACACACAGAAATGTTAAAATTAGAAAGAAAAACACATGGATATTTATTTATTTATTTATTCGCCTGTCCCTCCCAAAATACAGAGAATTTTTAGTTATATTGTTAATATTAAAAAAAATTAATAGTAGTTATTTTTTGCTTTTTTAATACCATTAAATTTCCTGTAAAAATAGTTATGTTTGGATAATATATAATTTTTTTTATTTTCTTATAAAATATAATTCACTAAAAAATTTATTGTTAAATTTTTTTACACATGAATTTTTTGTTTTAGTTATAAACAATATTTATAATCATATTAATTTAGATATTAAAAGTAAAAGATTATTATTAAAAAAATATATTAAAATTAGACTATTTTTGTGAGACATGGAGAGAATATTACTTATATTAAATGATACCCACATTCTACTCTTAGTTTAATAAACTATAGGTAGGAAAAGATATTCGAAAAATATCAACATAAATATAAGAATTTCAAAAGTTATGTGTGAAATTAATTTACATAATTTTTAATTGAAATGATTGGCATAGGGGAATTGTGAAACACATGCAATTTTTATTAGGTGGGTCCGTTGTTATATAATAGTTTTAGAGTTAGATTGTAAAGTGTCATTTAATAAATAGTATTTATATTTATTGCTATCTTATTATTCTTCGTCTCTTTTGACTCAAATTATTATTAACTTTTAGGTAAATTCCTTTACCCTTCCACTTCTTTCCCCCTTCTGCCCTCCCCTCCGTGGGCGCCGGCTCCTCTCCCTCTTCTCCTCATCATCATTTTCTTCTTCTTCTTATCGCCGCTCGATCTCCCGTCTCCGCCCCACCTCCTCTCCCTCTTCTTCCTCTTTTTCTTCTTTGCTGAAATCCCTTCCCCTTCTATTCTCGCCAGGATCTCAATCTCCCTCGCCATTGATCAAACTCTGCTTCTAGATACCGCATGCCTTCATCCTCTTCGACCTACTGCTATCGCCATCGGATCAGCCTCCCCTTTGGAAGGGAATATCTGGAAGCGACGATTGAGAGTGATCGACTTCGATCGGGACACGACAGCAGACGAACGGCGGGAAAAAGAAGAGGGATATCTGGCGGGAAGAAGAAGACTACAGCGACTATTTATTCTGGGTCGATCGAGCGACAAAGGCGGGAGATCGGAAGAAGAAGAAAAAGACGATGGTGGCTTTTCCAATAGGTTTTGGCTACAGCGATGGTCCCGACGACGACGGGCAATAATAGAGGGGCGATAATAAAAGGAGAATAGGGGGTAGAGAGAATAAGAAAATGAAGACAATTAGAAAGAGAGGGTGAAAAATAATTAAAAATGGCGGAGAATAATATATTTTTTGACAAATGACGGACTACATTGGTTAAAAAATTAATAATAAACATTCACGATATTAAATGACAAAAGATTCTTTCTATTAAAATATTATAAAACATTATTTCTATCAAAATATTATAATGTAGGATGTAATTTGTGAGCTCTCTCGCATTATAAGTATCACATGCATATGTGGGTCTTCTTGCAAACTTTAACACTAAAAGCCAAAAGTGAATTATACATGCCCACAACAAAAACTCAAAGCACCCAAAAAGGGGAAGATCTATACTAATATGGGGAGAAGCCCATGTTGCAGCAAGGAAGGATTGAACAGAGGAACATGGACTTCTTCAGAAGATAAAATCTTATCAGAGTACATTCTTGCCCACGGTGAAGGAAGATGGCGGAGCCTCCCTCAAAGAGCAGGTCCGTTAAATTTTGCATTATATTCTGATGAAATTAAGTAGTAATTATTGAATCAATTTCAGCCCTCTCAGATTATTAACTTATTTAGTAAGTAGTAATATTATGGAAATATTTATACTGGTGCAGGACTTAAAAGATGTGGGAAGAGTTGCAGACTTAGATGGCTGAACTATCTACGCCCCGATATTAAGAGAGGAAACATAAGTGAAGATGAAGAGGACCTCATCATCCGACTTCACAAACTTCTCGGCAACAGGTACTACTTAATTCCATTCAAATTGATCAGTGCAGTCCATATATCCATTTAATTTACAGCTTTTGTCGCTGACCATGGCAGATGGTCACTGATTGCCGGAAGGTTACCAGGACGAACAGACAATGAGATAAAAAACTATTGGAACACTACCATTTCCAAGAAAAGTAATCAAAGAATCAATAATAGTATTGCCTCCTCCACCAAGAAATGGAAAAATAACAAATCTTCTTCAATGAAGAAGAAGGAGGTGGCGGAGGCGCAATCACCGCCCTACTCATCAGGGATATCAGTTCCGGTTCATCATCATGATGAAAATGAAACATGTAATACTAATAATGGCACTGGATCTTGCAGCAGCAGAGTCATCCGGACAAAGGCCACCAGGTGTACTAAAGTTCTCATCCCTCCACATTTACAAACTTCCCCGCAGCCACCGGGAATTATGTCTACCCCAGCTGCCGCCGCCACTAGTCCATCTCCTTCTTCTCCTCCTTTCTGGGAAGATTTTAAATTTGATGACAAGTTCTTCAGTGATTTTCTGAATAATGATGATGATGGTGGTCATAATATCAACAAGGAATTTGCGTTTATCGATGATCTAATTCGAACGCAGAGTGGTAGTACCAACGAGTCGGATATCGCTTTTTTCTCTGCGCTTTCGAATGTCCATTCACCGGGTCTGATCGTCGAAACTTTCCTTGATCCTGCCTTGTTGGAACAGCTAGATTGAATCTCCTCAACTAATTATATTTCTAAGGGGTAGATTCTTAAATACTATTTGGCCATCCATTTTTTATCAAAATATTCTTATTATTTTTTAAATTAAAAAATAATAAAAGTATTTTGATAAAAATAGATGACGATAAATTAAAAAAAAAAAAACGATATTTAAGACTACCCTCTTAAGAAATCCAAGTGTAAGATAGGATTAAGTCTTTAGTAGTATTGCAGTACATACATCCTACGTAGAATAATTTGTTTGCTTATGTCAATAGTCTTAAGGGTTAAAAGTTTTAGTTGAAAGGTTTGAGCATATATCATCCAATAACAGTTGTGAGCTCACCCTCTCACTAGTAGTTCCCCAATCATGCATGCATTCTGTGTATTATTGAATATATAAATGTGTATAGCACTTGGTTGTGATCTCTATGATTCTTAAACTTAATTTATTGTATTGTTTTAATTTTACAAATTAATATATTGATAAGATGGATGTACTCCAGTGTTAAGAAACTTCCTGCTCAAAATAATAAATCTTATCTTTGAGTCTCTTTTGTATAAAAAAAATAATAATAAGTACATTATTTTGGAATTGAACGAATATTTTTTAAAATTTTTCCACTTCCGTTCCAACAATCTTGCTATCCGATAGAGAACGGTGGAGATTGTTCCATTTGCCTTAGTATAATCTGCTGTCACCGACTCAAGCTTACTTCTTAAGGAGGGTTTAACAAATTCTTGTTTAAGGTTAAGGTTAATTGATTCTCATACTACATGCAAGATAATTAAGGGGACTACTAGTTACCGCCTCACTTTTTAGGCGGTTGTTCATAGGTTTTGATAAAAATGTTCTTTTACATAAAATGACGAGCATGAAAAGTATTGTAGGAAGAACATTTTAGTTCAAATTGGACGGTAAAAGAAAGGCACTGGAACGATAACTAGTAATTCCTATAATTAAGGAGTACACGGTATATAAGCCAATGAATTTTGCTTTCCAAAAAAAGGAAGAATAAAAATACTAGTTATTGCACCCAAATGAAACTATAACCTATTACAACGTTGAAATTTTGATGATATTGTTGATGATAATGATGATTGAACGAAGTGATTTTAGTTCTTTAGTGGGGCACATTTTATGAGTTTTTATATTAAATTATTTTAATTAGCTCAGTTGGCAGGGTTTAAGAGGTGGTAATAGTGATTATAACTTAATGTTTGGAGTTTGAATTTCAAGTAATGATAAAAAAAATTAGAGGGGCCCTTAGATCTTTGTAATTATGCTTGCTTTTCTTCGTTCTTTTTGTGTGAAACTTGTCCCTTTTTAAAGGGACTTGATATTTGTATCACAAATTTGCTATTTGTATCACTAAAAAAATAAAAATAATTATAAAATGATCAAAAGACCCTTATGAACAAAATTTTTAAATAATTTTCAAAGTTTTTGTAAAAAAAGTCTAAAAATTGCGTTTGTGTATGTTCAAAAATGCATAGAAAAATATTTTTGACGTTTTAAATTTAGCTATGATGACGTTTTAAATACTACAAAACGCTAATTATCTGCGATTCTTTTAATAAAAATACAATACTTTAACGATTAATCCGTCGTCTAAACGTTAAAATTGGATGTTTTCACCATGGTTCACTCGTTAAAATGGTACGTTCGTGCAGTATTATATCGTTATAATGTTGCATTTTAACCATGGTTCGCTCGTAAAAATGGTGTGTTTTTTACATGTACACATGTCCAAAAACGTTTACATACATTCAAGTGAAAAGTAGAAAAAAAAGATGATGTCAAATATAGCACTTGACTACAAAAAAACTTTCCAAAAACCAAATCAAAACAAATTCTGAACTAAAAAAACATTAGGGCTATCATTTTGTTGACGTCGAAAGAAGATTTAGCACGAAAAACATCACGATATGGTAAGTTTTCAAATTGTAAAGTAATTTTTTCTTTTTTGGAAAAATGTAGTTCGAAACACGGCAAAATGACGATTACGAAGCATGTAAACGCTGCACTTTTGCTATTGTACCATGGTTGAATCGTTTTTTTTTTTTTGCTGCGTTAAAAACAGTTATTATATAAAAATTGTTGCGTTTTCTACTTATGTTATTTGAAAAGTGATGCGTTTTTTATATGCGTTATATGCAAAGTGCTGCGTTTTTGTTACTGGAATCATAAATCTTTAGCGTTTTTTTGTTCAAAAACTAAATCTTGATGCGTTTATTGTGTAAGGAATCATGAAAATGATGCTTTTTTTTATACATTATGTAAAATATATTGCGTTTTTTATTGTATAAATCGTAAATGTGCCGTGTTTTTAGTAGAAATAATTGTAAGAATTTTTTTTTTGATAACGTTTAAAAGTCTTCGTTTATACTGTTGCGTATGTAATTAAGTTTATTTTTGTGTATAATTGAATATTAAAAGTGTTTAGTTTTAATTTTTGTGTGTATTTACATACAGGATGACGATGATGAAGAGGTTTATAAGGATGAGGAGGATGAAGAGGATGATGAAGAGTCGGATGAAGATGACAATGAGGCGGATCATGCTCAAGGAGAGGTGGTGGAACTTGAACCTGGCGCAGATTTGAGTGGATATTTTAAGATTGACAGAGAGTTTCACACTATTAGTAAGGCTTTGAAACATTGCCAGGAAATAGCTAAGAGGCTGAAGTTCCTCATTACAAAGAGGGGGGGGGGGGGTAATCAAGGCTTTGCCACGTACTACTTTTCGTGCAAGCGATGGAGAGATCCTGCTAAAGCCCCTCTCCCAACCAGACAGAAGAATAAAAGAAAGAGCGACACGAAATGCCCCTTCAGGTTGACCTGTAAGAGAATTGCCCTGGGACGTCACAAGGTTTATACAAATCCAGGAGCAGCGTCAACTCACAATCACACTGGTATTACATTATTTGTGCATAACAGTAATTAAGTTTATTGATGTTTAGTATTTATGAATTATTAATATAATTAAATGGGATTGATAGGTATAATGCATCCATATAGCACTGAAAGTTGAGTCTTTTTACAAAAGAGTCAAAGGCTGTTGCTGAATTTATGCTTGGGGCGAATGTGAAGCCAAAGTGTGTTTGGGAAGCTATTAATAAACAGTTTCCTGATTCCCAAGTACCAATCAAATCAGTGTACAATTTGAAAATAGAGATGAAAACAACTGGGTTGGCAGGTAGAAATATTGGGCAACAATTTATGCATTTGGCTGAGGAGAAGCAGTATTATGTCAAGATTCTGAAGGATGCGAACACTGATGAGATCACACATGTCTTCTTTGCACATCCAACCTCAATTCAGATGTTCCACAGATAGTTTTGGGTTGTGGGGATTGATTCTACCTACAAGACCAACAAGTACCAAATGCCTGTCGTCGAGATGGTAGGTATGACTCCTACAAATAAGAATTTCAATATTGCATTTGCTATTGTTAGAAATGAGACAAAGGATACATACGATCGGGTGATGAGGAACTTGAGATTTTTGCTGCCTGCTAGTTTGGTACCTAGTGTGATTGTGACAGATAGGGAGTTGGGTTTGTTACAGCCAATTAAGGATCATTTTCCCGCTTCACATCACT
Organism: Knoxia roxburghii; assembly: GCA_030378225.1. Taxonomy (NCBI): domain Eukaryota; kingdom Viridiplantae; phylum Streptophyta; class Magnoliopsida; order Gentianales; family Rubiaceae; genus Knoxia; species Knoxia roxburghii. The sequence goes on along the minus strand of CM059422.1, from coordinate 39,770,816 downwards.
TGTTATGTTTGTGGCATATTGGACGTGATGTCAATGCGTGGTTGGAAAAAAATGTTGGGAGAAGAAACAAAAACTTAGCATGTGATATCAATGAAAACTGGTGGAAGAAAATTGTTAAAGCTCCGACTGTAGAGGAGTTTAACCGTTTATTGCAGAATTTCAAGGTTAAGTACTCTCTAATTGAGCCTTTGGTCGTTGATTATTTTGAGACTACATGGCTCATTCACAAGGAGAACTTTGTTCGTGCTTGGACGAATCAATTTCTCCACTTTGGTAATACTTCCACTAACAGAGTAGAGGCTTCACATGCTGCTATGAATGATTAGCTGAATTCTTCCACCAATTCACTTGACACTTTGTTCACAAAGATCGACTCTCATCTCAACCACTTGTACCCTCACATCGGGTTAGTTTAATTATTTAATTGTTTAAGTTTTTATTTCACTATCAGTTCATATCATTCAATTTTATTATACTATTATTTATTATAAATGTTTTATTTCATGTTATTTTTACTTCACATTATAACAGAGTCTCGCTTGACGCTTCCATTTCCACGACTTAAACAAGTATGCAGGGATTTCCATATTGTTATTTGAACAAGTATGTGTCACACCATTGTTTGAAGTTAGTGAGGAAAGAAGTTAGAAGAAAGAATAAGTTGGCAGGCGCAGTAATCGAGCAATGTGGATGTGTGCCCAAGGTGACACGTGGGATTCCCTGTGCTTGTGACATATTCAAGGCCCAGCCATTGTCTGAATATCCCCTACTCCCACACGTACATGAGTTTTGGAAGAGGTTGACCATTGTGCCATCACAGGGGGATTCGAATTACATTGATGAGGACATTAGGTGCATTTTACATATATGAACTTCAATAATATTCATTTGATTTCACAATTGATAATTTTTTAATGTAGTTTACATTTAATATATTTATTTGTTAAGGTATTTCAACAAGTCTGTCGTCCCTACAGTCTCTACCAGTCTGTCTTTTTTGGCCCATCTATTGAATATGGCGTACCCTGACATGGCTAGTGTTGGAGAGCCAGATATGTTGCGTCCACAAAGGGGGCGGCGCCCACCAAGTAGATTACATCATTCTGTAATGCACGAGTGGAGCTCACGAGAGAGAGCGACATGTGGCCGACGTGGCAGGTGTCGTTCAGGTTCATCTGGCTGCTCGACTGGTAGCTCACACCACATTCATACAGGTTCCGATGGTTATTCTCCATTACGGACAGGTAAATAAGTATTTTTTTTGTTATGTATAATTAAAATTTTGTAGTTTCATTTTTATTATATTTTTTGGTGTTCTAATACATTATACAATTATATTTATTAAATGAAACAAAATTACTTAGCAGGTTTTAGGGGAGACATTCATTGTGTGCAAGCATTTTTTTAGCCTTACTGTACATGCTGGTCAGATGTCATTGGTGGTGGCCATTGTGGTTTCAGAGTTGTTTCTACTTACCTTTTTGGCCACGAGAAACATTAGAGATTAGCTCGCAGATCATTGAGTGGAGAGATTACGAGCCATCCGGACAGGTATCGTGGTGTATTCCAATCTTTGGAGTTGAGGCCCCCTGATGGTGATCACGTGGCTATGGTACTTAGGCGAGTAAGTTTTGAAGGCATAGACAGTGGTGAGCAGCATTGGATGGCTACACCTACGGATTTATTCCCTCTCGCCACTTATGCAAATGCACTGGTAATACATTTGAGCACAACTCGCCCAGATGAAAATTATTCTGTATTACCTTTATATTCCTCAAGTGCCACACACAACCTGAAAGGGTTATAGCGATTGCCCATGTAAATGGGAACCATTATGTACGTGTAGATGTGGTCGATGAGTGCCCTATCCCACCGTTAAGCTTTGTTTGGCAACATCAGCGTTATGCTGAAAGTGTGAGAGATTGGCCACGAAATTTGGAAGTCAGATTTAATGCTTGGACTGCACTACGTGATGGCTAGGATGTATAGTGTTATGTGAAATATGTTGTATTATTCATATCATTCTAGTAAAATTTTGTAACTTCCAAATTTTTTTTTGCTTTTTTTTTTTTTTTTTAAGTTAGTTGTTTTTCTTCAACAGAATTTGTATTACTCTTTTGGTACGTGGAATGTTATAATATAGAATAAATTATATGTGTGAAGTATACAATACAATTTATGGATCAAATAAATAATAAAATAATATGATCAAATATACAATACAATATGTGTATCATTTATACAATAATAAACAACTACAATGTAGAAAAAAATATGCAAGTATAAAAAATAATATACAACAATCATATAGATCGGTTGAACTCATCCTCTAAGTCTGCAGTTCCAAGTGCGAACTCCGCGTACAAATCTGGTGCTCGCTCCCGCACTGCATCTAATAATGCATGATGATGCTGACCAAACCTACCCATCCACTACAAATATTTAAACAATATATTAGAGTCAACTAAATTGAATTGAATTTAATAAAGAAAATAATTTACAAATTCAAATAAATACTTACAAACTCTGAGGCGGCACGACGAGGTCGACGTGGCTCTATAACAGCCTGAGGATCGACAGGAAGGACTCGCGGACGTGATCGCTCCCAAAACCACTGTACATATCCGTCAATGGACGCACTCCGAGGAACAGCCCCATCGGTCTGCTGCCTCCTGATGAGGGAAATCCCCGTGGATATCATCCCGAACTCCTCCCAAGTAGACTCGGCATACTTCACATCATGTCTGACCACATATGGCCCGTTTCCGTCAAGTAGACTAGACACAATCCTTCAGCCCGATTTCCTTGCACGTTTGGAGTACTTGGACGGATATCATCTAGAAGGATCTCCCTTGCAAGTTGCACAAGTTGGCCTTGCAAGTTGGCAAGTTGGCACGGGTGACATCATGCATGAAGTCAACCCTAGGAATTCCTTTGTATATAAAATTTAGGGACTAGATTCTTCCATGATTTAAATATTGAAAGGTTCTCTTGGAAGACATGAATAGTAACTGAACTTGAGCACTATAAATAGGGGCCAAGGGTCATTTGTAAAGGTACCAAGCAAGAGTGTGTAAGTACTTGTGCAAAGCAATATACTTTCGTTCCACATTTTGGTCACTTTTGTGCCTACATTTCTCTTGTGTTCTTTTGGTCGTCTTGCTGCCACAAGATCACTTGTGTGCAAGGGTTAAGGCTGAGCTAGTTCTAGTCGTTAGTTGTTAGAACTAGTGCCGCACGGTTCGCTAGTTAAAGAGTGAGCCCGTTACAAGTGGTATCAGAGCCAGGTTCTGCTCTTAAGCCAAGCTTTCATTCAATCGTTCATTTGGGATCATGGCCGCACCAAGCAACACTACCAAGGTGGTAGAAGTGGAAGGTGAGCACGCCTCACGCGAGACAGAACGTGTCGGCAAAAAGGGGAGCCGGAAGGATAAGTCTGTTGCACGTGAGCCGTCGGCCGATTTTGAGACACGGATGGCCAAGGTGGAACTAGCCGTGGGGGACTTCCTAGATCATGATGAGGACGAGCTCGATGAGAGGATGTTGAGCGTTCTCAATCAGATCGTGGAACGATATGACCGGACGATTGAAGAGCAAAAGGTGAGTATTGCCAATCTCTATGAGGGGATGCTCAAGCTTCAAGAGGAAGTTGAAGTCTTGAGGGCACAAGTGGCTTTGGGAGGAGTTCATGGGGGAGCTCTCCCCGCCACCCGGATTGATATTCCTAAGCCCGAGGCTTATGGGGGAGCCCGGAAGGCAAAGGATATCGAGAATTTTCTATACAGCTTAGAACGGTATTGCAAGGCCGTTGGTGCAGCTACGGATGCTGCCTGGCTTGATTACGCCCCACTCTACCTCAAGGACGCAGCCTTGGTATGGTGGAGAAGGAGAACGGGGACCGTAGACTTAGGCGTGGACGCAATCAGTACTTGGGACGAGTTCAAGAAGGAATTGAATAAGCAATTCCTTCCCAAGGACGCTGAAGACAAAGCTAGGGCTAAGCTTCATCGATTGCAACACCGGGACGGCCAAATTAGGGAATATGTCAAGGAATTTTCAGAACTAATGCTGGAAATCCCTGACTTATCCCCTAAAGAGGCTTTGTTTACTTTTATGAATGGCCTCAGGCAATGGGCCAAGCTTGAGTTGCAGTGAAAGGACGTGCAGAACATAACTCAAGCTATGAACGTAGCAGAGTCCTTGATCGAGTTTCAGAAAAATGATGGGGGCAAGCCGAAGGATAGGCCAAAGAAGTTTTCTGATAAAAGTGGGAGAGACAAGGGAAAGTCTTACTCCAAGCCAGAAACGGCTAAGCCCTTCAGCAGCAATGACGGGTCGAAGGGATACCGGCCCAAAAAATTTGAAGGATGCTTCTTGTGCCAAGGTCCTCACATGGCGCGGGACTGCCCGTCTCATTCCAATCTTGTGGCATTGATTCAAGAATCCAACCAAGAGGATGAGAAGAGGGTCGCTTGTATCCAACGGCTGGATGCCGTTCAAGCTAAGTTGAACGGGAAGAAAAAGGGTCGCATGTTTGTTGAGGTAAGTTTTCACAATCGGTCTTGCTGGGCACTTGTAGATACAGGGGCCGATTGCAATTATGTTAATGATGCCCTAGCTCGTGAGCTAGGCATCTCTTGGGAGCCCAGCAAAGGAAGGTTCAAAGGAGTAAATGGGGCCTGGACATAGGTCGTGGGCGAGGCCAATGATGTACCGGTCCAGATCGGGTAGTGGAATGGTGGTGCCTCATTTTTCGTTACACCGTTGGGATAATATGGTGTAGTCTTGGGCATGAGTTTTATCGATGGACTTCGACCGTTCATGGTAACCAAGGATGATACCATGGTCGTGCTGCATGGCTGAGACACGTGCGTCATCCAGATGCACCGTAAGATGGAGCTGAGTGCAAGACAACTCAATCGGGGCCTAAAGCAAAGAGAGCAAACGTTCACAGCCCTGGTGTTTGAAGAGGAGCAACCGACCAAACTAGTATCCGCACCGGAGCCCGTTCCCTTGGCCCTACGCACCGTGATTGAAGAATTTCAGGATGTAATGCCCGAAGATCTGCCAAAAGAGTTGCCCCCAAGACTGGAGATTGACCATGCCATTGAGCTGGTTGAAGGGGCAAAACCCGTATCAAAGGCGCCGTACCGGATGTCCCCCAGTGAGTTGCAGGAGTTGAAGACTCAACTAAGGGAGCTGCTTGAGGCTGGGTTCATACGGCCTTCAAAAAGTCCATATGGAGCACCGGCGTTTCAGCGCAAGAAAGACGAGACGTTGAGGATGTTCATCGACTACCGGGCGCTGAACAAGCTAACGGTAAAGAACAAATACCCCATTCCTCTCATAGTAGATTTGTTCGACCGTTTGGTGCATGCGAGGGTCTTTTCTAAGCTGGACTTGAGGAAGTGGTACTATCAGGTTCGGACAGCCCTAGGGGATAAGCCGAAGACAGCCTGTGTCACTCAGTACGGGTCTTATAAATTTCTGGTGATGTCGTTTGGCCTCACCAATGCACCGGCCACTTTCTGCATGCTCATGCAACGTGTGCTGGCTGATTTTATCGACCAATTTGTAGTGGTCTACTTAGATGACATTGTCATCTATAGTGAGACCATAGAGGAGCACGTGGGTCATCTCTGTGCCGTTTTCTAGGCCTTAAGGAAGAACAAGCTCTATGCGAAGGAGGAGAAGTGTGCGTTTGGGCTAAAGGAAGTCTCCTTTTTAGGCCACATCATTGGAGGAGGACAGATTCACATGGATCCGGTCAAAGTTTGAGCCATTATCGAATGGGAAGCACCAACCAAGACGATCGAGCTACGGTCTTTTCTGGGGCTTATCAACTATTCCCGGCGATTCATTGAGGGACACTCTGCCATTGCTGCCCCTCTAACAAACCTGCTCAAGAATGGGACGGGATGGTGCTGGACCCAGAAGCAACAAACGGCCTTCGAAGCTTTGAAGGATGCGGTGACGAAGGAACCGGTGCTGGCTCTTCCAGATTTTTCCAAGCTATTTGAAGTGTGTACCGATGCATCTGGTTTTGCCATCGGTGGGATGCTTATGCAGGACGGACATCCCATCGCCTATGAAAGCCGAAAGTTAGGCGATTTGGAACGACGATGGCCAACGCATGAGAAGGAAATGCTGGCCGTAGTGCATTGCCTAAGGGTTTGGGAGCACTACTTAAAGGCATCATATCCGTTCAAGGTGAGAACGGACAATTGGGCGGTAAGCTTCATTCAGAACCAGCCGAAGCTATCGAGCAAGCAGGCGCGATGGCTAGATTTTCTAGCCGAATTCAAGTTTGAATTGGAGTACAGCCCGGGAAAAACCAACCAAGTTGCGGATGCTCTAAACCGCAAGAGTATGTTGGCTGCCATCACTAACGCACCGGAGGGTCAGACGTTAGAACGCATCAAAACGGGACTGGAGCATGACAAGTAAGCTCAGGCCTTCATGGAGCTTGCAAAGGAAGCAAAGACGACCCGGTTTTGGCTCAATGATGGGGCCTTGTATGCCAAAGGGGACCGGTTATACGTACCGGCTTGGGAGAACTTAAGGCGGGAGATCTTGAAGGAATGTCATGAATTCCGTTATGCCGACACCCAGGTATGCACCGTACTCTTGCCCTAGTGCAAGAACGCTTCTACTGGCCTAGAATGAGGGAGGACGTAGAAGCCTACGTTCGGACGTGCCTTGTTTTCCAACAAGACAAGACAGAACAGGAGTATTCGCACGGTCTTCTTCAGCCACTACCCATACCAGAGAGGATATGAGACAGCGTTTCTATGGACTTCATAGTTAGCTTGCCTTTCTCAAACGGATGCACCAACATTTTGGTGGTTGTAGACCGACTGTCAAAATATACCAAGTTCATTCCAGCCCCAAAGGAATGCACGGCTGAGACAACGACCAAGCTTTTTATGAAGCATGTGGTAAAGTATTGGGGGCTGCCAACTTTGATCGTGAGTGATCGGGACTCACGGTTCACGGGACGATTCTGGAAAGAATTGTTTCGGCTGTTGGGCACCAAACTGAAGATGTACACAGCTATGCACCCGCAAACGGATGGCCAGACGGAGCGGGTCAATAGTGTGTTTGAAGTGCATCTCAAGCGCTATGTCGCGGCCAACCAAACGGATTGGGCACAGCTGCTGGATGTTGCCCAATTCTGCTACAACATAATGAGAAACGAGAGTACCGGCAAGAGTCCATTTGAGATTGTCTTGGGGTTTCAGCCAACAACACCCAAAGACATCATTGGAGGCTATACGGGGAGCAGTCCATCGGCTTACCGGTTCGTCAAGGATTGGCAAGAACGAACCGATATTGCCTGGCTTTACTTGGAATGATCAGCCAAGAGGATGAAGAAATGGGCCGATAAGAAAAGAACTGCCTATGAGTTCCAGGAGGGAGACCAAGTGTTGATAAAGTTATACCAACACGGGCGAGTTCGAGGGCTGTATAAGGGACTAATGCGTCAGTACGAGGGATCGTTCACCGTCCTCAAACGTGTTGGAATAGCTGCCTATAAGTTGGAGTTGCCGGAAGCCTATGAGAAGTTACATCCGGTCTTTCACGTGAGCCTTCTCAAGCTATTCCACAAGGACTTGGAGGACCCGGAGAGAAGTGTTCCAACACGAGCCCAACGAGGATAAGGGAGCCATTGGAGAAAGAACTGGAGCAAATCCTTTCCAAACGTATTATTCAGGGGCAAAACCAAGCACCGGCTAAGGAGTATTTGGTTAAATGGAAGGGACAACCAACGAGCGAGATAAGTTAGGAGCCGGCCGAGAAGCTAAGAGACACAACCAGACTGGTGGTTGAGTTTGAGGAGCTAGAGCCATCGAGAGTGATGTCTCGTTCAAGTGGGGGAGAATGACACAGCCGGGTGCCAATCGTTCCACCCGTCTCTGCCCGTTTCCGTTCTTGCTCGAGATAATCCTTCAGCCCGATTTCCTTGCACGTTTGGAGAACTTGGACGGACATCATCTAGAAGGACATCCCTTGCAAGTTGCACAAGTTGGCCTTGCAAGTTGGCAAGTTGGCACGGGTGACATCATGCATGAAGTCAACCCTAGGAATTCCTTTGTATATAAAATTTAGGGACTAGAGTCTTCCATGATTTAAATATTGAAAGCTTCTCTTGGAAGACATGAATAGTAACTGAACTTGAGCACTATAAATAGGGGCCAAGGGTCATTTGTAAAGGTACCAAGCAAGAGTGTGTAAGTACTTGTGCAAAGCAATATACTTCCGTTCCACATTTCGGTCACTTTTGTGCCTACATTTCTCTTGTGTTCTCTTGGTCATCTTGCTGCCACAAGATCACTTGTGTGTAAGGGTTAAGGCTGAGCTAGTTCTAGTCGTTAGTTGTTAGAACTAGTGCCGCACGGTTCGCTAGTTAAAGAGTGAGCCCGTGACACCTGTACGCAATAAGTTCTCGGTACAAGGTCCTCGGCGTCCTCGATATGGCGTCGCGGTCGTATGGCATCCAGGTGAACTTTGAAAATTATTTAAAAATTCTTAAATAATAAACTATATTAAACTTATATTAAACCAAATATAATTCTTATATTTACTAAATATTTACTAACCATGTCCGCGGTCATCTCGTCCAGCATAAGGCGGATGGAGCTCAAGCACTGCTCTGTACCACGGTGGCTGTCGATGGCCCACCTCGCTGCACGCGCCTGTGTGTCATGCAATGAAAGGGGCATCGGATGGGGTCTGAAATCGGGGAAGTGCTCGTAAATCCATGACTGTAATAGAGTCATGCATCCGGCGAAGCTCTGTGTCCCGTGGTGACTCGCGCACCCTATATGGTGGTACAGGAATGCGTCGTTGTACCCCATGCGTTCTGCCCAACCTGATTCATCCCCTTCCTAACCTATACTACAGGGGCTGGCATAAACTTATTGGAAGTTTTGTCTGTAAACAGACAAATCCCAATAAGACTCCATATTAGAGCGGCCACATCCGAATCGTCTCTGTCATCTGCATACACCTCTCGATCACCAGCTGAGTAGAAAATCCACCATTCTTGTACAAATCACCATCTAGTCGCTCTTCTGGAGGAATCTCTAGCAAACCGCTAGACCATGATAGTATGGTGGACGACGGTGTAACCTCGGTGATTAGTCGACCATCTACTGGGATCCTCAATATCTCCTACACATCGTGTAGGAGGATGGTCATCTCTCCAAATGGGAGGTGGAATGAATTAGTATCTGGCTGCCACCTCTCCAAAAATGCATTGATGAGAGGCTCATCAATGCTCTGGTGCATAATGCGGGGCAGGTGTCAAAGTCCCGTCCCGCTCAAAATCTGTGCACCCTCGAACGTCATGGATTCAATCCACCTCTCGAAAAGGTCGTACATACTACCCCTATTGTGGCATCTAAGGTGGTATCTGGTAGGCACCCCCTCCTGCCAATACCTAGATACCACATGCCCTAAAAAGCTAGGTATCAAACTATCATCTATATGGCCCCCCTCAATGGGCCCTGTAACTAACCAACTCCGATCCTGCTTCACGCACGTCCTAGGGTGAACTAAATTGACAAAAATAAATATATAAATAAATATATAAATTAAATAAACAACTTAAAATAAACAAGTAATAACAAATTAATTCAATTTAAAATTAAAGCAATTAATTCAATGTAGTTGTCCTGGTTGTGGTGATAAGTGTTTGTTGGAAGTGTTGATTGTTGATTCTGTGCGTGGTGCTAGGTGTTTTTGAACTTTGTTGTTGTTGTTTTTTTTTTTTTAACGTGGTGATAGGTGTTTTAGGACGTTTTGATAGTTAGTTTAACAACTTAAAATAAACAAGTAAATAACAATTTAATTCATTTTAAAATTAAATTAATTAATTAATTCAATGTAGTTGTGCTGGGTATGGTGATAAGTGTTTGGTGAAAGTGTTGATTGTTGATTCTGTGCGTGGTGATATCTGTTTTTGGACGGTTTGATAGTTAATGAAAAATATTTAAAATGAACAAGTAAATAACAATTTGATTCAATTTAAATTTAAATTAATTAATTCAATGTAGTTGTTCTGGATGTTGTGATAAGTGTTTGGTAGAAGTGTTGATTGTTGATTCTGTGCGTGGTGATATGTGTTTTTGGACGTTTTCATAGTTAATGTAATCAACTTAAAATAAACAAGTAAATAACAAATTAATTCAATTTAAATTTAAATTAATTAATTCAATGTAGTTGTTATGGATGTTGTGATAAGTGTTTGGTGGAACTGTTGATTGTTGACTCTGTGCGTGGTGTTAGGTGTTTTTAAACTTTGTTATTGTTGTTTTTTTTTTTAACGTGGTGATAGGTGTTTTTGGACGGTTTGATAGTTAATGCAATTTATAATCTAAATAAATTAAAATAAATAACTACAAAAACAAATTAATGTAATTAACAAATAAGTACAATGAGCAAATACATAAGCAAATTAAAATAAATAAATAATCAACTATATAAAAAACACACATTTAAATCAATTAATTCGATGTAGTTGCCCTGAATGTGGTGATAAGTGTTTGTGGCGTGTTGATTATTGATTCGTGTGCGTGGTGTTAGGTGTTTTTGAACGTGTTCAAGTTGTTTTTTAGAACGTGGTGGTAGGTGTTTTTGTACGTTTTACTAGTTAATGCAATTTATAATATAAATCAATTAAAATAAATAATTACAAAAACAAATTAATGTAATTACCAAATAAGTAAAATAAGCAAATACGTATGCAAATTAAAATAATTACTGAACTATATAAAAAATACACAATTAAGTCAAGCAATAAACTAATTTTATCAATAATTAAATTAAAATAAATAATTATTATAAATAATTATGCAAATAAATTCAAACGTGTACCTGAAGCAGGATCGACCTCCTCGAACTGGCCGTCGTTCGGATTCCTATACCGGACGATCCGCTCAGCATGTGGGTGAGGTCATCTCCGTAGGTATCCCCCTCACCCTGCTCCTCGTGTGGGCATCCACTCCCACTAGCCTCCTCCTGCCGCGGCTGCTCCTCCTCATCATGGTGCGGATGCTCCTCCTCATCCTGAAGCCCAATAGGCTCATCCTCACTATCATTAGTGTCATCGGAATCAATAGTATCATAATACTCATCCCTCAACTGAAATGAGGAGTCATCGCCACCTCCACCTCCTCTACCGACTCCAACACCACCTCCACCAACCCGTCTACCACCTCCTCGTCCACCACCTCCTCGTCCGCCACCTACACCTCCACCTCCTCGCCCTCCCTCAGAAATAACAATACCTCCTCCACCACGACCTCCACCCGTCCCTCTACCACCTCCCCTCCTAACAAGTACCTTCTGCCTTCTAGCAGAAGCTGTGGGACGCTGCCTATCTACTTGTGGCTTTAACTTAGCGCCACCCTAAATAAATAAATAAATAAAAGTTATTATATTGTAAACGTCAAATGTGGAAGTAAATTTAATTAAATCAGTGTAAATTGTGTAAACTACACCAAATCAGCATTTTTAGCACACAAAAACGCAACCTATTAACGTTTTACTTACAAAGAAACGCACAACATTAACTTTTCTAGCAATGTAAAACGCTATCAGTCAGCGTTTTACGTGTTCAGAAACGCAACATACTTGCGTTTTCAACCAACCAAAACGCCATCGGCCGGCGTTTCTGGCCGGAAAAAATGCCACAATTTTGCGGTTTTCATACGCCCAAAATTCAGATTTTACCGATTATTGGCACCAAAATCCCTACCAAATTACGTTTCTACATACCTAAAACGCACCTAAAGAGCGATTTCTAACAAAATTAACGCAAAACATCACTGATTCATGCAAATAAAATCGCAACAACGGGACGATTATGCTCTGAAAAGCAGAAAAAAATTCCCGAATGAAACAATTTCTACCTTGTTTATTATTAGACCTTTGCCCGCCCCGTGTCTTTGTGATGATTAGCCATCTCCTCCGTCCATTTCTGCGTTTTTTTTTTTGTCAAAATCCAACTAAAATTGCGTTTTCAAAGATTAATTTCGAATACACTGTCTCAACAATGCTGCGTTTTAATCGTTTAACTGATTTTTAGATTGTGCTAGTAAAAAATGTGTCATTTTAGCGAGCGAACCATGGACAAAACACACCATTTTAACGAGCGACCAATGGACAAAACGCTATGGTTTGACGTTTCTGTTCCGCAGGAAACGTTAAATTTCCACGTTTTCATTTATTTATATCGTAACATTTTAACATTTTTGATCTTCCAAAACGTCATCGGCATTATATTTTACCTGTTACAAACCCTATTGTCTGCGTTTCCGATAATGGTCAAAACGCAATTTGGTTGCGTTTTTGTCCCGTACTTAGCAATTTGTAACATTTTTCCATCATAAGGGCCTTTGGGTCATTTTATTATTATTATTTTTTTTTTTGTGATACAAATAGCAATCCAGTTAGATAATGGGTTGTGTTTATCTTCCGTCCCTCCTATTATTACCTAATTGTCCTTAATTAATTTATGAAAAATTTTATAAATCTATTTTTAATCTATTAAAAATTTATAAAAATTATGATTAAAGTAGTATAGATCAGCGAAATTATAAATAATTTTTTTATATTTTTAGTAAATTGATTAAGTGTATTTGGATAATTTAATATATTTTTATATTTAAATATTATAGTTAATATTTTTTAATTTATCAGGGATAATTAAGGTATAAAAGGGGCGCGAAATAATAAAATAGGGAAGGCGAAATAGGTCTTCACTTAGATAAAATTAACCGGACAGTTAAATTTTACAAAATGAGAAATGAAAATTAAAAAAAAAAAAAAGAAGAAGAAAACTGAGGATTTCATATCTCAAGAAGATTAATCATCAGATTTTTTCTTTGGACTTATTTGGTATAGTTACGAATTGCAAGTTATCACTTCGTCATTATTAATCTGTTTGGAAAAGTCAATATGGCAAGGATTCAAGGAATGATATTTATGCATTTCTTTTTCATCGTATTTAGGTTGTTTTTGCAGAAAATCAACTAAAGTTTAGGGGGTTACTAGTTACCGCCCCATAAATTTACTAATATACCTTTATAATAATATATTAACATAATAATATTAATTTTTTATTAACAAACCCTCTCCCCGTCACCCCCCCTTTCCCCCCGGCGACGCAACCCACCCTCTCTCGTCACCCCCGTCGATCCACCCTCTCCCCGTCACCCCCGGCGACCCACCCTCTCCCCGTCACCCCCGGCGACGCCTCACTCGAAACCTTCCACCGCGCCGCTCCCGCCTTCCCCCAAATCGCCCCGGCGACCCCTCCCTCGAAAACCCTAACGATTCCACCCCCGGCGACGCCTCACTCGAAACCCTCCACCGCGCCCTTCCCGCCTTCCACCACGTCTCAGAACAACTAGAACCACGTAAAAAACAACTAGTACCACGTCCATAAACGTCTACATCCAGGCATGTCCACAACGTCTTCGCTGAGTCAACAACGTCCTAGAACAACTGCCGCAACGTCCAAAAAATAATTGTCGCAACGTCTACATCCAGACATGTCTACAACGTCTCCTAACACTAGAACCACGTCCGAAACAACTAGCACCACGTCCAAAAACGTCTACATCCATACATGTAAAATTAAATTGATTTTTTCACAAATACAACTAGAACCACGTCAAAAACACTAACACCACGTCCAGAAACGTCCTCATCCATGCGTGTGAATGTAAACTTTTTTTTTTTTTTACAAAGTCAGTCCACCACGTCTCAGAACAACTAGAACCACGTCAAAAACAACTAGCACCACGTCCATAAACGTCTATATCTAGGCATGTCCACAACGTCTTCGCTGAGTCAACAACGTCTTAGAACAATTGCCGCAACGTCCAAAAAATAAGTGTCGCAACGTCTACATCCAGGCATGTCTACAACGTCTCCTAACACTAAGACCACGTCTCATAACACTAGCACCACGTCCAAAAACGTCTACATCCATACATGTGAAATTAAACTGATTTTTTCACAAATACAACTAGAACCACGTCAAAAACACTAAAACCACGTCCAGAAACGTCCTCATCCATGCGTGTGAATGTAAACTTTTTTTTTTTTTTTACAAAGTCAGTCCTCAGAACAACTAGAACCACGTAAAAAACAACTAGCACCACGTCCATAAACGTCTACATCCAGGCATGTCCACAACGTCTTCGCTGAGTCAACAACGTCTTAGAACAACTGTCGCAACGTCCAAAAAACAACTGTTGCAACGTCTACATCTAGGCATGACTACAACGTCTCCTAACACTAGAACCACGTCCGAAACAACTAGCACCACGTCTAAAAATGTCTAAATCCACGGGTGCTACAGTAAAGATTCGAAATTCACGGGTGCTACAGGTAAGAATGGATGTCCTTAATATATTGTGTGATTGTCCTTAATATATTGTGTTTTTACAGGTAAGAATAGATGTAGCTAATGAAATTGAAACGCATAATGACTTATACCAGGGGATATACTTGGGTGAAGATCTAACAGAAGTAGTTAACCGCATAAGGTGGGGAGGTGGAAGATGTACTCGAGATTATTGGATGCATGCTCCAGCAGACTTGTATCCAATTGCGACATTTTATGATGCGGCTATTTTTTACTACGCCTCAAATCAGGGTGGTAAGTACAATAGTTATGGGATATGCTTCACCATTTTGCCACTACGAGCGAGAAGGAATAGAAATGGTCCATCTACAAGTTTTGCAATTGCCCATCTTGGTCCTTTTGCCCATTTTATAAGGTTAGATCTACTTCCTAATTCACCTTTGCCGGGTGTTATGAGGATGTGGCGTGAATTATGTGATGAATACACTCAGCAATGGGAGAGCATATATGAACATAATATAAGTGCTTGGAATGCAATGTTCCCTCGAGAGCAGAAGGATGCATTTTTCATATCACTAGATGTTACGGAATACGTTTAATCATCCGTATTTTCAGACGTTGCGCGACGTTGCTGGACGTAGCTGCTTTGTATTTTCAGACGTTGCGGGACGTTGCTGGACGTAGCTGCTTTGTATTTTCAGATGTTGTGGGACGTTGCTGGACGTAGTTGGACGTAGTGCTAGTTTTTTCTGGACGTAGTGCTATTTGTTTTTACGTGGTTCTAGTTGTATTTGTGAAAAAATCAGTTTAATTTTACATGTATGGATGAGGACGTTTCTGGACGTAATGATATTTGTTTTTGACGTGGTTCTAGTTGTATTTGTGAAAAAATCAGTTTAATTTTACATGTATGAATGAGGATGTTTTTGGACGTGGTGCTAGTTGTTTCGGACGTGGTTCTAGTGTTAGGAGACGTTGTAGACATGCCTGGATGTAGACGTTGCGACAGTTATTTTTTGGACGTTGCGGCAGTTGTTCTAAGACGTTGTTGACTCAGCGAAGATGTTGTGGACATGCCTAGATGTAGACGTTTCTGGACGTGGTGCTAGTTGTATTTGACGTGGTTCTAGTTGTTCTGAGACGTGGTGGACTGACTTTGTAAAAAAAAAAAAAAGAGTTAAATTCACACGCATGGATGAGGACGTTTCTGGACGTAGTGCTATTTATTTATGACGTGGTTCTAGTTGTATTTGTGAAAAAATCAGTTTAATTTTACATGATAGGATGTAGACATTTTTGGACGTGGTGCTAGTTGTTTCGGACGTGGTTCTAGAGTTAGGAGACGTTGTGGACATGCCTGGATGTAGACGTTTATGGACGTGGTGCTAGTTATTTTTGACGTGGTTCTAGTTGTTCTGAGACGTGGTGGAAGGCGGGAAGGGCGCGGGGGAGGGTTTCGAGTGAGGCGTCGTCGGGGGTGGAATCGTCAGGGTTTTCGAGGGAGGGGTCGACGGGGCGATTTGGGGGAAGACGGGAGGGGCGCTGTGGAGGGTTTCGAGTGAGGCGTCGTCGGGGGTGACGGGGAGAGGGTGGGTCGCCGGGGATGACGGGTAGAGGGTGGGTCGCCGGGAGTGACGGGGAGAGGGTGGGTCGCCGGAGGTGACGGGTAGAGGGTGGGTCGCCGGGGGAGAGGGTGGGTTGCGTCGCCGGGGGGAAAGGGGGGGTGACAGGGAGAGGGTTGTCGCCGGGGGGAAAGGGGGGTGACGGGGGTTAATAAAAAAATAATATTATTATATTAATAATATATTATAAGGTTATTTTAGTAAATTTATAAGTTTACCGCCCCAGTTTCTAGGGCGGTAACTAGTAATAATTTAAAGTTTATTAATAAAGGTATTAATTAATCATTCGTTTAATTTCTTTTTCATAAAAAAGAACATAACATCTGAAAACAACTCACAAACCCGGCTCATTTATGATTTAACATTTAATACAACCTTTTATTTTGTAAAAATTATATATACATAATTATGAGATTTTTTTTACTTCATTAAAATACTAATTGTTCTGATAATTGAATGAAGCAAATAATAATATTAGGGCGAATTACATGTATGTAAAATGTGGTTTGATCAACCTATCCAGAACCCTTTAGTTTCTTGAAATTACATTTACCTTGATTGATCGAAGTAAAACATTAGAAAATATTAAAAAATGAAAAAATAAGAAGCGATTTTGTACAAACGCCTATTTCATTGAGGTATAATACAAGAGTATTTATAGATACAAGATTTCAGGTTTCTTTCTCTAGGATAAACTAGTTTCCTAATCCTAGCAGACTAGCATTGATAAACTACCATATTTACAATATAATCAAACTAAATTAGCTTCCTAATCTGTAGCAGACTAGAATTGGTAAACTACCATATTTACAACATAATCACAATACAATCATAAAAGATGAAAAAATCTGGTGATTTCCAAACAAAATAAGTTTAGGTAGTTGTAAGTATGAACTTTTCTAATTATCTTTTGACTTAACAAAAATGTGTATGCAGCAACTTTGCAATATTTTTCGTTAACCAGGGGCTAGTTATTGTGAGTTTGAAGAGGGCAATAATTTGAACAAACTACATGAAATAAATATAATTCACACATAATATCATTGTCAAAACAGTAAGAGTGGAAAAGTCAAAGGTGGCTAAAATTCACTTTAATCATGTCAATAAGTTTCAATAACTTTCAAATTTCATTCTTGATAATTTAAAATGATTAATCAAAATTATTGGTAGTTTATGAGAAGTTACTAGTCATTACACTAACTGTGTGGAATGAAATTTTACAATAAGCATAGTGTAGCTGTCTCTATTGTAGTATGGGTTGTAATTTTACAATAAGCATAAACAAAATAAGGATAGTGAAGCATTCTCTATTGCGGTTGCCCAAGCTCCCATCTCAGGCTTATCATGTCTGAAGCTGTGGAAACTTTTGAAGGAAAAAGAAGTTTTAAGGCAAGGTTATTCTCATCAATCGCCTTTGTTTTACAGTACTACCCCTTGTCAATCAACTTTACAAGAAAGCACCTCTTAAAGGATCTTCAGCCACAAATATTCAATCAACCTAGCAAAGAATTTAACGTTTGAATGTTTCTTTTATGGGACAGATGCCCATTTGTCTTTTTTGCTTTTGAAAATAGTGAAGGAACGAGGATGTTGTGTGCAAAACATCATCCCGTGTTCTAAGTAATCAAGGGCCGTTTGGTTCAAATTAGTATGTTTAATTAACCTAACTAGGATTTCACATTTTAACTTGCATAAAGCATTTCTCTTATAGGCGATATGCCCATATATGTAGTTTGCTTTTTAAAATAGCTTGAAAAATGAGGATGCTACATGAAAAACCTCATCATATGTTCTAAGTAATTAATATTGGATGACATGCATTGAAACATTCATTTGAAATACACAATTGGTCCTATATAATGACCCTATTAAACAATTGCTCCTATATGTTTGAAACTCGATGAATTTGGTCCTTAACGTTTGTAAAATTAACACATTTGATCTAATTTAATATTTTTTAACAGGATTTAACGACTGACTCGTAAGCAGTTAAAATGTTTGCTATGTGGCACCGACGTGACTGCTATGTGGCATGTCACGTGATATTCAAACGTTCGCGCACATGAAAGTGGTAACAAATCATCCATGCGTGTGGCACGTGGCATGTGTGGTCGATAGGATGCCACCTGGTATTTTATGCCACGTGACATACGCGTGGCAGTCACGTGCCATAAAACTTAACTACTACTGAGTCAACCGTTAAGTTGTGTAAAATCTGTTAGTTGAAACGTTTATGACCAAATTTTTCAAGTTCTAAACGTGTAGTACCAATTGTGTAACTGGGTCATTATATAGGACTATTTGTCTATTTTTTTCCTTCTTATTTACTGCCCCTTTTTTTAATTATCGTCCCCTTTTAGATTAAACTGTCCCTAACTTTTATTCAAATGTCTTAAACCCCCTCCTTTCTCATTGCCCTTTGCCCTCTTACTAGGGCTGTACAGAAACCAGCGGTTCAATTCAAACCACTCGAACCGAATCAAACTGTCCCTAACTTTTATCCAAATGTCTTAAACCCTCACCCTTCTCATCCCCCTTTGCCCTCTTACTAGGGTTGTACAGACCGCTCGAACCGAATCAAAATTGTCCCTAACTTTTATCCAAATGTCTTATACTATAAACTCGGTTCATTGTCAGGTTTTTAATAAAAACCAAAACCGAACCACGAACCTAAAATAGGGTTTGATAACCTTGACTAAACAAACCCAAACCAAAAGCTCCAGATCACTTTTGTCCCACGGTACATCGTTTTAGGCCAGGTTAGCTAAGTTTAACCCAGGTCGACTTTTTTTTTCGTTCATTCATTTTGATGTAAAACTATTATTATTTTTATATTTATACAATTTAACCCAAAATGACTCATTTTAATCAGACTGAATCGGTTTAACCAATAACGAAACCGGTAACCAATCGAAATACGACTATAATCATTGAATTATAAATACCGAATTAGTTCAAATCCAATAACATTGGTCAAAATGAGTCAATTTAGATTAAAATGGTAAAAAAAATAATTTCAACAAAAAAAAAGAAATTTTCCTTTTTTTTAAAAAAAAAAGTAAAACTGAGTCGACCCAAATATATTTTTTACATTGGCCAATCTATTTTAACTAAATTGAACTATTTAAATTTTTTATAGTTATATTCGATACTTATAATGTGGCGATCATAGTTGTATTTCGATTGGTCACCAGTTTGGTTATTGGTTAAACCGGTCAATCAACCGATTCGGTTCAAAACCGATAACACTAGTTAAAATGAGTCGATTTGGATTAAATAATACAAATATTCAAAAATAATAATTTTAAATCAAAAGAAACAAAAAAATAATAAAATGAGTTTATTTGGATTAAAATAGTATAAATATGGAAAAAATAACAATTTTATATCCAAATAAACAAAAAAAAAATTTTGCTTAAATAAAAAGTTAAATTGGATCAGCCCAAGTCAAACTAGGTCGCATACTTTTACAAGTTTGTTTGCATCACAAGCAACTGCTCAATCGGCGCCAATGTCTCCACCTAAGAAAATCAAGTTTTTCAATGGTTTCCCGGAAATTAGTTTTACCTATGAAGAACAAGCCCTTAAGATGGTTCCATATAAATATGCTCTCGTTGGAAAATTTTCTTTTGGTAATTGACTTCCGACAAGAACTCTCTAAGGTTGGATTTCATGGAGGATTTGAGGTTGGCCTGATAAATTAAAGACTTGTCCTAATCCGATTTCACAATGAATCAGACTACGAACGCTATTGGATTAAGCCAACATGGCAAATAACAGGATATTAGATGCGGGTTCTTAAGTGGACACCGCACTTTCGCTTTGAGGAAGATCCCCTTATGGCATCTGTTTGGGTTTCAATGCAAGCATTGCCTCTGGAATATAAGAATACATCAACTCTATTTTCAATTGCCAATTCAATTGGGAAGTCGCTTCAAATTTATACCCCTATCATGATGGGTACGCATCCTTCTGTGCCGCGTTTCTGTGTGGATGCTGATTTACTAACTGAACACTATCCCAGCATCCGGATTAGAGTTGATAAGGATATTATTGTGCAACCCTTCACCTACGAATATGTCCCTGATTACTGTAGGGAATGTCGAAAGATTGGACACAAGACAGCAGATTGTAAGAAGGGCCTCACAGGCAATCCACGCAAGTTACCTAAGTAGCCGCAACAAGAATATCGCCCAAAGCAGACGCAAAAGATTGCAGAAGATTCTTCAGGCTTGACCAATGCAGAAAAATTCAAAATTCCAAGGGATGTTCCCGGCCAACAGGAGCAGGAACAGTCCATCGTTGCCAAACAAGGGGTAGCTTCAAAATAGCAAGCTCCACTGCAGCAGACCACTGTACCCGCAGCGCAGCCTGTCTGGTGGATGGAGCTGCTGGTGGAGGTCGTATCAGCTCCGGAGGACTGCTATGGGATCATCTCGGTAGGTGGCTTAGTGGTGTTCTGTATAATGGCGGACTTGGGGGTAGCTTGGAAGCAGGGCTCTAGGGGTTTATCATGGGCTCATTATGGCTTAAGAAGCTGGTTAGAAGTGGATCGAAATGGAAACAGATAGCTCGAAGATGCTAGAGCTACTGACTTCACAAGAGGCTAGGGGAAGGTTTAGCAGGCTGGTTTATGAAATTCACCAAGTACTGGCAAGGAATTGAACTGATAGTTTGTCTCACATTCTAAGGGAGGCAAACTTCGCAGCTGATTGTCTGCCTTCTATGGCATCGTTCAGCAATGTTAGGGTTATGAAGCTTAAGGATCCCGAGTTGATATACGTGGGTGGATGGAGCATAACAGAGGGATGGTTTATGGTAGATATGTAGTCAGGATTTAATCAGGTTTCAACCTCTTTCATTGAATCGAAAAAAATAAAAATTAATGCTTTAAAAATCAAGAAAGCAAATTCTTGTTAAAAATGTATATCTCTGATAGAAATAAGAGCTAGAGATCAGAGAATCTTTCGATAATTAGGACGCTGATTGATTGTATATTTATTTGTTTGATTTGTATGTTTAATATACCACAAATCACATCCCATAATCATGGGATCTTACTAGAAAAGATTAGCCATATCAATTGTATATATACTATGAAAAGTATCAATTAAATACAACTGATTCCAATCCTCTATAGTATCAGAGCACGTAGACAATATTCTCCTCTAGAAACTCAAATCTTCTTCAATGACTGATTCTTCTGTCAACTCACCTTCTGCTTCTAACTTTCAACCAATCTCTAGCATGTTTGTTTCTGTAACCAATCATTGATGCATCATAATTCATTTATTCATAAATAAATTAATTCTAAATATTTGAGATGGCCCTATAACACTCGGTTTTTGCTTCATTTTAGAGTTATTTTGAACAGTTGGACAAATTATTTTCTAATCGAAAATCAACCCTGAATAATTTATAAGATTAGTAATTCGATAGCATTAAAAATTAAAAATAACCAATTCAAAATAAACAAACTCACCTGCTATAAATCATTAATTTTGAGTAATTATTTTAAAGACTAATTAAATACTCATAATAATTGAGTCAAACACCATTTAGATCTCTTTTGTAACTAGAATCATTAAATTAACTACCAAACATGAAAAATGAATAAGACATTACAAAATAAAATAGTATTTTAAAATTCACCGCATGAATGAAATGACCAAAGCAACAGAACAGAACCACAAAGCTAGATGCGGTCTGAACTTGAAGCCGCCGCCCATCCACCAAAAGTGGACCGAACTCCCTCCACCTGAAGCTTCCGCCGTCAAAATATGTCCTTAACTTCCCCTAATTCCCATTATGTTGGAATTTGTGTTAGCATATTGTAGTAGGCTCGGCAGAAGTAGAAGCTTCAGCAGCAGTAGCTCTTCTAGGCGGTTTGTGGCATCTCCTGATGAGTTGGTTTTTAGTGCTGCGCATGACAGCTCAACGGCTCAGATTAGATTGGGAAAGTGCTGGATTGATGGCCTATTCAAGGGTTGAAGATTCGGGATAGTGTTTATTTTTCTTTCCATTTTGATGAGCTGTATATTTCATTAGTTAGTACTTCCTTCGTTCTGAAATGTTTGAGGTTTAAAAAAAAATTTTATAAATTAAAAATGAGGTAAATCTTTTAAATTATTATTTTATTTTAAAAATAATTACAACACTTATAAAGGAAGGATGAGAAAGGAATAATTACTGCAGGATAAAATGTGATGAAATGTGTAAAAAATTTTAAAACCTCAATTAAAAGAAAAATTTACTAAAACTTTGAAACGTGAATTGTTGGGGCAATAACTTATAACTTAAACATAACCAATTTTGACTAATCCTGAGATTGATAGAACAAGAGTAAAGCTTCCGCAAAGATGATTTCTTCTCTCAATTAGGGTTTGTTCATTCTTCCCTAATTGTTCCATTTTTGGTCGAATCACAATTTGATTCCATTCTAAATTTCTTAACAAAAGCAAAACTGATGTATACAAACATCTAATTACTCATCTAAAATTTATCAAAAAATTATAAGAAACATTATTTAACTCTTTTCAAAATTAGGAGATAATCACACTCAATGGTGAGTTAAAAATTTTTAAATATAATTTTTTTTTCATCTGACACTGGCATGTGAACTTGAAAATTCATGAGAAGCGAGTATTATCTGTGCTGATTTCTATTTAGCAAGTAAGTATGTTGATATTGACCTTCATAAGCAGTTCATAATCGTTATTCAAATTTCTAATTTTTTCTGATATGCAACTGAAACAAATTATTGTTAATGGTAAAAAGACAAGTTAACATATGCCACAGTAATTTTTTAATTACATGCATGATTTTGGGGAGTAGTTTCACTCTGGTCATATATACTCACAAGTGAGTTAAGTCCCATTGCTAGAATATCACGTCTCCCCATCTGATTGACGAATATTTTACCTCATTCTTTTCTACGTAGTACTAACATCTTCGATGTTTCAAAACAATTTATAGTCAACATATAATTAACATGAAATTATCTAAAAATATAGTTTATAAATTGCATAAAATAACATGTCAAATAATGTCTTATTATGTCCCTAAAATTTTAAAAAGTTTCAAATTACTTTTAACATTTTAATAAAATTTGGCAACAAATTATAACTTTAGGTCACCTGGAAACTGATCATGCACATGATGATGGTACCGAAATTGATCTAATAACTCCCATAGACTAACTTAATAAGTTTCTAAGTTTGGTACTTATTAGAACAAAATAATTAATTCTCATATATTGACTAAATTAACTTTTCGTACTTATTATAACAAAATAACTCACACTCATAAATTAATTTAATAACTTTCAAATTTCATCATTCCTACTTAGAATTTATTAGAACAAAATAACTAGTTCTCATAAATTGACTTAATTACCTTTTCATACATATTACAACAAAATTACTAATCCTCATAAATTTACTTGATAACTTTAAAATTTTATTCTTACTAGAACAAAATGTCATGTTAAAACTATTAATAATGTATGATACTAAAAGTTATATACATCGTTAATTAATTTAAAAGGACTAATTCAGACTATTAATAAATTATGATATTGAAATTCATATATAAATCACTCCTTTAATATATTGACAGGGATAGTATTTAATTTGAAGCATGTGACTTTAGTATCCCCAACTTGGAATTGTTACGCAGCAGCCCTAGTCTGGAAAGTTGAAACAGACAAGCCATCCCTAGATAGTCATGTCGACTCTCTCTCTCTCTCTCTCTCTCTCTCTCTCTCTCTCTCTCTCTCTATATATATATATATATATATATGTTTGTGGTCACATGTATTATTAATGGGTAGTAATAAATGTAGTCCCAAGGTTGGCAAGATTTTGATATAGAAAATAATAAAAATTTTTAAATTTGAAATGTTTTTCTCTTTTAGCACCTCAAATAAAAAATTTTTAATGGATGACCAATTTACAAAACAGATATAACATAGCTGGCGTACAGGAAGATAAGGTGCAGTCATCTAATCAAGGCGTAAAATATTTTGCAAAGGAAGACTCGTGAAGGCATAATAACTTAAAGAAGATCCTTGTGACGCTTGCTTTGCCAAACTACTGCCCAATTAGTCTCCCTAAACACATGCCTCAAAATATAATTCAAAGTGGTCACAATAGATTAAGTTTCAACTAAATTCCCATACACCTTCCTATAAAATTCAACCCCTTGTTGCAACATTTAAACTACATATTGGTTATCATATTGAATTTGCACTCCTGATAGGTGAAATTCCCTACATCAGCAAACTGCTCCAAGAATGGCTGAAACTTCTGCCTATAGAGAAGTCTGGAATCCAGTACAAACTGACTCATCAAACCAGAATCTGTCAGCTGTCGTCCTGATTACAAAGTCATACCCTGCTAAGCCGTCCTAAAGACTAGAGCCATCAGCATTTAGAACATAAGAAACTTTTGAGGACCGAAGGGCAGTGCATAGACTTACCCCAACCCTCCTACCGTATTATCAACTATTGAAACCAACTCTCCTACACTCTATACATTCACCAATACTCCAAAATGAGCACCTATCTACCTAAAAATGTAATTCGAAGATCAAGTACAAAACTAACATCAAGAGTAACCAATCCCCGAAAGCGGAGAGGAGCCGAGCTAAAAGCCAAGAAAGCGACCGAAACACCAGAGGACCCCAGTCGTGCCAAGAAATTAGCTGGCATGTTACCTTCCCTGTAATATGCTCAACAAAAGAGTTGATTCCCGCATGAAACTACAAATTTTCCTGAGATTATGATATTCTTTCCAAAGAAAACCCGATCTCTAAACAATCATAGAGACTAGGAAAGAGCTGTCAGATAAGAAGTGAACATTAGCTAAGCCCTTGCACCAACAATAACATATTGCAACGAAAAGACCATTAATTTCCGCCTGAGCAGAAGAAAAACAACCCAGGTGGCCTGCTTCACCAAACAAAAAAGTGTCGGAGTTTAAACGGACAAGAAACAATTAAAAGAGGGTAGTGAAAAGGTAAAAATAATTTTTAAAAAATTTAGCCGTTAGTGATTTAGCACCCTAACTTGACGGAGTGACCATTTTTTAAAAGAAAAATAAAGTATGATAATAAAAATTAGAGTTTTCAAAGTATGGTGACAAAAATCAGAAACTGACTATATAGTATGATGATCAATTTCTGAATTTACTCAAAATTATAATCCTTCGCAACTCTCCTTCCTCGAGAAATTCATCGTGAAGGGGATGAGGAAGAGGAGGAGGAGGAGGAAAGACACGTTCATTCACACAACAACAGGTATACATCGATCGTATTCAAGGGAATGTGAAGTGGTGAAAAGGATATAATATGTCCTTGTTTCAATTAATAATGGAAGCCTAGCTTGGGGCCAAATTGAAATACTGTTTATCAATAATATATAAAGAGGCAGTGGGAGTTGTACTACCTGACATTCAACCCTCACGAGATACGAAAAAAATGATCTTGGTGTGGAATGTTTGGTCAGTATAAATACACCAACCTTTATATTTGTTTATAAATAATAATCATTTTAACATTTATTTAAAAATTAAGAAATTTAATAAATATCTTATTTTATAAAATTAACTTCCTTTTTCATCCTTTGTTACATACCCAAAAAAAGTAATCGTGTTCCTCGAAAAATAATAATAATAATAACAATGATAATAATAATAATCGTGGATTGGAGTATCTGACAAAAAATTGGATAAGGTGAAAAAAAAATTCATCAGCTAAAAAAATGTAAATGTAAAATGAAAAATAAAGAAATAAAAAAGAAAAAAATCTAAAGTGACAAACGAGATACTCACCATATTTTAGAATACAATAATTTTTAAAATATAAATTTTCAACAAATATTTGAACATTTGTTTTAATTTTTGTTCTTGAGACTATATTTATTAAAAAAAGATAACATAGAGATAGTAGAATTTAAAATGAAAGTGGTTTTAGCTGTGATGATGGTCCGTTAAGTAAGTTAAAACTGTTAGTTAAGGAAGGCAAGTTGAGCCGAGGAAAGTAAGGTGGCTTGCATGCATGTAATAATGTATTGTACGGTGATCACGACCCCATATTAGTTTATATTGTTGGACACGTCCCCCACCATCAAAATTTCACATCTCCACATTACGACACCCAACAGCTTGGCTGAGCGAAGAAAGACCCAAAATGTCCAACTCACGAGGATTAAATTGTCAAATTTGTCTGAATAATTAATGTCCTCATTCCAAATCTGTTCATAATCCTTCAATCATTATCCCCACCATTGGGGGAACCAAAACTTTATACATAAAGGTACAGTTGGAGGAAGGAAAAATGTATACAATTGGAGGACGAAAAAGGTTTTGGGGAGGAAGGAAATGAATGAATATTATTGGAGAGAGGAAGAAAGGAAGAATGTGATGTATGCGATCGGGGGAAGGAAGAAGGAAGATGAATGTTTTTGGAGGGAGGAAGAAAGGAAGAATGTGATGCAGATTTAGATAGGAAAAGGAAAGAAAAATAACGATCAAACCACGTATTGATAATTTTAAAATATCAATAAAATCAAAAAATTATTAGTTATTGTTTTAATACTTTTATTTTATTATTTTAATTTGAACTAAAATATCTCTTATAATATCCTATTTCTTTCTTATTTTTAAATAAAATAATATTTTCGTCAAAATTTATGAACTACCGTCTTAAAAAATAAGACGGTAACTAGTAACCCCCATAAAATAAATGACTTACTGAAGTAATGGCATTTAAGTGAGAGATTATTAGAAAAACAAAAATTATAAATCCAAAACCTATTCATGGCTTACTAAGTGGTTAAAATTTGTATTTAAAAAAAAATATCTATTAGGGAGTGTCAATCACTAAATTACAACTCTTTTATAGTGGTTAAAAGCTGTATTTACTTATTCAACTTGGCAGAAGATGGAGGATTTATTGAGGCAATTAATTCATATAGAGTTTTCTTATCGAATTATTATTAATACGTACACACAATAATAGTTTAACTATGAGAAAGTGGAGATACTTTTTTGAGCACCATATTTAATACTTGACCGAGTCTATAAATATTACGACTGGAGAATTTCTATTATGCTTTCGGGCCTAATATTACACTTTTCTATTATGATTGAGTCTATAATGTATACCCCATCAATGTAACTTCATCTAACTACATTACCTAACATTGATCAGCGGCTAAAATCCATAAGTGAGTAAGGTTAGAATAATCCTTTTAATTGCATGCAGATTATTTTAAGCTTAAATGCTTTTTTATATTTCGGGTTCGTGTCACTTATTTTTTTTAAATTTATGACGATCGAAATAGATTTTTTTACTCTTATTTATGATCATTTTTAACTGAGATAACGATTAACTCATTTAACTGTTAGTCAAATATAATTTTTATTTAACTATAATGATTTATTTCACCAATTTTATGACTCGAATCTTCTTTAATGTTTTACCAATTTAGATCGATCATCAATCCGAAACGACGTCTGAAATATTAAAGGGGTTGAACATTAACCATGATAAATAAAAAATAGATTTGAATAGATGTTAAATAAATTATATTCATAACGTTTTCTGTTAAAAATGACAAAAAGTGACAATAAAAAAATAAAAAACGAGACTATTTTATCGTCAAAAATTTAAGAGGGTAAAAAGTAACACGACTTCTATTACAAGAAATTTAAAAAGTATTTAAACCTTATTTTACTATAAGTTGATTGTACTCATAAAATTTAATGTATTATATTAATCAAATAAAAAATTATTACATTTTACTATATTTAATTCCTTACACGATTTTGTTTAAAAAAAAAATTCCTTTACACGATTTATTTTCCTTGGGGACATCTAATAAAATTGGAGCTATACTGAGAAGATTAGCATGACCCATGCACAAGAATGACACACATAAATGATAAATGATAAATGGTCTTAAACGATTTATATATTTTCTGCAAACTAGAAATATTTTGTGGACCATTTAATATACAAAAATTATGATAAAAGCGTTGTAACTCATTGGTTGGCAGTTTCCGTTAATATAATAAGTTTTGAGTTTTTTACTAAAAAAATATACAAAAATTATAATTTCATTTTTCGCTCTTGACAATCTGCGCACTAGGAAAAGTCTACATCGATGTTTCACAAAAAGTTAAAGATGCGTGAGAAGTTTGATTCTTTGAAAACGATAATGACCATAGAAATACACGATCCTTGAATTTTTGAATTTTAAAAAAAAGAAGCATTCAAACAGAGCTACCACGTTCCCTTCGGCTTTCAATTTTGAGATGGTTTTATTGGTTTTTTCTCAAACAGCCTCAAAGCCAGAAGTAGCTTTGCAGACCGGTGGGACGAAACTCCCTATTATTAAAAATCGGGAAGAAATTATAAGAATATGAGAATCAAAAATATGAGAAACAAAAATTAAAATATGGTTTTATTGAATCGGGAGATGGTTTTAATTAAAATATGAGAATCAAAAGTTTTAAGTAACTATTAGAATTTCAGTTATATTTTTTTTACTTAAAATTTCTTTTTTAACCAATCTCTTAGATTGAACCTGATGACAGATGTAATGACAATCAACTTCAATGTGTTTAGTGCGCTCGTGAAACACTGGATTCGCCGCAATATGCATGGCTGCTTGATTATCACAAAATAACGTAACTGGAGTGGTAAAAGAACACCTAAGATCCACTAACAAAGACTTAAGGCAAACCAGCTCACAAGCAGCTGCAGCCATTGCCCGATATTTCGCATCTTGAAGCAAATCAAGAATATATTTCCGTTGATTCAAAAACAACCCTTTGGATGAAGTTGCCATTTCAATTCCCAGAAAATACTTTAACGGGCCAAGATCTTTGACCGGAAAACGTGCCTGAAGTTGTTGCTTCAATACAGAAATCGAATGTGAACAACTCCCCGTAATGATTAAATCGTCAACATAAATTAGAACTACCAGAGTCTCTTTCTTGCGACGACGGATATAAAAAGAGGAATCCGTTGTACTCCTAGTAAACCCACAATCTTCTAGGGCACGACTCAACTGGGCATGCCATGCACGAGGACTTTGTTTTAGCCTATAGATGGATTTGTGCAATTTGCACACCAAACCAGGCTGATGCGCCTGAGGATGTCCCGGAGGTAATCGTATAAAAACTTCTTCGTCAAGCTGGCCAAGCAAAAATGCATTTTTGACATCCAATTGAGAAAGCGACCAACCAGAATTAACCGCAACCGACAAAAGAACTCGAACTATCATCATCTTTGCAATGGGTGCGAAAGTTTCCTTGTAGTCTACCCCGTACTGCTGAGTAAACCCCTGAGCCACAAGTCTAGCCTTATGTCGCTCAGTTGAACCATCGGCATTAAACTTGGTCTTAAACATCCATCGACTTCCTACAACATGCTTCCCAGGAGGCAACGTGACAACACTCCAAGTTTTATTTTCTGTAAGAGCTAACAACTCATCTTTCATCGCTTAACGCCACTCTGGACATTGAACGGCCTCACGAAAGTTAGAAGGTTCAGACGTCTTGGAAATAGACATGAGAAATGCTCGATGTGAGGCTGAAAAAGGATGTAAATCAGCCATGTCTGGAAATGCAGTAGCAGCAACATAGTCATTAAACTTAACCGAACGCCGTCGGACCCGATCTGGATTTCGAAGCACATGAATAGGAGCTAGAGTCGGAGAATCTGGAGAAACAAGTGATTTATCATCAGAATCTGACAGTTCCATTATGACAGGTAGAGAAACCAAAGATGCAAGCTCATCAGAGGAATGAGATTCAAAAAACGGTGTCATCTCAAGAAACTCAACATCGCGACTAACATAAAGTTTCTTATGCAACGGATCAAAACATTTATACCCCTTCTGAGTGATGGAATACCCCAAAAATACACATTTTACTGATCGGGGATCCAGTTTATCACGAAAAGTATCTGGTACATGAACAAAGCATCTACACCCGAACACACGTAAAGTGGATAAATCCAGTTTTTTATTTGTCAAAATCTCAATAGGACACATGAAATCCAAAATTCGACTAGGCAATCGGTTGATCAAATAAATAGCTGTTAGAACACCATATGACCAATAAACCTTTGGCACATTCATGTGTAACATAAGTGTGCGAGTTTTCTCCAAAAGATCACGATTCTTTCGTTCCGCAACTCCGTTCTGTTGAGGAGTATAAACACAACTTGTTTGGTGTACAATTTCACTTTCTGCCAAATAAGACTGCATGTCACTAGAACAAAACTCTGTGCCATTGTCAGACCGCAAAATTTTAATTCTAGCATCAAACTGGTTAACGACCATGGCATGAAACATTTTGAACACACAAAAAACCTCGCCTTTGGATTTTAAGAGATAAACTCATGTAACGCGAGAACAATCATCAATGAAGGTAACAAAAAACTTGAAACCATCAATTGAATCAGAAAACGGTCCCCAAACATCACTATGAATTATACCAAATAAATTTTCAGATTTAGTCAAAGAAACACCAAAAGGCAACTTCGTAGATTTCGCAAAATGACACACATCACATAACCCACAAGTCTTAGACAACTTATGAAATAAATGTGACATAACTGAGTCTGAAGGGTGCGCAAGCCGATGATGCCACATGAAATTTTTACGATCACCAAGCAATTGTTGTCGCGGAGTAGTAGTTGAGCATACTGCTGGACTTGATGCAGCAGCCACCCCGTGGCTACTGAAGAAGACGTAGCTGCCGAAGACGACGCCGCAATTCCTGCTTCAACTAAGGAAGTCAAACACCCATGTGCAGATCCACTAATTGAAGCACAAGAAATTGCGGCTGGACTAAGACTTGCGGTTGAAGCAGAATTCACGGCTGGAGCAAAAATTCTGGTTGCATGAATTCCTGGGACTGAGTCAACAATTTCGGCTGCATGAATTTAGACTGGAGCAAAAATTCCCAACACGCCTGAAGCAAAATGCTGCTTAGCTACTGAATTATTGACAACCAAAGAATGACCAACCTGGTTCACAAATCCAGTGGCAGCAGTTCGTAATGCACTATCACTCCTCTGTTCTGACGGTAATGCTGAATTATTCAATACATTGGTTCCTGAAATAAAATAGTACAATCCATTTCTATGAAAACCCTCACCAATCCTCTTCTTGGTGAGGCGATCCCAAAAAAATACATGATCAACCGTAAAATAAACCTCGCAATCCAACGTAAAGATTAAACTCTGTACAGACAGTAGTTACAATGGAAAATCAGGAATATATAAAACATCAGAATTAACGGGGAAACCAACTGAATTTTGCCTTTGCCCTCAATTGTCACCCCCTTTCCATTGGCCACAGAAATCATAGTTGGAAAATCACATGAATGATAATCATGAATAGACGTACGACGGTTAGTGACACGGTCCGCCGCACCAGAATCTACCACCCAAACATTACACAAAGAATTAACGTGAAATGCAAAATTCAAAGCACGAGTAATACCTTGTGAATTCGGTATTTTAGAGGCATCAAGAAATTCCGGGAGATGACTTAAAAAAGCTGTGGAATTTTCTGACCCTTTAGAAACTGAACCACCCTGAGATGATTTTCCTTGTTTTTTTTGCAGAAATGCCACAAAGTCTGTCAAAAAACCAACAGGATTTGAAGACAAAGACTCCAGACTATGATTCACCATATTTGCCTTATGATCATGTCTACGGTCATTTCCTCGTTTGGTCTGGAATTTCGGCTTTTGCTCAGGATGAAGAGTCCAACAACGGTCCACTGTGTGACCAGACTCACCACAGTGGCTACACACACGCCCACCATTTTTGCTCTTCAGCCGGTCATCTTTGAGACCGTGATTCCCAGACTGTGAATGCGTAAGATACGCAACCTTGTTAGCCGACGAACCAATTCCAGATGGCACACCCTCTGGAGTCATTACTTTCTGCCGAACTTCCTCTCGTTGAATAGCAGCACAAATAACTTTCAACAAAGGCAACTCGTCAGTCATGAGAATATTCCGCCAAAAATCTTCAAACTCAGAACCCAAACTTGCAAGCAACTGAAACACACGATCTTCTTCTGTGCGTTTCTTTAAAATTCCAGCATCCACACAATGAGGACGATAAACGTCCAATTCATTCCATAAATTTTTTAGCCTTGATAGAACAGTAACAAAGGACCTTCCATCCTAACGCGTTCCAGTAATCTCTTGCTGGATTTGAAAAATACGCGCGGCGTTATTTTGGTTGCCATACATGTCGGACACAGCTTCCCACATTTCGAATGACGTCTCATAGTAACTGAAAAAATCCGCTACTTTAGGCTCCATAGAATGCAACAGCCAAGACATGACCATTTGATCCTTCGACACCCATGATTCATACTCTTCTGCTTCAGAATCAGGTGCCGGCTCCTTGCCTTTGATAAAGCCTAACTTCGATCGTCCTCCAAGTGCAATACGAACCGCCCGGGACCATGGCAAGAAATTAAATTCATTTAGAAGAATTGTAGTCAATCTCTGGTAAGAATGAGTTTCATTCTCTCGACCACTGCTAGGAAGCTCAAACCCAGCATTTTGACCACTCATCACTCAAGAACACTAATGAATAGAAACCAAAAAAAGAAGAAAAAAAACAGACACAGTCTAAGATCACTGCTCTGATACCATGAAGAACGAAATATTGTGTGAAACAAGACTTAACATTTCTTGTATTCCAAACTCATAATCAGTAGTGTACATGCAGCCTAGTTTTTATAATACAAATTAACCGATTCTAGTAAGATAAAATGATAAGATAATTAGAGATAAGTATGATCTCTAATATCTCTAAGATATAGTATATCCTAACTACAAAATATACACTAGTACACGTGTGATAATCTACACTTATTTTTAAAAAATTTGGATAGAATTTAGAACAATTTTGAAAATAGAAAACGAAAAATATGAATGCTATTAATTTTTTCATAACCTTAACATCTAATACGATTTATTTAAATCAAATTATTTATTTCTACAACAAATATTAGCCACTTAGTCAGACAAAAAAATCAAAATAAATAAAAAAAATTACAGATCCGTTGTTTCAGTTACAGTTACAGTACTCAATAAAATTAAAAAATATGCATCTATTAATTATTGTAAAAAAAATAAATTTTAAGTTATAAACATAAATAAATATTTATAAAATTAATAGCATAAAAATAAGTACTATTTGATCTTATAATTATTTCGAAACAAAACTTTTATAAAATCGTTTAATTAGAAATGAAGATTTAGTTGTGATTGATGAAAATAAAAAAGTTAAAATTCATATCAAATAAATAAACGTACTTACTAAAGGAAGGAAGAAAATAATATAAGCTAAAAGTATCTAAGGAAACACCAGCCGCCGACCAAGCTATACCCTCCGTTTTTAATTATGTATGACTTTAAAAATTTTTTCCCCAATAATAATGAGAATGTCAACCACTAAACAATCTCATTCTTATCTTTCCCTCTGTCTTTTAGAATTTTAAAGTAATAATTATTAATTTTTTTTACTCTATCCCTTTTAGTTTTCTTTTTCTCAATATACTTTAGGGTAAATACAGAGATAATTTTATAGTAGAATTTTATTTGAGGTCAAATTGCAATTTTGGTTAATTATAATAGTACTTGTACCACTTTTGATTCGATTTAATTTTACATGGACATTTTTAGTCTTCTAACTTTTTTTATTAATATTTTCAGTTATTTTTTATGAAAATATCCTTTAATTAACAATTGACTAACTCTCAAAACCCTTTGCTAACGGTTTGATCACCTCAATTAATTTTACGGGGACACTTTTAGTCCCATAATTTTTTTATTAGCATTTTCACTCATTTTTTTGAAAATACCCTTTGACTAATGATTGACTAACTCTCAAAACCCTTTGACTAAAGGTTTGACCACCACCGTCGTCGCTGTTGCTACCGAAACCTCTATCGTTGCCACCATCCTACCGCCACCACCACTGCCGCCGACTCACCACCACCACCACCTCGCCACCATCACTACTATCGGAAAAACTTTTACAAACCCGTCCTGTACTCACTACCCGCCTTTTCGCTCCTTCTCCACAGCCGATAAAAAGGAGTGAACAAACGGCGGTGGTTAGCGGAGAGAGACAGTGGTGATGGTGGGCGATTGAGGGAGGCCAATAGTGGTCAGGGTGGTGGTGGCGGTGGGGCGATGGTAGCAGGGCGGTGGCAGTAGCGGGGGCGGGGTAGAGGTGTCATGGCGACAACGACGACGGGGTGGGTCAAATCATTAGTCAAAGGTTTTTGAGAGTTAGTAACCATTAATCAAAGGGTATTTTTGTCAAAAAATGACTGAAAATGCAAATAAAAGAAGTTAGGGGACTAAAAGTGTCCCCGTAAAATTAATTGAGGGTGGTCAAACAGTTAGTCAAAGGGTTTTGAGGGTTAATCAACTGTTAGTCAAAGTGTATTTTCGTCAAAAAAGAATGAAAATGCTAATAAAAAAAGTCAGGGGACTAAAAGTGTCCCCGTAAAATTTATTGGGACAAAAAGTTATACAAGGTCTATTATAAGGGATCAAAATTGCAATTTGGCCTTTATTTAATTGTGAGTAAATAAGTTTAAAGAGGGAAGTGAAAGTAAAAAAGTTAAATATTAATTACCTTCCTTCATAACCGTATAAATTATAATCATTTATTAGACACATATATTAAGAAAATAATCATTTATTACATATTTTCACAAATTTAAATTATAATCAGGTTATACCCTATTTAATCCATTTATTGGTAATGGCCTTTAGAAACAATTTTTAATTCATTTTTTAGTAATAAAGAGAGAAATTGAGAAAAATTCTTATCGTAATGAAAATGAGTTATTGTGTTAATTAATTAAAAATAAATAAATAAAAATAATTATTTATTTCCGTGAACAAAACAATCCCAAAATAATAAAAAAAAAGGATCTTACTATTTATAGCACAAATTTACTATTTGAAGCACAAAAAAATGAAATGACAAAAATGCCCTTAATATATGAATAAGTAATATACTTCACAAAATTCAAAAAACATCTCAAAACATACAAAACTCCCTCAAAAATCTTACGAAAGCCTTCCAAATCATTCAAAAAACGTTCAAAATCGTAGAAACAAATTCAAACACATATTTCATTCAAGTTGGGATAGAGTCTACTTCAAAATTTACGCAAAAATGATACGAATTTAATAGTTTTGTATTGTTTTTATCATGCTGCAAAAAAAATCGCACATGTTTTGCAATTTTATTTAGTAAAATCGCCCTTAATTGGCGAGACTGTACTAAAAAATCGCCCAGTGTTGGCGATTTTTTATACAAATTTTGCCAATTATAGGCGATAAAAATCGCATGCAATGTGCGATTTTCACTGGAAAAATCGCACATTGCTGGCGATTTTTAAAATCGCCAACACGATTTTTCACTGGAAAAATCGCACATTTTTGGTGATTTTTCCTTAAAAAGGCGATTTTTCAGCAAAAATTCCCTCATTGCAGGCGATTTTTCATGGAAATCTTGCACATTGTGCACGGGATTTATTTAAAAAATCACACTTGATGTGCGATTTTTTTTATGAAAATAACGTATTTGCTCCAATTTTTGAAAATTATATATTTTGTATGGTTTGTAATTGTTTATGTAATTACTTATTATTAGTTTGAATTTGATTAATGACATAGGATCCAAATGGATTGCCCGACCTTCAGAGGGATATGAGTCATGATTTTAAGTGTCCTGGCTTTTTTACTACTGAAGAAGCAGCGTACACTTATTATTCAGATTTGGCTCTTACATTTCGTTTCGAGCTAATTAAAGTAGGGAAGGGTAATAATGGAAAATTGGTCACATATCGTTGCAACAGATTCAGAGATTCGGTTGAACAAGAGCCTCCCCCACAACAGAGGAAGAACACCAAACGGCAAGGGTGTAAGTGTATGTTCAAGTTTTATTGCAAGGAGGTGAGGGATAATGGTTAGTGGGTCAAAGTTACACCAGGTGCGAAATCAATGCACAATCACACTGCTATAGTGTATCCAGAGGGTCACAGACAGTTCAGTCGGTTGAGTGATGATGCAAGGCAGGTTGCTAGAACTTTGAACAATGCAAATATGAAGCCAAAGCTGATTCAGAATCACCTTGCTGAGACGCATCCTGCAGATAATGTGACAGTCAGGCAGCTAAACAATCTTAAATCTGATGACAGGGAGGCAAAATTTGAAGGCAGAAATATTGGGCAGCAGTTTGTGCATTACGCCAAGGAGAAGCATTATTATGTTAAAGTTTTGACAGAAGAGGGCACAGATGTGATTACACATGCATTCATAGCGCATCCAATGTCAATTCAGTTGTTGAATAGATATTATTGGGTGATTGTGGTGGATGCAACATACAAGACCAACAAGTACAAGATGCCACTCTTTCAGATAATTGGTATGACTCCTTCCAATAAGAATTTTAATATTGCTTGTGCCCTTTTGAGAGATGAGAAAAAAATTACTTATGATTTGGTGTTTGAGCAGTTGAGAGAGTTGTTGGATGTTGAAAATTTTCCTAGTGCTATTGTTTCTGATCGAGAGATGGGTTTGATGGATCCTATACGTGATCATTTTCCGAGATCACACCACCTGTTATGTTTGTGGCATATCGACCGTGATGTCGATAATCAGCTGAAAAAGCTTGTTGGTGAGGGTAACAGGAAAAAAACAATAAAAAAGCTTTGGAAGGCAATTGTTAATGCGCCAACCATTGAAGAGTATGAAATGTTACTGAAGCTGCTGAAGGATAGTTACTCTATGGTTGCGCCGTCTGTTGTTGTATATTTGGAGAGGACATGGCTGGTCTACAAAGAGATGTTTTGTAGGGCTTGGACAAACAAAATTCTGCATTTTGGCAACACTAGTAGTAACAGAGTGGAGAGTACTCATGCTGCACTTAAGGATTGGATGAATGCTGGCACCCATTCACTTGACACGCTGTTTGGTGTGATTGACGACCATGTCAATTACCAGCTATCACAGATAAGGTAAATTTATTACTTATTTTAATTCGCTACTTACTTTATTTATTTAAATTATGCACTCATAACTTGATTGTTTAACATGATTCAATACTTAATTTATTAATTTAATACATGTACGTTTTACTTTATTAATGTATTTTTTAGGGAAACGCTTGAGGCATACATTTCCAAGAAAGCAACCGCTATGCTGTGTTTTCCGTATGAATTATTGAATGGTCACCATTGTTTGGAGTTGATCAGTGAACAAGTTGAAAGGATTAGTAAGTTGGGCAATGACTTGTTTGAGCGATGTGGGTGTGTCTGCAAGGCTACACATGGGATTCCTTGTGCATGTGAAATTTGGAAGTTGAAGGAATCTCATGACACGATCACTGTTGAAATGGTGCACGAGTTTTGGAAGAGATTGACGATTGAGACATCTGAAGTGGGTTCGAACACAATTTCTGAGGAACTTAGGTATAATTTATATTAAGTATGTTATTTTACGATGTTATGCTAATTTACATATATTTTCGCGTATAACTTTTATATGGTTTAATTAATTTTTTTAACAGATTCTTCCGCGAGGAAATCGTTCCTAGATTCGAGAGCAGTCCACGCGTGGTCATGCGTGATCTGATTGTCAAGATGAATGCGTCACTGAATTCTGACAATTCAAGTGTGTTTGAGCCAGCTATTTTGTCAACATCAAGGGGTCGCCCAAGATTACATCCATAGTGCCCGTCGCCAAAAGCGAACGCCTCGTGAACACGTAATCAGAGAGTACCCCACCATCTGTGTGATTCACCAACCAATCCCCATCCCTCTCTGACACCTGCAACAGATCTCTGCATAGTCCCCACATCACATTCTTGTCAGTACGATCAGCGGCCATACTGCCATCTACGGGGATACGAAGTATCTCCCACACATCGTGCAGGAGAATACTCATCTCACCGACAGGGAGATGAAACGTGTTCGTATCGGGCTGCCAACGCTCAACGAATGCACAAATAAGTGGCGCATCAATGGACGTGTGCATGATAGAGGGCAAGTGAGCTAGACCAGTCCCCCTCAACAATGTCTGACAGTCGTCAGGCATGGCGACAAACCAAGAAACTAGTCGCTCACAAACCCCTGCCCTATTGTGGCATCGCAAGGGCGCCCTAGGTGGTAAAGCCTCATCACCATCCTCCCCGTCCTGTCTATACCTATAGGCCACATGGCCCTTCCAACTAGGAATAACCGACCCATCAATAGGACCACCAGTGCACGGCTCAGTCACAATCCAAGACGTGTCATTCCTCCCACGCTTATTTGTAACTAATTTCAAAAATTATTTATTATAAATAAACTTATTTAACAAAAATAATTAAAAAATCAATAATTGAATTCAAATAGCAACACATAATCATATAATCAAATTACATAAATAATAACATTCACTTATATAATTCAAATATCAACACATAATCGTATATTCAAATTACATCAATAATAACATTCACTAATATAATTCAAATAACAACACATAATCATATAATCAAATTACATAAATAATAACATTCACTTATATAATTCAAATATCAACACATAATGATATATTCAAATTACATAAATAATAACATTCACTAATATAATTCAAATAACAACACATAATCATATAATCATATAAGAGAAATAAATAAATATACATGATATTAGTCGTAAATTTAAAACTGACCTCGTGGGGGCTGCTCATCGCGTCCTGAGGATGACGGAAACTCCTCTCCGCCAATGAAAGGCTGGTCCTCCATGTCGCTGTCCTCATCTACCAGCCCATGCATAGGGATACCTCTCCCTGCTTTCTTCTTCCTATAAGAAGCTGTGGGCTGCTGTCGCGGGAGAGACTTCCCCGCAACCTACATTAAATTTCATTAAAACAACATTAAAACTACGAATAATAATTAAAAACATGACAAATATTAATCATATTTAAAATTAATTAAAAATGAACATAAAATAATAATTTTGGATGTGCGATTTTGTTAGAGAAAATCGCACAAGAGGTGCGATTTTTCCCAACAAAATGCCTGGAAAAATCGCACCTGATGTGCGATTTTTCCCCACAAAATCGCACCTCTTCTGCGATTTTGTTGGTGCGATTTTTACAAACAAAATCTCATATCTATACGATTTCCTACGCGATTTTCCAACAATTTAAACGAAATAATACGATTTTTACCTTGCTGTACAAGCCTTTCCCCCTCCCGGGAGCCCGTGGTGGTTGAGAGCCGCCTGCGTCCATTTTGCGATTTTTTGTAATTTTTTGGATGGTCTGAGAGATTTTTGCTTAGAAAATCTGAAATGAAGTTTGATTTTGTAAGGTTTGCAAGACAATCATATAAACATACAAATAGGAAAAAATCGCACCTACTTTCCAATTTTTAGCACAAAAATCGGATGGGATTTACGAAATTCGATTTTTGGGAGAAAAATTGGATGTGATGTGCGATTTTTCCCCTAAAAATTGGATAAGTGGGGCGATTTTTTGCCCCAGTTTCGCGTATTGTTGGTGATTTTTCGCTTGTATTTCGCATATTGGGTCCGATTTTTTGTCCTGAAATCGCAAATTACAAGCAATTTTTCATTATAATTTCACATTTTCTGTTTTTAAAGGCATTTTAAGTATTTCATCAATTTTTTTGTATTACAAATAGTAAATTTACGTTACAAATAGCAGCCCAGTACAAAAAACCACCTCTATGAATCGGGCATATAATAACTAGTGGAGCAACTTGAAGGATTCCATTCTAGGGACATGGGACTCCCTATCATGGGTTCTTTGTCGGGGCACTATGGACCCCAAAGCCGGGTTCGAAAGTTGAGCTTCCCCAATTATTACTATATCACTCCCCTTGCTACGCTACTTCACAACTGTAAAACCTAAAAGTATATTTTTATTATTAAATTTAAAAAATAAATAATGACAATTTAATAATTTTTACAATTAAAATAAAAATTTTTCATATAATATAATCACTCATTTTTTAAATTTTGTAATACAAATGTACATTTAGGTTGTATGTATAATTTGCTGCTCTTCTACTGTTGTTTACTTGCTAACGCCGTCAACGACATCATCTAATTTCACATTATTATTATAAGTGAAATTATTATTATACTTAGTAAGTGACTTATATATAAGTTTTAATTTCATAAATTATTAATAAATTAAATTAATTATTTTAAACTAATAAAAACAAATTTTGATGATGTCAAAACAGACCATAGTCTAAAAATTAAGTGTTATACGAGGGATAATGAGAAAAGCCGCCTCTAGAGTCACAATCCTGTCCTTCCTATAGAGAATCTAAAGAACGAGTACAAATAATGCTTTAAAAAAATAGGAGATGAAAAAGAAAGGATTCTTAACAACAAAACCGACAGTGCATTAGAGGAATCTAAACAGGAAAATAAAATAATGCAAATAATGCAGGTGAATGACGTTACTTAGGTCCCGATGAGGAGACAAATGACCAGATGATTTATGTGGACAATCTCCGACCAAGTACTCTAAAATATAATACAATTTATCTAAAATTCAATATTTATAATATTTTATAATAATTATACTTTAACTTAATAACTCTATCTTTTATTTAAAAATAATATTTTATTTAAATTTATTTTTATTTTTATTATTCTATCACTATAAGTTTTTACTCATTTACATTATATTTTTTATAAATATATCTATATTTATAAATTTAGTAATTTAGTTTTAAATTATATTTTTATTAATTAATAATAAAAATAATTTTTAGAAAATTAAGTATAATAATAATAATAATGAACGTATGAATATACATATATTTCATTTTATTTTTTTTTAAATTCAATGTTGAATAATTTTATATTTATTTTATTATTTATTAAAGTAATGATAAAAATTCGAGAATTTTGAATTATATAATTAAATAAAAAATTTTAATTATACATTAATTATTAATATTAAATATATGCTAATAAAATAATTTTATTAGTGTTAAATTAAAATAAAATGAATAAATTAATAAAAAGAAAAGGAAAAAAAGAAAAAAAATAAAGTTAAAAAAATGAAGTTGCAAAAAACTATTTTAAAAAAATGCCAATGCTACAGTACTGCATTTGTCTTTTCCATACGCTAAACATAAACTATATACTCATTTCTCTCTCTATACGATAAAATAGCTTTTAATAATAAATTTAGGTAAAATTGAATTTTCCTGTACCGTTGGAGTTGCTGTTACCAACAACTTTTAATTATATTGTCAATATTAGAAAAAACTAATTAATAGTAGTTTTTTTTATTCTCTTAATCCCATTAATTTACTACTGTTTCTATCTCGTAAAAATAATTATGTTCGAATAATATATAACTTTTTATTTTCTTATAAAATATAATTCAGTAAAATGTTTATTATTAAATTTTTGTACTTGTAACTTTTTTTAATTGTAAACAATATATAATCATGTTTCATTTAGATGTAAAAAGATATTATTAGAAAAAAATATATAATAATTAGAGTATTTTTGTGGGATAAACTATTATTGAAATAAAATTATTATTATGGGGATGGGAGAGAATATTACTTATATTAAATGATACCCAAATTCTACTCTTAGGGGGGTGTTTGGTTGAACTCACGGGATTCGGAATCGGTATGAGTTTAATTTAAGTCAGAATGAGATTTAGTTTTTTTTTTTTATATAACAGTTCCATTGGCCAAAAAGGCTCAATGAAACCG
The DNA here is from genome assembly GCA_030378225.1 of Knoxia roxburghii. Taxonomy (NCBI): domain Eukaryota; kingdom Viridiplantae; phylum Streptophyta; class Magnoliopsida; order Gentianales; family Rubiaceae; genus Knoxia; species Knoxia roxburghii. The sequence goes on along the minus strand of CM059422.1, from coordinate 39,728,981 downwards.
ACTGGGAATACTCCCTTCCATATATTCCACCAAAAACGAAGGTTCAGTACAAGGCCAAATATTGCCTCAGCCTGCATTAACCCCTATCAACTTATGGACAAAAGAAAAGGGGTTTGTTAGATATGTACTTCTACCATTATCTAAATTTCTACCTTTCTACTACACTAGTTAATTCATTACTTTATCTTTAAAGCGCAAAGTCGGTGTGGAGTTTGCATCTAAAGCGATGAGACCTCGCAGTCTGGCAGGAGTTTCACTGATGTTTCTGAAAATAATTGAGATTTAGTTTAAGTCGGAATGAATATGAGTTTAAGAATTTGAATAAGTATAATAAAAGTTGTTTGGTTTGCAAGTGAATTTGATGTTATTATGATTTAAAATCTTGTAAAATTACTCATTTATCTTTAGCTAAAATTTATTTTAAAAAAAAACATTTCTGAAACCCTAGCAAATTCATTCTTCTGCCGCCTTCCCTTCCCTTCCCTTCCTTCTCTTCTTATCTCTCCCGGTCACTTGCACCTCCAAAATTTTCAAACCCTAGCAATTCATCTCTCCCCTTCCCCTGTTCATGTTCCCCCACTGCTGCCGCCGAGTTTCTCTCTCCCTGGCACCTCCCCTTCCCTCTTCCCTCTCCTCTCTCCCCAGTCACCTTCACCAATTGCCACCCACCCTTCTCTTCCCTTCTCTCTCCCCGCCGCCCTTCCCCCTTCTCTTCCCTCTCCCTGGTTACTTTCCTCCGATGCTACCACCACCGATCGCATCACCAGACGACCACCACCAGCCGTTCCATGTGTTTTCTCATTTGAAAGGGCATCTGGAGGGAAAAAAAAAAAAATAAAGGGAAAGCTAGGGAATGAGATTTGAAAACCACCCCCACCCCAGGTTTGCTCGACCCCATTTTCAAGGATTTTATTTTCATTCCTCCATCCCCAATCTTTTCAACCAAACATAAGATATGGGCTGGGAATCAATTTTGATACCCATTCTCCATTCCAAATTAACCAAACCAAACGCCCCTTAGTTTAATGACTATAGGTCAATCCCTATATTGTAATACTAAAACTACATTGCAGGATAGTGCATTGACAAATCACATGATTATATTGGTTAGCTAAAAAAATTATGGTCATTCAGGATGAGCATAATACTATAGTAATTATAAATTCTATACATTGGAACTATAGTATAATTTGCCACATAGTTAGGAAAAAATACTCAAAAAAAAATCAACATAATTATAATAATTTACGTAAATTTTTAATTGAAATTATTGGCACAGGGGAGTTGTGGTTGCAGAATACACCATTGACAAATGACAAAATTGTATTGGTTATAGAGAAAAATAATAAGTTTGGACTTACAATATTAAAATAATTATAAAGTCTATACGATTTATTATCTTGTATGATAATTTATGATCTATGATATAAAGCACCAAAATTTTTACTAGGTTGAGCTCTGTGGCATTATAAGTATCCCATGCATCTCGGGATCTTCTCTGCAAACCATAACACTAAAAGTCAAAAGTGAATTATACATGCCCACAAAAAAAACTGAAGAACCCAAGAAAGGGAAATTCTATACTAATATGGGGAGAAGCCCATGTTGCAGCAAGGAAGGATTGAACAGAGGAACATGGACTTCTTCAGAAGATAAAATCTTATCAGAGTACATTCATGCCCACGGTGAAGGAAGATGGCGGAGCCTCCCTCAAAGAGCAGGTCCCTTTAATTTTGCATTGTATTTTGATGAAATTAAGTAGTAATTATTGAATGAATTTCAGCCCTCTCGGATTATTAACTTATTTAGTAAGTAATAATATTATTATGGGAATATTTATACTGGAGCAGGACTTAAAAGATGTGGGAAGAGTTGCAGACTTAGATGGCTGAACTATCTGAGCCCTGATATTAAGAGAGGAAACATAAGTGAAGATGAAGAGGACCTCATCATCCGACTTCACAAACTCCTCGGCAACAGGTACTACTTAATTTAGTGGCGTATCTAAAAATTTTGGGATGATGGTGCTAATTTGAGAGAAAAAATAGGGAATGGATGATGAAGAAAGAAGGAATAATTTGGAGAGAAGAATGTGTACAAGAGAATTTTAAGAGGGATAGCGGAATACCAGACATGAGGGTGCTGTTGCACCATTTTGCTCTATGTTAGTTCCGCCACTAACTTAATTCCATTCAAATTGATCAATGCAGTGCATATATCCATTTAATTTACAGTTTTTGTGGCTGATCATGGCAGATGGTCACTGATTGCTGGAAGGTTACCAGGACGAACAGACAATGAGATAAAAAACTACTGGAACACTACCATGTCCAAGAAAAATAATCAAAGAATCAATAATAGTATTGCCTCCTCCACCAAGAAATGGAGAAAAAACAAATCTTCTTCAATGAAGAAGAAGGAGGTCGCGGAGGCGCAATCACCGCCCTACTCATCAGGGATATCAGTTCCAGTTCATCATGATGATGAAAATGAAAGATGTAATACTAATAATGGCACTGGATCTTGCAGCAGCAGAGTCATCCGGGCAAAGACCACCAGGTGTACTAAAGTTCTCATTCCTCCACATTTACAAACTTCCCCGCAGCCACCGGGAATTATGTCTTACCCAGCTGCCGCCGCCGCCACCAATCCATCTCCTTCTTCTCCTCCTTTCTGGGAAGATTTTAAATTTGATGACAAGTTCTTCAGTGATTTTCTGAATGACGATGATGATGGTGGTCATAATATCAACAAGGAATTTGCGTTTCTCGATGATCTAATTGGAACGCAGAGTGGTAGTATCAACGAGGTGGATAACGCATTTTTCTCTGAGTTTACGAATGGCCATTCACTGGATCTGATCGTTGAACCTTTCCTTGATCCTGTCTTGTTGGAACAGCTAAATTGAATAGTTTTTTGTTTAGCTGGTGGGTTCATTCTTAAATATTGTTTTTTTTTTTCTTTTGTTATTTTATGTCTCATGAATTACTATTTGGCTCTCCATATCTTATCAAAATATCTTTATTATTTTTAAAATTAAAAAATAATAAAAACATTTTGATAAAAATGGATAACCATAAATAAAAAAACAAGAAGGGTATTAAGATAAGATTAAGTCTTTATTAGTATTGCGGTACATGCCTCCCACGTAGAATTAGGGCTGACAATTCGTTTCGAGTTCGTGTTACCGTGTTTGGGTTGGCGTGTCGAGAAATCTCCAACCCTAACCCGACCCATTTAATGAATCGTGTCGAAAACTTCAACCCTAACCCGACCCATTTATAATCGTGTCGACCCGAACCTAACCCGCGTAACCCGTTTAACTAAACAAGTCAAGTCAACCACCTGGTCACCCATAGATTTTAAGATCGAGATCCCATGCAGAATCGTTTTGTAATTAAATGTAAAAACACGCAACATATATTTCATACATATTATGAACGTTTTTGTTGTATGATATGATTTTTTTTTATTCTTGATCTGATATCTATAGTCTGTTGATTTGATGTCAAGTATTCTATGATCTGATGTCTATACAATCATGATGTGATCTCCCTTGTTAAGTATGTTTTAGTTATATTGTATGATTTCTTTTATATTCTTGATCTGATATCTATAGTCTGTTGATCTGATGTCTAGTATTCGCTGATCTGATGTCTATATAATCCTTATGTGATCTCCCTTGTTAAGTATGTTTTAGTTCTATTGTATGATTTCTTTTATATTCTTGATCTGATATCTATAGTCTGTTGATCTGATGTCTAGTATTCGCTGATCTGATGTCTATATAATTCTGATGTGATCTCCCTTGTTAAGTATGTTTTAGTTCTATTGTATGATTTCTTTTATATTCTTGATCTGATATCTATAGTCTGTTGATCTAATGTCAAGTATTCGCTGATCTGATGTCTATATAATCCTGATGTGATCTCCCTTGTTAAGTATGTTTTAGTTCTACTGTATGATTTCTTTTATATTCTTGATCTGATATCTATAGTCTGTTGATCTGATGTCTAGTATTCTCTGATCTGATGTCTATATAATCCTGATCTGATCTCCCTTGTTAAGTATGTTTTAATTCTATTGTATGATTTCTTTTATATTCTTGATCTGATATCTATAATCTGTTGATCTGATGTCTATTATTCTCTGATCTGATGTCTATATAATCCTGATCTGATCTCCCTTGTTAAGTATGTTTTAATTCTATTGTATGATTTCTTTTATATTTTTGATCTGATATCTATAATCTGTTGATCTGATATCTACTGTATTATTATTTTTTAAAAAAAATTTCGTTCATAATATGTATCATAATATCTAAAATTATTTAATTATAAAACAAACCCGACCCGACCCGTTTACTTAATCGTGTCAAAAAACTCAATCATAACTCGCTTTTTTTTCGTGTCGTGTTTGTGTTATGTTATCGTGTCGTGTCAGAAATTGTCAGCCCTACGTAGAATAATTTGGTTAGCCTATGTCAATAATCTTTAAGGGTTTAAAGTTTTAGTTGAAAGGTTTGAGCATATATCATCCAATAACCGTTATGAGCTCACCCTCTCACTAGTAGTTACCCAATCATGCATGCATACTTTGTATTATTGAATATACATGTGTATATGTATAGTATTTGGTTGTGATCTCTATGATTCTTAAAATTAATTTATTGTGTTGTTTTAATTTAAAAAAATCAATATATTATTTTGGAACGGGCGAATATTTTTTAAAAAATTTCGACTTCCGTTCGAACAATCTTGCGGTTCCTTGATTTTGATGACGGTAGAGAACGGTGGAGATTCTTTCATTTGCCTCAGTATCATCTGCGTTCACCGTCATGAGCTTACTTCTAAAGTAGGGTTTATCAAATTCTTGTTTAAGGTTTATTAATTTACATTCTGCGAGCACGATAATTAAGTAGTACACTGTATATAAGCCAATGAATTTTGCTTTCCCGAAAAACAGAAGAAAAAAAATTCTAGTTATTGAACCCAAATGAAAGTATAACCTACACTACAAGAAAATTTTCAATTACCCATTAAAATTGCCCATTACTATGATTTCATGTGTAAATACCCAAAACTTACACATGAAATTCCCATAAATAGAGCAAAAAATGTCATCTATTTTTTTCCCATTAGATACCCATAAGTTTCCCATAAAATTTTCCAAACTATAAAATCTTTTGGCTAATACTTGGGAAAATTTAAGAGGGAAACTCTCCCTCCAATTATTACCCAAAAATTACCCATATATTATGTTTAAGGGAAAATTCTATTGGGTAATACTTGGGAAAATTTATGAAGCAAACTCTCCCTCCAATTATTACCCAAAAATTACCCATATATTGTGTTTATGGGAAATTTTCATTGAGTAATACCTGGGTAAATTTAGGAAGGGGAAACTTTCAAATATTACCCATTGTAATGAGTAAATTATAAATCACTTTAACCACCCATTGATTACCCATTAACTAGCCATTCCGTGAGTTGGGAGGATTTAATTGAGGGTTTGGAGACCATTGGTCTTAAAAACATGAACATTAGAAGTTGAGGAACTATAGGATAAATTCTGGAAAGCGGTAAAAAACCCTTTTTCTTCCCTTGTTCTTCACCCCCGCCAAAGCATTATTTCTTTTCCTTAGGTTTTCTTCCACCACCATGAGGCAGCCACCGAGCCACCATTCCAGTCATCCCCTTCCTCAATTTTTCATCTCTTTCACTTGATCTATCAACCCTCAAGTTAGATTTAGCTAAAATTGGTTCTCTACTTGAACCCTTGTTAGCTGATAGGCCTTCAAGCTTCATATTGGGGGAAAAAATTTCAACTCTGGCTCCGGCGACTTGCAGTGACTTTCAGCGTGAAGTAGCTTCTGTAGATAGTTCCCCTAAACTCCCATATACCTTTAGAGACTCCAATTCCAACTCAATCAAAGTGGGTATTCACAACCCCTTCTTGGGTCTTCATTCGGGTCGGCAGTTCTGCCACCACTCCAGCCGCTCTTGGCCTCGATTCCAGCTAGCAATCCCCTCCTTTAGCATCCTTCAAGCTCTAGGAAGCATCTATACCAGCCCAAGAGCTCAAAATCCAACTCCTGGAATTTTGGGAATTTCAAAGGTGAGTTCGGTCGTTCATGTAAAACTCAATCTCTAGCTTAATTTACATTAGTTATTGACCTTCCTAAATTCATTTTAACTAGCCAGAAACTCAATCAAACATTGGAAATAATTTTAGGAGGATTCAAAAGTTGAATTCCAATTTTCAAGCCGAGATGAAGCTTCGGCCATTCAAGGATTTTTCCAGTTTCTAGCTTAGCTAAATTGGTTATTATCCTTCCTAACTTCAATTTAGTTGATTAGGAATTAGGTAGCAGTGGAAGTAATTTTTGGATGGTTGTCATGGTGATATAATTATTGGGCAGCAAAGAGTCTTCAGGCCGAGAGGAGAAAACGAGGAGTCTAAGCTTCAATCAATTGATTATTTCAAATTAAGGTAAGTAGGTTTCTTATTAAATTATTGTATTAGAATAGTGAATTTTGTAAGTGTTCTGACCCGACTCACCTTTTTTTTTTCAGGTGTTGATGTCAAAAAGAATGTCATTGTTACCATATCTTCTGACAAAGGTCTTTGTGATGGGATTAATTTCACGTCTGTGGAGATAAGCAGGGTTCATTTCAAGTTGAATTCTGGTATGATTCAAAAGGTTGTGGTATTTTTTCAAAAATTTTTGGTTTCTGGTTACCTTTTAATATTAAATCAACCTGATAGGACTTGAAAAGGAAACTAAGTATGTTATTGTTTGAGAAAAAGCCAAGGCACAGCTGATTAGAGACTCAAGGAAAGCTATTGATCTGTCCTTTACCGAGTTGCAGAAAAATCCTCTTAACTTCACCCAGGTTAGGTAACTTAACTTTTTGTGAAATGTTATCCCACATTTTAATGCATATGCTTGTGTTGCATGAGAAACTAAGTTAATATTTAACTTAATAACTATAAAATTCTGTGTTACATATTAGTTAACTCGTATTTGTGAATGACAGTGCATTTTGGCCCCTTGTTTCCTTGACTCAAGGTTATTGAAATTTGAATAGAAATAGAATGAGTTTCATCAACTTTTTGTCATTGTGGCTGAAATTCTTCATTATATATTTGAGGCTGCATAATGAGGAGGAGCAAATTGATCCCCTTTTTTTAAATTCCCACATATAGCTTTTGTGTAATTCAAAATGCAAAATTCATAGCTGTAAAGAATCATCTGCATTGCCATAGTTCTGATCAATACTTGGTATTTTGTAGACATTCTATAAATATGATGTATGGGAAAATTATTAAGTTGAAAAACTTATGGTAATAAAACTTTCAATGATATTTATTTGAAAGGATAGTGTAAGCTTAGTTTGTATTATCTCCATTGCAGGAGATAGGAAAAAGATATTTGATCAACCTTGATACATATTAGTTTGCAACTAATCTTGATTCAAAATTTTCTTTACAGGTCTCTGTGCTTGCAGATGACATTTTGAAGAATGTACAATTTGATGCATTGAGAATTATTTTCAACAAGTTCCAGTCAGTCGTCTCTTTCCTTCCAACTATAGCTATAGTGATATCGCCTGAGATACAGTATTAAACCATACTGGTCATGGAACTTGTTACAATACCAGGATTCAGTACTCAGCAATGATGCATTGTAGGTTGTTTGAGAGAATCTGAGTCTGGGGGAAAGCTTGGGCAATTGGATTCATATGAGATTGAAGTGCTGAGACAAAGGGAGAAGTGCTTCAGAACCTTGCAGAATTCCAGTTTGCCTGTAAAAAAAAAAAAGCAATGGCAAGCATTTGAAGGATATTCACTTATGTTAATCTTAGTAGACTAGTTTGTTTCAAAATTGATGTAGTTACTTGTGTTATTTGAAGGATACCCACGTTTGTGGACATATGTATTATTTTTGTATAAATTATGTTAATTAATTGGTATATATTTTTTTTTATAATGGGTTAATTATATTTTGAAAGTTCTAATTTGTGCATATTTTATTTTGGGTATGAAATTGAATAGAATATATCTATTTAATAAATTGTAGTTTATTTTTCGAATTAAATCCAAATAATTATTTAAAAAATTATTAATTTATATATTTACCCAAGAATCACTGATAACCAATGATTTTTTGAATTATTATTGTGAAAAATAAATAGTCATACATTACCCATGAAAATTTAATGGCTAAAATTACCCATGACATTTCCCATGAGGTTTGTGATGGGTACTGTATAGGCACCAACTCAACCTTCCCAAATATTTACCCATGATATTTATAATATTAGCCATTGATTTTGTCCTGGGTAAATTACCCATGAATGAGAGTTTTTTGGGTAAAAAATTTACCCACGGAGCTTTTAGCAAGGTACCCAAAAATATGGGTAAATTATGGGTAATTACCTGTTACCCATGAAATTTGGTCATTTTTTCCATAAAATTGTCCCTGGCTAATATTTGGTGCGTCATAGCATCATCCATTATTGGTGCGTCATAGCATCATCAGTTGCATCAGCATTCATTATTGGTGCAATATCATCATCCATTATTGGTGCGTCATAGCATCATCAGTTGCATCAGCATTCATTATTGGTGCAATATCATCATCCTCTGCGTCATCCTCCATTATGGCGCAATAATATTATCTTTTACATCAGCACTGACGTCAGATCACATCTCCATTTTTGCTTTGCCTTTATCTTTTGTTGAGGAAGATGCTTCTTCTGTCTTTTTAGACATATTTTCCACCAGGGTATCTTTGATGGCTTCAAAAATATCATCAATTATCACATCATCTGTGGCATCTGGTACTGATGTCATGGTCGAGTCTGATTTAGTAGATTTATTCTCTTCAAATTGAGACATCAAATCTTTTTTCATTGTATCAACATAAGCCGCAATCATTTGTTGCTTGGTTAAATTGGCTGATCTCATTTTGAACTTCTTAGTGATATAATCAAAAGGAGATGGAGTCTCAATAGTATTCTGTTGTCTCTCATATTCTTCAATTTGAGTCTTCATTGAGTCCAAAGTATCTTGGGCCAAGATCTCTTGAGTAGATGCATCAATTTGCATCATTTTTTCCCAAAATCTAGTAAAAAATTTTCTTTGTAAACATGGAATTCCTGTTTTAGTATGACCGACTTCTGGACTCCATTTGCATATCCATGGTATCGAGAATTCAATAAAAAAGAAACATGAGGCTATTCCCTCAATATAAAATTTGTTGTCTTGTTTTTTGAGAAGTTGAGGAGAAACTTCTACCCAACGATGAAAATATTTTTTCATTACTTCCGGTAATATTTCCGGAGTAGGCCCAAAACAGTAAAACCAGTTTATAAACCAGTGTGGGATGTCCATATTATACACCTGAGCACAAATTTTTAAAAACCAAGAGTGCTTATGCCTCTCGTTTTCATAATAAAATGTGTTTATGAAAGCATCACAGTAGTCCCAGTAATTATACTTAACTACTGCTGAGGTATTCATTGTGATTTCTCTTTCTCTCATAGGAGAAATACCCCATTCTTCAACGGATATAACCTTTTTAATAATAATTTTACTGAAATTATAAATTTCTTTATTTTTTCCAAAGAAATGTGTTATTTCACATGAGCCACTTTGGATTAGTATTTGTTCGTAAAACGATCTTGTTTTGTAAGTTCTAGTAGGCATGAAAAATTTATCCATATACCTTTGTATTAAGGTCCATGGATCATCTTTCCATTTAAGATCTTTTTCTTCCAAGAAAAATATTATTTCTCTGTATTCATTCTCTGAAAATCCAATATTATTGGATTCAGTTTCCTCTTCACCAATTACTTTGGCATATGAAGGAATATTTCCTTCTGGTTCTTCAGAGGCAATTTGCTGAGCTTTCTTGAAATTCAAGAATTCTTGATATTCTTTATCTTGAGCAGAATTCATAGCTATTAGCTTCTGTTTCCCATATTGAGATAAAACTTCTGGGATCTTCTTTTGACCATATGAGGTCTGTCCTTGAGGAAAATATCCTCTACCACCTCTTCCTCTATAAGAGGGAGTTCCTCTTCCACGAGAACTCATACCTGTCATTGAGATAAATATTCCCGAGTTAAAAAATCTGGAAGATTATTATCTTCTCCTTTTTTATAAATAATTTCAAAATCAAATGGGGCTAAATGAGCCTGCCACCTTGCAAACATTTGTTTTGAAACATCATGTTTAAAATCTTTTTGAAACATAAATTTTGCAGCATTACAATCTGTCTTTATAATAAATTTCTGATTATATAAATCATCCTGAAATTTTAAAACACATTTTACTATTGCTAAAATTTCCTTAGCCACAGTAGCATAATTTTTTTGTGATTCAGTCCATTTTCCTGAATGAAATCTAACAAGATATACTTGTTTATTTTCTGGATTTTTCTGAGTTAAAATGCCTCCAAATCCAATTTCAGAAGCATCTGTTTCAATTATTTTTTCCCAATTAGGATTACCAATCATTAAACAAGGTAATATTTTTACCTTTTCTTTTATTCGTCTAACTGCCTCAGAATGAATTTCTGTCCATGGTTTAGGTTTCTTTTTAAGTCTATCATATAAAATAGCTGTATCTTTTATCAAGTCTTTATAATAAGGAGCAATATAATTTAAGCTTCCTAAAAATCTTTGTAACATTGTTTTATCAGTAATTTTATCAGGAAATTTTTCTGCAAAATCAATACTTCTGTTTATAGGGATAATATTTCCTTTTTCAATTATGTGACCCAGAAATCGTATTTTAGTTTGAAATAAAACCATTTTTGGTTTGGAAATAACTAAACCATTTTGCATAACAATTGTTTTAAACATATTTAAATGTTTAAAATGCATTTCAATAGTTTTTGAGTAAACCAAAATATCATCAATGTACACAATTATAAATGTACTATATGGATTAAAAATATCATTCATAATTTTCTGAAATTCAGAAGGGGCATTTTTTAATCCAAATGGCATAACATTCCATTCATAATGTCCAATAGGAACATTAAATGCTGTTTTATATCTATCAGATTTATCAATCTGAATTTGCCAATATCCTGACTTTAAATCAAATTTAGAAAATATTAAACTATCATACAATCTATCTAATAAATCCTTTTTATTAGGAATTGGATGTCTAATCCATTTTAAAACTTTATTCAAAGGTTTATAATTAATAACTAATCTAGGTATACCTCTTTCAATTTCTGAATTTTTATTAACATAAAATGCAGTACAAGACCATGATGACTGAGAGGGACTTATTAATCCTTTTTGTAAAAGAGATTCAATTTCTTTTTTACAAATTTCCAAATATTCTGCATTCATTTGGCAAGGTCTAGCCTTAGTAGGAATTTCATTTTCATTAAAAGAATCTTCATATGGTAAAGAAACAATATATTTTTTTCTATTCCAAAAAGCGTTGGGATGATCATTACATATGTCCACAGAGAAATTATGTTTTAATAATTCAATTTTGCTCTGTAATTTAGAATTATTTAATTGTTCTTCGATTGACAAAAGATAAATTTCTTGTTTTAAAAAATTTATTTGATTTTGTTTTGACCTAATATGATCATACATATTATGTAACATTTTAATATGTGGTTCTGTTATAAACTCCAGGAAGATATTATTATTGTCAAAAGTTCCAATTATGCCGTTATTATCTATTTTCTTAATTGGATATATTTTGTTTAAAAAAGGTGTACCAAGTATAACTTGGTTAGAAATATCTTTTGCTAAAATAAAACTTTGAGCAATACATGTATTATTAATACAAATAAAAGCCTTAGGAAGTTTATATTTAATCTGTAATTTTTCCCCTCCAGCATGCCATAAATTATGACTAGTTTTATGAAAATATCTGGTAGGAATTAATCCTTCTTGAATAACATTTAAATCTGCACCACTATCAACTAATGCCATAAAATTCTTAGTATAATAATTATCAATTAATAAAGATATCTTAACATACCATTTTTGGGATATTACCATTTCTAATGTAGAAAGAAAATTATCTGGGAAATTTTCTGGAGTACTAAACTCTTCATTACTTTTTGAAATATTTCCCATATTATCTTCTAATTTAATTAGTCTATTTTCCTGTATGATTTGTTGATCTTTTAATATTTTAATATCTTCTTTTAAATTATTAATTTCTTTATAAAGTATTTGTATCGAAATAGTTTCATTACTACTCTGATACTTATTTTTTAATTGACTCATAGCTTCCTTCATATTATATGTTCTAGAGTCTAAAATTTTATCTGAAACAAATCCTTTATTGGATGAAGAAGTTCCCTCATTACTATTAAATTGTTCAATAATCTGCATTCGTAATTCTGGATCTTTTATGGATTTTAATAATTCCATAATATTATTAGAAGTTAATACATTAATCTTCATATCTGAAAATTGAGACATTATCTTATAAAATTCATCTGAATTTTCTTCACTTTTATTTTCTTTTTCTTTAGAACATATTTGTCCTATTTTACATGGTTCACATTCTGATTCAGAACTATCTTCATTATTTAAAGCATTTATTATATTTTCTTCTTCTAAGTCAGAGGTACTATCAGAGGTACTATCAGTTTCTGATCTTTCAGATTCAGATTGTTGTAATGACTGTATAACCATTTTTTTTATATCCTCAGGAAGATTAAGATTATTAATCTTTTTTCTAGTCCAACAATATTCTGTAGTATGACCAAATTTTCCACATGTTTTACAATGTCTTTCTTTATTTTTCTTTTTCCTTTTATCATACTTAGGTTTTTTAATTTTATTTTCTTCTTTCTGTTTTTTCTTTTCAATATAATATGGTGAAGGTCTTCGTTTTTTAGATTTATAAACCTTATCATGTTTTTTATGAGTTTTACTAGTTTTACTAGTTTGAGGATTGTCTAAACCAAATTGTTGACAGAATTGTCCTAATTGTTTTCTTTCATCTAAATTTTGTCTTTTAATTTGCTGATTCAGCTTTATTTCATTACAAAGAGCTAACCCTTCTTGAATGCAGGTATCTATTAACGATCCATATGTATAATTCTCATATGCTATAGTAATATTATTTTTTCTAAGAGTTTTTCTTATTCTTTCTGCAAATAAACTAGGGAGTCCATCTATAAATTTAGATTTCCAATGAGAATTACCACATTCAGGAAGTTCCATTACTCTACTTAAGAAAGTATCTTTATACCATCTGAAATCAGACAATGTTTTACATCTTAAATTTTGTAATAAAGTTCTTATAGTATCACTATTATCACTGAATCTTCCAGTAAAATGTTCTATTATATTAATGGTTAGTGTATAAACTGCATTTTCTACCAGAATATTATTTTCTTGTTTTACTGTTTGCATAATTTCATCTTTATTTTCTTGAGATAAAAAATTATCCCACCAACCTTTAAGTTGGCCAGTAAATCCTGCCACTATCATGGATGCAATAGTCTTATCAGTATTATTATTACTTTTGCATATAGTAGCATACATTAGCATCCTATGAACTGTATTATATATTTGCTTATTAGAATAACCATCAATATTCCATTCATATATTTTATTACCAGAATAACTAATATCAATTACATCAGTATATTCTTCATGTAATACATCCATTGGAGTTGGTCTAGGATAATAATATTTATTTTGTATAGGCTTATCTGCCCATTTAGTATTAATTTTATTTATTTGATTTTTAATTACCTGACTATGATCAGTATTTTCAATAACCTCATATTGAAATTCCTTATTTAGAGTTTTAATACTTAATTTATTAAATTTTTCTTCTAATAGTTTATCTAATTCTAATATTGGTCTTATTTTAAAATTAGATACACTCGGGGGAGGCTGAAAGCTTGGAGCAATTCCTTTGGCTTCAATAGTGGTTGATGGTATTACTGTTGGCTGGAATTTATGAATAGCTTTATTGATTATTTCAATTTTATTATGAAGTGATTGCATTTGTTCTCCTAAAACATTTAAAAATAAATTTGTATAATTTTGCTGTTCAAACATATTATTAATATGCTTACATGTAATTGCTAAAGTAGCATTTTCAATTAATTTTACAAATGCTGAAAAATGATGAATTTTTCCATTCTTTTCTATTTGAAAAGATTGTTGTGGAGGATATATCCCTTTCAAAACACTGCCTGTTGTAAGTTTATAATCTCGTTCTATTACATAAATATAATTTTGTACATATTGATATATAAACCAATGAACAAAAGGTATTAATGCATTTATCATAGTACAATATGTATAAAATTCATCTTGTAAAGATAATATTTCTTTATGAGAAAAACTTTCAGAAAACCATTTTCTAAACTGGTTATAACCTGGATTTTTAAATTCTTCTGAAATTATTTTCCTTGCTGGAGAACCAGGACTAAAATCAATAATCTTATTTATATTCATTAAATAGGAAATTCCATGTCCGACATTGTCGGGTCTAGATCATTTCTAGTATAAGAATGATTATTACTTTCTTTTACTATATTGTTTCTATTAATATATAATTTTTCTGCTAAAGGAGTAGTAATATCAGATTCTCTTATTTGAGAAGTGGATGCCCTAGAAGGCAAAGGAGATTCTACTCTATAATCATGAGATGTAGATGCTCTAGCTGACATAGGAGGTTCAACCCTATAATCTATAGGTGAAATGTATGATCTCATTGATTTATTTGTCGGATATGATAATAATTTTAATTGATTATCAAATCTAATATTAACATTTCCCTCATTATTTTGTATGATATCTATTATATCATTATGATCCTGAGTCTGGGGCTTAATAGGAACAGCCTGTTCTATAACCCAATGTTCTGGAAATGTAATTTCTTCCCATTTAATAGGTCTTCTACTACTTATATTTGACTTATTAAAATTAGTTTCAATTATTATGGTTTCATTTTTATTTTTATCCATTATTTTACAATGAGGATTCAAAGTAAATAATGGTTTATAGTATATTCTATAACAGAGACATATTACTTCTGTTCCAGCAAGATAATCATAACCATGAGTCTTAACATTTAATGTCAAAGCATCTAATATATTTACATCAGACAGAGATAACTGTAAATTAGGATAAACATTAAAATATACTGGACCATGTGCCAAACTGGATTGTATAATACCCATCAAAGATTTTTTCCAATTTCTATTTCTTCCATCTCTTAAAGCTGCCATAAAGCTTTCTGGTAAACCTTCTAATGTTAAAGGTTTAAATGCAATTTGCACTAGTCCTATATGTAAAAACTTATGTGTGTCTTTATACGGACTTATATCTTTTTCAGATAATAATTTAATGATCATTTCATTTTCATCTAATGAAATTGATTCTTCAGTAGTTTTAACTACTTGTTTTAATCCTAATTTTTCGAATGTACCTAATTGATATATTAACTTAGGTTCAACTCTAGGAATTGTCCATTTATTTAGTAATTCTAAATTCTGTGGGATATCATATTCCTCACTCTTAATATTTTTCAGAGTATTCTTTTTATGAACTAAGTTCATTTTACTCATGTTTTATAAATTATGTGTGTTGTCTAATAACTTAAACATACTAACCAGGCTCTGATACCATCTATTGGCTCGGGTACATTAGGATCTTTTACCTCATAACCTAACCGGCAACCTTTCATAAAATAGTCTACCCAAAAACATCATACCATCTGCCCTACATGCCTAACCATGGCTTAAACGGGACTTATCAGGCCAGATGTTAAACAAGATATCCATTTTATGATAAGGCCAATTATAATTATCTAACCTATTAATACCTCAAGCAATACACAAGATCGATTACATGTTTAGCATGAATAGTTATCAGGCAACACACAAATTAGTTTAGCCTATAAGGCTAGACATAATTAAACAACTAAAAAGTTTGAAAACTTACGGATTTAGGACCACCAGTCTTCAAGAGCTAATTAGCTCCTTGATACCCAAATATGAAATTTTTTTTTTTTTTTTTTTTTTACTTGGAAAATATATTACAAAAGGAAGAAAAGAAAAGGCTCAGCACATGAGCAGACAAGAGAAAGTATGAAGAAGTCGAGAAGATGTCCTTCTCTTCTGCCTTCATATCCTTTTTGGGTAGACTATTTTTGGGTAGACTATGTTATGAAAGGTTGCCGGTTAGGTTATGAGGTAAAAGATCCTAATGTACCCGAGCCAATAGATGGTATCAGAGCCTGGTTAGTATGTTTAAGTTATTAGACAACACACATAATTTATAAAACATGAGTAAAATGAACTTAGTTCATAAAAAGAATACTCTGAAAAATATTAAGAGTGAGGAATATGATATCCCACAGAATTTAGAATTACTAAATAAATGGACAATTCCTAGAGTTGAACCTAAGTTAATATATCAATTAGGTACATTCGAAAAATTAGGATTAAAACAAGTAGTTAAAACTACTGAAGAATCAATTTCATTAGATGAAAATGAAATGATCATTAAATTATTATCTGAAAAAGATATAAGTCCGTATAAAGACACACATAAGTTTTTACATATAGGACTAGTGCAAATTGCATTTAAACCTTTAACATTAGAAGGTTTACCAGAAAGCTTTATGGCAGCTTTAAGAGATGGAAGAAATAGAAATTGGAAAAAATCTTTGATGGGTATTATACAATCCAGTTTGGCACATGGTCCAGTATATTTTAATGTTTATCCTAATTTACAGTTATCTCTGTCTGATGTAAATATATTAGATGCTTTGACATTAAATGTTAAGACTCATGGTTATGATTATCTTGCTGGAACAGAAGTAATATGTCTCTGTTATAGAATATACTATAAACCATTATTTACTTTGAATCCTCATTGTAAAATAATGGATAAAAATAAAAATGAAACCATAATAATTGAAACTAATTTTAATAAGTCAAATATAAGTAGTAGAAGACCTATTAAATGGGAAGAAATTACATTTCCAGAACATTGGGTTATAGAACAGGCTGTTCCTATTAAGCCCCAGACTCAGGATCATAATGATATAATAGATATCATACAAAATAATGAGGGAAATGTTAATATTAGATTTGATAATCAATTAAAATTATTATCATATCCGACAAATAAATCAATGAGATCATACATTTCACCTATAGATTATAGGGTTGAACCTCCTATGTCAGCTAGAGCATCTACATCTCATAATTATAGAGTAGAATCTCCTTTGCCTTCTAGGGCATCCACTTCTCAAATAAGAGAATCTGATATTACTACTCCTTTAGCAGAAAAATTATATATTAATAGAAACAATATAGTAAAAGAAAGTAATAATCATTCTTATACTAGAAATGATCTAGACCCGACAATGTCGGACATGGAATTTCCTATTTAATGAATATAAATAAGATTATTGATTTTAGTCCTGGTTCTCCAGCAAGGAAAATAATTTCAGAAGAATTTAAAAATCCAGGTTATAACCAGTTTAGAAAATGGTTTTCTGAAAGTTTTTCTCATAAAGAAATATTATCTTTACAAGATGAATTTTATACATATTGTACTATGATAAATGCATTAATACCTTTTGTTCATTGGTTTATATATCAATATGTACAAAATTATATTTATGTAATAGAACGAGATTATAAACTTACAACAGGCAGTGTTTTGAAAGGGATATATCCTCCACAACAATCTTTTCAAATAGAAAAGAATGGAAAAATTCATCATTTTTCAGCATTTGTAAAATTAATTGAAAATGCTACTTTAGCAATTACATGTAAGCATATTAATAATATGTTTGAACAGCAAAATTATACAAATTTATTTTTAAATGTTTTAGGAGAACAAATGCAATCACTTCATAATAAAATTGAAATAATCAATAAAGCTATTCATAAATTCCAGCCAACAGTAATACCATCAACCACTATTGAAGCCAAAGGAATTGCTCCAAGCTTTCAGCCTCCCCCGAGTGTATCTAATTTTAAAATAAGACCAATATTAGAATTAGATAAACTATTAGAAGAAAAATTTAATAAATTAAGTATTAAAACTCTAAATAAGGAATTTCAATATGAGGTTATTGAAAATACTGATCATAGTCAGGTAATTAAAAATCAAATAAATAAAATTAATACTAAATGGGCAGATAAGCCTATACAAAATAAATATTATTATCCTAGACCAACTCCAATGGATGTATTACATGAAGAATATACTGATGTAATTGATATTAGTTATTCTGGGGCACATTTTAATTCTTTAGTGGGGCACATTTTATGAGTTTTGTTAAGGGTATGTATGTTAAGTGTGTATAATTAGTCCCGATTGATATTGTACATAATTAAGGATTATACACTAGCCTAATTTATTTGATTGTGTTAGTTAGATGATTTGTTTATCATATCTTGTATAGAATTTTTGTACTATAAATTAGGCTAATTAGCCTTGACAGAATAATAAAAATACTCATTCCAAAAATGTTCTGCTATTGATTTGTTCATGGTATCAAAGCGTTCGATCATTCGTTAATCATGACAAAGCAACGTGAAGGTTCTAATAAGATTGCTGAAGAAACGGTAAAATGAAAGATAATATCTCCGTATAATCTCACCGCCAATGACAATATTGGCACTGTGATTAGTCGGATTCTGCTTAAGGAAGATAATTACGCTGAATGGTCGACTTCATTGCAAATGACCATTCAAGGCAGAAAGAAATCCGGCTTTGTTGATGACACTATCACTCAGCCGTCAGAGGAATCGGGAGATTTGGAAGATTGGCGTACTATCCAATCTCTTATATGTTCATGAATAATGAATACGGTGGAGTGGTCATTGCGGTCATCAATCACGCACATCGAAATTGTGACAGCTAAAAAATTGTGGGATGACATCAAAGAGTGATTCTCTGTTGTCAATGGACCTCGTATTTTTCAGTTAAAATGCAAATTGGCGGATTGTAAACAAGTCGGACTAAGTGTTGTTGTGTACTACAGTAAGCTAAAAAAATTGTGGGGTGAGTTGTACACTTATGAATATATGTCGGGTTGTGCAACTTGTGTGACTTCTTCTTGCAGTATAAAACAGGTTATGGAGAAACGAAAGGAGGATGAAAAAATCCATCATTTCATGATGGGTTTGAATGATGGAATTTTTGGAACAGTTCGATCCAGTATTTTGGCCATTGATCCTATGCCTTCATTAAATCAGGTTTAAGCATTGGTGGTTCAAGAGGAAAGGGTTCAAACAGTGGCCAAAAGTTCAGAAAATACAATTAATGCTCAGGCTATGGCATTTGCAGTACAAGGAAGCCAGTCAAGAATTCTTGGGAGAGGAAAAAATCTTGCATGTACTGTGTGTGGAAGGGGGTGGTCACGATGCTGTTGGGTTTGAATACATAAGCTATGCTTGTATTGTACTTTTTCCCAGTTAATATATTGATTTAATATTTTGGTTTATATGTTGTGCATATATTGTCCATTTATATTATGTAATTAGATGATGAGGTGTCTGGTGTGACACAGTAGATCTCATCATTGGTTAAAAGACATAATATATAAATGATATTCGTAACCGAGACAGTTTTGGACACGCTGTCGGTTTAGGTTATTATGTGATTCGGATAATTGGTTTGTCTAAACTAATTAAATCATATAGATATGCCCGGGGCATGTAGAACTTGACCATTTAGAATGATTTGTCTTGTACTGATTTAATAGACAATTCGTTCTTAGTATTCTATCTCTTAATCCTTAGACTTGAGCGGGCATGAGAATTAGACATAGTGTACTTTGATCTGCCAATGAAAAAGGTCAATTGTGGCCAATAGTCTCGGTGGGTTGGGTGCGCGTGTTTAGTTACTTGGTGTGCTGCTGCTTGTCGCAAGGAAACCATGTACCGGTGTGTCCGGGGTGATGGTGCTCCCGAGATGAGCTCGTTATGTTTATTATACTAAACTCAACTGGTGGACTTATGTCCGGTATAATAAAAAGGTCGAGTAGTACTTGTCTCGAAATTAAAGAAGTTAATTAATTAATTTATCAATAAATTAATAAATTAACGAGCACTAAATCTTTGATGTGGGGAGATTAAGAATAAATTAATTTAGTTGTTCCGGAAGCAATTCTGGTGTAGGATGGTTGTGCCAAAATTAATCCGTTAGTGGTACGACTAATTTTGTAGTGGGTTAATTGAATAAGTAGAATTAATTATTTAATTAATTATTGTTAAGGGTTAATTAAGTAATTAACAAAGTGTAATTATTTAATTAATTAATTAAATCTTAAGTTTCAATTAGAATTAGAAAATCGTAGAGATTAAGAAATCTAATTGGATTTAGATTATCCTATTAGATTGGTTACCTAATTAGATTTAGAAACTAATTAATTACCTAAACTCATTAGAAAGACCAATCCTAAAATAACTTGGCGTCTCTCTTGTAACTCTATATATAGACAAGGAATTAGCAATTCTATAAGACACAATTCATAAGTTTTCAAGACAAGAAAACTAGATAGATAAAATCTTAGAGAGAGAAATAAATTTCTCCCTTATTGTCGGATTTTGAGGCCTAAGTGCGGCAGCTATCACACGAGTCCAGGTGACAGGACTTCTCAGTTTTTTCGGCGGCGACAAGTGTGGTGTTAGGACGGCGGCGCGTGGGGCTTATCTCTTGTCTAGGTGGCGCGTGAACATCAAGCACTAGGCGACGGTTTGCTGAAATTTTCCGGCGAATCCTTTTGTGTTGATTGCTCATCAATTGCTCGCTAGATCGTTGCCCACACAACGTGTGATCAAAGTCTTGAGTTATACAAGCGATCACCTAGTAATACGCTTCAAGAGGTACTTTTTATATTTTCGCTTTTAATTAGAAATTATTTTGTAGCGTGATAAATCGAATAAGTGCATACAAAGATTCTGCGCAATGTTATTTCAAACAAATATTGGAACAACGATTGTGCTAGAGTATAGGCCTAGTCAAAGATTTTGATTCTGGAATGCGTAGCACGAAAGTGAATTTTAGACCGTGCCCGAACAGATAATCTTTCAGATGCTACCGCTTGTTTCGAATCATTGGGTATCCCGAGTGGTGGGGAGATCGACCCAGAGGGACCGTAACTGGACAGGGAATTGGAGTCGGAAATTTGGTCGGCCAATTTCAAAGCTCTGGAAATTCTGGTAGATTGGCGATTAGGCAGCCTGGCTGGACGACCAGACTCAACGGTTTTGGCCTTAGAGGGTTCGGCGGTGGTCCTGGAACTAGTCGCGGCGGAGCTGTTGGACGCATAGTGGTGCGACAGAAGGAGGAGGACGATCGGGCTTTAATTCCATTGGGGCGCGTGGACGAGCTTCAAAAAGCAAAAATGGACAGCTTGCATTTAATGCTCATGTGGGCACACCTTTGACTTTTAATGCCCACGTGGGCTCTCTGGCTTTCAATTTAGGCTCTTCAGCATTTAATATGCCTAATTTGGGCTTTTCAGCATTTAATTTGCAAAATAAAGCAGTATCTTTGAGTGATGCAGCTTACATGGGTTTTAATCCCATGCAATGGGAACAATTGATGGCTGCCTTAAATAAATCCGACACTTCAAAAAAACTGTCTGGTAAAATTTTTTGCACCTCTTGGATGATTGACCGTAGGGCTACCCACCATATGCCAGGGATCACAGATTATTTTTAAGATATGCAAAATATTATTTCTCGTCCTGTACAGTTGCCAAATGGTTCGATATATTTTACAAATAAGATATGGACATTCTAATTGAGTGCCCGTATGTTGATACATGACATGTTATATGTACCAAGCCTTCGGTGCAATTTGATTTCACTCCACCAACTGTTGGAGCAAACTAGTGCTACTGCTTATTTCACTAATCGATTTTGTGTTATTCATGACCCTATTTCGAGGACGCTGATTGGAGCGGGTGAGCAGGTGGGGGGATTATACTTCTTTCGAGGAACAGAGTTCATTGTGGCTGCCCGATCAAAGGAAAAAGTGCCGTCAGAAGTTTGACATTGCCATTTGGGTCATCCGTTTGCCCGTGTGTTGAATCAATTGAATGTGGGTAATAAAGTTGAAAACAAAGATTGTGATATTTTTTTACAGCTAAGGAACACAAAGACTTTTTTCCTGTTAGTACCAATAAAGCATATGATATTTTTTCCTTAATACACTGTGATGCGTCACCATACCATGTTCCAGCTATTTGTGGTTCTCGTTACTTTCTCAAAATTGTTGATGACTCTTCGTTTGCCACGTGACTTTATCTTCTTCATGATAAATCAGAAGTGATCGAACGTCTGTGCCAGCTTATTGCTATGGTACAAAGGCAATTTGGAAAATCTGCTCAAACACTTCGGAGTGATAACGGTGCAGAGTTCATGATTTTGACAGGATATCTTGCTGCACAAGGTATTCTTCATGAAACATCTTGCGTTGGTACCCCACAGCAGAACGGGCGGGTAGACCACAAACATCAACATAATCTGAATGTTACGTGTGCACAAAAATTCAAGGCTCACCTACCTTTAAAATTTTGGAGATATTGCATTCTAACAGCAGCATACCTTATTAATCGAACTCCTACACCGGTTCTTAATGGTCTTATTCTGTTTGAGTGTTTGTATAGCAAAGCACCTTTCTTGCATCATCTTCGAATTTTTGGTTGCTTGTGCTATGTTTATAATAGAGATCACAAAGCAGATAAGTTTGAAAGTCATAGTCGTCGCTACGTTTTTCTTGGCTATCCGTTTGGCAAGAAAAAGGTTGGCAAGTGTATGATTTGGAAAATGATAGTTTTTTGGTTTCTAATGATGTGATTTTATGCGAACATGAGTTTCCTTTTGCGAAACCAGAGCCTGCCACTAAGTTTGCTGTCGTGGCTCCGTCTTCAGTTGTTTTTACTGATGATGATGATGAAATTGTTCCTCCTGATACTGTACCGGTTCTAGATTCACCGGTTGTGACACAACTTCCTGATGAACCCCTTGGAAGGGGACATCGGACTAAAGTACCTTCCACTCACCTTCGTGAATAAGTCACTAATACAGTCCCCCCCCCCCCAAGCCCTCTCCTCAGCTCATCTGCTCTGTTAGCTTCCTCAGGTACACATTATCCTTTGTCTCACTATGTTGATTATAGTCCATTTTCTGATCAGCACAGGGTTTTTCTAGCTACCTTCACTGCGGGGGTTGAGCCTACTACCTTTCGTGACGCTGTCACTGATCCCAATTGGCATGCCGCCACGCAATCCAAAATTACTGCACTCGAAAATAATCACACCTGGTCTATCACTACTTTTCCCCCTGTAAACGGACTCTTGGGTGCAACTGGGTTTTCAAGCTCAAATATAAGTCTGATGGTATTGTAGAACGTCACAAAGCTCGTTTAGTGATTTTCAAACAACAATCTGGTTGAAGGCATTGACTGACTACACTGAGACATTTGCTCCAGTCGCCAAAATGGTAACCAGTCGCACATTCCTAGTAGTTGCAGCAGCTCGTAACTAGGAGTGGAACCTAATGGACGTTCACAATGCTTTTCTCCACGATGATTTAGATGAGGAGGTTTACATGAAACTTCCTCCTGGATTTCACTCCTCTGCTTTAGGCGAAGTCTGTCATCTCCACTGATCTTTATATGGTCTCAAACAAGCTCCTCGCTGTTGGTTTGCAAAATTGGCCAAGGCGCATTGACAGTATGGTTTTGTTCAGTCAACTACCGACTATTCTTTATTCACTCTTTCTCGGGGTCACATTCAGTTTCATGTTCTTGTGTATGTGGATGATCTTGTTATTTTGTGTAATGACCCTACTGCAATCTCTTCTTTCAAGAATTACCTCGGTCGTTGCTTTCACATGAAGGACCTCGGGCACCTTAAGTACTTTCTTGGCATCAAGGTGGCACGAAACCCTTCTGGGCTATTTCTTTGTCAACGGAAATATGCCCTTGATATTATCTCTGAAGTGGGTCTTCTAGGTGCCAAACCTGCTGGTTTTCCTTTAGATCCTAATCATCACCTTTCTCTGGTTGACAGTGACCCTTTTCCTGATCCTGACAGATGTCGACGCTTGATGGGTTGTCAGACCGATCAAAAATAAAACCTACTCTATAAGCTTTTTAAAAAATAGTATAGTACAATTAGGATCGTATCTACAGGGAGCACCGAAATGAAATCAATTCAGTCAAAAGTACGTAACCAAGGGGGGTTTTCTTAGATTAAAAGTAACAACAAAAATTCAATTAAAATTAAAGACTGGAAATTAAATAAATTATTAAAATCAAATTCGAGAAAACTCTAGTAAAGGGAATGGGACCATTTCGATGTAACTAATCGATCCTCGATGCGAAAATGTATCAATTAACTAATGGTTACACCGGTTCTCATTGTTGGAACTTCCTAACAATTCAGCCCTATTAATTTGAGCTAGCAATTAAGGAACCTCCATTAATTGCATATTTAACCAATGACCAATTTTGGAACCTCCTAGAACCTAGATCATGGTAGTCAAGGACCCAGTTCAATTACAATTAAGCAGCTTGGTTTAATTGCACTTGAGTATTTATTCTTTTCAATAAGCTAACCTACGTACCATGTGATTAGTTGTATCGAACTCTTGGGAATACCGAACCTCGTGTATTCTAGTTGATTGGACTACCTAGGAAAGTTCGCATGCTACCAGCTATACAAACAGTGTCAAATAATCCTCACGACAATTCACAAGAATAAATAAGAAACCAATAATTAATATTAAAACAATTTAATCTCAGGATTAAAGTAATATCGAGGGGTTTAATTTCCTTAGCTAGACTAAAGAGTTTAGCTACTCATAATTAAACTATTAAAAATAACATAAAATTTGTATGCCATCAATTAAACTAGAATTGAAATAAATTGACAAATAAACAATGTACTAAATAATTGGAGTAGTCCAGCAACACTGCGCTTCCAAGCCAAGGAAGTCGCCCCACATGTTCTCCAAATTCCTTCCAGAAAGTAATTCTTCAAAAATCCAAAACGCTTTGATACAATATGAGTATATTTTCACACTTTGATCCAAAACGCTATGGTGTTGTATATTTTCACACTTTGATACAATTGGATACGACCCTATTTATAATACAATATGAGTATCTGCTAGTAAAACTGAAACAAATAATATCTTTTATCTACAGTAACAAACTATGTATCCTAACTGCGTATCTTCATTAGAAGGAATGAGAAGTGGAGGAAGGAAAGAGAAGTGATCGGTAGGCAGAGAACAAGGCGGGGAAGAGAATGAGAATGAATCTCTCCAATTTAGTGAGGGATGGACCATTACTATGTATGTGAGTTTGGGCTACTGTTTTCAAACCCAAATACTTGAACTAAGCAACTAGAATGGATATCAATCCCATTGAGTCAAACCTATTCTCTTGTACCAAGCAGTCCCTAAGTGCAAGAGATTTGCGCATGCCATAGGGATTAGGTGTAAGCAATTCTCTAATAAAGATTCGTGCGCAAAGGAGTTACGAACAGACCTAGGTTCGTGTGCATAGAGCTTGCGTATGAAGTGCACATGAACCTAGTTCGTGGACAATCGGCTTGTGCACGAATTAGGTTTGTGTGCATCCTCTATGGGCATGAACTTAGGTTCGTGCACAAAAAGGTTGTGCATGGTCTAAGTTCGTGCACATAGAGATTGTGTAAGGTCTGTAGTATTTTTAAATTTAAAGTAATTATTTCAGAACATTTTTTTACATTTTTTTATTAAAATTAAATTCAAAAATTACTTATTTTGTCGTAAAAAATAGCGCTCATGTTTTTTTTTTTTCCTCTGCCTTTCTCTATGCCTTTTTTTTTTTTTTTGTGCCATAATTTTTTAAAAATTGTTTGAAAAGTTGAGGACATATGAATTTTTGTGATGGTGAAAGTATCGTTTTATTATGATGGTAAGGAGTGACAGTGATAAATTGGTGAAAATGAAAAAAATTTTCAAATTATATATAAAAAGAAATATATTTATTTATATATATATCAAAATAATTAAAAGGGTAAAATAGAAATTGAATAATAAAAAATAGACTGTAACAAGTAAAAAGTGAACGACGAATAGTAATTAATTTAAATGATCATTTTATAAAAATAACCTCCATTTATTTTTTAAAATATTTTATATGACGAGGCCCTAGTAAGGCTGGGCTACCCCAGACAGTTCGGATCACCTGTCCCCAGAGGGTTGTAAATGCAGTCCAATGGGGGACCATATATGTGGTTCGTTTTAAATATGAGTGATCCATTGGGCCCAATAATCCAATCATCCGCGTTCCCTTCGTTGACACTCACGGATTTTTTTGGTGGAAGGCGAGAAAAATTGCTGTTTTGGTCCTTAAATTATGGTTACATCTTGTTTTTGAATGTAAAAAAAAATTAGTTCTTTTAAAAACATCCTGAAATTAATTAAAAAATCACACTATGATTAGTTTCTTGAGCCATTTTTACTCATTACGGGAGGTTTTTTCTAAGTAAAAAATTTGTAAAGATAAATCGAGTTAGGTTGTTTAATTTTTAAAAAATTATTATAGCTGACCTATAAATATAATTTTTTATAATATTTATTATTTGTATTTTTCTTTCTAATTATATTGAAATAGATTAATTATTAATTATTTTTATTTTATATAAAATTTATTATTTTTATATTTTTTAAAGTAAAATAAATTAATTAACTGTTCATGAAAAATTTAAATTGTATCTTAGTCCTCAAAAGTAAAATGATAAAGGTGATAACGAAAAAATGGATCGAGCAAGTAATTTATATATAAGAGTACCATGTAATTTTATTTTTATCTCAAAAATAATAACTTTTGGAATATGATTAATAAAAGAGGTCTGGCTGGGCAGCAGCGACAATCCTAGCTTTTCCAGTCTCCATTCCTTTCTTCAATGACTTTGAAGGCAGATTATATGAAGTGACGTTCCAAGTTAGGATCTGATGGGCTTTCCTTCCTTTTTTTTTTTTTTTTTATTATTTATTTTTTTCTTCTCTCACCTCCACGTCTGGCGCCTTTTTTTTTTTTTTTTTTTTCTACTTTCTTTCTTTTTCCCCTTTTTATTAGCATGGATTTTTTTTTTTCCTTCCCTAAAACTTTTTTTCCATCTGTTTTTTTCAAACAATTCAATATTTTTTTAATGTTTTTAATTTTTTAAAAAATTATTAAAAATTTTTTTAATTATTATTTTATTTATTTTATAATTAAATAATTTTATATATTGTGATATGATTTCTTTTGTTTTGTAATATAATATGTAAAGTCTGCATATACGAATACATGTAATGGTATTTTTGTTGTATGATATGATTTTTTTTTATATTTTTTATATGATATTTGTTGTCTGCTGATCTGACGTCTACTATTTTATGATCTGATGTCTATATAATCATAATTTGATCCCCCTTATTAAGTATGTTTTAGTTCTATGAGATGATTTCTTTTATAGTTGTGATATGATATATGTTCTTCAATGATCTGATATCTATTATTTTGTGATCTAATATCTATATAATCATGATTTGATCACCCTTGTTAAGTAAGTTTTAGTTCTATTGTATAATTTTTTTAATATTCTTGATGTGATATTTATAGTTCGTTGATCTGATGTATACTATTTTGTGATCTGGTGTCTATATAATCATGATTTGATCCCCCTTGTTAAGTATGTGTTATGTGTTAGAGTTGAATACATAAGTTATGCTTGTATTATACATTTTCCCAGTTAATATATCGATTTAATGTTTTGGTTTATATGTTGTGCATTATTTGTCCATTTATATTTTGTGGTTAGATGATGAGGTGTCTGGTGTGATACAATAGATCTCATCATTGGTTAAAAAAATAATATATAAATGACTTTCGTAACCGAGACAGTTTTGGACAAACTGTTGGTTTAGGTTATTATGTGATTCAGATAATTGTTTGTCTAAACTAATTGAATCATGTAGATATGCCCGGGGCATATTGAACTTGACCATTTAGAATGATTTGTCTTGTACTGATTTAATAGACAAATCGTTCTTAGTATTCTATCTCTTAATCCCTAGACTTGAGCGGGAATGAGGATTAGACATAGTGTACTTTAATCTGCTAATGGGTGATGTCAATTGTGGCCAATAGTCTCGGTGGGTTGGGTGCGCGTGTTTAGTTACTTGGTGTGCTGCTGCTTGTCGAAAGGAAACCATGTACAGGTGCGTCGGGGTGATGGCCCGAGATGAGCTCGTAATGTTTATTATACTAAAACTGGCCGGTGAACTTAGGTCCGGTATAGTAAAAAGGTCGAGTGGTACTAGTCTCGAAATTAAAGAAGTTAATTAATTAATTATCAGTAAATTAATAAATTAACGAGCACTATCTCTTTGATATGGGGAGATTAAGAATAAATTAATTTAGTTGTTCCGAAAGCAATTCTTGTATAGGATGGTAGTGCCAAAATTAATCCATTAGTGGTACAATTGATTTTGTAATGGGTTAATTGAATAAGTAGAATTAATTATTTAATTAATTATTAAATTAATTATTTAATGGGTTAATTAAGAAATTAACAAAGTGGAATTATTTAATTAATTAATTAAGTCTTAAGTTTCAATTATAATTAGGAAATCCTAGAGATTAGAAAATCTAATTAGATTTAGTTTATCCTATTAGATTAGTTACCTAATTGGATTTGGAAACTAATTGATTACCTAAGCTCATTAGGAAAGGCCAATTCTAAACCAACTTGGGGTCTCTCTTGTAACTCTATATATAGACAAGGGATTAGCAATAACACATACACAACTCATAAGTTTTCAAGACAAGAAAACTAGAGAGATAAAGTTTAGAGAGAGAAAATATTTTTCTCCCTCTGGAAAGCTTGTGGTGGTCGAAATTTTGGTCCCAAGTGGTGGCGAAGTTCGTTTCTCTGGCGAGTCTCCCTGACGCAGTTTTTTGTGTTAATTGCTGATCGATTGGTTGCTAGATCGTTGCCCACACAGCGTGCGATCATAGTGTTGAGTCATACAAGCGACACGCTTCAAGAGGTATATTCTATGATTTCGCTTTTTATTAGAATTTATTTTGTTGCGTGATAAATCGAATAAGTATACACCAAGATTCTGCACAATGTTATTTCAAGCAAGGATTGGAATAGCGATTTTGCTTGAGTCTAGGTCTCGTCAAAGATTCTGATTCTAGAATGCGTAGCACGAAAGTGAGTTTTTGACCGGGTCCGGACAGATCATCTTTCATTATGATCCCATGGGCATCTCTCAAACCTTTACCCTTTTCTTTTATTATTATTTTCCAGCCTATTTATTTTGTTTTTATCTCTGTTCAATGCGGTCCACGTTGCTAGTTTTGTCCTTTAATAATCCATGGTTGTTTTATTGGCTTAAATAAATTAGGTCCTCTTGTTAGGCCTTGTCTTGTTTTTAATTTGTGTTATTTTTTGCCAAGCCTATTTTTAATGGCTTATTAATGTTTGGGCCTTAATTAATTAATTAAATGTAATAGACTATGCTAAATAAAAAGGAGAAGCCCAACCTAAGTAGAAGATCCTTTTACAAGGAAATGTTGTCAAAACTCGGGAGGAAGAGTACACCAAAGGGAATTCCGGTTTTTATTACTTCTAGAAGGGTTATAACTCAGAATTTTAACCCTAGGAGGAGTCCTAAAGATTGAGACTCATTGGTGGCTGATTGGAAGAGTTTTGGTCTAGTTACACCACTCTTTCTCACGTGAGAATTAACTTATAAGGATGCTGAATTTTGCCTAGAAAAAGTTTAGTTGAAGAACGACTCCTAAACCTACAAGAAACACTACTAAAATCGGGTCCTTCATGATAATTACACTAATTTGAGGAGTTCTAATTATCCAAGGAGTTTAGGAGGCTGAACAAGAAGTTATAGTTTGTTACAACAACTCTCCAGAATTTTAGCACAAGTGAAACGTCTACAACATCCAAGACTCCAACCCTAGAAGGATTCAAAGTCTAGAAGGTGTATTCTTCCATTCAAAATTCGTTCAAAAGCAAGATTAAATCTCAGCCACACAAGTAAGGGTTTTGAGAGCTAAACTAGAGTTTGAATTGTATGAAGACTAGTCTAGGGTTGAGGGATAAGCTTGTAATTTCAAGGTCATTCTTTCTCCTATAGATAGAGAAGGAATTCAGCCTTTTCAATCGTGATTTGAAGAGTTAAAATCGAGTTTTCATACTCCTTTTCTCTCTCGAGTCATCATTTAGCATTTATCAATTTTATGGTAGAATAGATTTGTGGTTGCTCTCCTTAGGCTCTTCTTTTTGAAGGCCTAATCCCTCTACCACCCAAATTTCCATCCCCTTGATCAAGCACTAGATTAGGGACCCTCTTGATCCTTCAAACAGCCTCCTAAATTCGGCCTCCATACTACATACTCACTCCCAAAATCCAAAACCATACAGCTCTTTCACTAGCCAAACCTCTGCCGAAATTTTTGTGAGGAAGGATCATATCAGTATGTTTTAGTTCTGAGATAATTTCTTTTATATTTGTGATATGATATCTGTTTTTCGTTGATCTGATGTCTACTACTTTGTGATCTGATGTCTATATAATCATGATTTGATCCTTCTTATTAAGTATGTTTTAGTTCTATCAGATGATTTCTTTTATAGTTGTGATATGATATCTGTTTTTCGATGATCTGATGTCTACTATTTTGTGATCTGATGTCTATATAATCATGATTTGATCCCTTCTGTTAAGTATGTTTTAGTTCTATTGTATGATTTCTTTTATATTCTTGATGTGATATCTATACTCCGTTGATCTGATGTCTACTATTTTTGTTAAGATTATCCCAATCCTACATCGGTAACCCACAACATTTGTGTCTAATATAAATAATCCAAAAGTCTCTCCACCCATTGCCAATTGGTTTTGGGTTGGATGCTCATGTTAGATCAATAAATTTAACATGGTATCAGAGCGGGTTTTGGGCCTCTTGACTACTCTGGAAGTATAGCCCAGCCCAGCCCAGCCCAGCCCAGCCGGAAGTGTATGCTCGGTTGGAGCCAGAGTGTGTTGTGAGTTAAGAGAGGGTGGTAAGATTGTCATAATCTCACATCGGTAACCCACTACACTTATGTCTAATAAATAATCCAAGGGTCTCTCCACCCATTGCCAATTAGTTTTGGGTTGGATCAATAAATTTAATAATTTTGTGATCTGATGTCTATATATTCATGATTTTATCTCCCTTGTTAAGTATGTTTTAGTTCTATTGTATGATTTCTTTTATATTTGTGATATGGTATCTATTATATACTGATATGATATTTTCTGTTATGTGATAAAATATATTATAATATTAATTAAAAAATATTGATTGAAAAAAAAGTGAAAAAGAACAAAATAATAATAATAAATATGTTGATTAGGAAATTTAAAAAAAAAAAAGCCTATGTCAACCAAAATAAAACTTAAACTTACACTGACGCACATCATAGGAGCAAATTGCTCCTATTAGGATATAGGGATCGGATAGGGGCCATTAATGTGTCCCAACCAAATAATAATAATACTATCAATTCTTAATAATAATATTATTAAGAATTCTTTTTATTTCAATAAAAGGATAACAAATCCCGTCAATTTATCTTGTGACAGAGATTTGTGGGATTTTAAAAAAAATAAATAATAATATCAATTATTCCACCTAATCTTTTATGAAAAAATAATAATAACAATACCATCCAAGTTCCAAAATAACACTTTGTTCTTTAAAAATAATATTATTTGACAAAAGGGTTAGCCCTCTCTATTTAAAATTAATAGATTTTAAACTCGAATAATTTAAATTTCATTCTCTTTGTGAAAATAATAATAATAATAATTATTATTATTGTTGTTGTTGGAGAAAGAAACAAATACAATATATTTGATAAATTACTACTCACATAAAATAGTATAATTATTATATTTTTTCATGTAACTTTATATTATATTTTAGTAGTAAATAACATAAAATTATGTATAATTATATTAATTTATATTTTAATATAAAATGATATATATAGATAGTGAAAATATTAAAATAAGACTATGAACAAAGGAAGCAATTGTATTTTTTATTGTTTAAATTCAATATATAAGATTATAATTTTAGATTTAAAAAATTAATATTAATTATTTCACATAATTTTCTGTCACGAATATTATTTCCAAAACATCCATGAAAAGTATTAAGAGAGGAAACGTCGTCATCGGAATTAAATGAGTCGGTTCAGACAAGTTCCATTTGAAGATTCAATTGCTACTCTTTCTTATTAAAAACTGACCAAACCACTCCATGAGTTGTACTTAAGTGTTAGCCGAAATAAGAAAAAACAATTAATTCAGAAAGGAAACGTCGTTATTATCGAATCAAAAGATATCCAAAATGGGAAATATGAGAAATCACTAACTCTATAAAATCAAATTTTTTATTTATTTACCATTTAAATTATTAAAATATCCTTTTAATAATTCAAAGGGACAAAATGATATCCAAAAATGACAAATTTAAAAAAAATAGATGGTCACATATTAAATAGGTGTGTTTTTCAACCATGTATCTATTAAAATAAATTTGTATAATAGAATATAAGGTGGTTTTCTTCCTGGTTAAATGATATTATATATTAAAAAGGAAATTACACATAAGTTTGATATGAAATCACTATCTCTATAAGGAAATCTAATTTTGTGGGAATAAAAGAGTCTCCCACCAAAGTTATAGCCATTCCTCTTGATTTTGAAATACTTCAAGAATCACCAAAATTAAAATTGTCGGTAAGAGATATGAATTTTTTTTTTTTAAATATGGCAAAAGTTAGTTTTTCTTCTCTTTTCCCAAAGACACCATTTTTGTCCCCGATCTCCTCTCTATTAATTTTTTTTAAAAAAATAAAAGAATAGCCCATAAAAACATGGTTTAGTGGTAAAAATAATTTTAAATGTTTTTCCAGTTAACAAATTTAATCATAAATTTTACTATTCACAATACATTTAGTTGTAATAATAATTTTTTAGGTAAAAAAATATATTTGGGACACACGATAGGATATTAGTTCCTGTGTATAAAATTTCGCCACTTGAATTAAATTAATGTCAATCACGTGATTTAAAAATTGATAGAATTATAATTCAATTATTAGGTATCTAAAAAAACTGTTACTAGCACTGAATATGTTGTCAATAACAAAATTTATAACTAAATTTGTCAACTATCAAACGTTTAGAACTAAATTTACTACTAAATCTATTCTTATATTTTTTCCTTAATTTTTAAAAAATTTTCGATCCATTTGAAACCTTACAATCACAAAATGAGCGCAATATAAAATATAAAATTTAATTATTTATATACTCACCCTCAAAATATTAAAAAAATATATATATAATTTAAAATTAATTTTTATATAGTAATAAGTATATATTCACAGTTTTGATTTCTAAATATAGTAATATGTATAGTAATAAGTATATAATTTTATTTTTAATTACTAATTATCATCATTTATTTTTAAATATAATAATGAGTATATATAGTATAATTTGCCATTCAAAATGATCAATATTACTCACGGCAAGTAGAGGATTGAGAACCAAAAGTGCAAGTTAAGGTTAAAAAAAAAAAAAAAGAACGTGCATTTAATTTGTTCGATGAAAAGATTCACCGACATTTCAAAATTCTTACTACCTACCGCATATTAGAGTGAAAATGAACCAAGTCGACTAGTTTGTATTTCTAACTATATCTTTAATTCTTTCACCTAATCTTTTTCTGTCAAAATAATAATAATAATCATATTTTTATTATAAAATAATAATCATATTTATTATATTATATTATTAAATATAAATATTATTATGATACCAAAAAAGAATTAATAGTTTCACCTAATTATCTGCGGCCAATAAGCCTAAAACATCGAAGACTTTTGTATTTAAATGAGTTGCCCAAGCCCAATGACACTAAAAATCAACCAACTAACCATTATTGAATGGATACCGATATTGTTCTTCTTCTCCACCAGCCCATGAGGGATGTTCTCAGAAAGTACACAGTATGTCTTTGTTTGCTCTTCATCTTCTCAAACGCGGCTGCAACAAGATCGCCGGTGAAAACCCTTCCGGGATACTCCGGCACTCTTCCGTTCAAACTTGAAACTGGGTACGTACGTTCTTCGCTACTCCATATACAATGCTTTATCTGATCAACTTTATTGATCAAGACAAGTTTCTTTTGGGATTTTCATTGGGACTGTTTCAATTGGAAAGCATCCACTATACTCTAGTTGTGATTAGGGTTTACCAAAACAAGACAATATCACTACTAAAAAATTTGGATTTAATGACACTTCAAAATATTTTAAAATATATTAAATGTCATGTAAACCAAAGTCACAATAGGTAAAATATAGTAAATAGTAAATTTTACTACACTTTAAAATGACTTAAAAGAAAATTTTTAATGTTACTTTATTTCTTTAATAATAATAAAAGATACCTTTAGAGATTATATAAAATGATACTATATTATATATATATATTAATATATGAAATTTTATATTGTCATTATACATTTTTGTCAAAATTTAATTTATATTAATATTATATTTTTTCATGTAGTTTTCATTTATAATTTATTATGAATTAATTACAATTAAAATAACAAATATTACATTACACAAAAAAAAAAAAAAACTTAATTAGAATAATAAACAAAAATTATTAGAATTTTATCTTATACAATCAAATCATCACCTCATCTCCATTTACTAGTATCTTCACTCCTCCAAATTCATTCATCTAATATATTGAATATGCCTATCCAACTTTTAGATCAAATTGTCACTTCTCCCCCTTGCAAAGTTAAGCTCTATGCCAATCATGCAATCCACTCAAAGCTGTGTATATATTCCTGAAAATAATTAGAGATGAAGCTAGTTACTAAGCATTTACCAGAGGGACACTTTTGAAACTGCAAAATCAAGAGAATTTCATTTTCGAAATATGTTGCACCTTAGGTTCATTGGAGGAATACACTGCGGAATCCAATCCTGGAAAGTTAACACAACACAAAAGGAAAGGAAAACGAAAGTAACATATGATTTTGAAATAAACTCACTGTAAAACTAGAGGATAAATGGAAACTATTCTAGAATACATACCACGTTAGGAGTAGGAATATGAAGACTATGAGCAACAACATCTGTGCATAACAGCAGGCCCTTTTTCTGCTTTGCCAAACTCAAAAAAGGTAGATGCTACACGGTAAAGCAACAGAGAAAAATAATTTATTAGGATAAGGACTTGTAATTGACTTAACACAAAAGCCAACTGTTGGAATACATTAAAGATAAATTAAATACTAAATGTGTGTGCTTACAATTCCAAAATCAAATTGGATGAATTCCTGTCAAGAAAATTAAAACAATGCAAACAAATTACGGCGAGCTCGGCGAATTTTCCCTCAACCAACCCCTGAAGTTACTATTATATTTTATGCTCAAAGTATCGTTAATCATCCAACCCTCGAATCCCTTAATTCAAACATGCATGTTAACCTAGGTGACCATAATCTCCATTTAAAATCAACAATGGTTTAACGGATGTTAAGGGTTTACCACCAACCTTGCTGGAAACCAGCCTGGAATCTAAGGGAGAAGGTTCTGGAAGGCGGCGGGAGGGGAAAAAACTGGCGGCGGCAGTCCGGCGGCGACGCTCCTAGGTGACTTTCCAGCCATCAATGTGTAAAATTTCTTGATGGGTTTTGTAGATCTGAAGTAGGGAGACTTTCTAAGGTGGTTGCAGCCCCAGAGGAGGCCGGTTCGCGGCGTTGAGCTAGGGCTTCCTAATTCAACTCACAATTTCACCTCCAAAGTGAAAAAAAAATTGAGGGGTTCTGTTCTATAGATGTTGGGGTTTCTTTTGGTGGTGGAATGCGACCCAAAACTTGGCCGGAAATGGGAGAAATTGGTGCGAACGTGCAGCGGCAAGAATGGATCGGGGAGAGAGAAAAACGAGAAGAGAATGGGTTTTGATGTATAGCTTTTGTTCTATGGAAGGAGAGGACTCTTTTTGTGGGGTTGCACATCCGGGAGGACGCCGGGAAAGGCAAAAATGGGCGGCGATCGGTGGCGGGAGATGTAGACGTCCGGCGGAGGGGGAAGAAAGAAGAAGGAAAAAAAGAGAGGAAAGAACAAGTTGAAAAAATTTCTAAACCTATTTGGATTTACTAATTTGTCTTTTTCTTTTTTTACCAAACTAATATCATAATAAAATATACCATATTTTTTTAAAAATATCATTATAACTTTAATTTAAAATCTCATAATATTCTAATTTTTTTAAGGTGTCAAGATAGAATATTTAATGGTGACATTTAAGAAAAATGCATTAATAACTATTTTTTAATATGTCATTATATATTATTATTTATGACTATTATTATTTAATATATTATTAGGCTTAGAAAAGATGTAGTTATAATTTAGATGCCTCACTTGATGACATTTTTAAAAAAGCACTTTCTAAAAAATGTTATAAAAGATAAATTTTCTAGTAATGTATATATAATTTGTGAGAAGAATCTATCAAAATAGTTTGGATCAAAACAAGTTAGATTGGACTAGATTAGCAGTTTAATTGAAATTCACTCCTTCATTCCCACTCCTAACTTCATTCCTCAACTACTATTGCAGAGTGCTTTTTCCAATTATGAAGATTATCAAAATAAATTTACATAACAAAATGGTAGATATTTTTCTTGCTAGCTAAATAATAATAATATATTGGAAAGAAAATTACGCTAAAATGATAGGTAGGCAACAGTAATTTCAAAAAATTATACAACTTGACTCAATTTACCTTCCACAATACTTTGTCTTAGAAAAAACCTATTGTAGCATATAAAAATGTGTCAAGGACGAACTGTGTAATTTTTTAAAATAATTTTAAGTTATTTTTAAAATGCCAAGTTCTTTTAAATCCAAAAATGAAAATTAAATTTAGTGACAAAAAAATACAATTTTCCCTGAATATTATAGTTAGCTAGTTTTGTAGCCTTCATTGATATAATATTTTTGTCCAATTTTGCAGGTATGTTAATATAGGGGAAAGGGAGGACGTGGAGCTCTTCTACTATTTCATCGAGTCGGAGAGGAATCCGGCGACCGACCCTCTCATGTTATGGCTTACCGGCGGCCCCGGTTGCTCTGGTTTCTCCTCTCTTGCTTTCGAAATTGGTACGTCTCAAAATATTGCAACAGTTATATTTATAAGGGGTTATTAAATATCATTTATTTTTTTATTTATCATTTTCATATTAATAAAAAAGAATAAGAATGTTTTATAATAAAATAAAAAATAAATTGGTAATTCAAGAAATAATAAATAGGAAAAATAACGATAATTAAGAATCCATCATTTATAATTATAACTTATCGCAATGAACACAAACTAATTAGAATGCTACATCTTTTAACACAAATCCTATAATTTGTTTGGAGAATCAAGTCATTATAGATTAAAAGAAGAACTACCTCTTCCTTTTTTTTTTTTAGAAAAAAAATATATATTTTTGCCGATTTTTATGTAAAATACTTTTTAAATCATGTAAAACTTTTTTTATAAGATATTTTAAAGTAAAATTTGACTTTTTAATACTAAATTGTTTCTATTTAATGATAGAATTTCAATAAGATATAAATGATTTTTTTTTTTTTGAGACTAATCGTAATAAAAAAAATCAGTAAAAGATAATTATTTGAATAAAAAGGTTTAGAAAAGTGGAAATTAGAAGGAAAAGGGGAGAAAAAAAAAAGACACGTAAACCTTTTTTTTTTCAATATATAAATTATAAATTATAGAAATTACATATGGATAGATACTAGCGGAGTCATTATTATAGGTGAATTTTGGGGAGAAACCATCATTTATGGACTACTATTTGTAGTCAATTTTTTACTATTTATTATCCTATTTTTAAAGTTTATTATTCAAAATACCCCTCTAACAAAAAAAAATTCAATATTCTTTCTTATTTCTTCTTCTCCTTTTTCAAACTCCACCACCAACACACTACCCTCACATTAGTAGTCTTTCAGGAATTTTTTACCAAAATAAAATGATTATTTTCTCTTTTTTTATCTTTTTATTTTTTAAAAAAATACTGTATGTGAGAATTATTCTTATAATTGGTTAATATAAGATTAAATATATTTAAAATAATTAAGATAGTATTCATTTTGTTGGGATAAAAAAAATATATATTCATTTTGTTAAATTTTGATAAATTATTAAAAAATTAGTAAAAGAATAATTTGAAAAGATTATTTTGAAAATATGACTATAAATAAATAATAGTACTACCCTTAATTTAATTTTATATTTTTGTTTTTGTTTTTTCGGCCCATATGTGATTGTAAAGATAAAATAAAGCTCTTGTGGTCCAGGCCCATTGAAGTTCGACGCAGAAGCCTTTGACGGTTTGAGTTTGCCCAAATTGATTTTAAATCCATATTCTTGGACAAAGGTTCGAATTGGCCCTGCATTGTAATTCGCTTGAATTTATTTTTTATTTTAAAAAGATTTTAATTTCTATATTTTATCACTAGTATTAATAATCTTAATTAATAGATTATTCATATATATATATATATATATTGCAACGAAAATATAAGTATAATAATAAATATTTCTATTAGTTATATGTTACTAAAAAATATTAAAAATTGTTGTCATGTATGATTTTTTTTTTTCTTTTGGTGTAAAAGTATAATTTTTCTAATTTCAGATAGCCAATATTATTTTTCTGGATGCGCCCGTTGGCGCTGGATTTTCCTATGCGACAACCCCCGAGGGTTATTATTCTTCAGACACACAAGTTGCAGTAGATATATTTGAATTTCTACAAAAGGTAATTAATAATTCAATTTTTTTTTTGTTAAATGTACTGATTTTTTTTTGAGTATCTAACCTAAAATCAATTAATAATTATATTGATTTGATTTTTTTTACAAATCTTTCGGCTCGGCCATTTATCATTTTTTACTCTTATTTTTAATATAATTTTTTATTTAAATTTTTTACTGAAAATATATTAAACTACTTGAATTATATATATAAATCTCGAACTATCCTAATACGATCAAAAATAGAAATTCGTGCACTAACGTATAATTCTATTAAAATTTAAATAAAAATTCACAATTTAAATTACTATAAAATTATTAGGAAAAAAATTCAATGCTCCTCACCTTACGGAAAGAACTAAACTAGTCTAGTCTAAATAAGATGACGAAAATGAAATATATTATAATTATATTATCAAAATAAGATATCCTAATTTAATTAAAATGCATGAACCCTAAATTATTAGATTAGGTTCGAGTTTAATTATTTTCATTAGATTAGGGTCTCATATTGAAAATGTTAAACTTAAATCTAATCATTCTTTAAATACTGTGCCCTACTTTAAAATTTTTAATACAAACGTTTAATCTTTGTAAAAAAAAAAATAAGGGGTTTTTTTTTTTTTTTAAATGTACAATTATAATCCCTTGAAAAGTATTAATGTCACCCATATTATATTAATGGATATATGATGTAACATTTCATCAGAAATATATCAATCATAATAAATACCATGTTACATATAAAATGAGAATATAATAAATATTATATAAAAATACATCACTTTTAAATGTATAAAAATATATCAAATATAAATAGAAAATATGTCAAACAAAAATTAATAATATTATAAAATACACCACTAATAAAGGATGATATAATTTACAATAAATCATAACTAGCGGTTCTGAAATCGAAATTATCTTTATTTATTTCCTAATCTAACTGGTACTCCGTCTAATTCTTAATAAATATTTTACATTTTGAGACTAAATAGTTCAATTTCTTAAAAATAAATTATTTTTATGATACGTAAGAAATTATATTATATTAGATGTATGAGGATGAACTTAATAACTTTCTCTCTCGTAGTTAATATTTTATTTATAATATAAATAAATGAGAAATGAGATATGCAGTGGCTGGTGGAGCATCCTGAATTCATTAAGAATCGGCTTTACGTCAGCGGTGAGTCATACAGTGGAAAGTGGCTTCCTGTGGTTACGTCCCTCATAGTACAAAGTACGTAAATTCAATTACAAGAAGTTGTTTTAGAAAAATAATTATATTTAAATAATATTTAATTTTTATTTATTTAAAAGTTTAACGTAAAATAATATTTATTTAAACAAATGCCAAATTTCTGTTTATTTTGTAATATTATGATCCCCTACTAATCAAACAGGCATCGAGGAAGGCGTCACCCCACACATGAATCTTCAGGTAAATAGCTGGGTAATTTAGTACGAGTATTTAATTTAAAATTAATTAATAAGGAAAAAAATTTAATAATTATTTATATTAGTTACAGTGTAGAGTTTTGACGGGACATTGAAATCCTAAAATGAAAAAAAAAAGGAAAAATATGTTGGAGGGCGAAAATTTTTATTTGGGTAATTTTAGAGGAAATTAAAATTTTAAAAATTTAGATGCATGTGATTGATTAATTATTTAATTATGAAAAATAAAATTTTGAAGTTTTTTAATTTTTGTCAGGGTTACACTATGGGAAATTCGTTGACAGATGTCCACATAGACGATAATTCCCAGGTTGCATATGCGAACCGCTTGGGGCTTATACCTGATAGATATTACGGAGTCCGTTTACGGTGGTACTATAGGAGTAGGATGAATTTTACTCCTACTTACTGTAGCGCTACAGTAGCGCGCGCTATAGTTTCGTGCTACAGTAACGCGCAACAGTTTTTTTTTTTTTTTTTGACGCACAAACTTTTTTAAAAAAATACATTTTTTAAAAAAAATTCTTTTTTTTAAAAAAAATACTTTTTATATCAAGGGAAATCAGATCAGGATTATATAGACATCAGATGAGAGAATACAAGAGATCAGATCAACAGAATATAGATATCAGATCAAGAATATAAAAGAAATCATACAGTAGAACTAAAATATAATTAACAAGAGAGATCAGATCAGGATTATATAGACATCAGATCAGCGAATACTTGACATCAGATCAACAGACTATAGATATCATATCAAGAATATAAAAGAAATCATACAGTAGAACTAAAACATACTTAAAAAGGGAGATCAGATCAACAGACTATAGACATCAGATCAGCGTATACTTGACATCAGATCAACAGACTATAGACATCAGATCAAGATTTTAAAAGAAATCACACAGCAGAACTAAAACATACTTAACAAAGGAGATCAGATCAGGATTATATAGACATCAGATCAACTCATACTTGACATCAGATCAACAGACTATAGACATCAGATCAAGATTTTAAAAGAAATCACACAGCAGAACTAAAACACACTTAACACAGCAGAACTAAAACATACTTAACAAATGAGATCAGATCAGGATTATATAGACATCAGATCAACTCATACCTGACATCAGATCAACAGACTATAGACATCAGATCAAGATTTTAAAAGAAATCATACAGTAGAACTAAAACATACTTAAAAAGGGAGATCAGATCAACAGACTATAGACATCAGATCAGCGTATACTTGACATCAGATCAACAGACTATAGACATCAGATCAAGATTTTAAAAGAAATCACACAGCAGAACTAAAACATACTTAACACAGCAGAACTAAAACATACTTAACAAAGGAGATCAGATCAGGATTATATAGACATCAGATCAACTCATACTTAACATCAGATCAACAGACTATAGATATCAGATCAAAAATATAAAAGAAATCATACAGTAGAACTAAAATATACTTAACAAGGTAGATCAAATCATGATTATATAGACATCAGATCAGAGAATACAAGACATCAGATCAACAGACTATAGATATCAGATCAAAAATATAAAAGAAATCATACAGTAGAACTAAAATATACTTAACAAGGTAGATCAAATCATGATTATATAGATATCAGATCACAAAATAGCAGACATCAGATCAACAGAATTTAGATATCAGATCAAAAATATAAAAGAAATCATATCATACAACAAAAACGTCCATAATATGTATCATAATAGCCAAAAATAACAAAAAAAATGAAGATACTGTAGCGCGTTTACTGTAGCGCGCGCGGAACTGTAGCATCGTAGGAGTAAAATTCATGGTGGTCCTATAGGACCACCATATAAATTACCGATATTACGAGGTTAGAGTCACTAATTTTGATTTAATACAATATGGAGTTTGTATAATTTTTATTATTACACTTATTTTGTCACAAATATTTTTTTTAAACTATCTACTACTCTAATATTGTAAATATAATTATTTTTAAAAAATGAATATACAAATAGTATTGTATTCGTTTCAAAATAATATTACAAGGAAGAATTTTTTGTTTCAAAAAAAATGAAATGAGTATATATTTTGGTAATGTGGCTAATTAATTTGGAGGTTAATTTTGTTTCAGATGGCAAAAGATCATTGTCGAGGTGAATATAGGAGTCCAGATCCAAAGAATGCACCATGCCTTGAGGCTCTCCAACTTTATGAAATGGTAGGTTCCATAACGTTAATTTAATATTTTAGTTAAAGTAACATTTTTCATTGTTACTGAACGTGTAGTATCTTGCCCCACATGATTAGTTTACCGATTGAATAATTTGCATATAAATTTTAATATTATGGTTAGGTTAACTATTTTCGACTAACAACAGTGAAAATTTGAAAGTTATTAGGTCAACTTATGTGTTAGAATTTTACATAATGTATTGAAATAAGTTAAGACTGAAAGTTATTGAGTCAATTTATAAGCTGGGATGATACATAATGCATTGTGTTTTTCATTAGTTTCATTTCTTTTATCTGTTTTATAATTATACATGGAGATAAAAGGAACAATTTTAGGTATTAAGGGTCTGTTTGATAAAACTTAATTTGAAGTTTGAAGACTGAAGTCTGAATTCTGAATTGAATAATGACTGAATCCGAGGAATACTTAAACCTCAATGAGTGAGCGTGTTAAGTGTTCAGTCTTAAGTGATAGGAGGGAATCACTTAATTAAAAGCAGTAAATTTAAACTAAGGCTCCGTTTGATAAAACTTAATCAGAGGTTTGAAGTCTGAATTCTGAAGTCTGAATCCATTAAATTAGCTCTGTTTGATAAAATTAGAAAATATGTCTGAATCTGAAGTCTGAAATCTGAAATCTGAATCTGAAGTCTGAATTATAAAATAAGTTTATAAAATTAAATATATTTTAATTTTAAATTAAATCACCTTATTTTTTAAAAAAAATGTTAGAAACATATTTTTTTAATAAATAACATAATTTTTAAGATGTGTAATTTTTTACATAATAATGTGAAATTCTACTAATAAAAATATTTTAAAAACTTTTACTAATAAATTAGAATGTTATTATTATTTTTAAACTAAAATATTAATTAAATAAATATCACATATAAATTAAAATTATAAAAAAATAAAAATCCATGTCATAAATATATTTTTTATTTATTTAAATGATAAAATATTTTTAAAAAAATATATTTAATAAAATAAAAATTATTTAAAGAAAAAACTAAAAAGAATAATAAATATTAAAAATAAGAAAAAATTTGCAAGCAATTCAGTTCAGCAATAAGTGATTCACCAATCACTTATTTTTAGGCTAACAATTGTACTTGCAATTCAGTTCTGCAATAAGTGATTCACCAATCACTTATTTTTACGCTAACAATTGTACTTGCAATTCAGACCCACTTAATCTCTTAAGACTTTAAATTATAGTTATCAAACGCACTTAATTATTAAGTACTTAATTAAAAAAGTTCTTAATTAATTAAGTCAGAAACAATTTGAGTTATCAAACGCCCTTAATCAATTAAGTACTTAATCTATTTAGAATAAGTACTGAATTAGTTTACCAAACAGACCCTAAACCATTCAGAAGACTTATTTAATTCAGACATGACAATATGACTCATCAAACACATGTATTTAGATAAGTACTGAATCTATTTAGATTAAGGGTCTGTTTGATAAACTAATTCAGTACTTATTCTAAATAGATTAAGTACTTAATTGATTAAGGGTGTTTGACAATTCAACTTGTTTCTGACTTAATTAATTAAGAACTTTTTTAATTAAGTACTTAATAATTAAGTGCGTTTGATAACTATAATTCAAAGTCTTAAGAGATTAAGTGAGTCTGAATTGCAAGTACAATTGTTAGTCTAAAAATAAGTGATTGGTGAATCACTTATTGCTGAACTGAATTGCTTGCAAATTTTTTCTTATTTTCAATATTTATTATTCTTTTTAGTTTTTTCTTTAAATAATTTTTATTTTATTAAATATTTTAAAAAATATATATTTTATCATTTAAATAAATAAAAAATATATTTATGACATGGATTTTTATTTTTTATAATTTTAATTAATATGTGATATTTATTTAATTAATATTTTAGTTTAAAAATAATAATAACATTCTAATTTATTATTAAAAGTTTTAAAAATATTTTTATTAGTAGAATTTCACATTATTATGTGAAAAATTACACATCTTAAAAATTATGTTATATATTAAAAAAAATATGTTTCTAATATTTTTTTAAAAAATAAGGTGATTTAATTTAAAATTTAAATATATTTAATTTTATAAACTTATTTTATAATTCATACTTCATAATTCATACTTCATAATTCAGTGTTCAGAT
Organism: Knoxia roxburghii; assembly: GCA_030378225.1. Lineage (NCBI taxonomy): Eukaryota > Viridiplantae > Streptophyta > Magnoliopsida > Gentianales > Rubiaceae > Knoxia > Knoxia roxburghii. The sequence goes on along the minus strand of CM059422.1, from coordinate 39,684,131 downwards.
TCAGACTTCAGATTTCAGACTTCAGATTCAGACATATTTTCTAATTTTATCAAACAGAGCTAACTTAATTGATTCAGACTTCAGACCTCAAATTAAGTTTTATCAAACGGAGCCTAAGTACTGAATTTTTTTTTAATAAACTGACCCTAAGTTTTTTTTTTGTCCGAATTACTAGTAATTAGTTACCATTGGAGTTTTGAAAATTGTAGAAATATATTTTAGATTGTGAAATGATATTATAAAAGAAATTTTTTTAAAAAAAAATTGTAGAGAAAGAGAAGTGAAATATGCATATATGACACTATTTTTGGCACCTCAAATTGGAAATTTGGATATTAGGGATTATAATTGTTTTTATTTATAATTTACATTTCTGTTCTAAATATACAAATCATTTACAATCATATTTTCACAAATATTTTGAGTAAATATTTTTACAACATTTTTTGAAAATGTATCTTTCCAAAAAAATTAGTGTGAATTATATTTATTTCCCAAGTAATTTTATTAAATTATCGATATCATTCAAATTTTTGAAATTACATCTATCCCTTTTAATTGCCTAAACTCATAATAAACCATCCTAATTACAAAAAAAATGATGCTTAAACATTTTCATTGAATTAAAAAATCATTGAAAGGGTTCAGACTCACAATCACTCAAACTCCTTTTGGCTGCTTTTTAACATTTTATGATGTTTGACTTATGTCAAAATGATAAGTATAGATAGTTTGATAATCTTATAGAGAAAGTAGACGTAATTCACCAAAAAATTATATAATTCAAACTTGTTGTATTCAATGAAAATTAACAGTAAGAATCTGGTGTGACAGTGTACCGATAGGATAAATTTCTTCAATGTTCTGGAGCCAGATTGCAAATCTAAATCTGATCCGACCTGGTCGATACTTCCCCAACCATCCCGATGCCTAGTAAGCTGTTCTTTTCTTCCTCATAATTTTTTCTAAAAAAAAATTTATACATATTCTCGTATTTCTCTCGGTGATTCGACCACTAGATCGATTTTCCCTGTTGTTCTTTTCTTCAAAATTCTTGATTCTTTTTCTTGAATTCTTACGTTCAGACCGGGATAGGAAATGCCATCTCAGCCGCATGGATGAATGATCCAAGCGTCCCACAAGCTCTTCATGTCCGAAATGTATATATCATTCCTTCTCTGCATGCATCTCATCCTTATTACAGCTTCAAAACGGCTTAATAATTTCTCTGGGCTTGGAAAAATATGCATCCAGGGAACAAAACCAGAGTGGAAAAGATGCAATGGAAGTGTGTGGTTTGACGAAAATGTTGACAGCGCTGTCCAATACCACCGGCTTTTGCTCAGTAAAAAAGGGCTTAACTCATTAGTTTACAGGTAATTACTCAAAAGGAATGAATAGTTACTGCTTCAATACTTTCTCTTTATCGTTTTAATTTGAACGAAAAAGTGCTCCTATAATACCCTCTCTCTTCCCACTTTTTTATATAAAATGACATTTTTGTCAAAACTTATAGACTACCGCCCCAAAAAGTGAGGCGGTAACTAGTAACCCCCTTACTCAAATTCATATTGCCGTTATTAATGAAAAAAATTGCAAGAATAATCCATATAATATAGTCTACTGTTAAATTTAATCATATGCATCAGAAACATTTGCTATTGACAACATATTTAGTTTTAAGAGTGGATTATAAATTTGGTCATCATATTTTGGAAAAATTCAAGTTTTGGTCACTAACTTTTAAAAACTCAAAAAACATCATTAACTTTGTCATTTTAATTTGACTTTTGGTCATTCTATCAAAATAAACCGTTAAGTGCATTAACGGTGTTAACTTTTAAGGGTAAATTTGTCAAATCATCAATGATTATAGAGTGAATTACAAATTTGATCATCATACTTTGATGAAATTCAGGTTTTAGTCACTAACGTTTAGGAAAGTAAATAAGTCACTAATTTTGTCATTTTTGTTCTATTTTTGGCCACTCTGTCAAATTGCACTGTTAATATACTAATGGATAAATTTGTATAAGGTCATTTTTGTCCTTTTTCTTTTTGCAACTCTCTCGTGCTTATCCAGCAATTTTTTAACTCTTTTTCCCTTTTTTTTTTTTTTCTTTTTCCACTACACCACCTCAACCTCTTTTTCCTTTTTTTTCTCCTTTCTTTAAATTGCAAAATATAGATAAAACGTAATTTAGTTTGCTGCCTCCACTGTCTCCTCTATCTCCGTCTCCTTTCATGTTTTTATCTATATTTGTGTGGTGAAAAGGGAAAAAAAGGGGGGGGGGGGGGGAGGGGGAGGAATGGAGGTTGAAGTGCTGAAGTTTTATGTTTTATCTAAATTTTGCAATGGAAAGAAAAAAAAAAGAGGGAAAAGGATGTTGAAGTGGTGAAGTGGAAAGAAAAAAAATTGAGGAAAGAGAAAATGATGTTGAAATGCTTCAGTGGAAATAAAAAATGTGATTGAAAAATTGTTAGATAAACAGGAGAGGATTGCAAAAGAAAAGGATAAAAATAACCTTATACAAATTTTTTCGTTAATATATTAACGGTGCAATTTGATGGAGTAACCAAAAATGACAAAGTTAGTAATTTTTTTGCTTTATTAAAAGTTAGTGACCAAAATCTGAATTTTACCAAAGTATGATGACCAAATTTGTAATTCACTCTTTAATTATTGATGATTGAACAAATTTACCCTTAAAAGTTAACAGTTTTAATGTACTTAACGGTTTATTTTAATGGAATGACGAAAAGTGAAATTAAAATGAGAAAGTTAGTGATTTTTTTTGAGTTTTTAAAAGTTAATGACCAAAACCTATATTTTATCAAAGTATGATGACCAAATTTATAATTCACCATAGTTTTAATAAATTATCGAATTATAATTCCGTCAACTTTATCTCTGTTTGTTGGCAAATTTTATACAAGTGGACTAATACATCATCATGGCCTCATATATTTATATATATATATTTACCCAAACTGAATGTTTAAATTAATCTATGGCTTCCACCTGATATAAAACTTAACAAAATTACATATTCAATCGTTAAGTGTTCAAAAAAATTGTTACTAGTAATGAATGTACTGTGAATAATAAAATTTATAACTAAATTTGATCGACTAACAAATGTTTAAAACTAAATTTAACACTACTCTATACTATAGAGACTATTTTTATATATTTTTTAGTTTATTAATTATGTTCATCTTGAGATTATTTCGTGATTACATGCAGCGGTGATCATGATATGTTGGTTCCATACATTGGTACGCTAGAATGGATAGGACTTCTCAATCTCACCATTGTTGATGATTGGCGACCTTGGTTTGTTAACAACCAAATTGCAGGGTACAGTTCATGTTTTTATTTTAGTTTCTTTCATCAAATATCATTTCAATTGCCAAAAAAAAATATATATTGGACTCGATTTTGAAGTTATAGAGCCTCTATTTTGTTGCAGATACACGGAGAGATACGTTAACAGTGAAAGCCAATCACATTTGACCTTTGTGACAGTCAAGGTAAGAAATTTAATAGGTAGGATTATATCGCTCCTTAATTCGTATTTTTCACTCTTTTAATATTTATTTTTTATTCGTATTATTATTATTTAACTGTCCTTAATTAATTTATCAAAAATTTTATAAGTCTATTTTTAATCTACCAAAAATTTAAAAAAAATTATATTTAAATGTTATGGTTAATATTTCATAATTTGTCAAGAATAATTTGAATATAAAAAAGGCATGAAAGAATAAAATAGGAGCGCAAAATAATCCTTCACAAAATTAATACATGTGTTAATTCGTCTTAAACAGTTTAGTATAATAAAATTATTAATGTTAATTTTTAATTAATTTTTTGTTTATTTATTATTTGATCCTGGTAGGGTGCTGGTCATACAGCTCCAGAGTATAAACCTGAGGAATGCTTCCCGATGATACACCGCTTTTTAGAATCCTCTCCTCTCTAAAATGTTTCTACTTATTTACTTTATTCAATAATTACAGACATCTTGTCCTATGATGATTCCGTCTCTACGTGTTCCATTAGTCATAAAATGAGTTTTGAATAAATTGTACCACTGTTTTTGGGGAGGGAATGAGAAAGTAATGACTATTCCCTTTGATTTTTTTTATATAATATTTAAAATTATTCACACAAATTAAGAAATCGAAAGAAAATATTATCTTTAATTTTCTTTTATTATAACTCTTTCTCCAAAAAAAATCTACTTTTAAGATTAAAATTCAAAATTTATAACAAAAATATACAATATCTTAAAAAAAAATACATATTGTAAAAAATAGTTTTACATAAAAAAATAGGAGGAAGTCCTTGTTTGAAGATTTGCGTGTGGAGTCTGGTAAAATAGTTGAGAATCGAAATCGGAATGTGATACGATCCAGATGTCCTCACTCAAACTTAAATATGCGTATCAAGAAGAGCCCAACCATGAAGCTTACATACTTGGGACAAATCATAAGCATCAAGCCCAATTTGAAAGCATGAGATCAAGTTCAAAAGCAATTGGGCCACACAAGTTTGAAGAGTCCATTAAGGAAACTTGTTTGGGCAAGACAAAAACAATAAAACTCAACAAGTTCACAAAGGACTTGTTCAAAGTTCCTTGGATCATTTTCAAAGGCCTTTACTTTATTTTCTTGCCAAGAATAATTTCATCCCACTCATTTTATTTGTAATTTGGCCATTGCTTATTTTATTGGCCTGAAATAAATTAGGCCTAAGTGTTAGGTCTTGTCTTAGTTAGGCCTTAATAAGAATATTAGTTGTATTAGGAGTAGGCCAAATAAATAAGGTGAAGCCCAGCCCACGAAGACATTGGAAGGCTACAAGAAACTTCTAGAAGATTCAATAAAGGAATAAGTAATCAGCCTTAATTCTTCAAAAAGAAAACAAGGCAGATTGAAGAATGATTAGGCAGATTGAAGGAAGATTAAAGATGATTGAAGATTCTACCATAAATGTAGGCTAGGGTTTTGTAACCTAAATGCTCACTTCTACTCCTATAAATAGAGGAGAAGTTCAACCTTTGTAGGCATGATTTGAATAGCAAGAATTGAGAATTCCTCTCTACTTTGAATCATCATTAGCATTTATCAAAAGCTAGGGTAGTTAGCTTTTGTGGTTGCCTCCTTCGGCTCTTCCTTTCGAAGGCCTCATCCCACTACCACCATATTTTCACACTTTGAGAATAGCACTAGATTAGGGACCTTGATCCTTCATACAACACTCCGCCATCATCCAAATCCGAGCCTCCATATAAGCCTTCATACAAACAAACCTCTGTCGGATTTTGATAGTTTGGAAGGATCACAACATTTGGTATCAGAGCCAAAGTGCTGCTCTCAAAGGTAAGAGTTGTTGTAACACCTTGTGGAAGGAATGATCCTTCTCCTTCTCCAAGTTGTTACAATCAACATTCTAAAATCGAAAAGGTTGAAGAAATCGGTTCTATAGCCGAATTTTCTCACCTTTGGATTCGAGAAATTCTCTTATTGCAATTTTGTTCATATTGTTCATTTTAATTCTTATTATTAATTTTTGTCATTTTTTTTCTTGTTCATAATTGTTATGATCTGTCTCCTTTCATTGGCAAAGTTTGAAGAGATCGGATCTACCATATCCGTTTCTCTCACTTTGATCCAAATATCAAATTTCTTGTGTATATCATAAATTTATTTTATTATTATTGTTCTTACTTTGTCGATTGATCTTACTTTGTGTATATCATAATTTTGGCAAGTAATTCCATTGGTTAAGAAAAGAATAAAATGGGCAACATACTTGTGCAAATTAATTTTGGAATAAATCTGAACTTTTAGTATAAATTATCATTCCTTTTTTGTGATTATCTATTTTCCTTCTTCATGTGATTATCTTTCCATCCACACCTAGTTTAATATAAAAAAAAAAGTTAATCATTGAAAAGGGAAAATTCGTTGGTTTTAAGTCACCTAGTATGACTAAAGTTGAATTTGGTGATTTCTTTCCAAAAAAAGTTAGTAACACTTTGAGATTATTTGTTATCGTACCTATTCTGTGATCGTGTTACTACCATAAAACTCCCTAATTGTGGTATGTCTTACTTGAATTAAACTTTTGAATAATTTTTTTTGTAGTTCTACTAACTTTTTCCTTTGGTTTTTGTATAACTTGTTTAAACCACCTAAGATAGGGTAGGGTTGCACTTGAAAAAAGTGTCTCCTTACAAAAGTGTAAAGGCCAAAGGCTAAAAAAAAAAAAAAAAAAAAAAAGCACATAAGCGCTCAAATAGATTTTGTGCAAAGGTCAAAGGCCAAGAAAAGAGCATATAAGCACTTAAACAACTTTTGTGCGGCTCAAAATTTAAAAGGAGTTCTTGTGCAAAGTAAAAGAAAACCCTTAGGTGAAAGTGTAAGCTTGCTTATACTCTAACCAAAGGAGAAGTTTTTCGGAAGTACCTAAGAGGTTGTTCAAAGGGTTTTCAACATTAGGCGCCATATTAGAAAAGAGATAATAATGGGAAATAACAAGGGCCATAGAGTCTTGGTATTATAACTCATTTTTCTCCTAACTTTGCAGATTGATAACCAAACAACCAAGGAAGTACCAAGAGGCTTAAGGCCAACAAGTTTTCCTCAAAGCTAGGCCATAAAATCATAACACTAAGCACTCACGAAAGCACAAGCATTCATAAGTGTTGTTTTATTTTTTTTAATTTTTTTCTTCTCTCTTTTATCTTTACTCTGCACCTATTTCTTTTACCTATGTCTTACCTCAACCTGAGATTCTTTGTGCATATTTCTAAGTAGTTGAAAATTTTGAGAATATTTTTTTTTACTTTTTACTTAAGATTTGGTGTGATCTAACCCTAAGGGAGAAAATCTTCTTTCTACCCAAATCTTTTTGTCTCCTTGATAGCAATGGATTCTAATGAGCAAGAAAGGATTCTAAGGTCAGCGCTCAGAGAAAGGTTTAAAGGGTATGATAGCAAGCTAGCTCACCTGCGAGCCCAGCTAGGCCACTTGAGGAACCAAAGACAAAAAAACCCTACCCTAAGAATCCCAACATCCAATGAGCATCTTCCTCTGGCTAAGCAAGAAGAGATACATTCTCCTCATGGTGCACGACTCACCTCATTGTCCACGCACCAATATTCGAGAAATAAGGTAAACCCTTCCACTTGTGATGAAATTAAAAGAGTACTTCACTCTCAAGGCAAGTTGGAAGAAGATGTTGAGCAAGGAACTAATACTTTTCATACAAAAGGTAAAGTGGGGAAGGCTATTTGCTTGATTAATATTGATAGTGGTCGTTGGACAAACATTGCTTCTAATTACCTTGTAGATAATTTGAATCTTGCTACTTTTCCTCATCCCAAACCTTACACGTTGACATGGCTCAACAATTTAGGTGAAGTTGTTATTGAAAGACAATGTAAGTTATCATTCTCTATAGGTAGGTACCAAGGAGAAGTGATGTGTGATGTAGCTCCCATGGATGCCGCACACATTATCCTAGGCCAACCATGGATGCGTGACAACGAAGCAAAGTATAATGGCTTCACCAATAGGTATCAATTATGTTCTCATGGTCAGAAATTTGCACTTAATCCTCTTTCTAGGGAACAAGTGTCTCAAGCAAAGAAAGAAATGCATGAAACAAGAGAACGAAGGAAAATGATACAAGAAGAGAAAGAGAACAAAGATGTACCTAAGCTAGCCAAGCTTACTCTCTTAAAAGAGGCCATGAGTTCCACTCCCATGATTCTGCCACTTCGGCAGAGTTTGAATAGCTTACCTAAAGTTCTAATATCCACACAAAAGTTAGTAAAATCTAAGATTAGTTCCATATATGATTCACTAACATGTTTTACTATTTTTGTGCAGGTTTTTAGAACTCAAGATTTGACAAGGACTAGAATGCCCATGGCATACATAGTGGAATTAAGTCCACACTTTGTCAAAGTAAAAGAGTTTGGAACTATGAATCGTCTCATAATTACTAATCCTTCGTCTTGTTTTGATGCAGGTTCTAAAGCTTTGAGGACAAAGCTTCGTAAAGAAGGGGAGGATGATACGATCCAGATGTCCTCACTCAAACTTAAATATGCGTATCAAGAAGAGCCCAACCATGAAGCTTACATACTTGGGACAAATCATAAGCATCAAGCCCAATTTGAAAGCATGAGATCAAGTTCAAAAGCAATTGGGCCACACAAGTTTGAAGAGTCCATTAAGGAAACTTGTTTGGGCAAGACAAAAACAATAAAACTCAACAAGTTCAAAAAGGACTTGTTCAAAGTTCCTTGGATCATTTTCAAAGGCCTTTACTTTATTTTCTTGCCAAGAATAATTTCATCCCACTCATTTTATTTGTAATTTGGCCATTGCTTATTTTATTGGCCTGAAATAAATTAGGCCTAAGTGTTAGGTCTTGTCTTAGTTAGGCCTTAATAAGAATATTAGTTGTATTAGGAGTAGGCCAAATAAATAAGGTGAAGCCTAGCCCACGAAGACATTGGAAGGCTACAAGAAACTTCTAGAAGATTCAATAAAGGAATAAGTAATCAGCCTTAATTCTTCAAAAAGAAAACAAGACAGATTGAAGAATGATTAGGCAGATTGAAGGAAGATTAAAGATGATTGAAGATTCTACCATAAATGTAGGCTAGGGTTTTGTAACCTAAAGGCTCACTTCTACTCCTATAAATAGAGGAGAAGTTCAACCTTTGTAGGCATGATTTGAATAGCAAGAATTGAGAATTCCTCTCTACTTTGAATCATCATTAGCATTTATCAAAAGCTAGGGTAGTTAGCTTTTGTGGTTGCCTCCTTCGGCTCTTCCTTTCGAAGGCCTCATCCCACTACCACCATATTTTCACACTTTGAGAATAGCACTAGATTAGGGACCTTGATCCTTCATACAACACTCCGCCATCATCCAAATCCGAGCCTCCATATAAGCCTTCATACAAACAAGCCTCTGCCGGATTTTGATAGTTTGGAAGGATCACAACAGAATGAATATGATAGAAATGAGATTGAGTATGAGTTTAACGGTATGGAATCATTACCATTTTGATATATGAGGGAATTGAAATTGGAATGAAATAATATATAATTATAATATATACAAATATAATGTTATAAATATAAATATTATTTATTATAAATATATTATTATAAAAATAATAATTTTATTTTTATTAGGTGTATGACCAAATGCGCGATCAAAATAGTCGCACAATTACTCACGGGACATAAAACCCACAGAGATAGTGGGTAGGGAGAAACCCATAGATAAAGAGTTTGATACTCATTCTTCTACCTTAAACAAATAAAGAAATAAGTATCAAACTCATTCCAAACTCATAACCTTTAGTTACTCCAAGCTGGGTATGCCACTATTGATGCTGTTTCGAACCCACGTACATGCCCCAAACCAGATATGCATCAATCTCCACCTTAAAATTCATTAAAAAACGGTCTCTTTCTCAGTGAAAACGATACAGATTTGAATGCCAGAATGAAAACAGTAGGACCCTATATATGGCTGTCTGGATCCATGCACATCCATGGTGGCTCGAAAGGAAATATGTCAAAATTCAGCAGTTTAGAGATGAGGAGACGTTGATTTCGGTTGATTTGTGCGTGTTCAATTTGTTAGTTCTTAGATATTCAATTTAGGATCGTACTTAAAGAATTTCCACATGACGTTAATATATAAATACAGTTCTTATACACTAAATTATTGTATATATGATTATATTCAATTAAAGTGATGAGTTTTATTAATAAGGGTATAAACAAAAGTAATGGAATAATATTATGCAGAAATTGATAAATTTTTATAGTTATCTTTTTGCGATGAGTGAAATTATTATTTAATAAACTTTATTATCTTATAAATAAACTGTAATTTATGGTTTGGGGATGAGTCAATAGGTTCAGTTTTCTTGTTCTCAATCATAAGCAAAATAACAGAGCCAAATACTCTTTGCAAAAGAAACCTTATCATCAGCTAAGGAAAACTATTATCGAGAATTCAATCAATCGTCAACCAATTATTTCATCAACCAATTATTTAATCACATCAATTAATTGTTATAGATCAAAGTACACTTTCATTTTAATCAGTATTTTAATAATTGATTGAAATTTATGATTCTTAAAAATTGAATTCTTCGATTGTATACTTACTCAATGTAACGAATATTCTCTCGTATGAGTGTCTGATTTTTACTCTAAAATGGTCCGTTGAAGGTGTATGTACATTAATTTCCTTGTCTTCCTCATGCAAATCGTATACATATGCCCTATTTAGAAATAAAATTATGACAATTCAATGTAAAAATTAATTTAAATTTAAAAATTGATGAGTTGTCATCACTTTATTTATAAATATAGTAATAGATACATATACTTAGTAGATACATGGTATAATTTGTGGGCCTGACACGCGGCCCCCTATTTTTTTTTTCTTCTCAATCACCTCCATTCTTTCATTTTTTTTCTTTTTTCTCTTAAAAAAGCGCACTCACTTTTTTTTTGCAATTAATATTTTTAATTCACATTTTTTTAAAAAAAATTAAATAATATATAATTTTTATTATTTTTAATATAAAATAATGTAATTTTTATTTTAAAATTCATGTTATACACAACATGAATTCATATTCATATCATATAAACATAACATGATTTCATATCATGCGCAGCAGACTTTCATATCAAATATAACATAATGTATAACATACTTTCATCACTACAAAAAAAAAAAAAAAAAAAAGATTCTTATATGAAAACAAACAAAGGGTTCATATCACGCAAAACATAATTTCATATAAAATATAATATGTTTTCATATCATGCATAGTAGGTTTAATATGATATGAATCTTTATATTGTCTGATACGAATACATTCTATGAAATGATATACTATGTATCCTGATATGATTACTTATATTAACTGATATGATATACTATGTCCCTTGATATGAATGCATTCTCTGCTTTTTGTTTATATCCATTGTGTTGTATGATATGAATCATTATATTGTCTGATATAATATGTTATGTCTATTGATATGAATCCTTATCTAGTCTGATATGAATGTATTCTCTGCTTTTTGTTTATTTCCGTTTCTATTGTATGATATGAAATCTTGTATTTTTTGATATGATATATTATGTATACTGATATGATTTCTTATATAAAATGATATGATATATTATGTCCCTTAATATGAATTCAAGATTTACATGATATGACACCTTCAATTGTTGCATTTTTTTATATGATATATTATGTTTTCTGATATGATTTCTTATATTACTTTATATGATATATTTTGTCCCATTATATGAAATTCAAGATTTACATGATATGATATATTGATATACTATGTATCTTGATATGATTTCTTATATTAATTGATATGATATATTATGTCCCTCGATATGAATGCATTCTCTGCTTTTTTGTTTATATCCGTTGTGTTGATATGAATTCAAATTTTACATGATATGAAACTTTCTTTTGCTTGATATGAATTCAACTTTTACATGATATGAAATCTTGTATATCCTTTTTTATATAATTTCACATTTTATATCAATTAAATAATTTTAAAAATTATTTAATTATAAAATAAATAAAATGATAAAAAATATTTTTTTATAATTTTTTTAAAAAATTCAAAAACATTAAAAAAACTTAATTGGTTAGAAAAAAACGGATGGAAAAAAAGTCTCAAGTAATAAGAAAAAAATTTTAAAAATTATAATAATAAGAAAGAAAATGAAAGAATCAATTGCAGACTTGCAAGCCGCATTAAAGCCGCTACATCGCGGAAGAAAGAGAAAAATTTTTAAAAAAAGTGGGACGCGCCGCTAGGGAAAAAAAAAATTGATTGGTTAGCACACGCCCGCCTCTTCCAAAAATAAACCATCCCAAAAGTTACTATTTTTAGAGTGAGAGTAAAATTGTATGGACACCATATAAATTGCTAGATTTCAGCATCCTCCTTGGTAAAAATAACATTTTTTTGACTAATTATTGAGTAAATTGAAAAATTGGTCACCATATTATAGTCACTTTTTAGTTTTGATCGTCATACTTTGAAAATTATTTTTAAGATCTTCATACTTTACTTTTTTTTAAAGAAAATTGTCAATCCGTCAAGTTTGACTATTATCCTTCTTAACGGCCATTTCGTATGAGGTTAAAATGGTATTTTCGCATAAAAAACTGTTCTTCTATTAAATAAATCAAAACATTGTGGACCCCACTTTTTATATAACCTTACTGGGCTGCTATTTGTAGCTCGTTTTTGCTATTTGTAGCTCAAAAAAATTGATGAAATGACAAAATTGCCCTTAAAAGGAGGAAATGTGAAAATTCAATGAAAAATCGGATACAATGTGCGAAATAACATGGTAAAATCGGACCCAATTTGGGAAAAACACTGGAAAAATCACCTACAATGCGTGAAAAATCATGTAAAAATCGCCACACTTATCCGAATTTTCAGTCAAAATTCGCCCAGAACAGGCGAATTTTGACTGAAAATTCGCATAAGTGTGCCGAATTTTCAGTCAAAATTCGCCTGTTCTGGGCGAATTTTGACTGAAAATTCGCCTAATGTGGGCGAATTTTCAGGACGATTTTTGTTGTTATATTTGCGAAAAACACTGGAAAAATCACCTACAATGCGTGAAAAATCATGCAAAAATCGCCACACTTATCCGAATTTTCAGTCAAAATTCGCCCAGAACAGGCGAATTTTGACTAAAAATTCGCATAAGTGTGGCGAATTTTCAGTCAAAATTCGCCTGTTCTGGGCGAATTTTGACTGAAAATTCGCCTAATGTGGGCGAATTTTCAAGACGATTTTTGTTGTTATATTTGTCTGCAAACCTTACAAAATCATAAGTCATTTCAGATTTTCTTAGCAAAACTCTCTCAGACCAACGAAAAAATTTTGCAAAAAAATCGCACGTAATGGAAGCCGGCGGTCAGTTTCCGCACGTACGCACCCCGATCACCACGTACAGGGGGTTGATCGCATGTGGTGGTGAGGTCGAGCCGTACATGCCAGATAGGTGCGTCCGTCAGTTGGGATACGTGCAGGATATCCCAGCCGACATCCTCCTTCCGAAGACGGCGTTTCGGTTGTACAGTGGTGGGTATAGTGTGGATTTTGACTTGGCGTTCGCCAATAGTATATGGCGGGCACCACGTATGGCTTGTATACGTCCCGATGACTTGCAGCCTGCTGACGTTCCCGGCGCAGTCACCCACGATTACCTTACATGGTATCGTCAGCACTCCCACCCATACCTGTTCATCGATGGCCCCCCAGCTGATGATGGTGGAGTTCCGCCGCGAACCAACACAGAATATGTAAGTATTTTTCGTTACATAATTTGATTACGTATAATGTTATATTATTATCGAATAAGTTCACGTAATCATTGCAATGTATTGTCTTTGTAGTGGGTCCGCCGGTGGCAAAATTTCGGTGAGGAAGCCGTACAGATCATCAGGAATGCTGGGTTAGCCGAGACGGAAGAAATGAAGGCTAGGTTGAGGGCGGAGATAGATAGATGGCATTTGGCTAGTTGATTGTAGTATATTACTATATCTATATTTATTCTATTTAGTTTGTGATGTTATGAGGATTCTGTTACGTTATATATTTGACATGTTTAATCCTTTTTTAGTGCACTTATGAAATTAAAATTGGAAAATTACAAAAAATGATAATTATTAAAATAACAATGTAATTTTCAAAACAAAGTGCAAATGGATAATCCAGGACACTGAAACTCAAGACTCAAATCCCTCTGAATGTCTGGTAATCCATTTGGATCCTGCGTCATTAATCAAATTAAAACCAAAAAATCGTAATTACATAAACAATTAAAACATATAAATTTGAAAGAAAAATCGCCTGTAATTGGTGAAGTATCATGAAAAATTCGCCCAGCTTAGGCGATTTTTGGTTGAAAATTCGCCAATTGTAGGTGAATTTTGTGTGAAAATTCGCACACTGTAGGCGAATTTTCACACAAAATTCACCTGCAATGTGCGAATTTTGCTATAAAATTCGCACCTTGCAGGTGATTTTTCCCAAAAGTTTTACCTGCAATTGGCGAACTTTCCACAAAAAATCGCCTGAGCTGGGCGATTTTTTCCTGGTACTTCACCAATTACAGGCGATTTTTCCTTCAAAATTCGCAAAACATGTGCGATTTTTACAGCAGTATGCAAAAAAATACACAAAAGTATTAAATTCGTAACATATTTGCGTATATTTTGGAGTAGACGCTGTCCCAAATTAACCAAAATCTGTGTTCCAATTTGCTTCTACGATTTTGAACGTTTTTTGGAATGATTTCGAATGGTTTTGTTTGATTTTTGAAGGAGTTTTGTCTGTTTTGATATGTATTTTGAATTGAATGAAGTATATACCTTATTCATATGTTATGGACAATTTTGTCATTTCACTTTTTTTTTTGAGCTACAAATAGTAAATTTGAGCTACAAATAGTAAGATCCTAACCTTATCACACACCAAGGCTCCGTTTGATAAAATTTAATTTGAGGTCTGAAGTTTGAAGTCTGAATCCATTAAGTTAGTTTTGTTTGATAAAATTAGAAAATATGTTTGAATATGAAGTCAGAATCTGAAGTATGAATTATGAATTATGAATTATAAAATAAGTTTATAAAATTAAGAGTAAATTCTAAAATTGGTCACTATACTATAGTCACTTTCTGGTTTTGGTCATTATACTTTGAAAACTATTTTTAAGGTCATCATACTTTACTTTTCTTTCAAAAAATGGTCACTCCGTTAAGTTTGACCGTTAACCCACTAACGGTCAACTTTTTTTAGGGTTATTTTTGTCTTTTTATTAACTCATTAAATTAAAAAAAGAGTAAACTCTGAATTTGGTCATCATACTTTTCTAAAATCCCATTTTTGGCCATCTTACTTTAAAAATTATATTTGATGTCATCATACTTTCATTTTTTATTCAATTTTGGTCATTCCGTCTAAATGTTCAGTTAAGTCTCTAACGACCATAATTTTTTGAGGATAAATACAGAAAAACACACCCCATCATACATGTGGAATTTTTTTTATTAATTATTTTTTCGCATCGTCGCCACGAACACCCACAGTATGGTTGGTAATTTCTGACACGACACGAAAATTGAACACGAAATTGACACGAAACGGGTAGGGTTCGGGTTGGAATTTTGGACACAAAAAATTTTCAGGTTGGGTTCGTGTCGGTCCAAGATTTTCAGGTCAAAATTAGGTTAACACACCGGGTCAACGGGTTGACATGATGATCCGAAATATTTTTAAAAAATAATTGTGTGAAAAAATTGAGTTTGCGGGTCGAGTTAGGGTTGGTCGACACTAACCCGACCCGGTCAACCCATTTGGCTCTGGTTGGTGGGTTAATCAACGGGTTGACTATGTAGTCGGGTTGACCTGGAAAAAATCAGGTCAGGTTCGGGTTGGGATTTTCCAACCCGTTCGGGTTCGGGTTAGGGCCGGGGGCAAAAATATAATTTTCTCTTTCAACCGACACAAAACTGACACACTGACATGAATTAACAGCCCTAACCCACACCCTTAAGAAGAATAAAACTTTTTAAAGTCAAGTATGATGGGGATGGGGGTGAGGGTGTGGGTGTTGGCGGCGGAGATGCGAAAAAATAATTAATAAATAAAAAAATTTCAAGTGCATGATGGAGTGTTTTTTTTTTGTATTTATCCTAAAAAATTATGGTTGTTTCAGACTCAACGGAACATTTAGACAGAATTATCAAAATTAAATTAAAAATGAAAGTATGATGACCTCAAATATAATTTTTAAAGTAAGATTACCAAAAATGGGATTTTAAAAAAGTATGATGACTAAATTCAGAGTTTAGTCTTTTTGAATTTAATGAGCTAATGAAAAGACAAATATAACCCTAAAAAAGTTGACCGTTAGTGGGTTAACAGTCAAACTTGACGGAGTGACCATTTTTGAAAAGAAAAATAAAGTATGATGACTTTAAAAATAGTTTTCAAAGTATGATGACCAAAACCAGAAAGTGACTATAGTATAGTGACCAATTTTGGAATTTACTCTAAAATTAAATATATTTAAATTTTAAATTAAATCACCTTATTTTAAAAAAAATGTTAGAAACATATTTTTTTAATATATAATATAATTTTTAAGATGTGCAATTTTTTACATAATAATGTGAAATTCTACTAATAAAAATATTTTAAAAACTTTTAATAATAAATTAGAATGTTATTATTATTTTAAAACTAAAATATTAATTAAATAAATATCACATATTAATTAAAATTCTAAAAAAATAAAAATCCATGTCATAAATATATTTTTTTATTTATTTAAATGATAAAATATTTTTTAAAAAATTATTTAATAAAATAAAAAATATTTAAAGAAAAAATTAAAAAGAATAATAAATATTAAAAATAAAAAAAATTTGCAAGCAATTCAGTTCAGCAATAAGTAATTCACCAATCATTTATTTTTAGGCTAACAATTATACTTGCAATTCAGACACACTTAATCTCTTAAAACTTTGAATTATAGTTATCAAACACACTTAATTATTAAGTACTTAATTAAAAAAAGTTCTTAATTCATTAAGTCAGAAAACAAGTTGAGTTATCAAACGTCCGTAATCAATTAGGTACTTAGGCTCCGTTTGATAAAACTTAATCTGAGGTCTGAAGTCTGAAGTCTGAAGTCTGAATTCTGAAGTCTGAATCCATTAAGTTAGCTCTGTTTGATAAAATTAGAAAATATGTATGAATCTGAAGTCTGAAGTCTGAAATCTGAAGTCTGAATCTGAAGTCTGAATTATGAAGTATGAATTATAAAATAAGTTTATAAAATTAAATATATTTAAATTTTAAATTAAATCACCTTATTTTTAAAAAAAATGTTAGAAACATATTTTTTAATATATAACATAATTTTTAAGATGTGTAATTTTTTACATAATAATGTGAAATTCTACTAATAAAAATATTTTAAAAACTTTTAATAATAAATTAGAATGTTATTATTATTTTTAAACTAAAATATTAATTAAATAAATATCAAATATTAATTAAAATTATAAAAAATAAAAATCCATGTCATAAATATATTTTTTATTTATTTAAATGATAAAATATTTTTTTTTAAAAAATATTTAATAAAATAAAAATTATTTAAAGAAAAAATAAAAAGAATAATAAATATTGGAAATAAGAAAAAATTTGCAAGCAATTCAGTTCAGCAATAAGTGATTCACCAATCACTTATTTTTAAGCTAACAATTGTACTTGCAATTCAGACCCACTTAATCTCTTAAAACTTTGAATTATAGTTATCAAACGCACTTAATTATTAAGTACTTAATTAAAAAAGTTCTTAATTAATTAAGTCAGAAACAAGTTGAGTTATCAAACGCCCTTAATTAATTAAGTACTTAATCTATCTAGAATAAGTACTGAATTAGTTTAGCAAACAGACCCTTAATCTATTTAGAATAAGTCCTGAATTAGTTTATCAAACATACCCCAACTCTCTTTTCTCTCTCCTATTTTCTCCTTCTTCTCTTCTGCAACCGGTGCCCACCACCGCCCGTTGTCAGGCGCTCGCACCTACGTCACAAACCAACAACCTCTTTTCTCTCCTATTTTCTTTTTCGATCTCCTTCTTCTCGCTGATTACTCACTGGAGAGTGATGGTAGGGATGTGGAGAGTAGGGATTGTTTTGTTTTGAACTTGCTGCCCTTTTCTTGTATTCCTTCGCAATTTTCTCCAGGAATCTTCATCTTCAAACTCCTCTGGACCTTCAAACCCAATTTTCCATCTTTTATTATGCCTAGCTTGGTCTGAAGAAATGCAAGTTGAATATCAATTGTATGATTCAATTTCTCTGTCCATATTGTTCGTTGTAAATAAAATAGATTAGATTAGCAAGAAAAACATGAGATTGCTTTGTTTCTAGCTCTCAAACGGCGAAACCGATTGGAAGAATCAGAGGATTCTTGATCCGATATTTTGTGGCGGTTCGATTGAAGACGCGGAGCTGCGCTGGCGTTCTTCTTGTGATATTGGGTTTCTGTCTTCTGATTGAATTTTATTTGAACAAGAGAATCTTAAAAAAAATTTTGGTAAATTAGTTGAAATTTCTGTTGGGCAAAATTTTTTATTTGTTGTTTGAAATTCTTTTTGGACCAAATATAGAAAACTCCGGCCAGTGCGGTGAGAAGGAGGAGATCCAAAAGGAAAATAGGAGAGAGTATATCAAAAAGTGGGGCCCAATATTTTATGTTTAATAGAAAAAATTTATGTGAAAAATACCATTTTGACCTCATAAAAACTGACTGTTAAAAGAGGATAACGAACATACTTGACGGAGTGACCATTTTTGAAAACAAAAGTAAAGTATGATGATCTTAAAAATAGTTTTGAAAGTATGATGACCAAAACAAAAAAATAACTATAGTATGGTGACCAATTTTAGAATTTACTCTTAATTATTTTAAAAAATAATTAAATACTCACAATAATTGAGTCAAACACCAATTAGATTTCCTTAACTAGAGTCATTAAATTAACTACCAAACATGAAAAATTAATAAGACATTATAAAATAAAATAATAATTAAGAAATAACAAAAGCAACAAAAAAATATCCACAAAGCTAGTTGTGGTCCGAAGCCGCCACCCGACAAATTATATCCTACTCCTAGAGACTCATTGCAAGGTTTCTACCTTGGTTATGGGTCCCCTCTGAATGTCCCACTATTTACCTCCATAACCAATTTACTCCCCCCATCTGTACTAAAGACATCAAACAATATAGTCCTAAGACTATTATATAAGAATTGCTGCCACCCAGCCATCAAAAGTGGACCAAACTCCCTCCACCTGAACTCCTACCTGTCCAGTTCTTATATTGTAAGACCGGGTGCATGTGCACTCAGGGCCAAACAGGTGAATAGAGATAGGATTAAAAGTGCAATTTATTAATAAATAATCTTAATCTTGATAAGTTTCTAAATTATCTAAGTATTTTTTAAATATTTAAACATATCCTAATTAACTACTGCTATCCCACGTCTCTATCAATCGTTTTTCATCAAATCAATCGAGTTCAATTGCCGTTCAACACCAAATCAACGCCAATCGTAGCATCCAAATAATCATTCTTCATCAGCATAGAGTCGAAGTTATGAATAGTTCCGTTCTCATGAAACTGACGATATAAACTTCATCAACAGTTGACAAAATCATGAATATCATCGGCAAAACCACAAAACCTTGAATTTCAATCCATCATGTGCAACAAAATTCACTCTCCTCATAATATACATATAAATATTACATACTATACACATAAATTATGTGAAATATACTTGAAAATATACAAAATATACATGTAAATATTATATAATATATAATATAATGTAAGTATGATGAAATGCACGTGAAAATATACTTATATACATGCTTTCTCTTCATAATATACATGTAAATATTATATAATATATATATATATATGCAAGTTTGTTAAAATATATGTGTAAATATTAATATATATATAAATTTGGTGAAATATATTTAAAAATATACATAATATACATGCTATAATTTCATAATATACATATAAATATTACATAATATACATTTGAAATTTTATGGAATATACGTAAATATACATATTATACATGTTATTTCCTCGTAATATATATAGGTTTGGTGGAATATACATGAATATATATATATATATATTAAAGTTTGAAAATATACCTAATATACATGTTATATTTTCATAATATACATGTAAGTATTACATAATATATATGTAAGTTTGTCAAAATATACATGTAAATATACGACAACGAACATTGGTGTTGAATTCAATAGTTGAAAAGAGTATGAGAAAATCATAGGAATAAATAATTTCGAAAAACCCGAAAAAGAATACTAAATTTATGGTAGAATAAAGAAACAAAAAATTGTAAATTCTATACATGTTATATTTTCATTATATACATGTAAGTATTACATAATATATATGTAAGTTTGTCAAAATATACATGTAAATATACGACAACGAACATTGGTGTTGAATTCAATAGTTGAAAAGAGTATGAGAAAATCATAGGAATAAATAATTTCGAAAAACCCGAAATAGAATACTAAATTTATGGTAGAATAAAGAAACAAAAAATTGTAAATTCTATTCCCGAGAAAATTTGGTAAGAACTCTGATGTTGAATTCGACAGGTGAAAAAAAAAACAGATTTGACGAAGGATTGGAAGAGAGACGAGAGAAGATGGGAGGAAGATGACAAATTCGACGGAGGATGGGAAGAGATACCACAGAAGATGAGAGGAAGAGGTGAAAGATCATTAAGAACGTGACTTAGTGGAGAGAGAAAGAGTGTAAAAAGATAGACATAAGATAACATCTTATTATCTTAAAACCATTAAAATAATAAAAAATAATTAATTTCAAAATAAAATTAAACAAAAATTGCATTACTAATCTTTTTTTAATTGCATATTTGTACCAGAGTGCATGTGCACCCGGTCCCATGCTAAAATTTTCCCTTGCCTGCCGTCCAAATATATACATATATTCCTTAACATCCCCTACTTCCCATTATGTTGGAATTTGCTTCCATTCTAAATTTCTTCTAAAAGCCCTAAGTTTGTTGGAATGAAAATGGAAGTTTTGGTAGAACTTTTCATGTATTGATTTTGGAATGAAAACTGAAAATGGTATTGTACAAGCTACTAGCTAACAGATTATATATTAACCAACTGTATTGTTTTCTTAAGCAAGAAACTAACTAACTAACTAACACCATAATTAGTAAATTACAAATGTCGGATAGAAGTGTCACGTCGTCAGCTCCAGGGTTCGAATGTTGCTGCTGATCAAACTTCCACATCCCCTCCTCAAGATCAGCATTCCCAAGCTACATCGTGGACAAAAGATGAGAAAACCTAGCAGCTGAGGGTGATTTAGTAAGCAAATCTGCAAGCTGGTCATGTGTAGAGACACAATCAAGCTGAATTAGGCCAGCTTTGTCATCCCGTACAACGTGGCAATCAATATCGAAATGTTTAGTGCGCTCATAAAACACTGGATTTTAAGTTATGTGCAATTCTGTCATGTTTTCACACCAAAAAGGTATAGGAAGAGAACAATAAACCTTAAAATCTCTGAGACTGTAGGTGATCCACTGAAGTTCCCTCACTGTTGAAGCCATGGATCGATATTTAGCTTCAGCTGTGGATGAAGAAACGGTGGTTTGTTTCGTAGTCTTCCGTGATATCAATCCATCCCCAAGAAATGCACAATATCTTGTAATAGACCTCCTGGTTTGCTTACAAGTTCTCCAATCTGAATCACTATAAGCCTTCAGGTTTAAGGGACTAGTTCTGAATTAAATAAACTATTTGATGGACTTCCAACAAAATACCTCAACAAATGCATAGTTGTACACCAATGTGATTGATGTGGTGATGACACAAGTTGACTCAGCTGTTGCACTTAGTGTGTCATGTATGGCCGAGTATATTTCAAGTATAGCAACTTTCCTACTAGCCTTCGATATTGCTCAAGATCACTCACAAGGGGTGTGGCATCTTGGTCTTCATAGACAAAGTTTAGCCTGGTGGAAATAGAGTAGCCACTGAAGAGAATTTCAGCATCACTACATCCGTTAATATGTCAAGTACATACTTCCTTTGGTTCAGAAAAATACCAGCTGAAGATCTAGTTATCTCCATTCCAAAAAAAAATGTTACTGAGCTTGTTCCACCTTGTTAAGGCTTGGAAGTGGATCCATCATTAAGACATGATTCTTCTCAGCCTCATAAAGCTCACTCACTCCCATAAGAAATTCCATGCATTTATCCTCTTCACTACACATTTCAGACACTTTCATCATAACCATCACAACTTTTTTAACCCCTAATACATACTAAGTAAGGTTTTTTTTTTTCTTTTTTTTTTTTTTCTGTAATCAGCCTCTTATGTAACTAGATCCCTTGCAATTGCTCTCCTTTAATCCAAGATACGACTATGCTGTTTATTGTACGCCACTTTCTATAGTTTGAAAATTCAATTGAAGGCAATACTATATGTACCATCCACAAAACAAAGCTTATTCTTCGCCTCTAAGGTGGTTATCGTCGTGGTTTTCCAAATAAAAAATTTGTTCTCATTCAGTGGTTGTGATACTAGTTGCATACCTAGATGATCACTCCAATGAAGTTGCAGATGTTCTTCAAATTTCTCATCGCTGAGCTTTCAAGTACAAGGAATGAGCTTCTCCAAGCCAATTAAGGTTGCATTATCCAGCATCTGTCCATCTAAATCGATCGAAATTATTTTATGATCAAAAATTTCTCCAAGATCTTTGCTAGCACTCTGATACCATGTAAAAGCCCTAAGTTTGCTAGAATGAAAATAGAAGTTTTGGGAGAGCTTTTTATGTATTGATTTTGGAATGAAAAATGAAAGTTGTACTGTAGTACAAGCTGCTAATGTTACAAACTTTATGTTGTAGTAACAAAGATGAGATAATCCAAAGAAATAATAAATAGTAATTTAATGAGAATTTCTTCTAGGCGTGACAACACTTTCCCAATAAGGATATTTCTACCCTACAAACAAGCAAGGGTTACAAGAAATCCCTTAAGGAGATACAAAGAAGAACAAAGTTTTTGTGCTTGCAACAAAGAACTCTACAATAGAAACTAGTTTATGAAAATGAATAGTTGATGTTAATCACCAAGAGTGAATTCAATCTCTTGGAAGAAAGACTATTTTCTGATTTTGTTATGTTTAAAATAAACACAAGATGTTGGTATTTATAGAGAACAAGAACTCACTTCACTAAGAGACACCAATGTTCAAATACTAAGAGACACCAATGTTCAAATACTAAGAGACACCAATGTTCAAATACTAAGAGACACCAATTCAAACACAAAGAGACACCAACATTCATGCTCAAGAGGTACCAATATTAAGAGACATATACTTTAATATACTCTAAATTATCTACATTCCTCCCCTATTTAGAGTATATAATTATTATATCAATTGCAAACACATCAACTAAACAATCATCTTATACATATTGAAAGTGTACTAAGACTTGAACTTTCAATTAGTACAACTCAAATTTACAAGACTTCGTATCCATTTGGTGTCTTTAAAGACTTGAACCAACATTCGATACATAATGAAAACTTGAAGGAGTTATACATATAAGAAAAATTACTAGCTTCCAAAATCCTGACACCTTAAAGGCCATGTGTCCATATCTAATCATGAATGCGTCAAAGCTTTGCCCCTTTGCTTCTTGAAGCGGCCACACTTCGCACTCATTTAGGTAGATCTCTTTAGAAAAATACATGCTCCTGTGAAAAAGCAAACTTTTTAGAGATCTATTAAGCTTAACAACCTTTCTAACATCACAGTTTAAGAACTCTACCTTTGGATGATTAATAATTTCAGTTCTACAATCATCATAGAGATTTGATCTTATTGAACTTAAGACCCAATGTTTCTTTGAGCGTAAAGTTAAGATTCTCTTAGATGTGATTAATTTGTGGGCTCCAACCCCATTCCGGTTGCCATCCATCTCACAACTTCTCTAGACAATGCTTTCGTAAAACAATCCGCTAGATTGAAGTCG
This sequence comes from Knoxia roxburghii, assembly GCA_030378225.1. Lineage (NCBI taxonomy): Eukaryota > Viridiplantae > Streptophyta > Magnoliopsida > Gentianales > Rubiaceae > Knoxia > Knoxia roxburghii. The sequence goes on along the minus strand of CM059422.1, from coordinate 39,660,335 downwards.
GTTCTTACATAGTCAACTGTAAGCACACTATTTTCGATGAGTTTATGCACACTACTATGCCTCACTCCAATGTGCCTATTTTTCCCATTATATACTTGACTATAAGCTCTTGAAAGAGCGGACTCACTATCAGTATGTATTATGATAGGTGATATCGGCTTTGGTATCAAAGGTATCTCAAATGTGAGATCCCTTAACCACTCGGCTTCCTTACAAGCAGATGCTAAGGCAATAAACTCAGCCGTCATAGAAGAATCTGCAATGCAAGTTTGCTTCTTAGAAGCCCATGAAACTGCACCTCCCCCATAAAGGAAAACCCAACCACTCGTAGATGAATGATCTTCCTTATTAGAGATCCAACTTGCATCGGCATATCCTTCTAAAACTGGAGGAAAGCCACAATATGTCAAACCATAATCCATGGTTGTTTTTAAGTACCTTAGTACACGATTCACCGCTTTCCAATGTTCCACACTAGGATTGCTAGTGAATCGACTCAATTTGCCTACTGCAAAGGCGATATCCGGCCTAGTACAAGTCATCGTATACATTAAACAACCTATTACCCTAGAATATTCAAGTTGAGACACCGGATTGCCTTTATTAGGCAATAACTTCTCACTTGGGTCCATAGGTGTTTTCATAAAAGTAGAACAATCATTCACATTAAACCTTTTAAGGATTTTCTCAATGTAATGAGATTGAGTCAATATCAATTTATGATTGTCCCTCTTAATCCTTATTCCAAGGATGACATCCGCTTCTCCCATATCTTTCATGGAAAATTTAGAAGCAAGAAATGACTTAGTCCATTCTACTTGTTCTAAGTCAGTTCCAAAGATTAACATGTCATCAACATATAAGCAAATAATAATACCATTACCGTGATTATCAAATTTGCTATAAACACATTTGTCCATGGTATTCAACATGAATCCATTTGACAAAACAACATCATCAAACTTATGATGCCATTGCTTAGGTGCTTGTTTGAGCCCATACAAAGATTTCACAAGTTTACAAACTTTATGTTCTTGACCTTTTACAACAAACCCTTCGGGTTGTTTCATGTAAACCTCTTCTTCAAGATCTTCATATAAGAATGCGGTCTTAACATCCATTTGATGGATGACAAGCTTATGAATAGCCGCTAAGGCTATCAAAAGCCTAATGGTAGAGATTCTAGCTACCGGAGCATAGGTATCAAAATAGTCTATACCTTTCTTTTGAGTAAATCCTCTAGCCACAAACCGGGCTTTGTATTTCTCAATATCCATCCGGTCTTCTTTTCCTTTTGAACAACCATTTACCAGTTATTGGTTTACATTTAGGAGGTAAGTCCGATAAAACCCAAGTATTATTTCCCATGATGGATTGCATCTCATCATTAATAGCCTCTTCCCAAAAGGGGGCATCTCGAGACTTCAATGCCTCATCAAAAGTCAAAGGATCATCTTCTACATTATATATAAAGGAATAACTATTAAAAGTAGCTTCCCTTGATCCTTCAACTAAATAGACATAAAAATCAGAGCCAAAGGATTTTGCTTTCCTTGCTCTCTTGCTCTTACGATGTTGAGTAGAGGTAGAAGGTGCATCTACAGCTACTTCTTCATCAATATCGTTATGAACAATCTCTAGATGGTCAGTTTCTTTATAATTGGTGTTTGGAGTCAAATCCTTAAACCTTGGACTTAATGAAAATCTATTCTCATCAAATATTGCATCTCTTGACTCTATAATCGAATTAATCGACCATGTGTCATTATGTTCTATTACATAGAACCTATAAGCTTTGCTATGTTGAGCATAGCCTATAAAGATGCATTCTACTCCTCTTTCACCCAATTTCTTTCGTTTGGGTTCCGGGACTTTAACAATTGCCCTACACCCCCAAACTTTGAGATAACTCAAGTTTGGTTTCCTTTTGAACCAAAACTCATATGGGGTTCTTACTTCCTTTTTGAAAGGAACTCGATTCAGAACATGACAAGCCGTTAAAATGGCTTCACCCCAAAAACCATCACTAAGACCTGAATAGGACAACATGGAATTAACCATTTCTTGCAAGGTCCTATTCTTTCTTTCTGCTACACCATTTTGTTGTGGTGTATAAGCCGTGGTTGTCTCATGAATTATGCCTATTGATTGGAAGTAAGATGGATCATGATATTCACCTCCCCTATCGGTCCTTAGTCTCTTTAACTTAGAGTCTAATTGTAATTCAACTTCCGTTTTGTAAATCTTGAATTTATCAATGACCTCATTTTTAGAATGCAGCAAATATACATAACAATAACGTGAATAATCATCAATAAATGTTATAATATACTTCTTGTTCCCTAAAGAGGGTGAACTATGAAAATCACATAGATCACTATGCACCAAATCAAGCAAATTCGTATTTCTTTTCACATTCTTAGGAAAAGATTTCCTTGTTATCTTTGTAAGCATACAAGTTCTACACTTCTCTATACTAGAATTAAATGAAGGAATTAAATCATGCTTAGACATAGAAATTAACTTTTTATAATTAACATGACCTAATCTCAAATTCCATAGAGAAGAAGTATCAATTACATTACAAACCACACTATTTAAGTGTTTAGGAATAGACAACTTAAATATGCCATTACAAAGATAACCAAGACCTATGAATACACCACCTTTAGACAATATGAACTTATCAGCCTCAAACACTAATTTATATCCTAATCGATTCAAGATAGCACCGGAAACAAGATTCCTTCTTAAATCTGGAGCATATACCACTTCCTTCAACAATAAAGTCTTGCCGGAAGTGAATTCTAATTCTACTTGTCCTACGCCTAGGATTTGTGCCGTAGAATTATTTCCCATGTAGAGAACTTCACCATTCTTTACTTCCTTAAAAGATTTGAATAAGTTTTTTCTTTACACACATGTCTCGATGCTCCCGAATCGATCCACCAAGAATTATCATCATGTACACAGTTTATTTCAGAAATAACATTCACGAAATTCAAACTAGAATCACACGAATAAAGTGTACACATACCTTCTTTGGTATGGTTTTGGCTAGAGTTGCCATTCCCTTGCTTTTCATGCTTCTTGGTCATTTTCTTCTTCCAAATGAAACAATCTTTCTTCATGTGACCAGATTTACCACATTCCCAACATTTTCGTTGCTTTCCATCACCATTTTTTGACTTTTTGCCATTTTTCACCATGATGTTGGATGAAGATCGTTTCTTAGTGCTTGAAGACTTAGTTGTCTTTTCATCCTCCACCATATTTATGGTAGAAGATTTAGAATTTTCATCCTTTGTAACATCTTGAGCCCGGATACCCTCTTCAATCCGAAGATGAGTAGCCAATTGCTCAACATTCATATCATCTTTCTTATGTTTAAAATCATTTCTTACTTCTTTCCAAGAAGATGGCAATTTATCGATAATAGAAGATACAACAAAGGTCTCATCCATGATGATATTGTGTTGTCTAAGACTCCCTAAAATTCTTTGGATTTCATGGAGTTGCTCCATTATAGGCCTAGACTCTACCATCTTGTAATTGTTAAAATTACTAACAAGAAACTTCTTGCTAGAAGCATCTTCAGCCATGTATTTCTTTTCCAAATCATCCCATAGAGTCTTAGCAGATTCATAATATTGATAAACATTAAAAAGAGTATCAGACATACCATTGAGTATATGACCTCGACAAATGTAATCATCATTTTCCCACTTGTTCCTTCTTCGAACATCTTCCACGGTCTCGTCCTCATTCTCGTTTGGTTTTGGAGTACTTAGAACATATGCAACATGGAGAGAAGTAAGAAGAAAGTGCATCTTCTTCTGCCATCTTCTAAAACTAACGCCATCGAACTTGTCTAACTTCTGGAAATTCATTGACATTTCTTTGATAGTAGCCATCTCAACAAGAAGATATCCTTATTGGATTGTTACAAACTTTATGTTGTAGTAACAAAGATGAGATAATCCAAAGAAATAATAAATAGTAATTTAATGAGAATTTCTTCTAGGCGTGACAACACTTTCCCAATAAGGATATTTCTACCCTACAAACAAGCAAGGGTTACAAGAAATCCCTTAAGGAGATACAAAGAAGAACAAAGTTTTTGTGCTTGCAACAAAGAACTCTACAATAGAAACTAGTTTATGAAAATGAATAGTTGATGTTAATCACCAAGAGTGAATTCAATCTCTTGGAAGAAAGACTATTTTCTGATTTTGTTATGTTTAAAATAAACACAAGATGTTGGTATTTATAGAGAACAAGAACTCACTTCACTAAGAGACACCAATGTTCAAATACTAAGAGACACCAATGTTCAAATACTACGAGACACCAATGTTCAAATACTAAGAGACACCAATTCAAACACAAAGAGACACCAACATTCATGCTCAAGAGGTACCAATATTAAGAGACATATACTTTAATATACTCTAAATTATCTACAGCTAAATACCATATTATATACTAACCGACTGTATTCTTTTCTTAAGCATGAAACTAACTAACTAGCTGGTGGGTTTGAATACTAAAGTTTTGCTTGTATTAAACTATTTCTCAGTTTGTATATATCGATTAAATGTTTTAGTTAAATTGTTTGTCATTCATTTATATTATGTAATTAAATGATGAGGTGTCTGTTGTGACACAATAGATCTCATCATTGGTTAAAAGACATAATATCTAAATAAATGAGACAGTTTTGGACACACCGTCAGTTTAGGTTATTATTGGTTTGTCTAAACTAATTGAATCATATAGATATGCATGGGGCATATTGAACTTGACCATTTATGACGAGTTGTCTTGTAGTGATTCAATAGACTATTTGATCTTAGTATTCTATCTCTTAATCCCTAGACTTGAGCAGGCATGAGGATTAGATATAGTGTACTTTGACCTGCCAAAGAGTGAGGTCACTTGAGGCCAATAGTCTCGGTAGGTTGGGTGCGCGTGTTTGATTGCTTGGTGTGTTGTTGCTTGTCGAAAGGAAACCATGTCCCGGTGCGTCCGGGGTGATGGTGCTCCCGAGATGAGCTCGTTATATTTATTATACTGAACCCGGTTGGTGGACTTATGTCCAGTATAGTAAAAAGGTCAAGTGGTACTAGTCTCGGATTATAAGAAGTTAATTAATTAATTTATCAATAAATTAATAAATTAACGAGCACTATATCTTTGATGTAGGGAGATTAAAGAATAATTAATTTTGCTGTTCCGGAAGCAATTCTGGTGTAGGATGGTAGTGTCATAATTAATCCGTTAGTGGTACGATTAATTATGTAGTGGGTTAATTGATAAAGTAGAATTAATTATTTAATTAAGTATTCCTAAGAATTAATTAAGTAATTAACAAAGTGGAATTATTTAATTAATTAATTAAGTCTTAAAGTTCAATTAGAATTAAGAAATCCTAGAGATTAGGAAATCTATTTGGATTTGGAAATCCTATTAGATTTGGATCCTAATTGGATTTAGAAACTAATTAATAATCCTAAACCCATTAGAAAGGCCAATCCTAAACCAACTTGGAATCTCTCTTGTAACTCTATAAATAGACAAGAGATTAACAATTTATAATACACAATTCTTTAGTTTCATAATTCAAGAAACTTAGAGAGAGAAATCCTAGAGAGAGAACTCAAGAAGAATTCTCCCTCGAAGTAGGAATTCTCCCTCAGTGGTTGCGGCGGTCCGAATTCCAACGACGGCTGGCGGTGGTTGTCCACTGCGGCGGAGAGCGGCGGTATCAGACGGCGGCGGCAGTGAGCTGCTGGATTTTTCTGGCGAAATCATTTTGTGGTGATTGTTGATCAATTGCTCGTTAGATCGTTGCCCACACAACGTATGATCGAGTCTTGAGTCATACAAGAGAATCACCTAAGTACACGCTTCAAGAGATAATTCTTAAACTTCCACTTTTATTAAGAATTTATTATTGTGTGACAAATCGAATAAGTAGAAGTAAAGATCCTACGCAATGGTATTTCAAGCAAGGGTTGGAATAGCAATTACGCTAGAGCTCAGGACTGGTCAAGAATTTTGATTCTGGAATGCGTAGCACGAAAGTAAGCTTTTGACCAGGCCTGGGCAGATAATCTTTCACTAACACCATAATTAGTGAATACTAACAACAACTGCCAGGTGGATATGTCACGTTATTACCTCCAAATAGGGCTGGCAATTCGTGTCGTGTCCGTGTTCGTGTTGGCGTGTTCGGGTTAGCGTGTTGGTGTGTTTAAAACCCCCAACCCTAACCCAATCCATTTAATTAAACGTGTCGACAACTACAACCCTAACCCAACCTATTTATAAACGTGTCAACCCGAACCCAACACGTGTAACCCCGTTAATTAAACAGGTCAACCACCAACCTACCAACCCGTCAACTCAATTAAATCTAAAAATACTTAACATACATTTCGTATTCGTTTAATTATAAGCAAAATAACATTCATCATAACTAAAACATATATTCTTACTTATAATAACACTAGCTAAAATTTGAATCTATCAAATTCAAATCCATCAATTTAATTTTAACCATAACATCCTTACACAATGGCATCAACCTAAATTTCATCAATTCAAATTCTTCATAATACAACCAAAATCCAATTCTATCGAACCAAAATAAATGAAATCCAAAGGTAATTGAAATGAGAATTTTACATAATAAAATACAACTAAAGGAAGTCATGTTGAACTTTTGATTTGAGAATTTGAAAATTTTCTCAATTATTAAGTTATAAAATTTAATTTTTTTTTAAAAAAATTTTAACCCGTCATGTCGACATTAAGCCGACCCGTGATTAAACGTGTCGACACTAACCCAACTCTTTATTATATGTGTCAAAAATCTCAACCCTGACCCACTTTTTTTTCGTGTCATGTCCGTGTCGAGTTGTCGTCTCTTGTCAACAATTGTCAGCCCTACCTCCAGAGTTCGAATCTTGCTGTGAACAAATTTCAACATGTCTTAATAAAGCGAAACTCATTTATACAAACTTCTAATTAATCATCTAAAATTATGAAAAAGTTATGGGAAATATTATTTAAATCTTCTAAAAATTAGGAGAAAACCCCGATCAATGGTGAATTCAAAATTTTAACATAGATTTTTTTTTTTTACCTCTGAAACTCGCATGCACACCTAAACATGTATGAGAAACGACTGATATGTCTGTGCCAATTGTCAGTTAGCAAGTATGCCTGTCGATAATGAAGTTCCATGAGAGGTACTTTCTGATATTGTATTATAAACAGTTGTTTGAATTTCTTATTATATGTAACTGAAACAATTTCTTGCTAATGGTAAAATGACAAATCAATATATGACACAATAACTTTTTATTAGCATGCATGATTTTGGAGAGAAGTTTCACTCAGTCGTATACTGACGGGTGAGTTAAGTCCCTTTGGTAGAATTTATGTCTCTCCATCCGATTCACAAACATTTTACCTCATTCTGTTTTATATAGAACTAACATCTTCTATGCTTCAAAAAAAATATATGTTGAATATAATTAAGATGAAATTATCTAAAAATAGTTTATAAATCACATAAAATAACATATCAAATAATATCTAATTATGTTCTTAAAATTTTTAAAAGTTTCAAATTCACTTTTAAAATTCTAATAAAATTTGTAAACCTATACAAATATGACTATAGGTCACTTGAAAAACTGATCATACACATGATGATCATATGTAAATTGACCTAATAATTTCCATAAACTAATTATTATACCATACTCCTAGTGAAGTATACCCCACTACAAAAATATATCAATTATAACAAATATTACATCGAATATAATTGAAGAATATATTATTTATAATATGAAAATACATCAAATATCACATGAAAATGCACCATGTTCCAAACACATAAGAATAAATCAATTATTATATAAGAATACATCACTTTTCAAAGTACGAGAATACATCAAATATAACATAAGAATACTATAGAGTATACTCCCAGTGAAGTTTGATATAGTTTGCATCCATAAACTGACATAATAACTTTCAAATTTTATCATAACTAGAACAAAATGACTTGACTTAACTCCCATAAAGTGACCTAATAACTTTTAGGTTTTATCCTTACTAGAACAAAATGTATATTTCCCATAAACTACCTAACTTTAAAGTTTCATTCTTGTTAGAACAAAATAATTGATCCAAATTATTAGTAGTTTATGAGACTTGAATTTATATATATCGATAGTCCAAAATGATTAATTCAAATATTAGTAATCTATGGGACCAGTGACGGAACTAGGATTTTGCTATTGAGAGCGCTAAACTTATATGATAAATAAAAAATATATATTGGGTAAATAAATATGAATAAAATATTAATAATATAATTTTTACATTTGACATACGTCCAATCCATCAGTTCTTATTAAGAATAGAAACATTAGAGTGCCAAAAGCTATTGACAGATAGCAATTATTGTCTTCGAGGTGTCATACTCTGAAATCGTTCTATAATAGTTTCATTTTTATACTTATAAAAATCTCCTTCTCAATGTAACATACCAAGCAATCCATGAGATATTTATCTTCCATCTTGTTACGCAAATCATTCTTCACAAACTTCATAGCTGAAAAAGATCTTTCAATTGTGACTGTTGCAACATGCAAAACTAATGGCCACTCAATGAGTCGATATACTAACTTATAAGAGCTGTGCCATTCTGTCTCCACCATTTTCTTTACAAGATATCCAATATTTTGAAGACCAGAGAAAATTTCATTCGCCTAAAAAAACTAATGTTCAACTTAAGTTGTTCATTTAATTCATCTTTATCTTTTGTACTAAAATCATCTGGGTATAAACTAGCAAGATGGAGCAACTACTTATGATCAAAAAGCGAGAACAAGTCTTTAGGACTAAGGCATGATATGCTTATAACTCTGAACTCGACTCTGTAAAATGATTATAATTATTACTAGTTACCGCCCCAGTTACCGCCCCAGTTTGGACAATTATACCCTTAACAATACACTAAATACCTTCATGAATATTTAAATTAACAAATACACTAATACCTAAAATACCATGCATACAAATTTAGGTAAAAAAATCTACCCCCTCCCCCCGCCGAACCCCCCTCCCCCCCACCCCCCTCCCCTAAATCGGTTATCCTGCGGAGCAGTGACAGGCGGGGGTCGCGACCCCGAACCCCCTCCCCTAAATCGGTTTCCCCCAATCGGTTACCCCTCCCTTAACGAAAACCCTAGCTGGCGCTACCCACTCTCCCACCGGTGCCCTAACGATTCCACCACTCCCGCTACCAAAACCCTAGCCGGTGTGAAGTCGGACTGGTCATTGGTTTTTTGTTGCCGACGCAGTTTGGTGTTCTTAGCTCCGACCGGCGTAATTCTTGGTGTGCTTGATCCGGGCTCACCTTGTTTGATCTCTTTTGGTGATCCAAGGCTGAGTTCGTCCAGATCGTGACCAAGGCTTGCGGTGGTTGGTCAGGCTTCGAACGGTGGTCGGAATTCCTTCACTGCGGAACAGTGACCGGCACGTGATTCAAGATTTGGTCAAGTTTTGGAAACAGAAAACTTTGGTAAATCTGATATTTTATAATTTGGGAAAAATATGAGCTGAAAATCTGAAACTTGTGCTTCTTGTTCTTTTTTATGCAATTGTTCAATTGTTCGATTCTTTTGGTAGATTTGGATGGTTCAATTGTTGGATTCTTTTAGCCAAAGTTTGTATGAAGTCTCAGCAGAGTGGTGTGGCTGGTTTTGGAGTTTGTTGGCTTCGTTCGGCTGGTTTAGGACTGAGAATTGGTTTCAATGGCTGACATCAGATCAGCGAATACTTGACATCAGATCAACAGACTATAGACATCAGATCAAGAATATAAAAGAAATCATACAATATAATTAAAACACTTAACAAGGGAGATCATATCAGGATTATATAGACATCAGATCAGTGAATACTTGACATCAGATCAACAGACTATAGACATCCGATCAAGAATATAAAAGAAATCATACAGTAGAACTTAAACATACTTAAAAAGGGAGATCAGATCATGATTATATAGACATCAGATCAGATAATACTAGACATCAGATCAACAGACTATAGATATCAGATCAAGAATATAAAAGAAATCATACAGTAGAACTTAAACATACTTAAAAAGGGAGATCAGATCATGATTATATAGACATCAGATCAGCGAATATTTGACATCAGATCAACAGACTATAGATATCAGATCAAGAATCATTCAAGAAATCATACAATAGAATTAAAACACACTTAACAAGGGAGATCAGATCAGGATTATATAGACATCAGATTATAAAATAGTAGACATCAGATCATTGGAAAACAGATATCATATCACAGTATATAAAATTAAATAATTATAAATAAATAAAAAAATATTTTTTAATCATTTTTTAAAAAAAATCAAAAACATAGAAAAAAATTATTGAATTGTTTTTAAAAATATTTTTTAAAATTATTGAATTGTTTTTCCATCCGTTTTTTTAAAAACAATTCAATCATTTTTTCTATGTTTTTGAATTTTTTAAAAAAATTATAAAAAAATATTTATTTATTTATTTATAATTATTTAGTTTTATATACTGTGATATGATATCTGTTTTCCAATGATCTGATGTCTACTATTTTATGATCTGATGTCTATATAATCCTGATCTGATCTTCCTTGTTAAGTATGTTTTAATTCTATTGTATGATTTCTTGAATTATTCTTGATCTGATATCTATAGTCTATTGATATGATGTCAAGTATTCGCTGATCTGATGTCTATATAATCCTGATCTGATCTCCCTTGTTAAGTGTGCTTTAGTTCTATTGTATGATTTCTTGAATGATTCTTGATCTGATATCTATAGTCTGTTGATTTTATGTCAAGTATTCGCTGATCTGATGTCTATATAATCCTGATCTGATCTCCCTTGTTAAGTGTGCTTTAGTTCTATTGTATGATTTCTTGAATGATTCTTGATCTGATATCTATAGTCTGTTGATCTGATGTCAATTATTCGCTGATCTGATGTCTATATAATCCTGATCTGATCTCCCTTGTTAAGTGTGTTTTAATTCTGTTGTATGATTTCTTTTATATTCTTGATCTGATGTCTATTGTCTGGTGATCTGATGTCAATTATTCTCTGATCTGATGTCTATATAATCCTGATCTGATTTACCAAAGTTTTTTGTTTTCAAAACTTGACCAAATCTTGAATCACGTGCCGGTCACTGTTCCGCAGTGAAGGAATTCCGGCCACCGTTAGGGTTTTCGAGGGAGGGGTCGCCGGGGCGATTTGGGGGAAGGCGGGAGGGGCGCGGTGGAGGGTTTCGAGTGAGGCGTCGCTGGGGGGTGGAATCGTTAGGGTTTTCGAGGGAAGGGTTGCCGGGGCGATTTGGGGGAAGGCGGGAGGGGCGCAGTGGAGGGTTTCGAGTGAGGCGTCGCTGGGGGGTGGAATCGTTAAGGTTTTCGAGGGAGGGGTTGCCGGGGCGATTTGGGGGAAGGCGGGAGGGGCGCGGTGGAGGGTTTCGAGTGAGGCGTCGCCGGGGGGAAAGGGGGGGTGACGGGGAGAGGGTGGGTCGGGGAGAGGGTGGGTTAATAAAAAATTAATATTTTTAAATTTATTATTTTTATTATATTAATATATTATTATAAGGTTATATTAGTAAATTAGATTAGGACGATAAATAAAAATTGGGCGGTAATTAATAAAACCAAGGATAATTTCGTCAAATTACAAGGCTACCGCCCTAGTTTCTGGGGCAATAACTGGTAACCCCCAATGATTATCCATCTCTTGAATAGTACGATCAACATAATGTTCTTGGAACAATGAACATAATGTGCTTGTTTGTTTTCATTCAAAAATCTTTTGTTTTAATCCATTAATCTCACCATGCATATTGGAAGCCCCATCATAACCTTGACCTCTAACTTTAGATAGTCATAATCCAATTTTCGCAAAAAAAAAAAAGTCATCGATTACATTTTTCAAAAACTGTGTAAAAGTATCAGTAACATGCACTACTCTAAGAAATCTCTCGACCACTTCCCCACAATCATTGACAAATCTCAAAACCACATACAATTATCCCTTTATTGAACTATCTGGGGTCTCATCAATCACTAGAAAAAAAATTTGTTACCAATCTGCAATATATGAAGAAATTACTGAAAGTAGAAAAAAAAAAAAAAAAAAAAAGCCCTAGCTCTCTAATTTGGCCTTATCAATAATATATGAAGAGGCAGTGGGAGAAATACTACCTGACATTCAACCGTCATGGTAGACGAAACAATTGATCATGGCGTGGAATGTTTGGTCAGTATAATTATACCTAGCTTTATATTTGTTTATAAAGAATAATCATTTTAACGTTTATTTAAAAATTTTAAAAGTTATTAGGTACCTTATTTTACATAATTAATTTCCTTATTCATCCTTCGTTAAAGACCTGAAAATAATTATATATTGAAGTATGCGACAAAATAATGAAAGAGGGGAAAAAAATCACCTAAAAAAAAAATTTACTAGTTATTGCCCTATTTCTTACCTTTTACCGTTTTAATTTGGACTAAAATACTCCCTAAAATACCTTCTCTCTCTTCCTCCTTTTATGTGAAAAGATAATTTTGTCAAAACCTATAGACTACCGCTTCAAAAACTGAATCGGTAACTAGTAACATCTAAAAAAAATTATAGAGTGAGAAATAAAGAAATACAAAAGTAGAAAACTAAACTGACAAATAAGATGCTCACGGAAAATTATACTATATACATAGAGATATGAATTTTTTATCAAAAAAAATCCAAAAATTCAAAGTGTAGATAAAAAAATATTGAATATTGTGTTTGTGGACGGAAAGAGTACTCTCGAATTTTGTAAAAATTCGAATTTCAAACATTTCAGATTTTGTGAATCCGAATTCTGTTTAAATTACTGGGGACATTTAAACAGAATTTAGATTTATAAAATTCAAAACTTTTGAAATTCGGATTTTGTGAATCCGAAAGTACTCTTTCCGTCTACAAACACAAAATTCGATATTTTTCAGTTCACACTTTGAATTTTTGGATTTTTCCGATCGAGACCCTATGAGATATATATTATTATATTTAAAAATAAAGTGATGACAATTCAATAATTTTTAAATATATGCATTGAAAATTTCATACACAAACAAATTAGAAATTACTAAAACTATGTAGATGAAGGTCCGTTAAGTAAGTTGAAACTGTTAGTTATAGAAGGACAGTTGGGAAAGGAAGAAATTGAGGTTGCCTGCGTGCATGTAATAATGCATTGTACGGCCGATGATGACCCATATTAGTTTATAGGGTAGTATTATATTCCGTATAATATTCTGTCTTCCCTTTTGTTATTCAACATTTTATTTTATTACAAAAACTTTTTATCTTGTTAGTGCCTTCTTAATTTTTATTTTTCGCCTTCTTCATATTTATTTTTTATCTCTTTTATTATTACTTAATTTTTCTTAATTAATTTACTAAAAATTTTATAAATTCTTTTTTAATTTAATAAAAAATTATAAAAATTATGATTAAAATAACATAAATGAACAGAATTATAAATGAAATTTTTAATGAGTATTTTTATTAAATTGATTAAAGATAGTTAAGTAATTTAATATATTTTATATTTAAATATTATGATTGATATTTCTTTTGTCAGAAATAATTTAAATATAAAAAGGACATAAAATAAAAATAATAGGGATTGCAAAATAGTCCTTCACTAATATATATGGTTTGACGCGTCCGCTACCATGAAAATTTTGCATTTCCGTATTACGACACCGACACCCAACAGAAAGACAGAAATTCCACAACTCACGAGGTTTAAATAGTCAAATTTGTTTGATTAATTAATGTCCTCGTTTCAAAATTTGTTTATTTTACTTGCATCCGTTTTTATAATCCTTCAATCATTACCACCCCCTATTGGCGGAATCAAAATTTTTGACACGAGGGTATAGTTGAAGGGATGAAGAATGCATGTTATTGGAGGAAGGAAAAAGGTGTTGGGGGAAGAAAGAAAAAAAAAAAATGAATGTTGATAGAGAAAGGAAGAAAGAATCTTCAGACGGAAGGAGAAAGAAAAATATATTAAAATATCATCGAATCAATAAGTCAAAAATAAAAATAAAATAAATTATTATTTAAACGGCATTGTTTTAATGATAAATTATTATGAAAAAAGAAACAAAAATTACAAACCTCAAGGCGGACTCTAGGATTTGCAGATGACAAACCTCCATGGTTGAATCACCCAAAGAAATCTTATTCAGAGTTTTCAGGGTTTTTTAAGCGGTATAGTATTCTTTTGTCCCACGGTGATTATGTCACTAATCATTATATTTATTTAAATATTAATATTTTCACTCAATATATATAATAATTTTTTATTTCAAAACAGAAATAACTATTTTTTTAATAATATTATTAAGTGATTAAAATTTGTATTTACCTAATAAACTTGGCAGGGGATGGAGGATTTATTGAGTCAATTAATTAATATAAAATATTTTAGTGACTTTTTATTTACCGCTATAATTTTCTAATCTCCGTTCTCTTTATGCCCAAACTACCCTTAATTTTTACCTAAATGCTTTCAACCTCCTCAGTTTTCCCTCTGCCCCTTTCTCTGTTGTCGTTGCTGACGATCTACTTGCTCTTGTCGTCGCTGCCCATTTCTCTCATCGTCGCCACCCCTGATCTCCCTCACCAATCCACCCCCGATCTCCCTCACCGCCACCCTTGTCGATTGAGCCCAAAAGAAGGTCACCCTCATCGATCCCGATCTCCCTCACTGTCACCCCTCGTCGATCAAGCCCAGTGGAAGGTCTTCCTCATCGATCCACCCTAATCTCCCTCACCCCCACCCCCAATCTCCCTCACCGATCCACCCCTGGTCCCCCTCATCGTCACCCCTCGTCAATTGAGCCTAGAAGAAGAAGAAATAACCATGTTCAACGGTGGGGCAAGAATCAGGAAGAAAAAGAAGAAGGTGATGAGCGGCATCAAAGACATGAGGGGCGAAAGATAAGAATTTGAGGGATAATTTTAGAAAGAGATACAGAAAATATAAAAAAAATGATAAATAATACACCTCATATTTTATCGAATTATTATTATTATTATTAGATACGTACACACAATACTAGTAATATGAGAGAGTGGAGATACTTTCTGAGAGTGCACCCATAGTTAACACTTGCCCGATTCTATAAATATTACAACTTTACTATGGAGAATTTCTATTATGCTTTCGGGCCTAATTTTCCACTTTTCAGTTTTTACTACAACATTAACTAAGAAACCTTAATCTCTACTCCCACCCTTTCAAATTATAAGAGATGCTGTAAAAGTAGGAAAATGTCAAAATATAAGTCTTATGGGAGTTTTTACGTAAATTATAGATGTTATTTTTAATAGGTTTAAATTCATTTTTGATCTTTAATAGGGGTTATTTCGGTTTTGATCCCTCTTTTATTTTCGTCACAAATATTAGTCCCGCTTAAATTTTATTTTTTGACAATTATAGTATTTTTTTTTTACGTAAATACCTTTTGATTAATCCTGAAAACCTAATTGTTCACCCTTCTTCTCTTCCTCCTGACCGCCGCCACCGCCATATCCACTCAAAATCGATCGGCGGCGGCGGTCGAGAGGAGGAGGATGAGGAGGGCAGAGGGAGGGGGAGAAAGGGGTGAACAATTAGGTTTTGAAGGTTAGTCAACCGTTAGTCAAATGGTATTTTCTTAAAAAATGACTATAATTACGAAAAAAATTTAAGTGGGACTAATATTGATGACGAAAATAAAAAAAATGATCAAAATCGGAATAACCTCTATTAAGGGGGACAAAAAATGAATTTAAAGCTTTTTAATATAACATTATGTATTTAATGCTCTTTTATTGAAAACAACAACAAGATGGGATGAATAACTATTACTATCAAAGTTAAGTAATTGAATTAAATAAGGATGAAAGGAAATACCATTAAAATGTATGAGAGTTCCATATCAAATAATATGTGTAAAATGGACAAAAAGAAAACCTATAATTTAAAAGGGAGAGCACCCAACAATGTAACTTCATATAACTGCATTACCTAATTTTCCACGTTTTACTGCAATATTGCGGCTTCATCCTTGAACTGTATGCAAAATATTTTAAGGCTTAAATATCTGTTTAGTCCCACGTAATAGCTTCGTGTCACCTTTGGTCTTTTTTTAATTTCTAATAATTAAAATAGTCTCGTTTCTATCTTTCTATTGTCACTTCTGATTCTTTTTAATAAAAAAATTTAAGAGATAACGGTTAAATTCATTTAACGGCTAGTCATACCTATTTCTTATTTAACCATGATTTGTACTATAGTTTGTTCAACCCATTTTATGACTCGAACTCCTTGAAGTTCAACCCATTTAGATCGACCTCCAACCTGAAATGACGGTTGAAACCCTAAATAATTTGAACAGTAAGGAGGATACATGTCGTAAAATGGGTTGAACAAATTATATTTAAGTAAAAAATATGTTTGGCTAGCAGTATTTTCCTAACTTTTCTATTAACAATATCAAAAATAAAAATAAAAAAAATAAAAACAAGACTATTTTAATCATAAAAACCCCTATTATGAAGAACCAAGAAGGATTTAAGCCTTATTTTAGTATAGGTCGAGTGTACACATAAATTTAATGTATTATATTAATTAAATTGAAAATTATTACATTTTACTATATTTAGTTAAGGATTCTTATTTACCGTCCCCTTTATTTCAAAATTTTCCTTAATTTTTATCCAAATACCTTAAAACCCCTCCATTTTTGACCCTTTCTCTTCCCACATTGCCCTCCTCCTCCGCTGTCGCTGAACTTTCTCTTCTCGGCCTTCCTCCACTCGATCTCCCTCTCTCACTACCATCGCTGTTGCCGCTCGAAACTCCCATCCCTCCTCCCAATCTTGCTCATCGCCGATCTCTCTTCTCCCACTGCCGTCGCTGATCTCCATCATCGATCGAGCTCTCCCTCATCAATCAAAACCTTTCTCTCTCCCTATCTCGATCTCCTCCTCCCATCCGCTTGAAACCCTTGTCAATCGAGCCCTAAAGAAGAAGAAATAGCCAATCAAAACCCTCTTCGTTAAGCTCTCGACCTCCCTCCCGATCAACGCCAATTGATCGATCCTAGAAAGGGCTGGAATCGACCTCTCTCCCATTTAATAACGGGGCTAGAATCGATGCAAGTCGATCAACCTCCCTCCCCCTTTGATGGTGAGGCTGGAATCAGGAAGAAGGCGAAGAAAAGGGTGATGATCGGTCTCCTCGCCAATCTCCCGACCTCCCTGGCATCGATAGAGCCTAGAAGGGACAGGAATTAACCTCCCTCCTGTTTAGCGATGGGGCTAGAATCGACGCATAGAAGGGGTTGGAATCAACGCCAGTCGATCGACTTCTCTCCTGTTCAGCGGCGGGCCAGAATCAGGAAGAAAAAGAAGAGGGCGATGAGCAAAGACGACAACGACGATGGTGGAGGACAGAAATGAGCGATGAATAATAAAAAGGGAACAAAGGCGTTGAATAAGAAAATGGTGCAAGTTTGGAAAGGGAGTGGTAAATAATGGTAATTTATATGGTGCCACCATGCAATTTTACTCCTACCCCTAATATAATAGTAGTTTATATTTTTAGTCCAGTATTTGAAAAAAAAAATCCGGAAACATGCCTTTTGCTTCCCATAACTATATATAAGCTTTATTTTTTTTCTTTTTCGGCGTGTTTGTTGTTGTTCTTCATCTTCGTTTATTGCTGCCGATCTTCGTATTCATTTTTCGCTTGGATTCTTTTGCTTCCAATTTGGTGATTAAGGTATTTTTTTCTGTATTTGATTTCGATGATTAATTTATGTTTATGAATTTATTGCTTCTCTATTTATCGTTCAGTTTGTTGCCATTTCTGCTTTTTTTTTTTTCAAATTAGAGTTTTTACTTCGCGTTTTGTTTTTTCAGTTTCGTCTTGTTTGTTCATTTATTATACTGTTTTGTTTTCAATTGAATATTATTGCTTATTTACGTATGTTTCTGTGTTGATAGATTGATCTTGATTGAAGGAATTGTTGTTCTTCGTCTTCCAGAGTTCTGTTCAGTTGTTGAGAAGCTGATCGATTGTTTTGAACTACAATGGATGATACAGTTAGTGATATAGTTAATTTCTTTTACGAAGACGATGCTCCTGAATTCTTTGATTTTGATAAACAGGAAGAATCTATGATATCTATGTTAGAAGCTAAGTTATGATGTGATATTTGTGTACGAATGATTTGATATTATGTTTGAGTTGATTTCATATTACGTATGTGTTGATCTGATATATTTTCAGTTTATTGTTTTGGATCTATATGTATTGTGGTATGATATTAGTTATTAGTTGATGTGATATTAGTTATGAATTGATCTAATATTACTTTAGGGTTAATCATGAATTCTTTTATATTGTGATATGATATCTATAACTTGTTGATCTGATGTATACTATTTTGTGATCTGATGTCTATATAATCATGATTTGATTCCCTTGTTAAGTATGTTTTAGTTCTATTTTATGAATTCTTTTATATTCTTGATCTGATATCTATAGTCTGTTGATCTGATGTCTACCATTTTGTGATCTGATGTCTATATAATCATGATTTGATCCCCCTTCTTAAGTATGTTTTAGTTCTATTGTATGAATTCTTTTATATTTTATATCTGATATCTATCGTCTGTTGATCTGATGTCTACTATTTTGTGATCTGATGTCTATATAATCATGATTTGATCTCATTTTTAAGTATGTTTTAGTTCTATTGTATGATTTCTTTGATATTTTTGATGTGATATTTATAGTCTGTTGATCTGATGTCTTCTGTCTTATTTATTTTTTTAAAAAATTATTTTTTTTAAAAAAACTGTGCGTCAAAAAATATATATATACATATAGCACTACAATAATAGCATTATGAATTTTATTCCTATAGTCCTACAGTATACGGACCTGTAAATAATATGCCTCTACTTAGTTTCTATCACGACTTATATTTTTTCTTCAAAATAAAAATATATTTTATTGTGAACCATTTAATAGAAAAATTATATTTTATTTTTACTCATTCGCTCTAATTACTTTTAATCGTTCGAATATCTTGACAATCTTTCAAGAAGGTAAAAGTCTTCATCGATGTTTCACAAAAAGTAAAAAAAGACAAGTGATATGTTTGATTCTTTGAAAATATTCATGAGCATAGAAATACGGGACCCTTGAATTTTTTAACAAAAGAGGCATTCAAATAGAGCCACCACGTTCAATAGTTATATAGTCCACTGTAGGACAATATAATGTACATTTTTTTATAAATGTAAGCAGAATATTAATTAAGTACAACGAGACAATATAATGTATATTGTTTTATAAATGTAAGCAGAATATTAATTAAGTATAACGAGACAATTTAAGAGAGAATTGTATTAAATGAGTTATTTTTATTGAACTAATATCTTTACATACGTTTAAATGTAAGATATAAATTACCTACCACTTCCTTTGTGTTTCAAAATGAGAATTAAAAGTTGTAGGTAATTATTAAAATTTTGGTTATATATATTTTATATTTTTTTAATAATTATTTTATGTTAATTAAATATTTTTTTTCCAACCGATCTTTTACACCCTTAATTAAATATTCTCTCCTCTTTTAAATAGATGTTGTTTTAAGAATATTTGAGAAAGTCTTCAATTAAGGAATGAAAATTTGCTTTGGGAAGAAAATAATAATTAATAAATAAATAGAGTTCAGATATATCGCCTAATATATTATGTCTTCTTTAAAATAATACATGATAATGCTCATATAAATATATTAAGTATAAATTATATATTCGAAAAGATTTAGAAATAGATATATAAAGTTTAAATATCTTTTTGTCACTTCTAATAAGAGTTGTGTCGCGTTGTATTTTTTTAAATTTTAGTCAACCATATATGATTTTTTCTGTTTAAGAAAATCAATTAAAAAGTACACAACAAGATCAAAAGTTAAAGTAGAAAAATTAATTTGAAAAATTAATATGACAAAACTCTAGTTAAAAGAACTGTTTTTATCTTCATTCTGTTAATTAGTTCTTCAGACAAAAATAAATTCATGGCCACTAAAATAAACTAGCTATAGTTTTTAGCTCTCTCTTGAGGTAAATTATATGGTAGGACTAGGTGTACCATCCCAAAATACATTTAGCCCCTTTTTTTTTAAATCGGGCTTTTAATAAAAAATCAGTAAAAACTGGGATTTTTTATCAAAATTGTGGTGCACATTTAATGTGTCGGGTCTCCACTTTAAAAAAAACCACTTATGCGTCCATTTAATGCCCTCTCTCACGCTTCCTCTCTCTCTCTCTCTCTCTCTCTCTCACTTTCTCTTTTTCTCCCCTCATTTTGCTTGATGTAAAATGTCATCAGCTTTTACATCATTTTTTTTTATGTAAAATAACATTTTACATCATCTTTCATTTAATGTCATTTCTCTCTCTCTCTCTGTCTCTCTCTTCCCCCCCCCCCCCAAAATTTTTTTTTCTTAATGTAAAATGTCATTTTACATCAATTTTTGATATAAAATTTACATCATTTTTTTGTTTTGTTGTAAAATGACATTATGATGAATTCTGATATTAAATATCATTTGTTGATGTCATTTCGATTTAATGTTGGTTTTACATAAAGGGATGCATGTATACATCGAATTCAAAACTGAAAAAATGAGATTTATTGATGACAGTGATTCGAATGCTTTACATCAAAACCACATTTTACATCACATCATTTTACATCACAAATTTCCTCTGCGAATTCCGACTAGGGTAGTACGATGTGGCTCATTCATAGAAGGGCCGGAACCGTCTCTCGCCGAGCTGAAGCATCTGAATATTAACAAATAGCATTTTACATCAGTACGAGCGTTTACCTCATCAAACAGCATTTTACATAAGTACGAACATTTTACACCAACAAATAGCATTTGAGATCAGTACAAACATTTTACATCAACAATCAGCATTTTATATTAATGCTAGTATTTTAAATCAACAAACAACAATTGACATCAGTACGACCATTTTGCATAAAAAAAAATCATTTGACATCAGTACGGGCATTTGACATAAAAAAAAAATTATTTTATATCAGTACGAGCATTTTACATCAACAAACCGCATCTGACATCAGTACGAACATTTTACACCAACAAACCGAATTTTACATCAGTATGAGCATTTTACACCAACAAACCGCATTTGACATCAGTACGAACATTTTACACCAACAAACCGCATTTTACACCAACAAACAGCATTTTACATCAGTACGAGCATTTTACACCAAAACAACAACATTTTACATGAAAAAACAGGAAAAACATACGATTTTACGTAAAAAAAATACCTTTTTGCCCAAACATAGTTTTCCTTTCATCTTTGTGGGCTGCAATCACAACCAAATGAGTCCCCTACCTCAGATCTATAAAAATCTAGTTTTCCTTTCATCTTCGTGACTGATTTTTTATTCTCTCAAACTCACGAAATGACGAAAATGGTAGAAAAGAGTATTGATTTTGAAGCTTGAGATGTGGTGAGATATCTTCAAAAATCTACCCGGAATGGCTGGAATCGTGTTGAGGAGCGACGGGGAAGAGAGGGGAAGAGAGTTCAGGAGGGAGAAAAAGAGAGGCAGCCACTAGAGAGAGAAAGAGGATTAGGGTTTGGAGAAATAAGAGGTTGGTGATGGTTTAGATATAAGAGGCGCGTGTAGCCCACATTCCATAGCAGCTCCTTTTTTTGCTTTTCTTTTGACTGGGTGTACGCAGTTTCTATTTACTCATATCCCTACTATATAACTATTACTCGCTTGACATGACCAGTCATCCCTTACTTTATTGATAGTTAAAAGGTGTTTATCAACTATTTCTATAATTAAAAGACAACCCCGAAAATGCTCATAAGATGTTTTTTTTCAAAAAAGTCTCACATGCCCAACGAAAGATGAATTTGTGAGAATTACTACTCGTTTATTTATAAATTATTAAAATTCAAAGGATACAAGGACAAAAAAAATCTCATATTATTTTGTAAGCCCCCAATATCAAAACCAAACTGCATTGTACAAAAAAATATGATCTAAACAGGCATAAAGAAAATAGACCAAAGCAACTACACATGGTTCAACAATTTAAAAATCAAGGTGGCGTGCGGTGAAAACACACCAAATGACGCATTAGTACCAGCGGTGAAACACCTAAAATCATCTTTGAACATCCTGTTTTACCTGGAAAAAATCTTCCTCATGCTCATAAGATTTAATCTTTTCACAACTTTACTTATGGAAGTAATAACTAATGATGAAGACGAGAAAGTAATAGTCTGTTGGGCACTATGGAGCCCTAAGCTGGGTTCGAACGTTGCACATGACTAGGGGAAGGCATCTCTTTTGCAATTATTATTTTTTGTCCTGTTTCTATTTTTTTGAAAATAAAAAATATATATTAATTTATTAAAAAAACGTCCAGCAACAATTGACAAAAGAAAGATACAGCCAAAGAAACATAAATTACAAGTATAACTATTATTGTAGTGTTTACTACGGATAAACCTATATAGATCTACCCTATCAAGCGGTGGATATATCATACGCTGAAATTTTAATCCGAACAAGGATACATCACTAATTTTCTCATGAAAACTCCAAAATATAGATCTAATAATTAGATTTATAGTGACTGAATCTTTTTGGACCAAACTAACGAACATCGTCAACGACGCTGCTACCAATCCAACGAATTTCGCCAACGAAATGCACACCATCAATGAAACCAAAACCAATACACTACCAGTATATCTGAATCTACTTAAGGATAAAAGAAAATAAAATTTGAAGATAATCCTTCTTTATTGGATGACGAAACTAAAAACAAGAAAACGAAAATGGACAACAAATTTATTTTTCCTATTCTCCCATAATGGAAAGATGGAGGAAGAAATATATTTTAAGGGTTGAGTTTGAGAGAGGAGAGAGGGGAGGAAGAAACTATTTACTCTTGGCTGATACTAATTATTTTAGTTATGTTTTGCATTTTCCTGTTTTTATGTTTAAACCATTGGAATTAAAAAAATCAAACGGCTTGTCTGTTCCTCCTCTCTCTTCTTTCCCTATCCTTGCCCACTCATTTATTCTATCTACACGAAACTAGTGGAGTTTGCCGCGCTACGCGCGGCCCATTGTCAACGAATTTTTTGTTTTGTTTGTTTTATATTTTTAGTTTTTAAAATAATTTTTAATAGAGGTATTTAAAAGTGAAGATGAAGAAAATTAATCTTGATGAACCTAAAAAAATCAGCAGTGAATTCACATGCATAGATGTAGACGTTTGTGAACGTGGTGCTTATAGTTTTTGACGTGGTTCTTGTGTTCTGAGACGTAGTGGGCTGTCTTTGTGAAAAAGATAGCTAAAATTCACATGCATGGATGTAAACATTTATGGACATTGTTCTTGTTGTTTTCGACATGGTGGTAGTGTTCTATGACGTGGTGGGTTGTCTTTGTGAAAAAAAAAAAGCTTAAATTCACATGCATGGATGTAAGTTATTTTTTACGTGGTTCTAGTGTTATGAGACGTGGTGGGCTGTCTTTGGGATTAAATAGCTTGAATTCACGTACATGGATGTAGACGTTTCTGGAAATGGTGCTAGTTATTTTTGACGTGGTTCTTGTGTTCTGAGATGTGGTGTGCTGTCTTTGTGAAAAAAATAGCTTAAATTCACATGCATGGATGTAGACATTTCTGGACGTTGTTATTGTTGTTTTTGACATGGTGCTAGTGTTATGAGACGTGGTGGGCTGTCTTTGTAAAAAAAAATAGCTTAAATCCACATGCATGGATGTAGACGTTTCTAAACGTGGTGCCAGTTGTTTTTGACGTGGTGTAAGTGTTATGAAACGTGGTGGGCTGTCTTTGTGAAAAAATAGCTTAAATTCACATGCATGGATGTAGACGTTTCTGGA
Source organism: Knoxia roxburghii (assembly GCA_030378225.1). NCBI lineage: Eukaryota > Viridiplantae > Streptophyta > Magnoliopsida > Gentianales > Rubiaceae > Knoxia > Knoxia roxburghii. The sequence continues at coordinate 39,636,169 of CM059422.1, read as the reverse complement.
CTTGGTGATAGTGGTTTTTGACGTGGTTCTAGTGTTATGAGACGTGGTGAGCTATCATTGTGATAAAATAGCTTAAATTCACATGCATGGATGTAGACGTTTGTTGACGTGATGCTAGTAGTTTTTGATGCAGTTCTCTTGTTCTGAGACGTGGTGGACTGTCTTTTTGAAAAAAATAGCTTAAATTCAAATGCATGGATGTAGACGTTTCTAAATGTTGTTCTTCTTGTTTTTGACGTGGTGCTAGTGTTCTGAGACGTGGTGGGTTGTCTTTGTGAAAAAATAGATTGAATTCACATGCATGGATGTAGACGTTTATGGACGTTGTTCTTGTTGTTTTTAACATGGTGCTAGTGTTATGAGAAGTGGTGGGCTGTCTTTGTGAAAAAAATATCTTAAATTCATGTGCATGGATGTAGATGCTTCTGGACGTGGTGCTAGTTGTTTTTGACGTGTTTATTGTGTTCTGAGACGTGGTGGGCTGTCTTTGTGAAAAAGATAGCTTAAATTCACATGCATGGATGTAGACGTTTCTGGACATTTTTATTGTTATTTTTGACGTGGTGCTAGTGTTGTGAGACATGGTGGGCTGTCTTTGTGATAAATTAGCTTAAATTCACGTGCATGGATGTAGATGCTTCTGGACGTGGTGCTAGTTGTTTTTGACATGGTTCTAGTGTTATGAGACGTGGTGGGCTGTCTTTGTGAAAAAAATAGCTTAAATTCACATGCATGGATGTAGACGTTTCTGAACGTGGTGCTAGTTGTTTTTGACGTGGTGCTAGTGTTATGAAACGTGGTGGGCTGTCATTGTGATAAAATAGCTTGAATTCACATGCATGGATATAGACGTTTCTAGACGTTGTTCTTGTTGTTTTTGACGTGGTGCTAGTGTTATGAAACGTGGTGGGCTGTCTTTGTTAAAAAATAGCTTGAATTCACATGCATGGATGTGGACATTTCTGGACGTGGTGCAAGTTTTTTTACATGGTTCTTGTGTTCTAAGACGTGGTGGGCTGTCTTTGTAAAAAAAAATTGCTTAAATTCACATGCATGGATGTAGTCCTTTCTGGACGTTCTTCTTGTTGTTTTTGACGTGGTGCTAGTGTTCTGAGACGTTGTGGGTTGTCTTTGTGAAAAAAATAGTTTAAATTCATATGCATGGATGTGGACGTTTCTGAACGTGGTGCTAGTTGTTTTTGACGTGGTTCTAGTGTTATGAGACGTTTTTGGCTGTCTTTGTGATTAAATAGCTTGAATTCACATGCATGGATATAGACGTTTCTGGACGTTGTTATTGTTGTTTTTGACGTGGTGCTAGTATTATGAGACGTTGTAGGCTGTTTTTGTGAAAAAAATAGCTTAAATTCACATGCATGGATGTAGACGTTTCTGAACGTGGTGCTAGTTGTTTTTGCGTGGTGGTAGTGTTCTGAGACGTGGTGGGCTGTCTTTGTGAAAAAAATTAAATTCACATGCATGGATGTAAGTTATTTTTTTCGTGGTTCTAGTGTTATGGGACGTGGTGGGCTGTCTTTGTGATTAAATAGCTTGAATTCACATACATGGATGTAGACATTTCTGGACATGGTGCAAGTTCTTTTTGACGTGGTTCTTGTGTTCTGAGATGTGGTGTGCTGTCTTTGTGAGAAAAATAGCTTAAATTCACATGCATGGATGTAGACGTTTCTGGACGTTGTTCTTGTTGTTTTTGACATGGTGCTAGTGTTATGAGACGTGGTGGGCTGTATCTGTGAAAAAAATAGCTTAAATTCACGTGCATGTATGTAGACTTTTCTGAACATGATGCTAGTTATTTTTGACGTGGTGTAAGTGTTATGAGACGTTGTGGGCTGTCTTTGTGAAAAAATAGCTTAAAATCACATGCATGGATGTAGACGTTTCTGGACGTGGTGATAGTGGTTTTTGATGTGGTTCTAGTGTTATGAAACGTGGTGGGCTGTCTTTGTGATAAAATAGCTTAAATTCACATGCATGGATGCAGACTTTTGTGGACGTGGTGCTAGTAGTTTTTGACGCGGTTCTTGTATTCTGAGACGTGTTGGGCTGCCTTTTTGAAAAAAATAGCTTAAATTCACATGCATGGATGTAGACGTTTCTGAACGTTGTTCTTGTTGTTTTCGACGTGGTGCTAGTGTTCTGAGACGTGGTGGGCTGTCTTTGTAAAAGAAAATAGATTGAATTCACATGCATGGTTGTAGACGTTTATGGACGTTGTTCTTGTTGTTTTTAACATGGTGCTAGTGTTATGAGAAGTGGTGGGCTGTCTTTGTGAAAAAAATATCTTGAATTCACGTGCATGGATGTAGACATTTCTGGACGTGGTGCTAGTTGTTTTTGACGTGTTTATTGTATTCTGAGACGTTGTGGGCTGTCTTTGTGAAAAAGATAGCTTAAATTCACATGAATGGATGTAGATGTTTCTGGACGTTGTTATTGTTATTTTTGACGTGGTGCTAGTGTTATGAGACGTGGTGGGCTGTCTTTGTGAAAAAATAACTTTAATTCACATGCATGGTTGTAGACGTTTCTAGACGTGGTGCTATTGGTTTTTGACGTGGTTCTAGTGTTATGAGACGTGGTGGGCTATCTTTGTGATGAAATAGATTGAATTCACATGCATGAATGTAGACGTTTGTGGACGTGGTGCTAGCAGTTTTTGACACGGTTCTTGTGTTCTGAGACGTGGTGGGCTGTCTTTTTGAAAAAAAAATAGCTTAAATTCACATGCATGGATGTAGACGTTTCTGGACGTTGTTCTTGTTGTTTTTGACGTGGTGCTAGTGTTCTGAGACGTGGTGGGCTGTCTTCGTTAAAAAAATAGCTTAAATTCACATGCATGGATGTAGACGTTTATGAACGTGGTGCTAGTTGTTTTTGACGTGGTTCTAGTGTTATGAGACATGGTTGGCTGTCTTTGTGATTAAATAGCTTGAATTCACATGCATGGATGTAGATGTTTCTGGACGTTGTTCTTGTTGTTTTTGACGTGGTGCTAGTGTTATGGGACGTGGTGGGCTGTCTTTGTAAAAAAATAGCTTAAATTCACATGCATGGAAGTAGACGTTTCAGAACGTGGTGCTAGTTGTTTTTGACGTGGTGGTAGTGTTCTGAGACGTGGTGGGCTGTCTTTGTGAAAAAAATAGCTTAAATTCACATGCATGGATGTAAGTTATTTTTTACGTGGTTCTAGTGTTATGAGACGTGGTGGGCTGTCTTTGTGATAAAATAGCTTGAATTCACATGTATGGATGTAGACATTTCTGTACGTGGTGCTAGTTGTTTTTGACGTGTTTCTTGTGTTCTGAGACTTGGTGGGCTGTCTTTGTGAAAAAAAATAGCTTAAATTCACATGCATGGATGTAGACGTTTCTGGACGTTGCTCTTGTTGTTTTTGACGTGGTGCTAGTGTTATTAGAGGTGGTGGGCTGTCGTTGTAAAAAAATAGCTTAAATTCACATTCATGGATGTAGAAGTTTCTGGACGTGGTGCTAGTGGTTTTTGACGTGGTGCTAGTGTTATGAGACGTGGTGGGCTGTCTTCGTGATAAAATTATGTCCTTCGATCTGAGCCAAAAAAACGTCAATTTTTCATTGCGGTTTCTTTCAATTCGACAGGTAAAACTACATCAATCAAACTGAGCACAATCATTCACATCCCAAAAATATCAAAAACTGAAGATCTCATGAAATGAATCAAGATATAAACAAAGAATTCATAGGTGTTCGAAAGTGTATGTTACCATGCTTAAACGTTCAATCCCAATAAATCTGGAAAAATTACCAAGGCAACATCATTTTTATCAGCATAACAACATTATTTGGAAAAATTACCCAAGACATCATCATTTTCATCAGTCCACAACATCATTTTCATCAGCATCCCTGTTCGTCCTTCACACTGGCGGCCGGATCCTAGTGAGGGAGAGACTAACGAGGCGGTGATACTGGATATTTTCTGGCGATTGAACAGGGTAGGGATCGGGAAGACAGAAACCGGGAGAATGAAGAAGAGGAAAGGTGAAGGACGAAATCGCGACTGTGTCACGGCCAGTAAGGACACCGGTACTCGAGGCAGTAAGGACACCGGTACTTGAGGCAGGAGAGGCATCAGGGACGATGCCTCACTCAAGTGGGGGAGAGTGTCACGGCCGTGACATGGACGGTTCGACCCATGTGGGACGGAAGCATCGGTGGCCGAGATTCAGGGCCGTTTGTGCACAAGAGGGAGCGGTCCGTGGGGCTTTTGGAGTGCATGGGGCACGGACCAAACAAACGGGACCGAGCTGGGACGGTCCTAGGCGCAGCAGGCAGCACATCGTGCGCCAAGCAGGGGAACGACACGGCCGAATGTTCCGGTCATTTCGGCCCGTCAAACGGAACGCTCCCCAGTCCGCTCCGGCGGAATCTCTCGAACGTTCTGGAGCCAAATGGGGCACGAGGGGCAGCAGCTTCTCTAGAAGGATCTCCCTTGCAAGTTGCACAAGTTGGCCTTGCAAGTTGGCAAGTTGGCACGGGTGACGTCATGCATGACGTCAGCCCTGGGAAATTCCCTTGTATATAATATTAGGGACTAGAATCTTCTTAGAATAAAATATTGGGAAGCTTAACCGACTTTGGGGAAGCTTAACCGACTTTGAGGCCTATAAATAGAGGCCAAGGGTCATTTGTAAAGAGCAACCAAGTATAGAAGTGTTTGTAAGCCTTTGTGCAAAGCAATATACTTGAGTTCCATTTTCGGGTCATTTTTGTGCCCACAATCTCTTGCTATCTCGGTCGTTTTCTGGGCCAATAAGCTCATTTTCGAGCAATAGTAAGGCTGAGCTAGTTCTATATCGTTAGTTGTTAGAACTAGTGCCGCACCGGTTCACTAGGCCAAGAGTGAGCCCGTGACAGTTGGTATCAGAGCCAGGTTTAGCATTCGAGTGGAAGCCAAGCCTTCGTTGTGCACGAGTGTAGCAGCATGGCCGCACCAAGCGACGTTACCAAGGTGGGTGAAGTCGAAGGTGGTGAGCACGTCTCAAGGGAAACGGAACGGACCTCTAAGAAGGGAGGCCGTAGGGATAAGTCCGTTGTCCAGGAGCCTTTGGTCAGATTTGAGCAACGGGTGGCCAAAATGGAGTTGGTCATTGCCGACCATCTTGATCGAGGGGAGGATCAAGATAGACGGTTCGACGAGTTTGAGGAGAGAGTGCTGGGGACTCTCAACCAAATCGTTGAACGTTTCTCAAAGGCCGACGAGGAACGGATAGCTCAAATTAGCATGCTCCAGGGGGAGATGCTAAAGCTCCAGGGGGAGCTCGAGACGGTGAAGGCCTTAGCTGCTCGTGTCGGTCAAGGTGCTCAAGGTGGAGCACTGGCCGTGGCAAGGGTCGAAGTCCCAAAGCCTGAGGCCTATGGGGGAGTCCGGAAGGCTAGGGACATTGAGAATTTTCTCTACGGCTTGGAACGATATTTCAAAGCCGTTGGAGCATATGGGGACGAGGCTCGGCTGGACTTCGTTCCTCTCTACCTCAAGGACACGGCCTTGGTGTGGTGGAGATGGAGGACGAGAACGGTTGATATTGGGGTCGAGCCCATCAACACTTGGGAGAGCTTCAAAGTAGAGCTCAAGAAACAATTTCTGCCGAAAGATGCCGAAGACGAAGCGAGGGCTAGACTTCGTCGTTTGAGCCACAAAAACGGCCAAATTAGGGAATGTGTCAAGGAGTTTTCAGAACTAATGCTGGAAATCCCTGACCTATCGCCTAAGGAAGCCTTATTCACATTTATGGACGGTCTCAAACCTTGGGCCAAGTTGGAGTTGCAACGGAGGGACGTCTCCAACATAACCCAAGCCATGAACGTGGCCGAGTCTTTGGTCGAGTTTCAAAAGAAAGATGGGGGCAAAGACAAAGGCAAGGCCATTCTAGAGGACACGGGGAAGCCTCGCTCAAAGTCGCACGAGACCGTCAAGCCGGCAGAAACAAGGCAGGCACAAAAACAGGACGAACCCAAGAAGTTCAAGGGTTGCTTCTTGTGTGACGGACCGCACATGGCACGGGACTGCCCATCCCGAAACAAGCTCGCCGCCATCATCCAAAGGTTGGACGAGGGGGAACAGGAGCATTTAGCCTGCATCCAAGACAAGGTGGACCAAGCCACCAAGGACACGGACAACCAGGGGCGGATGTTCGTGGACGTAGACTTTGGGAGGAGTCTACAACCGGCTCTCATTGACCCGGGGGCCGTAACGTGCTACATGCACGAGAAAGTTGCGCAAAAGCTAGGGATCAAGGTGACTCCTAGCACGGGTCAAATAAAGGGCGTCAACGGAGAATGGACCGATCTGAGGGGCAAGGCCAACGCAACGGTAAGGATCGGTGCGTGGCAAGGTAAGTTAACTTTCTCCGTTGCTCCATTTGATGACTATGGCATTATTTTGGGCATGAACTTCATAAAGAAAATCATGTCATACATCACGAGGTCGGACGCCATAGTCGTCTTGCGAGGGAAAAGCCCTTGCACCATACCGATCAAATGGGAACACGAACGGTATGGGAAACGGTCCGACCGAGGGGAGGAACAGGTGCAGCATACTTGTGCTGCAATGGTGCTCGAGGAAAAGCCACCAAACAGGGACCAGGGTCGAAAGTTCGAGGCAGTAAGGACACCGGTACTTGAGGCAGGAGAGGCATCAGGGACGATGCCTCACTCAAGTGGGGGAGAGTGTCACGGCCGTGACATGGACGGTTCGACCCATGTGGGACGGAAGCATCGGTGGCCGAGATTCAGGGCCGTTTGTGCACAAGAGGGAGCGGTCCGTGGGGCTTTTGGAGTGCATGGGGCACGGACCAAACAAACGGGACCGAGCTGGGACGGTCCTAGGCGCAGCAGGCAGCACATCGTGCGCCAAGCAGGGGAACGACACGGCCGAATGTTTCGGTCATTTCGGCCCGTCAAACGGAACGCTCCCCAGTCCGCTCCTGCGGAATCTCTCGAACGTTCTGGAGCCAAATGAGGCACGAGGGGCAGCATCTTCTCTAGAAGGATCTCCCTTGCAAGTTGCACAAGTTGGCCTTGCAAGTTGGCAAGTTGGCACGGGTGACGTCATGCATGACGTCAGCCCTGGGAAATTCCCTTGTATATAATATTAGGGACTAGAATCTTCTTAGAATAAAATATTGGGAAGCTTAACTGACTTTGGGGAAGCTTAACCGACTTTGAGGCCTATAAATAGAGGCCAAGGGTCATTTGTAAAGAGCAACCAAGTATAGAAGTGTTTGTAAGCCTTTGTGCAAAGCAATATACTTGAGTTCCATTTTCGGGTCATTTTTGTGCCCACAATCTCTTGCTATCTCGGTCGTTTTCTGGGCCAATAAGCTCATTTTCGAGCAAGAGTAAGGCTGAGCTAGTTCTATATCGTTAGTTGTTAGAACTAGTGCCGCACCGGTTCACTAGGCCAAGAGTGAGTCCGTGACAACTGCTACCCCGGACTTGATCAACGACCACCGGCTTCGCGACCCTCGACTTCGCGACCACCGAACTCCATCGACGAACCCCGTTTTCGCGACCCCCGACTTCACGACCACCGGACTCGACATCAACGATCGACACAAGGGCTTCTGTCGACTTCGAGACCACGGTATTCGGTGGTGATCTTCGAGAGTGGCGAGGGGGAGATGGGGGAAAGAATAGAACCAAGAAAAAGTAAGAAAAAAATCAACCCATACTAGAAGAAGAGAAGAAGAAGAAGAAGAAGAAGAAGAAGAAAAATGGAATGAAGATGAAGAAGAGAAGAAAGACAACCAAGACAAGAAGAAGAAGAAGAAGAAGAAGAAGAAGAAAAAAATGGAATGAAGAAGAAAAATCACACGTGGGAAGGGATAAAAAATCACACGTGGGAAGGAAGGAGGAGGGATGGGGGCATTCTTTTTATATATATATCAGACAAACGAGGGAGGGGGCATTCTTTATATATATATATATATGTATATGTATATGTAGACAAACAACAATAGAAATAAAGAAAACAGTGCAGATACAATCATCAGCTAGCCTCTCCCCCCCCCCCCCCCCCCCCCCCCCCCCCCCCCCCTTCCCCTGCCACCCTGCTCATCTGTTGCGGTCTTCTTGCTGACGCTACCAACAGCCCGCCCCACCACATCATTGTTCCAGCTAGCAACCATAGCGAGAAGGCTTTCTGTAGCCACGTGAGAGAGTGTGTAATATTCCTATAAACCAAGAAATTAATAATTTATAAAATTAAAACTTATATACAAATTATTCAGTCATTTATGCGAAGGATGTAGGAGAAAATCTCACATAATATGTTTAATAGAATTAGGGAGATAAATATGAATTCAATTTACTGTTTCTTTTTTTTAAAATTGTCTATAATTTTTACGTAATTTCTCTTTTACCCAATTTTTTTAGAAGAGTGAGAGATAAAGAAACATTGAGTAAATTTAAAGACACTTAAAAAAAATAGCAATGAATACGAAAATAGTGACGATAAATAATAACTAAAAATGAATCCAGTCAACCGAGAAATTTTGGACCATCACCAAACATGCATCTAATCAATTTGCTCTTCTTTTCTACATTACTTTTCTTTTCTTAAACACTTTGTTACCTTCAAATCTCCTCATCTCTCTAAAAATCCATTCACTTTTATGATTTACAATTTTATTTTCGTATATAATGATTGATCTCCTCCAAAATTTTAGTAATTTCTCTCTCAAAATAATAAATTAAGCCTCAATTCATAATTAAAATAAAATTTTCTAAAATTAATAGTTCACTATAATCCAAACATTTTCCAGCTAATCAATTTATTTTGGGAAGGAAATTGCTAAAATTTTGGAGGAGATCATTCCTGATATACGGAAATAAAACTATAAATCATGAAAGTAAATGGATTTTGAGAGAGATGAGGAAGATTTGAAGGTAACAAATGTGTTTTACAAGAAAATAATAATATAAAAAAGATGAGCAAATTATACTCTGACAGATAAAAATTACTTTCATAATATCCCTAGCTAAAAATTTATACATGGTAGGTACTAGGTATCAGCCCAACCGACACGTTTTAGAAGAATATACCATCTATCTAAAAATTTATACATGGTATGTACTAGGTATCAGCCCAACCGACACCTTTTAGAAGAATATACCACCTATCTAATTTGTATCCCATCCTTTTCAAAATAAATGTCATTCTAGAGATTATTTTTATTATTTTAAATGTTATTTCACAATTTTAATGTAGCACTAATTTTTTTTCCCTTCCCTTTTACCTTAATTTCTCTTTTCAAACAATCTCAATCAATAATTATATAGTACAACTATAGAGGTATAATACAATATAAATTCTTAACAAGTGATAGAGGAGCATTAGTTAAAAAAAGAGAAAATTTTGAAAGGTTATTACATTAAATGAGTTATTTTTATTGAACTAAGAAATTTATGAGTATGTTTTATTAGATATAAAATATATTTTACCCATTCAAAACTATTTATATGAGACAGAGGAAATATATATATATATGTGTGTGTGCGCGCGCGCGCGCCTATAGTGTTTTCAATCTTTTTTCCAAAAAAGGAATTAAACAACGAGTACAAATAATGCTTTAAAAAATAGAAGAAGAAAAATTAAGGATTCTAAACAACAAAACAGACGGTGCATTATAGGACTCTAAACAGGAAAAGAAGACGATGCAAATAATGCAGGTGAATGACGTCACGTAGGTCCCAAACTAGACAATAACGTCCGTTTGTTTTGAATTTCCTGGGCTCCAATGAGGAGCGTAATGACCAGAGGAAGTAACGTCAATTTAATCTTTCAGTTCAGACGTCATAGGAAGTACCTAATACACAAAATTTGTGTAGAATAGAAGAAAGGAAATATCGATACGGCCACACGCCACAGGCCACACAGAAATTTTAAAGAGATAAGAAATGAAAACACATGGATATTTATTTATATATTTACTATTCCCTTCCCCACCAACCCCCCGTGAATACCAAACAAATTAATTAATAATATATAGCTTTTTATTTTTATAAAAAAAATATAATTTTGATCTAACATGTTTAGCAAATTTAATATTTTGATTTAACCGATTTTGACCGCTTAAAAATATTTGTTACGTTTAAAATTTTTTCATTTGTAACTTTTCATTTTAGTTATAAACAATATACAAATCAGGTATAATTATATTAATTTCGATAAATTTTTTAAGTGAAATGATTGGCAGGCATGCAGGAATTGTGAAACACGTGCAATTTTTGCTAGGGTTCCTCCATGATCTCTCTAGCAGTATAAGTGTACCATACATCTGGGTTTCTTCTCTCCTAACTTTAACACTAAAATCCAAAAGTCAATTATTCATGCCCAAAACAAGAAATTAAAGCACTCAAAGAAAGGAGAAGATCTAAACAAATATGGGAAGGAGTCCATGTTGCAGCAAGGAAGGATTGAACAGAGGAGCATGGACTTCTTCAGAAGATAAAATCTTATCAGATACATTCTTGCCCACGGTGAAGGAAAGTGGCGAAGCCTCCCTCATAGAGCAGGTCTGTTTAATTTTGTTAGCTGCCTTGTTGCTGCATTAATTTATGTTCTGGGTAATAATAATAAGATTATGGGAATAATTTATACTGGTGCAGGACTTAAAAGATGTGGGAAGAGTTGCAGACTTCGATGGCTGAACTATCTAAGCCCTGATATTAAGAGAGGAAACATAAGTGAAGATGAAGAGGACCTCATCATCCGACTTCACAAACTTCTCGGCAACAGGTACTACTTAATTCCATTCAAATTAAATGATAAAAACTGTCGCAAATTATACCATATACTTTAGATATATATATATATATATTACTATATTTAGAAATAAAGTGATGACAACTCAGGGCAAGGTATATATACTTAAGGTATATAATATAATTTCCCAATACTGTGCATATATCAATTCAATTTACAGTTTTTGTCGCTGACCATGGCAGATGGTCACTGATTGCTGGAAGGTTGCCTGGACGAACAGACAATGAGATAAAGAACTACTGGAACAGTACCATATCCAAGAAAAGTAACCAAAGAATCAATAATAGTATTGCCTCCTCCACCAAGAAATGGAAAACTAACAAATCTTCTTCAATTAAGAAGAAGGAGGTGGCGGAGGCGCAGCCACCGCCCCACTCATCAGGGATATCATGTAATGCTAATAATGGCACTGGGTCTTGCAGCAGCAGCGTCATCCGGACAAAGGCCACCAGGTGTACTAAATGTCTCATCCCTCAACATTTACAAACCTCCCCGCAGCCATCGGGAATTATGGCCACCCCAGCCCCAGCCGCAGTCCCCGCCGCAGCCGCCACCAACGTCATTCATGGTTGCATCAATCCATCTCCTTCTTCTCCTCCTTTCTGGGAAGATTTCAAATTTGATGACAAGTTCTTCAGTGATTTTCTGAATAATGATGATGATGGCGGTCATAATATTAATAAGGAATTTGCGTTTCTCGATGATCTGATCGTTGAACCGTTCCTTGATCCTGCCTTGTTGGAACAGCTAAATTGAATAGTTTTTATTAATTTAGCTGGTGCTCGTCGACTAATTAGTCATATTTGTAAGAAATACAAGTGTAAGATAGGATTAAGTCTTTAAGTATTGCTGTACATGCATTCTACGTAGAATAATTTGTTTGCGTATGTCAATAGTCTTTAAGGGTTTAAAATTTTAGTTGAAAGGCTTGAACATATATCATCCAATAAGCCTTGTGAGCTCACTCTCACACTAGTAGTTTCCCAATCATGCATGTTAGTAGTTATGGCCTCACTTTTTGGAGTGGTAATCAATAGGTTTTGACAAAAATGTCATTTTACATAAAAAGGGGAAGGGAGAGGGTATTATAGGGGGGTATTTTAGTTCAAATTGAGAAGGTAAAGAAAAAAATTGGGGCTGTAACTAGTAATTCCTATTAATTTATTGTGTTGTTTTGATTCAAAAAATAAGTACTCCGTTCATTTCAATATATAGGTCGTTTCGACCAAAACACAAATCTTAAGGTTGTAATTAATTTTTGAAAAGTTCCATAATTTTTTATAGTTAAACCTAGTATACTCTATTTAATGTATTTTTGATATTAGTACTATAACTTGGAATAGTCATGACAAAAACAAGTTACAATGAAATTATAAATTAAATAAGGGTAATAGAGTAAAAACAATGGATTGTTTCCTAAAAGTAGACAAGTGACTTATATTTTAACTGATTTTTTAATTTGTGAAAACTACTTATATTTTGAAATAGAGAGAGTATTATTTTGAAACGGAGTAAGTATTTTTTGAAATTTTCTCGAATTTCGTTCCAACAATCTTCCTATCCGATGGTTCCTTGATTTTGAGTTCGTTCTCAAATGGTGGTGACAAGGGTGGAGAACGGTGGAGATTCTTTCATTTGCCTTAGTATCATCCGACACGAGGTTACTTTTCAAGTTAGGGTTTAACAAATTCTTGTTTACGGTTAATTAATTATCATATTGCAAGCTAGATAATTAAGAAGTACACTGTACATAAGCCAATGAATTTTCTTTCCCAAAAAAAGAACAAAAAATATTCTAGTTAAGGGTTCCCAAACCCTTAACAAAAAATATCTGTCTATTGATTTTTTTATTCATTAATATTAAGGGTTGCCAACCGCCGATCCTCCCAACCCATTGGGGATTGAGAGACGGTTCCAAAAAATTAAAAAAAAAAAAAAATTCCTAGTTATGAAACTATAACCTATTACAACGTTGAAATTTTGATGATACTGACGATGATAACGATGATTGGTTGATGATGACTTAATGAAGTGATTTTAATTCTTTAATTAGCCACATTTTATGTGCTTTTATATTAAACTATTTTAGTGGGACCTTAGATCTTTGTAATTATGCTTGCTTTTTTTCTCTCTTTTTTTTTTTAAACTTGTCCTTTCAGAATGGGTCATTATTTGTCACCTTTTTTTTTTTTTTTATTTATCCCTCCATTCTTTCAAAATTACCCTTTTCTTATTCATCGCCCCTAGGCTCCGTCTTCTGCCTTCCGTCGTCACCGTCGCTACCAGGAACCACTGGAAAAGCCGAAAACCACCTCCACTTTTTATTCTTCTTCTTCTAGGCTCATCACCACCGCCGGCTTCGTCTTCTGAGCTCATCCTTTTCTTGTCAAGGTATCCACGGATTCGTCTTCTTCTTCTTATTCTCACGCCACCGCTCATCAACACCGATGTAGATGGAGGTCGGGAAGGAGATTCGATTTCTCTCGTCGACTAGACCTAATATTCACCGCCTGGGCTTGATCGACGCATTCTTCGATTGAAACCCTAAATCGAAAAGAGGAGGACAGAGAGGGAGATCGACTCGATTGGAGGAGAAATTGGGGGCAAGAACAGGGAGATCAGCGGCTAGAGGGTTCTTCTTCTTCCTTTTCCTATACTCGATCGACCTGTGTTTGAGGGAGATTGATGGTAGATCCGCGACTGGAGGGAAACTCTCGTCGATCAGGGGCGAGATCGTGGGTGACGGAAACTATCGTCGATCGGGGAGGAGAGGTGAGGGAGGGAGGGAGACCGACGATGGTGAGAGAGGGAGCGAGGAGATCGGCACGAGAAGAAGAAAAAATGGCAGCGGCGGTGGAGTGCATAGGGGAGAGAGGGGGAAAGTGAAGAAGAGGGTCAAAGGAATTTGCCTAAAAATTAAGGGACTTGCTATTTGTATCATGAAATTACTATTTGTATCATAAAAAAAAATTAATAATGACAAAAATGCCCTTATGAACTAAATTATTGATAAATTGACAGATTTTATGTAAATAAACGGGGCAAAATTACATTTTTTTCTCTCCCAAAACTTCATGAAAAAACGTTTTAAACATACAAAATATAAGCCAAATTGCGTTTTGAAGTGTTGAAAACGCAATTTTACAGCGTTTGATGCCCTCAAAAACATCAAACTGGGAATTTTCCACCATGGTTCGCTCGTTAAAATGCTGCGTTTTTAGTGTATCAAATCGTTAAAATGGTGCGTTTCAACCATGGTTCGCTCGTAAAAATGGTGCATTTTTGACATATACTGAAGTTCAAAAAAGTTTACATACATTCATGTGCATCGGAGGAAAAATTTATACACAACAACTATGAAAAAAACAAATACGAACAAATTCTTACGTTAAAAAACATTCGTTACATCATTCAGTTGACGTGGAAAGAATATTTAGCACGTGAATCATCACGATATGGTAAGTTTTCGAACCGTAAAGGTATATATTTTTTTTTTGAAAATTAATGTAGGGGGAACACGCTAAAATGACGTTTAGGAAGCGTATTAACGTAGCAGTTTGACAATTTTGCCATAGTAGAAACTTCAGTATGTAGCGTTTTTGACTATTAATACATAAAAAGTGCTGCGTTTTGTACGGTTGTTATGTAAAAAGTGCTGCGTTTTTGACATGCATTATATAAAAAGTGTTACGTTTTAGGTTGCTGGAAACTAAATCTTGGTGCGTTTTTGGCTGCTGGAAACACACAATTGTAGCGTTTTTGGCTGCATGAAATGCAAAATTGTTGCGTTTTTTATTGCAAGAATCATAAATGTGCTGTGTTTTTGGTAGAAATAATTGTAAGAATTATTTTTTTTTTTTTTGGTTTTTGTACGATAATTTTTACCATACTGCATACATACTATTTCGTATGTAATTTTTTATTGTGTTTTTGTATAATATATAAGTAAATGTGTTTGGTTTTAATTAATGTGTGTGTTCAAATACAGGATCACGATAATGAGTACGAGGAGGAGGAGGGGTATGAGGATGAAGAGGAGACGGATAATGAAAAGGAGGAGGACGATGAAGAGGAGGATGAAGATGACAATGAGGCAGATCATGCTCAAGGAGAGGCGGTGGAACTTGAACCTGACGCAGATTTGAGTGGATATTTTAAGATTGACAGAGAGTTTCGCACTATTGGCAAGGCCTTGAAATATTGCCAGAAAATAGCTAAGAGGTTGAAGTTCCTAATTACAAAGAGGAGATGTAATCAAGGATTTGCGACGTACTACTTTTCTTGCAAGCGATGGAGAGATCCTGCCAAAGCCCCTCTCCCAACCAGACGAAAGAATACAATAAGGAGCGGCACTAATTGCCCCTTTAGGTTGACTTGTAAGAGAATTGATCTGGAACGTCACAAGGTTTATACAAATCCAGGAGCAGCGTCAACTCACAATCACACTGGTATTACATTATTTGCGCATAATAGTAATTAAGTTGATTGATGTGTTGTATGCATGAATTGTTATTATAACTAAATGGTACTTACAGGTATACGGCATCCATATGGTCACAGACAGTTGAGCCATTTTATAAAAGAGTCAAAGGCTGTTGCTGAATTTATGCTCCGGTCGAATGTGAAGCCAAAGTGTGTTTGGGAAACTGTTAATAAACAGTTTCCCGATTCCCAGGTACCAATCAAATCAGTGTACAATTTGAAAGGAGAGATGAAGACCGCCGGATTGGAAGGTAGGAATATTGGGCAGCAATTTATGCATTTGGCTGAGGAGAAGCAGTATTATGTCAAGATTCTCAAGGATGCGAATACTGATGAGATCACACATGTCTTCTTTGCACATCCAACCTCAATTCAGATGTTCCACAGATGGTATTGGGTGGTGGGGATTGATTCTACCTACAAGACCAACAAGTACCAAATGCCTGTCGTCGAGATGGTAGGTATGACTCCTACAAATAAGAATTTCAATATTGCATTTGCTATTGTTAGAAATGAGACAAAGGAGTCATATGATTGGGTTATGAGGAACTTGAGATTTTTGTTGCCGGCTAGTTTGTCGCCTAGTGTGATTGTGACAGATAGGGAGTTGGGTTTGTTACAACCAATTATGGATCATTTTCCTGCTTCACATCACTTGTTATGTCTGTGGCATATTGGGCGTGATGTGAATGCGTGGTTGGAAAAAAATGTTGGGAGAAGAAACAAAAACTTAGCATGTGATATTCATGACAACTGGTGGAAGAAAATTATTAAGGCTCCGACAGTAGAGGAGTTTAACCGTTTATTGCAGAATTTCAAAGTTAAGTACACTCTCATTGAGCCGTTGGCTGTTGATTATCTTGCGACTACATGGCTCATTCACAAGGAGAAATTTGTTCGCGCTTGGACAAATCAATTTCTCCACTTTGGTAATACTTCCACTAACAGAGTAGAGGTTTCGCATGCTGCTATGAAAGATTTGCTAAATTCTTTCACCAATTCCCGTGACACTTTGTTCACAAAGATCGACTCTCATCTCAGTCACTTGTACCCTCACATCGAGTTAGTTTCATTATTTAATTGTTCAAGTATTTTTTTCAATATTAGTTCATATCATTCATTTTTGGTATACTACTTTTTATTTCAGATGTTTTAATTAATTTTATTTTCGATTGACATTATTATAGAAGCTCTCTTGAGGCTTCAATCTCCACGACTCAAACAAGTATGCAGGGATTTCCATACTGTTATTTGAACAAGTAAGTGTCACACCATTGTCTGAAGTTGGTTAGGAAAGAAGTTCGACGAAACAATAAGTTGGCAGGCGCAGTATTGGAGCAATGTGGATGTGTGCCCAAATTAACAACCGCCCAACATAAACCCTAAACCCCCTTTCTTCTTCCCCAAATTAACAACCGCCCAACATAAACCCTAAACCCCCAATTTTTTATTCAGTCCAACCAAAACTCATTTTCTAAGTTCTAATCTGATCAAAATCTTCCCTACAACGTAAGAAACAAAACCAACCAAACCAATCTTCATTTTTTTCTCAATTTTTTTTCGCACCAATATTTTTAGACATATGACATTTTCTACGATTGCGGCCAAACTAACCGATTTTTAGTTGAATTGTAACCATAAAAATGTTTCCTGCACGTTGTAGAACAAAACCCATTAAGTTCTTTATCATTTCGTTGAAACCACCGCCGGAACGCCGCCGGAAACTCACCAGAGATTCCATATACCTTAAAATTTTGTGGTAAATATTCTATTACCTATTATTTATTATGTTATTTTCATTTATTTCTTTTTTTTCAAATAATTAATTTTTTCCCATAATTCTTTTTTAGTGAATATTAAATAATTAAGTTAGTGCATATTAAATATGTGTTAGTATTATTTATATTTGTGTGTTTCATATATTTTTACGTATTTGGTAGATTGAATTTTAATTGTGCATTGAATTATTAGTTATTTAATTTACTTGTGGCTTTAATTTGATGGATTGATGATTTTATTAGTATTTTGCTGCTATGGGTATTTGGAAAAGGTTATTTTACTGTCGTTATGCTGCCGAAATTTATTTCAAAATTTATATTTTAAATTTTGTTGTGTGTTGTTTTAGGTACAATGGCTTATTCGAGCCAAAACAGTCAACGCCGCAAGTATCTCAATCCAGGTCCTATCGAACCTGAGCTACTTTATCTGCAGGGTAGACACAGATCTTTGCAAGTTTACAATGATGCCCCAGGGTTTCGATCCAAGACCCTCAAGTGTAGACGCTGTGATGGTAGTATGGGGGACTATTTGCCACAAGAACTGCCCCAAGTGCAAGATGAGCTGGACAAGATTGGATTTGGAGATGTCACACGTGTGGGGTTGATTCAACTTGACCATGCCCTTATAACGGCATTGGTTGAGAGATGGCGACCGGAGACTCACACGTTCCACTTTCAATTCGGCAAAGCCACTGTCACCTTGCAGGATGTTCAAGTACTTTTTGGTCTCCGTACAGACGGTCTAACTATTACGAGTACCTTTCCTTAAAGGACAACGCAAGAATGGATAGGTGAATGTGGCCGCTTGTTGGGTTTTTTTGTGGAACCACATCATTTGAGGAGTAACTCATTGCATCTCAACCGTCTATTACGTGAGATTCAGGATGCAGTCCCGCCAAGGGTTGATAGCGAGCGTTATGTACGACGGGCTATGTGTTACATTCTATACCTCCTATATAGGATGATCTTCACATACAAGGCAAACAACTTCGTCCCTCTGTACTGGCTTGTAAATATAGAGTTCCAAGAGAGGTGTAGTGCACTTAGTTGGGGTTCGACGGCCCTTACTAGTTTATATCGCGGCCTATGCAAGGCTTGCATGCACGACGCCAATGACATAATCGGTTTCCTGCTCCTCCTACAGATAAACAGATTTATTAGTATTTTGAAAATGAATATGTTCAATGTTAATTTTTATTTTTCTTTTTTTATTATTTTTTTCACCTTATATGGGTTCATATTATAATTTTATCCTTTTAAATGCAAATTTCATTTGTTTATACAGGTATGGGCTTGGGAGCGTATTCCTCACATCAGCCCACGTAGAGTGGCAGATACTAGCAGACCAGACGTGGGTAATCTGTTGGCACAACGGTGGGATGTTTATTTCACTTATGATGACATCACTTCTCATGTCCTGCCAGCGTACCGAGATCAGTTGAACAGTCTTAGAGATGATGACGTGAGTTCAGTCTTTATTAACTTAAGTCATTTTATTATAATACTATAGATTTATATTTACCAATCTTTTTATAAGTTTGATGTTATTGAATTTGTTTTTTTTTTTTTTAAGTTTAAATGGATGCCTTATGCTGAGGACGGTATCCTCGAGTATCTCCCCAATTTCTGCTGAGATGACCTCGATTATTGGATGTTCTGAACTTTTATGATGTTTTGGGAGTGCCACAAGCCTCATGAGGTCGATAGAGTTATTCGCCAATTTGGGTTCCGCCAGTCACATCCTGGGAACCCTCAAGTTTATCCATTGACGGAGGAGAAATATAATCAAATGCATGCCAAGGGAAGGCAAGACAAGGGGTACATCGACTACGACATAGACAGTCGCTCCTATATGACGAATTGGGAGAATATGAGGCTTGTTATTAGAGATGATTTTGTACCGAAGGTTCTTCCAACGGCAGACGATGAGTACCGTTCGTGGTATAACCGTCATAAGGTCAAACTAATCAATGATCCCAGCATTGATTTTGTGGATGGATACCGAGGTGCTTCTGCCCGAGGGAGATTATATGTGAGTTTTCAATATAATAGCTTATATGTCACTTTTACATCTTTTACAATTTTATCTAATTTTTTATAACTATTGTATTTATTTAAATCATTTGTAGATGGAGGTGGTGAGCGACACATACAATAGGGGCATGGAATTCCAATCGAATTACATTGGTGATGACCCTGAGATCCTGCAGTACGTCGAAGATATTACCACCTCTTTCCACAGTGCCCTCACATTTGGTGGCGGTACTTTTGAGCCAGTCAAGGACACCCAAATACTCTCAGATGTTCAACCTACATTCTCTCAAGCCCCACGTCCTAGTCGCCAAGTGAGGAACGTTTCTCCTAGGAGATGAGGCAGAAAGAGGAGGGCAGTTATAGGAGAGCATTTAGATGTGGAAAATTTAGGGGCAGAAAATGAAGAAGATGATGATGAGGAGATCGAGGAAGATGGAGGTTCTACGCCGCCACATGACGGAGGACCACAGGGTCCACGTGGAAGTGGAAGTGAAGCTGGAGCTGGAGCCGGAGGTTCACAAGGTGGAGGTTCATGGGGTGCTAGTTCGAGTACAGCCCTATAGCTAGGAAGATTGGTAGAAGAAATGTACATACACCTAGAAGATATGGACATTCATAGATTTTTATGTATTCACATTTAATTTTTTGATATTTTCATTTTTTACTTTTTATCATTTTTTAACTCTTCAATTTTTTTAATATATTATGATTTAATTCAATACGATTGTTCTTTCGTACCGTATTTACATTTAACTTTTTGACATTTGGAATTTATTATTTCATTATTGCTAATAGGTGAAATCAATCTCTTCTTCTTTTTTTTTACATGTATTAATTTTTTTAAAAATGTTTAACTAAATTCGAATTTAGAAAATCAGAATTTACAAAATTCAGATTTAATAAATCCAAATTTACAAAATCTCGATTTAATAAATCCAAATTTACAAAATTCGAATTGACAAAATCCGAATTTACAAAATTTGGAATTACAAAATCCGAATGTTAGTATAATTCACCAAAGTTTTCGGATTTTGTAAATTCTAATTCTTTTTTAAATATTATTCAATTTAAATAAATTTTTTTAATTCTTGATTTTTTTATATATTTCATATTTTGTAAATCCGAATTTCATTAATTTTTTTATTAACCTAATTACGTCTTAATTAATTATTCTTTATACATATTTTCAGATTTTGAAAATTTGAATTCCTTTAATTTCGGATTTCCAAAATCTAAAAATTTTCTTTCTGTCCACAATTCTAAATTTTTTATTTTTCGGTCCACATTTTCTCTTGGGGAATTTTTTTGGGTCAAAAATTCTGATTTTTTATGGAATCAAGCCAAACTTTGCTGTATTGATAGTAATAAAAGTCAGATCTGAGCTACTAATTTGGGCCCCTTTGCTCAGGTCTCCTACTTGCGTATTACTAGCTTGCCTAGTTGCATGGCGCTCGTATCTATGAGCATCAGATTTGGTAATCAACATTGATGGTTCCAGGCTGTCGTCTGGTAAAGTGGGCTATGGTTTCCCAGTTTGCTCAATGGAGGGGGACTTTATCTTTGGAGAGGCTTGTACACTTGAAAAATATCTTGCCTCAAACTGAAATCATTGGTTTATTAACTGCCGTGAGATATTGTATGCGCATGTCCCTGGAAAATGTTTTACTTCTACCTGACAATTCCTTCATTGTGACAATGGTGATGGAAAGAAAACCTTTCTTATGGAAAGAGTATTTTGCTCTAAGAGAGATTAATCAGTTTATTCAAGACTCAGAATCTAAACTGAAATACATATTTAGAGAAGACAATATGACTGTAGATTTTTTTTTGGTAAGAATGAGATTGGAAGGATCATCAATATCTTATTTGCCCATTCATGTAACCCCAAAAAAATATTAAAACTTAATCTCTCTGGACACGAGAGGTGTTCCAACTCTCAGAAGTAGATAGATTCGATTAACTTTTTTGTTCTGTATAGGGAGATAGAAATTTTAGATATCATATGGTTTTTTGTATGGGCACAATGGAAATTTTCCTCTGAAAAGTTTAGACCTTGTACAGGGTATCGATTTTTTTTTATCTCCCCTATAACTTTTGATTGGAATGGAAGGGTCTCAAACCCCGCTGGTCTACAAATCCGCCATGGCTGGATAGACTATTAATTAAAAAAAAAAAGAATAAAGGTGTTAATTTTGTTTTTGTTTTTTTTTGAATCAATAAAGGTGTTAATTAATCGTTTGTTTAATTTCAGCCACAAATGTTTAATGAACCTAGCCAAGAATTTATGGTTTGAATGTTTCTTTTATGGGCCAGATGCCATTTCTTAATTTCCATCACCATGTCTATGCCAAAATAGTTTTGATCTCTGCTGCCACTTAATAGATAATTGATCCTGCATTACCTTCTCCTAATTACCTTATCCTAAAATTTAAATTCATGCAATTATTAAAATATCAGTATTTTTATTTTTTAATTTTTTTAAATTATTAAAATATTATAAAATTATATTTCTAATTAAATGGGGATATATAAAATTTGAGGGGGTGAAAGTTAAAATAAATAAGGATTATATTATAATAATAAGAGTGCAGAAGATAAGCATTAAAGAGGCAAGAGATAAGAATTAGGGGGCGATACTTAAAAAAATTAAAGATTTATTAGGAATAGGGGAGTTGAATAAAATCAAAGGCGGTATATAATACTAATTTTATTAAATTATTAAAATATTATAAAGTTATATTAGTAATTAAAGGGGACGATATATAAGATTTGGAGGGCGAACGTTAAAAAAAATAAGGGACTATATTGTAATAATAGGAAGGCGGAAGATGAATATTAAAGGGACGAGAAATAAGAATTAAGGGGTGCTACTTAACAAAATGAAGGGTTTTTTTTTTAAAAAAAAAATGAGATGTTCAATAACAAAAAGAGAGTATGGTATAACATTACCCCTTAAGGGCTTAATTGAAATGAAAATTATGTTTATATTATTACTTTTTGTTTAAAACCCTAGAATAATAATCATTGTCATTGATACTATTTGACTCTAATTAATATTATCAAAAATAGAACGGGTAAAAATTCGATTTTATCTTTATTAATTCAATGTAAAAATACGTGTGAATCATCTCTAAGCATGAGTATTGTCATATATAGTCATGAATATTTAACCATAAACAAGTTTAGCCCGTAAAAATCACATTTACTCCGATTAACATTTTTATACACATATCTAATAGTCGGTAATTTATATGGTGGTCCTATAGGACCACCATGAATTTTACTCCTACCCCGCTACAGTATCGCGCTACAGTAGCGCTACAGTTCCGCGCGCGCTACAGTAGCGCTACAGTACCTTCATTTCTTTTGTTATTTTTGGCTATTATGATACATATTATGGACGTTTTTGTTGTATGATATGATTTCTTTTATATTTTTGATCTGATATCTAAATTCTGTTGATCTGATGTCTGCTATTTTATGATCTGATGTCTATATAATCATGATTTGATCTACCTTGTTAAGTATATTTTAGTTCTACTGTATGATTTCTTTTATTTTTTTTAATATGATATCTATAGTCTGTTGATCTGATGTCTTGTATTCTCTGATCTGATGTCTATATAATCATGATTTTGATCTACCTTGTTAAGTATATTTTAGTTCTACTGTATGATTTCTTTTATATTTTTGATCTGATATCTATAGTCTGTTGATCTGATGTTAAGTATGAGTTGATCTGATGTCTATATAATCCTGATCTGATCTCCTTTGTTAAGTATGTTTTAGTTCTGCTGTGTTAAGTATGTTTTAGTTCTGCTGTGTGATTTCTTTTAAAATCTTGATCTGATGTCTATAGTCTGTTGATCTGATGTCAAGTATACGCTGATCTGATGTCTATAGTCTGTTGATCTGATCTCCCTTTTTAAGTATGTTTTAGTTCTACTGTATGATTTCTTTTAAAATCTTGATCTGATGTCTATAGTCTGTTGATCTGATGTCAGGTATGAGTTGATCTGATGTCAATATAATCCTGATCTGATCTCATTTGTTAAGTATATTTTAGTTCTGCTGTGTTAAGTATGTTTTAGTTCTGCTGTGTGATTTCTTTTAAAATCTTGATCTGATGTCTATAGTCTGTTGATCTGATGTCAAGTATGAGTTGATCTGATGTCTATATAATCCTGATCTGATCTCCTTTGTTAAGTATGTTTTAGTTCTGCTGTGTGATTTCTTTTAAAATCTTGATCTGATGTCTATAGTCTGTTGATCTGATGTCAAGTATACGCTGATCTGATGTCTATAGTCTGTTGATCTGATCTCCCTTTTTAAGTATGTTTTAGTTCTACTGTATGATTTCTTTTATATTCATGATCTGATATCTATAGTCTGTTGATCTGATGTCAAGTATTCGCTGATCTGATGTCTATATAATCCTGATCTGATCTCTCTTGTTAATTATATTTTAGTTCTACTGTATGATTTCTTTTATATTCTTGATCTGATATCTATAGTCTGTTGATCTGATCTCTTGTATTCTCTCATCTGATGTCTATATAATCCTGATCTGATTTCCCTTGTTATAAAAAGTATTTTTTTTTAAAAAAAAGATTTTTTTTAAAAAAAGGTATTTTTTTTTAAAAGTTTGTGCGTCAAAAAAAAAAAAAAAACTGTTGCGCGTTACTGTAGCCCGAAACTATAGCGCGCCACTGTAGCGCGCTACAGTAAGTAGGAGTAAAATTCATCCTACTCCTATAGTACCACCGTAAACGGACTCCTAATAGTCAACTCTTCAAAACTGTATGTCCAATGTTATTTTAATTTTAATAAAATATTTTTATATGGCTAAAGGATTACTTTAATTATGACATCACTGGACCCTTTATTTACCATAATGCTACAATATTAATGTAAAATTATGTTTTTGGCCATAAGACAAATTTAATCAGGCTATCCCGTTTAATCAGTGTAAACCCATTTTCACAGGTTTGAATCTTTTTCATTCATATTATTGTAAAATAATTTTTTGGTGATTCGACCAAGTCAACCATTTCTACTAATTGACTTTTTTTTTTCTTTGATTTGTTTTCCCATTCATATTAATTCAAGAAAAAAATTGTGATTTAATTGATTTAAACCAGGTTGACCCATTGTGGCATTGTTCGATCCATATTGATTTAGATTCACTCATTTGACTTTTCTTTTAATCTTTATTCTTTATAAAAAAATTAAAATTATTTTTTCATAATTCATCTAATTTAACCCTATTTGAACCGTTTCCTAGATGGACCCGTTCCTGAAATACCAAAAGGAGTGTTGGGTTTATTAAATGGCCTCACAGGCCTGGAAAGTTTGTTTTACACCCAGTCCAACCCAACCATTTAGAATGCCAAATATGAGTCCAGCAAAATCTTTTGCAACCTCTCTAGACTAGCTCTTTCTATATTTAGGATTTTATATGGAGTGACTTATAAATTTGGTCATCATACTTTGGTAAAATTTAGATTTTGGTCATTAACTTTTAAAAATTTTAAAAATATCACTAACTTTCTCATTTTAATTTCACTTTTGGTCATTCCATCAAAATAAACTCTTAAGTGTATCAACGGTGTTAACTTTTAAGGATAAATTGTCCAATCATTAATAATTATAGAGTGAATTACAAATTTGGTAATTATGCTTCGGTGAAATTCAGGTTTTGGTCACTACCTTTTAAGAAAGAAAAAAAATTACTAACTTTGTCATTTTTGGTCACTCCATCAAATTGCACCGTTAATATACTAATGGAAAATTTGTATGATGTCATTTTTGTCCTTTTCTTTTGCAATTATCT
Organism: Knoxia roxburghii; assembly: GCA_030378225.1. Lineage (NCBI taxonomy): Eukaryota > Viridiplantae > Streptophyta > Magnoliopsida > Gentianales > Rubiaceae > Knoxia > Knoxia roxburghii. Next base: position 39,611,215 of record CM059422.1, on the reverse strand, counting down.
CCTGTTTATCTAACAATTTTTTAATCTTCTTTTTTCTTTCCACTGCAATTCTTCAACCTCATTTTCTCCTTCCTCATTTTTTTTTCTCTTTCCACTACAACACTTCAACCTCCTTTTCTTTTCTTTTTTTCCCCCATTTCATTGCAAAATTTAGATAAAACATAAAATAACAGTACTTCAACCTCCATTCCCCATTTTCCCCCTCTATCCACTACACAAATATAGATAAAATATTAAAGGAGATGGAGATGGAGATGGAGATGAAGGAGACGGTGGAGACAACAAACTAAATTATATTTTATCTAAATTTTGTAGTGTAAAGAAAGAAAAAAAAGGGAAAAAAGAGGTTGAAAAATTACTGGATAAGTACAAGAGAATTGCAAAAAGAAAAGGACAAAAATGGCTTCATACAAAATTGTCCATTAGTGTATTAACGGTGTAATTTGACGGAGTGACAAAAAATAGAATAAAAATGATAAAGTTAGTGACTTATTTACTCTCCTAAAAGTTAGTGACCAAAACCTGAATTTCACCAAAATATGATGACCGAATTTATAATTCACTCTATAAATATTGATGATTGGACAAATGTACCCTTAAAAATTAACATCGTTAATGCACTTAACGGTTCATTTTGACAGAATGACCAAAATGAAATTAAAATGACAAAGTTAGTGATATTTTTTAAATTTTTAAAAATTAATGATCAAAATCTAAATTTTATCAAAGTATGATTACCAAATTTATAATTCACTCTTTTATATTTTAAGTTAAACTTGCTGGGCTGGGGATTTGTCAGCACACCAATGAATGAGTTGTCTTCCTGTTGGGAAACACATGGATCGACACATTTCGTATCAATTTCCACTCAATGAAAATAAAATATCTAATAAATTAATAATACATCTTCCCATCATGAGCAATTGAACCTTGGAATTTTTATAATATTGAATGTCACAAAATTAAAAAACGACCAAGAAAGATAAAAAAAAAAATAATTCAACAAGAAAAGAAAAACATTTAGATTAGATTGGAGAAGTCAAAATAATATACTTTAAGATTATCACAAGTTGATAAATTAGTTGGTAACTTCGTTTATTTTTTATATTCGTTATAGAAACATATGATCAAACAAATTAAAAAAATTTCTTAAGAATCTTACCAGATTCGTTTGTTTTTTTTCTTCTTCGATAAATAGTCAAAATTTCATTTGAATTTGAATTTTATTGAGAGGCCAACTAGAGATTCAAAACTGTTGAAAAAATAACATGATTTTTCTTTTGTTCCTTTCAAATGATCGTGACACTGTTTATTAAAAAATAATTTCGAATTAAAACGTTAGAAATTTAAAGTAAGCTATATAAGGTATTAGGATATCGAATGATTCCAAAGGAAAATCTAGAATGTCAACTTCTCTTCTCGGTAAGGAATATAGCTTCAAGCTCACTTTCGTTTTGTTTCGTATTTAACTGAGCCTTATATGTCAACATAAAGAATGTACACCCAATCATATTTCAAAGTATTGAGAAAGATATATATTTATATAAAAAAATTAATTAATGGTTATTATTTGTCTTTTAAATCTTATTAGTTTATTCTATTAGTTATATTAAATCACATTTTCCTTAATGAATAAAGATGACAAAGAATAAATATTAAAAACATTGAATGAAGACAAAAACTTTAAAGGTTCATTAAATTTTTTTTTAATGTCAAAACAACCCCTAACATATATCCATAAATCTAGTAATCTGAAAATGGTTATTAATGCTTCTCTATAGTAGCAGAATTAGCATGGGATGAAGTATAAACTTTAGGATATTTTAATGTTGTCACCCTTTTGGATGTTAATTGTTTTTGGTGTAATCAATTTATTTATCAATAAATTATTTGCGTGATAGTTTTAGAATTATCATTTAAAAAGAGTAGAATGAAGAAATTATCTCTTAAATAAAATTATTTCAATGGCTGTTTTACATTTAAATATCATTGTTATTTGACAAAAGAATTGTATCTCAGTAATAAGTACTCCTTATTTAAAATAATAGATTTTGAGTTTGAGTAACGTCATATATATATATATATAAAAAAAATATGACTGTTATTCATAATTTGGGTGGTGATTTGGCCACTACACCTGCACCAGCGTGGCGGAATAATAAGACCATAAATATAGGAGTTGGAAACGTGTGGGGTATGCCGTCTTTCCACCAAATGAATATTTGGTAATATTAATTTTAGAAATTTTATAAATGAGTAGGTCGATTGTGATTAGACTCAATTAAATAATTACTTGTTTTCTAAGAGTTGTATATAAAATAAAAATCTTAAATGTAGGAGATTTTCTCCTATTTAAAATACAAGTAGAGCATAGGAATTGATATAATTAAGTACGTCGGAATTTAATTTTGTTGGGTTACTTCACTTTAGCTTGTGTTTTTCACGTCTTTCTTCTTTAGTTTAATTATATTAATATTTTACTAGTTGAAGGATAGTCAAGTTTTAGTTTTATGCAGTTATGAGATCTTATTATTCATCCTGGTTCATAGAGTCACGAGTATTTAACTACATTTTGAATTTAATGATATTATTATTGTTTAGGTTCTATCAAATAGAGCACTATATTTTAGGGTTGTACACAGTTTGGCCGAAACCGTTTAAACCGGTCAAATCAAACTATTTTTTTCAGTTTGGCAGGTTTATATATATTTATAGGCCGACAGTTTGAAAAATTTATAAACTGCAATAACGGTTCGGCCGCCAAAAGGTTAAGCTGTGAAACCAACCGTTCTGGCCGAACCGAATCGTATATATTATAAATATATTTAGCATTTAATATACATAAAAAGTTGGGTTAGACGTTTCTTGATGTAGACGTTTCTGGACGTGGTGCTAGTTATTTTTGACGTGGTGCTAGTGTTATGAGACGTGGTGGACTGTCTTTGTAAAAAAAAAATCAGTTTAAATTCACATGAATGGATGTAAACGTTTATGTACGTCGTTCTAGTTGTCTTTGACGTGGTGGGTTGTCTTTGTGAAAAAAATAACTTAAATTCACATGAATGGATGTAGACGTTTCTGGACGTGGTACTAGTTATTTTTGACGTGGTGCTAGTGTTATGAGACGTGGTGGACTGTCTTTGTGAAAAAAATCATTTTAAATTCACATGAATGGATATAGACGTTTATGGATGTGGTTCTAGTTGTCTTTGACGTGGTGGGTTGTCTTTGTGAAAAAAATAGCTTAAATTCACATGAATGGATGTGGACATTTCTGGACGTGGTGTTAGTTATTTTTGACGTGGTGCTAGTGTTATGAGACGTGATGGACTATCTTTGGGGAAAAAATCAGTTTAAATTCACATGAATGGATGTAGACGTTTATGGACGTGGTTCAAGTTGTCTTTGACGTGGTGGGTTGTCTTTGTGAAAAAAATAGTTTAAATTTACATGAATGGATGTAGACGGTTCTGGACATGGTGCTAGTTATTTTTGACGTGGTGCTAGTGTTATGAGACATGGTGGACTGTCTTTGTGAAAAAAATCATTTTAAATTCACATGAATGGATGTAGACGTTGATGGGCGTGGTTCTAGTTGTCTTTGACGTGGTGGGTTGCCTTTGTGAAAAAAAATAGCTTAAATTCACATGAATGGATGTAGACATTTTCGGACGTGGTGCTAGTTATTTTTGATGTGGTGCTAGTGTTATGAGACGTGGTGGACTGTCGTTGGGGAAAAAATCAGTTTAAATTAACATGAATAGATGTAGACGTTTATGGACGTGGTTCTAGTTGTCTTTGACGTGGTGGGTTGTCTTTGTGAAAAAAAAATAGCTTAAATTCACATGACTAGATGTAGACGTTTCTGGACGTGATGCTAGTTATTTTTGACGTGGTGCGAGTTGTTGGAGTAGAATACATAAGCTATGCTTGTATTGTACAGTTTCCCAGTTTAATATATCGATTTGTGTTTCAATTATATTTAGTTGTGCATTAATCGTCCATTTATATTATGTAAGTAGATGATGAGGTGTCTGGTGTGACACAGTAGATCTCATCATTGGTTGAAAGACATAATATATAAATGAGGTTCGTAACCGAGACAGCTTTGGACAAACTGTCGGTCTAGGTTATTATGTGATTCAGAAAATTAGTTTGTCTAAACTAATTGAATCATATAGATATGCCCGGGGCATATTGAACTTGACTCTTAGGAATGATTTGTCTTGTACTGATTCAATAGACAAATCGATCCTTGTATTCTATCTCTAAATCCCTAGACTCGAGTGGGCATGAGGATTAGACATAGTGTACTTTGATCTGCCAATGGGTGAGGTCAAATGTGGCCAATAGTCTCGGTGGGTTGGGTGCGGGTGTTTAGTTACTTGGTGTGCTGCTGCTTGTCGAAAGGAAACCATGTACCGGTGCGTCCGGGGTGATGGTGCTCCCGAGATGAGCTCGAAATGTTTATTATACTAAACCCGGCTGGTGGTCTTATGTCCGGTATAGTAAAAAGGTCGAGTGGTACTAGTCTCGGAATTAAAGAAGTTGATAAATTAATTTATCAGTAAATTAATGAATTAACGAGCACTATATCTTTGATGTGAGGAGATTATGAATATAATTTAATTAAGTTGTTCCGGAAGCAATTCTGGTGTAGGGTGGTAGTGCCATAATTAATCCGTTAGTGGTACGATTAATTATGTACTGGGTTATTGACAAAGGTAGATTTAATTAATTGAGAAATTAATTAATCCTTGTGTCAGTTGGTTGTGAATCATCCCAGGAACTGGTTTGGGATAAGTGAATCCTTGTGTCAGTTGGGAGTGATTCATCCCAGGAACTAGATTGGGATAAGTGAATCCCTGTGACAGTTGGGAGTGTATCAGTCCAGGAACAGGATTGAAGGAAACAGAATCTGTATTAGTCCAGAAACAGGATTGAAGGAAAACAGAAACCCAGTAGGAAGACCAATCCTAAACCAACTTGGAGTCTCTCTTGTAACTCTATAAATAGACAAGGGATCAGTCATTCAGATTAACACAATAACACAATTAATCCACAGGATTTCTAGAGAGAGAAAATTCTAGAGAGAGAAAACGTTTCTCTCTCCAAGTCGAATTTTCAAGAAAGTGTGCGGCTGGTTTTTGGGTTTCTAATGGCTGAAATTATGGCCTTGGTCTATACCAGCTGTGCGTAGCTTTCTCTCTCTGCGGGCGGTGCGTTTATAGTACGTGCCAGGAGCTGCGGGGCTAGAGTTTTCTAGCAGGTGGATTGTGGTGAGTAGCTGATCAATTGACTTCTAGTTCGTTGCCCACACAACGTGAAGTCATAGTCTTGAGGCATACAAGAGAATCACCAAGTGCACGCTTCAAAGGTACTTTTCTAAGATTCCGCTTTAATAGAAATTTTTGTTGCGTGGTAAATCGAGCAAGTGCAAACCCAGATCCTACCAAAATCTTTCACAAGTGTTATGAGTTGTGGTGGACTGTCTTTGTGTAAAAAAATCAGTTTAAAGTCACATGAATGGATGTAGACTATAAAAATAAATAAAAAATGGCCCAAACTGTTAAACCGCCAAACCAAACCGTTGAAAAATGGTTTGGCCAGTTTGGTTTGAAAAATAAAATTGGCCAGTTTGGTTTGAAAAATAAAATTGACCAGTTTGGTTTGAAAAATTTTGAAACCGTATATTACTATTTGGCCTATACTTTTACTTTCAAACCAGCCAAACCGGACCGTGTACACCCCTACTATATTTGATCATTCTAGATAAATATAGTACAAATTAAATTTACAATATTTCGGTGTTATGATAAGTATCAATCGACTTAATTTTACTGTCTAAGAAATAAAAATTTATAGTGTGAGAATAATTAATTTACAGCTGTCGACTTTGTTAATCTTATGATTGGTTCATGAGTTGGGTTTTATTTAAAAGTTAGTTAGTTATTTGGGTTGGGTAGGGGATGTGCGGAAATGTCGGGAGTTACAACTATCTAATGTCTAATTACTGCCTAATAATCAATATGTGATTTTCATGTTGTAGAAAGAGTAGGTTATTTCTCGAAAGAGTATGTTATTTTATTTGACATTAAAACTACTATTATTACACTAGGTTATTGTTTGAAACATGTATTTCGAGAAGCTAATGGTGGAATGAATTTTTTGGTTATGTAGACTTCGCTTGGGTTTTTAATGGTTTATTCAGAGTACTTTAGTTTGCCTTATAGATGGAGAGTTTATTTAATATTTGATTAGATGCTCACCTCTTACCTTCGGATGTGTTAGCTTTGTAATCATTTATCATTCAATTCATTAATAAAATCAAGTTAAATTCCAGCCAAGTACCGGCCTAATTATATATTAAAAAAAGTTATTTGAGTTATTTATGAAGGAAAAAAATACACAATTTGTTTTATATAATGACAATGTTACACAATTGGTCACAAACGTTTGGAACTCGACAAATTTGGTCCTAAAAGTTTCTAAAATTTATACATTTGGTCTAATTTAATATTTTTTAATAGGATTTAACGGCTTACTCATCGGCCGTTAATATTTATACAATGTGGCTGTCATATGGCATGTGTAACAGGGTGTAAAATCTGTTAATTGAAGTGTTTATGACCAAATTTGTCAAGTTCCAAATGTGTAGGACCAATAGTATAACAGGGTCATTATATATGATCAATTGTGTATTTTTTATGATCTATGAAACCAAGTAAAAATTGGCCGCTACAGAGTTGTACATAATATCTGAAACCAATTTATTTATATATGAGTTACTTTTTTTTTAAAATTAAAGACAAATATTAATCTAATGAAAAACGTCAATCAACGATTGATAATATGAAGATACAGCCAAAGAAACACAAATTACAAGTATTGTTGTGTTTACTACGAATAAACCTATATAGATCTACCATATCAAGCGGTTGATATACCTCTTGTCGAAATTTTAATCCGAACAAGGAAATATCACCAATTATCAGATGAAAACTCCAAACCATAAATCTAATAAATAGATCTATGATGACTGAATCCTCTTGGACCAAATCAGCGAATATTATCAACGACGCTGCTACCAATCTAACGAACTTTACCAACAAACTGTCGCCATAATAATGAACACCATCAATGAAGCTGCGTCCAAATACTACCAGTAGATCTGAATCTACTAAAGGAAAAATACACTCTACCCTTCTTTAGATCATCTATTGAAGGATTGAATAAAAATAAAGATTGGGGATAACTCTCTTTATTGGAAGACGAAACTAAAACAGGAAAGCAAAACCGAAGAACACATTTATTTCCTCCATCCTCCCATAATAGGAAGATGGGGGAAGAAATATTTTTTGAAGGTTCAATTTGGTAGAGAAGAGAAGAACCGTGGCTGCTTGGTTTTTTTTTTTTTATGTTTGTTGTATTTTATATATGAGTCACTTTTTTTACATCTTTAATTAATTAATTAACTAAATTTAGATTATTTCATTCAACTAAATATTTTTATATTAGTAGTTAAATTTACTTTTGTTCTATTTTTAATGATTATAATTTAGTGCTCCAAAATTCAATTAGTGTGATTTTGTGGTAAAAAAAAAAAAGGTCGAAATCTAGATGATTCGAATTCAAAACCTATTGGTTTTAAACGAAAAGTGTCAACCACTGGGCTACAACCCTCTTGTAACCCAATTTTTGAGAAAATGACCCTACTTAATATTAATATTTTTTGTGTAAATTACATTTATTTTTAGTGGGGACGATCCTACAAATGCAATGGTGGAACCACCATAGAACATGAGGATCATGTCGCCAAAAAGATTCTTAATAGTGTTCTGGTTGGTGGTTCCACCACTAAAGTAACCATGGAGGAGCACCTCTACAGTTGCTCCACCAGCTATTTTTTTTTTTTCTCAAAATCATATACTAAAACAACGTCGTTTCAACAGTTTAATTATTGTTTTTAAAGAAAGTTGAAATTTGAAAAAAATTAAGTATAATACAATTGAAAGGAAGAGGTGTTGTCATGTCAGGAAACCCTCCTTTTTCTTCAACTGAATGTCCTACCCAACACCAGGCTGCTTCTTCTTCTTCAATTTGTTTCTAGAAGAATCATTCCTCCTCCTTTTTATTCCCAAAGTTTTTATCATCTTTTTCCCCAACACAATGGAATAATTAAATCATATCTCTTTATTCTCTTCACTGCCATTGCGTCAGAGGAGGAGAGAACCTTTAATTGCAAAACCAAACCCCTCATATATAAAATATTTTGATTTTGCCACTATACAAAAGAACTAGTTATCTTCGTAAACAGTGCACTACAAGATTGAAGAGGAGAGAGAGAGAGAGAGAGCCTCGTCATAATCACCATCAGAAGCATCATGCAGTAGCCCTAAAGCTTCTCCCTGAGATCCATGCTTATACATATCCGGAAAGAAACCATCACTTTCTAGGGGCTCCGAGGTAGCAAAATCCAATTCTATACTTGATGTACATTCCAAGACTGGGAAAGTTGGTTCTGAAGAGAAACAAACCAAAGGCGCCGCCTCAAATACAGAAGCAGTTTGTGGTGCCCAAAAATCTCCTAATGCCTCGCATACCTCCATCACTGATGCAGACATTTCCAGGGCAATATTAGATTTATCCTTGGCAATATTAGATGTTTCCGCAGACCAAGTAGCCAGGGTGGGCGAGACACTCCCTTCCTTAACGTCACCCCTCTGGCGTCCAGAACTCTCTCGATCTGAAGTCGCAGCAGTTGGGACCTCTGAACCATCCGAACTAGACAGAATTCCCGATAGGGGCTTTTTCCCCTGCTTCAAAATTTGAGGGCAATTTTTTGAGAACTCGTAACCAACTCTAGAACCGGTGGAATTAGGTGTTCACATACCTGAATCTGTTCTTGGGGTCGCTGGGGAGAGACTATTGACATCTGATGTGGGGTTGGGATTTGCAAAGCCTGACATGCTTCCTGGGCCAATTGCTGCATCTCTAATACTACCTTACTACCTTCTTTCGATAACTGAGTGTGTACCTCCAAATCAGGCGGGGAAGAACCACAAACATGAACCTCCGTAGGCATAGAATGAACCTCCGCCAAGAAATTCCCTTCAGCCTCCTGAATAATAGCTTGCAAATACTCAACTATATTCATATCTTATATTGCGATTGATGGAGGCACCTGTCCAACAACTTTAGACACACGTGGTTCCGTAATTGAATTTTCCAACAAAAATGGAAGAACTGATTTTCATATAAAGTTAATCATGTTGTTCACCCTCCGAGGATTGTGTGTTCCAAGACGTAGTACCTCCTTCCTTAGATGTGGTCTGTTCTTCTGGTGACTTTACTCGACGTGGTTCCTTCTTCCCAGACGTAGTCCGTGCTTTGACGGACGTGGTTCTTGCTTCTGTAGACGTAGACGGTGCAAGACGTTGTTCCTGCTTTCCACAGACGTTGTCCGTGCTTTGACAGACGTGGTTCTTGCCTCAGTAGATGTGGTCCTTGCAAGATGTTGTTTCTGCCCTGCCAGACGTAGCCCCTACTTTAGTAGACATGGCCCCTGCTGTAGTAGACGTGGCCCCTGCTATGGTAGACATAGTCGTTGCTAGACGTTGTTCCTGCTTTGGTAGACGTAGCCAATGCTTTGGTAGACGTGGCTCCTGTTGAGATAAACCGAGAATGGCTAGTAGGAAAATTCCAAGGCTTGTGTTTCACACAATTTCCTTAAAACAGATTCGCTCCCTCTACGAATGTGCAAGAGGTAACGTGAGCAAAATGTTTCCCAGGATACAATGGAAATCGTAAAGTCGGTTTGCACAAAACCGTCTTACCAACGAACTAGAACAAAGGTTGGATGCTTAAGGAAATTTCGGTAAGAAATTGCGAGAGAGTTTCTGAAAGAGAAGAAGGATTTTCCGAGAAGGAGAGTTTTTTCTAAGGTGTGTTCTGCCGTTCTATAAACTTGTGTTTATAGACTTCACCCAGTTTTTTCAATAAGTATGCAGATAATACATGATTAATATCAACATTAATCTATTAATCTGCCATCTTAATCCATTAATATGATTTTCAAAAATAACTTAATCATTATCCTTCAATGGATTAGACCAGATAATTATCCAACAAATTAATAATTATCCTTCAATTGAAAACTTAAAGAGAATCAAAACGCGGGTTGATCAGACCCGATGTTTTCCAAATATTCTCATTCACACCTTTTCCCACTCTTCCTTCCAACAAATCCCGATGAGGCCTTAGATTCTTTCTGTTTTGGCCGATATTTCTAAATAGGCTATTTTTGAATTTGGCGAGGATTGCCAATTTTTCCCTTCTTGTAATCCTGAGTTTTGGGGCAAATTTTGCTGCGCTCTTGGTAATACTCCAGAATGTATTCATAGGTGAAAGACTAAACTATGACATCATTTTCCACTTCAATTCGGATGCTTGGCGGGGGCTCTTTCAAAAGGTCAACTTCTACACAGAAGCGCATCACAGAGGGACGCGTCAACAACATTGTCAGAGTGTCTATCTGCAACCGCTTCCCGACAGCAGAGGAAATCAAGTAGATAGCCACAATGGGTAATATATTCTAAAGAAAGTTCATGTAACGATACCCATATCAGGGCAACTGGAGGATCTTCCTCGAAGTTGAAGTGTGGTGTCCAATTAAGAATTCTCTTTTGGTATCCCATCATCAACCGTGTTGGTTTTATCCAACATATTTGATAATCAACTACCAAGAGAAATCGTATAAGGATATGACGCTGATTCATCAGGCTTATTTTAAAACCCCCTTGAAAACCAATTTTCGTAAATTCTTGTCGAAGATCACTCATCTTCGATCTCCCAAAAGAAAACTTTTCGACCAACGAGAATTTGTGGAGTGCAACGAGTTGGGCGTTTTTCTCTTCGGTAAAGATCAATTTCGGGAGTCCATTAACTTTACGTATCGGCTTTGGGTTGGGCATCAGGGCCTTCTGTACTATGGTCTGCACCGTAAACAAGCTAGAGAACGTCCAGTTATGTTAAGGGAAAATTCCGACATGAGTCGTTGTCGATAGAGGAGGGAACTGTTCCGTCGGATGGGGCTGTTGCTTGTCCTGCCGCTCCATCGTCAGACAGTAATAGGTGAGGGAACATGACATCGGCTATGGTTTGTCACTTGTTATGTCAATTATTATACTATACTCCTAGTGAAATATACACCTAATCAAAATATTTACAAATTCAATTTTTCTCTATTTTGTGCAAATTATATTGTAGTACTATGAGACACCTTGTAAAGTGTTTATAAGACTTTAACAAAAATAATCTTTTGTCATTTAATATTGTGCTCGATCTAAATTTTCATTATTTCCCTCCTTAGCCAATGTAATTCTGCCTTTTGTGAAAGGAATACTTTGCAATGTAACTCTAAAATTACTATATAGTGAAAGGAATACTTTGCAATGTAACTCTAAAATTACTATATAACAAGTGTATATTTTGTATGTGAACTACACTATCTCCCTATTTTCATATACTTTTAACATCATCCATATTTTTTAAAAATTAGTAAATATACTATTTCAATCATAAAAATAATGATTGTTTAATTTTTTTTTTTTAATCCCATTTTCAGTTTTGTTCGCCCTAGGTCATTTTTTTTAACAAACAATTTCTTTTAGACATATTATTTTATTTGCATTCAGTTTTTTGCATTTAATTTTTTCCTTTATTACTATTTTATTTATTTAAAAATAAAAAATTATATAAATTTTTCTAAATTTTTTTATTATAAATAAATAGCATAGTAATAAAAAAATAAACAGAATAAAGTAAACAAAATTGAAAAAAAAAGCACAAAAACAAATATATTAGAATATATCATCTAAAAATTTTCATTATTATAATGCAATATTATAATATTGAATGAAAATAAATTTTGCATTCACGAAAATATAAATATATGTTGGACCCATTTTAAGTTAAGAATAACAACTATTCTATTTTTTTAAAGTAATAAAATATTCTGAAATAATAGAAGTTTTCATTATTATAATGCAATATTATAAATTCAATGAAAATAAAGTTTGCATTCATGAAAATATAAATATATGTTTGACCCATTTTAAGTTAAGAATAACTATTCCAGTATTTTTTAAGTAATAAAATATTTTTAAATAATAAAATATTTTTAAATAATATCTTATTACCTAAATTACTCGAGTTCAAAATCTATTAATTTTAAGTGATTTCACTTGTTATTTATCAAATTTGTCCATAACATTCAGAGCCTTGTAATATCAATTACATTATTTCTCAAATATTCTCATAACATTTAAAGCCTTGCAACATAAATTGCATTTTCTAACCTTTAGAAAAATAAAAATTTTGAACAATCATATATTTAGATAAAAGTTATATATTCTAATAATACTATGTCACACCTAAAATGGCGAGGAATAATTTTGCTCCCATTACATTCACAAGTATATTTTGACAAAATCAAGCATTTTGATTTGTTAACCAAAATATTAGAATCTAATTCGGTTATTTAAACTTGCATATCACTTCATAATGGGTAGATATAAAAATTTAGAAATATGTTTCATATGACTTTGTATCAATTTATTATAAAACACTAATATGAATTTTAATACATCACATTGTAATGTGGTTAAAACTTTGTAAAACTTTGTTATATTTCATTAATTTACTTTATTGTGATCGTGAAATTTTTATATTATTTTATTCTCTCACTGATATTTTTAAATAAATATTTTATCAAGAAAAATATTATTTTTCTTAAGAAAATATAATCAATACTGAAATCCATCTTGAGTACATCACAAAGAGATGCTACATTAGATTAGTTTAAAAATGCTACATCACAAAATTGTTGGAGTTTTGTAAGAGGAGAAGTGATTTAAAAAGATTAGCACACGTTGAAGAGCAAATTCAGAAAGAAATAAAAGTTGTCGTGAGGAGCAATAAGCTTGAAACTGTGAAAAGTTATAGGGTGTTATTACTTATCGCACAGTTTTAAGTATTATCGTCTTAATTTTGATAAAATAATCAAGAAAAAAGTAGAAGGGAGGGTTTAGTCCAAATTAGGACTAATAAAATTTAAAATTATACTATATACTCTAAATATATATACATAAATTATATCATATACGAGATATATGTATTTATTATTATATTTAGAAATAAAGTGATTACAATTTAACAATTTTTAATTTTAGATATATACAGCACAACACACTTTCATCAGTTTATTTTTAAATATAATAATATATATAGTATAATTTTGCAAATTATACCATGTACCTAATGCTATCGATTGATTTGTTCACACGAATTTGATGAAATATTTGATTTGTCATAAATGGATCAATATTTGACCCAACTGGTCAACATATTATTTGGAGTAGTTTTTTAATTATTTTTTAAATATTGGATGAATATATTATTAATATATTAGTTTATTGATAAGATGGAATTGGTCTAGTGGTAGTCCTCCTTACTTATGATCGGAGTCCTAGTTTGAGTCATATCAGAAATACTTAGACAGACGCATGGAAGATTCTTAGATTCTGAAAAACGATTTTAACTTCGAGTCACCTCTATATATATATAAATAATCTCTTACCTAATAGTATTAATTATTTTCTCAATTAATCGCCATAATTATTATATAATTAAATATTTGGGTTACTCTAAATAATTTATGTGTAATCTTTCAAAATTTCTAATTATTAACAAATAAATATAAATAATTAATTTTATAATTAAATTGATTTTAATTCCAAATCAAGAAATAACTATAGCATTCTCTTCTTTGGAAGGAAACGTTGGCATCTAACTGAGTTAATAATTACTTGTATTATTATTGTTCTTCCAACAAATCCATCATGGCACCAGATAAAATTAGCAAAGCAATGATAATATGTGGGACCCCACCACACACAGAGCTCCAATGTGGGGTCACATTGGCAAAACCAGCTGTGATTCCTTGCCTCCCTCTAATGTTTTCACAAATAGAAATTGGATTAGTCCCGAAGAAAATAAGAAAATAAAAAGAACCGATTTTTATCCCATCTTTCTTCTTCACATTCTGGTACTAATAACGAGTAACGAAGTCTACCGCTACTCAAAGCCAAAGCCGACAAACCTGGAGTGGATGTAACAGTAAGAGAAAGAAACAGAGGAGCCCATCAAGAGAAAAGATCTGGTTACTTCCATCTATATACTGCTTACTTGAGGTAAATCTACTGAGTAATTCATTGAATTTGCTTTCAACATTGAAGATTTAGTTGATATAAAGATCTTTTCTTGATGTGTTTTCTTTCCTGTTTAATGGGAAATTGATTATTTGTATGTTGCTTTGTTTGGCATTCTGGTTGTTGTCTTTGACTGAAATTGACTATTGGTGAATGGGTTGGGTTTGGATTGGAGTTTCGGGCTCTGTTTTGGTCAATGTTGTTCGAGAAAATTGAACTGGGAACTGGTTATTTGTTGTCGTTGTATTTCTGATCTGGGATCTGGGTGGAAAGTGGTGTGAACAGTTTCAGTGCATTCGGCCTGTGGATTTACTTGATATGGGTGTGTTAAAATTAATCCAAATGCGGACTTTCATTGACAATCATTGAGTTGGAAATGTAGTTTTATTTGGACAGTTGGCCTATAAAATTTGTATATGCCTTGAGCAGTTTTACTCCTCTGGATGCACTATCCTGATCTTGTTTAATATTTATGTTGAGCTGAATAGCTTTGATCTGCCTCAAAAAATATTTGTTTGTTGGAAAGCGACTCCATTGTAAGATAGAATCTTTATCGACAATATTTGGTTTTGCCGGTCAAATAGGTAGTGTCCGAGGGATGCGACTGAAATGGGGAGGAAAGGAAGCTGGTTGTCTTCTGTGAAGAAGGCTCTGAGCCCAAGTTCAAAGGTAACAAAGCTGTCATTGCTGGCAATTGAACTGTTCCCGTTCACCAATTTTAGATTGGAGGTCATTTCAGGCTTTTATTACTTCATCTTTCTCAGAAAGCCAGTAAATCAAATAAAAGGGAGATTGTGAAGGAAGAGCCTTCAGTTTCCATCACTCCAATAGTAGAGAATATAACGATTTCGGATCCTGATCCTGTGCCCGTGGAGGAGGTGAAATTGACTGAAGTAGAGGATGAGCAGACGAAACATGCTTACTCAGTTGCAGTTGCCACAGCTGCAGCTGCCGAAGCTGCTGTCGTGGCTGCTCAGGCTGCTGCAGAAGTTGTCCGGTTGACTTCTGCAGCTCCCTTTGCAGGAAAATCGCTGGAGGAAGTTGCTGCAATTAAAATCCAAACTGCTTTTCGAGGTTATCAGGTCTGACAATTCACTTCTCAATGCATTAAATTTCAAGCTTTCTGAACTCTGATAGATTTCCTTTCTGTTGGTTTATCAAGATTGTTTGTCATGGAGTAGTCTATATAGCTGATCCTAAACTGATTTGTTTCTCAGCAATGACCTTTTGAAATTGTATGCAATATTGTTTTCAGGCAAGAAGAGCATTGCGCGCCCTAAGGGGCCTTGTAAGGTTAAAAGCACTTGTAGATGGGCCCACTGCAAAGCGGCAGACTGCAAATGCAATGAAATGCATGCAAGCCCTATCTCGTGTGCATTCGCAGATTAATTCTAGAAGGATCAGAATGTCAGAGGAGAACCGAGCACTACAACGACAGCTCCTGCAGAAACGTGCAAAAGAACTCGAGAGCTTAAGGGTTGGTTTTTGTTCCGTAATCCTATTTAGTTCTTCTCTAGTTGTGAAATTAGTTATCCACAAATGAGATTATAAGCAACATTAAAGGTGATTATGATACTTGAATATCTCATTAATAGGTTGTACATTGTTACCATATATGGTTTACGTTTGGTTATGCAGCCATGTTTTGGGTTTACATCAAATGCACATTGTCAGTAGACGTAGTCACTGTTAATTAGTTTAAGATCTTTCTTAATTTTCCAATAAAGTGCTTATAGGACACTTCTAAATTGATCTTTGTTGCTACAAAATATAATGTTGTCCTTAGATTTTCCGTGAGGTGCAAGTAATTTACTTTTATCTAAGTATTTCCAACTGACCTAAGTAGAGATGCTCTGTCAATACAGATGGGAGAGGAATGGGATGATAGCTTGCAATCAAAAGAGCAAATTGAAGCAAACTTACTTCATAAGTATGAAGCAACTATGAGGCGAGAAAGAGCACTGGCTTACTCATACTCTCATCAGGTATTTGGTTCATCTCATCTTTTTCAACCTCTTAGCACAATAAAATTTTCAAAAAGGTTTTCACAGGAATACCAATGTGGTGAACATAAATAAGTTTGTTGTATACTTGATCATATCTGTAATTAATTCATTTCTCATTTGGGGATCTTGTTGTCCTCAGTGCTAATGCTGGAATCATTCTGTCCCCAAAGCTCATCATCTTTGTCATTTGTTGATCCGTTTGTTCTTTGTACTTGACAATGCGCAAACTGAGTAACAAACTCTAATTTATTTTGTTTCACATAAAAGATCTTTCTCAAGTTTGTAAGTGGCTTCTGTTTTACAAGTTAATAACGAGAGAGCAAGTTTTTGGTAGCTGTGGAAAACAGTGTTATCTAACTCGGAAATTTAAATTTTGACAGCAAACATGGAAGAAGTCATCGAGATCCTCCAACTTACTCTTCATGGATCCCACCAATCCACAATGGGGTTGGAGCTGGTTAGAACGCTGGATGGCTGCCCGGCCTTGGGAGCAAGGAACTAGTGATAAAGAACTTAATGGTGACCAGGCATCAGTTAAAAATGGAAATTCGAGCACCGTTGGAGGAGAAATCACGAAGGCCTTTGCCCGTCATCAGCTGAACTCTGATAACCCTTTCTCACCAGGCGGCCAAAATCCAATTCATTCTTCCAATCATCAGTCTCCAAGTACTCCACCATCCAAACCAACTTCAACTGTGTCTGCCAAAAAATTGAGATCCGCAAGCCCGAGGGTTGGTGCACCTAGCCAAGATGACGATACTCGCAGTGTTTTCAGTGTGCAGTCAGAGAGAAATAGGAGGCATAGCATTGCAGGATCATCCGTAAGAGATGACGAGAGCCTGTCTAGTTCTGCATCAGTACCAAGTTACATGGCTCCTACAAAATCCGCAAAGGCAAAGACACGGCTGCAAAGTCCTTTAGGACTCGAAAATGGGACACCAGAGAAGGGGACACCGTCTGCTCCTGCGAAGAAGCGTCTATCTTATCCCCCTTCGCCAGCCAGGCCAAGGCAGAATGCAGCAACTCCAAGAGTGAATAGCATCCACATCAGTAGTCAGGACACGAATGGAGGGATAAACGAATAGCATTCTGTCAATTGCAGCAAGAATCTGTCTTCTAGACTAGGAAAAGACTTTACTCAAAAGAAGAACAAGGGTGAATACTGGTGAGGAAATTTGGTCATTTCATTTGTGTTTCTCTTCATCTTGTTAGTTTTTTTTTGCCCTCCCTAAATTTGTTGTTTGTGGCTTGCTCTTTAAGGCATGAGTCTAATAGCAGGGGTGCTTTATTCCTTGATTGCAGCTCAAAAATGTAATATTCTTTTAAATGTTTAAAAACAGAATGATTCATGAATCATGATTGTGATTATTTGTATTCTTGTATCCTCGGATCACAACAATTGTTATTTAAAGTGAAGAATACCTTTCCTTTTTTTTTTTTTTTTTCAATGTGAAGGATACTCAAATTTATTTGTTTTCTTTTACATGTATAGTTGTATTTCCCAATTTCTTTTGTTCTTCAATTCATAAAATTCTATTGACTGGAGCTAGAGACTTGCCAATCTTGACCTGTATCGATCTTACTTTTAATAATAAACTGTTCATAAAATTCACAATTAAAAATAATTAATAAAATTCACAAATATATATATAAATATTACAAATGAATCAAAACATGATTTTTCTCAAGTAACTGCCTGCTCTGCCTCACGCTCAACATATTTTGGTCAACTTTAGAAACATATGACACCTCAGTTATAATTATTTCTCCTCCTAACTCACATTTCATGGCTACGTTACCTTTACATTTGCCATTTCAAATTCTGACTTTGAGAAAATATGGTTTTGTCAACTATTCTGAATTATTGGCTCATTATTTGTCGTATGATTTGTGTAGCCACTATCAATCGGCTAAGCTTCACTGACCATTTTTTTTCCCCTGCAAAACAAGATGCAAGAAACTAAGCTTCTTCTTATTCTTGTTGATTCACAACAACTGAAATTGTTGTTTTTCTTTCTTATTTTACATATTCTTTTCATGTGTCCCAGTTGATTACATTCTCTACATTGAATATCCGGCCTAAACTGGCAATATTTGTGAGAATAGTTTGTTTTCTTACTATATGAGCATGAAGGAAACCTTTTTCTCGTTAGTTCAAAATGGTTAACCCAACTTATTAGTAACTTATGAAACTGAAATTTATATGTAACTCATTCAATCAGTATAATAATGAGATTTTATACTTTTTGAGTGCGTTTGTTTGGTGGGAATGAGAATGGTGCAATCGGAGTTATCACAATAACGAGATACCAACCCGGGTTTTTTTGCGACATATAATCCTCATATTTTCAACTTATAAAACTCAGCGGCCTGGAATTGTGATAGCTTAATTCGCACTTAACAGTTTGGTTTGCTTCAAACTCCCTCTGGCAGGCAAAAACTGCCTCCTCCGCCGATCGTGAATTTTGAAACACGTTCCCAAAAGAAGACTGATTCCAATCCTTTAAACAAGATTTCAATCGTCGCAATTTTAGAGAAAAGCGGAGCATCCCGAAAGACGAACAAGGAGAATCCCAACTGGCCTTAACAGTATGAAGGAAATCCGGCCTCCTGAGCCACATGGTCTGAATGATCAGAGGATGCCGAATTCAAATTTTGGGCAGCTATGGATGGAATCATTTGAGTTCTAAGTTGAGAAGACTTGTTTTGCAAGGAAAACTTACCAGAATCGCTTCATGATAAAAGTTAAAGCAGAGGAAGCCAAACCTGAGTGTGGAGTGACCATCACAACACAAGATTTTGGTTCAGTCAGATGATGCTCTTACTGCTGCAAGATGGATTGTGATGGAGAAAACAAATCGTTTGTTGCAGTTCAAACTGTTAAAGAGTTTGAGAGGATTTCAAATCTGACTGAAACTGAAATAGTCAGTTTGAGGTTGTGAAATATCCATGACCAAATCTTAAGAGAGACGAGGATTGTCGTTTGAGTTAGTCAGTCAGATATCAACAATCCTTCAAGTTCCTGATGTTGATCATAAAGGTCGTGCAAAGCAATGGAAGTTTCAAATTTCAAGTTTACTTGTAGTTTAAAGTTGATTTATGTGCAGATAAAGTTAAAAAATTAATGAGAACCGCAGAAAATAAAAATAAAAGTACAAATAAAAATTTAACTTTTTAGCTGACTACAATGGGCGAAGTTAGTGACATTTGTTAGAATGAAATTACTAACTTTAACTTTTTTGAAATCCAAAAATTATTGTATTTACATCATTTGACACAATTATGACATTTATTATATAATACATTAAAAATAAATTTTTTAAATTTTATTTTATTATGAATATCTTAAAACTACACAAATATTTAACTAATAAAGTTCATAATGATTACATTCTATCTTTTGTATGACCATAAAATATCTAGTATTAATATTTAATAATTGTGACAGTGATTAATGTGATTTTTATATATAAGAATTAATGTTGACTTCGTGCATTGCACACAATTATTTTTGTGTTTTAATTAATATATTATAATTTTAAATTATGGATCGACCATTGATATTGTTGCAAATATATAAATAAAATAAAAAATTAATGAACCTACTTTAGAATATGTAATTAAGTTGAAAACAAAATATTTATACCTGTTTTGAAAAAAAAAAAAAAAGGAAAAACTAATGTTGCACCTCACTAAATTCATTAAGGATAATAAATTGTTGGCCAGTGATTAATTAAGAAATAATTTTTTTTTTTGGCAATGAGTAACGAAATTCATTTTAATTCATAACATATTGAATGTTTCCCTTTTTTATTGGGTTGTTATTTTGAAAGAGAAAAATAGAAAATAGGGACAATGAATTACAACATGAGAGATTTGTATGATCCCTAATACTTGTCCGTGAATGAGCCTAATGGATATGATATTGGTGCCATTCTCGTGGAATTGAGGAAAAGGGTCCAGTTCCCTCGAGTTTCAGAAAGGTTTTGAGTTCTAAGTTGAGAAGACTTGTTTTGCAAGGAAAACTTGAAAATGACCAAAATCGCTTCATAATAAAATTTGAAGTAGTGGGAGCCAAACCTACCAGTGGAGAGGGGCCATCACAAGATTTTGGTTCAGTTATTCCTACTGCAAAGGAGTCAGATGGTTCTCTTACTACTACAAGATGGATTGCTTAGGTTAAAAACAAATCGTTTGTTGCAGCTCAAAATGTTAAAGAGCTCGAGAGAATTTCAAAGTTGGCTGAAGACTCAGATAGTTATCTTGAAGTTGTGAAATATCCATGATCAAACCTCAAGAGGGACAAGGACTCTCGTCTAAGTCAAACATCAGCAATCCTTCAAGTTCCCGATGTTGTTCATAATGGTCGTGAAAAAACAATTGAAGTTGCCAGTTTCCAGTTTTTTTGTAGTTTACAGCTAACTGTTGTGCAAATAAAGTTAAAAAATTAATGAGAATCACAAAAAACAAATAAAAGTAAAAATAAACATTTAAATTTGTAGCTGACTGTAATGCACGAAGTTAGTGACATTTGTTAGAATGAAATTACTAACTTTTGAAATGAAAAAATTATTGCATTTACATCATTTGACACAATTATGACATTTATATAAATACATTAAAAATAAAATTTTATTTTTTATTTTATTATAAATATCTTAAAACTACATAAATATTTTAAAGTTCATAATGATTACATTCTATCTTTTGGATGACCATACAATATTTAGTATAAAAATTTAATAACTAGTTATTAATGTTATTTTATATAATCAAAATTAGTGCTAAATTCGTGCATTGCACGCAATGATTTTTGTGTTTCAATTAATATATTATAATTATAAATTATGGATCACCCCATTGGTATAGTTGCAAATATCTAAATAAGGTATAGAATAATACGTGCAGTTTCAGAACAAAGGGAGCGTAAAGCACGTGCTATTTTAGAAGTCACACATAAAATTATTAATTCTTCTGCAGAACGTGAGCAAGGAAAATAAAATGTTCTGAAAGAAAATGTGGAGGGTCATGGTAAGGTAGAGAATGTTAGTGGTAATAAGGATGATAAGGACATGCGCCTGTCAAAAAATGTCCTTGTAGAGTCTGTTAAAAAGATCATGAAGTCGACATTGAAACTAGGTCAAATGAGTAGAAAGGTGCACAAAACCATTGTGAAAAAAGTGGTTGATAAGGTGACATGTACAATTCAAGCAGATCACATCTCGAAGATGAAAGATAAAGTAGACCAGTAATTGTCACATTCAAAAACCAAACTTTCAAAGCTTGTACATGACTATGTGGAGCGACATCTCAAGACCGATTATTGAATAAATTTAGGCTAAATATGATTTTGTAATTTAATGTACTGACTTAGATAAGTTCACACATCCTTCAAAATACTTGTGGTTATTTATGGTTACTTTTTCGGGCTGGTAATTATTGTCAAATAAAGTTATGTGGGTTTTCTCTGCATTTTGTTTCCAGCAACGCAATTCCAATAATTTTTCTTTCAGTTTTCTTCGCTAAAAAAAAAAGAAATAATGAACATACTTTAGAATACGTAATTATGTTGAAAACCAAAGATATATACCTGTTTTGAAAAAAAAGGGAAAAAACTAATTTTGCACCTAACAAAATTCATTCAGGACAATAAATTGTTGGCCAGCGATTAATTAAGAAATATTATTTTCTTTGGCAATGAGTAACCAAATTCAATTCAATTCATAACAACATTGAATGTTTCCCTTTTTTATTTTGTTTTTTTAAAGAGAAAAATAGAAAATTGGGACAATGAATTACAACATGATCGATTTGCATGATCCCTAGTTATTATCCGTCAATGAGCGAACTGGATATAATATTGGTGCCTTTCTCCGCGGCATTGAGGAATAGGGTCCAGTTCCCTCGAGTTTCAGAAAGGTTTTGAGTTCTAAATTGAGAAGATTTGTTTTGCAAGGGAAACGTGAAAAGGTCCAAAATCAATTTATGATAAAAGTTGAAGTAGAGATAGCCAAACCTGACATTGAAGAGGGGCCATCACAAGATTTTGGTTCAGTTGTTCCTACTGCAAAATACATAAATATTTTAACAAATAACGTTCGTAATGGTAAGATTATATCTATTGTATGACCATAAAATATTTAGTGTAAATATTTAATAACTATGGAATAAAGAACAATGTGATTTTTATATAATAACAATTAGTGCTGACTTCGTGCATTGAACACAATTATTTTTGCGTTTTAATTCATATATTATAATTATTAATTATGGATCAACCATTGGTGTAGTTGCAAATATATAAATAAAATAAAAAATTAATGAACATACTTATAATACGTAATTATGTTGAAAACAAAAGATTTATACCTGTTGTGAACAAAAAAAGGAAAAACTAATGTTGCACCTCACAAAATTCATTAAGGATAACAAATTGTTGGCCCAGTGATCAATTAATAAATAATATTTTATTTGGCAAATGTTTCACTTTTTTATTTGGTGCTTTTTTCGAAAGAGAAACATAGAAAATGGGAACAATGAATTACAACATGAGAGATTTGTATGATCCCTAGTACTTATCATTGAATGAACCTAATGGATCTGATATTGGTGCCATTCTCCGCGACCCTCAGAAAGGTTTTGCGTTCTAAGTTGTGAAGACTTGTTTAGGAAGGAAAACTTGAAAAGGTCCAAAATCACTTCATCATTAAAGTTGAAGCAAAGGGAGCCAAACCTAACAATGGAGAGGGGCCATGACAAGATTCTGGTTCAGTCGTTCATGTTTCAAAGCAGTTCTCTTATTGCTGCAAGCTGGAATGCTGAGGCAGAAAACAAATCGTTTGTTGCAGCACAAACTGTTAAAGTGCTTGAGAGGATTTCAAAGCTGCCTAAAAACTTAGACTGTCCTTTTGAGGTTGTGAAATATCAATGGTCAAACCTCAAGAGGGACGAGGATTATCGTCTGAGCTAGTTAGTCAGACATCAGGAATCCTTCAAGTTCCTGATGTTGTTCATAACCGTCGTGGCAAAGCAATGGAAGTTTACAGTTTCCTTGTAGATTATAACTTATTTTTGTCCAGATAAAGTTAAAAAATTAATGAGGACCACAAAAAAAGAAATAAAAGTGCAAATAAATATTTAACTTTTTAGCTTACTGCAATGCACGGAATTAGGGACATTTGGTATAATGAAATTAATAACTTTAACTTTTCTGAAGGGGAAAAATTATTGTATTTATATCATTTGACACAATTTTGACATTTATATAAATACATTAAAAATAAAATTTTTATTTTTTACTTTATAATAAATATCTAAAAACTACATAAATATTTTAACTAATTATTACATTCTATCTTTTGTATGATCATAAAATAATTAGTATAAATATATAATAAAAATGTGATAGTGATTAATATGATTTTTATATAATAAAAATTAGTGCAGATTTCGTGCATTGCATGCAATTATTTTTGTGATTTATTTAATATATTATAATTATAAATTATGGATCAGCCATTGGTGTAGTTGCAAATATTTAAACAAGGTATAGAATAACAAGTGCAGTTTTAGAACAAAGGGAGCATAAAGGACCTGCTGTTTTAGAAGTCACACTTAAGATTATTAATTCTTCTGCAGAACATGAGCAAGGAAAAGAAAATATTCCGAAAGAAAATGGGGAGGGTCGTGGTAAGGTAGAGAATGTTAGTGGTAATAAGTATGATAAGGATATGAGCCTGTTCACAAATGCCCTTGTAGAGTCTGTTAGAGAGATGTTGAAGCCGACATGGAAACTAGGTCAAATGAGTAGAGAGGTGCACAAAACCATTGTGAAAAAGGTGGTTGACAAGGTGACAAGTACAATTCAAGGAGATCACATCCCGAAGATGAAATATAAAGTAGATCAATGTCTGTCACATGTGAAAACCAAACTTTTGAAGCTTGTAAAGGTCTATATGGAGCGACATTTCATTACCGATTCTTGAATAAACTTATGCAACATATGATTTTGTAATTTAATATACTGACTTAGATAAGTTCAAACATCCTTCAAATTCTCTTGGTTCTTTATGGTCACTTTTCCGTGCTGGTAATTATTGTCAGCTATAGTTCTATGCTTTTTCAGTGCATTTTGTTTCCAGCAACGTAATTCCCATAATTTTTCTTTTGATTTTTTTTCTTAAAAAAAAAAGTAATGAACATACTTTAGAATACATAATTATGTTGAAAACAAAAGATTTATACCTGTTTTGAAAAAAAAGGGAAAAACTAATTTTGCACATTACAAAATTCATTAAGGTTAATAAATTGTTGGCTAGTGATTAATTAAGAAATGTTATTTTCTTAGGCAATGAGTAACCAAATTCATTTCAATTCATAACAACATTGAATGTTTCCCTTTTTTTATTTTGTTTTTTTAAAGAGAAAAATAGAACATTGGAACAGTGAATTACAACATGAGAGATTTGCATGATCCCTAGTACTTATCCGTGAATGAGCCAAATGGATATGATATTGGTGCCTTTCTCCGCGGCATTAAGGAAAAGGGTCCAGTTCCCTCGAGTTTCAGAAAGGTTTTGAGTTCTAAGTTGAGAAGATTTGTTTTGCAAGGAAAAACTAGAAAAGGTCCAAAATCTATTTATGATAAAAGGTGAAGCAGAGGGAGCAAAACCTGATATTGGAGAGGGGCGATCACAAGATTTTGGTTAAGTTGTTCCTATTGCTAAATACATAAATATTTTTTTAAAAAAATTCGTAATGGTTACATTCTATCTATTATATGACCACAAAATATTTAGTATAAATATTTAATAACTGTGGGATAAAGAACAATGTGATTTTTCTATAATAACAATTAGTGTTGACTTCGTGCATTGCACACAATTATTTTTGTGTTTTAATTCATATATTATAACTATCAACTATGGATCTGCCATTGGTACAGTTGCAAATATATAAATAAAATAAAAATTAATGAACATACTTTACAATACGTAATTATGTTGAAAACAAAAGATTTATACATGTTATGAAAGAAAAAGTGAAAAACTAATGTTGCACCTCACAAAATTCATTAAGGATAATAAATTGTTGGCCCAGTGATTAATTAATAAATAATATTTTCTTTGGCAAGAAGTAACCAAATTAATTTCAATTCATAACAATATTGAATGTTTCACTCTTTTATTTGGAGCTTTTTTTGAAAGAGAAACATAGATAATGAGGACCATAAATTACAACATGAGAGATTTGCATGATCCCTATTACTTATCAGTGAATGAAACTAATGAATCTGATATTGGTGCCATTCTCCACGACATTGAGGAAAAGGGTCCAGTTCCCACGAGTTTTAGAAAGATTTGGAGTTCTAAGTTTTGAAGACTTGTTTAAAAAGTAAAACTTGAAAACGTCCAGAATCGCTTCATCATAAAAGTTGAAGAAGAGGGAGACAAACCTAACAGTGAAGAGGGGCCATCACAAGATTCTGGTTCAGTTGTTGCTGTTTCAAAGTTGTTCTCTTACTGTTGCAAGCTGGATTGCTGAGGCAGAAAATAAATAGTTTGTTGCAGCACAAATTGTTAAAGAGTTTGAGAGGATTTCAAAGCTGGCTAAAAACTCAGACAGTCATTTTGAGGTTGTGAAATATCCATGATCAAACATCATGAGGGACGAGGATTCTCTTCTGAGTTAGTTAGTTAGACATCAGGAATCCTTCAAGTTTCTAATGCTGTTCATAAACATCATGGCAAAGCAATGGAAGTTCATAATTTCCTGTTTCCTTGTAGTTTACAACTTATTTTTGTGCAGATAAAGATAAAATATTAATGAGAACTACAAAAAAATAAAAAAATAAAAGTGCAAATAAATATTTAACTTTTTAGCTTACTGCAATGCACAAAATTCGGGACATTTGGTATAATGAAATTAATAACGTTAACTTTTTTGAAACGGAAAAATTATTGTATTTATATCATTTGACACAATTTTGAAATTTATATAAATAGATTAAAAATAAAATTTTATTTTTACTTTTTAATAAATACCTTAAAACTACATAAATATTTTAACTAATGATTACATTCTATCTTTTGTATGACCACAAAATAATTAGTATAAATATATAATAAATGTATGATAGTGATTAATATGATTTTTATATAATAAAAATTAGTTCAGACTACGTGCATTGTACGCAATTATTTTTGTGTTTTAATTCATATATTATAATTATTAATTATGAATCAGTCATTGGTATAGTTGCAAATATATAAATAAAATAAAAAAATAATGAACATTCTTTACGGTACGTAATTATGTTGAAAACAAAAGATATATACCTGTTGTGAAAAAAATGGGAAAAACTAATGTTGCACCTCACAAAATTCACTAAGGATAGTAAATTGTTGGCCTAGTGATTAAATAATAAATAATATTTTTTTTGGCAAGAAGTAACAAAATTACTTTCACTTCTTAGAATATTGAGTGTTTCCCTTTTTTATTTGGAGCTTTTTTTGAAAGAGAAACATAGAAAATAAGGACAATAAATTACAACATGAGAGATTTGTATGATCCCTAGTACTTATCAGTGAATGAACCTAATGAATTTGATGAATTTGATATTGGTGCCATTCTCTGCGACATTGAGGAAAAGGGTTTAGTTCCCTCGAGTTTGAGAAAGGTTTTGAGTTCGAAGTTTTGAAGACTTGTTTAGGAAGGAAAACTTGAAAACGTCCAAAATCGCTTCATCATAAAAGTTGAAGCAGAGGGAGCCAAACCTAATAGTAGAGAGGGACCATCACAAGATTCTGGTTCAGTTGTTGCTGTTTCAAAGTTGTTCTCTTACTGCTGCAAGCTGGATTGCTGAGGAAGAAAATAAATAGTTTGTTGTAGCACAAACTGTTAAAGAGTTTGAGACTATTTCATAGCTGGCTAAAAACTGAGACTGTCATTTTGTAGTTGTGAAATATCCACGATCAAACATGAAGAGGGACGAGGATTCTCGTCTGAGTTAGTTAGTCAGACATCACGAATTCTTCAAGTTCCTGATGCTGTTCATAAACGTCGTGAGAAAGCAATGGAAGTTTGCAGTTTCCTGTTTCCTTGTAGTTTACAACTTATTTTTGTCCAGATAAAGTTAAAAAATTAATGAGAACCACAAAAAAAGAAATAAAATTGCAAATAAATATTTAACTTTTTTGCTTATTGCAATGCACGAAATTAAGGACATTTGGTATAATGAAATTATAAACTTTAGCTTTTCTGAAATGGAAAAATTATTGTATGTATATCATTTGACACAATTTTGACATTTATATAAATACATTGAAAATAAAATTTAATTTTTTTACTTGATAATAAATATCTTAAAATTACATAAATATTTTAAGTAATGATTACATTCTATATTTTGTATGACCAGAAAATAATTAGTATAAATATATAATAAATGTGTGATAGTTGTAACATCCCAGTCCCACAGACTGGCCCAAAAACTTTCAGGCTTCATCCTCGCTAGCCCAAAATGGTTAACCCAAGTTATTAGTAATATATGAGACTGGAAGTTATATACAAGTCACTGAAGTTGTAAACTAACGATGTGGGACGGGATGTTACAATCTCTCCCCCTTTGGATCTTTGCGTCCTCGCAAAGTCCAACAAGCAAGCACTTATGGTCCAGTCTTCCCCGGAGTGGGAATCTTGAGGTGGCTCCCGTCACTTGTCCCATTAGGCTCAGCGGGTCGGCTCTGATACCACTGTAACATCCCAGTCCCATAGACTGGCCAAAAAACTTTCAGACTTCGTCCTCGCTAGCCCAAAATGGTTAACCCAAGTTATTAGTAGCCTATGAGACTGGAAGTTATATACAAGTCACTCAAGTTGTAAACTGACAATGTGGAACGGGATGTTACAATAGTGATTAATATAATTTTTATATAATAAAAATTACCGCAGACTACGTGCATTGCACGCAATTATTTTTGTGTTTTAATTCATATATTACAATTATTAATTATGGATTAGCTATTGGTATAGTTGCAAATATTTAAATAAGGTATAGAATAACACGTGCAGTTTCAGAACAAAGTGAGCATAAAACACCTGCTGTTTTAGAAGTCACACATAAGATTATTAATTCTTCTGCAGAACGTGAGCAAGGAAAATAAAATATTCCGAAAGAAAATGGAGAGGGTAGTGGTAAGGTAGAGAATGTTAGTGGTAATAAGGATGATAAGGATATGAGCCTGTTCACAAATGCCCTTGTAGAGTTTGTTAAAGAGATCCTGAAGCCGACATGGAAACTAGGTCAAATGAGTAGAGAGGTGCACCAAACCATTGTGAAAAACGTGGTTGACAAGGTTACAAGTACAATTCAAGGAGATCACATCCCGAAGATGAAAGATAAAGTAGATCAATATCTGTCACATGAAAAAACTGAAATTTTAAAGCTTGTAAAGGCCTATATTGAGCGATATCTCATGACCGATTCTTGAATAAACTTAGGCTACATGTGATTTTTTAATTAATGTACTGACTTAGATAAGTTCACACATCCTTCAAATTCTTTTGGTTCTTTATGGTCACTTTCTCCTGCTGGTAATTATTGTGAGCTATAGTTCTGTGCATTTTCACTGCTTTTTGTTTCCAGCAACGCAGTTCCCATAAATTTTCTTTCGGTTTTTTTCTTAAAAAAAGAATTAAATAAACATACTTTAGAAAACGTAAATATGTTGAAAACAAAAGATTTATACCTTTTTTTTTTAAAAAAAGGAAAAACTAATTTTGCACCTGACAAAATTCATTAAGGATAATAAATTGTTGGCCAGTGATTAATTTAGAAATATTATTTTCTTTGGAAATGAGTAACCAAATTCATTTTAATTCATGACAATATTGAATGTTTCCCTTTTTTGTTGTGTTTTTTTTTTTTGAAAGAGAAAAATAGAAAATTGTGACAATGAATTACAACATGAGAGATTTGCATAATCCCTAGTACTTATCCATGAATGAGCTTAATGGATATGATATTGGTGCCTTTCTCCGCGGGATTGAGGAAAAGGGTCCAATTCGCTCGAGTTTCAGAAAGGTTTTGAATTCTAAGTTGAGAAGATTTGTTTTGCAAAGAAAACTTGAAAAGGGCCGAAATTGATTTATGATAAAAGTTAAGTAGAGGGAACCAAACCCGACATTGGAGAGGGGCCATCACAAGATTTTGGTTCAGTTGTTCCTACAACAAAATACATAAATATTTTAACAAATAAAGTTCGTAATGGTTACATTCTATCTATTGTATGAGCATAAAATATTTAATATAAATATTTAACAACATTGGGATAAAGAACAATGTGATTTTTATATCATAACAATTGGTGTTGATTTCGTGCATTGCACGCAATTATTTTTGTGTTTTAATTCATATATTATAATTATTAATTATGGATCAGCCATTGGTATAGTTGCAAATATATAAATAAAATAAAAAATTAATGGACATACTTTACAATACGTAATTATGTTGAAAAAAAAAAAAGTTTTATATCTGTTGTGGAAAAAAAGGGAAAAACTAATGTTGCACTTAACAAAATTCATTAAGGATAAAAAATTCTTGGCCCAATGATTATATAATAAATAATATTTTCTTTGGCAAGGAGTTACCAAATTAATTTCAATTCATAACAATATTGAATGTTTCACTTTTTTATTTGGTGCTTTTTTGAAAGAGAAACATAGAAAATAGGGACAATGAATTACAATATGAGAGATTTGTATGATCTCCACTACATATAAGTGAATGAATCTAATGACTCTGATATTGGTGCCATTCTCCCCGACATTGAGGAAAAGGGTCCAGTTCCCTCAATTTTCGGAAAGGTTTTGAGTCCTAAGTTGTGAAGACTTGTTTAGGAAGGAAAAGTTGAAAATGTCCAAAATCGCTTCATCATAAAAGTTGAAGCAGAGGGAGCCAAACCTAACAGTGGAGAGGGGCCACCACAAGATTCTGGTTCAGTTGTTCCTGTTTCAAAGGAGTTCTCTTAATGCTGCAAGTTGGATTGCTGATGCCGAAAATAAATAGTTTGTTACAGCACAAACAATTAAAGAGTTTGAGAGGATTTCAAAGCTGGCTAAAAACTCAGACTGTCATTTTGAGGTTGTGAAATATCCATGATCAAATATCAAGAGGGATGAGGATTCTTGTCTGAGTTAGTTAGTTAGACAACAGGAATCCTTCAAGTTCTTGATGCTGTTCATAAATGTCATGGCAAAGCAATGGAAGTTTGTAGTTTCCTGCTTCCTTGTAGTTTGCAACTTATTTTTGTGCAAATAGAGTTAAAAAATTAAAGAGAACTACAAAAAAAAAAAAAAAAAGTGCAAATAAATATTTAACGTTTTAGCTTACTGCAATGCACGGAATTTGAGACATTTGGTATAATGAAATTAATAATTTTAACTTTTTTAAACGGAAAAATTGTTGTATTTATATCATTTGACACAATTTTGACATTTATATAAATAGATTAAAAATAAAATTTTATTTTTTACTTTTAATAAATATCTTAAAACTACATAAATATTTTAACTAATGATTACTTTCTATCTTTTGTATGACCACAAAATAATTAGTATAAATATATAATAAATGTGTGATAGTGATCAATATGATTTTTATATAATAAAAATTAGTTCAGACTACGTGCATTGTATGCAATTATTTTAGTGTTTTAATTCATATATTATAATTATTAATTATGAATCAGCCATTGGTATAGTTGTAAATATATATATAAAAAAAAAATGAACATTCTTTACAGTACGTAATTATGTTGAAAACAAAAGATATATACCTGTTGTGGAAAAAGGGAAAAACTAATGTTGCACCTCACAAAATTCACTAAGAGCATCTCCAACCCAATACTCCAATTTACAGTACAGTTAACTCTAAAATCCAGTATCTACAGTATTTTACAGTACATCCACTCCAACCCAACAACTCTATCTTCTACATAATAATAATAATAATAATATTTTATTCACAAGTATTTTTATTTTTATTATTATATCACTATAATTTTTTTACTCATTCACATTATATTTTTTATAAACATATCTATATCGGCAAATTTAGTGATTTAATCTTAAATTATATTTTAAAATAATTAATATTAATTAATTAATAAAATAATTTGTATAAAATTAAGTATAATAATAATAATGAACATATGAATTGTATTGATTTAGTTTTATAACGAAATAAAATAGGTAAGAAGTACAACATATTAAATTTTATTAAACATACAAATTTTAAAACATACAAAATATCAAATTAGCATGCTTACAATATATTATTACAAAAAAATTTAAAACATAGCAATACCATTCAAATGAACATAACTTATTTCTTAGTTCGATAAGTAAGCACGACGTGCCCATAAATGATCTATTAAGCCATTTCTTAACTAAAAGTGTGCATGTTTGTCCTTGACTTGTCTGTACCGAGTGAGAAATTGATCAAATCGACTATTACCATTTGGTATCATTTGCACATCAGGCGTTGGAGCTTCGTTTGCATCTCTTATTGGTGCATTCATATCTCGTTCATCTTCCATTATCATATTGTGCATGATAATGCACGCAATCATGATATCATGCAACACCTTCTTATCCCAAATTCGTGCCGGATTTGCAACAATAGCAAATTTAGATTGTAGGACCCCAAAAGCACGTTCCACATCTTTTCTACATGCCTCATGTCTTTCTGCAAAGTACTTATGATTGTCTTGATATGGATTACGAATTGTTTGAACAATTGTAGACCATTTTGGATAAATGCCATCAGCCAAATAGTATCCCATATGATACTCTTTTCCATTAATGACATAATGAGCAGTAGGAGCAATCCCTTGAGCCATATTATAAAGTAAAGGAGATGACTCCAACACATTGATATCATTATTAGAACCGGGCATACCAAAATAAGCGTGCCATATCCATAAATCATAATCGGCAATAGCTTCAAGAATTATTGTCGGAGAACCCGAACGTCCAGTATATTGTCCTGCCCAAGCTGTTGGACATTTGTTCCACTTCCAATGCATACAATCAAGACTACCTAACATTCCTGGAAAACCACGTTGCTCGTTTACATAAAGAAGTCTTGCAATATCATTCTCATTTGGCAATCGGAGATATTACGTTGAAAAGACCTCAATAACAGAACGACAGAATCTCTTCAAGCATTCCATTGCTGTTGATTCACCGATTTTAATATATTCATCTGTTAGATTTCCTGGGATACCAAATGCTAACATTCAGAATACGGCTGTTGCTTTTTGTAGCGTTGATAATCCACGCTTGCCTAGACAATCTCTTCGTTGTTCAAAATAATTATCATGATTTTTCACAGCAGTAACAATACGAAGAAACAAACTTCTGGACATGCGAAATCTTCGGCGAAACTCAACGTCACCATACAATGGATTTTGGGAGAAATAATCACGTACTAAATTAAGATGCGCACCTTCACGATCACGATTTATCACTCTGTGTCCTCGAACTGAGCCACCACGCCTCCTTTGGTTATTTTCTTGCTCAAGGATACGCGCAATTTCTGTATTATTTGCTTGCATCGTCTGAAGTATGAGCATTTGTTGTAACTCCAATCTACGAATTTCTTCTTCGAACTCTTCCGAACTTGACGAACTCGATGAAGATTGAGGTGGTGAACTGTTTTGGGAATTGATATTAGAAGGGTTGCCAATATCATAATTCATGATTGCAAATTTGGAGGATTTTTTTTTTTTTTGGATTGGAAACAGACGACTTCAAGAAAATATAAAAGAAAATGAGAAATTTGGTATGGATTTGAGTTTGCAGTGCTTGACATTTATAGAGAAATTTTGATAAAATAGAGATAAGATAAGATACGTTATCTTAAAAGATACGTTATTTTAATATTTTTTTCACCACTATATTTTCTTTTATCTTTTTTTTTTAAAACTTACTTATTTCCATTTCTTTCATTTTATTTTTTTCACCACTACATCAGATCAGAGAATACTAGACATCAGATCAACAGACTATAGAAATCAGATCAAGAATATAAAATAAATCATACAGTAGAACTAAAACATACTTAACGAGGGAGATCAGATCAAGAATGTATAGACATCAGATCATCGAATAGAGACATCAGATCAGCAGACTATAGACATCATATCAAGAATATAAAAGAAATCATACAATAGAATTAAAACAGTTTAAAAAGGGAGATCAGATCAGGATTATATAGACATCAGATCAGCGAATACATGACATCAGATCAACATGGTATAGACATCAGATCAAGAATATAAAAGAAATCGTACAAAATATCAAAACAGCTTAAAAAGGGAGATCAGATCACGGGTGCACAGTAAAGATTCAAAATTCACGGGTGCACTTCTCTCTTTTACTTTTTCTCTATCACACCCGTGAGTCTGCATTTTGGAGACATTTGGTGTAGAATAGATTCCGCTGCTATGAAAGATTGATTGAGCCAATAAATTTAATAAAAGATAAATATGCAATAATTCAAGTCTATAAATATGAGATGATATCAAAATTACAATCACCCACTTTATTGCTTCAGTATTCTATTTCTCTCGCACATTCTTACATAAACACTCTAGCCACGAAATAATCATGTTTTCTCCAAAGAAAAGCACAGCAGCACGAGCTGGCAACTACAATCCGATGGAAGATTTAAATCTTTGCATAGCTTATATGCAAATTTCGCAAGATCCTGCTGTTGGAAGATATCAAAGTGGTGATAATTTTTGGAAATGAGTAGACAGAACTTACCATGAGATCAAAGCCAAAGATTGGGAGAATCGTAGTACGCGGTCATTGCAATCACAATGGAAATCTAAGTGGCATATCACCATTAGATGCATGAAACAAATCGAGCGCCCACATCCAAGTGGCATATCACCATTAGATGCGGTAAGTACATAACAAAATTTTAGGTTAAAATTTTCATATATTTTGTATGCGTTGAATTAATAAATATGTATATTTCTTGTAGATGAATAGAGCAAAATTGATGATGATGGAGGATTTTGATTTTAAAAATGGGTTCAAGTTCGATCATGTTTGGGACACTCTGAAGGACTTTGAAAAATTCAATGATGATGTGCAAATAGCAAGACAGAATTACCAAAGACAAGATTCTGAGTACAATATATTTGAATCAGATTATCCGACTCCTCCGGAAACACATGTACCAGAATCACCAGGACTTTTTGGTTTTTCTCTTAATTTATCTAGTTCTGATGCAGGCGGCTCTCCATCCGAAAGACCTATTTGAATGAAGAAGGCTAAATCAAAAAGAAAAGTTGATGAATCAAATACGTCTCGTTTAAATGATCTTACACAACATAATATGAATCTTATAGAGATGTTTAAGAAAGCACAAGAAAGTACACACGAAATGAATGAAGAGAGGAGGCTTAGGCACAACAATAAGATGGAGCTGAAGAAAAAAAAGATGGAGATGGAGATGGAGATAGATAAACAAAAGATGGAGATGGAGAACCGGAAATTGAATTTTGCAATTATGTCTCAAGACCCAAATCAAATTGAAGATTCTTCTCGCCGTGCTTATATTATAGACTGTCAAACCAACATTATTAATGCAAGAGCAAGTCAAGATCCATATTCATCAAATGTTATATTTGGAGTTGACTTTAATAACATTGGTGGGAGTGGAAGCGGGTTAGATGATGACAATAATAAATTTTAATGTATTTAGTTATATTGTATGATTTCTGCCATATTTTTGATCTGATATCTATAGGCTGCTGATTTGATGTCTATTATTCACTGATCTGATGTCGATATAATCCTGGTCTGATCTCCCTTGTTAAGTATGTTTTAGTTCTACTGTATGATTTCTTTTATATTCCTGATCTGATATCTATAGGCTGTTGATCTGATGTCTATACAATCCTGATCTGATCTCCCTTTTTAACCTGTTTTA
This sequence comes from Knoxia roxburghii, assembly GCA_030378225.1. Taxonomy (NCBI): domain Eukaryota; kingdom Viridiplantae; phylum Streptophyta; class Magnoliopsida; order Gentianales; family Rubiaceae; genus Knoxia; species Knoxia roxburghii. The sequence continues at coordinate 39,575,927 of CM059422.1, read as the reverse complement.
ATTCTATTGTATGATTTCTTTTATATTCTTGATCTGATGTCTATAGTCAGCTGATCTGATGTCTCGTATTCGATGATCTGATGTCTATACAATCCTGATCTGATCTCCCTCGTTAAGTATGTTTTAGTTCTACTGTATGATTTCTTTTATATTCTTGATCTGATTTCTATAGTCTGCTGATCTGATGTCTCGTATTCGATGATATGATGTCTATACAATCCTGATCTGATCTCCCTCGTTAAGTATGTTTTAGTTCGACCGTATGATTTATTTTATATTCTTGATCTGATTTCTATAGTCTGTTGATCTGATGTCTAGTATTCTCTGATCTGATGTAGTGGTGAAAAAAATAAAATGAAAGAAATGGAAATAAGTAAGTTTTTTAAAAAAAAAGATAAAAGAAAATATAGTGGTGAAAAAAATATTAAAAAAAAATAACCCCACTTCTACAGGGATACAGCCTTCTTCTTCGTACGCTACATTTGCCGTCCCTCTCTCATTCCCCCAATTTTACAGTACCATTTGCAGTACCGATTGGAGCCGTTTTTTACGCCAAAATTGAGTAAAACGCTAATGTAGCGTATGCGTTGGAGATGCTCTAAGGATAGTAAATTGTTGGCCTGGTGATTAAATAATAAATAATATTTTCTTTGGCAATAAGTAACAAATTTAATTTCAATTCTTAAAATATTGAATGTTTCGCTTTTTTATTTGGAGCTTTTTTTTGAAAGAGAAACATAGAAAATAGGGACAATGAATTACAACATGTGAGATTTGTATGATCCCTAGTACTTATCAGTGAATGAACATAATGAATTTGATATTGGTGCAATTTTCCGCGACAATGAGAAAAAGGGTCCAGTTCCCTCAAGTTTGAGAAAGGTTTTGAGTTCGAAGTTGTGACGACTTGTTTAGGAAGGAAAATTTGAAAACGTCGAAAAACGCTTCATCATAAAAGTTGAAGCAGAGGGAGCCAAACCTAATAGTGGAGAGGGGCCATCACAAGATTCTGGTTCAGTTGTTGCTGTTTCAAAGTTGTTCTCGTACTGCTGCAAGTTGGATTGCTGAGGCAGAAAATAAATAGTTTGTTGCAGCACAAACTGTTAAAGAGTTTGAGACGATTTCAAAGCTGGCTAAAAACTGAGACTGTGATTTTGTGGTTGTGAAATATCCATGATCAAACATCAAGAGGGACGAGGATTCTCGTCTGAGTTAGTTAGTCAGACATCAGGGATCCTTCAAGTTCCTGATGCTGTTCATAAACGTCGTGACAAAGCAATGGAAGTTTGCAGTTTCCTGTTTTCTTGTAGTTTACAACTTATTTTTATCCAAATAAAGTTAAAAAATTAATGAGAACCACAAAAAACAAAAAAAAAAAGTGCAAATAAATATTTAACTTTTTAGTTTACTACAATGCACGGAATTAGGGACCACCCCCGCTCTAGGATGAGAGGCAAAGTTCAACAGATTAACTGGAAGGATTATTGCCCCTCAAACTTGACGATAAACACAGATGGATCCAAATCCTCTATGGGAACAGCTGGCATAGGTTTCTTGATCAGGAACAGTTCAGGAAGATTTATTTATGGGGAGACAGGTCAGATTGAAGCATAAAATGCAATACAAACAGAAATTCGAGCTCTTCATGCGGCAACAAAATTTTGCAAACTCTCAGATTTTAGGGAAATAACTTTTCTTACAGACAATGAAGGGTTGGTCAAAATGGTCACTCAAGGAGAAAATTTCTTTTGGAAGGAGTACAGGGCTCTTGTAGAGATATGCCTTTTTGTTAGACAGGCTCTCAAATATTCGCTTTATTCCAAGGGAGGGTAACGCCCCAGAGGACTTCATGGCAAAACTTGGTTCTCGAGGTTATGTTCTCAAGATCAGAAATATAGAGGAAGCGCCATCAAGGCTTCGTGGCCTTATAGCATTAGATGCTACTTATACACCGGCATTACGTATTAGACAGGAAGTCTCACTCACCTCTTGATACTCTGCATATAGTGAACTGGTAGTAGTAGGTTGTCTAACATAGCTCCACACCCCTGTTTTGTTCACTTAGCTTCAGGGGAAGAATTGATCACGGTATGTTTTTTGTCTATGCTCATGTTCTATAACTTTAATGAATCAATGGAAGGGTGTCAACCCAGAAGGTTCCTTCAGTCCGCATCGGACTGAGGAACTGTTTCCTAAAAAAAAAAAAAAAAATGCACGGAATTAGGGACATTTGGTATAATGAAATTATAAACTTTAGCTTTTCTGAAATGGAAAAATTATTGTATTTATATCATTTGATACAATTTTGACATTTATATAAATACATTAAAAATAAAATTTTATTTTTTACTTTATAATCAATATATTAAAACTACATAAATATTTTAAGTAATGATTACATTCTATCTTTTGTATGACCACAAAATAATTAGTATAAATACATTATAACTGTGTGATAGTGATTAATATGATTTTTATATAATAAAAATTAGTGCAGACTACGTGCATTGCACGCAATTATTTTTGTGTTTTAATTCATATATTATAATTATTAATTATGGATTAGCCATTGGTATAGTTGCAAATATTTAAATAAGGTATAGAATAACACGTGCAGTTTCAGAACAAAGTGAGCATAAAGCACCTGCTCTTTTAGAAGTCTCACATAAGATTATTAATTTTTCTTCAGAACGTGAGCAAGGGAAATAAAATATTCTGAAAGAAAATCGGGAGGGTCGTGGTAAGGTAGAGAATGTTAGTGGTAATAAGGATGATAAGGATATGAGCCTGTTCACAAATGCGCTTGTAAAGTTTGTTAAAGAGATCCTAAAGCAGACATGGAAACTAGGTCAAATGAGTAGAGAGGTGCACAAAACCATTGTGACAAAGGTGGTTCACAAGGTGACAAGTACAATTCAAGGAGATCACATCCCGAAGATGAAAGATAAAGTTAATCAATATCTGTCACATGTGAAAACTGAAATTTTAAAGCTTGTAAAGGCCTATATGGAGCGATATCTCATGACCAATTCTTGAATAATCTTAGGCTACATATGATTTTGTAATTGAATGTACTGACTTAGATAAGTTCACACATCCTTCAAATTCTTTTGGTTCTTTATGGTCACTTTCTCCTGCTGGTAATTATTGTGAGCTATAGTTTTGTGCATTTTCATTGCATTTAGTTTCCAGCAACGCAATTCCCATAATTTTTCTTTCGGTTTTTTTCGTAAAAAAAAAAAAAATTAATGAACATACTTTAGAATACGTAAATATGTTGAAAACAAAAGATTTATACCTGTTTTAAGAAAGGGAAAAACTAATTTTGCACTTGACAAAATTCATCAAGGATAATAAATTGCTGGCCGGTGATTAATTAAGAAATATTATTTTCTTTGACAATGAGTAACCAAATTCATTTTAATTCATAATAATATTGAATGTTTCCCTTTTTAATTGTGTCTTTTTTTTTGAAAGAGAAAAATAGAAAATTGGGACAATGAATTGCAACATGAGAGATTTGCATGATCCCTTGTACTTATCCGTGAATGAGCCTAATGGATATGATATTGGTGCCTTTCTCGGTGGGATTGAGAAAAATGGTCCAATTCCCTCGAGTTTTAGAAAGGTTTTGAGTTCTAAGTTGAGAAGATTTGTTTTGCAAAGAAAACTTGAAAAGGTCCAAAATCGATTTATGATAAAAGTGAAGCAGAGGGAGCCAAACCTGACATTGGAGAGGGGCCATCACAATATTTTGGTTCAGTTGTTCCTACTGCAAAATACATAAATATTTTAACAAATAAAGTTCGTAATGGTTACATTCTATCTATTATATGACCATAAAATATTTAATATAAATATTTAACAACTGTGGGATAAATAACAATGTCATTTTTATATACTAACAATTAGTGTTGATTTCGTGCATTGCACGCAATTATTTTTGTGTTTTAATTCATATATTATAATTATTAATCATGGATCAGTCATTGGTATAGTCGCAAATATATAAATAAAATAAAAAATTAATGAGCATACTTTACAATACGTAATTATGGTGAAAACAAAAGATTTACACCTATTGTGGAAAAAAGAGGGAAAAACTAATGTTGCGCCGAACAAAATTCATTAAGGATAATAAATTGTTGGCCCAGTGATTATATAATAAATAATATTTTCTTTGGCAAGAAGGTACCAAATTAATTTCAATTCATAACAATATTGAATGTTTCACTTTTTTATTTGGTGCTTTTTTTGAAAGAAAAACATAGAAAGTTGTGACAATGAATTACAACATGAGAGATTTTTATGATCCCTACTACATATCAGTGGATGAACCAAATGAATATGATATTGGTGCCATTCTCCGCGACATTGAGGAAAAGGGTCCAGTTCCCTCGAGTTTCAGAATGGTTTTGAGTCATAAGTTGTGAAGACTTATTTAGGAAGGAAAAACTGAAAATGTCCAAAATCGCTTCATCATAAAAGTTTAAGCAGAGGGAACCAAACCTAACAGTGGAAAGGGGCCATCACAAGATTATGGTTCAGTTGTTCCTATTTCAAAGGAGTTCTCTTAATGCTGCTAACTGGATTGCTGAGGTAGAAAATAAATAGTTTGTTACAGCACAAACTGTTAAAGAGTTTGAGAGGATTTCAAAGCTGTCTAAAAACTCATACTGTGATTTTGAGGTTGTGAAATATCCAGGATCAAACCTCAAGAGGGACGAGGATTCTCGTCCGAGTTAGTTAGTCAGACATCAGGAATCCATCAAGGTCCTGATTTTGTTCATAAACGTCGTGGCAAAGCAATGAAAGTTTGCAATTTCCTGTTTCCTTGTAGTTTACAACTTATTTTTGTGCAGATAAAGTTAAAAAATTAATGAGAACCAAAAAAAAGAAATAAAAATGAAAATAAATATTTAACCTTTTAGCTTACTGTAATGCACAGAATTAGGGACATTTGGTATAATGAAATTAATAACTTTAACTTTTCCAAAACCGAAAAATTATTGTATTTATATCATTTGACACAATTTTGACATTTATATTAATACATCAAAAATAAAATTTTTATTTTTTACTTTATAATAAATATCTTAGAACTATATAAATATTTTAAAAAATGATTATATTCTATCTTTTGTATGACCATAAAATAATTAGTATAAATATATAAAAAATGTGTGATAGTGATTAATATGATTTTGATACAATAAAAATTAGAGCAGACTTCGTGCATTGCACGCAATTATTTTTTTGTATTAATCAATAGATTATAATTATAAATTATGGATCAACCATTGGTCTTGTTGCAAATATTGAAATAAGGTAGAGAATAACACTTGCAGTTTCAGAACAAAGGGAGCATAAAGCATCTGTTGTTTCAGAAGTGACACATAATATTATTAATTCTTCTGCAGAACGTGAGAAGGAAAATAAAATATTCCAAAATAAAATGGGGAGGGTCGTAGTAAGGTAGAGAATGTTAGTGGTAATAAGGATGATAAGGATATGAGTCTATTCACAAATGCCCTTGTAAAGTCTGTTAGAGAGATCCTGAAGCCGACATGGAAACTAGGTCAAATGAGTAGAGAGGTGTACAAATCCATTGTGAAAGAGGTGGTTGAAAAGGTGACGAGTATAATTCAAGGAGATCACATCCCGAAGATGAATGATAAAGTAAATCAATATCTGTCACATGCGAAAACCAAACTTTTAAAGCTTGTAAAGGCCTATATTGAGCGACATCGCATGACCGATTCTTGAATAAACTTAGGCTACATATGATTTTGTAATTTAATGTACTGATTTAGATAAGTTCACTCATCCTTCAAATTCTTTTGGTTCTTTATGGTCACTTTTTCCTGCTTGTAATTATTGTAAGTTATAGTTCTATGCGTTTTTTACTGCATTTTGTTTCCAGCAACACAATTCCCATAATTTTTCTTTCAATTTTTTGCTTTTACAAAAAAAATTAATGACAATACTTTAGAATACGTAATTATGTTGAATACAAAAGATTTATACCTGTTTTGAAAAAAAAAGGGAAAAACTAATTTAGCACCTGACAAAATTTATAGGATAATAAATTGATGGCTAGGGACTAATTAAGAATGAGTAACCAAATTCAATTCAATTCATAACAATATTGAAAGTTTCTCTTTTTTATTGTGTTTTTTTTAAAGAGAAAAATAGAAAATTTGGACAATGAAATACAACATGAGAGATTTGCATGATCCCTAGTACTTATCCGTGAATGAGCCTAATGGATATGATATTGGTGCCTTTCTTCGTGGCATTGAGGAAAAGGGTCCAGTTCCCTCGAGTTTCAGAAAGGTTTTGATTTCTAAATTTAGAAGAATTTTTTTGCAAGGAAAACTTGAAATGGTCCAAAATCTATTTATGATAAAAGTTGAAGCAGAGGGAGCCAAACCTGATATTGGATTGGGGCGATCACAAGATTTTGGTTAAGTCGTTCCTACTGCAAAATACATAAATATTTTAACAAATAAAGTTCGTAATAGTTATATTCGATCTTTTGTATGACCATAAAATATTTAGTATAAATATTTAATAACCATGGGATAAAGAACAATGTGATTTTTATAAAATAAAAATTAGTGTGGATTTCGTGCATTGCACGCAATTATTTTTGTGTTTTAATTCATATATTATAATTATTAATAATGGATTAGCCATTGGTATAGTTGCAAATATATAAATAAAATAAAAAATTAATGAACATACTTTACAATTCGTAATTATGTTGAAAACAAAATATTTATAAATGTTTTGAAGAAAAAGGGAAAAACTAATGTTGCACCTCACAAAATTCATTAACGAAAATAAATTGTTGGTCCAGTGATTAATTAATAAATAATATTTTCTTTGGCAAGAAGTAACCAATTTCATTTCAATTAGTAACAATATTGAATGTTTCACTTTTTTATTTGGTGTTTTTTTTTTAAAGAGAAACTTAGAAAATGGGGACAATGAATTACAACATGAGAGATTTGTAAGATCCCTAGTACTTATCAGTGAATGAACCTATTGGATCTTATATTAGTGCCATTCTCCGCGACATTGAGGAAAAGAGTCCAGTTCCCTCGAGTTTCAGAAAAATTTTGACTTCTAAGTTGTGAAGACTTGTTCAGGAAGGAAAACTTCAAAAGGTCGAAAATCACTTCATCATAAAAGTTGAAGCAGAGGGAGCCAAACCTAATAGTGGAGAGGGTCATCAAAAGATTCTGGTTTAGTTGTTCATATTTCAAAGGAGTTCTCTTACTATTGCAAGTTGGATTACTGAGGCCGAAAATAAATCGTTTCTTGCAGCACAAACTGTTAAAGAGTTTAAGAGGATTTCAAAGTTGGCTGAAAACTCAGAATGTCATTTTGAAGTTGTGAAATATCCATGATCAAACCTCAAGATAGATGAGGATTCTCGTCTGAGTTATTCAGTCAGACATCAGGAATCCTCAAGTTCTGATGTTGTTCATAAATGTCGTGACAAAGCAATGGAAGTTTCCAGTTTCCTATTTCCTTGTAGTTTACACCTTATTTTTGTGCGATAAATTTAAAAAATTAAGTTGAACCATAAAAAAAGAAATAAAGGTGCAAATAAATATTTAACTTTTTAGCTTACTGCAATGCATGGAATTAGGGACATTTAGTATAATGAAATTAATAACTTTAACTTTTCTGAAATGGAAAAATTATTGTATTTATATCATTTGACGCAATTTTGACATTTATATAAATGCATTAAAAATAAAATTTTTATTTTTTACTTTATAATAAATGTCTTAAAACTTCATAAATATTTAAACTAATGATTACATTCTATCTTTTGTATGGCCACAAAATAATTAGTATAAATATATAATAAATGTGTGATAGTGATTAATATGATTTTAATATAATAAAAATTAGTACAGATTACGTGCATTGCAAACAATTATTTTTGTGTTTTAATTAATATATTATAATTATAAATTATGGATAAGCCATTGGTATAGTTGCAAATATTTAAATAATTTATCGAATAACACGTGCAGTTTCATAACAAATGGAGCATAAAGAACCTACTGTTTTAGAAGTCACACATAAGATTATTAATTCTTTTACAGAACGTGAGCAAAGAAAATAAAAAATTTTGAAAGAAAATGGGGAGGGTCATGGTAAGGTAGAGAATGTTTGTTGTAATAACGATGATAAGGATATGCACATGTTCACAAATGCCCATGTAGAGTCTGTTAACGAGATCCTGAAGCCGACATGGAAACTAAGTCAAAGAGTAGAGAAGTGCACAAAACCATTATGAAAAAGGTGGTTGATAAGGTGAAAAGTACAGTACAATTCAAGGAGATCACATCCCCAAGACGAAACATAAAATAGATCAATATCTGTCACATGCGGAAACCAAACTTTTAAAGATTGTAAAGGCATATATGGAGCGACATCTCAAGACCGATTCTTGAATAAACTTAGGCTACATATGATTTTGAAATTTAATTTACTGACTTAGATAAGTATACACATCCTTCAAATTCTTTTGGTTGTTTATGGTAACCTTTTTCGGCTGGTAATTTTTGTAAACTATAGTTCTGTGGTTTTCGCTACATTTTGTTTCGAGCAACGCAATTCCCATAATTTTTCTTTCGGTTTTTTCTTAAAAAAAATTAATGAACATACTTTGGAATGCGTAATTATGTTGAAAACAAAAGATTTATACTTATTTTGAAAAAAAAAGGGAAAAACTAGTTTTGTACGTCACAAAATTCATTAATGATAACAAATTGTTGGCCAGTGATTAATTAAGAAATTATTTTCTTTGGCAATGAGTAACCAAATTCATTTAAATTCATAACAATATTGAATGTTTCCATTATTTATTTATTTTTTTTTTTGAAAGAGAAAAATAGGAAATGGGGACAATGCTTTACAAAATGAGAGATTTGTATGATCGCTAGTACTTATCCGTGAATGAGCCTAATAGATATGATATTGGTGCCTTTCTCCGTGACATTGAGGAAAAGGGTCCAGTTCCCTCAAGTTTAAAAAAGGTTTTGAGTTCTAAGTTTAGAAGATTTATTTTGTAAGGAAAACTTGAAAAGGTCCAAAATTGATTCATGATAAAAGTTGAAGCAGAGGGAGCCAAACCTGACAGTGGAGAGGGGCCATCACAAGATTTTGGTTCAGTTGTTCCTATTACAAAGGAGTCACATGGCCCTCTTACTGCAGCTAGACGGTTTGTTGAGGCAGAAAACAAAATTTTTGTTGCAGCTTAAACTGTTAAAGAGTTTGAGAGGATTCCAAATCTCGCTAAAGACTCAGATAGTCAGTTTGAGGTTGTGAAATATCTATGATCAAATCTTAAGAGGGACGAGGATTCTGTTAGTCAGTCAGACATTAGCATTCTTCAAGTTTTTATTGTTTTTTATATTGGTCGTGGCAAAGCAATGAAAGTTTCCAGTTTCTCGTTTCCTTGTACTTTACAGCTGACTGTTGTGAAGATAAAGTAAACAATTTAATAGAAACTACAAAAGAACAAATAAAAGTACGAATAAATATGTAATTTTTTAGCTGACTGCAATGCACGAAATTAGTGACATTTGTTAGAATGAATTTATTAACTTTAACTTTTTTGAAATGGAAAAATTATTGCATTTACATAATTTAACACAATTATGACATTTATATAAATATATTAAAAGAAATTCTTTTTATTTTTATTTTATAATAAATATCTTAAAAATACATAAATATTTTAACAAATGAAATTCGTAATGATTACATTCTATCTTTTGTATGACCATAAAATATTTAGTATAAATATTTAATAACTGTGTGATAGAGATCAATGTAATTTTTATATAATAAAAATTAGTGCTACTTCATGCATTGAACACAATTATTTTTGTGTTCTAATTAATATATTTTAATTATTAATTATGGATAAGTCATTGGTGTAGTTGCAGATATAGAAATAAAATAAAAATTAATGAACGTACTTTAGAATACGTAATTCTGGTTAAAACAAAAGGTTTATACCTGTTTGAAAAAAAAGGAAAAACTAATGTTGCACCTCACAAAATTCATTAAGGATAATAAATTGCTGGCTAGTGATTAATTAATAAATAATATTTTCTTTGGCAAGAAGTAACTAAATTCATTTCAATTCAGAACATTATTGAATGTTTCCTGTTTTTATTAAGTTCTTTTTTTAAAGAGAAAAATAGAAAATGTGGACAATGAATTACAATAGGAGAGATTTGTATGATCCATAGTACTTCTCTGTGAATGAGCCTAGTGGATCATATATTGGTTCCATTCTCCGCAACATTGAGGAAAATGGTACAGTTCCCTCGAGTTTCATAAAGGTTTTGAATTCTAAGTTGAGAAGACTTGTTTTGCATGGAAAACTTGAAAAGGTCCAAAATCACTTCATGATAAAAGTTGAAGTAGAGTGAGCCAAACCTAATAGTGGACAGGGGCCATCACAAGATTTTGGTTCAGTTGTTCCTACTGCAAATGAGTCAGATGGTTCTCTTACTTGCTACAAGATGGATTGCTGAGGTAGAAAACAAATCGTTTGTTGCAACACAAACTGTTAAAGAATTTGAGAGGATCTCAAAGCTGGATGAAAACTCTGATGGTCAGTTTTAGGTTGTGAAATATCCATGATCAAACCTCAAAAGGGACGAGGATTCTCATGTGAGTTTGTCAGTCAGACATAAGCAATCCTTTAAGTTCCTGATGTTGTTCATAAAGGTCATGGCAAAGTAATGGAAGTTTTCAGTTTCTTTGTAGTTTACAGCTGACTGTTGTGCAGATAAAGTTAAAAAATTAATGAGAACCACAATAAAAGAAATAAAAGTACAAATAAATCTTTAATTTTTTAGCCAACTGCAATGCACGAAATTAATGACATTTGTTAGAATGAAATTACTAACGTTAACTTTTTTGAACTGAAAAAATTATTGTATTTACATCATTTGAAACAATTATGATATTTATATAAATACATTAAAAAAATTTCAAAAATTTTTATTGTATAATAAATATCTTGAAACTACACAAAAATATTTTAAATAATAATATTCACAATAATTACATTCAATATTTTGTATGACCATAGTATATTTAGTATAAATATTCAATAACTGATAGAGATTAATGTGATTTTTATATAATAAAAATTAATGTTAACTTCGTGCATTGCACGCAATTATTTTTACTTCTTAACTAATATATTATAATTATTAATTATGGATCAACCATTGTTATAATTGCAAATATATAAACTATATTATGAAACCATAATTATTAACTAATTCATTATACCTAAATGATACTTTATATATTAATATTTTTATTTCACAATGTAATATCATTTATGACTGGGTGTCATTGTTAATAAATATTTTAATAAAGAAAACATATGTTATTAAGTCATTTATAATTTGATAACATTAGAGTTTTTTTCAAAAAATAATTAAAATGATATTTAATTTTTTAAAAGAAATAAAAAAAGATTGTAAAATAATATAAGATAATTTGTATATTTTAATTAATTAAAAATTTACAACAAAAACTAAAAAAATGACATTTAAAATTTTTTGCTTAAAGTGTCTTAAGAATAATTGTTTCAATTTTTTCTTCCCGAGTTTTGTTTTAATACAACTTATGGTGATGATGTCCTTCGGTTCATCGTTTATTTTCATGTCAAGGCTTGGTTTGGGTATGATAAAACTCCCACCACCACCCTCTCAGAAGTCGGAATAAAAACAATGGATGCAGGACTGTTGTAGTAACGAGCACACAAGTAGCAGGGTGACACACCATTCTTGGTAGTATTATAGCAATGATAGATTGTGTTTTTCTTGGTCAGGGCACTGTGCATGGGGAGCAATAAACCTAAGCCTCCTAACTCCACACAACCCACACCTCCCGATGTCCGGATCAAATATTATTTCTGAATTAACCACTTGCCAAAAATTTATTTTATCCTTAATGAATTTTGTGAAGTGTAACATTAGTTTTTTCTTTCTTTTACTAAGTAGGTATAAATCTTTTATTTTCAACATAATTATGCATTCTAAAGTATGTTGATTATTTTTAAAAATTTTATTTATATATTTGCAACTATAGCAATGGTTGATCCATAATTAATAATTATAATAAATTAATTAAGAAACAAAATAATCACGGGCAATGCACGAAGTTAGCACTAATTTTTATTATATAAATTTCACATTAATCACTATCATAATTAATTAATATTTACTAAACATAATATCGTCTTGCACAAGATAGAATGTAACCGTAACAAGTTTTATTATTTAAAATATTTATGTAGTTTTAAGATATTAAATAATAAAAAGTAAAAATAAAAATTATTTTTAATTAATTTATAGGAAAAAATATAGAATTAGACCTATATAATAACCCTGTTATACAATTGGTCCTACACGTTTGGAACTCGACAAATTTGGTCATAAATATTTTAAAAATTTACACTGTTGGTCTGATTTAATATTTTTTAATAGGATTTAACGACTGACTCATCAGCCGTTAAAATTTATACAATGTGGCAACCACGTGGCACCAATGTGACAGCTATATGGCATGTGTAACAGGATATAAAATCCATTAATTGAAACGTTTATGACAAAATTTGTCATGTTGTGTACTTTTTCAAAATTTATATAAATGTCATAATGTGACAAAATGAGGTAATTGCAATAACTTTTCCGTTTCAAAAAAGTTAAAAGTTAGTAAATTCATTATGCCAAATGTCACTAACTTTTAAATTTTCTGAAAGGTGAAAAATTATTACATTTGTTGTCAAGCACGTGGAGTGCTTAAACAATCATTGACTGGTTTGCAACTAATGTGCCTTACATGTATGTGGTGAATTTGCACATGGTGTTTTTTATGGAACCATAATTTATACTTTACATTATGTGTGGTTGATATATAAATTTTCACAAATGAGTAATATTAAAAGTTCGTTGCATTAACCTTGCATATCATATGATACATATTTCTATTATTTTTTTATCATTTTAGCATGCACGCGCCCACCAAAAAAAAAAGAAAAAAAGAAACAATCCCAAATTGTTATTAAGTCCAAAATATATATTTTGCGGATGAGAGATGAACAACATTCAAATTGAAATGACGGAGATATCCAAGTGTAGAATACAAAAATAGAAAATGATGAAATTCACCCAAATCCAAAGAGAAAATTTGAAAGCATTAGGTTAGTCAATCAAAATTTTTCATGAAAGACACTTTTAAAAACGTTTGCTCAAAAGTTGAAATTTGCAAAAAATATATTTAAAATTGAATTAACAATTACAGGGCGATTCTTCATATGAACATTACTATCAAATGATGTTGAAAGCTTCCAATGTGATTAATTATTAGAACTAGCATTCAATTGAGATATGATGAGTAAATTTCATTGTAATTGATGATTTAATGTGATTTAATACTACCCAACTAGCTAAGGATAATATTAAATACTGCCCCCTTCTTATTTACCATCCATTTTTTTATAAAAATATCATTATTATTTAAAAATAATAATAAGGGTATTTTGGTTAAAAAAACTGAGGGAAAAATTGTAATTCAGGGGGCGATAAATAAGAAAATGAGTGGTGGTATTTAGGCGTCCAAGCTATCTAACTATGATAATAAAATAGGACTATCAAATACGATCTCCTTTTTCTTATTTATTGCTCCATGAATTACCATTATTCCTCCATTTTTATTACCAAAATGACTTTATTATGTTTTTATTGTTGAATAATAAGTATATTTTTGTAATCCATGGACAGTAAATAAGGATCTTCACCCGCGAGACCATGAAAAGTAGCAATTAGTATATAGTGGGTATATTGCTATATACCTCTACTTACCAAAATTTAAAAAAAAAAATTTGGTGCCAAAAGCATGTTTGAAGACACGCACAAGAATGGAATTTGGAAAGATTGAAAACATGGAAAATTGACTACTCTTAAATCTATTAAAATTAACTAAATCAAATTAAAAAACTAATCAATACTGATCAATATTTTTTCGTAAAAAATCAAGAACACCTTCTTTATAACAAATCAAAAATGAGTTTTAGGAGCAGTTTTCATAAATTTTTGAACATGACTCCATCGTCTCCAAGGGCTCAATTATCTCCATTGTCATCGTCTTGTTCCACCGACCGATATTTCATCATCAATATTTCATTAATCCAAAGGATTGAAGGTGATTTTGATATCCTCGTCGACTGTTAATCTCCATCAACAAAGTGCTGTTCATCAACAAGAATTTATGTAAGTTTTAAATTGTTCGATTTTATCCTGAAACTTTCATCCCTTTTGACTACGCATGCTTGGTGTCCCTGATTTTATTGGATGTTTATGGTGTTTAATATGACATAAGCTGCTGCAGAGCCTCGTTGAAATCAAAAGAAGAAGATGGATCCCATTGAAATCAAAAGAAGAATAAGTATATATATATATATATATATATTCTTGAAATTTTGATTTTGTTTTCGAATTTTTCAGATTTTTAATCTTCTAAGATTGTTTGAGAGTGATTATGATTTTCTGTGTTCATACTTGTTATGAATTTTGAAAGGCTATTATGATTTTTTAGTATAGTTGTATAGAATTGTGTTTATTGTCTAAAAGGAATAACTACTGCTCATGTGGCTTGATGTCCTTTGAAAAAAAAAAAATCAAATGGAAAGTCCCTTTATGTTGTATTGATGGTGCGGGGCACAATTTTTTACATGGTGACTACTCCTCCAGTTGTAAGGATATTGCAGCAGTGGACATCAAAATGGGTTGTCCTAAATCATTTTCTATAAGTGGAGGATTTGGTGCTGCTCTGTTTACTAAACCCGAGATCATTCATTATGTAAGTAAATTACAAGTTTGTTTTCCGCTCTTATACTTTTAAACTTTGGGAATTCATCATTTTTTTCTTGATGAAAATGAAGGAGTTTGTATAAAGATGTAAGTCATTTTTTTTCTTGAAGTTATTCTGCTTGATGAAAATGATGTATAAACTGATGAAAATAATTTGTTGATGAAACAGTTCCTAATGTTGTAGTAGTTTTGCTTAATTAAAATGATGTCTAATATTATAAAAACTAGTTGTTTGGTGAAAACAGTTTTTTAGCAGATGAAAAGTGTTTGTTTGTTGAAAACAGTATCTAATTTTGGAGTTGTTTTGCTTCATGAAAATAATGTCCAATCTGATCAAAACTATTTGTTTGATGAAAATAGTCTTTGTACAACTATGAAGACGGCTTCATTGCTGCGAAGGATATCCAAACATATTTTTAACCCTCAGGTTGACATATGCTTACAATCTACTATTGACTCTGATTAATGTTTATAAGAAGAGTGTGAGAGCAAAAGTCCTTTCTCAATATGATCAGTAATTTGTTTAGGTTTAAATTTATTTATATTGAATTGTTATTATATTTAAATATCAACTATCAATATTATTATTATAGCATTATTTTTATTTTTCTTTACATTAGTCATATTATCACGAACTGGTATTCAAAGTGTTCAATATTAGTGTTTGTTTTATTAGATGTCTCACGGGTCGGACTAAAACAAATTTATTGTTGATGAAATATAATTTATTCATGTTTTATACAAACAAATTTTGTACAACTACCCTAAACCGGCAAACACTAACATTTTTGGTGAAACACTAAACCCTAACATTTTCAATTTAAAAATTAAACCCTAGCCTTTTCAATTAAAAAATAGAACCCTAACATTTTTTATGAAACACTGAACTCTAAACTTTTTTATGAAGAACTGAACCCTTAACCTTTTCAATTAAAAAAATTAAACCCCTTTTTATGAAACACTGAACCTTAACTTTTTCACTTAAAAAGCTGAACCCTAACATTTTTTTATGAAACACTGAACCCTAACATTTTTGATTAAAAAGCTGAACCCTAACATTTTTTATGAAAAACTGAACCCTAACCTTTTCGATTAAAATATAAACACTAACATTTTTGATGAATAACTATACACTAACCTATTTGATGAATAACTGAATCCTAACCTTTTATATCATAACTAAAACCTAACTCATTTGGTGTAAAACCCCTAACCCATTTGATGAATAATGGACCCTATCATTTTTTACGAGTAACTAAATCTCTCACCTATATGATGAATAACGGACCCCTAACCTTTTATATAATAACTAAACCCTAACCTTTTATATACTAACTAAACCCCTAACCCATTTGATGAATAACTAAACCCTAACCTGTTATATAATAACTAAACCCTAACCCTTCGATGAATAACTAAACCCTAACCCATATGATGAATAGCTGAACCCTAACCATTTAGATGAATAACTAAACCCCTAACCTATTTGATGAATAACTAAACCCTAACCTTTTGAAATAAAAAACTGAACCCTATCGTTTTTTATGAAACGTCGAAAACTAACGTTTTCAATAAGATAATTGATCCCTAAAATTTTGATTAAAATATAAACCCTAACATTTTTTATGAAACACTGAACCATAACCATTTTGATTAAACACTGAATCCTAATATTTTTTTTATGAGAAACTGAACCCTAACATTTTCCATTCAAACACTAAACCCTAACCTTTTTTATTAAACACTGAACCCTAACATTTTTTTTAATGAAAAGCTGAACCCTAACATTTTCAATTAAATAAGTTAACCCTAATATTTTCAATTAAAAAACTAAACCCTAACATTTTTTATGAAACAATGAATTGTAACATTTTCACTTAAAAAACTGAAACCTAACATTTTTTATGAACACTGAACCATAACACCTTTTTGATGAAACACAAAACCCTAACACATTTGATGAATAACTGAACCATAACATTTTATATAATAACTAAACCCTGACCTTTTATATACTACCTAAACACCTAACACATTTGATGAATAATTGAAACCTAACATTTTTGATAAAACACTGAACCCTAATAGTTTCAATTAAACAACTGAACCCTAACATTTTCTATGAAACACTAAACCCTAACCTTTTTATGCAGTCTTTGAGAACTGCTATACAATGATATAAAGGGTGGATTCCATGGACATAGGTATATATATATATATATATATATATATATATACTATTTGATTCCATGCGGTCTTTGAGACTTCTAAGAACATTTTCTTTGAGACTAAACTTTTGATGAAAGAACATTTTGATGAAACACTGAACCCTAATATTTTTTTATGAAACACTAAACCCTAACATTTTTTATGAAACAGTAAACCCTAACCTTTTCAATTAAAAAACTGAACCCTAACATTTTTTATGAAACACTGAACCCTAACATTTTCAATTAAAAACTGAACCCTAACCTCTTTGATGAAATATTGAACCCTAACTTTTTTTATGAAGAATTGAACCCGTAACTTTTTCAATTAAAAAACTGAACCCTACCTTTTTGATGAAACATTGAACCCTAACATTTTCATTTAAAAAAACTGAATCCTAACATTTTTTATGAAACACTGAACCCTAACTTTTTCACTTACAAAACTAAACCCCAATATTTTTTATGAAACACTGAACCTTAACCTTTTCGATTAAAAACCTCAACCCTAACCCTTTCGATGTATCACTGAACTATAACATTTTTATTAAATTATAAACCCTAACATTTTCAATAAATAACTATACCCTAAACTATTTTGATGAATAACTGAATCATAACCTTTTATATAATAACTTAACCCTGACCCATTGGATGAATAACTGAACCCTTTCCTTTTCGACGAATAACTAAACCCCTAACTCATTTGATGAATAACTGAACCCTAACCTTTTATATAATAACTAAACCCAAACCCTTTCGATGAATAAGTGAACTCTAACCTTTTATATAATAATTAAAGCCTAACCCTTTCGATGAATAAGTTAACCTTAATATTTTATATAATAACTAAACCCTAACCCTTTCGATGAATAACTGAACCCTAACTATTTAGATGAATAACTAAACCCCTAACTTATTTAATGAATAACTGAACCCTAATATTTTTAATTAAAAAATTAAACCCTAACATTTTTTATGAAACGCTGAAAAATAACGTTTTCAATTAAAAAAACTGAACTCTAACATTAATGAAACACTGAACCCTAACATTTTCCATTAAAACACTGAACCCTAACCTTTTTGATGAAAAATTTAACCCTAACATTTTCCATTAAAACAATGAACCCTAAATTTTTTTATGAAAAACTGAACTCAAACCTTTTTAATTAAATAAGTGAAACCTAACCCTTTTAATTAAATAACTAAACCCTAACCCTTTCGATGAATAACTGAACCCTAACCTTTTATATAATAACCAAACCCTAACCAATATGATAAATAACTGAACCCTAACAATTTAGATTAATAACTAAACCCCTAACTCATTTGATGAATAACTGAACCCTAAAATTTTCAATTAAAAAGCCGAGCCATAAAATTTTTGATGAAATGCTGAAAACTAATGTTTTCAATTACAAAACTCAACCCTAACATTTTTTATAAAATACTAAACACTAATCTTTTCGATTAAAATATAAATCCTAACATTTTCTATTAAAACACTAAACCCTAAACTTTTTGATGAAACACTGAACTCTTACCTTTTTCATGAAAAATTAAACCATAACCTTGTCCATTAAAACACTGAACCCTAAATTTTTTTATGAAACACTGAACCCTAACTTTTTTTATGAAAAACTGAACCCTAACCTTTTTAATTAAATAAGTGAAACCTAACCTTTTTAATTTAAAAACTGAACCCTAACTTTTTTGATGAAACACTAAACCTTAAGCCTTTCACTTAAAAAACTGAACCCTAACCTTTATTATGAGACACTGAACTCAAACCTTATCACTTAATAAAATGACCCCTAACTTTTTTGATAAAACACTGAATCTTAACCTTTTTGACCAAACACAAAACCCTAACTCATTTGATGAATAACCGAACGCTAACCATTTATGTATTACTAATCTTCTAAACCATTTGATGAATATTTGAACCCTAACATTTTATATAATAACTAAACCTTAACCCATTTGATGAATAACTGAACCCTAACCTTATATATAATAACTAAACCCAAACCCATTTGATCAGTAACTGAACCCTAACCTTTCATATAATAACTAACCCCTAACCCATTTGATGAACAACTGAACCTAACCCTTTCGATGAATAACTGAACTCTATCATTTTATATAATAATTAAATCCTAACTCATATAATAAATAACTGAACCCTACCCATTTAGATGAATAACTAAACCCCTAACCCATTTGATGAATAACTGAACCCTAACCATTTACATGAATAACTAAACTCTTAACCCATTTGTTGAATAACTGAACCCTAATATTCTCAATTAAACAACTTAACCCTAACATTTTGTATGACAGCTGAAAACTAACGTTTTCAATTAAAAAACTGAATCATACCCTTTTTTTATGAAACACTGAACATTAACTTTTTTAACTAAAATATAAACCCTAATCTTTTTTATTAAACAATGAATCCTAACCATTTTGATGAAACATTGATTCCTAAAATTGTTTATGAAAAATTGAACCTAATTTTCATTAAAACACTGAACCCTAACCTTTTTGATGAAACACTGAACCCTAACCTTTTCATTTAAATAAGTGGACCCTAACCTAACCCTTTCAATTAAAAAATTGAACCCTAACCTTTTTGATAAAACACTAAACCCTAACCCTTTCAATTAAAAAACTGAACCCTAACATTTTTTATGATACACTGAACCCTAACATTTTCACTTAATAAACTGACCCCTGAATTTTTTGATGAAACACTGAACCCTAACATTGTCACTTAATAAAATGACCCCTAAATTTTTTGATGAAACACTGAACTCAAACATTTTTGACGAAACACAAAAGTCTAACAATTTTGATGAATAACCAAACCATAACATTTTATATAATAATTAAACCCTAACCATTTTATGAATAACTGAACCCTAACCATATACATAATAACTAAATCCCTAACTCATTTGATAAAAACTAAACCCTAATATTTTATATTATAACTTACCCCTAACCCATTTGATGAAAACCCCTAACACATTTTATGAATAACCGAATCCTAACCTTATTAAACCCCTAACCCATTTGATGAATAACTGAACCCTAATTGATTTTATGAAAACATCTAATCCATTTGAAAAATAACCGAACCCTAACTATTTATATAATAACTAAACCCCTAACCCATTTAGGAATTAGGTTAAGATTAGGATTTAAGGTTTAGGTGTTAGGGTTTTGGGTTTTGGGGTTTAGAGTTTAGGGTTTTAGGGCTAGCGTTTAATTATTTAAAGGTTAGGGCTTAGTTATTTAGGGTTTATGGTTTAGGGTTTTAGGGGTTAGGGTTTAATTATTTAAAGGTTAGTGTTTATTTATTTAGGGTTTAGGGTTTTAAGGATTAGGGTTTAGTTATTATGGTTTAGGGTTTATTGATTAGGGTTTAGGGTTAGGGTTTAGTTATTTAAGGGGATTAGGGTTTTACGGTTTCAGGGGTTAAGGTTCAATTATTTAAGAGTTAGGGTTTATATTTTAATCAAATGGGTTAGGGTATAGATTTTAAAAGAAAAGGTTAGTGTTTAGGTTTTATAAAAAATGTTTGGGTTCAATGTTTCATTGAAAAGGGTTAGGGTTACTTTTTATATAGAAAGTTATGGTTCAGTTATTAATCATTGGGCCAGGGTATATTTTTTGACGAAATCATATTAAAAATTTATGAACACTATTTGTTTTTCTTTATCGTTCAAAAATCTAGATAATTAGATTAGTATTCATCAGGTATTGTTTGTTATAAAAATAAATTCAAAATCAATGAACACTATAAATATCTCTTAATAAAAGAAAGTTGATATAGTTATAATATATTGATTGATATCTTCAATATATAACAAAATCTTCAACATATTTATGTTTTCCTTATTTAATGGAAGAATATTAAATTTTAGGTAATATAATTATCTTTCAATCAATAAATACTAACCATAATTACGAAAGTGTCTGTGCAACTCACAACAACAAGTGCAGAGCGAAAAAATCTTCACCAAACTTTTCAAAAAATATTACAATTATGAAAAATTTACCTAAAAAACGAATAAGGGCATAGAACTATATACTCTAGGGGTACTATATAATTTGCGGAAAAGTTGGTAGTAAGTGAATGGTGTCAAATTTAAGTTCAAATGGAGGAATATTTTCAGGTAAAGCAATGCAAAGAGATGGATTATTAGCATCTAGCATAGCCAACATCCTTAAGGTCCTTGTGGCCATTGAGACTTCTTCAAAGATTTGTTCTTCAGACTCAGTGCTATTACTGATTGAGCTAGAATAATTCTTGGAGAAGTTTTTAGGAATTACTAGCTATCGCCCAGTACTTTTTTTTTATCGCCCCAATTTGAACTAAAATGTTCCCTTCTTATACTCTCTATCTTCTCTCCTTTTTATGTAAAATGATATTTTTGTCAAAATTTATAGATTACAACCCCAAAAAGTGGGGCGGTAACTAGTAACCCCATAAGTAATTCAATCCCGAAGTCAACTAAAATGAGAGATGAATCAGATCTAACAATGCAAAAATTATTTTACCTCAAATTTTTTAATGATTCTGAAGGTAAATTTTAGTTTATAAATTCAAATTATGGCTATATAAAGCACTCTTCTCAGGCTCCATCCATCCTTGGAGAGACTTCCCAGCTGTAGAGGAAATTTGAAATGTAATGTGCCTGCGGATTTATGTGATAACTCATGTATTTAGGGAACAGTCCAGCAGTTTTTTTTGGCAAAATTGGCTCTCAAAGGCGATCGTGGCTGCTACGAAAACTTGGAGTCCCTTCCAAAATCAGGAAAAGGGATAATCTTGATGGACAGGACTGAGTCCCAATACTTTGTCTCTAGTTAGTTTTTGTACATGAAAATGCAAAGTTTTGACACTTGTATAGATAGCAAGTTAGGAATTCACAGCTCACACCTCAAAGTTCATCAGGTGGCTTTTGTTTTTAAGATATTGCAAGGCTCTGCTTTTCTATAGTTGGATTGCCAAAGGAGCTAATATGAGGACCCTCCATGTCTCTAAATTTCAATTATCAATTGAAAGGGTTTTCAAACCTGCTGCCCCTTTGAAGGACTGTTCCCGAGAAAAAAAAAAGTTAAAAGTTATTTATATATATATATATATATTGGCAAATTTGAGAGTTATATTAAGTGGAAATTACATAAAAGTTATTTATATTTTGAGATGAAAGATTAATATTTATAATTCGCAACGAAGTACTACAAATGCCAGATGTTTACTTTCAATATTTTCCGAACAATTTACTCTAATTATGAAATGAAGTATTTCATCAGTTTTATAATAAAATATATTTTTAAAAATAAAAGACATTTTAAACTATAAAGAAATAAAAAAATAAAAATAAACTTTCAAGAAATATTATAACAATTTTCTTTTGTCCTTACTCATCTTATCTTACTATATTTATTAGAGAGCATTGCTTAAAAAAAATTAGAGAGAGCATTAATTAAATTACAATTATGATTATGATCTCCATTAAAATTTTATTACTCAAATCCCTAAAACATCTTTTATTATTGTTATTATTAATATTATTATTATTATTATGGAATATAGTTATTGATGATAATTACCATAAATATACTATTATAATAACTATAATAATACAACTATATTTCTAACAGCAGTATGTATGAACACTTAAAAAAAAAAAAAAAAACAGCAATAAGTATGAAAGCAAAACAAAATATTAGGAAACAGCAAAATAAGGAAAGAACTTACCAACATGATCACAGCGGAAATAGGAGTATTACTGCGCAAGCATTTGATTCTATATATACATATGCAATCCAACCTAGAAGTTGTTCGGCATTCATAATCCCAGCCGTTTTTCTCCGTTTTATGCTTTGAGTTTAGGTTAATCCCGGCGAGAATATGGAGCAGATTCTCGAGATTAATCTGATCTCTGCCCAAAGTTTGAAAGCCCCGTCTCAGTCTAAATTCACTAGGAGGACCCAGAAGATGTATGCTCTGGTTTGGGTCGACCATTCATCCGCCATGAAGTTGCGTACTAGCACCGATGATTCAACTGCACATAATCCCACCTGGAATGACAAATTCCTGTTCCGAGTTTCTCCGGATTTCATCAATTCTCCGACCTCTGGAATCAACGTCGAGGTTTACACCGTCGGACACTTGAAGGACAGTCTCACCGGCACCGCCCGCTGTCTTATTAGTACCTGTTTGGGCAAATTCACCTCGGTTTACCTCCACAGTCCCTCGGGAGAATTCCATGGGATATTGAACATGGCAGCCGCCGCCAGCGACATTGGTACGGATATGGATTTATTCAAGGGATCGTCAACGGTTAGTTTTCATGAATTGACAAGACCCGAGTCCAACGAAAATAAAGATAAAGACAAGAAGAGTCTCCTGGGGAGGTTGAGGTTGGTTAAATCATCCCCTTCACTATCAACCATGGGTTCTTCGCCGACAACACCGACATCCAAGAAGGCGGCAACTTTGAGGGCGGTCAAATCAGAGTCGTCCTTATCAACAATGGCGTTATCAAATCATCAACCGAAATCTTCACTGGCGTCGTGGTCAAGTCTATCCTCGGACGAGAGTGAGAAGGAGTTTTCAGCTTGTATGCTGGAAACCAGTCGTGTGATTTGAGTTTGGAACTTGTATGATTTTGGTTCAAATATTGATGTAGAGACTGGTTTATTAGTATTAATATTGTCCAAACATTAGATAATGTTGTTGAAAGAACTTTGAGCCCTGCATCCCTGGGCACTTGGATGCCCTATTATCAGCTTTGGTAACCCACCAAGGAGTCCATCAGAATGTTCAATTTTGTACATCTGTTGCCCTAGAGAAATTGTTTTGATCCTTTGTTTGATGTTATCTCAGTAGCCATGGTATGATGAGCTTTTACAATATTCTTTATTTTGGAGAAAGCTGTTTGTAAACTGCCACAGAATCCATTCGCGTCATGGACAGCAAATAGTAATCTAAATTCATCAAGCACATTTTCAACGTCATAAATAACTTCACGAACCTGTTCATCCATTCTTCAATCCTGGGATTATCTTCTGAACTATTCAACAATATGAGGTAAAATAAATTTTGCATTGTTGGATGAATCATCTCTCCTTTGAGTTGATTTTGCGATTTAATTATTTAATTTATATTTTTTATATATTGTTGGATTTGAGTCATCTCTTATTTTAGTTGACTTTGAGATTTAGTTACTCAATTTATCTTTTATATACTCGTATTTTAATTACCTTCAAGATTGAATTATTTTATTTATACTTTCAGCATATTGTTGCAATTTGATCAGAATTATGCTATTCAAAATCGTGATAGGTCTGACACTAAATCCTTCTTACCTCATTTTACAATAAAAATATTTAAAAAATTTTACGCTGATAAATAAAAATTTTAATTAAAAATTTTAAATTATTTAACTGACCTAATCTTTACTTATTTGCGTGCAGTAGCGGTGGTACAGAGATCGGAGGCCGAAGTTCAGTGGATAATTTCCTGCAACTTTTGAGCAGATGGATGGGAGAAAACCAAAGCTCCGATTAGATAGATTGGGGAAAAGTAAAAGCGGTGCGGGGCGGCGCAAGCAACTCCGGTCATATCGATCGGACCCACAAAATGTTCATCATGACCACATCAGCGTTGGTTTGTGATTTGAAAGCAAGAGATTTCCCAGAACGGAAAACGAAGATGTCTGTAAAATCAAACGCCGGGAAAGCCACCGTGCAAACCGCACCGCCAATTATCTCAGCACATATGTATATTTTTCAGGTGGAGTTGTACTCGGATCGATTGATTACTGAAAAGATGGAAGATTAGAAGCAATGAACAGAACAAACTTGAATTATCATATATGCTTAGGAAGGAAAATAAATGAAAATGAGTAGAGGCATTTTGGAAGAATTTTCTGAAAAGCATAAAATTGCAGATCTTGTCTTCTTTAATTGTTTATATATAGCAGCTCTAGTTATTTTATTTATTAATGTTATTTTTTATATAAACTCTATTTTATTTTATATAAACTCCCTTTTTAGTTGATATAAATGTGGAGTCTACTTATATGATATAAGTATGTGGTAAATATAAAATCAACTTATATGATATAAACTCTCTTATATATTATATAAATTGATTTATTTTTATATAAACACTACTAAAACTCATATAAACTCTTTCTTGATATAGCTCATTTAAGTTGATATAAACTTTTTATAATGTTTGATATAAATTTTCTTTACTTGATATAAACTGTTACTTAATGAAATATGAGATATAGAACCCTTTGTTATATTGATATAAATATATGTTTTACATGATATAAACTCATGTTCTACTTGATATAAATTCTTATTTTCAATGATATAAACAAAATTTCATGAATCTATTGTACTAATGATATAACCCGTTGTTATATTGATATAACCATATACTCTACATTATATAAATTCCTATTCTACTATATATAAACTCGTGTTTTCAATTATATAATCAAATCTTTACTTTATATATACATATAAAACTACCACGAGATAATGTGGAAAACAGCATACTTTCGTCAACTTCTGGATAATGTGGAAATGAAGCTGGCAAATTGGAAAAACAAACTCCTCTCACAAGCTGGAAAAGTACAATTGATTAAATCAGTGCTACTCTCTATGCCGGTGCATATCGCTTCGGGTTTTTGGATTCCAAAGACAGTCATTACTGAGCTTGAAAGGAAGTGTCAATTCTTCCTATGGTCAACAACGGATGGTGAGCAAAGAAGGCATTGGTGCAGTTGGGATCGGGTAACCTACCCTCTAAACCAAAACGGACTTGGAATAAGGCAAATACCGGCAATGGTGGAGAGCCTCTGGGCAAGAATTTGGTGGAAATGGAAGTTAAAACAGGGTCTTTGGGCAAATTTTATTGTGTCCCTTGCACACTCGGCCAGGATGAAAACTTCTTGGGCAAGATTATGGAAAATGTCCCCAAAGTTTGCAGCACTATCCAAAATCATACTCATGGATGGGAACTCATCTTTTTGGACGGATAATTGGATGGATCTTGGAGTAATATGGAAGGATATCAACCTGCCACCACAACCCAACCTCACAGTAAAGGGGTTTTTCAATGACAGAGAACACCTGCTTCAAAGTTTTACAGAGTTGCTGGATACAAACCAATTATCTCACCTGAGGAATATGCATGTAGAATTTTGTGAGAGTCCAGATGTTCTCATATGGAGCCCATCCCCTGTTGGTTCCTTTTCTGTTTCCTCTGCTTACAGGAGCCTCTGTAAAAATAGAGAAATTGATATGCAGGCAGCCAAACTGTGGGACTGCAACATCCCTCCGAAGATCTCCATATTCTTATGGAGACTCTATAATCGCTACATAGCCTCCCCAGAGATTATATGCAAACAAGGTAATTATTGTGTTTTGCCCTCAAGATGCTGTTTTTGCAAAAATAATACAGAAACTCTATACCACTGTTTCTTTGCATGCCCGAGAATAAGGTTTTTTTGGGATAAATTGACTGTTGCTGTGGGATTGGGTCTGAGAAGAGAAATGGGGTGGAGTTTGCTCCAAATTTGGTATAATTCTTGCTGGTCAGAACAGGAACTAACACACTGGAAACATGCTCCACTACTCCTACTGTGGATTCTTTGGAAAAGGAAGAACTCTTTTGTGTTTGAAGGGAAAGAGCCAAATCTGGAAAAGCTTCAGGAGGATCTGAGGACTGAATTACTCCAGCTGGAAATAACGAAACCACATAGATGCAGGCCAACCAGAGAAGTAAAGGTGATCACTTGGAAAAACTATTGCTCTCAGCCATGGGTGATAAATATAGATGGTTCTTGTAGAGGAAATGGGACGGGAGGCTACGGATTCATTGTAAGGAGGAGAACAGGGGAATTGGTTTATGGTGAAGGGAACTTCTTGGAAACCACCTCTCCACTACAAGCGGAAATCAGAGCTGCAGTGGAGGCAGTGAGATACTGTAAAAGGAAGAATTTATCAAATGTCTCACTACTCACGGACAATTCAGGGTTGGTGAAAATGATCAGCAACGAAAAAAGTTTTTTCTGGAAGGAGTACAGAAAGCTCAAGGAGATAGCCTCTTTTCTAGAGCTCAACTCCTCATCGATGGATCATATATTCCGAGAAGGGAACAAACCAGCAGATTTTCTTGCAAAAATGGGTGCAAATGGAGCCGCTGCAGCTTTTAATTCTACGAGGGATATGCCAATGGAATTAAAGGGATTGATCAAGCTTGATGCAGATGCTGTACCTGTCTTAAGGGTAAAACAATGTGCCAAATGAACTCATCTTTTGTTTAAACTCTCCTAGATTAATTAAGGCAGATTTGTAAATATCAAAACCCCTTTTTGTTGTTGTCAGGGGTGGTTATTAGGATTCAGATGCTTTTGTATAGGGGCGGTTTGAGGAAATTTTCAAATGAATGAAAGGGGTTTCGCCCGCCGGTCCAAAAGTCTTTGGGACTAGGACTGTTATTTAAAAAAAAAAAAAAAAAACTACCACGAGATAAACTCATGTTTTGACTGATATAATCAAATATTTAATTTATATATATATACAAAACTTTAAAAAAATTCATGAAATTAAAATATGTGATATAATCACATATTTTAACTTAATTAAATAATTTTAAAATTTTATCAAAATTTTTTAATTTATAAAAAATAATTTTTTTGAAATAAAATAAATAAATAAAATTTATTTTCAAAATAAAAATTAAAAAAAATTAAAAGAAAAAAAAGAGAAATTGAATGATTAATTAAAAAATGACAAAAAAAAAAAAAAAAAAATCCGTCGAGTAGTAGCATTTCAATGGTAAACTAATTGAACAAAAGCAAGTAATACCCAGCACTAAAGATGTGTGTGTGAGCCTTCCTAATAGATAAAAAGTCAACAATTATTGCTGTACACATTAAAACTAAAAATCAACACAAAAATTAGTAGGAGGAAAATTGTGTTATACTACTATAGTTGTATTATATAAATTGTCATTTACAAGCATAGGATTAGTTTTGTTTAAAAATAATATTATTATAAAAAGAAATTTTCAAAATTATAAAATAATGCACAAATTGGATATAGAATAACGCACAAAAATTGCACACTTTAAAAAAAAATTACAGTCTAAGTAACATTTTAAAAAGAAAATTACAAAATCATGAACAAAAATTGCACACTTTTTTTCTTTAATAAAATATAGTCTAAAAACATTTTAAAAAAGAAAACTTCAAAATTATAATGCACAAAAGTTGCACATAGAATAATGCACAAAAATTGCACAACTTTTTTTTTAAAGGTACAGTCTAAAAAGCATTTTAAAAAAAATTCAAACTTATAAAATCGTGCACAATAATTGCACATTTAAAAAATATATATTGTATAAAAAACATTTTAAAAAATAAAACTTCAAAATTATAAAATCATGCACAAAAGTTGCACATAGAATAATGCACAAAATTTGCCAAAAAAAAAAAGTTACTGTCTAAAAAACATTTAAAAAAAATTCAAACTTATAAAATCGTGAACAATAAATGCACATTTAAAAAATATATATATAATAGTCTAAAAAACATTTTAAAAAAGAAAACTTTAAAATTATAAAATCATGCACAAAAGTTGCACATAGAATAATAGACAAAAATTGCACAACTTTTTTTTTTTTTTAAAGTTACAGTTAAAAAATATTTTTAGAAAAATTCAAAATTATACAATCTTGCACATTAAATACACATTTAAAAAATATCTATAGTCTAAAAAATATTTTGATAAAGAAAATTTATAAAATCATGCTCAAAAGTTGCACGTAGAATAATGCACAAAAATTTCACACACAAAAAAAAAAAAAAAAGGTTACAGTCTAAAAATATTTTTATAAAAATTCAAACTTATAAAATCGTGCACAATAATTGCACATTTAAATATATATAGATATAGTCTAAAAACAATTTTTAAAAAGAAAAGTTCAAAATTATAAAATCATGCACAAAAGTTGCACATAAATAATGCACAAAAATTACACACCTTTTTTTTAAAAAAAGTTACATCGTAAAAAACATTTTTTAAAAAATTTCTAACTTATGAAATTGTGCACAAAAATTGCACACATTTTTTTTAATAAAAAAATACATTCTAAATAAATTTTTGTAAAATAAATTTCAAAACTATAAAATCTTGCACAAAAGTTTCACATAGAATAATGCACAAAATTTGCACATTTTTTTTCAAAAGAAATTTACATTCTAAATAACATTTTAAAAAATAAAATTTCAAAATTATAGAATCATGCACAAAAATTTCACATTTTTTTAATTTACAGTCTAAATAAAAACTTAAAATGTATTATTATTATTTTTTTTTTTTTTTGATGCAAAGTTAAAATGTAATTTAAAATTACCCATGATATTTGCGATTGAAAAGAAAATAGAAAAAGAAATTCGCATACTAGATATTATATGCAGGAGGAGAATCAGACATTAGAATATGTAGGTTTACTTCCTTATGGAGAATCAACGTTGACATATACTTATAAACATCCATTAAATCAAGGTCAAATTGCAATTTTGGTCTTTATAATAGGTTTTGTACAACATTTTTTTTTTTTTTTTTTGTGAAACAGTCATTCAAGGCTAAAGCTTATGACCGATCGATGAGATTGGTTACTCTGAAATTAGTGGATCAGTCTGCCTTTTGCAAAATAAAAGAGCTTGGTGCCTTTACAAAATGGAGGCTCACTCTGACCTAAGCTATACCAGCTATCAAAATTTACAATTAACAAGTTAAGACAGCACAAAAAGATTAGTTAAAAATAATTCTAAGTCCTGGTATTCCGTGGGCATCTAAAGTTATTAATCCCTTAAGTCTCCTTGGTAGATCCTCTAAATTTTCAAAGCGGCTTTTCTTTTTCATTCCTATCCCAATTAGTTTTACATGGACACTTGTAATTCTTTTTTTATTAGCATTTTTAGTCATTTTTTACGAAAATACATTTTGACTAATGGTTGACTAATATTCAAAATTCTTTAACTAATGGTTTGACCACCCCCAATTAATTTTATGATGACAATTTTAGCCTTCTAACTTTTTTGTATTAACATTTTCAGTCATTTCGTGATTCACCTCCGACATTTTCTAAAAATCATAATCTTCATTAATTTCTTTTATTTTTTTATTTATGGCTCCAGCCATGTGTAATCATTCATTTCTCCTGAAAGTGTTTTTTTTTTTTTTTTTTTTCTCTCCAAGCATTCATTTCTGCCGGAAGGTTTTCTTTTTTAAAAAAAACTTTTTTTATTGCTCTAGCCCTGTAGCGAACCCTTTCAAATTAAAAAATTTGTTTTGAAAAGATAAAGTATTAAGATTTTTCAAAAGTTTTTCTGCACTCTTTTTGTTTTTATAAAAAACCATACTTTTATATGTTTCTTTTTATTATTATATAAATTGTTTTAAAATTCAAAAGTGAGAAAAATTAAATAAATAAAACTATTATTTTATTAAAAAAATAAAAAAGTTTGTAAATGAATCAAGCGTATCGATCCCGAATCCAAACTGATCCAAATGGCTTTAGATCCCATCCGATCAAAAATAAAAAGGACTAAAACGATTTGGTTAGATCGGATTAGATCAGTGAATGGATCCAACCATGCTACTCCATTCTCACCCCTTGCTGCATTGTGCACTCAAGGAAGCTTTGTGAATGGCAAAGAGGCCTGGTAAAGAAATAAAAAATAATCTTTTTAATTCTATTTTATTCCAAATATTCAAATTTACAAATATAAAAGTTTAAAAAAAAATCAAATTCCATCTATTTTGTCACGAATTTTTCTTCTTTTGAATTTAGTTTTTTCTTTTTTGATGCCCATTTATCTCCCATCCCTTTTGGCAACAACAATCACTCTGTTGCAGTATATATTGAATATTGATCGCCTGATGAATGATCACCGGTAGAAAACACCCTGTACATATTGCTCCCATCTCGATCCGACCGCATACTTTCTGGGGATTCAATATGAAAAATTTGATCAACTTCAAGTTTCTGAGCTTTTAATCCCAATACCTCAAGCTCCCTTGCTACATCTTTCATGGATGGCCTATCTTCACCGTTCACACTAATGCATTTTTTAGCAATCTTGGCAACTTCCTTAACCTGCTCAAAACTTTCAACACTCCAGTTTATGTTACTGTCAAGAATGTGAACCAATTGATCTTTTTTCAAACAAGAAAGGAAATGGTACGACAGAAATCTCTCTGCTTCTGGTCTATCAACTGCCAATACTTTCTTTCCCGTTAAAAGCTCTATCAAGACAACGCCAAAGCTATATACATCACTCTTCTCAGTCAATAGACCAGTTTGCATGTATTCAGGGTCTAAATAGCCGTGTGTCCCTTGCACAACAGTGGACACCTGATGTTCGTCCATTGGAACCAATCTCGATATTCCAAAATCGGATAATTTGGCGGTGTAACGATGATCCAGAAGAATGTTGCTGGATTTGATGTCCCTATGGATAATCGGAGGCGAGGCGATTGAGTGCAAATATGAGAGAACTCCGGCAACTTCTGACGCTATTCGTAATCGAATATTCCAATGAAGCTTGGACACATTGCTGATTTTGTTTTGCAAATGCTCTAATAGTGTTCCATTGTCGATAAATTCATAAACAAGAAGTGGCACTTCTGTTTCCAAGCAACAACCTAGTAGCTCTACCACATGCCTGTTGCTGATTTTTGAGAGCAGAATCACCTCATTGACGAATTGCTCGACTTGAGTTTGATCAACTCCTTTGGACTTTTTGATGGCTACCACCTTTTGATTGTCTTTCAACTCTCCTTTAAACACTGTTCCGAACCCACCTCGACCGATGATTTGACTTTCATCGAAACCATTGGTGGCTTGTAATAGCTCTTCATGAGTGAAAACTCTAGGATTTCGTGTCTCAAATCCTTGTCCTATAAGTTTTTGTTGTAAGATCAAGCCGCCATTTTTTCTGAAAAATTCGTCTCTTTTCTTACTTTCGTTTCTTCTCATCATCTCAAAGTACAAACAAGTGGCGAACCCTAATAGAATCAGAGTTGCAGCACTTACACCAACACCTGCAGAAAAGTACTACACTAAAATTTGTTTTGTCTATAAGATTTATGTTTTGAAATTTATCAATTATCTAGAGACTCACCTGCGATAATAGGCCAATTATTTTGATTAGCAGTGCATTGTTGTCCATCTTTCCTTCCATCGCCATGATAATTTTTACGACATTGGCATGTATAATTTCCAGGCATGTTCTTGCAGATACTATTGGCTGCACAATTATTAAGACTTGGATCTCCACATTCATCAATATCTGCACAAAATGATATAATTTTAAAATTCGACAAAAATAAACTGATCCTTGGCTAGTGATCAACTTTGGTCAATCTGTTAGTTGACTAAATTTTCCGTTGAAAATGATTAAAAATGCTAATAGAAAAATAGGGACCAAAAGTATTATCGTAAAATTAAAAGACCCAAAAGTGATACTACCTCTATTATGAATGATCAAAAAAGCAATTCTGCCTTAAAAGAAATTGAATGATTAAGAGTATTAAACCTTTATAAGAGGGATGACTCTCGAAAGCTTAAACAAGTTTATGATTCTTCAATGAATTACTAATTTGGCCAGTCATTCCACCTTTATATAGGAAGATTTCATACAATAGAAGATAAATTCAAGTAGATTTCAGTTATCTTTCAACTAGTCATAATAAAATTAAGAAGAAGCAGTGATTTGGATCGAGAGGTAACCCCTATTTCAACTAGTTATCTTTCAATTAGTCATAATAAAATGGAGTTACTAGTTACCCTCTCATTTTTTGGACGGTAGTTTTGATAAAAATGTCCTTTTACATAAAAGAGGGGGAAGAGAGAGGGTATTGTAGGGGGTATTTTAATCCAAATTAGGACGGTAAAGAAAAAATACTAGAGTAGTAACTAGTAATTTCTAAATAAAATTTAAATAAGAGAGTGATTACATCGAAAGCTAACTCTTATTCCGACATGGGGAGATATAACAAATGTCTAAAAGCTTTTAAAAAAAACATAAAGAATAAGCTGGAGGATATTTATTTGTTTATGCAGTGCACGGGTTCATGGATTACACATATTTTCCGCCAGGGTAATATGCTTGCTCATTTTCTGGCAAGAAGGGGGGGGGGGGGGGGGGGGGGGGGGGGGGGGGGGGTTTGTTGTTTCATTGCTTTTGCAGTACTCAAGATATGCCGGCTAGACTTGGAGGATTATTGGCCTTGGATGGTACCGCAGCTTCGAAACTTGGGAAATGATGGTATAGTTAGCTTTTCATGTAATATATAGAATGGCTCCTTTAATGGAGTATTGGTGGGGTAGTTTATAGTGGGTTGAGTATATTCATTGCCTCAATTGTACTATTCTTTATTATAATTTTTTTTAATGAATAACAGGTAATCAAACTTGTCGGTTCGCCTTGACCAATAAAATTTGTGGGACTGTCCTTTAAAAACAATAATAATAATAATAAATATATATATATATATTTATTGGAGCCAGTCTGGCGCTACTTCGCTCAGCTTAAGGAAATTAAAACCACCCTCTCAGGCTTAAATGGAACAGTTGGTCACATCCATAGGAGAAGGCAATGCACCTGCAGATTTTTTAGCCGGGATATGACTGAAAAGAGCCAGTTCTTTTGACAACTTTGCAGAACTACCAAGGAGACTAAAAGGATTGATAAGTTTAGATGTACAAGGAACATCAGGACTCAGAATCACCTCCTAACTTGTAGTGTAGTATTTACTCTTTTGGTAGAAATATTGTGTTAACTTGTACAGCCTAGGCTGGGGAGGGCTTCATTTTGTAAAGGCACCAAGCTCCGCTTGAATTGCAAAGCACTGTTCTGATCATTAATCCCAGGGATTTCACTCCCGCTGGTCCTCAAGCACATTCTGCTTGATTGACTGTTTTACCAAAAAGAAAAAAGAAAAGAAAAAATATTGACTTCTATTAAGTCAATTCCTATTGACTTATAAATCTGCTGGTGAGGCCTCTGGATGGGTAATTATGCTGGTTTCGGTTCTTAGAGGCGATATGCTGGCTGTGGCTGGTTCTTCGTAATTTCTATCTTGTGGGTTGTTTGTTTGACTTTTCGCTGGCTATGTGGGACTATTTCCCACTTTGTGCTATAAATCGGATTGACTGAGGCTACTGTGGGTCGCTACGATTTTAAGAATGCTGGCTATTTTTGGGGGGTTTGTTGTTGCCTGCTGCTGCTGAAATGATGACTAAAGGAGTCTCATTTAAGTAATTTAGGAACATAAAATCTTGAAGGTTGTAGTTGTATAGCCTTCTCCACCCACCTCTTTACTGTTGGGTGGTTTTTGAGTTTTAAGAGTTTTTAAATTAGAAAATCAGGATTTTGTGTATAGACTTGGGGAATCTACTCCAATTTTAATCTTTTGCACTTTCAATAGAAAGAATGTTTTCTGTCGGTTCACTTTGATGGACTGTTTTTGAAAAAAAAAATAATAGTTTTGAAAATAAAAATTGAGTAATCTTACGACAACTAGGAAAGCTTGAAAAAACCAAACAAAATGGCATGTAGTAATAGTATGACAGATAGGTGTGTGATGATGGATGATGAAGTCATAATTGTGGCCTCCCCTCCCTAATGGGCTTTAAAGTTGCATTTAACCAATCCTCCAAAAGTGAGCAAGTTCTCTATTTTTGGACGAAGAATGAAAAAACTTTTAAAGGTCACATTCATTTTATCCTTTTATTTATCCTCCTCCTTCACAGATTATTAATATTTATGTACTATAGTCAAATAGGACTATACAATCAAAGCAATCATAGGTCTTCCTATGTTCTTAAAAAGATCTTTCTGTCTATTATCTAATGTTGTGACACTAACAAAAATATTTAAACTCAACAAGCAAGTAAATTCACTATTTTGGACTCAATCTTTCACCCTCTTTTAGTATTACTTCAATCGACTAGATAAATACTTCCAATCTATAAAATGATCATAATTGTATGATATAAGTTTTAAGTGCCCATCCATATTCTCATTATCTCTCGGTTACTCAAAGATAAATGGGAGATATTGTGTCCAACGTATTAGGGGTTATTTGTTTGCTTGTGGCTATGAATTTTGAATGGGTTTCACCCTCTCATTCCTCTCTATATGTTTGAGGGAGGGGAATGGATATGAAACTTATCATCTATGGGTTTCATAAAACCCATCCCCCCGGGTATCAAATCCATTCCAACCACACACTCTAACTCATTCCATTATTTTCCTTCGAAGTCCTCAACCCTATCGACGGCTTTTTCATGCCTCCCCTCCGTGCCTCTTCCAGATCGGCGGAACTCACCCCACCCTTTCCCTTTTTCTTTCTCTGATCGACCATCCATCCTTACCGCTTCTACCTTCTTCTCGCCGATTCTCCCTCGATACCTCAATCAACCATCTCTCCCTTTGTCATTCTCAATCGGCACTGCCTTCCTCTCACGGTTGAGTGACCTTCACGAATGCCACCATAAGCCCCAGTCAGATTTCTCTCCCTCCTCTTTGACTTCCTCTGTTCAAGTCGAAACCCTAACCCTGTCGCCACTCACTCTGCCAGCACCACACCAGGATCTTTTTCCCGATGCGACCCCTCTCTTTCGACTATCATCCCGATTCCCTTACTCGTCGCAGTTTCTTTCTCCTTGTATCACCCTTGCTATCACCGACGAGCGGTTGTTGCTGAAAGATTATCTGTCCGGGCCTAGCCAGAAACTCACTTTCGTGCTACGCATTCCATAATCGAAATCTCTGGCCAGGCCTAGACGCTACCACAATTGTTATTCCAACCCTTGCTTGAAATAACATTGCGCAAAATCTTGGTATGTACTTATTCAATTTATCACGCAACAAATAAATTCTTAATTAAAAGCGGAAGAATAAGAATTATCTATTAAAGTGTTTACTCAGGTGATTCTCTTGTATGCCTCAAGACTTTGGTCACACGTTGTGTGGACAACGATCTAGCAAACAATTGATCAGCTAATCACCACAATCCATCTGCCAGAAAAATTCCAGCACCACCGCACCTGGCACGTACAATCCAAGCCGCCCAGAGAGAGAAAGCCACACGAACAGCCTCAAAATTGAGAAAATTTGGCCGGCCTTAAGGGTTGGGAAATTCGAGTTTTAGTGAGATAATTTTTCTCTCTCTAGAATTTTCTCTCTCTAAGTTTTCTTGTCTTGAAAACTTATGAATTGTATATTGTGTAATAGCTAATTCCTTGTCTATATATAGAGTTACAAGAGAGACCGCAAGTTGGTTTTGGATTGGCCTTCCTACCGGGTTTCTGTTTCCTTCAATCCTGTTCCTGGACTGATACAGGGATTCACTTATCCCAATCCAGTTCCTGGTATGATTCATAACCAACAGATACAGGGATTCACTTATCCCCAATTCAGTTCCTGGTATGATTTACAACCAACTGACACAAGGATTAATTAATTACTTATTAATTAAATCTACCTTTGTCAATAACCCAATACATAATTAATCGTACCCCTAATGGATTAATTATGGCACTACCATCCTACACCAGAATTGCTTTCAGAACAACTTAATTAATTTATTCTTAATCTCCCCACATTAAAGATATAGTGCTCGTTAATTTATTAATTTAGTGATAAATTAATTAACTTCTTTAATTATGAGACTAGTACCGCTCGACCTTTTTACTATATCGGACATAAGTCCACCAGCTGGGTTTAGTATAATAAATATAACGAGCTCATCTCGGGAGCACCATCACCCCGGACACACCAGTACATGGTTTCCTTTCGACAAGCAACAGCACACCAAGCAACTAAACACGTGCACCCAACCTGCAGAGACTATTGGCCACAATTGACCTCACCCATTGGTATATCAAAGTACACTATGTATAATCCTCATGTCCGCTCAAGTCTAGGCATTAAGAGATAAAATACTAAGAACAATTTGTCTATTAAATCAGTACAAGAAAAATCATTCTAAATGGTCAAGTTCAATACGCTCCGGGCATTTCTATATGATTCAATCAGTTTAGACAAACCAATTATCCGAATCACATAATAACCTAAACCGACAGTTTGTCCAAAACTGTCTCGGTTACGAACCTCATTTATATATTATGTCTTTTAACCAATGATGATATCTACTGTATCACACAAGACACCTCATCATCTAACTACATAATATAAACGGAAAAATAATGCACAACAAAATATAACCAAAACATAAATCAGTATATTAACTGCGAAAATGTACAATACAAGCATAGCTTATGTATTCAACTCCAACAGTTGCTACCC
Source organism: Knoxia roxburghii (assembly GCA_030378225.1). Lineage (NCBI taxonomy): Eukaryota > Viridiplantae > Streptophyta > Magnoliopsida > Gentianales > Rubiaceae > Knoxia > Knoxia roxburghii. The sequence continues at coordinate 39,538,358 of CM059422.1, read as the reverse complement.
GAGCAATCTAGTTGTCGTTGAGCCGATAGAACCTCTACGGCTTTAGCCACTCCTTCGCACCAGATTTACTCACCCTATCACCCCCACTGTCGGGTTTTGGTCTAAGTGGTGAAAGGATAATTTTGCGGTGGTGAGGGCAGTCAAAATGAGGTCGGAGAGGGACGAATCCAACGGCGGGAGGCGGCATGAGATGCTGGCCGGAGAGAGAGAAGGGAAAGGGGAAAGGGGAGCTAGTAGATAATTTACCCTAAAAGACATTTATATTAATGACAAGATAGATATTTTACACGATTCTAAACCCATCCTCTTAACCAACCCAACATTTTATATGATACTAATACCTAAACTCACATTGTAAACCAAAGAATCTCATTGGATTCACAAAATCCATATTCATTCTCACTTCAATCATACTCATTCCAATTCCGATTTTAGTCAATTCAACCAAGTGGGCCTTAGTCTAAATAACGAGATGGGTTACTAGTCGGTTCCTTTATCTGAGTCGATGTGACTTTTGGTAGGTAACTTGTGTTCCAATGGAAGACCTAGCCCTATGGACTTGGGCAAAGTTTTGTGGCATGATGGTGGAGGTTTTCGTGTCAAATTTGTAGACGTAACATGGCCTACCTGACCCATACCACATGTAATTCTAAACACATTGGCTATTTTTTAACATACACAATAGTATGAACAGATTAAAAAAAAAAAAAAAAAAAAAAAAAAACAACAACAACAACAACAACAACAACATTTGAAATAAAGGAGTTAGATATTTACCTACACAACCATGAGGATCAGGTAGATATGGACTTCCAGTATATCCCTCCTTGCATCTGCAGCGATAACCTAGGCCTCCCTCGGGTTGGTAACAAATACTGTGATCTCCTGTGCAAGCAAAAGTGGTTTTGTTTTTTTGAGCCTCTTCGCATGTCTCATTTGCAATCACCCAATCCACCACAACAGGAAAACTTGAATTCGTGTCAAAATTGGTAAAATTGTCTGCAGAAAAATTGAATGCTTTGTCTTCAACAACGAAAGCATAGGTACAAGGTCCCGCACCCTCCAAACTATGGTTGTAGAAGCTTGTCATTGTGATAATAATTTCATAAGCTGCAAGAGGTATAGCTGTTTGGCAACATCCAATACCAGAACAAGAATCAACAACATAAGATGAAGAACAAACCGAAGAACATCCAGTGCGGTATAAACTGCTACTAGTTCCTATACGTGGTGGAACTACTCCTTCAACAGTAGCAGAAGTATCACAACCAATTGCAGTCAACTTATTGACTGTTGTGTTGAAAACAAAGGGCATTTGTAGCAGGGTCGATGGCCAAAAGTACTTGGGACGTACTGTAGGATCATCATAGCAATCATACCCAACGGACTGCAAAATGCGCAATTGCCCTTCTAGAGATATATCTGTGACATTGCGACGACTGAGAGGCCAAAATGGTTTGGGAGGGTGAAGATTATTTGGAGAGAGGGAGCAGTTGACGAAGAATGTTTTGTCGCGATAACAACCCTCTCTGGTACCAAATGGAAAGGGAATTCTAACATTTCCACACTGATCGTCGCAGCCGGGTTTTGCAATCGGAAAATCTGATGAAGCGGTAGTGAAAGATGCATTAGTGAAGAAAACCGCCACCAGCAGCCGCAGCAGCAGCAAGATTCGCGGTGGCATAAGATGGGATTGAAAGCCATGGAGGACACTTTGTTTTCCAAGAATGTTTCTCATTTGTTAACATCGAATACTCTTAAGTTATCAAATTTTTGCCATGGATGTGTTGGCAACTCCTTTTTGTAGAGTGATCTTGTGGCAAACTCATCAAGCCAAGTCAACAAGGCTGATTTTTTCTGTTTTTCTTTATTTTTTATTTTTTATTTTGTGTGGCTGGCGGAAGTCGGTTCCAGATACTAAGTCGTGTGTTGTGGGCGGGAGTAGATTCCACACGAGTCGTAATAATTATTCTTAATTATATCATGAATTTTTATTTAGAATTATTTTAATTTTAAACATATTTTTTATTCTACTACTTTGTATTAGTTTTGAGATTCTAATTACTATTAAAATGATTTTAATGTTGATTTTGAATTATCATTAAAATTAGTCTAGTGATGATTAAAATTAGTTTGAGATTATTTGTGATTGAAACATTTAATTTTTCTATAAAATATAATTTCTTTCTTCTCTTCGTAGCTCTGCATTCTATTGGTCTAATCATATAAATATATATTTTTTATTTTCCCTAATAAATGGTATCAAAATCAAAAAAATTGAATTTGGTGAGTTCTTATTTTACTTTTCTGCAGGATCGATGGAGGTAAAAAGATGAGTAAAAATTTCCGTCGGCATTGAGCAAGGTGCAGTGCAGCGTAGGAGTCAAAATTAAATTGATTTTGGCTTGTGGAAACTTAGCACAGTACGTGGCAGCACACAAAGATTGAAAAAAAAAAAAAAAAAAAAAAAAGGAGCTAAAGCTAAAGCTTGAAGCTTGAAGCTTGTCTTGTGGCCCGTTTTGCAAGATTGAAAAGAAAGCTTAAGCTTCCCGTTTGTTTTCCTTTTATTTTTGGGGTTCGAAGGAAAAATTTTGTTTTGGTTTGCGTTAAAATTTTCTTCCCTTTAAAAAGAATTGTTTATTTAATATACCAAATATTTTTGGGAGGAAGAAAAAAAAAAATTATGACTTTGTTTTGTTTGCTGATGAGAAGGCTAATTATAGTAAATTCACTATGTAGAAGATTAAGATGTGGATTTTCCTGGTTCAAACCGGATATGTTTCAGATTTAGATGGGATGAAAAGACTGTTAGAAAAATTAAAGGAATATCACACAACTAATATTTTCGACTTTTAAGCTTTTCTGATGAAATGTTGTGTGAGGTAGTAGACGAATGTTGGATTTAGGAGCTTCCATTAATGTTATGTCTCTATCTCTGTTCAATAAATTGAAAATTGGGGCTCTTAAAAATACAAATGTCATAGTTCATTTAGCTAATAGGTCAATGATTTATCCTGAAGGGGTAGTTGAGGATGTCTTGGTTAAATGTGATAAATTAATTTTTTCTGCTGATTTCTACAACCTTGACATGAATGATGAGCATGTGACTAATGCTGATATTCTTTTGTTGGGTAGATCATTTATGAAAACGGCTAAAACAAAGATTGATGGTGATGCTGGTGTTTTTACTTTTGAGTTTGATGGTGAAAAATTCCAATTCAATATGTATGAGGCTATGAAGTATCCACAAGACTCTAAGTACTTTGTTAATGTTAGCCTAGTTGATTCTATTGTGTAAGAAGAAATTGAATTCAATTTGATGCTAGATGAGCTGAATTTTGTGTTACAGCATAGTTTGCAGGAAATAGATGCTCACAGAGACGTGAGTGAATATGTCATTGAGGCAATAATGGCATTTCATGCCAGTCCTAAAATGCCACCAAGGTTTGCTAACCAGTACTTAGGATTACCTGTTAGTTCTGAAAAAAATTACCTTCTGTGGTGCAGGCACCTAAGCTTGAGTTGAAGACATTGCCTAATCATCTCAAGTATGTCTACTTGGGAGAGTTGGAAACCTTGCCAGTGATAATCTCAAAGGATCTGACGAATTTGCAAGAGAAGAAGTTGTTGAGAGTGCTGAAGGAGTACAGAACACCAATAGGATGGACATTGGCCAATATTAAGGGAATTAGTCCCTCAATATGCATGCATCGAATATTGTTGGAGGCAGATTCAAAACCAGTCAGAGAAGCTCAGAGGAAATTGAATCCTGCTATGAAAGAGGTAGTTATGAAAGAAATTCTTAAGTTACTAGATGCAGGGATTATTTATGTCGTTCCAATTAGTAAATGGGTTAGCCCGGTAAATGTAGTGCCTAAGAAATCGGGTTTTCAGTTGGTTAAAAATGAGGCTAATGAGTGGTTCCTATGAGATTGCAGACAGGTTGGTGCATGTGCATTGATTTTCAAAAATTAAATGCAGCCACAAGGAAGGATCACTTCCCGCTTCCCTTCATTGATCAAATGTTTGAGCGTTTTGTTAATTGAATCTGAAAATTAAGGGTTGAAGAGAGTGTTTACACTCTTTCCTTGAAAATAAGGAAACATAAATAAATTAATGAACCTATCATTTTACAACTCACCACTTTCCAAGATAATGATAATGATTTCAATTTTCTTGAGAAATTGAACAGATTCAAAATTACCATCAATCCTCACAAAATGGAAAAAATAACCGGCATTCATCCCATATTTTTGGTTTGAAAACCCAAATAGCTGCTTTTAATTTTCCAAAAAAAAAACCCACGTCGCCTGAATATTTGGTCGGAAAATCGCCGCTACTTGAAGAAACCTTTTGCTTTCCCACGTTCGCCGAACATGTACTGAAGAGAAGAGGAACAGAGTATCCAAATATTTTGAAGAAGCAAAAGAAGTATTTTTTTTTTTTTTTTCCTGAGGAACCGATATTGAGAAACGGAAAGGGGGAGAAAATGAGAACAAAGAATGTTTCAAGTATTGGAGAAGAAAAACTACATGGAGGAGGTATGTTCTTGGTTCTTTCAATTTAAATTTGCTTAACGTTGCCTTGTATGATGGAAAACACTGATTTGGTTCATTATATTATTTTTGATGGGTAATGTTTATTATATTGTTTTTGTATGATGGTGTTGATGGTAAATGTAACCATGGTGATGGTAAATGTGACCATGCTCTGGTTCTGTATTTTATTTTTTCGATATTGTACCTTAAATGTAATTGAATGACCATCCCTGATGTTCTTTCTGTTCTCATTTTTTTCTCCAATGAACTGTAAGTGTGATGGTAAATCTAGCCTCATAATGGTAAATGTATTGTATTATCCAAAATATGGTATGTTTTTTATTCTTCAAATATGATGGTATATGTATTATATTATGATGTTTTTGATGTGTAATGTTTAGTATATTGTTTTTGTATGATGTTGTTGATGGTAAATGTAACCATGGTGATGGTAAATGTGACAATGCTTTGGTTTTGTATTTTATTTTTTCGATATTGTGCCGTAAATGTAATTGAATGACCATCCCTGATGTTCTTTAGGTTCTCATTTTTTTCCCAATGATCTGTACGTGTGATAGTAAATGTATTGTATTATCCATAATATGGTATGTTTTTTGATTCTTCAAATATGATGGTATATGTATTATATTATGATGTTTTTGATGGGTAATGTTTAGTATATTGTTTTTATATGATGTTGTTGATGGTAAATGTAACCATGGTGATGGTAAATGTGACCATACTTTGGTTCTGTATTTTATTTTTTCGATATTGTGCCGTAAATGTAATTGAATGACCTTCCTGATGTTCTTTCTGTTCTCATTTTTTTTCCCAATGATCTATAAGTGTGATGGTAAATGTAACCTCATGATGGTAAACGTATTGTATTATATTGTTTTTATATGATGTTGTTGATGGTAAATGTGTTTTCATTCAAGTATGAAGTAAAAATCCAATATGATGTAATGATTTAAGTAAAATTATCTTCATTCAAAACTCTTTACGTACAGGCAAAAGGAAGAAAGATACAAGGTGATGATTGATGCAGTGAAGGAAACAGATATACTGTTAACATTTAGGCTCAAATACGTATATGACTTGATTACGTCGCCATGTAACAGGGCAAGGAGGGAAGTGATGAAAAAAATTACAGCTTTTTATTCGAAGTAACATATTGAATTGATGGAATATTAACTGTTTTTTTGATGGAATATTAATTTTTTTTTATGGAATATTAACTGTTTTTTTATGGAATATTAACTTTTTTTTTATGGAATATATTATCTTATTTAATGTAAAACTTAGAATTGCGTTTGCTATAAGTTTTGTATCTTGTTATATATGATATAAATGAGATTTTTATAATAAGCATCAGGAGTCAACGAGTAACTTATATACGATGAATAAAGTTGGGTTTGAAAGTTTGATTAACAATTGTTTGGACTCTTGGGAAATATTTAACTGCTCATTACGTGAAATTGATGCAGCTTTAGTCCACCTATTCAATATGTAAACAGCAGGAATTCTCTGCAACAATATGGTATTACATAAGTATAAAATAATTTTCATTGAAAATGAGAGAAAAAAGTAAAAAGCATCGGATTATAACTTGTATAATACATTTTGCATCACCATTTGTACGATATTATATCAATTCAATCAATTCCATCAATGTGACGATTGATTACATCAATTCCATCAATTACATCACCATTTGTACGATATTCCATCAATTCCATCAATGTGATGATTGTGACGATTGATTACCATCAATTACATCACCATTTGTAAGATATTCCATCAATTCCATCAAAAAGAAATGAAAAAGAAAAAAATGAACATTTTTTGGAGCACCAAAAATACATACGGTTTTATCCCTTCTTCAATGTAAACTTCTACAGGAAAAAAAGGCATCCCAAAACATCATCTTCTTAGAAAATTATGAGGAAAACGTGGGTATTTTGGATGAAATCTAACCCAAAGGGAAAAATAAATAAAAATCTAAGAGCATGATAAAAATCTTGAGAATCTACTTGTTATGGAGAGGATTTGGCAACTCACGACTTTTCGTTTACTCTGTTGAAAGGTAGCATTTTGATGGGAGGAAGAGACACTACTAGGCATAGAAGTAGAAGTAGGAGTAGTACTGTTGAGGTCAGACATGATTTCTTAATGTACTCTTGGAAGATTTCGGTTTGATTAACGTTAGATTTCACCGTCCGATGATGACTTGGCACTCTGCTTTTCGGGAATACCCGAATGACCTCGATCTATTTTCACTAAAAACCCATATGTGCTGAACCGAAATGATGATGACAGAACCACCGGAGAAGAAGAGGATGACGAAGGCAATGACGACGGAGGGATTTGTAGAACCACCAGTGAGGGATTTGAAACAAAGAAATGAAGGAGAAGATGAAGCCCTATAATGATTGGGGGAGATGCAGAAATGGGGAGACAGACAGAAAAAGCTAGGGTTTCATGTATGCAACATTAATTAATGGACCAATTTTCCAAAAAAAAAAAAATCATTGAAGAGGGAAGAGTAATAATGACAGTCGGCTAAGGGTTTTACAGTTTTCCTTTGGGCGCGTGAGGGAGTTTTGTAAGGGAAAAGTGGAGAACATCTCTTAAATGTTGTTTTTGTTTAGAAAAACTACTAACAGTGCAATGATATTGGTACTACTAGTGGTACTATATAATTTGCCGCATTTGGTAGGTAAGGATTTCTTTTGCTTCTTAGATGGGTACTCTGGTTACTACTAAATAGCGGTAGCTTTTGAGGACCAGGATAAGAATACCTTTACCTATCCATTTAGTACATTTGTATATCGTCGCATGCCTTTTTGTTTGTGCAATGCTCCAGGAACTTTTCAAAGATGCATGATGAGTATATTTTCAGATATTTTAGAAAATTGCATTATTCTATGTGCAACTTTTGTGCAAGATTTTATAATTTTGAAATTTATTTTTTAAAACTTTATTTAGAATGTATTTTTTTTTATAAACAACTGTGCAATTTTTTGTGCACAATTTTATAAGTTTTAATTTTTTTAAAAAAATGTTTTTTAGACTATGACTTTAAAAAAAAAAAAAAAAGTTGTGCAATTTTTGTGCATTATTCTATGTGAAACTTTGGGCCATTTATATGTTGTAAAATTCAATTCTAGTCCTAATAGTTTTTTAATATATTTTTTAATTTTAATAGGTCTCAACCACAACTGTTTACTTTTAGTACAGCAACTAACCTGACGCGATTTGTTTATATGTTGTAGCAACCTTGTTTTCAAGGGATCTTTCAAGTTTGTGAGCATTTTGGTGACCTCACAAGGCTTGTTTGTTGGTGAATTTTTTGGGGCAAAATTTGCAAAAGAATAGATTTGCATCTTATTGCATCGGGAGAGATGGCATGGGGGTGTTAATTTTTAGTGTTTAGTTTAGTTTATATCATCTCTTGGAATGGTTTTTTATTTTTGGTTTATTAATGTTATTTTTTATATAAATTTTATTTTAGTTTATATAAATTTTTTATTTAGTTAATATAAATGTGGAATCTGCACTAATATAAACTCAAAATTATATCACATAAAATATGAATTTATATTAATCTATACTTTTTGGGACTCAATACACCACAAAGGTGATTCATACAAAGCACAACGTTTCTATTCATCTTGTCTTTGTTGAAACAGGAAAAACTTACATGAGTAAGAGCCACACCAAGAATATCACGGTCTTGTACTGGAGTCCGTTTACGGTGGTACTATAGGAGTAGGATGAATTTTACTCCTACTTGCTACAGTAAGCGCGCGCGCTACAGTAGCGCTACAGTGACGCGCTATAGTTTCGCGCTACAGTAACGCGCTACAGTTTTTTTTTTTTTTTTGACGCACAAACTTTTAAAAAAAATTACCTTTTTTATAAAAAATTCTTTTTAAAAAAAAAAATACTTTTTTTAACAAGGGAAATCAAATCAGGATTATATAGACATCAGATGAGAGAATACAAGAGATCAGATCAACAGACTATAGATATCAGATCAAGAATATAAAAGAAATCATACAGTAGAACTAAAATATAATTAACAAGAGAGATCAGATCAGGATTATATAGACATCAGATCAGCGAATACTTGACATCAGATCAACAGACTATAGATATCAGATCAAGAATATAAAAGAAATCATACAGTAGAACTAAAACATACTTAAAAAGGGAGATCAGATCAACAGACTATAGACATCAGATCAGTGTATACTTGACATCAGATCAACAGACTATAGACATCAGATCAAGATTTTAAAAGAAATCACACAGCAGAACTAAAACATACTTAACAAAGGAGATCAGATCAGGATTATATAGACATCAGATCAACTCATACTTGACATCAGATCAACAGACTATAGACATCAGATCAAGATTTTAAAAGAAATCACACAGCAGAACTAAAACATACTTAACAAAGGAGATCAGATCAGGATTATATAGACATCAGATCAACTCATAACTGACATCAGATCAGCAGACTATAGACATCAGATCAAGATTTTAAAAGAAATCATACAGTAGAACTAAAACATACTTAAAAAGGGAGATCAGATCAACAGACTATAGACATCAGATCAGCGTATACTTGACATCAGATCAACAGACTATAGACATCAGATCATGATTTTAAAAGAAATCACACAGCATAACTAAAACATACTTAACAAAGGAGATCAGATCAGGATTATATAGACATCAGATCAACTCATAACTGACATCAGATCAACAGACTATAGACATCAGATCAAGATTTTAAAAGAAATCATACAGTTGAACTAAAACATACTTAAAAAGGGAGATCAGATCAACAGACTATAGACATCAGATCAGCGTATACTTGACATCAGATCAACAGACTATAGACATCAGATCAAGATTTTAAAAGAAATCACACAACAGAACTAAAACGAAATTAACAAAGGAGATCAGATCAGGATTATATAGACATCAGATCAACTCATACTTAACATCAGATCAACAGACTATAGATATCAGATCAAAAATATAAAAGAAATCATACAGTAGAACTAAAATATACTTAACAAGGTAGATCAAATCATGATTATATAGACATCAGATCACAAAATAGCAGACATCAGATCAACAGAATTAGATATCAGATCAAAAATATAAAAGAAATCATATCATACAACAAAAACGTCCATAATATGTATCATAATAGCCAAAAATAACAAAAGAAACGAAGGTACTGTAGCGCGTTTACTGTAGCGCGCGGAACTGTAGCGCGTTACTGTAGCGCGCGCGGAACTGTAGCGCGCTACTGTAGCGGGGTAGGAGTAAAATTCATGATGGTCCTATAGGAGTAGGATATAAATTGCCCTTGTACTGCATCACTTGAGCAAAAGTTTTTTTAAAATATTAATTATATCATATAATTATAGAGTTTATATCATATAAAATATAGATTTATATCAACTCCATTCTTATATTTGAAACCAATCCACTATCTTTATCAAACACAAATTTATATTATACAAAAGTTTTTTAAAAAATATTTTATATTATATAAGTATTGAGTTTATATCACATAGATATAGATTTATATCAACTCCATTCGAATATTTGAAACCAATAAACTATTTCATCAAACACAAAATATTAGTACAAATATTTTTTTAAAATATTAATTACTAGATCGTGGGCTCGTGCATTGCACGAGCACCCATACTAACGATCAAACTATTTATAACACTAATAATAATTTAAATATTATTTTTATTTATTTTAATGCATAATATTCTATATAAATGTTAAATAAGTGTTATTGTTTATACAAATGATTTGTATTTAATTTTTTGGTAAATGATTATATTAATAATTTATTTGTCAGTATTATTATTATAGAATTTCTTATATAATGGAAATAATGTTAATGATATTTTAATTCAAATAGGAAATGTAAAAATTAATTCATAATAATTATTATAAATATTTGTTCAAAATTTTCACTTATGTTATATCACATGTTAATTTTTTATTGGTGGGTGATTAGAGTAAAACAATTGAGTATAAGTAAAAAAAAAAATAGGAAGAAAAATAAGTAAGACATAAAGAAAATAAATAGTTTGAGAAATTAACTTTAGATTTCTCCCTTATAAATTAGCAAGATGGGAAAATAAACACTCAAATAATAATAATGATTAGATAGATATGTATAAATATTGGTAATTTATATGGTGGTCCTATAGGACCACCATGAATTTTACTCCTACCTCGCTACAGTTCCGCGCGCGCTACAGAAACGCGCTACAGTTCCGCGCGCTACAGTAAACGCGCTACAGTACCTTCATTTCTTTTGTTATTTTTGGCTATTTTTTTATTTATTTTTTTTTGCCTTCCTCTTTGAGATTTTTTTCGTCCGTTTTTTTTCTAAACAATTCAGTATTTTTTTTAATGTTTTTGAATTTTATAAAAAAATTATTTTTAAATTATCATTTTATTTGTTTTATAATTAAATAATTTTAGATATTATGATACATATTATGGACGTTTTTGTTGTATGATATGATTTCTTTTATATTTTTGATCTGATATCTAAATTCTGTTGATCTGATGTCTGCTATTTTGTGATCTGATGTCTATATAATCATGATTTGATCTACCTTGTTAAGTATATTTTAGTTCTACTGTATGATTTCTTTTATATTTTTGATCTGATATCTATAGTCTGTTGATTTGATGTCTTGTATTCTCTGATCTGATGTCTATATAATCATGATTTGATCTACCTTGTTAAGTATATTTTAGTTCTACTGTATGATTTCTTTTATATTCTTGATCTGATATCTATAGTCTGTTGATCTGATGTTAAGCATGAGTTGATCTGATGTCTATATAATCCTGATCTGATCTCCTTTGTTAAGTATGTTTTAGTTCTGCTGTGTTAAGTATGTTTTAGTTCTGCTGTGTGATTTCTTTTAAAATCTTGATCTGATGTCTATAGTCTGTTGATCTGATGTCAATTATGAGTTGATCTGATGTCTATATAATCCTGATCTGATCTCCTTTGTTAAGTATGTTTTAGTTCTGCTGTGTGATTTCTTTTAAAATCTTGATCTGATGTCTATAGTCTGTTGATCTGATGTCAAGTATACGCTGATCTGATGTCTATAGTCTGTTGATCTGATCTCCCTTTTTAAGTATGTTTTAGTTCTACTGTATGATTTCTTTTAAAATCTTGATCTGATGTCTATAGTCTGTTGATCTGATGTCAAGTATGAGTTGATCTGATGTCTATATAATCCTGATCTGATCTCCTTTGTTAAGTATGTTTTAGTTCTGCTGTGTTAAGTATGTTTTAGTTCTGCTGTGTGATTTCTTTTAAAATCTTGATCTGATGTCTATAGTCTGTTTGATCTGATGTCAAGTATGAGTTGATCTGATGTCTATATAATCCTGATCTGATCTCCTTTGTTAAGTATGTTTTAGTTCTGCTGTGTGATTTCTTTTAAAATCTTGATCTGATGTCTATAGTCTGTTGATCTGATGTCAAGTATACACTGATCTGATGTCTATAGTCTGTTGATCTGATCTCCCTTTTTAAGTATGTTTTAGTTCTACTGTATGATTTCTTTTATATTCTTGATCTGATATCTATAGTCTGTCGATCTGATGTCAAGTATTCGCTGATCTGATGTCTATATAATCCTGATCTGATATCTCTTGTTAATTATATTTTAGTTCTACTGTATGATTTCTTTTATATTCTTGATCTGATATCTATAGTCTGTTGATCTGATCTCTTGTATTCTCTCATCTGATGTATATATAATCCTGATCTGATTTTCCTTGTTAAAAAAGTATTTTTTTTAAAAAAAAAAGAATTTTTTTTAAAAAGGTATTTTTTTTTTAAAGTTTGTGCGTCAAAAAAAAAAAAAAACTGTAGCGCGAAACTATAGCGCGTCACTGTAGCGCTACTGTAGTAGGAGTAAAATTCATCCTACTCCTATAGTACCACCGTAAACGGACTCATAAATATTAGGGTAAAAAATTATTATTTTTCACCCATATTTTTTATCAAATAAATATATTTGGTAGCGTATTTGAAAAAATGGTGAAAAATATATATATTCCTCGTAATAAAATACAAAATGGATAGTAAATTAGTAAAAGAAATAATAGTATGTAAAATATTAGAATAAAAAACTTTAGTAGAATAATAGTTTGGTAAAAAATATAATAATATCAGGGTGATAATAATTTTTTTTTTGTATGTTAATAGATAGATAGATTAATAGATATGTTCAAAGTTATATTTATCATAAATATTTATTTTTTCTTATTTATCTTTATATAAATTTTAATTTTATTTAATGTAATTCTAATTAGTCTTATCTCTTCGAATCTTATCATCTCATCTCATTATTTAAATTATTTAAAAGATTAATTTTAAATTGCCATAAACATAATTAGTAGTTAATATTTTAAAATTTTAAACGAGATTGATGATAGTTTTAGTAATTGATAAGTAAAATTCAAATTTATTGATTGATTAAAAGTGTAGTTTTTTTTATCTTATAGATAAATACATTAAATTAGATAATAATTATTTTTGTTTAAAATTTTAATAAATGTGAAATTTATTATAAATGTGAATATATAAATCATTTTATCAGAAAATTTAGAAAGATGAAGGCACTCAAACCTTGCCTTATATTTTTGTGTATATTGATATGATTATTCTCCGTGATTGCTTCTTCATATACTGATATGATATGAATCTATGTATATGTTTTCTTGTGGAAGACATGAAAATTTTTTAAACGCAAAATCACAAAAACATGGTAATGATTATTTATCATGATAACGTATATAATCATATCATATATATATAACAATAAAATATAAATTAAAAAGAATTTAAAGAAAATAAATACACATTGAAGATTTGGGATTATCAAATAAATTTTTATATCCTATAAAGACAGACAATATATATCATATTGAGTGACAATAGAGAGAATTAATGCAAATTTATTATATTATTAAAACTATAAGAGATTAATAGTACCTTTGAAGAATATGGAGAGAGATGGTGAAAAATTATGGAAGCCATGTAGATTTTGGTTAAAGGTTTCGTCTCTGTGTGGTGTGGGTGTGAAAATGGATGTTTTATTTTATAATAAGAGTTCAAGAAAATGATATAATTATATTTTTATAATTTGAATTGATCGATGATTAAATTAGATGATAAAGTTAATAATAGTAATTGATAAGTTAAATTGCATTTATTGATAGATTGAAGAATAAAAGAATGTGCATGAAATCATGTTTTATTTAATAATACGTAGCATGTTAGCAAATTTATGCTGACTCATCGGTTGGGGCCTTGTTGTTCAAGGAGCGTTTTCAAGATATCGTGCCTTAGTAGAATAAATGATATCATATAAATATAGAGTTTATATCACATAGGAATGGATTTATATCAACTCCATTGAATCATGGCTCGAATCAATCAAATTTTATTGTGTAAAATTACAAGCGTTGTTGTTGATTTCTGACTACTATGTTAATATCAGCAATGATTTTAATAACTTCTGGTGTTATGAATATGTGGTTTCAATTTATATCATTTAAAAGTTGGGTTTATATAATGTAAAACATGATTTATATCAATAACATGATTTAATACCTTAAGTTAATATATTAACAAATAAAATAACACTTGATTGTGTTTTTATATTTATAAAATATTAATTACACTGGTTAGTGTTTTAATTGAAATTTTATTATAACACTTATTTCTAGTGTTATGATAGGATTTTATTTGATGATACATTAAAATAGTTATAACAACCTTACTCATTGGAGTGTTTTAGTAAATATAAATAAGTTAACATTTGATGTGATTGTAGATATTAATAGATATATTTATAATTTAGTGTTATGAAATGTGTGTGGTAAAACTCAAAATTCTAATAGTGAAAGTTAATCTTTTTCCTAACAAATGCAAACAAACGCAGCCTATACATTACAATCCTATCGAGAAGGGCATTTGGCATTTGCTTGAAGAGAATATATTAGCTTAAAGAAAATGGGGAAGAAGAAAAGTGGCAGCATGAATTAGGAATTGATATGTCATATATCCAATATCAAGGGATCACTAAGTCTAACTTTCAAGTCCATAAATTTAATAAAAATAGAGTTAATTTAACGAGTTTGAAAAAGTGAGTAATTTAGTTATAATTAGGGCAGTTGTTATACGGTAAGGTTCTGATTATATTATAATAAATCTTTTGATAAATGACAATTATAAAAGTGAATTTAAATCGTATATAAAAAGTATTAGAATACAATATTAATTAGTAATTTTAAAACTATAATATAATTGGTATAATTAGGGCCTTTGCGGTGAATAAGTGGAAGGTTTTTTTTTTTTTTTTTAATCCATGGGTGGAATATTGTATCTCCCCTTTTAGTGTATGAATTTCTTATTTGTATACAACCTTTAATTATTTTTTATCGGAAGTCCGACCGTTGAGAATAGTGGAGCAAAAAGAATTCCTCCGGATCTTTCTTTTCTTCAGGATTTTGTTGAGTATCCGTTATATTAGGATCGGTCATTTTCGTATTAAGATCGATCGTTTCCGTATTAAGATAATGTGAATCGAATTCAAAATTTATTGTTTTAAATGGAGAGTTTAAATTATAAATACCTAAACGTCGGTTGACTGAGTAAACGCCAGGCTGCTTATTAAGCATAGGCAAGTGGAAGTTTTGGAAGCCAAGTCTTAAAAGCACAATACTTACTCATATTAATTGTGGGGCTTCATATGTCCAAATCAATTTTGTGGACCACTTCAAATATAATTCTAGTCTGATAAATAGCTGGGAAAAACTCTATGTACATTAAATGCATCAATTATCATATACCAAAAAAAAAAAAAGTTAATTTAGAGGGAAAATTGCTTCAAAAAGAAAAAGAAAATTTAGAGGGAAAATATATATAATATAAGAGGGTTAAATAATAATAAAATATATTAATTTTACTTATCTAATATACTAAATTTATAGATCAACCTATATATGCTAAAATTCTATTACTATTTCAATTTAGATCATTATTTTAATTTTTTAATCAGATTATTATTTTAATTGAACAATAAATTTAATATTTTGAAACCAAAATTTATTATTTCGGATATGTAAAGAGAACCTTTAAATTTAAAAATAATGTTAATAAAAAAAAAAAAAAACAAATCTTACCATATACTTGCTTGCTCTCTCCTAAGCTGGTGTAGTTTTAGAAATGCTAACCACAGTCTCTCTCCCCATGGGGAATATCGATGTGTTTCTTACTCATCTCTTCTCTGCCTTCAATTTTGTTCTTCTCTAATTTTTATTTTATCTACATAAATTATTACATTTTTTCTTAGTATTTAACTCCTATCTAAAATTTTAACGCTTGTCTGATTTTATTTTAAATTAATTTGAATTAACTTCAAACTTGTAAATCTACTCAAATTTTATTTTGTAATTATATTTTTCTATTATATTATTGTAATATTAATTTTTAGTTTAAAAACTGATTATAATTTATTACGAAACTATCTAATTTTAACATGTATACCATACATAATACGTATGGTAATCAAGTTGTTATTAATACAAACTGAACATCATTATACCTTTCCTTTGTACTGGTTAGTATAATTGTTAATGGCCCTTAATATTTGTAGTTCAAAATTGCTATTTGTAATTTAAAAAAAGTATAAATTTCTACATTTGTCCTTCATCTTAAAACTTATAAAATTTCTAACACTTCAAAAACACCTCAAAACATTCGGGACAGCATGAAACAACCTTACAACGATCGTAGAACTACGTTGAGAAGAATCATTAGTTCAAGATTCTCGCAAAAATAGTAAGTTTTTGATATGTTTTCGTTACTTTCAATTAGTTTCTGATTTCCATGATATACACGTCCATTTGTGCACATTATACAATGGTACGAATATCCAAAATGGGCGAGATCGTCCATTGTAGACACGCCCAAAATGGGTGTGGTTGATGGGATTGAAATTCATAATTATATTTCGTGTAAATTTAGGGTGATTGAAATGCATTGCGGAGTTTAATAGGCTGTTTTTGGCACTTGTAGGGAAAAGATTTTGCTTGGAATAAAATGAACTATTTTGGATGATTCTTAAAAAGATTGGAAGCTGAGAAGAAATGAATTCATTTGGGATGGATTATGGAAGTTAAGGAGGAAGAGAACAAGATGTTTTGGGCTTTATATTAAGACCCATAATTATGTGCTGTTAAAAAGGAGATTTCCTAATTAATTAGAATTGGGTTTTAGATATTTGATTTGGGTTAATTTGGTAGTAATTGGGCCGCAGGTTTAGTGGAAAAGCTATAAGCTTCATTAGGTATTTTTGGGTGACAGATTTCTGGACACGTTTTCGGCCACTGGAGGGTACTCACTTTTCGGGCAACATTTTTGGAGGCACATCAGCTTAGCTTTGGCGCAGGGTCGTGCTGTTTCCTAACACTAGTTTTGAATTATGCAGTATAATTTTTATATAGTTTTTAGTATTTCAATTATGAGTAACTAATTCTGTAGTCTAGTCAAATGAATTAAACCCCTCGATGTTGATTAAATTGTGAGATCGAATTATTTTTAAAATTAATTAAGTCATGATTATTTATTTATTCTTTTGCGGATTATTTGACACTGTTTTAGTCGCTGATAGCATTTAAATTTTCTTAGGTAGTCCAATCAACTTGAATATACGAGGTTCGGTATTCCTAAGAGTTTCAATACAACTAATCACGTGATACGTAATTTAGTGTTTTGAAGAGAATAAATAATCGAATTACAATTAATCAATGTTTGTTTAATTGTTATTTGAATTGAGTCCTTGACTATTATGATCTAGGTTCTAGGAGGTTCTAAAATTGATCATTGATTATAGATGCAATTAAGGAGGTTCCTTGATTGCTGGCTTTAATTAATAGGACTGAGTTGTTAAGAGGTTCCAACAATGAAAACCAGTATAACCACAATTTAATTGATAAATTCTTGCATCGAAGATCAATTGGTAGCATTGAGGTGGAACAATTCTTTTGACTAGAGTTTTCCCAAATTTGATTTCATAAATCTTTTGATTTCTTTTCACTTGTATTAATTGAATTTTAATTATTAGTCTTAATTCAAAAACCCCCCATTTTTTGGTTACGTACTTTTAACTAGATTGATTTCACTTCAGTGTTTCCTGTGGAGACGATCCTACTCGTACTGTACTACTTTAAAATCTTAAAGAGTGGGTTTTATTTTTGATTGGTTTGACAACCCATCAAATTTTGGTGCCGTTTCCGGGGAGCATGGTGTAGTGTTTTAATTTTAGTTATAAGTTGGGTTTTTTTTTTTTTTTTTCTTTTTATGGTTCGCTCTTCTCGTGCAGACAAATTAGTTTTTGATCTACAGATAGAGAAAACTGCAAAGAGGAACAAGAAAGAGAAAGAAACAAAGAGACCAACTGACTGAGTCAACATTTGTGTCTCAAACGGTTGATAAAGATGAAGAAATCGAGATCCCCGAAGAGGAAGAAGATCTGATTGAAGAATTCATGGCAAGCAGGACTTTAAGGGAGTTGGCAACTCCCAACGTTAACCAACAGTCTTTTTGCATTGCTTTCCTTGACGGCACTCATATATTTGAGTTAACATCTAGTACAATACACTTACTGCCTAAATTTCGTGGTTTTACAGGCAAGGACCCCCACAAGCATTTGATGGAGTTCCACATTGTGTGTTCAACAGTAAGCTACCAAGGTGTCACTGAAGAGCAGGTCAAGCTCCGGGCTTTCCCTTTCTCCTTAGAAGATAAAGCGAAGCATTGGCTCTTTGGGTTACCAGCTGGCTCAATCACTACATGGAATGAGCTCAAGAAATTGTTTTTGGAAAAAATTTTCCCAGCTGGCTCAATCACTAGTGTTTTGAGACGTGGTGCTAGTTGTTCTGAGACGTGGTAGACTGTCTTTGTGAAAAAATCAGTTTAAATTCACACGCATGGTACAAGGTATAATTTCTGCAAAAAACTATTTCTAAGAGTTGTATGGCCATTTTATTTGTTTTATCTTATTACAACACCTACTTACAAGATCATGAACATTTCTAAGAGTTATATGGTCATTTTAATTGTTTTATCTTATTATAACTCTTAGATATGAGATCATGATCATTTCTAAGAATTGTATAGTCGTTTTTTTGTTTTATCTTATCAAAACCCTTAGATAAGAGATTATGAACATTTCGGTCCACCTCAGACATTTTGGATGTGGTGCTAGTTGTTCTGAGACTAGTTGAGTTGTTTTGTGAAAAAATCAGTTTAAATTCACATGTCTTGGTATAGACGTTTTTGGACGTGGTGCTAGTTATTCTGAGACGTGGTAGACTGTCTTTATAAAAAAAAATTAGTTTAAATTCAGATGAATGGATGTAAACGTTTTTGGACGTGGTGCTAGTTGTTCTGAGACGAGTTGAGATGTTTTGTGAAAAAATCAGTTTAAATTCACATGTCTGGATGTAGACGTTTTTGGATGTGGTGCTACTGTTTTGAGACGTGGTGCTAGTTGTTCTGAGACGTGATAGACTGTCTTTGTGAAAAAAATCAGTTTAAATTCACATGAATGGGCGTAGAAGTTTTTGGACGTGGTGCTAGTTATTCTGAGACGAGTTGAGATGTTTTGTAAAAAAATCAATTTAAATTCACATGTCTGGATGTAGACATTTTTGGACGTGGTTCTAGTGTTTTGAGACGTGATGCTGGTTGTTTTGAGATGTGATAGACTTTCTTTGTGAAAAAAATCAGTTTAAATGTACATGAATGGATGTAGATGTTTTTGGACGTGGTGCTAGTTGTTCTGAGACTAGTTGAGATGTTTTGTGAAAAAATCAGTTTAAATTCAAATGTCTGGATGTAGACGTTTTTGGACGTGGTTCTAGTGTTTTGAGACGTGGTGCTAGTTGTTCTAAGACATGGTAGACTGTCTTTGTGAAAAAAATCAGTTTAAATATATTATTATATATTAGGTTCGATAGGCTTGCGAGCTTACCGAACCTGTTTTTGGTCTGCTCAATACTCGGCTCGTCAGTGAGACGAGCCAACTCGAGCTCAGTTAAGCCGAACTCGAACCAAACTTTGACCCAGCTCGCGAGCAGCTCGGTTCATTTACAGCCCTAATTCTATGTCAGTTTACAAATAGCTTTTTACAAAATAACGAATGTAAAAGCTCATCATATCATGGTTACTGAGATAAGATAACATCAAACAAAGGATCAAAACTATTTCTGAATAGCAACAGAGGTACAAAATTCAAGATAAATTTTATTAGTTATCGCTCCAATTTTTATCCTTTACCGTCTCAATTTGAACTAAAACATCCCCTACACCTCTCTCCCCCTCTTTAAAACAAAAGAATAATTTTTTCAAAATTAAAATAGTGATACTTAAAACTGAAGCGATAACTAGTAATACCCATCAAAGCTGCTGATGGACCCTTGATGGAATACCAAAGCTAATAATAGGCATCCAAGTGCCCAAGGATACAGGGTTCAAAGTTCTTTCAACAACATTACTATTAACAACATTATCTAATGTTCAAAAATAAAAAAGAAAAAATAAATAACAACATTATCTAATGTTTGTACAATATTAATACTAATAAACCAGTCTCTACATCAATATTTGAACCAAAATCATACAAGTTCTAAACATCAATATTTGAACCAAAATCATACAACTTCTAAACTCAAATCAAACGACTGGTTTACGAAGTAGGCATGCAAGTTGAAAACTCCTTCTCATTCTCGAATATAGACATGACCACGACACCAATAAAGATTTCCCTTGATGATTTGATAATGCCCTGTGCACTCTTAAGACGAACTACGAAATAATTGTTTTCTAGATTCATTAACTCGCAGCCCATCATGCAAGGCATAAGATTGACAACCGATTATATAAAACTGAGAAAGAAACTGCTTTCCCATTACCTTTACCACCACGGCATGCTTCCAGTCCTCCATTAGCTTTTTATGGAAGGGTTCTGAAAGCTTTAGTGCCGGCTTCGGGAGGCTGAGGTCCACTACAATTGTGTTTTCCTCCTCAACTCCTGGACCAGCACACTGCTATTCGCCTCTCCCTCAGACTCGATGTCGACATGGGCCTTGTTTCTATTCAGCGCTTCCCTGAAATAATTCCCGGAAGGAACTTCGAGATTGGCAGTTCCTGCTCCTTTGTTCTCGCCATAACCTTTTCCTCAGCTCCTGTACCAGCGCACTGCTGTTCGCCTCTCCCTCAGACTCGACGTCGACATGGGCCTTGTTTCTATTCAGCGCTTCCCTGAAACTCTTCCCCGAAGGAACTTCGGGATTGACAGTTCCTACTCCTTTATTCTCGCCATAACCTCTTCCTCCGTCCTTCTCCATTTCGAAAAATGGCCATCCATCCCCTTCACCAGAACCTCCCGCCGTAACGGAGGATTTTGGCCAGAGTTAATGTAACATTCCAGTCCCATAGATTGGCCTAAAAACTTTCAGGCTTCGTCCTCGCTAGCCCAAAATGGTTAGTAGCCTATGAGACTGGAAGTTATATACAAGTCATTCAAGCTGTAAACTAACGATGTGGGACGGGATGTTACAATCTCCCCCTCCTAAATTTGGATCTTTGCGTCCTCGCAAAACTCAACAAGCAAACACTTATGGCCCAGTCTTTCCCCGGAGTGGAACTCTAGAGGTGGCTCCCGTCACTTGTCTCATTGGGCTCAGCGGTGACATAGCACTTGTCCCTTTGGGCTCATAGGTAACGTAGCACTTAGCTCCCAAACCAGGGTCGGCTCTGATACCACTGTAACATCTCAATCCCATAGACTGGCCCAAAAACTTTCAGGTTTCGTCATCGCTAGCCCAAAATGGTTAACCCAAGTTATTAGTAGCCTATGAGACTGGAAGTTATATACAAGTCACTCAAGTTGTAAACTAACGATATGAGACGAGATGTTACAGTTAATGTCTGGCAGGTCATTCGCCAGCCCCGCATGGATTCCAATGTTAGTTTTGAATACAGAAAAGCTATGGTTTGTATCAAAAACTAATATCCACAGTTAACATATCATTTTGTTTCGGTATAAATTTGTTCCTTTATATCATAGAACTAGATAACGGGGTGTGGACAGACACAGTAGATACCGTTATTGGTTAAAGTATTGATATATAAAAAGTATGCTCGTAACCGAGATAGTCTGAACATACTATCGGTATAGGTTATTGTGTGGTTTGGAAATTAATTTATCTAAACTAGTTTAAATCACACGGATATGCCCGGGGCATATTGAGCACGACCAGTTTGGATAGAATTGACTTATACTGATCGGTGTAGTCAATTCGGTCCTAGTATTCCGTCTCTCAATCCCGAGATTGGGACGGGCGTGAGGGTTGGATATCGTATGCTTTCATTTGCCAAAGAGTGCGGTCGATTGAGACCCATACCTCGGTAGGTTGGGTATGCGGTGTTTAGCTTCTTACGTGCCGTTGCTAGTCGGAGGAATCCACGTACCGGTTCACCGGGTTGATGGTGCTCTCGAGATGAGCTCGTAAAGTCTATTATACTAAACCCGGCCGGTGAACTTTATGTTCGGTATAATAAAAGGACGAGTGGTACTAATCTCGAAAATCAAGAAGTCGGTGAATTAATTTGTCAGTAAATTGATAAACCGACGAGCGCTAGATCTTTAATGTGGGGAGATAGAATAAAATATAATGGCGCGATGTAAAGTCATTTTCGAGCGGTAGTTCCATAATTGGTCCGATAGTGGCATGACTAATTATGCATTTGACTAATCGACAAGGTGAATTAATTAATCCTAAAGGTTTAATTAATATTTAATCGACAAAGTGAATTAAAAAATTAATTCTATATGAATTAATTACTTCTAAGGGTTCGATTAAATTAAATTAACAAAGTGGGTTAAATAAATTAATTTAAATGGGTCGATTGGAGTTGATTAGTCGGGAAGACTAGCAGTCAACGAAAGTCAAATTAAAAGGCCTAACTCGAGAGCCCATTAGGTCTCCAAGAGAGCTCCTATAAATAGAAGACTTTTACCTTAAGAAATCATAAGTGTGGCTTGCAAGACAAGAAAATTGTCTTCTTGAGAAAGAAAGGGGTTAGAGAGAAAATCAAGAAAAGATTGAATCTTGGATTTTTTCTCAAAGTCACCCGGATCTTTTTTTTCTCCCAGATTATTCTCAACCCAAAAAGGTTTGGTCTTGGGCGGTGGGTTCTCAATTATTTTACCGAGGTTTCTTCATGGATTTCCAGCGATAATTATGCTGCTGTTTTTGTGGGTTTTTATTGGCTGAATTGTTGAGTCTTTGTCTGCTGATCCACGAACTCAGTTTGTGTTTTAGATCGCGAGCAAGACTCCATTTCGGTCCAGGTTTTTTGCTGCAGCAGTCGCTGGAAATTCTGGGCAATTCATCATTTTTCAAGCGGCAGTTCTGCCCAGTTTTGATCGGACCAGTTTTTGGGGTTATTTTATGAGAATTTCGACCAGCCCCTTTTGGTAGTTCTTGTGGGTTTTATAAGTAGACTTCGATAGATTATTGCCCACGCAATATTCGAAGTTTCTACGGAGATATCTTTTGGATTTCTATTGGAATCGCAACAAAGATTGGATTTTTTTCCTTTAGGCAAGGGACTTCGCTACAAAATATAGAATCTTTAAATTCCGCTTTTATTAAAGATTTAACTTTTTGTGTCCCGATTAATAAATTAAATAAGTATAAGCCTAGATCCGTTCATGGGTAAACTAATTTGAATCTAAGCTTGGTCGAAAGCTTCCGATTCTGGTATGCATTGCACGAAAGTAAGGTTTTCGATTTATCCCGGGCTTGTTCAGTTTTCCGTCATCCAACACCGAGCAATGAAAGGGTATTCGTGGTTCACCAACGACATTTTCCGAAAATCATAATCTTCATTAATTTTATTTATTTATTTTTTTTGGCTCCAGCCGTGTGTAATCATTCATTTCTCCCGAATGTTATTTTATTTTATTTTTTTTTCTTTTCTCCATGCATTCATTTCTGCGGGAAGCTTTTCTTTTTTATTTATTTATTTTATTGCTCTAGCCCTGTCGTGGACCCTTTCAAATTAAAAATTTTCTTTTGAAAAAATAAAGTATTTAAATTTTAATAGTTTTTCTGCACTTTTTTTTTTGTTTTTATGAAAAATATACTTTTATATGTTTTTTTAAAATAATATACTTTCATATGTTAAATGTTTCTTATTATATAATTTATTTTAAAATTCAAAAATTCAAAAGTGAGAAAAATTAAATAAATAAAACTATTATTTTGTTAAAAAATAATTAAAAATATTGTAAATAGATCAAGCGGATAGATCAGCCAATCCAAACTGATTCGCACGTATCCAAATGATTTTACATCCCATCTGATAAAAAATAAAAGGGAATAAAACGACTTCGATTATATCAGATTGGATCAGTGAATGGATCCACAGATGCTACTACATTCTCACTCACCATCGCTCACTGTACGTGGCAGCACACAAAGATTGAAAAAAAAAAAAAAGAAAACAAGGATCTTAAGCTAAAGCTCGAAGCTTGTCTTGTGGCACGTTTTGCAAGATTGAAAAGAAAGCTCAGACTTCCCGTTTGTTTTCCTTTTATTTTTGGGGTTCGAAGGAAAAATTTTGTTTTGGTTTGCGTTAAAATTTTCTTCCCTTTAAAAAGAATTGTGTATTTAATATACCAAATATTTTTGGGAGAAAGAAAAAAAAAATGATGACTTTGTTTTGTTTGTTGATGAGGAAGGCTAATTATGGTAAATTTGATATTGAAAAAGTTAATAAATCAAGTGATTTCACTTTGTAGAAGATTAAGATGCGGATTGTCCTGATTCAGCAGGGATATGTTGCAGATTTAGACGGGATGAAAAAATTATTTGAAAAATTGAATAAAGATCAGACAACTCGTATTTTGGAGCAGGTGTACAGCGCTATACTGTTGAGCTTTTCTGATGAAATGTTGTGTGAGGTAGCAAACAAAACAACAATTACGGGATTGTGTAAGAAATTTGAGAGCGGATTTAAAAAAATACTCACAAACCTGCTAGATCAGATGCAGCGTTTGTATACATTAAAGATGACAAAAAGTATGTGGGTAAAAGATCATGTTGACAATTTTAACGAAATTGTCTCGGACTTA
This sequence comes from Knoxia roxburghii, assembly GCA_030378225.1. Taxonomy (NCBI): domain Eukaryota; kingdom Viridiplantae; phylum Streptophyta; class Magnoliopsida; order Gentianales; family Rubiaceae; genus Knoxia; species Knoxia roxburghii. The sequence continues at coordinate 39,513,517 of CM059422.1, read as the reverse complement.
CAAGGTGCTGGTATTAAAATTGAAAATGATGATCCGACTATTATTGTCTCGTGATCTTTACCAAATTCGCATGAGAATTTTGTTGATAATATGTTGTATGTACGAGATAGTATCTCTGGTTATGTAAAAGATGTTAATCAGTCTAAATAATTAAAGAGAATGGTTTCTAGTTCTAACGAAGACAGTGTAAGAGTGGGTCTAGTTGTTAATAGAGGTAAAAACACGGAGAATGTGATTGAAAAGATAAGTAATGTTCCAAATCAAAGAGCAAAACTATAAAATGTTTTTTTTTTTTTTTTTTTAAAGAGAATGGACATTTAAGAAGGAACTCCCACAAGAAAAAGGGAAACAAGTATAAAGAATCAAATAGCAATTGTAATGTGGTTATAATTCAGGGTAGTTCTTACGGAGAAAACAATGATGTTTTGACTGTCAGTTGTTAGAGTTGGAAAAACCTAGGCCATAGACACTGATGCTTCCTATCAAACGAAGTTTTCGCTTGAGTTGTTTATTTCTTTTAAATATTGGACTGAGTGAAAGACGGTGATATAGTTAAGATTAAGATGTATGACGAGATAATCAGAAAATTGGATACTTGATATGTCATTGATCTACTCGTGAATTTGATTTCTTTGGGTACTCTGGATGAACAAGGGTATAGTTTCTCAAGTAGAGATAAACAATTGAAATTCTGAGAGGCTCTTGTAGTGTTGAAATGTAAACTAGACCATGTAATTTAGATTCTCACTAGTTCAATAACTAGAATAGTGGCAGTATCTAAATCTTTAAAGAATCAAAATGATCGTACTAAATTATGCCATCGCAGATTGGATCACATGAGTGAGAAACGACTTGAAATATTGAGAAACAAGGATTGTTGGATGGTGCAGAGACCGAAAAATTGAAATACTGTGAGGCTTCCGTCATGGGAAAGCAGCACAGTGACGCCCCTTTAGCCACGTCAATAATGAATTCGTCATCAATGGCATGACTTATATCCCCTGACCCTGTCAGGACATTTCCTATATGGCGATATAACTTAACGGAAATACTAGTTTCCAAAATTTTCTAAACAAGTAAACAAATTCAATCCCAAAATTAAACTCTATTCATGGAATTAATAGAATCAATCATCTAACTCTAAGGATCCCTCATAGTAAGATCCTTTTAAGATGAACTAATTACAAAATTCATCTTCGAATTCTAAAACCAAATGTTAATGATATATCACCATTCAAATCCCTCCTTAAACCATCACTTAATAATTGTTCAATGACTTTCCATATCAAATAATAAAACATAGAAAAACAAAACAACAAGACTCTTATTCACTATTCTCTAATTCTAAGTGTAATCCATCAACTATCCCTGGTACTCCAAAACCTAAGGGTAGGAGAAAAGGGACGACATGGTGAGCATGCACTGTGCAAGTCCAGTGAGCCTTCTTAAAGACTCTCCTTAGTATAAATATAAATATACAATATAAACATATTAGTAAGTAGCATGTTAGTAAGTAGTACAAGTAGCAAGGTAAAAGTAAGATATATATATATATATATATAACATATTTTCAAGGATACGGGTGTGAGTCCATACCAAGAATGGCCCCAACCCGATATGGCTGGATGGGCACGACTAGTACAGAATGTCATTTGGACAGATCTACTAGGAGATTAGCACATAACCGTCTAATAAAGATCAACACAAAGCTATACGGGAATCAAAGTAATAAATATTGATCTTTCTCCACTTGTACTAATCGATATGTATACATCACATCTGATCTAGGCACAATAACACGGAGGAGGTATACAACCTCTAGGTAGCTCATGAGTACAATGTAGGGCCAAATTAGATTAAGAGGACGACCATACCCGATGTCGGTTCGTTACACCTTAAGAGCTAAGATGGTTTCGAGCAATTTCTCCAATACCCTAGACAGACATCTGTGTATTAAAATAAGAGCAAGTAATGGAGTCATAGGTGACCGGTGCAACAATGTACATCCTGCATCTAAGAGTCTGACAAATATCAAGCAAGAGGTTTTTTAAGGTAAGCACCTGAGCTATACATATATATATATAATCACATAGTGACAAAATATGAAGTGATTTTGTACAAATATATATTTCATTGATTTATGATACAAGAGTATTTATAGTTACATGATTTCCTTTCTCAAGATGAAATCAAATTAGTTTCCTAATCTGGAGCAAACTAGAATTGGTAAACTACCATATTTATAATATAATCACAATACAATCACACAACCCCCCTCCCCCCGTGCCCTCTCAAGTTGGAGCATGAAGATCACAAATGCCCAACTTGCGAAGTAACCCATCAAACTGCACATGACCAAGTACCTTAGTGAAGATATCAGCTAACTGATTCTGAGTAGAAGCATGTTCCGATCAAAAACCAAAGAAAACCAACATCGATCAGAAACCGCAATCAGGAAGCCACATAGCGACTTCATGTAGAAGCTGTCATATCCACTTGACTGCATACTGAGCAAAGTTTGACTTCTTGAGGAATCAATCTCGAACACTTGGACCAAAATTTGCTTGGATTTTATTCCCAATACCGCAAGTTCCCTCTCTACATCTTTCATACACGGTCTGTCATCCCCTCGTACACTAATGCATCTTTTTGCTATCATAGCGACTTCATGTAGTTGTTCGATATTCTCATTGCATATTATGTTACTATCAAGAACTTGAGCTAAATGGTTTTCTTTGAGACAAGAAAGAAAGCCATTGGATAAGAATTTCTCAGCTTCTGGTTTATCAGATGCCAATACTTTTTTCCCAGTTATGAGCTCTATAACGACAATGCAAAAACTGTAAACATCACTCTTCTCAGTCAATAGGCCGGTTTGCATGTATTCAGGATCTAAATAACCAAGTGTGCCTTACACCATTGTGGCAACTTGATTATCATCCGTTGGAATAAATCTTGATATACCAAAATCAGACACTTTTGCAGTGTAGTTCTGATCATGAAGTATATTGGCAGACTTGATGTCCCTGTGGATGATTGGGTACGAAGCCACAGAGTGCAAATATGAGAGGACTCCAGTAACTTCTGATGCTATTCGTAACCGAATGTTCCAAGAAAGCATTGATGCTTTCAGTTTGTCGTGCAAATGCTAATAGAGTGTTCCATTGTCAATGAATTCATAGACGAGTAATGGCACTTCTGTCTCAAGACAACAGCCCAGAAGCTTCACAACTTTTCTACTGTTGATTTGTGAGAGCAACATTACTTCATTGATGAATTGCTCAACTTGGTGTTCATCAACTTCCCTGGACTTCTTGATTGCCACTATGGTTTTGTCCGTCAACTCTCCTTTGAAAACTGTCCCAAATCCTCCACGTCCAATGATTTGGCTTTCGTCAAAATCATCTGTGGCCTTTTGTAATTCTTCATGCGTGAAAAGTCTAGCACTGTAAGCGCCACCTGGTTGTGAACCACCAGTACTCATGAGTTTTTGTTGCAAAATGAATCCACCATTTTTCCTGATATACTCCTCTCTTAACTTCCTTTCCTTTCTTCGGACGAATTCAGTGTACAACAAAAAGGATAACAGTACTTCAACCGCTGCAGCTATGCTTAGGGAAACACCTGTAGCAAAAATTATCAAGAAAAACAGGATATAAAAATTGGGTTTGACTAGCGATCAAATTAGTTAATCTATTATCTTCTAAACTTTTCCGTTAAAAAGGACTAAAATTGTCAAAAGAAAATTTAAGTGGGACTAAAATTGGTGACTAAAACATATAAGAGGCCAAAACTAAAATAACTCATGTTATGAGGGACCAAAAATAGATTTAAGCCTTGTTTTTTTGGCACGAGGGCAGCACTCACGTTTTTGGCGACAGTCCTGGAGGATAACAAAGTTGGGACAGCAGACTTGGTTTTCTTCTCGATTGTCGTGCAACTCTTTTTTTTTTTGGGTACAAAGTGGGAGGCATAAGCCTAGATTAAGTTGCAGCTACATTTCTAGAATGAGTCCCATTCCTCAAATCAGCCATCAGTCATTGTTGGAAGCCATCAGGAGGTTCCTCCAACCATTGACATCTCATCGGTTGAGAACTTGCACGTTTCGCCAAATCGTCCGCCGCAGAGTTTGCTTCGCGGTAAATATAACTGATCCTTACTTCCCAAGTCCTCTCCAGTAGCCTGCTAATGCCTCTAACCAAATTAGTTCTGTCACCAACCTGCTCTTGAACATGTTGCAACAAGTGAACGGCTTCTATGTTGTCGAGCTCCAACAATAATTTCCTAATACCGTAATTCCATGCCAAATGAAGGTCATGAAATGCTCCCCACAGCTCGGCTTGGAGAACATTGCACATCCCAACATTGGCTAAGAACCCAGCAATCCATTCCCCACTGTTGTTTCTGAGCAGCCCTCCCGCAGCAGCCTCTCCTCGCAGCGATCTTGAAGCATCAACATTGAGTTTCGTCCATTCTACAGTCGGTGGTTGCCATCCAATAGTTCTTGGCTCACGAACAAGGCCTACGACACCCAATTTCTTGGATTGTTTCCTTGCTTCAAAGATCGCTAAAACCTTGAGTTGTATCTCTTTCCCCACTTGTGTTGTTGTTTTTTTTATTCCTTCAAAAATCCAATTGTTGCGCTCTTGCCAAAGTTTCCAAATTGTCACCCCAAAAAGCAGTGTCCATTCCTCCGTCACATAATCCTTCTGTTTCAAATTCAGTTGCAGCCATTCATGTGTTTCCAATGCCGCATTCCCCCTTACACGCACCGCTGGCCATAGTTCATTCCAGACCCCCTCTGCCCTATTACAATCCCTGAAGACATGAAGTACAGTTTCAGCTCCTACTCCGCAGAGTTCACAAGTTGGGCTGTTATGCATGTGGCGTAGGTACCTCTCCCAGTTCGTCATGAGCCGTTCCTTTGCTACCAACCAAAGTGTCTGCCTCATTCTTTGTGGTCCATTCCACGACCATATAGTCTTCCAGTTGCCGTGCAACTCTAGTACTAGTACTTTTCTTCTGTTTTTTTTTTTAATTTATGAAGCACAATATATATATTATTGTTAGAATTTCAATTATGAGTAGCTAATTCTCTAGTCTAGTCTAAAGAATTAAATTCCTTGATGTTGATTAAATTATGAGATCGAATTATTTTTAATATTAATTAATTCATGGTTATTTATTTATTCTGGTGATTTGTCTTGTGGATTATTTGGTACTGTTTGAGTCGTTGGTAGCATTCAAACTTTCCTAGGTAGTCTAATCAACTCGAATACACGAGGTTCGGTATTCCTAAGAGTTTCAATACAACTAATCACGTGGTACGTAGGTTAGCGTTTTAAAAAGAATAAATAATCAAATTCCAATTAATCAAGATTTTTTAATTGTTGTTTGAATTGGGTCCTTGACTATCATGATATAGGTTTTAGGATGTTCCAAAATTGGTCATTGATTATAGATATAATTAACGGAGGTTCCTTGATTGCTGGCTTTAATTAATATGACTGAGTTGTTAGGAGGTTACAACGATGAAAACCAGTATAACCATAATTTAATTGATAAATTCTTGCATCGATGATCAATTTTTCGTATCGAGGTGGAACAATTCCTTTGAATAGAGTTTTCCCAAATTTGATTTCATAAATCTTTTGATTTCTTTTTACTTGTTTTAATTGAATTTTAATTATTAGTCTTAATTCAAAAACTCTCCTTTTCGATTACGTACTTTTAACTAGATTGATTTCACTTCAGTGCTTCCTGTGGAGACGATCCTACTCTTACTTACTGTGCTACTTTAAAATCTTAGAAAGTAGGTTTTATTTAGGCTTAAATCCATTTTTGGTCCCTCATAACATGAGTTATTTCAGTTTTGGTCCTCCATATGTTTTAGTCACCAATTTTAGTCCCACTTAAATTTTTTTTACCAATTATGGTCCCTTTTAACGGAAAAGTTTAGAAGATAACGAATTATCTTATTTGATCGCTAGTTAAACCTATTTTTTTTTCAAAAATAATTTTTATCGTGATGTTTCAATTCATTTTATAACTCGATTCTTCATGGATGTTCAACTAATTTAGATCGACTCACAATTCAAAATTTTGGCCGAAACCCTAAATGGGTTGAACATTCATGAGGATCCAGATTATAAAATTGGTTGAAAACATCACGGTACAAATCAGTTTGAAGAAAAAAATTAGGTTTGACTAGCGATCAAATGAGTTAATCCGTTATCTTCTAAACTTTTCCGTTAAAAATGACGGGAATTGTTAAAAGAAAATTTAAGTGGGACTAAAATTGGTGACTAAAATATATTGGGGACTAAAACTGGAATAACCCATGTTATGAGGGACTAAAAATGGATTTAAGCCTTAAATCAAAAGCATAATTTTATTAAAATTGGAAGCAATAATTAGTAATACCCATTTTATTTTGGTGCACAACAGCGTATACATTCTATTCAAACACGTTACATCTCTCCAATATTATCTAATTTATATCTAACATACCACTCACCTATACACTTCTATATGAAAACACACTTATCGACAAAGTGTTCAATGGTTTTATATACTCTTTAAAATTTCATCTTCCTCGAGGTTCTGTAATCAATGGTTGCTCCGTGGTGGCGTAAGTGGAAGAATATAAGCCGCTAGAAGTAGAACTATCATATCCACTAGACTGCATGCCAAGAAAAGCTTCACTATTAGAGGAATCAATCTCAAAAACTTGCACCGAAATTTGCTTGGCTTTGGATCCCAATACCGCAAGTTCCCTCTCTACATCTTTCATACACGGTCTGTCATCTCCTCGCACACTAATGCATCTTTTCGCTATCATAGCGACTTCCATCAGCAGTTGGATATTTTCATGGCAGATTATGTTTTTATCAAGAATTTGAGCCAAATGGTTTTCTTTCATAGAAGAAAGGAAACTATTTGATAGAAACATCTCTGCTTCTGGTTTATCAGATGCCAACACCTTTTTCCCAGTTATGAGCTCTACAAGAACAATGCCAAAACTATAAACATCACTCTTCTCAGTTAATAGACCGGTTTGCATGTATTCAGGGTCTAAATAACCAAGTGTGCCTTGCACCATCGTGGCTACTTGATAATCTTCAATTGGAACCAATTTCGATATACCGAAATCGGATACTTTTGCAGTGTAGTTCTGATCAAGAAGTATATTGGCCGACTTGATGTCCCTGTGGATGATTGGATACGAAGCAACAGAGTGCAAATATGAGAGGACTCCAGCAACTTCTGATGCTATTCGTAATCGAATGTTCCAATAAAGCCTTGATGCTTTGAGTTTGTCATGCAAATGGTCATAGAGTGTTCCATTGTCGATGAATTCGTAGACAAGTAACGGCACTTCTGTCTCTAGACAACAGCCCACCAGCTTCACAACATTTCTGCTGTTGATTTGGGAGAGCAACGTTACCTCATTGATGAATTGGTCAACTTGGTGTTCATCAACTTCCCTGGACTTCTTGATTGCCACTACGGTTTTATCCGTCAACTCTCCTTTGAAAACTGTCCCGAATCCTCCACGACCAATGATTTGGCTTTCGTCAAAATCATCTGTGGCCTTCTGTAGTTCTTCATGAGTGAAAAGTCTAGCACTGTAAGCGCCACCTGGTTGTGAACCACCAGTACTCATGAGTTTTTGTTGCAAAATGAATCCACCATTTTTCCTGAAATACTCCTCTCTTAACTTCCTTTCCTTTCTTCGGACAAATTCAGTGTAGAACAAAAAGGATAACAGTACTACAACCGCTGCAGCTATGCTTAGGGAAACACCTGTAGCAAAAATTATCAAGAAAAACAGAACATAAAACATGGGATCCTATCGATTTCACGTTCTTATATCTGTTGAAAGAATGAAAAAAAATGTCCCATGTTAAAAACGTAAACATATTGAGATCACCATATAAGCTCCATGTGCTACTCCCTTATCACAACATTTTGGCTTATATTGGATAGACATAATTTCTCAAACCAATAATCATTTGGCGACATGGGAAAGAGTCGATAGACTAACCTATCAAAATGGGCAAATTATTTTTTTTATTTGGCTTTTGATCTGCAACGCATCTTCCATCACCATCGTTATGGTATCCAGGATTGCACTTGCATGAATAACTCCCCTCGTTGTTTTCACAAGTACTATACTTCCCACAATTGTACAGCTTAGGATTTAGACATTCATTAATATCTGCAAAATTCAAAACAATTAATTAGGCCAGGAAGCTTTAATCACTTGAAATGTTTCCCAATTTGCACTAAAATTTCAATTCTATCCCTCAACAAGGGCGTATGCAGACTTTAAATTTTCAAATGACAAAATTACAGTAACATAGAGGGCAGATATCGGCCAGAGCTCGGCCGGAATAACCTACAAGGGAAAATTTAGGCTATTTCCAGGATGGACGCCTTACCTCGCCATTGTGTAGTGGGGCCCAGTCTCTCAACTTGAAAAAAATTCAATAACATTAGGAAACAAAGATTGGTGATTTACCTATGCAACCAGTGGGTAGATATGGGTTGCCCTCATATCCCTTAGAGCATCTGCAGCGATAACCCATAGAGCCCTTTTGTACATGGCACTCAGTATTTGGATTCCCACAAGCATATGTGCTTACGTTCTTTTCAGCCTCTTCGCATGTCTGATAATCAATAACCCAGTCCATAACCATCGGAAGAGTTACATTCGGGTCCATGTTGGTAACATTATCAGCGAAAAACGTGAAAGAATCATCTGCAGCTACAAACCCATAGCTGCAAGGATTGAAACTCGAGACAAAACTGTGATTGTAGTAGCTCTTCAAAGTAATATTAATCTTCCAAGTTCCGACAGGTATAGAGGTCTGGCAACATCCAATACCGGAACAAGAACCATTTCCTACGTCTTCCTCGTGATAACAGAACGCCATACATCCAGTGGTGTACTTCCGAGGTTGACTTACATTCTCTTGTCCAACACCTTCCAAAAACAAAGAACACACAAAAATCCAATTGTAAACTGATTCCGATTACAACCTTTCCAAACAGAAAAATCAAAAGCAAATGTAATCTGATCAACACACTCATTAATTTCATTTATTTATATAATTATTTTATATAATCAAAGTAATCAGATTCCTTTAATGAATGTTACCAAACAAACGCATCCAAAGAAAAGGAACAAAAGTCAATCATAAAATAACAAGAATCTCGGATTAATTAAGATTAACAGTCAATATGCATACCTTCAAAAAATGAATAAGTGTCACAACCAATGACCGTGAACATATTGGCTGTGTTATTGACAGTAAACGGTTTGCCTAATGACAGTGATGGCCTAGCATGCCTGGTACTTTGATTATTTTCATAGCAATCGTATGCTATGTAATTTAACATGTGAAACTGCCCCTCCAACCATATATTTATGATACTCAATGAACCCGGAAAATTTGGTCGGAGAGGATTATTGGAAGAGTTGCACTCCACTAAGAACGACATATCAATTCGATCGAAGTAGCATCCTTCTCCGATACCAAATGGATACGGAACGGTTACATCTCCACACCGGTCGGGGCAGCCTTGCTTTGCTATTGGAAAATCAGAAGCATGAGCAGGAGATAGTGAAATGGGCCAAACCACCACCAGCACCAACGTTAGCCGTAACACCATGACATTGAAATCCATGGAGGAAAACAAACCTAAACGTGAGTGTTTGTGTGTGTTTCTTTTTATGAAGGAGAAAGTATGTTATGTTGGTTTTGTTTTATAGTAGTTTGCAAATTTGCGTAATGTTTTCTTATGACCTCCGATGTCCACACTTTAATATATAATAAGACTTGAGCAGTAAAGTCTACTGAATATTTCATTTTTGATAATTTAAACTCAATTTATTAAGTTTAAATAAGACTGTCAATAGACAAAAGAGACCTAACTCAGTGATAGGCTTAAAACAATATAACCTACTTGTATCAAACAAAATAAAACTGTGGATATAAGGTACAGCCCACTTTTTTTTTTTTTATCGTCTGTTGAATCTTAAAACCAACTTGTAACTGATTTTGATGGAAGTATGTAACATCGACTACCAGCTGTTTTAGTCTTAAAAAATTTGTAGTTGAAAATTTGCGGCTGAATTTCTTAATATAATAAATGTTTCACAATAACCAGCAAAATGAGCTTCTTATTCTCTCCAACTTGTATGTCACACTGATGTGCATCACTTTATATAATATAATTAAATTAATTGTAATGAGTCTTGTACCCTATTTATTTGTTTTATATAAAATATTGATGAGTCTAGAATTTACGTTTATTTTGCTTTAATTTGAAGTTATTTTTAGTGATTTTATGGGTTAATTGTGTTTTATTTTAAATATAGATCAAGAATAGGTGAAATGGAACCAATTTTTATACTGTATATTCTAGTTATATATTTTATATATTTATTATTATATTTCAAAATAAATTGTTGAAATTCAGTAATAAGTTCTACCCCAGGTATACTAGGGTATATAGTATAATTTGCCATGGAGCGAAGTGAGCGATTGAGTTATTTTTAAAAGAAATTTAAGAATTTTGATGGGGGTTAGTTCAAACAAGATGCGGGACTGAAAAATGATTGAAGTAGGCTTGTCCAACAATGTATTCGTGGAAGATAGATATTCAATTGGAGTTTGTGTTTAGATACAAGTTTACGTTTTTAGTTATATTATTAGTTTAGTTTTAATATATTTAATAAAATATGTTGGCCGCCGTTTTTAGTAGGATAGATATATTTAGGAAACCAAGTTAAGGATTTTGGTTGAGTTTTAAAAAGCTTCAAAACCGCGGCTGTTGGCGATTCTTGAGTTTTTGACTTTTTCCTACGGACATATGCAAACATATTTACGGCTAGCACCTTGCTTACTTTGTTTTAGATAATAATTTATATATTATGAATTCTTGTTTTCTTGTAATCATGATTAGTAGCTAAATTTTTTTATCTAGTCAAAATATATTGATGTTTTGATGTGTTTAAATTGTGAGATCTAAATGATTTTCTTATACTCAAATTAAATTGTGATTATTTAATTATTTTTCTAAATATGTATTGTTAGTTTTTTTTTTTAAGGATGAAATATAATTTTATTTAGATTGCTGGAAAATTGCCCAACATCAAATGAGCGAGGAAATTTGACACGCAACGTCAATCCTGTTCACAAACTATAAAACTTTTAATAAAATTTGCGATCCTATGAGCATGCATATTTTGAGATTGGGGATCCAATACAATTTAGAACATAAAATTGGTGGGATTAAATCTCAGCATTCTTCAATGATGGGAAGGCACGAGTGGGAACTAGTAGTGACGCTCTTTGCTGCAAGGATTATTTGGGAGGAATCGCCTAAATTGGAAAACAATTCAAGCTGCATTCGTTGACATAAGAGTAGAGCTTCCCTGAGCGCAAGCGCGTCTGCTATTTCTGGGTCTTTGATGGAGGGGAAGAATTTACCAAAGGCATGCACAAAGTCGCCAGTCTTTGTTGAGAATAGACGCCCACCGAAGCTCCTTGCCTTTGCTGGGAGATAGCTCCGTCAAAGTAGACGCAAGGGCCTGCAAAGGACTTCGGGCCTGACTGGGAGAGGTTGGAAGCCAGTTGATTGCAGAGTCGCCTGAGCCGATTGGTAGGCATGGAGGAGGGCCGCTGCAGAGTAAGCAGCATCATGAGGATGAACAGGCTTTATCATGCAACAACCTGTTCCGGGTACAATATTGAAGATAAGAGCATTGCCACTCTCTCGGTATCCTGTTTAGAAACACCCAGCAGCATTTTCATGACCCACGATTCCACCTGTACACCTTGATACGCATAAGGCAAACCCGAAATGCCCATGTAATTCCAGAAAGACTGGGCAAACGAGTAGAAGAAGAGTGTGTGGAGGTGGGTTCCGTTCACATCCTAGTAGAAGGGGCAAGTGGCTGATATGGCTACACGTCTCTTTGTCAAATTCTCAACCATTGGGAGGGTGTTTGTTAGAAGACGCCAACAATGATGCATCTGTTGGAAGGAAGAGTTGAAAAAGGTGTGAATGAGAATATTTGGGAAAACCTCGGGCCTGATCAACCTGCGTTTTGATTCTCAAATTTAATACATATGAGGATTAACTCTTTAGTTTTCAATAGATAAGTCTTTGGATAATTATCTGGTATAATCCATTGAAGGATAATGATTAAATTTTTGGATAATCATATTAATGGATTAAGGTGGCAGATTAATGGATTAACATTGGTATTAATCATATTTATCTGCACACTTGATATTGAAAACTGGTGATGTCTATAAATAGCAGTTTATAGATCTGCAGAGAACACACCTCTCTTTGAAAATTCTCCTTCTCTCAGAATCCCTCTTCCCATTAAAAATTCTGCTCCTCTTTCTCTGAAGAAATATTCTCCCAATTTCTTACCAAAATTTCCTCAAGTGTTCAACAACCGTTCTAGTTCGTTGGTAAGGCGATTTTGTGCGAACCGACTTTACGGTTTCCATTGTATCCTGGGAAACATTTTGCTCACGTAACCTCTTGCACATTCGTAGAGGGGGCAAATCTGTTTTAAGGAAATTGTGTGTTATACAAGCCTTAGAATTTCCTTACTACTAGCCTTAATTGTCTAACAATCTTAAAACAGATTTTTTCTTATTTCTCAATGGCTAGTTCAAGTGATCCCAACTCAGACTCCGAGGGTAATCCTGTTGTCACCCCAAATATGGGTTTGATTTCTAACCCTGTAGTGGCTATCCCTAATGTGCCAGGAAGCCACTACGAGAAACCCAAAAAGTTTCAAGGGGTTGCCACTTTTTTCAAAAGATGGCAACAAAAGATGTTACTTTACCTAACGATGTTGGGTTTTGCAAGATTCTTGAAAGAGGATCCCCAAAAGTCCCAGAAAGAAATAGTGATGCTTCGATAGTAATTGCCGTTAAGGCATGGGAGCACTCCGATTTCCTCTGTCGCAACTACATTCTGAATGGTTGTAGGATTCCCTATATTCTGTATATGGGAATTACAAAATGGCAAAGCAGGTATGGGAGGCTTTGGACCGTAAGTACAAAATTGAGGATGCAGGCTCAAAGGAATTTGTAGTCGGGCAGTTCCTTGATTTTAAAATGATTGACTCAAAATCTGTGATGAGTCAAGTGGATGAGTTTCAGCTCATCTTGCACGAGATAAGTGCTGAGGGGATGGTCCTAAGTGAGACTTTCCAAGTGGCAGCAATGATTGAGAAATTGCCACCAAGTTGGAAGGATTTCAAAAACTATCTCAAACACAAACGCAAGGAGATGACCTTGGAGGATCTCATTGTCAGACTTCGGATTAAAGAAGACAACAAAAAGGCTGATATCAAGTCGGTCAACCCTGCGGGAGCCAAAATCAATGTGGTGGAACATGGCAAGGGAGGCTTCAAAAATAGAGCCGTGACCACCAACAAAGGCAAAGGCAAGGCCAAGCTTGGGGCATCGGGAGGTGTCTCAAAGCAAAAATTCAAGTTTAAAGGTAAATGCTTTAACTGTGGAAAACAGGGTCACAAGTCATCGGAGTATCGTGCTCCCAAGAAGAAGCCTGAAGCAAACGTGATCCAGAAAATCACGGAGGACGTGGGAGACATCAGTTTGGTAGCTGTAATCTCCGAGGTCAACATGGTGGAGTCAAACCAGAAAGAATGGTGGTATGACTCTGTGCAACCAGGCATGTGTGCACCAACAAATGTCACTTCTCAATGTTCGAACCAACCCAATGTGAGAAGTTGTACATGGGAAACTCAGCTATCGCCAAAGTTGAGGGGAAGGGAACAGTTCTGCTCAAGCTGACTTCGGGCAAAATATTGACTCTGAAAGATGTGCTGTACGCACCAGAAGTCCTGAAGAATCTTATTTCAGGGTTCATGCTGAATAAGCATGGATTCCGCATTGTAATAGAATCAGACAAGATTATTCTTTCAAAGTCGGGAATGTACTTGGGAAAGGGGTATGCATCCGAGGAGATGTTTAAAATGAATGTAATGACAATTGTCAAGAATAATGCAAGTACCTCTTCTGCTTATTTGATTGAGTCTTCTAGCTTATGGCATGGTAATCTAGGTCATGTTAATTATGATTCGATACGTCGATTAATTAACTTGAACCATATCCCAAGTGTCCAAATTGACCAAAGTCAAAAATGTGAAATTTGCGTTGAAGCAAAACTAACAAGGTCATCATTCTAAACCATTGAAAGAAATAATGAACCCCTTGACTTAATACATAGCGATGTAAGTGATTTGAAATCGGTTCAAACACGAGGTGGTAATAAATATTTTATTACCTTTCACTACAAGAAAATGACAAATTAGCCACGGACAATTTTATGGGAAAAATGACCAAATTTTATGGGTAATTGGTGATTACCCATAACTTACCCATAATTATTAGTACCTTACTAAAAGCTTCGTGGGTAAATTTTTTACCCAAAAAACTCTCATACATGGGTAAATTACCCATAGCATAGTTAATGGCTAATATTATAAATGCCATGGGTAAATATTTGAGAAGGTTGAGCAAGTGCCCATAAAGTACCCATCATAGTAATAATGGGAAATATCATGGGTAACCATAGCCATTGAGTTTTCATGGGTAATATATGCCTATTTATTTTCCACAATAATAATGTAAAAATTCATTGGTTATGGGTAATTCATGAGTAAATATACAAATTAATAATTCTTTCAATAATTATTTGGATTTAATTTAAAAAGTAAATAGCAATTACACAAGTTACTACATCAATATCAAAACAAACTAGCCCACTAACATTAACATACGTGAATATCCTATATGACATTGCATCACATTCAAACTACCCTATTAAGTACTAAGATTAACACTAGTTTGCACCAGAAACTCATCATCTATATCATCCCCAGTCTCAAGATTTGCATCATGTGCTTGTCTCAAACTCATCATAGCATCCTGTAATAGTAGAGAACATATTACTGTTGAAAAAACGAACTAATGAATCAAAAATTTGAAAAAACTATATTATAAACCAATCCTTACATATCACATTGATGATCCATAATTGCCACATCTATTCAAGATGCTAGAAAACCATACTAATACAAAAATGCTAGAGAGTATGAATGAATAGAAAAAAGCCATCCCCACGCCACCACACACTAAAAAGAACAAAAATGGACCACTAAATTCACCACCTCAGCAAAAACAGAACTACTGATTTTATTGAAACACCGTTTTTGCAACTATCAAGAAATGAATGTCCACTTTATTCTTTTATGTGCAGGGAAGAAACATAAAGAAGATAGAGTAAGAATTGACATGATACATGATTGTCCAAACCTACTTACATGTGCTGTGAATTAAAACTCAAAAGAACTGGCATTTGAACATATAAATGGTTTTAGTCGAACTATTTTTCTCAAATATGTGGGCAAATATTTCAGACCAACAGGGAGAAAAAATAAGTAGAGGCTGCTTCTGTTTAGGGGAAGATCTTGGTCCGAAAAACCAATATAGATCCTCCTATACCTTCATTATCATCAAAAGTTAAATTCCCATACCACTCATCGAATGAATCAAAACATACACAGACCAAAAAACTCTAATCAAACAGTACTGAGCACCAACCACATCAATCTGCTGTAGACACCCGCAGCAAAAGACAATTGCAAAAGGCCACTGACGACCTCAATACGATGAATATATGAACATGCACATCAAAACATTAACAGACATGACTACACGAAAGAAATGAAAGATGAAAAAGGAGGGATATTTATACTTGAATTGCCATGAATAGCCAAATCCTTTTTCATGCAGTCCTTCAAAACAACAACTAAATGCACCAAAAGAGAGTAACCCATTAGCAATTACTTCAGAATGAAAGGAAAAAAATCCCAAAATATTAAAAACCAGAGACTAAAGGATTCCAACACCAGCCAACTAAAACAAAATAGGAAAAAAATCATTAGAACCTGAATTTGTTGATAAGGGCCCCTGAAATTGAATTTCTACTCACATTCCTCAAGCCCTCAAATCTGATAAACACAACAGAAAACTTTACTATCTCTTATTATTCTTGGAGAGAACAAGTGTGAGAAATAGCTACCCCTGGTTGTTTCTAAGCATGCACACAATATTATATCATAAAAATTGAAATCACTATCATAAAACTTTGAACTTTAACACCAAAATTCAGTATAAAAAAAGTTTCATGGTGAGGAAGGAATAGCCATCCCCTCAAGATCTAGCTTCACAATTCACAATTTAATTCCAACAAAATTATTCAAGTGCACAACATAATGGCTGTCACTAGGATTTCTTTTCAATAACTCTAGGTTTCTAAAAATTAAACCGATAGCCATATATGCTCTAAAATTAAAGTTTAAATATATTCCTCAATTAAACATTAAATTAAATAGTGGATTACCTCTATGTGAAGAGGTTGAGCAACGGACCTCTTTCTTCTCCATTCGAACCAAACTAGCCCCCGATGGAGTTTGTCCTTTGATTGGTTAAATCTCCTTTCTTCAATTTCTATTGATTTTTTCTAGAGGTTTTGTTGAAGGAGGTTTAAGGTTTTTGATGGGTATTAAAAACCTAAGAGTAGTGAGAAATAGAAATGGGTTTGGCCGTCGAAGGCCGTGAAGGGTAGGGTTTATGGGTCTGGTTGTTGGTGATGAGAGTAGAAGAAATTGAGGAGTAGGACGGTGGTGGTGAGAATTTTTTTGGAAGGGAGGTGGCGGCGACATGGTGGTTCGGCCAAAGGAGGGAGGTGAAAAAGGAAGAAAAATCACGAGAGAGAAAATAGTGATAAATGGGATGGATATGGAAGAGTAAGGGGAGGCGAGGCTAGTGGTGGCGGTGAAAGATGGAAGCGATGGTGTTGGTGGTGGATTAGTGGGTGTTTGTTGGCGGAGGAGGCAAGAATGATTTGGGGGGAGTGGAGAAGAAAAGAAAAGAAGATAAAAGAGAGAGAAAAAAAAAAAAAAAAAAAAAAAAAAGGTTTTTGACCACTTTCCAGAAGTTATCCTATGGTTCTTCAACTTCTAATATTCTTGTTTTTAAGACCAATGGCCTCCAAACTCACAATTAAATTCTCCCAACTCACATAATGGCTAGTTTATGGGTAATCAATGACTAATAATTTACTTTTTATAATGGGTAATATTTAGGTAGTATTGGAACATATCCCTCATAAATTTACCCAATTATTACCCAATAAAAATTTCCCATATACACAATATATGGGTAATTTTTGGGTAGTCATTGGAAGGAGAGTTTATCTCCTAAATTTTCCCAAGTATTACCCAATAAAATTTTCCCTTAAACATAATATATGGGTAATTTTTGGGTAATAATTGGAGGGAGAGTTTCCCTCTTAAATTTTCCCAAGTATTAGCCAAAAAGATTTATGGTTTGGGAAATTTTGTGGGAAAACTTATGGGTATTTCATGGGAAAAATATGTGACATTTTTTTTGCCCTCTTTATGGGAATTTAATGTGTAAGTTTTGGGTAATTACACACAAATTCATAGTAATGGGTAATTTTGATGGGTAATTGCATATTTTCTTGTAGTGTTTATTGATAATAGCACAAAATATTGCTTGCTTAAAAGCAAAGATGAGGCGTTGGAGAAATTTATTCTCTATAAGACCAAGGTTGAAAATCAACTTGGAAAACGGATCAAGAAATTGAGAAGTGATAGAGGTGGAGAGTACGAAGTACCTATTGGTGACTATTGTGCTAAGAATGGTATAGTTCATGAAGTAACTGCACTATATTTGTTAGTTTTGAATACAGAAAAGCTATGGTTTGTATCAAAAACTAATATCCACAGTTGACATATCATTTTGTTTCGGTATAAATTTGTTCCTTTATATCATAGAACTAGATAACGGGGTGTGGACAGACACAGTAGATATCGTTATTGGTTAAAGTATTGATATATAAAAAGTATGCTCATAACCAAGATAGTCTGAACATACTATCGGTATAGGTTATTGTGTGGTTTGGCAATTAGTTTATCTAAACTAGTTTAAATCACACAGATATGCCCGGGGCATATTGAGCACGACCAGTTTGGATAGAATTGACTTATACTGATCTGCGTAGTCAATTCGGTCCTAGTATTCCGTCTCTCAATCCCGAGATTGGGACGGGCGTGAGGGTTGGATATCGTGTGCTTTGATTTGCCAAAGAGTACGGTCAATTGAGGCCAATACCTCGGTAGGTTGGGTATGCGGTGTTTAGCTTCTTACGTGCCGTTGCTAGTCGGAGGAATCCACGTACCGGTTCGCCGGGTTGATGGTGCTCCCGAGATGAGCTCGTAAGGTTATTATACTAAACCCGGCCGGTGAACTTTATGTTCGGTATAATAAAAGGACGAGTGGTACTAATCTCGGAAACCAATAAGTCGGTGAATTAATTTGTCAGTAAATTGATAAACCGACGAGCGCTAGATCTTTAATGTGGGGAGATAGAATAAAATATAATGGCGCGATGTAAAGTCGTTTTCGAGCGGTAGTTCCATAATTGGTCCGTTAGTGGTACGACCGATTATGCATTTGACTAATCGACAAGGTAAATTAATTAATCCAAAAGGTTTAATTAATATTTAATCGACAAAGTGAATTTAGAAATTAATTCAATTTTGAATTAATTAATTCTAAGGGTTCGATTAAATTAAATTAACAAAGTGGGTTAAATAAATTAATTTAAATGGGTCGATTGGAGTTGATTAGTCGGGAAGACTTAGCGGTCAACGAAAGTCAAATTAAAAGGCCTAACTCGAGAGCCCACTAGGTCTCCTTAGAAGCTCCTTATAAATACAACTTATTGGGCAAGAAATCAATTAAGAAACTTGACACCCAAGTAAAGGGTAGAGTGAGAAAGTTTAGCTTAGAAAGAGAATTTTATCTTCCTCATCGAAATTCTTTCTCGAAGTCAGCTAAGATAGCTTTCTCCTTCTGAAGATCAAATCTTTAATTTGCCCAGATTATTATTTAAGAAATGGGCTGGTCGGATTTACTTAGAAAAATGCAGCAGTATTTTTTCTTAAAAAAAAATCCGGTACTGCTGCAGGTTTTTCTAATGGGCTGGTTGGATTTACTTTGAAAAACGCAGCAGGATTTTTTTCTTCAAATATCCAGTACTGCTGCAGGGTTTTTTTCTAATGGGCTGGTCGGATTTTCTTTGAAAAATGCAGCAGGATTTTTCCTTCAAAATCCAGTACTGCTGCAGGGTTTTCTCATCTTCAAAACCCGGTACTGCTTGATTATTCCAGTGCCCTGAGCCGATCAGTTTCACGTTGATCTTCATCATTGAGTGATCCGTGAAGCTGGTTGTACAGATTGGGACTGGACCGACCGAGCAACTCCGGCGAACTGGTTTTAGTTCTGTCCGGCCAAGTTTTTCTTGCGCAGCAAGATTTTGTGCAGCAGCAGTTTTTAAAAAAAAAAAATTCTGGGCAAGTTTTGATTTCAGATTTTGGGTTTTTCTTCCGGAGCAAGTTTCTTGGATTTCTATAATTTTGCCGTGGGTAACTCCGTAGATAATAGCCCACACTATTTCGGAGTTTGTATCGGAGTCATTCTTCGGATTCTTTGTGGCAATCGCAACAAAGATTGGATTTTTCTTTAGGCAAGGGACTTCGCTACAAAAGGAAAAATCTTTAAGTATTCCGCTTTAATTAAAGATCGAATCTTTTGTGTCCCGATTAATAAATTAAATAAGTATAAGCCTAGATCAATTCATGGGTAAACTAATTTGAGCCTGAGCTTGGTCGAAAGCTTCCGATTCTGGAATGCATTGCACGAAAGTGAGGTTTCGATTTAGCCCGGGCTTGTTCAGTTTTCCTTCAATATTCACCTCAATCCAACGGGGTTGCTGAACGTAAAAATCGCACATTAAAAGAAATGATGAATGCGATGTTATTAAGTTCAGGTTTACCTTCGAACTTGTGGGGGGACGCTATTTTATCGAGTAATTATGTACTCAATAGAATACCTCGCAAGAAAGAAGGAAAAACTCCATATGAAGTATGAAAAGGAAAAACGCCTTCCTACAAACACTTATGAGTGTGGGGGTGCCTAGCGAAGGTAGCAGTACCAACACCAAAGAAAATAAAGATAGGTCCCAAAACAGTTGATTGTATCTTTATAGGCTACGCTCATAATAGTACTGCATACCGATTTCTTGTGTATGATTAAAAAATTCCGGATATACACAAGAATACAATCATGGAATCAAGAAATGCATCATTCTTTGAAAATGTATTTCCTTGGATATCAGTTGGGGAAACTAGTTCTAAACGGCCTAGTGAAACCATTGATGAAGAACCACAAAGTCAAGAAGTGGTTGAACTAAGACATAGCAAAAGAGCAAGGGTGAAAAAATCATTTGGTGATGATTTTGAAACTTTTCTCGTTGAGAAAGAACCACAGACTTATGCTGAAGCTGTGCATTCGTCGGAAGCGCCTTTATGGAAGGAAGCCATAAAGAGCGAGATTGATTCTATTTTATAGAATCATACTTGGGAGTTAGTGGAACTCCCACCTGGCTGTAGTCTTTTAGGGTCAAAATGAATTTTCAAACGGAAAATAAAAGCTGATGGCTCTATAGAAAAATACAAAGCTAGGCTGGTAATCAAAGGGTATAAGCAGCGTGAAGGCTTAGACTACTTTGATGCGTATTCTCCTGTGACGAGAATAAATTCTATAAGGATGATACTTGCTATCGCAGCCTTACAGAATTTGTAAATCCATCAAATGGATGTTAAAACAGCTTTCTTAAATGGGGATTTAGATGAAGAAATCTATATGGAGCAACCCGAAGGGTTTAAAGCTCCAGGTTCCGATAAGAAAGTTTGTAAATTGGTTAAGTCATTGTATGGTTTGAAACAAGCTCCAAAAAAGTGGCAGGAGAAGTTTGTCCATGCAATGATAACCAATGGATACAAAATCAATGAGTGTGATAAATGTGTCTATGTCAAAGAGACCGGGGATGATTACGTCATCTTACGTCTATACGTAGACGACATACTCATAGTGGGTAGCAGTGACAATTTGGTCAAATCTACCAAAAACATGTTAAAATCTAAGTTTGACATGAAAGATATGGGACCTGCTGATATGATTCTTGGAATCCGAATCATTAGGTCTCCGGAAGGTCTAATTTTGAGTCAAGCTCATTATGTAGACAAAATTCTTGGGAAATTCAATAAGGATGACTCTGGAATTGCTAGAACACCATTAGATAACAGTCTCCACCTATCCAAGAATCGTGGAGAGGGTATGTCTCAAGTAGAATACTCCAGGATTATAGGGAGTTTAATGTATCTAATGAGTTGTACTTGACCAGATCTTGCTTATGTGGTAAGCAAGTTGAGTTCATACATGAGTAATCCAGGGAAAGATCACTGGACTACAATAATTAGAGTACTAAGGTACTTAAGATATACTCGTGATTATGGATTACATTATACCAGATATTCATCGGTGCTAGAAGGCTATACAGATGCTAATTGGATATCTGATATAAAAGACTCAACCTGCACGAGTGGCTATGTGTTTACTCTAGCAGGTGCTGCCGTGTCTTGGAAATCCTCATAGAAAACTGTAATAGCTAGATCCACGATGGAGTCAGAGTTTATAGCTCTAGATAAATGTGGAGAAGAGGCTGAATGCCTTCGCCATTTCTTGGAGGATGTTCCAAAATGGGAAAAACCTGTGCCACCAATCTGTATCCATTGTGATAGTCAATCTACGATTGATAGGGCACAGAGTACAATGTATAATGGTAAATCGAGACATATTCATCGTCGACATAATACCATTAGACAACTGCTCTCAACAGGAGTTATCTCAATTGACTATGTAAGGTCAAAAGATAACATCGCGGATCCGCTAACCAAAGGGTTAAATAGAGAGACAATAGAGCCATTGACAAGAGGAATGGGTATAAAACCTGTGGAAAATAAAGGTTTTATGAAGGAAAACCCAACCTAGTTGACTGGAGATCCTAATATCTAGGTTCAAAGGAACAACCTAATTATAAGACCTGGTTGGGTCACTGTGGGGGCAACCTCAACCCATTTCTGTCATCAAACAGTGACAGTATGGTTAAGGCTAGCATTTGTTGCTTTAATGACTCTTAAGAAAGTAACTGTGGTTACGTTTCAAATGTAAGAAGTCACCTATGTAAGAGAGAATTGGGGCCGCTTCGAAGGGAAATTGATCAGGCTAATTTCCTAGAAACTCTTGCAGAACCAGGACGTGTTCATGGCCATAATGAACAAAACCATGAGAACATAACAAATGGGAATGGTTCCTGTGTAGGGTACGTGGGTCTTTACATGGAAAAGTCAGACAATTCAAGGACATCACGTCTACTGGAAGGCAAGTAAAGCAAGCGTAGTCTATAAGGAGAAAGTTCAAAGGGTAACACCTATTTTCTCTATGCAGGGATCATTCATTGAACACTGACCAACCAATATCTCATTCATGTGGGGGATTGTTGGAAGGAAGAGTTGAAAAATGTGTGAATGAGAATATTTGGGAAAACCTCAGGCCTGATCAACCCACGTTTTGATTCTCAAATTTAAAACAGATGAGGATTGACTCTTTAGTTTTCAATAGATAAGTCTTTGGATAATTATCTGGTCTAATCCATTGAAGGATAATGATTAAGTTTTTAGATAATCATATTAATGGATTAAGGTGGCAGATTAATGGATTAACATTGGTATGAATCATATTTATCTGCACACTTGATATTGAAAACTGGTGATGTCTATAAATAGCAGTTTATAGATCTGCAGAGAACACACATCTCTTTGGAAATTCTCCTTCTCTCAGAATCCTTCTTCCCATTAAAAATTCTGCTCCTCTTTCTCTGAAGAAATATTCTCCCAATTTCTTACCAAAATTTCCTCAAGTGTTCAACAACTGTTCTAGTTCGTTGGTAAGGCGGTTTTGTGCAAATCGACTTTACGGTTTCCATTGTATCCTGGGGAAACATTTTGCTCACGTAACCTCTTGCACATTCGTAGAGGGGGCAAATCTGTTTTAAGAAAATTGTGTGCTACACAAGCCTTGGAATTTTCTTACTACTAGCCTTAATTGTCTAACAACATCACCCTCGGGGGTATTCTCAATCCCCACAGCCGCTTCCAAACTGGGTGTGTTCTCAGAACCTCTGTCAAACCAATTAACATAGAGGGGCACTCAGTGAAGCAAAAATGGTATGGTACGCCATTTGCACAGTGAAAGTGCCTTGTTTATGAGGATGTCAATACCACCTGTCTTGACGACAAGCTGAACCTAGAGGGATGGAAAGTATGTCAACAGCTATGTCTGTTGGAAAATTGTCTCGGACTAGTTGCTCATTCCACACGGTTGCAGATGGGTGGAGCAACATGTCAACCGTCGCTTCAAGAGGAAGTGCCAGCGTGGGATGGAAGCAAGTGGGGTTGTGACCGGGAAGCCATGGATCCGTCCAAATTCTCGTTGTTGTTGTCGTCGAAAAAAAATTTTCACCTAGCACCCAATTTGAGGAAAAATTTTATCATGGGAGCAGGTGCATTAGCACCCAGGGTTAAATTTGTAATTAAAAAGATTAATAATGTAATTTTTATTTAATTTTATTTTTATTTTAAATTATTTTTAATTATCTTAATTATTTTTAAAATAATAAGATAACTTTTCATCCCATTCTCTCTCCACCAACCTATGTTATTAAATCTTTCCCTTTCTGACTTTCTTCTAATTTTCTGTCAACTCCCCACCATCTGATGCGGATTCTACAGCTTTTTTCAAATTCATTATTTGAGTTCTTATAAGATTTTCCTGAATCAACTCTCATACCATCTGCTCCAACCTTCAAATTCAAGTAAGAGTTCTTATCAGATTTTCCTGGCAAATTGGTATTATAATTTTCTTGAATTTTTCTTTTATCATAGATCTATTTTTTTTCATGTTTTCAAATTTATTTATTCCAATAATTTTTTCTTTTTTTTAAACTGTCAACGACGATGTCCGTCGTATTTTGTAGGGAATGAGAAATATTATTACATTTTGCAAAAAAAAATAACATATATATTTTTATGTATATTTGACCAAACTTGCATGTATATTATGTAATAATTATATTTATATTACGAAATATGACATTATATTATGTATATTTTCATATATATATATATGTGTATATATCTCACAAAATTTGTATGCATATTATGTAATAATTATATATATAATACAAAAATATGACATATATATTATGTATATTTTCATATATATATATATATATATATATATCTCACAAAACTTGTATGTATATTATGTAATAATTATATGTACATTACCAAAAGGTAGCATGTATATTATGTATATTTCACCAAATTTTTTTTTTTTTTTTTTGCACTATATTTCACCAAACTTGCATGTATATTACATGATAATTATATGTATATTACGTAGAGATGAGATGGCATGTTATGCATATTTTAATGTATATTTCACCAAATTTGCATGTATATTATTTAATATTTACATTTATATTACGAAAATATAACATTTATATTTAATATATTTTCACGTGTATTTCAACGAATTTGGATGTATATTATGTAATATTTATATGTAGATTATAGGGAGAAGACATGTATATCATGAAGATGATAAATGTGTTTGCAGATGATGGGTTGAAGGTGGTGACATTGATTATGGTGGTTACGGTGTGGTTGAATAGTGGTGGGGTGGAAAGTGATTGCATGAATTGGTGGTTGATGGTGGTGGTTTGGTGTATGTGGTGGTGAATAAGGTGGAGGCGTAGTGGAGATGGGAAGTTGATGAAAGAGAAAAAATAAAATGAATGGTTTGATAGAGACGTGGAGAGATAAAAGAAATTCAAATTTAATTAGGATATATTTAAAAATTAATTTTGATAATAAAGTGTTATGAAAATTAGGATTAATTTTTAATAAATTACACTATTAATACAATAATTATTTACATATTTGGTCCTCGATGCGGAACTGCCAATTTGAGGCCATTAATGCGTTCATGTAAGCCACGCCAAGTTAGAGAAGGGTATGGATCGAGCGATGCCTCCATAACCAAGGCAAATTATATCCTACTCCTATGAGTATATTATAATTTCCCATAATTGAAGGGGTTGTTTGCATATTCCCAGAAATCTCCCCTTTACTTCTCTCTCTCACTCTCTCTCTTCCCCCTCCCCATTTCTCTCTTCCCCACCTTTCCTTTCTTCTTTTTCTCTCTCCCCGTTACACCACCTCCCCGCCGGTTCTTCACGGCCGCCCCCGTTTCGGCCAACCGGTGACCGTTCTCGGCCGTCCTAACCATGAAAATGTTCCCCACACTCCATAGAACAAAACCATGTATTCATTTCTCTATTTCGTGTCCGTTTCCTCTCTTCGCAAATCTCCTTTTCCCGCCGACCATTCACCACCGATTCATCCCTTTCCGGCCAAGATTTGGGTCGGTTCTCACCACTAAAAGATCCCCCATGGTCCCTAGAACAAAACCCCTACATTATATTTGCATTTTGGAAGAGTTGGAGTGAGGTTGGTTTTTGGAAACCCTAGACCGCCACTTCCCCGCCTCGAACTGCCGTTCTCTGGCGTCTTCTTGGGCTACCGACACCTTGCATGGACTCCTCTCCTTCAGAGCTTCAAAAGCCACCCAGAAGCTTTGCATTTTGGTGACCGGAAGAAGAAGCGGTGGTGGAGGGAGAAGATTTCGTTGGCGGTGGTGGGACTGCAGAGGCCACGGTGGCAATGAAGGGGCTGGAGTGAATGGTGTGCAAGAAGGAACTTAGCAATAGGTTAGTGGGCTTATGTAAACTTGAAACGATAGCTTATGTAAACTCGAATTTGTACTTATGTAAACTCGAATGTGTACTTATGTAAACTCGTTATGTAAAACTGAAGGTTCTGAGCTACTTATGTAAACTGAGGGTTCTGAACTACTTATGTAAACTGAGGATTCTGAACTACTTATGTAAACTGAGGTTCTGAACTACTTATGTAAACTGAGAGTTCTGAACTACTTATGTAAACTGAGGGTGCTGAACTACTTATATAAACTGAGGGTGCTGAACTACTTATGTAAACTGAGGGTTCTGAACTACTTATGTAAACTGAGGTTCTGAACTACTTATGTAAACTGAGGGTTCTGAACTACTTATGTAAACTGAGGGTGCTGAACTACTTATGTAAACTGAGGGTGCTGAACTACGTATGTAAACTGAGGGTGCTGAACTACTTATGTAAACTGAGGTTCTGAACTACTTATGTAAACTGAGGTTCTGAACTACTTATGTAAACTGAAGTTCTGAACTACTTATGTAAACTAAGGGTTCTGAACTACTTATGTAAACTGAGGGTTCTGAACTACTAATGTAAATTGAGGGTGCTGAACTACTTATGTAAACTGAGGATGCTGAACTACTTATGTAAACTGAGGGTGCTGAACTACTTATGTAAACTGAGGGTGCTGAACTACTTACGTAAACTGAGGGTGCTGAATTGGGTGGGAGGACGGTGGAGCTGATTTTTTAGAGATAAACCTCCTAAGAGTAGGAGTAAGATATATGAACTGCCATAACCAAGCCCTCTTTGTAATATTTTGCCTTCAAAACTCTCGCCAAAAGAGAGCTTGGCTTGGTTAGTAGCCGCCAGGCTTGCTTTGCGAGAAGAGCAAGGTTAAAAGATCCGAGGTCACGAAATCCCAACCCTCCAACAGACTTTTTCCTTGTAAGCATTTGCCAGGTAGACCAATGGATCTTCCTACTATCGGCGCTAGATCCCCACCAGCATCTAGAGATAAGTCTATGAATTTCCTCAACTATGTCATCTGGAATAAAAAAACAAAACATTACCTAAGAATAACGGGTAGCATTCAAGTTTTTCGTGATTTGTTTGAATTAATTCTTGCATAAAGCATCAATTATCTACATCAAAGTGAAAATAATTCTATAAGTGGAGTTTTTTTATTACTTGGTTTTTCCCAAATCCCCATTTTATTCGATTTGATTCCTTTTTTTCAGCATATTTGTTTCTCTTTTTTAAATTCAATTCATAGTTATTTAGTTAAGTGAAGGCTTAGCACCCCTGTTTTTGTATTTTTCGCTAATTTTATATCTAAATTATTCCTGAAAAATTAAGAAATATCAATCATAATATTTAAATATAAAATATAATAATATATTAAATTACCTAATTACTCTTAATCAATTTTACTAAAAATACCCATTAAAAATTTATTTATAGTTCCGTTTGTATATGTTACTCTAATAATAATTTTTAGAAATTTTTGTTAGATTAAGAAGAGATTTATAAAATTTTTGATAAATTAATTAAGGGTAGTTAAGTAATAATAGGAGTGGTGAAAAATAAGCATTAAGTGGACACTGAATAAGAATTAAAGAGTGATACTTAAAAAAAAATAGAGGATTTTCTTTTTTTTTTTTTGAAATAATCTCACTTAGTTGTTCCCTGTGTAGACAACTCTATTCACTGTTTTACTCCTAAATCTAATGAGAGTAAGTTTTATTTATTTTTTATGGGTTTAACAGCCATCAAATATTTTTTATAGTTTTCCCTGCTTCCCCGCTTTTATAGTTTTCTTTCCCTCACGTCAATTGATATCGAATATATAACGATACTATTGCTATATTTGGAAATATAGTGGCCACAGCAATTTCTAATTTTGGTGGTTATCAGTTGGCTGGTATTTTGTTTTTTGATTCGGAAAAAATATAATTTTGGTCTAACATGTTTGGTCATTTTACTTTTTTGATTCAATATGTTTGACATCTGCTAAAAATACTCATTACGTTTATATTTTTAAATGATTTTAATCCATTTAAAAATTGTAACCTGCTATTAAAAGTTTTTATAGAGTCAAATTTTATCAAAAGTTAATGTTCTAATATTATAAATATTAAAAATACATAGAATGGGTATTTTGTAAATATGCAAAATATATTGGATTTAATGTGTAAATTACAGAAAATTTTTTTTTTTTTTTTTTTTTGCCTGTCACTTCCCCCACCGAGGGCTCCTCTCCCTCTTCTCCTCCTCCTCTTGTCCCTCTCTTGTTGCGGTTTCTCTCTCCCTGCCATCGCCGCCGCTCTACTGCTGTGTCCTAATTATTCATAGGGTTCGTTCTTTTGTTTATTTACAGAGAAGAATTTGAAGTTTGACTCGGCCCGGCGGTGGCAGACTCTGATTTTGGCCAATTGGGGTGATTGGGGTTTACCATTTCAGCGGGCTCCTCATTCCATTTCTTGTTTTTGTCTCTTCAAGACTCTGCAAAACTCAGAACCTGTTTTGGAAACTTACGGGAATTCCAAGCCTGTAAGCATAGATCGATGCCGTACTTTTTCTCCCCTTCTATTTGGCTGCTCTGTTTTTATCAAAATCCGAAATTTTCATCCTTTTCTTTGTTGTTTTTCAATTTCAAAGAAGCTGTTTTCATCACTGTTTCATTTAAACTTCCGGTTGCTCCAGTAATATAGGAGGAGCTAGCATTCTTTAAGCATACCTTGGTTGCATGTTATTCTTCGTTGGATAATTTTTTTTTTTTTTTTTTTTTTGTTTCCAAAGGAAGAAATGGGGTCAGAGAATTCGAGCTCAATCAATGAAAGAATTATTAACAATGAATTTGAAGAAAATGGTGCCCATAAAATCTCAGTTTTTTTCCCAAAAAGCGGTGGTGGTGGCAGACGGCGGCGAACAGCGGGGGCGAGGGAGGGTAGACGGGGAGAGGGCTGGGCTCTGGATTTACCCATTAAATTCAACTGGGCTGCTATTTGTAGCTCAGTTTTGCTATTTGTAGCTCAAAAAAATTGATGAAATGACAAAATTACCCTTAAAATCAGAAAATGTGAAAATGCAATAAAAATCGGACCCAATGTGCGAAATAATTTTAAAAAATCGGACCCAATTTGCGAAAAATTGTGGAAAAATTACCTACAATGCGTGAAAGAACATGCAAAGATCGCCACACTTATCCGAAATTTGGGGCAAAAATCGCCCAGAGTAGGCGATTTTTGACTGAAAAATCGGATAAGTGTGGTGATTTTTGCCCAAAAAATCGCCTAACTCATCCGATTTTTCAGTCAAAAATCGCCTACTCTGGGCGATTTTTGCCCGAAATTTCGTTGTTATATTTGTCTGCAAAGCTTACAAAATCATAAGTCATTTCAGATTTTCTAAGCAAAACTCTCTCAGACCAACGAAAAAATTTTGCAAAAAATCGCACGTAATGGAAGCAGGGGGATCTCAACCACCACAGCGTCCCGGGAAGGGGAAATGATTGTATAGCAAGGTAAAAAGCGTAAAATTTCGTTTAAATTTTTGAATTTCGCGTAGAAATTTGCACCTGATGTGCGAATTTTATGAGGTGCGAATTTTACCATAAAATTCGCACCTGATGTGCGAATTTAGGTGCGAATTTTTTGAGAAAATAATAGTTTATATTTGTTTTGTATTAACTTTAAATATTATTTATATTTTGCATGTTTCTAAATTATTATTTGCACTTTCTTGTAGGTTGCGGGGAAGTCCCTCCCGCGACAGCGGCCCACTGCTTCTGCTTGGATGAAGAAAGCAGCGAGACGTATCCCGGCACATACGTTGGTAGATGAGGACTCCGATCATGAGGAGCAGTCGTCATCAGGACACGATGAGGAGCCCCCACGAGGTAAGTTATAAATTTAACACTAATATCATGTATATGTTTTGATTTCTATTATTTAATATCTGTAGTGTATTCGTGATTATAATTATTTGTTTAATTTGATTATATGATCATATGTGGTTATTTAAATTACATTAATTAAATTTTTATTATTTATGTAATTTGATTATATGATTATGTGTTGCTATTTCAATTAAATCATTGAATGTTTTTGTTTTGTATTTTTTTAAATAAGTTTATTTATAGTAAATATTTTTTGAAATTAGTTACGAATAGGCGTGGGCGGAGCGATACGTCTTGGATTGTGACTGAGGCGTGTACGGGTGGCCCTATTGATGGGTCAGTTATACCTAGTTGGAAGGGCCATGTGGCCTATAGGTATAGACCGGACGGAGATGAGGGTGAGGAGGTTGTAGCACCTAGGTCCCACCTGAGATGCCAAAATAGGGCAGGTGTGTGTGAACGTCTAGTATCTTGGTTGGCTTCGATGACAGATGATTGCCAGCTATTGTTGCGCGTCACTGGTTTGGCGCACTTGCCATACATCATGCACACGTCCATCGATGGCCCGCTGATTATTGCATTTAATGAGCGATGGCAGCCGGATACGAACACGTTTCATCTCCCTGTCAGTGAGATGAGTATACTCCTGCACGACGTGTGGGAGATACTTCGTATCCCAGTTGATGGTGGTATGCTCGCTGACTGCACTGACAAGTCAGTGCTTTGGAGCCTGTGCAGAGATTTGCAACAGGTGTCTGAGAGGGACGAGGAGTGGTTGGCGAGCCACAGCGATGGTGGCGTACTAGTTGACTACGCGTTCAGGAGGCGGTCAGCACTAGTGACTAGCAGTACGCATCTGCCTCGTGATTTGGAGGCTTAGTTGTGGTTGACTATTGGTTCTACTCTTTTTGTTGACAAGAGTTCCAACAGGATTAAACCACAACATCTTGTGCATATTAGGGGACAGTTGCATACTGTGCAGCAGCATGCTTGGGGTACCTCTGCATTAGCCTACTTGTATAGACGTTTAGGTAAGGCTAGTAAAGGTTCTTGCAGCGGGATGGCGGGCTGTATGACGCTACTGCAGACATGGATATACGAGCATTTCCCAGCGTTCAGACCGCATTCTGTGCCGATGCCTGACGATCCACATACCCCGCGCGCTGCTTTGTTGACAGTTGGACCCCGACAGGGCAGCAGTTCCCGTCTGCAGAGGTACCGTCATGCCCTTGACCACTTGCGACCGAAGGATGTATGTTAAAATATATTTGCCGATTTTAGAAATAAATGTTTATGGTAAAATTTTAAATATGTAATAAATATCTGACAATAATGTTATATATTACAGGTGACATGGACCCCATACGGTCAGTTTCCGCACGTACGCACCCCGATCACCATTTATAGGGGGTTGATCGCATGTGGTGGTGAGTTCGAGCCGTACATGCCACATAGGTGCGTGCGTCAGTTGGGATACGTGCAGGATATCCCAGTCGACATCTTCCATCCGAAGACGGCATTTTGGCCGTACAGTGGTGGCTATAGTGTGGACTTCGACTTGGAGTTCGCCAAGAGTATATGGCGGGCAGCACGTATGGCTAGTTTACGTCTAGAGGACTTGCAGTATGCTGATACTCCCGGCGCAGTCATACACGATTACCTTACATGGTATCGCCAGTACTCACACCCGTATCTGTTCATCGATGGCCCCCCAGCTGATGATGGTGGAGTTCCGCCGCGAACCAACACAGAATATGTAAGTATTTTCTGTTACATAATTTGATCAGGTATACTGTTATATTATTATAGAATAAGTGCACTTAATCATTGCAATGTGTTGTCTTTGTAGTGGGTGAGCAGATTTACGCAGTTCGGTGAGGACGCCGTACAGATCATCAGAGATGCTGGGTTAGTCCAGACGGAAGAAATGGAGGCTAGGTTGAGGGCGGAGATAGATAGATGGCATTTGGCTGGGTGATTGTAGTATATTACTATATTTATATTTGTTGTTTAGATTGTGATGCTATAACGATTCTGTTATGTTATAATTTACCTTTTTACGCATATTTTAGTTGTTTGGTATTTCATGTAGCCATGTTTAACGTTTAATGCTCTTATGAAATTAAAATTGGAAAATTAAATAAACGACAATTATTAGAAGAACAATGTAAGTTTCAAAACAAAGTACAATGCTACAAACAATCATGGTCCACAAATCATGTCCCAATGGTCCAGCCTATTTTTAAATTCATCAAGTGCTGCAAATCTAGCCATAGCCTCATCGCAGTGATGCCTCCACAACAATGCCAACGAAGGTACAAGACAGTCACCAGTCAAACTGACATGAACGAAATGATTACCACGTACGTGGGCAATGGCTATCTGACGAGATGGTCTTGAGATACCACGTAACGGCCGCAAAGGTAAAATGGAGAAACAGCAACCGCGAGCAAAACTGAGGTGGATTACCAAGGCGTTTGCATAAGTGGCGATAGCAAACAAGTCCGTTGGGGTGATCATCCAGCCAGCAAAGGGGCATGGTGATGAAAAATGATTCAATCGACCAATTGCCCAAGCAATAGGATCTGCGTCGGCTTCAATAAGAGTCTGTGGTAGACATGCACGGAGGAGCGGTCTGTAAGTATCCTGATGCATAAGAATCTCTCCAATAGACGCATTTCGGACCGTCTCCCATTCATTCTCTTTGCCATACAGACCGTGTGCAACAGCGCGAAATCCGCAATTGCCATCTGCCTCTACGTCCGTAATGCCATTGCAGAAAGGATGGACATAATGTGGAATCATGGGGATACTCTCACTGTCCGCTCTAACTACAAATTGGAATATAAACACGTAATAGTAATTTTTAGTCTTATAGAAAAATTAAAGTAACCAATCAATATAAATTCAAAAAAAAGAAAAAAACATAGATTACCTTCATCGAATGGCAACGCTTTCTGAGAAGATCTCCCGGATGCATTACTGCGTCTTGAACCTTTCTCGCGAGCGCTCAGCTCGCGCCGCACGGATTCATGTAATCTTGGTCTACCCCTTGATGTTGACAAAATGGCTGGTTCGAACACACTTGCATTGTCAGGATTGAGCGACTCATTCATCTTGACAATCAGACCTCGCATGACCACGCGTGGACTATTCTCGAATTTAGGAACGATTTCCTCGCGAAGTATCTGTTAAAAAAATGAATTACAACAAATTAAAATTATTTATATAAATGTATGTTAATAAATCATAACACCCTAAAATAAAATACATAATGTAAATCTTACTTAAGTTCTGCAGAAATTGTGTTCGAATCCACTTCAGATGTCTCAATCGTCAACTGCTTCCAAAACTCGTGCACCATTTCAACGTTGATCGTGTCGTGCGATTCCTTCAACTTCCAGATGTCACAGGCACAAGGAATCCCATGCGTGGCCTTGCAGACACATCCACAGCTCTCGAACAAGTCATTACCCAACTTAGTAATCCTTTCAACTTGTTCGCTGATTAACTCCAAACAATAGTGAGACACATGGCCATTCAATAATTCATACGGGAAACACAACATAGCGGTTGCTTTCTTAGAAATGCATGCCTCAAGGGTTTCCCTAAAAATACATCAATAAAGTCAAAGGTACATAAATTAAATAAATAACGTAAAAAGCGAATTAATCTAAGTAATAAAAGTACCTTATCTGTGATAACTGGTAATTGACGTGGTCGTCAATCACCCCAAATAGCGTGTCAAGTGAATGTGTGCCAGCATTCATCCAATCCTTCAATGCAGCATGCGTACTCTCCACTCTGTTACTGCTAGTATTACCAAAGTGCAGAATTTTGTTTGTCCAAGCCCTACAAAACATCTCTTTATAGGCCAGCCACGTCCTCTCCAAGTAGACAACAACAGAGCCAGCAACTGAAGAATAACCATTCTTCAACCGCTGCAGTAACACTTCATATTCTTCAACTGTTGCCGCATTAACAATTCCCTTCCAAATCTTTTTTAGTGTTTTTTTTCTCTCACCCTCACCAACAAGCTTTTTCAACTGATTATCAACATCACGGTCGATATGCCACAAACACAGCAGGTGGTGTGATCCAGGAAAATGATCCCTTATAGGATCCATCAAACTCATCTCTCGATCAGAAACAATAACGCTAGGAACATTCTCAACATCCAACAACCCTCTCAATTGTTCAAAAACCCAATCATAACTAATTCTTTTCTCATCTCTCAAAAGGGCACATGCAATATTAAAATTCTTGTTGGAAGGAGTCATACCTATAATCTGAAAGAGTGGCATCTTGTACTTGTTGGTCTTGTATGTTGCGTCCACCACAATCACCCAATAATATCTGTTCAACAACTGGATTAAACTTGGATGCGCTATGAATGCATGTGTGATAACATCTGTGCCCTCTTCTGTCAAAACTTTTACATAGTAATGCTTCTCCTCGGCGTAATGAACAAATTGCTGTGCAATATTTCTACCCTCGAACTTTGCTCTCCTGTCATCAGCTTTAAGATTGTTTAGCTGCCTCACTGTCACATTATCTTCAGGATGCGTCTCAGCAAGATGATTCCTAATCAATTTTGGCTTCATATTTGCATTGTTCAAAGTCCTAGCAACCTGCCTTGCTCCATCACTCATGCGGTTGAGCTGCCTGTGACTCTCTGGATACACTATAGCAGTGTGATTGTGCATTGAATTCGCACCTGGTGTAACTCTGACCCACCAACCATTATCCTTCACCTCCTTGCAAAATAACTTGAACCTGCACTTACATCCTCGCCGGCTAGTGTTCTTCCTCTGTTGTGGGAGAGGCCCTTGTTTAACCGGATCTCAGAATCTGTTGCAACTATATGTGACCGATTTTCCATTGTTACCCCTCCCCATTTTAATAAGCTCGAAGCGAAATGTAAGAGCCAAATCCGAATAATAAGTATATGCTTGTTCTTCAGTTGGAAAAAAATCAGGACACTGAAACTCATGACTCAAATCCCTCTGAATGTCTGGCAATCCATTTGGATCCTGCATCATTAATCAAATTAAAACTAAAAATAAGTAATTACATAAACAATTAAAACATGTAAATATGAAAAAATCGCCTGCAATTGGTGAAGTAGGAGGAAAAAATCGCCCACCTTAATCGATTTTTGGTTGAAAATTCGCCAATTGTAGGTGAATTTTTAGGGAAAATTCACCTGCAATGTCCGATTTTTCATCCAAAAATCGCCTGGAATGTGCGAATTTTGTTAAAAAAATCGCACACTCCAGGCGATTTTTCCCCAAAATTTCACCTACAATTGGCGAATTTTCAACCAAAAATCGCTTAAGCTGGGCGATTTTTTCCTCATACTTCACCAATTGCAGGCGATTTTACCTACTGAAATTACAAAACATGTGCGATTTTTAAAGCAGTATGCAAAGAACTATACAAAAGTATTAAATTCGTACCATATTTGCGTATATTTTGAAGTAGACGCTATCCCAAATTAACCCAAATCTGTGTTCCAATTTGCTTCTGCGATTTTGAACGTTTTTTTCAACGATTTCGAATGGTTTTGTTTGATTTTTGAAGAAATTTTGTCTGTTTTGATATGTATTTTGTATTGCATGAAGTATATACCTTATTCTTATGTTAAGGGCAGTTTTGTCATTTCTTTTTTTTTTTTAGCTACAAATAGTAAATTTGAGCTACAAATAGTAATATCCTTTTATTTTGGTGCGCAACAATCAGCGTATATACATTCTATTCAAGCACATTACATCACTCCAATATTTTCTACTTTATATCAACATACTACTCACCTATACACTTCTATATGAAAACACACTTGGTCCACAAGTGTTCAATATTTTCGTATACTCTTTAAAATTTCATCTTCCTTGAGGTTCTTTAATCAATGGTTGCTCCGTGGTGGCGTAAGTGGAAGAATATAAGCCGCTAGAAGTAGAACTATCATATCCACTAGACTGCATGCCAAGAAAAGCTTCACTACTTTTAGAGGAATCAATCTCAAAAACTTCCACCGAAATTTGCTTGGCTTTGGCTCCCAATACCGCAAGTTCCCTTTCTACATCTTTCATACAAGGTCTATCATCGCCTCGCACACTAATGCATCTTTTTGCTATCATAGCGACTTCCTGCAGCTGTTCCATACTTTCATAGCATATTATGTTACTATCAAGAACTTGAGTTAAATGGTTTTCTTTGAGACAAGAAAGAAAGCCATTAGATAAGAATTTCTCTGCTTCGGGTTTATCAGAAGCCAATACCTTTTTCCCTGTTATAAGCTCTATCAGAACAATGCCAAAACTGTAGACATCACTCTTCTCAGTCAATAGACCCGTTTGCATATATTCAGGATCTAAATAGCCAAGTGTGCCTTGCACCATTGTGGCAACTTGATCATCATCCGATGGTACCAATCTTGATATCCCAAAATCAGATACTTTTGCAGTGTAATTATGATCAAGAAGTATATTGGCAGACTTGATATCCCTATGGATGATTGGATACGAAGCCACAGAATGCAAATATGAGAGAACTCCAGCAACTTCTGATGCTATTCGTAATCGAATGTTCCAAGAAAGCCTTAACGCTTTGATTTTGTCGTGCAAATTCTCGTAGAGCGTTCCATTATCGATGAATTCGTAGACGAGTAATGGCACTTCTGTCTCTAGACAACAGCCCAGAAGCTTCACGACATTTCTACTGTTGATTTGGGATAGCAACATTACCTCATTGATGAATTGGTCAACTTGGTGTTCATCAACTTCTCTGGACTTCTTGATTGCCACTATCCTTTTATCCATCAATTCTCCTTTGAAAACTGTCCCAAATCCTCCACGACCGATGATTTGGGTTTCGTCGAAATCATTTGTGGCCTTCTTTAGTTCTTGATAAGTGAAAAGTCGAGCACTATAAGCACCACCTCCTTGTGATCCACCAGTACTGAGTTTTTGTTGCAAAACGAATCCACCATTTTTTCTGAAAAGCTCCTCTCTTGACATCTTTTCCTTTCTTCTCATACATTCAGAATACAACCAAAATGATAAGGGTAGTAGAACCACTGCACCTACACTTAGGGCAACCCCTGCAGCCAAAATTATCAAGAAACAAGACGTAAATATAGAATCTTCTTGATTTCTTAATTCTTCGAACATTCCAAGTTGGGGATAGACTAACCTACAAAAATAGGCCAGTTTCTTCTTTTCACGCATGTTGTAAGAACGCCATTTTCATGGACCGCATGGTACCCTGAATTGCATTTGCATGTAAAAGATCCCGGCCTTTCAGCACAAGTGCTATGTTTCGGACACTGACTAGAATTTGAGCATTCATTAATATCTGCGAAATTTGAAATGATTGAAATGAAGTTCCAAATCAAATATTGACCACAAAACGTTTTTTACAAGAACTAGATATTTGTGAAACCGTTGTTTGTTGTTCAAAAATTCTTGTTTAAGTCAGTTTTACAGATAGGAATTAGTAGTTATTGCCCCAGTACTTTCTCTTTATCGCCCCAATTTGAACGAAAATGCCTCCCTACAATACCCTTTCTCTCCTCCCCTTTTATGTAAAATGATATTTTTGTCAAAACCTATAAATTACCGGCCCAAATAGTTAGACGGTAACTAGTAACCCCCTTTACAGATCATAATACATCATCATAATCTAACTATACATTTAAATTTTAACATGATAAGTGAATATGAATATGGAGGCTAATCCGTTCACTCGGGAATGGCAGGCCAAGAAGCTACACAACATCTAGTAATCTTAATTTTTGTAAATAATATTAAATATTTGGAAAAAATTGAAGAATAGTCGTTGTAGTATAATCTAGTGGCAAATTTAATTGTAAATGTTTGTTAGTCGACAAATTCAGTTCTAAACTATGTAATTCACAATAGATTCCGTCTAGTAACAATTTTTTTTATAAATTTAACACTTAAATTTTAATTTCGTTAATCTCCAAACCCGCATAGATGCCACGTGAATTAATATTATAGATGTGAAAAATTTTAAAATACAATTTTTACCCAAAAACTGTTATTAATATGCTCCGAATAACCAAATTTAAGACTAAATTTGTTGAATACCCAATGTTTAAAACTAAATTTGTCATTAGGTGATACTATAAAAACTATTCTTGTATTTTTTTTTTCTATT
The DNA here is from genome assembly GCA_030378225.1 of Knoxia roxburghii. Taxonomy (NCBI): domain Eukaryota; kingdom Viridiplantae; phylum Streptophyta; class Magnoliopsida; order Gentianales; family Rubiaceae; genus Knoxia; species Knoxia roxburghii. The sequence continues at coordinate 39,475,562 of CM059422.1, read as the reverse complement.
TTGTATAAAAAAAAAAATAATAGAGGGGAGTACATAGTATGTTACCTTTGCAACCAGTGGATAGATATGGGTTGCCCTCATATCCATCGTTGCATCTACAGCGATAACCCAAGGCCCCTTTCTCATCAAGACACCCACTATTTGCTCCCACACAAGCATAAGTGCTCGCATTTTTCTTAGCCTCATCACATGTCTGATAATCAATCACCCAATCCACAAGCACCGGAAGAGTTCCATGTTTGTCTATGTTGGTAAGATTATCAGCAGAGAAGTGGAAAGCATCATTTTCAACCACAAATGCATAACTGCAAGGATTGAATTTCGAGACCAAACTGTGATTGTAGAAGCTAGTCAAACTAACATTAATCTGCCAAGCTCCAGTAGGTATAGATGTCTGGCAACAGCCAATACCAGAACATGCCGGACCATCGCCTACGTCGTCCTTGACATTACACATAGAAACACATCCAGTAGTATACTGCCGTGATGTTTTTACAGCATCTTGTTGGACAAGACCTTAATATAAAGAACACGTGAAACGTAAAAAGAAGAAGAAGAAGAGTCAAACATGACTGCATTAACAAGAAACTTCGAATAAATACTTAGTGTTAAAAAAATACAATTGGGCTGGTATATAGAAGAGTAGAAAAGAAACTTCCAGGGCTAGTGTAGTTAAAACAGATTTGCCCTCTACAAATGTGCAAGAGGATTCGTGCGCAAAATATTTCCAATGATACAATGAAAATGTAAAGTGAATTTGCACAAAACCGTCTTACCAACCAACTAGAACAAATATATGAACATTGACAAGAAAAAAATTTCCGTAGGAAACTTAAGTAAAACTAGAAGGGAGAAGAATTTCTGAAAGAGAGACTTCTTTCAGAACCTATTAAAACTTGTTTTCCCCAAATTTCACAATGTTAATAACAACATTAAAACTTGTTTGATCAACTGAAATATGAGTCCAAGGTTCAAGAACCCATTCAAGTAATCATTAAAATCCTATATATACATACCTTGAATCAAGGAGATGGTGTCACAACCAATTGCAGTGAATTTATTGGCTGTGCTATTGACATTATAGATCCCCCCTAGCATCAACCATGCCATAACGTTATCGGGCTCTTGATTATCTTCATTGCAATCGTATCCTATGTTATTCCAAACGCGAAACTGTCCCTCCAGCGATATATTTGAAATAACCACGGAACCTCCCGGAAAATTTGGTCGGAGAGGGTAAACATTACCACTGGAAGAGTTGCATTCCAAACTCCAAGTGTCTCCATGATCACGGTAGCAGCCATCCCCAATGCCAAATGGATACGGAATTGTTACATCACCGCAACGGTCCGGGCAGCCTGGCTTTGCTATTTGAAAACCTGAAGCTTGAATAGGAGATCGTACCATGAACCAAAGCACCAGCACCAACGTTAGTGTTAACATCATTAGACTGAAATCGAAAGCTAATTAGCTTGTGTGTGTTTGTGTTTTTGTTTGATTGTTTTCTTGAAGGATAAAGTATATAAATCAAGGCTTGTAGTCCGCAGTTTTACATTTAAATAAGACTTAAGCGGTGAAGTCTTCCCCCAGGCCCCTTCCTCCCTACTCCCTTTCTAGGAATGGTACTCAGTCATGTGCCGGCCACAATATTACTCTTTCTTTCTATCATTACTTTTTCTTTTTCTCATTTTAATTAATTTAAAAGTTTTACTAGTTACCGTCTCACTTCTTACCGTCTCAATTTGGAATAAAATGTCTCCCTACAATATCCTCTCTCTTCCCCCTCTTTTAAGTAAAAGGACAATTTTGTCAAAACTTATGAACTACCGTCCCAAAAACTGAGGCGGTAACTATTAACCCCCTTAATTTAAATTACTAAATTTTTATGGGACTATTGTATTGTTATGATAGTTTGTCATGTGAGGCACACAAATATTTTGACAAAAAAAACATATGGGAATCGAAACAAATTTTATTAGTTATCGTCTCAGTTTTTACCCTCTACCTTTCTAATTTGGACTAAAACACCCTTCTACAATACCCTCTTTCTCAAAATTGGAACGATAATACTTAAAACTGATACGGTAACTAGTAATGCCTAATAAAAAATATTACTCTTTCTATCTCAAAATAATATATATATATATATATTAAGAACATTCTCTCAATTCTGAGCAGGCGAGGCAGCAAGGCAGACCGATAAAATTGGTTAGCTTTTTATTAACTAAAATTGTTTTTAAGAAATAAAGTAAAATGGAGAGTGTCTCAAAATAATAATTATATTTTTTAAACTAATTATAACAAAAACAATTATTTTTCATATGGGATCGCGATCGGTATTACATTTGAAGCTAATCAAATTTTTTGTTTAAGAAAGGATCATCTTGAGTAATTTTCTTTAGTCAATTTTTTTCGTTAACAGAATATGCATGCCATAGCAATTTTGGTTGATTTATCACTATAATTAGTTATATATTGCAGAATAGACCCAATTTTTTGATAATTTATAAAATTTAATCGAGAGGTTTATAATTATGCTCCAGTTTTTCCTTTTTTTATTTTCTTCTGGCCAATTATTACCGGTATCTGACTACCCTTTATTTATATATATATATATATATTCCTGATTTATTTATATATATAAATATATTTGTAATATTAAAAATATTGTTACATTTTTTTTAAGGCATTTAGACATGCTACTAATTTTAAAGTCACCCCTCTTATACGTGAGAAAAATATGCAGTAAAACGTTAATTTTTGAATGAGTCTTAGAGTTGAATCTTCAAACCAACTTGTAAAGATTTTGACAGTTTTATGTAATAATATAAATGAATTTTTTATGTTCACAAAATTGATGTTGAGAGATATTAAATCAATTTACTGAATTTTATTTTTTAGACGAAGAGGATGAGCTAACATGAAAAAGAAGTTTCATCTTCCTTTGGAATATGTCAACCAGAGCCTATGTTTAAACCCACCCAGAGCCGGCTACGGGGCAACTACAGTAGGCAATTGATTTGGGGTCCCATTTTCATGGGGCCCATAATTATAGTTTTAATATTAAAAAAATAAATTATTTTTCTATTTTTTCATTTCTCCTTCTATTTTCTATTTTATAATCTTTCCCTTTTTATATCCCCCTCAATTTTCTTTTTTTTTTCTCTCAATCAACAAGTAATTAGAAAAAATAAAAATATTATCAAATTAAAAATTTGTTCGTGGGGAGCCATTTATAATTGATTGACTTCATATTCAAAATCAGATTGTGTTATTTATTTGTTATTGTTTATTTTAAATTAATTATAGTTATATCATTTTACTATTTAAATTTTTAATGATTTTTATTTGATAACCCAAATATTAATAATATATTTATTTATTTATAAGAGTCACATCTTCTGTTTTGCTTCGGTCATGAAAATATCCAAACGGCCCTAAACCCACCCCTATTTGATTAAGGATGTAAAGAATGCCCACCAAGTTTTTCCGCTACTATTAAAGGAAAGGGCTCGAGGGAGGGATACCTAAATATATATTATTATTATTATTATTATTATTATTATTATATTAAAAAATAAAATAATAACAATGATTATTAATTCATAAAATAATAGAAAAAATAAATTTAAAAATTATTGAGTTATCAATTTATTTTTTAATATAATAATTTATGTAGGAAGGGATGCAACGAGGAAAGAAAACGCTTTCGAAGAAAGGAAGAATTAGTCAAAGTTAAGAATGAAAGCTTAGGTTGATGTAGAATAATAAACATTGTGGACTAAATTCCCCAATTTTCATGAAAAGGTGTCGAAGGAATAGGGATTTTTTTTTTTTTTTTTTTTTTTTTGAGGGTAAGGAATAGGGACACTTAGATCTGTGTGATTAATATTTTGCTCCTCCAACATCACATTTTTCTTTACCAAACTTTACAGATTTATCATGTTTTCCGCACTCTTAGTATTTATTTATTTATTTATTTTAATAAACAGTCTCATATGTTTCAAAGGGTAATTTATATCTTGGTCCTATAGGACCACCATGCAATTTTACTCCTACCCCTAATATAGTAGTAGTTTCTATTTTAGCCTCCCAATTGTATTAGTAGTTTCTTTTTTTAAAAAAATCTGACACGCGCCTTACTCCCACCCTAAGCTATATAAGGTTCTTTTTTTTCTTTTTTTCAGGAGTTTGTTGCCGATATTCTGCTTCGTCTTTTGTTGTCGTTTTTCGTCTTCGTCTTTCGCATGAATTCTTTTGCTTCCAATTTTGATTACGGTATGATTGTGATTGATTTATGTTTACAAATTTGTTGTTTATCTGTTTTTCGTCTTTGTTTTTCGCTTACTTTGTTTCCGTTTGTGCTCTGTTTATCTTTCTGTGGAGTTTTTGCTTCGAATTTGATAATTAAGATATTTATTCCTGTGTTTTGATCCTTTCGATTGATTTATGTGTTTGAATTTGTTGTTTCTACGGTTCTGTTCTTCTTACCGTTTTGTTTTTGATCGAAAATTGTTACTTAAAGTCTATTTTTTTTGTTGATAGATCATTGTGGATTGGAGAAATTTCAATGGAAGATATGGTGGGTGGTATAGTTGATTTCTTTCGCGAAGAAGATGCTCCTGAATTGTTTAATTTTGATAAACAGCAAGAATCCGCGGTATCTCTGTTGGAATGTAAGTCATGATGAGATATTAGTTATGAATTGATCTGATATTAATTATGCATTGATCTGATATTAGTTCTATGTTGATCTGATATTAGTTTTACAGTATGATATTTTTATATTCTTGATCTGATATCTATAGTCTTTTGATCTGATGTCAAGTATTCTATGATCTGATGTCTATATAATCCTGATCTGATCTCCCTTGTTAAGTATGTTTTAGTGCTATTTTATGATTTCTTTTATATTCATGATCTGATATCTATAGTCTGTTGATCTGATGTCAAGTATTCGCTGATCTGATGTCTATATAATCCTGATCTGATCTCCCTTGTTAAGTATGTTTCAGTGCTATTGTATGATTTCTTTTATATTCTTGATCTGATATCTATAGTCTGTTGATCTGATGTCAAGTATCAGCTGATCTGATGTCTATATAATCCTGATCTGATCTCCCTTGTTAAGTATGTTTCAGTGTTATTGTATGATTTCTTTTATATTCTTGATCTGATATCTATAGTCTGTTAATCTGATGTCAAGTATTCTCTGATCTGATGTCTATATAATCCTGATCTGATCAACTATGTTTAAACTAATATGATATTATCATTTTTTATACAGGTTCAGATGATGAATCTATGGAATCTTTGTGTAAATCAGTGGTTGAAAATGAAGATGCAGCATACAATTTATATAATGATTATGCTTTTAGGTTAGGATTTAGTATGAGGAAAGGTAAAGATCGTAAAAACAAAACTACTGGAATCAGGTATTTGAGAAGATATCTTTGTAATAGAGAAGGAGCTAAACAATGCAAGGAGAATTTGAAGAAGATTTATACGAAAGTTGATATGCGATCTAGATGTAAAGCTTTTATTGAATTTAAGAAAAGAGAAGATGGGAGTTGGATTGTCCAAAAGCATTTCAGGAAGCATAATCATGAACTGTGTCCTGTAGCTGAGAGGCAGTTTTTACGTTCTCAGAGGAAGTTTGATGATTCTGCATTGCAGTATTTTGAGGAATTGAAAAGTTCAGGTGTTCGTGTAACGGATGGTTATCATATATTGTCCAAAGAGGTTAGTTATACTTTCAGATTATTTTTTATGAATCTACATAAATGTGATACTTGTTATGATCTGATATTACGTTTGAGTTGATCTGATATTTCTTTTCTGTTGATATGATATTATGTTCCTGTTGATCTGATATTATTTTTCTGTTTGATCTGATATTATTTTTCAGTCTGGAGGTTCATCAAATGTTGGTTATACCATGCGAGATGTATATAATCATTTGGAACAAGAGAAGAAGAGGAAGATTGAAGGTTGTGATAGTAATGCACTGATCAATATGTTGAAACAGAGATTTACGGATGAGAAGGACTTTTATTATGATTTTGATTTGGATGAGGAGTCTTCATTATGTAGTGTATTTTGGAGAGATCAGAAGATGAAGGAGGATTATAGTAGATTTGGGGATTTGTTGGTTCATGATACGACTTATCGGACAAACAAATACGACATGATCTGTGGACCTTTTGTTGGTATGGACAACCATTGTCGTAATGTTATGTTTGGTATAGGTTTCATAAAAAATGAGAAGGTGGAGTCGTTTATTTGGTTGTTTAGTACATTTTTGAGATCGATGGGGAACAAGCAACCAATGACATTTATGACAGACCAGGATTTTTCGATGGCAGCTGCTGTGCGTGTGGTTTTTCCAAATGTTCGTCATCGTCTTTGTGTTTGGCACATTGCAAAGAATGCTCGTAGTAATATACCTCATTTGATGAGTCAAGAAGGATTTTCAGATGCCTTTCAATTCTTGCTTAATCAAGTTTGCACAGAAGCTGAATTTAACCACTTCTGGAACAGGTGTGTGTTTTCTTTCTGTATTAGTTGTTAGTTGATCTGATATTTTTTATGTATTGATCTGATCTGAAGTTCGTGTTGATCTGATATATTATTATTATACTACTTGATTCTTTTTTTTGCTGTAAGCTGATCTGATATTAGTTATGAATTGATCTGATATTAGTTATGAATTGATCTGATATATTAATCAGTTACATTTTTATTCCATCAGTTTGTTGAAGGATTACAATTGCAAAAGCAACACTTGGTTGAAGAAATTAGATGAGATAAAAGAGAAGTGGTGCCCTGCATTCAGTAAACAATATTTTTCTGGAGGGGCAGTTTCTTCCCAAAGATGTGAGACAACCAATCGTTCGGTTTCAATGAAGTTGTCGAAAACGTCTACTTTGTGTGAATTTTATCAGCAGTTTCTTGATGTTGTGACCGAGTGGAGAAACAATGGCATTGCAGAAGATTTTAGATGTAGAGGAAGGGTTGATCCTATTGTTGGAGATTCATTAATGCTTCAACATGCTGCTGAGGTTTATACGATAGAGGTGTTTGTAAGATTTCAGGAGCTGTATATCAAGATGTTATCTTATAATCACTTGCAGACGAGTAGCGATAATGGTGTTTATGAATATCAGGTTTGGCGTACCAAACTTGATTTGTTTCGACACGTAGTTCGTTTTGATGAGAATGAGTATACAGTGAGCTGCACTTGTAATCATTTTTCTGAGGCTGGGTTGTTATGCTCGCATGCTCTTCGTGTGCTAAATCTGAATAATTACTCGGTACGTATTTATTGCAACTTCAGAGTTTTTTTTTTATGTAATGTGGTTGATCTGATATTAGTTGCTAGTTGATATGATATTAGTTGCTAGTTGATCTGATATGTTTAACTTTATATTTGTTATATACTGTAGAGAATCCCTGATAAGTATATATTGAAAAGGTGGACTAAGAGTGCAAGTTGCTGTGATTATTATTCCAAAGAAGATTGTTTGTTGACATCAAGTAGCATTGAGAAACATTCAGATTCTGTTTGGATAGTTGAAGCAAGCAGAAAATATTTGGATTTAATTAGACATGCACAGTCTAGTTCTGTTGCACATTCTATTCTTGACAGGCACTTCAATTTGGCTAGAGATTCTATTAAATCAGAGGTTGGTTCATCCTATGTTGGTGATAAAGCAGAAGGTTCAAACATTGCTGAAATTAGAGATCCGAAGAGAAGAAGAGAAAAGGGTGTTAGAAACATTCGTCCAAAAAGCGTTGTGGAGAAAATGTGCAATAGGGCAAGAGGGAAAAAGAAGAAAGCAGAAGCATTTGCATTGCGTACTAGAGAACGGGTCGCATCAATGGGGATTGAAAATTGTGGAGTTGTTGATGGTAATTTTGTAAATCCTGTTGTGGAGAAGTTGTAGTTGTAGTTTATATGAATTCTTTTATTTAGTTGATACAAAACATTGAATGACTTGCTGTACTTAGTTGTTTCATTACAAAGTCTAGATGATATCAGATCATAGGAATATAGACATCAGATCAGAGTGTTACAGACATCAGATCACATATGTATAGAGATCAGATTAGAAGACTGTAGTCATCGGATAAGAGGAATATAGACATCAGATCAGAATTATATGTAGATCAGATCAGAGTACTATATATGTCAGATCAATGTATTATAGATATCATATCAATAATGCGATACTATATTAGTTGTTATTTGTTAGTTTATACATTATTGTGTTCACAGTAAGCGTACAACTTCCTGCCACTTCTGAAAAACAACTCCGGCCAAGGTACAACACTCCATCACTTCATTCAATTTCCTCAACCAACCAACCCCGTACGTTCAACTACATTCATATTAATTACAAAGTCTAGATGATATCAGATCATAGGAATATAGACATCAGATCAGAGTGTTACAGACATCAGATCACATATGTATAGAGATCAGATTAGAAGACTGTAGTCATCGGATAATAGGAATATAGACATCAGATCAGAATTATATGTAGATCAGATCAGAGTACTATATATATCAGATCAATAATGTGATACTATATTAGGTGTTAGTTGTTAGTTGATACATTATTATTGTGTTCAGAGTAAGCGTACAACTTCCTGCCACTTCTGAAAAACAACTCCCGCAAAGGTACAACACTTCATCACTTCATTCAATTTCCTCAACCACTTATTAATAGTTTCAACTACATTCATATTAATTGCCCAACCAACCTCGTACTTTCAACATAAACTCTTTCAAAAATTCTACTATAAACAAGACCCATGTCCGGCAACGTTCATACAACATTTCATTTGCTTTTCAACATTTCCTCTGTTTTTCTCACCAATTTCCTCATTTCCGCTTGGCCATATGCCGATGAAACATGTAGTTTTCCTTGTCAAACTCCCGAGTAGTATTGTCCACTGAAGGTATTTCTCGACAATACACTCGGTAGTTTGAGAAGGAAAACTACATGTCATACAAGAGAGCAAAAACTACATGAAAACTGTACATTGTCATTTAGAATCAATATTGTCTTTGTCCACTGAAGGTATTTCTCGAAAATACTACTCGGGAGTTTGACAAGGAAAACTACATGTCATACAAGAGAGCAAAAACTACATGAAAACTGTACATTGTCATTTAGAATCAATATTGTCCTATAAGACTAGACTCTAGTACTTTTTACAATTTTGTACTATAAAACTCCTCAATTTTGGATTTGACCTCATCCTTCATTGTATTTGTTTGAGAAGCCAGTATATTATAAGAATACTTGACCCTAAGAATCTGTAGAGCCCTGTTGAGAGTAGCTTTGCTCTTGCGTGCTTCTCTTGTGAGCTCTGTATCCCAAGTCTGAGTTGTTTGTCCTTTGTAGAGCTCCATGTGTCTCATTGTAAGAATGCCACAATCATTGTAGTTCTTGTTATCTTGCCAGTCCAGTTTTGGATACTCCACTTTATATTCTTTGGGATTTCCAAAAAAATTTTCTGCTGATGTCCCTTTTATTATCTCAACAAAATACCGCAGCTGCATTAATGATGAAAACATATATATTAGACTATTGAAAAGATGATATCAGATTAATGTAAAACATTATCAGATCAATGTAAAAAAGACATCAGATCAAGGGAAAGAATACATCAGATCATGGGAAAGAAGATATCAGATTAGTGTAAAACCATATCAGATCAGTGTAAAAAAGACATCAGATCATCGGAAAGAAGACATCAGATCAAGGTAAAGAATATATCAGATCAAGGTAAAGAAGATATCAGATTAAGGGAAAGAATACATCAGATCATGGTAAAGAAGATATCAGATTAGTGTAAAACCATATCAGATCAGTGTAAAAAAGACATCAGATCATCGGAAAGAAGACATCAGATCAAGGTAAAGAATATATCAGATCAAGGTAAAGAAGATATCAGATCAAGGGAAAGAATACATCAGATCAAGGGAAAGAATACATCAGATCATGGGAAAGAAGATATCAGATTAGTGTAAAACCATATCAGATCAGTGTAAAAAAGACATCAGATCATCGGAAAGAAGACATCAGATCAAGGTAAAGAAGATATCAGATCAAGGGACATGTACTTACCATAAGTTCGGGAATTGCAGTGTACCAAGTGTTTTCTGGGATTTTGTTATTAATTACGACTACTTTTCTCGCCGTTGCATTTATACACAAATTATAGTAATGCTCATGCTGTAATATTGGGATAAAGATCTGCACAAAATATAATACTAATTAGAAGTTGATATTTTTATATATTGAATTCACTGAATAGAGGAATTAAAATTGCACTTACCATTTTTACATTTAATGTGTCCATGTTTTTTTTGGCTCTTGTGACATCTTCTATGAATTGAACTTTCATGTTGTCCAGAATCTCTGGTTTAACCTCATAGTGAGGAAATGCTGGTTTTGGTATTGTGACGCCTAACTTCTTGGAAGCATCATGTTTTTTCTTTAAATTGTTGTAATCATCCATTGAAGATACGAACTTCAGACGTTGATCTTTTGTATCTTCCATTATTGCAAACTGAAAACATAATGAATTTAATTCATATCAGATGGAATAACATGTATATATTTTTGAAAATGAATTTCATATTAAAATTATAAGGGATTCATATCTTACACAAAATTGTTCAGATATGAACAGCCTTGTTGGATCTTTGAAGTTCATATGTGTGATCCATGCATTTAGTACCGAATTTGATATCCATTCTCCTGGAAGCATGGTCAGGAAGTCCGATCGATCCATTAATGTATATGTTCCATCGGAGTAGAGTACTTCTCTGTATGCGTAAATCAAAATAATGTTAACAAAAGTATGTTGAAATCCCAAAATTTACAGCATATAATAGAAATCAGATCACAAAATGTAAACAGCAGGTCAGCATATAACAGATATCAGATCAATTTATCCAACAGATATCAGATGACAAGACAGTAGATATCAGATCAGAAGACTATAGACATCAGATCAGAAGAATATTTATATCAGATCAGAGGACTATAGACATCAGATCATAAGACTATTTATATCAGATCAATAATATAAAAGAATCATACATTTTTTAGAAAGAATCAAATCATGCATTTTACACATATCATATCAAAAGGCAGTAGGCATCACATCATTGGATATTAGATATCAGATCAAAAAGACAAGATTAGAACTTACTGCTGATTGATTTTATTTTCTTTTGTCCCTGTTAGGTAAGCATAATCAGTGAACAGTTTCTCTCTCCTTGAGATCATCAAAAATGGTCTAGGCTTCTTGAGCCAAAATTCTGATCTCAAACGTACAGGGAGTTGTCTATCTCGATGTCTTGAGTTTGGTGACAAGATGACATCCTCCTCAGCATTGTCTGGCTCTTCATTGATCATGCTGGAAATAAAGTTCATATCAGTAGATATAACATATCAAATTATTCAATTAAAGATATCATATCAGATTGTAGTGTGTTTTTACTTACGTTTTGAGCTCTGCTATGTCTTTATTATCTTTTGAAGTCATGGCTTGTTTTGGAGGTTGATCTGCTTCTGAAATGATTGCATTGAGGTTTGTAGCAAGCAGTACTGCATCCTCCACCATTCTTTCAATATTTATATCTTGTGTTTCTTCAGGCTTCTCTTACTCCCTATCTTTTTCTTTTTCATTCTTATTTTTTCCACTCTCTGCATCCAGCTTTTCATTCTCCTTTACTAACATGCTATACACCAATTGCTTTGCAATTGGATCTTCCTTAAGCTTTGTTCTGCTCTCTTCCATTTCCATTTCTTTGTGTTCAACTTCTTTTTGTTGCAGGGTTATTGGAGAGATATGTGGTGTCTGAGGTTCTTTTTCCTTTTGCTCCACCACATTTTCTTGTATTTGTTCTCCTTCTGCTTCATGAATGCTGTCTTCTGAAGGTGTACAGAGGTTGAAATTTGGCATATCGTCTTCCAAGCGTACAGTGGCGGATTTCTTCTGCATATTGTTGTAATCCTCTTGTAGTTTATCAGCAATTTCGGCACATGCCGCATAGAACCTTGCATCCTGTGATGGTGTTGGTTCATTTTCTTCGGTTGGGGATTTTGAGGATTGACCTTGTTGCTCAGGAGTTGTATTTTTCTCCCTCATGTCACGGATAATCCCCTCCACTGTGCTTGTTATTGTGGCAAATGCTGCAGCACCTTCTGGATTGTTTGCTGCCCCAACATTGTGCCATGCTTTGATGAAAGCCATCATGGACTTTGCCAAATCAACCACTGTTTGCGTCATTTCATCAGCATTTTCAAAATCCTATTGCGGAAGATAATTGTTATAGTTAGTTTGTTTCATATTAGTATAAAAAAGATAAATCAGATTACGGTAAAATAGACATCAGATCAGCATATAAGACATATCAGATCAGAACTATGAAAGAAAGCATACTACAGAAAGAAAACATAATTAAAAAAATGGTGATTAAAGCATCATTATAGAGACATCAGATCATGAAAAAACAGATATCAGATCATAATATAACACATATCAGATCACAACTATAACAGGAAGCATGCAGTAAAACTAAAACATACTTAACAATCGGAAATCAGATCAAAAAAAAATACATCAGATCATCAAATAAAAGATATCAGATCAAAAGTTTACCTTGCTTTTTGATGTGGTTGGAGCTTGTTTTGATTTGCCAGGCTTTTCAGAAGTATGTGGATGTTGTTGTTTTTCCACATGCACCTCGGCTGTAGGCCTTTCTCTTATCCAGCCTTGACCATGTCCTCCCTTTTTCTCTTCGAGTTTTGCTCTTTCAAAGAGTTGACTCTGACTCCAGTTTGTGAATGTTGGTAGGTTTCTTGGAATATCTTTGTGAATTCCATAAACAACCCTATCAACATAGAATAACTGAAGAAAATATGTTAGTTGTGAGTTAAAAAAAAAATTTAGCAAAGCATTTCACAAACTAAAACAGACATCAGATCAAGATAATACCCACATCAGATCAGTATATAACATACATCAGATCACAACAATACCCGTATCAGATCAGTAACTTTGATAGAAAATTATTTGAAACAAATAAAACAAAATTAACAGTATATAACATACATCAGATCAACAGGAAACAAATATCAGATTATATGAATACAAACATCAGATCACAAGTTATTGAAATGAAATATTTAACTGAACTAAAACAGACATCAGATCAGAAAATATACACATCAGATCAACATATAAAAGACATCAGATCACAACAATACAGACATCAGATCAGTATTCAAATGAATACAAAAAAGAAAGATGAGAGACTTACAATCAGAAAAGAGAGTGGTCCATTGTAGGCTGTTGATGTTGTGCCATCTTTGTGGAAATACTTCTCTTGGCATTCCACTAAGGCCCTGAATGTGTAGCTACACCAGTTCAGCTCCCTTATTTGATCAATGCTTTTTAGGGATTTGAGGAGCCGATATCTGATGTTGTTGATGCTCCCATGATGGTAAAGAAATGTGGTGGCCAGGTAGATAAGGAAATCCTGGACGAAGTGGATGTCACTGTAATCCTGATGGTTGACAATGTACTGCTCAAGCTGCTTGATGGTCGGTCTTTTTGTGGGTGGCATACCAAATCTTTGACAGTAGTGTTCAACATGCTGCTCATAATCTTCACCCTTTGACTCAGCAGCTGTGTATTCTTCAACTTCAATTGGACCTCTTGGGAAGCCAAGAACCAATTCCACATCTTCTTCAGCAATGGGAATAACTGTATCTTGTTCCAGCTCCAGTCTCAACTTGATAGAGTTGAATTTTTTGAGCAGGTATTGTCCCAATTTGTTTGGCATCCTGGTGTAGTTGATACTGAGGAAGCTGCCAAAGCCTATATCCCTCACAGCATTTCTTTGTGGTTCTGAGAGTCTAGAAACCACGAAACTTATACCGTTTGGAGATGTACTGCAACTGAATCTTTTGCTCATCTCATTATCACCATCATCATCACTGTCATTTCTCTTTTCTTTTTTCTCTTTTTTTGTCATTTGGACATCCACATCGCCCTGTTTCTTTTCCTTATTGATCATCACATTGGTCTGTTTCTGTTGCTGTTTCTGCTGCAAATCCTTCTTCTGCAATTGTTGAAGAATTTCTTGATTTGTCCTCTTCTTTGCAGATACTTTCATCCTTTTAATTGTTTGATCCTTTTGGGATGGTTGAGCATCTTCCTGTTCTTTTCTTTTCTTGTCTGATTTACGTTTGTACGTATGTTGTAATGACTTGCTAGGGGTTTCTTGAAAATCTGAACTGTCATCTTGTGCTTGAACAACTTGCTTGATTTTATCAGCCATTATGTTTGTATTGTTTTTTCCTGTAATATGTCAGTAAAAGTATGTTAGCAAAAATAAGTTGATATCATATTAGAAGAAAACAGATATCAGATCAGCAGATATAATACATCAGATCACAACATGAACACATCAGATCAGCATATGACAGACACCAGATATAACAAATTTAACACATAAATCAAATCAGGATATAACTTAAATCAGATCAAGAAAATGAAGACATTAGATCAACTGACTACATACATCAGATCAAAATAATACAGTCAATAAAATAAGTAATTTTGATAGAAACTTATTTCAAAGAACTAAAACAAAATTAAAAACATATAAGAGACATCAGGTCAATTTAAAATATATATTAGACAAAAAGAATACAGACATCAGGTCACAAAATATTGAAGGCAAATATTTCAATGAACTAAAATAGACATCATATTACGATAATACAGAGATCGGAGCAACATATAACATACATCAGATCAAAAAAATATAGATATCAGATCACTAACTTTATAGAAATTAACAAAATAAACAAAAACATATATCAGACATCAAAAAACAGAAAATTTCGAACCCTAATTATATCAGATATAAAAATTAAAAGCATAAACAGACATCAGATCAATCGAAAACATATATCAGATTAGAACAATACAGACATCAGAACCCTAATTATTCAAAGAAAATAACGGTTATAAAATTGAAATCCTATGATAGGTATGTATAATGGTTAAAAAATTAGGTTTTTGTACCTGTAGATAAATGTCGAAGTAGGAAAAACGTTGGTTTGAGAAAAACAGCAAGTTTTTCGTCCGATTTGGAGACTTTTTTTAGCGTTTGAGTTGAACAACAAGCTTTTTCTTCGCGCAGATGATGGCTATGGTGTTTTCTGAACCGGAAGAAGAGCAGAAAATTGAAATGCAGTGATCTCTGAACGTATTTGAGGTTAGAAATTTAGATCTGATGTTGTTAATGGAACGATGAAGATCGTGGGGATGAAATCGGTTTGAGAGCCACGAAGGAAGGAAGGGTTTTGGGTTTTCAGTTTCAGAGCGGGAGAAAGGAATGTATTCCAATTTGATTAAGTCGCGCTACAGTGCCTTCCTTTTTTTTGTTATTTTTTGCTATTTTTTTATTTTATTTTTTTGCCTTCATTCTTGAGACTTGTTTCCGTCCGTTTTTTTTGCTATTGTATGATTTCTTTTTATATTCTTGATCTGATATCTATAGTCTGTTGATCTGATGTCTATTATTCTCTTATCTGATGTCTATACAATCATGATGTGATCTCCCTTGTTAACTATGTTTTGATTTTATTGTATGATTTCTTTTTATATTCTTGATCTGATATCTATAGTCAGTTGATCTGATGTCTGTTATTATCTGATCTGATGTCTATATATTCCTGATGTGATCTCCCTTGTTAACTATGTTTTGATTGTATTGTATGATTTCTTTTTATATTCTTGATCTGATATCTATAATCTGTTGATCTGATGTCTAGTATTCTCTGATCTGATGTCTATATAATCCTGATCTGATCTGACTGTTAAGTATGTTTTAGTTCTACTGTATGATTTCTTTTATATTCGTGATCTGATATCTATATTCTGTTGATCTGATGTCTAGTATTCTCTGATCTGATGTCTATATAATCCTGATCTGATCTCCTTTGTTAAGTATGTTTTAGTTCTACTGTATGATTTCTTTTATATTCGTGATCTGATATCTATAGTCTGTTGATATGATGTCTAGTATTCTTTGATCTGATGTCTATATAATCCTGATCTGATCTCCCTTGTTAAGTATGTTTTAGTTCTACTGTATGATTTTTTTTTTATATTCTTGATCTGATATCTATAGTCTGTTGATCTGATGTCTAGTATTCTCTGATCTGATGTCTATATATTCCTGATCTGATCTCTATTGTTAACTATGTTTTAGTTATACTATATGATTTCTTCTATTTTCTTGATCTGATATCTATAGTCGATTGATCTGATGTCTATTATTCGCTGATCTGATGTCTATATAATCCTGATGTGATCTCCGTTGTTAAGTATTTTTTTAAAAAAAAAACTATTTTTTTTAAAAAGGCAGTGCGTCAAAAAAAAAAAAAAAACTGTAGCGCGCAACTTTAGCGCGTTACTGTAGCGCGCAACTATAGCGCGTTACTGTAGCGCGCTATAGTAGGTAGGAGTGAAATTCATCCTACTCCTATAGCCCCACCGTAAACGGACTCGTTTCAAAGGGCCAGATGAATCGACGAATTTGATTACCTTATTATTATAATAAATAAAGAGTACAAAGGACAATGCCAAAACGTACCTCATACCCCTAATTATAGAATTCTTCTATAAACCACCCAATTTTCCTTCTAAACATTTCATCAATACTCCCTGAGGGAGCCCTTAACCAAATATTCTAAACAGACACCAGTATTTCTCTACGGAAGTCCCTGTTAGTATTTACTTTCTATGTTATTAGGAAAATAAGTTTCTTCTTGAAATGTTGTTTCAAAAAGACTAATTGTACAAATAATAGATTCAAGTTACAACTAATTACTATTTCTATCAAAGGAAAATAGTTATTAGTTGGTATGATATTTAGGATCTCGCTTCAGAATGCCGCATGAATAACATAGTATTTTGGTTAAATTGTCATTATAATTAGTTATCTACCAAAGGTGAATATAGTGCAAATTTTTAGTATTAGACAAGTCAATCGATATGGTTTTTCCATTATGTAGACTACTTTGAACAAATACTATGGAATTTTGATGTAGACAAGTCTACAAATACTATTGACTTGTCTACAAATACTATGTAGACAAGTCAATACCCGCTTTATGTATGGAATTTTGATTTTTGAACTCGTCTAAGTAAGTAGCCTTAATCTTAATGCCAACTCGTCAAAGATAAATGGGGGTTATTAGTTACTGCCTCACTTTTTGGGACGGTAATTTATAGGTTTTTATAAAAATGTCTTTTTACATAAAATGTGGGAAGATAGAGGGTATTGTATGAGGGGTATTTTCGTCCAAATTAGGACGATAAAGAAAATGTACTGGGACGATAACTAGTAATTCCTAAGATAAATTCAACAATTATGAATTCACAAAGGATTGAAGTTAATATTGACAGAGGTATTATATTTTTCATTTCGGAAGGAGAGAAATATAAAACCTAATAATTAATTTTTGGTCAATATCGTCATACTTTTAAGTGCATGTGCCAAGTACTAGGCATCTTCTGCTTGTCTTGACATTGATTAAGTTTCTTCTTGGTTTGAAAATTTAAATTTATCAACCTTGTACTAAATCTTTTTCTATTCCATATTTAATGATTGCTTTAGAGAGAGTAGTGACATGATTTGGAGAGATGGTAAGGAAACTGTAAATGTTATGATTTATAAGTTTGAATTTCAAAATTGCAGTAATGCTTTAAAGATAAGTTTGCATTTCTCAAACTCATCACAAGAACTTCTTTAGCCTCGACTAGTGTTTGTTGGTGGGGTTTAGAGCGGATCCATTGATCTGAATCAGATTGTTTCGGTTCAAACTAAATTAAATTTAGTGCATTCAATCGATTTGGATCTAGAATTCGTGAGAATTCAATCCAATTAGCGGATTCATTTAAATCTATCCAAAAAAAATATTTTCGAAAGTTAAAATGCAATTTTTTCTCTTATAAAAGGTCATGTGCTATAAATTGTCCCTCTTTCATTTTTATCGACAAAAATAGTCTCTAGTATGGCAGGATTGACTCGTATTTAGTCTTTACTGATTAAATTTGAAATTTTAATGTTTTTCAATTTTAACCATTAGTGAACACTCAATCCATATAAGTTGGTTGACCAATAAAACTAGGTCAAGCCAAATTCCTTTCTACACATCCCAACTGATATTTAGATTTGTAAAAGAACTCGTTCGCTTGCGCAATTAAGAACACATTAAGGTCCGAAAATGTCGGAGATCTCCGAACCCTACGAATGTTAATATCTTATCATTAAAATTATTACTGTCTTACTAAATATATAATTTTTTTTCTTATAACTAACGTATTCATCAATACTTATATAGTACAACTCCTAGTTGCCAAATTAATTGGTACTCTAATAAAAGAAAATGAAAATGTAAATTAGTAAATTAGGGGGCAATTGGTACACTAGTAAAAGAAAATGAAAAAGTAAAATAGCAATATGGGATAGGGGTGTTCACGGATGGGATTGGCCGGATTTTGCATCAATCCGGAACCAATCCATAACATACGTATTTGAAAATTTTCAATCCGTAACTGACCGATTTTTATTCTGTATTCAATCCATTTGGGACGGCCCGAATTGACCGAATTAACAAGTTTGACTTACAATTATTTCAGTTTTCAGTCATAAAATGAGATTTTCTACATTTTGACCTATATTTTACCATAAATCAAAATGCCCAAAATCAAACGATCAGATTTTCAGTATTATAGAGTCCAAAAGCCATATCACAATTAAACGAAAAATAGTACAAAAACATCTTCAGTTCAAAAAAAAAAAAATCAAATCAAGAATACCAAAGTATGCTAGACATAGAGATACTAGTCCAAGAAAACGTCCAAAAATATTATAACTTACCAACACTAATTTTGAATTTTAATGACACTAAACATCAAGTATTAATATATATACATATAAACTAATATTATTATTAATTCAATATATATACGGATCCGGATTGACGATCAGTTTTTTAGAGTAAATCAAGAATCCGATCCAAAATTACCGGTTTTTAATTTTTGAATCAGTTGGATTAAAAATTAAAATGAAATTCATCCATGAATTCGATCTGCGAATCGAATTGACCTGATCAATCCGAACCGTGAACACCCCTAATATGGGGTCTCCTTGGAAATCAACAAAACCAATAAAAAAAAATTAAAGTCTCATTTCCAACAAAACAACTTCCTAGATCAAATTTCCCAAATTTTGGGAAATTTTGGGTAATATTTATTTCAAATTTCATTATCAAACCAAGCTAAAGAAACCAACAATCTCCATTCGCCAAAATGAAAAAAAAAAAAAAAAAAAATCTGGCTCTTCAAAAGCTTCCCACGATATTAAAAAAAGGAGAAAAATACTCCAGAAACCACAAAATTTTCCCACTCGTTTCAATTTTTTTCACTTTTCGATTATTGTTTTCTGATGAATTTGATATGGGTTTTCTTTTGATTTGTGAGGATTTGATATGGGTGGTGTTTTTCATGCTTTGAATCATCAAACAAAGTGGATGTTTTAGCGCTAAAGGAAGAGGACGACTTGGATCGGATATGGCAGAGCCGCCGTCACTTCCGGATGTTTTAAAATTTTGCTGCTTTCTTTTATTCCTTCTCCGAAATTATCTAATCTCCAATTTTGATGTTTTCATTAGGAAGGTATTGTTGGGATCGGAGGCATGATTTTCAAAATTTTTACTCAGCGGATTCATGCCAATTTCAATTTTAGTGTTTTAATCCTATGTTCAAAACAAGTAAACCATACCCTTGAAGCGTAATTGGTAGCCGCGTCTGGATCCTAGATTGATGTTGGTCCAAACCTTCTGCTCCTGTTACGTTTGTCACACCAAAATCCTTCCTTGAAGGACTCTCTACTTTAAAGCACTGAAGTTCTTCGCAGATCCGGTGCTAGCCGTTTTTGCCTACGTAGAGAGTTTGGGATTTTGTGTATATTTTTCTTGTTCTGTTTTTCTGATTGAAAATCATCATCCTACTACAATAATATCCCTAGGATATTTATAGAGTTGAAATTTCCAAAAATCAGTATTGTAATCAATCAATTATTACTTAACTGATTATTACTTAACTGATTTAATCATATTTCAAATCAGTATTATTACCAAATATTATTTTACTGATTCCAAATCAGTATTAAATAATATTTACTGATTCCAAATCAGTATTAAATAATACCTTAATGATTTGGGTTATACACCAAGCCCATGGATCAACCCATGACCCATAGATCAGGTTGATGGATCAAAAACCTCAATTGCAATTAGGTCCCTTGATTTATCAGCCCATCCCAATTGTTCTCAGGTAATTAATTAACTCTTAATTAATATCACAGAACTTTTCAATAATATTTAATTAAACTATTTAATTAAATCTTCTTTATTTAAGTATAACAATTATACTCATTGTAGGCAAGAATACTTATTCTGCATCATCAAACTTTCTTATGTGCGATCCTGTAGGCCCATTCTAAATTGGCAATGGATAACTCAATCTCATTGATTAATCCATAAGTCATTAGTGGTCTCTAGCAAGACATAATGACTACTCAATTCAGAATGGTGATTCAACACAACCTTTCCGAGCAAACTGCGTACGATCCTCTGCATTGATATCCCGTTTAGCATAAGGCATGGAACCATCATCCTTATATAGCTAAACGTTTACTTGAACTCTTAGTGACATTGAATTCATCAAGCAAATGATAACGCTTATCATTCCTTGGGCATGACCATGCACTTTTGAGTTCACTATCAAGTGGTCAAGATATCATCTCTCACTTAAGAGAGATTTGTAGTCACATCACTTCACCTACATATCTTAGCGTGACTCATAGTGTACCCAATCATACCCGTACTTGGCAACCTATTACGGTCCCGTTAGGCGTATGTCAAAGCACACTACAATTCACCTAAGACCATGTAGTGATTTCTGGTTTAAGGATCCTCGTATAAGTACTACTCAAAAGAATCACTCATGATCTAAAAGTCCATGGAGTGTTTCTTTTGGCGGATCGATTTCATGAAATTAAATATGCACAAGAATATAATTATCATGAAATTAACTCATTTGATAAATTATCAAACAGACGACAAATGTCTAAATTACATAAATAGCCTTCAAAAGGGCATACACCAACAGGTATCATTTTCAAAAAGGTTTTATCCTTATTCGTTCTTGGTAAAGATTGGATTTTTTTTAAATCTAATTTGCTCATACTTTGTGTTCTGCTGATGGATTTGATATGGGTTTTCTTTGATTTGTGAGGATTTGATATGGGTGGGTGTTTGGATCTGAAAGTTCTTTCTTTTCTTTACTAGTTGGAATTTTGCGAATGGGCTTTCCATTTTTCAACAAAATACTATGATGATTTTTACATTGGAGAATTTTGTTGCTCTTTTCATCCTCCTTTGTTGGAAGCATTCTCCTTGAAAAGATCTTGGCTTTTTGGATGTAGATGTCAGCTTTTTGGAAAATACTATGATTCTATATTGGTTTTTATGTAAAATGTGATTCTATATTGTTTTATGCTTACTGAAAATTTGATTGGAAAACATTGATGTAAAATGTGATTCTATATTGTTTCTTATGTAAAATGTAATTCTATATTGTTTTATGCTTACTAAAAGTGTGATTGGAAAATATAGATGTAAAATGTGATTCTATATTGTTCTCGTTGTAAAATGTGATTATTGAATTCTGGTGTTTCAACATTCAATCAACATACAAGGATAAGGTGATTGAACTCTGGTGTTTTAATAATACATTAACATTCAAATATTAGTTTTATGATTGGATATTGTTTTATGCTTTTGAAAATTGATGGAAAATACTGATGTAAAATGTGATTCTATATTGTTTCATATGTAAAATGTGATTCTATATTGCTTTATGTTTACTGAAAATTTGATGAAAAATACTTGATTCTGATGAAAAATGTGATTAGATATTGTTTTATGCTTTCTGATAATTTGATGGAGAATACTGAATTCTGATGAAAAATGTGATTGGATATTATTTTATGCTTTTGAAAATTGATGGAAAATACTGATGTAAAAATGTGATTCTATATTGTTTCTGATGTAAAATGTGATTCTATATTGTTTTATACTTACTAAAAATATGAATGGAAAATACTGAATTCATATGTTGTTTGCATTGCTAAAAGTGGAAGTATTTGTGGCTGTGCTTTTGAGGTTTACTAAATTTATATTTTTTCAGTGTTTCAAGAAGGTGATGATGATTGAAAAAGTGCGGATGCAGCAGCATTTCCATCTATGAGGATGAAGATGATGAAGATGCGGATGACAATGAAGTTGAGGAAAACTAATGGAAAACTGTTAGAAAATTGATGAAAAAACGATTTCTAATAGAAAATTGATGAAAAATCAATATCTTATTTCTCCTATGTTTTGTATCTCTTTTGGTATGGATGTATCTCTTTCGTTATTGATGTAATCCCTCTATATTGTATGTCTTTTTTTGTAAACAAAATCATAGTTCCAAGAAGTAAATCCATGATAATGAAAATAAAGTCTTTCGCCACCCAAAAAGAAAAATGATGCGAAAGAAAAAGGAAATGAAACTGATCTCTAAATGGGGAAAAAATTGCATATTTAGAAGGGTAAGTAACAGAACCTGCGGCGCCGGTAACGAGAACGTGTAATTTGCCGGCAGATAATAGTATTTGGCCAGGAACCGATGATTCTTAACAACCATTTTTTCTTGTTTTCTTAATTTGTGAAAATCTGAAAAAGGGAAAAAAATACTTTCACCCAATCGTTGTTGTAATTTGTAACATTTCAAGGGTGTTAGCATTTCATTCATGGGTAAAACATCCAATTGGATTCACCCATTCAAATTTTTAGACGAATGTTTTATGAAGTTGTTGAGCAAAGAACTCACTTCTACGCCACAAAATAATTTAATAATCTTAGTGGTACCATGTTTTACTTAGTTATCACTTTACTTTTAAATATTATCGTCTCAATTTTGACAAAATTATCCTATAATTTTCACATTCGTATGCATAAGAATAAATGAACCAACCTGTAAAAATAGGCCAGTAATGTTTTTTGGATGGCGGTGGTGGTGGAACGATAGCAATGCATCCTGTTCCATGTTTTTTCCCATCCCCATAGTACCCATTATTTCAACTGCATGTATAGCTTCTTTTTATGTTAATACAGTTGTTGTTGCTTGTACAGTTGTTAAGACTTGAATCTTCACATTCATTAATATCTGCACAAGTTATCATTACATCCAAAATTTTACTAGTTACCGTCTTAATTTTTATCCTCTATCACCCTAATTTGGACTAAACACCTTCTTCCTACAATACCCTCTCTCTTCTCCCCCTCTTTTAAAGTAAAAGGTCAATTTTGTCAAAATTGCGTCGATAATACTTAAAACTGAGCGTTAACTAGTAATACACTTACATCAATTGGCATGAAATTTCCTAGCAAACCCAAAAATGGATGAAAGAAATGAAATTATATCAGCAATTAAGTTAGTTAATATACCTTTGCAACCATTATAAGGAAACGGAGATAAGGGTTGCCATCGAAACTCTCCTTGCACTTACACCGATAACCTAGTAAAGCACCATTCTTTACATCTTCCTTGTTTCCACATATAGACATACATCTAGTGCTGTATGTACTAAAACGGTTGGCCATGGTACCCTCAACAAAAACATAAGTATCGCAGCCAATTGCTGTGAACTTATTGTCTGTACTGAAAAACATTAAGGAACCCAAAGGTGATCGAGGGACGCGTCCTCCTCAAGCGAGTATTAGTATGAGGATCATAGCAATCACGTGCCACATCTTGCATAACGTGTAACTGACCACTGAGATCTATACTTTTTACGGTGATATTACTGTATACTAAAACTAGTCGGGGATGAGTGGAAGGATTGAGGCATTCGATGAGAAATCTATCGTCAAGGTAACAACGTTTTCTTCTGGTGCCAAATGGATAAGGAATTACTAGTTACCGCCCCAGTACTTTCCCTTTACCATCTCAATTTGGACTAAAATGCTCCCCTACAATACCCTCTCTCTTCCCGCCCCCTTTATGTAAAAGAATATTTTTGTTAAAACCTATGGACTACCACCCAAAAAGTGAGACAGTAATTAGTAACCCCCAAATGGATATGGAATGCTAACATTGCCACAGTGATCCTCCCAGCCAGGCTTCGCCAAGGGAATATGGAGACAAAGTAGTGCAACTCGAAGAGGATATTATTCAAATTTTTACTAGTTACAGCCTCAATTTAGACTAAAAATCCTCCATCCCCTCTTTTACCCTCTCTCTTTCTCTTCGGAACAGAATGACAATTTTGTCAAATTGAGATAATAATACTTAAAACTGAAAACCAATAGGAAAATGGGAACTAATATGGATGAACTGAAGCCATGGACTGAATGGTGGGCTTTGTTTTTTGGGTGAATATCCTGCTTTCTAATTGTGCATTCATTTTGAATGGCCCTCACTGCCTTTTTATAGTTTGGTTGACTAGTAGAAGATACTTCCCTCTGCACCAGTTTTCAATCAACATAGTTGACTGACTTTTAAGTTGCAAGTCTTGCTTGGACTGATGAGGTATAATTCTTGATTTTTTTGCTGTCCTTAATTCTAAATAATTAAATTTAATTATTACTAACTTATAAATCAAAATTTTATATTTGTGAGTAACATATATATAGTATTAGGAATTGCCTTCGGTTGCCGCATGAATAACATAGATAGAGAGGTAGGAATTTCTCGAACGAACTGCACTCCTTCGTATACGTCAGGGGTCCATTGATGAGAAGGGGCTGGGGAAAGCTTGAACTCAATTCCTACAGTGATGAATTTAAGCAACATTTTAAAAGTTTACTGACTTCTTTTTCCGAAGTTGTCGGTTCTTACAAATAACTACTCAATACCCAAGTAGGCTTACAAAGTTGATCATGATACAATCAAGTGCTTTCTGGGTTGTCTCAAACCTTACGATTGGTATTTAGTCCCAAAATAACTAGTTGGGACCCCATAGCCGGTTTACTGTGTTTTTGGTAAACAGTCGCCCGGGCCTGGTCACTACGACCCCCTTTGTGAGGAGGCACCCCTTCTCCCGAAGTTACGGGGCTATTTTGCCGAGTTCCTTAGAGAGAGTTGTCTCGCGCCCCTAGGTATTCTCTACCTACCCACCTGTGTCGGTCCTCAGAATATATGACTCATGCTCCTTTAGGTTCTTTAAATTTCGTGGGCGGCGTAGCTACTGAGATCAATGCAGTCAATTCGACTTTTGGGGCTTCAACTCTAACATAGAGTTCTTGTTTAGACAATTCAAAGACTGGAGAGGGTTTTTTACTAATAAATCGATATTCAAAATCATTCCATTCGGGATCTTTTACTCTATCAAAACGTCGGATTTCGCCAAATAGACCCTATCCTGGATTTGAGATATTGATAAGGTGAATATGTAGTCTAGTCAATGCTAGGCCTAATGAGTATAAGGAACTCAAACAATCTCTTTTCGTCCTATGAACTTTACGGTGTATTAAATTTCATTTTTCATTTTGTAAGAAGAACGATAGAGACTTCATTTAACTTAGGTTGATATAGGCCAGAGGCAGACCTACGTCAAGATAACCGTACCTTTGAAAGACTTTGGTAGTGCTCTTCCAACTAAGAAATAGAACGTCGAAAACATGAGGTTAAGAAACTCTTTCTTCAAATTTTTAGTATTAGACAAGTCAATGAAGATGGTTTTTCCATTATGTAAAGTACCTTACATAATCTAAGCAAGCGAGAAATACGGATTAGTCATGCAAAAAGATTAAAATCCAAATCCCATAATAGAGAAAGATGCATGGAACTTTGATTTTTTAACTAGTCTAACCAGTGAGGGAACCAGAACTTAGGAACTGAGGGGGCAAACTTAATTGGTCGATATAGCACAATTTATTTTTTAAAATATTAAAATACATAAAATATATATTATATTAAAAAGTTTATTTAAATTATTTTATATATTTAATTAAAAATAAAATATTTAATTTTAATTACTAGACACTAAAAGAGTAATAATAATTTATATGAAAATTAAATTCAATAATAATAACTCAATATATCAAATTATCTAATAAATTATAAAATTATAATAGTAATTTTAAGTTTTCATTTATTTAATGCCTAAAATAAAATAACAATTATAAATAAAAATAAAAAAAGAGATTAATAAATAACATTATTAAAACAGCACAAGCACACTATCATTTAATCAAATTTAATAAATAATATAAATTACCCATCATTTTGATATATTTAATTGTTGGGCATGCCTATGAATTAGAAGGCCAATTATATAAAAGTTGGGTTTTTTTTTCAGAAAAGGCGTAAGTAAAATGACGTGGTTTTACTTATGTCTTTTCTTAAAAAAATTAAACAAAAAGATCCATGGACCCCTTTTTTCTCTACACCTTCGTCCAACTATCCCTTCCTTTCCTTTCAACAGCAGTGACGGGGCGCTCCTATGGCGGTCGCAAATTATATCCTGTACCTAGTGATACATGTACCTAGTAACACATCACCACTCTCACTATAAGAGAGTGAGATACACGCTCTTCTCTTCTTCTTCTTCTGAAAAAACTCAGTTCCTTCTTTTTCAAAAAATCACTTCTTCTTCTTAAAAAATCAGTTATTATTCTTTGCCGTACTCCATTTGAAACCGCATTTAATCAAAATTTTCATTCAAACACAGATTTAATGGAGATCGACGATTATTTTTTCCGACGAACAACACCAAATACAACGGAAAAATTACTTCTTCTTAAAAAATCACTTCTTCCTGTTCAAAAATCTTTTCTTCTTCTTCAAAAATCTCTCATTCTTCTTCAAAAATAACTTATTCTTCTTAAAAAATCACCACATCATAAAGTATGAACTGTATTTAATGGATTTACGGAACCTTATTTTCACGATTTGATGTTGGGTAATGTATTAATGATGTTATATTCGTGTTTTCTTATTCAAATAATGTCATGTTACTCCAAAATATGATATATAAATGGTTTCCGTGAGGTATTGGCACTTTCATGTGAAATGGATTGCTTCTGATTCTTCCCCGCTTATGGGACGTAACTAGACGTTGGGGGACGTTGCAGGACATACGGGATGTTGCTGCTTTGTATTTTGGACGTAGCGGGACATAACTAGACGTTGTGGGACGTTGCTGCTTTGTATTTTCGAACGTTGCGGGACGTAACTAGACGTTGTGGGACGTTGCTGCTTTGTATTTTAGAACGTTGCGGGACGTTGCTGCTTTGTATTGTATGATTTCTTTTATATTCTTGATCTGATATCTATAGTCTGTTGATCTGATGTCTAGTATTCGCTGATCTGATGTCTATATAATTCTGATGTGATCTCCCTTATTAAGTATGTTTTAGTTCTATTGTATGATTTCTTTTATATTCTTGATCTGATATCTATAGTCTGTTGATCTGATGTCTAGTATTCACTGATCTGATGTCTATATAATGCTGATGTGATCTCCCTTGTTAAGTATGTTTTAGTGTTATTGTATGATTTCTTTTATATTCTTGATCTGATATCTATAGTCTGTTGATCTGATGTCAAGTATTCGTTGATCTGATGTCTATATAATTCTGATGTGATCTCCCTTGTTAAGTATGTTTTAGTTCTATTGTATGATTGTTGGATTTGAATACATAAGCTATGCTTGTGTTGTATAATTTCCCAGATTAATATATCGATTTGTGTTTCAATTATATTTTGTTGTGCATTAATCGTCCATTTATATTATGTAAATAGATGATGAGGTGTCTGGTGCGACATAGTAGATCTCATCATTGGTTGAAAGACATAATATATAAATGATGTTCGTAACCGAGACAGCTTTGGACAAACTGTCGGTCTAGGTTATTATGTGATTCAGATAATTAGTTTGTCTAAACTAATTGAATCATATAAATATGCCCGGGGCATATTGAACTTGACTCTTAGGAATGATTTGTCTTGTACTGATTTAATAGACAAATCGATCCTTGTATTCTATCTCTAAATCCCTAGACTCGAGTGGGCATGAAGATTAGACATAGTGTACTTTGATCTGCCAATGGGTGAGGTCAAATGTGGCCAATAGTCTCGGTGGGTTGGGTGCGCGTGTTTAGTTACTTGGTGTGCTGCTGCTTGTCGAAAGGAAACCATGTACCGGTGCGTCCGGGGTGATGGTGCTCCCGAGATGAGCTCGAAATGTTTATTATACTAAACCTGGCCAGTGGACTTATGTCCGGTATAGTAAAAAGGTCGAGTGGTACTAGTCTCGGAATATTAAGAAGTTGATGAATTAATTTATCAGTAAATTAATGAATTAACGAGCACTATATCTTTGATGTGGGGAGATTAATGAATATAATTTAATTAAGTTGTTCCGGAAGCAATTCTGGTGTAGGGTGGTAGTGTCATAATTAATCCGTTAGTGGTACGATTAATTATGTACTGGGTTATTGACAAAGGTAGATTTAATTAATTGAGAAATTAATTAATCATTGTGTCAGTTGGTTGTGAATCATCCCAGGAACTGGTTTGGGATAAGTGAATCCCTGTGTCAGTTGGGAGTGATTCATCCCAGGAACTGGATTGGGATAAGTGAATCCCTGTGACAGTTGGGAGTGTATCAGTCCAGGAATAGGATTGAAGGAAACAGAATCTGTATCAGTCCAGGAACAGGATTGAAGGAAAACAGAAACCCAGTAGGAAGACCAATCCTAAACCAACTTGGAGTCTCTCTTGTAACTCTATAAATAGACAAGGGATCAGCCATTCAGACCACACAATTCAATAGATTCATTATTCAAGAATCTAGAGAGAGATAAAATTCTAGAGAGAGAAATTTCTTTCTCTCTCAAGAACGAATTTTTGAGCAAATAGGCGGTAGTTTTCTTCATCAAGTGGCCGAAAATATTGGTCCAAAATACTAGCCCCGTGTGTTGCTTTCTCTCTCTCCGGGCAGTGCGTTTGCAGTACGTGCTAGGTGCGGAGGGGCTGAATTTTTCCAGCAGGTGGATTGTGGTGAGTTGCTGATCAATTGACTTCTAGATTGTTGCCCACACAACAAGAGGTCATAGTCTTTGAGGCATACAAGAGATTCACCAGGTGCACGCTTCAAAGGTATTATTCTATGGTTCCGCTTTTATTAGAATTTTTTGTTGCGTGGTAAATCGAGCAGGTACAAACCCAGATCCTACCAAAAATCTTTCAATGATTTCTTTTATATTCTTGATCTAATATCTATAGTCTGTTGATCTGATGTCAAGTATTCGCTGATCTGATGTCTATATAATCCTGATGTGATCTCCCTTGTTAAGTATGTTTTAGTTCTACTGTATGATTTCTTTTATATTCTTGATCTGATATCTATAGTCTGTTGATCTGATGTCTAGTATTCCCTGATCTGATGTCTATATAATCCTGATGTGATCTCCCTTGTTAAGTATATTTTAGTTCTACTGTATGATTTCTTTTATATTCTTGATCTGATATCTATAGTCTTTTGATCTGATGTCAAGTATTCGCTGATCTGATGTCTATATAATCCTGATCTGATATCCCTTGTTAAGTATGTTTTAGTTCTACTGTATGATTTCTTTTATATTCTTGATCTGATATCTATAGTCTGTTGATCTGATGTTAAGTATCCGCTGATCTGATGTCTATATAATCTTGATCTGATCTCCCTTGTTAAGTATGTTTTAGTTCTACTGTATGATTTTTTTTATATTCTTGATCTGATATCTATAGTCTGTTGATCTGATGTCTAGTATTCTCTGATCTGATGTCTATATAATCCTGATCTGATCTCCCTTGTTAAGTATGTTTTTTGGACGTTGCGGCAGTTGTTCTGAGACGTTGTTCACTCAGCGAAGACGTTGTTCACTCAGCGCGGAAAAAAAAAAAAAAAGGCGCGCGCGTAGGCGAAACTTACTATATTTAGTAAGTTTACAGCTGTCATGCGAAAAATTACTATATATAGTAATAGGTACATGTACACTGTGTACAGGGTATACGCGCTGTATGGCGGTAAAGGGCGTCGAAACTTTTTTAATAGATTTTTTGTCTACTGTGGGGTCAATCGACCCCTCAGGCCCTTAACTGGTCGTCCCTGAATCTAACTAAGTAGGCTGAATCTTAATACCAACTAGTCAAGATTTCGAGAGAGTTGCTTCATGAAATTATCTTCCTTTGCAAAGATGCGAAAAACGGATCCTTCAACCCAATACCCCCTCTGAAAGATTATCTATCCGGGTCTAGCCAGAAACTCACTTTCGTGCTACGCATTCCAGAATCGGAATCTCTGGCCAGGCCTAAACGCTCGCACAATTGCTATTCCAACCCTTTTGAAATAATATTGCGCAGGATCTGGGTTTGTACTTATTCGATTTATCACGCAACAATAATTCTTAATTAAGCGAAAATATAAGAATTACCTATTGAAGCGTACACTCAGGTGATTCTCTTGTATGCCGCAAGACTTTGATTGCACGTTGTGTGGGCAACGATCTAGCAACCAATTGATCAGCTAATCACCACAATCCACCTGCCAGAAAAAATTCCAGCACCGCTGCACCTGGCGCATACAATCCACGCACAGCCCGGAGAGAGAGAGGGAAAGCCACACAAGCCGCCAAAAATTGAAAAAAATCTGCAGCCCTAAAGCTTTGTGAAATCCGATATTAAGAGAGAGAAATTTTCTCTCTCTCAGTTTTCTTGTCTTGAAAACTTATGAATTGTATATTGTGGAATAGCTAATCCCTTGTCTATATATAAAGTTACAAGAGAGACCTCAAGTTGGTTTAGGATTGGCCTTCCTAATGGGTTTAGGTAATTAGTTTCCAAATCCAATTAGGTAACTAATCTGATAGGATAAACCAAATCCTGCTAAATTTTCCAATCTCTAGGATTTCCTAATTCTATTTGAAACTTAAGACTTAATTAATTAATTAATTCCACTTTGTTAATTACTCAGTTAACCCTTAGGAATAATTAATCAATTAATTAATTCTACCTATTCAATTAACCCATTACAAAATTAATCGTACCACTAACGGATTAATTTTGACACTACCATCCTACACCAGAATTGCTTCCGGAATAACTTAATTAATTTATATTCATAATCTCCCCACATCAAAGATATAGTGCTCGTTAATTTATTAATTTACTGATAAATTAATTAATTAACTTCTTTAATTCTGAGACTAGTACCACTCGACCTTTTTACTATACCGGACATAAGTCCACCGGCCGGGTTTAGTATAATAAATATTACAAGCTCATCTCGGGAGCACCATCACCCCGGACGCACTGGTACATGGTTTCCTTTAGACAAGCAGCAGCACACCAAACAACTAAACACGCGCACCCAACCTACCGAGACTATTGGCCATAATTGACCTCACCCTTTGGCAGATCAAAGTACACTATGTCTAATCCTCATGCCCGCTCGAGTCTAGGGATTAAGAGATAGAATACCAAGAACGATTTGTCTATTAAATCAGTACAAGACAAATCATTCATATTGGTCAAGTTCAATACGGCCTGGGCATATCTATATGATTCAATTAGTTTAGACAAACCAATTATCCGAATCACATAATAACCTAAATCGACAGTTTGTCCAAAGTTGTCTCGGTTACGAACCTCATTTATATATTATGTCTTTTAACCAATGATGAGATCTATTGTGTCACACAAGACACCTCATTATCTAACTACATAATATAAATGGACAAATAATGCACAATAAAATTTAACCAAAATATTAATCGATATATTAACTGGGAAAATGTACAATACAAGCATAGCTTATGTATTCAACTCCAACAATCTCCCACTAATACTTAAGTTGTGCTTTAAGTATACATCTACATTCAACTCCTATACACTCTGCAAATATATATCTAGAAAAACTGTCATGGCTCTCCTAAATATCTTATTCCCATGCCCTTCACGTGAGTCTCAAAGACTTTCGAAGTCAATGTTTTCATGAACGAATCTGCAAGGTTATCCTCTGATGCTATCTTAGCCACGACCACGTCTTCACTCTTTACGATGTCTCGTATCAGGTGATACTAGCACTATATATGTTTACTCGCCTTGTGGGCTCGTGGTTCCTTTGAGTTTGCTACTGCACCGTTGTTATCACAATACACCGTGATAGACTTCTGCAAACCAGGAATCACATCTAAGTCCACTAGGAAGTTCTTGAGCCACACTGCTTCCTTCACTGCCTCTGATGCGGCAACGTATTCAGCCTCCATGGTAGAGTCCTCCACACATTTCTGCTTGTCACTCCGCCAAACTATGGTTCCACCTCCTAGAGTAAACACATACCCTGAGGTAGACTTGCTCTTGTCCCTGTCGCATTGGAAATCTGAATCTGTGTAACCTCAGGGTACCAGCTCAGGCGCCTGATAGTCTAACACTTGGTCTCTTCTTCTGTGCAAATACTTGAGAATGCATTTTATTGCCTCCCAATGAGCTTTCCTGGGGTTACTCTGATATTTGCTTACAATGCCAATGGCATAACAGATATCAGGTCTCATACACAACATGGCATACATGAGACTTCCTACTGCCGAAGCATAAGGAACTGTATTCATGGCATCTATCTCCTCAACAGTCTTGGGAGACTGTTCTTTAGACAGATGTGCTCCGTGTCTGAAATGTAGAAAACATTTCTTAGAGTTCTGCATGTTAAAACGGGCCAGAATCGTATCTATGTATAAAGCTTGGGAGAGCGTTAACGAATGTTTCCTACGATATCGAATTATCTTGATCCCAATGATATGTCCCGCTTTCCCTAAGTCCTTCATATCAAACTGCTTGGACAGCCATGCCTTTACGTCTGATAACACTTTCTTGTTGTTTCCAATCAATAGAATGTCATCTACGTAAAGCACAAGAAACACCACTGAGTTTCCATCACGTCTGTGGTAAACACATTGCTTATTCGGACACTGAGTAAATCTGTAGGACTGGATTACCTCATCAAACCGGATGTTCCAAGATCTGGATGCCTGCTTAAGTCCGTAAATGGACCTCTTAAGCCGGCAAACCTTATGTTCTTGGCCTTTTTCAACGTATCCCTCTGGTTGCTGCATGAAGATGGTTTCCTCAAGACTTCCATTTAGGAAAACTGTCTTGACATCCATCTGTCATATCTCATAATCTAAATGAGCAGCTATGGCCAAGAGAATCCGGATTGACTTCAGCATGGCTATCGGGGAGAAGGTTTCCTCATAATCAATTCCCTCTTCCTGAGTATACCACTTCGCCTCCAGCTAGCTTTAAAGGTTTCCACCTTTCCGTCAGGTCCTCTCTTATGTTTGTAGACCCACTTGCATCCAATGGGCTTAAACCCATCACGCATGTTCACAAGCTCTCAGACTTGATTGTGGTCCATTGACCCCATCTCGGATATCATTGCCTTACGCTGAGATTCTGCATCTTTATCTCGGAGAGCCTCATTGTAGTTAACCGGGTCAGGTTCAGGTGCGCCAGGGACTAGGTCTGAGGCCTCTCCCACACCAATGAACCTGTCGGACTGTCTTTCAACCCTCCCACTACGATGAGGCACCACTTGTGTAGGCGCATCATCTGTAATCTCTTGTGCAGTGTATGGTGTATCTACTTGTGCTAGTGCAACAGGATTATTAGTTTGTCTCCTAAGCTCTTCTAGTACTATCTTACTCTTGGGCTTTTGATCTAGAATATAGTCTTCCTCCAAAAATCTAGCGTTGGTACTAACCACCACCTTCTGATCTTTAGGACTATAAAACAGACCACCTTTCGTTCCCCTAGGATATCCTACAAACAGCATTAATTCTGTTCTTGCATCTAACTTAGCCGCATCTGCCTTAAGCACATGTGCTAGGCAACCCCAAATTCTGAGATGTCTTAGACTAGGCTTTCGCCCGTTCCACAACTCTACTAGGGTTGAAGGCACGATTTTAGATGGTACAAGATTAAGAATATACGCCGCTATTTCTAAGGCATATCCTCATAACGAACTCGGCAAATCACTATAGTTGGTTTAATTATTTTATTTTATATCTTCATTATATTCTTTATTTATGATAAAAACTCATTATCATGTTTTTTTTATGCGTGTGTTTTTTTTCCCAGAATATTCATGGTTTACAAAAGAAATCAACAAATCTCTCTCATTTTTCATCTAACTCTTCTCACCAATTCCAATTTTCATCTTTATCCAAATATTTCTCCATTATCTCTTAAAATTTTTATTATTCGAATAATAATAGATTTTTTTCTTCATTTTTTTCGGTGGCTCAATAAATTTTCACTACTTTTTTTATCATAATTCAATTATTATTTGTTTAATTATAATACAGACTCATTATCATGTCATTTTGTGTTTTTCTTTTCAAGAATCTTCATGGGTGCTACAAATAATCAACAAATCTCTCTCATTTTTCATCTCTCTAATTCT
Source organism: Knoxia roxburghii (assembly GCA_030378225.1). NCBI lineage: Eukaryota > Viridiplantae > Streptophyta > Magnoliopsida > Gentianales > Rubiaceae > Knoxia > Knoxia roxburghii. The sequence continues at coordinate 39,440,896 of CM059422.1, read as the reverse complement.
TCTCATCAATTTCAATTTTGATATTTCTTCAACTTTTTTCCATTATCTCTTAAAATTTGTATTAATTGTAATAATAATAATTTTTAATTTCATTGGAGAAATTATTCTTTTATTAATTTTGTCAATAATGTATTTATGTTAATAATTTTTCAATTATTTATGTTAATAATTAATTATCACTAATTGCGCATATACAGCTTTCCTTAATTAAATTCAGCATTACGACATATCATTGTCATATGTGGAAGAAATTAATACAAATATTATTTAATTTTTTATACCCAAATAACTATACAATTCTTCATTTTAAGTATTTTAATGCATTTGGAGGTTGTAACAATATTATTATTAACGAGAGAAAAAATATATTTTTTTTGTATGTTTAGTTTTTACTTTCACATTAATAATTTGAATTAATCATATATTCTCTTCTCCATATTCAATTTAAAAATACGTATATATTCACTTTTTCAACATCCCAACAAGATCTCAATATTTTTTTTTATAAATAGTTCATCCAATTTGGACTTTTACCGGTGAGCTTTCTCCCATTTATAGATAATGTTCGAACCTACAAAATGACAGAGCTTGATCTTGCCTAAGGATACAAAATCACCCCTATACCAAATGGACAAAAGCCTCTCATGAGCAAAGATAAGGGGGAGAGATACTACACTACTGTTAATCACTACGATTCAGGTTATTTCATGGACAAATAGAGGAATGTTTGTGATGGACAAATGCTTATCTTGATTTAACGACAGGAGTTAAGCTTGCATCAAGGTTCAGAAGTCCTTTGAGTTTTGTTGGAAGGGCTTGAAAGTTTATGAAGGAGATAGCTAGACCTTTGGCTCCCATTTTTGCTAATAGATCAGCGGGCTTGTTCCCTTCCCGGTAAATGTGACGAATCTCCGATGAGCTATGTTTGATGAATTGATCAATTTCCCACAGGTTTTTGTAGTATTTCTAGTACCAATCAGTCTTGTTATTGAGCATCTTCGCAAGGCAGTCATTGTCAGTTAGAAAGAGTACATCTCTCCAGTTTTTGCGTTTGCAAAATCTTACCGCTTCTAGAGTTGCTCTAATTTCAGAACTTTGGGGGGTTGTACTCAAAATGGGGCACGCTTCTCCATATATGAATTCTCCCGAGTGTCTCATTACCACAAAGTCGTATCCTCCTTCCATGGAGTGAGAAGAAGAACCATCCACATTGATTACGATAGCTTTGGAACAGAAAGATTTCCAGATTATCAGTGATACCTTTTTTCCTGGGATTGACTTGTGAGAAGCTAAGGATGCAAGTTCTGAGACTTCCTTTTTTACTTGTTGGAGGAGACCTTCCAGCCTTGGTGATTTTCCATTGAAAAAAGCTAAATTTCTGAGTTTTTAGAGTTGCCATATTAAGATTTGAGATGATATTCTCCAAATTTTTGATCTGGGACTTTTGTTTAGGGTTGCCCACCATATTAGGATAGAATTCCAACTAATACACCTCGGGGTACCATGGCCTGAAGCTGCAAAGAGTGAGTTCCAGAAAACCTTGATTTCAAGACATCTGAAAAAATAGTAGCTAATGGTTTCAGTGTGCTGTCTGCAGAAGCAGCAAATGGATGGGAAAATCTGGAGCTGCTGGAATTTGGTGAGGACTTCAGGGAAAGCCACGTAGTTATTGTAAAGTCTCCACAAGGCGATAGATATCTTTAGGGGAGCCAAGGGTCCCAAAATTTTTGGCGCAATCTGATCAATTTCTTTCGAGCAACAGAGAGTTTGAAAGGCAGAGGCCACAGAAAACTTCCCAACTGGTGAAGGGCACCAGATAAGTTTATCTGGTGAATCAGAGAAAGACAAATTTAGTTGATCCAAAGCAGACTTAAAAGGTTCTTCTATTTGATCCCCAAAAATAGCCATATAGAAATCCTTATTGTTGCAAAAGTCTTTGATCGTGAGGGATGGATAAGGAGGTAGACATGCGGGTCTCCAAATAACCCACTTTCCAGCCAATTATCCATCCAAAACAGCGAGGAACCATAGAAGATGATCTTCTTTGTATGGCTAGCAAACTTCCAGGATAGTTTCCAGACATGTCTCCATTATGTTTTTAGTTTTGCAGTATGAGAGAGAGATGATATGAAGTTGTTCCATAAGCCTTTCCCGATTTTCCCTTTCCACCAAATCTTGGCCTAAAGGCTCTCTACTACCACTGAAAATTGCCTTATTCCAAGACCATTTTGAGCTAAAGGGAAAGTGAGTTTCTTCCAAGAACTCCAGTGTCTGTGAGAAAAATCATCGTTTGTTGCCCACAAAAAGTTTTGGCATTTCTTTTCTATCTCCTTGATAACAGATTTTGGCATCATAAGTCCAGAGGCCACATGGATTGGCATTGCTAAGAGGACCGACTTTATCAGTTGAATCCTACCAACTTGAGAGAGCCATTTGTTTTTCCAGCTATTCAGTCTTGCTTCAATTCCTTCCAATAGATTTCTGAAGTAACATGATTTTGATCTCCCTTTGAAGAGCTGACATCCTAGATATGGAAATGGGAGAGAGGCTTCCTCCATTTTAAGGATTCTGAGAACTCTTCTTTTTTGCACAGTTGGCCAATAATATGGGAAAATAACAGCACTTTTTGATAAATTTATTTTCTGACCGGATCCATCTTCATAAAGTCCAAGAAAGTCCATTAACACATTTAGGGACTTTTTAGAGCCATTTGTGAAGATTAATGTGTCGTCCGCAAAACTCAAATGAGTTATGATTCTTAAACCAGGTGGGGAGTAATAGGGCCGAAGGAAACCTGTTTGCACTCTTGCATTCAGTCTTCTTAAGAGGGCTTCCGATGTAATTATGAAAAGGATTGGAGATAGGGGTCTCCTTGCTTGAGTCCCCTTGTTGGTTTGAAGAAACCTGTAGGGGAACCATTTATAAGTATCGAAAACCAGCTGCCTTTTAGGATGTTGAGCACCAATTCCACAAAGAATTCTGGAAATCCAAACTTTAGTAGGATTTCCTGCAGAAAAGTCCATGAGACTCGGTCAAAAGCTTTGGCCATATCGAGTTTGATCATCAATTTTAAACCAGCTGCAATTTCTAGAAATTAGGAGAGGTCTTGTGCCAAGAGTATATTGTCGGTGATCCCTCTGTCTTGCATAAAACCTGATTGTTCTAGAGAGATTATCTTTTGGATGAGAAGTTGAAGCCGATTTTTCAGGATTCTTGATAAGATCTTACTTACAAAGTTGCACAAGCTAATCGGTCTGAAATCTGAGAAGTTTGAGGGGTCTTGCTCCTTCGGGATGAGGGTTATGAAAGCGCTGCATAGGGCTCTTGGAATTGGGATACCTCTCATGAATTCTGAACAAGCCGACAGGAATCTTTGTGGATTATAACCCTGGAATATCTAAAGAAGTGACTGGTGTATCCGTCGAGACCGGGTTCACTGTCCTAGACAAGGTTAAAAATTGCATATTTAACTTCCCTTTCTTCAACTGGTTGAATGAGCCTCTGACATTCTTCATCATTTAATAAGTGAGGAACATGCTTAAGAAAATTATTTATTTTGTTGGGGTCTGGCTTCTCATCCTCCGAGAGTAAATTGGAGATGAATTTGACTGCCTCCATTGCAATATCTTTCTTGTCATTAATCCATTCAGTCCCAACCTTGATCTTGTGTATCCGCTGGCGGATTGATCTCTCTTTTATTGCCGCATGGAAGTAAGTTGTGTTCTTGTCACCATCCTTTAACCATTTTACTCTAGATTTTTGTTGAAGGTAGTCTTGATGCTCTTTGAGGCGCTGAAAGAAAAGAGCTTGAGCTTTGGAAAAATCCTCTCATGTGTGGTCATTCGAAGAGAATTGGAATTTGGATTCCATATCTAACATGTTTGCCTCACTTTCCTTTAGGTTGATGAACACATCTCCAAAAATCTTTTTGTTCCACTCTTTGAGGATAGGTTTCAGTCTTCTTAACATTACAGATAGTGTCAGCATTCCTGCACCTAAAACAGGTTGAGTCCAACTATCTTCAATGATTTTTCAAAAACCTTGACGGTGGAGCCACATTTTCTGGAACCTGAAGGGATTAGGACCAGTTTCGTGTTGGAGTAGAATACATAAGCTATGCTTGTATTGTACAGTTTCCCAGTTTAATATATTGATTTATGTTTCAGTCATATCTAGTTGTGCATTAATCGTCCATTTATATTATGTAAGTAGATGATGAGGTGTCTGGTGTGACACAGTAGATCTCATCATTGGTTGAAAGACATAATATATAAATGAAGTTCGTAACCGAGACAGCTTTGGACAAACTGTCGGTTTAGGTTATTATGTGATTCGGATAATTGGTTTGTCTAAACTAATTGAATCATATAGATATGCCCAGGGCATATTGAACTTGACTCTTAGGAATGATTTGTCTTGTACTGATTTAATAGACAAATCGATCCTTGTACTCTATCTCAAAATCCCTAGACTCGAGTGGGCATGAGGATTAGACATAGTGTACTTTGATCTGCCAATGGGTGAGGTCAAATGTGGCCAATAGTCTCGGTGGGTTGGGTGTGCGTGTTTAGTTACTTGGTGTGCTACTGCTTGTCGAAAGGAAACCATGTACCGGTGCGTCCGGGGTGATGGTGCTCCCGAGATGAGCTCAAAATGTTTATTATACTAAACCCGGCCGGTGGACTTATGTCAGGTATAATAAAAAGGTCGAGTGGTACTAGTCTCGGAATTAAAGAAGTTAATTAATTAATTTATAAGTAAATTAATTTTAATTAACGAGCACTATATCTTTGATGTGGGGAGATTAATGAATATAATTTAATTAACTTGTTCCGGAAGCAATTCTGGTGTAGGATGGTAGTGCCAAAATTAATCCGTTAGTGATACGATTAATTTTGTAATGGGTTAATTGAATAGGTAGATTTAATTAATTAATTGGTTAATTATTCCTAAGGGTTAATTCAGTAATTAATAAAGTGGAATTATTTAATTAATTCCTAAGGGTTAATTAAGTAATTAACAAAGTGGAATTATTTAATTAATTAATTAAGTCTTAAGTTTCAATTGGAATTAGGAAATCCTAGAGATTATGAATCCAGTAGGATTTGGTTTATCCTATCAGATTGGTTGCCTAATTGGATTTGGAAACTAATTCATTACCTAAACCCATTAGGAAGACCAATCCTAAATCAACTTGGAGTCTCTCTTGTAACTCTATAAATAGACAAGGGATTAGCCATTCAAGAAATACAATTAATCCACAGGATTTCTAGAGAGAGAAAATTCTAGAGAGAGAAAACATTTCTCTCTCCAAGTCGAATTTTCAAGAAAGTGTGCGGCTGGTTTTTGGGTTTCTAGTGGCTGAAATTTTGGCCTTGGTTTATACCAGCTGCGCGTAGCTTTCTCTCTCTACGGGCGGTGCGTTTATAGTACGTGCCAGGTGCTGCGGGGCTAGAGTTTTCTAGCAGGTGGATTGTGGTGAGTAGCTGATCAATTGACTTCTAGTTCGTTGCCCACACAACGTGAAGTCATAGTCTTGAGGCATACAAGAGAATCACCAGGTGCACGCTTCAAAGGTACTTTTCTAAGATTCCGCTTTAATAGAAATTTTTGTTGCGTGGTAAATCGAGCAAGTGCAAACCCAGATCCTACCAAATCTTTCATTTCGGAGGTCAATTTTCCTTGGAACGGCAGTGGACAGTGGTCTGAGCAAGCTTTGGACAGGTTATGAACAACATTTTCCTAAAAAGTAGCTAGTCATTCCTGAGAGAACATCATCCTGTCCAACTTTTTCAAGATGTGCCCAAGATGATCTCTTTCCTCCCTATGTGTATTTCAGCCCAATGGAAGGGATCTCTTCAAGTTCAGCTTCCTGAATGAAACCATTTAAATCATCAATGGGGGTCTGATGTGGGCATGAATGTCCTTTGTACTCGTCAGAGTTTCTAATTACGTTTCAATCTCCCCTTGCAGCCCATGGTTCCCCAATGTGTGATGATCTGAAAGTCAACAACTCAATCCATTATTCCCTCCTTTTGGAGTAAATGGTGCTGGCATAGACCCAACTGATGAGCAGTGGTCGAGGCAGAAGTGGGTGGACAATTTCACCACAAACAGTTTGTTCAGAGTTCAGCATTAGTTTAAAATCAACTTCTTTTTTTCAAAACATCCATATTTTTCCATTTGTAGATGAAAATAGCAGCATCATAGTGCAAAATTCTCACAAAATAATCAAGCCTAGAAATATCCACAAGAGGCTCTAATATGCACAAAGTAGGAATAGAAAAACGACGAACAAGTAAATTTTGTCTTCGCAAAGATGCCGGCGAGGCAATCCCGCGGATGTTCCATATGATTTGATTTATCATTTAAAATGAGAGAAAGCCACGAACCTGCGCCTGTCCTGGAGACGGGCTAGTGTTTTTTGCTGGACTGAAGTAACTTTTGGTAGCCGCCCTCTTTTTTTCGGGCTAACAATGGTGAAATCATCTTCGGCCTTGTAGTGCGGGAGCTCCTCTGTAGGGTGATCTAAGAAAGCTTCTTCTTCGGATTCACCATTGAAGGTCGTGAAGTCTATGCATAGCTGAAAGGATTCTTTTAGGGCTGAGTTGGATCGAGCCAATCCCAAGAGTTCTTTTTTATTTATTGAAACGACACTCCCTAAAGCTTCCTCGATGTCTTTTGACAAGTTTTGAATTGCTTAAAGGTCCACTACTTACATCCCATCATCAACTGATTATACCAGTGCCAAAACTTCCATATCGGATCTAATTTCCTACATCTTTGTGGTGGGATTGACTTCCGATCGAGGCTCAAAAGTGAAACTAGGTTCATTTTTCTGGTTGCTAGTACCTCGAATCTGATTTTTAGGCGAAAAGGAAGTCTGAGCATGAAGAGTGGGGATTACCTCTTTCTCTTTCTCGGTGAGGCCAGAAGACCCTGCTTCCAGTTGGGGATCAGTCAGCAAGGTTGTGGTTACTTCTCCTGGGTTTTCTGGATTTCCTTTTGCCTTGCTGGTGTTGATTTCATTTCCTTTGGGGAGGGATGGATTTCGACCAATTTTACAATAGCTATCTTCGTGTCCTATTTTCCTGCATTTTTGGCAATATCTTGGGACATGTTCATAGGAGAACATCTGAGTGTGATAGGTGCCCTTCTCCCCGATTTTGACCAAAATTGATAGAGGCTTCAATAGGTTGACCTCCGCATAAAAGCGAGCTATGGAGGGTCTTGTTTGGTTTGATGTTGGAGTGTCGATTTGAAGTGGCTTGCCAACAACTTTTTCCATGGAGCAGAGTGACTCCAGGCAGTGGAATTGCAGAGGAAGTTCATATAGGGAGACCCAAACTGGAGCAAAAGGAGGATCTTCTTCGAATTTGAAATTGGGGTTCCATTTGAGGACCCTCATTTGAGAGCCAGCAATGTTCCAGGTCGCCGGAATCCAGAACTTCGGGTAGTCTTATTCTTTGCTGAATCAGACCCAAATGTGTCTTGGGTTGAGGAGACCCACTTCGAAGCGATTTTGAAAACCCATTGCAGTGAGTTCCTTTTTGATGTCAGCCATCCTTGGCCGGCCGTAGGAGAATTTCCCGATTAGACTTAATCGGTGCGAGGCGATTAGCTTTGCAAACTCATCTTTTGAGTATTCTATCACATACTCTCCATTGATGAGTTCAGGATCTTTTGGGGGGACGATTTGTGTGTGGGCAGGGTTTTGGAATAGGGAGGAGAAGGTTTTAATTTGTACTGGGTTTCGGTTCTGGGTTATTTGGCCGGACTGAGATGCTATGTCCGACCAAAGGAAGAAAAAAAGGAAGCTAGAGAGAAAGATGAATCAGAAATTTTTTTTTCCCAAACCAGAACACCCTTGTGCGCAAGATGAAGAAAAAATATATTCTTTATCTATACTCCAATAACTACAAATTTATAACTCTTTAAATGTTAATAATACATTCTTATATTGTAATTTTTATTTATTTTAAACATAATTTAATTTTAAAATTTAACATTGTATGGTAAGAAACTAATATTCTAAAATTCATTAATTTCTTGATTTGACAACATCATTAATATGTTTTTAAATAAGTATGATTATTAACAAATTAAAATAATATATATCCAATTAAAATATCACATTTATTATAATTTTAAACAAAAATAATAATTATCATCTAATGTCTTATCCCAGAGTATCATTCATTCGATTTAATGGAGTCCGTTTACGGTGGTCCTATAGGAGTAGGATGAATTTTACTCCTACTAGCGTGCTACAGTAACGCGCTACAGTAGCGCGCTACAGTTTTTTTTTTTTTTTTTTTGACTCACAGCCTTTTTAAAAAAAAAATTAAAAAAAATTCTTTTTTTAAAAAAAAATACTTAACAATGGAGATCAGATCAGGATTATATAGACATCAGATCAGCGAATAATTGACATCAGATCAACAGACTATACATATCAGATCAAGAATATAAAAGAAATCATTTACTAGAACTAAAACATACTTAACAACGAAGATCAGATCAGAATTATATAGACATCAGATCAGAGAATACTTGACATCAGATCAACAGACTATAGATATCAGATCAAGAATAAAAAAGAAATCATACAGTAGAACTAAAACATACTTAACAAGTGAGATCAGATCAGGATTATATAGACATCAGATCAGCGAATACTTGGCATCAGATCAACAGACTATAGATATCAGATCAAGAATTTAAAAGAAATCATACACTAGAAATAAAACATACTTAACAAGGGAGATCAGATCAGGATTATATAGATATCAGATCAGCGAATACTTGACATCAGATCAACAGACTATAGATATCAGATCAAGAATATAAAAGAAATCATACACTAGAACTAAAACATACTTAACAAAAGAGATCAGATCAGGATTATATAGACATCATATCAGCGAATACTTGACATCAGATCAACAGACTATAGATATCAGATCAAGAATATAAAAGAAATCGTACACTAGAACTAAAACATACTTAACAAGAGAGATCAGATCAGGATTATATAGACATCAGATCAGTGAATACTTGACATCAGATCAACAGACTATAGATATCAGATTAAAAATTTAAAAGAAATCATACACTAGAAATAAAACATACTTAACAAGGGAGATCAGATCAGGATTATATAGACATCAGATCAGCGAATACTTGACATCAGATCAACAGACTATAGATATCAGATCAAGAATATAAAAGAAATCATACACTAGAACTAAAACATACTTAACAAGAGAGATCATATCAAGATTATATAGACATCAGATCAGCGAATACTTGACATCAGATCAACAGACTATAGATATCAGATCAAGAATATAAAAGAAATCATACACTAGAACTAAAACATACTTAACAAGAGAGATCAGATCAGGATTATATAGACATCAGATCAGCGAATACTTGACATCAGATCAACAGACTATAGATATCAGATCAAGAATATAAAAGAAATCATACACTAGAACTAAAACATACTTAACAAGTGAGATCAGATCAGGATTATATAGACATCAGATCAGCGAATACTTGACATTAGATCAAAACACTATAGATATCAGATCAAGAATATAAAAGAAATCATACAGTAGAACTAAAACATACTTAACAAGGGAGATCAGATCAGGATTATATAGACATCAGATCAGCGAATACTTGACATCAGATCAACAGACTATAGATATCAGATCAAGAATATAAAAGAAATCATACAGTAGAACTAAAATATGCTTAACAAGGTAGATTAAATCATTATTATATAGACATCAGATCACAAAATAGTAGACATCAAATCAACAGACTATAGTTATCAGATCAAGAATATAAAAAGAAATCATATCATACAACAAAAACGTCTATAATATGTATCATAATATCTAAAATTATTTAATTATAAAACAAATAAAATGATAATTTAAAAATATTTTTTTATAAAATTCAAAAATATTAAAAAAAATACTGAATTGTTTAGAAAAAAAATGGACCAAAAAAAATCTCAAAGAGGAAGGCAAAAAAAAAAAAAACCAAAAATAACAAACGAAAAGAAGACTACTGTAGCGCGCACTATAGCGCGCTACTGTAGCGCGCACTGTAGCGCGCTACTGTAGCAGTAGGAGTAAAATTGCATGGTGGTCCTATAGGACCACCATATAAATTACCGATTTAATGTGATTCACATTATTAACAAATAAACATAATATATATCCAATTCAAATTTCACATTTATTATAATTTTAAACAAAAATAATCATTATTATCTAATGTAATGTATTTATCTATAAGATAAAATATCACACTTTTATCTAATGTATTTATCAATTACTAAAATTATCATAAATCCCATTTCAAAATTTAAAATATTATTTGTTGATTATGTTTATCATAATTTAAAAGTTATATTTTTCTCTTTTTATACCTATCTTCCTATATTTCACATAAAAAATATATATAATATATAATTATTTAATTTAATTAACTTTGATTTTATTTATTTTATATTCATTAAATTATTTTATTCAAACAATCAATTAAAAAATATATAAGTATAAATCACTCCATTAACAATTTAACACTATGATAAAATATTAATAATTACTATATCATTTTAATTTCTAACTATTATTTATATTAATTTTTAATTAATATAATTACAGTGCATGACTTATAATCATGCACGAATTTCAATTTTAACTTTTAAATTTAATAACTTACTTATATATATTTATCAATTTTGTTATATATAATAAATAATAATATTAGGAAAATAATTATACATAAAATAAAATAATGAAACTTTTGAAAAAAAATATTTATAATAATTATTATGAATTAATTTTTATATAACCTATTTGAATTAAAATATTATTAACATTATTTCCATTATATAACAAATTCTATAATAATAATACTGATAAATAAATTATTAATATAATTATTTACTAAAAAATTATATACAAATTTTTTGTAAAACAATGACACTTATTTAACATTTATATAGAATATTATACATTCAAATAAATAAAAATAATATCTAAATTATTATTAGTGTTATAAATAAGGATAGTGTTATATCGCACCCCTTTTTTGTTATTGAATGCCTCATTTTTCAAAAAAACCCTTCATTTTGTTATGTAGTGCCCTCTTAATTCTTATTTATCGCTCCTTTAATATTTATTTTTCGCCCCTCCTATTTACCTAACTTTCCTTAATTAATTTACTAAAAATTTTATAAGTCCCTTTTTAATCTAACAAAAATTATAAAAATTACTATTAAAGTAATGTAGATGAGCGGAACTATAAATGTAATATTTAATGCTTATTTTTATTAAATTTATTAAGGGTAGTTAGGTAATTTAATATATTATTATATTTATATTTAAATATTATGGTTGGTATTTCTTAATTTTTCAAGGATAATTTTAATATAAAAGGGACGCGAAATAACAAAATAAGGGATGGAAAATAGGTCTTCACTATAAATAATTTGGTTGTTATTATGGGTGTCAGTGCGAAACACGAGCCTACCATCTAATACTTAACTAAAAGAGAGTAAATCATCAGGATAGTAAGTGAAACAGTAATTCAAAAGAAAAAAAATACTTAACTAAAAGGAGTAAATCATCAGGATAGTAACTCAAATAGTAATTCAAAATAATAAAAAAAAAATACTCTAACTAAACCAGAGCCGAAAAATCAAACAAAGATAGTAATCTAATTTAGAATAAATCACATAATAATATTAACTAAAATTTAGAATATTCAAACATATCCATCTCATCTTTATCTTCATCTAAAATTTCAAAACGTATAAATAATATATGAGAAATAACTCCGAGTGAAACAACAAACTTACCAAAATCTTCTTATGCAGAATACACTCCATTATCAATCATTTCCTCATCATCTTCATTTGAAGAATCGATTCCATCATTGATCTCCTCATCATCTTCATAGTTATCTGGGTAAGTAAAAAAAAAATAGCAATATCATTTGTTCTTTCTTCAAATATCATGTATTCAATATTTCTTACCAATCAAATCATCAAAAAATGGGGTTGGTTCTTGACGCAACCGAACCACTCATGGGTGGAGTTGTAGGGGGAAGATTGAGGTTGATTACAAAATCCTCTCTTGGTATTTCATAAAGATCGGGCAAATGAATATATTCATCTCCGATGGATGATTCTTTAGTTGCCATTACAGATAATTTTTTACATATACAGTCATAATTTCTTTTCGATTTGAGCCAAATTTATATGGTTCACCCACTTCCCCCTCTGTAAAATTTTTGTGAGAATTTTCAAGTCAGCTACCAATTTGTCAACCAAAAAAAGAAAGGAATTTTTTTTTTTTCAATTTTGTGTTAACCTGGATGATTACAGCATTATTAAAGGTTATGAAAATTTTCATAAATTAATTTTATTCTTAATATTTGTATTTTTGTCAAAAACGACTTATATATTGAAATAGAGGGTGAATGCATAGGCAATGCTGCATATTTTGTGAAGCATTATAAAGTAAATAAATTAACCTTATGCTAAAGAGAATTAAAAAAAATTTAATTCCAAATTCCCCCACTTGTCTTTGTTCCAATGTTCCAATTCTAACCTAATCTGCAAAAGATTCATCGTAATAATATTCGATTATGCACACCATTATAATATAGTATTTGCTCAGCTCAACAGTCAGTATCATTTTTCCGCCACATTCCCCGAGCTCCCCTTTCAACCCGAGTCTGGTAAAGAAGACCATGGTTACTGCCTCTGCCCCTAAAATCACGCACTCACACACTTAAACAAATAGAAACACCTCGCCCCCTTCCCAAAACCACTCTTTCCCGCTTACTTCGTCTTCCATTCCGCCCAAAACCCTCGCCACCCAAAAACCCCTATGCAGCCTCTCACTTCCGCACACTGTCAAAAAAGCTGGGTGAGTGTGTGAGATATGCCCCTGAAGAGTGATGCAGAAATTCTTAAGCATAAGCCCCTCAATCGGAATTATTGGAAGCCCCCCTATCTTATGCGCTAATTCCCTATTTTCACGAGGGTTTTACAGAACCCTGAACCTCAAATTCAAAAGCGTTCGAAACCCAGTTAGGAAAACTGCCATTATGCCCTCCGCCGCCGCCGCCGCAACTTTACCCCTTCAACCGGCTGCTTCCAGTTTCACGAACAGAGCCGCCGCCGCCGCCACTGCTGCTGTTAATGTCCCTTCCACAAAAGTCGTGAATCCTGGGTTGAGTCGGTGTAGGATTTGCAAATGCTCCATTGGGGTTAACGGAAACAGGGATGTCGGTGTTGGTGCGGTGAGGGCTTGGGTCGTTCAGAAGGAGAGTATGAGAAGTGGGTCCCGGAAGGCTTGGTTTTGCACCGCCGGAGCCGGTAAGGAAAAGGATGTGGCTGTTGTGGAGAGTGTGGAGAGTGGTGAGAAGCTTTCTGAGGACAAGACGACCCAGGTGACTCAGGTGAAGGTTCAGAGGAGGCAGAGAGCTTCTACCACGGGGGCTTCGCCGGGGAACCCTGATTTGTTGACTATTCCGGGAGTTGGTCCGAGGAATTTGAGGAAATTGGTGGATAAGGGCTTCTCTGGCGTTGCCCAACTGAAGCAGCTTTACAAAGATAAGGTATTTCTTTTAGCCAAAAGTAGAGGGCTTTAGAAATGTCTTTTAACCGTACTTTACATTTTATCTGTATACATAAAAGTTATTATAAAATAGAATGCTCACACTTTCTATTGTCTGAAAATAAAATGGTGTGAGTAGTAGCGGTTACATGGACATAACCAAACAGAAATGACTGAAAAAGGGTAGTTAAAAGCAAATTTTTTAGTAGGAGTTTACAATAATTGAAGAATTCTTTATCTTGCCCTTATTATGTAGATTTTATGGTTGGGTTTTGTTGATGGTTGTTTTGGTGATATGTAGTTTTCCGGTGAATCAAGTGACAAGATGGTTGAATATTTACAAAGTTCAGTGGGAATTATTCATAAAAACCACGCAGAAAGCATAACTACTTTTGTTAAAGAGAGTGTAGATGAAGAGTTGATGGAAGATGGTCCTGAGGTTAAGCGAGCTCCTAAGCAGCGGTTCACCTTTTGCGTTGAGGGAAACATCAGTGTTGGAAAATCAACATTCCTGCAGAGAATAGCTAATGAAACTCTGGAGCTCAGAGATCTAGTTGAAATTGTTCCTGAGCCTGTTGATAAATGGCAGAATGTTGGGCCTGATCACTTCAATATTCTGGATGCATTCTACAACCATCCTGAGAGATATGCTTATACCTTCCAGAATTATGTGTTTGTCACCAGGGTGATGCAGGAGAGAGAATCATCTGGCGGTATCAAGCCTCTCAGGTTGATGGAAAGGAGTGTTTTTAGTGATAGAATGGTGAGTATCTTCTTCTCTTAGCCTTTTGTTTTGGTATTTTAGCAATCATCATTTATAATGGAAAAGAGTGATAATCCTTAAGTCATCCCTTTTTGCTATGACATGTGGAAAATATCTTATTTTGACTTGATTTAGGTCTTTGTCCGAGCTGTTCATGAAGCAAAATGGATGAACGAGATGGAAATCAGCATCTACGACTCATGGTTTGACCCCGTGGTATCATGCTTACCTGGGCTAATCCCTGATGCCTTCATCTACCTCAGAGCTAGCCCTGATACGTGCCACAGAAGAATGTTGTCACGTAACAGAGAAGAGGAAGGCGGAGTCTCCCTAGACTATCTCCGTGATCTGCATGAGAAGCATGAAAGTTGGCTTTTCCCGTCCCAACATGGAAATCATGGCGTGCTCTCTGTCAGCAATCTACCTCAGTTTATTGACTGCTCTTTACCTCCAGATATTAGGGACCGTGTCTTTTATTTGGAGGGTGATCATATGCACTCCAGTATCCAACAGGTACATTTTTTGCTGAAGGTCTCTGCTTACAGTATTATCATGATGGCATACTCATTCATTCTTACTTGATTCTATTGACAATAAGCAGATTCCAGCTCTGGTTCTTGACTGTGAGCCGAACATTGATTTTAGCAGAGATGTTGAAGCAAAGAGGCAGTACGTCCTTTTCTCTCTTTAGCATTGTTGTTTGCTTCTCTCTTTTATACTGCCGATAAACTATAGTGGTCATCAAGTTAACCTTCGGAGCCTTAAGCAATGTGCTCTGTCTGAATTTCTTTGTCTTAAATACATAGACATGAATGATTTCATCTTTGTTTCCTTTCCTTTTCTTCTGTCTCTGGTACTCTGCTCAAACTGGGATACTGTTTTCTTTGTGTTTTTCTGACTATGATTTGATTATCTATGCAGTTATGCTCGCCAAGTTGCCGAGTTCTTTGAATTTGTGAAGAAAAAGAGAGAACAGTTGGCCCCAGAAGATAATAAGGATGCATCAAAGGCAGGTCAGCAGCCAATATTGCTGCCTCATCAAGGACAACTATGGATGCCAGATGGAAAACATTTCCCCGAGTCAGCGCTTAAGTCACTGGATTTCAGAAAAGCCATGTCACTAGTGTCTCAACCATGAACTTCTATTGCTTCTGGCTGCAGGGCTTGCTGTTTTTAAGGTTGTCCCAAAGATTGTATCTAGTTAGTTCGTCTACCTGTATAAAGATTTCCTTTTTTTAACCCTGAATGACTAGCTGGTGCGCTGTGGATTCGTGTAGTTGTAGAGATGGTTTTCTGTGGATTCGTGTAGTTTGGATGCTTAGCTTTGTTTTCTCAGATGATGTTCCACTGATGTTGCTGTGAAGCATTTGCGAATTTGTCCCAGTTTCTGCTTGGATGATGCCTGACCCTCTTCATTTCCAGTTTGTTTAAGCCTGCTTATGCAATTCGGAGGTTACTTCACTTCCGGTTTCTGTATTATTTATTGAAAATTTCTTTTCTTTTTAAATTTTTTCAGTATCGTGTATTATTTGTAGTTTATTTAAAAAAATTTCAGTTTCTGAGTTAAGTTTATGACTTAATCATTAGTCAGTTTAGAAAGGAAAAAAAATAGTAGATAAATCATTAATCATCTTCCTTTTTTCTTTTACTTTTTTTTTTTTTTTTTTTTTGTATCAAATGGAAACCAATTGGTTTTGACTCACTAGATTCTACGTGCTACTAAAGTTTCTGAGTTCGAGTTATGTCGGAGATATTTTAAAACACGGAGGTCCTGAGTTTTAGTTATATTGAGAGTAGTAGATCACATTGGGAATACTTATGAGTAGAGTTTGAACCATATCGAGAGATAGATTAATAGGTTTTAAACCTCACGCTACCCAAACCCAATTCTTGACTAAAAAATCTTGAATATGCAACATGACGTTGCTATGCAGTCCAGTGTAGGCAGTTTCCTCGTTGATCATGGACACTGCTGTGGTGCTATCCATCTTTAAAATAGTCTTACGATAACCATTTTCCCAAGTAAGAAGACCATTATATGCTGCCCATAGTTGTGCCTCGCCAATGTTAGCCAAGAAACTGTTTGATACACCATCAACATTGACATTGACAAAAGGAACTTCAAGTGCCATCCAATGGACTAGGGAGAAGGATGGGTTAGCCCTTCCTCGATAGATACAGCGTCCAAATTAGCATCATGGATCATTAATCATCACTTTAATGATTTGACAGGGTCAATTGAAAATCAGCATCTATCTCGTACTAGAATAATGACCCATTCCCCTTATCAAAATACACAATCAAATTTTTATACAATATTTTAGTTAAAAATTAAGAATTTCATGTGAAATAAATAAATTAAAATCTGTGTATTAATATCGATTGTTACAACTCATGTCAACATGGCAATTAAATTATTCAGAAAGCCGAGCAACAATTGAAGAATAAACCGAGGGAGCTTGAATATTTCTGGTAAATGTTGAGCAAAGACAAGAAGTAGCTTAATATGACTAATATACATTTATTCGCATGACAAAATAATATTTACAATCCTAACTAAACTGATTGCAGTCCTCTACAGCATAAATATGAACTGTCTCATTACATTTGTATATACAAAAGCCAGACCTTTGTCTCTTTTCTATGTTAACTATGTTGCCTACATTGTTCAAAATCAAATTCCCAGGTCAAATGAAGGAGAAGAACCTGGAATGGCAGTGTTTAGAGGCACTGGTTCAGAAGACAGAACCTGTTTCTGTGTTGAGCATTCTGCCCTGTGTTTAAGGAGTTTGGTAGCTTCCTCCTCTATTGCATCAAGATCAATAGCATTATAAAATTGATCATCGTCGAATATATCCACGTTTTCTTGAAATTTATCTTCCTCCAGGATTGGATCTTTCCCTGAAGCCGCGGACTGAGCAAAGAACTCCTGTTCCAAATTATGAATAGGTAGAGAACCAGGTTGATAGAATTTACGTTTTTTGTGATTTTCTATCTTGCTTACGTATTCTTCTGCAAAACCAGTTCTTGGAGAAGCGGTAGGATGAGGATCTGAACACTCCCGGTCGCGATTCAAACGAGAGGACGTTGCATTCCTTGCAGTGGATTCTAAGCCATTAAAAGATTTCTGAGCCAAGTGACTTTCAGTTCCTGATATACTTGTGCTGTCAGTTCTTGGAACCTCATCCGTACTGGGAGTAAAATCTGCACCATTGTGTGGCTTTCTCGCGAGTGGCGATTGACTAAGCAATGAACGCCTGTGCCAACAGAATAATTAGTTTCAACAAAAGTAGCTTATGTCTACATTAAACCGAAAATACGATACCAGAAGAGTTTGCCATTGTAGACCAAAACAATAATGAATTAGGTCTTACAAGAGATCAATAAGATAGATGATCTGCTATAGGATCTTATTCTTGGTTTACGACTAGGAACTGAATGAAATATATTTAAAGGAGACACAAGAATGACAATTAACTGAGTTCAGAAATCACATTATGGCCTTTAAGGCTCGAAATTAGAAGCTAACCAGGCAAGGAAAACACTACAAAGGTATGCTATACTACTAATTTTTTCAATTACAACATTACTGAGAAATGGCATTCTTTAAGTCAGTTATATATCCAGCACTCAACCTTCAAGGTATTTATGGTAAATGAGATGAGAGCCAACATCATAGTGCTGCTAAAATCTATTTTTAAGTGTTATCTACTTATCTTTTCTGGATGAGATATGCATGGAAATTTTAGCAACATTCCAATGTAAGCATAAGTGTATTCATGTATACCATAAGGACTAATTATTTCTAAGAGATATCCCAGGAAAACATGTTCTCCTAAGATTGAGCAGTATTAAGGTAATTCAGTTGAACCCTAAAAGTTACAGCACAATTAGACAAAAGCCATTTAACAGGTATCATCAGCATACAAAATGGTAGATCAGTGCAAACACATGGGAAAAAAACAAGCCAAATAACATCAAGTTAGAGTTAGAAACCTGTAGACTGCCATCATGTCAATTGCACCCGCTTCAGCTTGAGTGCTTATTAATGTAGGATTTAGTCTATCATCTATGAAAGTATCATCATACGAATTATTATCCAGCTCATCTTCCTCATCAGTAGATGTCCCAACGTCTGAAGACACCCTGACAATGACATTGAAAATCATTTAAAAATCAAATATAGTCTGAAACATTACTTGCAGAAAGAATAAAAATCTCCACAACAATGAGACTCGGGATGAGGTGTGTGAGGGAACCACCAACAGAAACTAGAACAGAACCTTTAGACAGAATTGTTCTAGAACCTCGATATGTGAATTCAAAATAGCTAATCACACAATTTACATTTTGCAACACCAAATATATATTAGCCTAGTTATAGAGCTTGGCTATTTAAAGAGACTGCTGTAAGAGTAGGTAAAGAAGCAATCTAAAGTTGAAGCTGAAGTTGGATGATATTACTAAGTCAAAAGACTGGTCAGAAACTAGAAACAGAGTTAGTAATAGTGCACATGGCAAGAGGAAAAGAGGAGAGGAGACTGCTGGCTGCACATACTGACTGAAAGGAGAGGGAATTTATTGTCATTATTCTTCACATATAGCTGATAAAACAATTTTGTAGCACAAATTGAAACTTTGGGACCAAACAGAACTCCAAATAAAAAGGGTGGACTGCAAAAGGTTGCTCATATTGCTTGACTACCTACTAGTCCAGAGTACAGTTTAGAAAAAGAAGTGTAAGAAGTACTATCCTTGCATTTGCACAAAAGATATACAACTACAACCACCACAAAGCCTAATGCATTGCTATAACAGCATAAGCATGAAATCAGAGAAAATCTTTAGACTATTTGAACATAAAACAAACCAAACAGTGGAAATTCTAACTTACACACATAAAATCCTATTCCAGCTCCAAAGAGACATCTTCCCCTAAAGCAACCTATAATCACTATGACTAGACAACAATATTCTCTTTGGGTTAGGTTTTGGTTGACAATGTGGCATATAATATACTTGGTTGCTCCCAATATAAAATTAACCAAAAAAATAAATCAGAAAGAAATCTCACAATACGATCACATTGCAAAGTTTCCCATTCCATTGAATTTCTTTTGGGCATAATTCACATCATAATATGCCCTGATAGTTAGATCTCACATCATGATTTCCTCAAGTGTATCACGAAATAAAATATCGCATTGACAAAATCATTGACCAGTTGCCTTTCTTGGAGATTAAAGAATATAACAGTAGTACAAAAGAAAAATTCATGCTGTCAAGCCAAAAAAATTTCAGTTTCACATTTACTTGCAACTTCACACAATGAAGGATCATTCAAAAGTATTCCTATAAGTTTCCATGCTCATCCTAAATCTCAAACAGATCAATCTTCCAATCACCCTACCATGATTAGACCAAAATGTGTCTATTGGTATAAACCATTGTACTTACTCAGCCTCTTCTTCAACAAAGACTTTGGCATCATTTACTTTTTGCTTTTTACCTGCATGCAAGATCACAAGCTGTGAAATTTGATAAACAATCAAAATGCAGTCTGATTAAGTGGTCTTGAATTGCTGGCCTTCATGAATCCATGAGTGTAAAATAGATGATTTTCAATGATAATGGGACAATTATCGAATGGTAAATGCATGGAAATACCTCTGCCACAATGATTTCTGACATGATCTGAACTCAGGCAAAAACCAATGAAGTTCTTGGAGCCATTTATATGTTCTTTCAAGTCCTCGAGTCTATTTCTAGACAGGTCACCAAGTTTGCGCAATCTTTTGAGCTTGTGTTTCTGTTCCACACATTCAGACTTTTCTACAGAATTTAATTGCCAGTCTTTGCTACAACTTTTGTTTAGTGAATTTATCAAAGGAGATTCAGATTCTTCAACAGTTGGAGAGGTGGTTTTGAATGCCAGGGAAACTTCATTCAAAGATACTGGAAGAATCCGAATTTCATTCATCAAGGAACACTGACCATTTATTTCATTACCAAGTATGTCTTGAACCCTCCCTTCACTTTGTTCTGGAGACTTCACTACCAACTCAGAATGCATTCCATGGGTTGAAACAAGATCTGGAACCTCAAACTCATCTCCTTTGATGGAAGGTCTGCCTAATGAAGAGAGGATTAAAACAAGTCAAAGTTTTACTGATACATACACACATAAACATTGCTAAGATTTCATGAACAGTAAGATACACACCACTAAGAATGGGAGGAGATTCTGGAACAATACCACACTCCAGAAAATTTGATAGTCTAGGGCTCAACTCAAACTCTCTTGAGTCTTCGTTGTCCTCACCATTGAACAATAAGGGTGTTCTATCTGGAGGACTGATGCAAATGTTCTCTCCTCCATTTGACCTTTGCTTGGAAATTGGACTCTGACAAATTTGAACCAATGTGTGCTCTTGCGATGTATTAAAAATGTTGTTTACTTCACATGTAAGATCTTTGCCATCTTCTTCGAATATCACATGGGAGGCAGAAGCATCTTTCACTTGCTCATTCTTTTCTCCGCCTAAATTAGTTGAAGTGTCTAAATTTACAGAAGCTTCTTTAAGATGATACAGCAGTGTTGTTTTGCTCACTTCACCAGGTTTGGAAACAGAAATTTCTTTTGGCGGAAATTCTAGAAAGGATGAAACCAGTACTCTTCCGAGATCATCTAAAGCTATAAATTCAGAATCAAAGAGGAAGCAATGGGTTGAATTTTTCCGCTCAGAATCTTGTAAATAAGGCTCCCTTTTAGTATTTATGTTCCCCTTTGATTCAACTTTAGCATCCGAAACTTCTACGATATTCTCTTCAGGAGAAGTCATAGGACTCCTCAATTCTGAAAAATGAGGTCCAAGATCAAATCATCAGAATTATGGGAGGGAAGAAAAGGAAAAATTCTAGACTCTCCTTTTCACGGAATAACCATTGAACATGCTAATATTAAGCTGGAACTTCAAACTAAACTTAGTTTTTTGACAGGAAAACTCGAGCTGACCAAACAGGAGATGTAATCTTTCTCTATTTTTTGAAACATAGTACTTTATTACAAGACTGACTTTAGGTGAAAAAGAAAAGGATATGGCACAGTTGTCATTTTTTTAGCAGCTATTGACTGCTACTTGCTAGGACTCCTACATAAGTTCTAAATATTCTACACAGAATATGAAAATGAGACATTACACAGTTTGCCGGCTTAGTCAATTAAGTCCTATCCAGTTAGGCTAAACAATGAACAATTAATTGATCAAACTGAATCAAAAACCATATGGTAGCATCCTGCTTTTGATAGAATGCAAACAACATGAACTTATTTTTTAGAAATCCAAGTTGCTGATACATATACTAACAGAAAAAATATATGCTTTAATCAGGATTAATGCTGCAGGAAGTAAGAAAATTGCCCAGTGCTATTTCTTTAGCAAAGCACAGTTAACATTAGTTGACTGGTAACTTTTCGACATTGAAAATTTGTTCAGGTTCAATTCATTTATTTTAGAAGTCACAATGTATCATATATTGATAACTTTTGCAGCAAGTACGATACCAAATCTCATTTTGTCAACATAGAAATACAATTGCAGAATCTTATTTATCTTCCTAGTTGATGAAGCATAAAAGCAGTCTTTCAGATTAAAAATTCCACTCCAAGTAAGCAAATAAGATTTGGGGCAAGCAAAATTTTAATGCCTCCAATTGTTTCCAACAAATCACTAAATTTAATAAAAACCTGTAACAAAGTTCATAGAAGTTTCAGCAAAGTTAAACAGTCCAGCTAATCAAAATTGATTCAACTACAGCAAAACTGCTGGAAGTGCCATGCATATGCTATAAAGTTTCATAATTTTCTTATTCTGAAATTGAATGGTGGGCGTATAAGCATATGATTTCCTTATTTCGCTCAACATAAAACCCAGCTTAGATGTAACTAGACAGCAAACACTAAATAAGCATTAAGAAATTTGCACCAATTCCTAAATGCGCGCAAAAGATTTAAAGAGCAAATTGTAAGCTCAGAGTTGCAATGCATCCCAGAATTTTCGGAATTCAAATAGCTTTGGCACAAAATTTGTGCTTCTTTCCTCATGCTAAGTACAGGAAATATGCAACAGATCTGTCATCTGAGGTCAGGTAAAGAAAAATAGAGGAACTAAAAGGAGCCTTTAAGCAGTCAACTCTAACATTACCTGTCATCATGTCATTACACTGGTCAACAGCTTCAGAAACTGAGAGCAGTTCAGGAGTGGCCCTATCCTAAACAACAAACATAAAGTAATTAGATAGAAATAATTTGACAGATCAAAAGAAAAAGCTGAGGACAGACCTCAATAGGAAAAGCTTTAGTGTCTCCCGGAAATGATAATCCTTGCAGACATTGCATTGTATCTATGAGCATCCCAGTCCTAGATGAATGTACCACTGTTCCCACTCGGGAAGGAAATGCTTGGAAATGAGGAAAGGCAATAAGTGACGGTCCCCATGCGTTCTCTTTGGAAGGGCAAAAATATTTAGCGACTAAGCTTTTCTCAGCATCGTTTAACTTGGCCTTATATGTGGGTGAATCAATAGGACAATTATCATTGACCTTTTTAACACGTGGAATAAACTGTTCAATAGAAAGCTCAACAAATTGAACATCTGGTTTGAGAATATGAGGAACCTACAGTAATGACAAATCATAATCAGATCATCAAGCAAAAGCTGCATTGGAAGAAAATAGTAATAATTATAACAACGGTTAAACGTACCATTCTTGGGCTTGAATGAAACTGAAAACTTTTTGTTCCCCCATTTTGCATGTGCTTTCTAATAGCCTTGCTATTTGCTTGCTTGCGCATGTAACCCTTCAACTCGGAACCCTCACAAGCTAAAACAAGTGAAGCTTGTCAAGGAAATTTGCACACAATTACAACACAATATTGTAATCCGTTACTCAAAGCTAAAACAAAAA
Source organism: Knoxia roxburghii (assembly GCA_030378225.1). NCBI lineage: Eukaryota > Viridiplantae > Streptophyta > Magnoliopsida > Gentianales > Rubiaceae > Knoxia > Knoxia roxburghii. The sequence continues at coordinate 39,417,513 of CM059422.1, read as the reverse complement.
CACCCAGTCTCCAAATATAGATAACAGGCAGTTATGGGTGGAGAAACATTTTGTTACACAAGGAAATACTTGGCTGGGTAATTTTTTAAAGCTTGAGCTGTTGACCATATATACTGCTTATTCTACTTTGATTATGTGACAGTCCTTAACTAGTTCCCCACAGTTAATTTCTTAAAACATGATGTCACATCAAATACTTCAACATAGAAGCAGAGTAAACTTAATTTGTTTGCACAAAAATCCCTTGACTAGGTGAGACAAGGATATCCACTCGTCCTTCATTTTTCCTTCCAGTCCTCCCCATCCGCTGGATCATTCTCAAGGGTGAGATGTTAGCATCAAAACATATGACAAGATCAACTTCCATGATATCTAAACCTTCTTCGCCGATGGAGGTTGCAACAATCACATTGTATCCACCAGCTCGAAATTTCTAGGAGATGATACTTGCCAAATTAGCCATCATAATAAATTGTTTAGTAAACAACACAGCAGAAAAGTTTCTTATATAAAAATAATAAACAAACAAAAGAAACCTCCAAAACTGCCTGTTGCACTTTCTGTGATTGACCCTTTGATGTTTTTCCTGCACGAAGAACCACTATTTTATCAACATTCAAATTTATCTCAGTTCTAATCATCCAACAAAACAACATGGGATGTTCAAAAGATAATTTAACTCTTAAGTATTCCCCTAAATTTCCCAACCAAAAAGGGTCAGTTGAGCTATTTCTGTTCCGACTCTTGTGATGGACGAAGTTCCTGTCATCTAGACACCTCAGGTCTTGCTGGATGAGTTCTAACAATCTGAGACGGCATGAGTTCTTTAGCTCAGAAGTCGTATATATTGGTAAACCAACAGCAAACGATGAATCACCTACCAATTGTTTATATCCACAGGTTTTCAGTGTCACAATTAAGCATATTTGGAAGTTTGACACTTATATATGTCAACCTTAAAATACATCCTTAAAACTTTATGATTTGGTAATACAAAGGACCAATTTCTTCAACAAAGAAGAAACTGCAGTTTCCAGTTTATGCCTATTGATTTTGCAAACATTAAGCACCAAGCAACAAACTGATACGAAACGAAGAAATATGAATCAGAAGTTCAACACCTTCAAGTTAAACGACTATCGCTGATGATGATATGGTTCCATAGCTCTATCAAAGATAAGAAAGACTACTGTTGTTTATAAGGAAGCCTGGAATTTCAACTGTTGTTTATTATTGAATTCAATCATCTCTTAGAACCCATTTTAGGAACATCTATGAGTTCCAAAGCCAAAAAAGGCTGACTAGAAAGATGCAACACTTCAAAAGGGCAAGGCCAGAAAAAACAATCAAAGGAATATAGGAGGCAAAACAAAGATTCTGAATGAAACATTCTCTTAAAAGCAACCCAAACAGACTGAGTAAGAGAAAAGTGTGCATTGCTGGATAATAAGAGAAATTGATATGCAAAAGGGAGCAAGGAACAAGGATCAAGGATTTCACCCGAGCTTTGACCAATAAACTCAGTAGCTTTCACATATTCCCCTAAGCTTTTCAGTGCAAGCATTATATCCCTGAAATAAAAGTCAACATAAGTACATAACCAGCAAATGTTCAGAATCAAAGAACCAAGCCACTCTTTAGGCATTTCAAGCCTCAGAATGAGCAATGCAGGGAAGATAAATTAACTTATTTGCATTCATCTAACCTGACACTTCCCCTGAAATTTGAGAAAATTATTACCCTTGAATCAAGTGGATTTTTCATTTCTGCAATAAAATAAATGGTCAGGTAAGCAAGAAAAGAATGCAGTAATTCTTTCCTTTAAAATGATGCAAAAAATTGTCAATGTGCTTCAGTAAATCTACATTACAACTACAGACATCCTACAAGAACCTTTCAGCTAAGGCCAAAAATGAAACACTTGAGACCCAAATATACAGCTTTGCATTCTTAGGCACAGAAAATTTCATGGGAAACAGTTGTTAGGATTAGTTTGCTGGCGAAATAAATTCTAAAGCATATTTAGAGAGACCATAGCATGGTTGAGATTGAGAATAGACACCAAAAGGCTTATAAACTCTTCCATTTACAAAGAATTGATCAACATGTGACAACAAGGATTTTATTGAAAAAAGCTCAGAAGCACAAAAAACACTCAAGTGTCAACCTTGCTCCAAAACCCCTGCAATTATTAGCCCCAACGTTTCTGAATCAAACAAGTCAAATTGTTCAAGTGTTTTCCTGGACTTTACAGCCTTGTTAGCTGTGAAAACAATCACAATTATAGATACACTCGGGTGCATGCTGAGAACTGCACTCTGCTCCCTTACGAACAGTACATAAGCAAAAGGATTAAAGACCATGGAGAATCCTCCTTACAGCAGATTCAATAGCAATTGTCCAAAACATTTCCTCCTGAACATCTTCGATGAGAAGCTCCTCTTTCTTGCTGGAGGTCCTACAACTGCTATTTCAAATTCATTCTTGTTCGGATAACCTATATTACTGGACAACTTTACAAACAAATACTCAGTGAACAACCATCTCTTCAGTTCACAGAGTCTTTAGTGTTCCCAAAAATTCTTATTTCTTGGAAGGCATAGGAGTTTGACCAGGAAAGAGTCAAATTCTTGAAGGACAAAGAGAGGCAGAACAGTAACAAAACCTATCCCCAGTCAAAATGAGTTATGGTTCTACACTTAAGTCGCTGGATGTTTTAGAAGAATGTTCTAGTTCTATCTTCAGGTCACAAAGTCTTGTTTTATTTCAAATATCAAAACAAAACCAAGCATACGATAGTGTTGGTTATGCGTTAACTAAAATCAGTGACATACTGAAATGATTACTCAACACTTCCAGCATCTTTGATAATTTGGGACTGGGAGCACCATGAGAGATGTTTTGCTGCATAACCAGTTTTGCTTTTAGAAGATTTTCATTTCTGCTCATCAAACGTGCAAATGACCTGCACAAGTTTGTGCCTGATATGTAAGCTCAAATATTGAAAAGCTCACAGAAAATAAGTTGAAGCACTTAAATGACTAGATAAAAGTCATTATTTTAATAGACCTTTCCGGCTTGAGCATCAGCTCAAGATAGAGCATTGATCTACAGCTACTGATCTCTATGTAATTGACAGCCCAAAGCAAAGGTCGGGCAAAAAAATTTCTAAAGATATCAAAATCAGAATCATGCTGCAAAATGCATAAATCTGGTCTGTAATTTCAATTAGGAAGTCAGATACGATAAAAGAAGGGATTATCCTTTATATGGTAGATTAAAAAGCTATTTGATTCAACAATTTTCCTGTCTAATCCAGAGTAAGACTATTATTGGCTCAAAACAGAGGTAGATAATTAAACAGCATTTACTATCAGGAAGAAACATGTGTGTGCACGCATGTGTCCATACCCCTGTTGCAACTTTTCTTGAAGCATCTCAAATGCAGGCTTTATTCCATGGCTGGAAAGTAACTTCCTGATGTGGTAAAGTGTTATGAGGACCCCAAAATAACCTTCAATTTCCCCATACTTCATCTGAGGCAGATTTCCGGGTGGTGCTTCGCGAAACTTGTCCCTTGAGTTGAGTAAATCACATGGGCTCAGCTGTTAATTAGCATAAGAAGCTTTATAATATAATTGACATTCTAAATATGAGCAAGACTGCAAGATGAATTCAATTGCTAGAAATATGACAATGAAGATATATGAAGACATGATGAATAATGACAAGTGTAAAAACATAATATTGTGACTGCTTTCTTAGTGATGATGGAAACTACAAGTTATCAGCTAATCTTAACATGAACGAGAGAAGGCATTATTTGCCACGCATTGTTACTACAAAGTTGAGGAAATTATGTTTAATTTTAAAGCGTGGTGAAGCAAACATCTGACAAGAAGCTGACAATTATTCATGTTTGACAAGCATACGGTGAAGCAGAAGGAAAATTTCTTGTCAAAAAAACAGACAAATTTGATAACTGCATGTATAGCAGGGAAAACCAGAATGTCCCATACATCTGTTGAAACTAAAAGAAACAAGAGTCTTAAATCCTGTACTGTCATTCAGGCATTTCTAAGACAGAAGAACTTATCACTGATTTGAGAGGAAATTCAATGAACAAGACACAACTCCATCCCTAGAATTTCAAAGAATAAAAGGGACAGACTGGATAACAAGGAAACGGTACCGTCTGGAAATCTCTACTCGGGAGCACGCCAATTGCGCCTAGTCGAACAATATATGGTTGTATCGCTTCCAAGATAAAATCATTCACCTCAACAGCGTCATTGCCCATAGCTACCTACCAAGATTAGAGTACCTTTTTCTTATACGTTAACGAGAATGAATAGTTAAATTCAGCAATGATAGAGTTTTACCTCGATTAATTCTATTTTCCTGTCATGCACATATGGCCTCACGTCAGGATCACTTTCACTTCGGTATTCAAGTCTAGATATTTGAAGGTTGTTGATAATATGCTGGACTGACTGCTGTTTAGCTGATGTATAGCAAATTTTAGGGCAAAAAGAGCAGCCCAGCGCATGGTAAAATTTTAGCTAAAACAAAAGATTTTGCAAAGTTAATATACCATAGAAAGTCTGCTTCACATGAAAATCACTTACATCCAGGTGTCGCAGTCAATGCCAATATCCTAAGTTCCACAGGAACAGCCATCAACTGCATAATAATTAATATATGTGAGATTAATGCAATCCTACAGAATGACACAATCAAAATTAAAACATTCTATGAAGCTCCAAAATATTTGTGAGAAAGTTTGTGCATCTGAAGCACGAAGATGAAAACTTTTAACAAGTAAAGCTCCTCAAAGGTTCAAAAATAGGAAGGAAATGAACACGTTGAAAGAAAAAGAAAGCTATTATAACTTTTCCAAACATATCCAGTAGATGTTCTCAGGTGGTCTTCATTCATGGTCAAATAGAAGATACAGGAGTAGAAGTTCTATAATGGATAGGAAACAAAAGTGTAGGGACCTTCTCCCATTGATCTCTTGTATAAAAGGGCGCAAATTATCCAAATTCAATCAATCATAAAAGCCATACAACACTTAAATCAAAAGTATTCAACATCTATAATCCAATTCTAACATGCTGAGAGATTCTAGCTAGATATACAAGAGAATCAGTTAAAAAGAAGATCTCGTAACATAGAGGGTAGAATTTTAAAGCCATGTGAGCAACACGACAAACCTCACGAACTACCACACAGTAAGAATAATTTCCTGTAGCCCGATGAGCCTCATCAATCACCAAACAAACTAGATTCTTCACCAGACATGAACCTGCACCATTCAATTCCTTTGTATGTTAATCAAAGATGCAGATTGAGTAAATTTAATTTCCTTAAAAGCATGTGAAGTTTGAAAACATCACAGCACTCAGAGACGCAGATATAAGTGATCCAAGAAAAAAAATTTGAATTTTCTGCGCCTGCTACTGCATGTAGAAGGTGAGGTTTATTAATAGCTGAAAATAACGAACAAGAAGCAAGAGTGGGGAAGCAAACATAGACTCTTCAACAACAAGCAGGAGAGGAGCAATCTCCAACCAGCATGAGAGAAAAGAAGAAAGAAACTGAAGATTAAAACAATCTCCAACCAGCTTGGTAACTGTCTAATGCCATTTTATTTACATTCACGCTGAAAAGTCCTGCACAAATGAACTACTTGGGATATTATTAAAAAGGAAAATCCACTAGTTTGCAAACATGTTTCTATGCCTATCCTAGTTATCGCTGCATCAAGTTGACAAGCAGTACATCATGAAAAAGTAAATAAGAGATTATCATAGGAAAGCACAGATTTACTGTAAATCATGTCATTTAAGTCCCATACTTAAATTTCCCATTGCTATTATTTTTCCTCATGCTATTGCACTCTATATTTCCTTTAGGAACATTTAAGGCTTGTATCTCCTGAATTCTATCTTTTCAATGTCTCTTTTCTTCAGAACTTCTAATGATCTCCTCCTCCACAGTAAAATCAATCAGAACCATCTACCACATTTTCACAAAAGAGAAATCAAGCCATGAAAAGGAAATACATGGCAAATTACATTCTAATGATCAATAAGAGCAATCAATATGCAAACTCCTATTTTTGGACATCTCTACTATACAGTAAATTTTCTAGATTATAGGACAATGTTGGAACCACCAAAAGGACCTGAGAACTAGAGTACGCACCAGAATAGATATCTTTCTCAAGTACTTGAGGAGTCACGAAAAATACTCTTTTAGTTTTCCAGTAGTGTGCTCTTTTTGTTGGATTTGTTTGACCTGTAAGATCAATAGCCCATTCCTGCAATCAGATTATTTTTTCAGAACTGCCTAAAAGGTTGGAGAGTTTTCCTTCCTGAACCATTATCTAGAAAGAACCAAATAGTAAATTTATAAGGGCCGTACTTGTGGTATTCCTACAACATTGTGGCATGCTTCAATTTGTTGCAGTACAAGTGGTCGGGAGGGAGCTGCAAATACAATTTTTCCTACCAAAGATGTATACAGGATGGATATCAGTATTTGCCAAATCAGTCTCCCAACACAATTGCTAGTGGGTGTATGTATAACTAATACAGTGATGGACAATGGATGATCAAGTAAAATCTAAATCTGGCCAAAAACTTAGCTTTGCTTTTCTCTTCTGCACTTACTTCCTTAGAGAAATATGCAGCACCAAACAGCTACAGATTCAAAAATACATAATCTAATAAAGAGTAAATGTCTAGTATTTGAATATAGTTTATCCATTTAGACCGCATGGGAGTTGAAGGTATACAGATCATAAACTCAATTTGCCCAACAATATACCTTAGTTTAGTCATAAACAAATCAGCAAGAGCATGAAGTGCTAAAGAGAGATATTTATCTTATCCATCAAAGGTCCTCGAGAAATTCACCACTGAACAGAATAACTGAGAAACAATAACGATGAACTACTGAAATAATCAACAGCAAAATGTCTATCAGAGACTTTGCACGCCATCTTAGGCAAGGAAAAGACTTTTTCATGAAGTTTATACAAAAATGAACAGAGAGAACACTGCATATCCAATTAAAACAAAAGAGGTAAAAGCCTTGATGGTGAAAGTTTGATCGGTTTTGTCAGTTGACTAAAACTTCTGAAGAATGAATATTAGCGAAGCGGAATCTACAAAATTTTGCAACCTTCTGGAAACCATCTGAAGTAATTGTACATTACAACAGCAGCAATAAGAGTTTTCCCAAGCCCAGTAGGCAATGCCACTAAGGTGTTGGAAAACAAAGCACTGCGCGTGATATTGAACTGATAGTCACGACGAGGGATGTTAACTGCAACCAAAGTGAACACAGTACAACAAAAAGTAAGTCCTTTGAATAAAGCCTAATACCAAATTATATACTATATCTTGGAAATTACCATATACTATGAACCAAGGAGCAACTAATATAAGAGAACCAGAAATCCATTTACATTAGACATTTCAGCCGGTAACAACCTACTAAAAAGGCTGTTCACAACTTCCAGATTTTCTAGAAACTTCCGACCAACCAATAACACAAATCCAGCCAAGATAAAATAAAAAGAAAAAATGAAAGTGAAACAAATCAAATAAAATAAAATCGAAGCAAGGTAATGACACAAAGACCAACATGATTACATTACCAAACACTAAAAAAGAAAACAAAAAAAATCAAACACTTTCTTCCAAAAACCTTTTTCCCAATTGTTCAATTGAAATGTAGCACTACAAGAATATATTAATTCACCTACACTTTTCAAATAGAACTTGTAGACATCATCTCATCCAAGTTTTTTCTCAAAAAATGCACTTGTAAGTAAATTAGAGTTACCCGGGTAAATCCAAGTTTTAGCAGCCTCCATATCAATCTTTACAAAACTGGCTCTGCCTTCAGCATCCATGCCTTCATTTTCACCTTTACCAATACCACCATAAGAATTATTCTCATTTTTACAAAACCCATTTCTGAAATTTTCTTCTTTTTCTCTCTGGGGTCGATTGGAAGTCGAAGCAAGCCTAGTAGTAAACCTATCGAGGGTCGACTGCCTGGACGAAGAAGAAAAAGAATTGCCTTTCCCAGGCATAAATGTTTTGTGGGGTTCTCGAAAGTCAGAAACATTTGGAGTAGGAATGCCAATAATTTTGGTATTGACGGCGGAATTCGTGGTGGTTTGAGCACAAGCCACATCGATTTCCCTCACTGCTGCTTCCCAGTCAAATCCTTCCTAAAGAAGAAAGCAGTAAAAGAACAATTTCAAATAAATGGGAAGTAAATACAATAACTATTTAACTTTCTAGTGGGCTCTTACATCGTCGTCTTCATCGTCGATGATGTGGTGGCGAGTGGAGGAGGAGGAAGAAGCCATTGATTGGGGAGTGTGCGTGTTTTTTTGGGAGAGTGGTGAAGAACGGAACAGCGAGGGAAGAGGGGGAGGCAGTGGCGGCAATGTGATTTTTTACGCTTATTATTTTCCGATTTAAAAATTTACAAAGCTTGTAAAGGAAATCTGGGGTTATTAAAAACTGGTATTTTTTATTTATTGTTTTTTTTTAATCAAAATGTCTTAAAATTTAATAAAGACATTTTGAACCAAAAAAATTGAGACAAAATAATAATTTATAGGCCAAATTTTATTTTATATATGATTGGGATACATATCTATTATTATATTTAAAAATAAAATGATAATAATTAATATTTTCTAATTTTAAAAAATACACTTTTGACATCCTTCACAATGCCACTGATTTGTGTGTAGGGGTGTAAACGAGCCGAGCCGAGCTCGAACTTACCTATGTTCAGGCTCGGCTCGCCTAAATATGAAGGGGCTCGAGCTCGAGTTCGAGCTCGTTCGAGCTCATTTTTTGGAGCTCGAGCTCGAGCTCGTTTAAGAATTGTGAAGCTCGAGATCGAGATCGCGAGCTAGGCTCGCGAGCCAAACTCGATTTTGAGTTTGACAAAGTGCTCATTAAATTTAATATAAATTTGTCTGATTTTGTTTAAGGGGTGTACCACGTCTCATAACACTTGCACCACGTCAAAACTAACTTGCACCACGTCCAGAAACGTCTACAACCATTTGTGTGAATTTAAGCTATTTTTTTTTCACAAAGACAAACCACAACGTCAAAGACAACTAGAACAACGTCCATAAACGTCTACATTCATTCATTTGAATTTAAACTGATTTTTTTCCCCAAAGACAGTCCACCACGTCTCATAACACTTGAACCACGTCAAAAATAACTTTCACCACGTCCAGAAACGTCTACATCCATTCCAGTGAATTTAAACTGATTTTGTTCCCCAAAGACAGTCCACCACGTCTCATAACACTTGAACCACGTCAAAAATAACTATCACCACGTCCAGAAACGTCTACATCCATTCGTGTGAATTTAAACTGATTTTTTTAACCAAAAAATAGTCCACCACGTCTCATAACACTTGAACCACGTCAAAAATAACTAGCACCACGTCCAGAAACGTCTACATCCATTCGTGTGAATTTAAACTGATTTTTTTCACCAAAAAACAGTCCACCACGTGGTGCTAGTGTTATGAGACGTGGTGGAATATCTTTACTGAAAAAAATCAGTTTAAACTCACATGAATGGATGTAGACGTTTATGGACGTGGTTCTAGTTGTCTTTGACGTTATGGGTTGTCTTTGTTGAGAAAATAGCTTAAATTCACTTGAATGGATGTAGACGTTTCTGGACGTGGTCCTAGTGTTTTTAGACGTGGTTCTTGTGTTTTGAGACGTGGTACACTGTCTTTTTGAAAAAAATCAGTTAAAGTTCACATGAATGTATGTAGACGTTTTTGGACGTGTTTCTTGTTGTTCTGAGACGAGTTGAGATGTTTTGTGAAAAAATTAGTTTAAATTCACATGTCTGGATGTAGACGTTTTTGGACGTGGTCCGAGTGTTTTTAGACGTGGTTCAAGTGTTTTGAGACGTGGTCGACTGTCTTTGTGAAAAAATTCAGTTTAGTTCACACGAATAGATGTAGACGTTTTTGGACGTGGTTCTAGTTGTTCTGAGACGATTTGAGATGTTTTTTGAAAAAATCAGTTTAAATTCACATGAATGGATGTAGACGTTTTTGGACGTGGTCCTAGTGTTTTTAGACGTGGTTATAGTGTTTTGAGACGTGGTTCTTGTAAAGCAGTATACAAAATGTGTTAATTAATTAAGATATTCAAGAAATTATTATAAGGAAAAATTATATATATTTCAAAAATGGGTAGTATTTATATAAGACGTTTTGGAACGTGACTAATATATTTACAGATGTGCGAGGATGTGGCATGCTATCTAATTTCCCCTACCCCTTGGCTTTCCCTTTTGGTGTGCCCCTGCTGCTTGTCGATTCACCACAAATGTTTGATATTCTTCATTTTCTCCATTATCTTCTTTTGGAGGAGGCAAAGATTCTTGTGGCATGGTGGATAAGGTATGATAGTTCTCCTTATAATACTCCAGTGCATTTTGCTTGACCTCATCCTTGAGCATGTTTGTTGGAGACATGAGGATGTTGTATGCATACTTGGCTCTTAATGTGATCATGATGTTTTTGTCCTCTTTAGCCTTCATCAGGAGATTATCATAATCCAGTTCCATATCCCCTCCATGCATCTCCATGTGCCTGATTGTGAAAAGAACTTCAGTTTAAGTAAATAAATACTAGCTACCTTGTCAAGATACGTAGAGAATAAGTAATATTACCTGATGCAGTATATAGCGCAATCGTTCACGTTTGTTGCATCTTGCCATTTTGCAGCAGGGAATAGTATATCTATACCTTTCATCTCTTTGTATTTGGGGTTTTCACTTGATTGTTCCGAAAGTATTGCAAGTAACATTTGTAGCATGTCCTTTGGCAATTTGTGATTGGGATTCGGAGGTAAGTTGTTGATTACCATGGCTACTTCAAATGCAAAATTGATCACAAGCAAGGTGAAGTGCTTGTGGTCCAAGAGAGGGAAGAAAACCTGGGAGTGAATAAAAAAAGAATTAGTTTATGTTAATGAATTGATTGTTAATGAATGGTTTTGTAAATGTACTTACAATGTCTGCATTGAAACCATCCAAGGTTCTGTGGTTTCGTGCAAGTTCTTCAATCATCCAGTCACGAAAAATTTTTTTTTGTTTTTCTTTTGAAGAAATTTTGAATATTCCTTCGCCAGTCCAAATTGTCTATATGAATTGAGATTGTAAATACACACCACGTCCATTAAAAGTGAATAGAAGTACCAATTTAAATGTTCTTACCGAAAATCTTGTTGTGAAGAAGAACCTTTTATAATCAGTATGGTCCCTTTTTTTCCCAGGAAAGCTTCTGATGTAGTTCATGTGGTTGCACCATGCATCCACCATACTGTTAGATAGCCACTTATTGATTGACATGTTGTGGAAATCTAATCTAGTCAGTCCCAGGGTTCCATAGCTGTAAAGTGTTTGCCTGCATTGATATTAGAGTTAGTAAGACGTGGTTAGTAACACGTAGTTGGACGTGGCGACTGTGTACACAGACGTGGTCACTATGTACATAGACGTGGATACTGTGTAAACAGACGTGGCGACTGTGTAAGTGTGTACAGCCTGATGACTATGTGTTGTGTCAAATGATTGAAATATGGAAATTGAATGTACTTACCCAGTTTCGTAAGGGATACCTCTTTTTGTATCCTTTATAAGGAATGCAAGGTTTGTCATGATTTCCTCCTTTTTAGAAAGCTTTAAATCTGGCATTTCCTTCGTTGGAGGCTTCATGTAGCAATAGAATGGACTCCTCAGTGCCAATGGAAGTTTGATTTGACGATGCTTTGGATTTGGCTTTGTGTCTGCTATTTCCAGAGGATTGTCTTCTTCATCCATGATGATTCTGTAGACATTTAAAATGTACCACGTTTAGACAAGTCTATTTATGTCTACCCTATCAGTAACAATATTATAATACTAGTAAATGAATGATAGTATTACTTACTTTCTGATTTCGTCCTCTGGTTGTGCTTGAGAAGCATCATGTTCCTTTTCAAGGTTCCTTGGCATTGGCATTGGCATTTGCTCTTTTGGAGTAGTTAAATCTATGCCCAGGTTGAAGCTTGGCATAGAATCTTTAACTTCTTGAAACCTCTTGTTCAGGAGATTGTTTGTCTCCTGTTGTTGTTTTTCAATCTTTGCAATCTGAGTCAGGATTGCAGCAATGTTGTTGTTTTCTTGTTGAATTTGACTCTGTGGCTTCTCATATGCTGCAAACTTCTTCTCCATCTCTTGTTTAAGGATCTTATCCACTTGATTCAGTATTGCAGGAGTAAGTTCTTGACTCAGATTGGCTGTTGCTGTGTTTGTATCAGCAAACTTCTTGTTGAGTTCTTCTTGCTGCTTCTGGAACATCTTTTCAACTTCACTCAACAATGGTGCAACAAATTCAGTGGCAGCTTGACGTTGTACAATTTGATCTTGTTCATATTGTACTGTTTCTTTATTCTCATTTTTGAACAGATTTGCCATTTGTTTGCACATCATATGAAGCATCATCAATGCTGGATTATCTTGGATTTCCTTGGTATCGTCCACAAGTTGGATAATGTTGGTCAATCCTTTAGATAATCCATTCAATTCTTGATTCAGTCTTATGATCTTTGCTTCAACAGGCTATACAAAATCAAATATAAACAACACAGGGCGTAAGTGTGATTGAATTAATACTCGCCACGTCTGTGTACACATTCGCCACGTCTGTGTATCTGTGTACACAGTCGCCACGTCGGTGTACACAGTCGCCACGTCGGTGTACACAGTCGCCACGTCCAAATACGTCCAGTAAATGTGTAAGAAAAATTGTTTGGATTTTGAAATTTACCTGATCTTCCATCTCTGGCATTTCTTTATCTCTGATGATCTCGGCATCATAATCATCATCATCAGGCTGTAAAATATCAAATTTGTTAGCGAATAATATATACCACGTCTGTATATATAGCCACCACGTCTTTATATATGGCCACCACGTCCAAATACGTCTAAAACAAGTAATGAGAGTAAGTATTATTTTTTGATTTTGAATATTACCTGATGTTGGTATTCAGGTTCCTTCTGTTTTTGTTGGTCTCCATGTTGCACGTTGTGGTTGTGTTGTTCTTCTTGCTGCTCTCCAGGTTGTTGTTCTTTTTGGAGATCTTCTCTTGAAATTATTCTTGCCCTTCCAAAACCTCCCAACCTTTTAATCTCCTTTGTCTCTCTTTTGTTATATTTTTCTATGTCCCAATAGGAGAGTAGAGTGGTGTTTGTTGGACGTAGGGCATCACCAGCAAGTCTGACTCTGTCCAGATAGAGTAGCTTTGGAAAAATGAAAAAGTTATAGTTAGCTACGTCTGAAAAAATGATGATTTAAAGTGGACAACGTTTGAAATACTTACCACAAGGAAGGGGAGTGATCCTCTAAACATGGATCTCTTTTCCTTCCAAAGCTCTACTGATTCTTTCAAACCTCTGATTGTGAACTCGCACCAGTTCATATTTCTGATGTCATTGACATTTTTGATGCTCTTCAGTATTGCTTGTCGACATCCAAGGTCCTGGAAAGCCCAAAGCAGAGTTGTTGCCATGTAGATTGTGAAGTCAATCTTGAAGTTATCATTGGCATATTCTCTGTTTGCTTTGATATAGGCTGCAATTTGTGTGGTGGTTGGTTTTCTTGGTTTCCCGGTTGTCTTGTCAATTGTTCCTTGATGCCTTGAATGGAAGTTGTTCATGTCATTCTTGTATTCTTCATTGTGTTCTTCATAATGTGTGTATTCTTCAACCCTAATACCACCAAGTGGTATTCCGAACACATGATGGACATCTTCTTCTTCTATTTTCAAACTTCCACTTTCCAATCTGATTGACATGCTTGAGAGATCAAAACGCTGCAAGAGATACTCTCCTAAAGAACATGGGACTTGTTTTAGATTTACATCCAACAATGATCCCAGTCCAATCTCTCTTACTGCCTCTCTTTGAACCTCGGACAACACTCTAGTCAGCTTGTACAATCCAGCAGTTGTTGTCCTTGTTTGGAATTTAATCTGTTCTTCTTCTTCTTCTTCATGTTCTGAAAATGAATAAATAAATGTTAGCCCACATACAAAGTCCTCATATGTCATGAAAAAGGATACAACGTCCGAACACATCCTCATACCTGGTGTAGTATTCTTTTTTGTTGCTGTTTTTTTGGCTTTTTGTTTCTTTCTCTGTTGTAGTTCATCTTCTTCTGATTCAATTTCATCTCTTGGTCTCTTTGTTGGCTTTTTTGTTGGTGCTTTTTTGGCTACGGGTTGTTTTTGTGTTGGTTGTTTTTTGGTTTTAGATTGCTGTTTTTGAGGTTTCTGTTTGTGTTTTTCAGGTTCAAGGATGTGTAGTGTTGCTGCATCAACAAGGGTTGCTAGATCTTGTTCAGAAATTTTAGGGCTTGGGCTGGCTGTTCTTTTTTTCAGCAAATATTGGTTTAGTGGTATATGTGATTCAGCTTCACTTTGTGTGGGAGACACATGCTGGATTGGTGAGGCAGAAGAATCATCTTCTGATGCTGATGGTGTGACAAGATTTCTATTTTGTTTTGTTTTGTTAACCATCCTGCATTGAACATGGGAAATAACCATAAGAAGAAAAAAAAAAAACAAAACAAAACAGGAAAAGCAGCGCAACGTCCACTATAATAGGTACCACGTCCCAATACGTCAGAAAAATCAATAGCGCCACGTCCGAAAACATACACAAAATCACAAATACAGACAGCAAAGACATTGTTTATCTAATAATTTCCATAACAAATACTGAAACATCCAGTATCACAAGAACAAGGTTAATTTTTTCAGAAAAATAATTGACAAACAGAAGCGCAACGTCCACTATAGTAAGTACCACGTTCAGATACGTCAGGAAAACAGTAGGGCCAAGTCCAGTAAACACCAATATATCATATTTGATAGTAATAGAGCATTATTTTAAGGGTAATACACGATTATAGCATCATAATATACAACCAAAATCAAACGCAGCAAATACGGGAAAATAGGGTTTCGTAAATCCATTAATTGCAGTAAAATATAGTTCATAGTTTACGATGTAGTAATTTTTGCGACGTATTACCTGTTTTTTGCTTGAATGTTGTTTTTTTTGGAGTTGAAGAACGAAGTTTCGATGAACGTAGATGAATGTAGCAGGACGGAGTCGGTCTGGGATTGAACGTGTTCTCGCGTTTTTTTGGTCTTCTTCGTCAGAAATTTCGTCGGAGACGAAGTTTGTATGGATTTTTTGAAAATAAGAAAATGAAATCGCTGTTTTCAGAATTTGATCGATTGCGGTTATGGAAGTTTTTGAGGGGAAGGAAGTTTTTTTTTTTGAAAAAGATAACTGCAGCAGAAAGGGGGTTTTGAGGAGGTATTAGTGATGGAGCGCCACGTCCAATCAGCACCACGTCCAAAAACGTCCAATCAGCAGAAAGGGGGTTTTGGCGCCCATTTCCAAAAACAACTAGCACCACGTCCAGAAACGTCTTTGTGAAAAAATTCAGTTTAAGTTCACATGATTGGATGTAGACGTTTTTGGACGTGGTGCTAGTTATTTTTGACGTTGTTCTAGTGTTATGAGACGTGGTGGACTATCTTTGGGGAAAAAAATCAGGTTAAATTCACAAGAATGGATGTAGACGTTTATGGACGTGGTTCTAGTTGTCTTTGTGAAAAAAATAGCTTAAATTCACATGAATGGATGTAGACGTTTCTGGACGTGGTGCTACTTGTTCTTAGACGTGGTGGACTATCTTTGTGGAAAAAAATCAGTTTAAGCTCACATGAATGGATGTAGACGTTTATGGACGTGGTTCTAGTTGTTCTGAGACGAGTTGAAATGTTTTGTGCAAAAATCAGTTTAAATACACATGCATGGATGTAGACGTTTTTGGACGTGGTTCTAGTGTTTTGAGACGTGGTGCTAGTGTTATGAGACGTGGTCGACTGTCTTTGTGGCAAAAATCAGTTTAAATTCACATGAATGGATGTAGACATTTTTTTTTACGTGTTTCTAGTTGTTCTGAGACGAGTTGAGATGTTGTATGGCCATTTTAGTTGTTTTATCTATTTATAACACATACTTACAAGTTACAAGATCATGAACATTTCTAAGAGTAATATGTTCATTTTAATTGTTTTATATTCACAAAACACTTACATCCGATATCATAAACATTTCTAAGAGTTGAATGGTCATTTTATTTGTTTTATCTCATTACAACTCTTAGATATGAGATCATGATCATTTCTGAGAATTGTATAGCCGTTTTATTTGTTTTATCTTTTCAAAACCCTTAGATAATAGATTATGCACATTTCGGTCCACATCAGAATTTTTTTTTACGTGTTTCTAGTTGTTCTGAGACGATTTGAGATGTTTTGTGCAAAAATCAGTTTAAATTCACATGCATGGATGTAGACGTTTTTGGACGTGGTTATAGTGTTTTGAGACGAAGTGCTAGTGTTATTAGACGTGGTAGACTGTCTTTGTGGAAAAAATCAGTTTAAATTCACATGAATGGATGTAGACTTTTTTTTTAGGTGTTTCTAGTTGTTCTGAGACGAGTTGAGATGTTTTGTGCAAAAAATCAGTTTAAATTCACATGCATGGATGTAGACGTTTTTGGACGTGGTTATAGTGTTTTGAGACGTGGCGCTAGTTGTTATGAGACGTGGTAGACTGTCTTTGTGAAAAAAATCAGTTTAAATTCTCTGCCTAATTTTAGACGTTGAGTATACAAACAGACGCGTCTTTAAAACTTCATTAACTGCATCGAACAAAAAACCGTACGACTTTCCAAATTCCAAGCATACATTCGTTACAAACAAGAAAACTATCCACTCCTATAAAACTAATGTTAAAACAATGTTTCACATTCACTTTCGTAGAACTTAAAAATTACTTCGCTTTCCTTCTTCCCTATCAAACACACCAATCCCAAAAACTTCTTCACTTTCCAATGGCCAGTCGTTATATTCTTGAAAGCATGAACATATTCGAAGAAAATCAAGACCCGCAACCACCAATGCCTCCAGTACTCCCGCTTGAACTAATGCCAATGAAACATATGTTCAGCGTAGAACATCATTCTGAACTCCGAATGTTTTTCTTCAGAAATCATTGGAGTGGATTGATGCCGATGAACGAACAACACGTAAACAGATCGCTGGTCCTAGAGTTCTATGATGGTCTGCATCATAGAAATAGACTAAATACAGTTTACGTCAGAGAACATCCAATCAGAATGACTACTCAAGCCATCAACGCCCACTTGGGCATCCGGAACTTGGGTCCTCAGTCTTTAAAACATGATGATATTGCCCGTTTCCAACCAACCATGGAGGAAGTCCGAGCTTTATTAAAGCAAAACATTAACGTCCCAAACAATTATTGGACGATCAGATTGGAAGATCTGAACAGTTTTGCAAAAATATTGTACACGTTCCTTCGTTACAATGTCGCTGCAGGAGAAGTCTCCAAGCCATTCGGTTTGGCACTTTTAATTGCAACAAATGCAAGAAAAAGTATCAATTGGGGCAACATCATCAAATACTACATGGAAGATGTTGGCTTATCAAATAGGTGGACTCGGAGTATCCTTTACCCCAGCCTCGTCATGGACATGTGTGAAATGTCTGGAATCCTACAATCCCATCATGATGAAGTGGTTCCACTCCCTGAATATCTTGGAGACATCTCTGCCATTCTGCTTGACGAGGATGACGCCTCAAGTGTAGATAGCAATGAGTTGTAATAATAATTTTAATAAAATTTCATTTTTTTTTCTTTAAATATCAGTATCTTAAACTTTCTCTTTGCATATTAGACGTTGCGTTAGTATTTTACTGGACGTTGTGGGACGTGGATGGACGTGGTGAGCCATTCACTTTCAAAAACCATTTAAAAAACAAAAAAACTTCTTCAAAAAAAATTGACAGATATCATAAACATTTCTAAGAGTTGAATGGTCATTTTATTTGTTTTATCTCATTACAACTCTTGTGCAAAAATCAGTTTAAATACACATGCATGGATGTAGACGTTTTTGGACGTGGTTATAGTGTTTTGAGAGGTGGTGCTAGTGTTATGAGACGTGGTAGACTGTCTTTGTGGCAAAAATCAGTTTAAATTCACATGAATGGATGTAGACGTTTTTTTAGGTGTTTCTAGTTGTTCTGAGACGAGTTGAGATGTTTTGTGCAAAAAATCAGTTTAAATTCACATGCATGGATGTAGACGTTTTTGGACGTGGTTATAGTGTTTTGAGACGTGGCGCTAGTTGTTATGAGACGTGGTAGACTGTCTTTGTGAAAAAAATCAGTTTAAATTAACATGAATTGATGTAGACGTGTCACCACAACTAGCACCACGTCAAAAATCACTAGCACCACGTCCCGAAACGTCTACATCCATGCGTGTGACTTTTAGCTGTATTTTCACAGGATATAGTCTACCACGTCCCTCTACGTCCAAAACAACTATAGCCACGTCTAGATACGTCCAGCTACGTCCCGCTACGTCCCGCTACGTCCGGAAACGTCCAGTTACGTCCCATAACGTGTTAATTTATTTTATAATATTAAATATTTTTAATATTTTTAAAATTTTTCGTTTTGTAGGCAAATAACTATCCTTTAACCCTAATCCTAATTCATTTTTCCCTCCATTTCCCCTGGCCAGCAACTTTTCTTTTCTTCTTCCTCGCCGAGCCGCCACAAACCGCCGCCGTTTCCGTCTTCTCCAGCGTCGGCTTGGCCTCGCAAACCCCCGAAAAGAATCCCCGTCTCCCCTAGAGTATAACCTAGACCTTATCCCTCTCTTCTCTGCCCAATTTTCTCTCTCCCCGTCGCTTCGCGCCACCATTTCTGACCACTCTGGCCGTGTTTCGGTCGCATGTCACCATTGGAATACTCCTCATATACTTGCGAGCAAAACCCACCGATTGGTGTTGATTTTGTTAGTCGGATTTTGATTGGGTATAAACCCTTGCCGCCACCGTGTCTCCACCGCGAACCACCGCCTTCCGGTATTTGTTATGGAATTTAGTAGATAAACAATGTCTTTGCTGTCTGTATTTGTGAAAGAATAATAAATTTTTTGTGTATGTTTTCGGACGTGGCGCTATTGATTTTTCTGACGTATTGGGACGTGGTACCTATTATAGTGGACGTTGCGTTTCTTTTCCTGTTTTGTCTTGTGATCTTGAATTTTATTCTTGCATTCTATTTTTTTTTATTTGGCTAAACCTTTGAGATCTTGAATTTTTTGTCTTGCAGTTGAGTTCGTCATTATGAGTATAGGAAATCCTCCTCCCCTAACTACAAGTGCTAGTGGTGTTGCAGAAAGTAACAAGATGGATGATGAACTTCAAAATCAAACCAACATTATGAGAGATATGGAGTTGAATTCAGCAAGATCACATGATTTTGGGGAGCAGAAAGATACCGCAGTAGAAAATGAAGAGGTTTTTCAAACCAATAAAAGGAAGAAAACTTCAAAAGTTTGGGATGATTTTGAAGAATGCATAGAGGATGGGAAGAAGAAAGCAAAATGTATCCATTGTAATACTATACTTGTTCGTACTTTAGGGTCCACAAGTAGTTTGTTGAGACACAGAGATGGATGTGTGAAGAGAAAACTGAATTTGAAGGTAGCTTCTGAACAACAAAAGTTGAATTTTATGCCAACTGATTTGCCATCAACTTCTATGTCTCTTCTGCATTCTGGTAAGTTTGACATGGAACAAATGAGAGAGGCAGCTTCCCATTGGATTATGATGCATGAGCATCCATTTACCATTTTGGAAGAGGATGGATTTAACTTGATGATGAAGCGAGGACATCCAGAGTGGAAAAAAATTTCTAGAAACATGTGTAGAGCTGACTGTTACAAAATATTTGAGATTGAAAAGAAGAAGTTAAAGAAAAGTCTTGCGGGAGTTAGCAAGATAAGTTTGACTACGGATTGCTGGAAATCAAAAAATCAAAAGATTGAATACATGGTTGTTACTGGCCACTGGATTGACTTCTCTTGGAAATTGCAGAAGAGAGTTTTAAGCTTCATCAACATTCCACCACCAAGAGGAGGTATCCAAATTTGTGATGCATTATTCAAATGCATGAAGGATTGGGATATTGAGAAAAAGGTATTCAGTATTACTGTTGATAATGCTTCTAGTAATAATGTTGCTCTTGAAAATATGAAGAATACCATTCAAAAGTCAAGAGTTTTGCCATGTGGAGGAAAGTTATTTCATGTGCGTTGTTGTGCACATATATTGAACCTATGTGTTCAGGATGGATTGAAGCAGATTGGAGATCTTATTGAAGATGTGAGAGAAAGCGTGGAATATGTTAATCGTTCAGAGGTCAGACGTCTACAATTTACAGAGATTGCACAACAATTATCATTGAAAGAGAGAAAATTGATTCGTGATTGCAAGACAAGATGGAACTCTACCTTTGAGATGTTGAGTTGCGCCCTCAAGTTTAGGGAGGTTTTTGAAATGCTGAGCCAACGTGATCTAAATTATTGTTGCTGCCCTTTAAAAGAAGATTGGGATAAAGCTGCAAAGATTTGCTCTATTTTAGAAAATTTTTGGACAGCAACTCATATCATTTCAGGTACTGACTATCCTACCTCCAATTTGTTTCTTAAAGAAGTTCAAAAAATTAAATCAACATTGGACAAGCATGCTTATCATGAAGATGATTTCATTAGAGAATTAGTTGGCAAGATGAAAGATAAGTTTGACAAATATTGGGGGGAGTGTAATTTGTTAATGGCTATAGCTGCAGTGCTTGATCCAACAATGAAAATGCTTGCTGTTGAATTTTGTTTTCCTAAACTCTATTCTGAGGGTGAGGCACAAGACAACATTTATAAGGTGAAAGATGCACTTCATCGGCTTTATGAAGGGTATGTGGTTGAAAATACTTCTAGTAGAAGTTTACTTCCGGCGAATTCTGATAGTTTTGGTTCTGTTAGTAGTTTTGAAGATCAGCAGCACCTTTCCTCGCGCGGTAAGTGGGATGATTTTGATGAATATTGTGCACAAATTGAGACCGTGGAGCCTAAAAAATCTGAATTGGTAGACTATTTAGAAAAGTCACGACTCAAGAACAATGAGATTCCTGAAAATTTTTCTTGTTTAGAGTGGTGGAAGATGAATAGGATACAGTATCCTATATTATCTAAGATGGCAGCTGATATTTTAGCTATCCCTGTAAGTTCAGTGGCTTCTGAAGCAACATTCAGTGCTGGGACAAGGGTGATTGATTCTTATCGTGCCTCACTTTCCCCTGAGACAGTGCAGGTCTTACTTTGTGGAGGGGATTGGCTTAGATACTCCAATGGAATTAAACACAATATGAAAGTAAGTTTTACTAATAAAGTTGATTAGTTTCATTTCATTTATTTACTAAGTTGGTAACACTGTTTCTTTATATTTGTTATTTTGTTACAGAAGGATAAGACCTATCAAGAAATTTATCTTCCAATGTCTACTATTTCATCAAAGTAAGCTCAATCCTATATTTTTTTAGCTTCTCTTATTTGTGCATTCTAAGAGTTTACATGGATTTTAACAGAGCATCCCAAGGTTCCTGTTCCTGAAGAAGAATATTGAGCAGAACAACAAGTGTACGAGAGGGTTCATGAAGTTGCTAAATTTTATGTTTATTTATTTTTTTTGCTAACAGTGACTTCATATGTAATGTAATACTCCAATTTACAGTACAGTTAACTCTATTTTACAGTAATAATAATATTTTATTCACAAGTATTTGTATTTTTATTATTATATCACTATAATTTTTTTAGTGGTGTACCACGTCTCATAACACTTGCACCACGTCAAAAATAACTTGCACCACGTCCAGAAACGTCTACATCCATTCGTGTGAATTTAAGCTATTTTTTTTCACAAAGACAACCCACAACGTCAAGGACAACTAGAACCACGTCCATAAACTTCTACATCCATTCATGTGAGTTTAAACTGATTTTTTTCACCAAAGATAGTCCACCACGTCTCATAACACTAACACCACGTCTAAAATAACTAGCACCACGTCCAGAAACGTCTACATCCATTCATGTGAACTTAAGCAATTTTTTTCACAAAGACAACCCACCACGTTAAAGACAACTAGAACCACGTTCATAAACGTCTAAATCCATTCATGTGAAATTAAACTGATTTTTTTCACAAAGACAGACCACCACTTCTCAAAACACTAGCACCACGTCAAAAATAACTAGCACCACGTCCAGAAACGTCTACATCCATTCAAGTGAATTTAAGCTATTTTTTCAACAAAGACAACCCACAACGTCAAAGACAACTAGAACCACGTCCATAAACGTCTACATCTATTCATGTGAGTTTAAACTGATTTTTTTCCACAAAGATAGTCCACCACGTCTCATAACACTAGAACCACGTCTCAAATAACTAGCACCACGTCCAGAAACGTCTACATCCATTCATGTGAATTTAAGCTATTTTTTTCACAAAGACAACCCACCACGTCAAAGACAACTATAACCACGTACATAAACGTCTACATCCATTCATGTGAATTTAACCTGATTTTTTTCCCCAAAGATAGTCCACCACGTCTCATAACACTAGAACAACGTCAAAAATAACTAGAACCACGTCCAAAAACGTCTACATCCATGCATGTGTATTTAAACTGATTTTTTTGCATAAAACATCTCAACTCGTCTCAGACTCAGAACAACTATAACCACGTCAAAAAATGTCTACATCCATTCATGTGAATTTAAACTGATTTTTTTCACAAAGTCAGTATACCACGTCTCAGAACAAGTAGCACCACGTCTCAAAACACTAGGACCACGTCCAAAAACGTCTAAAAAAACTGATATTGTAGTACGGGACTAAAAACGGACCAAAAATTTTCGACATTTACTTAGCCATTTTCTACCTTTTTCCTCCATAAGGCCATTTTGGTCATTTCATAATTATTTTGATTTTTTTTTTTGTGATACAAATAGCAATTTTGTGATACAAATAGCAAGTACCAATAAATAAATATATATAATATATAAGCTCGTTAGGCTCATCGAGCCTAACGAGCCTATATATTACATGCTCGAACTCGGCTTGTTACCTTAACGAGCCGAGCTCGAGCTCGGCTCGAGCTCGGTCAACTCCGAACTCAAGCCAAGCTTTGACCGAGCCGGCTCGCGAATAGCTCACGAGCGGCTCAGTTCATTTACACCCCTATTTGTGTGTACTTTAAAGGGTTCGAACATCTCAGGCAACACAAGCACAAATCAGTGAATATGCACGTTTTCAATCATTCAAAAGCGCATTGGAATGAAGCATCCCAACTCCATAACTTATCATTTTTAGGCTATTCCCTCATAGTCAAAACCATCTTAGAGTAATCCTTCACAAACTTGCTAATTCCCAGAGCATAACTTGGCGCAACATAGTTAATTAAAGATGTTAGTAATGAGTGGTATTGGAGAAGAATTCCTAATGGTGATCTAGTTAAACGCATGAAATTCTACATAATCGTAGAGAGCCATCAAGTTTCTTTTGGAACAACACAAATGCCCAAATGATGATTTAGTTAAAACTACAATGTCACAACCGATTATCTCTATTAACTGTTTGTAAAGTTCCACAAGTTCTTATCGAGAAATCCAATATATTGCTTATTAGGCATGACATTCTCAAATTTGTCTAAATATTTCTTGATTGATGGATTTACCGGTATCAACTTTTGCTCGATATACTCCCAACAGAGATGAGCAAGATAGCTCACTTTATTGTGCCTCAATCCCTCTTTAAACTACATGACAAAAAGTGTTTTCATCACTTTTCTCGACAGTAGTTTTGATCATAAACAGATTATTTACCAAAACAATTAAAATGTTGTTGTTAGTTGGATAGCAATCCATGCATACCTCATTAAGTCTATTCCAATGATGAGTTTGAAACTATACATCTCATGACATGAAAGTTAGTTTTCACCTAAAAAAAATAACTCTGATGGATTATCAATCACAACCACAATTGGTTGGGCGACAAAATTGATGCCTTTCCACCTCAATATGGGAAAGTTTTTGCGATTGGAAATGAGAGAAGGAGGAGAAGAATGAGAGAGTTTTTTTTTTTTTTTTTTGTGAATTTTTAAAATGTAGATGGACAAATTGGTTTAAAAGATGGCGAGACAAATAAAAAGGAGACGATAAATAACAATTTAGAAGAAAAACACTAGTCTAACCCTAAGTTAAGCAAAACTAAACTACAATAACATCGTCATCTACTCATAAAGTGTAATATGAAATAACGCATCAAATTTTGTTTTAAAAAATAAAAAAAAAAAGAAAAAACAACGCATAAAAAACAACGCCTTTATGTGTGCGGCATTACATTCGACGCTGCTGAAACCAGGGCTGGCAATTCGTGTCGTGTTTGTGTTATCGTGTTCGGGTTGGCGTGTCGAGAAACCCCCAACCCTAACCCGACTCATTTAATTAATCGTGTCGAAAACTCCAACCCTAACCCGACCCATTTATAATCGTGTCGACCCGAACCTAACATGCGTAACCCGTTTAACTAAACAAGTCAGTATTTTTTTAATGTTTTTGAATTTTATAAAAAAATATTTTTAAATTATCATTTTATTTGTTTTATAATTAAATAATTTTAGATATTATGATACATATTATGAACGTTTTTGTTGTATGATATGATTTTTTTTTATTCTTGATCTGATATCTATAGTCTGTTGATCTGATGTCAAGTATTCTATGATCTGATGTCTATACAATCATGATGTGATCTCCCTTGTTAAGTATGTTTTAGTTATATTGTATAATTTCTTTTATATTCTTGATCTGATATCTATAGTTTGTTGATCTGATGTCTAGTATTCGCTGATCTGATGTCTATATAATCCTAATGTGATCTCCCTTGTTAAGTATGTTTTAGTTCTATTGTATGATTTCTTTTATATTATTGATCTGATATCTATAGTCTGTTGATCTTATGTCTAGTATTCGCTGATCTGATGTCTATAAAATCCTGATGTGATCTCCCTTGTTAAGTATGTTTTAGTTCTATTGTATGATTTCTTTTATATTCTTGATCTGATATCTATAGTCTGTTGATCTGATGTCTAATATTCGCTGATCTGATGTCTATATAATCCTGATGTGATATCCCTTGTTAAGTATGTTTTAGTTCTATCGTATGATTTCTTTTATATTCTTGATCTGATATCTATAGTCTGTTGATCTTATGTCTAGTATTCGCTGATCTGATGTCTATATAATCCTGATGTGATCTCCCTTGTTAAGTATATTTTAGTTCTATTGTATGATTTCTTTTATATTCTTGATCTGATATCTATAGTCTGTTGATCTGATGTTTAGTATTCGCTGATCTGATGTCTATATAATCCTGATGTGATCTCCCTTGATAAGTATGTTTTAGTTATACTGTATGATTTCTTTTATATTATTGATCTGGTATCTATAGTTTGTTGATCTGATGTCAAGTATTCGCTGATCTGATGTCTATATAATCCTGATGTGATATCCCTTGTTAAGTATGTTTTAGTTCTACTGTATGATTTCTTTTATATTCTTGATGTGATATCTATAGTCTGTTGATCTGATGTAAAGTATTCTTTTATATTTCTTTTATATATATTTTTTTTTAAATTTTTCGGGTTAACAGGTCAACCCGCCAACCCGGCGGGTTGACATGAACCTAACTTGGAGATAAATGGGTCGACACGAACCCGACCCGTTTACTTAATCGTATCAAAAAACTCAACCCTAACCTTTTTTTTTTCGTGTCGTGTCAGAAATTGCCAGCCTAGCTGAAACCACGCCTCTAAATGGCAAACCCCAATTTTTGACAATTAGCTCCATTTATAAACAAATAGGTAACTTCGGGGGAAAAGAAAACCCTGCACTTTCCCCCGATTTCATTCCGTCTCCCGTGTCACTGCTCTACTTCCTCCTGCTCGTAGCACCCGTTTGTGAAGATGGCGTTGAATAATGGAGTGAGATCATGCGCCAAGCTCCTAACATCTACTGAATCTCTTCTCTCCAAGTCCGGTAGGCAAATCTTTGTGTTAATTCCGAAAAATAGAAGAATTCCTTCAATCAATACTCTTAGCGAGCCCACCTAATGAAATGTTGCAATTTTAATTTGTGGATGTATTTATTGGATTAATTTTGATGATTTCTTTAGATCTGCTTAATGGGTTTTCTTTCTTTTTTTTCTTTGTATTTGTTGCTATTCGTTATATCTGTGTTACTGTAGATGTATTATTGGATTGGGCATGATAAGAAAAAATCTGCAAAGATAGAGTATTTTCCTTTCTTGCCTTTTTATTTTATAGCATAATGGTTGAAATGGTTTAAAAGGTTGATGAATGGATTGACATTTTGAACACTATTAGTATTTTTGTGTCCTTTTTAGTTTGTTGCAATATGTTGATTGAGGCAGTTCGTACATTTTCTGTCTGTTACACTGGCATAAAACACATAGATTCATTCCGTATCCTTCTTTTCCTTTTCTTATTTGTGAAAATTGGATTTAATAGGTTAATGGAAGAATGAATAAATTAGCATTTCAAAAAGAAAAAAGAAACGAACTTTGTTATTCCAATCGAGCAAATGCCTTAGGCTGGTGGCTTCCCTCATAAAGCAAGGGGTGTCATGGTGTGTTCTGTGGGAGAGGTTACTAATTGTGGGATTGCATTTTTATACCTTGTGCTGAAATTGAGCATTTTATGGGGGGATGCCAAGGTCGCCTTGTTGCTTAGTTGTGCAGCCCAAGTTAGGGGATCGTCCTGCATTGCCCTGAAATCTGGGACCATAATCTGATGAAACAGGCTGAAGGAAGAATAATTAAACTGGATTTATTAGGAAAAGAAAATTATCTAGTTGTTTCATTTGAGATTGGGAATGATTAAACGCCTTAGGCCGAGCGCTTCCCTCGTAAAAGAAGGGGTGGCGTGGTATTCCACGAGAGAGGTTATTATTCGTGGCGCATTTTTATGTGATGGGCGGAAATTGAGCATTTATGTGGGGACTCCTTGGCCGCTTTGCTGCTTAGTATTGCAACCAAAGCGAGGGGATTTGCCCTATATTGCATTGGGAGCTATAACCCTGACTTTGTTGTTAACTTTTATGCCTTAAGAATGTGGTTAGTCAAGGTTAGAGTATTTCAGGTAACTGTTTCTTGAATATCTTGATGGGAACAAATACATTAAACTTTGTGATTTTGGTATCTTTTAAGTATCTAGCTTTCGTGAACAAGCTTACCTTATGAGACTTGAAGCTACCAGTTAATTTTCTGGCTGGTACATGTTAGATTCAAACTTATAATAAGTGAGGCATGCAGTAAGATCCCTACTTTTGGTATCAAATAAGTATTCTTACCGATTTATTTGTAAATTTTTGTTGTGGTTTGATTTTCCAACGACTTTGGGTACTCATTCACTGGACAATGTGGTTTGTGCTTATTCCTATAACACAGAAAAGAGCGTAATTTTGGCATTTGTTCAGATAAATTGAATTTTTAATGGCACTTATTGGTTCATATATCCATATCTAAGTTTCTGGGAATGTCTCTGGTTTTTCATTGCATTTTCAGTTGGAAGTTTCATGTTAAGTATCATGGAAAAACCTTGCTTGTTGAGTATATAGGACCTTTTGTAACTGTGTTTTTTTTTTTTTTTTTCATTGATTGCACTCCAGTTTCAGATTTGTGAGATCAGTTTATTCTTGTGAATTTTTTGGGTGGGCGCATACTGTAGGACGCCAATATGATAACTCTATATTCCTAAAACTGCATTTTATGTACTTGCATACAAAGCCTCACTGCTGTATGAAACATAGTGGGGTCCTGAAAGTAGTGATTTGCCATGGGATTCAAACCTGAGTGATTTCTTCTTCCTATTGTTTTTTGGAGGTGATTTTCTTTTATAGTCAAAAGGGCACTGGGTGCTAAGTACAACTCCTCTCCCCCTCCCCCCCAATTGGTCCCATCATTTTCCATACGGTGCCCATTGTTTATATTTCAGTTATCGAGAAACTGAGATTGGATATGATCTGGTAATTGGCCTTCATGAAGCACCGAAACTATCCACACTATCAAGAGGCCACTAGGCACCAGTTTTGGTAAAGCATGTGTCCTTTTTATGATCAGTTCACTTGTTTCGGGATCCTCTGATAATACAAAAGAACTTTATTATAGAGGATTGATGGTAAAAGGAACCGTGTAAAATTGCAACCAACGTGAGTATAGTGAAGATATTGTGTTCCCTGATATATTTAGTCTCCCTTTTATGAAATGTGGGCACTTCTTTTTGGCTTCTTCCGCGCATCCAAGTTACAGTCTGAATGCATCAAAAGAATGATGTTTATGTTTATTATAACAGTGAACAGAGGGATCCACTCAACTAGTGTTAAGAGGATGGGAGGAGGACATGGTCACGGTCACGATGAGCCATTCTACCTTCACGCTAAACACATGTACAACTTGGACAGAATGAAGAACCAGAAGCTGACCATGACTCTTGGAGTTTTGACAGCATTCAGCATCGGCGTCGGAGTCCCTGTTTACGCTGTCATATTCCAGCAGAAGAAGACAGCTTCTGGGTAGATCCTGTGATTTTCTATTGTTTCAAGCTTTTGATATGGTAATAACAACATAAACTACATGTGAATTCCTTGTGTACACGGTAGACAGGAATCGATTACTTCGTAGAACTTCCAACATTTTCATGTTTGCTTTTCACCATGTCAATACTGCTAAGAAGAGTTGCATGCTTTTGTTTGGTCTGCTGTTCCTTTGATACTAAAATTTTATGGACTTTTTTCCCGGGACACTATCTGCAAGTCCTGTTGAGTTAATGGTGCTTTTAAGTTTTTGAACTTTCCCGGTCGTGTTTTGGACATTCTGACGGTTGCTGTAGTAATTGAACTTGGGACGAATAATGTGAGTTGGGGTGCTGCTGTATATTAATTCAGCCATTTTTTTTGAACGTTTTATCTCTTTTGTTTCTGACTATTGTCATTATACTGTAATTCTATGGCACATAATACTCTGTCTTTATAATAATAAATTTAAAATTATATCTATTCTTAACACTCTAAATTTGAAACTAATTTAGAAAATTATTAAAAATGAATATATTACATTTAAAATTCACATATTTATTATTACTAAAATATATGACTTATAATATTGTTTCAATATAAATAATAAATATACTAATGTTAAAACCTAAATTTATAATATTTTTAAATAATTTAACTATAATTTATGAATAATCAATTATAATCAATAGTATACATATATATATATATAATTGAAGGTATTTCAAAAATGTATATATATATATATAATTGAAGGAACTGTCACATTAGATTTAAAAAAAAAAAAAATTGAAGAACCACAAATTCTAATAACTACTCATTATGTAAAATGATTGTTAAGCTTTTACATTTTGAAAGCAAATCGTGGTTTTAAGATAACTTCTTTTAAATCCATAATTAATTATACACAAAATATTATCCCTAATTCAATGATAATTCCTTCCCAACATGAGTGTATTAAATTAGTAAGGTATTTTTAGAATAACAATCCTAATTCACATAAAAATAATAAAAAGACTTATATTTTAACGTGTCTTGTTAAAAGAAATAAAAACTATATTTTAAAATAAAAAGAGTAGTCCTTACCTAAAAATACATTTATTTATGAAAATTTCACATTAAATCTATATCACTTTTGGCCAAATTCATTTTAAATTCATAACGATTATTAATCAAATTTGACTTATACAAAAAAATCATTTATAATTGGTTGATTCACTAAAAATACTTAAATTTTTCATAAATAACGACTATTTTTGGGGGCTATTCGTTATCTATCTAAACCAGAATTAGGCAAAAAATAATGGACCAAAATTGAAAATTCTCATTTTTTATAATTATGGCTTGAGACTATTTACTTCTCCAGGTGGTCAAAACGTCTTTCCAACTTCCTGAGAGCGCTGTCAAACAAAAATAAATAAATAATTGTGTTTGTATGGGGAATGAGCGAGTAGTAATATCTAATATTTTTTTTAACTCCTTTCTGATAAACCTCTTTTGGGGGAGCTTAGGATCTGGTGGGGAGGGAGAATATTTGTACTGGGACTCCCTGTTTGTTGTTTTTTTAACAGTAGCACAAACAAACAAGGGATTAATCATTTATTCTTTTTAAAAAACTAAGGTAGTGGGTCAAATTAGTGAAAGAAGGAAAGAAAGAAAGAGGCGCAGCAGCAATAAAGTGGGAAAACAGCGTAAGACTGGCCATTTCTAAATTGAGCTAACTAAAGGGAAAGTCAGCAGCGAAGCAGCAGCCCCATACATGCGTGTTGGGTTCTCGGCCGATGCCCGCCAGCCACTCAGTCAAAGTTTTTACCCCAAGTGGCGGACTTAACGTTGACTTGTCAGTACCACCACTTCCCCTGCTCCTCGTGTTTTAGGCCCAACAATGGCTTACTATTTTTCTCCTATTTTTCTTTTCTCTTAATTTTCATTCAAATTTCTGATAATGTCTAAAATATTTTTTATTTGTGAAATACTAAATGGAGATCTGGGGAAAATATAAGAATAAGAAGAAATAAGAAGTGAAGACCGTGTCAAGAAGGTTGTATTTTTTTTTTTTTTTTTTTTTTGGTACACAAGAAGGTTGTATTTTAGTAGTTAATATTTTTCACTTAAATTTTATAGCTTTTGAGTTATTCACTTTGAAAGAAAAATATTGATTCTATTGATTTTGAATTCGAGTAACCATGAAAAAAATATAAGGATATATATAAATTTTAAATCGATCCTGTTTGAAAGAAAAATACTGGGGCCATCACAACGAGAATATGAGAAATATATAACTCCTATCAATTTTGTAAGAAAACAAATGTTATAATCATCAAAAATAAAATAAAGTGAATTACATTTACTTTGCTTGTACTTTGATCAAACTATCAATCATCGTATTGATATTTCTGATAATTATATTTACTCCCATTGATCAAAATCAATATCGAAAAATGTTAAAAAAAGAAAAAAATTGATAATTTGTAAACAAAATAAAGTTAATTTTATTTTTTAATACAATAATAATGATTACGTTAACATTTTTGCTCATGAACGGGGAGTTTGTTGTTAATTTGAATAGTCAATGAGAGTATATGTAATTTTCAAAAATATAATTCACCCAATAAAATATGTAGAAAAATATTGATTTTGAGTTTGAAACACCATGAAGAAAATATGAAGTAAAATATTGATGGTCAGTTCCAGTCATCAAGAAAAAAAAAATATATAAAAAATATATATAAATAGATCATCTTTGAAAAAAAAAAAAAAATAGAAGAGAGAGAGAGAAGAGTGAAGGCTCTCCAAGGCTCCAATAATTGAAGAGGTATCTTTTTTCTTGCTGGAGAATGAAATATTCTAAGTGCGTGTGTGTGTGAAAGAGAAAGACAGAGAAAGCGAAGAAGAATAATTGAGTTGAGTAATTAAATATGAATTTGGAAATTGAATCGTGAAACAAACTTCTTTATCTTAACATTACATTGATTCTGCCTGCACTGCACAATAAAACTCAAAATGCCAATTGGAGAAACTGACTGCCACCCCCCAATTAATAATATATTTTGTTGGAAGAGCTTTATTTTTTTTCTTCTTTCTTTCTTTTATATATATATATATTTAATTTATTTTGCCTAAAAAACCAAGTCACTAAATTCTTTATGTTTGTGGAGGACAAACAAGAGTATAAAATATACTTTTGGTCTTACCTAAGTTGATATAATCTTATCAAGCTAAAGTTGGAAGTGTACTTTTGTAAATTCACTTTTTCTAAAGTTTAAGCAAGTTGAGTTTTATGAATCCTATTCATTTCAAATACTCGAGTACTACATCACTTTTTTCTAAATTAGGTTTTTTTTTTTTTTTTTTGGTCTCATAATCTGAATATTGTATGTAATAAAACTGGAAATTCTGAAATAAATGACTTTCTTTTGGAGTATTGACTTTATCAATAAGATAAAGGCTGTCAAGGAATAATTCATATGCAAATGTCAATGCATGCTCAAATTGTAGAGTAATTTGGTACCTAGTTTTTTTGATAAATTACATTTATCTCTCCGTAATTTTGTAAAAATATTAATCATCTTTCGAAATTTTTTGACAATTATATTTACCTTTTTGATCAAAATTAAACACTAAAAAATGTCAAAAGATGAAAAAATTTGGTGATTTTCCGTAGAAACGAAATCAAACATTGCAAAATATTAAAAGAGGGAGAATTTTTGTGATTTTCGGTCAATGAGTTTTGATAATTATGAGTTTAAACTTTTTTAATAATTTTTTTGATTCAACAACAATATTTACGTAAGTAACTTTGTTCTTTTTTTTTGTTTGGTCAGTGTGTTTGTTTGGTGGTAATTGGAATGATAACAATCCGAATTTGATAATTTAATAATCATTAAAGTAATATAATTGTCTTTGACTTATTTGGTTTGGTAAATTAAGAGGTCATTCATTTAATCAATCAAATTACTTTTGACATGTTTAGTAACACAAAATTATCACTTTACTAATCAAGTTAATCCATGTGTTAATCAGATGTCTTCACTGAATTATTAATATATCAGGTTTTATTTGTAATCAACTTTTGACATGTTTTATTAAGATATCATGTTTAAAAAAAATAATAATTAGAATCATTTTTTCGATTGTTCCATCTCATTGGCTCGAAACAAACGCACCCTAATAGTAACTAACACAATAATTAATATTTACAAAAAATTTATAAAAGGTAAAACGTGTAAAATTTTATAAGTCACTTAGTACGTCAATTATTTAGAGACAAAATAAAATTTTTAAATGACTATTATTTGTGATCGGAGAAAGTAATAATGATCCATCCTTAAACTAAAATTACGAATCTAATATGGCAGTCATCCCATCATCCAATTGATTGATGCATACAATGCAGAATTCCATGCATTAAGTTGACTAATACAGAGTATACATTTCAAAATCCTTCCTTAAATTGGTGTCTTTGAAACAATTAAAACAAAGCAAACACATGAAATAAGATAAAATCCAAAAGGAAAATGGAAGTGAGTAGATAATCCAGAACTATAGAGTAACCAATCAAGAATCAAACCTTCATTATTGACAAATATTTTGATAAAAAAAAGGGAAAGAAGAGGTGGGAAATGACTTCACTAAATTCATTGGTTACACTTTTAGGTGGAATTGATGCAAATGAACCCCAAATTGAAAGCAAACACCCAATAATTCATTCAATTTTTTTCTCTTGTTTTTTTTTTTCCCAATTCAAAACCAACAGGTTCCTCATGAAAACCACACAAAAGAATTGCAGGATTGGAAACCCTTTTTCCCACACAATAAGAAATAAGAAGGAAAAATATACAGTGAACACTAACCTCACCTAATGACACTAAATTCTAACAATCATTCAACTCAACAAGATAATAAAGATGAGAGAGAGAGAGAGAGAGAGAGAGAGAGAGAGAGAGAGAGAGAGACGGGGAGGATGTCCACACTTTAAAAATGAAAAATCATCACCAAAAAGAAGGGATCATGATTAAAATTATTGGGAATTTTTTGGATTTTCATCCCCACTATCACTTCCTTGTGGTTGATTTTGATGGTGATGTTGCTCCAAATTCATGCCCAAGTCAATCCTACTACCACCGCAACCGCTGCCGCCGCCACCGCCGCTGTAGGCATTTATAGATGCCAACATTCCCATATTAGTAGTCTCTGAGATCCCTAGTCCCAGCTGCTGAATTGGCTGTGATTGTTGCAATACCATTGACCCCAGTTGGACCGGAGTGAACCGTCCTCCCCCTGAAAAATCATAACCCCCAATTCTTTGCATAGCTGCTGGTGCCTTGTACTGCCACACCTGGTGGTCCTGCTGATTCCCGCCGCCTCCGCCGCCACCCGCAGCCATAGCCCCACCAGTAGTAGCTCCGCTTCCGACCGGAAGCATCCAGAAAGTATTACCTACGCTCGGGGCAGCCGGAGCTACGGCCCACATGGTTTGAGCTGGAATAAAGCTGGATGGCTGTCCCGAACCGGATTTTGGTTCCGAACCCGGTTCGTGATCTTGGATTCCTGTTCTTTCGTTTTTAGCCGACGAAGGTGATGTTGCTCCGGTGGTGTCTTCCCTATACCTTTTCTTCATGTAATTCTCATCTGGGTCTTGCCCGAAACCGGCGTTGGAGAGCTGATGATGAAACCCGAGCATAGCGGTGGCGCTCCCTCCATGTAGAAACAGAGGGGCGGACTTGGAAGGTGGAGCCGAAATGGTGGTACCGCTGCTTCTTAACGAGACGTTAAGAGTGGAGAAATTCGCCGGAATCGTACCAGTCCCCGTCGCAGCTATAATCGCCGGTTCAGCTTGATGTAAAAGCCACTCTATAGTTTCACCATCAGACTTATGGCCCAATTCTCTAGTGAGCTGAAACACCCGGGCTGCACATAAGGCCGGCATACGTATACGCCGACCTCGGCCATCCACCTTAGTATGCCGGTCCTTGGACGGTTTCTTCACGGCTTTAGTATTGTTGTTGTTGGTAGTTGTTAGAGCAGTGGTAGCAGGTGTAGTTGCGGTGGAGGGAGTTGAGGCGGTGGTGGTGGTGGTGGTGGTAGGAGGGTCGGAAGAAGAAGGCAGCAAAGTTCTTGAATGCATGGAAATGGAGCCCATGAAGGGACCAAGGCCACCACCAGCTGGGGCCTGACCGGACCCAGGTCCAGCCGGGTCACGGGTATGTTGTTGTTGTTGATGATGATGATGATGTTGTTGTTGTTGTTGTGCTGCATGGTGGTGGTCTGAAGCACTACTACTACTAGTAGCTTGGTTTTTGGTGGTATGAGGTTCCATAAATTCCATGATCTTGAAGAATTTGTGGGGTGCACCCAGAGTACTCTGGACTCAAAGAATTGGAAAAAATTTTGTTTATTTTTTGTGGGTTCTTTTTTTGGGGGTGGGGGTAGTGGGGTGGGGGTGGATTCTCAAAAACAAAAACATCCTCCAATCCAATAAGCAAAAGAATTGAGAGGGGGATGATGTGGGAGCACAGAAGAAAATAGAGTAGAGAGGGACATGGAAAGAGAAAGGAGGAGATGAGGAGGAAAGGCCAAAAACTTAAAAAAATAAATAAATAAAAAAGTTCAAGATCAAGTTGTTGTTTTTGTGCAAAGTGTGTTTTGATCCCTCCAACCAAACCCACCCTCAAAAAAAAAAAAAAAAAAAAAAAAAAAAAAAAAAAAAAAAAAAAGGAACCAAGTTGGAAGTAGTAGTGAGTTGAGTGGGGTTGTTTCCTACTTTCCTCTCTTTGTTTTTTTTCTTTTGTGGTTGACTGCTGTCTTCTCTGTCTCTGTGTGTTTTTATATGTGTGTGTGAGAGAGAAAGGAAAGAAAATGGGAAAAGAGGAGAGAGTAGTTGGCAAAAGGGGCAAGAGAATTATTTATTGTTTAGTCCTTATATTTGCAATTTTTAGTCAATTTTTCATTTTAATTTTTCTTTTTTGTGTTCATGTACACTTGTACTGTTATAAAGGATGATGAATAAGGGAACTGTTGTTGTCGGTGAGACAAGCGTAAAATCCATGTTTCATTTCTTCAAAAAAGTAACATTTCTGTTATCCAAATTAATGTAATTAATATAAATTGAAAATTTTTAATTTTATTTGTAAATATTTGCAAAAGGTGGTAGGTAATAAGAAAGAGGGTGAGAGGGAGATAAAATTGAAATAAGCTGAGTATTTGTTCCAAAAAAAAAAAAAACTATTTGGGAATCCGAATCTATAATCTATCTATCTATAACAATTTATTCATAATTTATTTATAAGTATATACAAAAGTAAAACTCAAAAAGAAAAATTGAAATAAAATTGTTAATAATTCTAGCATCTCCCCCTCACATAAATTTTTTTAAAATTTATTTTCTATTTAAATAAACACAAATTTATGATAATTCATATATTTTGGTTCAAATCAATATGCACTATATATCTATATTTTACAAATTAAGGTTATTATATTAAAATATTTTTTTTAATAATAACTATAACACAGATGAGATTATAATCTAGTAATACAATATAAGAGAGAAGAAATCTAGAAAAAAATTCTCAAACATAATTTTACGTGTTATTTTCTTAGTTTCTATTGTAATTTTTTAATTGATTAAAATATATTAATTATCTTATATTATCACAATTATTTTCTTTATTTCTTTTTCAAAATTTTAAAAAGTATATCTAATCTACTTAAATTTATCAAATTATAAATATTATTCAATAAGTTCTATTCATTTTATATTTTTTAAAAAAATTAATGAAACTAATCAATATTGTTCTTTCTTATTTTTCTTTATTAAGATAATTTTAAATAATAATTATTACACTCGGTACGAACGAGCAGGATTTATTATATAGTTTGACACTAATAAAAGAAATTAAATAGATAATAGAGACGTAACCTATTAGTAGTAGGCACTATCGTTGAAAACAATAATTCGTGAGTTCGAGTAAAATAGAAAATAAAAAATAGTGAGTGTGTATTGTGTGTGTGAAATAGAGGGAGATGATGGGCTGGAAAATTAATGGAACTTTGAAAGAGGGGTGGGGGGTCCAAAGTCCAACTGGGAGTAGCAGGGGGTAGGGGGGACCTTAGTGCAATTACAACTACTATAATGTATAGATGGAGGGGAGAGGAAGCTGGAAAACCCACTCGTGGGGTCTTCTTCTTTTTCAGTAAGGAATGTTATAATTACCTAATTAGCTGTCTTCTCCATTTCCACCTATGATTTTTTCACACGCTGTTAAATTCCCAATCGTCCTTTTCATTTTAACTTTCCACTTTCACACATTTCATTCCGAGTCGGCACAACCTTTTTTCTTTTATTAAATTTTATTCCTTGAATAATCTTGAATGCTATTTATCAGAATTTTCTTTTTTAAAAAATAAAAGATACGTTGAAATTATTGGAGATTATTTCATCCTTGTGATAAGAAGGAGATCGAAACCTAAATGACTCGAATTCAAAATTTATTAATTTTAACTAGGGAGTATCAACGACTGAAGTACGACTCTCTTGTCTTACAATAAATTTTTTCATGCCATCAAAGTTTTTCTTTTAAAGAAAAAAATTAATTATCAAATAGTTTGAATAAATTTATTAATTTAAAAATAAGAGATATCTTTAATGTATCATAATTAAACTAATTTTTATTTAACCTCAAATAAATGTCATTAATGCTTGAACTAATCTCATCAAAATTGTAAACTTAGCATGTGTTTGTTTCAAAAAATGGGATTGTAACACCTCACATTTAATAAACTAAATATTCATTAAAAGAACTATGTAATATGGGACATGTGATTATATTAATAAATAATCGGTTTACATTGTATAGCTTAACACGTGTCTTTGTTTGGTGACAATCGAAATTTAATAATTCAATAATCATAAAAAAAAAAATCAGATTGTTTTTGACTTGTTTGGTAAATTAAGAGGTCATTCATTAAATCAATTTAATTGCGTTTGACATGTTTGTTAACACAAAATTATCACTTTACTAATTAAGATATGTATAATTTTTTAAAAAAAGATAATCAGTTTAATTCATGTGTTAATCAGATATTTTCACTGAATTATTAAATTATGAGATTTCGATTGCCTTTGCTTTTATCGTCTAAAAAAATAGTAATCAAATTATTTTCCGAATGCTTTATTCTTATTCTTGTCAAATAAACACATAATACTTATCATATTCTATTTACCTTCACAAAAAAGTGATAATGGGAATCATGATACCTTCATTTCCTGTATTTTACAATGTAAACCTTAGTTCAATGGGAAAATTAATAGAAAGAACTACTTTTTCCCAAGTATCATTTGTAATACAAGTTTGTCTCTTATAGGTGTAGGGAAATCTAGAATAAATTTTTTTTTTTAAAAAAAAGTTCATTGAAACAATAAATTATTGTTTCAATTTGTAACCACTTTACGTGAAAAATTAAGAATTATTAATTTTTGTAGTAAACATAAATATTTTTCTTAACTATCACGAATTAATTAAGATGAATGGTATATTAAGAGCTATGTAGATGTACAGAAATAAATTTACGTGAGTAAACGAGGCATTTTATTAAGATAACCTAAAATAGAAATATGGAAAAAATAAAAAAATAAATGGGTGGGAAGTAGATAGCTACATAAACAAAGGGGGTTATGGAAAAAATAAAAAAATAAATGGGTGGGAAGTAGATAGCTACATAAACAAAGGGGGTTATGGAAAAAATAAAAAAATAAATGGGTGGGAAGTAGATAGCTACATAAACAAAGGGGGTTATGGATAAAATAAAAGTTTTTGGAGTTCATTTACAGATAATTAATCATTATTAAGAATAGGCCCCTACTTTAAGAAAATAATACCATTGGAGATGGATGCAGCAAAGATATTTTCTTTTCGAATGTGAAAGGGTTGAAAAATTGAATGGAAAACGTGGGAGCCGACACTCTCAATCAAAAAAGTTTTTTTTTTTTTTTTTTCTCCTTTTCTTTCTTTTTTAAAATTTGGGTCCATTTCAAGCCCTATTGGCATTTTACCCATAATATTTTTATTTCTTTAATTAAATATTTTTATGTATTGCCCATTTTAATAAAATATTAAAATTATACATGCATATTAAGAATCAATAATCATTTAATTTAAAAGATAAAATTAATTTTATTTTTATTATCATTTTTCAGCCAAAATATCTCTTTATTTTATTTTATTAAAGTTGTATTATTAGATAAGAAGAAGTTTAAAATTAGATGGTGTGTTGGGCAACCGAGAATGAAATAGAATAATCTGTAAATAATTTTATTTGTTATTTTTTTTTGTCAGTAAAATAAATGCAAAGACAATATTAATACTAGAAATATAGGTTAACCCACCTAAGATAATTTTATTATTTATTAGCATAATCTCATATTATATAATTATATTTAATATAAAAATTAAATAAATTAAAAATAATTTCATTCCATTAATGGGAATACCAAATAAATCAAAGTCAATGACATTATTTTAATAAATATTTGATTAATCAAATATTGATTATTTTAAATATAAATTCAAAATATAAAATATTTCTAAAAGAATTTAATTTATTTTTTAAAAACATCTTATCTTAAAAAATTGGAGGGAGTATCGCATACTATAATTAATAAATAAATAAAAAGGGGATAGCTTTCCCTATCTTTTTCTCTCCCCACTCACTCTCACTCATCTTCATCTTATTTATATATTAAAGCTAATTATGTTGATAATGACGATTATGATGACGCTTATGAAGTCGGACCAAACCTCCTCCGTTCTCCTCTACGTATATAAAGAATCATTATTCAATTAATCTTCCTATTATTATTAATTATTATTCCATCATTTCGAAAATAACAATTTTATATATTAAATTAAAATAATGTAATAAAACAAAAATAATCTTACTCCTTATGTTCTACAAAATAGTTATATTTAAATAAGTTACAACTCGTATAAAATATTTATTAATATATATTAATAGTGAAATATAAAAATTATTTTTGAGAAATGAGTCAAAATGTTGCTATGGTGGCGATAAGATAAAATTTTGGGCTGGACCGCAATATCGATCTTTTAGGATGGAACGATTCTGCATGTGGTAGTGACCACAAAATCTGAATCAAAAGAGTGGCCACCTCATAATATATTATATTTATATGCATCTCTCACTATTCATCAATAATAATACAAAATTAAATAGTCTTTTTGTCAAATTGATTTTGACAAATTTAATATTAGTTATTCAATTAATTAATTAAGGAAATAAATAATAGCATTTTTATATAAAAAATATATACTACAAAAAGAATAAACTACAGCAAATAGAATCATTCATAATTATTTAATACTTTGTTAGAACCACCAACACCTACTACTCTTCTGATTTCCATTACTGTTGTCTGTCGCTAATAAGAGAGACGGAATAATTAAGTGAGGAATAAATTAAAAAAAATTATGTCCTATCTATTTTAAATAACATTTTAATTGACAAGAGGGAATTGACTTAGTGGTTGGTCTCCTCATTTAAGACCAGAGGTCTTAAGTTCTAATCATACCGGAGATATTTTGGAGCATGAAGGCCCTGAATTCGAGTTACACCGGGGGTTGATCACACTGACGTCGGGATCACTTAAGAGCATGGTGATCCTGAGTTCGAGTCACACCGGGGGTAGCAGATCACACCGAAAGCATTTAAGAGTACGAAACCCAAAGTTTGAGTCACACCGGTATCTAGATTAGCTAAATTAATAGGTTTAAACATCTCTCTTTATACAAAAAAAAGTATTAATAGTATTAAAATTATATTACAATATATTATTTAATAAAATTACATAATAATATTGATTAAAAAAAATAATGGACATTCAAAAAATTACCGTATTAAATAATAAAAAAACTTTCTATAAAAATGAAAATTATCCCGTAAGTGTAACATATAATTTGATGTTTTGTGGGCAATGCTGGTGGTATCATATGAGTTTGTTATTCTTCTAATTTTGTGCAGTTTTTGAACAAACAGTCTCTTTGTAGGCTTCTTCCCCAACATTTCCGACTCCAACTCTATCTCTCTCCCGAAAAATATTACCAAAAATTTTCCTACAAAAGGTGAAAGTATTTGGTGGTCGATTGATTACGTGACGAATTTCAAAGATGTGTAGATAGTAAAATGTACAAGGGCCTCATTTGTGACATTTAAATAAGTATTGCTTTTTCTTGTTCCCCATCTCCTCTCTCCTAAGATGTGTCAAAACAAGTTGACCGGGACATGTTTTTGCTCTTTGACTCAATGTTTTTCGATTTCATCCCTTAAAGTTTTATATTCAAACATGCATAGTATGGATTCATTAAAAAGAATTTATTCAATATATATATATATATATATATTTTATGTACTTATAGATATTATATTGGATCTGAATAGTATTTTGGATCCATTTATATTGGATGACTTCATTAAATGGTTGCTAGCAAATCTCATTTGTCACATTTCAGATT
Organism: Knoxia roxburghii; assembly: GCA_030378225.1. Classification (NCBI taxonomy): domain Eukaryota; kingdom Viridiplantae; phylum Streptophyta; class Magnoliopsida; order Gentianales; family Rubiaceae; genus Knoxia; species Knoxia roxburghii. Next base: position 39,376,229 of record CM059422.1, on the reverse strand, counting down.
ATTATTGCTGTCTATTTTTTTCTAATCCTACAAAAAAAGATTTATCTACTTTATAAGAAATAATAAAAATTTATTTTTTGGTTCATCCTTGAACCTTCCAAACCATTCCCGTGTTTGTTCCACGGAAATAAAATATAGTAATCGTAAAAATTATTTTATAAAATCTGATAATTACTCGAGATATTTGTTAACCTCCGTATAATAATATGCAAATTTGTTACCGTTATATTAAATAATTACATTGTAGTACACAATTCTTATATCATACTTTTAGTAAAATACTTCACTAAAAAAATATATCAATTATAATAAATTTGACGTTAAATATAATTAAAAAATACATAATTTATAATATAAAAATACACATTATATCACATTAAAATACATTACTTTCTAAATGCATGAAATACATTAAATATAATTGTAGAATACATCTAATATAACATAGAATATTATGGAGTATATTCTAGTGAAATATGATATAATTTGCATAAATAATATTAGTAAAGTTCTTTTCTTTTTAGCCATGTTGAGACACAAAAAGGAAAAAATTAGAAAAAGAAACAACTACCACTGACTAATTTATTTTTACTTATATTTTTGGAAATTCGAGAGTAACAAAGAAGACTGAGTCAATTACTAGAAAGAGAATAGTCTAATTTATAGTATTTTAAATTATTCTAAAAATATTTTAGAAGACATTACTGGTTCACATTAAACACTCACTAAAATTTTTCTTCCTCTTCTTACAATATGCTTCGATTAAAATAGAATTTCTGAAAAATGTTTTCTCAAAAAATGAAAAGAGTCTTACACTAAACGTTTTCTCATCCGATTGGCTCTTAAAGCAAGTTTGTGACCACTTTAATCTACGAGACTTATAAACCGATACAATGGAAAACAAATGCAAGAATAGTTTCTAAAGTATAGTTTAGTGAAAAATTTAGTTTTAAACGTTTGTTAGTCTACAAATTTAATTTTAAATTTTTCTATTCACAACATATTTAGTCCTAATAACAATTTTTTTGAACACTTAACGGTTAAATTGTAATTCCGTCAACCCTTAAAAAATGTGAATGCCACGTGAATTAATTTGATTAATGTAACAAATTTTATGGCATATGAATTAACATGTTATCGTAAGTTCTGAATTCATTTTTCAATTTAAAAAATTATTATTAAAACTAAATGTGTTTCGAACAGTAATATTTAGTAATAAATTTATCGATTATCAAACATTTAAGACTAAATTTATCACTAAATCATATTATAAGATCTATTATTGCACCTAAACTTCTATTTTGAACCTAAAGGATTGGAGGAAACATTTTAATAATCCACAAACTTGAATATTTTGCAAATATTTTACTAGTAGCCCTTAAAAATAAATCCTGGCAGGCAAGAAGCAGCTTCCTTTTTGTTGTTTTTCGCCACGCACACAGCCACAGAGAGGCTATTATATAATCACATGCAGAGAGTTAATGTAAATGGAGATGATAAGGAGTACGGAATGGCAGAGGCAGATTGCAGAAAGAACAGAAGAAAGAAGAAAGGGACCAAAATGAAGAAAGTGATGTATCCAAAGAGGGTAAAAAACAATTCTGAATTTTGGGGGACACTGAAAGAGAGAAAAATAAATAAATAAATAAAAGTTTGAATAAAATTGAGGAAGAAGACTGACTTGTGACTTTGATAGTATTAAATTATGGTGGACCTGGAGATTGGGGGGCAATGCTGCAGCTGCCAGCAAGGACTTTTTACACAGTCAAGGACAAACATTTATTATATACTTCTTAAGTTTTGCTTTTTTTCAAAAAAATTTCTTTTAATATTTAATATTTGGTAAGTACAATATCCATTATGGATTAAACTCTGAAAGTATTTTTCTTTTTTTTTTTTCAGTCCTAGTGCAATTTTTATATTGTATACCTAGTTACTACTCAAAACTCCAATTTCGAATAAAAAATATTAACCACTAAACTATTATTTTCTTAAATATAATTATTATTAGTATCAAATATAGTTAATGTTATTAAATTCTCTCATAAAAAATTACTCTACAGTAAAATTCCTTTAAAATTAATCTAGATAAATGTCATTTCAAAAAGTAGGAAAGAAACTACTCCTCCCCTATCTATTGTGATGTGGAGTAAATTTTTTTACCTAAAGTAATTAATTAAGAATAGTTGGAAGGAGGAGGTAAAAGTAATTAATTGAGAATAAATTTTTTTTATCAAACTAAATCAATAATTATTTAAATTCTTAATAACAGTGCATTCTATAAAAGGTAAGTTAGTTAGTGACAAAAGAAGTAATTGTTTCATTGAATCGGGGATATTTCACTAGATGAATGGGATAGCTAACTCTTTCTCCTCTCTTACAAAAATTTTAATTATTTTGTGTATATATTATAATTTATGTGAATTTATATGCATTGACAACATATAATCTTAATTGATTATTTTCATAATTTATCTTTTTTCCAGTATTATTTTTTAAATATATTTTCAAGAATTTTTTAACAATTAAAATTATATTAAATAAATTAATATACCCTAATTCCAAAAAAAGTGAATCGTCATATTACAAAATATACGAGTGTAAATAAGTATGTACTATATAAAAATCAATTGAAAATATAATATATGTACAAAATAATTAAAAATTTTCATATATAATATCACATGCAAGTGTCATAAAGAATTTTGAGTCGAATACATAGCCCAAAGATTTATGTCGATTTCATACTTAAAGAGAGATTCAAATATCTAATTTTTTATTAAAAATAAATAATAATTTACTATTTAATTTCAATTCAATTGTTATATAGTAATATTAAAATTATATTACAATGTGTTATTTCACAAATGACAGAATAACATTAATTAAAGAAAAAAATAATAAATATTCAAGAAACTATCATATTAAATGATAAAATATTTTTTCTATTAAACGGGTAAAAAAACCACACAACGTTCCGCATAACTGTACCATATAATTTGCAATTTCAATCCCACTTGATAGGTTGGTTTGGAATTTTTTTCTTTTTGGAAATTGTACAAAAATTTGGGCTGGACAGCTTCTACCAAGAGGAAGCAGGAGCCTGACAAGAAATAGTAGTGAGTGAGAGAGAAAGAGGTGGGGAAGGGCTATAGTATTAATAGGGTCTCCCACCTATATTACTTATCCACTTCTTCATTGGTCCCATTTGTTTGGGAGCATTAACCAATCAATTTATCAACTATACATAATTATAATGAGTTGAAATGAATAATATAAGCAAAACCAATTGGCAAATATATGATTAATGTTATATTCAGAGTAAAATTAGAGTTTAATTCACAATCGTTATATAATAATACTAAAATTATATTTTAATATTTTATTTTAATAAGTAATAAACAACATTAATTAAGTGGGGAACTAATAGAAATTCAGAGACTATCACATTAAATTGTAAAATATTTTTTTATTAAATTATATAACGCTCCGTAAATATACGATATAATTTTGCCATTAACTCGTTGTATCCTATTAGGATTTCTAAATTTTCTAATAATCATTGGTTTTTTTTCAATTTTCTTGAATCCATAATAAGTCACGAAAAAGATTCAATAAACAGGATCTAAGATTGTGGACCTCATGGTTACTTGGCCCGCATGTATGATACTATATTTTGAAGATTGTTATTAAATATCCTTTCATTTATTTATTTATTATTGTTATTATAAAAATACTTTTATTATTTTTTAAGACAAAATTATAATGCAATGGTTGATAACTAAAAACAACCCGTGATATTTAAGCGTCTCCTATTATTAATTATTCTATATAAATACTATTTGAATGAAAACTTTTGGGAGGCTGAGGCAGTTGGAGCGACACTTGTTATATGGTGAGAATATAGAACACCATTGTTTAGTATCCCTATTTCAATTAATACACAATTCAAAATAAAGCGCTCTTTTGATTTACTTTGTCTAGTATTAGTTTGTTGATATGAATAAAATAAGGGTTGATGGTATCATTCAAAATTTGATTTCATACCAAACAAAATATAGTTTCATATCAAACAAAATATAGTTTCATATCGTGCATAACATTGTTTCATATCAATAAAATATACCTGTATTGCTATGTTTACTGCCCAATTTTCTATATGAATAAAACAAGGGTTCATATCATTCAAAATTTAATTTCATATAAAACAGAACATTATTTGATATCAATATAACATACGCCTACTGCCCAATTTTTTATATGAATAAACCAATGGTTCATATAATTCAGAAATCGCTTTCATATAAAAGAGAACAAAGTGTTTATATCATATATTTTAATATAAGATCGAATATGATTTCATATAATGCATAACCTGGTTTCATATCAATACAACAGAGAAATTGTTATATATAAAAGAATAAATAGTTTATATTATGCAAAATATTGTTTCATATCAATACAACATACATGTTCTTATATGAACACAAATAAAGGGTTCATATGATACAAAATATAATTTCATATTAGACAGAACATGATTTCATATCATGTATAGCAGAGTTTCTTATCAATAGAACAGACGGATTATTATATGAAATAAACTAAAAATCATATACATTTTTCTCCCCAAAGAATAAAGGGCAAGTCTTTTTACAATCCACGAAATATCATCACAATGCAAACAAAACACAGTAAAATATAGTACAAACAAGAAAACACCAACAAATTCTTAAGTCAAAGTAAAAAAAAAAAAAAAATGAAAATGGAGGAGAGAAGAGAGAAAAAAATAGCAACATGAAAAAGATGAAGAGAGAATTAAGGTCAAACATAACAATTCAGTTAAAGGTCAAACATGACATGGGTTGTTTAAGTTTTAGCCAAAATAACCCATTTGAATTGTTTAAAATTTTTTAGTTAGGTTACATTATATAACAAATTTTAATCATATTTAAACCAGTTACTTGTTCAGTTATTAGTCGAACCTTTTCAACAAACCGATATAGTCAATATTAATTAAAAGAGATAAATTTAGATTAAAATTATCTAATTGTGAAAAAATAAAAATTTTAAATCAAAAGGAAATTTAAAAAAAAAAGTAAAATGGAATTGCCCGAGTCGAAGTGGACCAACATGGGTTAATACTTTAGGTACCTAAACCGACTGCATATAAAACTTGAACCTATGCAATCCAAACCAAACGGACATCAAAGGTTTAATGTTACGGATACGTGTAAGAAGACAGACTCGAATCGCACTCGAGGTCAACCTAACCTAATTGAATCGAAAATTTAGTTCGGTTTAGGATTTCTTTTCTCATGAGTACTCGTGCTGAACATCGTTATTATTTGTAATAGTTATTATCTAACATTTTAAAGAATAATTTTCTCCTATTATTTATGGATGTAGATTATACTGACTGAATTATATTTATTTTAAGTATTTGTTTACATTTTTTCTAAATAAAATAAGAATATATGTTATGAAATTTTGAAGAAACTATCACAGTTTGCGTGCCAAAATCACAAACTGTGATTTGTGACTATTTGTGAGAATGTTAGAATTTAGTGAGAATGTTTACAATGGACGATTTGTGATTTTATATTATTTGAAAGTTATTATTATACCATGTAATAAAAGAAAAGGGATTTTTGTTCCCATTTCTGATAAAAAGCTTTCATTCTAGATAATTCAATTTTCATGGAAAATAAATAAATAAAATCTATATGCGAGCCAACTAATAAATCTATATATATTCCAGAATTACTGGAGACAGCTCAATTGAGAGGAGTACTACAGGGCTGGCTATGAGTGACAAAAAATAAAGATGAAACAGCTCATCACAACTCAAAATCCCACTGTTTCTTTCCCTACACAATATAATTTCCGGAAGTTACTTTTGGAACCCATTCCTTCTGTTACTAACAAATAACAAGATAATATTAGTTAAAATAAAAAATAATAAACATTTAAAAAAATTACAGTATTAAATAATAAAAAAAACTTTTCTTTTAAAATATTAAAAACACCTTACAGAATATCATATCTCATAAATATACTATATAATTTGTTCCTCCCTTTCTGTTGAGTGCTAATAAGAATCCCTCCAACCAATATTAGTTTTCAATTATTTTGTATATCGGTCAACTCACAACCCCACCATCAACCAGCCTGCAATTGCTCCTCGGTATAAAGAGGGTGGGGCAAAATTGATGTCTCGTCTCAATTCGCGCCGAACTATTTGAATCGATTTGGGACATGTATATTTTGAAGTAATTTTGTTTTTGAATTGGATCAGCTCGATCATTTTTATGGGTTCACGAGTTGAATAATTTTTTTTAAAAAATTTCTTTTGGACTTTTAAAAGTAAATTTTAGACATTTTTAAAAATTTTTTATTAAATTTCAAAATTGATCACCATATCATACTCAATTTCTGATTTTAATTATCATATTTTGAAAAATATTTTTAAGATTATTATACTTTACTTTTATTTTAAAAAATATCACTCCGTCAAGTTGGACCGTTAATTAACGGTCAACTTTTTAGGGCTATTTTCGTCTTTTGACTCCTTAAATTAAAACAGAATAAATTTTAAATTTGGTTATCATACTTTCTATAATTCCACTTTTGATCATCTTATTTTAAAAATTATATTTGAGTTATTATATTTTTATTTTTTATTCAATTTTGATCATTCCGTCTAAATATTCTGTTAAGTCTCTAACGACTATAATTTTTAAAGTATTTCTTTTTTTATTTAGTCCATTGTTTTTTTATTTTTTATTTTTTGAAGCATTTAGTCCATTGTTAATATGCTTTTACATATAAATTTTTGTAAATAATAAATATATAATACATAAAATATAGGTAACCCAAGCGAAAATATCTTCCATATCAAATATTAATATATTACTTATTTGTATTCTCCGCTAAAAATTTTCATATTTCTTATTTTGCTATATTGGTAATATTTTTCCAATTAAAAAGGTCAATACGCTTATCAACTCATATTTATCATTATTTACAAAAAAAAAAAAAAACGTTAAAATTGATTGAATGTAATTATTTTTCAAGAAGAAAAAGAAAATAAAAATTGATTAGGTAGATTGATTTGGCTATTAAAATCATTGGAGAGGGGTTTAACAAAGTATTTAGACAGAATGAACAAAATTGAAAGTATAATGACATCAAATATAATTTTTAAAGTAAGATGACAAAAAGTGAGATTTTGAAAAAGTATGATGACCAAATTAAAATTTTACTTTTTTTTTAATTTAAGGAGTCAATGAAAAGACAAAAATAACCCTAAAAAAGTTGACTATTAGTGGGTTAATGGTCCAACTTTACGGAGTGACCATTATTGAAAATAAAAGTAAAGTATAATAACCTTAAAAATAGTTTTCAAAGTATGATGACAAAACCAGAAATTGACTATAGTATGATGACCAATTTTGAAATTTATTCAAATTTTTTATACTATTTATATATTCAAACTAAAAAAAATTTCATCTCCATCATAAAAATAATTGTCATATTTTTATATTTATTTTATTTAAATAAATAAAACTATGAAAAATATTGCAAATAGGTAGATCAGATCGATTCGTCAATTCGAACCGACACAAAAGTTTATTAATCCGAAATAGATCAAAATGGTTCGGATCATGATTATTTTTGGTTTAATTATAACATGTAAAATTTATTGATCCATCATGAGCATCCAACCCAAAACCAATTGGCTATGGGTAGAGGGTCCTGGATTATTTATATTATACAGAGACGTTGTTTCTGATGTAGAATTAGGGTAACCTTAACACAGATACATCATATTCCTTTTCATTATCTAACTGATCATAAAATACATATATATAACTATTAAAGTTATCAGTAATTAAAAATAACAATAAAATAAAATTTTAAAAGGCATGACAACATTACGCTTTTAAGCTTGTGCGGTCACTTTGGTTAGGGTATTATTATTTGTAGCCCATTGTTTACTATTTGTAACCCTATTTTTAAAACAAATTTTCCAAATTGTCATTTGGTTAATTTTTGATTAATTTATCCAAAATCCAACAAAACAAATATATTTTTGGGCTGCTGGTGACAGAATGTTGAGGGGAAGGATGCAAAATGCAAAGTGACTAGTGCGATATTTGATTTCGGGTTTTGTTTTGGAGTTAGTTTGAATTCCATGCCCAGGCCCAGGCCCATTCCAATATGGTAAAATGGAATAGTTCTATTGATCCAGATTGGGTTGTGAATTTGAGCTTTTCTGTTGGTCTAGATTGGGTTGTGAATATTTTTGGAGCTGGTAATGTTGAGCTTTACTGGATAAAATTTTCAGAATATCGATAGATTTACATATCCAAATTAAGTTCCTCTGGAATTACTGTGAAATTAACAATTGTAATTTTACCTTTAATCACAACCACCTTCAATAACTTCCCAATCCTGTCCCCCATAATATCTATCAATGATCTCTTTTATACTAACAATATGCCTTTCATCAAACTCAATCACGATATCACCCGGAAGAAATTACCATGGGCACAAGAACACCTTTTGTCACATGTGAAAATGTAGGATTTTTCTCCTTTAAGTTGTTGGAAAATCATATACAACTCTCTCTTTTGTCTTAAATTGCTCAATAATTTTGCAAACAACATCAATGACATCAAAACCTAATCCTTGAGCCTCCCATTGTACTTTCATGATATTGACACCAATAAGTTCTCCATCCATGTTAACTAGTGATCTTTTAACTTTTTTTTATTTGGTTTTATCAACAAACAACCAATCAAGAAGAGACACCACATAATTTAGGGGTTAAACATTTTGGATTGTGAGTCGATCTAAATGAGTTGAACATTCATGAGGAACTGAGTTATAAAATGGATTGAAAACATCATGGTACGAATCATTTTGAAGAAAAAAAATTAGGTTTGACTAGCAATCAAATGAGTTAATCCGTTATCTTCTCAATTTTTTCGTAAAAAAGGACCAAAACTCCTAATAAAAAAAATTTACGGGACTAAAAGTGTCCTCGTAAAATTAATAGGGACCAAAAGTGAAATTACCCCTATTTTAAGGGACCAAAATTGCATTTTGACTTAATAATTCACCATGATAATCCCCCATTTGGGCAAACCAAAGAATAATTCACCATGATAATCCCCCATTTGGGCAAAACAAAGAATAATGGTAAGAATAATGAGAATCCTCCATTTAGGCAAAAAAATTGAAGCTCCACTTGCTCTATCCCATTACCGGAAAGAACTGAGCTCCATGTATTCAAGAAGGTATGAGGTCCATTTGAATAGTCTTTCCTGGCAATTTCATCTCCCATCTCTCCACCTCCATGGCTATCTCCACCATACCTTCTTCAATTTCTAGGTTATGAAACTGCGTTTTGCACAATATCATTCAGGCTGTTTCAGTCTTGAATCCAAACCCCTTCACAATGCCCAGATTTTCCCTTCAAATTTTGGCCTTCCTCCTCATCTTCATTACCTTGCCATTCCATGGAAACTCACAGAGTACCTAAGATACTAGCCCTGATGAATGAACCATTTTGGTCAAACTCAAAGAGTATTGGTCCAATCCACCCATCATTTCCCACTGGAATCTGACATCTGACCACTGCAGCAGGCTGGAGATCAAATGTGCCACTGACAACTCAGTGATTGCAATCGATCTTTGCCTTTATAACATTCCTGGAACATTTTAGCTATTAATTTGTGACCTCAAGAACCTCACTGTTCTTAAACTTGGCTATAATTATTTTACTAGTGTCTTACCTACAGTTCTATATAATTGTTCCAAGCTCGAATATTTAGACCTCTCTCAGAGTTATTTCAGTGGCATCCTTCCTGGTGATATTCACAGGCTATCTAGTAGGCTGGAACATCTCCATCTTGAAGCCAACAACTTCACTGGCGACGTCCCTCTAGTAATTGGGAAGCTCACAGGGCTTAAATACCTCAATCTCACTGGTAACCTGTTTAATGGTTCTTTCCCTGTAGAGATTGGTGACTTATTGAATCTTGAAGAACTATGACAAAATATGAGACGAAATTTCGTACAAAGCCTGTGTTTTATTGATGTATGAACAAATATTTATAGTTACAGGTCTCAGGTTTCTTTCTGAACAAGAAACTAGTTTCATAATTCTAAAAGAACAGGAAATAGTAAACTACTATATTTACAATCCTAAATATAGTAATACTATAATTCCACACCTCCCTCAAGTTGGAGCATGCAGATCACAAATGCCCAACTTGCGAAATACATCATCAAACTGAACATGACAAAGTGACTTAGTGAAGATATCAGCAAGATGATGCTGAGAAGAAACATGCATAGGAGTGATAAGACCTTGAGCAATAGCCTCCCGAACAAAATGACAATCAATCTCAATATGTTTTGTGCGCTCGTGAAAAATGGGATTGGCTGCAATATGAAGAGCTGATTGACTGTCACAAAACATAGAGATGGAGGAGGAATGCAAAATTCCAAAACAAGATAAGAGACCCTTGAGCCACTTAAGTTCAGATGTGAGAGCCTCCATGGCCCGATATTCTGCTTCCGCCGAGGAGCGAGCCACAGTAGGCTGCGTTTTGGTACGCCAGGAGATATGTGAACCACCAAACTGTACCATCCAACCAGTAAGAAATGCCGAGTCGTAGGATAACCGGCCTTATCTGAATCACACCACCCAGTCAAAGAAAGAGAGGAGGCTGCCGGAAAGAAAAGGCCTTTGCTGGGACAACCTTTAAGATAACGAACAACCCGCAAAGCTGCTTCCCAATGGTCATGCAAAAGATGATGCATGAACGAGACAAAACGTGCACCGAATACGAGAGATCTGGTCGAGTAACTGTCAGATAAATGAGACGAACAATGAGACGATGGTAGGCCTCTGGATCATAAAAACAGGTCCTTGAAACAAAGAAAGATGGTGATTCTACTCAATAGGTAACAATGCTGGCTTGCATCCCAACAAACCTGCCTCAGTAACAACGTCCAGAGCATACTTGCGCTGGTACAGAGAGATCCCTGTCTGGGTGCGAGCAACTTCCAGACCAAAAAAATACTTTAAAACACCCAAATCTTTCATATAAAAAACAAGAGCTCAAATAAGCCTTAAAAGCAGAAATAACATTATGATCATTACCAGAAATAACCAAATCATCCACATAAACCAGAACATGCAACTGAATGGAACCTCGGCGAAAGGTAAAAAGAGAATAATCATGATATGACTACTTAAAGCCATACCGAAGAAGAGCAGTGGTGAGCTTGGCAAACTAACAGCGAGGAGCTTGCTTCAAGCCATACAAAGAGCGACGCAAACGGCAGACCTTGTCTGGGCCTGCGGAGCGAAAACCAGGAGGAAGTTTCATATACACCTCATGCTCAAGATCACCATGGAGAAATGCATTATGAACATCCATTTGGTGAAGCTCTAACTTGAGAGCAGCTGCAATAGAGAGAAACAAACGAACAATGGGCATCTTAGCAACCAGAGCAAATGTTTCAGTATAATCAAGCCCCTTAACTTGATTATTTCCCAAAGCAACCAATCGAGTTTTATAACGTTCAATGGAGCCATCAGCATTATGCTTGATTTTAAAAATCCATTTACATCCAATAGCCATTTTTCCTGCAGGAAGAGCAACAATATCCCAAGTATTATTCTTCTCTAAAGTAGATATTTTGTCCCTCATAGCATCTCTCCAACATTCCTGACGAGCTGCCTGCCCAAAAGTCTGAGGCTCCTCTGCAGAGGTAATAGAGGCCAAAAATACCCGATGGGCAGTGGTAAATCTATCATAAGAAACATAATTAATCAAGGAATCAAGAGTACCTGAGGAGGACAAGGCAGGAGGGGTAACAGTAGGCAAGAGAGGGGGGCTAATAGCAGAAGCAACAAAATCTCGGAGCCGAGATGACGGAATTTTCTGGCAGAGACCTCTACCCAATGCCTCATCAGCTGAATTAGGAGGTGGCACCGTCAGTGAAAGGGCGACAGATGGCACCGATGAAAAAGAATCAGTGACCGGCGGTGAGGGAGGATCGGCGGCCGACGATGAGGGAGCAATGGCAGCCGGCGGTGAGGAAGGTGTGGCAGGCCGTACCGGCGATGAAGTCAATGCGATGAGATCCAAATCATCATAAAAAATATCCAAAGCAGAAACCCGAGAGACAGCAGAGTCATCAACAGTAAGACCTGGAAACACAGATTCACAGAAAACCACATCCCAACAAACAAACAGTTTTTGTAATTCTAAGTCATACAAGCACCACCCTTTGGTACCCATAGGATAACCAACAAACAATCACTTATGGGACCTACTAGCAAATTTATCACCCCCATGATTCTGATTATGAGCATAGCACAGGCAACCAAAAACACGAATATGAGCAACTGAAGAAGGCTTGCCATACAACTTTTCAAAGGGAGTGAGATTATGCAAGACTTTAGTAGGTGTGCGATTAATCAAATAGGTTGCTGTCAACACACAGTGACCCCAAAATTACACAGGTAACTTAGACTGAAAAAGTAAGACACGAGCAACATTAAGAAGATGTTGGTGTTTACGCTTAACTCGACCATTCTGCTGAGGGGGTACCAACACAAGAGGTTTCATGCAAAATACCATGCTCATAAAAATATGAACGCAATCCCAAGAATTCAGTACCATTGTCACTTCTAACAACTTTCACCACAGAATTAAATTGACGATGAATCATATTAAATAATTTTATCAAAGCAGCTGGCACACCAGCCTTATCATGCAACAAATAAGTCCAAGTGGTATGACTAAAATCGTCCACAACAGTCAAAAAATACCGAGCTCCACATATGGCAGGAGAACGGTAGGGACCCCAAACATCAACATGTATCAAATCAAAGGTAGCTAAAATAACCGTTTGACTAACAGGAAAACTAGAATGAGAATGCTTGGAACAAAGACACAGTTCACAAGCTTTATTAGACTGCAAAATATCTGACCGAGAAACAGAGATCCCGGGAAAAGACTGAATAGCTGTCACAGATGGATGACCAAATAGACGATGCCACAATTCCAAAGAAGACTCTGAACGAGCCGCACTTGCTACAACAGTAATACTACTATATTAACAATCCTAAATATAGTAATAATATAATTCCACAAACTAGCACTGGCTGATAATGGGTTTGCGACACAAGCTATACCCTTAACTTTTTCTCAATTGAAGAAGTTGAAATTTTTGTGGATGTTTGGAATGAATTTGATCGGAAAGTTTCCACAATATATTGGAAATATGATAGCTTTGGAGTCGTTAGACTTATCGAGCAATCACCTAAATGGTAATATTCCGGAAGGTTTGTTTCAACTGAAGAATTTGAGTATATTGTATCTTTACAATAACAGTTTGTCTGGTACAATACCTCAATCAGTTGAAGCTTTGAATTTGTCGATAAGACCTCTCTAAAAACCACTTGACGAGTACTACTCCTGATGATTTTGGAAAATTGACAAAGTTAATAGGGTTAGCTATGTTTTGGAATGAGTTATCAGGTGAAGTTCTTGCTATTATGGGCATGTTACCTGCACTGGTAGATTTTGGATTGTGGAGCAATAATCTATCAGGGCAGTTGCCGTCGGAGTTTGGTAAACACTCTAAGCTCAGGAATTTCAAGGTTTCATCCAACCATTTTGTCGGCAACTTACCTGAGGGTTTATGCACAAAAGGAGTGCTTATTGCTGTGGTGACTGATGACAATAATCTAACAGGAACATTGCCCCCGACTCTTGAAAACTGCAACAGTCTGAAGGTTGTTATAGCTAATGGAAATGGGCTTTCAGGTAAAATTCCTAATGGTTTATGAACAGCAACAAATCTGAGCCAGTTGATTATACATGATAACTCATTTACTGGCCAGCTACTGGATATTGTTGGGCATTACCGGATAACTCATTTCAGGGCAAATTCCAGCAGTGGTATCTTATTGGATCAATTTGAGGGATTTTAAGACAAGCAATAACCAATTGAGTGGTAATATTTTGCAAGAGTTGACATATCTTGCAGTGCATAACGTTCTCTTACTTAACGACAATCAATATTCAGGGAGCTTACCATCAAGCATTAACTCATGGAAGCAGTTGATTTTGTTGAATTGTAGTAAAAACCATATTTCTGGGCAAATCCCTGTTGTAATTGGTCTTTTACCAGTCCTTACTTATTTGGATTTATTTGAAAATAAAATTTCAGGTGAAATTCCAACTCAACTTGCTCAATGACCCCTAAATTTCCTCAATCTCTCTTCCAGTCACCTTTCTAGTGAAATCCCTGTTGCATTCCAGAATGCCCTTTTTGACAGGGGCGTTTTAAAAAACCCTCATCTTTGTTCTGATACTCCATTCCAAAATCTCAATTCCAGTGTTTCCTAAACCAAAACAGCACAAAGGTTTTCATCAAAATTTGTTACAGCTGTTTGCAGTATAGCTGCAGTGGGATTTTTAGTTGCTCTAGTTTACAATTTGTTCTTGATCACAAGTTACAAAAATAAAAAACAAAGTTTGCAATCAACATGGAAGTTAATCTCATTCCATTTGTTAGATTTCTCATCATCAATGATATTGTCGAATTTGACCGAAAACAACATGATTGGAACTGGAGGAACATGAAAAGTGTACCGCATTCCAGCAAACTGCCCAGGAAGATATATTGCTGTTAAGAAGATTTCTAACATTGAGAAATAATTTCTTGCATAAGTTGATATATTGGGTACTATCAGACATTACATCATTTCCACGGAGAACTCCAAGCTATTAGTGTATGAATACATGGAAAATTGGAGTTTGGATCGAGCCCTTCACAGAAACAAAAGATCAATTGTGAACAAAACAAGCTATAGATTCCTGGATTGGCACAAAAGGCTGCAAATCGCCATTGTAGTTGCTCGAGGGTTAAGCTACATGCACAATGATTGCTCACTACCTATAATTCATAGAGATCGCAAGTCAAGAAACATTCTTCTTGATTCAACGTACAATGTGAAGATTGTAGAGTTCGGCCTAGCTAGGACTTTAGTCAAGGATGGAGAGGCTAAAACAATGTCTATTGTGACTGGCTCATTTGGATACATAGCTCTAGGTAAATAATACAATCTTACAGTCATATCCCTTAATTGTCATTACATAAATATCCAATTGGAATAGATGTTTTTTTTTTTTTTTTAATTCTCTTCTTTTTTGCCTATGGAATCCATCCAGAGTATGCTCAAACAAGAAGAGTGAATGAAAAGATTGATGTGTACAGTTTCAGGGTGATCCTCTTGAAATTGGTGACTGGAAGAGAAGGCAACTACGAAGATGAAACATTATCGCTTGTAGAATGGTCATAGCATCACTTGAAAGAAGTAGAACAAATAATTGATGCTATAGATGAGAATAGTAAGGAACTCTATTATTATGATGACATCATCACCATGTTTAAACTAGGCATTTTCTGTACAGGTTTGATGCTTGCAAAAAGGCCAACAATGAGGAACACTTGGCAAATCCTACTCCGGTTTTACAAACCCAATGTCACCTGACGACACAATTGAATGTGTATAAAATGAATTTTTATTAATAATAATAATGGTATGATTCTTCGAAAAAAATAATTGTCATTCTTCCAAAATCCTCACTTAATATTGTGACCCTGTGTTTATGAAGGTTATTTGCGATTTAGTAAGTAGTTATTTCTGTGTCGTTACTGGTTGTTATGCGAAACTTATATAGTACTACTTTCTAGTGAGAGTGTACACCTAATAAAAAAAATTAGAAAGTAAATTAAAATTTGAGAGAGTGTAACGCACTCTCCTTGAAACTCTTTTCCAAGACAACATTTCAAATTTTTTTGACCATCTTCCCCTCCTTTTAATCTTTTCCATTTCCAATTAAAACATCAGTCTTCTCATTCCTTCCTCTCCTATATTTCAGATGAACAGTTACATTAAACATCAAATCGGCGGCGATTTTACATCAACTTTCAAAATAATACATGATTTTACATCATAATAAAAGTTTATAATACATGATTTTACATCAAAATACAAGTTCATAGTACATGATTTTATGTCAAAATATCAGTTTACATCAAATTTAAACGTATTTACATCATTTTAAGATGAACAGTCAACATTTAACATTACCTAAAGATCAATCGATTAAACATCATATCTAACTTATTATAAATGAGTAACTTAGTATACATCAATAACAACCGATTTAACATCATTTTTCCTTCAAGCAAAACATATGATACATCAGTATCTCGATTATACATCAAAACACACATTTAACATCAATATCAACCAAAACGTATGATACATTAATTTCCTTCAGTTTACAGTATTTTACATTAAATTTCAACGTATTTTACATCATTTCAGATAAATAGTCAACATTTAACATCACCTAAAAATTAAACGATTAAACATCATATCTAACTTATTATACACCAGTAACTTATTATACATCAATACCAACCGATTTAACATCATTTTTCCTTCAACATTCAGATATGAGTTTTCTATCAGAAACAATATTCAATCAGAATCACATTTTACATCAAAATATATGATACCACATTAGATACTTAAAATAGACAATATATATTAAAAATAAATGATTTAACATCAAAATATATGATACCACGTCAGATACTGAAAACAGACAATATATATTAAAAATAGATGATTTTACATAAAAAAGAGGAATAACAGAAACTTGATGACTAAGAGTCTAAATAGACTAGGATATAAATATAAAATTTTGCCCAAACCCTAGTTTTACTTTCATATTTTCCACTTTCAAGCTACTAGCCCCTCTCCCCTCTTCCCTTCCGTCACCCTCGCCGGCCACCGTTGTCACCACCGTCGCGAGTGCCTCTTCTGGACCTCTTTTATACTTATATACGTACGAAAATGGTGGAACAAGGGATGTGTTTTGAAATTTAAGAGGTGGAGAGTATTTTTCCGGTGAGAGATCATTAAAACTCCGTCCGGGATGGCCGAAATTCGTGAAATCCCTGTTGCATTCCAGAATGCCCCTTTTGACTGTAGCTTTCTAGAAAACCATCATCATTGTTCTGATACTCCATTCCTACATCTCAATTCCTGTGGTTCCAAAACCAAAATGGCACACAGGTTTTCATCAAAATTTGTTGCAGCTATTTGCAGTATAGCTGCAGTAGGAATTTTAGTTGCTCTAGTTTACACTTTGTTCTTGATCACAAGTTACAGAAATAAAATGCAAAGTTTGCAATCAACATGGAAGTTAATCCCATTCCATGAGTTGGATTTCTCACCATCAATGATATTGTCGAATTTGACCGAAAACAACATGATTGGAAGTGGAGGATCAAGAAAAGTGTACCGCGTTCCCGTAAACCTTCCAGGCAGATATATTGCTGTTAAGAAGATTTCTAACATTAATAGGTTGGATAAGAAGTTTGAGAAAGAATTTCTTGCAGAAGTTAAGATATTGGGTACTATCAGACATTACAATATAGTGAAGCTAATGTGCTGCATTTCCACGGAGAACCCCAAGCTACTAGTGTATGAATACATAGAAAATTGGAGTTTGGATCGCTGGCTTCACAGAAACAAAAGATCACTTGTGAACACAACAAGCTCTACAGTCTTGGATTGGCACAAAAGGCTGTAAATCGCCATTACAATTGCTTGAGGGTTAAGCTACATGCACCACGATTGCTCACCACCTATAATTCACAGAGATCACAAGTCAAGAAACATTCTTCTTGATTCAACGTACAATGCGAAGATTGCATATTTCAGCCTAGCCAGGACTTTGGTTAAGTATGAAGAGGCTAAAACAATGTCTGTTGTGGCTGGCTCATTTGGATACATAGCTTTAGGTAAATATTACAATCTTACAGTCATATCCCTTAATTGTCATTACATAAATATCCAATTGAATTGATGTTTTTTTTTTAATTCGCTTATTTATTGACTATGGAATCCATCCAGAGTATGCTCAAACAGGAAGAGTGAATGAAAAGATTGATGTGTACAGTTTCGGGGTGATCCTTTTGTAACTGGAAGAAAAGGCAACAACATAGATGAAACATCATATCTTGTAGAATGGTCATGGCGTCACTTGAAAGAAGTAAAACAAATAATTGATGCCATATATGAGGATATTAAGGAGCCCTATTATTATGATGACATTATCACCGTGTTTAAAATATGCATTTTCTGCACTGGTTTGATACTTGCAAAGAGGCCAACAATGAGGGACACTTTACAAGTCCTACTCCGGTATTCCAAACCCAATGTCACCTGACGGCACAAGTGAATATATACATAATGAATTTTTATTATTAATAATAATGGTATAATTTTTTAAAAAAATAGTCATTCTTCCAAAATCCTCACTTAATATTGTGACCCTGTGTTTATGAAGGTTATTTGTGATTTTGTAAGTAGTTATTTCTGTGTCGTTACTAGTTGTTATGCGGTTCTTTTATAGTACTACTGGGTGTATCTAGTGAGAGTGTACACCTAATAAAAAAAATTACAAAGTAAATTAAAAATTGAGAGAGTGTAACTCACTCTTCTTGAAACTCTTTTCCAAGACAACATTTCAATATTTTTTTATTATATTTTCCTCCTTTTCATCTCCATTTCCAATCAAATCATCAGCCTTCTCCTTCCTTCCTCTCCCCTATTTCAGATGAACAGTCACATTTAACATCAAATTAGCGGCGATTTTATATCAAATTTGAAAATAATACATGATTTTACAACAAAGTAAAAGTTTATAATACATGGTTTTAAATCAAAACACAAGTTCATAGTACATGATTTTGCGTCAAAATATCAGTTTACATCAAATTTCAACATATTTTACATCATTTCCAAATAAATAGTCAATGTTTAACATCATCTAAAGATCAATCGATTAAATATCATACCTAACTTATTATATATGAGTAACTTAGTATACATTAATATCAACCGATTTAATATGATTTTTCCTTCCACCAAAACATACGATATATCGGTATCACAATTATAAATCAAAACACATTTAACATCAATATCAACCAAAACATATGATACATTAATTTTTTTCAGTTTAAAGTATTTTACATCAAATTTCAACGTATTTTACATAATTTCTGAAGAACAGTCAACATTTAATATCCAAAGGTCAAATGATTAAACATCACATCTAACTTATTATACATTAGTAACTTATTATACATCAATACCAACCAATTTAATATCATTTTTCCTTCAACATTCAGATATGAGTTTTCTATCATAATCACATTTTACATCAAAATATATGATACCACATCAAATACTGAAAACAAACAATATATATTCAAAATAGAGGATTTTACATCAAAATATATGATACCACATTAGATAATGAAAATAGACAATATATAATCAAAATAAACGATTTTACATTAAAAAAAAGGAATAACAGAAACTTGAGGACTAAGAGTGTAAATAGCCTAGGATATAAATATACCTTTTTGCCCAAACCCTAGTTTTCCTTTAATCTTTTCCACTTTCCAGCCGCCAGCCCCTCTCCCCTCTTCTCTTCCGCCACCCTCGCAGGCCGCCGCTATCATCACCCCTGCGAGACGCATCTTCTTGGCCTCATCTTGATTTAAATACGTACGAAAATGGTGGAATAAGGAATGAGTTTTGAAGCTTAAGAGATGGGAAGTATTTTTGCGGTGAGAGATATGTAAAACTCAGCCCGAAATGGCATAAATCGGTGAAATCCCTATTGTATTCCAGAATGCCCTTTTTGACAGGAGATTTTTACAAAACACTCATCTTTGTTCTGAGACTCCATTCATAAATCTCAGTTCTTGTTGTTCCAAAACCAAAATGACACACATGTTTTCATCAAATTTTGTTGCAGCTATTTGCAGTATAGCTGCAGTGGGATTTTTAGTTGCTTTAGTTTACACTTTGTTCTTGCTCACAAGTTATAGAAAAAAAAAAAAAAAGAAAAGTCTGCAATCAACATGGAAGTAATTTCATTCCATAAGTTGGATTTCTCACCATCAATGATATTTTTGAATTTGAACAAAAACAACATGATTGGAAATGGAGGATCAGGAAAAGTGAACCGAGTTCCAGCAAATCGTCCAGGCAAATATATTGCTTTTAAGAAGATTTCTAACATCAACAGGTTGTATTAGAAGCTTGTGAAAGAATGTCTTGCAGAAGTTGAGATATTGGGTACTATCAGACATTACAATATAATGAAGCTAACGTGCTGCATTTCCACGGAGAACTCCAAGCTACTAGTGTATGAATACGTGGAAAATTGGAGTTTCGATCGCTAGCTTCACAAAAACAAAATATCATTTGTGAACACAACAATCTCTACAGTCCTGGATTGGCCCAATAGGCTGCAAATTGCCATTGCAATTGCTCGAGGGTTAAGCTACATGCACCATGATTACTCACCACCTATAATTCACAAAGAGCTCAAGTCAAGCAACATTCTTCTTGATTCAATGTACAATGCGAAGATTGCAAATTTCGGCCTAGCCAGGACTTTGGTCAAGGATGGAGAGGCTAAAACAATGTCTTTTGTGGCTGGCTCATTTGGATACATAGCTCCAGGTAAATAATACAATCTTACAGTCACATCCCTTAATTTTCATTACATGAATATCTAATTAGAATTGATGTTTTTTTTTTAATTCACTTCTTTCTTGTCTATGGAATCCATCCAGAGTATGCTCAAACAAGAAAAGTGAATGAAAAGATTGATGTGTACAATTTTGGGGTGATCCTTTTGGAATTGGTGACTGGAAGAGAAGGCAAATATAGAGATGAAACATCATATGTTATAGAATGGTCATGGTGTCACTTGAAAAAAATAGAACAAATAATTGATGCCATAGATGAGGATATTAAGGAGCCCTATTATTATGATGACATTATCACCGTGTTTAAACTAGACATTTTCTGCACTAGTTTGATACCTGCAAAGAGGCCAACAATGAGGGACACTTTGCAAGTCCTACTCCAATGTTCCAAACCCAATGTCACCTGACGGCACAAGTGAATATGTAGAGAATGAATTTTTATTATTAATAATAATGGTATAATTCTTGGAAAAAAAATAGTCATTCCTCCAAAATCCTCACTTAATATTGTGACCCTGTGTTTATGAAGGTTATTTGTGATTTTGTAAGTAGTTATTTCTGTGTTTATGAAGGTTTTTTTTACTAGGTGTACCGAGTGAGAGTGTACACCTAGTAAAAAAAAATTAGAAATTAAATTAAAAATTGAGAGAGTGTAACTCACTCTCCTTGAAACTCTTTTCCAAGACAACAATTTGCAAGACAACATTTCAAATTTTTTTGACCATCTTTCCCTCCTTTTCATTTTCTCAATTTCCAATTAAATCATCAGCCTTCTCATTCCTCTCACCTATTTCAGATGAACAGTCACATTTAACATCAAATCGGTGGCGATTTTACATCAAATTTTAAAATAATACATGATTTTACAACAAAATAAAAGTTTATAATACAGGATTTGACAACAAAATACAAGATCATAGTATATGATTTTACGCCAAAATATCAATTTACGTCAAATTTTAATGTATTTTATATCATTTTCAGATGAACAGTCAACATTTAACATCACCTAAAGATGAATCTATTAAACATAACATCTAACTTATTATACATGAGTAACTTAGTATACATCAATATAAACCGATTTAACATATTTTTCCTTCAACCAAAACATATGATACATCAGTATCACAATTATACATCAAAAAACACATTTAACATCAATATCAACCAAAACATATTATACATTAATTTTCTTCAGTTTGCAGTATTTTACATTAAATTTCAAAGTATTTTACATCATGTCAGAAAAACAGTCAACATTTAACATCATCTAAAGATCAAATGATTAAATATCATATCTGACTTATTATACATCAGTAACTTATTATACATCAATACCAACCGATTTAATATCATTTTTCCTTCAACATTCAGATATGAGTTTTTCATCAGAAACAATATTCAATCAGAATTACCTTTTACATCAAAATATATGATACCACATTAAATACTGAAAACAAACAATATATATTCAAAATAGATGATTTTACATCAAAATATATGATACCACATCAGATAGTGAAAGTAGACAATATATATTCAAAATAGACGATTTTACATCAAAGTATATGATACCACATTAGATACTAAAAACAGACAATATATATTCAAAATAGACGATTTTACATAAAAAAATATACGATTTTACATTAAAAAAAGGGAATAACAGAAACTTGAGGACTAAGTGTGTAAATAGCCTAGGATATAAATATACCTTTTTGCCAAAACACTAGTTTTCCTTTCATCTTTTCCACTTTCCATCCGCCAGTCCCTCTCCCCTCATCCCTTCTGCCACCCTCGCCGATCGTCGCTGTCACCAATATCAGATCTGGCCGTTGTTGTCACCACCGTCGCGAGCCGCCTCTTATATATCTCTTCTTGATTTAAATACGTACGAAAATGGTGGAACAAGGGTTAGGTTTTAAAACTTAAGAGGTGGGAAGTATTTTGGGAGTGAGAGATCTTTAAAACTCTGCCCTGAATGGCCAAAATCGGTGAAATCCCTGTTGCATTCCAGAATGCCCTTTTTGACAAGAGCTTTTTAGAAAACCCTCATTTTTGTTCAGATACTCCATTCCTAAATCTTAATTCATGTGGTTCCAAAACCAAAGTGGCATACATGTTTTCATCAAAATTTGTTGCAGTTGTTTCCATTCCTAGTTTACACTTTGTTCTTGATCACAAGTTACACAAAGAAAAAGCAAAGTTTGCAATCAATATGGAAGTTAATCCCATTCCATGAGTTGGATTTCTCACCATCAATGATATTGTTGAATTTGACCGAAAACAAGTTGATTGGAACTGGAGGATTAGGAAAAGTGTATTGCGTTCCAGCAAACCGTCCAGGAAGATATTGTTGGAGTTGAATACATAAGCTATTCTTGTATTGTACATTTTCCCAGTTAATATATCGATTAATATTTTGGTTATATTTTGTTGTGCATTATTTGTCCACTTATATTATCTAGTTAGATGATGAGGTGTCTTGTGTGACACAGTATATCTCATCATTGGTTAAAAGACATAATATATAA
This sequence comes from Knoxia roxburghii, assembly GCA_030378225.1. NCBI lineage: Eukaryota > Viridiplantae > Streptophyta > Magnoliopsida > Gentianales > Rubiaceae > Knoxia > Knoxia roxburghii. The sequence continues at coordinate 39,352,998 of CM059422.1, read as the reverse complement.
ATGAGGTTCGTAACCGAGATAGTTTTTGGACAAACTTTCAGTTTAGGTTATTATATGATTCGGATAATTAGTTTGTCTAAACTGATAGAATCATATTGATATGCCCGGGGCATATTGAACTTGACCATTTAGAATAATTTGTCTTGTACTAATTTATTAGACAAATTGTTCTTAGTATTCTATCTCTTAATCCATAGACTTGAGCGAGCGTGAGGATTAGACATAGTGTACTTTGATCTGCCAATGGGTGAGGTCAATTGTGGCCAATAGTCTCGGTGGATTGAGTGCGCGTGTTTAGTTACTTGGTGTGCTGCTGCTTGTCGAAAGGAAACCATGTACAGGTGCGTCTGGGGTGATGGCGCTCCCGAGATGAGCTCGTAATGTTTATTATGCTAAATCCAGCCGGTGGACTTATGTCCGGTATAGTAAAAAAGTTGAGTGGTACTAGTCTCGGAATTAAAGAAGTTAATTAATTAATTTATCATTAAATTAATAAATTAACGAGCACTATATCTTTGAAGTGGAGAGATTAATAATAAATTAATTAAGTTATTCTGGAAGCAATTCTGGTGTAGGATGGTAGTGCCAAAATTAATCCGTTAGTGGTACGATTAATTTTGTAATGGGTTAATTGAATAGATAGAATTAATTAATTGATTAATTATTCCTAAGGTTTACTTAAGTAATTAACAAAGTGGGATTATTTAATTAATGAATTAAGTCTTAAGTTTCAATTATAATTAGGAAATCCTATAGATTAGGAATCTAATTTGGATTTGGTTTATTCTATTAGATTAGTTATCTAATTGGATTTGGAAACTAATTAATTACCTAAACCCATTAGAAAGACCAATCCTAAACCAACTTGGGGTCTCTCTTGTAACTCTATATATAGACAAGGGATTAGCTATTCCACAATATACAATTCATAAGTTTTCAATACAAGAAAACTAGAGAGAGAAAATTTTCTCCCTCTAAGGTCCGAATTTTTAAGCCAAATTGCAGCTGGGATTTTTCCCAATTTCTCCCGACGGTGCGCAGCTTTCTCTCTCCTCACAGGCAGCACGTGTAGTACACGTTCCAGGTGCGGTGGTGCTGGAATTTTTCTGGCAGGTGGATTGTGGTGATTAGCTTATCAATTGCTCGTTAGATTGCTGCCCACACAACATGCAAGCAAAGTCTTGAGGCATACAAGAGAATCACCTGAGTATACACTTCAATAGGTAATTCTTATGTTGTCGCTTTTAATTAAGAATTTATTTGTTGAGTGATAAATCGAATAAGTACATACCAAGATCCTGCACAATGTTATTTCAAGCAAGGATTGGAATAGCAATCGTGCTAGCGTCTAGATTTGGCCATAGATTCCGATTCTGGAATGCATAGCACGAAAGTGGGTTTCTGGCTAGGCCCGGGCAGATAATCTTTCAGATATATTACTGTTAAGAAGATTTCTAATATCAACAGGTTGGATAAAAAGCTTGAGAAATAATTTCTTGCAGAAGTTGAGATATTGGGTACTATCAGACATTACAACATAGTGAAGCTAACGTGATGCATTTCCACGGAGAACTCCAGGCTACTAGTGTCTGAATACATAGAAAATTGGAGTTTGGATCGCTAGCTTCACAGAAACAAAAGATCACTTGTGAACACAATAAGCTCTACAGTCCTGGATTAGCACAAAACGCTGCAAATTTCCATTGCAATTGCTCGAGGATTAAGCTACATGCACCATGATTGCTCACCACCTATAATTCAATGAGATCTCAAGTCAAGCAACATTTTTCTTGATTCAACGTACAATGCGAAGATTGCAGATTTCGGCCTAGCCAGGACTTTGGTCAATGATGGAGAGGCTAAAACAATGTCTGTTGTGGCTGGCTTATTTGGATACATAGCTCCAGGTAAATAATACAATCTTACAGTCATGTCCCTTAATTGCCATTACATAAATATCCAATTGGAATTGATTTTTTTTTTTTTAATTCGCATTCTTCTTGCCTATGGAATCCATCCAGAGTATGCTCAAATAAGAAGAGTGAATGAAAACATTGATGTGTACAGTTTCAGGGTGATCCTCTTGGAATTAGAGACTGGAAGAGAAGGCAACTACGGAGATGAAACATCATCTCTTGTAGAATGGTCATGGTGTCACTTAAAAGAAGTAGAACAAATAATTGATGCCATAGATGAAGATATTAAAGAGCCCTATTATTATGATGACATTATCACCATGTTTAAACTAGGCATTTTCTGCACTGGGTTGATAGCTACAAAGAGGCGAACAATGAGGGACACTTTGTAAGTCCTACTCTGGTGTTCCAAACCCAATGTCACCTGACGGCACAAGTGAATATGTACAAATTGAATAATAATAATAATAATAATAATAATAATAATAATGGTATGATTTTGAAAAAAAAAAGAAAGAAAAAATAGTCATTCTTCTAAAATCCTCCCTTAATATTGTAACCCTATGTTTCTGAAGGTTATTTGTGATTTTGTAAGTAGTTATTTATGTGTCGTTATTGGTTATGCAGTTCTTATATAATACTACTAGGTATACCTAGTGAGAGTGTACACATAGTAAAAAAAATTATAAAGTAAATTAAAAATTGAGACAGTGTAACTCACTCTACTTGAAACTCTTTTCCAAGAAAACATTTCAAAATTTTTTGACCATTTTCCCTCATTTTCATCTTCTCCATTTCCAATTAAATCATCAGCCTTCTCCTTGAAAGATTATCTGCCCTGGCCTAGCCAAAAACTCACTTTCGTGCTACACATTCCAGAATCGGAATCTCTGACCAGGCCTAGACGCTAGCACAATCGCTATTCCAACCCTTGCTTGAAATAACATTGCGCAGGGTCTTGGTTTGTACTTATTCGATTTATCAAGCAACAAATAAATTCTTAATTACAAGTGGAAGAATAAGAGTTACCTATTGAAGCCTTCACTCAGGTGATTCTCTTGTATGCCTCAAGACTTCGATTGCATGTTGTGTGGGCAACGATCTAGCAACCAATTGATCAGCTAATCACCACAATTAACCAGACGGAAAAATTCTGCAGCTCGTCGCCGCCTGAATTTCAACCGCCGCCACTGCCGGATTTTCCTGCCACCGCCGCCTACCGGAATTAACCACCGACCGCCTCCTGGGACAATAACCGGCCTCCTGAGATTATGCTAGAGGGAGAAAAATATTTTCTCTTTCTAGACTTTCTCTCTCTAGTTTTCTTGTCTTGAAAACTTATGAATTGTATATTGTGTAATAGCTAATCCCTTGTCTATATACAGAGTTACAAGAGAGACCCCAAGTTGGTTTAGGATTGGTCTTCCTACTGGATTTCTGTTTCCAACAATCCTGTTCCTGGACTGATACACAACCAACTGATACTGGGATTCACTTATCCCCAATCCAGTTCCTGGTATGATTCATAACCAACTGACACAATGATTAATTAATTAAATCTACCTTTGTCAATAACCCAATACATAATTAATCATACCACTAACGGATTAATTATGACACTACCATCCTACACCAGAATTGCTTCATGAATAACTTAATTAATTTATTCTTAATCTCCCCACATCAAAGATATAGTGCTCGTTAATTTATTAATTTACTGATAAATTAATTAATTAACTTATTTAATTCCGATACTAGTACCACTCAACCTTTTTACTATACCGGACATAAGTCTACCAGTTGGGTTTAGTATAACAAACATAACGAGCCCATCTCGGGAGTACCATCCCCCCGGACGCACCGGTACATGGTTTCCTTTCGACAAGCAGCATCACACCAAGCAACTAAACACTCGCACCCAACCTACCGAGACTATTGGCCACAATTGACCTCACCCATTGGCAGATCAAAGTACACTATGTCTAATCCTCATGCCCGCTCAAGTCTAGGGATTAAGAAATAAAATACTAAGAACGATTTGTCTATTAAATCAGTACAAGACAAATCATTCTAAATGGTCAAGTTCAATACGCCCCGGACATATCTATATGATTCAATCAGTTTAGACAAACCAATATCCGAATCACATAATAACATAAACCGACAGTTTGCCCAAAACTGTCTCGGTTACGAACCTCATTTATATATTATGTCTTTTAACCAATGATGAGATATACTGTGTCACACAAGACACCTCATTATCTAACTACATAATATAAATGAACAAATAATGCACAACAAAATATAACCAAAACATAAATCGATATATTAACTAGGAAAATGTACAATACAAGCATAGCTTATGTATTCAACTCCAACACTCCTTTATTCCTCTCCTCCATTTCAAATAAAGAGTCACATTTAACATCAAATCAGCTGCGATTTTACATCAAATTTCAAAATAATATTTGATTTTATATCAATATAAAAGTTTATAATACATGATTTTACATCAAAATACAAGTTCATAATACGTGATTTTACTTCAAAATATCAGTTTACATCAAATTTCAACGTATTCTACATCATTTTCAGCTGAACAGTCAACATTTAACATCACCTAAAGATCAATCGATTAAACATCATATCTAACATATTATACATGAGTAACTTAGTATATATCAATATCAACCGATTTAACATCAATTTCCTTCAACCAAAATATATGATATATCAGTATCATGATTATACATCAAAACACACATTTAACATCAATATCAACCAAAACTTATGATACATTAATTTCCTTCAGTTTACAGTATTTTACATCATTTTAGATGAACAGTCAACATTTAACATCACATAAAGATCAAACGATTAACATCATATTTAACTTATTATACATAAATACCAACCGATTTAACATCATTTTTCCTTCAAAATTCAGATATGAGTTTTCCATCAGAAACAATATTCAATCAGAATCGCATTTTACATCAAAGTATATGATACCACATCAGATACTGAAAAGAGACAATATATATTCAAAATAGATGATTTTACATAAAAAAAAAGGGATATAGAAACATGAAGACTAAGAGTGTAAATAGCCTAGGACACAAATATACCTTTTTGCCCAAACCATAACTTTCCTTTCACCTTTTCCACTTTCCAACCGCCAGCCCCTCTCCCCTCTTCCCTTCCGCCACCCTTGTCGGTCACCGCTGTCACCAACATTAGATCTGGCCGCCGCTGTCACCATCGCTGCAAGCCGCTTCTTCTTGGCCCCATATTGATTTAAATACGTACAAAAATGGTGAAACAATAGATGAGTTTTGAAGCTTAAGAGGTGAGGAGTATTTTGGCTGTGAGAGATTTTCAAAACTCCACCCGGAATCACCAAAATCGGCAGCGAGAGAAGAGAGAAATGAGAGGGGGACTAGTGAAGGAGAGGATGAGAGAAAATAATTAGGATTTGGGGAAATAAAAAGGAGACAAAGTGAGGGTTGTGCAAACTAGTGAGAGGAGTGTGAGGGATTGCAAAAAGACAAAGTGGGGACCAACAGATTTAATGCTCATTTAATGCCCATTTTGTATACAATTTTCCCCTAAGGTGTACAATGCCCTTGTACACCTAGGAGTACTGTCACTCCATGGCAATTTATACCATAATTCTAGAACTGTCATGCAGAGTAGTCCATCCATTAAAACGACGTAATTTTAGGGTTGTGAATTTTTATCTTCAATTTTGTTACTGAAGGAGCTAGACACGCCTTTCCATATTTTAAAATAGTAATGTCTGCTTAATTGGTTGAGAGGTCATTAACTAACTAATTTGATTTTTAATTTGTGAAAGCTTATTTCGCGCCCCCCATTTTGTTATTTCGCGTCCCTTTTATACCTAAATTATTCCTGACAAATTATGAAATACCAACTATAATATTTAAATATAAAATATAATAATATATTAAATTGCCTAACTACCCTTGATCAATTTACTAAAATTAATAAAAAAATTCATTTATAGTTTTGCTCATCTATGCTACTTTAATTATAATTTTTATAAATTTTTGGTAGATTAAGAAGGGACTAATGAAATTTTTGGTAGATTAAGAAGGGACTAATGAAATTTTTGGTAGATTAAGAAGGGACTAATGAAATTTTTGGTAAATTGATAAAGAGCAATTAGGTAATAATATGAGGGCCAAAGTTAAGCATTAAGGGGGTAAGAAATAAGAATTAAGGGGCGATACTTAAGAAAATAGATGATTTTTTGAGAAAAAAGTGGGCGTTGAATGACAAAAAGGGGGTGCGATATAATACTACCCTTTTAATTTCCATATTTGATCATTATATGTTTATGTAATTGATTTTTTTATTATAATTATCCATAATTTGTTATTTATTCTTTTGTTAGTTGTCATTGTCTTTTTTTATTTTAATTATCCATATTTGTACTTTATCTTTTGATAGTTGTTATTATCGTATTGGAGTTTTTTTCATCTGGATTTTTTTTACGACTCTACAATATGAGGGTGGGATTTTTCATATATAGTGGTGAGACTTTTATTGATGATATATGGGATATAATGGAGTTTTATCAGTAGTATAATTATTTTTATTTTAACATATTTGAACAATAATTACAATGGAGGTGAGATTTTTCATATATCGTGGTAGGACTTTTATCGATGATATGTGTAATACAATAGAGTTTTATCAATAGTATAATTATTTTCATTTTAACATATTTGAACAAGAAGTTTGAATATGGGATAACTTATAGTATATGAGGTGAGATAATACATTAAACATATTGAAATCATTGATGTGTAAAACAACATGGAGTTGATTAAAAAACATCTAGATGGGATACTCTGAAGTAGTATGTGGGATATATCAGGCTGGGAGGTGGGACAAATCATCAAACATATTCGAATGCAGATTCGACAGGAAATGCGATTCTTACACACAAGATTACCCCTCTTCCCGAAAGTTTCGCGGGGACTACTTTATGACAATGAACAACTACCAGTAAGAGGTTTACCGCGCAAGGGCCCTGCAGAGAAAAAGCTTTATCCCAGTGAGTAGAAGAAGCTCAGCTCCGCACAACATAGAGATTATCACAAATCATCAAATATATTCGAAATCAAAAGATGGTACATATTTTTTACTGCTTTGCTTTGGTTCTTCCGTCGATAGCAGAAACCAGGGCCAAAAAATATTCTGCTCTTATAAATGTTGACAGCGCCAGGTGTTCTGCGGTATTTATGGAATCGGCCCTTCAATTTCTTCTGTAAAATTTCTTCCTTTCCGGCGGAGCTTTCTCAGTTTTTTATTTCTGTTTGGAAGAATATTTTTTGGGGAATTGTGGTTACATTTTTTGAGATTAAGGCTCCGTTTGATAAAATTTAATCTGATGTCTGAAGTCTGAAGTCTGAAGTCTGAATTCTGAAGTCTGAATTCTGAATTCTGAAGTCTGAATCCATTAAGTTAGCTCTGTTTGATAAAATTAGAAAATATGTCTGAATCTGAAGTCTGAAGTCTGAAATCTGAAGTCTGAATCTGAAGTCTGAATTATGAAGTATGAATTATGAAGTCTGAATTATAAAATAAGTTTATAAAATTAAATATATTTAAATTTTAAATTAAATCACCTTATTTTTTAAAAAAATGTTAAAAATATATTTTTTTAATATATAACATAATTTTTAATATGTGTAATTTTTTACATAATAATGTGAAATTCTACTAATAAAAATATTTTAAAAACTTTTAATAATAAATTAGAATGTTATTATTATTTTTAAACTAAAATATTAATTAAATAAATATCACATATTAATAAAAATTATAAAAAAATAAAAATCCATGTCATAAATATATTTTTTATTTATTTAAATGATAAAATATTTTTTTAAAAAAATATTTAATAAAATAAAAATTATTTAAAGAAAAAACTAAAAAGAATAATAAATATTGAAAATAAGAAAAAATTTACAAGCAATTCAGTTCAGCAATAAGTGATTCACCAATCACTTATTTTTAGGCTAACAATTGTACTTGCAATTCAGACTCACTTAATCTCTTAATACTTTGAATTATAGTTATCAAACGCACTTAATTATTAAGTACTTAATTAAAAAATTTCTTAATTAATTAAGTCAAAAACAAATTGAGTTATCAAACACCCTTAATTAATTAAGTACTTAATCTATTTAGAATAATTACTGAATTAATTTATCAAACACACCCTAAGTTGATACGGTTGGAGCCGTAAAGTCGTCGAAAAAAAATATCAATTGGGGTTGCAGATTGACATGGTCAAGATTGGTGGGTTGGTGTGTAGGAACACGTGCCTGCTTTTACCATTTTACTATTTTTTATTTTTACTATATAAAATACTGTTTACTAATTCTCACTCTAAGTTCAAAAAAAAATTAAAGATAAAGGAATTACTATATATCACCTGTTATTTTAGGTTTAGTTATTTTATTTAGTTGGAGGACAAGAAGTAGATAACCTAATAGTTCACCCTCCTCACTTAGAGTCAAGAGCTTCGCGAGTTCGAGTAAAAAAAAAAAATTTATTTATTTATAATTATATCATTAATTCTATTTATATATAGACAATAATATTAATAAATAACTACCAAGTAGTTTGTAAACTTTGCATTCCACAAGAACTAGAATGAACTACCAAGTAAGTTTGCATTCCACAAGAACTAGAATCAACCAAATTAGATGTTCTATCATTTTAAAAGAAAACAAACATTACTTTATATTAAAAATTACTAAAAATCATCCAATAACAATTGGAGGACCTTTTAAAACAAAATAAAAATGATAATCTTGATCATAGAAACATTTTAACTCCCTTCAAACTGTTTGACCTTTCTCAATATATTTGCATTTTTCTCTTTAGGGCCTACCCTAAAATTCAGTTCACAATCCTGTCAACCAAATCATGGAATATTTGACACTAAAGTATAAACCACCACCATATATTAAAGAAAAGCAAGAAAAGAAAATCAAAGGTACACTTTATTCGAGAAGCAAGACTTGTCCCATAAAGATGCCTAATGTACACAAAGCCAAACATGAAATGGAGCACTACTCCAATGGCAGAAGTTGCCAAAGAATTGGTTTCTCTTGTAAAGAAAGAAAAAAAATTTCTCTCACCTTTGGTTTTTCTTTCTACTATTCTCTGCAAATTTTTTCTTGCCTCTCTGCAACTTTGTCAGCACGTCCATGAAGAAGATCTTTTCATAATAGGCTTCATTTGCTTGTCCTCTTCTAGAGAAATCATCCCCAAGTGTGAAGGATCTTCCAACATCATCTTTGCTACCAGATATCCGGCAATCGACCATGTTTGATACTTTCTAGCTTGTTTACCAATATATCTACCAAGTTTTCCATCGTAGTATTCCGGCCAGCTATCCTTGAGCAAGCGGCTCTCGGCGAGGTCAATTGCTCGTCTTGCTATTTGAGGTCGTCCAGTCTTGATGCAAGCAGCCGTTAGCATCCACAAGAGAACTGCATAGGAGTAGACAACAGATTGTTGCAGTGGTACAACATAAGACTAAAAAGTACTTTGTTTCCAGTTCAGCTTAAATAATATTGGAAATTGGACACAACACTAAGTATGAGATCTTGGTAATCTAGGAGCCATAAATAAGAAAAAGGAGGCGATATTTAATAATGCCGAATCATAAAATACTAAAGAAATGCAGTAAATACTATGAAATGAAAAGAAAGAGAGATGGAAGAACCTGGCCAAGATCCACCATTATGGTAACTCCATCTAGTATTCTTTGGATCACAACCAGTGACAATTCTCCATTCATGACTTTCTATAGCAGGATAAGAAATCTTTAGTGGCATTTCCCCGACGAGCTCTTCCCAGCGAGCTTCTATAAGATCCATAATTGCAGCCGCTTGCTCAGCAGTGGCAAGGCAAGATAAGATAGCTACACAATTTCCTAAGACAAACCATCTGAAATCCATTCTTGCTGGACTCACATTACCAATAAAATAACCACCACGTGTCGGCATAAAGTCAAACACCCAATCTGGGATCGAATCTGGAATAACATTAAACTTATTGACTGCAGTGTGAGAATATTCTTCAGTTTTATATCGATATATATCATTTAGTTGTTGGAAGTCAAGCCAGAAATAACTTCTCATGTGATAACTTAAGGCGTGTAAACGCTTCACTATTCTCTCAATGCACTCTTTCCCTTCTGCATCATGCTTCAACATCAGCAAAGCACATCTCAAAGCCATGAAGAAGAGTGCTTGGATTTCAATAGGATACCCATAAATCCCCTGCAACATCGAAATAACCATATAAAGGCCATGGATGTGCAAAATACCACTGAAATTTGCCCAATAATCATTTAATATGCGTTCCAGAATTTGGAACAGCCATTGAAAATGTGATCAAATCGTAAATTATTTACCATTAATATACTGAAGTTAAAACCAACAGTCAAAAGGAAAAAAGGAATGCTGGTATTTTCAAAAAGATGATGATTGAAAGAAAGAATGGAAATTAACAATCCCTCCCAACTAGCAAGCTTACCATTCATAAATCTAGAACAAAAATCACCTATTTCTTCTTAGTACCAGCAATCTAAGGACTAAAATCAACTTTCAAATAGCTTAGACTATCAACAAAATTGTAACCATGAAAACAAAAACCTCTCTAACTATGTGTCCCTAATATAAACAAAATGCATCAAAATACATGTCATAATCTTATATGACCCTGCCTTCAACAAGCACCAAAACATGGAGTAGAAAAAATAATAATAATAGCCCATAACATCACTCAAGGAGAAGAAAAAAGAAATAAAGATGTTCTTAATATATGTCTCACATGCAAACAATCCGAACCAAGATAAAGCCAAATCATCTCTAAAGCACATAATGTTGTCAACAGGTTAATTATTTTTCAGCTTTCAGTCACTGGTGCGCTGAAGCACACACAGACTCAATGTATCTTGCTGAAGGGTGAATTGAACTTCTGCTAGATACTGCAACTTATGATATGGGACATATCAATTTAGTAACTAAGAACAGATCACTAAATGAGCAGGTTCGAAATATTGGCATGTTCTCCCACCAAGTATAAGAAATGTTTGATCCATTTCTAGTTCACAATCTTTGGGAAAAACTAGAACAAGACAACTATGACATTATCATTTCCATCATCAAAAGCAATGTCATTTCAAGATCTTACCATTCTCCTATCAATCATTGAGCATCCATCAGCACAAAGTAAAGTAGGAAAGGTATCGAAGCCTTCAGATAAACACAAGGTCAATATAAGTCTCATCCCCTTCTGGCACTCGGGTGTTTCAGCCAAAGTAAGGTCTCCGGTGGATTTTGTGTATGCACGTAGAAGAATAATCCACCAAAATCCGGAGTCAACTGGGGCAACTCTTCCAATTGCACTCTCACCAAAATCAGCAACTATTGTATCAGTCTTGCGAACAGGATCATGGAGAACTTTAAAACTAGCTGGCATGACACCTTCACCCAGCTTGAATCTATCAATTCTTTTTTCCCAACCTTGAAGCTGAAGTGTCTTCAATAGGAAGTTTTTTACTATTTCAGGCTCACCATTCATCAGAAATGCAAGAGCACTGGGTACAAAATCTCGAACAAACACCTGAATAGAATGAGTTTATTAAAAAAATCAACTGATTCAAAACAAAATATATTTGTAGAAGTGCTCAAATTTTCTTTTTAACAGAATGTTGCTGCTAAAATAATGAATTTCCACCCATTATTGAAGAGCAACATCTGATTCCCATATAGTCAATCTATCAGCAAACTTTCAAATAAGTATCAAAACATGGAGAAATAAAGTGTGAAAGATATGCTAAAGAAAATTTCACCTGATCATAATTTAGAACCTCCTCAGATGCATGATCATAAGCTGCGATTGTGCCAACAGGTTGGTCACGGAAAAACACCATGGATCGACGGAGAGCTTCCCAAGCCTCAGCAACCATAGGGTGGGGCTCAAAAGAGTTTCGAGTCGATGAAGCAGGGGTATCTAAAGCAGACCGACCAGGCGAATAAGCAGTCTCATAAGCATCTAAAGCTCTAGATAAACCAATGGACAACTCGCTGAGTGACCTCTCATCAAAAGATCTCTGCCGTTCAATGTTTAATCTAGGCCTGTCCGGCTTATCAAGAAGCTTTGAGAGATCATAATCATCCACCATTTCAACAATTGAACAATGGGAACTAACATTCCTAAGTGGAAACTCCATGCTAAACCCTCAGACCTTCAACCCCAAAAATCTCTGCACGAATCAAAAAGCAAGACTCAATTTTTAAACCAAAATATTGCAGATGCATATAGAATATCCATACAGGAAAGATCAATTCAAATATCTTCAACTGTCTATGTTGGAGGCATGGATATTAAAAGGAGAAAACTCTTTTTTCCAAAATGATTCGGATTTCTTGGGGGAAAGAGAGGCAGAGTGATGCAAATGCAATGCTGATGCACCTACTGATCTTATGTAAGCATATAAAAAGTCAAACATCACAAAACATGGCTCATCTTATTTAAGGGAAAAGAAAAGAAAGAAAGAAAACCCAAATTGGAACTCAAACCAATAGAAAAAGACTAGAAAACATTGTATTATTGAACCTATGCATTACTGATAGCAACCATTATCTTACCCCTTACCTAACCTATTTTTCTTTTGCCCTTTATCCAATCTCTACAAATCTCGTATCTCCAATAAGTAAATAATAGCAGAAAGAATCAGACTTGCTTTTCCAATATGGCATAGAAAGAGACTACCATTACTAAAATGATCGTGTCATTGATACAAAGTATCTCACCATTCCTAAAAGCCATATTTCAAAAGAATTTGGTACTAAGTTAAATATTCTCTATCCATAAAATGAAATGGGGAAGCAGAAAAATTCTCATGTACAACATAACTTTGAAGACAATTAAAGAAATATATTCATTCTCCACGAAATCAAAACCTAGAATTTATAACACCAACTGCAAAAGACGCTCCCAAATCCCACGAACCAAGAGGAAAGCATAGAAGTTACAAAAACCGGAGAAATTCAAAGATCCAACTAGAGCTAAAAATATAATGCATATACCAAGAACAGGAGCAAGAAGCTCGAAATGAAATGGAGGAATAAGAAGAAAAGCAATCACTCAAAGACAAGTCAGATCTAAAGCAGGTAAAAGATGAACATCATAAAACGAAAATATCGAGAGAGAGAGAGAGAGAGAGAGAGAGAGAGAGAGAGAGCAGGGGGAAGAGAGGGGAGAAAGAAAGGGAGACCACCTGAGAGATGAAGAGAGAGAGGGAGGTTGGACGAGAAGGTATTTTTGAAACACCGGCGGAAAATAGGTCGGAGAGCCGGCGAGATTGCCGGAGGGAACAGAGAAACAATAGAAGACTGGAAAGTGGAAGAAAAGAGGAAAAAAAGAGCATGGTTGGCGGATGATGGTATATATAGATGAATAAGAGCGTGTTTGGTTTTACGTTTGTAATGTGAATGCTTTTCTATCGGATGTAGTTGAGAACTCAAACACGCCGGACAAGATTCGGTAACGGGGGATTATTACAAACCAAACGGATCGTTACCGTGCGACCATGTTTACAAATATTCGTACGATACGATGTATACAAAAATTAGTACGGTACGATCTAACCAAACACGGAGGGCTGTAAGAAGAGTTACCGGGAATAGCCGGTTGTTATGGATAATATTCACACTGGTGGTCCCATTTGAAATGGCTCCCTTGCTAGAGGGGGAGTTAACGTTTTCCGTCGGTCAATCTCCGACGGAATAGTATTGGGTGAGCCCTGGGAGCACGAGGAAATTGTCGGAGTGCCACGTGGACAGAACGACGTGGTTTCTGACATGTTACCTGGTTGATTGTTATTGGTGATGTCATTATTTGGGGAAGACGTGCTGGCTATTGGGTTCTCTTTTGTCATTGATCACTTGTTCTTTTTTTATTACTATTTTACTTTTCTTTTCCTTTTTTTTTTAATAAAAATTATATTTGTAAAGAATTTTTCTTTCACTTTTCTAATATTCTGCCTCTCTTGTGGTGTGCCATTTGGACTTCTCAATAATGAGGTATGGTTTGAATAAAATTTTAAAAAGCAAATAGTGAAAAAAAAATTATTTTTACTACGAGGAAATGATGATACTCCCTATTTTGAAAAAAAATGCAAAAATATAATAATTGGGATAATTTTTTAGATAAAATAAAATATATTAATATACTTTTACAAATATTAATATACTCTATCTATCTGTCTCAATAAAAGAGTGTTTTATTAAATTAAAACTAATTTATTAAATCAAACCCTTTTTTATAGATAGATGGAGTATTTTCACTCACTGCCACACACATTTTGTATGGATTGTATATTCTAATTTTGTACGCATACATTTTACTATCTAAATTTATAATAACCAACTTTGATCCACGATAAAAATAAATAAAATTACTAATATAAATATTATTAATGTGTTGAAAGATAAATAAAAAATCCCCCATCTCATATATACCTCCAAATTTTTAAAAAAATTTTCTAAGTAAGTCAAATAGAGAAATTGGGACATTTATAATTTATGGACTGTCCTCACTCTACGATCAAAACAATGCTAAAGACGTAATTTAGAATTTAAATTTTTGGTTCAAACAACCTTGGTTACAAATAAATAAAATAAAACTATACAAGGACATAACAAATAAAAATAATTAATATATCATACCATTTTGACATAAATAAATTAATTTTTTTGTTATATTTAATATAATTGTTAGAACTGCTTTTTTAGATTTAGATAACTACTAATCTTGTAAATTTTTTTAACCAATGATTTTTTTTTTTTATCTTTTATCTTTTGTTCTTTAATAACCACTTCACAAAAAAAAATCGATTTCATCACTAGCCAATTTTAATTCTGTGTTGTTCCTTGATTATCATAATTTTCTTGCCAATTTTTTTATTTTTTTAAATCGTGAATAATTCATTAATTTATTTTGAAATATTTACTATTTTGATTAAAAAATTAATTTTATTTATGGCTGACATCGCATTTAGAAAAGAGGTTAAGTAAAATAACTACTAGTCGCACTGTTTCTTCTCTCCCAAACTCCACCTTCAGAAAAATATTTCTGCCCCCATCTTCTCATCATGAGCGGATGGGGAAAATAAATTTATAGCAAACGTTCGTTTTCTTTTTTTTAATTTCGTCATCCAATAAAAGGAATTAATCTCAATCTTTATTTTATTGTTCTTTCAGTAAATTAAGATCTATTAGTAGAGTATTGTTCCTTCAGTAGATTCAGATCTACCGATAGAGTATGGTTGCGGCTTCATTGATGGTGTTCATTGTTATAGCGACAGTTTCGTTGGTGAAATTCGTTGGCGTGGTAACGACGTTGTTGATGATGTTCGTTGGTTTGGTCCAAGAAAATTTAGTCATCATATATCTAAATATTAGATTTATGATTTGGAGTTTTTATCAGAAAATTAGTGAATATCCTTGTTCGGATTAAAATTTTGACACGCGGTATATCCACCGTTTGATAGGATAGATTTATATAAGTTTATCGGTAGTAAACACAACAGCAATGACGTTTATACTTATAAATTGTGTTTCTTTGGCTGAACGTTTTTTAATAAATTAATATATGTCTTTATTTAAAAAAAAACAATAACTACTTACCGACAAGGTTAATTAACTACTTACCGATTAGGTTAGTTAACTACTCATTAACAGGGTATTGGAGTAACTATCCCTCTGTTATTTATTATAGGGAAAAAAAATTAGCTCTCTTTCATCAATTCAAAGTTAATTAGCCGTTTATTTTTCCGTTTTTATTTGTCCTTATTAGAAATCGAGAATTAAGTGAGTTAAACATACGTAGTTGAATTTCGGGGAAAATTTTATGGAGATAGCGAAGGAAGTTATAAATAAAATAAATTTTAGAAGGTTATTTTTTTGTCCTTTTTAATAAGAATAGTTGTGCTTTTGGTCACAAATAATAGTACGACTGTACTATTTATCTCTTAACATTTTTTATTAGCATTTTTAGTCTTTTTTAACGAGAAAATTTAGAAAATAACGAATTAACGTATTTAATCGCTAGTCAAACTTAATTTTTTTCTTCAAAATAATTTATACTATGATGTTTTCAACTATTTTTATGATTCATGAATATTTAACACATTTAAAATTTCGATCGTCATTTTTCATGAGTTGAACTTGGTATATGAGCGTGCCATACACATAAACGTGACACAAACAAACTATGAAAACAGCAATAAAATGCCAAGAGAGTCGGTGTTCTCAGTTAGACAAGGACAAAGTTGTAGTCTAATTAGGACATTTTTGCATCATTAATCTTATATTTAGGGGCTGACATCAGTTTTACCTAAATATTATGCTTAAGCACGGTACTCTAAAAGTACAGGTTGCAAAACTTTCCGTGACCTTCTAACTGGTGGCCACTTTTAGCTCATTACATCAAATCACTGGTTATGATTGGAGAATTTTTGCAATTTAAATTGGTTAAAGAAATGTACCAATTTAAATTAATTAAATCACAATTTAACATTTTAATTTTACTAATTTATATATTAATATATTCACAAGTTTAAAAACTAAAACCAAAAACATAATAACTGTATTTTTAGAATAAAATAATTGTTTAATGAATTTACTTTTGTCGTGTGTATGATCGCGGACTTCTCTGGACAAAAATTCTAAATAGCTCAATGACTATGCACTAGACTAATATAGTTGCGTGCAACACAGTAGGCTTCTCTAGACAAAATTTTATATATTTAATATTTATATTAAATTATATATTTATTATATATATATCGGCTGATTTAACTAAAATAACCGATTTTATCAATAAAATTATTGATTGGACTAATTATACGTTTTAAAAATTATTAAAATTAGTCGACTATGAGAATTATTTTTAAACCAATCAAAACAGCCAAAAATGACCGATTTTACCTGTTTTGATCCAACCATACCCAACCAATGTTCCAAAAAGCTATAATGATTGTGAGTGAATAACAAATAACATTCATAATACGTAACATAATTCAAACTATTTATTATGGTCGAGGGGCATCAGTAAAAACTAGCACTTTACTAGTAATAAAATATTTAGTATATAACTTTATAGAGGTATCCTTTTAATACAAATTTAAATTAAAAGTGACAATAAAACTCCCATGCCATTAAACTATTTATTTTTTATTTTTTGTCCTTAAAAAATTAATAATTTTTAAAATTTCTGTTAAGTCAAAATGATTCTTAACGGAAGTATGTCAAATACTATATTTTAAGAGTTTAATGACTATTTTTATTGAATCAAAAAGTTTAGTGGTCAAAATTATACTATTGAATAAGTTTAATGACCTGTGAAATCTTTAATCATAAAATATTTAATATATAACTTTGTAGACATATCTTTTTAATACAAATATAAATTAAAAGTGACAATAAATAAGGCACCGGTGGAGTGGTTGTGACAAGCAATTTCCTGAAGGGAATGAAAAGAAAGGTCATGGATCCAAAGGGGAGACAAATGGAAGCCTTTGAAAATCAGAATGAAAGATAAGCTCAAGAAGGATCGCAAAGAAAGAGGGACTTTTCAAAGATGAGATAAGCAGGTAATTTCCACTGAGATATGGGGTTATATGCAATTTTTGATAAAGACTTATTGATAGAATTGAACACAACCATCTCACCGCCTTGATGCCCTTTAAGTTTTGGTAAGAGGGCAAGGTACAGTCACAGCTGACAAAGCACGGTAGTTGACAGTTTAGAATAATTCCATAATCCCTCGCCTACCAAAAAAAAAAAAAAAAAAAACATTGCATGATTATATTACTACCGAATGAGAGGTACCACTTTCACAATATCAAAATGGGTCTTACTATTTGTAGCTCAAAAACGCTATTTGTAGCTCAAAAAATTTTATAAACTTCTAACTTTATCCTTCATTCAAAATATACTACAAATTCATTTCACAATCCAAAAACACACTAAATCAAAGAGAAATATTGGAGAAAACGTCACAATCGGCGTAGATTTACGTTGAAGCGAACGCATTGGTCGAAGATTCTCGGGAAAATGGTACGTTTTTGACATATTTTTTTGTCGTTCGATTTGTTAGCGAATTCCATGGTACACACGCCCAATTTGGGCGCATTTTCCATGGTGCAAATGCCCAAAGCAGAAGTGAGGTCCATGGTAAGAAATAAAAATGTGGTCGTGGATACCATGGAAGGAACCCAAAATGTGGGCGTGTGCACCATGGACGGAAAGCTGTGTGGGAATGCCATGGGGCAAACGCCTAGCGCGTTATCCATGGGTGCACACGCCCAATATGGGCGTTTGAGTCCATAGATAATGCGTTAGGCGTTTGTTCCATGGTTCAAACGCCCATATTGGGCGTTTAGCGTTTGTTCCATGGCACCACACGCCCAAAGTGGGCGTACGTTTGTTCCATGGCAGAAATGCCCACTCTAGGCGTGTGATACCATGGTACACACGCCCAAAATGGCGTTTGTACCATGCTCGGTATATTTAAAGAATATTTTATTATATAATATTTCGTAGTATTCGTTATTGTTAATATTGTAATTCTTCATATTTATTTTTAATTTTTATTATTGAAAAATTGAACTTATGTTATTTTTATAAATTATGCAGGATCCAGTTGAAATACCCGATTTGTCGCAAGATTTGAGCGCACTTTTTTCCTCGCCTGTATACTTTGCTACCGAAGAAAAGGCCTTTGAGCATTGCAAGGATGTTGCTAAGGAATTACGGTTCGAGTTGATTTGCTCAGGGTGGAATCAAAAGAGGAATGGGGTCACATATCGTTGCGCGCGATTCAGAAATCCTATTGAGCAAGGCCCTGCACCGAAACAAAGGCAGCATACAAAGCGCAAAGGATGTGGTTGCCCGTTCAAATTATATTGCTTCCAAGTGCCGAATTATGGTTGGTGGATCCGAGTATTTCCTGGGTACATTAAATAAGTAAATTTTGAAAAAAAATATCTCAAATCACATATATGAAACACACTTAGTAAAATAAAAAGTAAATATGCATAAATTAAGCATGTACCTTTAGCTGTAAACCGCCTATCAGATTTGCTGCGAATCTGAGAGACGTTCTCCTCGCGGATATGCATATCATCGCCCTGCTCATCCCCACTCTCTCCACTATCCTCCTGATCCTCTCCACTATCCATCTGCTCCTCCCCACCTCTATGATCGTCCTCCTCGCCTATGTGCTCCTCCTCCCCGCCGAGGAAAAAATCATGCCCGCCTAGGATGTGCTCACCACCAGTGAGGTAATCTGAACTGGGCATGATATAATCCTCCCCGTGTATGTCATGCTCCGTACCTCCTTCATATTGCTGCTCATCCATCCAATGCTGGGATGAGCTACCCCTATTTGCTCTCTGCTTCCGATTCGAAGCAGTAGGCCGCTGTCGCGGTGCAGGTACATCCGGAGCCTACAAAACAAATAATAATTCGAAAATTAAGTTAACAATAATTAAATTAAATTGTTATAAAATTAGTGAAATAAGTTCAACAATATATCAAATAATTAAAATTAGCCATAAAAACCAAATAACATATGTGCAAATAAATAATTTTAACATTAGGCACATAAGTTCAATAATTAACTCAAACAAGTTAATACTAATTTAAATAATTAAAAGTAACCAAAACAAACATTGATAAATTATACAAATAAATAATCTACACATTACACACATAGGTTCAATAGTTGAATTTAATAATTACGATACTAATTGAAATAATTAAAAGTACCTAAAAATTAACATTAACGACAATAATTAAATAATTAATCAATTAAAATTAATATAATTATTAAATTATTAAAAAATCAGGACGTCGGCGTCCGGTCATTGACCGGACGCTGGCTGTCCAATCATCTGGACGCCAGGCGTCCGGTCCATCGACCGGACGCCCTGGACGCCGGGCGTCCAGAACATTGCCTGGACGCCAGGCGTCCAGACCATTCTCTGGACGCCCGGCGTCCAGTCGACGGACCGGACGGCAGGCGTCCGCCGCCGGAAATTTCCCTAAAAAATTCAAAAAATTACCTGACCAATCATCAAGCCTTTTCCTGCTCCGTGCCGCCTGGGTTGTTGACCTCCAGCTCCGGCCAAAGATTGTCGTCTGTCCATGGATTTTTTAGAGAGAAGAATTTTCAAAATTTCAAATATTGTAGATGATGCACTGATTTGGAAGGCTTATATATATATACTGCATGGACGCCTAATTTTTTGCCTTTGACCATGGCCAAACGCATAAATGATGCGTTTGGTACCATGGTCAAACGCATGGTCCATGCGTCCGGCCATAGTGCCGGGCGCATGGATTTTGCTCTCCGTCCATGGTTCTTGCTTCCAATTTTAAAGTTTGTACCATGGTTATTACTCAAATTCATGTCGCGACATCCATGGGTGGAGTGAATTTGTCCGAATTTTGACTGTTCAGAATTTGTTATTCTTAGTTCGGGGTTATTTTAGTCATTTTAACTCTTTTTATGAGCTACAAATAGCGTTTTTGAGCTACAAATAGCGTTTCAGTATCAAAATGAAGTCATGATCGGATATTTTAGACTATTATATATTGAAATTCTTAATTAGAATTTATGGTTGATAAAATTATAAATTATTAATCAACTGACCGCAGAATCAAATTCTTTTTTATAAAGGGGAATTACTTATAGTCTTTCTACTTTTTTTTTATAACTATCTTGTTTATGTAAAATCTCCGTTTAACAAGTAAAATACGAAATTATAACAACAATTTACTTGTAGTCCAGGTCGTTTGACTTGTTTGAATAAATCGAACAGTAGTAGATTAGTATTGTTTTATCAATAAAAGGTAAATGTATCGATACTGAATTTGTTTTAAGTGGTAGATCTGACTCATAAGAGAAATGAAATACTGAATAGCAAGATTGCGAAAAAGGGTTTAACGACCCACTCAAGTGATTGATAGATGTGATAATAATTAAAACGTTCAAATATGAATAATTTATAACAAATTTCGTATCAAATTTGAATATTTTACTATGACATAAAATAATTATACATATTCAAATAAAAGAATATGGTCAAACTCTATCATTTATTAAATTTATCAAAAAAATAAAATCACGCCTAGTTAAATAGAGGGGACATCCAATGAAGGGATTGGTGCTCTTTTTTTGCCCAGAAGTATAGGGCATTGTGACAACAAATTAATGATCTATACTAGACATGCAACGTGCTATTGAAGATATACAAAGGGGGAAATTGATCATATAATAAATTAAAAGGTCAAATAAAAAAGGGGAAAAAAAAACAGAGAAAAGTATCGCTATTAAGGATCAAACATCATTAGCTATAGTACCGATGAAAGTTTCAATCGATAACTATATATCAAGTACGTACAACAAGTGAACTTAGGAAAATTAAATTTAAGAAAAAATACACAATTGGTCCTGTATAATGACCATATTACGTAATTGGTCCTACACGTTTAGAACTTGACAAATTTGGTCCTAAACGTTTCAATTAACAGATTTTACACGTTGTTACACATGTCATATGGCAGTCACGTTGGTGCTACGTGACTGTCATGTTGCATAAATCTTAACAACTGATGAGTCAGACGTTAAATCCTATTAAAAAATATTAAATTAAACCAAATATGTAAATGCCGAATTGGTATTTTGGTCCCTTATAAATAGGAGTGTTGCTGTTTTGGTCTCAAATAAAACTACGATTGCTGTTTTGGTCACTTATCAATTTTTTATTAGCGTTTTTAGTCTCTTTTTACAAAAAAGTTTAGAAGATTACGGATTAACTCATTTGATCGCTAGTCAAACCTAATTTTTCTTCAAAATAATCCGTACCATGATGTTTTCAATCCATTTTATGACTCGGTTCTACATGAATGTTCAACCCATTTAGGGTTTCGACCGTTATTTCGGATTGTGAGTCGATCTAAATGGGTTGAACATTCATGAAGAACAGAATCATAAAATGGATTGAAAACATCATGGTATAAATCATTTTGAAGAAAAAATTAGGTTTGACTAGCGATCAAATGAGTTAATTCATAATATTCTAAACTTTTTCATATAAAAGGACTAAAAACGCTAATAAAAAATTGATAAGGAACCAAAACAACAATCGTAGTTTTATTTGGAACCAAAACAGCAACACCCCTATTTATAAGGGATCAAAATACCAATTCAACCATATATAAATTTTATAAACGTTTAGAACCAAATTTATCGAATTCCAAACGTGTAGGACCAATTGTGTAATAGAATTGTTATATAAGACTAATTGTGTATTTTTTTCCTTAAATTTATACAACACAGTAATTAAATTTAAGAGACTTTTACATTTCATTATAGACGAACTCATTATCTAATTGAATTATTATAACTAAATGATTAACTTTAAAGAAAGTACATTATTCCCTAAACATTGAAATCTATAAAATATCTACAAAGTGTTTGCGTGAGTTTATTTCTATATATGTTTTATTCTTATTTGTATTTGATGATAGCTGAAGTTGAACATTTAGAATCTAACTTAATTATTTGCCTGTTCTTTTCTGACTCAGCCAAACCAATTAGAATTCCCCCCCCAAAAAAAAAAAAAAAAAAAAAAAAAAAAACTCCAATCATGCATCAAATAAGGTATAATTTGTTTTGTTATATAAAAATATAATACGTTGCTGCAATGTCAAGTAATTATCTGACTAGACTCATAATTGCACACTAATTATTTAGGCCAAAGAGGACGGTAATTTATCTGGTGGTCCTATAGGACCACCATGAATTTTACTCCTACCCCGCTACAGTAGCGCGCTACAGTTCCGCGCGCGCGCTACAGTAACGCGCTACAGTTCCGCGCGCTACAGTAAACGCGCTACAGTACCTTCGTTTCTTTTGTTATTTTTGGCTATTATGATACATATTATGGACGTTTTTGTTGTATGATATGATTTCTTTTATATTTTTGATCTGATATCTAAATTCTGTTGATCTGATGTCTGCTATTTTGTGATCTGATGTCTATATAATCATGATTTGATCTACTTTGTTAAGTATATTTTAGTTCTACTGTATGATTTCTTTTATATTTTTGATCTGATATCTATAGTCTGTTGATCTGATGTTAAGTATGAGTTGATCTGATATCTATATAATCATGATTTGATCTACCTTGTTAAGTATATTTTAGTTCTACTGTATGATTTCTTTTATATTTTTGATCTGATATCTATAGTCTGTTGATCTGATGTTAAGTATGAGTTGATCTGATGTCTATATAATCCTGATCTGATCTCCTTTGTTAAGTATGTTTTAGTTCTGCTGTGTGATTTCTTTTAAAATCTTGATCTGATGTCTATAGTCTGTTGATCTGATGTCAAGTATACGCTGATCTGATGTCTATAGTCTGTTGATCTGATCTCCCTTTTTAAGTATGTTTTAGTTCTACTGTATGATTTCTTTTAAAATCTTGATCTGATGTCTATAGTCTGTTGATCTGATGTCAGTTATGAGTTGATCTGATGTCTATATAATCTTGATCTGATCTCCTTTGTTAAGTATGTTTTAGTTCTGCTGTGTGATTTCTTTTAAAATCTTGATCTGATGTCTATAGTCTGTTGATCTGATGTCAAGTATGAGTTGATCTGATGTCTATATAATCCTGATCTGATCTCCTTTGTTAAGTATGTTTTAGTTCTGTTGTGTGATTTCTTTTAAAATCTTGATCTGATGTCTATAGTCTGTTGATCTGATGTCAAGTATACACTGATCTGATGTCTATAGTCTGTTGATCTGATCTCCCTTTTTAAGTATGTTTTAGTTCTACTGTATGATTTCTTTTATATTCTTGATCTGATATCTATAGTCTGTTGATCTGATGTCAAGTATTCGCTGATCTGATGTCTATATAATCCTGATCTGATCTCTCTTGTTAATTATATTTTAGTTCTACTGTATGATTTCTTTTATATTCTTGATCTGATATCTATAGTCTGTTGATCTGATCTCTTGTATTCTCTCATCTGATGTCTATATAATCCTGATCTGATTTCCCTTGTTAAAAAAAGTATTTTTTTTTTAAAAGAATTTTTTATAAAAAAGGTATTTTTTTTTAAAAGTTTGTGCGTCAAAAAAAAAAAAAAAACTGTAGCGCGTTACTGTAGCGCGAAACTATAGCGCGTCACTGTAGCGCTACTGTAGCGCGCGCTTACTGTAGCAAGTAGGAGTAAAATTCATCCTACTCCTATAGTACCACCGTAAACGGACTCAAAGAGGACACGCAGACTAAATTTACAACTATACTCCCTCTGTTTTATAATATATATGTTGTTTTTTCATTTTAAAGACGTAACAAATATAAATTATTTGTTTATTCTTAAAAAAATAATTATTTTTATATATTTATGTTAATTATTTCTTTATCATTATTGAGAACATAAGAAATCTTCTTATCGAAAAATTTTTGCCAACAAACTCATTAAAAAATTTTGTAAAAGGAATTATAATTTAAATTAGTAAAAATGTGTGTCAAATAATCGTCTTCTTAGTACGTACGTCAAATAAAAAATGAATTATACTGTCAAGTTGTAATCGAATTCGCGGGCTAATTAATTGATATGAAATGAGGTTTCTTGTCCCAAATCACGCCTAATGATCTGGCCCGATCATTGATTGCCGTACTTGCAAGAAAAGATGCAATACTTCATACAAATTAAAGAAAATACTTTGGTCCTCAATTTTAATTAATAAAATTATTATTTTAAAATATAAATAATACTATATAATTAATTCTTAGAGTGACAGTCAAAACTCAATCGTTATATAATAGTACGAGAGTTACATTACAATGTATTATTTGACAAACGACATGATAACATTGATTAAAAAGAAAAACAATGAACATTAGAATCACAGTATTAAATGACAAATTTTTTTTATTAAAATGTCAAAAAATACCTTGTAAGATATGAATAAGTGTACGATATCATTTGCCGTCACAATGGAGGTCAAATATGTCCAACTGTGAAGCATTTTTTATCCTTTTCTCTTAGTAGAGCAATATTATTTGATTAAAGAAAATATTAAACCCTAATATAAAAGATATTAATGATGATCTTAAAGATTAAGTTTACTCCTTTAATAAAACACTAAGATGAGAAATCGTTTTGTTTGCTTCCCGACATGCGTGCCTCGTGATATATATATATATGTGTGTGTGTGTGTGTGTGTGCGCGCGCGCGCGCGTGTTGAATTCTGTGGTACAAGAATTCTACAAATGCTATTTCCGTGGTCTTTGGCGTTCTAATTTTTTTTATAAGAATTTTAATAAATTTAAGAAATTTAATATTATAAGATTTTAATATTTTCAATTTTCATCGCTTTCTGATGATATGGCTGAAACTTGGCTTCTTTTTGGTCGCTACATTTCTACCTTTACAATACTTTTCCACTTACAAAATGCCAATTATAAACACTTTTCAAACACCTTTGAAAATGTTCAAACCCAATTCTATATCGGTGGATGGATAATTTCAATTTCAGTATATAAGTGTGGTGGGCTACTCCCTTTATTGCCATTGATTTTAGGGTGAAATCTCGCGGGTTTATATATTGAGCTTGAGGTTAATGTGGGCTATGTGAGGATTCTCCCCCAACAAGTGGTATCAGAGCAATGTTTAGCCTAAATAGAGCATGTTAATCCATGTTGCGTAGGACCTTTCAACGATGCGGACTCAGTACATAAGTGTGGTGAGTTACTCCCCCTATTACCAATTGGTTTTAGGGTGGAACCCCATGAGCTTATATATTGGGTTTGAGGTTGATGTGAGATATGTAAGGATCCTCCCCCAATAAATGGTATCAGAGCTGAAGGTTCAAACTTTGGAATAGGTTTTTATTGTTGCAGGGAGGGTGTCAGATTGAGATCGATATTAGAGAGAATTTATTTTGCAAATCGGGGTTTGCAAATAAATTCTTTGCATCAAAATACGTTGGGTGCCCAAGTTTTGTGCAATTTGGATCATCATAGTGGGAGAAATCGAAGAAGGAAAAATTTATATCAAGTTTCGATTGCGTATTTTCCAGAATAAGATACGTCCGATTAGATGCCAGATCCGAAATCTACGTAGTGAAATTGACTTTGTGTCAAAATTTCGTGAAAATCCAACGGTCGGATCTTGAAATATTGCGACTTGAAATTTGAGCGTTGTGGACTGTCTGTTTAAGAAGGCGGCTAGGGTTTTTCAGTAGAGTTAATGCGCCATTTTTCGATTTTTGAGTGGTCCACGTGTTGCGTTGCTGTGTTGCCACGTCATCGGGTCATGTTAGAGTTAACCGGTCAAAGTCAACTACTACGTCAGCAAAATTTTTCAGGTGTCCTCTCTCCCCTAATTTCGACGTGCTGAATCCATTTTGTCAAATTCAATTTTTTTGGTGGCGTTTTGGTCGAGTGAAGTATTTTAGGGGCTGTAGAATGTTGTTGAGGATCTGTGGAACGAAAGTTAACTACCCCATTTTTTATGAGAAGGTAGATTTTACTATGTGGCAGTGTACAATCAAAAATTTACTTGTGATGGAGAAGCTTGATTTGGTTCTTGAAGAGAATAAATCTGATGACGTGAATGATAAAAAGTGGGCCGAGATGCAAAAACATGCAGTTAGTGCCATTCGACTTGCACTTGCTTCTAGTGTGAAATATGACGTCATGAAGGAGACGACAACGAAGGGTATTTGGGACATGTTACAGAGTATTTATGCGTCGAAGTAACTAACCAACCAGTTGTTGATGAAGATTGAACTCTATAGGTTGAAGATGGAGGAAGAGGGAAATCTTCTTGATCATTTGAACGCGGTTGGACAACTAGTGTATCGGCTTAAAAACAGTGGAGATGAAGTTGATAGTGAAGAACAGGTATTGCTATTGTTGTCTTCTTTGCCATCATCCTATAAGCCATTGGTGCAGACCATGCTTGTCAGGAATACTAAATTGGGTTATGATGAGGTGCTAACTCAATTGAAAGAGAGTGAGAAAATGACGAGAAAGAAGAATATGCCTGAAGAAGGAGAAACTATAGCTCTCGCAAAGCGTTCAAATCGTGGAAGGAGTCGTTCTAGTGGTGGATGTTATTCGCATGGGAGATCTCGGCAGAGAGACTACGGTAATTATAAGTATCATTATTGTGGTGAAAAAGGTCACATCCAAAGCAAATGCCCTGTTATGAAAGAGGACTTGAAGAGTTTGAGGAAGTCAAAGAGCAGAGATAAAGTTGATGCGAATGACACATATGTAAATGATGTGTATGAGGATAAGCTATTAGCGATGAGGAGCATTCCTGGGTATAGCTCATAGTTGGTTTTGGATTGTGCAACATCAATGCACATTTGTAGAGAGAAATCTTCCTTTGATACTTTGCAAGTTGATGGAGATTTTGGGCATGTCATTGTGGGTAATTGTGAGAAGATGAAGATTAAGGGTGTTGGTGTTGCACGCCTCAAGACACACAATGTCACAGTCAATAAATTGGTAATGTGAGATTTGTGTCTCCCTGTAGTGATAACATAATTTCCTTAGGAGAATTGTGTTCTCGTGGGTACAAGATCGTTGGTGAAGGCAATCTTTGCAAAGTTTTCAAGGGAGATGAGTTGGTGTTGCAGGGTGTGAAAAGTGATCATCACATCTTTCATGTTGGTAATTCGAAAAATGAGTTTTGTGATTCACTTGGAATTTACAGAGAGAAGTTCAAGCCAAGAAGAAACAAGTCTCTTTTTCGAACAAAGTTGAGATACTTGGGACTTTGAGTCGAGGGGAAAATTGTTAGGTTAACTCCTCAAAGCCCAAGTTTGTTTTAAAGTGGGTTAAAGTTGAGCCCGTTAGGACTTGTAGTTCTTTAGTATAAATATATGCTTTTGTACTAAAGTTTGTAAGTAGCAGTGAAGGTAATTCATTAGCATAAGTATAAAATTGAGTGTTTGAAAGATATAGTGTGTTGGGAGAGAAAAACACACTTTTGTAACCTCTGTTATTCCTATATTAGTGAAGTTATGTTGCTGCCGTGGAGTAGATTTGTTAAGGATCAAATCACGTAAATATGTGTGTTTGCTTTGTTTATTTTGTTGATTGTGTTTGAGGACAAACAACTAGCCCTTTGAAGCGTGGGTATCAAAAATACCCAACAGAAAAACTGCTAGCAACGTGGGACTTTCGAAAATTTAGGAAAGTTCAGTTTTGAACATCTAACTTTGGAGACTTGAATATGAACTGCTGCAACTGATGTTCTGAGAAATTTCAGAATTGAAAGCTGAATTTCAAAGGTTCATATCTCTTTCGTTAAATGTCTATTTCCCACAAATCTTATATTGATTTAAACCCATATTACAACGATTTCTCAGAATTTTCTAGATCCCAATTTGGCTATGTGAATTGTCCAGAAAACCGCTTTTAAATCGGACCAGTGTGGCTGTTTTCTGCAACAACTCTGCAATCTTTGCAAACTTTGAAAAAAATCATATCTTCATTATTCCCTATCCGTTTTGGCCAAAATTTAACTTGTTTTAATCCTTTCCAACCAAAGGTTTATTCAGAATTTTGTAACTTCCAAAATGGTTTTACGAATTTTACAGAATCTAACTTTGAACATGGCATCTTACTGCAGATTTTTGAAAATTTTTTATTAACTTGATATATTGAGAAGAGCGTAACCTTTTATTCTAAGTCTACTTTCTGCAAATCCTACCTCGATTTAAATCTTCTACCTCTAAGTTCAACTAGAAGCTTGTGAGTTTTCAAGTTGGCTGCATAGAATGTTCAAAATATTGCTTGGAATACAACTGTCTACTGCAGTGGTTTTCAACAACGTTCAGCAAGTAACTTTCTATTCGTCAAGATGTTTCTTTTGTCTTTTGAACTAGAATAACTCACACAAAACTATGTTTTCTTCTTACAAGAACTCTTATGCAACGTAATGGCCGAAATCCACTAAGTTACCAATCTAACCCCACAATGTATTAGTACTACGTGACTTGTGTAATTCTGGTCATGGTTTGTTCTTAATTCCACACTCGAAACTTGGGATCAAATTATGCTTAAGTTACGATACACCCTTAGGAATGAAGTTGATATTTCAATATTTACTTTTAACAAGGGGATGTCTCACTGGGCTTTCAATTACACTAAGGAAGGATTTTATTTCATTTGGAGGTTCCCTTAAAGATGAATCAACATTAAGTTTGGTGTAGGTTAAAGATTTCACCCTAACACATTGGTTATAATATAACCCCAAAACTTTCATTATAGGATATAATAGATACGTAAACCGTTGAGTGTATCCTCTCTATGGTATAACCTAACTGTGGTATACAGTCTATAGGAAGTGATCTCGAATATAAGACTTTAAGGAATTTCGGAAACACAAACCCTTAAGGGTCAAATCAAGAGCAATGATTTCATTTAAGCTCATTCCAAATATCTTGTCTCCACTTTGTTAATTTATGTGGAATTGGATTCTAACAATATATGCAGCAAATATTCATTTCGGTATTCACCTACTTTAATCAATTTCATTCTCTTGTTTATCATCTCTAAACCAATAACTCTACCCGTTTGGTAATTTCCTTCATCCTCCTGTTCTTCTTAGTTGGTAAAAATCTGTGCAAAATAGGAAAATAAGTCGACGATAGTCTCACAAAAAGAACAAATTCTACATATCCAAAAGCCATTGATTAATCAGTAGTTCTCTCACTCTTACCTCCATCCAGGAATGTAAACTGATCGTGTAAATTGTGTAACAAGTTCAATATGTTTTTTCTGAAGTTAGAAAATTAGTCGCCCATTCTCATAGTTGTTGCCAAATGCAGTTCTTGAAATTGCATCTTTCGTTAGAGTCTGAAGATGAGGCCACACATCCAATTCAAAGGACCCTCTGCAGATATCAAATATTTCCCATTGATGTTCAATAAAGTTTTCATTCGTTCCAATTTATCAGATAGATTGTTAGCGTTCACTTTGTTATCTCCATCTACTGATTTAAACTTTCTACCCTAATTAACGATGAAGGAGTTGGGTGGGGTGACACGTAGTTGATAGTTAATTTTTTTTTTCTTTTGCATCATAAAAGATTCATCTCAGTACAAAAACTAAAGCAGCCAATGTAAATAAAATCATTAACAAAAATAACTACCATAAATTAAAGTACTAATTGGTCCAGTTTTGGTCTTGGTCTTGGCCTTCTTCTTCCTCATCCGTATCTTCTTATTCAACTTATTCTTTATCACTATCATACGGTTCAATTTCTTCTTTATCACTATCATCATCATGTGGTGGTGGCTCATAAATCCCCAGCAATTGTACCAATTTGATGGCAGCCTCATTTGCCTCTTTTGTTTTTGCCTCGACTATTGGGGCTCGTTTATGCACAATCTGGATAACATTGGTCAGCTTTGTTGGGTTGTCTTCCATAATGTCATTCATAGTTTTTGTAATTTTCTCAGCTGAGTAATAAGCATTATAGCACTTTACTACCAAATGTTTCACTTCTTTGGCTAAATCGTCCGGAGGAGCAGGAAGAGAAGCACACATGAAAAAATTGGACCCATGAGGACGGCACGACGGTGACACGAGAATGTGAGAGGCGAGACTGCAAGTTGAATAGGTAGAGACGCGAGAGTTGAATAGTTGATATTTGATATTTGAAAGTTGATAGTTAATGTTAGATATTTGATAATTGATAGTTGATTTTTTTTCAAAAAAATATCAAATATTTATATGCTATAAGAAACTAATATCAATATTTGTATCATCGTATTCGTAATAACAGCCTCTACTACCTCATCAATGTCAGAACTATTACTACTAGCTAATGAGCCATTTAACTATACTACTACTGACAAATGAGCCATTTAACTATTGTATTTGCAGAACCACATCAAAATTTAACTATACTACTACTTGCTAATGAGCTATAACCACATCAAAAGAAAATTATCATCTGAAACACATCAAATATCACCAAACTGAACATCCCATGCTGTGGACAATACATGGAAAAGATCAAATATCTTTCAAATGCAATCAGTCTCCAAACTACGGTCAGTTCTCATACTCTCCCAACTGATATGGTTTGTGGAGCTCGCGTCGAATTCTACGTCATCCATGTATTCCAATATGCCCTTGTATTCAACAACTATCTCATAGGATTCTATCTCGTTACCTGGTAGGATAACTGAGGACCTAAATGATTCAACCATGTCCTTAGGTGTCTTCAATTCAAAAATTGAATGGAGGACTTGGTGCATTTTTTGAAACGTGAACGGGCCTTGGACAACAATGTTTTTTTAACCTATCATTGTGTGTCTGATCTCCCACTATGTTTTGGATTAAAAATGATTTCATCAAATAATGATAGGTAGGATTCACATTCTTCTCAAACAGCCCCCATATCTCTGTGAACATAACCTATTGGATACCAGCATACCAATGTACTTTAGCCGTCCACAACATTCTACGTTTCATGGTCTCTTCAAGTTCAACAATTTCATGCCTTCGAAAATGAGCAACAGGACCCAGCATACGCCTCTTCTTCATTGTTTCAAGTACAAACCTTCTAAAACCAATATTGGCAAAATCCACGATAATCCGCTTAATTGTCTCTTCAATAATAATAGATTGTTTACCATATTGCCAAAAATTAGTCACCTTTTTCTGAATTTCTCGCTCCTGAAACCCAATTAGATGTGAAACAGCAGATCGTATACCCAAGAGCCTGAAGAAATCAGCTACTCCTAAAGTTTCCAGAGGGAACAAAAATTGAGACAAATTTGAAGGTATGCAATTATATAGAAGCAAAAATTCCCTGCTCCACACCTACATCTTTTGTTGCAGCATTCACCTCTCCTTGCATTGAAACAAATGCTTACTTTTCTCAACAAAAATCTCAGATTGACAAAATTGTGTTGGCCCATTAACAGCAGCAGCAGCAGCAGTAGCAGAAGAAGATTAAGGATCATATCCAAATACTCCCAAAGGCTTCTTCAAGAGCTCTTTTCTTGCTGAATTCGATACTCCATCCTCCGGCCCTACCTGCTCTTTCTGCTCGCAGTTTCATTTTCTCTTCATCTTCATAATCATACATGGAAATGTCATGACCTGATCCAAGCGGCACCGGTTGTGGTGCCATGCCTGTTGGACGCGGTTGCCCAATTGGTCCTCCGGCGATAGCAGGGGCATATTGCCCACCAATACTTGTACCTGCTTGAGAGCTTTGTCTGGTGAGCTGCATTATTGAAGCCACATAAAACTAGTCAAACATTATGCGGCAAGCACTGGATACAAGGATATCAACATAGAGAAACAAGACAGGGTAGCCAACAGCAGTCTCTCAGCTCCAGAAAATGAAAGTTAACAAAGCAAATATTCATGAAATATATAAATACAATGCAAAAGAAATCATTTTGCTGATCATCATCTTAGATAAGACTGCATAATTGGGTGCCAGAAATTGGACAAAGGCTTACTATCATGGAGATTAATAGCTCCAATAGTAAAAGATCATATGAAATCCCATCAAATTCCTATCCTTTAGGTTAATAAACTTAACCCAGCTGCATAGGTCAAACTTGGGAGAGATCCAAAGATAACTTTTCTGTTGAAGTAAAAGAGAGCATCCTGCACATTTGGACACGCTGATTTTTGGCACCAATAGTACAAGGGCTCCAGAGTTAAGAGGTTAAAAGGCATCATTAGTTGAAAGTTATTTAGAACATCAAAAGTTTTCCACAACAGCAACATAACATTTCAGGGTACTTGCCACCAGCTGATATTGATAAAACATCTCATGTCTTATTCGGCTCCAAGCCTGTGAGAGTTCATTTCTTATAGATAAACTCACAGGGAAACAAAATGTGCTCTGTGGCAACAATAGTATAATCCAGATGTTTCCCAGTGCAGAGTGCTCAAATGGACCAAGAGCCAGTCAGTAGTAAATCATAGGCAACAATTCACGCAACTCCAATGTAGGCAAAATGTTGCAGAAAAGCGAGACCAGAAAAGCCAAAGCAACAAAGTTTCACCAACAGAAAAATGACATTAAAGATGTCCGTTTCTCTCCCTAAATTGTCATGGATGGCCTGAATCAAAGAGTACTGAGAAAGAACAGCCAGGTGCACAGAAGCTCCCACATGAATCTAAAATAATACAGTATCAAAATTTCATCAACCATCACAGAACTTGCAATGGTAGTTGACTTCTTCTGGACAGGGCTTATTTTACAGAATTCTGGAAGGGATAAATTGTAATATGAACAAAGCAGGCATCCTAAGTTACATAGACATCGTGGTAGTACTTGATCTTTACTATTCCGGAATGGATGAAAAGTAATCGAATGGAGGTGCCCTGATATATATCTTCATTCTTCCAAAAGGTTAAGAAGAATGGAAAACATACAATAAGTAAGGTACCAAAGCTGATACTGGCAGAAAATGTTTGCTCTGTGAACTTTTAAAACATCAAAACAAGATTACAGATTTCATAAATACAGAAAGTGAATTATTTTGCATGTGCATTAGAATAATAGAGGTGAGCATCATTCAGAGATAGTGGAAAGTTTGAAACGTTGTTTATAAGTATAAATAACTGGTTCGTGCATTTAGTTACAATCACTGATGATGCTAAACTTGATAAATATAAAGAACATGTTAATTATGCTGATAAGAAAACAATCTCTCATGAACTATAAGTCTCCTTACACAGAAGAAATATATTACAATGAACATGAACTCTGCATTGATAAAAGAAGAAAAAATTAAATAGTTCAAAATTTTGATGTACTCTGAACTAGGGATAATAAAGAAAGCCAGAGTTTAATTATTCAAAGGACTAACAGATCAAGAATTATCGGTGAATACGGCATAGTATTCAATGAGTTCAAAGGAATGTAGGTCAAGAAAAGCACTTGTAATTGAGTAACTCAAATTTGGAACCGGAGGTATACGTCATAATTAAACAAGCCCCTCAAAAAATGTTGGGGTTTCAGATTGTCAGTTAAGTTTTTTTTCTCCTTTTTCTTTTCAAGCACAGCAGAGTTGTAGACAAACCCAGACCTTCTCCCTTTTGGGGCCATGCTATTTTATTACAGTGCAGTTGTACAGAACAAAGGTTTCTAAACAGTTTAAGGTTTAAGATGTCACCTTTTGAGAAAAGAACCTTATAAAGTTACACCTCTATCTTATAATAAAAGAAAATATAAACAGGCATGTAACAATCGCATGACACAACAAAATGCTGAAGATGTAACTTGTAACAGAGGGAGGTAAATATTGCCTAGTCTCTGAACAATAAAACAGTGTAAAACTAAAATTTAGAGGGCATATATGGGAACAAAAAACTTTTCTTCTGCTTATCATATGACTAGGAAAAATTTTGACATCAAAGGGAAAATTCAATAATTATATGATTAGAACATCAAATTGAAGACTAACTATCCCCGAGTTGTTTCATCCATGAACCACAAAATGCAAATTGCTTACCTTACCTATTAAAATATGAGAATATTTCTGCAACAGAGAACTCAAGTTCAAAAATACAACCAAAAAGAAAAAAAGAAAAGCTTTTATCACACTAACTCAGAGCTCAATTAGAGCACAAAATTCTACTTATATTGCCAGGATAAACTAAGTCATCTTTCAATCAGACCTATAGAGTTCCTTGTTTTAGTTAGGTCGAAAGAAATTGGAGAAAATACTTAATCATTTTAAGAAGATCCTCTCACCTCCTCGCACCCCAACCCAAAAACGAACAGAAGAAAAACTAACTGTAAATAACAGCATGAAATGCGAGCAAAAGTCTAAGTTCAGAAATCAAAAAGGTTCAGCTTGCTATTGAGAGTTAGAAGGAAAAAGCAAAACAGAAAGCTAATCTCTTGACATGGAAGTGTCAGTAATACTCAGTTTGAAAGAAAACTTACACAATCAACCTAAAAGCAAAAGATTAAGGAAACAAATAAGTTTATTGTGTTCAAATACCATGCAGTGTTACTTCTGAATCTCTAAAATGAATGGTAAAAGCAAACATGTTGATTAAATTTGAGCAAAGACGAGCAACTCACTGTATCATTGTCGTTCTGGACAATCTGTCCCTTGCTGGCCGCGAGAGCAGCAGCATATTCTTCAGCCTACTCAAGAGCAGCATCAAAGAGGTTAGATAACAAATCATTTACCAGGAAGCACATAGACCAGTAGCAATGGTACCCGCCTTGCGAGCTTGCGCAATCATGATTTGATCTGCATTTTCTTTCTGGTACTCCACAATTTTTGCTTCAATAGCAGAAACATCATATCCTTCAACTAAGTTAACAACTGCAAGGAATTGAAACCACCAAGAAAATAAAAACATCAAAGGTGACAGAGAAAGAATATTCCAAAACAGAAGATAACCTTTCCCATGGTTAGTAGTAGGTCAATGGAGTTTAACTTACTCATATCCTCCACTTCTTCCAAATAATCATTATACTCCTTCAATGAAGGAAAATCTTCTTCTCTTTTATTAAATCTGGATCGATGCAAAATTAAACAATGTACATTAGCAAAAAAAGGAAGTTGCAACAGAAGAATACAAAAGTGGAACCAATAAGGCTAATACGATTGCTAAAGATGGAAAGAAAAATGACCACAAAGCAATAACGAATTGCCTAAGAACAGACTTTCTATCACATTGTACACTCAATTTCCTATATTCTTACAGGGAGAAAATCATAATATGTCAGAATCACAGAAACTGGAAACTGGAAACTGGAAACTGGAATCTGGCAGGTTCTAGGTTAAGGTAATGTAAAAACCACTAGCAAGCTAATCTTGAATTCCATTTTCAACTCCATTAGATCCTACGGAAATTTATTGTCAACCTGGATTTCCAAACTATTTCCTCAAACTGACAGCCAATACTGACGATATTTCTCATCTTTTATTCCGAATCAGTTGCACTACTAAATATCCTTGAGATACCGATGTCAAAGCAGGGGCGGCACTACATGGTGGAAAGGGAGGGCGCCCGCCCCACGAAAAGGCCAGAATTTTCCCTAATAGGATTATTCCGGCTGACAATGTCCGCTCTCCATGCCGCTGCAATTCTGCCCCCAAAAAATTTGTGTCAAAGATAGTTGGAACACAGCCAAGAAATCGTCCAAAAATTACAATCAACACGCCAAGTCTTTAGCCAAACTGCTCATACCAATGAAAAGTACAGAGGAGGGAGGCAGAGTGGTTCAGTTCAGGGGAGGAACTTATCTTCCTTCCACCATGCGAGACACTTTCATAACCTTCACCCACTCTTATGAAAATAATTCCCCATTCAAAAGTATGCTGAACCCAATGAACCACAAAGTCTACCACTCCACTGCTACATCGAGCAAACAAATTTGATACTAAACAATTGCCGCTCAAATGACACCGCAAGAAACATATGTAAGAATTAAGCTGAATTCGAATTCCAAACTGAAATCAATGAATAAAAAGAGAGAAAAAGAACCCCTATGACTATAATAAAAAGGGATCATAACAAAAACATACACATAATTTTTTTAAGTGAAGGGTTTGCTTACATGCTGGCAATACGTCTTCTCACTGCCATTTCCCTAGCAAAAGGATTAGATCCAGAAGCCACCACCATTTCTAATAGCTTCAAATTTGGCCACTTGCTCAATGCCTTGCCATTTTCAGGCTTTGGGAGATTCTTTAGGTTCAGCTTTGGATGATGTGACAATAGAAAAGAAGAGGGTTAAGCTGGCCTTGAACCTCTATATTCAGAGAGTTCCATATAGGAAATTTCTTCAAGACAGTATTTTTACTGAAGCCAATTTACAATCCGTGGTTGACCCTGTCCCTATCAGCTATGCAATGACAAAAAAGTTATTCTTATTTGCTATAAATTATTAATAAGCTAATAAAAGGTCCATTTAGAAAAAAAATTAAATAATAGCATGGTACCCAATTTGTTTATAAACCGTTTTCAAAATATAAATTACTTATTTATCTCTAGAAAATAATTTATTATTTTTAATCTATTATCCTTATTTAATTTGCAATTTCATTGAAACTTGTTTTTATAATGACTATTTCAAATTATAGCACTAATATCAAAAATGCATTAAATAAGAGTATAACAGATTTAATCATTAAAAGTTATGAGACTTTTCAAAAATTAATTATAGCCTTAATATTTATGTTTTGGTCAAAATGATTTATATATTAAAATTGATTGAGTAAAATTTAATTTAATTTAATATCCGAAAAATACAAGTACAATTATTAATATACAAATCACATCTTGCTAAATTAAATTATTTTTTATTTTTTATTTTCTTCAATATTTATCATTATTTTCAATTTTTTAAAATAATTTTTATTTTATTAAATATTTTTAAAAAAATATTTTAAAAAAATATATTATCATTTAAATAAAAAAATTTTATGATATGAATTTTTATTTTTTTAAAATTTTTATTAATATGTAATATTTATTTTAATTTTAAAATAAAAATGATAATCTAATTTATTATTAAAAATTTTAAAAATATTTTTATTAGTAAAATTTTATATTATAATATTTTGAGTAAATTCCAAAATTAGTCATCATACTATGGTCAGTTTTCAATTTTGGTCATCATACTTTCAAAACTATTTTTAAGGTCATCATACTTTCATTTTATTTTCAAAAAAGGTCACTCCGTCCATATTGGCCGTTAACCCTCTTAACGGAGCCTTTTTTTGAGGACATTTATGTCATTCTCATTTATTTTGATTTCTAATTTCCATCCAGTAACGCGCTACAGTAAGCGCTACAGTGTCTTCCTTTCTTTTGTTATTTTTGGCTAATTTTTTATTTTTTTTTCCTTCCTCCTTGAGACTTTTTTCCCTCCGTTTTTTCTAAACAATTCAGTATTTTTTTAATGTTTTTGAATTTTATAAAAAAAATATTTTTAAATTATCGTTTTATTTGTTTTATAATTAAATAATTTTAGATATTATGATACATATTATGAACGAATTTTTTTAAAAAAATAATAATACAGTAGATATCAGATCAACAGATTATAGATATCAGATCAAAAAGACAAAAGAAATCATACAATAGAATTAAAACATACTTAACAAGGGAGATCAGATCAGGATTATATAGACATCAGATCAAAGAATACTAGACATCAAATCAACAGACTATAGATATCAGATCAAGAATATAAAAGAAATCATACAATAGAATTAAAACATACTTAACAAGGGAGATCAGATCAGGATTATATAGAAATCAGATCAGCGAATACTTGACATTAGATCAACAGACTATAGATATCAGATCAAGAATATAAAAGAAATCATACAGTAGAACTAAAACATACTTAACAAGGGAGATCATATCAGGATTATATAGACATCAGATCAGCGAATACTTGACATCAGATCAACAGACTATAGATATCAGATCAAGAATATAAAAGAAATCATACACTTATTCATATCTTACAAGGTATTTTTTGAATAAGTGTATGATTTCATTTTTTGAATAAGTGTATGATTTCATATGAATAAGTGTATGATTTCTTTTATATTCTTGATCTGATATCTATAGTCTCTTGATCTGATGTCAAGTATTCGCTGATCTGATGTCTATATAATCCTGATATGATCTCCCTTGTTAAGTATGTTTTAGTTCTACTGTATGATTTCTTTTATATTCTTGATCTGATATCTATAGTCTGTTGATCTGATGTCAAGTATTCGCTGATCTGATGTCTATATAATCCTGATCTGATCTCCCTTGTTAAGTATGTTTTAATTCTATTGTATGATTTCTTTTATATTCTTGATCTGATATCTATAGTCTGTTGATCTGATGTCTAGTATTCTCTGATCTGATGTCTATATAATCCTGATCTGATCTCCCTTGTTAAGTATGTTTTAATTATATTGTATGATTTCTTTTGTATTTTTGATCTGATATCTATAATCTGTTGATCTGATATCTACTGTATTATTATTTTTTAAAAAAAATTCGTTCATAATATGTATCATAATATCTAAAATTATTTAATTATAAAACAAATAAAATGATAATTTAAAAATATTTTTTTTATAAAATTCAAAAACATTAAAAAAATACTGAATTGTTTAGAAAAAACGGAGGGAAAAAAGTCTCAAGGAGGAAGGAAAAAAAATAAAATAAAAAATTAGCCAAAAATAACAAAAGAAAGGAAGACACTGTAGCGCGTTACTGTAGCGCTTACTGTAGCGCGTTACTGGATGGAAATTGGAAAGCAAAATAAATGAGAATGACATAAATGCCCTCAAAAAAAGGCCTCGTTAAGAGGGTTAATAGCCAATATGGACGGAGTGACCTTTTTTGAAAATAAAATGAAAGTATGATGACCTTAAAAATAGTTTTGAAAGTATGATGACCAAAACTGGAAACTGACCATAGTATGATGACCAATTTTGGAATTTACTCTAATATTTTTAAAAAATAATCTAATTTAATTTAAAATTTAAATACATTTAATTTTGCAAACTAATTTTATAATTCTAATTCAATCTTCACTCCGAGTTTTATCTTTTTCAAATGAGCTAGTGTATTAATTGCAAGGAGATTAGTGTAATTAACTTGTACTTATTTAACGCCAGTCTAAAACCCAAATCTCCAAAAATATTTCTATACTATTTGTAAATTCATTATCTGAAAAACATAATTCTAACTAAAAGGCGGTTACGGTCAGTTGAGGAAGGAAGGGAGGAAGAAAAGAAGAGACAAATGGGCGTTCCGGCGTTTTACCGGTGGCTGGCGGATCGGTATCCTTTGGCGATCGTTGATGTGGTGGAGGAGGAGCCAAGGGAGGATGAAAATGGTGCCTGTAGATGTAACGAAACCAAACCCCAATGGGATGGAATTTGATAACTTCTATTTGGACATGAATGGGATTATTCACCCGTGTTTTCATCCTGACGGCAAGGTAATGATCGAAATTAAAAAGCAAATTCTCTCCCGCATTTGACCACTTTTTTCTCCTCTCAAATTCGGGGGGTCTTGAATTGTCGTTATTTTCTAAATCTTCTCCAGGTAGCTTTGCTTTTTTCTTGGTGAGTGGGGATGGGGGTTTGTAATTTGTTATCGTGGCTTGATGCTAGGGTAATGATTAGTTGAAAACACATACTAATGATAGTGTGTAATATGAATTGCAAGTTTTGAATTCACCTCTACAAATATAGATTTTGGCGCTGGAAGAAAGATATATTGGTTTTTGCAAAACATAGATACAACTACTGCTAGATAGTTGAGTACCGGCCCAATGGGTTGGTAAGAAGAGGATTGAAGGTAGTCTCTTGCTTTAGAATTTCGAGCTGGATATATCTATTGAGTCATTTTCTTCTGGTTAATACTGATTGGTATTTGCTGGAACAAGCATAACTTATGTTCGAGCAATTTGTTCGGCTCTTCCTCATATTTTGATCGGGAGAATTTTCTTTTAAAGTTTCCTTTAGGTTCAGTCAAGTAGATACCTGAACCCTTCCTGGTTTTATTGGTCAATGTGATTCCTATTTTGTATATTTGCTTTCTATGTGTTCGCATAAGAGCAATTTGGTCAAAATATAAGTGTGTCAATAGAGATTAATGAGCTTCACGTGATTTGTGAAAATACCTGTTTGTGAAGTTAACTGGTGTACCTCTTATGCAATTTTTTTTGTCGAGTGCCATAAAATGTGGTATTAGTGTTTGTTCTATATATGATGATTGCTGGATGCTTAAAAGGGGTGGAGGGAAGTGAAAAAGATTAGATGGAAATTGGAGGACCAAATGGTTTGTTTGTTGAAATAGATTTGTAAAGCAATACAGAAGAAGATAATGAAAGACCTGAAAAGTATGGGGCTGTGTTGGAGGTTTGGTTGGAAAAGAAATAGGATGAGAATGGAGAGGCAATGTCAGGATCGGAATAGAAATGTAGCGGAAATAGCCAAATAGATAGCATTCTGGCCAGATGGTTTGTTTGCTTACTGCATGGGTCTGCGAATTTGTGATTGACTTTGATTTAGATTATGACATAGTTTAGCTTGCTTCTTCAACTGTGACATTGCTACATTTGAATCCTTGGAAATGGTTTATTGTTTGGTTAGCACATTTGCAATTTATTTGTTGTGTATAATTGTAAAAGGTAGTGGTTGATCATCCAGTCGTAGACTGCTTCTTAGTTATTGCTATGAAGTATGTAATTAATTGAATTTGAAAGCTTACAGTTGCATGCTAGGATAGTCAAATGTCCCAAGTGCAGTTGTAAGTATTTTTTCAGATTTTTGTACGAGCTTGACATGACTTGGTTCTGTTTGATACAGCCTGCACCGACCACCTATGATGATGTTTTCAAATCTATGTTTGACTATATTGACCATCTATTCTCTTTGGTACGCCCAAGGAAGCTCCTCCATATGGCGATTGTTAAGCTGCCATAATTAACCTTTTTTAAGCAGTTGTCCTCCAAAATTGATAAGCTATGGCTTTAATCTTTGTTTTTGTCTTTCTCGTCAAAAGTAATTCTTTGCTTTCTTAAATGAGCATAGATTTTGAAGTAGATATGCATGGGAAGCGATTTGCTTGGCAGGTATATTTTGACATTGCATATGATAGAAACTCAAATTTCAATGAATTATCATCATGTCTGAATGACATGACATTCTTCTGCTCCAATCAGGGTATTGTTAAATTGCCGTTCATTGATGAGAATAAATTGCTTTCTGCAACAAAGAAACTTGAAGGTACTTTAACGGGAAGGCGAATTTTACTACTTTGACCATTTTGCAATATGTTGGAGACGTTTAAGTTATAAGCTGTAGAAGTTACATTCTTTGTACTGAAGAATAGTTAGACGTTCTAGATGAATGACTAATATTCCATTATTCGGAGGGAAGAACAGATAGATGTTCTAGACATGGGATTGACTGGTTGAATGGTAGGAAGGAGGCAATAGCTTGTCTAATACATTCTGTCCAGTGATTCGATCCATAAATCCTTACTGGAGGCCTAAAGTGATATGATTTTGACTTTGTTGGTTGAGCTTGGTGTTCAACCAACAAGGTATTTAAGAGGTTTAAACTATGTTATTATTGATATGAATGGTAATTTCTGGGGATGTCTAGGGCTCTTATATGTTGTGTTCTATGTATTTCTAGCTTGCTTTTGTAAAAGGTTTGGCTAGTAAGATAATCATTTGTATCATAGGATTATTTTCAGTACATGAGTGGCTGGAAGATCAGAACAGTTGGGAGGAAATCTCTCAGATCTGGGTTTCCATTTTCCTTGATTTCTTTTTTCTTTTCCCTCTTTGGTGACCAGCCAGTTAAATGAGCTTCCATACTTCTAGGTATCCCTATTTCCCTATTTTCCATTTCTTTTAGGAATTGGGGGGGACTGCTCCCCATTTTTCTTTTGATTATAAATCTTGGAACTTTTTTTGGTCGAATGGGAGTTTTAGTTCCTTTGATTTTGAATTCATTCTTTGCAAGTGTACTCCTTCAATATGCATGTTTAGTTGTGGCTGATATTCTGTTTCAAAATCTGCTGCTTGTGTTGTTCTGTGATATATTTGGTTTGGAGATCATCTTCATGCTTTTGTTTATTTTGTGAGGGGCCATTTGCAACTTATGTATTGCAATCTTTTCATTCAGCTTGTGTTCCTTGATGTTCTTCAAAGAAATTGAAAACCGCAATTTGTGATATTTACCTGCAGATTCCAAGAGCTATTGACATAAAGCTCTTCCCTGTGTTGTGGCATGAAGATGTTGGTACTCGACGTCAGCTAGGAAGGAATAGGTATAATGCAGTCTATTATAACAGAGACATCTAGTTAATCCGTTTCTTAAAGTTAACATTTTGGAGATCTAATGCTTTTTGTAAATGCACTTATTGCTAATATTAACATTTTGGAGATCTAATTGTGTGACTAAATGTGTTTCCCAGGCAACGATATAGATATTCACAGCAAGAACATTATATCAAAACCTGAGGAATGGAATGCCTGCTCTAACAATTGATAGTGGAGTTCGCTCTAGGCAAAATGCTGCGTTGTCTCCCAGGATGGCTATTTCAGGTCAATCATCTAACGTCCGGCACCACCCCACTGCCTTCTCCACCTTCCCAGTGGATCAACAAACCGACTAGTGGAAATACTGGATCATACATCAAGCATCAAGAAAGTTATCCAGCTCCAGGACATGAGAAACAAGTGAAAAAGGTTTAACAAGTAAAAAATCGACCAGCTCAGAATGTCTCTGATACAACCGGATCGAGCAATGGCGTTGCAGCCCAGAATATCATTGGTACTGCAGGATCTAGCAATGTGTTGCATAACATTGGCCTTTTTTACTGATCTGCTTTATGCCTTTGCCCCACCAGGTCAGTAAAGCATGGATACGTTACCTTTCTTGGCCTCTGGAGGATGAAATTCTGGGAAGCACTTGTGGGTACCCGGTACATTTGTATCATCTCATCCATTTATTTTAAGGTGGCCTGCTGTAGAAGAGAAATGCTCGATACATGCTTTGTAGTAGTCATAAGGAGATGTGCAACCTTATCCTCCTGTCTTTTAAGTCTGTTCTAACAAGATAATAGTCACAATGAAAGTAGTAAACACGAACATTTCATTTCTCGCTAATGAAGTAGATTTTGCCTTTTTAAGTCTGTTTCTTTTCCCCCCATGTACATTTCAGCCAGACTCATTCCAATATAAGCACAGAGGGAACAATCCGTAAATAGTAGTTTAATGACTACATTGCATGATAATCTATTGACAAATGACAGTATTAGATTGGTTAGAGGAGAAAAATATGATAAAGGGATTCTATACCATGGCTATTTGCATGATAGTTTTAGAACTATAGAAAAAAAAAAAAAAAAAGAAAAAAAGTCGGGGGTAGTTTTATCGGTTTTACAAACTATGCATTTAACATTTCAATTAAACAGGGCAGGGAAG
Organism: Knoxia roxburghii; assembly: GCA_030378225.1. Taxonomy (NCBI): domain Eukaryota; kingdom Viridiplantae; phylum Streptophyta; class Magnoliopsida; order Gentianales; family Rubiaceae; genus Knoxia; species Knoxia roxburghii. The sequence goes on along the minus strand of CM059422.1, from coordinate 39,308,936 downwards.
AGCATCAAGAAATGATGTTATGATTTGCTAGTTCATCAAGGAATTAGGTCATGCCAACACCTTACAGATCAACTTGACTCTGAAGAAGGTACTGTGTGAATGACCAATTCAGTGATTATCCATCATTGAAGGAAATAGCCAGACAAGAAAAAGAGAAAGCCCAGTGCTAATCCACCATATATAAGCACAGCCTTTTGGGCAGAGGTAAGTGTATTACCACCAAGTCCAAACTGCTGATTCTGTGCAAAACCAGCAATTTCCACTCTTTTACTCTCAAAAAAATTCTGTGAAGCTCCACAAGTTGGGCACCTCCAATCATCAGGCAGCCTATCAAAAGGCAACCCAGGTGGAATTGGATATGAAGAATCCCCAATTGCTTCATCATATTTGTATCCACAAGACCTACATTCATAGACTCCAGTGTTCAAAACCGCAAATTTCTCCTCCAGCCTTCTCTTGTCAAAATCGGGACCCTTTTCTTCTTCAGGCTGCTGCTCATCCTCCACTGTTTCACCAGAACCATTACTGGGCAACTCTAACTCTTCTTGCGGGCTGCTTGCGGGTTTATCCTCTTTGGAAACGTCAATGGACTTGGCAGGGGTGAGGTGAAGTTTTCGAGCGGTGGTGGGAACGGTTGAAATGGAATGATATTTGGAGATTAAAACTGGGATTTTGATTATTCTTGGAAGGGATGGTTGTTGAGTTGTTAGGGGGGCTGTTGAAAGGTTAAATGTGAAGGAAGATCTTGCTGTTGCTGCCATCCGACCTAGGAAGAAAATGAAGATTGCTGGTTTTCAGTTGGATTTTCCTTCTCCCTCCCTGGGTGGGTGCTGTAAATACCAGAAAATTTTGTTGCCTGGGTGTGTGGAGGAGGAATCAAAGGGATCCATCCATGTAATCAAGGAGTATATGCTTCTTTTTATATATGGGGGTTTAGATAAGGTATAAAAATTATCAAGATTTTGATTTTCTTTTTCTAGATTTGAAGAACTGCCTAGCTGGCACCATAACTTTTGGCCCCAGCTTCTTGAAATTACTAGATGCCCCCCAAGGTCTTTCCTCTGTCTTTGTGTATATGAATTTAATGGTGGTTTCTCTTAATGGTTTTACCAATTTCCATATTGGGTTAGTTTTTCATTTTGACTTATCCTTTACTGTGTTTTTCTTATTGTTTAAATGTGTTTGTTCAAGTGCTCTTTTGCAATATGTAGGAGACATTTAAGTTATAAACTATAGAAGTTACATTCTATGAATCGACTAGGCGAATTCTTACCTATTAACATTAATTTGACCGGATTAAAAATATGCAGGCAGATTAGATGGACACTTTCACCTGAAAACTTGATCAAACTCAATGTAAATGGAACCTCAAGCATCCCACCGCAACGACAACTACTGCTGCAGGGCTTGCAAGGAATCAACATGACAGATGGCTTGAGCGATTTCTAGCCAACTTGAGAGATTGCCTCCGATTCCTACTGAATTATGGGGCGTCTACAATGAGTTGATATTCGCATGGGATCAGAGTTTCAGGAAAATCTTTTTGGAATTGGACAGTACCACTATAGTCAAAGTAATAAAAATAGAACATTTGCCATATGATCGCACCATCATATTTTGTAGCACATAAGAAACTATATGTCCAAAGATTAAGAAGTTTTAGTTGCTAACACATATAGGAATGAGAATTCTTTATGCAAATACATTAACAAATTTAACTTTCAAGTTTCCTGTATGATTCTATTTTTTGAAAGAGCCAACACTGTGTATATTACCCAACTTGTTAGCATATTCAGTTAGAAATTCATTTCTAATTAGTTCAACCTATTCCTTATGATATATATTTAAAAAAAAAAACAAAAAAGTTACATTCTTTGTACTGAAGAATAGTTAGACGTTCTAGATGAAGGAGTAATATTTCATTATTTGAACAGATAAATTTTTTAAAAAAATCTAGTCCGATTTTTTTCTCTTATCCTTTTTAGGATGATAATTTAGGTATTTTAAATAAATTTTTTATGAGTTAAATGTTACTAATTTTTTATGAGTTAAATGTTACTAATTTTTTCTCAATTTTTTTTTTTTCATTTTTCCAAATACAAACCGGGTTTACCTTCTTATTTTTTTTTTTGAGAAATTACCTTCTTATTTATTACAAAAAGGTTTAAAATTTCATCTAATAAAAAAATTTTAAAAATTATTTATGTATGAGAAGGAGAGATGAGGATTATACTATTAAGGCGAGTCAGAAGGTGAAGATTTTTCCCCTAACGGCGACTGCATTCCGTCCTCTATGCTCATGCCCTCTGTAAAAGAAGGTACTTTTATTTTTTGAAATGCTACGTTTTTTTTTTCAATTATTATTTTCGGAATATGTTCATCTGCTTTCAATCTTTTGCTCCAATTTATCACCAAGTTTTTGTCTTTCGTTCGTTTCTATCATTTTTTTAAGCATAATTGTTAGCTCACATTCAACTGAAATGGCTAGGCAATTAGCGGATGCTTTGATTTTCACATTGTGTTTTACCAATACAACTCTGAATTTAGTGAATTTTTGAAATTTGATTCAAGTTTTAGGGAAGAGTTCCTTTTAATTATGCACAGGAATGCCTGCTGGTGGTTGCCTAGTTTTAGAAGTTGGGCAGAGACTATATTGTCCTAGGAACAGCTAAGCGGTCATCTGTTTGTTGGGACTTCCGTTTTTGTGTTTACAATGATAAATAGAAGAGCCTTTGGTTATGGTGTTGCTTCCACTGCTATTCCTCACATTTTGAAATCATTATCATCTCCCGTAAGTGCAATAACTACTGCTTCTACACATCATTCTCATCACCCATTTGGCCTTCATTCTTCTGCCTTAAGTGATAGAGGTCAGAGCTCTAACTTGAAACCTAATGTTTTATCCGGGTTTGTGTGGTTGAAAGATGATATAAGTAAAATCGACAACCTTAATGATGCACTGGATTTGTACAATCAGATGGTTCGAATGAGGCCTCTCCCTAACAACTGCTTGGGCAGATGGTTAAAATGAAGCATTACTCAACTGCCATTTTCCTTTATAAAAATATGTGCACCAAGGGAAGTCCAGTTAATGACTACACCATGAATGTGGTCATTAATTGTTACTGCTGGGAGATTGAGTAGAATTGGGGTTTTCGCTGTTGGGAACCTTCTTCAAGCGTGGGCTTGTGCCTGATGTCACCACCTATAGCAGCTTACTCAAGGGACTCTTTCAACAACATAATGTTACCGAGGCCCAAGAATTGTTCAAGCAAATAATATATAGAAAGCTGTGTCAACCTGATGTGGTTATGAATGGAACTGTGATAGACGGGCTGTGTAAGGCTGGTGATAAAGCAAAGGCCATTGATGTCCTTAGAGTCATGAAGAATGGAGATATTAAACCCCACATCATATGCTATAATGCCATTATTGATGCCCTTTGCAAGGATAATATGATGGATAAAGCTCTTTGCCTTTTCCATGAGATGGTTGAAGAAAAGGGCATTGCCCCGGATGTTGTCACTTACAACTGCTTGATTCGTGGTTTTTGTAACTTAAGGAAATGGAATGAGGCCACAAAATTGTGGACTAAAATGATTAGTTTTGGTATTGCTCCCAATGTTGTCACTTATAGTACTTTGATAGATTCACTTTCCAAAGAAGGATTGATGAAGGAAGCAAATGATGTATTTCAGACCATGCTTGGGAAGGGTGAGACTCCTGACATAATCACGTATAATACATTGATGGATGGATACTGTTTGCAGGGTCAAATAGATGAAGCCCAAAGAGTTTTTAATGCCATGGTCGTTGATGGGCTCGTTCCTGACATTATCTCCTACGGCATTTTGATCCATGGGTACTTTAAGAAAATGAAATTTCAGGAGGCCATGCATATGTTCCAAGAGATTCCATGTAAAGGGTTGACTCCAACAATTTTTACTTACAACATCCTCTTGAAGGGATTGTTTCAATTTGGGATGTTTGAAATTGCGAAAGAAATTTTTAGACAGATGCAAGCTAGTGGCATGAATATTAATTTTCACTCTTATTGTGTAATGCTTGATGGGTTATGCAAGAATGGGCACGTCGATGAAGCATTGCTGTTGTTGAAGAAGATGGAAGGGGATGAAGTAGAGTTACATATATAAATGTGCAATATCATCCTTGATGGTTTATGCAAACACGGAAGACTTGATAAAGCACGTCATATCTTTAACAGTTTATCTCTTAAAGGATTGCACACTAATGTTATAACTTACAACATCATGATGAATGGGTTTTGCAGGCAAGGTCTGTTACAGGAAGCTAAAGAGCTTTTTGTACGAATGAATGGAAGCAAGTGGTTGCTTCCCAGATGAGATCACCTACAATGTGACTGTCGGTGGACTTTTTAAAGGAGGTATGCAACAGTTTATCTTGAAGAAATGGATAGGAAAAGATTTGCTCTTGATTCCTCTAACGCATCGACTCTACAAGATTTGATGGTTTCCAGTAAACAAAATGTTGCGTTTCGTAATGTACATAAGAAATTTGTAGAAGTAATGGATAATTAATTTGCTGTTGATATTTGGCAGGATGATTGGAGGGTGAAAGGGTTGGTGTTGTTTGTTTATGTGTAGAAATGGTTGATTATTTAGTGTGCATATATATGATTCACAGAGTCCTTTTGGTTGCAGATGGAAAGTTACCATCAGAAGTGGGAAGTGAATGTCATATCTAAATTCCAGAAGAGTGAGATTGCAACTTTGGAGAGTAAAAAACTGGAGAATTGTTGGGAGAAAACATATATATAATTAGAAATGAATTTGTTTATTCTGATATTGATTGGGTGATGCTGTTGGGAGGCTGATAAATGAATCGAGGGGTGCAGAAATGGTATGGTTTTTGAAATGAAAATTGTTATATGTGAAAAGGAAAATATTATTGTATGAAGGCTTGGGAAGCAGTAATTGTGTTGCCACCCAATTTTGGAGTTGGAAGCTTCTTTATTGCACCAAAACCCTTTGAAATTGGATTATTATTTTAAATGAGAACTTGACCAAGTGAAAGACGTTTCTTCATCTTCTTGAGTTTAAATGTAGTGATGGGAGTTTTGATAGGTTCCATACAAGTTTAAATCAATTGTATGTCCCTTCTAGAATTATACATGTATCTACTACTATATTTACTAATTTTTACTAAATATAGTAGTACCCCCATGTTACTAGTTTACTGAATTCTGAATTGAGTAAGTTTCTCTTCATTTCAATATATAAGTCGTTTTGACTAAAATACAAATATTAACGCTGTAATTAATTTTTGAAAAATTCTATAACTTTTAATGGTTAAATTTGTTATACCCCTATTTAATGCATTTTTGATATTAGTGCTTTAACTTGAAATAGTCATGACAAAAACAAATCCCAATGAAATTGTAAATTAAATAAGGGTAATAGAGTGAAAACAATAGATTGTTTCCTAGAAGTAAATAAGTGACTTATATTTTGACCCGTTTTCTAATGTGTGAAAATGATTTATATTTTGAAATGGAGGGAGTAGGGGAATCACTTAATTAAAAGTAATAAATTTAAACTAATTCATTCAAATGATTTATTTAATTTAGACATAGCAATATGAGTTATTAAACACGCGTATTTAGATAAGTACTAAATTTATTTAGATTAAATACTGAATTTTTTTTATCAAACAGACCCTTACTAAATATATTTACTATCATGTACTAGATATAATTTTGACTAAATATAGTAGTACCCACATGCTACTAGAAAGTTACTAAATATATTACTAGAAAGTTACTAAATATATTTACTACCATGTACTTGATACATGTATGTAGTACCCACATGCTATTAGAAATTTACTAAATATATTTACTATCATATACTTGATACATGTATCTATATTTACTAATTTTTACTAAATATAGTAGTACTCACATGCTACTAGAAAGTTTCTAAATATAGTAATAGATGGTACATGATATAATTTGCGTCCCTTTCCGTTGTGGTTTTACTTTTATTTTTTTGTTTTATTCAATTTTTAATAACAGCATCACCATAGTTATAGAGCTTAACTCAACATCAGGCATATCATTGTGCGTTCCAGGCAAAACAAAGCTATAATTTTACAAATGACTAAAAATATATGTTCAGCAGTTGGGAACTGTTCTTCTAATGGTTATGTTCCAATAGAGAAACAAGTAATGAAACGTAAAATTAAAGCACATACATACACAGCAAACTGGAATTCTGCAAGGTTCTGAAGTATTTCTATTCAAAGTTTTTTTTTTTTTAGCACTCCTATTCAAATTTCAATAACCTTAAGTCAAGGAAAATGCACTCCCATTCACCAATATGATTTAACTAATAAGTAACATAGAATTTTCTTGTTATTAAGTTAACTATTAACCTAGCTTCTCATCAGTGGCGTAGCCTGGATTTCGTGACTATATGAGCGAGAATTTTTTTTTTGTACCAATATATATATATATATATTATATTTTTTAATATTAAAAGAAAAATATATTAATTTAGTAATATTACTAAACGTTCTAAAAAGATTTATACAATACATGAATATGAAGTATCTTATTAACGGTATCGTATTGTATTATCTAAAAAAATTACAAGAAAAAAATAATATTAAATCCATTATTAACCAACTAAAATCATAAGAAGTCATGATATTATATATTTAAAATACAAAATATAATACATTAATCACAAAAATACTAAAATTAAGGAAATGAGGATAAAACTTACTTCAAAATTGAAATTAGAACTCAAATATCTTGATTTAGGAATTAATTATTGAGGGTTTTGAAGCATAAAGATGACTTTTGATTTTAAAAGAAAGAGTTTGATAATTGGGGGGTTCTTGAAATTGAAATTCACTCATCCCTGGCCAAGATTTTTTTTTTTTTACCCCCAAAATGGCTTATATATGTAGAGCCGCCAACTTTTTTACTACTCACCATTTTTTTTCATTTTTTTTTAAATTCTGCCAAGTCCAAAATGACGTTGTCCTATTTAATTCATATCGGAAAAAAAAAAAAAAAAGAAAAGTTCATCTTCTTCAGGAAGCCTTCTCCTATCAACCTGGGCGGCACTGCAAAACTTCATGGGCGGAGTTACAAAATCCTAAAAAATTTTCATACTCGGGTAAAATTCTGAGTTCTACTTGGCGCATGTCTTACTTGGGCTATTTGTAGTTTCACCCCTGCTTCAGTTTCACCCTGCTTCTCATGCAACACAAGCATATGCATATGCATTAAAATGTGGGATAACCAACAATATTTACATTCCAAATAGCAATTTTCATAATATTTCATAATACTAAGCATTTACAATGATTATCTCAAATCCCTAATAACTTCCCAAAATCAAACAACACGCAAGAGTTCCACTTCATAAGTATTCTCTTATGCACTCAAAGTGCATATGAGACATGTAATCGCTTAAATTCAACACATACTTGTTCTAGTCATAAGCTTGCAAATATATCATATCATTATCAGTCAATACACAAATCAAAATATCGTTGTTATAGGTTAAAATGGGGCTAGGATAAACAAAGATAAACAATTAGGCTCAATTATGAAGGAAAGCAAATACTTACCTTTCAACCTTCCATCATCTTACCAAGGATGATCCATGCAAAACAACACTAACCCGTAAAGAACCAAACTTATACTCTACCTTTTTTTTTTTCCGGAATGAAATTTGTCCTCTCTTGTTTTTTGTTTTCTTTTTATTTTCTCTCTTTTTTCTCTTTTTTCCATAACACTTGCACATTATTACTTTTCATAGGCGACTAAACTTCTCTTTTTTTTTTTTTTTTCCTTTTTTTAGAGCATACTTACAACTTTTTGAGCTAGCATTGCCGTACAATGTCCATCTTCATACCACAAACCAAGGTTAACAATCAAGTAAACACTTTTCCTCATAACAAGGTAGAAATACTCAAGCTAGACAAAGGCTTTGGTTTAATTTTAGCGGCTTATTAGTCAAAGAAGATGCACGCCTCTAGACGGTGGCACAATCAAGAAATTGACTGATGTGAGATTTGTGTATACATGTAGTGATAATATAATTTCTTTGGGAGAATTGCGTTTTCGTGGATAAAAATTTACTCGTGAAGACAATCTTTGCAAAAAAATTTAAGGGAGATGAGTTGGTGTCGTAAGGTGTGAGGAGTCATCATCACATCTTTTATATTAGTGATTCAAAAAATGAGTTTTGTTGGTCGTTTGACATTCACATATAGAATTTCAAGTTAAACAAGTCTGTTTTTCGATCAAGTCTGAAATACTTGGGACTTCGAATCGATGGTAGGTGTGTTGGTTAACTTTCAAAACCCAAATCTATTTTAAAGTGGGTTATAGTTTGATCCAATAAAACTTGTAGCATTTAGAATAAATATATACTTTTATGCTGAAGAGGAAAGCAGAAGACATTGGAGGAAATGGAGTAGGATCACTTACCCAGTGGCTGAGAACGGCTTGGGTATTCGTCAGCTCGATACAACCATTGAAGCTTACTCCATTAAGCTTTGGTGGAAATGGAGAAATGGAGAGGGACTTTGGTCTAAATTCATCAATTCGTTCTCTGAATCCGCCAGAAGGAAAACTTCATGGAGGAGAATTGCCAACATTGCAACCTTAGCAGCAAACAAAACCAAGAGTTTGATTTTCAAAGGGAACTCATATTTCTGGAGAGATAATTGGTCCCAACTTGGAGTACTATGGCCATCATCATCAAGACCTCCGTATCCTGATATCTCTGTCTGGAATTTTTTTAATGACAAAGCAAACCTCCTAGAACTTTTCAAGGACCACCTGAGCCCCCAAGCTTCTCAAGACTTGATGGAAATGGAACTCACCTTCTCAGAAGATCCGGACAAATTGGTACGGTAGTCCTCTGCATCAGGTCGTTTCTCCCTTGCAACTGCCTATGAATCCATCAGAAAGACACAGAACTCCTCCCCCTATGCGGAACACATTTGGCATAAAAAGCAACAACCCAAAGTCTCATTCCTCTTATGGAAATTGTTCAACAGAATCCTACCTTTTCCTGAGAAACTGATTACTATCGGAATTGTCTCTAATCCATCCAGGTGCCCACTTTGTAAGACTAATTCTGTCATCAAGATTAATTCTGAATCTCTAGTGCATATCTTTTTTGAGTGCCCTTTGAGCAGGGGAATCTGGAGTTACTGGCAGAATCTGTTTGGTCTTAACCTCAACTGGCCCTACGGCTTCCATTCACTCATTTGTTGGTGGAGGAAATCAAAAGGAACATCGGCTCTTTCTATCATCCAAGCTCTGCTCCCAGGATTGATTATATGGGAAATTTGGAAAACTCAGAACAGCCAAATTTACGATGGAATCAACCCAAGCGCGAGTTTAATACATTCAGCCGTAAAGAGAGGTGTTGCTGACCACTTGAGAACCATAAAGCCCTCGGTCAAAAGTAAGAAGGAAAATTAGGATGGTTTTCTGGCGCAATCAAGCCACAAGGAACTGGATACTTAATACAGATGGAGCTCTTCATAAAAACAAAATGGCAGGGTGGGGATACATCCTGCGAATTGGAGAAGGCAATTTTGTTCATGCGGCAACGGGAAGTCTTTCAAACGGCTCAGTTCTTCAGGCAGAAATTGAAGCGGTTCTTCAAGGCATAAGATTTTGTATAAACTTCAGAACAGTGGGGGTGCAAGTAGTGACGGACAATCTCATGGTATCAGAAATGATTAAGGGAAACATGGATCTAGTGTGGCGTCACTTTACTCAACTCAAGGAAATCCAAGTTTCTCTCTCAGAATTACAGGGATCAATAGAGCACATACACAGAGAAGGAAATGCTCCCATTGATTTCCTAGCAAGGATTGGACTTAAAGGGAACAGAAATTTCGAAGCTTTTGAAGACCTTCCAAAGAGACTAAAGGGGCTAATTTCGTTGGACGCGCAAGGTACACCAGGTCTTAGAATCATTATTAGCTAGAAGTTGTAAATAGATCATTCTCTTTAGGAATTTTTTGCTAGTTTGTATAGCCCAGGCCGGAAGGGCCTCTTTTTGCAAAGACACAAGCTCCTCTTTTGTTTGTAATGCATCACCGCTTATCAATTCCAGGTAACCACTCCGCTTATCCTCAAGTCGATTACTTAAAGTACTGTTCATAAAAAAATAAATTTTTATACAAGATAATTCAAACTTAAAATCTATTATTTTGAGTTGGAAGTACCTACTGGCTACATCCTCTTGTCTGTTTTGCTTTCATATTTGTTGGATTTTGTGGTTATATGGGCTGATCCTTGGTTTTTTTTATTAAATACTTGAGGAAAATAATGTGATTTTACTTAAATATTTTTATATTTTTTTAAATGATTTAACTAAAACAACGTGGTTTTATTTCAACCATGTAAAACTAAAAATAAAAACACGAGTTTTAAAAGGGTTGCAGTCTTCCTCTTCCTTTAGCAGCCTGCCAAGGGGTACTGCTAGGAGCGACAATTTACGGCAAAGAATACCCCTCCGGCTGGGGGTCGATTGACCCCTTCACCAGGTTTGTCCCTGGTGTGTTGAAAGAAAGAATGTATTTTATAATTTCTTTTATTTGTATACGGATGAAGTTTTGTATTGGTATCCTTGAATAGATATGTTGAATATCGAATCACGTAAATATGCGATTTTTATTTAATTATTAATTATGTTGAATATAAACAATTTGCCCTTAAAAGTGCGGTACCCAACAACAATAACTAGCGAACCATTTACTTTTAACCCAAAACGTGACCAGAGAAGGCATCCTAAATAACAATGATCAGTACAGAATCACTTTCTTTACTAATCATCCTGATTATTGTTGGAAGAAATTATAGGAGATGAAAGAGAGGTTTGAATGAGAAATGGGAAATAAAGATAACCAAGTTATGAGTGGGAATTGTTGTTCGACATTAAAAAATGAAGGGGAGTAAGACCACTTTATATGTAATTACACTGTAAGTGAGATTTGAAATTTCTATACTTAATTTCCAGTTCTCTCTATTTATACCCGCCTTAATTTTTTTACAATTATTACTTTGTTGAAGCTTAACTACTACTCATGCAGCGAGAACAACTGCAGAAAGACCATGCAACAACCGACTGGACTGTTTCCGTCGCGGTCTAGAGATTTTCGTTGTAGTTCTTTCATTTCGTAGTTTTAACAAAAAGATTGTATCATCTTCAACAGTGGTGAAATCAAAATTTGAAAGAAAGGAGAAAGAGGCAGGGGGCGGCACTGCAGGTGGTGAAAGAGGGCCCCCGTCCCACGAAATGGGCCAAATTTTTCTTAATAGAGTTATTCCAGCCGATGTCTGTCCCCCGTACCGCTGCAATTCCACCTCAGAAAATTTAAAATGGGAAAAGGGTAATCACTAGGGCAGTTTTTTTTTACCTTTGCACCCTTTTAAATTTAAGGACATTCCTTTTGTGTGTAAAATGACAAAAGTAAGTCGTCGAGGGTAGGCTTTGTTCTGAATATTCTAACGTCAATTTAAAAGGAAATTCTCTAAGATTGCAATATGGAGGAGGAGAAAGAAGGACAAGAACAAGTTTGAAACTGTTGCTTACACACTCAATTTGACCAAACTGATGATAGTCAAACATATGATGATGATCATCATCATCGTCTAGCTATCTCTGGGAGGCCAAGAAGCTAATGAGCTCTTGGAAGTAAGATTCTTCACAAGGAAGTACAATTTTACTTCTGCCGTCATAACCAAATTCTTCAGCAGCTTTATCAAGCAACTGTTGGAACAATGGCTTCTTCAAGAAAGAAGTTGGAATAACAAACCTACTCATTTGATGATCACTTCCCACGTACACAACAAAATGCCCTTTTGGTGCTGTTTTCCCAGGCTGATGATCATCCCCAACTTTCTTCGCCATTTTTATATACACCTGGGCTCGGCAAGATCAGAAAGATGGCAAATTGAGAAGTGAAGATGGGAAGAGATTAAAGAGGATGGAGAGCATGTTCTCATGAGAAAAGGGAGATGGCATGCCATTCGGTTTATATAGAGTTTGGGAAGTGTGCCCTTGATAAAACTCAAATTTTATGAAGTGTTAAATATATTTTTGGTCCCCTCGTTATTCCTATTTTGGTCTCTTTTTTCATTACCAATATTAGTTACACTTAAATTTTTTTAAAAAAATTATAGTATTTTTTGACAAAAATACTTTTTGACTAATGGTTGATTAACTCTCAAAAATTCTAATTCTTCTTTTTCTTCTCCGTCGCCGCCATCGCAACCACCACCGTACCCACCACCAGAGATGGCATTCCTTCCTTTTTTTGTCGGATTTTTATGGATCTCAACTCCCTATGGCCGATCTAATCTCCTCTCGCCGGGATCTTTTGGTTTCTTTATGTTTTCCGGGGTGGATACGGCAGGGGTGGCGGTGGAGATGGTGGTGACGGAAAAAAAGAAGAATTAAGGTTTTTAATTGTTAGTCAACCGTTAGTCAAATTATATTTTTATAAAAAATTATTATAATTGGAAAAAAAATTTAAGTGAGATTAATATTTGTGACGAAATAAAAAGAGTGATTAAAACAAAAATAACCCTTATTAAGGGGTAAAAAAATAGATTTAAGTCTTTTATGAATTATTGTTCTATCTTACCTCACAAATGAACTGGTCACTTTCCATTTCGAAAAGTTTTAACTTATATGTCAATTTTATTAAATTAATCACTTGGACATTTCTGAACTTTAACTTTTAGTTTGATTTGGTCTCTAAACTTTAAGATATTGTAATTTCGTCCTCAACATTTTAGTTTTAATTAGTTTAATTGATGCAATGTCCACAGAATTATACAAGTTTCTACCTTTATTTCAAACAAATGGAGAAGCCGGCGGTAGGTTCATGATCCGAACAAGAGCCATTCAACATGCATAATTTTTCAAGGTAGAAGCTGCCATTCTTAAAACATTAAGGTACAACATCTCCCAAAATCTTTATGATTGTCTTTTTCTCAAAATTTGCAAATGGGTGATCCAAATACTGGAAACTGGAGACTACTGTTGGCCGTGAATACAATGAGTTATGTGAAATTAAATTGGGGATGGAGCAAAGAAATTTTATCCACCATGTAATCTTTTACTTTAATTAATAGTAAGGGCAATTAGGCCCGTCGGTCTTGAGGACTGTTTCACCAAAAAAAAAACAAAAACAAGAAGTATAATAAAGTTGTCTTTTTCTCTCTGATTGTAAATGGGTGATCCAAATATTGGAAACTGGAGAGTACTCTTGGCGTGAATACAATGAGTTATTTGAAAGGGGTTATTAGTTATGACCTCACTTTTTGAGCAGTAATTGATAGATTTTAATAAAATATTTTTTTTATATAAAAGGAAAAAAAAGAGAGAGTATTATAGAGTGGACATTTTAGTTTAAACTGAGATGGTAAAGAGAAAGTATTGGGATGATAACTAGTAATTCGTTAAATTAAATTGAAAATGGAGCAAAGAAATTTTGTCCAATATGTAATCTTTTGCTTTAAATAATACTAAGGGCAGTTAGACCCGTCGGTCCTTAAGGAATGTCTAGCAAAAAAAAAAAAGAACAAAATGCAAAGAGGAGTATAATGAAATTTCAAACGTTGAAGATGACAAACCGTCATTATAGGAGGCACATTCAATTCGAAAATTTGTATGGTTTTATCTAATTTTATTAATTAAATCAATTAAAATTAAAATTAGAATATTAAAAATAAAAACTTTTAAACTTTAAAAACAAAACCCAAAAATGTTCTGGACTATGGAAATGATTAATTATAACGTTAAAAATGTTCTGGACTATCAATTAGTTAGAATATTTTTTATTTTGTGATCTTATCTTTATCAAAACGTTAAAAACACGTGAAAGGAAAACAAAAATAGAGAAGATCCCACAATAAAAAGTTAGTTATCAAACAAAACAAATATTTAATACTAGTGAACTACAATGAATTATAGTTTACTTGAATTATAATATAAATTGTTATATTATAATGATCATTTTTAACTCTAAATAAATTTTCTTTTGTAGATTTTTAACGCAAAATAATGATCATATTTGTTATATTATTTCAGTTTAATAAATAAAACTATTACCATCATTTATGGTTTCTGGTTCAATGAAGAGACAAAAGACTAGTTTGAAAAGGAAGAAGTATATTTTTCAACAGCGACGAATATAGGTAGTAACACGATGCGAATTATGCATGCAACTGGTCAAATTCCGCAATAGTGGAATTATGTGCATATTTCACCCGTAACGCATTTGTTAGTGATGATACCTTGGTTGATCACAATAATATGGATAGTTACATGCAAGTCTGTTTATTGACTAGAAATTCAGTTTCTCTTAAAAAAAATAAAATAAAATAAAATACTTAACATTAATATAAATAAATTAACACAAGAAAGAGATGATTTATTAGTTCGCACTTCTCAATTAGAATCATGAGAAATTCTGAATTTGAGTCACACCGAGACATTGCTTAGGAGTTTACGGTTTCATATTCACTGATGGGGGTTCTTAGGACCGTGATCTACCGAAGAACAACGCACGGAAGGAGTTCTTGTGAATAATTTCATTTATTGGATAAATAAAAAAACAGGGAGACAAAATAACTTGATTTGATTATATTATTTATAGTATTAAAAATAATAATTGTATCCCTTTTGAACGGCAGGAGTAATTTAGTAAAATAAAGTGGAAGTTGAATAGTCAAGTAACTAAATCGTGGACTCGTGCATCGCACTAAAAACACCCATAATAATGACCAAATTATTTGTAATAGTAATAATAATTTAAATATTATTTTTATTTATTTGAATGTATAATATTCTATATAAATATTAAATAAGTGTAATTATTTTTACAAATGATTTGTATTTAATTTTTTAGTAAATAATTATATTAATAATTTATTTTTCAGTATTATTATTATAGAATTTTTTATATAATGGAGATAATATTAATTATATTTTAATTCAAATTGGTAATATAAAAATTAATTCATAATAATTATTATAAATATTTGTTCAAAATTTTCACTTATTTTATATCATATGTTAATCTTTTATTGGTTGGTGATTAGAGTAAAAGAATTAATTTAAGTAAAAAAATGGGAAGAAAAATAAGTAAGACATAAAGAAAGTAAATAGTGTGAGAAAATTAGCTTTCTCCCTTACAAATTAGCAAGATCAGAAAATAAATACTCAAATAATAATAATGATTAGATAGCTATGTATAAATATTAGAGTAAAAAATTATTATTTTACACCCATATTTTTTTATCAAATAAATATATTTAGTAGTGTATTTGAGAAAATTGTGAAAATATATAATCATCGTAATAACATACATAATGGATCGTAAAATAGTAAAAGAAATAATAGTAGATAAAATATTAGAATAAAAAATTTTAGTAGAAAAATAGTTTGGTAAAAAAATAATAATATTGATGGTGATAATAATATTTGTTATATATGTTAATAGATACATAGATAGATAGATTAATAAATGTGTTTAAAGTTATATTTATCATAAATATTTATTTTTTCTTATTTATCTTTATTTAAATTTTAATCATATTTAATGTAATTTGAATTCGTCTTATCTCTTCGAATCTTATCATCTCATCTCATTATTTAAATGATTTAAAATATTAATTTTAAATTACCATAAACATAATTAGTAGTTAATATTTTAAAATTTTAAACGGGATTGTTGATAATTTTAGTAATTAAAAAGTAAAATTTAAATTATTGATTGATTAAAAGTGTGGTTTTTTATCTTATAGATAAATACATTAAATTATATAATAATTATTATTTTTGTTTAAAATTATAATAAATGTGAAATTTGAATTGAATATATATTATGTTTATTTGTTAACAATGTAAAACACTCTAAATCAAAGTACTGATGCTATGGGATAAGACATTGAATAATAATGATTATTGTTGTTCAATATTATAATAAATGTGACATTTTTAATCGAATATATATTATGCTTATTTGTTAATAATCATAATTATTTAAAATATATTATTGATGTCGTGTCTTCAAGAAATTAATTAATTTTAAATTATTAGTTTCATATTATACAATGTTAAATTTTAAAATTAAATTAAGTTTAAAATATAAAAAAATAACAACATAAGAATGTATTATTAACAGTATAAGATGAAAAAAGGAAACAAATGTGGTCATAATGCGGAATTTAATTAGAATGCATGTGCAAAGTAATACATTAAAAAAAACGTATATGTACAATTAGTTAGAATTTATTATTAGCATAAATAATTCAAAAAATTAAAATTTAATAAAAACTAATATGCGAAAAATAATTGTTACACCGAAATAAAAAAATTGTTATTAAAATTAATAAAAATTTTAAGAGATAATAGAATAAGAGTTTAAGAAATATCAAAATTGAAATTGATGAGAATGAGAGAGATTTACATTATTAAAAATTAATAAAAAATATGCGAAAAATAATTGCTACACAAAAATAAAAAATATTATTATTACAATTAATATAAAATTTAAGAGATAATAGAAAAATAGATGGATAAATATCACAATTGGAATTGATGAGAAGATTTAAGAAGATAAAAAGTGAGATATATTTGTTAATTTCTTGTGTAAGTCACCAAGATATCTGAAAAAAAACAACAAAAAATTATAATTTATATATAATGATGATTGAATAATTGAAGAATATAATGAAGATAATAAAATAATAAAATCAAATAATTAAATAAATAATAATTAAATTATGATAAAAAATAAATTAGTGAAACAATATTGAGCGAATAAAAAATATATAATTATTACAATTAATAAAAATTTTAAGAGATAAATGGAAAAAGAATTGGACAAAGATGACAATTGAAATTTTGTGAGAATATTTAGAAATATGAAGGCACTCAAAACTTCCCTCATATTTTTGTGTATATTGGTATGATAATTCTTCACGATGTATGCTCCTTGATAAAAAATGAAATTTAGCAAGATGAAGGATAAGAGATAGTTCTATATTTCTTGTGGAAGCCATGAAAATTTCCGCAAAAAAAATACAAAAACATATTAATTGTTATTTATCGTGATAATATATAAGCATATATATAATAATGAAATATACAGTAAAAGAATTTAAGAAAATAAATACATATTGAAGATTTGAGATTACCAAATAAATTTTGATATCCTTCAAAGACAAAAAAAAAAAAAACAATTTAAGATTTCAAGAACAATACATATCATATTGAGTGACAATAAACAAAATGCAAATTTATTATTAAAACTATAAGAAATTAATACTACATTTGAGGAATAGTGAGAGAGATGAAGGAAAATCATGGTTATGGAGGCCATGAAAATTTTGGTTGAAGATTTCGTCTCTGTGTGGTGTGGGTGTGAGAATAGATGGTTGATTTTATAATAAGAGTTCAAGAAAATGATAGAATTATATTTTATAATTTGAATTGATAATTGAATAGAGAGAGATTATGGTTTGAATGGATAATTTATGATTTATTAATTAAGTTACTATTAGTAAATGATATGTTAAATTGAGTTGATTGATAGATTGAAGAATGGAAGAATGTCAATCGAAGAATTTTTATTCAATACTTGACACGCCATCAAGGTTAATGAAGTGATGACACGTAATCAGATAGAGGGGCTATTGTTCAAGGAGCTATTTTAGGAGTGAATTTAGGATATTATGTTTTAGTTAATATAATAATAATTATTAATATTAATATTTGAACCTAACTTTTGAAAAGCAAAAGGAGTCTTTCAAGCCAAATTGAAAGAATTTTAATTTAAAAGTCCTTTTACTTATTGTTAGTTTTAAATGACATATTTATTTTATCATAAATTTAAGGTCAAAATGCAATTAACAGACCAAAAGTAGTATTACCCTTATTATAGTATCAAAATTTTCTTTTACGAGGATATACATGTTAGGACAGACATACGATTTCCCAAACCTATGCTTGTAAGTAGGGGTGTAAGTGGTTTGGCTGAAACAGTCTAAATTGGACCACAAATTGGCTTGCTGCTCCCCCATTTAATAAGGGATGAAACCTACTTCTCCTTATGCATTTAATAGCAGCTATTAAATGTAGCTTTCAGAGAAAAGGAGACAATAAGGGGAGTCGACAACATATAATATAGGGTGGGCTAACTCTACAATTCGTTTCTTGCGCACTCCTCGTGAGCGTCACGCTTTATCGAGTTGCCAAAATCCTCAACGCGAGAGGCGGCAACAAATAAAGACAAAGTCGAAGACGTAGTCGAAGAGAGGAACTTGCTTTTATACCACCGGAGCTTCCGCTACATTTCTCACTCCCTCGTTCCGGTATCCTCCAGTACGGGTTTGAGTGATGGTCTCTGGGCGCTAGGGGAGAACACTCAATGTGCAGCCACTTAACAGTGTGCTTTGCCACTTCCTTCCGCCTTCGAATCTCTTCATGTGCTTACAGCCATTCAGGTCCTTTACGGTCGCTCTGATACACTTCTCTTATGTGCTTCACAACCATAAGTCCACCGTCTCAGACTACGGGCTAATTCTGCTTTTCTGCTTAGACAGCATGCAAAGCTTCCAAATCGGTCAAATTTGGCCAGTTTGGCCTATTTTAAATTTTATAAAAATTTTATTAATTTGAAAATTTTCAAACCGAAAGAATTGGTTTGGTCAATGGTTTCAATGGTGAACCCAGCCGGATGTATATTTATTATATATTTTTATATTTTTCATATAATATAATAATATTGTAAATATATATATATATATATTTTATTTTATCTTTCTTTAGCCCTAAATCTACTCTACTCTCTCTTTTCTCTTCCATTGTCGTAAATTTTCTTTCTTTCTTTATAAATGTAGCTCATTTTCCTCATTCATCCACCTCTATTGTTTCCCACCTAGGGGTCGAACGAGGGGTCAAACGCGGTCAACAATAAAAATTTTAATTTTTAAATTTGAGTGATCATTGAAAATACATATTTATATGTATGATTATGATTTGAATATGGTTGTGAAGTTATAGAATGAGAAATTGGTAAATAATTTATGTTGTGAATTTGTTATTATTTATGAAAATATAAAATGGCTATAAACGGGTCAAACCAAACCGCTTAAATATGGTTTGACCAATTTGGTTTAACATATTTATTTGGCCGACTTGGTTTGAAAATCGTAGTTATTGGTTTGGATTATACTTTTACCTTGAAATCGGGCAAATCGGCCGACTTACATCCCTACCTATAAGTATGCCTCTATATTCTGAAATTAGTACAAGTCACTATAAGAATTTATTGTTATTAGTTAAAAACAAATATATATTTTTTTTGGTGAATTACATTTACTTATCCTGAGATTTGGACAAACTAACAATGACCTTCTGAGATTTATGACAATTATGTTAACCCTTACACCACCTAAACTATTAACAAATACCATCTTCTTTGTATCAAAAAAAAAAAAAAAAAAAAATCTAGATTTCTCTTTGATTTTTACATTCCTAATATAGTAAGTAGATGTATCACTAGTGATCGAACTGATGGCCATCATGTCCTTCGCATCCTAATAGATCTATTGTTTTATTAAATTTTTTTACTCTTACCATTTGTATTTTATTTAAAATTTTATCTCAACGTTTAAATAATTTTTTTACTCTTACCATTTGGGTCACTAGTCATACATCTATTTACTATTAGGAATGTAAAAATCAAAGAGAAATCTAGAAAGTTTTTTTTTTTTTTTTTTGGTAGTACAAAAGAGGGGTCACGCTTAAGGTCACCTTATTACATTACGTATATAGGACATGCCTATGATACCATGCTCTAGTCACTTACGGACCTCCCCTCGGAGTTTTAATATCTCATAACAGCCTGTGGCTGTAGTGATGCCAATAACGCTAAACAATCGGTCGTACAATTGTCTTCACGATGAATATGGTATATTCACACTCTCTAGTCCCGTTTCAATAGCTCCCTACTGTCACAAACCAGACCTCTATGGTTGTCCACACATCCATCATCCTCCTGAATCATTGTCACCTCACTCTGATTATCTGCATCCGTCATAATCCTACGGTCACCCAAATACCAATCTATTTGTTGCCTTTTAAAGAGAACCCATAATTCTGCTTTCATTGTACTGCATCTTCCAATATTAATCATAAAACCTACCTTTCACCTTCCATAAGAGTGACGAATCAACCCTCCGTATGTGGCCTTCCCTGTTAAAGGGTTATGTGAGCCATCCAAATTCACCTTTACCCACTCCGCACTGGGGATACCACCTAATCCAATGTTGTACTCTTCCTACGCCTTCAGCCCTTATCCTTCTTGTCGAGACCATAGATGCTCACAACTATAGCTAAAATTTCACTCCTGACCTGATTGGCTGGCCTGGAGATTCCCTTGGATATTCGTGAAATCTATGACAAAATTCAGAGACAAATATTTTTTGGAAAAAATTGTGTGTGCCTTTCTCTAGGCCACATTGTCTATTTATAATAATTTTACAAAACCCATTACGATCAGGAAATCCAATTGGGTAACTACTACAATTACAAACTATATATAATTAAGCAATAATTCTGGTTTCATAATCTCAACACCACCCCTCAAGTTGGAGTAGACAGATTTGAATGCCTAAATTGGATACAAACGACTCAAACTGTTGCTTCCCTAAGGCCTTGGTCAAGATATCTGTTAACTGGGCCTTAGAAGTAACATGGAACATGAACACAAGTCTCTAAAGCACAACATCACACACAAAATAACAATCAATCTCAATATGCTTAATGCGTTCATGAAACACAGGATTTGCTGCTATATGCAAAGCAAATTGGCTATCACAATACAACTTAACCGATTGCTTGTGAGAAATACCAAGACTCAAAAGCAATGCCTTCAACCACTTTACTTAGCACACGGTAGATGCCATAGCCCGGTACTCAGCCTCTGTAGAAGAACGTGCCACTGTATGTTGCTTTGTTGGTGCGCCAAGATACCAGGGAAGAACCAATCTAAACACACCAGTCTGTAAAAGACCGACGTGTGCTAGGACATGTAGCCGAATCGAAATCACACCACGCATACAACTGTAAATCACAATCTGAATAGAGCAAAATCCCTTGTCCTTGATTGCCCTTCAGATATCGCACAACCCGGAGTTGCTGCATAAACAGTGCTAAAACATGAATATAATAAGATAACTAAGGGCGTGTGGCAGCCAAGTAGATGACGCATCTAACCAAACATCTATAACTCGCAGGGTCATCAAGCAAATCACCCTCAGTTGTAGACAAATGATGATTCTGCTCTAGAGGAAACGCAGTCAATTTACTTCCTAATAAACCAACCTCAGCTACAATGTCCAAGGCATGCTTTCGCTGACACAAAAAAAGCTCGGTGCCATTCCGTGCCACCTCTATACCCAAGAAATACTTCAAAACACCTAGATCCTTCATCTGAAAACACTTGCTCAAGTATTGCTTAAACTGAGCAATCGCGTGACCATCATTCCCAGTAATAACCAAATCATCCACATATATCAACACATGCAAACGCACGGAACCACGATGAAAAGTGAACAAAGAATAATCAGCATATGATTGTACAAAATCATACCTCTTTAATGCACCTGCAAGATTGGCAAACCAGCACCTAGGAGCCTGTTTCAAACCATAAAGAGAGCGACACAAGCGACAAGCCTGTCCCTTTGCCCGCGCACCACCAAAATCGGGAGGTAAACTTATATAAACTTCTTCCTCAAGATCACCATGCAGGAAAGCATTGTGAACATCCATCTGATGCAGCTCCCAAGTCTGTGACACAGAAACTGCCAAGAACAAACGAACAGAGACCATCTTGGCTACCTGGGCAAACGTTTTCTTGATAATCAATGCCCTCCTCCTGACGATTTCCAAGTACCACAAGTTGAGCTTTAAAGCGCTCAACAGAACCATCAGAATGATACTTGATCTTGTACACCCAGCGACATCCTATAGCTCGTTTTCCAGGGGGAAGAGACACAACGTCCCAAGTATGATTATTATCCAAAGCTTGGATCTCTTCTTTCATTGCAAAACACCAACTAGGATTGGCGGCGGCCTCGGTAAAAGAACAAGGCTCTACCTGAGAAGCTACAGTTGTCAGAAAAATCCGATGTACAGAAGAAAAAGAGTTACAAGAAACATAATTTGCTATAGGATATGGTGTACCTGAGGAAAATGACGGAGTTGGGGAGTCAGATGGGGGGAGCGATGGACAAACCGTATGAGAAACAAAATCACGCTGATGTGTGGAGGGAATCTTAACCCGATGACCACGACCAAAAACTTTCATATATGGAGAATGAGCAACAACGGAGGACTCCACATGTACCGTCGGGGAGCGGCCAACGCCGTCAGCTATCGGACTGGGAACAACCGAAGAGATCAGCGCGGCACCGCTGGCGGGTGGTTGTGGCGCCGATGGTGCTACTGCCACCGCGCTGTCTGTGTCTAGCTCTTCGGAATCTTCAACTGGCCAAGAATCAATCTGAACCGATAAAGATGGTACAGAAGATGCCGTAGATTCTGCAAAAGAACACTCTGACTCACAAAACTTCACATCACGAGAAACCAGAAAACTTTTCTTCTCAAGATCATTCATACGCCATCCTTTCTTGCCAGGTGGATACCCAACAAACATACACATGCGACTATGACTACGACTAGCAAATTTATCACCTGCCCGATCAAGATTATAAACATAACAAAGACACTCAAAATCTCGTAGATGTGTGAGGGGTGGCAATCTTCAATATAACAACTTAAAAGGCGACTTATTCCCTAACATTAGAGTAGGAGTACGATTAATCAAGTACCCTGCAGTAAGAACACTATATCCCCAAAATTCAATAGGTAAATTCGCCTGGAACATCAGTGAACGTGCAATATTGAGGATGTGCTGATGCTTGCGTTCCAC
This sequence comes from Knoxia roxburghii, assembly GCA_030378225.1. Taxonomy (NCBI): domain Eukaryota; kingdom Viridiplantae; phylum Streptophyta; class Magnoliopsida; order Gentianales; family Rubiaceae; genus Knoxia; species Knoxia roxburghii. Next base: position 39,285,899 of record CM059422.1, on the reverse strand, counting down.
TCTTCCATTCTGTTGGGGTGTGTGCACACAAAAAGTTTCATGCACAATCCCTGTTTGACGAAAATAATTGTTCATACACATGAATTATGTCCCATTATCAGTACGAACTATCTTAACAGATTTGTCAAACTGTCGTTTCACAATAGCAAAGAAGTCACATAAAGTAAATAAGACTTCAGTCTTATCTCGCAGCAAATAAATCCACAAAGCTCGAGAATAGTCATCAACAATTGTCAAAAATTATCTTGCACCAATAAGATCCAGAACCCTATAAGGACCTCACACATCACTATGAATGAACTGAAAATTAGCATCACTCCTATTACCACTCAACGGAAAACTATCACGAGTCTGTTTGGCTCAGAAACACACATCACAAGCCTTATTGGACAAATCAGAAACAAAACCAATACTATCAACACAAAATTTCTCCAAAACTCTAGAAGAAGGATGACCCAACCTTTGATGCCAGATATCTGCAGAAACCGAAGACACTGTAGAGGTTGTTGTCCCCCGAAGGAAATAGAGCCCCCAAACTGTTCACCTACTCCAATCACCTTCTTCGAATTGCAGTCCTGAATTACACAAGAATAATTAGTAAATTGTGTTGTACATCCCAATTGAGACAACAACTGATACAAGGAAATCAAATTACACTACAATTGAGGAACAAACAAAACATTAAACAACGTAATTGTGGGACTCAAATGCACAGTCCCAGCCTTACATGCATTAGTAGTCATTCCATTGGGAAAAGTCACAAGACGAGCAGGGATGTCAACAAGGTCATAAAAGTTCTCCAATCTGCCTAACATATGATGTGTAGCACTACATTCATATATCCAGATGGCAGTAATATGCTTACTAGAGGATTGCGAAGATGGTTTGTAGGAGTTAAGAAAATTCACCAAAGATTCCCATTGTGAGCTACTCAGTCCAGCCAATGTTGCAGAGGCTGTGCTGACAGCTCCTGTCACTGTTGTGTTGGCACCTGCTCCACGACCACATCCACGTTTCTGTGGATAACCAACAAGATCATAACAAGTGGCCTGCATGTGACCAGGTTACCACAATGAAAACAAAGAAGACGTGTCTGCGCCATCACAAACAATCACCAATTACCAAAGAAACCAAAATCTGCCGTCGACGAAATAGTAGAATTTCGCCGCCGTACAAAAAATTACACCTAACAAAAAAAAAATCTTGAGAAAACTTGACGCAAGAAAAGAAAACCAAAATTCTTGCCACAACTTGTTTTGCTGCCCAAAAATTACCTCAGACCAAAATCAATTTGCGTAAACCAATTCGTTTGATATATGGAACCAAATAAATTGCACAATCCAAGTCCACGCAGGACAAACAAACAACCAGCCAGCCTTGATTAAATATATATACCTTAATAAAAATAACTTGACAAACCAAAAACTTGGCCCTAAGTTTTTTTTTTTTCGCACGCAAACCAAAACAAACCTCAAAACATCCAAAAATTATACTATGTACCCATAGGTACCTATTACTATATTTAAAAATAATATAATAACAATTCAATGTAAGATCAATTCAAATTTAAAAAATTGATGATTTGTCATCACTTTATTTCTAAACATAATAATAGACACATGTACCCACTAGCTACATGGTATAATTGTAAGGAAATTAATTCCTAAGAACATTAAACCTTCAATCAATTATTGGGATAGAAACTAAAGCGGAAGCGTACCTTGATCCATAGCGATTAATTGATAGACCAAGCAACTGAACTGACGGTTGAATTAATCTCGTGATGAATCCTGGCAATGGTCTTCCAGGTGATTATCAGCCTTCTTTCTAGAGAGATAGTTTCCCTAGTATTTTTCTTATTGATGGGGAATAAGAAAAACAGAAAGTCTTGATTCACCCGGGGACCATAACCTTTATTTATAATATCAGGGTTTCCTAAATTACAGTTTTACCCATCGCAAAAAGGTAATTATAGGAATATACCGGTTTCTGCACAATAATATTCCATACTTAAAAGATACTTATGCCTTATTAAACTTAATTGATCACTTTAATTAGGCATAACTATATATAGACAACACTTTAATGTATAATAACCATATTTATATATTAACGTTAAGTCCAAAACCTTACAATCTCCCACTTGGACTAACGTAATATATATACCTTATAATTGTACATGAACTGAATGAGTACTCTGAATTTGTTGTCATAACATATCTTTCACAATCCCGTCCATTAACTATATCAACATAGGATCAAAGAGGCTTTCGCTGCGACTAATGCAGCTAGACCCATCAATGGTCACATATGTCAACATAGCCAAATGACATGGATCAAGTATGGATGCACAGCATGGAAATTTCACGTGATGTGATCTTTAACGTGCCTAAATCCAACTGGTCCAACTGAACTTTAATGAGATCAACTTAATATGAAAATCAGAATATGAGCACAACTGAAAAACTGAAACTTTAAACTTTAACTTTATGGTTTACGCTGCAGCATTAAAACCAATCCAAAACTTAAACTGAAGTGTTCGAAACCACGAACAAACTGGAAAAATTAAAAACTCCCACTAAACTGATACATCATCAGACAATAAAACACCCATTTGAGCAACATGCTCAAGAAAGACTTTGGGTGGCAAACCCTTAGTAAAGGGATCCGCAATATTGGAGTCTGTCCTTATGTGCTCTATAGAAATCTGACCATTCTGAATTCTTTCTCTAACAACAAGATACTTGATCTCTATGTGTTTAGACTTAGAGGAACTTCTGTTGTTGTGAGAGAATTCCACGGCAGCTGAATTGTCACAAAATAACCTAAGCGGTCTTTCAATACCATCGACAATTCGTAAGCCCGTGACTAAATTTCGCAGCCATATTGCATGATTGGATGTCTCAAAACATGCTATGTATTCAGCAGCCATTGTTGAAGTTGCTATCAGTGTCTGCTTGACACTTTTCCAAGATATAGCTCCTCCGGCAAGTGTGTAAACATAGCCTGAAGTGGATCTAAAATTATCTGGACATCCACTGTAGTCGGCGTCGGAATACCCAATGATCTCTAACTGATCCGACCTTCGATAAGTGAGCATATGATTTGTAGTTCCACGAAGATACCGCATGACCCTTTTGGCTGCTCCCCAATGTTCCATACCGGGATTACTTAAGTATCTGCCTAAAACTCCAACAATGAACGCAATATCTGGACGCGTACATACCTGAGCATACATTAGACTTCCCACAGCAGAAGCATAGGGAATCTTTTGCATTTCCTTTCTTTCGAAAGAGTTCTTGGGGCATTGATTGAGACTGAACTTGTCTCCCTTAGAAACTGGAGTAGCACATGGCTTGCAATCTTGCATCCCAAATCTTTTAAGGATTTTTTCGATATAGCTCTTTTGTGACAACTGTAATATACCTCGAGAGCGATCTCGAAATATCTGTATACCTAATACAAAAGAGGCGTCGCCAAGATCTTTCATCTCAAAATGATCTGAAAGAAATTTCTTGGTTTCGTGCAATAAGCCTATATCATTGCAGGCAAGCAGTATGTCATCAACATACAAAACCAGAAAAATATGTCTACTCCCACAGAACTTATGATATACACAATCATCCACTAAATTCACCTCAAAACCAAAAGAGATGATCACTTGATGGAATTTGCGATACCATTGACGGGAAGCTTGTTTGAGTCCATAGATGGATTTCTTTAGTTTGCACACCATCTGCTTTGAATGTTTAGAAACAAAGTTTTCAGGTTGCATCATATATATTGTTTCATCAATGTCTCTATTGAGAAACGCTGTCTTAACATCCATCTGATGAAGCTCAAGATCAAAATGAGCCACTAATGCCATTATGGTCCTAAAAGAGTCTTTCGATGATACTGGAGAGAAAGTCTCTGTATAGTCGATGCCTTCCTTTTGAGTAAATCCTTTTGCAACAAGACGTGTCTTATTCTTTCCACATTACCTTTTGAATCCCGTTTGGTTTTAAATATCCATTTGCAACCAATGGGTTTCACACCTTCAGGTAATGGGACAAGATCCCAAACGTCATTGTCTTTCATTGACTTGATTTCCTCATTCATGGCATCTATCCACTTTTGAGAGTTGGAACTTTCAATGGCCTGGTGGAAGTTGATTGGATCATCTCGCACCATTTCATTGGATTCTTCATGTTCCATGAGAAACACTATATAGTCATCCGGAATAGCATTTCTCCTTTCTCTAGTGGATCTTCTTAATGGCATTTGTTCTTGAGGCTGTTGAGTTTGTTCTTCATGATTTTGTTCTTGATGAGGGAAATCATCGACATTGTCTTGTAATTCTTGAACAACTTCAGGAATTACAACCGTAGGAAGAGAAACTAATTCATCTTCAAGGACAAAGTCATTAACCTTATCTTCCCCTCCAAACTCAATATCCTCAAAGAATTGGGCATTTCCCGTCTCAAAGAAGGATCTGCTTTTGGGATCATAGAATTTGAATCCCCTAGACCTTTCAGCGTATCCAACAAAATAGCAACTTATGGTTCTTGAATCCAGTTTTCTTTCACTAGGCTTATAAGGCCTAGCTTCAGCTGGACAACCCCAAACATGAAAGTGCCTAATACTGGGTTTTCTGCCAGTCCATAGTTCATAAGGGGTTTTAACAGTTGCTTTAGTTGGAACTCTGTTAAGTATATAGGTTGCAGTCTTTAGTGCTTCACCCCAGAGTGTATTCGGTAAAGAAGTACGACTTATCATACTTCTTACCATATCTTTAATTGTCCTATTTCGCCTTTCAGCAACACCATTCATAGTAGGACTACCAGGCATGGTGTACTGTGGGACAATGCCACACTCATCGAGGAATTTAGCAAATGGGCCCGGACGTTGTTCACCTGATCCATCATATCTACCGTAGTATTCACCACCACGATCAGATCTGACAGCCTTAATGCTTTTTCCAAGCTGATTTTCAACTTCAGCCTTAAAGCTTTTGAACACGTTTAGGGCTTGTGACTTCTCATGAATGAGATAAAGGTAACCATATCGTGAAAAATCATCTATGAACGTGATAAAATATGTTTGACCATTCCAAGAAGCCGTAGGGAATGGCCCACAAATATCTGTATGTATCAGTTCTAAGACATCTTTAGATCTTTCAGCCTCAAATCTCCTTTTGTCTGTTTGTTTTTCCTTAATGCACTCAACACAAATTTGAGAATCTGTAGAGTCCAATGTATCAAGAATTTCATCTGACACAAGTCTTTCAATTCTCTGTCTAGAGATGTGACCTAAGCGCTTATGCCAAAGAGTAATGGAATTCTCATTGATTAATTTGCGTTTAGTACCACGTGTATCCACATGCAAGGTTTCATTGTATGAAACAATAGTATCAAGCAAATAAAGGTTATCATTACTAATTAAAGAGCCAGTTCCAACCTGCTTTGAATTAAATGAAAGACTAACTTTATTGTTTCCAAGAAGACAAAAGTAACCTGATTTGTCCAATAAAGAAATAGAAATTAAATTCCGTCTAAATGACGGAACAACATAAGTGTCTTCCAAATCCAAATAAAAAACCAGTCTTTAATAACAACCTAAATGTGCCTATTGCCTCAACTTCAGCCGTCTCGCCATTCCCCACATAGATGATTCTTTCAGCATCAATTGGTTTGCGATAATGGAGGCAACCCTGCAAAGACACACTTATGTGAGCAGTAGCACCGGAATCTACCCACCAAGTATGTCTTGGTACTGAAACCAAATTAACCTCAGAGCAAACATTAACAATGACCATACCTTTCTTGGCACGCCAAGCATGATATTTGGTGCATTGTTTCTTTTGATGAGAAGTGTCACGACAGAAGAAACAAGAGAATTCCTTAGTCTGTTTCTTTTGTTGTGCTGCAACTGCAACTTCCTTATCCTTTCTTTTTCCTTTTGTTCTTGTTATTCTGTTTAAAGGTTGTTGCCAAATGAGCACTCTCAGTCTTTTCTTGCTTCAATCTTTCCTCTTCTTGCACACAGTGAGAAATGAGTTCGTTAAGATCCCATTTTTCCTTTTGGCAGTTATAACTGACTTTAAACTGCCCAAACTGTGCAGGAAGGGAAATAAGTACCAAATGCACCAACAAGTCATCAGACAAGTCTAACTTCAGTGCCTTTAATTTTGAAGCAATAGTAGACATCTGCAAAATGTACTCCCTTATGTTCCCAGAACTCTTATACCTCATGGAAACAAGTTTACTCAAGAGAGTGCTTGTTTCCCCTTTATCACTTTTAACAAAAGACTTTTCGAGTTCTTGCAGGAACAAATTGGCATTGTTTTCCTCTTTAACAGTGCCCCTAAAGGTTTCCGGAATTGACCGCTTCATGATCATTAGACTCAAGCGATTTGATCGCTCCCACCGCTCCATGTTCCTTTTCTCCTCAGAGGAACTGGTATCCGTAAGAGCAGGGGGGCAATCAGACCGAAGCGCAAGGTCTAGATCCATGCAACCAAGAACTATCAGAACATTGTCCTTCCAATTCTTGAAATTTGCACCATTAAGTGTTGGAATAGAATTAACATTGGCAAAAATAATTGCAGCAGAATCAACTGGAAACACAAAATAACCAAACATAAGTTCACACTACAAAATATGACGAAATTTAAATTGACATCCCCATCACAAGATATCTAGTGCAACATTGGGTTTAGTCTTTGGACAGAAACATCAATTTGCAAGTGATACTCTTGTTGCAGTAATCAAATATTGACAATACACTCCTGTCAAATAATAAGCCTTCCTTTGGGCCGACTTATTATTCACATGGAAAAACCTAATACTGTCACATATTTATTACCGCAAGTATGTTTTAATTTCGGCCAAGTGAGGACCTTCCTTTGGGCCGATCGTCACCCGCATGATATTAAAACACACACAATCACCTTGGTAATTTAAAATTGATCATCAAACACAAAAGAGGTTACTTTGGCAACTTTTTATGTCATCTAATCAACCAAAATATACTAGGTGTTATAAACCTTATATTTTATGTCAAAATAAATCAATCATATTATCTGTATTCCCAAGATTTGAACTAATTAAAGTTTTGAAAAATTTTGCAACCAAATAAAATTTTTCCAAACTTAAATGGTTCAAAATATGATTTCTTTTAACTTTAGGGTTAAAATTACAATTTCCTAAAAGTTTCAGCTAAATCTGTAAGCTCTTTAATATTTTAGTGCTGAATTAAAATTTCTGAAAAAATTCAGACCGAATTGAATTAAAACTAAAATCTGTAGAAAAGATTTTAGAACTTACTAACTTAAGGGACTGAATTGCAATTTTATTAAATTTACGAAAAAACAAAACCCTAAAATGTTTTCTTCTTTCGTCCTTCTTCTTCAACCAAAAACAGCCGCCGCTGCCTAAACACCGCAACCGCCCGCTGCAACACCTGCCACCACCGCTCGCGTTCACCACCCGCCACCACCGCTGCGTGTTCACCACCCCATGTCGACGTGTCCACCGCGAAACCGAAAGCGACGAACAAGGAGAACAGAAGTGGTGCGAAAACTGAAGACCAAAAAATAGCAAGGTGGAAGCGATAAACCCGCCGGCTACTGGACGGGGAACGGAGATCTCCGGTGGTCGCAATCCATCACGACTATTCCGTTTTCCGACGCAGGCGACACGGTGACAAGGAAACCATACACCAATCGGCAAGCGAACCTTATGGCGAAAAAACAGCGGTGGAACTAAAAACCGAACGAACAGCAACGGCGACTAGCGGCGACCGTTCGATGACCGGAACCCAAAACCAGGAAAGGCGATGGCGATGTGCTTGAAGAAGAACCAAAAAACCGAACGAAAAATGGATGCTCGGTGCTTGAAGAACCAAAAGATTTTTCCCAGGAACAAAAAACTAAGAAGCCAAAACAAAACTTGCAAACCAAAAAATACAGACCCCAATTTCCGAATAGCAAAATTGCATATCCAAATTATTAAAGAAAAGATGCAAATTTTTTTTTTTTTTATGGAAAATTAAACCAAAATCAACCAAATAATTATGGAATTAATAATAATATAATATAATTAATTCCCAAATAATTGATATGAAGGTGGCTCTGATACCACTTGTAAGGAAATTAATTCCTAAGAACATTAAACCTTCAATCAATTATTGGGATAGAAACTAAAGCGGAAGCGTACCTTGATCCATAGCGATTAATTGATAGACCAAGCAACTGAACTGACGGTTGAATTAATCTCGTGATGAATCCTGGCAATGGTCTTCCAGGTGATTATCAGCCTTCTTTCTAGAGAGATAGTTTCCCTAATATTTTTCTTATTGATGGGGAATAAGAAAAACAGAAAGTCTTGATTCACCCGGGGACCATAACCTTTATTTATAATATCAGGGTTTCCTAAATTACAGTTTTACCCATCGCAAAAAGGTAATTATAGGAATATATCGGTTTCTGCACAATAATATTCCATACTTAAAAGATACTTATGCCTTATTAAACTTAATTGATCACTTTAATTAGACATAACTATATATAGACAACACTTTAATGTACAATAACCATATTTATATATTAACGTTAAGTCCAAAACCTTACAATAATTTGTGCAAAACATCCGCCATCAATTCCAAACCTTGGGTTTACGCCACTTGATGAATTGCTCAACTTCTGTGTTTGCACGCACGGTGGAACCGCTCGCTTGAAAAATAAACCGCAACGTGAAGAATTCTGCCGGCTGGATTAGTAGAAATCTTTTGTAGTTGATTCACAAAAAGAATTATGCTAGAACAATATATTCATAATTTTTCTGTTCTGATATTATGACAAAATTTAAAGATAAATATTTTTAGAAAAAAATTGTGTGTGTCTTTCTTTAAACCACATTGTCTATTTATAATAATTTTACAAAATTCATTATAACCAGAAAATTCAAATTGGACAACTCCTGTAATTACAAATTAAAAAATAATTCTAGTTTCCCTCGATCATTTAGAACAATTTTTAAAATAATACCGCAAAATTGTATATGTCACTCTTTTAGTTTTTATAATTTTTTAACCATTAAAATTTATTGTTTATCTTATCATGTAAATTATCTTCTAGCAAAACAAATTTTAGTCATCTTTTTCTTTACGCATAATCATAATTTTATTAATTGGTGAATGAACAACATCTTTTATGGCTTACAAATTTGAATATAAATTTAATTTAAAATAAACCTTTCGTCAAATAGAATGACTATTTTCATATTAAATTTTAATGCAAAAGTTTTATATAATATTGTTTTGTCTTATAAAAATAGTTCTCTTTGAATATTAGTTTTTTTACAAAATAATCTAATTTTTATATTTTTATTTCAATACATTAATTTTATTTTTAATATCCAAATTTGTATGGTGGCGGAGCCACATAGACCTTTGTCCACCTCATTTTTCAAAAATTACCCTTGTTATTTAATAAAATAACAAAAATATTTAATTGGTTGCTCCACTAAAAATAAAAGAAAATAGGGGCAAAAAAAAATTAGTTTATATTTCATATTATTTTTCAAATTTATCACATTTTATTGATGCATATTTCATATTATTTTTATATTTTTCTCATTCAGTTTTATTAGTTATCATAAATTTTAAAATAATTTATTTATTCAATAAATGTTAAATTTTCTAATATTTTTAATTCAATTTTTCAGCAAATTTAAACTTTTTTTATGATAATAATATTAAATAAATGCATGTAGGCTACAAACTTTTCTTTTGAAACATGTTTTTGAAAGAAAGTGATGGGATGATGATTTTTTGACAACTCAGTTGGTTATAATTTTTTTTTTTTTTTGGGAGCAGGTTATAACTTATTTTCAAATGCATTAATTGTGTTTGAAATGTAACTTAGTTTGTTATTACTAAAATCATTGATTTATTGAAAAAATATTTATTATTTAAAAAAACTATTTATATATATATTCATAACTGTAAATGTAAAATTAAAATAAATACACATATAAGAGGAGAAGATAATAGTTAGTGGTTGAATTAATTAAATTACATAATAAATAATAAAAATAATTTATAATACCTATAAAAAATATATTTAAGAATTTTAAAAATATTTAAAATTTTTTGCCCCACTCGACATTGGGCCTGACCCGCCCCTGATTATATATTATTTTTATAAAATTTATAATTATTTTACATATGAAGAAATATAATAATATATTTTAAAGTTATATTATAATTTATTTAAATAAAATTATTATTACATGGGGCAGAGTATAAATAGTTAAAAATGTATTAAAATAAATATTTTTTGAAATAATTGTTATTAGACATAATCTAAGAAGACTATTATTCTGAACCTAAAAAAATAAAGAAGACTATTATTCTGAAAAATACAATTATTTCGGCCGACGTCCATTATTTTCAATTGAATTCAAAATTATCAAGCAATCCATTTTCTGAAAGCAACTCTGTTGAGTTTTCTTTTGAGAAGAAAATGGTTGGTTAGACCAAAAGGATAATTTTCCGTTGCCGGGACTTGAACCCGGGTCTCTCGGGTGAGAGCCGAGTATCCTAACCACCTAGACTACAACGGATTTGTTGAAATTTTATCCGAAGTGTATTATTTTAAAACAATTGAGATTGTCCCACGCGACCCACTACAGTTTATAGAAAATTAATTGTGTATGATGTACAAATTCGTCTTAAATTTTGAATCACTCTTAGGATTTGAAATGTAAATGTGATGTTACCACGCGAATCCATAATTATTGATTGTAAATTAAAAATGTGTTGTTAGCGCTGAGTCATAAACATTCTTAGTTTCATTATATAATTCTGGATTTGTTACCTTTTTTCATAGAAGGATTATTCAAACGATGAAGAAAAATAACGCTTCCAATTTTATTTCTTCTCGTGTTCTTTTTCAAACTCAGCCGTCCTGATTTTTTTTTTTTTTTTTTTTCCATCCTTCAAACATTGATTTTCTTTTTTTTTTTTCCTTTAAATTTTAGTACAAATTTTGAACCATATCAGAAAAATCTTGATTGCTCGACTGCATGTTCCAGATCTTATCAATTCCCTCGCAACATAAATAGACGTTGCATCTTAATTGAAGGTTGAGTTTGACTTCGGTCCCTTCAATTCCATATGCATCGGTAGTTTGATTTGATAATGTCCAGAAGATCGAACATCGTGCTGCCCATTTCACAACTCATGTGGTCAAGAAAAACCCTAAAAAAATAGCGTATGGAAGGAAAATGCATTCTGAAGATTTTAGCAGAGACCCTAAAGAGACATATCCATGTACCTTGCAGAGGACACACTTGTACTTCCTTCGGCCTTGAATTGTAGGCTAAGGCAAGACAAAATCCCTATATTTAGGGGATGGAGATGTCCAGTTATCCCATCTTCACTCTGTCATAGGTATGTAGTATGGCCATCCCTTCATTCTCTCTATATATTTTACTCATACGAGAAATCGAAACTCGACCTAAACCTACTTCTTTGGGTAAGTTTGTTTGATGAGAATGAGTAATCGTAAAATGATTTTGATTATTGTTTTTTCAAATAGTAAAAAAAAAGCAAACGTAATTTGATAACTATTGAGATATTTAAATAATACATATTAAAAACAATCAAATTCATTTAATGAATGTGCTCATAATTTATCAAACAAGTCAAAGGTAATCAAATTCTTTTAATGATTATTAATTTATCAAATTTCGATTGCTATCATTCTCATTCTCACGGAACGTTATTTCGGTAAATATGTAAAATATTTTAAAAAGTGAAAATATTTATTTTCAGAAGTTTTATATTTGGTAAGAATGAAAATAGAGCAATGGGCAACAAAAATACCCTTAATGTTACTTTTGACCTTTTAATAGTTTAGTTTTGAAATGATAGAATAGAGAGATTTAAAAAAAAAAAATTGAATAAAAGAAAAATAAATTAATATTTTTTAAAAATTGAATAATAATTAATTCTTATCCATGAATAATTTTAAATAAAAAATGGGAAGGAGTATTGACTAAAAGTAGATTGTCACATGCATGCATCATGCATGGAGGGACCTGGCTTGCTAGAGTCTTACTCCCTCCATTTCAAAATATAAATCATTTTCACATATTAGAAAATCGATCAAAATATAAATTACTTGTTTACTTTTAGGAAATAATTCATTATTTTTACTTTATTATCCTTATTTAATTTGTAATTTCATTGGAACTTATTTTTGTCATGACTATTTTAACTTATAGCACTAATATTAAAAATGCATGAAATATGGGTATAACAGGTTTAACCATTAAAAGTTATGGGACTTTTTAAAAATTAATTACAGCCTTAATATTTGTGTTTTTGGTGAAAATGATTTATATATTGAGATGGAGGAGTATTTCGTTAGCCAACTCTATGTTACAGTGTTAGGTAGCTTGGCCTCCAAGTCCATACAAATTTTCAGATATACAATATCATTTCTTTTCTTCTCAAATAAACAAAACAACTACTCTTCCTATTATGCAATTTGGTTCAATTTTTCTTTTTAAGCATTTTTTGGGGAAAAAAATTAATATTAGTGACAATTGTTGCTATAAACAAATTTACAATACAAGAAGCGAAGAAATTGCACCATAATATTGATTGTATTCTTTTAAATTATATTCAGATAGAATTTTTCTAATTTAAATTATACATGTGTTAACATGTTATTAAAGATAACAAAAGGTTGTAAGCCATTGATTCACACCTCGCTTCAAATTATAATAAGTTTTCAATTCGATACATTTAAGACTCCGTTTGATAAAACTTAATTTGACGTTTGAGGTCTGAAGTCTGAAGTCTGAATTCATTAAGTTAGGCCCGTTTGATAAAATTAAAAAATATGTCTGAATCTAAAATTTGAAATCTAAAGTCCGAAGTTTGAAATCTGAATCTGAAGTCTGAATTCTAAAATCGAAATCTGAATTATAAAATAATTTATAAAATTAAATATATTTAAATTTTAAATTAAATTACCTTATTTTTTTAAAAAAAATGTTAGACACATATTTTTTAATATATAATATAAATTTTAAAATGTATAATTTTTGTACTTAACAATATGAAATTCTACTAATAAATAAAAATATTTTTAAAACTTTTAATAAGAAATTAGAATGTCATTATTATTTTAAAACTAAAATATTAATTAAAGAAATATCACATATTAATTAAAATTATAAAAAAATCCACGTCATAAATATATCTTTTATTTATTTAAATGATCAATTTTTTTAAAAATATTTATTAAAATAAATTTATTTAAAGAAAAAAATAAAAAGAATTATAAATATTGAAAAGAAGAAAAATTTTGCAAGTAATTCAGTTCAGTAATAAGTGATTCATAAATCACTTATTTTCAGGCTAACAATTATACTTGCATCTCAAACTCACTTAATCTCTTAACACTTTGTATTGTAGTTATCAAACGCACTTAATTATTAAGTATTTAATTAAAAAAGTTCTTAATTTATTAAGTCATAAACAAGTTGAGTTATCAAATACCCTTAATCAAATAAGCACTTAATCAATTAAGATTAAGGGTCTGTTTGATAAACTAATTCAGTACTTATTTTAAATAGATTAAGTACTTAATTGATTAAGGACGTTTGATAACTTAACTTATTTCTGACTTAATGAATTAAGAACTTTTTTAATTAAATACTTAATAATTAAGTGCGTTTGATAACTATAATTCAAAGTCTTAAGAGATTAAGTGTGTCTGAATTGCAAGTATAATTGTTAGCTTAAAAATAAGTGATTATTGAATCACTTATTACTGAACTGAAGTGATTACAAATTTTTTCTTATTTTCAATATTTATAATTCTTTTTAGTTTTTTCTTTAAATACTTTTTATTTTATTAATTTTTTTAAAAAAATTTATCATTTAAATAAATAAAAAATATATTTATGACATGGATTTTTATTTTTTTTATAATTTTAATTAATATGTGATATTTATTTAATTAATATTTTAGTTTTAAAATAATAATAACATTCTAATTTATTATTAAACGTTTTAAAAATATTTTTATTAGTAGAATTTCATATTATTATATAAAAAATTACACATCTTAAAAATTATGTTATATTTTTAAAAAATATGTTTATAACAATTTTTTAAAAAAATAAGGTAATTTAAATATATTTAATTTTATAAACTTATTTTATAATTCAGACTTCATAATTCATACTTCATAATTCAGACTTCAGATTCAGACATATTTTCTAATTTTATCAAACAGAGCTAATTTAATGGATTCAGACTTCAGAATTCAGACTTCAGACCTCAGATTAAGTTTTAACAAAAGGAGCCTAAGTGTTGAATTGGTTTATCAAACAGAGACTAAGTTTCAGCGTTATTTTTGTAAAATAATAATTCAAAATTTTTTATTATCCTATTCTATTCAAAATTTAAATTAAAAAATTATTATTACTTTTTGTATTTTTTATTATAACGTCCTCGTAACCATAATTCCTCTCTTTATCCACATAATCATCAAGGTACCACTTAGAACTCTCACCTTCCTCTAGTTTTTTTTCTATATTATTAATTTATCTCTATCTTAACTGGTAAGTCGAGGGTAAAATTTGTTATAACTAAATATACAAAATATTTTATCTTTCTTTTTTCAAGGCATTTGTAATTTTAGCTAATTTCAAACAACTTCCATTATTTTTCAAAACGCCCTCCCTATCCTTAATTATAGTGTATTACTTAACATCTCCACATTCCCTATCGACCACCATTATTACTAATAAAAACGTGACTTTGGAATGGACAGAATTTATAGACCCTTGACTTTGTTTTTCTGAAATAAATTATGTCTATTCCAAAGTCACATTTTTATCAGTAATAATGACAGTTGATAGCGAATGTGTAATATAAATTACTACACTACAATTAAGTTTGAAAAAAATACACAATTCATCATATATAATAACCATATTTCATAATTGATTTTACATGTTTGAAACTCGACAAATTTAATTTTAAATGTTTATAAAATTTACACATTTTATCTAATTTAATATTTTTTTAATAGAATTTAACGACTGACTCATTAATTTTTAAAATTTATGTAATGTGACAGCCATGTATCACCAACGTGACTATCATATAGCATGTGTAACAGGGTATAAAATCCGTTAATTAAAATATTTATGACCAAATTTATCAATTTCAAACATATACAACTAATTGTATAACATAGTTATTATAGAGAAACAATGGTATATTTTTCGATTAAGTTTTGAAGGGATGTTTTGCAAAGTAATATACATTCGCTATCGACTATTATTATTATTGATAAAAACATGGCTGTGAAATAGACAGAACCTATATACCCTTGACTTTTTTTTTTTAGAATTATTAGTTATATGAATATTCTAATGGGTTACACGTGTTTGCACGCATTTTGACCCGTTTTGCATTAGAGATGGGTGACATAAAATTTAAATGTGTTTGGTATATCTGTTTGAAATTATTATGAGGATGAATTTGATAGTTGATGGAATATGGATTTGGTCATTTCAATACATATATTTGATACATAAGTTAAGTTTGAGAATAATAAGGATCTTACTATTTGCAGCACAAATTTAATATTTGCAGCAAAAAAAAATGAAATGACAAAAATGCCCTTAATATATGAATAAGTAATATACTTCACAAAATTCAAAAAACATCTCAAAACATTCAAAACTCCCTCAAAAATCTTACGAAAGCCTTCCAAATCATTCAAAAAACGTTCAAAATCGTAAAAACAAATTCAAACACATAGTTCGTTCAAGTTGGGATTGAGTCTACTTCAAAATTTACGCAAAAATGGTACGAATTTAATACTTTTGTATTGTTTTTATCATGCTGCAAAAAAAATCGCACATGTTTTGCAATTTTATTCAGTAAAATCGCCCTTAATTGGCGAGACTGTACTAAAAAATTGCCCAATGTTGGCGATTTTTTAAAAAAATTTCGCCAATTAGTGGCGATTTTTCCAGAAAAAATCGCATGCAATGTGCGATTTTCACTAGAAAAATCGCACAGTGCTGGCGATATTTTCTTGGAAAATCGCACATTGCTGGCGATTTTCTTCTGAAAATCGCCTATTGCAGGCGATTTTTCTACTGAAAATCACCTATTACAGGCGATTTTTCAGCAATAATTCCCTCCTTGCAGGCGATTTTTCATTGAAATCTTGCACATTGTGCGCGGGATTTATTTAAAAAATCACACTTTATGTGCGATTTTTTATGAAAATAACGTATTTGCTCCAATTTTTGAAAATAATATATTTTGTACAGTTTATAATTGTTTGTGTAATTACTTATTATTAGTTTCAATTTGATTAATGACGCAGGATCCAAATGGATTGCCGGATCTTCAGAGGGATATGAGTCACGATTTTCAGTGTCCTGGCTTTTTTCCTACTGAAGCAGCAGCCTACACCTATTACTCGGATTTGGCATAGTGTATCCAGAGGGTATAGTGTATCCAGAGGGTCACAGACAGCTCAGCCGCTTGAGTGATGAAGCAAAGCAGGCTGCAAGAACCTTGAACAATGCAAATATGAAGCCAAAACTGATTCGGAATCACCTTGCTGTGACGCATCCTGCAGATAATGTGACTGTGAGACAGCTAAACAATCTTAAATCTGATGACAGGAAGGCAAAATTTGAAGGCAGAAATATTGGGCAGCAGTTTGTGCATTACGCCGAGGAGAAGCATTATTATGTTAAAGTTTTGACAGAAGAGGGCACAGATGTGATCACACATGCATTCATAGCGCATCCAATGTCAATTCAGTTGTTGAACAGATATTATTAGGTTATTGTGGTGGATGCAACATACAAGACCAACAAGTATATGATGCCACTCTTTCAGATAATTGGTATGACTCCTTCCAATAAGAATTTTAACATTGCATGTGCCCTTTTGAGAGATGAGAAAAAAATTAGTTATGATTGGGTGTTTGAGCAGTTGAGAGAGTTGTTGGATGTTGAAAATGTTCCTAGTGCTATTGTTTCTGATCGAGAGATGGGTTTGATGGATCCTATACGGGATCATTTTTCGGGATCACACCACCTGTTATGTTTGTGGCATATCGACCGTGATGTCGATAATCAGTTGAAAAAGCTTGTTGGTGAGGGTGAAAGCAAAAAAGCTATAAAAAAGCTTTGGAAGGCAATTGTTCACGCGCCAACAGTTGAAGAGTATGAGATGTACTTGAAGCTGCTGAAGGATAGTTACTCTATGGTTGCGCTGTCTGTTGTTATCTATTTGGAGAGGACGTGGCTGGTCTATAAAGAGATGATTTGTAGGGCGTGGACAAACAAAATTCTTCACTTTGGCAATACAAGTAGTAACAGAGTGGAGAGTACTCATGCTGCACTGAAGGATTGGATGAATGCTGGCACCCATTCACTTGACACGCTATTTGGAGTGATTGACGACCACGTCAATTACCAGTTATCACAGATAAGGTAATTTTATTACTTATTTTAATTACCAATTTTAGCTTTATTATTTAACATGATTCTATAATTACTTTATTAATTTAATTTATGGAATTTTTACTTCATTAATGTATTTTTAGGGAAACGCTTGGGGCATGCATTTCTAAGAAAGCAATCGCTATGTTGTGTTTTCCGTATGAATTGTTGAATGGTCATGTGTCGCGCTATTGTTTGGAGTTGATCAGCGAACAAGTTGAAAGGATGACCAGTTTGGGCAATGAGTTGTTTGAGAGATGTGGTTGTGTCTGCAAGGCGACGCATGGGATTCCTTGTGCATGTGACATTTAGAAGTTGAAGGAATCACACGACACGATCACCGTTGAATTGGTGCACGAGTTTTGGAAGAGATTGACGATTGAGACATCGGAAGTTGGTTCGAACACTATTTCTGAGGAATTTAGGTATGATTCACATTATGTACGTTATTTTACAATGTTATGATTTTTGTTTTTACATACATTTTTAAGTACGTTATTTTTATATGTTGTGAATAATTTTTTTAAACAGTTCCTAGATTCGAGAACAGTCCACGCGTTGTCATGCGTGATCTGATTGTCAAGATGAACGCGTCGCTGAATCCTGACAATTCAAGTGTGTGTGAGCCAGCTATTATGTCAACATCAAGGGGTCGCCCAAGATTACATCAATCTGTGCGGCGCGAGCTGAGCGCTCGAGAGAAAGGTGTATGGCGCAGTGCTGCATCCGTGAGATCTTCCAAGAAATCGTTGCAATTTGAGGAATGTAAGCATTGTTTTTCGTCACTTATGATTGAATGGTTTCTTTTAATTTTACTGCAATACTAAAATAACATTGGTTGTTTATTCCCAATTCGAAGTTGGAGGAGACAGTGCGAGCAGTCCCCTGATACCACCTTATGTCCATCCTTTCTGTAATGGCATTACAGACGTAGAGTCAGATGACAATTGCAGATTTCGAGCTGTTGCACATGGTCTGTATGGCAATCAGAATGAATGGGAAACGGTTCGAACTGCGTCTATTGGAGAGATTCTTGTGTATCAGGATATTTACAGACCGCTTCTACATGCTTGTCTACCACACACTCTTCCTGAAGACACTGACTCTATTGCTTGGGCGATTAGTCGATTGAATCATTTTTCATCACCATGTCCCTTTAATGGCTGGATGAGTACCCCCACAGACCTGTTTGCTATCGCCACTTATGTAAACGCCTTGGTAATCCATCTCAGTATCGCTCGCGGTTGTTGTTTCTCTGTTTTACCTTTGAGGCCATTGCCCACGTACATGGTATGCATTTTGTCCATGTCAGTTTGAATGATGATTGTCCTGTCCCTCGCTTGGCATATTTGTGGAGGTATCACTGCGATGATGTTATGGCGCAATTTGCAGAAACTATGGAATTTAAACGGAGGGTTGACCATTGGGAGGCGATTTGTGGACCATGATTGTTTGTAACATTTCACTTTGATTTCAATATCTGAATTGCTATTTGTATCACTAAATTGCTTAAATTCAGCTTAAATTCAGCTTAAATGCACATGAATAGATGTAGACGTTTCTGGACGTGGTGCTAGTTATTTTTGACGTGGTGCTAGTGTTCTTTGTGGAAAAAATCAGCTTAAATGCACATGAATAGATGTAGACGTTTCTGGACGTGGTGTTAGTTATTTTTGACGTGGTGCTAGTGTTCTTTGTGGAAAAAATCAGCTTAAATTCACATGAATAGATGTAGACGTTTCTGGACGTGGTGCTAGTTATTTTTGACGTGGTGCTAGTGTTCTTTGTGGAAAAAATCAGCTTAAATTCACATGAATAGATGTAGACGTTTCTGGACGTGGTGCTAGTTATTTTTGACGTGGTGCTAGTGTTCTGAGACGTGGTGCTAGTGTTCTTTTTGGAAAAAATCAGCTTAAATTCACATGAATAGATGTAGACGTTTCTAGACGTGGTGCTAGTTATTTTTGACGTGGTGCTAGTGTTCTGAGACGTGGCTCCTAGTGTTCTTTGTGAAAAAAATCAGCTTAAATGCACATGAATAGATGTAGACGTTTCTGGACGTGGTGCTAGTTATTTTTGACGTGGTGCTAGTGTTCTGAGACGTGATGCTAGTGTTCTTTGTGGAAAAAATCAGCTTAAATGCACATGAATAGATGTAGATGTTTCTGGACGTGGTGCTAGTTATTTTTGACGTGGTGCTAGTGTTCTGAGACGTGGTGGATTGTCTTTTTTTTTTCTTTTTTTTTTTATACAAATAGCAAATTTGTGATACAAATAGCAATTCCCTTTGAATATTTATTTTGTTAATGGCTCTTAATAATTGTAGTTTACTTATTATTCATATTTTAATTTCATTATGTCAAAATTCCATAAATCATATGAAAATGAAATACTAAAAGCCCAAAAAAACTTAAAGAAATAAAAATAAAAAGTAAAATATGGTTTACAAACAAATTTCAAAAGCTAATAACAATAACATAGTACAATAATACAATCACCCAGCCAGATGCCATCTATCCATCTCCGCCCTCAACCTAGCTTCATATTCATCTGACTGGGGTACTCCATTGTCTCTCATGATCTATATGCAGTCCTCGGTCATGTGAGAAAATCGGCTCACCCACTACAAAGACAACACGATTACATTAGTAAGTTTATATATTCTAAACAATATAACATATTATTAAATAATAAATAAATGAAAAACACAAAATACATACATATTCTGTGTTGGTGCGCGGCGGAACTCCACCATCATCAACGGGTGGGCATCGATGAACAGGTACGGGTGGGAGTGCTGGCGATACCATGTGATGTAATCCTGTGTGGATGCGCCGGGATAGTCAGACTGCTGCAATAGATCAGGCCGTAAACTAGAGAGGGCAGCAGACTGCCATAGGCTCTTGGCCAACTCCAAATCAAAATCCACATCATATCCACCAGTATACGGCCTATACGCCGTCTTCGGTCGGAAGATGGCGAATGGTATATCCTGCACGAACCCCAACTGTCGCATGCACCTATCTGGCATGTACGGCTCAACCTCGGAACCACAAGCGATCAATCCCCTGTACGTGGTCAACGGGGTGCGTAGCTGAGGAAACTGACCGTAAGGGGTCCATGTCATCTGCATCACATTCAATTGTGGTAAGATATTTAGTAAATATTTACAATTTACCTCCAAATGTAATCATGAATTGTACAACTATATTTTAACATACCTCCTCTGGACGCAGGTGGTCAAGTGCCTGTCGGTACCTCTGGAGACGAGAACGGGAGCCCTGTCGGGAGCCAACACTTCACAAAGCAGCGCGCGGAGTATGTGGATCATCAGGCATAGGCACGGAGTGAGGCCTGAACGATGGAAAGTGCTCGTATATCCATGCCTGAAGCAGCGTCAAACAACCCGCCATATGGCTGCAACTACCTCTACTCGCCTTACCTAGGTGTCTGTACAGGTAAGCTAGTGTAGAGGTGCCCCAAGCATACTGATGCACAGTGTGCAACTGGCCTCTAATCTGGACTATATGTTGTGGCCTAATCCTATTCGAACTCTTGTCCACAAATAAAGTGGAACCAATTGCCAGCCACAACCAAGCCTCCAGATCTCGAGGCAAGTGTATAGTGTCTGTCTCCAACATCGACCGCCGCCTGAACACGTAATCAGCTATAACCCCACCATCTGAGTGGTTCATCATCCAATCCCCATCCCTCTCCGACACCTGCAGCAGATCTCTGCACAGTCCCCATATCACATTCTTGTCAGTACGATCAGCGACCATACTGCCAGATACGGGGATGTGTAGTATCTCTCACACATCGTGCAGGAGTATACTCATCTCACCGACAGGGAGATGAAACGTGTTCGTATCAGGCTGTCACCGCTCAATGAATGCACAAATAGGCGGCCCATCGATGGACGTGTGCATGACAGAGGGCAAATGAGCCAAACCGGTCCCCCTCAACAATGTCTGACAGTCGTCAGGCAAAGCGGCAAACCAGGACACTAGTCGCTCACAAACCCCTGACCTATTGTGGCATCGCATGGACGCCCTACGTGGTAAAGCCTCCTCACCATCCTCCCCGTCCTGTATGTACCTATAGGCCACATGCCCCTTCCAACTAGGAATAACCGACCCATCAATAGGGCCACCAGTACATGGCTCAGTCACAATCCAAGACGTGTCGGTCCTCCCACGCTTATTTGTAGCTAATTTCAAAAATTATTTATTATAAATAAACTTATTTAACATAAATAATTATAAAAATCAATAATTTAATTCAAATAACAACACATAATCATATAATCAAATTACTTAACTAATAGCATTCACTAATATAATTCAACTATCACCACATAATCAAATAATCAAATTACGTAAGTTATAACATTCACTAGTATAATTCAAATAACAACACATAATAATATAATCAAATTACATAAATAATACCATTCACTAATATAATACAAATAACAACACATAATAATATAAATAAATAAATATACATTATATTATTCGTAAATTTAAAACTGACCTCGTGGGGGCTGCTCATCTCGTCCTGAAGATGACGGAAACTCCTCCCCGCCAATGAAGGCCTGCTCCTCCCTGTCGTTGTCCTCATCTACCAGCCCATGTAAAGGGACACCTCTTCCTACTTTCTTCTTCCTAGCAGAAGCTGTGGGCCGCTGTCGCGGGAGAGACTTCCCCGCAACCTACAGCCAATTTCATGAAAACAACATTAAAACTACAAATAATAATTAAGAACATGAAAAATGTTAATCATATTTGAAATTAATTAAAAACAAACATAAAATAATAATTATGGGTAAAAATCGCACCTAATGTGCGATTTTACCTAAGAAACTCGCACAAGAGGTGCGATTTTCCCAATGAAAATCGCACCTTTCGGAAAAATCGCAATCTGGTGCGATTTTGGTCGGAAAAATTTGCAATTTTTCCGAACAAAATCGCACCAGATTGCGATTTTGTTAGGAAAAATCGCACTAAATGTGCTGTTTTCCCGGTTTTCCCAAACAAAATCGGATCTATTGTGCGATTTTGTTGGTAAAAACCGCACATCAGGTGCGATTTTTACCAACAAAATCGCACAATATATCCGATTTCATACGCGGTTTCCAACAATTTCAAACGTAATAATACGATTATTACCTTCCTGTATAAGCCTTTCCCCCTCCCGGGAGCCCGTGGTGGTTGAGAGCCATCTCCGTCCATCCTGCGATTTTTTCAAAATTTTTGGGTGGTCTGAGAGATTTTTTCTTTGAAAATCGGAAATGAAGTTTGATTTTGTAAGGTTTGCAAGACAATACTAAATTACTATTTGTATCACAAAAAAAAAAAAAATAATTATGAAAGGACGTAGCTAGACGTTTTGAGACGTGGCGATAGTTGTTTCGGATGTAGCGAGACGTGATAGACTATGTTCTGTGAAAAATTCAGCTAAAAGTCACACGCATGGATGTAGACATTTCTAGACGTGTTCCTGGTTGTTTTGGACGTGGTGCTAGTTGTTCGGAGACGTGGTGGACTGTCCTTGTGAAAAAAATCAGCTTAAATTCACATGAATGGATGTAGACATTTCTGGACGTGGTGAAAGTTCTTTTTGACGTGGTGCAAGTGTTTTGAGACGTGGTGGACTGTCTTTGGGGAAAAAATCAGCTTAAATTCACATGAATACATGTAGACGTTTCTGGACGTGGTGGTAATTATTTTTGACGTGGTGCTAGTGTTCAGAGACGTGGTGGACTTAAACTGATTAAACTGATTTTTTTCACAAAGACAGTCAACCACGTCTCAGAACACTAGCACAACGTCTCAAAACACAAGAACCACGTCCAAAAACGTCTACATCCATGCAAGTGAATTGAAGGCAAGGATTTTTGCACAAAACATCTCAACTCGTCTCAGAACAACTATATTTACGTCCAAAAACATCTACATCCATTCATTTCAATTTTAACTGATTTTTTTCACAAAGACAGTCAACCACGTCTCAGAACACTAGCACAACGTCTCAAAACACAAGAACCACGTCCAAAAACGTCTACATCCATGCATGTGAATTTAAACTGATTTTTGCACAAAACATCTCAACTCGTCTCATAACAACTATAACCACGTCCAAAAACGTCTGATGTGGACCGAAATGTGCATAATCTATTATCTAAGGGTTTTGAAAAGACAAAACAAAGAAAACGGCTATACAATTCTCAGAAATGATCATGATCTCATATCTGAGAGTTGTAACGAGATAAAAAAAATAAAATGACCATTCAACTCTTAGAAATGTTCATGATATCTGATCTAAGAGTTTTGTGAATATAAAACAATTAAAATGACCATATTACTCTTAGCAATGTTCATGATCTTGTAAGTAGGTGTTATAATAAGATAAAACAAATAAAATGGCCATACAACATCTCAACTCGTCTCATAACAACTACAACCACGTCAAAAAATGTCTACATCCATTCATATGAATTTAAACTGATTTTTTTCACAAAGACAGTCAACCACGCCTCAGAACACTAGCACAACGTCTCAAAACACAAGAACCACGTCCAAAAACGTCTACATCCATGCATGTGAATTTAAACTGATTTTTGCACAAAACATCTCAACTCGTCTCATAACAACTATAACCACGTCCAAAAACGTCTACATCCATTCATGTCAATTTTAGCTGAATTTTTTCACAAAAACAGTCTACCACGTCTCAGAACAACTATCACCACGTCTCAAAACACTAGAACCACGTCCAAAAACGTCTATATCCATGCATGTGAATTTAAACTAATTTTTGCACAAAACATCTCAACTCGTCTCATAACAACTATAACCATGTCCAAAAATGTCTACATCCATTCATGTCAATTTTAACTATTTTTTTCACAAAAACAGTCAACCACGTCTCAGAACACTAGCACAACGTCTCAAAACACAAGAACCACGTCCAAAAACGTTTACATCCATGCATGTGAATTTAAACTGATTTTTGCACAAAACATCTCAACTCGTCTCATAACAACTATAACCACGTCCAAAAACGTCTACATCCATTCATGTCAATTTTAGCTGAATTTTTTCACAAAAACAGTCTATCACGTCTCAGAACAACTATCACCACGTCTCAAAACACTAGAACCACGTCCAAAAACGTCTACATCCATGCATGTGAATTTAAACTAATTTTTGCACAAAACATCTCAACTCGTCTCATAACAACTATAACCACGTCCAAAAACGTCTACATCCATTCATGTCAATTTTAACTGATTTTTTTCACAAAAACAGTCAACCACGTCTCAGAACACTAGCATAGCGTCTCAAAACACAAGAATCACGTTCAAAAACGTCTACATCCATGCATGTGAATTTAAACTGATTTTTGCACAAAACATCTCAACTCGTCTCATAACCACTATAACCACGTCCAAACACATCTACATCCATTCATGTCAATTTTAGCTGAATTTTTTCACAAAAACAGTCTACCACGTCTCAGAACATCTATCACCACGTCTCAAAACACTAGAACCACGTTCGAAAATGTCTACATCCATGCATGTGAATTTAAACTAATTTTTGCACAAAACATCTCAACTCTTTTCATAACAACTATAACCACGTCCAAAAACGTCTACATCCATTCATGTCAATTTTAACTGATTTTTTTCACAAAAACAGTCTACCACGTCTCAGAACAACTAGCACTACGTCTCAAAACACAAGAACCACGTCCAAAAACATCTAAATCCATGCATGTGAATTTAATCTGATTTTGTTCATAAGTGCATTTTGGTCATAATTAATTTTTTTTTGTGATACAAATAGCAAATTTGTGGTATGATACAAATAGCAAGTCCCTTATAAACATACAAATATGAAAAAATGGCACATACTTTCCAATTTTTAAAGAAAAAATCGAACGAAATGTGCGAAAATGGGGTGAAAAATCGCCCCACTTATCCGATTTTTGGGTTGAAAATCGCCCCACTTATCCAATTTTTTTCCCAAAAATCGGATAAGTGTGGCGATTTTTCGCCCCATTTTCGCACATTTCGCACATTTCGTCCGATTTTTGCTTTAAAAATTACATTTTGGGTCTGATTTTTTGTTCAGCTATCGCAAATTACAGGCGATTTTTCATGCAAAATTCACATTTTCTGTTTTTAAGGGCATTTTAGGCATTTCATCAATTTTTTTGTGCTACAAATAGCAAATTTGTGCTGCAAATAGCAGCCCAGGAATAATAATTATCAATCAACCCCCCTCTTTTTCCAAGCCCAGGTGGTCTGGTATATAACAGGGAGAGAGCGTAGAACAGCCAGGCCGCTTGGTTTTTTTAAACCGAGCGACGCCGTTTTAATCTTTTTTTTCGAAAAAATATAAAATAACAATGAGCGCTTAATCTAATGCAAATGTCTGGAACCAACATAACACAGGGCTGCCTCTTCCAGACTAGCAGTCCACGCCGCCATCGCCACCGTGTCTCCATCCATAACAAACTTCCGCCGCAGCCCTACCATCACTGGCTTCCAATTGTTATGTAGGGAAAATTTTGGATTATTATTGTTGTTTTTATACTTTGACTTGTGAAATTTAATTGAATTTTTACGGATATTAGTATCATGTACTTGTGTGATCGTCTTTGAATTTGATGATTTTTGAATGAAGTGATTTTTTTTTTTTCTCGAAATTTGATCTTTCATATTTCTTTTGGGATATATGCTCTTAGTAAGTGCTACCGTACGAGTAGGCTTAACCGATGTTGAATTACTGTCTGTCGATAGTTCATTGGTATTTGTTAGCATAGGAAGTTCTATTTCTTGGGTATTCTATGGCTGCTTCATGTGAGAGATGCTTGGCACCTTGTTACACTCTTGCTTCATGGGTTGAATTTAGCAGGAACTGGATTGATAGCTTTGAAATGGTTATTTCGGATATCCTATTTTATATTCCTTTTGTTTAATTGTCTTTCTAAAATTTGAACTATGGTGTAGAATGATTTTATATGTAACAATTCTGGTCTGAAAGAGCAATCTTGCTGTATTCCTAGATAAATGTAATGATTTTGAGCTTTTCGAATTTCTATTTTTTTACCATGGGTTTGTGTTTTTGCAATTCGAGTCAATAGTAGTTACCAATCTCCAGAAACAGCCATATTAGGAGTATACATGCCTGGTTTAAGTGTCCTTTTGGTAGGCGTAGGCTTCTTAGGGATGCGTACTTCTACATGTATGGTTGGTATGTTGGTTCTTGAAAGTTCTTGGATTCAACACTGTACAACTAGAATAAAACATTTTCTTGAGGTTTATATGTATGATGTTTTCTTTGTTACTGTTTCATTGAATGTTATTCTTGTGCTAAATCCCTCTTGGTTGTTCTTTACAATTTTTTGAAATGGCTGTGTGAGGATTTATGCATAGGTTTGAGTGCTTTTGTTTGTTGGATTTTATCTGTTAGAATTTTAGGGGATTCTACATGTGGTACAGTTCGCAGGAAGGAAAATCTATCAGGAGGTTGAAATAGAAGTTGCTTCATAGACTACGAGTTCTTTCGAACATCTGGAAAAGGTAGTAGAACTCATCCATCAAGTCTGAAAATGAGTTGACAATTTTCAGAATAGTCTTATGCTGTAATAATAATGATGCTGGTAGTGGTGGTGGTGGTGGTGGTGATACTTGTCTCTCTATCACGACTACTTGTGATGGTGTTGTAATAGTCAAGGCATAAGGTTTCAATAATCTGTTTCTCAGTTTTTCTTATTAGCTGAAAGCAGTTGGGGTTTTGTTTTTAACATAATCCAAGCACACTGTTTATTGTTAACTTTTTGTATTGCAGAGTTATTTATATAAATATTTATCCAAACACACTATTTTAACTATAAACCTTTTTATAAAATTCCATACACATACTTGTACTTATAAATATTTTGAAACCTCTAATAATAATTTTGTTGAACCTTACTTCTATAAGAATGTTTTTATTAAGCTTTCTGATCAGATGCTTGGATTATAAGATGACAGCTATTTTTCAGCTAACTTTTGCTCTTGTTAGATTGCTTCCTGGAATTTTGGAGTACTTTTAGTTATATCATTAATTTCATGAGGTCTAATAGAACTCTAAGGCTGAGTTCTGATTGTAACTTTTTTGGCGAATTTTTGTCAAGAAAAGAGAATAGGTTGGAGGGAAATTTTTTTAAGAGGGAAAAGAGTTGTAGGGAATTTTTTTTAAAAAAATAATGTGAAAAATTTTTGGAGGGAAGTTATGTTTTAAAAATTGAATTATGATTGTCATTTGGTGGGCACATATGTATGTTTTGGATATACCGATGTATGCAAGAAGCAAAACCAGTAGACTTATAGCAAAGTGATTATGAATGAGTCAGAGATACAAGACATCATTTGGCTATTTGTTTCTACCAATACTATCCTGTTTTCAGTTTTGTAATTACCAGGGACTACATTACTTGTAATGAAGAAGATTACTACAGAAGATAAGATACCTCACTATTCAGTAAACTTCAGCTTTTGAGAAACTAGCAGATTGAATCCAATGGCATTTTGGGTTTACTCTTTTTATTGAAAAGTATTTACTATATCTTTCAATTTCTATTGACTTATGGTAAACGTTCTGTACAAAGCACTAATACAGAACTTTGGAATATCAATTAGCTTCTTATACTAATGATTGAAGTCGGTAATAGGAACACCTTGTTTGTGGGCGACTTCAAATACTTTTAGTTTTTTAATAAGCAATTGCCACATTGTAGTAACCTTTGAAGTATACCACTACAGTAGCCCAGTCTTGTGTTTTGCTTTCTTTAGATTGCATAGAGTTGCATTACATTTGTTGAAGCTGATTTGAGGTGTAATATTTGTTTACCTGGTTGCTAAAATTTATTATATGATTTCTTTAATTTTCCACCTCATAGATCCACCTGAGATGTGCACAAAAGGTCAGATTCAATGCTTTTATTAATGGGCTGATGCTCTTCCTTTTAGACTTCCTCTAATATGATTTGATTCTCTCGTTTTACAGAAAACTATGGAGGAAAGAATATCATTCAGTATCTTTTTTAAATGGAAAGAAAGTTAAATTCATTTATGTTATTTTAGAATTCGTGATTGGTTTTGCTTCAGAAGAGATCCTGTATCACTCATATCATCCAATCTAAAGAAGAAGGCTAAATTCATGAATTCAACCAAGAATTTATTGATGATAATCCAAACAGAATCATACTAAATATTCTTTGAAATTTATCCGTCTGATCCAGTGTCCCATTGATTAAAGAATCAAGTTCTTGTTGATCCATGAAGCTAAGGACTTGTGCATTATTACGACCACTATGCCTCTTCTCCTTTGTGATTGTGGTAAGTTGCAATGCTTGCCTGAAATTTCTTTGATACTGAGTCTTAAAATTTACTTCAAGATCTTGAAGTTGATTTTACTACTGAAAATTCAATAATTTCCCTTCCCTGTGTAAGAATCATACAAATTTTACATGTATGTCTTTTGAGGTTCTCCAAATTCATATAGTAAAAACCTATTTTAGATTTGTTTCAGAGGAATGAGTAAAAATTAGTATTATAACAATTGCAGTCATTCATGGTGCTGCTGTTGGTTCCTGCTTTTTTGGTTCCATTGTGGATCCATAAGGTACACAAAATTGCAACTGAAGCCAAGTCTATATACAACAACAGCCATCAAGGAATACTATCAAGAATGGAGAGTACAGCAAAAATGTTGTCTCCAAAGGAACTTACAAACTTAGAAAGATATTTGAGTTTGTCCTTGAATATAACTGATCCTCCATTTTCAGCTATTCAAACTAAGGTTGGTCTTTTCTCTTTGTTATTTCTTGATAAGATGACCTTAATTTATAGAGATATGAGTAAACATAAGTAACAGTTTCTGTTTGGTGTTTATTGTTTAGGTGGCTCCTATGTTGTTTTTAGCATTTTCAACAATTCAACACCTATCACAGATTTCATATATTGCACTGGATGGATTATTTTTCTCATACTACATGCAAGATGATCAACCATATGCTATGTATTCAAATATGACGTTCTCTGCCGCTTCAGCAAATAATTATGCATGGTACTCTCAGCCTGTGAATCCAAATACAGGAAAGCTTTATGGGTATCCATTGAGAACCGCACCCTTGTTAGTCTTTAATTTGAGCTGGTTCACAGAAGCAGTGAAGAGCAAAAATGGTCGTGTTTCAGTTGGAACTGGTTGGAGTGATGATCAAGATCTTTGGTTATTTGACATTGTTGATGCTAATCAAAGAACAGCTCTATCATTAGGTTTTCCTTTGAAACCATTAACTGATTTCTTCTGGACTTGTATAAACGTATATGGTGGTGCACTCTTTCTGGTTGCAAATGATGGGACATCCTTACTTACGGAAGGTATCCCAAATGCTCAAATGGTGAGAACTAATAATTCAACTTCAATTCAAGTAACCAATCCCAGCAATCATCAAATTAGCAAGGTTGGTGATCTTCAATGTTGGCCCAATGATGGCAACCTCAAAGCTTCCATAATAAAAATATGGAAGCAGACGTATCTAGTTTACTGTTCATCACTCGAAATTGTTGGAATCCAATCCGTAAGTTTCTTTCTTCTGATTCTTACATACCAGAGAAAGTGAAACTATGTCATGTATGTCATGTTATTGAATCATTTGTCTTTGCATCAATATAACTGCAGTTTGCTTTCTATTTTAGGTGTATGCATTAGCCCTGCCAAGTGAAGGACTAGCAAGCTTCATGCACCAAAATGTTGATTTTGCAGTTGGGCTTGTAGTAATAATTATATTTTCTATGGTTATCTCTATTTCTACATTCATTTTTTTAACAATTAGAGCTGCAAGGCGAGAAATGTATCTATGCGCTGCCCTCATAAAGCAATTGGAAGCAACTCAACAAGCTGAAAGGAAGAGTATGAATAAAAGTCTTGCCTTTGCTAGAGCAAGTCATGATGTACGTGGTTCTCTAGCAGCTATTATAGGTTTGGTCCAGAATACATGTAAACATGTCCCTGCTGGATCAGATTTGCAGAAAAATTTAAAACTAGCAGAAACTTGTTCGGAGGATCTGTTAGGTAGGTTGTCTACGCTTTTATTTGAAGTCTGATTTGTTTGGGGTGAAATTATCACAATATCCACTTGTACTTAAATGAAATTTACTCTATTTATAGGTATGCTGACTTCAATTCTCGATACAAGTAGGATCGAAGCTGGGAAGACACAACTTGAGGAAGAAGAATTTGACTTGGAACAACTTCTTGAAGATGTGGTTGATTTGTATTATTCTGTTGGTATGGAAAAAGGTGTTGATGTGGTGCTGGACCCCTCTGATGGAACTGCTAGAAAATGTCGGTATGTCAAAGGTGACAGAGGCAAACTTAAACAAATTCTATCCAACTTGCTGAGCAATGCTGTCAAATTTACAGCCGAAGGACATATTTCCGTTAGAGTATGGGCTAGGAAGCCTTGTTTTGAAAATGAAATACTTGCTTCCAATAGCAAGGAATCAATCAGCTGCATGTCATGTTTGCTTTCCAAGAGCGATGATAACACATACAAAGAATTGAAAGGTATTCATAATGTCCAGCAAGATCCAAACTGCATGGAATTCATATTTGAAGTGAGTGACACAGGGAAAGGGATTCCAAAGGAAAAGCACAAAATGGTCTTTGAAAACTATGTTCAAGTCAAAGATACAGCACCGGGACAAGAAGGCACTGGATTAGGACTGGGCATTGTTCAGTCTCTGGTACGTTATGTAGTGAACCTTCATTTGTCCCTTTCATCTATAACATGTTTTAAACTGGCGCTGTTCTTGTGTTAGGTTCGCATAATGGGTGGAGAAATTGCTATTGTAGGAAAGGAAATTGGTGAAAAGGGTACTTGTTTCAGATTTAACACATTCTTCCTTCTATGTGGGAGTGAGCGGGGCACTAGCACAAGAGAAGATGATTGTGTCATCGAGTCTCATAGTTCTCATTCACAGAGCCTCAAAGTAGAAGGATCTCATGTTGTGCTTTTTATTCCTACTGAAGAGAGGAGTAAAATCTCCAAGAAGTTCATGGAGAGCCTTGGGATTAAAGTCTCTGTTGTAAAGCAGTGTGAGCAGCTTTCTGAAACTCTAAAAAAGCTCAAACAGAAATTGATCCTTCCGCGACTGAACTCCTCTACGAAGACTGACATAAAAATGAGAATGAGTCACCAGAGCAGATCTCTGTCTGGTAACTCAAGCTCCAAGTCAAAGAACTTGCCTCTTAATGCATATGATGGAAGAGATACCTTAGCATTCTCACAGACGATAAGTGCGAGGAGTACATCGAATTTTATCTTAGTTGTGATTGACACAGGTGCTGGACCATTCCGAGAAATCACTAGGGCTGTGGCCGAATTCAGAAGAGATCTTTGTAGCACTTCCAATCGGATAGTGTGGATGCATAGACCAGACAGCAACAAAATCGATTTCATTTGCCTCAAAGAGGATAAACTACCTCCAATGGACGTCATCATCTCTAAACCACTCCATGGATCACGTTTGTTTCAAGTTATAGGACTTTTGCCAGAGTTTGGGGGTACAGTGCGAGGAACAAAGATAAAAGAAGATAACTCGCGCCATAAGGGAAATGATCTTACTGAATCAAGCTGCCCAAATGTTTGTGCTCAAGAAAAGTTGAAATCAGTGCATCTTTCAGAAATTGTTAGCTCTGACAGTGGAGCTATGCAAAAGTTCAAATCAATACACCAACCAAGCGAGATTCAAGAAGCCAGTAGTAGCACCCACAGAAGAAAACTATTACATGGTAAGAAAGTGTTGGTTGCAGAAGATAGTGCAGTTCTACGGCGATTGGCGAAAGCTACAGTTTCTCAGCTTGGTGCAGATACTGAGATGTGCAACAACGGTGAAGAAGCTCTACAAATGGTTTGCAAGAAATTGAGAGATGGACGAATGAATGGCGCATCGCCGATTCTACCATTTGACTATATTCTGATGGATTGTGAGGTAAATTCCCTTAAATATTTTTTAGATGGTTTCAAAGACTATCACTACCCATAGAAGGATGCATATTTCATTTGTTAAGATTGACAAAACTTCCATTCAACTACTCAAAAAGTTCGCAATGTCATCAGATGCATTGTCCCTTCACTTGCTCTTCAATTTTTCTCTTTTTTGGGTACTCTTTTGGTTAGAGATGAATTCAACATTTATGTATCCAGATGACAGAAATGGATGGATATGAAGCTACCAGACGAATAAGAGAAGAGGAGAAGAAATATGGCGTGCATATCCCAGTCATTGCAGTAACTGCTCATACAGCAGATGAGGAAACGAAGAAGATGACAGAAGCTGGAATGGATTACTATTTATCAAAGCCATTGAGATCAGACCAACTTTTGAATGTTATTTCTTGCATTCATGGCGGATGATCCAAGCAAACAAAATCTTCATTTTAACTTAACCAAGCCAACCGGACACCGATTTTGGTACCAAAGTATTTTGTTAAAGAAAAGAAAAAACTTTGATTTTCTCCACGGCATGGCAAATTCTGTTTTACACACTTTACAATGGTAGCACATTCAGGCTAGAGAGCAGTTGGTTTTTTATATGCTCGTGCAAGTTGGGTGGCTTATACTCTTGGTAAGTTATTATCAAACATTATATCATTTGATCAATGAATATTCCATTCTTTATTCAACATAAAATTTATATACATCAATTCTTTATATTTTCATAGAAAAAATATAGATTCATTCGACCAGTTATTACTAATTTAATATATTATTCACCTCATCCTTAATACTTTTACTTTCTGAATTTTTATTGTAAGACTTCACAGTCAACCCATTTGTTAGAACAACTCCCTTTGAATCTTGCACCTATCATCTTTGAATTTTGTGGATCTTTGTTTTCAGAAAATAGAATTTGGCTTAGGATTGCCCTCGTTAGTAATTTCAGGTCTTTTTGGAGTAATTTTGTTTGGATCAAATTGGATTGGTTTGGATTATTTTTCTATATCAATCCAAATTTATCCAAACTCCTTTTTTTATTTTTGGATTTTAAATTATTTTTGGATATTTTAAAAAGTTTTGTATACAATTTGTATGTTCAAACTAAAAAGAAATATCATTATATCATAAAAATAATAGTCATATTTTTATATTTATTTTAATTAAATAAATAACATTATTATTTTATTAAAATAAATAAATAAATAAAACCGACCGGATCAATTCAAATCAAAACCGTTTGTTTTGTATTGAATCAGCGGATCAATCCAAATATGCTGACTCACCACGTTGAAACGCTCGGTTTCTAAATTTTAATATGGCCATGATAAATTGGCAAATGCAATACAAATATCTACATAATTTTCTTCAAATGTTGTATTTTTTTTCTATCTAGACATGTGGAAATAGGTTATGTATTTACCTTATATGGAAATAAATGTTACAATAAACCACGGAATTTATTTTATATTTCTTTGGAGTTTAACAATGGAAATCCACAATACAATAAAATAATTGGTTCTAAAAAGTAAATTTATATTTTTTGAAGCAAAAAAATAAATTGATGTTAGTATTATAATCCAAATGAAACTTTTTTTCCCTAGTTTAATCAAAGAGTAAATTCCAAAATTGGTCATCATACTATGGTCAGTTTCCAGTTTTGGTCATCATACTTTCAAAACTACTTTTAAGGTCATCATACTTTCATTTTATTTTCAAAAAAGGTCACTCCGTCCATATTGGCTGTTAACCCTCTTAACGGAGCCTTTTTTTTAGGGCATTTATGTCATTCTCATTTATTTTGCTTTCCAATATCCATCCAGTAACGCGCTACATACTTAACAAGGGAGATCAGATCATGATTATATAGACATCAGATCAGCGAATACTTGACATCAAATCAACAGACTATAGATATCAGATCAAGAATATAAAAGAAATCATACAGTAGAACTAAAACATACTTAACAATGGAGATCAGATCAGGATTATATAGACATCAGATCAGGGAATACTTGACATCAGATCAACAGACTATAGATATCAGATCAAGAATATAAAAGAAATCATACAGTAGAACTAAAACATACTTAACAAGGAAGATCAGATCAGGATTATATAGACATCAGATCAGGGAATACTTGACATCAGATCAACAGACTATAGATATCAGATCAAGAATATAAAAGAAATCATACAGTAGAACTAAAACATACTTAACAAGGGAGATCAGATCAGGATTATATAGACATCAGATCAGTGAATACTTGACATCAGATCAACAGACTATAGATATCAGATCAAGAATATAAAAGAAAACATACAGTAGAACTAAAACATACTTAACAAGGGAGATCAGATCAGGATTATATAGACATCAGATCAGCGAATACTTGACATCAGATCAACAGACTATAGATATCAGATCAAGAATATAAAAGAAATCATACAGTAGAATTAAAACATACTTAACAAGGATATCAGATCAGGATTATATAGACATCAGATCAACGAATACTTGACATCAGATCAACATAATGATGTAGCGAATGTTTTTTAACTTAAGAATTTGTTTGTATTTGTTTTTTGGATAGTTGATGTGTATGAATTTTTCTTCCAATTCACATGAATGTATGTAAAATGCTCTTTTATTTTGTACTGGATTGCAATCAAAAAAAATTACAATATAATTATTTATACAAATGAAATATTAATTATTTATACAAAAAAAAATTGGTTGCAATCCAGTACAAAATAAAAGAGCATTTTACATACATTCATGTGAATTGGAAGAAAAATTCATACACATCAACTATCCAAAAAACAAATACAAACAAATTCTTAAGTTAAAAAACATTCGTTACATCATTATGTTGATTTGATGTCAAGTATTCGCTGATCTGATGTCTATATAATCCTGATCTGATATCCCTTGTTAAGTATGTTTTAATTCTACTGTATGATTTCT
The DNA here is from genome assembly GCA_030378225.1 of Knoxia roxburghii. Taxonomy (NCBI): domain Eukaryota; kingdom Viridiplantae; phylum Streptophyta; class Magnoliopsida; order Gentianales; family Rubiaceae; genus Knoxia; species Knoxia roxburghii. The sequence continues at coordinate 39,250,325 of CM059422.1, read as the reverse complement.
TTTATATTCTTGATCTGATATCTATAGTCTGTTGATCTGATGTTAAGTATTCGCTGATCTGATGTCTATATAATCCTGATCTGATCTCCCTTGTTAAGTATGTTTTAGTTCTACTGTATGATTTATTTTATATTCTTGATCTGATATCTATAGTCTGTTGATCTGATGTCAAGTATTCACTGATCTGATGTCTATATAATCCTGATCTGATCTCCCTTGTTAAGTATGTTTTAGTTCTACTGCATGATTTCTTTTATATTCTTAATCTGATATCCATAGTCTGTTGATCTGATGTCAAGTATTTGCTGATCTGATGTCTATATAATCCTGATCTGATCTCCTTTGTTAAGTATGTTTTAGTTCTACTGTATGATTTCTTTTATATTCTTGATCTGATATCTATAGTCTGTTGATCTGATGTCAAGTATTCCCTGATCTGATGTCTATATAATCCTGATCTGATCTCCATTGTTAAGTATGTAGCGCGTTACTGGATGGAAATTGAAAAGCAAAATAAATGAGAATGACATAAATGCCCTCAAAAAAAGGCTCCGTTAAGAGGGTTAACAACCAATATGGACGGAGTGGCTTTTTTTGAAAATAAAATGAAAGTATGATGACCTTAAAAGTAGTTTTGAAAGTATGATGACCAAAACTGGAAACTGACCATAGTATGATGACCAATTTTGAAATTTAAAAAATTTATTTTAAATTGAATTTTATTAATCAAGTGCTCTTAAACCGCTTAGTTTTATTTTTTGTATTTATATATACAATTTCAACTTGAATACTTTATATGAGTTTGACATTGGTTCTTTAATTTTAAATATTTTTATTTATAATAATGATTTATTTATTATATTGTTTTAATTTAATTATATATACAATTTCAACTTGAATACTTTATATGAGTTTGACATTGGTTCTTTAATTTTAAATATTTTTATTTATAATAATGATTTATTTATTATATTGTTTTAATTTAATTTAATAAATAAAATATTATTTTGAGACCAATGTAATAACATATGCATTGGTACGTATATCATAAAATATTACATTTTTCCTTATTTATTAAATATTTTTTTCTTATTTATTGTATTTTAAATTATTAAAATTTTCTTATTTTTTAATTTAAAAATAATAAATATTTTGATAATTATAAGGGGTAAAATAATAATCTAAAGAAGATAAATTAAAAACGCGATATTTGAAAGTCCAGAAATTAAGTAAAAAAGAGGAACGTGAACAGCAGAGAGAATTGAGCATGGACCGGAAATATGTACCTTGCAAACGACGTAGTTGTACTTTGTTAGGCCTCGGAGTAAGAAATAAATTAAATCATATTTTTGATCTCATACATTTCACCAAATAATTTTGTCCCTTCCTTATATTTTAAAATGAGTGTTTTGGTCCTTAAATTTAAAATAATTTTTTTGCATTGTGCAATGTTGTACTACAAACCTACGTCACAGTGCCCCGAATGGGTGGGACTTTGTGCCTATGTTAAATTTATTAATCCATATGAACATCTAATCCAAAATTAATTAGTAATGTGTGAAGAGGTCATTGGATTATTTATATTAGATACAAGTGTTCTGGGTTACTGATGTTGAATTGAGACAACCTTAACATCCATTGAAGAATTGACATTTATGTTAAGGCTCTTGCCGATAATACTGTAGCTTATGCTGAATATCATGTATGAAAGAGATGTGGTGTATTAGGCAACTATAGGAAAACTCATGCAGCCAGTTTCGACACTTTACCCTGTGGACTCTGTGAAGCTATGAGCAGAAGAAATGGAAGAAACCCGAGATCCATGTAGAGCCTTATTGATTTGAAGAAGATGACGACTGGTATGAGGAGGTTTGCCCAGTTTTATAGCATTTGATGATAGTTTAGGGTTAATATATAGATATAAACAGAGGATTATTGAAGTCAGAATACTGGACAAATGATACAGAGTAGCAGTGGCATAACCATAAAATTTCTAATGAGGGTGCTAGGGGGAGGGGAGGGCGGGAGGGAGAAGGAGGAAGAGGAGGGAGAGGGATTAAGAATGAGGAGGATTTAGGGCTGATGGGTGCACATGCTAGTTTCGCCCTTGCAGAGTAGAATGCAATTTTACTAACTTTGATGTTATAGCTTTCATCTAACAAAGGATAATTTTCCTTATAGTTTTTACTTTCCTTACCGAAACATGTACATGTATTTTATGTGTATAACCTTGTTTCATTTTGATATTAATAAGGTATGGTAAATGATATAGAACTAAAATTTTCAGTTTTTAACACTCGAAAAGTCTTGTTTTCCTCCACTTTGTAGCAGAGATAAGTAGGAGATGAAAATGTCACAGTTAGAAGGAAGATGTATTACTGGTGGTCTTTATAATCCATAAGAAAAACCGAAGAAAATAGACCTAACAATAAGCTATAGGCTATAGGCAAATAGAAAACTACACAGCGCCAGCATCCCCTTCTTTATGGAATTTCCAAACATCAGCCATAATTCCGCCATTATAAGGCCTTCTACATTTTTCTGCCCTTTTTAAACTGCAAGAGAAAAACTATTAACTTAACAAAGAGGTTGTTAGATATGAAAAATTATCCCACAAACATTAATCATTTATTTACCTTTTTGATCATCCCAATCTTCTCTCTTTTTGTAGTTTTCAAGTGCTTGGGCCTATTCTTCAAGTATTCTTTCAGTTCTGCCTCTTCCATGCCATCAATCATATTAGTCTGTAGTAGGAAACGTTCATAAGCACACAAATTAAAAAGAAAGTCTTCCAACAAACTTGCTTGAATAAGAAGGGATAACAACAAACATTGTCCTTCTTTGTTAAGTATTTTATTCCATCATATTCAAAATGAGCATATTAAATTATTTACATCCTTTGTCCCTCAGATTGAACGTTATTATTTGAGTCTCTTAAATTATCATCGAATGAATACTTTTAGCCACGGATGTAGGACCAAAAAAAGTGAGATTCTGAAAACTTAAAGTACAAAAAATGTTCATGTTCAATCTAAGGGACTAAAGAACCCATAATTGACTTGAAATGTGATGATTTGAAAAGGTGTTCAATGTTGTTTATTGGAGCAAAAAGTTATGTCGATGAAATATGAGCAACAATTTTTAGGTTACAACGAAGAACTATCATTACAACAGAAGAACAATGGATTCATAGCCACACAATACACAAAATACTGCGTACCCAATTCCAAAGCTCCTCAACGTCCTTCTCCAGTGCCTGTTGTTCCTCCTGCATACGTTGTCTTCTTTCTTGCAATGTTGAACCCTGAGTCTCCACAACAGACTTGGATTTCTCCATTTGTTTTGTGTGGTGCACTAAGGTTTTGCCTCATAAAGCAGAATCTTTAATATATATACATATATATAGAGAGAGTGAGAGGGGAGACATGAACATTAGTTATCAAGTCATGGGATAAGGTGTGGCCCACAGCTGCTGACACTCAAGAAAATAGTGTAACAGTCGCCTACGTATTTAACATAAATGACCAATATCAATTGAGAGAAACCAACTTAGCCGAAATTCTTACCTCATCCCCCGGGATTATGCAACATAACTGCTAAGGAGAAGGTTGTATGAATTCAAAGCCAATCCTCATCTTATGCTAGAAACCAAAAAGGAAAAATGGAAAATGGAAAAAACAGAATGTAACCCCTCAGAAAAATTGCATAAAATAACCATTATTCATTTTTTTACATTGGTAACAGTTTTCGGATCTTCTATTTTATAGAATAGCCAGGTAGACAAGCTGAAAATGTGCATCCGTTAAAGCCCGAGTTTGGACATTTCCAATCTATAGGATTGTGACCAAATGCGTTACAAAACGCGTATTTGGTCACACTCGAGCTACTCTCCATACAGCCGAGCCGAGCCAAGCTCGAGTTACCCTTAACTCGAGCTCCGCTTGGCTCGATTAGAACCCCAGTTTGGACATTTCTACATTTTGGGGTATGAAACCCAATTTTCATTTCATTTCGGGCTATCAAATGGATTCAATCATTCAAATTCCAATCCCTTATTCCATTCACATGCAAACAAACACCCCCTTAGTTTTTTAATCAGCAGTTACCTTTGAAGTATACCGATCCAGTCTTGTGTTTTGCATTCTTTAGATTATATAGAGTTGCATTACATTTGTTGAAAATGATTTGATGTGTAATATTGGTTACCTAGTTGTTGAAATTTATTGTATTATCTCTATAATTTTCAACCTCATAGATCCACCTGAGACGTGCACAGAAGGTCTGATTCAATACTTTCATTCATGACTTCCTCTAATATGATTTGATTATATGATATTACAAAAAACCTTGGAGAAAAGAATATCGTTTAGTATCTTCTTGAAATGGAACAAAAGTTAAATTCATTTATGTTTTTTTAGGATTCTTGATTCATTTTGCTTCAGGCGAGAAATGTATCTATGCGCTGAACTCATAAAGTAATTGGAAGCAACTCAACAAGTCGAAAGGAAATGTATGAATAAAAGTCTTGCCTTTGCTAGAGCAAATCATGATGTACGTGGTTCTCTAGCAGCTATTATAGGTTTGGTTCAGATAAACATGTCCTCGCTATTGGAACTAGGCATGCATAATTTCCTAAATTATGCTACGGAATAGCCTAAACACTTAGAGGATCGGGTCTTACCCTCGACGCGTAATCGGTTGTGCAGTCGCCTGGATCCTTTGGGAAGATTGCGTTCACCACAAAAAAAAAAAAACAATTCACGCGAATTGCCTCTACGTTCTTGCACTGGAGTTCTCTCAGAACTGGTGCTAGCCCCAAAAATTTGCCTGTCAAGAGAAAACAATTTTCTCTGGGGAAGAGTTTTGGAAGAGCGTCTTTAAAGTGAATTTTGTTAAAATTCATTTAACAGACTCCCAGATACTTCTCTGATTTGAGAAGTATCTGTTTTAATAATAATAATTAATAATTAATAAATTATTTACTGAGTTGGGTTTAACCAACACCATGGATCAACCCATTGATCCATGGATCAGGCTGATGGGTCAAGAACCTTAATTCACAATTAGGTCCCTTGATTTATCAGCTCAACTCAATTCTTCCCAGGTAATTAATTAACTTTTAATTAATACCATAAAACTCTTCAATAATATTTAATTAAACCATTTAATTAAATATTATCAATTTAAGTATAACAGGCAATTTAATTAATTCTGAATCATCGAACTCACTTATGTGCGATCCTGTAGGCCCATTCCAAATTGACAATGAATAAATTAATCTCATTAATTAATTCATAAGTCATTAGTGGTCTCTAGCAAGACATAATGACTACACAATTCAGAACGGAGGGTCGAATGGTGATTCAACACAACCTTCCGAGTATACTACGTAATGTCCTCTACACTAATATCCAGTTTAGCATAAGGCATGGAACCAATCATCCTTATATAGCTAAACGTTTTACTTGATCTCTTAGTGACACTGAACTTAATCAAGCAAATGATAACCCTTATCATTTCTTGGGCACGACCATGCACTTCTCAGTTCACTATCAAGCGGCCAAGATATCATCTCTCATTTAAGAGAGACTTGTAGTCTCATCACTTCACCTACATACCTTAGCGTGACTCATAGTGTACCCAATCATACCCGTACTTGGCAACCTGTTAAAGTCCCGTTAGGCATATGTCAAAGCACACTCTAATTCACCTAAGACTATGCAGTGATTTCTGGTCTAAGGATCCTCGTACGAGTACTACTCAAAAGAATCACTCATGATCTAAAAGTCCATGGAGTGTTTCTTTTTGGCGGATCGATTTCATGAAATTCAATATGCACAAGAATATAATTTCATGAAATTAACTCATCATATAAACAATCAATCAAACGACAAATGTCTTATTTACATAAATAACCCTCAAAGTTTATTTACATAAATAGCCCTCATTAGGGCACATACACCAACACTCGCTGGATCAGGAGAGAAGATGATTGTGTCATCGAGTCTCATCGTTCTCATTCACATAGCCCCAAAGTAGAAGGATCCATGTCTTTTTTTTTTTTTTATTCATACTGAAGAGAGGAGTAAAATCTCCAAGAAGTTCATGGATAGCCTTGGGATTAAAATCTCTGCTATAAGGTAGTTGGTGAGGAGCTTTATGAAACTCTAAAAATGCTCAAACAGAAATTGATCCTTTCGTAACTGAAAACTAGCATAAAAATTAGAATAAGTCACCAGAGTAGACCTCTGTATGGTAACTCAAGCTCTAGGTCAAAAGAACTTGTCTCTTAATGCATATGATGGAAGAGACACCTTAGCATTCTTACATACGATCAGTGTCAAGAGCACATCAAATTTCATCTCAGTTGTAATTGACATAGCAACTGGACCATTATGAGAAATCACTAGGTTGTGGCCGAATTCAGAAGAGATCTTCGTAGCACTTGCAATCGGATAGTGTGGATGCATAGAACAGATAGCAGATGCATCTATTTCATTTGTCTAAAAAAGGATAAACTACCTCTAATGGATGTCATCATCTTTAAACCGCTACATGGATCACGTTTCTTTCAAGTTATAGGACTTCTGCTAGAGTTTGGTGGGGGTACAGTGCCAGGAACAAAGATAAATGAAGATAACTCGCACTAGAAGAAAAATCATCTTACTAAATCCAGCCGAGCTATGGAAAAGTTCAAATCAAAACATCAACCAACTGAGAAGAGCGAGATTCAAGAAATCAGTAGTAGCACCAACAGGACAAAAAAAATAAAAATAAATACATGGTAAGAAAGTGTTGGTTGCAAAAGATAGTGCAGTTCTACGACGATTGGCGAAAGCTATAGTTTCCAATTATGGGCATGATTGGATATGCTACGAATTGCGCTAAGATATGTGAGTGAAGTGATGGAAATGATGAGAATCAGTGTCACAAATAGATCTAGTCTTAGGTGAGGAGTAGTGATATTTTGACTTATGAATTATTCAATGGGGTTGAATTTTTCATTGTCAATTTTAGAATAGCCCTACAGGATCCAACCCAAAACCAATTGACAATGGGTGAAAAAGCCATTAGATTATTTATATTAGACACAAGTGGTGTGGATTTTCGATATGGGATTGAAACAATTTAAAAAAAAAAAATCTTCATTTTAACTTAATCGTAACGCTACTAGCTCCCAGACAACCGAAGGCCGATTTTGGTACCAAAGTATTTTGTTAAAGAAAAGAAAACATTTTGATTTTCTGCACGGCATGGCAAGTTATGTGTTAGGCACTTTACAATGGTAGCACATGGAGGCCAAATAGCAGTTGGTTTTTGATATGCTCGTGCAAGTTGGGCGGCTCAAACTCTTGGTGAGACTAGGGCTGGGCCTATGAAGTAAATGATTTCATCAATGAATATACTATTCTTTGTTCACAGAACTTATTTACACCAATTTTTTGAGTTTTTATTAAGAAAATATAGATTCATTACATTTGTCATTACTCGTTAATATAATTTTCAGTACGTGTATATATATATACGATTATCTTTCACTTCATTAATCCTTCACTTCATCCTTAATACTTATAGGTCCAAACTTTTTATGGAAAGACTCTCTACTTGTGCAGTCAACTCTATTTGTTAGAATACTCTCTCCATTTCAAAATATAAGTCTTTTTTTACCAAACACACATACTAAGACAACAATTATTGGTTGCACATTCCCATCAACTTTAAGTGAAACCTTATTTTGCGCCCTCTATTTTGTTATTTCACGCCTCTTTTATACACAAATTATCCCTGACAGATTAAGAAATATCAATTATAATATTTAAATATAAAATATATTAATATATTAAATTACCTAACTACCCTTAATAAATTTACTAAAAATGCCTATTAAAAAATTCATTTTTAGTTCCCTCATCTATGTTATTTTAATCATAATTTTTATAAATTTTTAGTAGATTAAGAATGGACTTCTTAAATTTTTTGTAAATTGATTAAGGGCAATTAGGTAATTATAGGAGGAACGGAAGATAAACATTAAGAGGGCGAGAAATAAGAATTAAGGGAGCGATACTTAAGAAAATGGAGGACTTTTATGGAAAAAGGGGGCGTTGAATAACAAAAATGGGAGCGCCATATAACACTATCCAAATTTTAATTGTAAATTCTATTATACCCCTATTTAATATATTTTTGATAATAGTGCTATAACTCGAAATAATTTAATAAATTGTAAATTAAATAAGAGTAATAGAGTAAAAATAATTAATGGTTTCTCTAGAGATGGACAAGTGACTTATATTTTGACCGGTCCCCTAAATGGTGAAAATGACTTATATTTTGAAATAGAGGGAATAGTTTCCTTGAGTGCTCGCTCAAAATTGTTCTATATATGGGGTTTCTCTGAATTTGAAAGTTATCACTCTGCACTTTCTATACCAAGGCTCAATCCAATTAAATCCATACCGTCTATTAATTTTGCCCTATCTCCTTTCATTTTTTGTTGAGGTTCAACTTTCATTATGATGTTGTTTCTTTTTTTCTTTCATTTATACTGAAATCGTTGAGTTCATTAGATACCAAATTTCTTTCGTTTCTTTCTTACCTACCTTCTATAGGTGGTCGGAGAACTATCTTTAGATTTGGTCCAATCAACTATGATTATATCATTTCTTTATCTGCAATTCAATATAGATTATATATTCAAGGTAAATATATCTATTTGCATTTCCTTCTTCATTTTTTTTAATATTCTGCAAGTAAACAATTTGGATTAGTTCGGTTCATACCTCTTTTAGAGCAATTTTGTTTTGATCAAATTGGATCGATTTGGATCATTTCCGAATCGATTTGGATAATTTTCTGTATCGATTCAAATTGATCCAACTCTCCTCCCTTTTTTTTTTTAAACTATTTTTGATATTTTTAAAAAATTATTTGTATACTATTTATATGTTCAAACTTTAAAAAAAAAATCACTTCATTATAAAAGTAATAATCATATTTTTATATTTATTTTAATTAAATAAGTAATATTATTTTTTTTCTTTTAAAAAAAACCGGCCAAATCAATTCGTCCATCCGAATCAAAACGGTTTTTTGGATTGAATCAACCCCAAAGACACTGATGCATCAAACCAACTTTGCTAATGCCACCACATAGTAACGCTCAGTTTCTCTAATTTTTAATAGGGTCATGGTAAATTGGGAAATAAATTCTAATGCAATACAAATATCTACATAATTTTCTTCAAATGATGGATTTTTTTTTTCCTGTCTAGACATTTGGAAAATGTTACAACACAATAAACCCCGGAATTAATTTTATATTTATTTGGAGTTTAACTATGGAAATCCACATTACAATAAAATAATTGGCATTAATTTCTAGAAAATAAATTGATGTTAGTGTTCTAATCCAAAAGAAACTTTTTTTGCCCTAGTTTAATCAAAGCAATTATTTGAAATCAACCTTTATTAATCAAGTTTCTTAAACCGCTTAATTTTATTTTTGTATTTATATATACAATTTCAACTTTAATACTTTATGAGTTTGGCTTTGGTTTTTTTATTTTATATAGTTTTTAACTTATAATAATAATTTTATTTATTATATTATTTTAGTTTAATAAATAAAATATTATTTGAGACCAACATTGGTACGTAGTTTGGACTCCAGACTTCAAAGATCGAGATTGTGCTGCCCATTTCACAACTCCACGTGATGAAGAACAACCATTCAAAATAAATTAATGATATTATTAAATATTACATTTTTTTTTAAAATTTATTGTCTCTTAAATTATTCAAATATCTTTATTAAAAAATAATAAAAATATTTTGATAATTTATGAGGATAAAATAGTAATTTAAGAGCGGTAAACTTAGAAAAAAATATTTAAAAGTCCTCTAGAATTAGGTGTATTGAGGAAAGTGAACAGCATAGAATTGAGCATGGACAGGAAATATGTGCCTTGCCAAGGAAGTAGTTGTACTTTGCTAGGCCAGGAGTAGGAAAAGTAAAAGATATAATTACTATTTTATGTTTCTTTTACTAATTTTACCTTTCTCTAGACTATTTTACCCCTCCTGCAATAATTAAAAAAAAAAAACAATTCTCTCTCCTCCTTTCTCTCTCCTTCCCAATTACATTCAGCTTAGATTTTGGGCGTTTTGGTTAGAATAAGATGGATAATCAACTTCAACATAAAGCATAAGAGGTAAGCGAATGAAGGGACAATTTTTACTTAAAAACATGAGATTTTTAAAGAAAAATAATTTCTCCGATTGGTGATTATGACTTGCTACTGAAAGACAAATAAGTTTGTTCCTCCTCATAGTGGCACAACATTGGTGATCATCAATCTTGGATAACTCATCACTTTGTCGGAGAAAGCAATCGTTCGATTTTTCGATCCATGTAGTCGTATGTCATTCGAGAAATAAGTCCAATTGACGGGTATAATTTTTTAGAATTTTAGCTTCAATATGATGGGACTAAGAGCGTGTTTGTCTCACTATATGGTGAGACTAAAAACTCGAACGACTATGTTAACCGTGAGTTGTCCAAAAATTTCAACTCGCCTATAGGTAGGTAATTAAAGTTTTATGTTTAGCATATAAGGTCAATTCCAACGTGTAATGAATTTATATGGTGAGACTAAAAACTCGAACGACTATGTTAAGCGTGAGTTGTCCAAAAATTTCAACTCGCCTATAGGTAGGTAATCAAAATTTTATGTTTGGCACATGATGTCAATTCCAACGTGTGATGAATTTACATCTATATTTTTAGAGTGTTTAAAGAAAAAAATATTAGTAAAAAGTGGTGAGAAACAGTAATGTAAATGTTTTATACCAGTAAATTACTAAAAATAGGATTTAATTAAAAAAATTAAGGTAAGGAAGACAAAATTATGAATTGGATTTGCCTTAGTCACCCTTGACGAATACCAAACCAAAGAAAAAACGAAGAAAATTGAACTGTAAATATGAAGAGCTGCAGTTACATTAAATTACCTGCTGGTCCAGGTTAGGTGTGGGGGGAGAAATTGTGGTGCAGCGGCAGTAGTCAACAATACTGAATAGTCATCATGTTTCTCTTCCGAATCCTCCTAGATTTTGCTTCTGCTTTTGTTTTTGTACTGAAATTAGAAAAAGAAAAGTATACATATTGTGATCTAACCACCGTAACCTTTTCCACTACAACGGAGAAAAGAGCGAAAGAACCCTGAAAAAAATCCCCAAAAACCCATATTGTTGAACCCATTTCCCGCTTAGATGAATGAGAGTAGAAATTACAGGTGATTTTATCCTTGAATAATGCAATTTAAAACCATCAGTACCTTTGCCGTTTCAGTAATGTTGGGGTGTTTTCTTCTCATACTTCTGTTTTCTGGCTTTTTAAATTTCTCCCCGTATGAGGTCTCTTCTTCAACCCCATCAAGAAAAGATTCAGTTTTTTCCGATTCGCTTTCTAAATCTAAGCCAGACCCTTTCGGGGACTTGTTTAGTGCTTACAGAAAATGGGATTCTCAAGTGGGTTGTGCTCAATTTAGAGAGAAACATAAAGGGTTGTCAAAAAACGGGTCGTCTTCTTTGCAAGATGTGGATGGCGAGCTGGAATGTGGGGAGTTGAAGATGGATCATGTCAGTGTTTTGGTTAAAGGGTGGACTTGGATTCCTGATAATTTGGAAAATTTGTATTCTTGCCGATGTGGATTGAGCTGCTTGTGGACTAAATCCTCAGTTCTTGCTGATAAACCCGATGCATTGTTGTTTGAGACCGTTTCTCCTCCTCGTCAGGTTCTCTTCTTGATCAAAATTTTCTAATGATATGAATCGTGTTTGTTATGCTGAGACTAGATCTTTTGATTTTTTTCTCTGATAGTTACTCAGTTTTGATAATGAACTATTTGCATTGAAGATTTTGAATTTTCCCCCCTTGCTCGGTCATGTTTTGTGCTTAAACTTGAGGAAATAGTTTCTGAAGCAGCAACCAAAATCACATTTGTAAAATAGGAAAGAGGCTTGGGTAGATGAACTACATTAGGAAAAGGATACTTATGTTTGCCTAAGGCAAATTTTCTGTTTAGTAATGAACGTTTTTTAGCAGATTGATAATCCACTCAATCACTAGGAATTAGAACTGTTTCTCTTTTAAGTATTTTCATCCTTAGCTTGAGGAAAGGGTTTAAGTAAACATAAGTTGAAAGCTCTTTCTGGTGATATACAGTTCCAAAACTACCGTCCCAATCTGCAGCCGTATCAAATATCCTCCCCTATGCACCAGCACATTTGTGGAATAAGTGAATATCTGTCATCCACTTTTTCCTCTTGGAATGGCCTTCTCCTTCAACTTTTGCATGGTGAGTTTTCTGAGTGATGCTTAGCGGCCAAGGAGGCCATTGTACCAAGAGATATGTTTGCTTGTTGAGGCTGGTGCATATTGCTTTTCGCTGTTTTTGGATCCCTAGATCTAAGCCTCCTATTTGTTAGATATTAGTGACAAGGTTGCCCATCTTGGACTTGTCTTTTTTTTAAGCTTAGGCTATCACTCAGTTTTCCTTTCTGTGATCTTCTGCATTTGCTTATCATGGTGGTGTGTTTGAGATGCATTACTGGTAGTGCTTTCAAATTGCACTACCTTGGTTCGGCCATTTTGAAAGATATTTCATTTTTGTCAGAGAAGTAACGGGGAACCACTTCATGTTTATATGGATCTGGAAGCTGGCAGGAAAAGATCAGGATCCGAAGATCTTTTTGTTAGTTACCATGCGGAAGATGATGTTCAATCAACTTATGCTGGTGCACTTTTTCATAACAATCGCAATTATCATTTATCTCATGAAAAGAATACTGTTAGTAACATAATTTGGCCTTCTTGTCCCATATTTCTATTTCTTTTTTGTCTCCCATCAATATGTCGATTTCCCATGATTTGTGAATTTCAGGATACTTTGGTTTATTGGTCTTCATCGCGTTGTCTTCCTGAAAGAAATCAGCTTGCTGAACGCATACTTAGCTTGTTGCCCAGTCATTCATTTGGCAAGTGTTTGAACAATGTTGGCGGTTTAGACATGGCACTCTCCGTCTATCCAGATTGCAACAAGGATGCTGCTGAATCCCCTAAATGGTGGGATCATTTGCATTGTGCAATGTCCCACTACAAATTTGTTCTAGCAATTGAAAACACCAAGACAGAGAGCTATGTCACAGAAAAGTTGTTTTATGCTTTAGATTCTGGTGCAGTACCAATCTACTTTGGTGCCCCGAATGTGTGGGACTTTGTGCCTCCACATTCAATTATAGATGGGTCAAAATTCAGCTCCATTGAAGAATTGGCTTCTTATGTTAAGGCTCTTGCTGATGATCCTGTAGCTTATGTTGAATATCATGCATGGAGGAGATGTGGCGTATTAGGCAACTACAGGAAAACTCGCGCAGCCAGTCTCGACACGTTACCCTGTAGACTTTGTGAAGCTGTGAGCAGAAGAAATGGAAGAAACGCGAGATCCATGTAGAGCCTTCTTGATTTCAAGAAGATGCCGATTAGTATGAGGAGGTTTGCCCAGTTGTGTACTTTTGTTGTTGGAGTAACATTTGATTATAGTTTAGGGTTAACATATAGGTATAAACGGAGGATTGTTGTAGACAGAATACTGGACAAATGATACGGAGTGGAATGCAATTTTACGAACTTTGATGTTATAGCTTTCATATAATAAATGATCATTTTCCTTATAGTTTTTTATACATGGCTTAATGATATTGTCTTAACCTTGTTTCATTTCGATATTAATAAGGTTTGGTAAATGATATAAACCTCAAATTTGCCCTTTTTAACACTCGAAAGAGTAGGAGATGAAAATGCCCAGTTAGAAGCAAGATGTATTACTGGTAGTCTTTATAATCCATAAACAAAACAGAAGAAAACAGAGCTAACAAACAAGCTCTAGGCAAATAGAAAGCTATTCTTTATAATCCATAAGCAAAACAGAAGAAAATAGACCTAACAATAAGCTATAGGCAAATAGAAAACTACATAGCGCCAGCATCCCCTTCCTTGTGGAACTTCCAAACAGCAGCCATAATTCCGCCATTAGCAGACCTCTTACACTTTTCCGCCCCTTTAAACTGCAAAGAGTAAAAGAGAACAACTTTTAACTTGACAAAGGTTGTTAGATCTGAAAAATTAGCCCACAAACATTAATCATCATTCATTTACCCTTTTATTCATCCCAATCTTCTCTCTTTTTGTAGTCTTCAAGTGCTTTGGCCTATTCTTCAGGTATTCTTTCAGTTCTGTCTCATCCATGCCTTCAATCATGTCGGTCTGTCATGTATATTTTAACAATAGGAAACGTTCAAAAACACACAAATCAGAAAGAAAGTCCTCAACCAACAAACTTACTTTAAAAATAAGGGATAACAACAAACATTGTCCTTCTTTATTAATTTTAATTCCTTACACCCTTTTGTCCCTCATATTGAATGTTAATATTTTAGTCGTATACTTCTAGCCACCGACAAAGGACCAAAAAAGTTAGATTTTGAAAACTTAAAGGACAAAAAAATGTCCATGTTCAATCTAAGGACTAAACAACCTATAATTGACTTGAAATATGATGATTTGAAAAGGTGTTCAGTGTTAATTTGTCGTTCGATAAAATATGAGCAAAACAATGGATTCATAAACACACAATACACAAAATAATGCATACCCAATTCAAAAGCTCCTTGACCTCCTTCTCCAGTGCCTGTTGTTCCTCCTGCGCACGTTGCCTTCTTTCTTGCAATGTTGAACCCTGAGTCTCCAGGACAGACTTGGACTTCTCCATTTGTTTTGCGTGGTGCACTATGGTTTTGACTCATGAAGCAGGGAATATATATATATAGAGACAGAGACAGAGGGAGATGAACGTTAGCTGATGGACACAGTGTGACCGACTTTCCGCAGTTCAAGGCCTCTCAAGAAAAAAAATAGTGTAACAGTCGCCTAAAATATTTAACTGAAGTAACAGAAACCCAACTTCAGTCAAAATTCTTACCTCATTCACCAGGATTCTGGAGATGCTGTCGGAGTACACTTTGCATGTGAAGTCAATGTAACAGACAAAAACTGCTGAAGGAGGAGGTTGTATGAAGTCACAGCCAATCCTCATCTTATACTAGAAACCAAAAAAGGAAATAAGGAAAATGGAAAAAGAGAGTGTAACTTCAGTCAAAATTGCATAGCATGTTTTTTACATGAGTAATAGGTTCTTCTATTCTATGCGATAGATAGCCAGGTAGACAAGTTGAAAACTGTGCATCTGTTAAAGAAAACTGAGCAAAAATACCTAGTTAGAGCACTCCAGCAGTCCAGCTTAGGCAGTATAATTCCATTTCCTTGACACCCTGCTGCAATGAATACTGCTCCCACATCAACCCAAACCAGCACACTTCATTCCAGCCAAGCTTAGTTGCAGTTTTTATGTTCAGAACTTGTCCTTAGAAAATGGTGTTTGCAAACTCTGCCAGCAGACTAATACTTTTTCCAAAGTTCAAATTTTTAGTTGATAAGCACCATAGTCACTGTGTGTGTGTGTGTGTGTTGAGAGTGAGAGAGAGAAAGCCAACAAAAGTATCCACGTATGTTTTTCCAAATTGCAGTTCAATGCTAATAATGTTCTTATGCAAAACCACACTGTATTTGAATCTATGATCCTCTGTATAAAGTAGAAGGCTTCCTCTTTACTTCTCAACATTTGGTGATGGAACCTTAAAAAGAAATTACAACAAAATGCGAAAAAATGAGCAAGAAAAGAACTTGTGCTTAGAGAAACATGATTCCACAAATTAACCATAAATGGAGAGCTATACCAACAGTTAACCCCTAGCCAAGCTAATAACTACCACAGTACGCTATATCAGTCAATGCACAAGGCTAGAATACTTCTTTACACTAAGAGAACAGAACCCAATTAGCAGAAACCACATTCAACAGCAGAACTTTAAGCTAAACAATCAATGCATCCTTTTTCAATACAGACACTTTGTATCTCCCAGGGCAGGTTTTGGAGGCCTACATTCTACCAGACTGAACCAAGAGCGCTTATCCAAATAGACTACCAGATAATGGAACCCATCACACTACAAGTGCCATTCAACAGAACAAAATCAATAGCTTAACACATGAAGATATGAACTTCAAGCAGAACAAGATGAACTCCATTCTCAGTTTTTGCAGGGAAGATCTCTATGAAGGAGAAAAACATGAGTCAATGTCTTTAATGAACTAGACCTTGAATTACAGAAAAAAGGCATAATCATAAACTTAACCAAAAGAGAAGTATGAGAAAAACTTGGCTTACTTTTTAGCACCATGCATCATCAAAACACATAATTACATAAGAGGTAAGAGCATCCAAACTCCACGGGTTTCTTTAATGACAATTTCCTGCCTTCAGAAAGATGCTTAGTATCACAATTTCATGGTACAAGGAACATCAATTGCTCTAATAATACATTCAAAAAACATGCCAAAGCTACAGCATGGAAGGAGCCAGGAACCTATTCAAGGACTAAATTGTTAAGGAAATAGGTCAATACTTACAAAGTCACTATGCTTATAAAACTTCAAGACCAAAATGGTATTGAAAAGGAGCAAGGGAAAATGGAAATCCTAAAAGATCAACTAGGCAATGTGCATTTCTTTTGAGAGTGTCCTAACATGTGGCAGCGGCCACATTGAACAACCCTTTTCGGACGTTTGAAACTCTCTATACGGAGAACCTTTTTTTTGGGCCTGCCAGGAGGCCTGCGAGTTTTGGGTGGGCGAATAACAATATCCACTCTGGCACCTCCACCTTCTGCCCCTTCAACAGGTTCTGTCCACAGGTTTCTTTCTGGGATAGGATATATCATCTGTGAATAGGTTTCACGATAGCTGTGTACTGTAAAACAGCGTTCCGCGAATACATGAGTATTTTGGCCGCAAGACAGAAGTGCAGCAGCAGCATGTGCACATGGCAATCCATACAGTTGCCACCGGCGACAAGAACAGATGCGGCTTCTTATATCCACAATGTTAGTCCGTTCAGTTGAAACAATCTCGAATTCGATTTCATTGGCACGAAGAACTTTGTAGCATCGTGCATCTGCAATTGCTTCTGAAATCCTCTTTTCAGCAGACGGTACAAGAATTGAGGTCAACCTCATGCCAATATTCCGACGATCATTGAACCATGATGTCATTTGCTGCCGAATATACTCCATCATTTGTACAATTGGAAGCTCATGGCATTCCAGAGCCCAGTTGTACAGCAATTCTGTAACTCCTAATGCAAAATGACCATAGCGTACTCCCTCAAAGTATGCAACAGCCCACAGCTGTGGGTTAAAGTGGTGAAACCAAGTAAGAACATCTTGTGAAACGTCCACCATCTCAGTGATTTTGTTTTCAAATTCTGCAGATGTAAGTGCATAAACTGCATTCCAAAAGATATTCACCAATTTGGAGTTCTTAAATGTATCACGAAAATTCTCACTGATATAACGCAAGCAAAAACCATGAAATGCATTGGGGAAGTGCGTGTCAACTGCCTCCACCATACCCACTGATCTCTCGGACAATATTGTGAGTCTTGGCATGCTGTCAGTGTTGACTCCAAGAAGTTTCCGCAACTCTGACATAAACCACATCCAATTTTCATTACTTTCTGTATCAACAACAGCTATTGCCAATGGAAACAATGCATCATCAGCATCAACTGCAGCAGCACAAAACATTGTACCCAAGTATTTCCCTTTGAGATGAACTCTATCCAGTTCCAAAAGTGGCCTACAGGCATTTAGAAATCCATATATTGCAGCACGGAAAGAAACAAAGAGGCGTTGAAAACAATTATCCTGTCCTGTGGCAACAACAGAAGCAATGCTTCCGGGATTGGTCCTTCTTATCTGTTCACAATATGCTGGAAGAAACCGATAACCATCCTCGAAAGTCCCATGTAATGCAGCCATGCTTCGCTCCTTGCCTCGCCAGGCTTGCATATATGACACAGCAACTCCATGCTTATCCCTGATATCTTGCAGAATCTCCTTAGGCTTGTACTGGGGATTATCCCTCACACGTGCTTCCACAGATCTCGCAACCCATCCCACAGATGCTTGCTGATGGTGTAGATTTTGAACCCCTTCACACGTATGTTCTCCATGGAGTGTCCGAATGGTAAATGTAGGAACACCTGGGCATTTCGCCACATGAACCCGCCAAGGACAGCCCTCTTTGGAGCACTTAGCTATGAATCTACTCCTATCTGATTTAACAATTCGAATTTCAAAATGCATTGCTATGGCAATGTCCTTTAGGGTTCTCCTACAAGTATCAACATCTGGAAACTCTTGTCCGATAACTAGAGGCTGGTCTGCCACTACCATCTCCGAGTTGTCTAATGTCGTTGCCAAAGTCTGCTCAGCCAGGTTACCTCTGCAGGTGTTAACATCTGAGAACTCTGGCCTAATTGCCAATGCCTCATCCGCCAATGCAAGACTCGAACTGGAAATTCTCTGAGGCAAGGCCAACTCAGCCATATTTCTACCAATACTTCACAAAGTTCCCATTCTTGTCATAATCTTTACCACAGAAATACCCTCTAACTACAAATATGTCCAAATGGAACTCCCCCAAGAGCCAATTCCCCAAACGCAGTAAGATTCCAAAATGGGCCACAGCTTATCTACAAAAACCCAGATGGTTATTGCTTCAGAACGCCAAAATTTACACTATCACAAGAAAAATGAAAATCTAATGGGCCATAAAAATGCAATCTTTGGCAATTTCGAAACAGAAAAAGAGTCAAATTCCAATTTAAAAATCAGTCAAGAAAGTATAATTAACTGATAGTGCATGAAACAAGAACAAAACGAAACAAAGAAAGAAACAGCCAACCGACTTTTTTCAAACCCAGTTTAATGGAGGTACATCAAACCCAACTCATACAAACCCACCTCCGCATTGATAGAAATGGAGGGAAACGGTTACCTTACGAGAGGTGGTTCGCTCCAATGTTGGCGTTTGTTAAGAGATCTGAACCACGGACGATGATTAATGGTTCTGAATGTAAATTATTTTAGTTTTTGGGGGTAAATTGGAAGAGCCCTAAGCGTAAGCGGGAGTGAATTCTCTTACAAATATGGGGAAGCCAAATAGATGAGGAGCGAGGGCGACGGGAATTGGTTCTGTCGGAGGCACAAAACTATAGTCAGTCAGTGGATAATGAGCATCGGCCATTTATGAATCAGTAGCCCATTTTGACTATAGCACACAATATTTCCATTTTGAAATAAATTTTAAAGAAATGTAGAAATTATTAAACATACCCCGTACCATGATAGGAATTAAATTTTAAATGTTTTAATATATATATATAGAGGTATATAGTAATTTTTCGCATATATTTCGTACATGTACCTATTATTATATATAGTAATTTTTCGCATGATAGCTGTACACTTAATGTTAGGGACGAGACTCAAACCATGGACATTTTAATCTTGTGACTCTCCAAGAAATTCAATTGTCATTAATCCACTTAAAGTTAATTAAAATTTAATTAAACTTTTTGTACATGTCATTTAAAAGATCACTATTGTCAATATTGAATTTCCCATCTCCCAATACATAGGTCAGTAGAACTTCGAATGAACAAGGTTTTCATGTAGGCAAATCGTAAAAAATTATTTTTTATACATGTTAAATGTTTCGTCGAAAGTTTAAAAATCTTTCGTATCTTTTAAAATATAGCTTTTTGGAGTTTGGAGTGGCCCAAACCACCTACGGCTGTTTGCGGCTAGATAGATCTCGAAAAGTTATATGAAATCAAAAAAAAAAAAAATCGTCTAAAACAGACCACCGAGCGCAAAGTTATGACCCTTTAAAGTTTTCGTCCAAAATCACACGTTTTCCAATATTGAACCAATCTCCAAATGCCCGTCTGCCATGTCCATTGCGTAGATCTCGTCGAGAACCATCAAATCGACTACTCGTGCATCCAAATCAGACAATCGAGTACCGAGTTATATACTCCTGAACCATCGCTGCAATACAACTTCATAGATGGCACATTCCACAACGTCTCCTAACACTGTCACAACGTCCCCGCACGTCCATAAAACAACTGCCGCAACGTCTACATCCAGGCATGTGGTGAATTTTTCATATAACACCTTCTACAACGTCTCCTAATACTGTCATAACGTCCCCGCACGTCCAAAAAATAACTGTCGCAACGTCTACATCCAATCATGTGAATTTAAGCAGAATTTTTCACATAACACCCTTCACAATGTCTCCTAACACTGCCGCAACGTCCAAAAAATAACTGTCGCAACGTCTAAAAATGTCTACAATTTTTGTTTTGATTTTTTCATGTGGAACTAAATTAATTGGAATATAACTACTACCACCACGTCCAAAAATAATTACCATACCACGTCTACATCCAAACATGTGAATTTTAGCTTAACACAGTCCACCACGTCCCGCTACATCCAAAATACAAAGCAGCAACGTCCTGTTACGTCTCGCTACGTCCAAAATACAAAGCAGCAACATCCCGTTATGTCCTGCAACATACCGCAACGTCCTGTTACGTCTAGTTACGTCCCATAACACGTTCTACCAAGTCCAGCAGCGGGGATGAATCAGAAGCAACCCATTTCACATGAAAGTGTCAATACCTCATGGAAAATATTTATATATCATATTTTGGAGTAACATAGCATTATTTGAATAAGAAAACACGAATATAACATCATTAATACATTACCCAACATCAATCGCAAAAATAAGGTTCCGTAAATCCATCAAATTGAAGGAAAACTGAACAATCCCGGGCTAAATCGAAAACCTCACTTTCGTGCAATGCATTCCAGAATCGGAAGCTTTTGACCAAGCTCAGGCTCAAATTAGTTTACCCATAAACGGATCTTAGCTTATACTTATTTAATTTATTAATCGGGACACAAAAATTAAATCTTTAATTAAAGCGAAATATTAAAGATTCTACATTTTGTAGCGAAGTCCCTTGCCTAAAGAAAAATCCAATCTTTTGATGCGATTACCACAAGAAATCCGAAGAATGACTCCGATCCAACTCGGAAATAGTGTGGGCTATTATCTACGGAGTTACCCACTGCACAATATAGAAAACCCAAGGAAACCCACTTCAAATAACTCTAAAAACCCAAGGACAGAACTGCCCGAAGGCTTCTGCGCAAACCAGGAGCTGCCGCCGCAAAAATAACTTGTTTCGCAAGAAAATGATCCAACCGGTCGGAGATCTAGACACTAGCTCAAAGCTCTCACCAAGCTAGCGGTTCACCACACCGATCTGCAACCAAGATCAAGCGGCGCATGATGAAGCAATCGCTGGACAGGACGATCGCCAATCCAGCCTGCGCGCAAATCCGACCTGCGCGATTCTGCCGATCGCAACGCGCAGCTTCGGCGGAGAAAAACAGCAGCGGCGGCTGCTCCTTTGTAAATCGAGGGACCAATAAACGGGCAGAGTTAATCTCGAAGAAGAAAGATCCTAGCTGACTTCGAGGAGAAGATTCGAAGAAGAAGAATTTCTCACTTTAAGCTAGACTTTCTCACACTAGCCCTTTCTTGGCTATCAAGTTTCCTTAGTTCTTTTCTTGCCCAATAAGTTGTATTTATAAGGAGCTTCTAAGGAGACCTAATGGGCTCTCGAGTTAGGCCTTTTAATTTGACTTTCGTTGACCGCTAAGTCTTCCCGACTAATCAACTTCAATTGACCCATTTGAATTAATTTATTAAACCCACTTTGTTAATTTAATTTAATTTAATCGAACCCTTAGAATTAATTAATTCATATAGAATTAATTTCTTAATTCACTTTGTTGATTAAATATTAATTAAACCTTTAGGATGAATTAATTCACCTTGTCGATTAGTCAAATGCATAATTAGTCGTACCACTAACGGACTAATTATGGAACTACCGCTCGAAAATGACTTTACATCGCGCCATTATATTTTATTCTATCTCCCCACATTAAAGATCTAGTGCTCGTCGGTTTATCAATTTACTGACAAATTAATTCACCGACTTCTTGGTATCCGAGATTAGTACCACTCGTCCTTTTATTATACCGAACATAAAGTTCACCGGTCGGGTTTAGTATAATAGACTTTACAAGCTCATCTCGGGAGCACCATCAACCCGGCGAATCGGTACGTGGATTCCTCCAACTAGCAACGGCACGTAAGAAGCTAAACACCGCATACCCAACCTACCGAGGTATAGGCCTCAATTGACCGCACTCTTTGGCAAATCAAAGCATACGATATCCAATCTTCACGCCCGTCCCAATCTCGGGATTGAGAGACGGAATACTAGGACTGAATTGACTACGCCGATCAGTATAAGTCAATTCTATCCAAACTGGCCATGCTCAATATGCCCCGGGCATATCCGTGTGATTTAAACTAGTTTAGATAAACTAATTTCCAAACCACACGATAACCTATACCGATAGTATGTTCAGACTATCTCGGTTACGAGCATACTTTTAATATATCAATACTTTAACCAATAACGGTATCTACTGTGTCTTTCCACACCCCGTTATCTAGTTCTATGATATAAAGGAACAAATTTATACCGAAACAAAAATGATATGTCAACTGTGGATATTAGTTTTTGATACAAGCCATAGCTTTTCTGTATTCAAAACTAACAATCTCCCACTAATACTCAAAGCTATGCTAAGAAGTACAAAAACTGTCCAACCCGCTATTACACTGCTGTCATAATGAAATCTCCAGAACACCTTTAAGCTCACTCACATGGCTCCCTCAAGAATCTGACTCCCATGCCCTCCACATGTCTCTCAAAGACCTTTGGGGTCAATGGCTTGGTGAAAGGATCTGCAAGGTTGTCAACTGATGCTATCTTGGCCACGATCACGTCTCCCCTCTTTACGATCTCTCATATCAGGTGGTACTTGCGCTCTATGTGTTTACTCGCCTTATGGGCTCGTGGTTCTCTTGAGTTAGCAACTGCACCATTGTTATCACAATAAACTGTGATAGACCTAGGCAACTCAGGAACCACATCTAAGTCCATCAGGAAGCTCCTGAGCCATACAGCCTCTTTCGCTGCCTCTGAAGCGGCAACGTACTCAGCCTCCATGGTGGAGTCCGCCACGCATTTCTGCTTGACACTCCTCCATACTATGGCTCCACCTCCTAGAGTAAACACAAACCCAGAGGTAGACTTACTCTTGTCCAAATCACATTGAAAGTCCGAATCTGTGTAACCCAATGGTACAAGCTCCTGCGCTCTATAAACTAGGACATAATCTCTCGTCCTGCGCAAGTACTTGAGAATGCATTTTACTGCCTCCCAATGAGCCTTCCCAGGGGTACTCTGATATCTGCTAACCATGCCAACGACAAAACAAATATCAGGCCTCGTACACAACATAGCATACATGAGGCTACCCACTGCAGAAGCATAGGGTACCACCTTCATGGCATCTATCTCCTCAGCAGTCTTAGAACACTGCTCCTTAGACAAATGCACTCTATGCCTGAAAGGTAGTGAACCCTTCTTGGAGTTCTGCATGTTAAAACAGGCCAGAATCGTGTCTATGTAGGATGCCTGAGAGAGAGTCAGAGAACGTCTCCTACGATCTCGAATAATCTTAATCCCAAGGATATGTCCAGCCTCTCTCAAATCCTTCATATCGAATTTCCTGGACAACCATGCCTTTACGTCTGACAACACCTTCTTACTGTTGTCGATAAGAAGGATATCATCTACGTAAAGTACGAGGAACACACCGTATCACCATCACGCCTGCGGTAAACACACTGCTCATCCGGACACTGAGTGAATCCATAGGACTGGATAACCTCGTCAAAACGGATGTTTCAAGATCTGGATGCTTGCTTAAGTCCATAAATGGACCTCCTAAGCCTGCATACCTTGTGCTCTTGGCCCTTAACAATGAAGCCCTCTGGTTGCTGCATAAAGATGGTCTCCTCAAGACTTCCATTAAGGAAAGCTGTCTTGATGTCCATCTGCCAAATCTCATAGTCTATATGAGCAGCTATGGCCAAGAAAATCCGGATTGACTTAAGCATAGCTACTGGGGAAAATGTCTCCTCATAATCGATCCCTTCTTTCTGAGTATACCCCTTCGCCACAAGCCTAGCCTTGAAGGTTTTAACCCTCCCGTCAGATCCTCTCTTTCGCTTGTAGACCCATTTGCACCCAATAGGCCTAAACCCATCAGGAAGGTCTACCAGCTCCCAGACTTGATTTGAGTCCATAGAACCCATCTCAGCAATCATCGCTCTCTGCCAAGAATCTGCATCTTTATCCTGGAGAGCCTCATTGTAGTTAACTGGATCTAGTTCATGAGCACCAGGGATAAAGTCCGAAGACTCACCCAAACCCATGTACCTCTCGGGTTGTCTCACAACCCTCCCACTACGACGAGGCGTAGCCTGTGCAAGAGCATCATCTGTGATAGTGTGTGCAGTCTCTTGTGGTGTGTCTTCCTGTACTTGTGCATCTGGAATAATGGATTGACTTCTTCCAATACTACCTTGCTGCTTGACTTGTGATCTAAAATATAGTCCTCCTCAAGAAATCTGGCATTGGTGTTGATCACCACCTTCTGATCCTGAGGACTATAAAATGAACCACCTCTCATTCCTTTGGGGTAGCCTATAAACAGCATAGCCTTGGATCTCGCCTCTAACTTGCCTGCATCTGCCTCGAACACATGTGCTGGACAACCCCATATTCTGAGATGTCTCAGACTAGGCTTCCGCCCATTCCATAACTCTGATGGGATCAGAGGCACAGACTTAGATGGCACAAGGTTGAGGATAAAACATGTTATCTCCAAGGCATAACCCCAAAACGAGATAGGCAACTCACTGTAACTCATCATCGATCTAACCATCTCCATAAGAGTCATGTTCTTCCTCTCTGCTACACCATTCTGCTGGGGTGTGCCAGGTGCAGACAACTGGGTCTGAATACCCTCCTCTGACAAATAAGATCTAAATTCACTAGAGAGGTATTCGCCACCGCGATCAGATCGCAGGGCCTTGATACTCTTACCCAGATGGTTCTCCACCTCTGCCTTGAATTCTCTGAACTTGCCAAAGCATTCAGACTTGTGGCGCATCATGTATATGTATCCATATCTAGAGTAATCATCCTTGAAAGTCACGAAATACTCATAACCACCTATAGCCTGAACTGACATAGGCCCACACACATCAAAATGAATCAGCTCTAAAACCTCCTTGGCCCTATACTCCTTTTCCTTAAAAGGCCTCTTGGTCATTTTACCCTCCAAGCAGGACTCACAGGTCGAATAGCTGTCAATATCTAGTAAGTCCAAAGACCCACTCTTGACCAACCTTTGAATCCTACTAAGGTTGATGTGACCTAGTCTCAGGTGCCAAAGATAAGTCTGATTCAAAGGGGAAGACTCTTTTCTCTTATTATGATTTGGTGATGAGCTACTAGTTTCTGTGTTTTGCATTACTGGGGAGTATGTCTTAATTAAAAACTAATTGTCAACCAATGTACCGGCACATATAAGTTTCTGGCTTTTTCTAATAAATGTAGATCTATCAGAAAAAACACACTTATAACCATCCAAAACAAGTTTAGAAACTGAAAGTAAGTTCTTGTGAAAACTGGGTACATAAAGACAATCTCTCAACAATAAAGTAGAATCTGAAAAATAAAGACAAATAACTCCCACTGCAGTAACAGAAACTCTGGTAGTATCCCCAAGGTAGACCTGCAACTCTTCCTCTCTAAGCAGCCGGGTCACTTGGAACCCCTGCAAAGAATTACAAACATGATCAGTGGCTCCTGAATCCACACACCAAGTATCTGTGGGAATCGCCGCTAAACACGCCTCAGTGACTAGGGAAAATTTACACATACCTCGAGGCTTTGGGCAGCCCTTCTTCCAATGTCCTGCTTTGCCACATATAAAGCATTTGCCTTTCGGCTTCTGCTTCTTGGCAATGCCCGCCTTGGGTCCATGATTAGCTCCTGCTTTTTGGCATTTCTTCCTTTTTTGCTTCCTGGCTTTGGACCCAGCAGAGGAACCTGAGGGACCAACAGTAGCCAAGGCTTGCTTTTTCTCTGCGAATAGGCTCTCAGCAAACACCAATGCAGTCATGAGCTCGGAAAGTGAATATGAGAGATTCCCCATATTATAGTTCAACCGAAACTACTCAAAACTAGGAGGCAAGCTCTGAAGGATGATATCGACCTGGGTCTCCCATCGATGTCACCTCCCAATACCTCAATCTCATTGATGCAGCTAATCATCTCCAGCAGGTGGTCTCTCACTGAAGTGCCCTCAGCCATCCTAGCATTCATAAGTTTCCTCATAGCTGACTGTTTGGTTGCCCCTGAGGTTGAGCATCATATCGTGGGCTAAGGTCATCTTCTGATGCTGGTGCTGCAGTACACTTGACATGGAAGCTAAGATGTAGCACCTGGTCATCTCATCAGCCTTCTGCCACCTCGTATATGGCTCTCGCTGCTTAGGGGTGGCATCATCTCTGGGCTTAGGGGGACACTCCTCAGTAAGCACGTACTTGTAACCCTCAACGGTAAGGACAATGTCCAGGTTACATTTCCAGTCAATATAGTTTGGACCGGTGAGTTTGTTTTGGTTCAGAATGACAGCTAGCGGGTTGAACGACATATCAACTGAAAAATAAACAATTCAAGTTTCAGTATTCTTTTTCGAAAATATTGAAAATCCTCTAAAAACCCAATATAATCTTCTACCGACATCTCTCACACCGGGATTAACGCATATCACGATAGGTGAACGTCTACGCTAACCCACATTCATTCGAGAAGAATCGAAGTTCATTAATTTCATTATCTGACCAACGATCTTATGATCAATGAAATTAATAGTCGATAATTTTAGCCATACCCAAAAATAGCGTAACCTCGATGGGAGGAATACTAAATATGGTACACTAAGTGTATGTCATTACGTGACTTCTAAGTTTGTTACTTAGGATACTAATGCACCTCGGATGGCGAGGGTGTCGCAACTTTCTCCAATTAAACTCACTATAGTCATCCCTTTAGAAATTCATTCCAGTGATATCTGTGGTTGAAAACTCATCCGATAGGGATGAAGGTCTAAGCCAGCACGCAAGTTTAACCACATCATCAATGAACCCGTAATGGAGGCCATGGGGATATTTACCAACCCGCTCCCACTTAGATTTTTAAGTTTTAGGATTTTTACGTTTTAACATGCAATATCTTAACTATGGATATTCGCACCCATAAAACCGTTGGAGTTTTAATATGCGAATAATCTACCTTAGTTAATTGCACATTACCTTTTAAAAACATTTTGGTTTGGTCTTTCTCCATTCCTCTCTCTCCCCCCGACATGTCCTCCCTGGCACTTCTTGTCACTGGTTCTGACCAACTGGCCGTCCTTTTTGTCAACGAAGACCCCAAAAAGAACCCTCATATCCCCGTGAGTAAAACTTAGCACTCGGTGTTCTCTCTGACGGTCGATTTCTCCCTCTCCCTGACGCTCGAACCACCGCTGGCCGTCACCGATTCCGGCCACTCTGGCCATGAGATGGGTCACCTATTATCACCAAAACCTTCCTCGTACACTCCGGTACAAAACCCCCTGGTTGGGTTGTCCTTTGGATGGCATTTCGGGAAACCCTAATCACCGCCTTTGTTTCCCGCCGGTCCTCCCGCCGGCCGTCGCTACTCTATTCGGCTCCGACCTTCTTCCAGCAACTTCAGGGGTAAGCTCTAGGATTCTTTAAGGTTTTTTCATTGTGATTGGGTTATGCATTTTGAGGTTGTTGGTTATTGTTAGATTTAGGCTATTGTTGATAATAAGAATGCATAACGTAGGGGTATGGATGTGGGGAAGGTAGGAATTAGTCTTGCATATGTTTTTTACCAAGGGTGATTAAAGGGAGGTGCGATTCTGTTTGGTGCGATATCACCCAAATATAATCTTCTTTCCTTTAAGCTCCTGATTGGTTTGGGACATGAATAGGACCATTAGCTTAGGTTTCGCATGAATTACACTATGAGGTGTGCATTGATGAGGGTTATGCTTGTTGGACACAGTTTAGGTATTCCTTGAGACTTGGAGATGATTGAGATTGTCCCTGGATGTAGGCTCTTGTGAGCAGAAGGTTCACGAGGTGAGTTGACTTCCCATGTATGTTGTTCAACCCCGGATTATATATAATAGCTCAAAAGGCCGGTATATATAACTTGGGTTGAACCTGGAAAAGAGCAGTAGTTCTGTACTTGCTTTATTTAAGTTTATTGTTAGAAGAAATGCATCTAGATGATTATGGCCTTGCCGGCACTTAGGACTTGACTTGTATATGGTTGTGTTACTGTATGGTGTTGTGGTGTTGTGACTTTGGCATGGCTGCTGTATGTGTGTTCATGGCTTGCTATGCCTTGTGAGTTTGGCACGATGGTTGTTGTTTGTTACTTTTCGTATTCTGTTTATGGTCGAAACTTTTGAGGATCCTCTCCTGTTCGAGCCTCCCTTTCGCCAGTGGGCAGGTCTGGGAACTGGGGCCAAAGGCGGTTTAGTGATTTTGTACAGGTTATATAGACAAGTCCCGGGATATTTGGTGGATGTAGGGTGGATGCAGTTTGGTCACAGTGATCTGAGGTATGAGCTCTACCTCCTCTGTACTTGTACTGCACATCTGATCAGTACGGTCAGGCAGTTTTATATGTTCAGTTTGGAGGTCTTGACCCTCCTGATATGTTTGTGTGATGGCATGATGTTTGACTTGACAGTATGGTATACAGTTGTTTGATATGTGGGGGTGCCATGTATGTTACTTGCTGGCTGTATGTTATTTCTTGTTTGATCCCTCCTTTCAGCGCAGACGGCACCAGGTAAGGATGGGAGGTCCTCACTGAGTATGCCTGGCATACTCATGTTTTTATTTTACTATTTTCCAGGTGATCCGTGTGGAGAGCAACCGTAGGAGAGAGACTTTGGGGTGGACTTAGGAAATAGTAGACCTTGGAAGAGAAGATCTCTAGACTATGGTGGTCTTTTTGTTGGAAACATGGTTGGGGATCTAGCTCCCTTGTAATGAGTTTGAATGTATGTTTTGGTCGTAGAGATTCATGGCTCTTTTGTATTGTTAACCTTGGGCATTGGCCTGATAAGCATAAATTTATTGAAATTAAGATGAATAATCTGGTGCAGCTTGTAAACCTTTTGCTGTTGGGATTCAAAGTGAATTTTAAGATGGGAACATGTGATTTAGTGTTAGATTGCTTATATATCAATTCAGGTAAAACGACCTGCTTGAGGGTTGTTACATAGTATACAAAACACGGCAAATAAAAATTATTTTTTTTTTGAAATATACAATTTTTTTTATAACCGACTTATTCACAGGTTTATTGTGTCGTTTTTTTTAAAAAAAAAAAATCCACAACATGAAAAATTAATATATGCAAAAGAATAGAAAGCATTAAACAAATTAATCTACAACGAGAATGGAGATCCAAAGGAATTAATATTGGTAAAAGAATGGAAACTCAAAACAAAAAGAAGATGAGGCTTGAATTGTTTTCTCAAGTAGTGTATAGATAAAAGCTTTAGAAGCTAGATTTCTTGATC
This sequence comes from Knoxia roxburghii, assembly GCA_030378225.1. NCBI lineage: Eukaryota > Viridiplantae > Streptophyta > Magnoliopsida > Gentianales > Rubiaceae > Knoxia > Knoxia roxburghii. Next base: position 39,220,601 of record CM059422.1, on the reverse strand, counting down.
TTGTATCGATAAAATGCCTTGCTTCTTCTTGCTGGAAGAATTCTGAATTGTCAAGACAATTTTCCCTGGTTCATGGTTCTGGAAAGTCTGAAGCAATTTTCTTCTCCTTTTGCACAATTATGGTATAAGAATTCTCATCAGTTGCCACAAATTCTTCCTTGTAGTTCACCTCACATCCCAAATGAATGTTGTTCCAATGTCTGGTGTTGACCCGGCCTTGATTGCAGAAAACTCGAAATCTTCATCTCTTTTCAGGCCACCATACTTAACAGGAACTTGTTGGATTGAAATATCCTTGAGTAAGGTCTCTGTGATCTTGGCGGGGTTGCTTTTTTGAATTCCCTTCTCCATAAGCTGAATCCTCCATCTCAACAACTGTGTCCTCTTTTCTGCTGTTCCAAATGTCTTCTTGTACAGCTCCTCATCATCCAAAACCCCAAAAATGTTGTAGCAGATTGGACGACCTTCGCCATCAATGCCATTCATATAAGCAACTGACTCAAGATCAGAGCTTCAATCTTCATCCAAAATTGCATCTATATTCATTTCCTTTCTCCATTGAAGAGTCTTCTTGAGCATCTCAAATTCCTCATTGACTAGTATGCGCAATATCATCGCAAATAAAAATGACTGTTTTACTAAATATACAATTTTTTTTACAACTGATATATTGACAGGGTTAGTGCTACTTATATGAGTGAATACGTCAATATATTATACAGAATACGTCAAAAAAAAAATGAAATTCTCATATAAACATGAATACGCCATTCATACTAGTAGAATATGTCACTTATAACAGTAAGAACAACTGAAATAAAAGTATTAAATGAACACACAAACATGAATTGTCACCAACAACTGCAGAATCTGTGACTAAAAGCTGAATAATTCACACAAACATATGAATACGTCGTTTATACGAGCAGACTACGTCACGAACATAAAGTGTGTAATTAACAGGAAAACATGAATACATCACGGAGAACAACAGAAATACTCAGTATGTCACACAAACCAACAGTATAAGTGTATAAAATCCATTGAATGTTTAATAGAAGAAGAAAGAAATAGATGGAGACGTGGGAATGTATTTTCTTTGCTTGAAATTGTATTCGGTCGATTAAACCTTTGTTTGTTCGAAAATTAGTCGCAGAATATTTTCTGTATTTTTGGTAGAAAATAGGAAAAAAAAAAAAAAAGGAACAGATGGAGGCGTGGACCTGCGTAAGTAGCTGGTGGTGTCATGAAAACATACATTATAAAAATTGAGTTCAGGGAAGCACCAGTTCGTATATCATACTCCTCGGAGTAAATGTACTGTTACTACTCCTAGAAAAAAAAAAAAGGCAAAAAATGAGGCCCACTTCAACTACCACCACGTCTGAACCCTCAGTTTACATAAGTAGTTCAGGACCCTCAGTTTACATAAGTAGTTCAGCACCCTCAGTTTACATAAGTAGTTCAGCACCCTCAGTTTACATAAGTAGTTCAGCACCTTCAGTTTACATAAATAGTTCAGAACCCTCAGTTTACATAAGTAGTTCAGCACCCTCAGTTTTACATAAGTAGTTCAGAACCCTCAGTTTACATAAGTAGTTCAGCACACTCAGTTTACATAAGTAGTTCAGAACCCTCAGTTTACATAAGTAGTTCAGAACCATCAGTTTACATAAGTAGTTCAGAACCCTCAATTTACTTAAGTAGTTCAGAACCCTCAGTTTACATAAGTAGTTCAGAACCCTAAGTTTACGTAAGTAGTTCAGCACCCTCAGTTTACATAAGTAGTTCAGCACCCTCAGTTTACATAAGTAGTTCAGAACCCTCAGTTTACATAAGTAGTTCAGCACTCTCAGTTTACATAAGTGGTTCAGCACCCTCAGTTTACATAAGTGGTTCAGCACCCTCAGTTTACATAAGTAGTTCAGAACCCTCAGTTTACATAAGTAGTTCAGAACCCTCAGTTTACATAACGAGTTCAGAATAAGGCTGGAGTCAAAGGAAGGAGGCTCCGACCGACAACTGGAGGAAGGGGGAAACCGTCGAGCAGTGGTCTGGTGGCGGTGCGGTTTTTCCGGTCACCAAAATGCAAAGATTCTGGGTGGCGTTTGAAGCTCTGAAGGAGAGGAGTCCATGCAAGGTGTCGGTAGCCCAAGAAGACGCCGGAAAATGGCGGTTCGAGGCGGGGAAGTGGCGGTCTAGGGTTTCCAAAAACCAACCTCACTCCAACTCTTCCAAAATGCAAATATAATGGAGGGGTTTTGTTCTAGGGACCATGGGGGATCTTTTAGTGGTGAGAACCGACCCAAATCTTGGCCGGAAAGGGATGAATCGGTGGCGAACGATTGGCGGGAAAAGGAGATTCGCGGAGAGAGAAAACGGACACGAAATAGAGAAACGAAGAAATGGTTTTGTTCTATAGAGTGTGGGAAACATTTTCATGGGTTAGGACGGCCGAGAACGGTCGCCGGTTGGCCGGAACGGGGGCGGCCGTGAAGAACCGGCCGGGAGGTGGTGTAGCGAGGAGAGAGAAAAAAGAAGAAAGAAAAATGAATAGAAGAAATAAGCGGGAGGTGGGGAAGAGAGAAATGGGGGGGGGGGGGGGGGAAGAGAGAGAAAGAAGGGGGAGTGTGTGAGTGTGTGAGGAGTAAACCGGCCGGTTTACTCCTAGGAGTATTCATCAGATTAGTGTGTGTGTGTGTGTGTGTGTGTTTTGTTTTCCTTTCTTCAAAAAATATATACCTACATTTCCATTGGCATGGAGAAACTACCATCAATTGACATGAATTCTACCAAAATTATTTGAACTTACTTAAAATGAGTCTTATTATATCTTATAATATTTACTGAATCAGTTAAAGTACGATTATGGGCAATGTGCTATATATAATGTAAGCGAAAACTTGTGAGCAAGAAATCACGATCTGGGGCATTAAGTTGAGTGTCAAACGCTTCAACTTGCTAAAAGAATATGTGGCTGTTCTTGACTTTTGAATCTAAATAAACAAGAACTAATCAGTTGGGCTCATTCAGCTCTGTTCTCCACTCTTAACAAACTACGTACTCCAGGCTGAATCAGTTTCTATTCCTATTACACATCTGACAACATCCCCCCCCCCCCCCCCCCCCCCCCCCCCCCCGGTGCTTGAGGAGCCGACACGATCCAGATTCGCCTGTCCGAAAACTAGCTGTTGATCCAGACTCTCAGCCTTCTGCTCATGTCCTCGTCAACCTTTCATGTGGAAGTCTGTAGCCTAAGCATAAAAAGAAGACAGACATTCATTGCAAATAAAGAAATGTTCTTCATAACTTCAAATAAATCTTCCAACCATAATTTATTTACCTTGATGACTGACTGAACAAAACAGAACCTTTCAAATTCAAAAATCATCAGCATCTTTCCATTCTCCATCAATGGAAACGTATGGAATATGAGATATCTCGAATATCTTGTACCACTCAGAGTTTGGGTGCTTGCTTCTGCTGATATTTTTAACTAACAGAGGACAGTTCTCAACATACATCCATCTCAATTTGGTGAAGCGGCTCATGGCAGGTGCAGAGGGTAAACGTTGCAGCTCCTGGCAATTGTAGAGTCCTAATTCTTCAAGGAACACTAGGCTCCCTAACCAATCAGGTAATGCTTCTAATAATCCAAAGTTGCGAAGATGTAAACTTGCCAAGAAAGTGAAGTGTTCCAGCTGATTAGGGAGCAGAGTTTCCATGTCAGGCATCCCACGTAATGTTAGATCGCATAGTGTGGATGAGCAAGATAACAAACCAGACCAATCAAACAATTCAACTGAAGAATCACCAATAAAGGGTCCAAATGACAAGTACTGTAAGCTGGTAAGATGACCAAAACCTCTTGGCATATTGTTACTGTCGTTGAACAATTCGGGACAATTGTACAACCCAATTTCTATCAGACAAGGAGTCTGTTGAAAATCCAGTGGAAAGGATACCAGGAGTGGGCAATCACACACAAACAGCTTCTGCAGAGATGTACAGCAATCCAGTATTTCCTTTGCTATGCTGATCAACTGACTGCAATTGTAAATCTTGAATTCCTCAAGAGACTTGAGCTGAAGAGTTTCCATCTTAGTAGAAGGAGGAGGACCTACTTGTCGAATTTTTGTGCCACTGATCTCCAAAAAACGTAAAGACTGGAATTCACACAGGTTTTCTGGCAATTCCTCCAAATTTTCACAATTGATGAGACGCAGTTCCTGAAGAGAAGTGCCACAACCCCATAGATGTTTGACATTAGGAATTTCTTGTAGCTTCAAACTGGTTATAATTGGACTCTTGCCATTCTGTTGGTGGTCAATCACATCAGAAAGACAAGTCAATCCATCCATTTTTAGTATTTGGAGCCCAAGTGCACCAGTTACTTCACTTAGAATTCTTCTTGCAAACGATGGATTGTCATTATGCATGGTCTTGAAATCCTTGAGAGCTGGAAAGTGAGTGGGAGTGGTGATCAGCTGAGGGCAACGATCAATTATCAAGTTCTCGAGCAAGGGAAACACGGCAACATCATCATGAACAGAAACTTCTTCTGCTTCTTCTGGTCTTACTTGTGCTTCCTTCCATTCAATCAAACTCTGAATATTTTCAAGAATGAGAGTTTTAAGGGCTGGAAAAATTTTTCTTCCTGAAATTGACCCACCTCTGCGAGCAGGCAGCCCATAGAATGAAACCCCAATGCAACTTAAATTTTTCAGTCCAGAAATATAGAGATATTCAAGACATGGAAGATCTCCAAGGGTCGGAAGTTGCATGCAACTCCTGCAATTTATCAAATTCAATCTAACTAACACCGACAATTTCCCTGACCATTGAGGAAACTGTTTGCCCTCAAAATTTTGAACTGACAACTCTCTCAAATTTGGGTGAGGTTCAAGCCCTTCCAACACAACTTCATCGCAGTTGTGCATACCTTCAGGATCCTCCCTGCTGTCCCAACAAAATTCCAACTCCCTCAAGTTCTGCTTTTTATATAACTTTGCTCCAATGGCCCCTTCTTTGCTCTTCACTAATTCAAGATTGCGTATGGAAAGTTTGCCTTGAAGTTTTTCCAAGCAACCAAGTTCCTCGATTCCACGACCCTTCCCTTTTCCAATGTTGAAGAAACGTAGTGTCTGCAAACAAGTCAACACTCCCATATTGGCCGGCATCTGAAATGTTGGATCATTACTGGTGTAGTCGAGATGCCTTAAACTGATCAAATTACTCATCCCTTTTGGAAAACCGGCCAACGAGCTTCCTATGCTTAGTGTTTGTAAATTGTAGAGCTTGCAAAGTGACTCTGGCAAGGTTCTCACAGGAGCTTCTGAAAGGTTAAGATACCTCATGTGTTTAAGTTTGCCAATAGAGCTTGGCAGCTCCTCACTTCCCCAATCATCCAATTTCAGGACATGCAGGTTCCTGAACTTTGGCAGAATCTTATCAGATATGGCACTAGATATAAACAACGTCCGTACTGATGATAAATCCGTCAAGATCTTTTCGGCTGTTTCTTCAAATGCGTCTAATGCAAGGTGCCGGCACTGAACATGATGTCTGCTGTTTGTCCCACTATCCTTCAAAACAAAGGTTTCATTCTCAGAGACTATTCTGGCAAGCTCATGCGCAAGATTATGTAACTTATAAAAAACTCTCCCCTTATCATCTCTTGCTTCTTCCAACAATGAACTCTGCAATAAAATCATGAAATACTTGTCACCTATTCTTTCCATTGCCGTCTCACCTCTAAGTTCAGAAGGAAGAAATCCCTCTGCCATCCAGAGTCGGATCAGGTCATCTCTGTCCACCTCAGTATTCTCCTCAAAAATAGATAAATATGCGAAGCATTTCTTGATAGATGGAGATGGCAAATAATCAAAACTCAACTTTAATATTTGCACAACATTGTTTTCATGATCTTCAATATCTGAGAGCTTTTTCTCGACAATCAATGACCACTCCTCTATTTTCTGCGAGTGAAGCAAACTTCCAAGTACTTTTGCAGCAATTGCTAGACCATCACACCGGTTTAGGAGTTGCTCCTTTATAGCAATCAACTCCGGGGGTACCTGTCCACTTCCAGTTGCCTTGTCTGTCAAGATGGACCAACAATATTTATCAGACAATTTCCCTAATGGATACCGATACTGATCATGTGTAGCCACAATGTTTGCTGTTGTCATTTTACGAGTAGTGACAAGGCACCAACTTCCTTCACTCATTGTGCTGAGTCCCTCCAAAGAATCAAAAAAATCATGCCACAAACCTCTATTATCATTCCACAAATCATCCAGAACTAGGAGGTATCTTTTCCCCTTAACTTCATCTCGAATTTGCTGAACAATCGTATCCTTATTGTCAAGTTGAACACTTTTTTTCAAGAGGTGTTCCAAGATTAGCTTGAAAACTCTTTTGCCCTCGAATTTCTTATCCGACACACAAACCCAAATTCTTTTGTTGAAGTGGGCTTGAATTCTCTTATTATTGAAGACTAGTTTTGCCAGAGTAGTTTTTCCCAAACCCCCCATTCCAGAAACTGGAAGAACAGAAACTGCTTTTTCAGTTGAGCTAAATAACATCTCCACTATCTTAGATTCATCCTCCTCTCTTCCTACAACATTTGGAGCAACAGTAGAGTCAGTCTCTCGCTCTATTGTGGCTCCAGTAATAATACTAGTAGACAGCAGTGAAGTTTCCCTTCTACTCCTCAATCCGAATTCATTGGCTTGTTCATTGATAGCCTTCAACTCATTGATAATGCCCCTTACCCTAGAGGCCATCTTCCAACGAAAAGAAATACAGACATGAGCTTTAGAGAAGAAGAAAAAGGAGCATACCTTTCCCTTAAGCTGGCCACTGGAGGAGTTCACCTTGCCCCGAAGGATTTCATAGTTGAGCTCATCCAGAAGTTCATAAGCCTTATATGCAATCCCTTCAAGCCTCTGGAGCCAAAGTTTCAAATCTGGCCTCTGACTTTGCTTATCCTCAGCATCACCCAGGACAGCTTGGATCATCTCAAGGTATTGTTACAGGCTTTTCAAATCCTTGTTGAATCCATGTACATGACCAATCTTCGAGGCAACTATACTGACAAGCGAAAGTGTCATCTCCAACAAAACTTCCATCAGAAAGCCAGAAGCAAGCCCCATTATGTTATGTTGCAGTCAGTCTCTTTGTGCAACTAGATAATTGCAAAATGCTGGTGAACAATAGATGGATGATCAAAGTGGTCATATGAACCCGCTTGAAAGAGGAAAAGGAAAAGGTAAGGAATCACATTCATTTTACTTTACCTTACCCCAACGAGAAGAAAAGAATCATTCATTTTTTTGGGTAAAGAATTGCCAACATACAAACTTAATCCAGAGGTAATCCATCCATTATTGATATAGAAGCTAAGCATCAGGGAATCAAAAATTAGTAACCAGAGGAACAAAGGGTAACCTTCCAAAAGAAAGCAAAATAAAGAAAAGGACCACCTTAGCACATCCAAAAATCACCCATAAATTTGTGTGTTTCAGGGAATTACCATTGGTAGCGGACAACAAAGCAAACATAAACTCAACTCCGGACAAATAAGAAAAAGAAAAGATTCAACAGATTTGAGATCATTTTTCCTTGGTTGTTTCTGTGGAATTGTAACCAAGTCTCAAGAATGTATGCAGGTGTAGTATAGAATTTTTCAGAATAATAAGGAAGTGTATGAATTTTGAAAAATCTGATATATAAAATCTGAATATTCAAACCCATTATTTAGAGGGCTGATAATGACAAGGAAATTAAAAAATGGCAATCCTTCCTAACAAAGGTATTGCTTATTACACAAACTAAGGCTTCCTCTAGGAATTCTCCTCCTTATCACCATGATAAGTAGTATTTAGCAAGTTCCAGATACTTATTAGTACTAGCTCCTTTTCATGTTATTGGATATTTGATGTTCTAAATCACAAGAATCCCTCGAGACTGAGACTGAGACTGAACCCTTAGCAGCCAATCCATCAGAGCCTTCAGAGTCACCTCAACCTTATTCCGAGCCCTGATATCCTTAATTCTCAAACATAAAAGTGTTCCGAGCACCCATAGCCCTTTTACAATCCGCTCTGCAGCGATCAGCCTCCTTTCGAATTGCAGGATCAATCTTGGCATTCCATATAATAATGTTCTTGGAGGCTGAATTTGAGAAACTAACCTGTATTGTACGAAGGCCCCACATGGCATGGCAGTTCAATTCGCCCAAATAACAAAGTGTGAGAGAGTGAACGAAAAGGGCAGTTTTGAAACCCTCCTCCTTCTCCAGAATCGGCCCCAACGAACCAGTTGTAAAGTTGTGGAAGAAGTTTGGCGCGGAAATTTGTGTTGGATCATGCCTTCATAATTGGTTGATTAGTTTGTTAATTAACCGCACTAATCTTAGATGCTTTTTCTTCATCAAGTTTTCGCTCTATTTATTGGAAATGAATTCCAAGACTTGGTTTTTATAATGTACATTTTTTATAAATCGGAGGAGAGCGTTATTCTATTAAAATATTAAGATATTATCACATGGGGCCAAATTGTTCAAGAAAATAATAAACATTTTATTTTATTTCTTTTCTGACATTTAAATATTCATATCTAAACTCTAAATTACAAAGGATTTTTTATTTTAAATTAATAATTTTATTTATAATGCAATTTCAGTTCAACAGATCAATTTATTATTTTGGAATAAATGAAATATAAATCATGTATACCTATTAATATAAATCTTATTTTAAAATAACACATATGATATTGATTTATATGACACTCTAAAAATTATTTTTAACTCTTTTTTTATTTTTCTTTTAATGTATATAACGATACAAAAATGATAGTGAAATATATTTTTTTTGAGATTGAGTATATACTTTAAATTCAAAATATATAACGGGAGATTTTAAATCCTATATTTAATTCATATTTTCTTCACCAATTTTATATTTTCTATCTTCCTTTTTTTAATAGTCCTTAAGCATTGTGAAATCGTTTTTACTGAAAATATTGTAACCTTATTAATTTGGAACCTCATTTTATACCATTTTCATGCTATCTCTACCATTGAGATATTATTTTAACATATTTTTCCTAATAGATAAATGGGATTCATATATGCCACCTCTTTTTAATATAATCCGCCCTTTTTTTCTCTAAAATTATAAAAAAAAAAAAAATCCCCAATTTTAATATATTTTGCCCCTTTTGATGTACCACGCACCCTTAGTTTTAATACTTATCGCCCCTAAAATTTTATATACCATCTTTCATAATTTACTAATATAACCTTATAATATAATAATAATTTATTAAATTTTTTTTACTAATTTGTCATTATACTATAAAATACTACTAACATTTTATTATAACTCATATTTAAATATGTAAATTAAATTTAATTTGGCAAAAATATAATTTTTCAAAAAATATTTTTAGCAAAAACCTAATTTGGTGAGCTACATGGAAAGTTAATGTTAGAAATGCGAAATAAAAATTTTGACAAATAGAAACTTTGGCACCACGACGATTTGGAGAAAATATACTTTGCCAAAAAAAATATTTAGCAAAATCATAATTTGTCAAAAAATAATATTCAGAAAAAATGTATTTAGGTACAATTTTTCATAAGAAACATCTTGTCGTAGAGAGAATATTCTCTGAAGATGTAATTTTTTTCTTAAAATTTATAATTGTTCTGAAAAGGTTCTCTGGAGATGTAAATTTTTTCTTACTAAACCGTAAAGTGTAATACACACATCTTATTATGCAGAGAAGATTCTCTGGAGATGTAAATTTTTTCTTAAAATTTATCATTGTTTTGAGCAAAAATAAATTTAATTTATTTTTTATATTTCATAAATTATATATATGTACATTAAAATAAAATTATTTTTTTTTATTTTTCCAAAGTTGTACGTATATTTTTTTCCCTTCTCCACAAAAAATAAAAAGATGAAATAAAATTTTATTGCTTATGTAAACTGGTTATGTAAATTGCTGGTTGTTTATGTAAAATGCTGATATGCTTGTGTAAAGTACTGTTTTCTGGTGTAAAGTCCTTTTTTTTGGTTGTAGAGTAGTGTTCGTAAGACTAGAATGCTCATAATTCTAGTAAAATCATCGTCTGATTTGCTTATGTAAACTACTGGTTGTTTATGTAAAGTGCTGATATGCTTGTCTAAACTACTGGTTGTTTATGTAAAGTGCTGATTTGCTTGTTTATGTAAACTGTTTTCTCATGTGAAGACCCTTTTTTGGTTGTAAATAGCTCTTTCTAATTCTAGAATGCTCATAATTCGAGAAAAATCATCATCTGATCTGCTTATGTAAACTATTGGTTATTTATGTAAAGTGCTGATTTGCTTGTTTATGTAAACTGTTTTCTCATGTGAAGACCCTTTTTTGGTTGTAAATAGTTCTTTCTAATACTAGAATGCTTATAATTCGAGAAAAATCATTATCTGATTTGCTTATGTAAACTACTGGTTGTTTATGTAAAGTGTTGTTTTGCTTGTTTAGAGTACTGTTTTCTCACGTGAAGTCCCTTTTTTTGTTTGTAGAGTAGTGTTCCTAAGACTATAATGCTCATAATTCGGGTAAAATCATCGTTTGATCTGCTTATGTAAACTACTGGTAATTTATGTAAAGTGCTGTTTTGTTTGTGTAAAGTACTGTTTTATATTGTAAAATCCCTTTTTTTTGGTTGTAGAATGGTGTTCGTAAGACTATAATGCTCATAATTTGTGTAAAATCATCATTTGATCTGCATATGTAAACTATTGGTTGTTTTATATAAAGTGCTGATTTGCTTGTTTATGTAAACTGTTTTCTCATGTGAAGACCCTTTTTTGGTTGTAAATAGTTCTTTTTAATACTAGAATGCTCATAATTCGAGAAAAATCATCATCTGATTTGCTTATGTAAACTACTGGTTGTTTATGTAAAGTGTTGTTTTGCTTGTTTATGTAAACTGTTTTCTCATGTGAAAACCCTTTTTTGGTAGTAAATAGTTCTTTCTAATACTAGAATGATCATAATTCGAGAAAAATCATCGTCTGATTTGATTATGTAAACCACTGGTTGTTTATGAAAAGTGCTGATTTGCTTGTTTAGAGTACTGTTTTCTCAAGTGAATTCCCTTTTTTTTGTTTGTAGAGTAGTGTTCCTAAGACTATAATGCTCATAATTCAGGTAAAATCATCGTCTGATCTACTTATGTAAACTAATGGTAACGCATGTAAAGTGTTGTTTTGCTTGTGTAAAGTACTGCTTTATATTGTAAAATCCCTTTTTTTTTTTTTTTTTGGTTGTAGAATGGTGTTCGTAAGACTATAATGCTCATAATTCGTATAAAATCATCGTCTGATCTGTGTATGTAAATTACTGGTTTGTTTATGTAAAGTGCAGATTTGCTTGTGTAAAGTACTGGTTTCTAATGTAAAGTCCCTTTTTTTTTTATTCTAAAGTAGTGTTCCTAAGTCTATAATGCTCATAATTCGTGTTTAATATCGTCTGATTTGATTATGTAAACTACTAGTTGTTTATGTAAAGTTCTGATTTGTTTGTTTGAGTACTGTTTTTTCATGTGAAGTCCCTTTTTTGGTTGTAAATAGTTGTTTATAAGACTAGAATGCTCATAATTCGAGAAAAATCATTCTCTGATCTACTTATGTAAACTACTGATTTTTTATGTAAAGTGATTTTGCCCTTGTTGATGTGGTTTCAGGCAAAAGAAAGAAGATCGTTGAAGTGGATTTAGACGATGATTTTGAGGAAAGAATGACTTTCAAAAAATTGCAGAAGCTAAAAAAAAAAGGATAACACTGAGGCAAGAAAAAAAAAAGAAAAATGATAATAAAAAGAAAGAGGGAGAGCTTGCCATTCAAATCTTTCAGCAAAGGACCCAGAGACTCCATGAAGATGCGCAATTGGCATGTTTGGAAGAATCTGCAGGATACCAAGGGGAAGCCTCAACAAAAAAATCATTCCAGTCAAGAACCTCTACTGCTGGAATATCTTCACTGCTCACGGAGCTCAACGAAGAGCAGAGGGAGCAGCTGACGAATGTTGGGCTGGGCTGCCTGTTCCACATTAACTATGGGAGGTTTCTGAATTCGGTCTGCCATTACTTGATCTCAAACATCAATACTAACAGCAGTACTTTGGAGTTGGATGCAGGCACAAATCCAATTACAGAAGCTGATGTCGAGTCAGTAATGGGATTTCCTGGTGGGGAAATAGATGTGGAGGAATACACCAGGAAAGATCAAACATCTCGGGTGTATATAGAAGACAAGAAAAAGTGGGATCTCAGGCACCCTGTTCCACAAAACAAGGCGATAATATTAGCAACAAGCCTATCTGATTACATCAAGAGTCACAAGGACGCTGGCCTAGAATTCCTTCAGGATTTCTTGATATTCATGGTGTCCACGATCATTCACAGCAATGGCACCAATACCGTTCAATACCGATATCTGAAATCATTCAAGTCGGTAAAGAATATCATGAAACTGAATTGGCGAAAGTACGTCCTTGCTCGCTTGATGGAGAGCATACAATAATGGAGAAAGCATCCTAGAGGCCAATTCACAGGGCCTCTTACATTCGTTGTGGTATTACTTTCAGTTTACATAACTTGTTTAGTTTACATATCTTGTTCAGTTTACATATCTTGTTCAGTTATGTAAACTTGAACTTTACATCATACATTTTAGTTTGTTCATAATAGAAAACTGATATTTTTTTTGCACTATTACAGTTATTGTATGCTGATAGACTTGGATATTTCGCGGTAAATACCGATAATCGCCTTATCCCGACAATCCAAAATTGGCCTTAAAGCAAGCTGATGGAGCTTGCACAGCGAAAAAAACTCTGGGGAAAGGGCACAATAAGAGAACGCCCTGAAAAGGATGATGACTTTTATGAGGTTTTTATTTAACATTACTTTTATAGCATTATGCAACATTACTTTACACACAATCTAAGCATTTTTCCACATCATGTTGGCAGGTTGATGGAAGTGAATCATCCCCTGATGGAGGGGAAGACACAGACGAGGATGAAGCAACCGAGGTAGAGGAAGAAGCTGCAGATGAAACCTCCGCTGAGGAAGAAGATTCATATGAAGAATCTGCAGAGAAAGGACCTACGGATGAAGAATCCCCTCAGGAAGCTGAAGATGAAGCTGGGAAGGCAAGTATACATGAATCTAGTTTACATGAATCAACTTTACACAAATTTTTATGTAAAGTGTGATCTACCATTCAAATAATATTTCTGCAATTAATACAGTTGTGGCAGGGACCAGCACACATGGAAGTGATCATTGAAGAGGAGGGAGTTGAAATTCAAAAGGAAGCTGAGGCTGATGAAGCTGAGGAAGCTGAGGGATCTGAGGATGAGGATGAGGAAGCTGATAGATCTGAGCCAGTAAAAGGGGATGAGGGTGCTGCAAATATTGCTCCAATTATTTCAGATATGATCATATCACTTATGGAAGAGGGCAACCCTTCTGCGTCAGCAAAGCAAGATGGACAGGTAAATATCATACTCAATGTAGTTTACAGGATTTTTTTAGAATAAAACACTTCATGTGAGAAATGTAATGTCTGTACAGGATGACGATGAGCTCCAGTCAAATTTTCTAGAAATGTACATTCAATTGGGTAAATATAGTAGATCGTTCATAGACTACTTGGCAAGAATGAGGGCTTCAAAGACCCCGGATTTGGGTACATTACAAACAATCCTGGAAGATGTTCAAGGTGTAATAAATGACCTCTAGAAAGCAGTGGACAATGAGGAGGAGCAAGCTGAACAGAAAGCGGTAAGCATAATACTGGATAAGTTTTTGTTAAGTACTATTCATTCTGATTTTTTTTATGTAAAATCATAGTCTGATATACTGGATAAGTCCCTTTTTCGTGTAAAATCATAGTCTGATATTCTTATGTAAACTACTGGTTATTTATGTAAAATGCTGTCATGCTTGTGTAAAGTACTTTTTTGTCATGTGAAATCCATTTTTGGGTTGTAAATTGGTGTTCCCTAAGACTAGAATGCTCATAATTTGTGTTTAATAATCTTATCATATGCTTATGTAAACTACTGGTTGTTAATGTAAAGTGTTGTTGATATATATAAAGTACCAATTATATTTGTAAAATGTTCTTCCTATGTAAAGTGCTCTTTGTGTAAACTACTGTTATTGCTGATATGCTGGTGTTCTTAATGATTTGCAAAATAATTCTAATAATGTTTTGCTTATGTTTGGAGCAAAACCAGGGTGCAAATCCCGTGGGGGTGGAAACTGCAGAAACTGAAAAAACACCACCAACAAACAAAATACCAGCAGTGGACAATGAGGAGAAGAAAGCTGAAGAGAAAGCGGTAAGAATAATACTGGATAGGTTTATGATAAGTACTATTCATTATGATTTCTTTATGTAAAGTACTGACATGTTTGTGTAAAGTACTGTTTTCTCATGTGAAGTCCCTTTTTTTAGTTCTAAATTGTTGTTTCAAAGACTAGAATGCTCATAATTCGGGTAAAATCATCATCTGATCTGCTTATGTAAACAACTGGTTGTTTATGTAAAGTGCTGATTTGCTTGTGTGAAATACTATTTTCTCATGTAAAGTCCCTTTTTTGGTTATAGATTGGTGTTCCTAAGACTAGAATGCTCATAATTCATGATTAATAATCTTCTGATATGCTTATATAAACTATTGGTTGTTTATGTAAAGTGCTGATTTGAGTAGTTATAAAGTAACAGTTATATATGTAAATGCTCTTCCGATGTAAAGTGACCTTTGTGTAAAGTACTGTTATTACTGATATGTTGGTATGTTGGTGTTCTCAATCATTTGCAAATTAATTATATTAATGTTTTGCTTATGTTTGGAGGAAAACCAGGGTGCAAATCCCTTGGGGGTGGAACCTGCAGAAACTGAAAAAACACCGGCAGCAAACAAAATACCAGCTGGAGAGGTATTTCATGTAAAATCATGTAAATTTGTTATTTTAGATTGCACATCTTTGTGGAATAACTTTCAATGATTAAATAATAACAACTTGCAGCCAAAGGGAAAGACTCATTTATCTTACTATGATTCGGTGATGAGTTACTAGTTTCTGTGTTTGGCATTACTGGGGAGTATGTCTTGATTAAAAACAGATTGTCAATTAATGTACCAGAACATATAAGCTTATGACCTTTTCTAATAAAAACAGATCCATCAGAAAAAGCACACTTATAACCATCCAAAATAAGTTTAGAAACTGAAAGTAAATTCCTGCGAAAACTGGGTACATATAAACAATATCTCAAATGTAAAACTGAGTCTGAAAAATAAAGACAAAGAACTCCCACTACAACGACAGAAACTCTGGTAGTATCCCCAAGGTGAACCTGCAACTCTCTCTCTAAGCAGCCAGGTCACTTGGAACCCCTGCAAAGAATTACAAACATGATTAGTGGCTCCTGAATTCACACACCAAGTATATGTGGAAATTGCCGCTAAACACGTCTCAGTAACTAGGAGAAATTTACACATACCTCGAGGCTTTGGGCAATCCTCCTTCCAATGTCCTGTTTTGCCACATCTGAAGCATTTGCCTTTCGTCTTGTGCTTCTTGGTAATGCCCGCCTTGGGTCCATGATCATCTCCTGCTTTCTGGCCCCTCTTCCTCTTTTGCTTCCTGGCTTTGGGCCCAGCAGAGGACCTGAGGGACCAACAGCTGCCAAGGCTTGCTTCTTCTCTGCGAATAGGCCCTCAGCAGACACCAATGCAGTCATGAGCTCGGGAAGTGAATATGAGAGTTTGCCCATATTGTAGTTCAACCGAAACTGCTCAAAGCTGGGGGGCAAGCTTTGGAAAATGATATCGACCTGGGTCTCCCCATCAATGTCACCTCCCAATACCTCAATCTAATTGATGCAGCTCATCATGTCTAGCACGTGATCCCTCACTGAAGTACCCTCATCCATCCTAGCATTCATGAGTTTCCTCATAGCTGACTGTTTGGCTGCCCTGCCCTGATGTCCAAACATCTCCCTGAGGTTGAGCATCATATCGTAGGCTGAGGTAATTAACTGATGCTGGTGCTGTAGTAGACTCGACATAGAAGCCAAAATGTAGCACCGGGTCATCTCATCAGTCTTCTACCACCTCGTATATGGCATCATCGCTGGGCTTAGGGGGCACTACTCAGTGAGCACGTACTTGTAACCCTCAGCGGTAAGGACAATGTCTAGGTTACGTTTCCAGTCAATATAATTTAGACTCGTAAGTTTGTTCTGGTTCAAAATGACAGCTAGCGGGTTGAATGACATATCAACAACTGAAAAATAAACAGTAAAGTTTCAGTATACTTTTTCGAAAATATTGAAGTCCTCAAAAACAATATAATCTCCATCGACATCTCTCACACCGGGAATAATGCAGGTCACGCGGGTGAACGTCTACGCCAACCCAAATTCGTTCGAGAAGAATCGAAGTTCATTAATTTCATTATCTGACTAACGATCTTATGATCAATGAAATTAATAGTCAATGCTTTTAGCCGTACTCATAAATAGCGTAACCTCGCGAGAGGAATACTATAAATAGTACACTAAGCGTATGCCATTACGTGACTTCTAAGTTTGTTACTTAGGATACTAATGCGCCTCAGCAGAGAGCGTGTCACAACTTTCTCCAATTAAACTCACTATAGTTATCCCTTCGGAAATTCATTCCGGTGATATCTGTGATTGAAGACTTGTCCGCATGGAGGAATGCCATAATACCAACTCGCAAGAATAACCACATCACCAATGAACCCGTAATGGAGACCATGGGGATATTTACCAACCCGTTTCCACTTAGCTTTTTAAATTTGAGGATTTTTACATTTTAACATGCAATATCTTAACTATGGATATTCGCACCCATAAAACCGTTGGAGTTTTAATATGCGAATAATCTACCTTAGTTAATTGCACTTTACTTTTTAAAAACGATTTGGTTTGGTTTTCGTTCATGCAAAATAAATCGAAAACACACAATCAACGAAAAGACATAAATACGGGAAATTAAAGAAATAAAATTTCCCGACTATTATGGTCTTCTCTATCGTTGATTCTTTGACGCCTCGGTAACACGTCACGTCATGTCGCTCCCACTCGTTATTTGGATTCCTCTCGATTCGCCCAGGTTTTCTCGGTTTACTACGTAATTAGGAATCACCCAAAATTACGAGAAACCAAAACCCTCGAATATAAGTTATCCAAAATAACGTCTTCATCATAATACATAAATTCCTATATACAAAGTCATTTTTCTAGGAATTTAAAGACGACATGATTAGATCAAATCCTACTACAAGATTTTTCTAATCCTACACGGCTTCCAGCTCGTGGTTATTACTATTACAGACATTTCCATTAAAAAACAATACGAGCCCGGGCATGTCCCTGGGTTTATGAATGAAAAATAAAATTCTACCATAATAGCCGGAAAACCAATAACCACCTGTTTAAACATTTCAACAAAAATAATAATGCTAAAATAAAGCCGTGTAATAAATCAAACAAGTATAATACCGAAACCTACGCTCTGATACCATTTTGAAGGAAAACAGAACAAGCCCGGGCTAAATCAAAAATTTCACTTTCGTGCAATACATTCCAGAATCGGAAACTTTCGACAAAGCTCAGGCTCAAATTCATTTATCCACGAACGGATCTAGGCTTATACTTATTTAATTTATTAAATCGATATCTAACGCACAAAGATTACACCTTTAATTAAAAGCGGAAAGATTAAAAGTTATACCTTTGAAGCGAAGTCCAACGCAATAAGAGGCAGCGAAAAAAACATTATGGCTCCGGAGGCTGAATACGTTGCCGCATCATTTTCACTTTTTAATCTTTCACTTCCTAGTATCCTACCCGCAACCTGCAAACTACTCTATTTCAGGGCCCCTTCTTCTGCTTCTGCTGCTAAGAGATTTATACCCCAAAAAGTACCATTTTTTTTAAAATGAAAGGGAAATAATAAAACCCTGATAAGGATACAGACCCCGAATTCCATAATTCTGAGTGGCGCCCTTTGACTTCCCTCACTGTACAGTAAACAGTACTGAATATTAAGAAAATATTTAAAGACAAAGGAATTTTTATTTCATAATTTACATGATAGTATTTGCGTGTGCTAGTCAAAACCCTGTAAGAAATTAAACCATCGATATATATTCTTCGTAATTCTTCTTCTTTTTTTTTTTTGGTCTGGATGGATTCGGCATTAGGAGGAGGAGGATTGGAAGTGAGTGGGGGAGGAGAGGGTCCATCATCCGCTACCAGCAAAGGAGGAGGAGGGGGTGGTGGTGGTGTGGACAGTACAACTGTAGGCATCACCGAGTCGTTATAAGTCACAGAAGTGTCGAGATTGGAACACTTTCTTGCAGTACTTGAAAAACCACAAGCCACATTTAATGCTAGCTTGCTGTAGTGGAGTGCACATGATCGATTTCCTCAAGTACTTGGATTAATTTGGGAAGACAAAGGTGCACGTGACCGGCTGCCCATATTTCGGCCACCTAATCCACCAGCGCCATGTCAGTGTCCGAATAAACAAGCTTGGGTAGCCTCGACGCCCTCATCGGATGGCTTCTTGCATCCTACAAAGAAAACATCAGACGACCGAAGTATAACCCGTTTGGCGCAAGGGTGATGGTGGTTAATTGCAAAGGGGGGGGGGTGGGGAGGGTTAAAGAAGATTAAAAAGTGAAAAAGAGATAGAAAATACAAAAATACCCTTATAAAAATGGTCAATTTGTGCACTTAATGGACTGAGATGACGGAATTATCAAAATTGAATAAAAAAATAAAAGTTTAGTGATTTTAAATAATATTTTTAAAGAATGATGACCAAAACTAGGATTTTGCAAAAGAATGATGACAATTTTATAATTTATTCCCAAAGAAAAAAAAAAACAAAAAAAAGAGAGAAATCTGAAGTGGCAATGCCCATTTCCGAATCTCGGATACACAACCCGGCCCGCTGAAATTCTCTCAAGACAGTTAGCCCAAATTCGTCCAACAGCAACTTTATGAGTAAACATCTTCGCATTAGCATCAAAAGAGAGTGACCAACTTCCTGTGTTTTTCCATCCCTTTTCTCCTCAATTTATTTCAAAACCTCAGTTGTCTCAGTATCTGAGTGTATAATAAGTGAACTTCTTGTTTTTGGAGGTGGGTTTCTTTTTTTCCCTGATAAGGATGGAAAATCTGAGCCTAGTTTCTTCACCTAAATTGGTTCTGAGTCTATCGCCAAACCACAAAAATTCAGTCTTTAATACCAAACCCTTTTTGGGTTTTCCTAAAACCTTCAGTCCCAGACACCCTTCAGCTTCCTCTTTGCCGCCTTCTCGTCAGAGTGCAAAAAGGAGCAAAACAATTGGTAACTTCTTCTCTGTTTTGTTATTTTTTTACGCTTTAATTTGTGCTACTGAAATGATATTTAGGCTTTGTGTTTGTATACGATGAAGCAATAATTAGGAACTTTAAATCGGGCATCTGCAGCCTGTTTGGGTTTTGCCTCCCCATATATGTGTGTGGTCATGTGTGCTTCATACTTAGATATGTTTCATTGGTTTTGTATTTTAAACTGGAATGTGTTTTGAATTGGTTAGCAGAAATGCCACATGTAATAATTTTTTTTTTCACAGGAAAAGAAGAATTTTGAATATTAGGAAGTCTTTATTACCATTTTTGTGTACCTGAAAGGATGGGTTCTGAAGTTCATGATACTAGGGATAAAAAATTTGAAAAGTCACTATATGGAGAAGTTTGGAAGGACCTAAGGTATATTTTTGAATCTATAATAGTTCAAAAGGTGATCCCTTTAATGAGTTTATAGTTTTTATTGGA
Source organism: Knoxia roxburghii (assembly GCA_030378225.1). Taxonomy (NCBI): domain Eukaryota; kingdom Viridiplantae; phylum Streptophyta; class Magnoliopsida; order Gentianales; family Rubiaceae; genus Knoxia; species Knoxia roxburghii. The sequence continues at coordinate 39,200,658 of CM059422.1, read as the reverse complement.
TGCCATTACATCTGTGATAGAGATATTCTTCTCTCGTCTTGCGGGTGGAACTATGTGGTGGCTCTTTAACCTTTTGAATAGCCATATATCCAGTCATGGAATAGGATGGGCCTCAGAGAGTAGCTGGCAAGAAAATATTTCATATAAGTGAAGCAAGGAGAGTGAAAATGCAGGTCACGAGAATGGCACGTGGGCTGAAATTAACTGCACATTTGAATATTTTTGTCACTTGTTATTTTTTCTGATTGTATTAGTCCCGATTTGATTCTGATTTGACTGTCAAATACTGTGCACCATAGTTCCAGCATTTTTGTTCTGAAAAGTGAAATTCAAGCTTGAGTTGCACAGAACACTTCTACAATTTTACTGGACATACTGACCTATTAAGATAGTGTGAACAACCATTGATTCTGTTGATAATTCATGTGATTTTTGTGAAACATGTCTCATTCTTTTGAGATATCCTAAGTTGCATGCAATGTAAACTACTACCTTGTTCTGAGAAGCTTTACTCCTTTTTCCAGCAGTTGTTTAGCCTTTTTTATGCATTTTCTTTTTCCAGTGCTTGCAAAATCGCACGGAGAATATTTTGCTAGCATTACATCTTCAAATGACCAACAGACATCTTCAGTTGGTGTAAACCCACTGCCTGTGCAACCTTCTTCTTCACAAATGTAATTACTCATCTGTTTTTTAATTTTCTCTATATTGCTTCTCTCATTGTGAACATTCCTATTAATATTTTTTCTGCTGATATTTCCTCTTTGAATGTGTATGCCATTTTTAAACTATTCCATATCTCTGTGTCTTGCAATGAACAGGGGGTCTCCTCTTTTTTGGATCGGAGTTGGTGTGGGGCTCTCTGCACTATTTTCATGGGTAGACATAATAACTTGCATTTTTGCATATTTTTCTGCTTTATTGTAATTCTTTTTGTGCTCTCTGTATTCTGTCTGATTAGTTGAATAAAATTACAGGTGGCTGGAAGATTAAAGGTGAGTGTACTATCATGAGGTACATGTGTCAATTTTATAAATTATGCAAGTATATGATTTAAAGGGCAGTCTTGTTGCAGCCAATTAAGAGCTGTTTTCTTGTGACTTAAGGCCAGAGGTTTGAGTTATGTGGAAACACATTTTATATAAATAATAACATAAGGCTGCATACATCAGGCCTTAATGGCCCATCCCTTCTGGGGCTTGCGTACGTGGGATCTGGAAATTCACCAGGCTGCTCGTATTATAAAAGCATATATCTCCTTGGGGATTCAGCAATTTGTTTGTGTTGAATTTTGAATAGGCAAATAGGTCTACTTTCAGCTCGTGAGTGCTCCTTTTCATCTTTGATAAAAGATATTTTTGCCATAGGACAGGCTTTTTGGTAGCCGAGCCGGTAACACTTTCACTCTCTAAATATAATTATTCTCTTTACAAATATGCCCTATATTTGCACATAAGCACATACTACCACACTCGTCCACTCTAGGATGCTCATGCTTATATGTCAGTTATACCCTCTGTGTCGAAGTTGCAAAGGAAAGAAGTTATTTTATTTTCTAATTAGAAAAAATGAATATGTTGGCTATTCATTCGAAAGAATGTGGATGAGACCAAAGTGTAAATTGGCGCATGCTTTTGTTGTAATCCTGTTCTCAATTTGCAGAAATATGCTATGCAACAAGCTTTCAAGACAATGATGGGACAGATGAATACCCAAAATAACCAATTTGGTAATGCTGCTTTTTCTCCGAACATGCCTTTTCCTTATGCATCTCCACCATCAGCTAGTACTTCTGCCGCACCGCCACAAGTAGCATCTCAAGCAGCTACCGTTGATGTCTCTGCCACCAAAGTTGAGGAACCTCCAGCTACGGACATAAAAGATGATTCAGAACTTAAGAAGCAACCTAAAAAATATGGTATTAATTACATTTCCTTGCTTTATGCATCTACCCATGCATGGTTTTGTCCCTTCCTGGCGCCTATTTGAAAACTTTTGGTTTGATTGGCAAGATATTCAAATTGTAAGAACTCATTATTTACCATCGATGGCTCATTGGTTCTTGTCTCCCTCATGAGTGAAGAGTGTCTCCGCTGGTTTTATCAATACAAAATGACCATGTTTCAACTTAGGTGTCTGATTCATCTTTTTTATAAAACGTTTGCGTTTGTTATTTTTGCACAACTGCTCGACTAGAAGTAATATGGGTTATGTTCTGTACACAGTGCTGTGCACTTATGTCATGAAAAGCCTCTCTGTGCTATGTGCCTTGTTTTAGTCCCCTCACTTTTGACGGCTATCAGGAAGCTGCTGCAGCTCTTTGATAATTTAACTGAACCTTTGAACACAATTTTGTGCTATCCATATTTGTAGTTTGGTGCGGTTCCAATCTTTGTTGATTATATGAGTTCATTCATGAAGAACTGTACCTTATACTTCTCATGATTTGTGGTGCCATCATTCTGGTGCTTTTCCATTGTTTATCATCTGCATGTTTTGGTTGAATGAATTTAACAATTGTGATCTTAGTGGGTGTTGATTTGGTGTTTGATACCTGAATTGGGAGTCAATAATCTAAATCCCCGAGTGTCAAATAACTGGATCAAGTTTTTGGTTGCAGCCTTTGTAGATGTTTCCCCTGAAGAAACTTTCCAGAAGGGCGCTTTTGAAAGTTACAAGGAATCAGCTGAGGCAGACTCGCCAAAGGATCCTGTTGTTGATCATGTGAGAATACCTACCTGATAAACTATTTACTCATTTTTGTGAGATTGCTAAATCTTGCTATGGTTGTGAAGATTTCTCCAAATGGTGCTGCTTTTACGTCCGAAAAAGGTGCCTCAGATGCTTCGTTCTCAAGTGGTTAGTAAATAATTAACTGCACTTGCATTTTAGTTTTCTGGAATTGCCTAAATGGCCTGCATTATTTTCTTTTGGAGCTATTTTTTTGGGTATGACAATGTAATGATGATTGTCCTTCTAGGCAGCAAGATGCCTAAATTTCAACTAATTTCTTGGTTTCCACTCTTTACATGTTATGATTTAGTGCTGAGTGACTAGACTTGCATACAGTAAGCATTCTTTAGATCTGATACGAGATAGAAGTTTCATTTTTCTGGGCCTTCTTGATTCAAGATAATTGTTTCATGCTAGATTGTTTCTACCTACAAAGTGCCTAAATAGGCTTATTCACTATGCAGGAAAAGCAAATCCTTCATTGTCTGTGGAATCTTTGGAGAAAATGTTGGAAGATCCTACGGTGCAAAAGATGGTGTACCCGTAAGATTGATTTATCTTTGTGCTTGATGTTTTGAAAAAATACATATATGCTTTTCTAGCTAACTTCTATCAAATTTTGTACTTTTTATGTTATAGTACAATTTGATTGCAAAAAAGTTCTTCTAGCCTGGGCTGTTGTGCGCACTTTTATGCTTATGACTTTTCCTCTGATAAGTTTTGATGCACCTCTATTTTCTGTTATTTGAATTGAATCCTTTGACTACTGCATATGCAAATATGTTATGGTTTTTGCCCTGGCTTTTCAAAATATGCTCTCTCTTGGTCGTGTCTTGTAAATAAGTTTACCATTTAATTCCTATGGATAGAGATTATCATTTTAAACTGAAATTGATGTTCGATGTTACTCTTTAATCCGGTATGTTTGCAAGAGGTGAAAGTTCATGCCATTGTCAACTTCTCTTCCTTAAGCTCAATTGTATGAAAGCAAAGTGTTTGTTTTCGGGTACAGTTTCTTCTTCAAAATAGAAATTTATGTGGAGTCTAAATGAGCCATTGTGTATACCATCAGTGAAATGTATTGTTCTAACACTTGCAATGCTTCCATCTTAATTATTTTGCAGCTATCTGCCTGAGGAGATGAGGAACCCTGATTCTTTCAAGTGTAAGTAGAGTGTTCTTGAGTAATATAGCTAAATATGTGTAACTCATTATTCTCCTTTTATTTAGAACCTTGATGTCCAAGCAGTTTCATCTTTGGAGAACCAGATTCTTGTTGATTATTTTTCCTAAGAAGTGTTTGACAGTTCTATATTAATTTTTCAATGGAGATTTGTTCCAGACTCTTCGCTGGTAACCTCTTCTGCATGAAAATGATGGTTCATGTTGGCTTTATATATTTTTATTTTATAAGTCTTATAATATAAATATTAACTTTAAATTTGGTTCCAGGAGGCTGACATATGTGCTATAGTTCAGCTTTTAATTATCAATAATTATATCCTGTTGCAAGTCTCAAGTAGCATTGCTTGTTTTCTGGCAGGGATGCTACAGAATCCAATGTACCGTCAACAATTGCAGGAGATGCTGTAAGCTCATTTTTCTACTTAATAATCTTCATAGGCATATGAACTATGATTTTACCTTATATGTTCTTTTGTACGGTTTTGTATGTGTTGATTTGGTCCCTTGGATCTGTAGTTAGCAACCTTCTTGAAATTGACTCATTGTAAGGGCAGTTGTGGTTTTTGCACTGATTCCCCCTTAAACATTCATAACTGTAGTTAAGATCAACCTCAGATCAGATCTGTAAACATTCGGCCTTCTTTTTTCTTTTAGGGGTGGGTAGAATAATATCTTTGGTGTGTTGGTCTTTCTTCTATGCTATTCATGATCATTCGTCTTTGACTTATTTTGTTTCTGTACTGTTTTTGGCCTGTGTTTGATATTTGTTGCAACATGTACGAACTGGGACAAAAAGTCTCTGAGCTTGGCTTATCTGCGTTGTATTATAGCTCTTTCTATGTTCAAGTTCTGTTTCTTTCTAAATGTAGGCTTTTGTTTTGAAAATTTTGGGGTTTGTGGGAAGGGCAATGATTTTGGGGGAGGAAATTCATTAATCTGTATAAATTTTGATGCTAAGTCACAGTGTAGCCTCTTTTAACTTTATAATTAATGAGACTCACTGCCACTTCTGTCTGTTACAGGAACAACATGGGGGGCAGTCCTGAATGGGACAACCGCATGCTCGATAACTTGAAAAATTTTGATATTAACAGTCCCGAGATCAAGCAACAGTTTGGTAAGTGTTGGGGTGTTAAGTGTTGGGGTGTTTAATGTTGTGCATTCTGTACTGCAGTATACTAGAGTTCCTTTGTTGATATTAGTATTGTATAAGATATATTTTTATATGCCTAAAGGACCCTGTAAGGTATATTTTTTTGCTTAATAACACCCATTTCAACCTTGGAAATATGACAAAAAGGGCACATACAACCGAATGCATGCTTGATGTATCCCCTTTTTTGGTTGATCTACTGGGATTATATCTGGGATTAGGTGATTGAATCATTTTTGGTTAGGCATTACTTTTTCTGATCGGGTTTTAGTGACAAGTTGTACTGTTTCTATTTGTGGGAATAAAGTCTCTCGCTGATCCTGTCTGTATTCAAGTTCATATTCCTGGCTTAATGAGGACAAAGAAGCATACGTGAGCTTCAAGTTTCTGCATGTACATATGGATAAAATTGATGAAATTTTAGATATGATTGTGTTATCTAGATATCCATCCATAGGGAGTGAAAAATCTGATACTGAATAATGCCAATATAAACCAGAGTTAATTTGCAAATCTCTGCTTGTGTTTCTGGCTTTGTTGTTGACTGTTTTGGGGTATGAGTACTATCATGAGAGGATAAGCTGTATTTTTGACATTCAGATTATTTTTCATCTTCTTCCCACTGATGTGAGAAATCTATAATGGTAAAAATTTATGAGTCTTTGACCCAGGGGTGTTGCACTAGGAAGAAATGTATGGCACAGTTGGTGAGGCAAGGGAAACAAATAGGCATGAAGAAAATAGGATCATTACTGTGAGAGTAAAAAAATCACATGTATCCAAATTAACTGATATGTCCCTGATGTTTGACACACAGAAACTGGTATCCTCTATAATTCTTAATGACTTCAAGAGCCACTAGAAATTTACTTTTTTCTTTTAATTCAACTCTTGAACAGCAGTTGTATTAAGGGTGTATAGCATACCATAGTTCAAAAGCTTGTGTGGTTGAGTAAGGCAGCTCTACATAGGGCACCTCTGGCCAACCTCAACAGGATTTCTATCTGAATGTTGGAAATAAATTTGAGTTGTGTCAAGCATCTGTATCATATAACTTTGTTGATTCTTTTCTTTTTATCAAGTCATGCTCATGGTTCTGTATCACGACCTTTTTGCAGACCAAATAGGGCTTACCCCCGAAGAAGTCATTTCAAAAATTATGGCCAATCCTGATGTTGCCATGGCATTTCAAAATCCTAGAGTTCAAGCAGCAATCATGGATGTATGTTACACTGCCAGAACACTTTCCTCTGTTTTTTCCCATTTTTTCTTATTATTTCTAGTTGTTTACCCTGGCATTAGGCAAGATAGCAGTAAGGATAGGATATTTAGAAGTTTTTATTATTTGAAGTAGAAGATAGGCATAAAGATATAATAACATGAGTAGGTGCTAGCTGGGATATCAGGTGAAATCGCAGATGTGTAGGTTTGCAATAGGGATCCTCCTTGAGACTCGTACCTTTTTGTCTTAGTAATAGACAAGCTAACAAGCTTGTATAGAAAATAATTCCTGAGTTTCAATATGTTGTGGTAGACAATATAATTTTATTGTTAAAGATGAGAGGAGTGAATCCCAAGTTTGAAGTTTGGAGGGAGGTTAGAATCTGAAAGAAGGTTTTGTAATAAATAGAGTTAAAACTGAAAAATGGATTTGGTGGAGACAAAGAAGCAATATGGTGAAAGGCATAGATTTAGATGTATCTGTCTATCCTTTAAGAAATGCAGTAATGAAATAACAATGTTGTACATGGGAGTTTGATAGGTTGGAGATACCTTGACTCTTGATTGAACTGAATTTTTTACTGTTGAAAGTTGACTTAATTTACTGCACATATAAGAGCATAAGAATCTTACTTTATTCTTGCTTAAGATGTTAGAGCCTTGTGTTTGTCTAAATGTTAGATAAGGATATACTCCCCCTGCCGCAAAATGGTCTTGTTTGGACAAGATACAACTTTTTATTTTGTATAAGGTCCAGCTCACATAAAATGTTTATTGTTATATTTTTTTTCACATGTAACTTTATTTTTAATTTTAAATTACATAAAATCATGTATGATCATATTAATTTAGGTATTTAAAGTAAAACGATATGTTTTGATAGTAAAAATAAAAAAATTAGACTATTTTGTAGGTCAAAGAATTAGACTATTATTATGAAATGGAGGGAGTATCATTTGTTAAAAATATAGAATCTGACTGACTCAATAACAATCCCTCAATACATAAATTATTTTGCTAAAGTTTGAACCAAAGAAATTATAAACTACTAGTTAACATATGTAATACATTCACTTTTAAGAGTAACCCTGCAACATTGTCCAACTCTTTTGTAGTGCTCTTGTATCTTTGATCTAGAAAATCAAAGAGTTTGATAACTAGACACACACCTGCACTCGACACGCCCTACAGGGGTTTGTATAACACCGGTTGAAATTGAAAGGAAAATTGGATAAAGAGTAATTAGAGTAATGATAAGAATAAAGTTATTCTTATCTTGTTGCAAGAATGATTTTGTTTGTTCATCTGTGTTACATCATTCACTCTCTCATTTGAGTCTCCCAGCCCACTTTCCCTATCATTACTCTTTAATAAAAGAGTCATAAGATTAGCTTTGCTTTGCATACCAGTGTTCGACAATTAAATATGAACAACACAACTGAAGCCTTTGCTGCATTTTGTGGGGTCGGTACAACTAAATGTAGACATGAACAAAGAAAAGGTAGCTGAAATGAGAATGTTGAGATGGATGTGTAAAGACACTAGACTTGATAGAATGTGTCGTATATTAAAAAGAAAGTTGGGATAACACAAATATATGAAAAAATGAGATAAACATGCTTAAGATGGATAGAACATGTGTAGGAGACCTTAGGTGCACCAGTACAGCAGTCAAGGAGAAAATAGACAATTATTAGATCAATCTAAAAGCGGATGGAGAAGACTTAAACATAAGGTTTTGGAAACAAACTACTAAAAAAGACAACACACAACATAGATTTTGGAAAGCAACTATTAAAATAGACAACACACACATATAAACTTAAATGAAAATCTGCCTTTCGATAAAACATGATGGTGAGATATAATCCTCATAGCTAGTCTTACATAAGTGGGATGGGCTTAAGTTGTTGTACTTGGGTGGGAGTTATGTTTTGTGGTTGCTTTAGTTTCGATCCTTGCTTTCTGCATATAGCTTGTCTAATGGATGGTCTTTTCTACAGTGCTCCCAGAATCCACTGAGCATCACCAAGTATCAAAATGATAAGGAGGTAAATGAGGATTTTGGCATTACAATCTCTCTTGAACTAATCTTCTCCATGTCTTACCTTTCTTTGTTATTTTTGAATGGTTTATTGGGATTAATTGACATAGTTTGTGCATTAGTTTCTTACCATTTTCAGTCACCGTTTTGTGTTGAGTAAATTTTTGAACTAATTTGACAAACTAGTTTGTGTATTAGTTGCTACCATGTTTTCAATGATGGTTTCCTATATGAATATATTATTGGGGATATTTCTAGTCTTTAGTATTAATCGTTGATTGTACACGTATTATTATTGGCTTCATGCCCCTACATATTGGCGTATCATCATCTTTCTGTGTCATTTGTTGAGGGCGTTGTTTCATTTTCTCAGGTTATGGATGTTTTCAACAAGATATCAGAACTCTTTCCTGGGACGACAGGTTTATGATTCTCCTCAATGCACTTGTGTCGACTAGTGAGTTAACTAGTACATTGCAGAGAAACTAAGAAAAGCATATTCAGCTCCTTCACCGGAAAGCCTTTTGTACGAGCAAAAGACGGGTATGTCCGCGAACAAGGGTTACCTTCTACTGCTGGGGATATTCTGAAAGTTGTAGTATATCTTGTTTTTGGTCTGCCAATGAGAATATTGTCTGAACTCTCCGAATTAGATGTTTTGAGCTGATGTCTGCTGTAAATTTTGGTGAAGTAAGTTCATTAAATTTGGCCAACCCTTGTGTGTTTGTTCTTGAAAATTTATGATGCCATTCTCTCATAATGCTCATGCTCTTATGTGTTGAAACTGTGTATAATAATAGTGTAATTGCCACTCTTTAGTGGTGCATTGTCTCTTGAGTCTTGAGTGTGTTCCATCTTGGATTTCCAGTTGAATTGTGGATGCAGATTGCTTTCCTAATCAGCATTCACTTAATATGGTGCACTTTGTCACAGTACCCTCATCAATTCAATAATTGCATGACTATATGTCATTTGGAGTAGTAATGATGATACTAAAGCTAAATATTTACTCCAAAACTAGGTTCTAACAATTGCTTCACGTCTTCACCAGAGTAATTTCATGCCCATTCTAATAGTTAAGAAACTTCATGGTTATTTCGGGCAGGAATTGATCAGTAGATTTGGATTGATCCGTTGGTTAAATTCGATCTATTTTGATCCGTTTTAGTTTAGATCAAGGAGAATTTGGATTAAATTGGATCAATATCATCCATTGATCCGAATGATTTTATTTGCAATTTTTTTTTTAAAAAAAAGTAAAATAATAGGTTTATTTTTAATATAATTAAAATAAATGTTAAAAATATGACTATTATTTTTTTAGATGATTTAAAAAATGGCTTTGAAAGTTTTCAAAAAAAAAAAAAAAAAAAAAAGGTTTGGAAAAGGTAAAAAAATTGGATCAATTTCGATTGATCCAAAAAACAGTTCGATGATTGATCGAAACAAAACTTTTTCAAATGAGATATAAATTGAATGGACGTAAATGGTTTGAATGGGTTCAGATCATAGTCTAACCCTAATCTCGACAATTCTGAAAACTTTTTATCTCACCAACAAATTATTACTTTTTTTTTTTTTTTTGTGTTTCAATAATAAGTTTATTTATTAAATTAAAATTAATTTACAATTATTATTTTGAGATAGATATATTATTATTTAGATTATATTTCTTGTTTGCTTGTGCAATTCTATCGCCGTCGTCTACATATATTTGTGTGTGTACTGGGGTTGGGTTGCGATGGTATCTATCAATAATTTTAATGATGACAAACCTTAATACTCAATTAAAGTATGTTTATTCCCACCAAAACCTTGCCGTTAGAATCTCAAAATATAACAATATTGTTGTCCAAATGACCCTACGCCGGCTTTGCTTTCGTTATTCAAGAACAAGACAAAGCCTGCAAAATTTTTATTTTTTTTTTCTATTTTTCCAGAGAAAGAAACTTCTATTAAAATTGTTGAAAATGGTTCAGAACGTTAATATAGAAAATCAGGAGGCCAATGGGTCACAAAGCAATTGATGTATGGGAATTTGTAAATTTGCATTTCAATTCTTGTCTTTGAAGAATTGCTGTTATAGTGCCTTAAGTTTTGGCATCCTCTGTTGCTTCAATTAAAGCCACCCTCATTGAGTAGCAACTATAGAATAAAACATGAAGCACTTTAATTCATGATAGAAAAAAACTGGAACTAATTTATCGCTGAAGTTACATGTGAGAATGGATTAACAGATCGATCTGCTGATTCAATTTGATATGAACTGTTTTGATTTTTTTTTTGGTTTGGTTTGATTGGGATAAAGGAGAATTTTGATCGGTTCGGATTGATTTAGATTGAAGGATTGATTGGAATAGTTGATTTGTAATTTTGTTTTTTAACTAGTAAAATAATAATTTTATTTATTTAACTAAAATAAATATTAAAAAATATGACTATTATTTTTATGATAAAATTGATATTTCTTTTCAATTTGACCATATAAATAGTATAATTTTTTTTTTAAATGTCTAGAAATGTAATTTTAAAAAGTTAAAAAAAGAGTTTGGATTAATTCGCTAAAAATGTTACAAGTGTGGGGACTAAATGGAGACTGGCTCTAATCATAAAGGGCCAAAATGCAACACTATTTATCCACTATCTTCTTTTCTTAATTCAAAGGATCTTGCCACCATTTAAATTGTGCAATATGCTATGAGGTAATGATTAATTTTGAATCTTCTACCCAAATAAATAAATAAATAAATAAATAAAACCCATCCAACTAATATATAGTTTGGTTGGTCTTTCTTGGATCATTGTAAGCAGTTTAATAATATTGGCTTATCTTTCTTTAGGACCCACCACTGATTCTTATTTATTTTCTAATTTTTAAACGATCAGACATTTGGAAATGGAATTTTATTTCCATTATTTGTTTACATCTTCTTCAGATATAGATTGAGGAAACAATATTCACAAAATAAACATAAAATGGAAATTAATTCTCCCTCAATTTTCGAATTAAAGCCATATTTCTATTTAATTTTAATGTTTTAAATGCATTTTTATTTCTTTATTTAAATAACTACAATTACGACTCTAATTTTTTAATTATTATATTACATGTGCTATCCGGAATAAAATAGACGAAACTTAACAAAAAGAAAATAGTGGGTTAATAGGTTTTATATGTGCTCCGCTATTTTTAACGGTCGAACTTCCGACGAAAAATAATTAAAGGTTCTATACATTTCCAGAGGCGTAAACTCGTTAGTTAGAGACTCTTTCAACCATATGTCCATTCTCCCCTTTTTGTGGACTGAGCAAAAAACCACCTCTTGTTGCGTATATCCAAATTGATTAAACCTATTTTTTTTAGAATTAGAATGAACGATGCTAAATCTAAAATTCTGAAGTCTACAGAAACAGAAAAAGAATATGATAACAAACGAAAAGGAGAATGGGAAGTACGAGAAAAAAATAAAACAGATAAAGGGACACAAGACGAACAAAGTCGGATGTTGGTAGCAGACATGTGGGATGCCGGAATTCCATTTGGACATGGAACCGAAGTGACTGTGGAGATTTCTTTTAATAGGGTTATTCCGATCGATGTATGTTATATTGTGTAATTTCATTTTCGAAAATTTAAAACATGCATCCGTGCTTGTCGACCATAGAACGATAAGCTAGTTTAAGGAATAAAAAGAAAATATTTAAGTGTGAATTTGGACATGCATCACACTCCTTTGCCATATGTTTGTGCTCCCAACAGGATCTTCAACAGATCCTTTTTTTAAAAGCTAGTAGGTCGTGAAATAATAATTGAATTGAATTAAAATAACTATTCTCATCAGAACAAAAGTTATATTTCAAAAATAATATTTTAAATTTTATTTATTTATTCTATTATTTGATATTAATAAATTTATATTTAATATGATTATGGGTAATGTATATTATATAGTTTTTTTTATAATAAGAAAATAAGATAAATATTTTTGACGAAGTTGTACGTTTAATTAATTAGTTTAGTTGTAAAGCTCACATGAGTTTTGTTTTGATTTATTTATTTATGTCCTTTTTAGTCATTTCCTTGCTCAGATTTGTTCACGTTCACCCCCCCCCCCCCCCCCCCCCGGGTACACATTTTGAGATCTTTTGAATGGATAGAAATTGTATTTTGGAAAGGGAAAAATGTTTTAATTACACTATATATTCAAATCGTTTATATGTTATTTCCATTCCATAATAATATGGAATAATAATTTTGTTTAAAAATATATAATTTTTTTATTTAAGGTAAAATTTCTATGAAATGTCATAAAAGCCCTGTAAGGAAGATATGGAATTTATTTTTATTTATAGCAACTATTACTACTCACAAGTAATACGATCTTTCTGAAATCCGTCCCACATAGTTAGTGTTGTGACTGAGTGACTTGTATATAAATTTTCAGATTGATAGGCGATAGAATGTGAAAGTTATTGGGTCAACCCTTGTATATAAGTTCTAAACTCATAAACGTAAAAGGTATTATGCTAGTCTTTGTATATAAGTTTGAGACTCATAGACGATGAAACATGAGTCTTTATATATAAGTTTCAGATTCATAGGCGATGAAACATAAAAGGTTACTGGATCAGATTTATAGACTAGGAAACATAAAAGTTATTAGATCAGTTTTTGTATATAACGTTGGATTGATTTTACCTGAAAGTTATTAAGATAGTTTATAATAAAAGTTATTGGACCCAACTCATAGACAAGAAAACATAAAAGTTATTGGATTAGTCATTGTATATAGGGTTAAACCGGTTTTACCTTATATTTATTGAGGCAATCTATAGGGTTACACCGATTTTTGTATATAAATTCTAGACTCATCGGCAATAAAGCCTGAAAGTTAAATTGAGATAATTTATAGGACTAGACTAGTCTTTGTATATAAATTCTAGATTGGAGATGACAAAACCTAAACTTATTGAAATAATTTATGGGATTGGATGTGAGTAATATAATTGAGTTACATAATAAATAAAATAATTTCTTATTTCCCATCTTTGTATGCATGATTTAAAATTCGATAAATGAAATGAGCCATTAATATATATTTTTTTTAAAGAAAAAGCAAAATTGTAGATATGATAGGTATAGGTACATTTGAAGTGAAGTGTGAAAGGCGGGAGACGCCAGACATGTATTTAAACGTTTCTACATCATCCAAACAAACAAACAAAGTAACTGGTGTGGCCCTGCAAACCAAGCTACAACTCAAACATAATAAAGATCCATTCCCTAGTGTCCATTGATGGAATTGAGGACCCCAGACCCCAGACCCCGACCCGCCGGAGAATTAATTTTTGGCCGGTCGATATTACGGTAGATATCCCCGTTCTTGTTGGTGATTAATTTTAAAAATATTACGTAGATATTTAATGTAAATTATTTTAATTAGTAAACGAAAAAGGTGAATTTACGTCATTATTATTTTGTAATAAAATGAATATTATTTTTATAATTTTCAGGAACTCAGATAGGTGAGATTGCAAATTCGAAGGTAATCTCTATTTCTTAGGCAAGTAAGTTCATTATAGTGATGAGAGTGATATTGTGTGTATATATTCAAAATTAGAAATTGTTAAATTATTATTATTTTATTTTTAAATATAATAATAGATATATATCGTTAAGTACCTGTGCATGTTCTAAGATTTCCAAAATTACATATAATAATGGAGTTGCTGGGCTCAAGCTTTGGTCCATGTTTTTGGCTGCTGTTAAGTTTGTTCTACAGCTCAAAACTCCCACCAACTTTGGCAATTCAGCTTTTTCTTTGAATGGTCGAAACTAACTTGCCATTTATGGAGGGTGATTTTTTATAATATAAATACAGAATCACGGGTAATAAATAGAGTTAAAACAGAAAAAATAATATAAAAAATGATTTTCTCATGAAATTATCGATAATAATAATAGAGCAAAAATAGAATAAGCATGCAAATAATCAGTGACCTAGGGTTTTCCAAGCACAATGGGCCATCCAACCATTTATTTGCCTCATGTTAATTCAGCCAGTGGCTATGGAGTTGTTCTAGCTGCGATTTAGATAGGATGGTGATGGGACAGGGATGAAGATGAAGAGGATGAGGGCAACTAGGGTTTTCTCTTCTTTCTCTTTTAATCTCCACATCAGACCTCGTTTTTTTTTTTTTTTTTAAATATTTTCCACCAACATTTTCTTTTATTTTAAAAATTAATTCTTTTCCTTCACCCTTCAACTTCCAAGGTTATTAAGTTTTAACCATTGAATTTAGACTTTTTATACCATAGTTCTAAAACTATCATGCATGATTATCTATTGTATAGAGTTTAAAATCACTCTAATATATGTTTTCCCTTCTAACTAATATAATTTGTCGGTTGTCAATTAAATATCTTACAATATAATCCTATGAATACCATTTACCAGTAGTTATATAGTATAACTAATAGTACAATGCAAGGTGAATTTTTGACAAATTACAGGGAAGACAAATTCACGAGGCCACTGCATTAAATGATTTATTCTCATTAGATCAACACTACTAAGAGTATTTACTCATAATTGTACAATATAATTTGCAACTATTTACGGATTGGTCGACATAGTCAATTATTCACTTATATGTCCCTAATTTACTTTTCAAAATTCAATTTCACCCTCTTAGCTTTAATATTTAGCCTAGCCATGCTAATCGCTTGGCAGCCAAAACTTATCGCAATTTTATTTTTACACAATAAATATCTAATCTTATATTGTATTATTTTTTTTGAGTTTGTAGTATCCATAAAATTTATTACCAAATAAACTTTTATTCTGCTTCATCTAGATTACTGTAGTTATATTCGTCATTATTATTATGGTGTTTGAGAAAAATAAAAGTTTTATAGAAAAAAAAAAAAAAAAAAGCCGTTCCTGCATTCATCCTGCATTAAGATACACCCAGATTATGGACAGCCCTACCTCCACAAATTTTTCTTTTAAACTTTTCAAAATGTAATGAAATACGTAATAAATAAAAAGATACACCATGATTTTCTGATGTGATGAAATTTTGGAATTTCATGAAAAAAAAAAAACTGTATTAAATCTGCCATTTCGCCATAAATACGTACAGAGAGTCTGCAGAAAAGAGGTTGCTTTCAATCACCAAAACTGATTCGAACCAGAAAATATTTTTAAGAGAAGAACAAAATTAATCCGCCATGGCACTACGGAAACTATAATAATTTAATCTAAGGTCATTATCGAATTCATATCCCTGAAATAAGAAGAGAATACATGCCCCATCGTTTTGTACTACCCCTTGTCCTAATTGCACTGCCAATCAAGTTATACAACAAATGTATTTTGCTAAAATTTCTTAGTATTATACTGCAATTTTTCTGATATCCTTTGTCACAAATTTAGGTAAGGTTTGATTTAATTGTCTAAAATTGAAATCAAAATAAATATGAATTTTAGTTTGTTGAACGAATATGTTTCTGAGTATAATAATATTAATATTATAATTTAATAAATATAATATATATGTGACTAAAATGATCGCGTATTTGAGCGCACATGACAAAATCTAAGTGTCAAATTTCGTCATTTTTGAATATTCGGTAATGAAAGATAGTCTCATTCTCATGCCCTCAGTCCTCAACTAAACGTGCGCTCTCATTCCCCTATCCCCATATTCTCAACCAAACACTACCCTGTTACAAAGAAATTAGCATGGAAAAAAAATTAAGATCATGAAAACTAAAAAACTTAGAAGATACCTTGACGAGAGAGTTGTAACCCAATAGTTGACACTCATCGAATAAAACTAATACATCTTGAGTTCGAGTCATTTAGATTTTGGACTCTTTTTTTTACTAGGAAAAAAAAAAAATAGAAGAAACGTAACAAAATTCTTGGAGGAACTCAACTTTGCATTAACACTTTGAATTTATAAAATTGAGCAGTATTGTTTTTTTCTTATAATGACTCAAAATTTTAATCAATAAAAGGCACATCATGAATTGTCTTTCTTAGCGACGTAGGAGTGGGGTTTGTGATGTGAGATACATAGACAATGAAAGGAGAGTTGAGTCCAACACAATTCCCAAACGTAACCTTCAATATATATATATATAGGCTAAATACATTGTTAAACTCCAAAAATAATAAATTATTTAACATTAGACGTCATAAATAACTCATGGAATAACTAGAATAACTTTAAACTCATATAAATAATAATCGAAAAATTTTAAGTATAATGTCAATAATAAAAATTGAAAATTGGTACATTTTGTTTTCTTAGTTAATATACTTGTATTTTTTTTCCTCAACCCTTAATTTAGTTTTTTTTTTTGAAATAAAAGGCATATATTAATTATTGGAAAACGTTCAGCAATGATTGACAAGAAGAAGATAATGCCAAAGAACGAAAAAACCTATATAGATATACCCCATCAAGCAGTGGATATATTCTTGCTGAAATTTAAATCCGAATAAGGATACATCACTAATTATCATATAAAAACTTCAAACCATGAATCTAATAAATAGATTTAAGATGACTGAATCCTCTTGGATCAAATCAACGAACATCATCAACGATGCCGCTACCAATCCAACGAATTTCACCAAGGAACTGTCGCCATAACAACGAACACCATCAATGAAGCCGCGACCAGACACTACCAGTAGATTTGAATCTATTGAAGAAAAATGACACTTTACCCTTCTATAGATCATATATTGTATATTGAAAGACAGAAGAAAATACAGATTGGGGATAATCCCCTTCATTGATACGAAATTAAAACAGGAAAACAAAAATAATGAACAAATTTATTTCCTTCATCCTCTCATGATGAGAAGAAGGGGGAGAAATATTTTTGAAGATTAAGTTTGGGAGAGAATGGAGAATTGTGACTGGTAAGGTTTTTTTTTACCCTTAATTTAGTTAGTCTCGTGAACTAAACTAGAGTTTATTTGACTAGCATTTAAAAGGAAGGAGGATTAGGAGCTAAATAGTTTATTTTATCTATTTAAACTCTATGGTTAAATATAGGTAATTCTACAGAAAAAAGTAAAAAAAATATATTGAACATCTAAAACTTTTTATAATTTTTCTATTTTTTCTAATATCTTACATAAAAAAAAAAAAAAAAAGATGGAGAACATCTAAGAAAACGTGCAAACTTTAAATGCAAAAATACATGGAAATTATGGTGGGATTTTTTATTTTTTTAATGGTGGGATTTATTTATACTTGGATAATTGTTTCGTTTTACCCTAAACATGTCACACGGAGTGTATTAATTTTCACGTCTCAAATTATGGAACTGAAATACCAAATAATTTTTTTTCTGAAATATATATTTTATTGACTCTCCTAAAAAAATCATATTTTTATAATACTGTTTTTAATACTTTTTATCTTAAATAAAACTATTTTTAAGACAGAAAATAGATTAAATATTTATCACAAATTATTTTTGGTTTAAATATTTTTTTGTCTCTCGTAGGGGTCTATAGACCAAACTAGTTTCTCTTACAGTACATTTAATTATTTTTAATAAAAAAATATAACTCATTTAACCGCTGATCAATCATATTTTTTACTCAATCACGATTTGATCAATTCATTTTATAATCAGATCATTTTTAATGTTCCATTCATTTAGATTTACAACCAGTATTTTAGGTTAGAGGTCGATATAAACGGGTCAAATATTAAGAAGAATTCAAATCATAAAATGAGTTGAATAAATTATAGTATAAATTATAATTAAGTAAAAAATAAGTCATACTAACAGATAAATTAGTCAAATTATTAATTCACTAATTTTTTTTATTAAAAATGACTAAAATATGATGTAAAAAATAATTAAAATGAGTAGTTTAATGCACGAAAGTTTAAAAAGGAATAAAAGTGATAAAACTCCTACTCTGAAAAACGCATTTAAGGCATTATTTTTTGATAGGGCAAATATAATAACTACCATGATATAAGTGAATTAAAATTGTCGGCCATATCGGTAAAAAAAAAAAGAAAAAGAAAAAGAAAATGTCGGCATAGTTGAAATTCCAAACGTTGTCAATAAGAAAAGAAATCGGTCCATCAGATGGTCTCTCTATGTAAACTCTGAACACTCACTCACTTTGACTGTAGTGAGTTGTGAGTTGTCAACCTTAAATATAAATAACTAAAATTAAATAAATGAATGAGAATGAATTATGATAATAGTGTCACATCAAAATCATCCCAAATTGTCCAATTTTCATTTATGTAGCAGCGTCAATAATTGGGGGGTGGACTCAAGTCAACTGTCAGCCTGCAGCTGCTATTTTCTGAACCAACGTGGAATTTTTATGTACATTTATAATAGAGTAAATTTCAAAATTGGTCATCATACTATGGTCAGTTTTCAATTTTGGTCATCATATTTTCAAAACTATTTTTAAGGTCATTATACTTTCATTTTATTTTCAAAAAAGGTCACTCCGTCCATATTGGTCTTTAACCCTCTTAACGGAGCCTTTTTTTTAGGGTATTTATGTCATTCTCATTTACAATAACGCACTACAGTGCGCGCTACAGTAACGCGCTACAGTGAGCGCTACAGTTGTCTTCCTTTCTTTTGTTATTTTTGGCTAATTTTTTATTTTTTTAACCTTCCACCTTGAGACTTTTTTTCGTCCATTTTTTTCTAAATAATTCAGTATTTTTTTAATGTTTTTGAATTTTATAAAAAAATATTTTTAAATTATCATTTTATTTGTTTTATAATTAAATAATTTTAGATATTATGATACATATTATGAACGAAATTTTTTTAAAATATAATAATACAGTAGATATCAGATCAACAGATTATAGATATCAGATCAAAAATATAAAAGAAATCATACAATAGAATTAAAACATACTTAACAAGGGAGATCAGATCAGGATTATATAGACATCAGATCAGTAAATACTTGACATCAGATCAACAGACTATAGATATCAGATCAAGAATATAAAAGAAATCATACAGTAGAATTAAAACATACTTAACAAGGGAGATCAGATCAGGATTATATAGACATCAAATCAGATAATACTAGACATCAGATCAACAGACTATAGATATCAGATCAAGAATATAAAAGAAATCATACAATAGAATTAAAACATACTTAACAAGGGAGATCAGATCAGGATTATATAGACATCAGATCAGCGAATACTTGACATCAGATCAACTGAATGATGTAACGAATGTTTTTTAACTTAAGAATTTGTTTGTATTTGTTTTTTGGATAGTTGATGTGTATAAATTTTTCTTCCAATTCACATGAATGTATGTAAAATGCTCTTTTATTTTGTACTGGATTGCAACCAAATTTTTTTTGTATAAATAATTAATATTTCATTTGTATAAATAATTATATTGTATAAATAATAATTATATTGTAGTGGATCTTCAGTAAGAAAAGACGAAACAAAAATTAAAAAATTAATATTTATAATTATTATTTATACAATATAATTATTTATACAAATGAAATATTAATTATTTATACAAAAAAAATTTGGTTGTAATCCAGTACAAAATAAAAGAGCATTTACCATACATTCATGTGAATTGGAAGAAAAATTTATACACATCAACTATCCAAAAAACAAATACAAACAAATTCTTAAGTTAAAAAACATTCGTTACATCATTCAGTTGATTTGATATCAAGTATTCGCTGATCTGATGTCTATATAATCCTGATCTGATCTCCCTTGTTAAGTATGTTTTAATTCTATTGTATGATTTCTTTTATATTCTTGATCTGATATCTATAGTCTGTTGATCTGATGTCTAGTATTCTCTGATCTGATGTCTATATAATCCTGATCTGATCTCCCTTGTTAAGTATGTTTTAATTCTATTGTATGATTTCTTTTATATTCTTGATCTGATATCTATAGTCTGTTGATCTGATGTCAAGTATTCGCTGATCTGATGTCTATATAATTCTGATCTGATCTCCCTTGTTAAGTATGTTTTAATTCTACTGTATGATTTCTTTTATATTCTTGATCTGATGTCAAGTATTCGCTGATCTGATGTCTATATAATCCTGATCTGATCTCGCTTGTTAAGTATGTTTTAATTCTACTGTATGATTACTTTTATATTCTTGATCTGATATCTATAGTCTGTTGATCTGATATCTACTGTATTATTTTTTTTTAAAAAAATTTCGTTCATAATATGTATCATAATATCTAAAATTATTTAATTATAAAACAAATAAAATGATAATTTAAAAATATTTTTTTATAAAATTCAAAAACATTAAAAAAATATTGAATTGTTTAGAAAAAAATGGACGAAAAAAAAGTCTCAATGAGGAAGGCAAAAAAAAAAAAAAAGCCAAAAATAACAAAAGAAAGGAAGACAACTGTAGCGCGTTACTGTAGCGCGCACTGTAGCGCGTTACTGTAAATGAGAATGACATAAATGCCCTAAAAAAAGGCTCCGTTAAGAGGGTTAACGACCAATATGGACGGAGTGACCTTTTTTAAAAATAAAATGAAAGTATGATGACCTTAAAAATAGTTTTGAAAGTATGATGACCAAAACTGGAAACTGACCATAGTATGATGACCAATTTTGGAATTTACTCTTTATAATATCATTCTTTTTGGGTTTTCTTTTAACACCTTCTAATTTAAAATAATAATTTTATTTATTATTTTAAATAAACGAGTGATTTTATCCGGCATTTTGAACCGTTTTAGTGCTACCCATATGTAAATGATAGTTTTAATACTATATTATATGATAGTCCATTAAGAACATTCAAAAATTTACATATAAATAAGATATTTTGCATGATAATCCTATAATTATGTATAATGTCATTTCAATTGAGTTTATAATCTTATTTGCAAATTAGGCCTCCAAGGAAAATAATACTTATTATCTTAAATGTAAAAAGTTGTATTTCAAAAGTATTTTTATTATATCTATTAATAATTTTTTTATATGTTGATTAATATGATTATATATACACGTGATTTATGTAAACTTTATACTTAACATGTTTTTTAATTAATGTATAAGGTTGTAATTGAAAAAATACAGTAATAAAATATATCTTTCAAAAATAAAAAATTTTATTTTTTTCCAAGATATTTTTTTTGGTGACGGAAAAATTATAATATATATGTAAATTATAATATTATAAATATAAATATTAATTATTAAAAAAAATATAATATTATAAAAATAATAATTTTCATTCTTTTATAAGTTTGCGATCAAAATAAATGTGTATTTGATCACGTAAAATAAAATTTATAGGGTGAAATCCGAGAATTTTGATATTTTTGAATATAAAATCCAAATTTTCATTATCATTGTCGAATGTCTGATTGGAGTTAATTATTTTGATTCCATTCCGATTGAAACAAACAGACAAGAGTATAGTAGGAATTAAAGGAGTACCAAACCATTCTGCGAACTTAATTGTAGCACGGCCATGAAAAATGGAACGTTTTCTATTACAACCCTTTTTTCGTAACAGAACTATTTATTGACTCTTCAAAAAAATATTTTGATTTAACAGAAATAATTAGAAGATTTAATTGAAAGTTAGATTATTTTTCTTAAGAAGCTTTCTATTTAGTAGGAATATATAAAGAAGAAAGAGGGGAAACAACATAAATAAAATTGTTACTTTTCCAAAATCATGCCTAATGCATTTCAGATTTTTTATAAAATTCATTTCGAATTAAACTTGTATGAAGATTACAACACTCTTGATCATCAATCTAATAATCATTTAAATAATCAAAATTTAAATTAAATGATGAAAATCTAAAAAAAATTAACTCGAGATTTTATTAAATAATTTATAATTTATCTTTGACATCCGATAAAATTACAACGATATAGAAAAATAAGGTAGCGTAATCGAGCAAGACACGTAGAAACTGAGTTTTGTAGTCATTTTCATTTTTAGTGGGGTGGAAGGTTTCTCCTAAAAAGAAATAAAAGAAAGAGCTTTAGACCTTTTGATTTACTAAAAATTACTCTTGATGATAATGCAGGATAATGATATTAATTGATACTTTTTAGTTCTTAAGATTCATAATCTTTCTATCATATAATTAACATTATATTATATTCATAATATTAAAAATAATAAATAATTATAAACTATAAATAAACTTTAATTTATCCAACTAATATACTATGACTAAACTCTTAAAATAGTCAATTACATGTAGCGAAAATATCATTTTGGTCCAAAATAAAAAAATTACTTTTTTAGTCCATTGCATGATTTTTTTTTTTAAATTTTGATCCAAAACTCACTTTTGCCTGTAATGACCAGGAGTATTTTTGTCTTAATGAAATATAATTTTATTTTAACCTTCTAAAAATTATAAAATATTCAAAAAAAAAGAAAATGACTAAAATATAATTTTTTATAAACTGAATCTAATACCTCTTTCTTTTCTTTCTTTCTTTCTTCTTCTTCCTTTTTCTTCCTCTCTCCCCGACAGCCACCCACCCTGCAGGACCAACTCTCGCCAGCAATGAAACCGGCCATTCGGTCTCCCTCTCAGTCGTGCGACACCACAAAAACATTCCCCTCGTTATATAGAACAAAACCCATGCCTCAAAACCCTTATTCCACCTCGTTTTCTCTCTCCCCGCTTCATTCTTGGCCGCCGCTCCTCTCCGCCAGTTTGGCCATTTCCGGCCATGACTTTGGACGATTCTCACCACCAAAATGATCCTCATCCTTCGTAGAACAAAACCCCTCCCTTAGATTTAAGTAGTTATGTAAATTGATTAAACTCACACTGGTCTTCGACTTTTGCACCTTTCTAATTGATCCTCCAATCCATTCAAGTACATTAGGGTTTTTAGGTTTCTTGTGTTATTTGCAATTTTCATATGCCAATCAACTTGAAAACCGGAATAGATAGCCTTAAGTATCGCGCTTCCTCTGCTTCTTCTCCGCAATGCACCTTAACGGCCTCGTTACTTTCTCGACATCTATTTTTTCAAGAGTGAGAAGGATTTGGGGTTAGTCAATTAGGTAGCCTCAGTCTTAACAAAACATGCCAAAATACATTCCGGATGGTTTTAAGCTTCTTCGCGCTAGATTGATTTTTTCATTTTTTTGGATTGGTGGGGAGACAAAGGGTTTTCAAGATGTGGATTGTGTTTGGGTTGTTGAATTGTTTGTTGGATCACACTATTTAGATTGAAAATTCAGTGGGGTTTGGGTTTTCATTGTTTCTTGTTTTGAAATTGCAGTTGGATAGATTTATCTCCAATAGCTCCGCCATGGAAGTGACTTCGAGAAAAAAAAAAACTTCTCGAAAATGTCGTTGATGAAGCTGTTCTTTGCCTATGGCTTTGTTTTCGTCTGTTTTGGGTTTTAATTTTTGTTTGTTTTGGCTGTTGGTTTTGCGGGGAACAAAAACGAGGGAGAGAGGAAGTGGGGCGGCGGTGGTGGTGATGGCTAGGGTGGGCGGTGGTGGGTAGAAGGGGGTGGTGATCGGAGAAGGATGGAAGGGAAATGGAAGTGACTTCGAGAAAAAAAAACTTCTCGAAAATGTCGTTGATGAAGCTGTTATTTGCCCATAGCTTTCTTTTGGTCTGTTTTGGATTTTAATTTATGGGGTTTTTTTTTTTTTTTTTTGGCTATTGGTTTTGCGGGGAGAAAGAAACGAGGGAGAGAGGAAGTGGGGTGGCGGTGGTGGTGATGGCTGGGGTGGGCGGTGGTAGGTAGAAGGGGGTGGTGATCGGAGAAGGATGGAAGGGAATGGTTGGTGGTGAAGGACTTTTGTGTAATAAAGAAATTTGGAATGAATAAAAAATTGTAAAATGGTCCTTTATTATGAGGAAGAGAAGAGAGAAGGGAACGGGAGGGTAAATATTTGTTTTGAATATTTCATTATTTTCAGTTATTAAAATAAAATTATATTTTATTAAGACAAAAATACGGTCATTACAGGCAAAAGTGGATTTTGGATCAAAATTTTTAAAAAAAATTATGTAATGGACTAAAAAAATAGTTTTTTTTTTTTTGTTTTGAACCAAAATGATATTTTGACTATATGTAATGGACTATTTTAGGAGTTTAGTCATATACTATTTCATTGTTAAAAAAATGAAAATGGGGATAAATTCCATACTTTTAGCTATCTACAGTTTAACAATACTGATAAGGAAAGTTTCCAAATTACTTTTATTTTTTGATAGGAAAGGATTCGAAAGTAAGTAAATGCTAAAACTAGACATAAGTCACGAATAAAAAAATAAGACAATAGGTCTTAAATTTAAGTGCGTTGATCATAAGGATATAGTTAAGTGGTATGCACTCTCCCGTTTAAGACAATAGGTCTTAAATTTGAGTTACATTTGTATAAAAAAATTAAAGTGCGTTTGTTTAGTGGAAATAAGTATGAGACAATCAGAATTTCATAATGATTATGAATTTTTAAAAAAATAGTAATCAGTTTAATTTATGTATTAATCAATATTTTCAATGAATTATTATGATTTCAGATTACTTTTGCCTTTATTGTTTGGAAAGATAGTAATCCGAAAGATAGTTTAATATATAGAATGTAAAATTATTCTAACGATATAAACCCTGAATAATTATATTTTTCTCCTCTAACCAATTTAATATTGACATTTATCAATAGACTATATCCAATTTAGAACTATCATTTACCAATTATTTCAATTCCAACAAAATAAAAACAATTTTTGATCGAAGAACTATGAAGAAAACGTTGGAGATGAATTGAGTTGCCAAGAACTGTTGAACAAGTCTTCCAATTAACAAAGGAAGCAAAACAAAACTAGATAAGTCACGATCAATTGCTGCCTTTTTGTCCGTTTGGGGAAGAGCTTCTTGGGAGTTTGGAAAAGCTTCTTTAACCTTTAATTTATTTGTCACCTTCTTCTCCTCCCATAATCTCCTAAATCATCTCAGATAAAACTGTTGTTGCAATCATCATCATCATCATTTTCAATGCATTTTCACCTTTATCTCTCTCTCTCTCATATCTTCCCTTATCTTCATCCTCAACTTTCCACAGCTGTTCCTCTTCTCCATTTCTTGTCTTTTCCTTTGATCCTTTTCTTCCACTAACAGATTAAACAATGCCTTTTACTATTTCCTATTGCATCATTGATTTATTGCAGGGCAGATGAATTCTTCTTCTTTCAAGAAGTTCATTTTTTTTTAAAAAAACAACAGAGCAGCTAGCCTAAGCTTAGATATTGCTCCTACAACTCTATAGCCCTGTAAGGCCTTTCACAATAATATTCTGGAACCCTTCTCAAATCCCAACTAGGAATCTTCTTCTTGATTTTATTCTTTCTGGGTTTTTTGAATATAGAAATCCCTCCATGTTTTCTTCATAGTTTTCAGTGGAAGCATAGGAACCTGTGAACTTTCTGGAACTGGGATTCAGATCAGAACGCTCATGAAAAGTTTTGATATGTAAGTAATCTTTCCTTTGGCTCTGTTCTGTTGTTCTGCTTACTTGTATGATAGAGTAGTTTTCTGATGAAGGACACTAAACATGTATTGTTGAAGATTTTTGATATGGTATGGATATTTTGAATGCATTCACATAAGTACGTTTTTCTGGGCTTGCTTGGATTGTCATGTATCTGAATTCCAGTAGTAGTTCTTGATTGAAAAGATCAATTCCCAAAGTTAAGAATTTACATCATTGAGGATGTAGTTAACTAGTCAATTAATACTTTCTTTAATCTAGAGTTTCCTTCAATTATCAATAGTGCAGTTGTACCTTCCTTTATTTTATACTATTATCAGTTTCTACATGCACGTAGTGATAGTTCAAGAGATAGCCCACAAGTTAGTGTTTTCTGATTTGGACTATCAGATGGAAGCTTCATCAGCACCCAGAAAAACACACTTCCAAGTTCCATTCATAAAATTATGAGATTTTTGAGTTACTTCTTTTGAGAAGACAAAAGTAAGCTTATTAGATGTACCTAATCTTTCCACTGACCAGTCTTGTGGTTTTATTTTTTGAGCATAAAGGATCCAATCACTGTTTCATAATTGGCTTTGATTACTAGTAGTATTCTGCTGTCACATTTACTTTCCTGTTGATAATGGTATATGTTTGTTTGTTTGTTTCCAGCTATACAAAGAATGGAAGCCCATATCATCAATAATAGAGATCCTTTCTGGCTTTGCCTCCCTCCTCTTGTTGAATAACTACTTTGTCCTCTCTGGTTTTTTCCATAATGGCCTCAAAATTCAATCTTTCCTCAGTTGAAACTTTCACCATTTTGGCAGTTCTTGTTCTGATTCCTCTCCCAATTCAGTCCCTTAATGTAGAAACTCAAGCTCTCCTTGACTTCAAGAGTCATCTGGTTGATCCTTCCAATTATCTGAAATCATGGAAGGATTCAGATTCAGATTCACCTTGTAAATTTTCTGGAGTTACCTGTGACAAGAACACTGGTTTGGTTACAGAAATTTCACTTGATGGAAAGTCCTTGTCAGGGATCATATCTCCATCAATATCTTTACTCAAAAGCCTTACTTCTCTGTGGCTTCCATCGAACTCGTTATCAGGGATTCTTCCGAATGAAATAATCAACTGTACCAATCTCAAAGTCTTGAATGTGACTGGGAACAACATGAATGGCAGCATTCCTGATTTATCGAAGCTGACAAAGTTGGAGATTCTGGATTTATCAATCAACTACTTTTCAGGGACATTTCCGACATGGGCCGGAAGTTTGATCAACTTGGTTTCATTAGGCCTTGGTGACAATATGTACGATGAAGGTGAGGTACCGGCAAACCTGGGAAATTTGAAGAACTTGACTTGGCTTTACTTTGCAGGTTCAAATCTGACTGGAGAAATCCCAGAATCCATTTTTGAGCTTCAGGCTTTGGGCACTTTGGATATGTGTCGGAATAAAATTACTGGAAACTTTCCAAAGTCGATTAACAAGCTCCGGAATATTTGGAAGATTGAGCTGTTTCAGAACAACTTGACTGGAGAACTCCCAGTAGAACTTGCAGACTTGAGCCTCTTGCAGGAATTTGACATCTCTGTAAACCAAATGCATGGTCCATTACCTCCAGAAATAGGCAACCTTAAAAAATTGACGGTGTTCCATCTACATATAAACAACTTCTCTGGAGAATTTCCACCAGGGTTTGGGGATATGCAACATCTCATTGGCCTTTCCATCTACAGGAACAGGTTTTCAGGGCCATTTCCTGAAAATATCGGCAGGTTTTCGCCCCTGAACAGCTTAGACATATCTGAAAACCAGTTCTCTGGTGCATTCCCGAAATACTTGTGCCAAAATGGCAACTTAGAGTATTTGCTTGCTTTGCAAAATAATTTTTCAGGGGAGTTCCCGGACAGCTATGCAGATTGCAAGGCTTTGAAGAGGTTGAGAATCAACCTGAATCAGTTCTCAGGGAGTGTCCCGGCTGGATTGTGGGCTCTTCCTGCTTTAGAGATGATAGATTTCAGCGATAACAATTTCAGCGGATCGCTATTGCCAGGAATTGGGAATGCTGGGAACTTGAATGAATTAATACTAACAAACAATGAATTTTCTGGGGATCTTCCAAAAGAACTCGGCCGTCTGAGTTTACTGGAAAAGCTCTACTTGAACAATAACAATTTTTCTGGTCCGATTCCATCTGAACTTGGAGCCCTGAAGCAGATTTCTTTTCTGCATCTGGAGAAAAACTCCCTTGGAGGATCTATACCAGCAGAGTTAAATCAATGTTCGAGACTGGTGGATATCAATGTGGCCTCAAATCTGCTGAATGGAGTTATCCCATCTTCGTTTGCTTCAATGATCTTCTTGAACTCCCTGAATCTTTCCAATAACCAGCTAACAGGTTTTATTCCAGCAAATCTGGGAAAACTAAAGCTTTCTTTAATAGATTTCTCAGACAATTTGCTGTCTGGATTTGTTCCGTCTGACTTGCTCAGAATGGGAGGCGACAAAGCATTCAGTGGAAACAAGGGACTCTGCATTGATGACAGTACTCAAATCTCAACGAAATCGAAGTTGAATGTCTGCAGTAGAAACATGCATCACCAAAACTTCATCAAGAACAAGCTTTTCATCACATGTTTCGTGTTATTCGGTGTAGTGTTTGTTTTAGCTGGCTTACTGCTTGTAAGTTACTGCAACTTCAAGCATGGCCAAAGCGACGTTGAAAGTGAAATGGGGGGTGATGGAAGGAAACTCGACCCTAAATGGAAGCTTGAGAGTTTCCATCAAATTGAGCTGGAGGCAGATGAACTGTGTAACCTAGATGAGGACAATCTAATCGGAAGCGGAGGTACCGGAAAAGTTTACCGGCTCGATCTGAAGAAAGGTTGTGGAGTTGTGGCTGTGAAGGAGCTGTGGAAGGGTAGTGCAGTGAATGTTTTGGCAAGAGAGATGGAAATTCTTGGAAAGATTCGGCATAGAAATATTGTGAAGCTTTATGCATGTTTAACCAGAGGAGGCTCAAATTACTTGGTATTTGAGTACATGGAAAATGGCAATCTTTTCCAGGCACTTCACAGAGAAATCAAGATTGGATGGCCTGAATTAGACTGGTCTCAGCGATACAGAATAGCCATTGGAGCTGCCAAAGGAATAGCATACTTGCACCATGATTGTTCTCCCTGTATTATTCACAGGGACATTAAATCAACAAACATTTTGCTTGATGAGAATTATGAAGCTAAAATTGCAGACTTTGGCCTTGCTAAAGTTACTGGTGTCTCCGGGGCTTCAGAGTTCAGCTACTTCGCCGGCACCCATGGGTACCTTGCACCTGGTAAGTTATACTGTACAATTTTAAGATATACCCTTATTACTAAATTTGGAAACTGCACTATTTCTCTATTCACTGAACTGTTAAACCATTTAATGAGTCTGTCCTGCAAATTTCTTGCAGAAATGGCATACACTCTCAAAGTAACCGAAAAGAGCGACATTTACAGCTTTGGTGTGGTTTTACTAGAATTGGTAACTGGCAGAAAACCAATTGAGGATGCATTTGAAGGAAAGGACATAGTTTATTGGGTGTCCAGTCATTTGAGTGATCGGGAAAACGTTCTCAAAGTTCTTGATCCTAAGATAGCTTGTGATATTGTTGAAGAAGATATGATAAAGGTACTAAGAATTGCAACACTTTGCACAGCTAAGCTACCGAATCTACGGCCAAGTATGAAGGAGATTGTCAAGATGCTTATTGATGCCGAACCTCAAACATTCAGGTCCGTCGACAGCTCTGATAAGAATGCTAAGATTTTCTTGTAAATGTCTAGTGTGCACCTTTTCTCTGTTTCCTAGTTATAGTTATTTAGGTTTAGGGGCGGCACTACACGGTGTCGAGGGTGAGCGAGCGCATCGGATTTTTCCTCGGATTATTCCAGCCGATGTCTACCCTCCATCCTGCTGCATTAACGCCTCCAAAAAGTTAAAGTCTGTGTCGGCCCTAGGTTGATACTAATAACAAAATGCCAAGTAGATCTTTGAGAACATTAGAAATTTAGTACATTGTAAAAGCTGTGACCATAAGTTTAAGATGTTTCAAACTATATAAAATCATCCAAGAAAAGGGAGGAAAGAACGTTTCCATCTTCCCTTATCGAACATGTTTCTTGAAACACGTTCATTGCTAACTGCGTCTCAATCTTTGTGTTTATTTCTTCTGAGGAGACGATGAACCTGAGATTTGACATCAGAGATCAGCATGATTAGCAACCCTATTTTATTGCGAAGGCTATTTCAAAGTTTAAAATAAAAGCAATTGTTTCCAGAAGGTGGAACATTATGTAACGCCCCAATCCGACTCCTATCCAATACGGGAGTTCAATTACATATTCGATTTAAAAATTTAAAATGTAAGGTTTAACATGTCTGGTAAGTTGAATACAACATGTTTACTATTTAAACTTTTAAAAGCATGTACTAACAAATAATATTTATGAATATTGAATATCTTTCTTAAGGAAATATTATAATTAATAAGTCAGTCACTAAACTAGAAGTCTTCAAAACTTTAACTTATTTTAACCCTCTCAAATTAAAGTTTATTCAGAAATTTGTAACTTGTAAAATGATTTTACAGATTTTTCAAAATCTTGGTCAGAACAGGGCACTTGGCTGCTGGAGATTTCTTTCCAAGTATGAAATTTCAGAATGTTGTGCTAACTTCATAACCTCGTATCATTCCCATTTCATATTAGATTTGAACCAACCTTATTTTGTTTTAAACCTTTTACTACAAAGATTACCTAGTATCTTTCGGTTGGTTATTTGGATATGTAAATCTTCCAGAAACTGCCCTCCAAACAGGACAGCTGCAACAAATTTTTGAAAAGTTGTTATTTTACTTGATAATTGACATATGCAAGGCCACCAATCATCTACAATTTTTTCTTTGAGAGGGCTACAAATATCTTTTGTGTGTGCATATGCTTTAATTGATAGACTATCTTTGAGACAAAATCAGATCAAGAAAATGAGTTGGGCCGAAAGGTTTAACCCCAATAGCTTGGGCAATATTAGGGTTTGGGTTAAAAAGATTTGTCCCCCAATCATCCAAACCCAAAAAAGTTTACACCATAAAAATTCTTGGACAATGACTTGGCAACCAATATGCTAAAAAAACGTACGATATCATAACCCATATCAAAGATTTTTCAGCAAGAGATTGGTTGGTCTCTATTCATCGTATTTATAGAAAATGTAACAATTGTGCAGATAAATTAGTTAAATTAATCTTTAAATTTTTATGAGTATGCACATCCTCAAAGAATCACCCTCGCGAATATCCTTAAAACTAGAAAAAAAAAAATTTAAATTTAAGTGAAAATTTTCTAAATTAGTTTCAGCGATTTACGTTCGAACGGATTGAAAAAAAATAATACAAGTTCTTCCTAACACCCCTAATTAATATAAGGAGCGCAAAGCCAAAAGGGGTCTTCCCAAATGGCCCTAACCCATAAAGGTCACAGGAAAATCCTCTCATGTATGAAGAGTTCCATGCTTCAACAAACTCAATTATTATTTGTAGTCAAAATTTTATTAATTATAACCCATTTTTCATAAGAATTTTTTAAAAATGCATCTCAAAATAAAATTTCCTTACAGAAAATGGTTCGGGCGCATCAAAATATGCTTAAACCGAAGGTTGAACGCGCCAAAATGAGCATGAACCGATGATCATGTGCATTTTGATGTGCATAACCATTGGTTGGAGTGTATTTTTGTGATGGAGGATATAAAATTTGTGCACGTACGTGTAGGACAGATAATTGTTGACACGACACGATAATCTGATACGGAATCTACATGAAAAAAAGAGTTAGAATTGACATTTTTAACACATATATTAAATGGGTCGGTTCATTTGACATGTTTAACTGCATGTTAGGTTCAGATCGACCCGACGGGTTAGACGAGTTGACCTGAACCCACTAAGAAATTTTTTTTTTTTTTTTTGCAAATAATACAAATTAAGTTGTAACGCAATAATTGTTAAAATTTCAAAATTCCCAAATCAAAACCCTCCCAAAATTTTAATTCCCTTTGGATTTTATTTATTTTGGTTGGATTGAATTGGATTTTGGTTGTATTATGGAGAATTTGAATTGATAAAATTTAGGTTGATGGTGTAAGGATGTCATGGTTAAACTTCAATTGATGGATTTGAGTTTGATATATTCAAATTTTAGATGGTGTTATTATAAGTAAAAATATATGTTTTAGTTATGATGAATGTTATGATTTTGCTTGTAATTGAACAAAAGATAGAGTGAAATGGATGTTATATAAAAGAATGATGGAGTCGGTTGAAAGAAACGATATGTTAAGTATTTTTAAATTTAATTAGGTTGAGGGGTTGATGGGTTGGTGAGTTGACGGTTGACATGTTTAATTAAATAGGTGATACACATTAAATTCGGATTAACATGTTTATATACATGTCGAATTAAAAGTGGAATTATCGACACGTTTAATTAAATATGTCAATTCAAACACGACATGAATCGTAAGCTCTATGTGTTGAACCATCTTCATTTTCAAATTTCCATCTTCAACTGATGCCACCATGGATGGACGGCATATAAATTTGATAATGGAGATTTTGTATTGATTTTAAATTTTCTCTTATTGGTTAGAAAAAAAAAAAAGTGGGAGTGAAGTGAATCCACATTGTGTAAGGCCTATTATTGGAGGGAGGCATGTGAATCACTCTTCTCCGTCCGTGGCAGCCTCCGAAAAACGAAACTCATCGCACACTAGCCCCCCCTGGCTGGTTGTGGGCCCCCTCCACATTTTTGTCATTTAGTCCTTTTATTTTTCAACAAGTTTATTTTTAGTCACTTTATTAATTTTTCATTAAATTAGCTGGATTTATATGGTTTGGATACAAAACGTATCGGTGTCCACTCAATTTGGCAAATTATATACTCCAACTAATAATTTAATATAATGATTCTTTAAATTTGTATTTTTTTTATTAACTAACGATCTTCTGTCATTTATAAAAAATGACCTTGCAATGTACCACTATTATTACTATATAATTACTGATTTAATTATTTTTTTGAACACATTTAGTCATTTTATTTTCTTAAAATAAATCACATGAATATATATTATTAACTACTTTGTTATTTTCAACTGTGAAATAAAATGCTGAAAAGAAAGTGATAATTTAGTGATTACTTCTTACTTAAAACCAATAAATTATATATATTTTTTCAAATTTAAATTATAATTTATATTATATCATTATTTAATTTATTTCTTAAAAATAGATTTAGAAACAAGTTTTTAATCTAATTCTAAGTAATAAGGAGAGAGATTGACAAACACCTCTTACCCGAATAAAAAAAGTTATTGTAGTAATTAATTAAGGATAAATAAGTAAAAATAATTAGTTATTTTTTTGAGAACTAAATAAGTTATTTATATTTTGACACGTCCTCAAAATGGAAAAAATGATTTATAATATAAAATAGTAAGAGTATTTATTTAAGAAGTTTAAGGATAGAGAAAAAGGAAACAATGAAATGAGAAATTCAGATTTTAAAACAAACAATACAGTTATCATCATTTTATCTTTTTGGCGACATTTGATAAAACTAGAATGATATAGAAAAAATTACAGTTATCGCGTACAAATTGAAAAATATTGTTAACACCATTTTTTGGGTCATGTAAATTTCCTTCTTGATTGCCTTGGGACTTCAACCATTCCCATGTCAAATGTTTAATATGCATTTTTGTCGTTCAAAATTTGTGTCTGCGTTAAGGACAATGTCTCTCCGGGTAAACAATAAAATCTTAGTATTCCTGATATCAAATGTACTTGCAACCCCTTTTCATTTCCTGGAAAAAGTTGGATGCATTTTCGCCAATTATATTATGATATATGATTCTATCATTTTTTTATATTATTTTATTAATTTTTTAGTGAATTTTTTTTGTTTTCATTCACGCACCTCGTATCATGTCAAAAATTATATATCAATTGCGAGTTACTCGCGATCTCTCGCGATCTGTTAAACGACAACCACAATAATACTTACACATAAAGTGTTTAATAGAGTAATACTATATTAAAACAATAATTTTATATAACAGTGTATAATAATTGTTACATGTCCATGAAAGAAATGAATTCAAACAAAAGAAGAAAGTAGGCAATTAGTACCGACCGCCTGAGTTGGCCTTGTGGATCTCGCGCGGGCAGATATGAACATATTCTTAATTAACCACTCCGCCGCAATTCAATTCTTTTTCCTTCTCTAGCAAGCAAATCATCTTCAACTCCAGTGGGCTATTTCTTTGCAAAATTATCTCAATATTATAATACTATAGCAATTTCGTCAAAATCTTGGGGGAGGAATCCGAACAAAGTAGGGATTATTAACTTTGATTTGGGAGAAATTTAAAAAAGTAAAGTTCATTTATTTTTATTATAATTGGATGTATATATTTATAATATAGGTACCTCTTAAGTATTTATTTATTTTTTTTATACAAAAAAGAGGTTAAAGTCTATTGATCTATCTAATCTAGATCCTGGTGTGACTCGAACTCTAGATTCCGTACTCCTAAGTGCCTCCGGTGTGAACTATTACTCCCGGTGTGATTCGAACACAGGGTTTTCGTGTTTCAAAGTATCTCCCATATGATTCGAATTCAGAACCTCCTGGTCTTAAGTGAAGAGGCCAATTACTATGCCAATTCCCTCTTTATCTCCTCTCAAGTTTAATCAAACCAAAAATGATATATAATAATTGATCATTAAATAAATTGTGTGAATTTGGATTACAAATTTCGATGTAAAAATGACAAAAGTACTTATTTATGGATAATAAGTGAGGGGTCATAATTACAGTTTCTTTCAAAAAAAATTTGACATTTTAATGAAGGGAAATGATCTGTAATATCTGATTATTTAATTAATTGTGCGATTTTTATATAACTAAAAGGTAAATTATCAATTTAAATAAGTAACATGGGAGTATATAATTATTTCAATTTAAATGAAATGTACTTCTTGATATAAAATGACGAAATTAGAATCCTTATCGTTTATCCAACCAACCTAGTTCCTCTGTGGACTATATAAACTGTGGACCTATATTTTGATATAGGTTAACAAATTAAAATGGTTTTACCCATTTTATATTTTGAATCTTTATTTTTTTAAATTTTAGTGTACTTTTATTTTTCTTCATTGATTAGACATTTCTATTAGATTGATCCATTTGGATATGCTAAATCAAGGCGTATTAAGAAAAAATCATCTTACATTGACGGAAACAAATTTTTTCTTTTTTAAAAGTTAAAATTTCAGTATATATCTAACCTGATCGACCCATGCCAAATGAGTGGAACTAATTTTTTTTTTTTTTTTTTAAACAATGAGTGGAACTAATTAAAAATAAGTTGACCAATTTAAGTCCAATTAAATTAGAAAAAATAACATTATGCTAAAAAAATTAAAATAAAATAAAATTTTTCATAATATTTAGATGGAGAAGTGCGGGTTTGCTTAAAAAAAAAATAGTCTATCTTTAAAAAAATATTTCTTCCTCATCTTGAGAGAATGGGAGAAATAAATTTGTTTCAAACTTTCATTTTCTTGATTTTAATTTTGTCATCCAATAAAGGGGATTAATCTCAATATTTATTTTATTGTTCTTTCAGGAGATTCAGATCTACTGATAGAGTATTATTTTTTCAGTAGATTCAGATTTACTGGTAGAGTTTGGTTGCGCCTTCCGTTTGATTGCACCTTCATTGATGATGTTCGTTGTTATCACGACAGTTTCGTTGGTGAAATTCGTTGGCGTGGTAGCGGCGTCGTTGATGACGTTCGCTAGTTTGGCCCAAGAAAATTCAATCATCATAGATCTAAGCATTAGATTTATGATTTGGAGTTTTTATCAGAAAATGAGTGATGTATCCTCATTCGGATTCAAATTTCGACACGCGGTATATCCACCGTTTGATATATAGATTTATCCATAGTAAACACAACAACAACAATAACGTTTATACTTGTAAGTTATATTTCTTTGGATATATATATATCTTCCTTTTGTCAATCGTTGCTGGATATTTTTCAGTAAATTAATATATATATATATATATATGTCTTTATTTAAAAAAAAATAGAGAAAACGAACCAGGCCAAATTAAGAAAAAATAATTTTATACCAAAAAACAAAACAAAAAAAATTTAAACACCTTAACGTGGGTTAATTCACCTAAATATAATGTAAAATCAATTCAATTTGGATTAGTGAATCCATCATATTCAAATCGACCGGGAGAATATTCAATGCGACTCTAATTATGAGTTTATTTCATACCCAGAAAAATTAAAATAATCAGAATTTAATAACTTAATAAATATTAAAGAAATTTGATTTAAGAAATCATTCATAAAAAAATTAAATTACCTTTTGACAGTCGCTCATTCTTAAAAAACAAATCGTACCTAAATTTATCCCTATCAGCGGTGTATAATTCTCAAACCAAAATCAATGTTATTTAATTCAGTCAACATGTATTTTATTACAATATTATTTTATTATCAATTCATTGAAAATAACATAAATTGATACGCTAATATATTAAATTATATTTCTCCCATTTCATATTAATTAATGGTACAAAGAAATCAATAATAGTTTTAAAATCAATTTTCTACTTCCTAGAATCCAATCTTAAAGTAAGTAAGGATTATGAGGGGATTAAAGGAACCTAAAATTCAATGATTAAAATACAGACATTTCTAAACATTTGACCGCACAAACGCTCTTTCCTGCGTGTTTACGAACAATGACTCGGTCTTTGGTCCAAATAAAATACAGAATCACTTTCTTCTAACTTAGCACTCCACTCTCCCCAGCCGCGTTATTTCTTTTTCTTCCTTAGCTTCTTCTAGTCTTCCCATGTCTTCTTCATCATCATCTTGTTCTTCTTCCACAGAATCAGCCAAACAAAGGAAATATTTATAAACACATTCAAATTTTCATATTTCATCTGACAAATTCCAGCTTCTTTCTCACCATGAAAAGCCCTTCAACAACCGCACTGATTTCATGGCGATTTTTTATGGAAGAGCCTTCCAGTTCTTGATTCTTGTTCTGTTCTTTATTATTTCTTCATTTCCCTTAATCCATTCACTTTCCACAGTCTCAATATCTCGAACTGGCGGCAACCAGACATTAGTTTGTGCATTGATTCATTCCCAGGAATCATCTGATCAACAAGCTTCCCTGAATTGCAGCAGCTTTCCTCCGGGGATTCGGGTTCCGGTGAATCCTTCTTTTGGTTCATTCAGAGGCATTGTAGGTGGAGATGGATTCCTTTGTGCTTTGACCTCACCATCTGTTTCTCAATCGATCTTGGTCTGCTGGAGATTCTCAACAAACGGTACAAACATGACACACAAGAGGGTTTATATTGGTCCGGAGTTAGAAGAGCTGGATGCTGGAAACTCCCACATTTGTGGTATTGTTAACAGTACAAACTCCCTGGAATGTTGGCAAACGCGCGGGTTAAACTCCATCGGAAATAGCTCGATTGCTTCGAGCCTTGCTGTTGGTGAAAATTTTGTTTGTGGGCTGTTGAAATCAGGACGAATTCAATGCTTGGGAAGTTATGCTTCTGTTACTAATAATGTTCCGACCGGAAACTTCAGCGTCGTTGCAGCTGGTTCTCGCCGTGCCTGCGCAATTACAGTTGAAGGAAGTAATTTGGAATGCTGGGGAGATGTGGTGGGAGTGAACGTGAACCCATCTGGAGAGTTCACATCTCTTGCTTTGGGAGAAGACTGCGGTTGTGCATTGAGGCCTAATGGAACAGTGATCTGCTGGGGAGGAAATAATTTTTTTGATCTGCCTGTCTCGTTAAAAGAGACTCCATTTATTTCCTTGGAAGCAAAAGGGGATGTCTTTTGTGGTGTGACAATGGCGAACTATTCCTTGTATTGCTGGGGAAAAGATGGGTTTTTGAGTTCTAATTCGGCTGTTTTCAAGGATGTAGTTCCTGGTCCATGTCGAAAACATTGCCCTTGTGGTTCTCTACCTGGTTATGGTTTGTATTGTAGTCAAGGGCTTATGATTTGTCAAAAAGATTGCCCTACATTATTGGCGTCGTCGCCGGTCTCCCCACCGCCATCTCGGACAACCGGAAATGGTAGTCAATGGAACAAGAAAATGGTGGCATTTTTGGTTGTTGGTTGCTTTGGTTCTTTGTCACTGATAATAGTCCTCTGTTTCTTGTTTCTCAAACAATGCAAGACCAATGTGAGCCGGATCCATGATTCAGGCCCAATGGAAGATGCTGCCGGAGTTCCACGACCACGACCACCACGACCACCAGCAGTAACATTGGAAAAGAAGCTAAGCCAAATGATTAGCATGGGGAGTCGCCTGGAAGAATATTCACTGGAAACCCTACTGGCTGCCACGAATAACTTCTCAGAGGAACACAAGATCGGCAATGGAAGTTTTGGTTCGGTTTACATGGGAACGCTACCTAATGGCAACGAAATCGCCATCAAAAGAGCTGAAATCTCATCGTCTCCGACGCACAATTGCGCGGGCGGAACAAAACGCAACCAAGAAGACAAGGACAGCGCATTCGTGAATGAATTGGAGTTCATGTCACGGCTGAATCACAAGAACTTAGTCAGATTGATGGGATACTGTGAAGATGAAAATGAGAGGGTTTTGGTCTACGAATACATGGACAACGGTACCCTCTTTGACCATCTCCACAAGATGGAGAATTCTCCAATAATGTCATGGCCAGCAAGAATCAAGCTAGCCTTAGATGCAGCAAGAGGGATTCAGTACCTCCATGAGTTTGCAGTGCCACCAATCATCCACAGAGACATCAAGTCATCCAACATCTTGCTAGACGCCACCTGGACAGCTAAAATATCCGATTTCGGCCTCTCCCTGATGGGCCCCCCGGACGACGAGTCGCACCTCTCGCTCAGAGCTGCAGGAACAGTCGGCTACATTGACCCCGAGTACTACAGACTTCAACGGCTAACCATGAAGAGCGATGTTTACAGCTTCGGCGTTGTCCTGCTGGAACTGCTATCGGGTTACAAGGCGATTCACATGAATGAGAATGGAGTGCCAAGAAATGTGGTTGATTTTGTTGTTCCATATATCGTTCAAGATGAGATCCACAGAGCTTTGGATCAAAGAGTGCATCCCCCAACTCCAATTGAGATAGAAGCAGTGGCGTATGTAGGATATCTTGCTGCAGATTGTGTAACATTGGAAGGTCCAGATAGACCAACCATGACTGAAATTGTAAATAGTTTGGAAAGAGCCTTGGCTGCATGCTTGGCGCCACCAACGCTCTCCCGCTCCACTTCTGGTTCTTCCCGGTAGGTTTTTCACCAACCAAATGTCAATATATTACACATTTTCCCCACCTTAGGTTTTCCAATTGTTTATCACGTTAAATTTTGTTAGAAACAATCCAACCAAAACCTCAATTTTTACTCTTCTCATTTGAGTTGTTAAAAAAAGTCCAATTATATACCTAGAAAAGGACCAATTCACTATGACTCTAGTACTTTTTCTTTTTTTTTTCCATCCAAAAACAATAATCATGTGTCAACAAACAAGACTAATTACATAACACAAAACTTCAATAATGTTATAAGACGTCTATCGGTATTTGATGATCGGTCGGTATATCTTTAAAAGATGAGAATAAACGGACTTCTCTCGAGAGCTACTTAAGCCACTTTAATGCAAATCACAAGGATTGGAGTTGTTGAATGTTGCTCACTGCTGTTATAACTTAACAACCAAAAAGCTTTATGTATTACTTAGTCATAGAATGAGAAAGTATTACGTGGTACATTGAAGATTAGTAACACGTGCAACTCCCAATTGCATCAAAAATCAAAAGGGGCATGAGCGTTCTAGGAGAAAATGAAATATTTTATGAAAAGAGTCCTGTTCATGTGACGGAAGTTAGAAATACTAAACTACAAGTTATCTCCCGAGAGGCTTTATGTGACTTCGTCATGGTTTTATAAGTTGGCTTGCTAAGTCCACAAAGTTGCAAGTACCTAAATTTCAATAATTACAACCTTAAAAAGGTAAAAGATAAATGCTAATGGAGCTAATCAAGTTGACAAAGAGTATCATTGATAATCTTTTATTCATCTATCAAGCATAAGTCATATGTCAATATTTCAGAGTAAGAATTGGGAAATGCGTTACTGGAGCTCAAGTCAATGGCTGTTTCTTAGATCATATTATTACTAAGTCAACCAACCCTATAAGCAACAAGAAGATTAGTTAGACAGAAGACCATATCCTTTTACAAGTCACAACTATATAAGTGTGAACCGCAAATAAAACTACAAATACTAGAAAAATATATTCCTAATAGTATTGGTTCATTAAAAATAAATCATTTAATATAGTGACTCCCAAAATTTGTCTCGTTTTCCCCCTTTAACTAATGCTTTCTTGTCATTGCTCAAAATGGACCTTGCAATGTACTTGTACTATATAACAATTAAATTTAAATTGCTCCCCTAAATATTCTTAACATTGTCAAATTAAAGAATTTCCATAAATGTGGAAGGTAAAAATAAATAGTACATTCCAAAGGACTCCAAGGTTTATCATCACTTGACATATAATCAAACAATTTTGGTACATTAACTATAAAACTAATGGCACAAGTAAGACAGGGTTTGTTTTCTAATTAAATCATTTAATGTTTCAACATCATGATATGGCCTCCAAACAAGAATAACAGATAATGAACCAGTTGCTAATGCAGCCAATGACATGAAAACCAAAGACATTAGGGCTGAGGGAGTAGTATTAGAGTATGGAATTGACCATGGACAGATCATTATTGTTGTAAGTTAGGGCAAACAGAAAGCAAGGTGGTCGATCCCAGATAGAAATTGACCATGGATACTGCATTATACATTAATTGAATGTGGGTTTATTCTTGAGTTATGAACACATTGGTATAAAGGGGAAGAAGCCATCGACCTATGAAGCCAAAGCAAAAGATAAAACACATTTAATGTTTTCAGCAAATTCCTAATTCCATTCTACACAAGCTTTCCCCAAAACTTACTTTTATGCTACAGCAGATCCCATCTTTTCTGTCCTTTCCTCCAGTAATTTAGATAGCGCAGCATCAATCTGCTCAAATACAGCCTCCTTGGAAACACTTCCGTCCACCTGCAACCAACACCCAGATGAGAAAATTCACAGGGATATCAAATTAACGTGCCACATTACGAGTCACTTTCAGCATTCAGAAGGACGAAAAGAATAGAAATACCTAAGGGTTTACAGTAACTGATACACTGGAAACTGCTTGCTTTAGAGTGCATAAATGAATTACTGTAATCAAATACGAATTATTTTCTTATTTTCATTAAACCCCTCATTATGACTAATTGATTGGAAGATGTTCTATTATTCGAGTTAAGTAATGGGATGGAGACTGTCCATCAGAGTAAACTGACAGTATACCGTATCACTGAAATCACAAGTAAACAAATAACTAACCAAAAACACCAATTTAAGCTTCCTTTAAATTACATCAATGGCCAGGTGCAAAAGACGTACAGAGCCAATTTTAAAGCACAAATTAGTTAAAATTCTATAGCATCCATCAGAATCTTCTATCATAGTCATACATTAACAACCACCTGTGTAACAAATGTACAGGATCCTATGTTAATGATAGTTCATCACTCACTGGAGGAAAAAGGAGTCGTTTTGAATGGGACCATCAATCTAAGACAATTTTACAGAAACAAAAAAGTCTGACAGCATATGGGACCACACATGAAAAATTCTCACTTAAATTGTGCAAAACGATGTGAAAATGACCTGATTGCAAAGCAAATTTTTCTACAATTTGATATTTGATTTGCCGCAACATTTTGAGAAATAATGCCAAAGAATAGCAACCTACTGCTATCATTTGAATCAAACAAAATGTTCTAGAATAACTCTGGTTAAAATTGACCCAAATAGAGGTTGAAGAGGATCTATAATCTAAATCAAGAATTCAGACGTCCTTTCCATTTAATAGTCAAATAGAACTGTATCAGTTTGAGAAATTAAGTAAACCTTTAGAAATTGCCTGCCTCGTGAACTTAAAATATCAGAAATCAATCAATCAATCAACATACCCAATATTCCCATTATCAAAATATCTTTGGAAAATTTAGAATGCAAATCTTTTCATTAGTTATTCAGTTCTCAGAAAAATTTGACAAATGAATTTGACACAACCGGAAAGAGCAAAAGGTAGGTTTTTATTTTCTTTCTGCAAAAACCACTTCACGCATTTCGTTTTCTTGTTCTTCTTAGCTCTACAGTGCTTTATGATATTCCGCTTTTAGTTGCAATTTTTCATTTCAGAATAACCATTTTGGTCTACAAGTTCATGGAAATCTAACCAGCAACAGCTAGGGGTGACGTTCGTTCCACGTAGTAAACAACTTTAAACTGCAA
The DNA here is from genome assembly GCA_030378225.1 of Knoxia roxburghii. Taxonomy (NCBI): domain Eukaryota; kingdom Viridiplantae; phylum Streptophyta; class Magnoliopsida; order Gentianales; family Rubiaceae; genus Knoxia; species Knoxia roxburghii. Next base: position 39,158,203 of record CM059422.1, on the reverse strand, counting down.
ATAAGTAAAATGCTAAACATCATACTAGTCCTGATATGCTGATTATTAATACCATATAGATAGTCCTCAAGTCTTCTTGCGATGGTCAATTAAAAATAAGTCGATAAGTAGCGATACCCCATAATATCACCCATCCTTATATCAAACAAAACTTGATTCAATGATGCATAAACATAAAGAAAGATACTGATGCAACAGATGGAGGAAACAAAGAAGGATGGAACTCAAACACACAACTCTTAATAGTATCACATGCATTATCATTCTTGCAGGTAATTCAGCCATAGGTCACACACCCAAAGTCTGGGACATATTTGAGTAGATAGGTGAACATAGAAAGGGTGTTCTCATACCTTGATTGTAAGATCTTCAAAGATTGAGAGCACTGATTCCACATTTTGGTGATGAGTGTGCAAACGCAGTTTAACCTGAAAAGGAATTGGTCATTAGAAATACGCTTTGTAAAAGCTACAACTGTCATGTTAAATCAAACAATAAAGACGTAAGATACATAAAAAATGAGATAGGAAAGAGAAATGAGTGAAAATAATAACCAAGTGAAAACTTCTTATGAAAAAAATAGATTTAAAAATATGGCTAAACATGCCTTTTCTTCTGTATCATCAAATCTTTGAGTAAGCCTTGCTCCAATTTCTTCAGTCTCCGGAGGAGAATATTTTAAATGGTATATCTTGCCAGTAATGGGATCTAACCTACGGCCAACGACCCTCTCAACTAGGATCTCTTCAGGTACCTGTAAAAGAGCACCAAATTTCATCATTCTAACATCACCAAACTATCATGATACTTTTCAAGGCCTAATATACACAAAGGCATGGTAACAGAAAAATATACACGAAAATAATGTTATGTTTTTCATGTGCAATTTCAAGTACTCTCCCAAGTAAAGATACAGAAGATGGAAGGGAATAACTATTGAAATGTCAGTAATTGCCATTTCAGTCACCAGTCCTCTACCTAAATCTGGTGTTCTTCTAGCAAGGTACGGATGGTAAGAAATGGGAGGGGGGAGTAGGATGGTGAGAATCAAATGCAATTCCTCATTCAAAAATGAAGCAGACAACATGCTTAACCACTATGCTGTGTTGTATTCTTGAATTCTCAAAGATCAAATGAAGGACTCGAAACTTACTTCAAGAAGTATGAAGAGATCTGGATGAAAACCAAGTCCTTTAAGAGCAGTTGCTTGCGATAAACTTCGAGGATATCCATCCAAAAGCCAACCTTTTTCCCTAGAATCATTTTCCATCAACCGATCTTTCACCATCTGAAGTGAAAATATGCACAAATTAATATCCCAGATGAGGGAAAAACAAGAGATGACAAAATATCGTGTATATTTTTCCTCTTGGAGCGCTCAAAAAGTTCTATCTAAAAAAAAAAAAAGAAAGTCTCATTTGCAAACACACCATGACAACTATTTCATCTGGGACCAATTGTCCTATCTCCATAAATTCCTTTGCCCGCTTTCCGTTTTCCGTACCTGCTGCAATTTCAGCCCTCAGAAGATCTCCAGCAGCAATATGGACTAAATCATACTGCACACATGAGGATGACTTCATTCAATCTGTTATTCTTGACAGGGTAATCCACAATGAGATTGGAATAAAGTATGCTGGGTAGTTAAAGTGCAGAAACTAAAAATGTAAAATATACAGAAAAACGATCTAAAGCAAGGGTATCAATCACGGGAAAGTTGATTTGATCTAATGTTTCAAAATATGCTTCGCATAATGTATGAGTTTCCTCTTCTGAAGTTCTCTCACTTACGCGTTGCTTGTTCCACAAAATTCTTAACAGACAAAAACAATTTCATCAACAGCAACATTTATCAACTAAAGGAATGTAATACACAACAAAAGGAGTCCCAAATTTTCATGCTCGTCCGTACCTTCCTCATTAAAGAAAATGGTTGACCTTACTTTCTATATCATCTCAGCAATGTGGCTTTACTAGTAGCATCCTCACCTTCCATGGAATAACTAATGAGTAATAGAGATGCAACATTTAGCAATTAAGCTTACGTTATTTATCCATGTTTTAATAGGACTCCAGGTGCAAAAATGGAAGATTAGTTAATTAAAACCCTATCTTTTCTCTGCAAATGGGAAAATTAACACAAAAGGCAAATGAAATTCAAGAATATCATCACAAGAAGCAACAAGACTTGACTTTACTTGACACCATATCACCTGACAAAGCACTCATTCTCGTACGTACAGGCATATTTTTCACTTAGAACGCAAGAAAAATTCCAAAGAAAAACCAACTCTTAATCTCAGGATTTTAAAACTAGCACGGCCAATGTGTATGCATCTATAGCGCAAAAATAACATCATAATCATATCAACCAGTCAGCCAAAGATCAAAACAAATAGTCATTAGACCTACTCCTGCAATCATTTCATGATCATCATCAAGATCACCCCATCCCCCCTCCCCCCAAAAGAAAAACCATCTTCAATTATTTGAATGCAATTTCATCCTTTCTTTACTTTCAAACTGAGATTCGATTGTAAAACTCAACATCAAATTATTAGAAACTTAAAGTAATCACCTTTTTCTTAATTAGTTCACATTGTGTTCCTTTACCGGAGGCTGGAGCTCCAGATATCATAATCTTCAACGGCTCCCGTTTCTTTCCCGCCGCCGGCGACGCCGATGCCATAACCTATTCAAATTTGTTAAGCTAAACAAGTTAGGATAGAGAGGTAAAAGAAAATGTCAAAAAAAAAAAAAAAAAAAGCGTCGTTTAAGCAATTACATGGAAATTACGAGCTTTTGACGGCTGAGTTGTAGCTGACCGCAGGTGGAACCCGGCGGAAAAGGAATCATTGTTGAAGCGAAGGAATGAATTGGTTTGCGCAGGAAGAGCAGAAGCTAAGGGCTTGTTTGGAGGTGAATAAGAATTGAAGACGGCGACTGAAGAAGAACAGCAAGAAGCCATTCTTGGGAAGTTTTAGGCTTCCCCTTCTTCTTCTTCAGTTGCCGCTTTTAACTTGGGAGAGGAGAGGAGAGAATTGAAGGCAGGTATAATGGAGGTTGTCTTTGTAGTCGCCAAACAGGGAAGAACGGGAGAGATGGATCTGGCGTGGCATTCTCTTTCTTTTTAATGATTTTCGTGTGGAAAAAATGTTACGTAGGAGTAATTATTTAGCGTGAACCACGAGAGCCACCTAGAAATGATATACTACTATTTTTTTTTTTTTTTAACCAAAGGAAAAAAAAAAAAAACTCTTTTATTTTATGGTAATAAAGTGATTATTCGGGCGATTTCGATTTATATTATTCGTGGGTTATTCGGTTTTCCTAGACTGACCTCACCCGCTCACAAACCGCACAGCATAAGCTAATAATCGAACCAAATAAGCATATTCGGTTTTAAGTTCTGTTACTCAATTAACCCAAATAAACACATTCAAATCGGGGATCAGATATCCAATCCAATGAACCCAAATCCAATCCATCCAATTAAACAATTTTGCTAACATCGAATAATCCTAAAAAGTTATTTTCAACACATACAATCCCAAATAATAAACATTCACAATAAAATTCAAATCCAAAATTCAAAATACCACAAGTGCATAACAAATTAGTCTTCAATTAGATTTTTCACTCATAAGATCCATCTTCTTGAAGAGTTCCAACAACTTCCATCCTACAACATATAAACAATCAACATTATTTGAAAGAATAAACAACAATCTAATTGATAAAATGAAAAGAATAGATAAATTACTTACCAACTCATCGAACTTATTGTTAACTAAAATGAACAATCTAATTGTTAACTAAAACGAACTGTAATAAGTAAAATGTCATTCAAGAACTTATTATCGACTCACAAGCTTATCCTTCATAGCAAACATAATAGCAGTTGCATGTTCTGCAGCATTCCCCACTATTGGAAGTAAGGTTACACTAACAAAAGCCATTGGCATGTTTAGATAATCAAAAGCTCCCTGAAACAAATGGAGTGACAAGTTCAAGTCAAATTTTGCAAATGGTAGCATAAACCTTGTGCGCATTTGCCACCGCATAGAGCAGCAAAGGAATTGCTCAAAGAAGCTAATATCTTCCTTTTCAAACCAAATGCTATTAGATCTCCCAAAGAGAGAAATGAAAAATGAAATGAAACCCTACCCTAATTTACTTAACCCTACTAAAAATTACACTATAGTCCTTATTTTTATTTGGTTTTGGGGCAGACCCCAAATTAAAAATCAAACTTCACAACTGCCCAATTAACCGATTTGCATAATCGATTATCCACCCGTAAACCCAATTAACCCGAATAACCCGCACTGAATAACCCGAATCACTGCGGTTTGGGCTGGTTATTCGGGTCAAACCGATTAGTGCACAAACCTATTTATAATGTGCTATTTTTCATTTTTTGGTACAAAGTGTGTTAATTATTTTTAGAAAAACAAAAACGCAATCCTTATATTTTGGTATCATAGTGACACTATCTTAAATTAACACTACCAATTTTTGTGAGTGATACACACGCTTTCAACCTCCCACATGTGTCGTCACCATTCAACTGCTCCAAACCATTAGCACAACCACCGCAATCACACTAGCAATGCTCAAATGCCTTCTTTCTGTTTCTTGTGCCAACGCCCCAAGCGCTAGAGCGCAAATAATAGCTATGGTGGTGATCGACAAATACATAATCATCGCCAAAAGTGGAATCAAGTATTTGCTCGGGATGCCAGACTCTCGTATTAGCAAAATGATTGTGGACAGTGACAAAATAAAGGCTATACTATTAGCCTTAAGGATGCCTTCAATATTTTGATGCGTTTGCGTCAATACAGTTTTGCCTATTTTGTGAGATTTCATCTGCCCAGGCACCGGCGGGTGGACTTACCCAGCTTGAAATGCCATTGCTTCTCTTTTCTTTTCATGTCACTCACGTTGTCTGGTATTTCAGTCGGTTAGGGCCTGAACGTTCTTTCCCTTCAATCTTTTCGCTTCTTCAAAAGAGTTAGAATTTCACTCTGAGCTAGCAGAAGGTCTTTACCCAATTCAGGTTAATCTCTTTACCCAATTTCTTGTTGGTTTAGTTTAGAGCAACTGATTTACCATACAAAATTGTTGTTTTTGATTTAGAGGAGATGCTGAATAAGTCTGTTTTTGCTTGTATGTATTCATTTGTCTATTGATTCTAAACATTCTTTAGTGAATAATGATTAACTTACAGTTATGGGCATGAGTTCTTGTATAAATAAACATGGACTTCATTCCCTATAAATATAGAGTAGTGACATGTTACAGTGGTCTGTATCACATTAATATCGAATCTAAAGTTCTTTGTGGTTGAGAAAGCAATCCAAAATGAGCTGAAATGAACTGATGGAAGATAAATTCTTTTTTTTTTTTTTTTTTTTGTTCTTAGGTTCAATTAATATTTCATTGTGCTTTATCTTAAAATTAAATTAACTTGGATTAAAGGTCTAGTGCCATTTTCCCATTTGAATTCTTGATCGCCCCAATTGCAGTCTCTTTCAGTAAGTATTTTGTAATATGCAATTCACAAAAATCTCAAATTCTTTTAAGATTGTGAAGGCTCATTCTTCCTTGTTCTAATTGATATAAATTCATATTTTACATAATATAAACTCATTTTTTAAATAATATAATCACATCTTTACTCTTTTTTTTTTTTTTTTTTACAAGAAAGGAGGCTTTCTCCTAGCTTAGCACTGATTTACAATTCTGGATATGCTACCCAAATCACATCATGATCCAACCACCGCCTTATCTCCCCCGGAGGTTTCAGAAATTCCATATAGCCTCCATCTCCCTGCCCTGCTAACGAAGCCAGACAGTTGGCCATGAAATTTCCCTCCCGGTACTTGTGATGTACTTTTACTTGCCATCGTTGCTGCAATAGTTCTCGAATTACAGATATTAAATTTAAGAACATACCAGCACTTCCTCCTTCATCCCGCACCAATCTCACCGCTTCTGCAAAATCCATTTCTGCCACCACCTTTCAACGCCCCTTCTCTCATGCCAAGCGAAGACCATGGAAAAGTCCCCAAAGCTCCGCCCCTGCTACATCACATTGGCCTATGTTAACACCAAACCCCGTCACCCATCTCCCAACATGGTCTCGGACTAGCCCACCAGCACTAGCTCTCTTATCAACTATCACCACTCTACCATATGTGTTTAACTTACACCACCCTGGCAGAGGAAAATGCTATCTGACCCACTTTGTTGCTGTGTCCCTTCCCGGTGCCGCTGTTTTGGCCTCTCGGAATAACATTGCCATAGTTATATTTCCCAGGCCGTGTCCGATGGTGGCATGCTGCTTGCATTTGGAAAATCCTACTGTTCTGAATCTTCCATAATTTCCAAATTGCTATCCCAAACCGGTATCTCCATTCCATGTCTCTCCTAGCTTGGTTTCCCAGATTTTCTCGCAACTAATCTTCTAAGTCTGTCACAAAAAATTTCTGCTGCGAAGATTGTGGTTTCATCTTCTCCCAAACTTTTGAAGCAGCTGGACAATCTCTGAGAACATGTATTAAAGTCTCGCCTCCTGAATTACATATCTTGTATATTGTGGTTTGGCAAAAACGATGATGAACCCTTTTTTCATTTGTCATTAATTTTTTCTTGGCCACCAACTAAAGGGTCTGTTTCACTCTTTGTGGTCCTTCTCATTTCCTGATTAATTTCCACAAGATATTCTCTTGAACATCTGCAGTCCGACATATGAGATTGTAGGCGGATTTGGTTGAGAACTGACCCGTTGTGGTGCCCATCCAGCTCAATCGATCTCTACTAGCTCCTGCCAAAGGAGGAAATACGACTGCTATTAAATCCAGCACCTCATTCTCCAGTAAATACCGAAATGCCCCCTAATTCTAAAACCCCTCTCGCGTAACAAAATCACCCACCAGAAGTTGGCGTTGTTCTTCCAAAATCGGGCCCTTGGCGTATGTACTTAGAATTTTTGGCGGTGGGATCCATCTGTCCTCCCAAAAATGAACACCCTTTCTATCTCCAAGTGCCCAAATTGTACCTTGCCAACAGATTGCCACACCCTAACAATAGCATTAACCACCACTGAGATTTTTGGAAATGTTGCACTTTGAATATGTCTTAAGAGATCCAATCCATACTTGGCCACAAGTACTTGAACCTAAAGTGCATCCGCTTTTGTCAGTAGTCCCCAACCCAACTTCATAACCGACGCCTTATTCATCCTCTTTTGGTTTCTAAATCCCAAACCTTCCGTAACTTTAGGTTTGCACACCTCCTTCCAATTAACTGGGCTCAATTTGGCATTTTCTCTATTCGTACCCCACACAAATGTTCTGCACTTTTTTTCCAGCTCACTGCATATGTGGCTTGGCACCCAGGTTGTCTGCATGGCATATGATGGAAGTGCACTAAGTACTGACTGCGGTAACGTCACCCTCTCAGCTAGGGAGAAGGTTGACGCTTTCCAACCCACTAGTTTTTGCTTGGCATTATCTAGTATAGCACTGTAAGTTGCTTTTGATATCCTCCCATGCAAAAGGGGCATCCCCCAAGTATTTCCCAAGGTCTTCCACCACTTGGAACCCCATTTCTTGTGCTATCACACTTTGTTGCCCCATTACCACACTGTGGGAAAAATATATTTTTGTTTTCATCTCATTGACTTTTAGTCTAGAGCTGTCACAAAAGCATTGGAGCACCCTTTTCACTACTTGCCCCTATTCTACTGTTGCTTCTGAAAATAATAACAAATCGTCAGTAAACATTAAAAAGAGTACCTGTACTCCAACTCTTCCCACCATCATAGATCTCCATTCTCCTTCCTCGACGCTTCTGTTGATGACGTGTTACAACCTCTCCATACACAGGACAAACAGGTACGGTGTCACCCTGTCTCACTCCACATGAAGGGAAGAACTCCATGCCTGGGCACCCATTCCACAACAGCTGCATTGACATGGTGCATACACAAGTCATGACACTGTCCACAAACTGTCTTGGGGTCCCCAACTTCACTAGTGTATCTTGGAGAAAGTCCCAACGGAAGATATTATAAGCCTTCTCCAAGTCCACTTTGACAACAATGTAGCTTTGCTTTCCTGTCTTAGCCCACATAGAGTGAATTAGTTAACATGCAATGATAATATTATCTGAAATTTGATGCCGCGACACAAAACTAACTTGAGCTGGATCGATGACCTGGGCTAAAATTGGCCTTAACCTATTTACTAGTGCTTTAGTTGCTACCTTGTAGACCATATTAAGTAGGCTGATTGGTCTAAATTTCTTCAATTTCATTGAATTATCCACTTTGAGAATAAGGCAATCAGAGTTTTATTGAGACTATCAGGCATCACCCCATCTTGCAAAATTTTCTTCACCACTTGACACACCGAGCTACCTACACAACCTCACTCTTTCTGGAAAAAAAAAGTGCACACAATCCATCCACCCCCGGGGTCTTGAGCAAATGTATAGATGATAGAGCCTCTCAGATTTCCTCATTGTTCACCTCCCTCCTCAATATATTCATTTGAGGTGCTTCTACCAACGGGAATCTACTTGAAAATTCTTGTACCTCAGTAGCCATTAGATTCAGCTGGTTCAGGTCATCTACCAAGTTACCGCTCTCATCATGTAGTCTCTTGATTTTGTTGCGGTTCCTTCGCACCTTAACCTGTCGATGAAAGAAAGAAGTATTTCTATTTCCCAAACAAGCTCCAATTTCTTTGTGATTTTTGTATCATAAGAAAATCCTCCTACATAATCGTCTCTTCCAACTCCCTTGTCAAACGTGTCTTTAATTCCTTCAACCTAGCTGTAGAATACCGTTGAAGTTCCCTTCGGACCCCACCTATACATGCCAAGAGCCTCTTTTTCCTTTGAAAGATATTTCCAAAAGTCTTCATATTCCAATCCGTTGTGGCTTTCTCAAAATTGGTCATGTTTTCCTTGTAGTTGCTAGTCGCCAACCAATTCTCCTCAACCAATTTTCCAAATCCATCATGTAACAACCATGCCACTAAAAACCGAAATTGTTTCTTCCGTGGTACCTGTACACCCCTATTTGATCCACATGGAGAAGCAGAAACACATGATCCAACCTAAGCCTGGGCAAATGTTGTACAAAACCACTAGGAAAGCAATCCACCCAAGCCTCATTCCCCACAAACTGATCCAGCTTCTCTTTAATCCTCTCTTTACTATCCTCCCTAGCCGACGTAAACTTAACTCTATCTGTCTGAATTTTAAGCATTCTACTCTGAAAGATCTACTCCACAAAGCTTTTACAGATACAATCTCTCTGCCAGCTGCCTCATTTCTTCTCATGTAACCCTAGTAAACTGTTGAAATGTCCTCCCAAAACTCGAGGACCCTTCACTGAGGATGCCACTTTATTCAAACCCTCCTATGCCCCCTCTCTCTCACTCTCCCTTGGACTTGCGTATACAATCCATTTTCTACCTATGCATGAATAAATTGTTTATGGCACTCAAAAACTTTCAAATTCACCTTGCTCTTCCAAAGTAACCATATTCCTCCTGAAAATCCCCTGACTTCCACATCAAAAGAACGATCAAAGCCGCTCTTCTTGATAAATTCATCAGCCCGTTTGCCACCGATTCTAGGCTCTAAAACCCCAACGACATCCGGCAGAAAGTTCAATACAATAGTGGAGAATGCCCGTAGAAAATCTGGCCAGTCAACTCCCTGTACATTCCAAGATATGATCTTCATATATAAATTTAAGAGAAAAAACAGAACAAATCTTACCTCTCTTATACTTCTAACGTGGTCGGCACAATGGTGCCAGTCATGTTCTTTTCACTTTATGTCATGGGCGAATCCGCTCCTCGTTCTTCCAGCTCCATCCCCTGCAATTCGCTTGTCGTCCCTTTGTCTGGTGGCTTCAGTGGCCTATGTCCAGCCCATGATTTCCATCACAATTTTCCTCACTACTCGGGTGTTTGATGTTCCTTGGTTGTCCCAGGTTGTCCGCAGTGAATACTGCCTGGTGCCATTCCAGATCCAGCTCTGAAGTAACTCTGAAGATGCTTATCTGGGACCCAAATAACATACTACATGCACCCACTTCCTTCACATCATTCCCTCTCAACTCAACTCCCCTTCCCATCCCCTTTCTTTGTGATTCCTCTCATTTTTCACACTATTTCCCCCTTCCCCCAAATCATTTCCCCCTTCCTCAAATTTTCTCCTTACTCATTTCGTCCATCTTGCCACCAATCGGTCATTTACCCACCCAGGTAATGTTCCTCCTTCTCCCTCCAGTTTCACCCCTCGCTGGTCCATTTTATTTATTACACCTTTACTGAAGTTCTGCAGTGCTTGTACACTTCTGGCTGCCCCATACACAATTTCCAATTTCAATTCCTTCTCATTGCCCTCTTAATCCACATTTAGATCAGCGAAATGGGAACCCTCCCTCCCCCCAATGCCTTGTTGCTAGAGAATTAGGCTTGCATCGTTTTGCATGGCTCCTTCGACCGTAATATTCTGTAGTCCTAATTTCTTATCATCCCTCATCCTTTTTGAGAACCGTTTCACATGTCCTCCCATCCCTGTTACTTTATTCAATATCGGAAAATGGTCCAATTACAAGTTCGGTGAGTCTCCATTACGGTCAATGATACCGTCAACGGCAACCGTTGGATTAGGGTTCCTGTTCGCCATCCATTATTTTTGGAGAGTCATTCTCAATGCAATCTAAAATGCAATTTTCTCAAGTTTGATTGGTATGAGGGTTGATATGATAGGGTCATCACTCAAACCCCCAATCTTTTCTTTTCTCTTTATTTTTTAGCCTATTTCTTTAGTTTTATTTTTAATAAATTTTCCCAAATCTTTTTATATTGCTTTAAATTTTTTGCCATTAGTGTGTGTTTTTGGCCTTGAATAAATTAGGCCCAAATGTTAGGCTTTGTCCTAGTTAATAATTCGGCCACTATATGTTCAATTGGACTTATACTAATTTTGGCCCAATGTTTAGGCCTTAGTTAAATAATTAGTTATATTAGGAGTAGGCTTAATAAATGAGGTGAAACCCAGCCATGAAGAGATTTGAATACTACAATATTTTTCAAAGAAACTTCTAGAAGGGAAGGCTACAAGGCTCAAGAAAGGAAGGAACAATCAGCCATAATTCTTAAAAAAAAAATAAGGAAAGATCTAAAAGATTGAAGGAAGCTTAAAGGGGAACAAGGAAAGTACTAGAAGATTGAAGAATCCAATCAAGGAAGGATTCTCAAGACAATTTTTAGCCAATAAACAAGGAAGCCAAAGAGTATTATAGAACCTAAGAGTGGGTAGAATTAGCTAAGCTAGTCTAGGGTTTGTAGGATAGTTTTGTAACTTTTAAGGCCATCCTACTCCTATAAATAAAGGAGTATTTCAAATTTTGTAACCATAACTTGAATAGCAAGAATTTGAAAATTCCTCTCTACTTTGAATCATCATTAGCATTTATCAAAAGTTAGGGTAGTTAGCTTTTGTGGTTGCCTCCCTATGCCATTCTTTTGAAGGCCCCATCCCACTACCTCCATATTTTGAGAATAACACTAGATTAGGGAATTTTGATCCTTCATATAGTCTCTCTCAAAATTCTCTTCCAACCTACATCCCAAAACAAAGCCTACATATAGCCTCTCTACAGTCAAACTTCTGCCGGATTTTCTATAATTTGGAAGGATCACAACATTTGGTATCAGAGCCGAAGTACTGCTCAAGGGTAAGGTTGTTACAACCATTTGTGGAAGGAATGATCCTTCTCCGTCTCCAATTTGTTGTAATCAACACAAAATTGGCAAAATTTTGAAGAGATTGGATCCACTATATCCTATCTCTCACTTTTCAGTCAAAAAATCTGAACTTTTGTACATTTTGTATTTTCTTTCAATTTTTCGTGTTGGCTAAAATCTTATTTATATTTTTCTCTTATTCTATGATCTGTGCTGAAAATTTTAATAAAAATTTTGCATGCTAGTTCCTTTCCAAGAAGGAGAAATTAATTTTGCAAGTTCATTGCCAGAAAGCTGAAAATTTTAACATTTCGTCTCAATGTTGTCTCTGGATTTTACCTGTCATTTTCGAAAAATTTTGGCTAATTTTTTCTATAATCTAAACAATTTGATAAGCATGGAAGCTGAATTTCATGTAAATTTTCTAAGAGAAGAATAAAATTGGCAACATAATTGTACAAATATAATTTTGTGTATAAATATGAAATTATCTTTCTTTTTCATGATTATCCATTTTTCTTTTTCGTGTGATTATCTTGACATCCATACCTAATCTAATTAAAGAATTAATCTTTGGAATTAAGTCACTCCAAGTATAACTGCAAGTTGCTAATTGGTGATTTCTTTCCAAGTTAGTGCTAAATTGCTAAAGAAGATTCTTGTTATATTAACTCTTCATTGATTGTGCTAAACTCATAAAAACTCCCTATATGTGGTGTTTCCTTACTTGAATAATTTTGTGAATAATTTCTATTGTGTTTTTTTATTAGGTTGGCTTATACCACCTATGATAGGGTAGAATTGCACAAAGAAAAAGCAATTGCAAGTGAAAGTGCCAAAGGCAAGAAAAAGATTCCAAGTGTGGAACACGAAGTACAAAATTAAATTTTGCACATACAAATTTGTGCAAGTGTACCAAAAAAAAAAAAAAAAAGAGTTTTTGAGTGCAATTGTAAAAAGAAAACTCTTAGGTGAAAGTATAAGTCTACAAAACTTATACCTTTACCAAATGAGGAGTTTTTAGAGGCACTAAAGAGTTGGTTTGCAAGGTTTTCAGAATTAGGAGCCATTCTAGAAAAGAGATAATAGTGGGAATAGCCAAGAGTCTTTCAATCTTTGGTTATATAACTTGTTTTCTTCTAACTGCAGATTAATAACCGAGAAGGAACCAAAGGAGTACCAAATGGACTTAAATTCAAAGTTTCCTCCCAAAACACTTAGGCGTATAAATTGGCACACTTCCACACACAAGCATGAGCATCCTTGTGTTATCTCTATCTCTACCCCTACCTCTAACTCTATCTTCTTATGTGATTATCTCTCTAATTGATTTCTTTTCGCGAACTCCTCTTTCTTTCTTTTAAAATTTGTGTGATCTAACCTTAAGGGAGAATTTCTTTTCTAAATTCTTATTCCTAGATAGCAATGAGTAAAGATACCATCGAGATGAACATTCCAACCGCAACTGAGCATGAAAGGATGACGAAGAACATCCTCAACGAAAATGTAAGGGAGTATGATAGGAAGATTGTCGAGCTGTAAAAGGAGGTAGAGCTTCTAAGGCTACAAAGGGAGCAAGATGCTGAAATTACTCTTAGAAAGGGGAGAGACTCAAGAGACACAACCACCTCCACATCCATCTTGAGGTCATCATACAAGCCAATGGTGACCTTCCCAAAATTCAATAGTAAGTTAGATCCCGAGGTCTACATTATGTGGAGAAGAGAATGGATTCCCTTCTCCTAGCAAGCAAATATCCCGAGGAGGATTGGGTAAGCATTGTCTCAGCCGAGCTCACGGACTGCGCCTTAACATGGTGGGATCACCAAACCTACCTTAGGCGGTAGTATGACAAGGCACTCATTGAGACATGGGCATAAATGAAATGAGTATTCATCCCACAAAATTACACTTGAACTATGCTAAGAAATCTTGATTTTTTTGTGCAGGGTACCAAAGGTATAACATACTACTACAAAGAGTTTGGCAATTAGAAGTGGTATAGAAGAGGAGCCCGAGATGATGATGTCGCGGTTACTCAATGGACTTAAACCAAGCATTGCCAAAGTGGTAGAACTGCACCACTACGTCGACATTGATGAGCTAGTACGCAAGGTGATTTTGGTGGAGGAGAGAGAGACAAGTACTAGTCAAAGCCCCGCTTCAATTTGGCGGAGCAACCCACTGTATCAAGAAACTACTCCCGCCAACAGTCATAGTGTACCAATTGTGTCCAAGGGTACCCCAAAGGTAATATCTAGCCCTTTGTTTTCAAGTTCTCAAACTTTCTCATTGAAATCGTCAAATTCTCAATCTATAATTAATAGTGCTACTAACAAGACTTTGTCAAGGCAAGTTGCATGTTTCAAGTGTTTAGAAAAAGGTCACATCCAGTCACAATGACCGAACCAAAGGACCATGGTGACACTAGACGATGGAACCATCATAGACAAAGAGGAGGCAGAAGGGCCTGAGCTTGAGGACGAGGACGAGTTCAAAGACATGCCAGCCCTGTTGGAAGAAAATGAGTATGTCGCCTATGATGGTGTTGACGGTGCTTGCTTTGTATCTTTACAAGTACCCGAACCATCCACACAATATACAACCGGCTTGGCCACGGAGAAGACCCTGAAAACACATGCCAAGCCAACTGATGAAGAAAAACAGTGAAACAACATTTTTCACAGCAAGGGACTAGTTGGTAAGGCTATTTGTTTGATCATCATAGATAGCAGTAGTTAGACTAACCTCGTTTCTGAGTATACAGTCAAAATCTTAGTCTAGCTACCCAACCGCACCCTAAGCCTTACAAGCTTCAATGGCTCAACAACGGAGGTGAGATCCAAATGGACTTACAATGCAAAGTAGAATTCATCGTCGACAAGTACAAGGACTACGCCACTTGTGACGTAGTCCCAATGGATGCCGCCACATGATTTTAGGGAAGCCATGGGCGTTTGACCGTAACACAAGGCACGAAGGATTAACCAACAGGTATTACTTTCATTTTCAAGATACGAACATTGTACTTAACCCTCTTTCTAGGGACCAAGTGCTTCAAGCCCGAAAGGAGATGCAAAAAGATCGGTAACAAAAGAAGAGGCTACAAGAAGAAAATTCCAGTAAACCTGAGCAAGCTAAGCAACCCCCACAACGGAGACCTCAACTCTCACTAAACCCACTCGGTTCCCTACCAAGAGTTTGCTAAGCTTATCACTACCTTTAATTGCTCTTCCTAAATTTGTAAAGCCTGCTATTAGTTTACCATATAACTCATCAACTTGTTTTTCTTTTCTTGTACAGCAGATAAGAGATCAAAGCTTGAGACGGACAAAGATGCCCCCGACATTCAAAGTGGAAATCAGTCCACACAAGGTCCAAGTGAGAGAGTGTCGCTTTTTGGGACGTTTTACCCTAACTCCTATTCCTTCTGCATGTTTTGCAGGTTCTTCTCAAGATTTGAGGACAAATCTTTTTTAAGAAGAAGAGGATGATATGATCCTAGGGTCATCACTCAAACCCCCAACCTTTTCATTTCTCTTTATTTTTCAGCCCATTTCTTTAGTTTTATTTCTATTAAATTTGGCCCAAATCTTTTTATCTTGCTTTAAATTTTTGGCCATTAGTGTGTGTTTTCGGCATTGAATAAATTAGGCCTAAGTGTTAGGTTTTGTCCTAGTTAATAATTCGGCCACTATATGTTTAATTGGACTTGTACTAATTTTTGCCCAGTGTTTAGGCCTTAATTAAATAATTAATTGTATTATGAGTAGGCCAAATAAATGAGGTGAAACCCAACCCATGAAGAGATTTGAAGACTACAAGATTTGGTCAAAGAACCTTCTAGAAGGGAAAGCTACAAGGCTTAAGAAAAGAAGGAACAATCAGCCCTAATTATTCAAAAAGAAAACAAAGAAAGATTTAGAAGATTGAAGGATGCTTATAGGAGAACAAGAAAATGACTAAAAGATTGAGGAATCCAATCAAGGAAAGATTCTAAAAAAAATTTCAATCAATAAACAAGGAAGCCAAAAAGTATTCTAGAAATCGTAAGAGGGGTGGAATTTACTAAGACTTGTCTAGGGTTTGTAGGATAGTTTTGTAACTTCCAAGGCCATCCTACTCCTATAAATACAGGAGGATTTCAGCCTTTGTAAACATGATTTGAATAACAATCATTTGAGAATTCCTCTTTACTTTGAATCATTATTAGCATTTATCAAAAGTTATAGTAGTTAGCTTTTGTGGTTGCCTCCCTAGCCTCTTCCTTTTGAAGGTCTCATTCCACTACTTCCATATTTCCATACTTTGAGAATAGCACTAGATTAAGGACTTTTGATTCTTCATATAGTCTCTATCAAAATTCTCTTCCAACCTACATCCCAAAACCAAGCCTACACATAGCCTCTCTACAGTCAAACTTCTGCCAGATTTTCTATAATTTGGAAGGATCACAACAACGATATTTTTTTCGTCAATAGTTTTAATATTAGTTATTATTACCAACAAAATCATATAAAACTATAATATAAGTTGGACCGGACCACAAATATATTAAAAAATTAAGGAGAAAAATACAAATACTAGAGGAGTACCCAAACTAACTAGTACTCTCTTCGTTTGTAAATAATAGTCGTTTTAGAGATTGCACGACTATTAAGCTGTTTGAGTTATTATTGGTTTAGCTTAGTAAAATTTTTTTTTTTACCCCAAGTAATTATTTATATCATGACCTAAAGTGAAATTAAAATAACAAAATTAATGATGATTTTTGAGTTTTTAAAAGTTAAATTTCATCTGATGAACAAATTTATAATTCACCATATATATATATATTTATTTATATTCAATTTTGTATGATTTTTTGCTTCAAAAAAATTTGTGTATGATTTTTTTTTTTTTTTTTTTTTGAGTTCCCTCGCTTGGTTGCCTCTCCCTCTTCTCCGTCTCCCTGCCTCCGTTCCTTCTTTTGCCCCTGCCTGACACTGTCAATCTGCAGCATATCTTTGGAGATATTTTAGCCACATTGAATCGTCTCCTGTCTCTGTGTCTCTGCCCTGCCTGATGCTGTCTGTGCTCAGCAGGAGAAATAGGAATAATCAAAAAAAATGAAGGTTAGTGCTTCAATTGTAGTGATAGTATAAGTGTACTTGTTCAGAAAAAGAGAGTGGAACTGATGCAAGAGTCCCATACCAGTAAATGCTTACAAGGTTAACTCTCAAAGACATTGGAGCAGCATAAAGACCTTAACTTTACATTAGCATTCTCCTAATTGTGTCCCAATTAGAATATTTCAGAATTGTTCTAATGTTGTTTGGGGGGGAAACATTACTACTGTTACCATTTCTTCTTACTCCTCTTCGAGGTCATCCCCATGGATCAAATGCCCAACGTCTCTGCAGGGCGGCATAGTCTGGAAGTCTATGGCCATGACCCTGCGGATACAACCAAAACCAACAATCATTGTAAGTTTCTTTCTTACATACATAATTAAAACAAAAGGTAAATTTCTGAGTTTTGAATGTGATTGTCTGCCTATAATGTTTATATTATTGATATTTCAGATTCTGTGATAAATAATCCACCTTCAATCCAGGAGAGAATCGAGTCATTTCTTCTGTCTTTATCCAATTTTTCCGGGGATGGTGTGCTAGTACAGTTTTGGTTAGGAGAAGCAATACTGGGCAGAGAATGCTGAGTCTAATAGGACAACCCTTATCCAATTTTACCTCTTATTCAGCTCTGGCTTCCCTGTATTTGTAATCTTCCCAACTCCCAGGTCTCAAATAGCCAACCAAATACTACTAAATTGTTTTGTGACATTAGGGCTTCCAAATAATATTCTGAGTTGTTGAATTTCCATTTTAATGAAAAATGTTGTGTAAAAAATGGGAAAACTTTGGTTGAAAGAGCATATTCGCAAAAAAGGTGTGTTTTTCCAAACACACAGATCAATTCAGTATATTGGATTATCCTGATATTCTTCATTCGTTTCTATGTTACATGGGGTCTAGCTCCATGCTTTGCAATCCCCTTGCCATTCATTCATCCCGACCTTCCTCCTTCCATACTTGAAGTCTTTCTTTCACCTGAAGAAGAGTTTTCTTATGGAAATGAACATGATCGTATACTGGTATTGAAGAAGTTATTATCTATATTGGATTGCGGATTTTGTTCCTGGAACCGAAGATGTTTGGTTCTCTCACTCGAAGGATGATTTTTTTTTCTTTCATGTTTATCACAATGGCAAAATTATGAATGCCTTTGGGAGGAAATTAGGAGATGGGAATGAAAAGACTGAAGCCACTAGTCGGGCTGTTCATCCCAATGCACAAGACAAACGTAAAGAAGCTGCAAGAGAACTCAGAGGTGATGTATATTTTGTCTCAGAGGTGATGAATATTTTGTCGTCTAAGTCTCCCTGCCTTTTCAGTTTCTTTTCTTAAAGGATGATTGATTTGTATCCTTATATTACAAACTGTTTTGTGGTGTGGTTTTGCAGTTTCGAAATCTACTAGGGAGGATATATGTGGGCATTTTGATACAGAAAACTGGCACCGAGAAAGGAAAGCCCACATCTGGGGCTCCCAAGTGAATCTGAGGAGGAGAGGAGAGTGGTGAAACCGTCCCAGAACCTGAGATTAGGCTATTTCCAAACAATAATGCCAGAGATGAGGATGCAGCAGCTTCAAATCCTACCCCCAACAATTCCAAAGGGTAAAAGTGTTGCAATGGGATCAGCTAACAAGACTGAGTATGACAGTTACACCATGAACATCGTGGCAACATATGGAGGGGATAATATAAAGATTGAGTTGAGCAGTAGGTCTGGGATTGAAGAATTGTGAAGGGAAGTGGATGAATGTTTTGAATTAGAAGGTAAGAAGTTAAAAATAAAGTACGAAGAGCATGGTCGGTGGATCATGATTCCACGAGACAAAGATTTACACGAGTACATGGATAGTTTGAAGATAAAAGGAGAGGATACCATGAATCTTTCAATTTTTCCAGCTACCTAACGAGCAAGCTTTTCAGGTGATCTTATAGCATTAGTTGTATCTACGTTAGATGACATTCCTATTACGGTGAGACATATTTGTTTGATCAGTGCCTACAGAATTATCTAAATGTTTTGTCTGAATCTAGAAGCCTTTTATGATAACTTAGTATTTGCATATGAACTCTGGAAGAAAACACAAGCCAAAGTGAATGAGCACTGCTTGTGTATACTTAAATGTGTGAAGTCAACTTTGTGTTAAATAATTAAATGTAACAAGAGTGGCTAATCTAGTCATCACTCCTAACCAGAGGTACCAAAATAGTCTTTTAATAAGGAAAAAAATAATTAATAAGTTAATATATAAAAATAAATGGAATGATGTGAACAGGATAATTGAATATAGATTCCTGGAGAAAAGAAATGGCTCATTCCATTTATGAAAGGGTAAAAGGGTGCAAAGGGTTTGTTGGTGTGATGGCAGATTAATGCTGTATGATCACCTGAAAAGCTTGCTTGTTAGGTAGCTGGAAAAATTGAAAGATTCATGGTATCCACTCCTTTTGTATTCAAAATAACACATTACTTATGAAAACTTTGTTTATCCATATACAATCATATTCTCTCTTTCGATTCAGTTAATTTTGTACTAGTAGATATAGTAATAACATGAATTTCTTACTTTGAAATCCGTTGCTTATTATACGCTGTCACTGACCATTAAAATTAAGGGTATCAACCCCTAATTAAAATGATATTTTTTCAATATAATAGGTATCAATAACAAATAATAAATTTCTCAAACAAGTTCAAGTGTTTTGAGAATTTAGAAATCTTAATAAATTATGATACCGGTGTATATTAACTGTCTATCTGTTGTAGTAATTATAATTGTAGAAGAAAATGAGGATCTTGAATCAAAATCTGTTTAAGAATATAGATATACAAATTATTGGTCAAATATGAAAGGACTTAAATTCCACAGATTATTACAAAACTGGAAGCTATTAATCCACCTAAGGAAAATATTATTGTGTGAAAATAACAGCGAGAGAAGGATAAGATATGGTTAACTACATAAAAATTTTCACAAAAATTGATATGATTATAAATCCTTTTGTGGTGGAACTAAAATTCAAGGGTTTTGGGAAGTATTACAAATAAGATTCTAGTTTTGGAAGGGGAGATCGTAATATCATGAATTTTATGTTTATAAAATTGCCTAGATGATATCTGTATGATGTACCAGGTCTGAGTTTGTTCTATCGGAGACACATTATTAAAAACTATTACTAATTATTGTCTTAGTACTTACCTTTTATCGCCTTAATTTAGACTAAAATATTTCTCCTCTATAATACTTTCTCTCTTCTCTCTTTTAAATAAAAGGACAATTTTATCAAATCTATTAACTATCACCCCAAAAAATTGAGTCGATAACTAATAACCCCATTATTAAATGATCACCTCAAACACTTGTCCTGAAATTATAATGAAAAATCGAAGCTCAAAATATGAGCATGAACGCAAAACAGCGTCCATCTTATGCCTCATACTTCGTCTTGTTTCATAAAAATAACTATAGGGACTTTTTTTTTTTTTTTTGGTATGAAATAAGGGTACATTTTTAATACTTCTTGTCAAATTTTTTTTAATCAAGTTGATGGTATAGTTAGGATTTTGAGGTTACATGGGCGAGAATTTTTTTTTTTTCTATCAACATATTCACATATATTCTTTAAAACTCTTTTCATTGTGTTAAAAAAAAACACAGAAAAAAATTAATATTAGTTTCATTATTAACCAACTAAATTCATAACAATAAAAAAATAAACACAAATTACACAATAATAAGTATAAATCAACAAACAACAATCAATTATATATTTAAAATACAAAATGTAATACATTAATCATAAAAATACTAAAATTGAGATAAGGGGGATAAAACTTACTTCAAAATTGGAATTAGGGTTCAAATATCTTGATTTAGAGATTAATTGTTGTAGGCTCAAAATTTTTGTGGATTGGGATGCAGATATTTAGGGGAGGACCAGATGGGGTTTTAAGTTTAAAACAAAGGGGTTTGATAATTTGGGGTTTTTGAAATTGAAACCCCTCCCCCCAACATTTAGTATATAATAGGATTATGAGTAAATGAAGGCTGATACACCTAGAAGCAAAAAATTGGAGCTGCCTATTTGTTTGAACTCCACGCGCCTCTTTTATAATATAACCAACAATAGCTACTTCCCCCTCTCAACAAACCCTAATCCATTTATCTTTCTCTCTCTATTTTCTCTCTCTAACGGTTTCTCTCCCCCAAACTCTCATCTCCCGCCGTTTCTTGCGACCGATTCCGGCCATTCCGGCCAAAATTTTGAAGATCTCTCACCGTCAAAATACTCCTCACCTCTCAAGCTTCAAAACCATATATTTTCTACCATTTTTCCGTTTCTTGGGTTTGTATAACCCTAAATCAGCCACGAAAATGAAAGAAAAACTAGGGTTTTATAGATCTGAGGTAGGGGATTCGTTTGGTTGTGTTTGCAGCCTATGAATATGAAAGAAAAACTAGAGTTTTGGCTAAAAGATATGTTTTTTTACGTAAAATCATATGTTTTTGCTGGTTTGTTGGTGTAAAATGGTGTAACTGTTGTTTATTGGTGTAAAATGCTCATATGCTTCAGCCAGTCAAGAGGTGGCTTATGTAAAATGCTGAATGTTTGTGTAAAGTACTGTTGGCTTATGTAAACTACTGATTGTTTGGTCAAAATGCTATTTCTTGTGTAAAATAATATTTTCTGGTTCAAAGTGGTATTTGTTAGTGTAAAAACATTGTTCTGATTCATTTGTGTAAAATGCTGGCTGTTTAAGTAAAGTAATGTTGGCTTATGTAAACTACTGATTGTTTGGTAAAAATGTTGTTTCTTGGTGTAAAATACTCTTTTCTAGTTCAAAGTGGTCTTTGTTAGTGTAAAAACATCGTTCTGATTCGTTTGTGTAAAGTGCTGGTTGTTTATGTAAAGTGATGAATGTTTATGTAAAGTACTGTTGGCATAGTAAACTACTGATTGTTTGGTCAAAATGTTGTTTGTTTGGTCAAAATACTATTTTCTGGTTCAAAGTGGTATTTGTTAGTGTAAAAACATCATTCTGATTCGTTTGTTTAAAGTGTTGGTTGTTTAAGTAAAGTGCTGAATGTTTATGTAAAGTACTGTTGGCTTATGTAAACTACTGATTGTATGGTCAATATGCTGTTTCTTTGGTCAAAATACTCTTTTCTGGTTCAAAGTGGTCTTTGTTAGTGTAAAAGCATCGTTCTAATTCGTTTGTGTAAAGTGCTGGTTGTTTATGTAAAGTGTTGAATGTTTATATAAAGTACTGTTGGCTTATGTAAACTACTGATTGTTTGGTCAAAATGTTGTTTCTTTGGTCAAAATAATCTTTTCTGGTTCAAAGTGGTCTTTGTTAGTGTAAAATCATCATTCTGATTTGTTTGTATAAAGTGATGGTTGTTTATGTAAAGTACTGAATGTTTATTTAAAGTTCTGTTGGCTTATTTAAACTACTGATTCTTTGGTCAATATGCTGTTTCTTTGGTCAAAATACTTTTTTCTGGTTCAAAGTGGTATTTGTTAGCGTAAAAACATCGTTCTGATTCATTTGTGTAAAGTGCTGGTTGTTTATGTAAAGTACTGTTGGCTTATGTAAATTACTGATTATTTGGTCAAAATATTGTTTCTTGGAGTAAAATACTCTTTTCTGGTTCAAAATGATCTTTGTTAGTGTAAAAACATCGTTCTGATTCGTCAAAAACAACTAGCACCACGTCCATAAACGTCTTTATCCATGCGTGAGAATTTAAACTGATTTTTTTCACAAAGACAGTTCACCATGTCTCAGAACAACTAGCACCACGTCAAAAACAACTAGCACCACGTCTAGAAACGTCTACATCCATGCGTGTGAATTTAAACTGATTTTTTTTCACAAAGACAACTTGCACCACGTCTCAGACCAACTAGCACCACGTCAAAAACAACTAGCACCACGTCCAGAAACATCTACATCCATGCGTGTGAATTTAAACTGATTTTTTTTCACAAAAACAACACACCACGTCTCAGAACAACTAGCACCAAATCCAAAAATAACTAGCACCATGTCTAGAAACGTCTACATCTATCCATGTGAATTTAAGCTATTTTTTTCACAAAGACAACTAGCACCACGTCTCAGAACAACTAGCACCACGTCAAAAACAACTAGCATCACGTCCAGAAATGTCTACATCCATACGTGTGAATTTAAACTAATTTTTTTTCACAAAAACAGTCCACTGCGTTTCAGAACAATTAGCACCACGTCAAAAACAACTAGTACCTCGTCCAGAAACGTCTGCATCCATGCGTGTGAATTTAAACTGATTTTTTTCACAAAGACAACTAACAACACGTCTCAGAACAACTAGCACCACGCCCATAAACGTCTACATCCATGCGTGTGAATTTAAACTAATTTTTTTCATAAGAACAACCCACCACATCTCAGAACAACTAGCACCAAGTCTAAAAATAACTAGCACCGTGTCCAAAAACGTTTACATCTATGCATGTGAATTCAAGCAAAATGGGACTTGTTCAAAATGAAAAGGGACTTGCTATTTGTATCATGAAATTGCTATTTGTATCACAAAAAAAAATAAAAATAATAATAAAATGACCAAAATGCCCTTATGAACAAAAAAATTAATAAATTGACAGATTTTATGTCAAAAAAAGGGGCGAAAATTGCGTTTTAATCTCAAAAAAGCAATGCAAAAACGTTTTGGACATACAAAATTTACCCTAAATTGCGTTTTTATATGTAAAAAACGCCAATTGAGTGCGTTTTTATATGTCAAAATCGCCAAATGTGTGCGTTTTTGCATGTAAAAAACGCAAAAATGTGATGTTTCTACCATGGTTCGATCGTTAAATTATTGCGTCTTTTACACCAATAAACGTCAAAATGTGAAGTTTCCACCATGGTTCGCTCGTTAAAATGTCGCGTTTTTTACATGTACAGAAGTTAAAAAACGTTTACATACATTCATGTGAATTGGATGAAAAACTCATACACAACAACTATCCTAAAATCAAATCCAGATAAATTCTTAACTTAAAAACATTGTTGGATCATTCAGTTGACGGCGAACGAATATTTAGCAAGCGAATCATCACGATATGGTAAGTTTCCGTACCTTAAAGTTATATAAGTTGTGCTAAAAATATTGTATGTCGAAACACGCTAAAATGACGTTTAGGAAGCGGTCAAACGTCCCTTTTTAGCGTTTCTGAGTGTAGAAAAAGTCGCTTTTTAGTGTTTCCGACATGCATTATATAAAAAGTGTTGCGTTTTTGACATGCATTAAATAAAAAGTGTTGCGTTTTTTACATGCATTATATAAAAAGTGTTGCGTTTTTGACATGAATTATATAAAAAGTGTTGCGTTTTTTACATGCATTATATAAAAAGTGTTGCGTTTTTTACATGAATTATATAAAAAGGGCTGCGTTTTAAGTTGCTGAAAACCACATCTGGGTGCGTTTTTTACTGCATGAAACGCACTGTTATTGCATTTTTTGTGGAAGAAACGCACATTTGTAGCGTTTTTATCTACAAAAACGCAAAAATAGAGCGTTTCATGTTGCATGAAACTTCAAACTGTTGCGTTTTTTGATTGCAAGAATCATAACTGTGTTGTACTTTTAATTAATCTGTGTATTCACCTACAGGCTGACAATGATGATTACGATGAGGATGAGTTGTATGATGATGATGAGGAGGCGGAGCATGAAGAGGAGGATGACGATGAAGATGAGGATGTAGATTACAATGAGGCGGATAATACTCATGGGGAGCCGGTGGAACTTGAACCTGGCGCAGATTTGAGTGGATATTTCAAGATTGACAGAGAGTTTCGAACTATTGGCAAGGCTTTGAAATATTGCCAGAAAATAGCTAAGAGGCTGAAGTTTGTAATTACAAAGAGGGGAGGTAACCAAGGATTTGCGACGTACTACTTCTCGTGCAAGCGATGGAGAGATCCTGCCAAAGCCCCTCTCCCAACTAGACGGACGAATACAAGAAGGAGCGGCACTAATTGCCCCTTTAGGTTGACTTGTAAGCGGATTGATTTGGGACGACACAAGGTTTATACAAACCCAGGAGCAGCGTCAACTCACAATCACACTGGTATTTCATTATTTGCGCATAATATTAATTAAGTTGATTGATGTGTTGTATGTATTAATTGTTATTATAATTACATGTGATTTACAGGTATAATGCATCCATATGGTCACAGACAGTTGAGCCATTTTACAAAGGATTCAAAGGCTGTTGCTGAATTTATGCTGCGTTCGAATGTTAAGCCAAAGTGTGTTTGGGAAGCTGTGAATAAACAGTTTCCCGATTCCCAGGTACCAATCAAATCTGTGTACAATTTGAAAGGAGAGATGAAGACCGCCGGATTGGAAGGTAGGAATATTGGGCAGCAATTTATTCATTTGGCTGAGGAGAAGCAGTACTATCTGAAGATTCTGAAGGATGCGAACACTGATGAGATCACACATGTCTTCTTTGCACATCCAACATCAATTCAGATGTTCAACAGATGGTATTGGGTGGTCGGGATTGATTCTACCTACAAGACCAACAAGTACCAAATGCCTGTCGTCGAGATGGTAGGTATGACTCCTACAAACAAGAATTTCAATATTGCATTTGCTATTGTTAGGAATGAGAAACAGGATACATATGACTGGGTTATGAGGAACTTGAGATTTTTGCTGCCGGCTAGTTTGTCACCTAGTGTGATTGTGACAGATAGGGAGTTGGGCTTGTTACAGCCGATTAAGGATCATTTTCCCGCTTCACATCACTTGTTATGTTTGTGGCATATTGGGCGTGATGTGAACGCGTGGTTGGAAAAAAATGTTGGGAGGAGGAACAAAAATTTAGCATGTGATATTCATGACAACTGGTGGAAGAAAATCATTAAGGCTCTGACAGTAGAGGAATTTAATCGTTTATTGCAGAATTTCAAGGTTAAGTACACTCTCCTTGAGCCGTTGGCTGTTGAATATCTAGAGACTACATGGCTCATTCACAAGGAGAAATTTGTTCGAGCCTGGACCAATCAATTTCTCCACTTTGGTAATACTTCCACTAACAGAGTAGAAGTTTCGCATGCTGCTATGAAAGATTGGCTTAATTCTTCCACCAATTCCCTTGACACTTTGTTCACAAAGATTGACTCTCACCTCAGCCACTAGTACCCTCACATCGGGTTAGTTTACTTATTTAATTGTTTATAGCAGATGTTGTTTAATGTCTTAGAATTTCTTT
Source organism: Knoxia roxburghii (assembly GCA_030378225.1). Classification (NCBI taxonomy): domain Eukaryota; kingdom Viridiplantae; phylum Streptophyta; class Magnoliopsida; order Gentianales; family Rubiaceae; genus Knoxia; species Knoxia roxburghii. The sequence goes on along the minus strand of CM059422.1, from coordinate 39,132,028 downwards.
TTTTGGTATGCTTCTATTTATTTAGATGTTTCAAGTAATTTTATTTTTAATTGACATTATTATAGAGGCTCTCTTGAGGCTTCCATCTCCACGACTCAAACAAGTATGCAGGGATATCCGTACTGTTATTTGAACAAGTACGTGTCACACCATTGTTTGAAGTTGGTTAGGAAAGAAGTTCGGCGGAAGGATAAGTTGGGAGGCCTTGTACTTGAGCGATGTGGATGTGTGCCCAAGGTGACACGTGGAATTCCCTGTGCGTGCGACATATTCAAGGCACAGTCATTGCCTGAATATCCCTTACTTCCACACGTGCATGAGTTTTGGAAGAGGCTGACCATTGTGCCATCACATGGTGATGCGAATTACATTGATGAGGACATCAGGTGCATTTTTCAATTATGACCTTTAATATTATGCAATTGAATTGACAATTTTTTTTTGAAGAAATATTTGGAGTTGATATATTTGTTTGTTAAGGTATTTCAACGAGGAAGTAGTCCCCACCGTATCTACCAGTCAGTCTTTTTTGGCCCGGCTGTTGAATAGGGCGTACGTAGAGCAGATGTATCCTGACATGGCCAGTGTTGGAGAGCCAGGTACATCGGGACCCCAAAGGGGGCGACCACCAAATAGATTACATCATTCTGTTATGCGCGAGTGGAGCTCACGAGAAAGAGCGACACGTGGCCGGCGTGGCAGGTGCCGTTCAGGGTCATCCGGTCGATCAACAGGTAGATCACACCGCATTCATACAGGTTTTGATGGTGGGTCTCCATTAAGGACAGGTAAATAAGTCCTTTAATTTAGTCAATTAAATAAATAAATGATGAAGGTTTGTTTATTTACTGTAACATAATTACTTAACAGGGTCTAGTGGAGACATTCAGTGTGTGCCAGCATTTTTTCAGCCTTATTGTACAGGGTGGTCAGATGTAAATGGGGATGGCCATTGTGGTTTCCGAGTAATTTCTACGTACCTTTTTGGCCACGAGAAATATTGGAGGTTAGCTCGCAGGTCATTGAGTGGAGAGATTACGAGCCACCCGGACAGGTATAGGGGTGTATTCCAATCATTGGAGTTGCGTCCGGCCGATGGTGATTTTGTGGCCATGGTACTTAGGCGAATAAATTTCGAAGGCACTGATTGTGGTGAGCAGCATTGGATGGCTACACCTACGGATTTGTTCCCTCTCGCCACTTATGCAAATGCACTGGTAATACAGTTTGACCGTACTCGTTCAGATGGAAATTATTCTGTACTACCTTTGTATTGCTCTACTGGCGACACCCAACCGGAAAGGGTTATAGCGCTTGCCCTTGTGAATGGGAATCATTATGTACGCGTAGATGTGGTCGATGACTGCCCTATCCCGCCGTTGAGCTTCGTTTGGCACCATCAGCGTCATGCTGAAAGTGTAGGTGAGTGGCCACAAAATTTAGAAGCTAGATTTAATGCTTGGAATGCACTCCGTGATGGATAGGATGTTTATTGCCATGTGACATATGTTTTATTATTATTATCTTGTGCTTACCACTATTTATTTTGGGTTTTGAAGAAATATACGTATAAAAATACAACATATATATGAAGAATACAATAAACTATAATCAGCGAAATAATAATACAATATTCGGATAATGTATACAAAAATAGTACAATCCAAAGATCATATGGAACGGTCGAACTCATCCTCTAGATCTGCAGTACGAGGTGCGAACTGATCGTACAAATCAGGAACGCTCTCCCGCACTACATCTAATAATGCATGATGTAGCTGACCATACTGACCCATCCACTGCAAATATATAAACAATATATTAGATTCATCTGAACATAAGTTAACAAATAAAATAGATTACATTAATTAATATGAATACTTACAAACTCTGAGGCGGCGCGTTTTCGGGACTGAAAACGCCGGCAGATGGCGTTTTCAGCCCCGAAAAATTCAGATCTGCCCGAAAAAATTATGAAAAAATGCTAAAAAACTCAAATTCAAAACGATTTTTACCCTGTTTATCAGTGGACCTTTGCCCGCTCCGTGCCTTCGTGATTGTTCGCCATCTCCTCCGTCCATGATTTGCGTTTTTGGCCGGCAAAATCTATCCCCTTTTGCGTTTTTTGGACTGATTTTTTTGAGAAAAAATGCCCTAATGAAGCTGCTGCTGATTTGGGGGTCTTATGGTTTTTTTGTGTCCAAAACGCCCCAAATCGGCGAGCGAGCCGCGGCGTAAACGCCTCTTTTTGGCGTTTCGTCCGCGGCGGAAACGCACAGAATTTGCGTTTTTGACGGGTCAAAAACGTAATTTTGTAGCGTTTTATGTGGTTAAAAAATTATTGTTTTGACGTTTTAAAGCTTCAAAAACGGCATTTTACTTAATTTTTACATGTAAAAACGTTTTTCCTTGCGTTTGTGGATATGGTAAAAACGCATTTTTGCTGCGTTTTTACACAATACTTAGTATTTTCTACTCATTTTTCATCATAAGGGCATTTTGGTCATTTTATTATTATTTTTATTTTTTTTTGTGATACAAATAGCAAATTCATGATACAAATAGCAATTCATAAACGAAAATGGGGATGCTTCTCCATCCAAATAGTAATAGCAGTAAGCAAAATGGGACTTGCAGACCTTCTTTAATAATTTGGAGTACTAATACTATCACAAGTTCTTCTTTCTTTTTATACAAATAATTAAACCACTCTTTGTTTAAAGTGAGTTGTAGGAATAATGTAAGGTTTAAGTCTAGTCAACTTAAACTATGCTTCTAATTCCGGACAAAATTGAATTTTCCAACTTAGAATAAAAGTCAAAAATAATTAATAAGTTAATAGATAAAAATAAATGGAATGATGTGAACAGGATAATTGAATATAGATTCCTGGAGAAAAGAAATGGCTCATAGATAAAAATAAATGGAATGATGTGAACAGGATAATTGAATATAGATTCCTGGAGAAAAGAAATGGCTTATTCCATTTATGAAAGGGTAAAAGGGTGCAAAGGGTTGCGTTGGTGTGATGGCAGATCCTTATGACTTTTATTCTAAGTTGGAAAATTCAATTTTGTCCGGAATTAGAAGCATAGTTTAAGTTGACTAGACTTAAACCTTAAATTATTCCTACAACTCACTTTAAACAAAGAGTGGTTTAATTATTTGTATAAAAAGAAAGAAGAACTTGTGATAGTATTAGTATAACAACTCCAAATTATTAAAGAAGGTCTGCAAGTCCCATTTTGCTTACTGCTATTACTATTTGGATGGAGGAGCATCCCCATTTTCGTTCTGAACTCGTCCCTCCTCTCCAACTCCATAAAATAGTTGAGGGTAATCCCTATGAGTGCTGCACAGTTGATGATTTCCTCGTTCACATGCCCAGCGGTTTTGCAGGCGGAGATAGTCAGGAAGTCCCCCGAGAGCAGGAGAGAATTCCTGGTGGATTCAGAGTTTTCGGGTACTCGAATATCAACCCTGAAATGCATGGGAGAAGCAGTAGCAATGAGCGTAAGTCATGAACTTGTTTGTTTTGTTGGTGATGGCTACATACATAACCAAAACAAAGGTATTTAATTTTTTGAGTTTTGAATGTGATTGCCAATCTGTAATGTTTACATTGATATTTCAGATTCTGTCCCACAAATCCAGGAGAAAATCAAGTCATTTCTTCTGTCTGTAAGCACTATTTTAGGCGATGGTGTGTTAGTACAGTTTTGGGCACCAATTAGGAGAAGCAGTACTGGACAGAGAATGCTGAGTGTGGCAGGACAACCTTTTGGGTTAGATAAACTTTACAATGGACTGTGTAGGTATCGGTACACTTGCATTGAGCATGAATATGCCGTGGTGGAAGTGGAAGATAATACTAGTGAACCAGTTGGTCCTATTGGGAGGGCTTTCGCACAGGGCTTTCCAGAGTGTTTACCTATAGACTGTTACTCCATAGAAGAGTTTCCGCTGAGGGATTACGCTGTAGGCTCCTGCGGCATTAAAAAATATTCGGTTATGCCAGTTTTCAGAGGGGATGACTGGTGTCAGCAGCAATGTATTGGAGTTCTTGAGTTCCTTGCACTCGATACATTATTGATGAGACCTTATGGCTCCTTGCCAGATCGATTCCGGGAAACACTGAAGGTTTGATATCGATGTAGCATACATAGATGTGTTTATAACGTAGTATTCCCCTTTGCTTGTCACTTTTTCTCATTTCATTTTCTTACTTTTCTGCAGGATACAAATTTTGTAATTGGAGGTGGAAAATTACATTCTGGTTTTCAATGCTTCCTGGTAAGGACTGAAAACTCTGAGGCAATATAATTAGCCACCCCACATTTTCTTTTCTTGGATGATTTTTCAGTCATTTCACTATACTTGCGCGAACCTAATTATTTTTCCCCCTCTCTCTACAAAATATTATTTTTCTAAAATTTTCAAATAATTTGCATACAGAATCATGCGATAGAAGATGCCGTTTTTAATGAAGTGTTGGAGGGAGCTGAGAAAGTGCCAAAATTACCTCTTATTCAGCTCTGGCTTCCCTGTATGTGTTCTTTTCCATCAAATGGACCTAATAAATTTTTTTGTGCCTTGAGATCTTCCAACAACTTAGTCAGAGTTAGGCATACAGAAATTTTGGAAAGGTGTTGTGTAAAAAATGGAAAAAGTTGGGTTGAAAGAGCGTATTCGCAAGTAAAGATGTGTTTTTCCAAACGCACACATCAATTCAGTGTATTGGACTATCCTCTTGTTCCCTTAACTCGTTCATGTGGTCTAACTGCATGTTTGGCAATTCCCTTGACATTAATTAATCCCTACCTTCCTCCTTCCATACTAGAAGTCTTTCTTCCACCCCAACTACACTATTCTAGTGGAAATGATGAGAACTTTATACTGTGGTTGAAGGAGTTATTGGCTAGATTGGATTACGAATTTTCAAGGTATGATAATTATAGTGGCCTGAAACCAGGACAAGAGGTGAAATTCGATGTTTGTTTCTCTCACTCCGAGGATGATTTTGTTTTCTTTGATGTATATCGAGATAGCAAATTTCTGAATATGCGCAAAGCATCTGGGAAAAAATTAGGAAAAGAGAATGCACAAGAGAAACCAGAGAACACCAGGCCCCAGATTGATTCCACTAATATGAAATACCAAATCCCCTATGAGGAGTTTATACAACACTTGGGTAAAAAGCGCAAAGATGCAGCTGCAGCACTCAATGGTAAGTGGTTAACCAAAACTTTGAATGTTTATCTTGCATCCAATTTTATTTGATTTTTTTTTTCTCAAAACACAATGGATTGTTGTTATTATCTTACAAACTGTTGTGATGTACATTCTTGTAGTCAGTGTATCTACTTTCAAGCGTTTTTGCAAACAACATGATATACCAAGGTGGGGAAAGAGAGTTGATGCCAACCAAATTATTCCATGGATCCTAAGTGAACCTGTTGTTGAGAGTCGTGTTGAATTTGTCCCACAATCTGATATTTTACTAGTTTCAAATAATGATGCAACAGAGGAAGAGGCCGAGATTGAACTGCTTTCAAATAGTAATGCAACACAGAGACAGGCTGCAATGGGAGGGGAAAATAGCGAAGGCAGTGACTTCATGATAATCAAGGCAACAGGCAAAGGAAAGACTGTAAGGTTCCCTTTCTCCAGTAAGTCAGGGATTAAAGAACTGCACATTAAATTGGCTGAAAGGTTTGTATTAGAGGTTGGGAAGTTCCAAATAGAATACGAGGATAAGGAGGATAACCAAACTGATTGGATTATGGTTAACATCGATGAAGATTTGCAGTTTCAGATGAATACCTTAAAATCAACAGGCCAGAAACTAATGAAACTCAAGATTCATCAAGATCCAATCATCTAGAAATCTTTCCAGTTCATGGTTAATATTAGTTGTATGCTGATCACATTCGGTTAGGTACATTTCTTATGAAACTATCCCATTAATTTTATCTCCGTTCTAGATAAAAAAAATTCTTGAGCAATGGAGTAAATCAGAATTTTCAAGCTTTGTGGATAGTTCTTGATTTTTTTTCCAGCAACACTTGTCACTTCAAATTGACTGTTGGAAAAGATAAGCCAATGTTAATGAGGAAGGCATGCTTGTGTTTACTTTCATAATTGTATGCTTTTGTATTCATATGTAGCAGGCTGCAGAGGAACCAAGAGCTGTCTGCTTTTCAGAAATCAAAGTCTCCAATAACAAAGATGATGATCTCTTTCAAATTTCCATGCCCCTTTGCTTACATTATGATTTAATGCTCATCATAATAGCTCAAGAATCTCATTCCCTCACTAACCACCTGGACTGGAGCTAATCTTATCTTAGCACTGGCTACAAATTTTTTTTTTTTTTTTTCAATAATTCAGTAGTACAAGAACTCTGATACAAGAGTCCCAAATCAAATGATCATCTTACTTATTCACAACCTACACAAGAACTCTGATACAAGAGTCCCATATCAAATGATCATCTTACTTATTCACAACCTACCAAATCTGTAGATGTTCACACAACCATGAATCCCAAACTATGAAATAATCAGTGGAAGAGAACACTCAATGACCCCATCACACTGTCATTCTAACATTTTCTTTGAAGCATAAATATTTCCAAAAGAGAACCAAATAGCTGCTGCTGGCAGACCTATAAAAATCATCTTGAGTTATCAGTTGACAATCTCAATGCCTGTCAAAGGTTTCCCAGCATGGAGTTGAAGGGCAACATCTCCAACAACCTGCAATTTGTCAACAAAATTTCAAACATCAAAACCCAAGAACTGGGAATGACTTCTGTATAGCTTACCAAAACACCTAAACAAATCTAGTTAAGCTCGCACTAAGCATTTTGTTTAAAGCCCTTTTCAGTGGCAAATTATATTGTACAACCTAAGGGTATACCCTATTACTAAATTTAGAAAATAACTGCTGATAGCTCAACGAATAAAAAAATAAGAATTCTACTTCAGTTTTAGAAATTGCTAAGCTGTCATCACTTATTTTTCAAATTTAGTAATAAGGATATACCCTTAGGTTATACATTATAATTTGCATCTATAACGAATCTGATCAATTGAAAATTTCTCTTCAATATTCTTTTCTACATGGTCGTAGTATCGGTAAGCAAAAATTCATCCCCATTCAATATCTCTTTCCAGGTGTTTAATACAGCATATAGAGACAAACTCAAGTATGGGACAACTTGCAATATTTGCCCACACATCTAAGGGAAACTACATCTTTCTGTCCATATAATTAGATATTATCAGCTAACAATTCTAACATGTAAACTTTGATAAGAGTCTGTCAGAGTGCAAAATTGTGACTATCATGGGAAAACATATACCCAAACATGTTTGTAAGTGCTGAAAAACTTTGACAAATTCAGTCACAGTACATAAAAGATCCAAATCAGTAAATGATGACCAATTCTACGGTTGCAATAATGAACAAGAGAAATAACAATCTAAATACCTGAGCCATGTATCTGTAGGAAGGTTCAGTAACCCCAGCAACATGGGGTGTAATTATAACGTTTGGAAACTTTAGAATGGCATCATCGGGATCAATTGGTTCAGTCCAAGCAACATCAATTCCTAAGCCTCCCAAATGGCCAACTTTGAGATGATGCAAAACTGCTTTGTAGTCCAAGAGGCCACCTCTCGCTATATTAACCAGAAAGGCACCCTGAATCACAAATAGCACGATCAGGAAGTTAGTTGTAGTATGCCTCAGCTTACCTTATGGGAAATGTTGAAAGACCGTAGACAAATGGATCTAGTAAGTCATTAACTTGCGAATCCAAAATAAGCACAAAACAAGAAGTTTGTTATCAGAAAAAAATAAAAAACAGCTGTCTTTCAAGACAACAATAACAAATTCAATATGTAGTCATCTCATTCCACACATGAACTGTACAATGAACTGCTATGTAGGTTTAGGGTAATTAGAAATTCCTGAATTTCTTGAATACTGCTACGATAATTACAACTTCGAGTTCAGGCTTCCTCCAAACCAATGAAGTGGTCAATAGTAAATCTATTTATTAAATTTCTCAATTAGTGAGTATTCTAGTAGCTTTGATATCAAAAGGTCAGTTCTTGGTTTCAAGATGAATGCACATTCCTAAGGCTACCATTGAAACCTACAACTGAGTTTAATTTGTGTGGTTTGAAGGGGACAGCAAAGGAAACAACAGTGAAGTGGAAATCAAGGTGGGCAGAAAAGAAGTGAGTAAATGGTTAAGAGTCTTGATTCCCGAAGTATGGATGGAAATGGATACGAGCATGAAGCACAAAGCCTCAAAACCTACAAAAGCAACTCCTCCCACAGTATTTAAAAAGAGAAAAATGCTGATACAAAGACTTCGAATCCATCCTCTCTCTTAAACACTCTAATGACAGATAAAAATGTATGTGGAGTTTTCTCCTCTTCATGCATCTCATTAGTTCCTTTTTCTTTTTCCCTAAAATCCAAAAACTAGCTCTTACTCCCTAATATAGAAGGAAAGGTAAAAAAGTTCAGTATGCCTTGAAACTCCATGGCATGTTTAAATTTTTTATGGTCCCATGCCAGGAAAGCAGTGATAAATATGGGCAAAGCAAGCTCCAAAATGTAAATGCACTATTACAGAGAATTTAATATCATAAGCATGCAACACAAATCGTAGTAAAGCACATGCTTTATAGGAACCTAACCTTTTTCATTGAAGACAAGAAAACCTCATTGACAATCCCAGCCTGGAAGAATCCTCTTCATTAGATTGCAGCTGGTAAAAGTGAGTACCCAAGAAAAGCACAATCATGGTAACTTTGAATTTTTTGTGAAAGTTGATCCAACTATTTCTTTTACTTTCTCAACATGTAAGGCACACGCATTGATTATCAGCAATTATAAAACTGAAGGTAAAGCAGGATTAGATGTATGGGGAATGTTTATGAAGAAGAGAGAAGTCTGACCGTTTCGGTGTTCATTCCTAAACAACAAACCACTATATCAGCTTGACGGGCAAACTTGTGGATGTTTTCATGACTTCCCTTCACATCTACCAGATCATCTTCTGTGCCCCATTGAGCCCATTTTTAGATACACATCAGATGACCTTATATTTTTTAAAAAAATAGATGACCTCAAAACAACAGTTTATGAGAGGGATCAATGGAGTTTATTGCCTTCATACCTTCATTTTTGCATGCATTATCCGAACCTGAGGCCCAACTTCGTTTGGTGGCAATTATCTTAACACCAAATGGACGCAACCGCTTCGCCAGGCTAGTACCAATGCTTCCAAATCCCATAATTAATACCTAAAATGAGTTGCAGGTAAGAAGTGCATCTAGAGTAGCAGCAGTGAAATGACAAGTGCTAAAGTTAATTAACAAGGATGTAAGTGCACTTAATGTTCCAATATGTATAACAAATAGCCCACCAGATTCTGCTGTGTATGCAAAGACCGTGATTCACATCAGGAGATGGTGGGCCAAGTAATCGCACAGCTAAAACTCTCATGAGCTAGCCTATTTATATGCAAGAACATTCAAATGCTGATATCTACTGGAGTTAGAAATTTATCATAAAAAAAGAAAGAAAAGTCACGAAAAATTTGAAAGCAATGTACACACCCCCACCGCAACCCAGAAAGAGGGTAATATATCACTGAATATTTAGAATTGAAATGTCACTTGTTAGAAGAAATTCAATACTCAAATTTCAAAAAAATATAAACAGCACACACTGTGACAACATCAGCAAACAAATTTAAATACGATCAGTAAATGTTCTCATGTTCTCACAACTTTTATGACATTTAAATCTTTCTTAGTTTCTGACATTTATCAGAGGCTGGAAAACTTCTTTCATCCAAGTCACAGCAGGTAGCTCAGTAAAGTATTAGAAGCAGGTTTCTCAAAATATTTCCTCCTAGAATTTCAGGTCTCTATGGATCATATTTTTCCATTGTGTTCTTCTACACAATTTCTTAACAATTTTTAACTTAAAACTTCTCAAATTCATAGATTTAAACATATTACTGAAAAATTTTGAACATCAGAATAGTATATATGTTAGTCACCTTTGAAATGTCATGGTATGTTGCAACCAGTCCGTTAATAATATGTTTTGGCAGTGACATACGAACGGATTTCTGATATAAGGTAGATTGGAGTTCCCTCTTCTTGCTTAGCAGGCAAGCTGAACCTCGAAAAAACTATGCAACGCCAATGGGCTGATCACTCACAACCTAGCAAGTTATTTGAATTTTCTTTGCTTAATTTCATAGAAACTTTGTGTTCATTGATTTCTTGCCAATTACTTACCAAATAATGACCACAGCTTGCAAGCACAATGTTACAAGTTCTCAAGTAGGCAGGGGGAAATATTGGGTACTGAAGACTTGGCTGTGAAGACGATTGGCACGATTGGCAGAGACAGTACCAAGAAAGAATTCTGAGTGTTCGAGATTTTACTATAAATGATACCATAGTGGAAGAACAATCAACATGAAAGTTTTTTACTACCACTAACATTCTTTAGGAGCTGACCTTCAGCACTTAATTTCATGGTACCACTAATTTTGCCATGTCCTAAATTTTATGAATGCACTAAGCAGGGAAGTATTCCTATGATCTCGTGCTAAGGTTCCACTTTTGTTTTCATTTAGACAGTCTGCAAGTTGTTTAAAAATCCATTTGAGGATAGATTAGGTTTCTCATTCCTTTAGCCCCATAATATGACAACTAATAAGGAGACGGCATCAGCTTATTAAGTGTATTATTGCCAAATAGCTTCCCATGTTTTCCCCAAAGCTTCACTATATCACAATTTATATCACATATTTGAAGTAGCACATTCTTGCATAAACTGTTATACAGTGAAGCTTTGGGGAAGACATGGGGTGGAGTACTAAAAATAAAAGTGGAAATACTGTACAACAAAGAAATAGACTCACTGTCTTTCCCATCAAGGTGTCACCAACTGGCACTCCGAGTTTCTTCTGCTTTACTGCAACTTGCATTTCATTCTGTGGCAAAAGCATGAAAAACTAAAATACTTAATAAACAGTAGTCATCTAATTCTAGATAATTGAGTATAAATCTACCTGGTCCATCTATACACATGATATGCTAGCAAAAGATCATAGCTCTGCAGGCCAAACTAAAAATTAATAGCTAAAGCCTCCTCATGAATTGGTACCTATTCAAGCTAAAGGGAAAGGAATATGTCCAAGAATGAAAATCAACTCTCGCACTGGTACAAGAAGGGAGCTTATTCAAAGGAGAAATACATTATGCGAGGTTCAAACGGGTGTTAAACATTGAAATGTGAAATTTTACCTCTTGTAGCACAAACACATTAACCTTAAGAGTCCAAACATTCTTTCATCAGTTTACAAACTCATAAATTTTATGTACCCATAGCTTAGTGAGAATACTTGCTAAACTTATTTTCACATAGGCATGTACTATAACAAAATAGTAAGGTTGAAAATAACAGACCTGTTTACGGAGAAGACCTAAAATTAAAAATATGGCCATTTCAGCACATGAATCAGCATTTCCAGTATTACCACCAGGAATCCTCGCAACCTTGATTCCTTGCACTGAAGCAGCGCTTATGTCAACACCTTTATTCATAAACATAAAAAAGTTAAACCAAGACAGAGTCAAAACAATTTCATAAACAAACAAAGTTAAAAAGCTTTCACCAAACTTTAGACTATCACCTTCCAAGCCAACTCCATACTGCATTATAAGCTTCATTCTTTTGGCTCGTGAGATGAGTTCAGAGTTTAATCTCATGCTTTTTACTACACAAATATCATATTTTCCAATTACATCACGTACGCCAATAAATGGAACTTCATTAACCTGCAAGAGAAAGAAAAGAAAAGGATTGACAAGAGCAATATTCTTAATTAAAGTCTTAATTAATTGGAAGACTATGGAACAAATTGTGATTAGTGAATCTGAATCAACAAAAGACTAGGAAAGAGAAGGTAACTAAATTGTTCAATTTATTAAACCCAAAGTGAATGGTCAATTTGTGAAACTTGAGTATAACAGCAGCAAAACATACAAATTAAGTCGAGCTAATGGTCCTGGTTCATGAGCTTTATGGTATTTCTTCTTTTTTGGTTTACAGAAAAAGAAATAGAAAAAAATACCAAGAGGCAGTTAGATAAAGGTGGAGTGAAATTGTAAAAGAAAAAACTGTAGATATAATAAAAAGAGAGATACAGCAGCAGCCCTGGACCGCTATTTTCACGGAATTACAAGAAAGCATATCAAAATCTCCTCATTCCATCAGGTGAAAGATTTATCCCTAGTGTAACTCAATACTTTAGATCAACCGTTAAAGTTTTAATCTGGCCTCAATCACTTTTATGTTTTCTCCACATTATCCTGTTTATTTGCTAGCGCCAGTAAAAAGGACAAACAGCATGTGTTCCAATGGATCAATCCTTTTGCAGTATCCATGCTAATATCCCAATGCTGCATCTCTCAATTTCTGGTTCTATTCGCATTTGTAATTGTCATCCCAAATGTTCATCCCCAAAGAGTTTATGCAAATAATCAAGCCATATAAACAGATTTCCATCTGGAATCCAGATAAAATACATTCAAAGATATAAGCTGCCCAAAGTTTTCCAATCTTCATGATTGAGAAGTTGCACCAAAACCGATTGCAACTAACTCATTTCATTAAACTAGCTGGCTTTCCAGAAAAGTGCTCCCTTGTGATGTTCTCTCTCGCCTCTAAGAAATTCATGCTCTAAACTTGGGTAGTAATACTCCAAATAAATATGTAACTCAAAAATGAAGCTAGCCTGATACAAACTCGCCTGTGGAGACATTGGTGATTTACAAACAAGTGAATCTATTCTGTTTGAAAACATAAAGCTAGCTTACTAATTTTGATGAATTTAAAAATTTATGCTAAAGCTGGGATTCCTAATTAATGTTTCCGTATTATAACTATAACAGTGTTAGATAGTGACTACTACAGCAATGCAATTGCAAGAATTGACAATAAAGAACTGAGAAGCAGTTTAGATCATGAAATGACAGTTTATTTATTTGAATCATGTCTGCTTAGTAAAACCTGATAACATGCAACCACAGATTTCAGAAACTCTTTGCACAAAGTTTTGATCTAGCAAAGAGATATTGCAATAATGCCTAATCATATCCTTGGTAGAAATTAGCACAATGTTCTCTAACCAGTTACACACAGATTATGGTCACTCACTTGTAGGAGGTTTCACAAACAGGCAAATATCATATCACAATTGACTTAACAGAAACACTTTTTCTGGGAAAAACTGAAAAGATATCAATTAAGTCACATTACAAGAACGAAATTAAAATCCCTTCTTGGGGTGAATATATGCATAGATATATTTCATCGTATGCAGTAGGGCATTTTGACTATCCTAGAAAACATTCAAGTTTTAGCAATAATGCGCCTATTTCTGATCTCAATTTATAATTTACTATCAGTTACCATATACCTTTACAAATTTCTTCATACAACTTAACAATCTGCATGGTATGACATTCCACTTTAACACTTCTACAAATATCCAAATCAGTAGAAAATTTCCTAGTGTTGTATATTTCATCCGTTGCCTTCAGGGGTATACATTTAACCATTTTCGGGACTCAATTCGTGAATATGGTTTCATTTTGGCATGCCGGAGTTGGGATCATTCAAATGTTTGCTCCATGTCATAATAACACGATAGCATGAACAGGAAATGGAAACTTATAAGACCTATAAAATTCATTGGATGTCAGAGATTGCCTAGAAATCTTATAACCCAACCTCATGCAAAACTTGTTTCAGAAGATCAGGATTCAACATTTTCCCAATGCACATGGAATAATTATGTCAGAACTTAATCACTTTCCGGATAATTTTTTTTTATCTGTGCTGGAAGCAAAATGCTAAAACCAAATAGCTTTAAGAGTTAGATGAACGACCTGAATGAATGGATAGTCCTGCACATATTCTCTTGTATAATCAGTGGAAGCTGGAAAATGAGGCCCACAAAAGAGAACGCGAGTGACATTCTCGCTTCCACTATCCATGATTCTTTGTTCTTCCTGACTAAACCTGCCTTAAGAACAAAAGTAAACAGCATAATGTCAACCAAATTTATCCAACCCAGAATGTCTCAAAGACAAAGAATCCCAAAAAATATGAAATTTCACAATCCCACTTCCCAAATTTAATACTTGAAAAGGGTTCACACCCACAACTACGCATAAAAATTCGATCTTTGAAAGCCATTCCCAACTCAACTCCAGTATTGAAAGGCATAAATAGTTCGATGAAAACACACTTGGAGAAGTGAAACAGCAATCCCAATTACCTGGGAATCGGAATGTTGATGTGGAGCAGTTGCGAAGAGTGTTGTAAGGAGTGCAATTCCGACCGCCTCCACTGCCGTACCGACCAACCAAATCAACCGCAAATGATTTCCTAGCCGTTGCTAGAAAACGGAAGGTAGAGGCGCCGTTACGATACATGAGGGACGAAATGTCAACTTTGCACCCCGAAAGCATCACTTTTTTTCTCCCCTAAAAAAGTTTTTTACCTCCAAACAATCCCAAATTATATCATATCAATTCCATCTTCCTCTCAAATTTCTCTTATGTAGGTCAATTTAAAAAACTCTTCCTTCTATAAAATATTTTTTCTTTCTACAAAAACTTTACATCTCTAAGAATACACTAGAAAAATTTTAATAAAAAATAAAACAAGTCTCTTTAGAGTAATAAATTGGACAATTAGAGTTTTGTTTAATTTTTCATAATCTATATTAGTACTCTCAATTGTTATATAGTAATATTAGTGTTATATTGCAATGTGTCATTTGACAAATGGCAGGACAACATTGGCTAAGGAGGGAAATAATGGACAATCACGAGAGTCACCACATTTGATAAAATATTCTTTTTATTAAAGCATTAGGAGCACCCTGCAATGTTTTCGTAGGTATACGATAGTACCATCTTTATATTATAACGTATCCTTTGACAAATAACAAGTAACATCAACTAAGGAGGAAAATAATGGACTTTCAGAAGACCACCACATTAAATAACAAAATATTTTTTTGGTTAAAATATGCATAATACTACATGCCTCTTAAGTGTACCACGTAATTTACCATAATAATAATGGCATTAGGTGAATTATTTGCATTATTGACGTGTATTAATACCCGGGACCAACACATTTTAACATGAAACATGAGATTCTCTCGTAACCGACACATTAATATTTTATAATATGATCTAAGTAATTTTTTTAATGTGTATGATATGGATTAAATGCTTTAGATATTATTAATGATTGAGAAGACAAGAACTATTGTGTTAGATCATAATTAATATAATAACAGTATTTAAAAAATACATTTTTGGGCTATCTAGCAATACTTTGTTTCATCAAAAATGCATTTTTTGGTCTTTTATAAAATGTCTATAGTTATTTTTTTTATCCCTTTTTAATTTTGTTCGACTAAATAATTGTTTATATACCATAAATTTCTTACATTTAATCCTTCTATAGGTTGAATTATGAGATAAGTGGCTTCACCGAAACCGGCTAAACCATTCAAATTTGACCGTTTTCAAATTTTATATAAATTTTATTAGTTTGAAAATTTTTTGATCGGATTGATTTAATCGACAGTTTCAATGGTTTGACGGACAGTTTCAAGGTTGTTTCGGCTAGCCAACCGAATATATATTTATTACATAGTATAATAATATAATAAATATACCATTATTCATTTTTTTTAACTCTAAATCTACTTCACTCTTTCCTCTCTTTTGTTGTCATGCGTTTTCTTTTTTTCTTCATTGATGTTGTTTGTCTCTCCCTCCTCCTCTTCTATTATTGCCTACCTAGGGGTCGCGATTCAAAGCGGTCAACTATATAAAAAAAATTTTAATTTTTTGGGATTTTTAAAGATGTACTTGTATGATTATGATTTTATTATGGTTGAGAAATTATAGTATGAGAAGTTGATAGATATTGTGTTGTGAATTTGTTATTTAAAAAATTAATAAAATAGCTCTAAATAAGTTAAATCGGCCGAACTAAACCGTTTAAATGTGATTTGCTTACTTTATTTTACATATTTATTCGGTCGATTAGATTTGAGAATTTTTCAAAATATAGCTTGTCAAACCAGCCAACTAACACTCTAGGTTGGATTTGATAATGTAATGGCTTTATCGATTTGGATTACTTTTACTATTTGATGAACTCTTATTTGATCCAACCACGATTAAATAAACCCCATTAACCGTTTTCAGCCTTGACCTGCTTTTTCCTATTCATTGTCTTTCCTCTTTTATCATCATCATCTCCACGGCCACCACCACCGCCACAGCAAATGGGAAACAAGTTTTATATGGAAAATCAAAAGCAAGTCAACTCACAAAATTAAAGGTCCAACTTTTAAATCCTCTCTAAATTAGAAATCACAATTTATCTAATCTAACTGTTAAAAAAGTTAAAAATAATATTTTCTTTCTAATTATAAATATTGATTTGAGGAATTGGATAAGAAATCTTCCCTGTTAAATTCGTTCTTGAATTATTAAAATACATGAATAATTTATATAATATGATTTAGTGTCAAATTTCAATTGTTACATATGCAACGCTTTTTTTTGTTTAATATTTGGCTTTTGCTTGCAATCAAGTTTTTCATTCAAAACTTTTTTTTTTGCAAAAAAAAATTCCTACATCATGTAAAGTTTTTTTTTTTTTTTCATTCTTATATATATTTAACATATAACAATTTAATTTTTTATTTTTAAAATTCATATCATATAGTACATGAATTCATATCATACAAAGCAGGGTTTCATATCAATACAAGAAACATATTCTTATATGAGAACAAACAAAGAAATATTATCCTTTTCATATTACAAAAAAAAAAAAAGAACAAACAAAAGATTCATTTCATATAGTTTCATATTATATATAACATTGTTTCATATCATGCGTAACAAACTTTCATATCAATTCAACATAGAGGTTCTATATGAAAGCAAAAAAAATATTCATGTCATACAGAACATATTTTCATGTAAGACAAAACATGATTTCGTATCATGTATAAGAGACGTTCATATCAATACAATAGACAAGTTCTTATATGAAAGTAAACAAAGGGTTCATATCATACTGAACATAATTTCATATCACACATAACATGATTTCATATCATGCATAATCTGGGTTTATATCAATACAACCTACAACTCTTATATGAGAGTAAACAAAGAGTTTATATCATACTGAGCATATGTTCATATCACACATAACATTGTTTCATATCAGATATACTATGATTTCATATCATGCGTAGCGATCTTTCATATCAATACATCATAGAAGTTCCTATATGAAAGCAAACAAAAGATTCATATCATACAGAACATAATTTCATATCAGACAGAACATAGTTTCATATCATGTATATAATAGACTTTCATATCAATACAAAAAGCAAGTTCTTATATGAAAGTAAACAAAGGGTTCATATTATACTGAACATAGGTTAATATCAGACATATATAACATGATTTCGTATCATGGATAGTTGGGTTTCATATCAATACAACATACACCTTATTATATGAAAGCAAACAAAGGGTCCATATCAGACATAACATAGTTTCATATCAAACAAAACATGATTTCATATCATGTATAGTAGGGTTTCATATTAATACAACATACATTTTCTTATAAAAAATGCTAACCCTAATTTTGATTGAAATAAAATCTTATTTTGTTTGATATAAATTCAAGTTTTGCATGATATAAAAACTTATTTTATTTGATATAAGAAAATACTTACTTTGTGTTAATTATATTTAAAAAATTAAATTACATGATTATTTGATATAAATTAAATGTTGAATTTGACTTAAATTCATAAGGATGTAAATACTATTTTTGATGTACTAAAAAACAGAATGTGACAACCTATATTTTTTGGATATAATCTCACGTTTTAAGGCAATTAAATAATTTTAAAAAGTTAATTAAAATTTTAAAAACTTTTTTATTATAAAATAATTATCAAAAAAAATTTTGATAACTTTTTTTAAAAAATGAATGTCATTTTTTTTAGGAAGAAAAACGGACGAAAGCAAAAAAAAAAAAAATGAAGCACCAACTGCACAAGACGGACTAAGAAAAAAATGAAAAAAAAGCCCCCCCCCCCCCAACCCAAAAAAAAGCCTCTATAGGACCAGACAAATTATATTATATAATTAGGAGTATGCAATCCTAGTAGTGTTGGCCTAATATGAGTAAGTTATTTAATTCAGTGACCCTACTGAATTTGCTTCATTTTTCCCTTAACTAATGCTCCCCTGTCATTTGTCAAAAATAGAACTTACAATGTACTATATAACAACTGATAGCACCACCAATAATTTACTGTAGACCTTCTGATAGGCAATGTGAGAACGGAAATAATTAATAATTATATAATATAATTCATATGACTATTAAATATTGTCCTCATTTTCTTATTTACTGCCCTTAGATTACCATTTTGTTCCTATTTTATTACTAAAATACCCTTATTATTTTTTAATTAAATAATAATAAGGACATTTTGGTAATCTAATGGGGAGTAAATAAGAAAAATGGGACAATATTTAATAATACCCTATAATTAATTGGTAACAGATAGATATTGCATACTCAGATTCCACTGTTACATCTACATTAATGTCTATAAATACTATTAATTTTCTGACTGATAGTGTGTAGAAAGTTCAGTAGTTCAACTTCACAAGATCGATTGGCGATAACTAGAATTTAGACATCAAAGGAGTTTAATCTGGTGAGAGACGTATCCAAACTTTGCACTTTTACGAACAATTTAAGTTCTAAGAAGTTTAAGGCTTCAAAGAGATCTTCAAGTTCAAAGGTAACAACTATAATTTTTTTTTCAATTTGAATTAGTAGTTTTTCACCCCTAAAATAGGGACTAGATTGAATTAGATACGTTGAAAATCACCCAACTAACTATTGGTAAAGAAAAGAAATATCCTCCTTGGTGTCTCTTTTTGTACATGAGTATATTTTTTGCTTGATTCCCCTATATTTTTTTGGCCTGAAATGGAAAGGTTAAATTCCCCGCCGGTCTACTACGCCGATTAGGCTGGTTAGTCTGTGTTAAAAAAAAAAATTCAATAAATACTAACCTTCATAACTAGTTGAGAATTTGAACCAATGAATCAAGCCGGTGGAATCATTAGGTTTTATGTTGTAATGCACCTAACGACTTTGCAGGTTATCAATTTTTGACAATTTATTGTGCAAATGCAAGTATTATTAATTTCTATCCAATTTTCTGAAAATTGTTTGATAATGAAGTGAAAATATATATTTAAGGGTGAAATTTAGGTTGTGTTTATTTATATTTTTTAAAAAGATTATTTGCATTGGAAAAGTACATTTTTCCTTTTGTAGAGAACATATATACAAATATAAAATTGGCAAAGTATATGGAGGAATTTTTTTAAAAAGAATAATAATGTTTGAATAATTTAGAAAAAATGTGATTTTAAATTTTGAATTTTGAATGTAATGGGACTAATAAGATTCCACCCGTTCCTCTTATTTCCTAAAAATTTCCACCGAGAATGTTCATTAATAATAATTTTTCTTTAATTATTCCTTTTTGTTTTTATGTGCTGAATGAATTTCAATTTGTTAAGATTGTGTCAATTTCATATAAATAACCTACAACATTTGTGACTATTACAAATAATCTAAAAGTCTCTTCATTTATTTCCAATTAATTTTGGATTAGATGTTCATATTGAATCTATAAATTGAACATGGTAATAGTGCGTTTCGATATTTGGGCTTGTCTATTGTCTGTTGTTTGCCCATAATTTAGGTTTTTCTTGTTTTGTCTATTATTTCTTGTTTGCCTATAATTTGGGTTTGTCGCATGGATATTGTCTGTTTGTTTAAGTCTGGAGTGTGTTTATGTTTGTTGTCAGTTTGTTTGAGTCTGGAGTATGTTGTTGTGGGTTAGAGAGTGAATTGTTTGCCATAATTCTGAAGTGTGTTTTGTTTGCCTATAATTTTAACTTGTCACCCATTTGTTGTGGTTAAGAAGGGTAACGTGTGGCCATAACTTGGGCTTGTTGATGTATGACTTTGTTTTGTGACTAATATAAATAATTCAAAACCAATTTTTTTATTTTTTTGTTGGATGCTATCTATAAATTTAACACAACTGTCATTCCTTTGTGTTTCAATATTTTATGATTTCCAATGACATACATGCATTAATTTGTTGCTTAGGATTATCAGTGTACGATAATGACAGACATGAATTCAACTAATCAAACCATATCTGAAATCGATCATGTTGAGTTAGCATCACCAACTGTCATAATGGTCGGGGAAATCCCAACCAGGTTGGATATGTCATCCAGGTCTCTAGTTCTTTCGACGGCCAACCCCTCATCTAAAAAGTACAAAAATGCAGCAAGTTCAAGTGAAAATATTCCCATAGAAATTTGTCAAGAGATTCTATCCAGGCTAACGATGAAACAGGTCCTGAATCTGCAGCTGGTCAGCAAAACATGGAAGTCATTAACCTCCACCCCACATTTTTTGAAGTTGCATTTGAATCAATATTCTCGCATTAATAATCTAACTGGGGTTTTGGTTGAGAAGCAGTCAAACATTTTCAGCAGAGAATTTTTTTCCTTCAATTTTGAAGCCTGGAAAAAGTTGGAATTAGAAGAAAATACATCATCTATATCTTCACCAATTGGGAAATTTCTTGGTGATAATTTGATCCAGAACTCGGATTATCAAGCCAAATCGGTGATAGGCTCCAAATTATTGAAGATGTTCTTGTCTTTTTCGGCTCTCGGGTTTGTAGTCTTACTCGATGAGAAGTTGCGTAGGTCACCCCCATCTTCATCTTGTTGTGTCATCTTGAATCCTCACACCAGAGAGAAAGTGTCGCTATTAATTGCCAATGAAGATGTAGATTTAGTTGGACAAGTCTATGGAATTTTTTACCACCCAATACTGGAAGACATATGTGTCCTATGGGGACAAAGAGAATGTTTGAATCATGCTACACTAGAGTTTAAATTACTCAATTTGGGTTCCTCAGAATCCAAATTGAATTTAACCAAAACAAATATAGAGTCTTCTTGCTGGAGGAATATCATTCCAAGGCTACATAGACACCATCCCCGGCGTCATCACCGAGGCGTTATTGCACCTGTAAATGTGAAGGATGTTCTTTATTGGATGGTGGGAGCTAATCCCAATGGGGAAGTTTGTTGCGAGGAAGCCATACTAGCTTTCGATGTATTAAATGAAAACTTCGAGGTGCTACCTCACCCAGGTCCATGGTGTCCGGACGATATTGATTGTGAGGATAGGAGAAGGATGCACCTTGGCATGCAACTATTGCAAACCAACAATGGCGTTCTAGCACTGTGTGAATTTTCTCCTTCTGTCGGAGTTATCAATGTTTGGGAAAGGGTTTTTTCCAAAAAATATGAAAGCGGAAGGTGGTTAAGAAAGCACACAGTTCCAAACTTCCCGAATGGGCTCTATGATTCTTACAGGGCAATCGGGATGGAGGACAGCTTTCTGCTAGTTGAGCATGTTGGTGTCGGACTTTACATTTTCAATATCAAAAAGCCAGGAAAGTTCAAACTTTTGGAGACCAGAGAAGGAAACAAACCATATCCTCATTTTAATGGTTATATGTGCGCTCATTCCCCCAGTTTTGCCACCATGAACCGCGCCGAGAGGTCTAAAGAAGTCATTGTACAAGTTCCTTTTAATATCCGCCGGCTCATTTATTATGAAAATGTGATTTATTGATCATCTTGAATAATCAACTCATGACTTATTTATTTCTTAGACTTAATTTGTCTTTTATAGCATATCAAACTTTTATGATATTTGCACTCCTCTTCCCCAATATATTAATAATTATGGTTTTGTTTATATTTTCATATACTTCCTTACTTTTTGGCCTTTTATACTTGATGTGATCCGACTGATTAATTCAGAGAACTAATTACGTGCTTACTTGGCGCACGGAGATTGCACCACACTTTTTTTTTTTTTCAAACTACATTTTTAAACTCTAAATATGCACTTTTGAAGCACCTAATATGTATTTACAATGTACTACAATTTATGTCCTTAAATGTATGTGAAACTTTGTTATAGAGATAGTATAATTTGGGATTACTTTTATCTCAATAACCAAATTTTATGTAAAGTTTAATTGCTTTAAAACTTCCGTATTATAAATATATATTATTTGACTATTTTTCTTTCAATTTTTGAAATATAATTTTTGTCTCATTAAACCCGCGGTTGAAGATTTGAAATTTATAAATGACTTTTATTTTTCATTTTTTTAAAGCACTTTTATCTTTCATTTGAAGGAAAAAGAATTATAAATATCTTTTTTCATATTAAAGTGTCATCCAAGGACAGGAAAAATGTTTACTAAATCCATCCATGTGGACAACATTGAATAGAATGTTGTCTAACTCTTCGCTGCAATAATGGATTTTCAAAAGATTAATGTTGATAATACAAATTTTTATTTGTCGGTAGATTATATGCATTGGATTATTTCTTTATTTTTTTAATTTTTGAGTAAAATTAATTTTGATTATGCAAGCAGGGGTAAATAATTTTTTCAAAAAAGACATTACGAAATTGACAGTGTGAGCTGGAGAGTCTAATTAATGCATGGATAGGATGTGGGAACTTGACACAAAAGATATTAAAACATTAAAAATAGAAAAAATGAAGTTTTTAATTTATTAACTACTTTCTTGCTCGTATTTTATAAAATAAATTTGATAGTTGATGTCGTTAGAGCAACTCCGATGCACCCCCCAAAATGGATGGTGAGATCATTTTGGGGAGTTTTTGGGCTCCAATCAACCTCCCAAATGGAGGGTTCTACAGTGACCACCCCCCAAGAAATGGAGGGGTCACTGTTCATCACCCCCTATTTTGGGGGTGATATAATATATCATAATATTATTTTATTAGTTTTATAATTTTAAAAATTTATAATTTATTATTTTTAATTATATAGAATATAAAATAGTTTTAAAATGTATTTTTAGAACATTTAGGTAATTTTTAAAGTTTATTTATTTGATTATTAATTAATTAATTAAATTATTATACTTAAATGTGAGAAAAATTACACATAATCATTATTATCTTCATTATTATTGAGAAAAAATTGACTAAATCTAGCAATTTTAATTTTATTATATAATAAAATAAATTTCAATATTACTTAGAGATAATTTATTATTTTATGTGTGGATTAAAAAGAATTAAATATTTCAAAAAAATATAATAGTTGAAATAAAGTTGAATGATTTTATAAATTTATTGTATGAAAAAAATAAAATATTATAAAAAAAGATGAAACGCTTAAAATTGACGATATAAGTTAGAGTTGCAAATACTGTAATAATTATTTTAACATCATTTCGAACAATGAGTCTCCCATTTTGAAAAGTATAGATTGGAGATGGCCTTATAAATCAAAGGAAAGTAATAGGACATGAGCGGTTGCCTATCAATTTTTTATAAGGAAATAATGGAATTCAGTTAGTTATTCAAATCTCTATTCTTATTCTTTTTAATTGTGCGAATTAAATTTGTCTTAATAAAACAAGAAATAACTTCCCATCTTTTCAGTTAATTTTCCAATTTTAAGAATTTCAGTAACTCCCTATAATCATAAGATATACTTAAAACTTTTTCTCTTCATAATTCATCACTACTCATTTACTTAAAAATAGCTGTACTTTGCACGAGTTTGATGTATTTTAAAAAGGTTAAATTTGATATTTGTTGGAGGTTTACAAACTAGAAAAGTAATAATAAACTAGATAATTTATAATTCTAATAACAAGAATGAAAGTATAATTTTAAGAATTAATATTAAGAGTATATAGAAACAAAAATCATTTTTTAAAATAAAAAATAATATTAAGATATAACTACTTTTATAGAATTAATATTAAGAGTATATAAAACATAAATAAACTTTCAAAATAAATATATATATAATTACTTTTATAGATGAAAATGAGTATTATACCTAGGAGCGAAGTTACATATAGGCAGAATAGGACATACGCATATGTAGAATTTAGAATTTTATTTAGAGAGTAAGGCAAACATTAAGTGTCGCCCATGGACGCTTTCGTTTTTCCTTTTTTTATAATTTTTTTTAGATGTGAAATGACGTGGGTAGAATTAAAAAAAAAAAAAAAAACAGAGAGAGAGAGAGAGAGAAATGCTGGGCAAAGCTACATAGTCGTTCGGAAAAAAAAAAAAAAAAAACAAAGGCTGTGGGGAAGTCAATTTTAATTTCAAAACCCCAAATTATCAAACCCCTTTGTTTTAAACTCAAAGGCAATTTTTTTCCTACAACTAGGTGTACAAGTAGGATGGTACCCATAGCAGATTTTGTATATAAAACATCTCATTAAATGATGTTTCCCAATTTTCCTCATTTTACTCCCTCCACGCGCCTATTTTGTAGGTGCAAAACTCTCATTTTCCTTTTCTTCTCTTTCTTCTTTCTCCAGCCGCCATCACTCCTGGGAAATTGCACAAATTAATTTCTGCCATCAATGGAGAAATCGGCGGTTTGCGGAATCGGCAGGTTCCAACGCAAAACCCTTTTGCCCTACTATCAATACTTATATCATCAAAGTCTCACACTGCAGTGCCTCTTTTCTGTTTTTTTCTTCTTCCCCTTCCCGCAATTGGGTCCTCGGCAGTCAAAGAAAAATGGACAAAGAAAGCAAAAGAGGGGTAGAAGAAGAAAAACCAGAGGCCCAGATGCCAAATCAAGGCCAGGAACAAAATCGATTGTCTGCGCTTTTTTCCAACAAGATTGATAGGCACGAATTGAAGCCAGGGGATCATATTTATTCATGGCAGCACAGTTATCTCTACTCACATCATGGTACCGAATCCCTTTCCGTTCTTCTTCAGTTTTCGTTTCCTGAAAATGGGATTTAGTTGTTCTTGTAAAATCATTATGCAGGACTTCACTGAATGCTGTAATATTTTATTTGATATCTGGGTTGATGGATTGTTGTTTACTTGTTATTTGTTTATTTGATTAGTTTTTGTTGTATGGGTATTTTTGAGGGCATTATGCAATTAACTTACTAAAATTGATATAAGATAATTATTTCCCTTTTGGAACTTTAGGACTAAAGATTAAATGTTTTTTCCGTTGGTGGGTTTTTAGTATGGTGAGGATTTGTATTGCTGATATGGATTGACAAAAATTATTGTAAATCTTCAATATTTGCATCCTCTGCTAATTTTACCTGCATTCCCCAAAGAGTTAGGGCACTATTTAGAAGTGGGACGTTCGAAACTTTTGTTTTATTTGAAAGAAGTACTGAAAACAAACAAATTTGTCTGGATGTGTAGTCTTCCCTTCAAGTGAAGACTACAAATTGTGATGGAATATCGTACAAATTGTGATGGAATATCGTACAGATAGTGATGGAATTGATGGTAATCATGTTACTTATGTGAAACTGTTTCTCAATGGAATAAAATGTTGTATGATATCTGTTCTAGTTGATGGAATATGTCCAAATTTGATGGAATATGTCCAAAGTTGATGGAATATGTCCAAAGTTGATGGGTTATATCACTAAACTCCTGCACTTATTTTTAGTCTGTTGTTGTTGATGGAATATCACAATTTGTGATGGAATATCGTACATATGGTGATGGAATTGATGGTAATCATGTTACTTATGTGAAACTGTTTCTCGATGGAATAAAATATTGTATGATATCTGTTCTGGTTGATGGAATATGTCCAAATTTGATGGAATAAAATGTTTTATAATATCTGTTCTGGTTGATGGAATATGTCCAAAGTTGATGGAATATGTCCAAAGTTGATGGGTTATATCACTAAACTCCTGCACTTATTTTTAGTCTTTTGTTGTTGATGGAATATCACAATTTGTGATGGAATATCGTACATATGGTGATTGAATTGATGGTAATCATGTTACTTATGTGAAACTGTTTCTCGATGGAATAAAATGTTGTATGATATATGTTCTGATTGATGGAATATGTCCAAATTTGATGGAATAAAATGTTGTATGATATATGTTCTGATTGATGGAATATGTCCAAATTTGAGTTGATGGAATATGTTCAAAGTTGATGGAATATGTCCAAAGTTGATGGGTTATATCACTAAACTCCTGCACTTATTTTTAGTCTGTTGTTGCTGATGGAATATCACAATTTGTGATGGAATATCGTACATATGGTGATTGAATTGATGGTAATCATGTTACTTATGTGAAACTGTTTTCTCGATGGAATAAAATGTTGTATGATATCTGTTCTGATTGATGAAATATGTCCAAATTTGATGGAATAAAATGTTGTATGATATCTGTTCTGGTTGATGGAATATGTCTAAAGTTGATGGAATATGTCCAAAGTTGATGGGTTATATCACTTGAATGGAGTAAATTGTTTCTCGATGGAATAAAATGTTGTATGATATCTGTTCTGGTTGATGGAATATGTCCAAATTTGATGGAATAAAATGTTGTATGATATCTGTTCTGGTTGATGGAATATGTCCAAAGTTGATGGGTTATATCACTAAACTCCTGCACTTATTTTTAGTCTGTTGTTGTTGATGGAATATCATAATTTGTGATGGAATATCGTACATATGGTGATGGAATTGATGGTAATCATGTTACTTATGTGAAACTGTTTCTCAATGGAATAAAATGTTGTATGATATCTGTTCCGGTTGATGGAATATTTCCAAATTTGATGGAATAAAATGTTATATGATATCTGTTCTGGTTGATGGAATATGTCCAAAGTTGATGGAATATGTCCAAAGTTGATGGGTTATATCACTAAACTCCTGCACTTATTTTTAGTCTGTTGTTGTTGATGGAATATCACAATTTGTGATGGAATATCGTACATATGGTGATTGAATTGATGGTAATCATGTTACTTATGTGAAACTGTTTTTCTCGATGGAATAAAATGTTGTATGATATCTGTTCTGGTTGATGGAATATGTCCAAATTTAATGGAATAAAATGTTGTATGATATCTGTTCTGGTTGATGGAATATGTCCAAAGTTGATGGAAAACTCTTTACGTACAGGTAAAATGAAGAACGATGATGACGAAGAGACGGATATCGTACAAAATTGATGGAATATGTCCAAAGTTGATGGAATTGATGGAATATCGCACAAAATGGTGATATAATGGCGACATGGGTTTTAATCTATTGGAACTGTCAAGTTTGTATTTTGATGGGTTATTTTGTTCGTGTAAATTGTCATTTCTTTGTTGTTGTTGATGGGTTATATCACTAAACTCATGCACTTATTGTGAGGATTGATGGTAATTTTGAATATGTTTTATTTCCCTAGAAAATTGAAATAATTATCATTATCTTGGAAAGTGGTGAGTTGTAAAATGACAGCTTTATTAATTTATTTATGTTTCCTTATTTTCAAGAAAGCATCTCATTAAATGATGTTTCCTTATTTATGTTTCCTTATTTTCAAGAAGAGAGTGTAAACACTCTCTCAATAATTAATTTACTTTTTAATTTTTTTTCTAGGGGTACCACTCTCATATGGCACTCCTAGTGGTATGATATAAGTATTGAAACTCAAAGCCCCCACGGGTTCACAAAAATTTTGAGCCCACAACAAGGGCAATTTCTATAGTACACCTATGTGTACTATGAGCATGGTACAACTAGTGAATTTTGTATACAAAACATTTCATTAAATGATGCTCCCTACTTTTCCTCTTCTATTCTTACTCACGCGCCTAAACTATGTTTGCAAAACCCTCAATTTTTTTGAAAATTGCTCCATTAATTAATGCTGCATCATTTATTCTCTTTCTTCCTTCTCCAGCCCTTTTTTTTTGCCTTGAAAATTGTCCCACATTCATTGCACTAAACCCTAGCCAGCATTCTCTTTCTTCCTCTCTGCCACTCTCGCCGGGTTCTTTGTCCTCAGAAACCTCAAATCTCAACACACAGATCTTGCCGACGACGGCGTCGGCAACCCCATCGACGTCAAGACCAAGGAAATCAATCCCACTAAGGATCCTTCTAATTCTCCCCATCTCTCTTCCAAGGTCTTAGTTCGTTTCCTCATTTCTTGTTCTCTTCCATGGTTGTGGTTTTTGTGGTCATCGCTGAGGTCGCTTTTCTGGGTCGTCTAGACATGGCCAAGAAAGCTGACCTGGTCAACTCCTGGGCTGACTCCTTCTACCAGTTCACGACGTCCTCGTCTTGGTTCCCCTCGGCAGCATCAACTCATCCCAAGGTCGACGTCTACGACGACGCCGTCGCCGGTGTTGATGATGCTGGTGGTGGTGGTGGTGGTGGTGGAAGTCCCAGCATTTTAAGCGGCGGCGGCTCCAGTATGATGGTTTTCTTCTTTGATTTGATTATGTTTGGACTGAATTCTTGATATGGGTTTGGTTAGTTTAGTTTGGGTCGGGTTGTTGGTTGATTAATTTTTTGTTTTTCAATACTATTGTTCTCTTTTGCTTCTGAGTGTTTGATTGTGTTTGTTGAAATGAATTCTTGCTGGGTTTTCCTGATGAAGTTTGTTACTTTGCAATTTATGCTTTAAATTCTTAGTCTTGAAAAAGAGTTGAACTTTTTTTTTTTCTCTTAATAATTGTTCTTCTGATTATCAAGAACTGAACTTTATTGCCTTTTCTGGTGCTGAGCAAGTTCTGTTTCTAATTCTATTTCCTCATGCAAATGAACTTGTCACTTGTTGTGTGCTTCGTCTTTTTTTTTTTTTGGTAATCAATTAGAAATGTATTGGGGTACATCTGACAAAATGTTGTATGATATCTGTTCTGGTTGATGGAATATGTCCAAATTTGATGGAATATGTTCAAATTTAATGGAACAAAATGTTGTATGATATCTGTTCTGGTTGATGGAATATGTCCAAATTTGATGGAATAAAATGTTGTATGATATATGTTCTGGTGATGGAATATGTCCAAATTTGATGGAATATGTCCAAATTTGATGGAATAAAATGTTGTATGATATCTGTTCTGGTTGATGGAATATGTCCAAAGTTGATGGAATATGTCCAAAGTTGATGGGTTATATCACTAAACTCCTGCACTTATTTTTAGTCTGTTATTGTTGATGAAATATCACAATTTGTGATGGAATATCGTACATATGGTGATGGAATTGATGGTAATCATGTTACTTATGTGAAACTGTTTCTCGATGGAATAAAATGTTGTATGATATCTATTATGTTGATGGAATATGTCCAAATTTGATGGAATAAAATGTTGTATGATATCTGTTCTGGTTGATGGAATATGTCAAAAGTTGATGGAATATGTCAAAAGTTGATGGGTTATATCACTAAACTCCTGCACTTATTTTTAGTCTGTTGTTGTTGATGGAATATCACAATTTGTGATGGAATATCGTACATATGGTGATGGAATTGATGGTAATCATGTTACTTATGTGAAACTGTTTCTCGATGGAATAAAATGTTGTATGATATCTGTTCTGGTTGATGGAATATGTCCAAATTTGATGAAATAAAATGTTATATGATATCTGTTCTGGTTGATGGAATATGTCCAAAGTTGATGGAATATGTCCAAAGTTGATGGGTTATATCACTAAACTCCTGCACTTATTTTTAGTCTGTTGTTGTTGATGGAATATCACAATTTGTGATGGAATATCGTACATATGGTGATGGAATTGATGGTAATCATGTTACTTATGTGAAACTGTTTCTCGATGGAATAAAATGTTGTATGATATCTGTTCTGGTTGATGAAATATGTCCAAATTTGATGGAATAAAATGTTGTATGATATCTGTTCTGGTTGATGGAATATGTCCAAAGTTGATGGGTTATATCACTAAACTCCTGCACTTATTTTTAGTCTGTTGTTGTTGATAGAATATCACAATTTGTGATGGAATATCGTACATATGGTGATTGAATTGATGGTAATCATGTTACTTATGTGAAACTGTTTCTCGATGGAATAAAATGTTGTATGATATCTGTTCTGGTTGATGGAATATGTCCAAATTTGATGGAATAAAATGTTGTATGATATCTGTTCTGGTTGATGGAATATGTCCAAAGTTGATGGAAAACTTTTTATGTACAGGTAAAATGAAGAACGATGATGACGAAGAGACGGATGATGATTGATGGAATTGATGGAATATCGTACAAAATGGTGATGTAATGGCGACGTGGGTTTTAATCTATTGGAACTGTCAAGTTTGTATTTTGATGGATTAATTTCTTTGTGTAAATTGTCATTTCTTTGTTGTTGTTGATGGGTTATATCACTAAACTCATGCACTTATTATGAGGATTGATGGTAATTTGGAATATGTTAAATTTCCCAAGAAAATTGAAATAATTATCATTATCTTGAAAAGTGGTGAGTTGTAAAATGACAGCTTTATTAATTTATTTATGTTTCCTTATTTCCAAGAAAACATCTCATTAAATGATGTTTCCTTATTTATGTTTCCTTATTTTCAAGAAGAGAGTGTAAACACTCTCTCAATAATTAATTTACTTTTTAATTTTTTTTCCTAGGGGTACCACTCTCATATGGTACTCCTAGTGGTATGATATAAGTACTGCACAACAATTAATCCCCAAATCAAGATATTTGAGTCTTAATACCAATTTTGAAGTAAGTTTTATCCCCCGTTACCTTAATTTTAGTATTTTTATGATTAATGTATTATATTTTGTATTTTAAATCTATAATATGATGACTTGTTGATTGTTGTTTGTTGATTTATATTTATTATTGTGTAACTTGTGTTTATTTTCTTTATTGTTGTGAATTTAGTTGGTTAACAATGGAATTAATGTTATTTTTTTTTGCTATGATTTTTTTTATAACACAGTAAAAAGAACTTTGAAGAATATATGTGTATATGTTGGTAAAAAAAAATTCTCGCACATGTAATCTCGAAATCCTGACTACACTATCAACTTGATTAAAAAAATTAAAAATTTAACAAGAAGTATAAAAAATGTACACTTATTTCATACCAAAAAAAAAAAGTCCCTATAATTATTTTTATGAAATTAGACAAAGTATGAGGAATAAGGTGGACGCTGTTTTGCGTTCATGCTCATATTTTGAGAGGAATATCGTTCTAGTATTTTCCTTCTACCGCTTCAATTTGGACTAAAATACCCTCTTACAATACTCTCTTTCTTTCCCCTTTAAGTAGACGAATAATTTTGTTGTCAACACCTATAAAATATCACTCCAAAAATGAGGCAGTAACTAATAACCCCGTATTTTGAGCTTGGATTTTTCATTACAATTTCAGGACAAGTGTTTGAGACCATCATTCAATAATGTGTCTCCTATGGAACAAACTCAGAACTGGTACATCATACAGATATCATCTAGGCAATTTATAAACATAAAATTCAGGATATTACGATCTCCTCTTCGAAAACTAGAATCTTATTTGTAATACATTTTACATCCCAAAACCCTTTAATTTTTACTTCCACCACAAAAGGATTTATAATCATATCCAAATTTTTGTGAAAATTTTTATTTGGTTAACCATATCTTATATCTTATTCTTCTGTCGCTGTTATTTTCACACAATAAATATTTTCCTTGGATGTACGGATTAATAGCTTTCAGTTTTGTAATCATCTGTGGAATTTAAGTCCTTTCATATTTGACCAATAATTTGTACAGATTTTGATTCAAGATCCTCATTTTCTTCTATAATTATAATTACTACAACAGATAAACAGTTAATATACACCGGTTTCATAATTTATTAAGATTTCTAAATTCTCAAAACACATGAACTTGTTTGAGAAATTTATTATTTGTTATTGATACCTATTATATTGAAAAAATATCATTTCAATTAGGGGTTGATACCCTTAATTTCAATGATCAGTCACAGAGAGATGCGTCTTGCGAATAATAAGCAACGTACTTCAAAGTAAGAAATTCATGTTAGTAGTATATCTATTGGTACAAAATTAACTGAATGTGTTATTACCACCAAAATCTCAAGTAAATAATCTTGTTGAAAGATATTAGTTAAAATAAAAGGGAAAAATGCAAAAATAATCTCCATAATATGATTTAGTGTCAAATTTAGTCATAAATATTTAGTCGATAAATTTAATTCTAAATTTTTCTATTCACAATACATGATTTAATCCTAATAATAGTTTTTTAGGTAAAAAATATATTTAAGGCCCACGTTGTGGCATAAAATTTGCGATGTAGATTAAACTATGCACTTACATCGATGTGGCATAAAGATTGACGGAATTGTAATCAGACTATTAAGTGGCTCAAAAAGCTATTATTAGTACTAGACTAAATTTATCGGCTACCCAACATTTAGAACTAAATTTGACATTGTATTATATTATAGCAACTATTATTGCCTTTTTTTTTCCTCCTTTAATACAAGTTTTTTAAAATTCTTCCATTTTAACACACGATTATAAGATTGAATAATTTTAAAAAACCAACAACATACAATAAGAATAGTATCAAAAAAAAAAAAAAAAAAAACTTAAAAGATAACCCATAGCAAAAAAAACACACCTCCAATCAAATAAAAATTTGGAAGTCGAACAAAATCAAGTATGTAGTAGAACTAAATGTTTATAGACTCCGTCAAAAGAAACTAAATGTTTATAATTGCAAGTAAATTCCATAAAATTGCAGGTTTAGTCCTTCCATAACAAAAATTGCCTAACTAATGCCTATCCCCACAGCGTAACAGAACCCAAAAAAGAAAAAACCAGTAATTGGAATTGGCGCCAAATTCATTTGGTGTTCATTACATTCAGGATCAGTAAAAATTGCAACCTAATCAGAGTTATTTTCTTCACACACAAATCTCTTATCCAACAGACCCCTTTCTTTATCAACGAAAAATGAATGATCTGGAATGATTAGGACTCGCATCATACCTTTGACACTGTTTCAAACACCAAAGTTATGGTTGATTCTGAATCAGATACCGCCGCCAAAACCTTGATGTTGTTCTTGAATAGTTGTTCAGACTGGGGGCTTCGTTGGTCCCTTAGGAGCAGCAACTTTACTTGCATTCACATTTGGCTTCGATGTCTTCTCTGACGAATTCTTGAAGATGTTCCCGCTGCCATCTTTTTCTTGATGATGCTCTTCAGAATGAAAGGATTCTTCAGGGTTCGGCATTATTAGCATCTCAAGATTATCCCTTTTTGCTCTCATTTCTGACCTGGGCTTTTTTACTTTCCATGTAAGATCACTTGTTTCTTCTGACGATGAATCATTGATAGTATTATCCCCAGAAGAAATTGGCAGCTCATCGTCAGTAGAGTTTGGTAATGATTCCTGATCAATGGCGGGCTCCGAACTTTCGTCACCAGAATCCTTCTTGGAGAAAATCCCTTTTTCTTTTAACCACAGAAATTTCGATATCTCGTAAAGATTTTCCCTCAAGTTTATTTCTTTTTCATCTGCTTCCTCTTTCTCAAGCTTTATGCGTTTTTCCTCTGCCACAGCCGGCCGCCGAGCACAACCATCCCCATTCTTTCCCTCCATTCTTTTTCTTGATTTGCTCTTTGTTCCTCGAACCCACAAATGGAATGAAATAACCTTCCAGAATTATCAACGCGATTGAAAAAATATGGTGAAGGCCCTTTTGAAGTTTCAGACGATGATGGAAGAATGTTCTTGATATTCTTGGAGCGAAATCAGAACTGAAACCCAGATCGAATTAAAAATGAGTACTTTTCCCAAGTGCAAACAGAAAATAAATATAATTTAACCAAGGATATATATATATATATATATATATATGTATGTATATAACGGTTCAATTTGAAGTTTAGGTGTGTTAACAGACACATTACAACCAACTATCTGTTTTGCTCGTTTAAGTTTAATTACTGTGCAGTAACATTCTTAAGTTTACAGTGGTTTGGCTTTGCATTATTCATCCAAAATTTTGCTTGATAGCTTAGCAGATATATGCATACTGTCTTCACTGAAATAATAGGAAGCAGAATCCCAGTTCTTCCTTGGGTTGATTTTTTTCGTTTATCAATTTTCCTGTGAAAGATTCGTTTCTAATTTCCTTCTTCCTTTGAAGGTAGCCGATGCTGCTGTTATGTGCTTTAAAAAAAATGCGCAAAGGTTTTAATTTCCATTATTACTGTTGTTTCACTGTTGAAATGTACTAAACTTTGATAATAAAAGGATAGAGAAAATAGTAGTGCTTCTTCCATTGAAAGAACTAGGAATAGAAATGAAAAGAACAAGTGTAAAATTTATTATGAATTAACAGACTTAATTCATTAAATTAATTAGTTGTGCGTTGCATTGCCATCGATTTTATTGGTTGATCAGATTAGTTAAATTCGGTTAAAATCTTTACTAGTGTGGACTAATATAAATAAACTCCAATTAGGGTGATTGCTATTTTATCATTCCTTGTTTTCTCGAATTATAATACTTCCTAGGCCATTTAAAAAATATATCACACGAGATTCTGAGTTCGAGTCATCACAGGTGGATTAAAAAATATATAAATATATATATCAAAAGTAAAAAGTAAAAATTTAAGAATTTTAATTAGTTTTCATGTCAGAACTAAAGAATATATTAAACATTTATCTCCTATGTGATTAGATTAAACTACTAATCGTCCCGAAATAATTATATTTATATTTTTTAACCAAAGTCAAAGATCAACAAAACAAAAAAAGGAAAAACCTGATCATTTTCGGCTATAATTTATAAAATAATATTAATTTTATCCTTTAACACAATAATAATATTTATGTCAACATTTTTACTTATTTTTTCTATTTTACGAATTTTGATAATCATGGGCATGAACGTAATTTTCAGAATTGAAAGGACTAACCAAACTATTTGTGGGTGGATTTTTCCAGAAAGGAAATGATTCAAATTGGTCTCCAACAACACTAGGCTTTCCCTTCTTAGAGGCCCAAGGTCATGAGATCCACGAATGATATTCGGCCCAAATTCTTGTTCAGCAGCAAATTCCTCCATTTCTACTTCCCAATTGGGTTCATCTCTTTTTTCTCCACCCTTCAATTCTGTCTGGTGATTTTCTCCACTGCCCTAAAAATGTATCGACGTTCATCAATCCGTCTCTGTGAATTGATTTCCAGACACTCTGCGATACCCAGATCGTCATCTGTTTTGGAGCCCTGCATATCTCTAACAATCCAATGCTCCCCGGAAACATTCTCACGTTTAAATCCTCTGAGAACCTATTATTTGATTCAGTCTTTAAGCTCTAGCTCCTCATCATCTTCGGCCCAGATGGCAAAGTTCCAAAATATGAGGCTTTACAGTGTTGAAACTGACAAGGAAGTTGATAAAATCAACCTCAAATTTGCAGAGGCCAGGGAGGAGATAGAATCTGCCTTGGAATCCAAAGAGACTGTTTATTTTGATGACGAAGCTGAATGTGCTCGGGCTGCTGTCCATGAAGTTTTGACTTTGTATGAAGGGCTATTAGCCAGGTTGCCGGAGGATGAGAAAGGTGCGATTCAGAGGTCAATGGGGCTCAAGATTGAGCAGTTGAAGGCTGAGCTCGCTCAATTAGATGAATAGTGAGGTGGGATTATTTTAGTTTACAATCTTTCGAACTTGATTCCCCTCGATCCCAAGGATTAATTAGAAGCCATTTTTGGCTGAATTTTGCAGTAGTAGCAAACCACTGGAGTATATTTCATTTGAAATCATGATTTTATTGCTCAATTGATTATTATTTTCATTACTGGTTAGCATTTTGATAGCTGCGATGTGTTGATGGTATTCTTTTCAGTTCCATTGAACTGGAACTTTGATCTGAATGGTAGGCTGCTAAAAAATCCTACCTGCTTGCCTGAAAGAATGTTCAGTAACTATAGAAACTTAGTGGTGCTTTCTTCATGTGTTCCATTGATACATAAATTCTAAACAGAACTGAAGAGTTCTTGATCTGTGGCATTTTAGAGTGCCAAACTGATGTCAAAAAGCAGAATTGAATGGATTTTTCTATCTTCTGGTTTCTTTTGTTGGGTGTTTATAACTGAACTTCTGCTTCAGGGGTAGCAACAATCTTTGCTTGCATCTATGGCACTGCACTGCAATTGTTAAAACTAAATAACCATATTGTGTTATCAGCTCATGTATAGGATTTACCTTCTGGGACTTTTTTTTGGTTTGTCTGTAACTGAATATATCTGGTTCCTCATGATTCTTTACCTTGTGTTGGAGTCTTAAGGTGGAAAAGAAAAGGTATAAAAAATTACAAAAGTGAGGGCTTAAAGAAACATTTAAGAAAAAGGTTTTGTGAAAGAAGAGTTTGCTGATGCATTTTGTACATTGGTTTGAGCTTTCAGAACCTAATCGTATGAACTGCTCTCTTGTTGATAATATAGGATATCTATATGCTGTACTCTTTTGTGGAATCTGTGATACCTCAACCCTCCTCTATTCCTCTGGCCACAACATTTTCAATTGTCTCTTCAAATTCGAATGCTGATTTGTGTTATATTGCCCGGCGATGATTAAATACACGGCATAAGTTGGAATGGATTGTAAAACCAATTTGATGAGAGTCTCTTTGCCCGCATTTCATAGAGTTTTCTCCATCCAACCTGAATACGTGAAATGATTCTATTCTCAACCCTTCTGTGCAAGTGACACGCGGAGAATGGAGTGTTAATTGGGATAGAATGGTATCCTATAGGACCAATGTAGGATTATGAGTCATTAAGGATCGTTTATAGGCAAGTGCAACATTGTGGGGGCTTCTTAAGGGGCTGTAGATGGTGTGGGAGAGGAGAGTTGAAGCGGAGGTTGACAGTGAATGCGTCGTGGCTATGGTAAAGGATCGGTTGGGTGGGGTTGGCACGCATGCCAATCTGGTGCAGGAAATGTTGAGGAAGGACTGGCAAGTGGAGCTACCCCATATCCACAGGGAAGGGAATTTTGCCGGAGACGAGGGGAACATATGAGATTGTGGAACCGCCATCTGAGGTCAGGAAATTGTTGACTCACAATATTGTGGGCATCTAGTATTCGAGAAATATAATAGGCTGATGATATAACAAACCTCCCTCTTCGTAAAAAAAAAAAAAAGGATCGTTTATGCAAAAAGGGATCCCACATAAGGTAAACTGGAGAAAATGATTTGCCAAAATCTACTAATGTAAAGATATGAACATTTCAGGTGCAACGATTTAAACATACGTAAAATCCTCTGACGAAACTATCAAATGACAAATTCACAACCATAGGATCCTTCCCTCCTACAAAACGAAAAAAAAAAAAAAAAAAAAAAAAAAAACCATAAGAATCCTGTTACATGATACAATGTTGTATGAAACATTTTCTCCGAAAATGCCATATGCAAACCAAGTGTACAAAGATGATAAAAATCAGTTGAGCAGATCAAATATCAGGTGAATCTCTCTATATTATCTGTATAAATTCACATAAGATGCACATCTAAAACAACACAACATAAGATTAAGGAGGTAGACAGATTTTATACACAAGATTTATACACAAAGTTGAAATAGTTGTACGCATGAAACAAGCATACAACAGAGCCCAGAAATTTATATACAGATTCAGAGTTAATCTAGACTTAATTGTCTTCCATAAGAGATTGTGCTTAACTAGGAGGATTTTTATTTAAGCCGGGGCGTTTGATAAACGTAATCCAAATGCACCAAAGATAGCTAATCAAACATCTTGGTCATTCACCTTCCATGAGAGAAGACTGTTAACATGCACAAAGTAGTTACCTAGGGGAAAACTTCCAGCCTTCATTTCCAGCTTTCTCACAAGCTGCAAAGAGCAGTTATAAGCATATAGATTGCTATATTTATCCTTGAAAATCATTTCACCATTAATCCTGGTAAAGTAAAGAGGGACCATTTCACGTACGCGACCCACTGGGATCGTGTACCACTTCGTCCAACCTTCACCACATAAACTCTTCAAGGCCCAAACATCAATTTGGTTTGATTCATCATGACAAACGAATCCAAGTTGCCCACAAAATTCCACAATCCTATCGAGGGTTCTACTACTTTGTGGGAGAGGTATCTGCTGAAACTTCTCATCATTTACTGTCATAGATACTATGTACTCACTATGATCAATATTTGGAACCCAGTGTATAGCTCCAATCGCAAAAACAGGATCGTAGCCAAACCAGCCAAAGAGTCCAAACGCGGGTCCATCAACCATTCTCCACGATCTATCTCCAAGATTCAGGATTTCGCAGCCAACGCATTGCATCTCATCCCGAAACAAGTGAACCAGCTTGAACTGCTTGGTAGAAGGGCATAATGCAAGTGCATATGACTCACAATGAGAAGGGAATAAAGTACCAACAGGGAGTGCTGACAACACCCTAGTAATAGGATTCAAGGCTACTAAGCCT
Organism: Knoxia roxburghii; assembly: GCA_030378225.1. NCBI lineage: Eukaryota > Viridiplantae > Streptophyta > Magnoliopsida > Gentianales > Rubiaceae > Knoxia > Knoxia roxburghii. The sequence continues at coordinate 39,093,351 of CM059422.1, read as the reverse complement.
CCTTTTTTCATTTTATTGTCAAGTAGGATCAAACCACCACAAGAAGCTCTAATTTTTCCCAGACAAGTCGCATGATACTCTTCTATCTTGACCTTTCCATCTCTAATTTCCATGAACTGGAGGTGAAGCAATGTGGTCGGATCAATAAAAGGTTGTTGCAGCACAGGCACTGATTGCAACTGGAAAAGCTTAAATTCAACAGAGAAAGCATTGGCCTTTTCTTCAAACTTGGGCGTGAGAAAAGCAAAATAAGCATCGCGTTTTACTGGAACCAGATAAATTAAGCTGCTATCCGAACGTTCAAAATATTCTTGAGCGAACATAGCACTGTTGATAATCCCATACCACGTCTTACAAACCAACCTTGTTCTTGGAAGTGACTGAAGAGGAAGTCGAACAAGTATATGAGAAATGCATTCTTTCGGAATATAGGGAATTATGCTCTCTTCTTGCTTCCTCTTCTCCTCCTCTAACTTCTTCTTCGACGATGCTCTTTCAGCAACTAACTTTACTAAGTCAATCCTTTTGCCTGCCATTGATTTTTTCAGCAGAAAATCCACCCTAAACGTAGAGGGAAGCTGCAAAGACGATGTTATAATAATTTGATCTATGAAAAAACCTAAACCCTAAATAAGGATATGATCTAAATCAAAGGACCCTAAGCTTTAAAAACCATCACCAACTCACAGACTGAGTTCAAAAATTGATTCTACAGTCTACCACAAGGCAACAACACAGAAGGCACGAACTTAGGATAACATCCAATTCAAATTTATGTTTACAACATGCATTTGCAGTATCAAAGTCCTGATGCTTGAAAGTTTTAATAAACAGAGTCCTCTGAAACAAGAAACAGAAAAAAAGGGGGAAAAAATAAACCCATTTAAGAATTGATCGATCAAACACATAGGAATCGGGACATTCATGAAATGATCAATATACGTTATAGTATGAAGGGACAGCGATCACATCATTTATCCGTTCCATCAAATTTATCAATTTGTATAGAATTCAACAAACAGTACAAACCTAAAATAGCAATCAAGAAAAAAACTGGATTACTCGAACTAATAATACTTACGAGAAGGAAGCATAGATGAGAAGGTGATCCTCCTTGAGAGTGTCGAGCGAGACTTACGATTTTAGAAGCCTCAGTTCAGTTCAGAATTCAGAGGAGGAAATTGCAAACTGTGTGTTGGGTCAATCGAAAACTTTGTAACTGTTCTTCTTTTCGCGGTAATTACGGAAGTGCCCACTCAACTATCTTCGATTCTAGTGTACCCTTGTGTAAGAAGTGTACTCATCACAAAAAATAGAAGTTGTTGTGAATTCAAAATCAAAATATATTGACAAAAATATTCTCACATTATGTATTCTCATATTTGAAGTGATACATTCTTATATTTTGGGAGATGTATTTTAATATTTTAAGTGATGGAATTTAATATTAGAAATTACAAGCAAAACTCTTAAAATTATTTCAGAATTTAAGGAGTCTATGATAGGTTAAATGACATATATGTAATTAATATCTTATTTCTTTAGAATTGAAATAGATTAAAGAGAGGATGATATGTTCATTTCACAAAAGAATAGACATTGATGATATTTTTAAAAAAAATTAAAATGAATCAAGTCAAACCTATATTGATTCCGTTAAAGAAAAATGGTTAACATATGACAACACTTGTGAGTATGTCAATTCAACAAAATTTTCGATATTGAACTACTATTAGGTTTGATATTACTTATTGGATTGCCATTCATGGAGTTATCAAGATAATATCATTTACAAATACCAAAGAGAGTATTGATATATTAGAGATATGCAACTTAAATGACTCTTTTATTTTATGCATTTGGTGGATATACGAATAATGATTAGGCCATAGATGTAGTAGAAAAAAAAAAATACTTTGAGTTATACTTTCTTCGTTTTGATATGATGTGTTTTCATGGTAATCAAATAAACAACTCGTGGTTGTTTTGTCGATTGCAGAAGTAGAGTACATAGTAGCAACTAAGTGTGCTACTCAAACTATATGGCTAAAAGGAATGTTTCAATTTTTAAACGTGAACTAAGTGTGCTACTCAAACTATATGGCTAAAAGGAATGTTTCAATTTTTAAACGTGAACAAGATGGTCTGATCCATATGATTCGTGATAGTAAATCTAATATTAACCTAAGAAAAAATTCCAATTAGTCATGAGAAAAGTAAACATTTTGACATTTGCTTTCAATTTTTTCCAAATATGGTTGAAGACAATGCGATTGCCATTAACCATTTTCTTTGCACAATTGAAAATCAAGTTACAAATATTTTCATGAAAGGATTGAAAGTAAAGATATTTACGAATTTCAAGAGAATGTTAGGTATGTGAAAATTTGAAGGTTTTGATTTAAGGGAGGCAGTGTAGAATATTAAACTAAAATAGATTAGAATTTATATAATTATATTCTTATTATATTTTTTAAAAATAGGTAGGTCGATTTTAGAATATCCTAACTTTGTCTTCATATTCTGATACTTTGAATTATGTTCTAAATGTACTTCTATTTTTAACTCTAGGACCAAAAGAAGAATGCTACAATAATCGTATTGATCATGTGATTTCAAGGGTTGATGTAAGACAAAGGCAAAATAATTCTGATTGCTGCCTCTTTTGGTTAGTAACATAAATGCAAAGACAATCAAATTACTTTAATGAAGCGATTAAATTTCTTTAATGCAGTGATCAAGTTCCTTTAATGAATGTTTTGTTAATTTATTAAACAAATCAAAGTCAATCAAATTCCTTTGATGATTATTAAATTATCAAATTTTGATTACTTTATTTCGATTGCTTTGCATCAAACGCACCATATATTAACTAAGATATCTGTTGGGAAAATGGTCTCAGAGATTCCCAACAAACACCACCCTACGAACTATGAAGAGAAATAACAACACAAGAATTTACGTGGAAAACTCCAAAACCGGAGAAAAACCACGGGCCTCCAGAGAGAAAACTCCACTATATGATAGTTTTACAATCACATAGACTAAACTCTCAAGCCAACCCCTAAATACACCCACACTCTCCAAAGTTTTTACTTACCACTTTCTACTATCTATTACAAGAATAGAAACAAGAAAGGGAAATCATATACTTAAAGTGTATATTTGATTGGTGCACTTTGAAACCAAAGCCTTGGAATCCTTTTATAGGCATGAAATCCTCCACCCTTCTTATACTCTAGCAATGTGGGATAGCCAAACTTCTCCTTCCTTTAATTTTAGCCAAAAATTTCCAACAATCTCCACCTTTGGCTACAATAAAGTGAGAAACATCGATGCCACATCCAGAGTAACATTGTCTTGACCGACAATCATATTTCTCAGATCAGAGAACTATCATACTCCACCATAAAAGAGTATCACCACTTAGAATATCCCAATCCTAAGAATTTCAAACCGGCACATGTCAAAATCTTGCTGAAAGCTTTATGGTGCAACTTCCCTGTTTGACTTTCTCGGAAGTTCATCAGCCATCGACATCCATTTCCACCACACATCTTGCATACTTGCCAAACCAATGCCCATGTGTAAAAAATGTGGATCCGCTAACACATCCTCTTCCATGGCGCGGACATACCATGAGGATATCATGTCTCAAAAGATCTTAAAAGCATTCATCTTCATTAGAGATGACAGAGACAACGTTAGCTGAGTTGGAGCCTTTTGCCGCATCTACTCCACTTGGACAATTGCTCTTTACATACCCAGACTGTCCACACTTGCAGCAAATTTCTCAACACCGAACGTCATAGGGCTGAATCTCGACATTTTGTATACTAGAAAAGTGTAACTAACCAATGAATAGTACACCCAACAAAGGATCCCAGGAAAGAGAGGTGGGTCACAATGGACACGCTTAAGTACCAAGTCTTTCCTTAGCCAGACCTTCCCTGGATATACACTCACTTCAGGTCTCAAACACAATTCTGAAGTACACAAAATAACCAATAGAAAATTCGTTTTCTGATGAGGAAGATCAGACAAAGCTGCAACCACAGAGCATACGATGAACCTCTAAAACCGAGACCCCCTCCGAACCAGGGCTCTGATACCACTTGTTGGGCAAATGGTCTCAGAGATTCCCAACAAACACCACCCTACGAACTATGAAGAGAAATAACAACACAAGAATTTACGTGGAAAACTCCAAAACCGAAGAAAAACCACGGGCCTCCAGAGAGAAAACTCCACTATATGATAGTTTTACAATCACATAGACTAAACTCTCAAGCCAACCCCCAAATACACCCACACTCTCCAAAGTTTTTACTTACCACTTTCTATTATCTATTACAAGAATAGAAACAAGAAAGGGAAATCAAATACTTAAAGTGTATATTTGATTGGTGCACTTTGAAACCAAAGCCTTGGACTCCTTTTATAGGCATGAAATCCTTCACCCTTCTTATATTCTAGCAATGTGGGATAGCCAAACTTCTCCTTCCTTTAATTTTAGCCAAAAATTTCCAACAATATCGAGCATACGAAAGAGGGGATGCCAAACTTTTTGTAAACACTAATTGGTACAAAGTTCACATTTTAAGGAGGCCCTACTTTCAATAGAGAGATTCAGCGTTTTATATTCTCACATTTTCTCTATTTTACTGTCTGACGCTCAATATACTAAAAGTTTTAGTGATTTTGTTGAATTCAATATATTAGAGGTGTAAGCGATGTGGTCGAAACCAGCCAAATTGAATGAGTTTCGCCGCTTTGAATGTATTTAATTAATACCAGCCAAACTGAATGAGTTTGGATCATAATTCACACTATCATCCTATCCTCTATAAGCTTTTGGAACAAGATTCGCACCATATGCGCACGCAAAAGAGATATAGGGATATTATGTATATATGGAATTTATTGCACACTATAAGTACAATTTATTATACAGTGGCTTCAACATTTTCCAATGTGAGACAAAATTTATCCCAATCAATAGTTTGTCTCTTTTACTTTCTGAATCCTTTTATCATTCTGATTTTTACCTCATTTACAATGCATGTTTTAAAAAGTTTCAAGCAAAAAATAAAAAAATAAAAACAAAAATAAAAAGTTTTTAGTTTAATGTATTTTTTAAATATTTTAATTTAATGATTATTTTATCAAATAAGTTAATGTAGTTTTTAAATATTATTAATTTCACAATATATTTTTAAATTTTAACCTTTTAAATATCTGAGATATAAATATATTTACTTTAAATAGAAATGAAATATCTTAGGAATAAATTTTAAAAAATAAGGGGAGTAAAAACCAACCAAATTGAAAGGAGAGACAAAGATGCAGACTTGGAAAGAGAAGTAACTTGTTAGCCGGAGGGAAATAACTTGGCTCTAATGACAGAGGGAAAAATTGAAAGGGGACACAAAGATGCAGAGATGGAAACTAAGAGTGAAGAGAAAGAAAGCGGTTAAAGAAGAGTATTTGTGAAAATAGAGAAATTTAGCGTTTTATATTCATACTTTTTCACTATTTTGTTGTCTGACGCTCAATGTATTGGAAGTGTTAGTGATTTGGTCGAATTCAATGTATTAAGGGTGTAAGTGATCCGGTCGAAACCAACCAAATTGAATGAATTTCACCGCTATGAATATATTCAATTAATACCCGTCAAACTGAATGAGTTGGGATCAAGATTCGCACTCTATTAGCTTTTTTACGAAGATTCGCACCCTATGCGCACGCAAAGGGGATGCACGAGGTATAATGTATATTAGGAATTTAAAACTCACAACAAGTACAATTTGTTATACACTGGTTTCAACATTTTCCAATGTGAGACCAAATTTATCACAATTAATAGTTTGTCTCTTTTAAAAAATAATTAAATATTTCATTTAAATTGAAAAAAAAAACATAAATCTACAATGTTATTGACCTAAAATTTCAATTCAATTGAGTAATAATAAATTAAAACATCTAATAAATCTCAATTAAATAACACGATTGTAATAAATTTTATAAAAATTTATCCAACCCTAGAAAAATAATTATTAAAAAGGGAAGAAAGGGATTTACCTGCTAGCTGGAGGGAAGTAACTCGACTCTAACGGCAGAGGGCAAAATTGAAAGGGCAGATAGAGATGCAGACTTGGAAGCTAAGAGTGAAAAGAAATAAAATGGTAAGGAGAGCATAGGTGAAAATAGAGAGATTCTGCGGTATTATAATCTCACTTTTTCACCGACAATTTTGTTGTTTGACGTTCAATGTACTGCAGGTGTATGCGATTTGGTGAATTCAAGCTGAATGAGTTTCATCGGTTGCATGTACTGCAGGTGTAAGCCATTTGGTTGAAATCAGCCAAACTGAATGTGTTTCGCCGCTTTGAATGTACTGCATGTGTAAGCAATTCAGTGAATTCAATGTTCTAAAGGTGTAAATGTTTGATTGAAACCAGTCAAACTGAATAAGTTTTGTGGCTTTGAATGTATTTAATAGTCGACTAGTTGAAAATTTAAAACCGAAAGATTCGACTTACAGATGGTTCAATGATGAAACGGACCACTCAACGATCGTATATTATTATATATACTAAATATAAATTTTTTTGAAGCAATATAATAAATATTGTTAATTTGTTCAATATATATATATATATAGTTAATACCTACCAAACTGAATGAGTTTGGACCAAGATTTGCACTCTATCAGCTTTTTGACGAAGGTTCGCACCCTACGCGCACGCACATGGGATACACGGGATAGAATGTATATTAGAAATTTAAAACACACTACAAGTACAATTTGTTATACAATGGCTTCAATAGTGAGACAAAATTTATCCCAATTAATAGTTTGTATCTTTTACTTTCCTAATCTATCTATCATTCAGATTTTTCCCTCATTTAGAATGCTTTGTTCAAAAAGTTTCAAGCAATAAAAAATTAAAAATAAAAAGTTTTTAGTTCAATGTTTTCTTTAAATATTTTTAATTTAATGATTTTCCTATCCCTGAGTTCATGTAGTTTTTAAATATTATTAATTTCACAATATTGTAAAATTACCCAAGTTTAGCAAAGTTATCCTCATCCTTCTATTTGTTTTTAACTTTTCAAAATTGCGACTGATTGGAATGATTTTGTTGTGCCCTAATAATTTCACCACTTTAGGCACCAAATATTCTCCCTATTGGACAACTTGTGTCATTGTGTGTGTATAATTTTTTTTCTTTTTTATTACGTCTTGTTAACTTTGTGACTTTGTCAGTCGTCGTCATAATCATTCATCTTATACTCCACACATAGAAAAATAATTTCAAAACAAAACCATTATCATCGTCCGTATTAACACTTCTGTTTAAACGATATAAAAAAATCGTAAAATTTTTAAATTTAAATGATATCAAAAATTAGAAAGAGGGCATTGTTAGTAGAAAGAAAGGAGGGGAAAAAGAGGGGGTTTTTTTTTTTGCTCTTCCAAAAATGTTTATTTGTGAAATTAATAATATACGAGATATAAATGTATTTATTTTAAATATTAATGAAATATCTTAGGAATAAAATTTAAAAAATAAGGGGAGTTAAAGCTAATCAAATTGTGAGGGGAGCCAAAGATGCAAACTAGGAGAGAGAAGTAACTGGTTAGCCGGAGGGAAGTAACTTGACTCTAATGGCAGAGGGCAAAATAGAAAGGGGAGACAAAGATGCAGACTTGGAAACTACGAGTGAAGAGAAAGAAAACGGTAAAAGAAGACTATTGGTGAAAATAGAGAGATTAAGCGTTTTATATTGTCACTTTTTCTCCGATTTGCTGTCTGACGCCTAATGTACTTGAAGTGTTAATGATTTGGTCAAATTCAATATATTAGAGGTGTAAACTATTTGGTCGAAGCCAACCAAACTGAATGAGTACTAGAGTTTTAAAAGATTTGATTGAAACCAACCAAATTGAATGAATTTCACTGCTTTGAAGGTCTTTAATTAATACCAGCCAAACTGAATTAATTTGAACCAAGACTTGCACAATCATCCTATCCTCTATAAGTTTTTGGACCAAGATTCGCACCTTATGCGCACATAAAAGGAATACACAGAGTATAATGTATATTAAGAATTTAAAGCACACAACAAATAATATGGTAGCTTCCACATTTTTTAATGTGAGACAAAATTTATATTAATTAATAGTTTGTCTCTTTTACATTTCCAATGCATTTCTCATTGTGAGTTTTTTCTCATTTACTATTATTTTTTCAAACAGTTTGAAACCATAAGACAAAGTATTTTCTTTTAGGGTTAATATCAAAAACCCCTATCAGATTTAGTTGTATATCAAATACCCTCTTGAGGTATGAAAAATCTCAAAGACCACTCTACCATTAATTAAATTTGGGAGAAATGACTAAAAACCCACATTGCAACTAAAAAAAGTCTAAAATATTAACCCTATTAACCTTCATTTTCTTCTAACTCCATTCCGGCAGCTGCCATTAATGGAAGCTTGAGCACTATGAAGCTAAAGATGAGTCAGATGGAGAAGATGGGGGTGACAGGCTGTGGACGACGGGCTGCAAAGGAGGAGGAAGGAGGAGGAGGGGGGAAGAGGTTTCTTTAAAAAAAGTTGGAATAATGATAACTTGCACAAACAACAATGGATATAAAGATACTTCTTATGTGTCCGAAAAAGAAAAATTGATCTTGGGGGCTGTTTTATTAGAATGATGGAGATGGTGATTCTAATGCATAAAGAACCAAGATTGAACTGGGCTGTTTTCTTTCTTTTTTTCCTTCTCACTTTCCATTCTGCGGGAACAGGAAATGAGTGAATGAATGAATGAATGAAAATTAGCAGACAAGTTACCAGAACTGGAACCAAAAGATTCTTGCTCTTCTTTCTTGTTTACTCCTGCTAAATTTAAGCAACAAATATTGAACAAGAATTCAAAAAACTATAAATATAGAGAGAACCCACAAAAAATTCATGAATTTGTACATCCCTCCCTCTCTCTAGAATACAAAATCAAAGGAAAAAAAAAAAAAAACACAGCTGTACTCTAATCTTCATCATCATTTTATCATCAAGGATCAATTAATTAACACCATAATAAACTCGACTGAACTAATGGCAGCCGTCGGATTGGAGTTGGAAGAATATTGAGGTGAATAGGGTTAATATTTTAGTTTTTTTAAATTACAATTTGGGCTTTTAGTCATTTCTCCCAAATTTAATTAATAATAGAGGAACTTTGATATTTTTTATACCACAAAAAGGTATTTAATATACAACTAAATTTGAGGGAGTTTTTTACTATTAATTCTTTTAACTGAATAAAAATATTTACGACAGTAGATTTGTTTTTTTTTAAACCAAAATCCAGTCATCAAATTCGATCCTCCCATATTTTCTTCTCTAAACTTATTTCTTATTTTTACCATGAACATCAATTTCAGAGCTATGTTTCCCATGGAGTTATGTACACCCTTCAACCTCCGCTTGCAAAACAACAAAATTGCAATAGTGGTTTCATGCATCAATGCGCCCAACTCTTCCAAAAAAAAAAAAACTTTTAACGGATATATAATCCTATATGACAAATTGGCATTGCTTCAAGAAACAAAACAACATAATTTGAGGTCCGCAAATTATACCGTAGGGATAAGAGTATAAAGCTGATTTTACACCTAGCCGATTTTTCCAAAAAAAAAAAAAAAAACTGGGTTTATGGTGAAAAAACGGGTAAAACTAGCCTTATATTTGATAAAGAGGTGGGTCAGGTGCATTTAATGCGTATTAAATGTGTATTAAATGCGCATGTCCCCAACTATCCTCTCTCTCTCTCTCTCTCTCTCTCTCTCTCTCTCTCGTCACGTTGTACGAGCATTTTATACCAACGAACATTATTTTATACCAACCAACAAAATTTTACACAAAGAAACAGTATTTTACACCAACGAATAGTATTTTTACATGAGTGCGATGACTTTACACCAACAAATCACTATGAGCATTTTACACCAACAACAAAAACATGCGATTTTACACAAAAAACTGCAAAAACATACGATTTTACATCACAACATTTTATATCACGATTTTTTCTCTGCGAATTATGACCAGAGTAGTATGTTGCGACTCATTCACAGAAGTGCCGGAGCCGTCTCTCGTCGGGCTGAAGCATCTGGACACCAACAAACAACATTTTACATATGTACGAGCATTTTACACCAATAACAAAAACATACGATTTTAAAAATGTTCGTACTGATATGTTGGTGTAAAATGACATTTAAAATACATGAGTGCGACAACTTTACACCAACAGATTAGTACGTGTATTTTACACAAACAAACAGCATTTTACACCAACGAACAACATTTTACACCAATGAACATCATTTTACACCAACTAAGAGAATTTTACACCAACAAACAGCATATTACACTAACGACCAGTATTTTTACACCAACGAACATCGTTTTACACCAACAAACATCATTTTACACCAACAAATCAGAAAGAACAATACTTTATACCAACTATCAGTATTTTACACAAATGAACAGTACTTTACACCAACGATTAGCCTTTTACACAAATAAATAGCACTTTACACAAACAAATCAGAACGAACGGTACTTTACACCAACGATAAGTATTATACAAACAAACAGTAGTTTACACCAACAAACTAGAAAGAACAGTACTTTACACCAACAAACAGTATTTTACATCAACGAACAGTACTTTACATCAACGATCATCATTTTACATAAACAAGTAGCACTTTACACCAACAAATCAGAACGAATATTTTACACCAACCAACATCATTTTAAACCAACAAACAGTACTTTACACCAACTATCAGTATTTTACATCAACGAACAGTACTTTACACCAACGATCGGTATTTTACATAAATAAGTAGCACTTTACACCAACAAATCAGAATGAAAATTTTACATAAACAAAGAAAATTTTATAATAACCATTATCACTTTACACCAACAAACATTATTTTACACCAAAGTTGGTGTAAACTGTCATTTTACACCAATGTTGATGTAAACTTACATTTTACAACAACCAACATCATTTTACATCAACGAAAGTACTTTACACCAAAAATCAGCATTTTACATAAACAAATAGCACTTTACACCAACAAATCAGAACGAACATTTTACACAAACCAACATCATTTTAAACCAACAAACAGATTTTACACTAAGGAACAACATTTTACACAAACAAGTAGTATTTTACACCAATGAACAACATTTTACACCAACAAAAAGTATTTTACACCAACAAAAATATATGATTTCATATGAAAAAAAACATACATTTTTGCCAAAAAACTAGTTTTCCTTCCTCTATTTTCCACTTTCTAGTTGCCAGCCCCTCTCCCCACTTCCGTTTTGCCACCCTCGCCGGCCGCCGCTGTCACCAACATTAGATATGGCCATATTCAAAATAAACGATTTTACATGAAAAATATACGATTTTACATAAAAGATATACCTTTTTGGCCAAACCCTAGTTTTCCTTTCATAAAAAATCATCTCTTCTTGGCCGCCGTTGTCACCACCACCGCGAGCCACCTCTTCTTGGCCTTATCTTGATTTAAATATGTACGAAAATGGTGGAATAAGGTATGGGTTTTGAAGTTTAAGATGTGGAGAGTATTTTGGCGGTGAGAGATCTTCAAAATTCTGGCCAGAATCGGCAGCAAGAAGTGGCGGGGGAAGAGAGTTTGGGGGAGAGAAGCCGCTGGAAAGAGAAAATTGAGAGAGAGAAATGGCTTAGGGTTTGGGCGAAAAAAAAAAAGTGGCTGCTGATGGTTTTTATATATAAGAGGCGCGTGTGATTCAAACTCTAGGGCAACTCAAATTTTTGCTTCGTGGTGTATAGGCAGCTATGTACTCCTATCCCTATAGTATAAGAATTGGTCAAATATATCCTTCAACCAAAAATCCAATAAAAGCTTCTTTTAATTGCCTTCTTTTTTTTTTCACAAAAAAAAAAAAAATCAAATTAGGGCATAGCTGGCCTTTGACCATCATCGATAATAGTAATTTACCAGTATGATTGTGCGTGGACATTGGCCCCAGCGTTGTATACCCCCTGTAACATTCATCACCAACCTTCTTACAAGTTAACCTGAATGGGCAATTACATCCTCTTCGTTTGGTATTTGTCCGTATGGTGGGGAGAGGGTCATTCAATGGATCTTTCCATCGGCCGCACCTAAAGTAATACGTTATGCCTGGTTGATTGCCCCCTCTCTTTACAAGCTCGAACTTTAGTCCAAGACCTATTGGCTTACAATGAGCAAATGCCTTCTTGATATTGGAAAAAAAGTATATCAATCTGAAAATATTCACTCAGATTTGCTCCGATCTCTAGTTCATGATCCTCCTCATCCTGATCCTGCTCCTGATCATTCTCCTGCTCCTGATTCAGATCCTGATCCTACATAATTAAAAACATAAATTAAACATAACAAAAATAATAATTATAAAAATTAAACACGAGGGGGTAAAACGCCCCCAATATTAGATTCACCATAGGGAGAAACGCTGTAATTATTAGATTCACAAGGACATAAACACACTCAAATTTAGATTCTCATAAGTATAAATGCTCCCAAAATAAGATTTACATTCTCAAAAATGCCCCCAAAATTATATTCACAAGAAAAAAAAATGCCCACAAAATTAGATCCTTTTTATGCAAAAACGCCACCAAAATTAGATCCACAATGCTTCAAAAGGCACACATAGTTAGATTCACTAGAATAAAAACGCCTCCACAATATATTCACTGTGTGAAAACGCCCCAAGAAAGAAATTCTACCACAGTAAATCTACACAGATCGCGTTTCAAATTATAAAAAATGCTACAAATATCAAAGCGAACTAAGGAAGAAACGCCTCTATTAGGTGTTTTTAATATACAGAAACGCCCCCTTTAGATGTTAAGAATGTGGAAGAAACTCCAAATAGAAGCGTTTCTTCCACGGCCAAACCGCCTAATGGGGGAGTTTTAAGTCTGATTAGACAAAAAAAAAAAAAAAAAAAACTTAACGGATTGAAAACTTACCATTTTTTCATGAATCTCGAGCTAATACTTCTCCCGACTTGAAGAAAACGATTGCCAGAACGTTTTTGGAGTGGAAGATTTTTTTTTGGATTGGATGTTTTTGAAGTTTTTTTTTGAGATCTTTGAAGGTTTTAGTTTGGAGAGCTATGTTGTAATTTTACCGTTTGTGATATAAATAGTAAATTTATGGTACAAATAATAAGTCCTTATCTTACAGGGAAGACAATAGGCCAATTGAAGGAGAAGAGCCCATAAAGAAAATGTTTTGGATTAGTCTTTCTTTTTAATATATATATATATATATATATATATATATATTAGGAAAGAAAGAGACTTATCTTTTAACAACAAGACAAGTGATTGCCCTATAAACTTTAACCAATTCACACTCTGTTTACTCTTGATAATTAGAATGAGATTAAACTTCTTTTGGACTAGAAAAACAAGGCCAAATGTAAGTTTAAGTACAACCATGGATGTCCCTACTCATTCAGATATTGATTTTATGAGTTTTATGGAGATTTTCCTTTTATCGTTATTTTTGATAAAATAACATTTTGTTTGTTTTAACACTTATTTTAACATAGTACTGCAAAAGTATTGGTAATCTTAACTTCAACTATAGTAATTTTTATATCTATTGTTATTGCTTTCAATACTTTTTTACTTTTTATTCATGATTTATATGAATAAGAGGGTCTATGATCCTCTGTAACACTTGTCTCTTACACTTCCTATGACAAATTTCAATTACTTTTTGTATATATTATATTTATCACAGGAAGTGTTATAGTCACAGAGGATCCTAAATCGAATAAGAGGTTATATTTGGTTAGGTAGAGTGGAAGATTCTTGTAACATTAGGCATATTTATATTAGGGTGAATTATATTTACTTCCCATGTGGTTTGGTCAAACTATCAATTGACCTCCGAGATTTTTGACAACTACCAATACCCACTTGACCAAAGTCAAACATAAAAAAATGTCAAAAAAAAATTGACGATATTTTGTCAAAATGAGATTCTAAAATGATGTTAATTTTATTTTTCATCACAATAATAATACTTACGCCAACATTTTTACTCATTTTTTTCGTCGATCAGGGGGTTAGTTGTTATTAATTTGAATAATCAATAGGGTATACGTTATTTTCAAAACCTAAAGAGTGCGTTTGATACAATGCAAAGGCAACGAGGCAAAGACAAAATAATTCCGATTGCTACCTCTTTTTGGTTAATAAAGTAAATGTAAAGACAATCAAATTAATTTAATGAAGCGATCAAGTTACTTTAATGAATGTTTTGCTAATTTATCAAACAAGTCAAAGACAATCAAATTCCTTTAATGATTATTGAATTATCAAATTTCGATTACTTCATTCCGACTGCCTTGCATCAAACGCACCCAAAGAGGGTATTGATAGTTGTTAGAAATTATGGAGAGCAATTGATAATTTGACCAAACCATCAGGAGGTAAATGTAATTCACCCTTTATATTATATCACTACTATTTTAACCTAAGTTAACTACTAGAATTTGCTAAAACTCCATGTGTCATTACTCGAATGTGATAAATTATATCATAGTCATAGAACTATCAAGCAAGATAGTCGATGATATAAAATTTATAATCACTATAGTATTGTTGGCCCCTTGAATGCCTATTATTTTTCTTTCTAACCAATATAATCCCGACTCCTCGTATAAAATTATTATTTATCGACACTATTTTTTTATTCACCGCCATCTCTTTTCAAAATTATCCCTAAAAAATATAAATTTTCGTAAAGAACTTTTATCATTTTTATTAAAAAATAATTATGGAAGTAATTTGTCTCTCTAACTTTAGGATTCCACACTGAAATTGAATATATCCATATTTTTAATATATTTCTCGGATTAAATAATGCATTCTGAAATATAAATAATAAATTGCCCAAAAATGATTTGTAAAAATCCCAGCTCAAAAAAAAAAAAAAAACATTTGACGTACTGTCCCCTCCTCCAAGATACTCGACCTTAAACGCAAGTCTTTATGCCCTACCCAAAACCCTTCTCCCATCCCCTTCCACCGTTGAGAAGTCGCCGCCTTAAGCATTCTCAACACTGAAATTCAATCAAGCTCAAAGGTACAGCCTCTTTGACAATCACTCATGAATTTCCATGACTCTACGTATTGGGTTTTTGTTTCCTTTAATGTTTGTTAGAAATCTGAACCGATTAGGAAATGGCCCCAAAGAACGCCTAAATCAATTTCGCTAAGTTGATTTTCAGTCTCTGTGAATCGGTGGTTCTTCTTACCCGCCATGAACTGGCGTATTCTAGGGTCTTAAATTATTTTCTTTTCATGTAATTTTGAGGGTTTGGGTTTTGGGTTCCCCGGATTCGAAGAACACTTCTTTTGAATTTGTTTTGATGCTTATGGTTGTAATCTTTGCCTTACAGTCTTATTAAGCTTAGTGTGAGTTTACGATATAGAACTTTTTTGTTTTTTAAAATTTTCAGCATTTGTGAGGATGAACTTCAAAGACATGAAGGTTCCCAAGGTTCCTGGTGGTGGTATCCCTTCTTCCTTGATTAAGTTGGCCGTTGTTGCTGGGGCGGGCGTTTATGGAATTGCTAACAGCCTCTACAATGTCGAAGGAGGTCATCGTGCTATTGTCTTTAACCGTGTCGTTGGTGTCAAAGATAAGGTTAGACTTACTTCATGGTTCGAAGGTGGTTCAAGTCTAAATTACTTTGCGTGGAGCATTGTTATTTGTGTTTTTTGTTAACAGCTACTTGATATGAATGTATGTCACATTAACATGGTCACAATGCAGCCCTTTTTAGATGTGAAAGAAACTCTGGATGTTTTAAAATGCTGAATTTGGATTTTAGGAGAATATCATCTTAGAGATTCGCCAAAGTGAATGATTTTTTGTGGTATAGTATGATACTGTACTTTTATTGCTCTTGTCGACTTCTGCTTCTGAAATTTGGTTTTTGAGAGTGTTTCCTTTCCAATTATTGAATATTAATCAATGTGGATGCGGTTTGGATGCAATTGCTAGTTTTCTTGCCATTCAATGGCAGTTGATTTCTGTAGCTCCTTATAATATATTTTCTACATATATTAAGAGTAATGATACATAAGTGAAATTTTGTAGTGAAATCCTATAGCAATTGTCATGTCAATACACGGCAGAAGGCTATTAGCAGCCACCATTTGGATTATCTTGGGCAATGTTGTTGGCACATTAATCCCACAAATTATAATCTCGCATTTTCTCTATCAATATCATTTCTCTTAATTTGTGTGTGTCTGTATATATACATGTATATATTTCTGACTTGACTCTGGGAGTAATGGGAAGCTCTGCTCTTCACAAACTATAACCTCTTATTTGACACTTGGAAATATTTAATGTGTCACTCTCATATTGTAGGTTTATCCTGAAGGCACGCACTTGATGGTACCCTGGTTTGACAGGCCAGTCATCTATGATGTTCGGGCTAAGCCTAATCTGGTGGAAAGCACCTCTGGTAGTCGTGATCTGCAAATGGTAAATATTCTTTTATGGTCACCTTAATGATACTTTTAATGTGTATTTTCTGACTTATCTAGTCATTTGATAATTTGGTGAAATCTCTTGGGCTATTAGGCCGATATGGCAGGTAAATATGTAAAAATTTTGAAGAGAGTGCTACTTGGGGAAAAATTCTTCCTTTTTTTTTTGGTTTAATTTGGTAGGTTTATATAGCTTGAATTTGGAGTTTTAAATTATTTTCATTGTAGATTCTTTTCTGCTAATACTACAGAAAGTCTGGAATTATACTTACAGTTGAGTTTTAATGATAATTGTTGTCATGCATCCGTTGACTACTTACTTTTGCTTGTAATATATCACTCATGGAAATGAAACCTGTTGAAGCTTACCTTTTAATGTATTAGGATTTGTTCAGGTTAATAGAAAAAATAGAAAACCATAGGAACAAACTTGAATTTGGTTTTGATTTACTTGTACAGGTGAAGATTGGTCTTCGTGTTCTTACTCGTCCAATCCCAGATCAATTGCCCACAATTTATCGAACTCTTGGTGAGAACTATAATGAAAGAGTTCTACCTTCCATCATTCATGAAACTTTGAAGGCTGTTGTTGCTCAGTATAATGCTAGCCAGTTGATCACCCAAAGAGAGGTACGTTATTGGCTCTTTAGTACGACTCCATGCTGTCACATTATCTGGCTAGATTGTATTGCACATTACACTTTTGAAGAAGGTGGAAACTCATTCATTCATAAAACACATTTAGCATTCAGATTCTTGCTTTCTGGTTAACAAAAGTATCTTGGTGGGAGGGCTACATTATAATAAAATAAACATTTTACTTGCAGTTTGAAAGGTACGCATAAGTTTCTAGAAGTTTTAGCTCCAACTGAGGCTTTTAGTTTTATTTTTGTAGGCCGTGAGTAGGGAAATAAGGAAGGTTTTAACCGAGAGGGCGGCCAACTTTAACATTGCCTTGGATGACGTGTCCATTACTAGCCTGACTTTCGGGAAAGAATTCACAGCTGCAATTGAAGCTAAACAGGTGGCTGCTCAAGAGGCTGAAAGGGCAAAGTTCGTCGTGGAAAAAGCTGAGCAAGACAAGCGAAGTGCAATTATTAGAGCTCAGGTGAAAAGAGTTTCTTACCTTTCCTAGTGTTTTCTGTTGAAATCGAGTGTAAATACTCTTCAGTTATTATGAAAGCATTATCTTCTTCCTTTTCATTTACTTTGGGGCACTTTGAATTGTCAAGTCACAGTTGCAAAATTACTTGACAAAGGAAGGTATGCTCAGTTTTATAACCTTTTCATTATTTTGGTGGCCAGGGAGAAGCTAAGAGTGCCCAACTGATTGGTGAAGCGATTTCGAACAATCCAGCCTTTATCTCACTGAGGAGAATTGAAGCATCAAGAGAAATTGCCCACATGCTTGCTGTCTCTGCCAACAAGGTCTATCTTAACTCAGACAACCTGTTGCTCAATCTCCATGACATGAACTTGAGCCCAACTGGAAAGAAGTAAAACTCTTGACGATGGTACTGCCAATTTAGGTTTTGTTCCTCTTATTCCCCAAGGCAACAAAGGGTTTCACTGTGACAAATGAGTAGTAATATATTATTTATCTTCTTTTATTGAATGCAGGAACATGTAAAAATGACTTGAGAAGTTTGTTTCGGTGATGGGGAAAATCAAATATTTTGGGATGTTGAGGAAATGTTTTGGTTCATTAAGAAATTGCAGGTTGCTTTAGGTTTTAATCTGATGCAAATAAATACTGCAGGCTGCAGGAGTGCTTCTCTCTTTTCTCTTCTTCTTTTATTATTTGGGGTGAGAAGGGTGAGCAATTTTGGACCAACTGAAACACAATTTTGGGTGTCTAGATAATGGGTTGCCAGCTATATATTTGTTTGCATTTTTTTAAGGTATTTTTATTGAAAATGTAAATTATTTTTTATCAAAGTTTTTACCCAAAAAGGGGACAAATGTATGGTTAAGAATCTTTTTTAAATAATGTGAGTAATTTTGGTGGAGAGAATTACTATTGATGTAGTATATTTAATTTAATGATTACTATGTTGTATATTTATAATTTTTCTCGGGAAAAGATACTAAACAAACAAATTTTCACATTATCTGCAATTAGTAAGAGCATGGCAATGGTTTAACACCAAACCATATAATAAGTGGTGAGTGCTTCAATATATATATATATATATAAATGATGAGAATGTTTATTAGTTTAATTGTTGTAATAATTATTTTTGATGTTTGGTTTGTTGAAATGATTGAAATTGAAATATAATAATAATATAATATTATAAAAATAATAATTTTATATTTTATAAACGCGGACCAAAATGGGGGGTGGGGGGTGGGGATAATTCCCTTAAAATTGGGTATGAACATGAACATGTTAAAACTGGAACACTTTCAACAGAATCCTTTTAACATGACATTCTACATATACGAGGCGTTAGGCAAATAAAAGTCCAAATTTCTTGTTGGCAAGTTAGGCATTCTTAAAAATAGGCAGTTTGGTAGTATTTATAAATATTTTAACTATGAAATTATAATCAAATAAGGATTGTACAAGGTGTATGAATAAATCAAAGTGGCTGACCTAGAGGGCACATGCTTATTCACACAAATTACAAGCATTCTCTATTACTTTGTCATGCATCAGAGCTCGAATAATTAAATTTTGTAAGATATTATTATTTTTTTCCTTGTAGTTTCGATACTTAGGCCACGAAAATTAAATTTTTGCGGCACTAGGGTAGCCTTTTCCCAACCTTAGGATCACATCATCTGTGTGCTTAGAAAAGTGGTTGCGGCACTAATTTTTGTAGTGTGAGGAAGGGCAGAATAATTACATTTTTTTTGAGATGTTGTATGGTAGGCCGCCTCCTCTGAATCATTTGCGTGTTTTTGGGTGTTTGTGTTATGCGCATAATCATGACTGTGGAGGTAATAAGTTTGCTAGTTAGAGTCGTCGCTGCATCTTTGTTGGATATCCCTTTGGCAAGAGGGGATGACGTGTGCAATAGTTATATCCTACCACTGCTAGTACCATTTGAGAGTGTACTTATAGTAAAAATAAAATTAGAAAGTAAATTAATGATTGAGAGAATGTAACTCACCCTCCTTGAAACTTATTGTTCCAAGACAACAATTTTCTAGGTGTCCATTAATGATTTCAAATTTTTTTGACCTACATTCCCTCCCTTTCATCTTCTCCATTTTCAATTAAAAAATAATTTCATTTTCACCTAGTCTTTTCCCTCCCTCTCATCTTCTCCATTTCGGTAGCAGCAGCGGCGGCGGCGACGACGGTGACGGAGGCAGTATATATCAGTTTACATTGAATTTTGAAATACAAGTTTACATCGATATATCAGTTTACATCAAATTTACTACATCATTTTATAATGCAAGTTTATAATACACCATTTTACATCAAAATAATACATGGTTTTACATCAAAATACAAGTTTATAATACATGATTTTACATTAAAATCTACATCAGTTTACATCAAATTTCTGAAATCGAATTTCAATTTACATCAGATTTTACAACATATAATATATGATTTTACATCAAATTCTACATCAGTTTATCCGAAGAACAAGGTTACATCAAAATATCAGTTTATATCAAATTCAAATAAATCAATTGCTACAAAATTATCAGTAAAAAAAAATCAGTTTAATTAAATAGATTAAATAAGTAGTAATAGGAAAACATTAAGAAATGGGCCTAATTGTACAATTAACCCAAGTAGGGGGTAAGAGAAATTAAACCCTAAAAAACTACGAGGACTAGGGAGCAAATAAGAAAAGGTATAAATACTCCTTACCCTAACCCTAGCTTCCTTTTCCCCTCTTTTATTCTCTTCCAGCCATAGCCACCAACCTTTTTCCCTTTCCCCTCTTCCTTGCTGATCTCCTCCTTCTCCCGCCACCAACCGCCCCCTGTTTACGTCTTCTTCGGCACCGTCCCGGTCGCGCAACCACCTGGAAAGGCTCTCCTCCTTACAAGGAACAAAACCCACCCCTTATTCATCTCTTTTTGGACACATTTTCTCTTTCCCTGACGCCTTTCTTTTCGTTGTAATTTCGCGGCCGATTACCCATTTCCAATCATTTTTTGATCGGTTCTCCCTATCAAAAGAACCCCCATAATCTCTAGAATGGACCTCCATCCCCAAAATTAGTTCTCCATGTTGTCTGAGAGAAAATGAACGGAGGGGCTTGTGGGGCGAGTTTCTAAGTTCATGGCCGAGGAGATGCGCACAAAGGCATTGAATGTCCAGAATTTGTGGGCATGGTCGAGAGATGGTTCGAGATGTGTGGAAAAATGCGCACACGGCTGAGCGGGCTGTTCTTCAGTTGCGAGAAATGCATACACGGCTGGGTGGGATGGCTTTCAGTTGTGAGACGTTACGAGAAGTTGTGCACAATTTCGAACGGGCTGGTCTTCGGTTGCGATAAACTGGGATTTTTGCGACACGATCGAGCCGATGTGAAGCTAAGGCTTGAAGAATGGTTAGGCGGTTGAAGACGTGGGCTGAAGTTGCTGGAGACGTGCTGAGTTGGCTGAGAACGTGGGATGGTCGACCGTAAAGTGTGGGCAGTTTCTTCAAACATGGGCTGATAACCATTTTCTAGAGCTTTAGTCGGGCCTAGTGCTTGGGGCTGTCAAGCACGCATTGTAAACCTATAAATGGGTGAAACTCGCTCATTTGTAAGAGTGGAAGAGGAAAAAGAGAGCTCAGGATTTTGGTAAGGGAATTCCAGAAAATCGGGCCGAGCTAGTTTAGCTTTGGGAGGGAGTTAGACTAGTTGGTTCAAGCTTTGGCTAAGTGTGAGGCCTTAGTTTTGAACGGGAAAATTCTTTGTAACTATTGAGTGATTTCAATAAAAGTTGCACTGAGTTTTGGGGCATCAGGCCGTTAAAATCACTTGCGTGCTAAATTTGTTCCTTTCGGGTATTTTCGGCTTCAATTTCTAGTTGCTGCCTTAGTGAATTCTGCTAAATCTTTAGCTAGCGTTTGGGGGCGTGACAAGTACCATGATATTGGTACTGTCGTGGCGTGTGTATGATTTTAATCAGAACAAGATTTTGGTCTCTCGGGATGTAATTTTGTGAGGCAGTGTTTCCTATGCAAGTTCAGTGTCTTATTCCGGTCTTCTGTCACCACCCTCAACTTCCCCAGACCCGTCGTTTTTCTCCGGCGGTGGCATAGGAGGCTGGCGACCGTGGCGGTGGAAGCCACGGATGTTACCGGTGGTGGTTCGGCCGACGGCAGACACCTCCTCCTGAGGAGTTTTTGGGCTGTGGTATGTCTCCCACACTGTCACACTGTTTGTCCCTCGCCTCCTTCTCCTGTTTTCGCAGCTTCGTTATCTCCTTAGGTACGCCATATCCTATAGCAAACTATGTAACTTGTAATTCTTTTTCTTTAGCACATAAGACATTTTTGGCAGCGGTACCTTCAAATGTTGAGCTTCGCACGGTTGCTGAGGTGGTTGTAGACCCTGACTGGCGGTCTGCCATGTAGGCTGAGATCCAGGCTCTGGAAAATAATCATACTTGGGATATGGTCTCTCTCCTTTCTGGGAAGCATGCTATTGGGTGTAAGTGGATCTATAAGATCAAACAGAAGTCTGATGGATCTGTTGAGCGATATAAGGCCCGGTTTTTGATTCTTGGTAATAAGCAAGTGAAAGAGACGAAGATGGTCTCTGTTTGAATATTTTTAGCTGTGGCAATGGTGAAGATTGGGAACTTCATCAGATGGATGTGTACAATGCATTTTTTACATGGAAATCTAATTGAGGAAGTGTATATCAAATTTCACCCTGGCTTCACTTCCAAGGTGGCTGGGCATGTGTGTCGCTTTCGTCGTTCTTTGTATGGGTTAAAACAAGCTCCTCATTGTTGGTTTGCCAAACTTGCTAGTGCTTTGAAGCGGTATGACTTTCTACAATCCTACTATGACTATTCTCTTTTTACTTTTCATCGTGGGTTTGTGCATCTAAATGTGGTTGGTATATGTTGATGATCTTATTATCTCCGGGAATGATAGTCATGCCATTGCTAACTTTAAGTAGTACTTGAGTCAGTGGTTTCATATGAAAGATTTGTTCATTCTGAAATATTTATTGGGTTTTGAGGTGGCGCGCAATGCATCTGGCATATTTTTGTGTCAAAAGAAGTATGCTTTGGATATTGTTGCTGAGGTAGGACGGTTGGGTAGTAAGCCTGTTGCGTTTTCCTCAGAGTTGTGTTTCTGGGTGGGCGACGGCGGGAGGTCTCTTACGTGATGAGCAGGAGGTTTGGCGAGGGGGTTTCATGTTCAATATTAGAAGTTATAGCATCATGAAGGCGGAACTCTGGGGTTTGTTGTGTGGGTTAAGGTTGGCTTTGGAGCTGGGTGTCCGACGAGTCATAGCTAAAGTAGACAACGAGAGCGTGGTAACGTTGGTCCGGACAGGGGCAGACGGGTGTGTGTGTGGAGACATTGTGGCAGGGATTAAACAACTGTTGGGGAGACATTGGTAAGTGGTAGTTAAACATATCCATAGGGAGGGAAACTATGCGGCAGACCATCTTGCGAATTTAGCCTTTAATGAGTCGTTGGGCCTTTGTAAATTAGATAGGCCTCCTCCTTATTTGTCGAGATGGTTTGGTCATGACGTGTTGGATGTAGCATATGTACGCAACGAAGTTGCTCGTTAGGCAGTATTGCCTCCTTTTTTGCACAAAAGAAAAATAATAATAAAGGTCTAACGGGCATAGCCTTATTCACACAAATTGCTACCATTCTCTATTATTTTGTCACTACATAAATGTACTCTCCATGGAAAAAAGTTTCAATTGTTTTTTGAGTTCATTTGATAACATACCATTATAGAATTGTCAAAAATTAGACAAGCAATTAATTAGGAAAGCTCGAACAACACTGAAACAATTCATTCAATTGAAGGAAAAACATAGTGTCTACCATTTAAGGAAACTTGATTAAAATCAAGGTCAATCACACAAAATCATTAATTGCAACTATTTATACCTCGATGGCTTGTTTCTGCTTGTTGGATACAAGCTTGTCCAACTCTCTGACCATGTAAAGGCAAAAAAAATATCAACATTAGTTGAGAAAAATTGAGAATAGGAAGATTTCTCCACTTCACCTTCTTAGCTTTCCAAGTTCTTGTTGCAACTGCTTCCTGGGTGGCATTATTTTGAACTTTTGATTTGGCAAATCTCTTGTTTCAACGGCGTCAATTCCCTTGCGCCATCCAAAAGGAATCGTTTACGCCAGCCTCCTTCCTGATGTTGACAAGATGAGCACTTTCCAGCCAATATTCTATTGCAATACCACAGGAAATAATTTTGAAATGGATAATAGGAGTGAATATATATTATACAGTAGATGAACCAGACATCAACTGTTAGAAAACTCAAGAGTTGTAGCACTAGAAATCATCCATAAATGGAACAAAAGAAAAAAGATACCGAAGTAATGTCCAGAAAATGAAAGATACTTCAGTAAGAACTTCCACTGAGTATTGACATTTTCTTGAATGGCCATGGAAGCAGTAACCATATTGATAAAATCAGAAGACACATAATTATGGGAAAAAGTATGTGCCTTACCCTAGGCCACCTTGTATATTTATAAGAATAATTACAAAACCCATTACAATCAGGAAACCTAGATTAGGTAGCTACTACAATTACATACCATATACAATTAGGAAATAATTCTAGTTTCCTAATCTCAACACCCCCCTCAAGTTGGAGCATGCGGATTTCGAATGCCCAACTTGGCTTCAAACAAATCAAACTATTGCTTCCCTAAGGCCTTGGTCAAGATATCTGCTAACTGATCATTAGAAGCAACATGGGGCATGGACACAAGTCCCTGAAGCACAGCATCACGTACAAAATGACAATTTACCTCAATATATGCTCAGTGTGTTCATGAAACACAGGATTTGTTGCTATATGCAAAGCAGACTGGATATCACAGTACAATTTAACCAGTTGCTTATGAGAAATGCCAAGACTCAAAAGCAATGCCTTCTACCACTTTACTTCACACACGACAGATGCCATAGCTCGGTACTCAACTTCGGCAGAAGAACTCGCCACAGTATGCTGTTTCTTAGTACGCCAAGATACTGGGGAAGAACCAATCTGAACAAACCAGCCTGTAAGAGACCGACGTGTGGTAGGACATGTAGCCCAATCAAAATCACACCACGCATACAACTGTAAATCACAATCTGAATGAAGCACAATTCCTTGGCCTGGATTGCCCTTCAGATAACGCACAACCCGGAGAGCAGCTTCCCAATGTGGAACCCGAGGTTGCTGCATAAACTGTGCCAAAACATGAATGGAATATGACAACTCAGGGCGTGTGGCAGCCAAATAGATGAGACGCCCCACTAAACGTCTATACCGTGCAGGATCATCAAGAAGATCTCCCTCTGTGGCAGACAAGTGATGGTTCTGCTCTAAGGGAAATGCAGCAGACTTGCTTCCCAACAAACCAACCTCAGTCACAATATCCAAGACATACTTTCTTTGGCATAAAAAGAGACATGTAGCATTTCTGGCCACTTCTATACCCAATAAATACTTCAAAACACCCAAATCCTTCATGTGAAAACACTTGCTCAAATACAATTTGAACTAAGCAATTGAATGACTATTGTTCCCAGCAATAACCAAATCATCAACAAAAATCAAGACATGTATACGAACTGAACCCCGTTGGAAAGTAAACAGTGAATAATCAGCATATGACTGCAGAAAACCATACCGCTTCAAAGCACTTGCAAGTTTTGTAAACCAGCATCTGGGAGCCTGTTTCAAACCATACAATGACCGACGCAATCTGCACACCTGGCCCTGCGCGGCAAACCACCAAAGCCTGAAGAAAGACTCATGTAAACTTCTTCCTCGAGATCACCATGCAGGAAAGCATTGTGTACATCCATTTGATGAATCTCTCAATTCTGTGCAATAGCTACAGCCAAAAATAAACGAACAGTCACCATCTAGGCCACCGGGGCAAATGTTTCTTGGTAATCAGTGCCCTCTTCTTGTCGATTGCCAAGAACCACTAGACGTGCCTTAAAGCGTTCCACAGTACCATCAGAATTATATTTGATCTTGTACACCCAACGACATCCTATAGCTCGCTTCCTAGGAGGAAGAGATACAACATCCCAAGTATGATTTTTCTCCAAAGCTTGGATCTCTTCCTTCATTGCAGAACACCAATCAGGATTGGCCGCTGCCTCGGCAAAAGAACGTGGCTCAATCTGAGAGGCTACAGCTGCCAGAAAAATCTGATGTGCAGAAGAAAAAGTTGTACAAGTAACATAAACTGCTATAGGATAGGGTGTACCTGAGACAGATGATGGAGCATGAGAGGTGACAGAAGGGGGAGGGGGAGGGGGCAATGGACAAACTGTATGAGACACAAAATCACGTAACCGAGTAGAGGGTATTTTAGTTCGATGACCACGACCCAATATTTCATCAGAGTTATTTCTCGAAGAAACCTGGCCCGGGGCTGGCAGCGCCACAGGGTCTTCACCATCTAGCGACAGCGGTGGTGCCCGCACCACGACATCACCGCCTCTCGATGTCGGCGATGACAAGGGTGGACTGTTGTTGCCGGCGCTATGAACTGTGTCGCCACGGGCCACTATCTGAGTTTGGCCTGGCGGTGGCACATTTTCCTGAAACCATTGCTGAAAAATATCTGCATCGTCTTCCTCTAACCATCGATCAATCTGTACTATTGGAACCACTGTAGGAGAAGATGCAGGTTTTTCATAAGGAAAAATATTCTCACAAAATTCAACATCTCTTGAAATCACAATATTTTTCTTATCAAGATCATACACACGCCATCCTTTCTTTCCAGATGGATACCCAACAAATATCCCTCGATTACTCCTACTGGCAAATTTATCACCCCTCGGCCTTTGTTATGGACGTAACAAAGACAACCAAAAAAACCCTCAAGTGAGTCAAAGGAGGAGTCTTTCTATGCAACAACTCAAAAGGTGACTTATTATCCAAAACAGGTGTGGGCATGCGATTAATCAAATAAACAGCAGTCAACACACAATATCCCCAAAACTCAACTGGTAAATGAGCTTGAAAAAGCAAAGAATGCGCTACACCCAAAATGTGCTGGTGTTTGCGCTCCACCCTACCATTCTGCTGTGGTGTATAGACACAAGTCGTTTCATGTACAATCCCAACTTGAAGAAATATTCACTCATGCCAATGAATTCATTTCCATTATCACTCCTAACAACCTTTACCAATTTGTCATATTGTCTAGTCACCATGGAAAAAAAGTCACGCAAACGGTTGGAAACTTCAGTTTTATCACGCAGCAAATAAACCCAAGTTGCACGAGAAAAATCATCCATAACAGTTAAGAAGTACCTTGCACCACATAAAGCAGGAACTCGATACGGGCCCCACACATCACAATGAATCAAATCAAAACTGGCACTACATTTACTTAAACTTAAAGGAAAAGTATCACGAGTTTGCTTGGCTTGAAAACACACATTACAAGCTTTATCCAACTTGTCAGTCACTAAACTAGAACAATCAACTAACAATTTATCAAAAACTCTAGAAGAGGGATGCCCCAACCATTGATGCCAAATATCTGCTGAAACCGTAGAAACTGAGAAATTTGCTGCAGCAGTTGTCCCCCGAAGAAAGTAGAGCCCCCTAAACTGCTCACCCACTCCAATCACCTGCCTCGAATTGGAATCCTAAATCACACAAGAAACATCATTAAACTGTTATGTACATCCCGATTGGGATAACAGCTGATACAAAGAAATCAAGTTACACTTTATGATGTGAATCCAAGGTACGAATTCACGTGAATTTATAGAATCGTCCTCGATTGATCTTTTGAGCAAAACAACTAGCTCAAGTGGATTCAACAATATTGAGTATTAATGAACTCAACACCTTTGAATCACACTATATTGAAAAATGTCTTGAAATCTTCCAAGCAAAAACAACCCAAACCAAAATAGACCCAACAACAATAGGATGAAACCTATCACCTTTGAATCATAAAGTGGTAGTTTTGAAGTTACTATTCCCAACCCCTCTAATTTTCAAACCCAACAACACTAGGATAAACCTAACACCTTTGGATTATGAAATGAATTAGAAAAGAAGAGTAGAAGGCGCCACAACTAAAAGGAAGAGTTTTAGTTGATATGCCAAATAAGTTTTGCAAGCATACTTGCAAGACTAAAACTAGCTCACTAAGAAACTAGCAAAGAAAGGAAAATTCCTTAAAGTTTATAACATCAAATCTTTAATTCTAATAGTTAACCAAGGCCCCTATTTATAGAGTTTCAAGAGGGACCAAGGTTAGAAATTACAAAAGGATTAAAGGAGCAAATTCTAAATCTTCTAGTCAAGACTAGCATTAACACTTCTCTTTGACCAAGAAAAGCTCTTTGACCTAGAAAAGCTCTTTGACCTAGAAAAGCTCTTTGACCTAGAAGACTCTTGCACTTAATTCTAATATTCTAAATACTAAAAGAAAAATGCAGAAAACAACTTGAAAATATCACCCAAATGCTGTTGAATTTCGTCCATAAATTCAGCTTATAAATGCGACGTTCAACCTTCGTCAGGCGACATGGGCATGTCAGAAGAAAAGTTATATTCTGCCCAACCTTTCTCAGGCGACATGGGCATGTCAGAAGAAAAGTTCTATTCTGCCCAACCTTTCTCAGGCGACATGGGCATGTCGGAGGAAATGTTCACTTCTGGAAGCTGCATAAAAAAGTACTTCCCACACCATTTGGATCAAGATCCAAGACTTGCAAAATGTTGTAATATTTAGCATGAATTGAGGTAGCCGTTGGATCCTCTTTTGAACAGACTTCAAGAATCAAAATGCTCAAGGCTTCTTGCATCCTTTTCTTTTTCAAACGAGTCATTGGGCCCGTCATCCCTTCAAGTGGATTTGGTGGAATGATATGTGCAGAATTATTTGGAGTTGAGGGTGGTTCGGTCATGCCTTCGCCATCATCATCTTTGACATCTTTAGCATTACTTCCTTGGAACTCATCACTTTAACTCAGGAACAAACAAAACATTAATTAAAGTTAATGTAGGACTCAGTTGCACAGTCCCTGATTTGCATGTACTAGTAATAATCCCATCAGGAAAAGTCACTACCCGGGCAGGAATATATTCCAGATTAGTTAAATTCTTCAAGTTGCCTGACATATGATGTGTAGCACCACAGTCATACATCTAGATATCAGTAATCTGTTTACCAGAAGTTTGTGAAGGTGGTCTGGAAGAGTTAACAAAACTCACCAACGACTCCCACTGCGTGTTACTTAAACCAGCCAAAGTTGCAAAGACGGTACTGCCTGTTTCTGTAACAGCAGCATTAACACATGCACCACGGCCACCACCACGACCTCGTTCTCTACCCTCACGTCCACGACCACGTCCTTGGGGATAACTAATAATCTCATAACAAGTAGCCTGCATGTACATAACAGTTTAAAAGGGATACAATCCCCCCGTACGAGAGACAAAAACAAATATTTAAGCCATTTTCTTATCAAATTCTATACTATTTTATATAATTTTTGTTATATAGGACAATTTAATCGACCTTGACTAGTTTATTCAGCATAAACAATTCAGTTGTTAATTAAATATCTATCATTCCTAAATCATCTACATGTGTATATTTAGGGTCAATTTGACATAACACTATAGGTTTTTTCGCAAATTATATCTTGTATCACTAGGTACATGTACCTAATAATACATCACCACTTTCACTATAAGAGAGTGAGGTACACACTTTTCTCTTCTTCTTCTTCTTCTCCAAAAACCCAGTTCCTTGTTTTTCAAAAATCACTTCTGTTTCTTCAAAAATCAGTTATTCTTCTTCGCCATACTCCATTCAAAATCGCATTTAATCAAAATTTTCATCCAAACACAGATTTAATGGAGATCGATGATTGTATTTTCCGACGAACAACACCTAATACAACGGAAAAATCACTTCTTCATGTTCAAAAATCTCTTCTTCTTCTTCTTCTTCAAAAATAACTTATTCTTCTTAAAAAATCACCACATCATAAAGTATGAACTGTATTTGATGGATTTATGGAACCTTATTTTCTCGATTTGATGTTGGGTAATGTAGTAATGATGTTATATTCGTGTTTTCTTATTCAAATAATGCTCTGTTACTCCAAAATATGATATATAAATATTTTCTGTGTGATACTGACACTTTCATGTAAAATGGGTTGCTTCTGATTATTCCCCGCTGTTGGACTTGGTAGAATGTGTTATGGGACGTAACTAGACGTTGCGGGATATTTCTGGAAGTGGTGCTAGTTGTTTTGGACATATCTAGACGTGGTAGACTATGTTCTGTGAAAAATTCAGCTAAAATCCACATGTTTGGATGTATACGTGGTGTTGTAGTTTTTTTTGGACGTGGTGGTAGTAGTTATATTTCAATTAATTTATTCCCACATGAAAAAAAAAATGGTAGATGTTTTTAGACACTGCGACAGTTGTTTTTTGGACATACGGACGTTGTAGTATTGTTAGGAGACGTGGTGGAAGGTGTTATGTGAAAAAAATCATCTTAAATTCACATGCATGGATGTAGATATTTTTGGACATGATACTAGTTGTTCTGAGATGTGGTGGGCTGTCTTTGTGAAAAAAAACTAGTTTAAATTCACATGCATGGATATAGATGTTTCTGGACGTGGTGCTAGTTGTTTTTGGACGTGGTGCTAGTTGTTCTGAGACTTAGTGGGCTATTTTTGTAAAAAAAATCAGTTTAAATTCACATGAATGGATTTAGATGTTTCTGGACGTGATTCTAGTTTTTTTTTGACGAAATTCTAGTTGTTCTGAGACGTGGTAGATTGTCTTTATGAAAAAAATCAGTTTAAACTCACATGCATAGATGTAGATGTTTCTGGACGTGGTGCTAGTTGTTTTTGACGTGGTGCTAGTTGTTCTGAGACGTGGTGGATGTCTTTGTAAAAAAATCAGTTTAAATTCACACGCATGGATGTAGACGTTTCTGGACGAGGTGCTAGTTGTTTTTGACATGGTGCTAGTTGTTTTTGGACGTGGTGGACTGACTTTGTTACAAAAATTCGCTTAATTCACATGCATGGATGTAGACATTTTTGGACGTGGTGCTAGTTTTTCTGTGACGTGGTAGGCTATTTTTTTGAAAAAAATCAGTTTAAATTCACATGAATGAATGTAGACGTTTCTGGACAAGGTGCTAGTTATTTTTGGATGTGGTGCTGGTTGTCTAAGACGTGGTAGGCTATTTTTGTGAAAAAAATCTGCTTAAATTCACATGCATGAATGCAGACGTTTCTGGACATTGTGGAGTTGTTTTTGACGTGGTGCTAGTGTTATGAGACGTGATGCTAGTTGTTCTAAGACGTGGGGGGCTATTTTTTTTGAAAAAAATCAGTTTAAATTCACATGAATCGATGTAGACGTTTCTGGACGTGGTGCTAGTTGTTTTTGACGTGGTGCTAGTTGTTCTGAGACGTTGCGGATGTCTTTGTGAAAAAAATCAGTTTAAATATACATGCATGAATGCAGACGTTTCTGGACGTGGTGCTAGTTGTTTTTGACGAGATGTTTTGAGACGTGGTGGACTGTTTTTGTGAAAAAAAAAAAAAGCTTAAATTCACATGTATGGATTTAGACATTTTTGGAAGTGGTGCTAGTTGTTCTGTGACGTGGTGGGCTGTTTTTGTAAAAAAAAATCAGTTCAAATCCACATGAATGGATGTAAACGTTTCTGGACGTGGTGCTAGTATTATGAGATGAGGTGGACTATCTTTGTGAAAAAAATTAACTTAAATTCACATGCATGGATGTAGTTTTTTTCTGGACATGGTGCTAGTGTTATGAGACGTGGTGGGCTGTCTTTGTGAAAAAAAATCAACGTAAATTCACATTCATGGATGTAGACGTTTCTGGACGTGGTGCTAGTTGTTTTTGACGAGGTGCAAGTGTTATGAGACAAGGTGGACTGTCTTTGTGAAATAAATTAGCATAATTTCACATGCATGGATGTAGACATTTCTGGACGTGGTTCTAGTTGTTCTGTGACGTGGTGGGCTGTTGTTGTGAAAAAAATCAGTTTAAATTCACATAACTGGATGTAGACATTTCTGGACGTGGTGCTAGTTTTTTTTGACGCGGTGCTATTGTTATGAGACGTGGTGGACTTTCTTTGTGAAAAAAATCAGTTCAAATTCACATGAATGGATGTAGACGTTTCTGGACGTGGTGCTAGTTGTTTTTGACAGGGTGCTATTGTTATGAGACGAGGTGGACTGTCTTTGTGAAAAAAATCAGCTTAAATTCACATGCATGGATGTAGACTTTTTTGGATGTGGTGCTAGTTGTTCTGTGACGTGGTGGGCTGTTTTTGTGAAAAAAATCAGTTTAAATTCACATGAATGAATGTTGACGTTTCTGGACGTGGTGCTAGTGTTATAAGACAAATTGGACTGTCTTTGTGGAAAAAATCAGTTTAAATTAATATGCATTGATGTAGACGTTTCTGGACGTAGTGGTAGTTGTTCTGAAACGTGGTGGGCTGTTTTTTTTTGAAAGAATCAGTTTATATTCACATGAATTGATGTAGACGTTTCTGGACATGGTGCTTGTTATTTTTTTACGTCGTGTTTGTGTTATGAGACGTGGTGGACTGTCTTTGAGAAAAAAATCAGTTAAATTCATATTCATGGAGTTAGACGTTTCTGGACGTGGTGCTAGTTGTTCTGAGACGTGGTGGGCTGTTTTTGTGAAAAAAATCAGTTTAAATTCACATGAATCGATGTAAATGATTATGCATGTGGTGATTGTTGTTTTTGACGTGGTGCTTGTGTTATGAGACATGGTGGACTGTCTTTGTGAAAAAAATCTGTTTAAATTCACATTCAAGGATGTACACATTTTTGGACGTGGTGCTAGTTGTTCTAGGACGTGGTAGGCTGTTTTTTTGAAAAAAAATCATTTCAAATTCAAATGAATGGATGTAGACGTTTCTGGACGTGATGCTAGTTGTTTTCGATGTGGTGCTTGTGTTATGAAATGAGGTGGACTGTTTTGTTAAAAAAATTAGCTTATATTCACATGCACGGATTTAGACGTTTCTGGACGTGGTGCTTGTTGTTTTTTGACATGGTTCTAGTGTTTTGAGACGTGGTGGACTGTCTTTGTGAAAAAAATCAGCTTAAATTCACATGCATGGATATAGACGTTTCTGGAAGTGGTGCTGGTTGTTTTTGACGTGGTGCTAGTGTTACGAGATGTGGTGGACTGTCCTTGTGAAAAAAATCTGCTTAAATTCACATGCATAGATGTAGACGTTTTTGGATGTAATAGTAGTTGTTCTGAGACGTGGTGGGCTATTTTTGAAAAAAATCAGTTTAAATTCACAAGAATCGATGTAGACGTGTCTGGACATGGTGTTTGTTGTTTTTGACGTGGTGTTTGTGTTATGAGACGTGGTGGACTGTCTTTGTGAGAAAGATCAGTTAAATTCACATTCATAGATGTTGGCATTTCTGGACGTGGTGCTAGTTGTTCTGAGACGTGGAGGGCTGTTTTTGTGAAAAAAAAATTAAATTCACATGAATGGATGTAGATGTTTCTGGACGTGGTGGTAGTTGTTCTAAGATGTGGTGGCTGTTTCTGTGAAAAAAAATCAGTTCAAATTCACATGAATGGATGTAGACGTTTCTGGACATGGTGTTAGTTGTTTTTGATGTAGTTCTAGTGTTATGAGACGAGGTGGACTGTTTTGCGAAAAAATCAGCTTAAATTTACATGCATGGATGTAGACTTTTCTGGACGTGGTGCTTGTTATTTTTGATGTGTTGGATTGTCTTTGTGAAAAAAATTAGCTTAAATTCACATGCATGGATCTAGACTTTTCTTGTCGATTTGATAGTTGTTCTTCGAGGTGGTGGGCTGTTTTGTGAGAAAAATCAGTTCAAATTCAATAGATGTAGACGTTTCTGGACGTGGTGCTTGTTATTTTTTACGTGGTGCTAGTTGTTCTGAGACGTGGTGGGCTGTTTTTGTTAAAAAATCAGTTTAAATTCACATGAATCGATGTAAATGATTATGCATGTGGTGATTGTTGTTTTTGACGTGGTGCTTGTGTTATGAGACATGGTGGACTGTCTTAGTGAAAAAAATCTGTTTAAATTCACATTCATGGATGTACACATTTTTGGACGTGGTGCTAGTTGTTCTAGGACGTGGTAGGCTATTTTTTTGAAAAAAATCATTTCAAATTCAAATGAATGGATGTAGACGTTTCTGGACGTGATGCTAGTTGTTTTCGATGTGGTGCTTGTGTTATGAAACGAGGTGGGCTGTTTTGTTAAAAAAATTAGCTTATATTCACATGCACGGATTTAGACGTTTCTGGACGTGGTGCTTGTTGTTTTTTGACATGGTTCTAGTGTTTTGAGACGTGGTGGACTGTCTTTGTGAAAAAAATCAGCTTAAATTCACATGCATGGATGTAGACGTTTCTGGAAGTGGTGCTGGTTGTTTTTGACGTGGTGCAAGTGTTACGAGACGTGGTGGACTGTCTTTGTGAAAAAAATCTGCTTAAATTCACATGCATAGATGTAGACGTTTTTGGACGTAATGGTAGTTGTTCTGAGACGTGGTGGGCTATTTTTGAAAAAAAATCAGTTTAAATTCACAATAATCAATGTAGACGTGTCTGGACATGGTGCTTGTTGTTTTTGACATGGTGTTTGTGTTATGAGACGTGGTGGACTGTCTTTGTGAAAAAAATCAGTTTAAATTCACAAGAATAGATGTAGGCATTTCTGGACGTGGTGCTAGTTGTTCTGAGACGTGGAGGACTGTTTTTGTGAAAAAAAATTAAAATTCACATGAATGGATGTAGACGTTTCTGGACGTGGTGGTAGTTGTTCTGAGACGTGGTGGGCTGTTTCTGTGAAAAAAATCAGTTCAAATTCACATGAATGGATGTAGACGTTTCTGGACATAGTGTTAATTGTTTTTGACGTAGTTCTAGTGTTATGAGACGAGGTGGACTGTTTTGCGAAAAAATCAGCTTAAATTCACATGCATGGATGTAGACTTTTTTGGACATAGTGATAGTTGTTCTTCGAGGTGGTGGGCTGTTTTTGTGAAAAAAATCAGTTTAAATTCACATGAATGAATGTTGACGTTTCTGGACGTGGTGCTAGTGTTATGAGACAAATTGGACTGTCTTTGTGGAAAAAATCAGTTTAAATTAATATGCATTGATGTAGACGTTTCTGGACGTAGTGGTAGTTGTTCTGAAACGTGGTGGGCTGTTTTTTTGAAAGAATCAGTTTATATTCACATGAATTGATGTAGACGTTTCTGGACATGGTGCTTGTTATTTTTTTACGTCGTGTTTGTGTTATGAGACGTGGTGGACTGTCTTTGAGAAAAAAATCAGTTAAATTCATATTCATGGAGTTAGACGTTTCCGGACGTGGTGCTAGTTGTTCTGAGACGTGGTGGGCTGTTTTTGTGAAAAAAATCAGTTTAAATTCACATTAATAGATGTAGACATTTTTGGACGTGGTGCTTGTTGTTTTTCAACATGGTTCTAGTGTTTTGAGACGCGGTGGACTGTCTTTGTGAAAAAAATCAGTTTAAATTCACATCCATGGATGTAGACATTTCTGGACGTGGTGGTAGTTGTTCTGAGACGTTGTGGGCTGTTTTGTGAAAAAAATCAGTTTAAATCCACATGAATTGATGTAGACGTTTCTGGACATGGTGCTTATTGTTTTTGACGTGGTGCTTGTCTTATGAGACGTGGTGGACTGTCTTTGTGAAAAAAATAAGTTAAATTCACATTCATGGATGTAAACGTTTCTGGACGTGGTGCTAGTTGTGCTAAGACGTGGTGGGCTGTTTTTGTGAAAAAAATCAGTTCAAATTCACATGAATGGATGTAGACGTTTCTGGACATGGTGTTAGTTGTTTTTGACGTAGTTCTAGTGTTATGAGACGAGGTGGACCGTTTTGCGAAAAAAATCAGCTTAAATTCACATGCATGGATGTAGACTTTTTTGGATGTGGTGCTAGTTGTTCTGTGACGTGGTGGGCTGTTTTTGTGAAAAAAATCAGTTTAAATTCACATGAATGAATGTTGACGTTTCTGGACGTGGTGCTAGTGTTATGAGACAAATTGGACTGTCTTTGTGGAAAAAATCAGTTTAAATTAATATGCATTGATGTAGACGTTTCTGGACGTAGTGGTAGTTGTTCTGAAACGTGGTGGGCTGTTTTTTTTTGAAAGAATCAGTTTATATTCACATGAATTGATGTAGACGTTTCTGGACATGGTGCTTGTTATTTTTTTACGTCGTGTTTGTGTTATGAGACGTGGTGGACTGTCTTTGAGAAAAAAATCAGTTAAATTCATATTCATGGAGTTAGACGTTTCTGGACGTGGTGCTAGTTGTTCTGAGACGTGGTGGGCTGTTTTTGTGAAAAAAATCAGTTTAAATTCACATGAATCGATGTAAATGATTATGCATGTGGTGATTGTTGTTTTTGACGTGGTGCTTGTGTTATGAGACATGGTGGACTGTCTTTGTGAAAAAAATCTGTTTAAATTCACATTCAAGGATGTACACATTTTTGGACGTGGTGCTAGTTGTTCTAGGACGTGGTAGGCTGTTTTTTTGAAAAAAAATCATTTCAAATTCAAATGAATGGATGTAGACGTTTCTGGACGTGATGCTAGTTGTTTTCGATGTGGTGCTTGTGTTATGAAATGAGGTGGACTGTTTTGTTAAAAAAATTAGCTTATATTCACATGCACGGATTTAGACGTTTCTGGACGTGGTGCTTGTTGTTTTTTGACATGGTTCTAGTGTTTTGAGACGTGGTGGACTGTCTTTGTGAAAAAAATCAGCTTAAATTCACATGCATGGATATAGACGTTTCTGGAAGTGGTGCTGGTTGTTTTTGACGTGGTGCTAGTGTTACGAGATGTGGTGGACTGTCCTTGTGAAAAAAATCTGCTTAAATTCACATGCATAGATGTAGACGTTTTTGGATGTAATAGTAGTTGTTCTGAGACGTGGTGGGCTATTTTTGAAAAAAATCAGTTTAAATTCACAAGAATCGATGTAGACGTGTCTGGACATGGTGTTTGTTGTTTTTGACGTGGTGTTTGTGTTATGAGACGTGGTGGACTGTCTTTGTGAGAAAGATCAGTTAAATTCACATTCATAGATGTTGGCATTTCTGGACGTGGTGCTAGTTGTTCTGAGACGTGGAGGGCTGTTTTTGTGAAAAAAAAATTAAATTCACATGAATGGATGTAGATGTTTCTGGACGTGGTGGTAGTTGTTCTAAGATGTGGTGGCTGTTTCTGTGAAAAAAAATCAGTTCAAATTCACATGAATGGATGTAGACGTTTCTGGACATGGTGTTAGTTGTTTTTGATGTAGTTCTAGTGTTATGAGACGAGGTGGACTGTTTTGCGAAAAAATCAGCTTAAATTTACATGCATGGATGTAGACTTTTCTGGACGTGGTGCTTGTTATTTTTGATGTGTTGGATTGTCTTTGTGAAAAAAATTAGCTTAAATTCACATGCATGGATCTAGACTTTTCTTGTCGATTTGATAGTTGTTCTTCGAGGTGGTGGGCTGTTTTGTGAGAAAAATCAGTTCAAATTCAATAGATGTAGACGTTTCTGGACGTGGTGCTTGTTATTTTTTACGTGGTGCTAGTTGTTCTGAGACGTGGTGGGCTGTTTTTGTTAAAAAATCAGTTTAAATTCACATGAATCGATGTAAATGATTATGCATGTGGTGATTGTTGTTTTTGACGTGGTGCTTGTGTTATGAGACATGGTGGACTGTCTTAGTGAAAAAAATCTGTTTAAATTCACATTCATGGATGTACACATTTTTGGACGTGGTGCTAGTTGTTCTAGGACGTGGTAGGCTATTTTTTTGAAAAAAATCATTTCAAATTCAAATGAATGGATGTAGACGTTTCTGGACGTGATGCTAGTTGTTTTCGATGTGGTGCTTGTGTTATGAAACGAGGTGGGCTGTTTTGTTAAAAAAATTAGCTTATATTCACATGCACGGATTTAGACGTTTCTGGACGTGGTGCTTGTTGTTTTTTGACATGGTTCTAGTGTTTTGAGACGTGGTGGACTGTCTTTGTGAAAAAAATCAGCTTAAATTCACATGCATGGATGTAGACGTTTCTGGAAGTGGTGCTGGTTGTTTTTGACGTGGTGCAAGTGTTACGAGACGTGGTGGACTGTCTTTGTGAAAAAAATCTGCTTAAATTCACATGCATAGATGTAGACGTTTTTGGACGTAATGGTAGTTGTTCTGAGACGTGGTGGGCTATTTTTGAAAAAAAATCAGTTTAAATTCACAATAATCAATGTAGACGTGTCTGGACATGGTGCTTGTTGTTTTTGACATGGTGTTTGTGTTATGAGACGTGGTGGACTGTCTTTGTGAAAAAAATCAGTTTAAATTCACAAGAATAGATGTAGGCATTTCTGGACGTGGTGCTAGTTGTTCTGAGACGTGGAGGACTGTTTTTGTGAAAAAAAATTAAAATTCACATGAATGGATGTAGACGTTTCTGGACGTGGTGGTAGTTGTTCTGAGACGTGGTGGGCTGTTTCTGTGAAAAAAATCAGTTCAAATTCACATGAATGGATGTAGACGTTTCTGGACATAGTGTTAATTGTTTTTGACGTAGTTCTAGTGTTATGAGACGAGGTGGACTGTTTTGCGAAAAAATCAGCTTAAATTCACATGCATGGATGTAGACTTTTTTGGACATAGTGATAGTTGTTCTTCGAGGTGGTGGGCTGTTTTTGTGAAAAAAATCAGTTTAAATTCACATGAATGAATGTTGACGTTTCTGGACGTGGTGCTAGTGTTATGAGACAAATTGGACTGTCTTTGTGGAAAAAATCAGTTTAAATTAATATGCATTGATGTAGACGTTTCTGGACGTAGTGGTAGTTGTTCTGAAACGTGGTGGGCTGTTTTTTTGAAAGAATCAGTTTATATTCACATGAATTGATGTAGACGTTTCTGGACATGGTGCTTGTTATTTTTTTACGTCGTGTTTGTGTTATGAGACGTGGTGGACTGTCTTTGAGAAAAAAATCAGTTAAATTCATATTCATGGAGTTAGACGTTTCCGGACGTGGTGCTAGTTGTTCTGAGACGTGGTGGGCTGTTTTTGTGAAAAAAATCAGTTTAAATTCACATTAATAGATGTAGACATTTTTGGACGTGGTGCTTGTTGTTTTTCAACATGGTTCTAGTGTTTTGAGACGCGGTGGACTGTCTTTGTGAAAAAAATCAGTTTAAATTCACATCCATGGATGTAGACATTTCTGGACGTGGTGGTAGTTGTTCTGAGACGTTGTGGGCTGTTTTGTGAAAAAAATCAGTTTAAATCCACATGAATTGATGTAGACGTTTCTGGACATGGTGCTTATTGTTTTTGACGTGGTGCTTGTCTTATGAGACGTGGTGGACTGTCTTTGTGAAAAAAATAAGTTAAATTCACATTCATGGATGTAAACGTTTCTGGACGTGGTGCTAGTTGTGCTAAGACGTGGTGGGCTGTTTTTGTGAAAAAAATCAGTTCAAATTCACATGAATGGATGTAGACGTTTCTGGACATGGTGTTAGTTGTTTTTGACGTAGTTCTAGTGTTATGAGACGAGGTGGACCGTTTTGCGAAAAAAATCAGCTTAAATTCACATGCATGGATGTAGACTTTTCTGGACGTGGTGCTTGTTATTTTTGATGTGTTGGATTGTCTTTGTGAAAAAAATTAGCTTAAATTCACATGCATGGATGTAGACTTTTCTGGACGAGGTGATAGTTGTTCTTCGAGATGGTGGGCTGTTTTGTGAAAAAAATCAATTCAAATTCACAAGAATAGATGTAGACGTTTCTGGACGTGGTGCTTGTTATTTTTTACGTGGTGCTAGTGTTATGAGACGAACTGGACTCTCTTTGTGAAAAAAATCAGTTTAGCTTCACATGCACGGGTGTAGACGTTTCTAGACGTGGTGCTAGTTGTTCTGAGACGTGGTGGGCTGTTTTTGTTGAAAAAATCAGTTTAAATTCACATGAATCGATGTAAATGATTATGCATGTGGTGATTGTTGTTTTTGACGTGGTGCTTGTGTTATGAGACATGGTGAACTGTCTTTGTGAAAAAAATCTGTTTAAATTCACATTCAAGGATGTACACATTTTTGGACGTGGTGCTAGTTGTTCTAGGACGTGGTAGGCTGTTTTTTTGAAAAAAAATCATTTCAAATTCAAATGAATGGATGTAGACGTTTCTGGACGTGATGCTAGTTGTTTTCGATGTGGTGCTTGTGTTATGAAATGAGGTGGACTGTTTTGTTAAAAATATTAGCTTATATTCACATGCAAGGATTTAGACGTTCCTGGACGTGGTGCTTGTTGTTTTTTGACATGGTTCTAGTGTTTTGAGACGTGGTGGACTGTCTTTGTGAAAAAAATCAGCTTAAATTCACATGCATGGATGTAGACGTTTCTGGAAGTGGTGCTGGTTGTTTTTGACGTGGTGCTAGTGTTACGAGACGTGGTGGACTGTCCTTGTGAAAAAAATCTGTTTAAATTCACATGCATAGATGTAGACGTTTTTGGATGTAATAGTAGTTGTTCTGAGACGTGGTGGGCTATTTTTGAAAAAAATCAGTTTAAATTCACAAGAATCGATGTAGACGTGTCTGGACATGGTGTTTGTTGTTTTTGACGTGGTGTTTGTGTTATGAGACGTGGTGGACTGTCTTTGTGAGAAAGATCAGTTAAATTCACATTCATAGATGTAGGCATTTCTGGACGTGGTGCTAGTTGTTCTGAGACGTGGAGGGCTGTTTTTGTGAAAAAAAATTAAATTCACATGAATGGATGTAGATGTTTCTGGACGTGGTGGTAGTTGTTCTAAGACGTGGTGGCTGTTTCTGTGAAAAAAAAATCAGTTCAAATTCACATGAATGGATGTAGACGTTTCTGGACATGGTGTTAGTTGTTTTTGACGTAGTTCTAGTGTTATGAGTCGAGGTGGACTGTTTTGCGAAAAAATCAGCTTAAATTCACATGCATGGATGTATACTTTTCTGGACGTGGTGCTTGTTATTTTTGATGTGTTGGATTGTCTTTGTGAAAAAAATTAGCTTAAATTCACATGCATGGATCTAGACTTTTCTTGTCGATTTGATAGTTGTTCTTCGAGGTGGTGGGCTGTTTTGTGAGAAAAATCAGTTCAAATTCAATAGATGTAGACGTTTCTGGACGTGGTGCTTGTTATTTTTTACGTGGTGCTAG
Source organism: Knoxia roxburghii (assembly GCA_030378225.1). Lineage (NCBI taxonomy): Eukaryota > Viridiplantae > Streptophyta > Magnoliopsida > Gentianales > Rubiaceae > Knoxia > Knoxia roxburghii. The sequence goes on along the minus strand of CM059422.1, from coordinate 39,052,191 downwards.
TTGTTCTGAGACGTGGTGGGCTGTTTTTGTTAAAAAATCAGTTTAAATTCACATGAATCGATGTAAATGATTATGCATGTGGTGATTGTTGTTTTTGACGTGGTGCTTGTGTTATGAGACATGGTGGACTGTCTTAGTGAAAAAAATCTGTTTAAATTCACATTCATGGATGTACACATTTTTGGACGTGGTGCTAGTTGTTCTAGGACGTGGTAGGCTATTTTTTTGAAAAAAATCATTTCAAATTCAAATGAATGGATGTAGACGTTTCTGGACGTGATGCTAGTTGTTTTCGATGTGGTGCTTGTGTTATGAAACGAGGTGGGCTGTTTTGTTAAAAAAATTAGCTTATATTCACATGCACGGATTTAGACGTTTCTGGACGTGGTGCTTGTTGTTTTTTGACATGGTTCTAGTGTTTTGAGACGTGGTGGACTGTCTTTGTGAAAAAAATCAGCTTAAATTCACATGCATGGATGTAGACGTTTCTGGAAGTGGTGCTGGTTGTTTTTGACGTGGTGCAAGTGTTACGAGACGTGGTGGACTGTCTTTGTGAAAAAAATCTGCTTAAATTCACATGCATAGATGTAGACGTTTTTGGACGTAATGGTAGTTGTTCTGAGACGTGGTGGGCTATTTTTGAAAAAAAATCAGTTTAAATTCACAATAATCAATGTAGACGTGTCTGGACATGGTGCTTGTTGTTTTTGACATGGTGTTTGTGAAAAAAATCTGCTTAAATTCACATGCATAGATGTAGACTTTTTTGGACATAGTGATAGTTGTTCTTCGAGGTGGTGGGCTGTTTTTGTGAAAAAAATCAGTTTAAATTCACAAGAATAGATGTAGACATTTCTGGATGTGGTGCTTGTTATTTTTTACGAGATGCTAGTGTTATGAGATGAACTGGACTGTCTTTGTGCAAAAAATCAGTTTAGCTTCACATGCACGGGTGTGGACGTTTCTAGACGTGGTGCTAGTTGTTCTGAGACGTGGGCTGTTTTTGTTGAAAAAATTAGTTTAAATTCACATAAATCGATGTAAATGATTATGGATGTGGTGATTGTTGTTTTTGACGTGGTGCTTGTGTTATGAGATATGGTGGACTGTCTTTGTGAAAAAAATTTGTTTAAATTCACATTCATGGATGTACACATTTTTGGACGTGGTGCTAGTTGTTCTAGGACATAGTAGGCTATTTTTTTGAAAAAAATCATTTCAAATTCAAATGAATGGATGTAGATGTTTCTGGATGTGATGCTAGTTGTTTTCGATGTGCTTCTTGTATGAAACGAGGTGGACTATTTTGTTAAAAAAATCAGCTTATATTCACATGCATGGATTTAGACGTTTATGGACGTGGTGCTTGTTGTTTTTTGACATGGTTCTAGTGTTTTGAGACGTGGTGGACTGTCTTTGTAAAAAAAAATAGCTTAAATTCACAAGCATGGATGTAGACATTTCTGAAAGTGGTGCTGGTTGTTTTTGACGTGGTGCTAGTGTTACGAGACGTGGTGGACTGTCTTTGTGAAAAAAATCTGCTTAAATTCACTTGCATGGATGTAGACGTTTCTGCACGTGATGGTAGTTGTCCGGAGTCGTGGTGGGCTGTTTTTTTTTTAAAAAATCAGTTTAAATTCACATGAATCGATGTAGACGTGTCTGGACATGGTACTTGTTGTTTTTGACGTGGTGTTTGTGTTATGAGACGTAGTGGACTGTCTTTGTGAAAAAAAATCAGTTAAATTCACATTCATAGATATAGACATTTCTGGATGTGGTGCTAGTTGTTCTGAGACGTGGAGGGCTGTTTTTGAGAAAAAAATTCAAATTCACATCAATGGATGTAGACGTTTCTGGACGTGGTGCTAGTTGTTCTGAGACGTGGTGGGCTATTTTTTTGAAAAAAATCATTTCAAATTCACATGAATGGATGTAGACGTTTCTGGACGTGATGATAGTTGTTTTTGACGTGGTGCTAGTGTTATGAAACGAGGTGGACTGTCTTTGAGAAAAAAATCATCTTAAATTCACATGCATGGATGTAGACATTTCTGGAAGTGGTGCTGGTTGTTTTTAACGTGGTACTAGTGTTACGAGACGTGGTGGACTGTCTTTGTGAAAAAAAATCTGCTTAAATTCACATGCACGGATGTAGACGTTTCTGGACGTAATGGTAGTTGTTCTGAGACGTGTTTGGCTGTTTTTGTAAAAAAATCAGTTTAAATTCACATGAATCGATGTAGACGTGTCTGGACATGGTGCTTGTTATTTTTGACGTGGTGTTTGTGTTATGAGACGTGGTGGACTGTCTTTGTGAAAAAGATCAGTTAAATTCACATTCATAGATGTAGACATTTCTGAACGTGGTGCTAGTTGTTATGAGATGTGGAGGGCTGTTTTTGTGAAAAAAAAATTCAAATTCACATGAATGGATGTAGACGTTTCTGGATGTGGTGGTAGTTGTTCTGAGACGTGGTGGTCTGTTTTTGTGAAAAAAATCAGTTCAAATTCACATGAATGGATGTAGACGTTTCTGGACATGGTGTTTGTTGTTTTTGACGTAGTTCTAGTGTTATGAGACGAGGTAGACTGTTTTGCGAAAAAATCAGCTTAAATTCACATGCATGGATGTAGACTTTTCTGGACATGGTGCTTGTTATTTTTGACGTGTTGGATTGTCTTTGTGAAAAAAATTAGCTTAAATTCACATGCATGGATGTAGACTTTTCTGGACGTGGTGATAGTTGTTCTTCGAGGTGGTGGGCTGTTTTTGTGAAAAAAATCAGTTTAAATTCACAAGAATAGATGTAGACGTTTCTGGACGTGGTGCTTGTTATTTTTTACGTGGTGCTAGTGTTATGAGATGAACTGGACTGTCTCTGTGAAAAAAAAATTAGTTTAGCTGCACATGCACGGATGTAGATGTTTCTAGACGTGGTGCTAGTTGTTCTGAGACGTAGTGGGCTATTTTTGTTGAAAAAATCAGTTTAAATTCACATGAATCGATGTAAACGATGATGGATGTGGTGATTGTTGTTTTTGACGAGGTGCTTGTGTTATGAGACATAGTGGACTGTCTTTGTGAAAAAAAATTTGTTTAAATTCACATTCATGGATGTACACATTTTTGGACGTGGCGCTAGTTGTTCTAGGACGTGGTAGGCTGTTTTTTTGAAAAAAATCATTTCAAATTCAAATGAATGGATGTAGACGTTTCTGGACGTGATGCTAGTTGTTTTCGATGTGGTGCTTGTGTTATGAAACGAGGTGGATTGTTTTGTTAAAAAAATTAGCTTATATTCACATGCACAGATTTAGACGTTTCTGGACGTGGTGCTTGTTGTTTTTTGACATGGTTCTAATGTTTTGAGACGTGGTGGACTGTCTTTGTGAAAAAAATCAGCTTAAATTCACATGCATGGATGTAGACGTTTCTGGACGTGTTACTTGTTGTTTTTGACATGATTCTAGTGTTATGAGACGTGGTGGACCGTCTTTGTTAAAAAATCAGTTTAAATTCACATGCATGGATGTAGACGTTTCTGAACGTAGTGCTGGTTGTTTTTTACGTGTTGCTAGTGTTATGAGACGTGGTGGACTGTCTTTGTGAAAAAAATCAATTAAATTCACATTCATAGATGTAGACATTTCTGGACGTGGTGCTAGTTGTTCTGAGACGTAGAGGGCTGTTTTTGTGAAAAAAAATTCAAATTCACATGAATGGATGTAGACATTTCTGGACGTGGTGGTAGTTGTTCTGAGACGTGGTGGGCTATTTTTGTGAAAAAAATCAGGTTAAATTCACATGAATCGATGTAGACGTTTATGGACATGGTGCTTGTTGTTTTTGACGTGGTGTTTTTGTTATGAGACGTGGTGGACTGTCTTTGTGAAAAAAATCAGTTTAATTCACATTCATGGATGCAGACATTTCTGGACGTAGTGCTAGTTGTTCTGAGACGTGGTGGGTTGTTTTCGTGAAAAAAATCAGTTCAAATTCAAATGAGTGGATGAAGACGTTTCTGGACGTGGTGTTAGTTGTTTTTGACGTGGTTCTAGTGTTATGAGACGAGGTGGACTGTTTTATGAAAAAAATCAGCTTAAATTCACATGCATGGATTTAGACGTTTCTGGACGTGGTGCTTGTTGTTTTTGACGTGGTGCTAGTGTTATGAGACGAGGTGGACTATCTTAGTGAAAAAAATAAGCTTAAATTCACATGCATGGATGTAAACCTTTCTGGACGTGGTGCTAGTTGTTCTGAGACATGGTGGGCTATTTTTGTGAAAAAAATCAGTTTAAATTCACATGAATCAATGTAGACGATTCTGGACGTGGTTCTTGTTGTTTTTGACGTGGTGCTTGTGTTATGAGACGTGGTGGACTGTCTTTGAGAAAAAAATCTGTTTAATTCACATGAATGGATGTTAACGTTTCTGGACGTGATGCTAGTTGTTTTTGACGTGGTGCTAGTGTTATGAGACGAACTGGACAGTCTTTGTGAAAAAAATCAGGTTAAATTCACATGCATGGATGTTGCCTTTTATGGACGTGGAGGTAGTTGTTCTGAGACGTGGTGGGCTATTTTTGTGAAAAAAATCAGTTTAAATTCACATGAATCGATGTAGACGTTCCTGAACATGGTGCTTGTTGTTTTTGACGTTGTGCTTGTGTTATGAGACGTGGTGGACCGTCTTTGTGAAAAAAATGAGTTAAATTCACATTCATAGATGTAGACGTTTGTGGACGTGGTGCTAGTTGTTTTGAGACGTGGTGGTCTGTTTTTGAGAAAAAGATCAGTTCAAATTCACATGAATAGATGTAGACGTTTCTAGACGTGGTGTTAGTTGTTTTTGACGTGGTTCTAGTGTTATGAGACGAGGCGGACTGTTTTGTGAAAAAAATCAGCTTAAATTCACATGCATGGATGTAGACGTTTCTGGACGTGGTGCTTGTTGTTTTTGACGTGGTGCTAGTGTTATGAGACGTGGTGGACTGTTTTTGTGAAAAAATCAGCTTAAATTCACATGCATGGATGTAGACTTTTCTGGACGTGGTGCTTGTTGTTCTGCAACGTGGTGGGCTGTTTTGTGAAAAAAATTAGTTTAAATTCACATGAATGGATGTAGAAGTTTCTGGACGTGGTGCTAGTTGTTTTTGACGTTGTGCTAGTGTTATGAGAAAAACTAGAGTGTCTTTGTGAAAAAAATCAGTTTAAATTCACATGCATGAATGTAGACGTTTCTGGACGTGGTGCTAGTTGTTCTAACATGTGGTGGGCTATTTTTGTGGAAAAAATAGTTTAAATTCACATGAATCGATGTAGACGATTATGGACGTGGTGTTTGTTGTTTTTGACGTGGTGGACTGTCTTTGTGAAAAAAATCTGTTTAAATTCATATTCATGGATGTAGACGTTTCTGGACTTGGTGATAGTTGTTTTGAGACGTGGTGGGCCATTTTTCGAAAAAAATCATTTCAAATGCACATGAATGGATGTAGACGTTTCTGGACGTGATGCTAGTTTTTTTGACGTGGTGCTAATGTTATGAAACGAGGTGGACTGTTTTGTTAAAAAAATCAGTTTAAATTTACATGCATGGATTTAGACGTTTCTGGACGTGTTGCTTGTTGTTTTTGACATGATTCTAGTGTTATGAGACGTGGTGGACCGTCTTTGTTCAAAAAATCAGTTTAAATTCACATGCATGGATGCATACGTTTCTGGACGTAGTGCTGGTTGTTTTTGACGTGTTGCTAGTGTTATGAGACGTGGTGGACTGTCTTTGTGAAAAAAAATCAGCTTAAATTCACATGCATGGATGTAGACGTTTCGGGACGTGGTTCTAGTTGTTCTGTAACGTGGTGGGCTGTTTTTGTGAAGAAAATCAGTTTAAATTTACATGAATGAATGTAGACGTTTCTGGACGTGATTCTAGTTGTTTTTTACGGGATGCTAGTGTTATGAGACGTGGTGTACTGTCTTTGTAAAAAATTCCGTTAAATTCACATGCATGGATGTAGACGTTTCTGGACGTGGTGCTAGTTGTTCTGAGACGTGGTGGGTTGTTTTGTGAAAAAAATCAGTTCAAATTCACATGAATTGATGTAGCGTTTCTGGACGTGGTGCTGGTTGTTTTTGACATGGTACTAGTTGTCCGAAACGTGGTGGACATGTCTGAATGTAGACGTTGCGACAATTATTTTTTGGACGTTGCGACAGTTGTTCTGAGACGTTGTGGACTCAGTGAGGGAAAAAAAAAAAAAGGCGCGTGCGTCGACAAAACTTGCTATATTTAGTAAGCGTACAACTGTCATGCGAAAAATTACTATATATAGTAATTAGGGCTGACAATTCGTGTTGTGTTCGGGTTAGCGTGTCGAGAAACTCCCAACCTAAACCCAACCCATTTAATTAATCGTGTCGAAAATTCTAACCCTAACCCGACCTATTTATAATCGTGTCGACCCGAACCTAACCCTCGTAACCCGTTTAATTGTTGATAGGTGATTTTTCGATCCAAATTTTCGCCACAGAAAAAGGGGACTGAATTTGTCAATGAGACTAAAACATACATGTTTATTTATAATAACACCATCTAAATTTTGTATCTATCAAATTCAAATCCATCAATTTAAATTTAACCATAACATTCTTACACATGACATCACACATGACATCAACATAAATTTCATCAATTTAAATTCTTCCTAATACAACCAAAATCCAATTCAATCCAACCAAAATAAATAAAATCCAAAGGTGATTACAGTTAGAAAATTTAAATAACAAAATACCACCATAGGAAGTCCTGTTGAATTTTTGATTTGGGAATTTGGAAGTTTCATCAATTATTAAGGTTATAAAATTTAATTTTTTAAAAAATATTTTCTTAACGGGTTCACGTGTCAACCCGCCAACCCGTCGTGTCGACCCAAATCCGACCCGCTATTTAAACGTGTCGACCCAAACCCAACCCATTTATTATACATGTCAAAAATCTCAACCCTAACCCGCTTTTTTTCGTGTCGTGTCAGCAATTGCCAGCCCTATTAGTAATTGGTACATGTATTACTGGTACAAGATATATCTTCTGAGGTTTTTTATTATTAAGAACTAGGTATAAGCATCACGAAAAAGAAGTATTCAAAAGTCACAACAATACAGATTAGAATGTTGTTTCTGCTGGAATCAATTTAAGCACATAATACAGAGAGGGCAGTAAAGTTTAACAAAAAGCCTATTGTGGTAGGAACATGCAACCTCAATTCATCGAAACAGTTGCATACACAAGCGGGTCGACCCAACTTAAGTAGTTTCAATCACCAAGATGATGACAACCTTTCCTCTCTTTTGATTTATAATTTGTCAAAAGAAAATCCATAAGCTTGTCAAACTAGTTTGTCTTTTGATGGCAACTTCATTCAGTATTGAGACTTATCCAAGCTGTCAAAATAGGGATGATCTAGTGCAGCTTTTGCTGATATTCTCTCAGTTGGATCATATTTGAGCATCTTCTGCATTAGAGCAAATGGCAACCACAAAATTCAGCTCATAATGAAGCAAATGACAAATGTAAACAGAACTAGCCCAGCTTCTGAATTTTGACATTGATGCAGAAGAAAGAAACAGGGGGGAAAAGAGATGGGAGGGATTAGGCCAATATAACTCACAGATAGAAGGTCAAGACCATCATGTCCCAGTGAAGGGACAGATCGTGCCAAGTCCTGAGGCTCCCATTGAGGATATAGATGCCAATCTCGCAATGAAGACACTCCAGGCCACAGCTTCTCATTTGGTGTTCCTAGCAGCCTATGATGATTAACAAATAAATCAAAACAACTGAGGCATATTAAATCTGCTTTAATACTGCTAGTTACAGAAAGGGGAACTTGGGGGCAGCAATAGATATTGGTGCCATATAACTTGAGATCACAGAAAACAGAACTATGGCATCAGGCCAATAATATTAGGCCTGATTGGCTCGAACCTTACACCCCGCTGAATTGCTTTTATGTATATCTTTTCACTAGTGTTAATAACAACTTAGCCTTCACTCAAGCTGCCCTTTTTAAACTAATTTGAAAACCAGTAAACCTTCATCCTACGAAGTGGCTCATCTAAGCTTTTATCCCACTATGTCAAAGACAGTGAGGTTGAACATGCACTAGTTCAGCATCTCTAGGCTCTCATGATGATTACAAACTTAAGAGCAGGCCCTCGAATAAGGGTTACTGAAATATGTATTGAAAAAATTCTTTTTTGTTTTTCAGACAAGAAAAGTCAATCATACATACGGAATTGTTGACAGTTCAGAAAAAACAACTCACTAAATTATTACCCAACTTATGTTCAGGAATAAAACGAGAAAAAGGCACAAAAAGCTCCAGGGAACATGAGTTTTATCAGGTATACCTAGTAATGAAAGCAGATAGATCATAGATGTCAACAGAGATTCAAAAACTGCATTGTTTTTAAAGAAGCACTATACCTAAATATTTGGAGCAGTTGTTGGTACTCAGAATCCCCTGGAAATAAAGCTTGCCTTCTTACCATTTCAGCTGCCAAAAAAAGAATCATCAGATTTGTAAAACAAGAGTGGGGCCATTTGCTAACAAAAATGGAATGATGGCTCTTAGATACGATGTACTCCCAAGAACAAACTTGCATATGTCAATTACAGAAGCTGAAATGAAAGGAGAGGGTGGAACCTACCAAAAATGCAACCAACAGACCACATATCAACTGCAGTAGAGTAGTGAGTAGATCCCAAGAGAACCTCCGGAGCTCTGTACCAGAGGGTGACAATCTAGGCCAAATAGAAAATGGAATGTTCAAACAATTCTTGGTTTTGAATGAACAAAAACCAATAGAAACTAAAAGTTTTACTTTTCAAAGAAAAATTTGTTACAAGCATATTCAAAGTCAAGAAACTAACCTCGTGAGTATAGCTTTTGAGGGGGACAGTGAAAGCCCGGCCAAGTCCAAGATCCGCAATCTTTAAGATGGCTTTATCCTTGTCAACAAGGAGGTTCTGGGGCTTGAGATCCCTGTGAAGTACTCCATGGCTGTGACAGTGGGCAACACCCTTGCAGAGCTGGTAGAGGAAGCTCTGAATGAGGGCCGGTGGCAATGGCTTGGGGTTGGGACCCTTACGGTGGGAGTCAATGAACTTCTTGAGGTCAGTGTCGAGGTACTCAAATACAAGATAGAGAAGGGGTTTTCCATTGCCATCTTTCTTGTTTCCATCAACAATATGTTCAACACAAAGAAGGCGAACAACATACAGCGACTGGGAAAGCATCTGGAGGAGGGACACCTCACGTAGGGCAGTGGGGGGAACACCCTCCTCATCCATTTCCAGGCGTGTCTTCTTGAGGGCTACCAATCGACCTGTAACCTTGTCCTTGGCCTTGTATACCTTCCCATAAGTTCCTTCCCCTACCTTCTCAAGCTTCTCATATTTTTCCATTACTATGTGGCTGCCTTTAGTTCTTCTTCAACTTCAAAGGTTTGCAAAACTGAACATATATACATGTTAAACAACAGGCATAGTAGAGCAAATAATTTCTCAACTCAAATTAAAAGGCATTTCTTGGCAAACCAATTCTAGAGGCAACAACAAACAAGATTTACATCTCAAAACACATTATAGGATGCACTTCGCCATCTCCAAACAAAAACAAATTTCTCAAACTCAAAACTACCAATATCTAATGAGTGGTCCAGTGGCCTAAAAAACAAATCAGCCAAACAAATACGACTAGAAAAGTTGGGGTTGAACCAAATTTGACACGAATCACTACAATGACTATGAAATAGAAGTCAAATACTGATAGACTTCAGACCTATCCTTAATATGTAGAACGAAAACATATATAATCAATCTAACCTGTTATCCAAAAAATTACATACACCAGTACAAGGAAAAATTCCAAGTATATTGAAAAGAAAAACAGATTCACACAAACCGAAGCAAGCCTTATTCTTATAAAGTTAAAAATTCAACCTAAGAGAAATCTAAGTAATGGGCAATCTTAGTTTCGCAGACAATCATCGGAAAAAATTATCTACTCAAAGACATGAACTAGCCAAAATTTGTGCCTTCATTTTTGCTTCACGACAGCGCAGCAGCGCCATCAAACTAGCTCCAGAAAGAATCACAAAGCCCATAAAAATTAGAGCAGTATATATATAAAAAAAAAAAAAAAAGAAGAAGCAAATGGTACTCTCGTTTCTATTAAATCCTTTTCAACAAACACTTCATATGCGATTTGCGGAAACTTTAAGAAATGATCAGTTTTCGGGAAACGCATACCACAAATACTCGGATACTAAATAAAAAAGAAACATAAATTGATTCGAAGTCATCAAAGAAGAAGACGAAACGGTACCTTTTCTTGAGTTCTCTGGATCAGGGTGGAGCGTCGGGAGGTTGATGAACCGCGTAATGAAGAGAAAATTTTGGACAAAAAAAGCAGCAATATTGAGATGAAACACGATGAAATCACAAGTTTGCCCTCTCCAACGGATGTTTTTCCCTCTACAATGTTTTTGAATTTTGAACGGTGATGGTGATTCAGACTTCTTTTCGTGTGTCCAAATTTGGGTGTTGCTATTGCCTATCCCTTTTTGCTATTACCTGTCTCCTTTTGCACCAAAATACTCTTAGGGTGTGTTTGTTTCGCCGGAATGAGAATTGAACAATCGTAAAATGTTCTGATTGCTACATTTTCAAACGATAAAAGCAAAAGCAAACGGAATATAATAATTTAATAATTCAATGAAGATATTTGATTAACACATCAATTAAACGGATTACCATTTTTTTAAAAAAAATTATGCATATCTGAATTAATAAAGTGATAATTTTGTGTTACCAAACATGTCAAAGACAATCAGATTCCTTTTGATGAATGACCTCTTAATTTACCAAACTAGTTAAAGGCAATTAGATTTCTTTAATGATTATTGAGTGATCAAGTTCCGATTGTCCCTATTCATATTCTCACTATTAGGATGTGTTTGACGTGCGAGAATGGGAATGAAACAATCGGTATTTGATTAATTGAACATTCATTAAAATAATTTGACTGTCTTCAACTTGTTTAGTAAAGTCATTAAAGGAATGATATTGCCTACTAACCCACCACTAATATGTAAAAAAGTAATACTAATACATCCATTTATATCTATTGTGACTATTATTTTTAAACGAATATCACCTCCAATTCATACCATTCATACGATGTACATGCACAAGTAGCGGTGCACCTGGAACACAACTCCAAAACTCTAAAATTGATCACTTAAATCTGAATTTTGTTTCAAGGAGGGTTGCAACAGCATGTCACCCCTTTCAAAATCACTTTTAAGACGGTCTAGAAATCTATTTGGCAAACCATTCAACCCCTATACAAGCTTCAAGCCTGGCATGTTTGATTTGGGACCTATGTTACTTATAGATAAATTCCAAGGAAAGAATACAAAATAATACCCTCGTTATTAGTCTAGTGAAACCAAAGAACTACGTAGGTAAAAGACAAACTTTATGACTTAAAAAAAAAAAAACCAGGTTGTACTACAACCAGACATATTTGTATACACAATTTCAATTCTCTGGTTATGGAAGGTATTTCAAACTTATTAACCCAAGGATAATCAATCCTATTGAACAGATTCCATTAATGTTTTTTTTAAGACTAAATTCATAGAACATAAATCCCATGATCACAAAAGCAGTCCTATTCATAGCATAACATGTCATATGATTTGAAGATCTACTCAAACCACTTATGAAGTTCTAACTATTACTTGAGTAAAACTCCAAGAACTTCTTAAGCCCTCTAGAAGGTCTTCAGCTTATCTGATACCCCATTAAACTTCCCACGAATCAATATGTTGATTTCTTCTTTTTTTTTAAAAAAAAAACTTGAAGAATTAAAGAAGTGACGCTCTGGATCGGTTTCATCACACTTCATGTCAAGCTTAGACATCTAGAACAAAACCCATCAAGGTCATACTTAAACCAATCTATTTAGAGACCACATTCACCTTCACATCTTAAAAGGTCAGTGTAACAATTTAACCTTAATCTCATCCCGATTTTCAGCTACTTCAAACCTAGATAACCCATTCAGCTTACACAGTTGGCACCAAAATGTCTGTGTTTAATCAAGTATTCTTAACTTTATTCAAATATAGGCTAACCATCTCATTCGCATATTGGACTTATATATCTTAGCATCTCAACTCACTTGGCCAAGTCTACTGCAAACAAAAATCTTACAATGATTCCTAGGTCTGAAAGTGCTCTGATACCACTCTGTAACGCCCCAGACAAACCCCCTATCCAATACGGGAGCTTGACCGGACGTCTGCTTGATTCACTTCAGGTCTCATTCAATAAAGTATACTTTTATAAATAAATTAGAAGTTTAAAACATATGGGATATATTTAACTCTTTTAGAAATACAGTTTAACCTGCTTTAAGGGAAAGATACAATAGGTTTATAGTTCTCTAATACAACTACCGCATTAAAATCCTCAAAACTCTAACCATTAGTCTGGGTCGCTGCGACACTCTGATCTAGCGTCTGCACCTGCCTTCAAACCTAGAGGAAAATAATAATTTTGAAAATAACGGTGAGCTAACGCCGGTGAGGTTCTCTTTTATTTTTAAAACAACAAGTCTCGGTTCAGAAATATCAATCACAAATATATCCCATTCCAAACATTCCGTTTTACATTCAACAAACATTTATTCAGTCAATACAACACGTCATTACATTCAATCAATCAAAAAATGTACATTTAACTCATCAGTAGACTTTGTCAATCAATCAATCAAGTTCATGTAGCGTGGCTAGAATTCACCCTGGGCTACCTGATCCCAAAGAGGTGAAACTAACCACTCACTGTACCAGTTTGTGCGGTGCCCCGCACTATCGTCAACCGTCGCTCTTAACAGTCAGTGTAGCTAGCTATAATAGTACTTCCCGACGGCCAGCCGAGCCGGTCGCTGGCGTGGAGAGTTTAGCCTAATCGTAGAGGGTTGGGGATCCCCGTAACGGCCAACAGTTGCAATTTCAATCAAGGTATACCTGAGTAACCATTTACACTACCGTAACAGCAATGTCAAGCAATAGTCATTTAATCCAATTAGTAACATGTATAAATCATTCATCCAAAGGCATGAGATAAGGGAATATGCACGAATATAACTATATATATTATACATATATGCAGAACACATATAGGTGATAGCAAATCATTTACACAACAAGAAAATAGCGAGAACAATCACCGATCCTCAAGGCTTTGGAAGCTCACCTTGGTCCAGCTGAGTTCCTACAACAAGGGCAAGTCAAGGTTAACAACTTTAAAACTTAGGTTCTCTTTGTTCTTACATGTCTATTATACTAGCCTAGACATTTTACTTCTTTTAGTATAAAGTAGGGGCAGGTTTCAATTTTCAGAAAATTACTGCAGAACGTAGCTTTGTTCTTTGCTATTTTTTGGAAAATCTAGAAAAACAAAGTTTCTTCTATAAATTTCTGAGTAAACATTATGCAAATAGGTTTAAATAGAGCTATAGTTTGCTTAAATCGGACAAAGAATAAAGAAGATATGAATTTCTGAAGTACAGCTATTACTTCAGATTTTTCTGTAAAAAGAATAACACTTGTAGATCTGTTTCAGAGCTGATTTATGGGAGATTTACAAATTCAAATGAATATCTATAAAATTATGTATAATCCTTGTAAGGAGAGTTTTAAACCAAGCCAAAGTTTGGTCAAAACGGACTTGAAACGAGGGAGATATGGAATTTCAAAGTTGGATGACAGCTGCAGAATTTCCGTATACATGAACTACGTCTAGCCACGTCTAGCCACGTCTAGCAGCGTCCAAACTATATTTCATGACTCATTTAGGCATAATCATAGGATAGTAATGCCCTCGAGGTCTTAATTCATGCATACTATCATTCAAACATTTTAAACTTAAAAGAAAACTGTATTTCTAAGAATCTTGAACCCACACAAAATACCAATCTCACTCCAAGTATGTTAAGAATTTACACCTTTAAACCAGTTTAAGTCTTCACATGCTATCCACAGTTAACAAAACAAGGCTAAACCCACAAACCTTCACATACTGCTCAGGACAGCACAAAATCATTCTAGAATCCAAAATTCAATCATGCAATGGCATCCAACAACGTATGGAGTTTTGCTAGAGTTAGAGAAGATTGTTGTTACCTTACCTAGATTAAGGGGGGTGAAAGCAAGATATCCCCTGCTTCTCTAGCTAATTTTCCCCAAAATTAATTGAACCCTGGATTCTCCTTCAAATAAAATTCTTCTTCTGCCTTGCCCTTGTCAACTGGTTATAGTGGAGAGGAGTTGAACTACAAGCTTGGTGGAGAAATAAATGAACAAGAGAAGAAGAAAGGAGAAGATGTAAGTCGGTTGAGGAAGATTAGAACAAAGGACAAAGACAAAGCTTCAGGGTTCTTTCGTTTTCTTCCTTTTTGTTTAATATAACCAGCAGCTTTTATCACTTAACTTTATTTGCTTCCTCTGCCTTAAGTTTTCCCAAATTCTAAATCTCACCCACTCAACATAACTCTTCTTTCAATTAAATTCCTATAACTCCTAATTATGTTTTATCTAGCTAGCAAAATTTATTGCATAAAGTCTTATTTTAAATATTAGAAGGTTATTTTGTGTATTACCTCATTAGTTTGGAGGGGGATCTCACACGAGGAACTACGGAATAGGGCCTAGGGATTAGGACCTGGGCCTGGTGCCTGGGGATACTGATTATGGACTCTAGAGGCAAGGGTCGGGGTCTAGGGCCTAGTGATTTGGGATTGGGGACTGGGGCCTTGGGCTAGGGCCTAGGGTATTGGGCATTTGGGCTTGGGGCATAAGACCAAAGGATTTGGGATTCGGGCCTAGGATTAGAGCCTTGGGCATTGCGCCTAGGGGCTGAGGCTTGGGAATTCGGGCATAGGCCTGATACTAGGGGATTAGGTACTCTAAGGGCAGGGATAGGAACCTAAGGTTTGGGGTTTGGGGATTCCACCTTATTAATAGGACTTGGGGCTTGTGGATTGGGGCCTGGGGATTGGGGACTCTCGGGGTAGGGGTCGGGTACTTGGGCCTTTGAACATAGAGGCATGTGGTTTTCGGATTAGGGCCTTGGGATTGAGACTTATGAATTGGGGCATGAGACATGAATATTGGGGATTGGGGATTTGGGATAAGGAATTGAAGACTGAGACTTGGGGATTGAGAACTATATGGTAGTGGTGGGGGCCTAAAGACTACATCTTGGGGATCGGGACTTGAGGACTGGGGCTTATGGATTGGAGACTTGGGCACAAACCTGGGGACTGGGGCCTAGGTCTGGAGATTGAGGCTTGGGGTATGTGGCTTGAGGACTGGGAATTGAGGATTGAGGCTTGAGATGCCCAGGGACCTAGGTTCTTAGGACTAGGGTTTTCAAGACACTAGGGGTAGGGGTAGAGGCCTATAGCCTGTGGATTGGAGATAGGGGTCTGGGCTCTAAGGCCTGGGGCCCAGAGATTGGGACCTAGGGCATGAGGCCTGAAGAGTAGGGATTGTGGCCTTGGGCATGGAGTCTGGGGATAGCTAGAGGATATTTAGAATATGCTGAAAAATAGTAGCAAACGCAACATTCTAGTACTTAAGAGGATATCTAGAATATGCTAAAAGAGTAAAACCTTAAAGGTATGGGTAGATGGACTCGGAGATAGAAGAGATGATCCAGGAGAACAAAAATTGATTTTTTTGAAGCCACACAAGAAACTTACAGTTGGGAATCATAGAAAAATGATCTCCAAAAAAGAGAGTGTAAAGGGGGGACGTTCAAATTTGTTAAGAATGCCAGTGAGATTGAACTTAGTGATTAGGGGAGGAAACTGAACTTTTCATTGGGCATAATTATCACGAGAGGTAAGTATGATAGCAAATGCATGATTAATAGAAGAGAGAGAACGAGTGAAAGAGAAGAGGGAAGAGGAGACGATGGGGGAAGAGGTGGAGAATGCTAGGGAAGTACATGAAGATGATATGAGAGAAGATGATCTTGATGTACAGGGATGAGAGAAGAGGATCTTCATAGAATAACGTCGATGAATTATATTGAATGAATAATAAGTTACACGTGGATGTTTAACCTTATATCTAAGGAAGGTTTTACACATTTACAGTATCTATATCTAATTAGAAGATAGATATTAAAAGTTACAAGATTAATATTAATACCAATTATGTATCAATTTGACAGCAATTAATGGTGAGATCAAAAGAGTTTCGACTATCAAATGTAGTAATAGAAGAATGTGTGGCTTATGTGAAACAAATTTTTAGCTCTAAAAGTAGTTTTGATCCATAATACAGTAGGAGTGCCTTATGTAAAACAAATTTGTAGCTTTAAAAGTACTTTTGATCTTATGTAATACAAATTTGTTTTTTTTTCCATCCCACAGTGACTCAAACTCAGGACCCTATTGATTTTATGTGAAAAGTATCAACTAATAAACTACTAATTCCTCGCCATATGCGAAGTGTTTAGATGCAATACAAACACGAATTTTTAACCGGAAAAATATCCAAAAACAAATTGTGGACGAAAAAATAGGAAATTCGCAAATGTGGACGGAATTAGGATTTTTGGATTTTCAAAATCCAAAATTAAGCAAATTCAAATTTTAGAAATTCGAATCATGACAAAACCAAAAATAATTAGAAACTAATTAAGTTAATTAATTAAATTAATGAAATTCAAATTTTATAAATCCGAATTTTAAGGAAAAAAATAAAAAAAATTAAAAAAGAAATTTTTGAAATTGAATAATATTAAAAAAAGGATTCGGATTTACAAAATCTGTATATTTTATCATTTTGACTAAAATTCGAATTTTGTAAGTCCGAAATTAGTTCAAATAGAATAAAAAAAATTTATACATGAAAAAAAAAAGAAAAAAAGGTTGATTTGACCTGTTAGCAACAATGAAATAAGAAATTCCAAAGGTCAAAAAATTGAATGTAAATACACTACGAAAGAACATTCATATTGAATTGAACCATAATATATAAAAAAATCTGAAATGTTAAAATATTATAAAATCAAAATATCAAAACATCCAATGGAAAAATTAAAAATCTAACTAAATCCATATTTTCTAGGTGGAGACATATTTCTTCTACCCACTCTCTTAGCTATAGGGCACGTACTCGAACATGCACCCCATGAACCTCCAGCTCCACCTCCACTTGGCGACGGTGAACCATCATCATCCTCACTCTCCTGATCATCTTCATCATCTTCACCCCCTAATTTTTTCACATCCAAATCTCTCATATGACTGCCCTCATTTTTCTGCCTTCTCCCCTAAGAGGAACATTCCTTACTTGGCGACTCAGACGTGGGGCCTGAGATAATGTAGGTTGAATATCTGTGAGTATTTGGCTGCCCTCGACTGCCTCAAAATTACCGCCACCAAATGTGGGGGCATTGTGGAAAGAGCTAGTAATATCTTCGACGTACTACTTGATGTCAGGGTCATCACCAATGTAATTAGTTTGGAATTCCATGCCACTATTATATGCATCACTCACCACCTCCATCTACAACTAATTTTAAAAAAATACAATAGTTATAAAAAATTTTGATAATCTTGGCAAAGATGTAAAAATCACATATAAGGTATTATATTGAACACTCACATATAGTCTCTCTCGGGTAGAAGCACCTCGATATCCCTCGACAAAATCAAAGCTTGGATAATTGATTAGTTTGACTGTATGGCGGTTATTGTTGGAGTTGAATACATAAGTTATGCTTGTATTGTACATTTTCCCAGTTAATATATCGATTAATGGTTTGGTTATATTTTGTTGTGCATTATTTGTCCATTTATATTATGTAGTTAGATGATGAGGTGTCTTGTGTGACACAGTAGTTCTCATCTTTGGTTAAAAGACATAATATATAAACGAGGTTCGTAACCGAGATAATTTTGGACAAACTGTCAGTTTAGGTTATTATGTGATTCGGATAATTGGTTTGTCTAAACTAATTGAATCATACAGATGTGCCCGGGGCTTATTGAACTTGACCATTTAGAATTATTTGTCTTGTACTGATTTAATAGATAAATCGTTCTTAGTATTCTATCTCTTAATCCCTAGACTTGAGCGGGCATGAGGATTAGACATAGTGTACTTTGATCTGCCAATGGACGAGGTCAATTGTGGCCAATAGTCTCGGTAGGTTGGGTGCACGTGTTTAGTTACTTGGTGTGCTGCTATTTATCGAAAGGAAACCATGTACCGTGTGTCCGGGGTGATGGTGCTCCGAGATGAGCTCGTTATGTTTATTATACTAAACCCAACTGGTGGGCTTATGTCTGACATAGTAAAAAAGTCGAGTGGTACTAGTCTCAGAATTAAAGAAGTTAATTAATTAATTTATCAGTAAATTAATAAATAACGAGCACTATATCTTTGATGTGGAGAGATTATGAATAAATTAATTAAGTTGTTTCGGAAGCAATTCTGGTGTAGGATGGTAGTGTCATAATTAATCCGTTAGTGGTACGATTAAATATGTATTGGGTTGTTGACAAAGGTAGATTTAATTAATTAAATAATTAATTAATCATTGTGTCAGTTGGTTGTGAATCATACCAAGAACTGGATTGGGGATAAGTGAATCCATGTATCAGTTGGATGTGTATCAGTCCAGGAACAGAATTGAAGGAAACAGAAACCCAGTAGGAAGGCCAATCCTAAACCAACTTGGGGTCTTTCTTGTAACTCTATATATAGACAAGGGATTAGCTATTACACAATATGCAATTCATAAGTTTTCAAGGCAAGAAAACTTAGAGAGAGAAAATCCTAGAGAGAGAAACCTTTCTCTCTAAAATTGGGTTTTTGAAGCTCAAAGGTTGCCAGATGTTCCTTCTATTTTGGGCTGCCAATTTTTGTCCAATTTCGGCGGCACGTGAGTTCTCTCTCAGGTCCCAGGCGGCGCTTGGATTGTACGTGCCAGGTGCGGTGGTGCTGGGATTTTTACGGCAGGTGGATTGTGGTGATTAGCTGATCAATTGGTTGCTAGATTGTTTCTCACACAACGTGCAATCAAAGTCTTGAGGTATACAAGAGAATCACCTGAGTGAACACTTCAATAGGTAATTCTTATTCTTCCACTTTTAATTAAGAATTTATTTGTTGCGTGATAAATTGAATAAGTACATACCAAGATCTTGCGCAATGTTATTTTAAGCAAGGGTTGAAATAGCGATTGTGCTAGCGTCTAGGCCTGGCCAGAGATTCCAAATCTGGAATGCGTAGCACGAAAGTGAGTTTCTGGCTAGGCCCGGGCAGATAATCTTTCAGTTATACCACGTACGGTACTCATTGTCTGCTCTTGGAGGAACCTCTGGTACAAAATCAACTCACACCAAATCCCTCATAAGTTCCCAATCTTGCGTGTATGTGGAACTGTCTGTGGCATAGTCGATGTACCCATTGCCTTGTCTTCCCTTGGAATGCATTTCATTATATTTATCCTTCAATGGATTACTTTGAGGGTTCCCAGGAACAAACTGATGGTACCCAAATTTTCCAAAAACCCTATCAGCCTCATAAGGCTCATGACACTCCCAAAAAATTAGAAAATTTTGGGACATCTAACAATCCGGGTCATCCCAGCAGAAAGGGGGGAGATAATCGAAGATACCGTCCTCAGCATAAGGCAGCCATTTGAACTAGAAATTTTTTTTTGAAAACTTATAAAAATATTGATAAATATAAATCTACAGTATTATAATAACATAATTTAATAAATATTCAACTTACGTCAACATCTCAGAGACTGTTTAACTGATCGCCGTACTTAGGCAAGAGATGAGCAGTGACGTCTTCATATGTGAAACTGACATCCCACCGTTGTGCCAACGGTCAACCCACTCCGGGTCTGTCACTATCTACCACTCTACGTGGGCTGACGCGAGACAAACTCATACCTGTATAAACAAATGAAATTTGCATTAGAAAAAGAAACATATAATATGAAGCTATATAAAGTGAAAACATTAATAAAAACATAAAAAAAATAACATTAAACATATACATTTTCAAAAAAACAGTAAATCGTTTTACCTGTAGGAGGACTAGACAACTGGTCACGTCATTGGCTTCGTGCACGCAAGCCTTGCATAGGCCACGGTATAAAGCGGCGAGGGCCGCTGAACCCCAACTAAGTGATGTACACCTATCCTGGAACTCTATATTTAGAAGCCAGTGTAGAGGCACGTAGTTGTTTGCCTTGTCCATAAATATCATACCACATAGAAGGTACAAGATGTAGCACCTAGCCCGCTGTATATAACGTTCCCTAGCAACCCCTGTCGGGACTCGCTGCGAAATCTCACGCTTTAGAAAGCCGAGATGCAAGGTGCTGCTCCTCAAATAAAATGGCTCCGAATGAAAACCCAACAACCGCCCACATTCAGCTATCCATTCTTGGGTCGTCCTTTGAGGATAACAGCTGGACCGTCTGTCCGGAGACCAAAAAGGACTTGAACATCTTGCAAAGTGACAGTGGCCTCACCGAATTGAAAATGGAATGTGTGTATTTCTGGCCGTCATCTCTCCACCAATGTCGTTATAAGGGCATGGTCAAATTGAATCGACCCCACACGAGTAGCCCTTCCAAATCCAAACTTGTCAATCTCATTCTGCACTTGGGGCAGTTCATCTGGCAAAGGGGTCCACATAAAACTATCACAGCTTCTACACTTGAGGGTTTCTGTTTGAAACCCTGGCGCATCGTTATACACTTGCAAAGATCGGTGTTTGTTCTGGAGATAAAGTAGATCTTGGTCAATGGGTCCTGGATTGAGATACTTGCGTCGTTGATTGCTTTGGCTCGATGATGCCATTGTACCTACAACAACACACAACAAAATTGCATACCCAATTTTTCAAATAAATTTCGGCAGCATAACGGCCGTAAAATAAACATGTCCAAATACCCAAAACAGTGAAATAATAATACAATCATCAATCCATCAAACTCAAACCACCAACTAAGAATTACTCATAATAATTAAAATAAAATCATGAATCCATCAAATTCAATCCTCCAACTACGTAAACTCATAATAATTAGAACAAAATCATGAATCCATTAAATTCAATTCACCAACTACGTAAAACTCATAATAATTACAATAAAATCATCAATCCATCAAAGGTGCGCTGGCAAGACCATAATTCATAATAATGCATAAATAAAATATATAAAACCCACAAATATTATTATTACTAACACCAATTCAATATGAACTAAAATATGATTTAAAAAAATTAATTACTAACAAATAAATAAAATCTAACAAAAAAACATAATAAATAATAGGAAATAAAAAATTTACCACTAAATTTGATTGGAGTTAGAAGGTCCGGCGACTTTCTGGAGGCGGTCGGTGGTGGTCCGACGGTGGAGTGAACGAAACGAGAAAAAAATGAATGGGTTTTGTTCTATCACGTGAGGGGAAAGTTTTTATGGTGAGATTTCAACTAAAAACCAGTTGGAATGGCCGGAATCTAAGAAAAGATTATGGGTCTCAAATTTTTGGATTTTCAAAAAATGAACCCAAACTAGAGATTGGCTTGGATGGTTTTGTTCCTTATGTTGTAGGGAAGATTTTGATCGATTTAGATCTAAGAAAAGGGTTTTAGTTGGTCAGAATGAAAAATTGGAGGGTCAGGGGTTTTTTAGATCCGGTGGGTTTGTTTTTTGGAAGAAAGAATAAGAAGAAGGGGGTAGAAAATGAGGGTTGCTCCTTTTTATACCCCCGTCTAGTTTCAGATTTACAAAATTCGAAACTAGGTAAATTCGAATTTATTAAATCCAAATTTTCCTAGTTTTGGATTTTTGAAATTCGAAACTAAGCGGGCTTTTTTATTGTCCGGTGACAGAATAAAACAGGCAGTTTCGGATGTTGAAAATCCAAAACTGGCCGTTTTATTCTGTTGGATAGAATAAAAATGCCATTCTCAGATTTTCAAAATCCGAAACTGCCCATTTTATTGTGTCCAACAGAATGAAAAGGCCATTTTCGAATTTTCAACATCGTGCCTGGATTCGATGATTGTAAAGTTTCAACAAAGCTATATAAACCAACCATTAACACAGTCATCACCCAATCATCATTTAAACAATAATTCCAATCAAATTTACAAAAAATCATAAACTTTTAAAACTTACCTCGGTAACTCAACAAAATTCGTGACCCAATTACCAAATACCAACTCGATGACTTTCCTTCTAGCACGTCACGCTTTCTTTTTCTTGACGTCAACTTTTAATAGGGTTTTGACGTCAATTTGAATAGCAGCCACTGGATACTCCGGATATTTTTCAATTTGCTTCATTATGAGAGGCGCTATTGTGGACGATGTCACATCATGGTGGTCATTTCTGATATGGCCACGTTCCATGCGGATATGGCCTATTGTGCTTCTTTCTTGTCTTTGAAAACAGTTTTCAATCCTATACTTTTGGGATTGCCTTTATATCGAGCCAAAGAATATTCATCTCGATCAATGGCGTACGGATCTTAGTGTATGGTCAGCTTCGGCATCGTCCTCAATGTTATAATTCAAGTCCCCTGACTCTTCTTCAAAATCATAACGGAATCCAAAATCAAATTGACATTCTCCACCCTGGGAAGAACTCGAAGCAACATTTTGCCTGTCCACTCTTTCTGAAGACTGAATTTTCTCAATCCTGACGTTCACATCAATAAAACTCCATGCTCAAAAATTATAAAAGAAATCCAGCACAACATCAGAAGTAATTATTGCTTGTCTCTTAGTCCCATCTATTTCAAAAAACGTTGTAAGTGTGATTTTGTAAGAATTCATTGACACCCCAATTACATTGCAAATGCTTTCTACCAAATCATCCCTTGACAATCTACGATTAATGACTAATGTATGGTCCGGATTCGGAAAGTTATCAGTAGCAAACATAGATGTCCAATAGAAATTAAACATATACGGACCATTAAATGTCATTATACCTATCAATCGTAAAAATATCATTATAACAATTAATCTTCGATTTTATTAATCAAAATTTATTACTAATAAAATTTATAAACTACAACATTATAAACAAACCACAACATTATAAACAACCCACTTAAGAATAATCATATTTAAAATCGTAATTAACATAATTACACTACTAATGCATTACTATTTATTAGAAAATCCACAATATTTACACAAATCTTAATCCTATGCTACAAATACATATATTTCCTAATCACATTTCCTCAACTACATACACCATTACTCAAAATATCATCTAATCACATCAAAATCATATCAATAATGAAATATCAACCATAAAATACGTAAATCGTCACTTACCTTACCACGATATCACAACGTGACATAGACCTTCGAAGAAATTATAGCCGAAATCCAAGATTTTTTTATGAATAGTGCAGGGCCGATAGAGAGAGAAAATTTTAGGGAAGAAGATGAAGAGAAGAGTGAGAAAAATACTTGAAAAAGCTATGATTTTTTTATTTTTATAGTCCCGTTTAAATTCAGATTCATAAAATCCGAATTTAGACAAATTCAGATTCATAAAATCCGGATTTAGACAAATTCGGATTTCTTTCATTCGAATTTTCACATAATTCGGATTATTGAAATCTGAATGTATTAAATCCGGTTTTATTTTCTTTATTTTTTAATTTTATTTTCAAACTTTTTCAAAAATTAGTCTGACATTTTTTTAATGTTCTACGAACTCGAATTTCAGAAATCCGAATTATTAAAAATCGGATTTACTAAAATTCGAATTCTATGAATTCGGATTACAAAATCCAATTTTTCCTTTACATTTTTCTTTTTTTTTCAAAACTTTTCAAAATTAAATTTGAATATTATATTAGTATTCTATATATTCGGATATTATGAATCCGATTTTACAAATTAATTAAGATTTTGAATTTGCAAAATTCAAAACTTAAATTAATTAAGAGTTTCGGATATTTTCTGTCCACACCTTACCAAATTAACATATATTGGTCCACATCCCTCATTTTGGGATTTATTTGGTCCCGGCCCCATACAAACACATAGCTCTACTATAAACTTTATAAATCTTAATTTTAAAATTTCAAAATAAAAATTGAATGTATGGCTATAGTCTATTTGTGACCGAGTAGGGAGTGAAATGGTTTGGCATGGCCAACCTCGGAAGTTGGATCTAGAATGGCCATGTTTTTGTCAGCTCAATAGAATTATAGCAGAGAGGGGAGGCAACATCACATGGCGCTTGGTGTACAACGTTAAACAAGAAGACAAAAACAACAAACGTCACCAACTACTGCAAGCTTTTCTAAGGGCAATTGGAGGATAAAACAAGACCGATCCACCAGGACTCAGCAAAATGCATCCACCCTAAACCGACTTGATCTAAATTATTTGGATGGATTAGGTTCATGTCATATTTTGAGTAATTTTATTTAGATCAAAGTAGATCGTTTTTTTATTGATTTAAATGGATTCGAATTGATCTAAATTATTTGTATGTTCAATATAAAGATAAGGAAATATCACCTCCATCATAAAAACAATAATCATATTTTTATATTTATTTTAATTAAATAAATAATAATATTATTTTATTAAAAAAAGAAAAATTACTTTAGAAAAAAATCGAACCAATCCTATCCGAAATTTGAATTAAAAATGTTCAAATCAGATCAAGTCAGCAGATTAATGTGAAAATCTGGAAGAGTCTTCCGTTGTTGACATTTGAGGTTTGGTTTTCCACATTTTCAAAGTAATTCCAACTACCCATTACTGCCACTAACGTACCTTCACATGCCCCTCTTTAAATGGACCTCAAAGTTTCAAGTAAATAAACAGAGATCACTCATTTTTCCTTAAATTTACCTCAAAACCCAACCCAATATTACTACCCCCTTTATTCCATTTTTGAGCATGAAATATCCATATCTTATGATTTTTGTACACTCATTATACAATTATTTAAATTCATTTTTTAATAATACAAAATGATGTTACAAATTTAACTCTTATTTTAAACCACTTAATTAGAAAGATTAATATGTACTCATAGTAGTGTTGATGCAATAGGATTAAGTCATTTAATACAGTGACCCGTAGTGTACTCCAAGTTGTACAAGATTGTAGCATATCATCCTTGCACACTTATAAGCAAAAGAACTGGAAAATGAATGGATATAACAGAGAGAAAATTGTCAGCACAACAAGAACAAGATCCATGGATTATTGTGACCTGTCCTCCTTATCAAAAACCCCAAAACCAGTCTCCAATCCTCCAGATTCCAACAAAATTAGCAATGAAAAGAAAATTCCAGATGAAAAAATCAAGGAAATCCATGCCCCAGCTGCTCTTCAGAATGAAGATGAGGAGGATAGTAATGTTGGTGGAGAAATATTTGGAGTCATTCTGAACAGAAAATATGGTTCATCGTCCGTTTCCTCAAAATCTTCCCCAAACTACTACTACTACGTCCCTGCTGATGATCAGAGAGAAAGTGCCTCACTTCAAAGTGCAGTGAAGCGGGTGTTTTCAATGAGGAGATCATCCTCTGTTTCTGAAGGGTATTGTAGAATTCATCACCAGTGTGATCCTACTGCTGCTGCTTCTGATGCTGCTGATGATGGAACTTCGACTTTTAAAGCTTTCAAGAAAAGATCTATGAAGAAAGAAGGCAAGATTTTCAGAGCTTGTAGACGTTTATTTGGATTTTAGTGAGAAACTTCCGAGGTTTGATTATTAGTTATAGTAACATAGTATGTACTTGTATGAGATCTTATGAGTTGTTCCTCCTAGTATTCCAGTTAGATATGACCAGAATCCATGAAGTTTTATGCTTGAACTTTTCTATTTTCATATTGGAACTTTGTTCAGAAAGAGAGAAGCAATTAAGGAAACTGTTTACAATAGCAAGAAAACAGTTTTTGAAATTTAGTTTGCTGTGAAAGCCTGAAGCAGATCATGTAGCTAATCTTTCTTGCATAGTGAAATGATTGTATATGAAGAGTTCATAGTTTGATCAAAGATTTTGACGAATCATCAGCTCAGAATGGAAGGAATTCGCAATTTTCCCACCACCTAAGAGTGCGTTTATTGTTTGATTGGTGAGAATAAGAATGAAAACAATCAAAATTAGATAATTTAATTGTGTTTAACTTGTTTAGTCAATTTAATCCATGTGTTAATCGAAATCATTTTAAAATTGATCAATTCTCATTTCCTACTTACCAAACACACCCTAAAAGAACATCAACAACAGCTCATGCTAAAAAGAGAGTATGAAAAACACTCCATTACTTGGGCAAAGAATATGATGCATAACATCTCGTTATCAAGATCCCTACCTATACAAAGAAAGAAGTTTTCCTCTATCTAATAATACTACCTCAAATCAAAGCAATACAGAAGTTGCTAAATCAAGGGCAGTATGTATCTCGAACGCATCATGCATCATATGTTCAGTCAAAACCAGTATACTGAGCTAGGTGACATAACTTATATATACTGTTCTATCAAAAATTCACAATTAGTTCACAAACATCGGCCACTTCTAAATCTCTTCACTTGCTTTCACTGAAGTCGGCATCAATAACGTCTCCATCGTCTCCACCGGATGACTTGGGCGGGGAATCTGATGCGCTAGCAGCATCAGGACCGGCTCCTGCAGCTCCGGGCTGGCTGTATAAAGATTGTCCGAGCTGCATCACTTCTTGGTTAAGTGCAGCCATGGTGTCCTTAATGGTCTGGGTCACCCCTCCAGAGATTGCATCCTTGAGTTCTGTCAATTTAGCCTCTACTTTCTCTTTCACATCAGCAGGTACTTTGTCTCCTAATTCCTTTAGCTGCTTCTCGGTTTGGTACACCACGGATTCCGCTTGGTTTTTCGTGTCGATGGCGTCCCTCCTCTCCTTGTCCTCCTTTGCAAACTTCTCTGCCTCCTGAACCATCTTATCCACCTGAACATTATCAAGGCAACAGAAATGATTTAGTACCTCAGGGGTTATAAAGTACTAATCGGAATCCGATTGCATCCATTCCAATTCCCACGAAACAAACGCACCCCAAGAGAAATTCATTCTATACACTAAACATACGGCAAATCACAACTAAGAATCAGATGAAAAAGTCACCGCTTGAACATTAGAAAAGGACACCAAAAAATATTGTACTAGAGTCCAAACAAGATTACTAAGCAAGCAAAAACAGCACCATTTCTTATGATACAAAAGCTCCACACTGACTTCAGAGAATAAAATAATGTATGGACATAATTCTTTAAAATATATAACAAAGTTGCAACATGAGCAGATTAATATAAAAGTACCTCATCTTTGGGTAAGGTGCTGGCACCGGTGATGGTAATATCTTGCTTCTTTCCAGTTCCCTTGTCAACAGCCGTAACAGATAGGATACCGTTGGCGTCAATATCAAACTTGACCTCAATTTGTGGAACACCACGGGGTGCTGGAGGGATACCATCTAAACGGAAGCTTCCAAGAGACTTGTTGTCTTTCACAAACTCTCTTTCACCTTGAAGCACATTTATTTCTACACTTGTTTGTCCGTCGGCTGCAGTTGAGAATACTTCTGACTTGGATGTTGGCAAGGTTGTATTCCTGGGGATGATTTTGGTCATCACACCACCCAAAGTTTCAAGGCCAAGAGACAATGGAGTCACATCCAAGAGGACAATATCACTGACATCTCCAGCCAAGACCCCAGCCTGAAAGGATTTCAAAAGTCAAAGAAAATGATCCAGGAAACTTCATATGGGAACAACTAACTACCCAGTAAGAATCAAAATGCGACTCGCAAAACAAAAATGCATGCCAAAGAACATAAGGTCGTAGGCCTTCGAAAAGACAACAGACCTGAACAGCAGCTCCGAGGGCCACAACTTCATCAGGGTTAACTGTAACATTAGGCTCCTTGCCAGTCATTTTTCTCACAAGATCTTGAACGGAAGGAATTCTTGTTGATCCACCAACAAGAATAACTTCATCAATATCAGTGAATGAAAGCTTTGCATCCCTCAAGGAGTTCTCAACGGGTTTCTTTAGCCTAAACAAGAAAGAAGCAGACATTAGGGCCCTATCATGTTTATCCACCATACAGCATAAAAGAATCGACAAAACAGAATACGGCTGTTCCTATTAACAGAACTAGGAATCAACATCAGTTAAGTCAGAACAACAAATAGTATAATGCCAACTTTACTAGATATATATACCTGTCCAGTAAATCTGAACATAGTTCTTCAAATTTGGCCCTTGTAAGTGTTGTTTCAATGTGTTTTGGACCATCTGCTGTTGCAGTGATGAAAGGAAGACTGCAAAACAAAACACTTTTCAGTGGAACAGGAAAGGGACATCAAAAGTCAACGGACACAGCAATGAGCATATTATTTACAATACCTGATATTTGTTTGAGTCAATGAGGAAAGTTCTATTTTTGCCTTCTCAGCAGTCTCAGTCAGTCGTTGAAGAGCTTGTTTATCTTTCAAAAGATCTATTCCTTCATTTCTCTTGAAGTCCTCAGCAAGCCAGTCAACAATTCTCTATTAAAATCAGAAATTGGTGCACTATTAGTAATAAAATTAAAAGATACTTAGGCAAAGACTTGTTACCACAGCCCTTACCTTATCAAAATCATCACCACCTAGATGTGTATCACCTGATGTTGAGAGCACTTCAAATACTCCATCTCCCACCTCAAGGACTGCAATGGAAGAAAAAAGTCAGAAACTATGCACAACAATGTTACAAGCCCATATACTGTAATAATAAGAAGTCAATGCCGGTCATTTTAGAAAATTCCAACAATGCAAGCAGACCTTTCAGTACCTAAGTTTTAAGATGCAACAAACTGAAGAATTATGCAGTTACGTTCGCAATCAATGACAATGAGACAAGCTATTAAGAACAATCCAAAAAGAAAGAGGCAACAGACTCATTTATCACTCAATCAAGAGATAATACACAGCCCTGAGATGCACTCTCTGAAAAGGCAAACCTAAATTGTTTATGAAAAACAGAATTATGAAAGATCAGGCGTCTATCTACTAACCCAATTCCTTTGATGCACAATGCAAGTTCCCATTCAAATCCGTTCTTGGTATATTTGTGCAATTGCAGTTTTCTTTTTTCTTTTTTCCTTTAGTTTATGGCTTAGCAATATGCCACAGAAATTAAGTTACAAACTAGTGCCCAAGAAGCTTTCATCCCC
Source organism: Knoxia roxburghii (assembly GCA_030378225.1). Taxonomy (NCBI): domain Eukaryota; kingdom Viridiplantae; phylum Streptophyta; class Magnoliopsida; order Gentianales; family Rubiaceae; genus Knoxia; species Knoxia roxburghii. The sequence goes on along the minus strand of CM059422.1, from coordinate 39,022,801 downwards.
AAATCCTATTGAAGAAACATAGAGCCTTTATTTATTCTTGAAAATATGACTCAATAAAATACATACTTTAGTGCCTTCTTGTTCATTTACTAGTCAAATTAGAGTAAAATTTCCTTCTGTTATTTTTTATTTTTAATAGAATAACCCACAGGTGATTCAGGATAAAGGTTTGGTGTACAACCCAACTACCTTTCGTCTACCCCACTTGGACACTCCTCAGCAACCAGATGCATGCCAAACATGGAAGTGTTGGTTAGGAACCACAAAAAAGTTAAACAGAAACAGCACCACAGACGCAATACCCGGAAAACGGGGGGGGGGGGGGGGGGGGGGGGGGGGCGCTAATTATTCATGCACATGCCACAAATTTCAGAGAAATTTGGAATTGCAAATATGGCTTGAGGCCAATACACATGGGGAAGAGAATGTGGAGGGCAGCCATAAAATTACTACACCAAAACTAAGGACAGATAAAATCATATATTTATACCTGACACATCAAATGTACCACCTCCAAGATCAAAAACCAGAATGGTTTCATTGTTCTTCCTCTCAAATCCATAAGCCAATGAAGCAGCTGTCGGCTCATTGATGATTCTCAGAACATCTAAACCAGCAATACGACCAGCATCTTTGGTTGCAGTTCTCTGTGAGTCATTGAAGTATGCCGGAACTGTAATCACAGCCTTAGTCACCTTATCATTTAAAAACTTAGAGGCATCATCAACCAGTTTTCTCAAAACCTGTAAAGGGCAAAAACAATAAGTCCATTTTCCAATGGTAGCCAAATATACCAACAAGATACTTGAGGTACAATATATTAACATTCATTGAAACATCAGCTATACAACGCTACCACGACTACAGCAGACAAAAAGAAACTATCAAAAGTTTAGTTCCATTATATTTACTCAAAAGGCAAGAATTCATAACTTGGAGAGGATGCGTCGTGTAGAAACTGTTAATCTTTTCCCTATATTTCTCTTCAATGTTAAAAACTAAAATATAAACGGAATTCCATTTTTCTTCACCTTTCTTTTCTTTTCCTATTAACTGTTAATCTGTGATTCTATACCTGGTCCGGCATATAAATATCCTAATCAACTTAAAAATGATGATCACACTGAGGTGGGAACATAACAGAGAATGCTAACAGCTTCATCCTTTACAGCTCTCTGATTGATGAATTTCAAAAATTCCAAACAAATCCAATGCCATGCATAATAGTTCCAATGCCGCGCATACACAAAGAAGCTTGGTAAAATGAGAACCAATCAGCCTCGTCAAAATAAAATGTTCAATCAACGTTATTGCATAATTTAGTCATAGCACAAAACGGAAACACCAAGAAAGCAAATAAAACCTTTAAACTTCGAACTAAAATTCATGTATTAGTACACTAACCTGTGCAGAAATCTCTTCAGGGGCAAACTTCTTTCCAATTGCAGGGCACTCAAGCTTAACATTCCCATTCTCATCTCTGACCACTTTATAGGAAACTTGCTTAGATTCCTCGTCTACCTCGGACATCTTTCTCCCAACAAATCTCTTCACTGAAAAGAACGTATTTTCAGGATTAACGACAGCCTGCCTTTTAGCAATTTGCCCAACTAACCTATCCCCGTTCTTGGTATAAGCCACCACTGAAGGCGTGGTTCTTTGGCCTTCCGCATTCGTAACAATCGTTGGCTTCCCTCCTTCCATGGCAGCCACAGCTGAATTTGTAGTCCCCAAATCAATCCCAACAACCTTCTCACTCACCACCCTCAAAGGCCTGTAAAACTGAGTCCTTTTTCCACTTTGACTTCTACGGTTCAAGTTACAGAAAGAAACTCTCCCAATTGGGCCAACCCTTTTGCCCAAGAAAGGGGTTTTGTAATACAAAAATGGGTTCTGAAACTGGGTTGCCGTTGCTGCTGAAGAAGCCGCCATCTCTAGACTAAATTTTTTATCTTTGGGCGAAAATCAATCTGGTTTCGCGAGAATCCACAACAGAAGACTACACTGATTCAAAAAAGCTGATCTTTGAGCAATGAATCGAGGGGAGAAAAAGGGTTTTATTGTGAACTAGTTGGTAAGGGATGGGGTGGGGGGGGGGAGGGGGGAAGATGGAGTGAGTTCTAGGAAAGTCTAGAAGGGTCTAGGTGCGTTGGATTGTGAGGAAATTTTGGCCGTGGGATTTAGATTATTGAGGTTTTTGGACACTACTGTAAACCATCATCCAATGTAGAAATGGACCACAGAAGGAAAAGAACGTCTGGTAGGTTCTGGTTTAGACAATCAAAATCTTGCGCGCGGCTTCGTCTTTTGACGGGATGCTGTCATTTAGAAATCCTCTTCGTTATGGTGGCGTGTGACACACCGTCAAACAACAGTAAATAAGGCACTCCCCCTACAAGTATTTTGACGGGTTAAAACCAAAATATTCAAAGTAACTTTGTTGATTTTGCTCGAACTACAATGAATTTTACTCTCTTAATTCTCTCCTAATTCTGACCAATCTTTAGCCAAAACAACAATCTCCCGAAATGCGACTACATGAACCTATAAATAGATTTCACCGTCACGTGTTTGACAATCCAAATTAGGGCTGGCAATTTCTGACACGACACGACAACACGACACGAACACGACACGAAAAAAAGCATGTTAGGGTTGAGTTTTTTTACACGATTAAGTAAACGGGTCGGGTTCATGTCAACCCATTTATCTCCAGGTTAGGTTCAGGTCAACCCGCCGGGTTGGCGGGTTGACCCGTGAACCCGCAAAATTAAAAAAAAGACATGACTAAAAATTTTTCCCCCAAATCCAAAAAACCCTATAATCCCATTTTCTTTTTCTTTCCCTTCTCTCTCCCCGACATTCCCTTCCCTCCGCCGGTCAACCCTCGCAGCAGCTGGCTGTCCGGCCTCTCTCCCGGTCGCGTAGCACCACCAAAAGAACCCACTCCTTCACTATAGAGTTTTGGTTGTGGAAAGCAACGACAGTGAAACTTTGGGGAATCATTTTAAGCTTCCTCAAATAAAATTCACCAAGCTTTTCATCAATGGCCAGTTCGTCGATTCCATTTCAGGTTAGCCTTCCCTTCTTTAATTTGATTACATCTCTTTAGTTATCTCATTCCTTCCACAGTTTCCACAAATGAATCATTCAATATAAACAACGATTTGAGGAATAGCTTTCCTTATCAGTTGAATTGTGATATCATTTGTAGGTGAAAAAGATTACTTAGGGAGGCTTTTAGAAGGAAGACTTTTGGAATGACAACACAATATGGATGACTTTTGGACGGATGCCTTTTCCTCCTTGGAGCGGTTTATTGTTACAATTTGGACGAATGACTGACTATTGCATTTGCATAACCTTATAATACTCAAAATTGTTGCTTTCTACCTCATTAGCGAATGTGGGCTTATTGAAACTTCCAGGTTCATTTCTAAGTTTATTTTTCCAATTGATGAATTTTACTTGGCAGTGTAAATAAAGAACATATGTCTACATCCATTCATGTGAATTTAAACTGTTTTTTTTTTTTCACAAAGACAGTCCACCACGTCTCATAACACTAGCACCACGTCAAAAATAACTAGCACCACGTCCAGAAACGTCTACATCCATTCATGTGAATTTAAGCTATTTTTTCACAAAGACAACCCACCACGTCAAAGACAACTAGAACCACGTCCATAAACGTCTACATCCATTCATGTGAATTTAAACTGATTTTTTTCCCCAAAGACAGTCCACCACGTCTCATATCACTAGCACCACGTCAAAAATAACTAGCACCACGTCCAGAAACGTCTACATCCATTCATGTGAATTTAAGCTATTTTTTTAACAAAGACAACCCACCACGCCTTAGACAACTAGAACCACGTCCATAAACGTCTACATCCATTCATTTGAATTTACACTGATTTTTTTTCCACAAAGACAGTCCACCACGTCTCGTAACACTAGCACCACGTCAAAAATAATTAGCACAACTTCCGGAAACGTCTAGCACCACGTTATGTGAATTTAAGCTATTTTTTCACAAAGACAACCCACCACGTCAAAGACAACTAGAACCACGTTCATAAACGTCTACATCAATTCATGTGAATTTAAACTGATTTTTTTCCCCAAAGATAGTCCACCACGTCTCATAACACTAGCACCACGTCAAAAATAACTAGCACTACGTCCGGAAACGTCTACATCCATTCATGTGAATTTAAGCTATTTTTTTCACAAAGACAACGCACCACGTCAAAGACAACTAGAACCACATCCATAAACGTCTACATCCATTCATGTGAATTTAAACTTTTTTTTTTTTCACAAAGACAGTCCATCACGTCTCATAACACTAGCACCACGTCAAAAATAACTAGCACCACGTCCAAAAACTTCTACATCCATTCATGTGAATTTAAGCTATTTTTTTCACAAAGACAACCCAACACGTCAAAGACAACTAGAACCACGTCCATGAACGTCTACATCCATTCATGTGAATTTAAACTGATTTTTTCCCCAAAGACAGTCCACCACGTCTCATAACACTAGCACCACGTCAAAAATAACTAGCACCACGTCCAGAAACGTCTACATCCATTCATGTCAATTTATGCTATTTTTTTCACAAAGACAACCCACCACGTCAAAGACAACTAGAACCACGTCCATGAACGTCTACATCCATTCATGTGAATTTAAACTGATTTTTTCCCCAAAGACAGTCCACCACGTCTCATAACACTAGCACCACGTCAAAAATAACTAGCACCACGTCCAGAAACGTCTACATCCATTCATGTCAATTTATGCTATTTTTTTCACAAAGACAACCCACCACGTCAAAGACAACTAGAACCACGTCCATGAACGTCTACATCCATTCATGTGAATTTAAACTGATTTTTTCCCCAAAGACAGTCCACCACGTCTCATAACACTAGCACCACGTCAAAAATAACTAGCACCACGTCCAGAAACGTCTACATCCATTCATGTCAATTTATGCTATTTTTTTTCACAATGACAACCCACCACGTCAAAGAAAACTAGAACCATGTTCATAAACGTTTACATCCATTCATGTGAATTTAAACTAGTTTTTTTTTTCACAAAGACAGTCCACCACGTCTCGTAACACTAGCACCACGTCAAAAATAACTAGCACCACATCCAGAAACGTCTACATCCAGAAACGTCTAACCCAACTTTTTATGTATATTAAATGTTAAATATATTTATAATATATACGGTTCAGTTCGGCCAGAACGTCCGGTTTCACAGCCTAACCCGTTGATCGAACCGTTGTTGCGGTTTATAAATTTTTCAAACTGTCGGCCTATAAATATATATTTAAACCGGTCAAACTGAAAAAAATAGTTTGGTTTGGCCGATTTAAACGCTTTCGGCCAAACTGTGTACACCCCTATCTTCATGCATTATCTTAAATAATAATAATAATAATAATATAAAAGAACAAAAGATGCATGAAATATATGTTGAGTGTTTTTACATTTAATTACAAAACGATTCTGCATAGGATCTCGATCTTGAAATCTATGGGTGGCCGGGTGGTTGACTTGAGTTGTTTAGTTAAACGGGTTACGCGGGTTAGGTTCAGGTCGACACGATTATAAATGGGTCGGGTTAGAGTTGGAGTTTTTGACACGATTAGTTAAATGGGTCGGGTTAGGGTTGGGAGTTTCTCGACACGCCAACACGCCAACCCGAACACGATAACATAAACACGACACGAATTGCCAGCCCTAATCCAAATACAGCCGAACATAGGGTAGGGTACTATTGTGAACGTGCAGGCTATCGCAAATTATATCATGTATTTATTACTACATATATAGTAATTTTTTGTCATAATAACTGTATAGTTATTAAATTATTAAGTTTCGCTGACGTGTGTCTTTTTATTTATTTATTTTTTGTTGCTGAAATGTAATTTCTTTATATGTTGGATGTAGTGGACATAGTTTCTTTGTATGTTGGATATATTAGACGTAACATCATGTTTAACAAGACCTAACATGTGAATTTAAGTTAAATATTTCACAAACACACAATGTTACGTCTCATAACACATAATACTACGTCTACGTCCAGAACAAGGGTTTGTCTGAATAATAAGCAGAGACACAATGTTACATCCCGTAACACATAATGCTACGTCTCATAATATATAATACTACGTCACATAACACATAATACTACATCTCTTCCAGAACAAGGGTTTGAATAATAAGCAGAGTTACGTCCTTTATACATACATGTTACGTCTCATATGTCGTATATACATTAATATTACGTCCAACAGTGGGGAGGAATCAGAAGCAACCCATTTCACAGAAAAGTATCAATACCTCACGGAGAACATTTATACATCATATTTCAGAGTAATAGAGCATTATCAGTAATACATTACCCATCATTAAATGCAGTTCACACTTTATGATGTAGTAGTTTTTGCGATGTATTACTTTGTATGTTTGTTCGAATATTAGTGTTGCGGAGTTGAAAAAACGAAGTTCGAATCAAAGTAACGGATGTTGTACGTTTGGATTGAAGTTTTGCCCATTGAAATTGGTGTTGTTCGTCGAAAAACACAATCAGTGATCTCTGTTGAATTTGTGTTTGGATGAATATTTGAATGGAGTGCGGCGAATCTGTGTTAAATTGGTTTCGAATGGAGTGCGGAAAATAGGAAGAAGTGATTTTTGAAGAAAGTGAGTTTTTGAAGAAAAGAATAAGAAGAAGAGGAGCGTGTATGTACTTTCTTAGTGTGAGAGTAGTAATGTTACTAGTAACTACTAGGTACATGTACCTAGTAGGTATATAGTATAATAACTGAATTTTTATATACTATTAATATTAATGTATAGTTGAAAACAAAAAAGTTCATATAAAATAGAGCCCACTATTCGATTATTCGATATAGTTATAATTTTAAAAAGTAAAAATTATCCTTTTATTGTATAATTGTTTTAAACAAAAACTTGGTAAAATTGGGAGTTGTTTGAATGTGTCAACTGATGGAGGTAAATTTTAGGAATTTTTTCATCCATAATTTTAAATCATGGAACAGTAATATTTTTGAAATTTTCATTCTTATTAATATACTCATTTTACCAATTTTAATCTCATTAACAATCCCTTAATTTTTAAAATTTCTTCAAGTTCATATCTCAATCTATCAATTATTATAATTCTTTGGGAATCTGGCAATCGTTATTAAATTTAAGGGCCGTTTGATAAAACAGTTGGGAATCGAAATCAGAATGAGAATGATAGTCGTGGGGATGAGTATGAGTTTTGAGAATCAAATAAGGTTGTTCGGTTTATAAGGTGGGTTTGAGTTTATAATAGTATAAAATGTCCATTTTATCTTTAATATATTAGATTAATGTCCATTTTATCCTTAATATATTAGGGTAGAAGACCATTGATGACATAAAATGGAAAAGAAAAAAAAAGGCATGTGGACGGGAATCAAATTGAAACCCGGGGGGGGGGGGGGGGGTGAGCTTCATGAAACCCATACCAGAGGGGTTTCAAATCCAAACAGGGTCATTCTAATGATTTTGAGGGCCCTAGGGCGAAATAATAACGATGTGCCCTTTTGATATTATTCGAAACGAAAGGGGTCAGATTCCCAAAGAATTATAATAATTAATAGATTAAGATGATGAATTTGAAGAAATTTTGATAATTAAGAGATTGTTGATGGGATTCAAATTGGTTCAATGACTATTTATAAGAATGAAAATTTTAAAAATATGATTGTTGTTGTATTAAAATTATGAATGAAAAAACTCCTAAATTTTTCCTAAATTTTCTCCACACATTCAAATTCAATTCAAATATCATCGTCTTTCCAATTTTTCTGACATTCCCATTCAAATCCCATTAAAACTCCTAAAAATCGTGACTGCCCTTATAACTTCCAATTTGACCAAGTTTTCCTTTATTTTTTATTTTAAAAAATTATACAATAAAAATGCCATATTTTATATGATTTTTTAAAATTATATATTAATATTATTTAAAAAATATGGGCCCCTAAAATTTTTGGGCTATGGGCGATCGCCTCTTCTACCATACCCTATAGGCCAGCCCTGAATCCAAAGCCCCCCTCTTCCAAACAGCAGGAATGGGAGGGTTATGGTATTGAAACCCATACCAAATGCCATAAACCTCCCAACCAAACGACCCCTAAATTTGTTATACATTTTTATAAATTAAATTTGTGAAGCTTTTTTTTTTTTATTTTTATTTATGCTTGTTGTCTTGGGAATCTGGCCATCATTCGATTTACAGCATACTTGAATCCTTACTTCTCGAATAACATTAAATAGGCCCATAATTATTATTTTGTCATAGGACCCTCAAAATCATTAGAACGACCATGTACATAACAATGTGGTTTATTTACCAAAATTACTTTGTTTATATAATTTTAAATTTTGAGTAACCATTTTTAAAGGTTATATACATACGCGCTTATTTTGTGTGTTAAAAACTCCCCCCCTAATTTAGAGGGCATTTCTTCATTATCGATTTTTGAAATTTGTAACTAATGTTTTGAACCATATAGCATGGTAGTTCTACTACTACTATTTACTAATTGATTCATGCATTAATTAGACTCTCCACCTTACACTGTCAATTTCATAATGACTTTTCTAAAAAATTTATTTACCCTTTTTAGCACATTCAAAATTGATTTTATGAAAAATTTTAAAAATAAAGAAATAATACAATTCATATAAGCTACCAACAAATCAAAATTTGTATCATTAACATTAATTTTTTGAAAATCTATCATTAAAGCGAATAGTTAGACAACATTCTGTTCAATGTTGTCCACATGGATGAATCTAGTAAATGCTGTCCATTGAGGACACTTTAATATAAAAAAAGACATTTAAAATTCTTCTTAATCCAAATGAAACTAGGATGATAAAAGGCATTTATAATTTTAAAACCTTTAACCATGGGTTTAAAAAGACAATTATATTTTAAAATTTGAAATAAAATAGTCAAACAATATATATAATACAAAGTTTTAAAGCAATTAACCCTTATATAAAATTTTGTTATTGAGATAAAATTAATCCCAAATTATACTATCTCTAGAACAAAGTTTCATAGACATTTATGGAAATAAATTGTAGTATTTTGTAAATGCATATTTGGTGCTTCAAAAGTGCATATTTAGTGCTAGAACTATGCATTTTTAGAGTTGAAAAGTGTAGTTTAAAAAAGAGGGGGGGGGGGGGGGGGGGGGTTGTGCAATCTCCGTGCACCAAGTAAGCACTTAAATTAGTCCTCTGAATTAATTAACCGGATCACATCAAGTATAGAAAGACCAAAAATTAAGGAGGTACATGAAAATATAACAAAACCATAGTTATTAATATTTTAGGGAAGAGTAGTGCAAATATCATAAAAGTTTGATATTTTATGAAACAAAAACAAATTAAATCCAAGAAATAAATAAGTCATCATCCAACTATTCAAGATGATGAATAAATCACATTTTCTTAATAAATGATCCGACAGATATTAGAAGGAACTTGTACAATGACTTCTTTAGGCCTCCCGACGTGATTCATAGTTGCAAAGGTGGGGGGAATGAGCGCACATAAAGCCATTAAAATGAGGATACGGTTTCTTACCTACTCTGGTCTCTAAAAGTTCGAACTTCCCTAACTTTTTGAGATTGAAAATGTATAGTCCAAGACCAACATGCTCCACTAGCAGAAAGTTGTCCTCCATCCCAATTACCTAATCATAGAGTCCATTCGGGAAGTTTGGAACTGTGTGCTTTCACTTTTTTTTTTTTTTTTTTTTGAAAATGCCCTTTCCCAAACATTGATAACTCCGGCGGAATGAGAAAATTCACATAGTGCTAGAACTCCATTGTTGGTTTGCAATAGTTGCATGCCAATGTGCATCCTTCTCCTATCCCCGCAATCAATATCGCCTGGACAACATGGACCTAGGTGAGGCAGAACCTCAAAGTTTTCATTTAATAAATCGAAAGCTAGTATGGCTTCCTCGCAACAAACTTCCCCTTTGGGATTAGCTCCCACTATCCAATAAAGAACATCTTTCTGTTAGTTTTGAATACTAGAAAGTTATTTGCTTGTATAAAAAACTAATACCCAGTTGACATATTGTTTTGTTTCAGTATTAAATTTGTTCCATTATATCATAGAACTAGATAACGAGGTGTGGAAAGACACAGTAGATCTCGTTATTGGTTAAAGTATTGATATATAAAAGAATGCTCGTAACTGAGATAGTCTGAACATACTATCGGTATATGTTATAGTGTGATCTGGAAATTAGTTTGTCTTGACTAATTAAATCATACAGTGTGCCAGGAGCACATTAAGCATGATTAGTTAAGGATTGAATTAACTTGTACTGATCGGCGTAGTTAATTTGATCCTAGTATTCTAATCTCTTAATCCCAAGATTGGGACGGGCATGAGAGTTAGATATCGTATGCTTTGATTTGCCATAAGGTGCGGTCAATTGATGCCTAAATCTCGATAAGTTGGGTATGCAGTGTTTAGCTTATTTGTGTGCCGTTGCTAGTTGAAGGAATCTATGTACCGGTTCTCCGGGTTGATGGTGCTTCCAAGATGAGCTTGTAAGGTTTATTATACTAAATCTGGCCAGTGGACTTTACGCCCGGTATAATACGAAAGTCGAGTGGTACTAATCTCGGATACCAAGAAATCGGTGAATTAATTTGTCAGTAAATTGATGAAGCGACGAGCGCTAGATATTTGATGTGGGGAGATAGAAGAATAATAAAGTGAGCGCGATGTAAAGTCGTTTTTGAGTGGTAGTTCTATAATTGGTCCGTTAGTGGTACGACTAATTATTCGTTTGACTAATTGACAAAGTGAATTAATTAATTCTAAAGGTTTAATTAATATTTAATTGACTAAGTGGATTAAGAAATTAATTCATATTGAATTAATTAATCCTAAGGGTTCGATTAAATTTAATTAACAAAGTGGGTTAAGAAATTAATTTAAAAGGATCGATTGGAGTTGATTAGTCCATGGAAGACTAAGGGATCAACGGAAGTCAAACATTAAGGCCAACTCAAAAGCCCAATAGATCTCCTAAGAAGCTCCATATAAATAGCTAATGTTAGGCACATTTGAAGACATTAGAAACCTTGGAGGCTATTTTGCCTAGTGAGAGAAAGAGTGATCTAGAGAGAGAACTTCTTCTCCTTCCATGAAGTTTTCTTTCGAAGTCGACCAAGGATCTTTCTTCTTCGAAACTCAGCCAGCCAAGAAAACACCGTTGGACTTCGCCCTGTTATTGATAAAACCCACCGGTTTCTGCCTTGATTTTGGCCGAATTGCCCAGCCCGGATTGCGCTACCGCCACGGCTGTTCTGCACGGCGGCCGACGATCGACGACTTTATTTGGGTGGGCAGATCTTTGGATTTTGTCTCCTCCTTCACGCTGATCCTTTGGCTCATTCCTTTGGGTTCGCCAAAGTCTAGATCTACGGTTGGTAGGAGATTCTTTTGGTGGCATATGTGGGTTTTCAGATTTGGCCTGACAGTTTCCGGGCTAAATTTTTTTTTGTACAGATTTGAAGTTTTTCGAAGCGGGTTTCTTTGGATTTCTTCACCAGTGCTTTTAGCCACCTCGTAGTCACCTGCCCACCCAAGTTCGAGGTCATTTGGAGTTATTCTTGGGATTTCGAGTGGATTCACTTTTTCGGAGTTTTGGTATTCTTATTGTGAGGGACACGTTACAAAGGTATAATCTTTGAACGATTCCGCTTTAGTTTAAAGATTTAATTTTTACGTGTCGTTTTAATAGATCGAACTAGTATAAGCCTAGATCCGTTCAGGGGAATGAATTTTAGCCTAAGCCAGATCGAAAGTCCCCGATTCTAGAATGCATTGCACGAAAGTGAGATTTTTGGTTTAACCCGGGCTAGTTCTATTTCCTTCACTTTCACATTTACAGGTGCAACAACGCCACAGTGATAACGCCGCGAATGGTGTCTATGTAGCCTCGAAATGATGTTCCTCCAAAAAGAAGACTCTATATTTGTTTTGGTTGAATTTAATTTGGATTCTGATGAACCCAAATTGAGTAACTTAAATTCCAACATAGCACGATTCAAACGTTCTCTTTGTCCCCAGAGGACACATATGTCTTCTAGGATCGGGTGGTAGAAAATTCCATAGACTTGTCCGACTTCTCATCGAGCAAGACTACGAATACGAGTCCCAAAAATGACAAGAACATCTTTATTGATTTGAAACCCTTCACCGATATGGCTTCATAATCGGAGTTACCAAAAAATTTCCCAATTGGTAAAGATATGGATACTGTATTTTTTTCTTATTCCAACATTCTCCAGGCTTCAAAATTGAAGGAAAATAATTCTATGCTCTCAATTAGAAAATTGTGCCTCTCTTTGGGTTCTTCAGGACGGAAAATGTTTGCATGCTTCTTAACCAGAACCCAAGTCAGATTACTAATGCGAGACTATTGATTCAAATGCAGCTTCAAAAAATTTGGGGTGGAGGTTAATGCCTTCCATGTTTTGCTGACCAACTGCAGATTTTGGACCTCTTTTGTGGTAATCCTTGAAAAAATCTCTTGCCAGATTTTCCTTGGGAGTTTTTTCACTTGAACTTGCTGTCTTTTTGTGCTTCTTAGATGAAGGGTCGGCCACCAAAAGAACTAGAGACCTGGGCGACATATCCAACCTGGTTGGGAATTCCCAGACCATGATGATAGTTGGTGATGCTTTCTCAACATGATGGATTTCATATAGGGATTGATTGGTTGAATTCATTTATAATTTTCAAACCTTTAACCATGATTTTAATAAGAAAAATTATATTTTAAAATTTGAAATAAAATAGTCAAACAATATATATAATACAAAGTTTGAAAATAATTATGCCTTATATAAAATTTTGTTATTGAGATAAAAGTAATCCGAAATTATACTATCTCTAGAACAAAGTTTCAGAGACATTTATGGAAATAAATTGTACTACATTGTAAATACCTTTTTGTGTTTTAAAAGTGCATATTGAGTGCTAGAACCGTGCATATTTAGAGTTCAAAAGTGTAGTTTGAAAAACAAAAAGGTGTGGTGCAAAGAGAAACAATTGGGCTATTTCTTTGCAAAATTGTGCATAATATCATATGTGGCAATTCCGCCAAGATCTCTTCATTAGTTGGGGGAAGAATCCGCACGAATCGGATTTTTTGAGGAATGTATAGAGAGAGAATTTGATTTGGTTAGACAATGTGTGGTTGGATCGGTTTTTTAGCAAGTTACGAAATGTGCACTGAATAAGCACTTAAATAAGTCATTTGAATTAATCAATCGGATCATATGAAGTATAAAAAGACCAAAAATTAAGGAAGTACATGAAAATAAAAACAAAACCATAATTATTAATATCTTGGGGAAGAGTAGTGCAAATATCATAAAAGTTTGATATGCTATGAAACAAAAATAAATTAAATCCAAGAAACAAATAATTCATCATCTAATTATCCATAATGATTAATAAATCACATTTTCATAATAAATGATCCGGCGGATATTAGAAGGAACTTGTATAATGACTTCTTTAGGCCTCCCAACACGGTTTATGGTGGCAAAGTTGAGGAATGAGCGCACATAAAGCCATCAAAATGAGGATATGTTTTCTTACCTCCTCTGGTCTCCAGAAGTTTGAACTTCCCTGGCCTTTTTAGATTGAAAATGTATAGTCCGACACCAAAATGTTCCACTAGTAGAAAGTTGTCCTCTATCTCGATTTTCCTGTAAGAATCAAAGAGCCCATTCGGGAAGTTTAGAACTGTGTGCTTTCTTATCCACCTTCCGCTTCCACATTTTTTTGGAAAAAGCCCTTTCCCAAACATTGATAACTCTGGCGGAAGGAGACAATTCACATAGTGCTAGAACACCATTGTTGGTTTGCAATAGTTGCATGCCAAGGTGCATCCTTCTCCTATCCCAAAAATCAATATCGTCTAGACAACATGGACTCGGGTGAGGCAGCACCTCAAAGTTTTCATTTAATACATTGAAAGCTAGTATGGCTTCCTCGCAACAAACTTCCCCTTGGGGATTAACTCCCACCATCCAATAAAGAACGTCCTTCACATTTACAGGTGCAACAATGCCACGGTAATTACGCCGGGGATGGTGTCTATGTAGCGTCGGAATGATGTTCCTCCAGCAAGAAGACTCTATATTTATTTTGGTTGAATTCAATTTGGATTCTGATGAACCCAAATTGAGTAACTTAAACTCTAGCATAGCACGATTCAAACATTCTCTTTGTCCCCAGATGACACATATGTCTTCCAGGATCGGGTGGTAGAAAATTCTATAGACTTGTCCGACTAAATCTACATCTTCATGGTCAATGAATAGAGACACTTTCTCTTGGGTTTGAGGATTCAATATGACACAACAAGATGAAAATGGGGGCGACCTACGCAACTTCTCATCAAGCAAGACTACGAACCCAAGACCCGAAAAGGACAAGAACATCTTCATTGATTTGAAACCTGTCACCGATTTGGCTTCATAATCCTAGTTCTGGATCAAATGATCACCAAGAAATTTTCCAAATGGTGAAGATGTAGATGTTGTATTTTCTTCTGATTCCAACTTTCTCCATGCATCAAAATTGAAGAAAAACAATTCTCTGCTCTCAAAATGAGGAGGTTCTTCAGGACGGAAAATGTTTCCCTGTTTCTCCACCAGAACCCCAGTTAGATTATTAATACGAGAATATTAATTCAAATACAGCTTCAAAAAGTGTGGGGTTGAGGTTAATGCCTTCCATGTTTTGCTGAACAACTGCAGATTTAGGACCTCATTTTTTATAAGCCTTAACAAAATCTCTTGCCAGATTTCCGTGGGAGTTTTTTCACTTGAAGTAGCCGCCTTTTTGTGCTTCTTAGGGTCGGCCGTCAAAAGAAAAAGAGACCTGGACGACGTATCCAACATGGTTGGGAATTCGTCGACCATGATGACAGTTGGTGATGCTAACTCAACATGATCGATTTCAGATAGGTTGTGATTGGTTGAGTTCATGTCTATCATTATCGTACTCTGCTAATCTTGAGCAACAAATTAATGCATGTGTGTCATTGGAAATCAAAAAATAGTGAAAAAGAAGGAATGAAGTTGTTTTAAATTTATAGATAGCATCTAACCAAAAAAACAAAAAAAAAAAAAAAAAAACCAATTGGTTTTGAATTATTTGTATTAGTCAAAACACACTCCAAACTTAGACAATAAACTCAGGTTATACGCACACAATACCCTTCTTAACCCACAACAAATAGGTGATAAGTTCAAATTATGGGCAAACAACACCTCCCTAACTCACAACAACATACTTATGAATTATAGAAAACAACTCACTCTCTAACCCACAACAACATACTCCAGACTTAGACAAACCGACAACAAACATAAACACACTCCAGACTCAAACAAACAGACAACAGATATACGACAAACCCATATTATAGGCAAACAACTGACAATAGACAAAGCCAAATTATGGGCAAACAACAGACAGCAGACGAGCCCAAATATCGAAACACACTAATACCATGTTAAATTTATAGATTCAATATGAACATCCAACCCAAAACTAATTAACAATTGATGAATAAACTCCTGGATTATTTATAATAGTCACAAGTGTTGAAGGTTACCAATATGAAATTGAAACAATCATTAACAAATTGAAATTCATTCAGCACAGGAAAACAAAAAGGAATAATTAAAGAAAAAGTATTATTAATGAACATTTTTGGCGGAAACTTTTAGGAACTATGAGCAGCGTGTAAAATCTTATTAGTCCCTTTACATTCAAATTCAAAATTTAAAATCACATTTTTTCTAAATCCTTCAAACATTATTTGAAAAAAAAAACATCCTCCACATACTTTGCCAATTTCATATATGTATATATATTCTCTACAAAAGGAAAAATGTACTTTTTAAATACAAATAATCTTTGAAAAAAACAAATAACTTCAACCTAAATGTCACCCTTAAATATATTTTTTCTCTTCATTATCAAACTAATTTTAGAAAATTGGATAGAAATCAATGATTGTTGCATATACACAAGAAGTTAAAAAAAATTGACAACCTGTGAAGCCATGACAAAAAACCTAATGGTTCCACCTTCTTAATTCATATGTTCAAATTCTCAAATAGTTTTGAAAGATAGTATTTATTGGATATTTCTTTTCTTTACCAATAGTTAGTTGAGTAATTTTCAACTATATGATTCAATTTAGTCCTATTTTAGGGGAAAAAAACTACTAATACAAAATAAAAGAAAGGTTATAGTTGTTACCTTTAAACTTTAAGCTCTCTTTAAAGACTTGAACTTTTTAGATCTGAAATTGTTCTTAAAAGTTAGAAATTTGGATAAGTCTCCCACCAGATTAAACTCCTTTGATGTATGAATTCTAGTTATCGCCAATCGATCTTGTGAAGCTGAACTATTGAACTTTCTACACACTGTTAGTCAAGACATTAATAGTATTTATAGGCGGTACCATAAATGTAACCGAGAAATCTGGGTACAAAATATCTATCTGTTACCAATTAATTATAGGGTATTATTAAATACTGACCGATTTTTCTTATTTACTACCCATTGAATTACCAAAATGTCCTTATTATTATTTAACTAAAATATAATAAGGGTATTTTGATAATAAAAATGGGGACAAAATGGTAATCCAGGGAGCGATAAATAAGAAAATAAAAGAAATATTTAATAGTCATATTAATTATTTTATATAATTATTAAATTATTACCATTATAGCGTTGCCAGTCACCGGATCTACACATTGTTGCTATAAATGCAACAATGCGATATTGACTTTCAATGAACGACATTAGTACGGTTGATATTAAATTATGCATGGAAATTTGAAACCCGTCACCGATATGGTTTCATAATCCGAGTTCTGGATCAAATGATCACCAAGAAATTTCCCAATTGGTGAAGATATGGTGCTGCATTTTTTTCTTATTCCAACTTTCTCCAAGCTTCAAAATTGACGAAAAATAATTCTCTGATCTCAATTTGAAAATTGTGAATCTCTCTTTGGGTTCTTCAGGATGGAAAATGTTTGCCTGCTTCTCAACCAGAACCCGAGTCAGATTATTAATGCGAGACTATTGATTCAAGTGCAGCTTTAAAAAATTTGGGATGGAGGTTAGCCTTCCATGTTTTGCTGACCAACTGCAGATTTAGGACCTCTTTTGTCGTAATCCCATAAAAAATCTCTTTCTAGATTTTCGTGGGAGTTTTTTTTCACTTGAACTAGCTGCCTTTTTGTGCTTCTTAGATGAAGGGTCGGCCGCCGAAAGAACTAGAGACCTGGACGACATATCCAACCTGGTTGGGAATTCCCAGACCATGATGATAGTTTGTGATGCTAACTCAACACGATGGATTTCAGATAGGGTTTGATTGTTAAATTCATTTGTAATTTTCAAACCTTTAACCATGAGTTTAATAAGACAAATTATATTTTAAAATTTGAAATAAAATAGTAAAACTATATATATAATATAAAGTTTTATAGTAATTAAGCCTTATATAAAATTTTGTTATTGAGATTAAAGTAATCCCAAGTCATACAATCTCTAGAACAAAGTTTCCGATACATTTATGGAAATAAATTATACTACATTTTAAATACATATTTGGTGCTTCAAAAGTGCATATTTAGTGCTAGAACCGTGCATATTTAGAGTTCAAAAGTGTAGTTTGAAAAAAAAAAAAAAAAAAAGGTGTGGTGTAATCTCTGTGCACCAAATAAGCACTTAAATTAGTCATTTGAATTAATCAACTGGATCACATGAAGTATAAAAAGACCAAAAATTAAAGAGGTAAATGAAAATATAAACAAAACCATAATTATTAATATATTGGGGAAGAGTAGTGCAAATATCATAAAAGTTTGATATGCTATGAAACAAAAACAAATTAAATCCAAGAAATAAATAAGTCATAATCCAATTATCCAAGATGATCAATAAATCACATTTTCATAATAAATTATCAGGCGGATATTAGACGGGACTTGTACGATGACTTCTTTAGGCCTCCCGACGCGGTTCATGGTGGCAAAGTTGGGGGAATGAGCGCACATAAAGCCATTAAAATGAGCATTTGGTTTCTTACCTCCTCTGGTCTCCAAAAGTTCGAACTTACCTGGCTTTTTTAGATTGAAAATGTATAGTCCGACACCAACATGCTCCACTAGCAGAAAGTTGTCCTCCATCCCGATTGCCCTGTCAGAATCATAGGGTGCATTCGCGAAGTTTGGAACTGTGTGCTTTCTTATCCACCTTCCGCTCCCACCTTTTTTGGAAAAATCCATTTCCCAAACATTGATAATTCCGGCGGAAGGAGACAATTCACACAGTGCTAGAACACCATTGTTGGTTTGCAATAGTTGCATGCCAAGGTGCATCCTTCTCGTACCCCCAAAATCAATATTGTCCGGATAATATGGACCCGGGTGAGGCATTACCTCAACGTTTTCATTTAATACATCGAAAGCTAGTATGGCTTCCTCGCAACAAACTTCCCCTTGGGGATTAGCTCCCACCATCCAATAAAGAACATCCTTCACATTTACAGGTGTAACAACATCACGGTGATGACACCGGGAATGGTGTCTATGTAGCCTCAGAATGATGTTCTTCCAGCAAGAAGACTCTATATTTGTTTTTGTTGAATTCAATTTGGATTCTGATGAACCCAAATTGAGTAACTTAAACTCCAGCGCAGCACTATTCAAACGTTCTCTTTGTCCCCAGAGGACACATATGTCTTCCCGGATCGGGTGGTAAAAAATTCCATAGACTTGTCCAACTAAATCTACATCTTCATGGTCAATGAATAGAGACACTTTCTCTTGGGTTTGAGGATTCAATATGACACAACAAGATGAAAATGGGGGCGACCTACGCAACTTCTCATCAAGTAAGACTACGAACCCGAGAGTCGAAAAGGCCAAGAACATCTTCATTGATTTGAAACCTGTCACCGATTTGGCTTCATAATCCGAGTTCTTGATCAAATGATCACCAAGAAATTTTCCAATTGGTGAAGATATGGATGTTGTATTTTTTTTTTCTGATTCCAACTTTCTCTATGCTTCAAAATTGAAGAAAACAATTCTCTGCTCTCAAAACGAGGAGGATCTTCAGGACGGAAAACGTTTCCCTACTTCTCCACTAGAACCCCAGTCAGATTATTAATGCGAGAATATTGATTAAAATGCAGCTTCAAAAAATGTTGGGTGGAGATTAATGCCTTCCATGTTTTGCTGACCAACTGTAGATTTAGGACCTCTTTTGTCGTAAGCCTTGATAAAATCTCCAGCCATATTTCCGTAGGAGTTTTTTCACTTGAAGTAGCCGCCTCTTTCCGTAGAAAGAACAAGAGACCTGGACGACGTATCCAACATGGTTGGGAATTCGTCGACCATGATTACATTTGGTGATGCTAACTCAACATGATCGATTTCATATAGGTTTTGATTGGTTGAATTCATGTCTGTCATTATCGTACTCTGCTAATCCTGAGCAACAAATTAATGTGTCTGTGTCATTGGAAATCATAAAATAGTGAAAAAGAAGGAATGCAAGTCTTTTTAAATTTATAGATAGAATCTATCCAAAAAAAAAAAACCAGTTGGTTTTGAATTATTTATATTAGTCAAAACACACTTCAAACTTAGACAGTAAACTCAGATTATACGCACACAATACCCTTCCTAACCCACAACAAATAGGGGATAAGTTCAAATTATAAGCAAACAACACCTCCCTAACTCACAACAACATACTTCTGAATTATAGAAAACAACTCACTCTCTAACCCACAACAACATACTCCAGACTTAGACAAACCGACAACAAACATGAACACACTCCAAACTCAAACAAACAGACAACAGATATGCGACAAACCCATATTGTAGGCAAACAACAGACAAAAGACAAACCAAGACAAAGCCAAATTATGGGCAAACAACAGACAGCAAACGAGCCCAAATATCGAAACACACTAATACCATGTTAAATTTATAGATTCAATATGAACATCCAACCCAAAACTAATTAACAATTGATGAATAAACTCCTGGATTATTTATAATAGTCACAAGTGTTGAAGGTTACCAATATGAAATTGAAACAATCATTAACAAATTGAAATTCATTCAGCACAGGAAAACAAAAAGGAATAATTAAAGAAAAAGTATTATTAATGAACATTTTTGGCGGAAACTTTTAGGAAATATGAGCAGCGGGTAGAATCTTATTCAAGAATTTCTTATATGATTGAATTTGATATAGAGAAATTTCTATGTATTTCACACTTTTTTCATAAAATCAGGAGGTTACATTTTTATAATACAAACGTAAACTAACTACAACTCTATCTCAACTAAAAGATACAGATAAAATTGTTACAAACAAATAACGTGTTGACTCCCGAAATATAGGAAAGCCGGTAGTATTCTTCACACCCCCCTCAAGCTGGAGGTTGGTCACAATCACGTAACCCCAGCTTGACCAAAAGCCTGAGAAAAACTACTGGAAGGAAGAGGCTTCGTGAAAAGATCCGCCAACTGAAGCCGTGTGGAAACATGCATAGGGAAAACAAATCCACGGGTATATTGATCACGAACGACATGACAATCAATCTCAATATGCTTCGTGCGCTCGTGGAAAACTGGGTTCTCCGTGATATAAACAGCAGCCCTATTATCGCAATACAGAGGAATAGGGAAACGAGTCTGGATACGAAAATCACGAAGAAGATAAGAGATCCAAAGCAACTCACAAACAGACATAGCCATACTGCGATATTCAGCCTCAGCAGAAGAACGAGAACTGGTGGTCTGTTTCTTAGACCGCCAAGAAATTAAAGAAGAACCCAAAAACACACAATACCCTGTGACAGACCGACGACTAGTAATACAAGTATCCCAATCGGCGTCAGAATAGCAAGTAAGAGCAAAATCATTGGTGCTAGGGAAAAACACCCCTAAAGAAGGACACCCCTTCAAGTAACGTAACAAATGGAGAACAGCACCCCAATGAACCTCACGAGGAGCACTGAGATACTGACTAAGAGTTTGCACAGCAAAACAGATATCAGGACGGCTAAATCCCAAATAAAGCAATTTTCCAACAATACGACGGAAAGCACTAGGGTCACGATAAAAAGGTGATGAGGAGTCCTCAAGCTTAAGACCAACAGGTAACGGTGTTTTGGCAGGCTTGGCACCAAGAAGGCCTGTCTCAGTCAGGACATCCAGAACATACTTGCGTTGATTCAAATAGATACCACCCGGACTGCGCGTGATTTCAACACCAAGGAAGTACTTAGCGTGACCAAGATCCTTAATGGTGAACTGCCGATCTAAAAAGGCTTTAACCTCATCCATCGCACGCACAGAAGAACCCGTAAGGAGGACATCATCTACATAGACAATAAGAACAAGAAAGTAATCGGTGGTGAACTTAGTAAACAAACAATAATCATGGCGAGATTGAAGAAATCCATATTGATGAAGCTGTAAAGTAAACTCCTTATTCCACTGACGAGAAGCTTGCTTCAAACCATAAAGCGAGCGACGGAGACGACAAACATGAGTGGAAGAAGGAACAAGATAGCCATCTGGGGGTTTCATGTAAACCTCCTCATCCAGGTGGCCATGAAGGAAAGCATTATTGATATCCAGTTGATATATCGGCCATTGTATGGCCGCGGCAAGGGAAAAGAAAATACGAACAGTAACGACTTTGGCAACTGGTGCAAACCGATGAAAATAGTCAAGACCTTCGATCTGGTTATAGCCTTTTGCCACAAGACGAGCCTTATGTCGAGCAATCGTGCCGTCGGGATTACGTTTGAGCTTATACACCCATTTACTACCAATAGCATGTTTTCCCGAAGGTAACGGAACCACCTCCCACGTGCCATTAGCCTCCAGCGCCTGAATCTCATCCTGCATGGCTTGTTGCCAATCCGTACTCCGAACAGCCTCAGAATAAGACACCGGTTCAGTAATCGCAGATAAACTGGCCAGAAAACTAACATGAGCAGAAGAAAAACCATCAGAAAACAAATATGGAAACGTACGAGGCACGTGGGAAGAAACCCGGGAAATATCCGGTTGAGTAACGGAATTAACAAAATCCCGCATCCATCCAGGGGGATGGCGATCCCAATGACTACGCCGAGGTGGAGTAGGAGTAGGAACCAAAGACGAACTGGTAGAAGACCCCGGAGATAAAGGTGTCTGTTCAGGAACAACAGTGTCAGGATCAATATCAGGCCAAGCAGGATCAATGTCCACAGAATGAGAATCACCATCGACGTTATCAAGAGAAAACTCGAGGACATCAACAGCAGGTGATACTCGAGGAAGAGGAAGAGTACCACCTGTCGGGGACTGGGCAGAGGCATAAGGAAAAATGGCCTCATGAAACACGACATCGCGTGAGACCAAAAGCTTGCGACGTTCAATATCATACACCTTATACCCCTTTGTACCAGCAGGATAGCCCACAAAAACACATCGGAAGGCGCGAGGACTAAACTTATCCTGACTACTGGAAGAATTCCGAACAAAGCACAGACAACCAAAAACACGCAAATGATCAAGAACGGGCAGTGTTCCGAACAAAAGTTCATGAGGACTTTTCCAACCTAACACCGACATGGGAAGCCGATTAATTAGGTAGGCAGCAGTAAGAATGGCATCCCCCCAAAAAACCAATGGCAGGGATGACTGGAATAGTAGCGAACGCGCTACTTGCAAAACGTGGCGATGCTTGCGTTCCACAACCCCGTTCTGTTGGGGCGTATACGCACAAGCACGCTGATGCAATATCCCAAACTCAGAGAATAAAAGCTGACAAGCATGACTCATGAATTCCGTGCCATTGTCAGACCGAAACCCCTTAACACTAGTCCCAAATTGAACACGCACCATAACAAGAAATTGTCGCAAAATAACATGCACCTGAGTTTTCATACACAACAAGTATATCCAAGTGTAACGAGAAAAGTCATCTACCAGAGTAAGAAAATAACGATCTCCAGTTCTACAAGCAACCTTATATGGCCCCCACAAGTCAACATGTATCAAGTCAAAACAAGAATGTGTTCGTATTACACTATCTGGAAAACGTAAACGAGACTGCTTAGCTTGAGGACACACAGAACAGACATCATTATTAGAAATACCATGCTTTATTGAAGAAATACGAGTCAATACAGTATCTGACGGATGACCCAATCGTTCATGCCAAGGTAACATAACACACTTAGCAGACAAACTATTATTCATGGTATTCAAATTTCCGGAAAGAAAACTCATCATACGAGACAGCATCGCTGGATCAAAAGATGTCCGATCAAGAACATACATCCCATGCTTTTGCCGTCCAACTGCCAACAACTGCTTATTCTTGAGGCCCTGTACCAAACAATATCCAGAAGAAAACAAGAACGTGACCGAATTACGAGCTGCTATCTGACTAACAGACAGAAGGTTGAATTTAAATCCTGGTATGTGCAAACACTTCCCAACATCAAATGTTTCGGACAACGAGACATTCCCTGTATGAGTTACTTCCTTAATCGAACCATCAGGCAAACAAACCGGAGTAAATTGCTTTACAACACTTAAATCGGTAAATAAATTCTGGAAAGGACTCATACTTGCCGACGCGCCACTATCGATGTACCAAGAATAAATATCATAAGTAGTCACTACACTCAATAAAAACTGAATGGATTTACCTGAGAAATCCGCAAAATGTCCCATGTTTAAGGGTGCAGCCTTCTCATGTTCTGCTGCTACCTTATTTCGCAAATAGCTGGACATCTCCTGTTGCACGGCATCAGCAATCATTGCCTTCCAGCCAGCACCCTCTCGGTCTGCAAAATCAAGCGGTGTAGCTGCTACATGCGCGCGCTCCGAAAAGTCGTGTTTGGCGGTCGAATTAGCTCCGGATTGCGCTGGGAAAAATGTGTTTTGCTGCTGCGACTTTGGTGTCTTCCACCAATCAGGAAATCCAACAACCTGATAGCAGCGATCCCGCGTGTGACCCTCCCGACCACACACATCACATTTGAGAGGCCCTCGACGCCGAATATCACGCCGTCGTCCGGGTTTGCTACCCATCTGCTGCGCTGCTAAACCATTCACACTGCTGTCACCGGAATTACTGTTCGAAATTGGTGCAGCCATAGCATTCTGCTCGACAATGACAGCCCCATTTTCCCGCTGCTGCTCAACCTTAATGATCATACCATAAGCTTTATTAATGGTTGGTAAAGGCTCCATAAGTAGTATTTGATTTTTCTCGGCATCAAAACTTGAATTTAGGCCGGAGAAAAACTGCATCAAACGATCGTTTGCAGCCATGTCTGCATATTCTTTTCGTGCCGCGCAACTGCAACACGGAGCTGGTGCCAAGCTGGAATACTCGTCCCACAATCGTTTCAGTCGAGTAAAGTACTTCGAAACATTGTCCGCGCCTTGAGTAATCGTGCTAATTTCCCTCTGCAACTTATACAGCAAAGGGCCATTGCACACACCATACCGTTCCTGCAACTCCAACCATAGTGCACGACTTCCATTCGCGAAAATAAAACCTTCAGCCACATCCTTCTCCATAGAATTCAGCAGCCACGACGTAACCATACAATCAGCCCGTTGCCATCTTTCATGTGCTTTCGAGCCCAAATCGGGAACTAGAATCGTTCCGTCCACAAAACCCGCCATATTCTTGGAAGCCAATGCCAATCTTATGGCTCGCTGCCATGACAAGAAGTTTTTATCCGTCAATTTAGACGTAACAATCACCATGCCGGGATGATCCGAGTTTTGTAAAACCCATGGATCACCATGCTCGACGGTTGACTGAGAATTTTGTTGCTGCTGAGAACCGTCCATGCCGAGAAACACAAAAACACCAAGGAACAATCAAGGAACGTGTACTACCGACTTTCTGTTGGACCGAAAACAAGCAACAAAAAAAACCAAACCCTAATTAAAAGAAAACCTTGCGGAAGAGAGAAAAACGTTGGATCGTGATTTCAAAACCTGGATCGCTCTGATACCATCAAGAATTTCTTATATGATTGAATTTGATATAGAGAAATTTCTATGTATTTCACACTTTTTTCATAAAATCAGGAGGTTACATTTTTATAATACAAACGTAAACTAACTACAACTCTATCTCAACTAAAAGATACAGATAAAATTGTTACAAACAAATAACGTGTTGACTCCCGAAATATAGGAAAGCCGGTAGTATTCTTCACTTATTAGTCCCTTTACATTCAAATTCAAAATTTAAAATCACATTTTTTCTAAATCCTTCAAACATTATTTCAAAAAAAAAAAAAAAAATCCTCCACATACTTTGCCAATTTCATATATGTATATATATTCTCTACAAAAGGAAAAATGTACTTTTTCAATACAAATAATCTTTGAAAAAAACAAATACCCTCAACCTAAATGTCACCCTTAAATATATTTTTTTTCTTCATTATCAAACTAATTTTAGAAAATTGGATAGAAATCAATGATTGTTGCATATACACAAGAAGTTATAAAAAATTGACAACCTGTGACGCCATGACATAAAACCTAATGGTTCCACCTTCTTAATTCATATGTTCAAATTCTCAAATAGTTTTGAAAGATAGTATTTATTGGATATTTATTTTCTTTACCAATAGTTAGTTGAGTAATTTTCAACCTATCTGATTCAATTTAGTCCTATTTAAGGGAAAAAAAAACTACTAATACAAAATAAAAAGAAGGTTATAGTTGTTACCTTTAAACTTTAAGCTCTTTTTAAAGTCTTGAACTTCTTAGATCTGAAATTGTTCGTAAAAGTTAGAAATTTGGATAAGTCTCACACCAGATTAAACTCCTTTGATGTCTGAATTCTAGTTATCGCCAATCGATCTTGTGAAGCTGAACTATTGAACTTTCTACACACTATTAGTCAAGACATTAATAGTATTTATAGGCAGTACCGTAAATGTAACTGTGGAATTTGGGTACGAAATATCTATCTGTTACCAATTAATTATAGGGTATTATTAAATACTGACCCATTTTTCTTATTTACTACCCATTGAATTACCAAAATGTCCTTATTATTATTTAACTAAAATATAATAAGGGTATATTGATAATAAAAAGGGGGACAAAATGGTAATCCAGGGAGCGATAAATAAGAAAACAAAGAAATATTTAATAGTTATATTAATTATTTTATATAATTATTAAATTATTACCATTCTCACGTTGCCAGTCACCGGGTCTACACATTGTTGCTATAAATGCAACAATGCGATATTGACTTTCAATGAACAACATTAATATGGTTGATATTAAATTACGCATGGAAATTTGAAACCCGTCACCGATATGGTTTCATAATCCGAGTTCTGGATCAAATGATCACCAAGAAATTTCCCAATTGGTGAAGATATGGTGCTGCATTTTTTTCTTATTCCAACTTTCTCCAGGCTTCAAAATTGAAGGAAAATAATTCTCTGCTCTCAATTTGAAAATTGTGAATCTCTCTTTGGGTTCTTCGTCTGCTTCTCAACCAGAACCCGAGTCAGATTATTAATGCGAGACTATTGATTCAAATGCAGCTTCAAAAAATTCAGGGTGGAGGTTAGCCTTCCATGTTTTGCTGACCAACTACAGATTTAGGACTACTTTTGTCGTAATCCCATAAAAAATCTCTTTCTAGATTTTCGTGGGAGTTTTTTTCACTTGAACTAGCTGCCTTTTTGTGCTTCTTAGATGACGGGTCGGCCACCGAAAGAACTAGGGACCTGGACGACATATCCAACCTGGTTGGGAATTCCCAGACCATGATGATCGTTTGTGATGCTAACTCAACATGATTGATTTTAGATAGGGTTTGATTGGTTGAATTCATTTATAATTTTCAAACCTTTAACCATGAGTTTAATAAGACAAATTATATTTTAAAATTTGAAATAAAATAGTAAAATAATATATATAATATAAAGCTTTATAGTAATTAAGCCTTATATAAAATTTTGTTATTGAGATTAAAGTAATCCCAAATTATACAATCTCTAGAACAAAATTTCAGAGACATTTATGGAAATAAATTATACTACATTTTAAATACATATTTGGTGCTTCAAAAGTGCATATTTAGTGCTAGAACCGTGCATATTTAGAGTTCAAAAGTGTAGTTTGAAAAAAAAAAAAAAAAAAAAAGTGTGGTGCAATCTCTGTGCACCAAATAAGCACTTAAATTAGTCATCTGAATTAATCAACCGGATCACATAAAGTATAAAAAGACCGAAAATTAAGGAGGTAAATGAAAATATAAACAAAACCATAATTATTAATATCTTGGGGAAGAGTAGTGTAAATATCATAAAAGTTTGATAAGCTATGAAACAAAAACAAATTAAATCCAAGAAATAAATAAGTCAGAATCCAATTATCCAAGATGATCAATAAATCACATTTGCAGAATAAATGATCCGACAGATATTAGACGGGACTTGTACAATGACTTTTTTAGGCCTCCCGATGCAGTTCATGGTGGCAAAGTTGGGGGAATGAGCGCACATAAAGCCATTAAAATGATCATATGGTTTCTTACCTCCTCTGGTCTCCAAAAGTTCGAACTTCCCTGGCTTTTTTAGATTGAAATTGTATAGTCTGACACCAACATGCTCCACTAGCAGAAAGTTGTCCTTCATCCCGATTACCCTGTAAGAATCATAGAGCGCATTCGGGAAGTTTGGAACTGTGTGCTTTCTTATCCACCTTCCGCTTCCACTTTTTTTTGGAAAAAGCCATTTCCCAAACATTGATAATTCCGGCAGAAGGAGACAATTCACACAGTGCTAGAACACCATTGTTGGTTTGCAATAATTGTATGCCAAGGTGCATCCTTCTCCTGTCCCGAAAATCAATATCGTCCATACAATATGGACCCGGGTGAGGCATTACCTCAAAGTTTACATTTAATACATCGAAAGCTAGTATGGCTTCCTTGCAACAGACTTCCCCTTGGGGATTAGCTCCCACCATCAATAAAAAACATCCTTCACGTTTACAGGTGCAACAACGCGATGTTACTAATATTATTACTAGGTACATGTACACATGGTACATGATATAATTTGTGAGACTTATATTAAAGAGTTCGATATGTTTTTAAATGAGTTGGACCTTATTTTACAAGTTAAGTTTATATTAAATAGTTGGACTTGATTTTAAATTATCTGCTCTTATTTTTGTAAGGTGGAATATTTTAAAGAAATGGACTTCTATTTTATAAAACTGGACATTGTTTTCTAAAGGGACTCTTTAATAAGTAAAGATATGTTGTGTTTAGATAGAGTGATGGATATATACTTGTGCTCTTTGGACTTGTTTGAAAAAGGGAAAAACATGATTTTTTAAGCGGAAATGCTGCCAAAATATTGTTTGAATTTTATTACTTAAATCTATGCCTACTTGTATGAATTTCTTGATTGTAATAGACAGGGACTAAGGGTCTAGTCTTGAAAAGATTTTCTAGAGGTCTAGAAGGTCTAGACAAGGTACAAAGAAGGTACCTTGGAAACCAAGTAATAGTACGTTACGAGCTTTATGAGCTAAAGCTCTAGATCCCTCGTAAGGCTAAGTCTTGTCTAGTATTAATAGCATATGCTATTAAGGTCAAGTGAGTTAAATCCTAACTCGTGAAAGGTTGTACTTTGTTCTTGTTTACAAACTTTTAGGTGGACCCTGAGAACACCGAGGACTACCCTACTGTGAGTTAGACTCGCTAAACTTGACAACTTTCTCCCTTGTATGCGAGACATATATATAATATATACACACACACTATTAATATTAGTGTTAGTTGAAAACAAAAAAGTTCATATAAAATAAAGCCTATTATTCGATAAAAATAAGGGTCTTATATAAACAAATAAAATTTTACTAGTTATCGCCCCAAATTTTACCTTCTACCGCCCCAATTTGGACTAAAATACCCCCTCCTCTTACCTCTCTCTTCCTCCCTTTGAAGCAAAAGGACAATTTTGTCCAAATTAGGGCTGTAATGCTTAAATCTAAGGCAGTAACTAGTAATACCCAATCAAATAAAAGAGAGTCCATTTAGATCTAATTTTAAAAAGTAAAAATTATCCTTTTATTGTATACTTATTTTAAACAAAAAACAAAAACTTGGTAAAATTGAGAACTGAAAGGACGGGTCGGGAATGAGATTTTAATGTGTCAACTAATTGAGAGAAATTTTAAGAATTTTTCCGTCCATAATTTTAATTCATAGAAGGGTAATATTTTTAAAATTTTCATTCTTATAAATAAAATCATTGAATCAATTTTAATCCCATAAACAATCTCTTAATTTTTAAAATTTTTTCAAGTTCATCCTCTCAATCTATCAATTATTATAATTTTTTGAGAATCTAGCCATCTTTATTAAGTTTAAATTTGTTGTAATTCTTTGGAAATTAAATTTGTTAAGATTTCTTTCTTTTGTTTTTTTATTAATGCTTGCTGGCTTGGGAATCTCGCCATCGTTCGGTTTATGGCCTACTTCAATTCTTACTTCTTGAATAATATCAAAATGGTCCATCATTATTATTTATCCGCTCAAAAATATTAGAACAACCTTGTACATAGCAAGGTGGTTTATGTACAAAAATTTCTGTGTTTTAAAAATTATAATTTTTTTATTTATCATTTTTAGATTTTGTACACATACGCACTTATTTTTTTGCGTATTGGCAACTTCCCCTGATTTAGAGGGCATTTCTACATTATCATATTTTGAATAGTGTAATTAATGTTTTGAACATATAGCATAGTAGTTCTACTAATACTATTTACTAATTGATTCATGCATTAATTAAACTCCCCACCTCATACTGTCAATTTCGTAACGCCATTTCTAAAAAAGTTATTTACCTTTTTTAGCATATTCAAAATTAATTTTATGAAAAAATTAAAAAATAAAGAAATATTCCAATCCATATAAGCTACCAACAAATCAAAATTTGCATCATTAACTTTAATTTTTTGAAAATCTATCATTGAAGCGTAGACAACGTTCTGTTCAATGTTTTCCACATGGATGGATCTAGTAAATGCTGTCCATGCAGGACACTTTAATATAAAAAAAGACATTTAGAGTTCTTCTTACTCCAAATGCAATTAGGATAATAAGTCATTTTTAGTTTTCAAACCTTTAACCATGGTTTAATAAGACAAATTATACTCCTTTGAAGTCTGAATTCTAGTTTTCGCCAATCGATCTTGTGAATATGAACTATTGAACTGTCTACACATTTAATAATACCCTAAAATTTCGCCAATCCATTTCTTTTTTATTTTATTCCAGTGCCACCACCACTGGCACAACCCTAGATCCCTTCTCTCCCCCCCCCTCTACCGTCGCTCCCGTTGTTCTGATCCCAACCTCCCTCATCCCGTTTCGATCTCCCTCTCTCTCTCTCTTTCGATCTCCCTCCACTTGTCAGCTCAAAAAAGAAATAGCAGCTCGAAACATTTTTAGGGTTTTGAGCGGAGAATAGTTTTACTGATCTCCCTCTTCAATTGAGCCCAAAAGAAGAAAAAGAAATAGCTTGCGGAAGAGAAGCAGAGCGAGAAGAAGAAGAAGAAGAATACGAGGTTCTTTTGGCATTTGGCATCAAGAAGAAAAAGAAGCGGTGGAGACGAAGGACATATTTTGATGCTTCTCTAGCCACGTTCGGTGGCGATAGTCTGGTCCTAATTTGCATCGGTAGCGGCACGAGAAAACGAAGAAGAAGACGACAAGGGTGATGAGTGACCAGAGAAAACGGTGGTGGTGGTGATGAGTGCGGCAGCGATGATGGCAGAAGGCAAACGAACGAAGAATAGGAAATGGTGATTAAGAGAAGAGACAATTTTAGAAAAGGGGACAGTAAATAAAAAAAACACAGTAAATAATACCCCCTAATCTTAATTTTACCCTTAATTTTTAATTCACTCAATTCCTATTATCATGTATATGGGTGATAATTAAATTTTGTGAAAAAAATTACTTTGAATTCAACAATTTGGCATTTAATATATGCACATTTAATGCTTTCTATTTGAATGGTAGCAAAAAATAATTAAACATTATTTCCAATCCCTTACATTAAGTTGAATAAATTTTTCTTGCCTCTTATATTTTTTAATAATTTTTTGGGGCCGAATTATATTTTTTACCCCTCATAATAGAGGTAGTACCTCTCTTAGTCATTCTTAATTTTTTGACACCTGTAACAGTCTCATTTTTTTTATTAGCATTTTAAGTAATTTTTAAAGGAAATTTTAATTAACCAACGGATTTACCAAAATTGACTGCTTGTCAAGGTTCTTCTGTAGATAAAAAAAAATTTAAAAGTCTTTTGAGTAAAAAAAAAAAAAACAAAAAAATTTCTTCTTCTCCCTGCCAGCTCTCTTCAACCGATCGGAAAAAATTTCTTCTTCTCTCACCCAGCCCTTAGCGGCCACCGCACCCCACTGCCCTTCAATCGATCGGTTGCCACCACCGCTGCCTATTTTCGTCAACCGCCGTCGCCATTTTATCTCCTATCGGTGCCTCCTCCTTCCTCTTCTCCTAGTTCCGCTCAAAACGAAACTTCTTCTCTCCCCCCCTTTCATTTTCTCTCTCCCCGTCACCCCCTTCGCTTCGAACAGCAATCACTGTTGCAACTCACTCGTTGGCGTCGCTATCCGGTCACACCATCATCGTTCCTCCTCTCCCATTGGATTACCCAAACTACAGCCACACCTTTTGACTTTTCTCTTTATCGGCGATGCCCGGAGCCCTTTTATCTCTTGTCGTTTGCAGCTTCCCATCATCGCGCCTAACGCCGCTGGCCTCCGTTGTCACATTCGCGGAGACACCGGTACCATCACTCATCACTTCATTTTCCAGCTAGCCACCCCTATCCTACCGCTAGAAATCATTTACTCCTTCACCATCCCAACGCCGCCGAAGCCCTAGCTAACTGCTCTCAGCCCGGAATCGCCAGACGAAGCCTGATATATTTTCTCCTCTTGTGCAGCAGACTTAACCCCAGACTCCTCACATGTCTCTCTCTCCCTCTCTCAGTCCAACTCCAGCCGTCGTTGTGCTCGAGCGAGAACTATCGAGACAGGGAGCCGGCAGGAGAAGAGGGAGATGAGGCAAGGATGATGGTGGTGATAGCCAACGGATGCCGGTGGAAGAAGAAGATTTTTTTTTTTTTTTTTTTTTAACACAAGTGACACTTTAAAAAAAATTTACACAAAAGACCATTTACTAGAAGTCAATTTTGGTCTTAGTTGACCAAATTTTTTGTTGAAAAGAACTCAAACTGTTCATAAAAAAATGTGAAATTATTATTATCGTAAAAAATTAAGAGGGATTAATAGTGACATTATCCATAAAAAAAAGTAATTTTACATTTTTTTATTTACATTTTACAAATGCATTTTTTTTAATTTCTTCAACGTCAATTTTATCTAAAATTATCTCAATTTCACTCATATACAATCCACGAGATTATATTAAATGAATGGTAAAAAATTGAAGTATCGATCTAACGTTAAAAAGTCAAAATTTATGTCAGGTCCTTCATTTAGTAAAATGTCAAATTAGTTATTTAAAATTTAAATCATCTAATTTTAAGTCCTTATCTTTGAATTACAATTTATCTCATGTCATAACCAACTAAATCTCAATTTTTTTTAATTGAAAAACAATTTATCATTTAACCTCTTTGAATTACGTCAAACCCCTGCAAAGTACGTGTATGAAACAGAAAAGTAAAAAATAAAATTTTCCTTCACAACACATAACCTTTTTTAGAATTTCAAACTATTAAGTGGTTGAGTAGTGATGGAATATGGAGAGAAAAAGTTCATCTTATAGTTATAGGGAGTTACCAAAATCTGAAAATTGGAAAATCAATATAGAAATTGAGTTTAGATTTTAGAAAATTCTTATTTTGTTTTAAATTTTACTTGTTACTATCACAATTTTTAAAATTGAGGCGTTAATATTTAAAATGAGGCCATGGATCATCTTTATATATATATATATATATATATATATGCATATAAATTGCTTGATATCTTAAACCCATGAAGCCAAAATCAATCTGTGACGTCTTTATTTGGTTCATTGGATATAACTAATTTCTGGCGCAACAACTTACGATGATGATGATAATACTGATGATTCATCATCAGGATGAGGATGGAGGGGGAGGGGATATTTTCATGGCTTCTGAGATATTATAAAGATGGAAATACTAATCAAATTGGACGTGAAAAGTTTGTGCAGGTGCCAATGCGTCTGCAGATCATGCAGGAAAACAATCTCGGACGCTGAATTCATGAACAGGCACCGCCATGAATCCATGTTGTTCAGAAGCTCCGACCTCATCCTCTACATATCTCGTCGGAGACCCGACGACGGAGAAGGTTTTCTTATTGATTCGACATTGACAAGGGTTAACCTGATAAAAGGAGATGGTGGATACACTACTACTACTATTAATTCAAAGACAAAGAGGGCTGACGGTGGCTCTGTGGCGTGGGGTGGTTTTGATTGGTCGTGAGACTATTCACCTGTGGAATCCTACCACGGGTCAAGTCCATGAATTGCCAGCCCTTCAAATCCGTCCATTCTCATTTCATGGTAACCTCTGCGGGTCAGAATAAAGTAACCTGTCAACCTGCCATCTGTCCTTCTGTGTTGATAATATCCCAACATCGTGATCCTTGTCCTGGAAAGTAACTAAGGATGTTTTTGGTAAGATGTCGTATTTCGTGATTCAGCCCAGTGGGATCCCGTGGGTGTCCTATGATGATGAACTCATACTTTCATTGGGTTTGACAAGGAAAGTTTTGGATTATAAACAAACCTCTACCAATGCTCCCCGTAATCCGGGCCGAGTTAGCTTGATCGATTTAAAGGTAGCCGAGTTAGCTTGTTCGATCTTGATCTTAAAGGAAGCCTCTGTCTATCTTATTGGCTGGAGGAGGGAGTTTTGAATTTTGGAAATGGAGATTTGATAATGATAAAAAGCCCCCAAACGATCACCAACTTTATTCATGTCCCAAATCCTCTGTGGAAGGAGAAATAATATTGTGTTCTGGCAAAACTTTATATCCCTACAATCTGGAGAAAAGGAATCAATGTCCACCAGTTAATCAGCAGTTAATCAGTGTTTTGTGCAAGACTAGAAGAAACAACTCCTACTTTGTTTTAAGGCATGGTTAAACAGATTGAGCCTTCAATCCATTTCAGAGTGTACATATATTTGCTTCCTCCAGGCAGCTTATTATCATGGATTGTTATAGAACATACTACTACTTAGAATGATTCTTCCTAAAGTTTAATGTTTGAACTTGAAGTAAATGTCTTGTGTACTGCCAAACGTTTAGCACTAATTTGTCGCCTGCCAAAGTTTAGCAGCAATTCTTAGTAATCTGCATTATGCAGAATCAGAATAACTGAAAGATAACTGCAGTCCTTCTAATGATTCCAGTAGTAAATCCTTCTTTGATTTAGCTCTCCTTCTCTCAGTAAAGTTTACTGAAAGAAGCTTAATTCAGACAGTTCTAAGGCCCTAAGTTTGAAAACAACACAGCTCTTATTGTCTCATAGTCTTATAGTATTCACACGACCTAATTTTCTAAATGTCTACGATAACAAGAAAAAAGAACCATACATACATTATCTCCAGTGTTCTTTTGGGTGTTTTAGAAAAACTTAGTTTACAAAATTGAAAAGTTTAAGAATAGAGACTTAGAATAACCAACTCATCCCATTATCTCCTTATTAAAACTTGATTAAAAGGAAATTGATAAGCAATCACTCATCTCCTATTACTTTCCTTTGGTTTATAAACCCATCAAATATCAAATTTATTTTGTTGTCTCATAGAACACAATCAAAATCGTGTTATAGAAAAGTCCTAACACTTGCTCGAGCGAATCCACATCTATTAATTTTAATTTCTCCCTAGTGAGAGAATTCAGAGGAACCAGCAAGATAAAGATGAAAGACTATCGATCAACTTCTCATCCAACAATACTATGAACTCAGGAGTAAAAAATTGTTAGTTTTCACAATTTTGGGTACCCAACCTAGTAACAATTCTAAAACTCTAATTTAAATACACAAAAATTGAGAAAATTTATCATTTTAATTGTTATTGTAATAATTCTACGTACAAGAGTGTTGGTAATAATATATAGAAGAAGGGATTTTAAGGGTTGGTTTACACGGTAGCAAGGTTAGAGTTAGAGAAATGCAGTGGCCCTTGTAACTTTTTTTATTAATTTTATATTAATAAAAGAGTAACCAATCACCTTGTCCATTAGGTTTTGAGTAACTGTTTGTTTAGTATAATATAGATAAAATGTGATATATGTATTTTATAAAAAATGGTAGAATTTTATTATAACAATAAAATAAGAGAAAAAAAATTTGAGAACATATTTTTAAAAGTTAGTACGGCATTAAATTTGTGAAGTGACCATTAAAATCTTTTATCGCTAAAAAAAATTTTTAAGAGCACACTTGAAAATACACACTATTTGACAAGAGGGTTATATTCAGTGGTTGTTGACACATCCCGCTTAACATGATAGGTCTTGAATTCGAGTCATATAAATTACGATCTCTTTCTTCGTACCTCTATATATATATATATATAAATTTATCTCCTGAGTTTGTGCAAGTCAACATAACATGGTATTTTCCATTTGCCCACATAAAGAAATTGAAAATTGCCAAACACCATAATTGGAATGTGGAATTGAAAATTGATTTTCTTTATTAAAAAAATTAATAAATTGCACAAAATATAAGAGGCCATTCAATTTTTAGGGACTAACACAAAAATAAATGGAAAACTGAAATCCGTCTTGAACGTGACACTTGTCTGGTTGAGGTTCAGGCATTGAACCGCTATGGCTTACAAATTTTGAACCAGCAAACTTACATGGCCTACATTCAGCCACGCACATATCTACTAATACAAAGTTTTGGTTTAATTCTATTTATTTTTTATTTTTTTATACGAAAAAGAGGCCGAAACATCTTAAATTTTATTGATCACTTTCAATTTATGTTTTATAACTTTTGAAATACTTTTTTCTAATTTTACTTGCGGTAATAGAGATAAATTACCTCCTCTTACATCTTAATAGGTATATATTTATGAGGTTTGTTATAGTGGTATGAATAAAATTTTCAATCAAAATTTTTAAAGTGAAAGTTTTGTATTTGTAATTATTATGTAATTAATAATTACAATGAGATGTAATTTGTTTAAGAATATGTTATTATTTATTGTATGTAATTACTATTGAAGAAATAAAAAGGTAATTTAGTGTATTTAATTTGTTTGAGAACTTCTAGAACGTCAATTAAAGAAAAAAAAATGGATAAGAGTATTGGAGATAGCATCCTTTTATCAATTATAAATACGAATAAAATTTATATATTTTATTTTGATTAGAAATGACATGCAGTTCCTTTTTATCACTAAAAAAAAAACTTTTATCACCCATTTCTCTGTAGTAAAAATTACCCTCCCCAAAGAACGCAAGAAACACTGATTTATAACACATGTAAAACAGAACCAAATATAACATATGGTCTACTCTTTTTCAAGGGAAATTTTTTTTTTTTTTTTATCTTTTCTTGTGGGAAGTGATTGGTGACATAACAAATAAACAATTAAGCATCATTCGTTTTAGTTGAAATTTAAAAGAAAAAAACATGGCTCGTTTGCAACTCAACTATCCAAATATTCGAGCATGGAGTTGTAAATCTAAGCATGGCGGCAATTACAGTTGCTTTGTTGAGCTGAATTGGAGATGGAAAGGCTCAGCTAAAGAAGGGCCATTTGGAAATGGAACAAGGGTGGTTCAGATGCAACAATGCTGCTCTGCTTCGACTTCATCGTCAGCCAAGGAAGCCGAGCTGGACGACGTCGTCGACGATGCTCAAGTTTCGGATATTGAAGGAAGAGCCGGAAAGGCGATACGCCGAGGAAGTAAGTTTGGTTCTCTATCCAGCTTCCATGGCTGGAATGTAAGAAGGATGGTTGAGATTGACGAAGAGATGAGAAAAGTTGCAAGAACTCAAGCTGAAGCGTTTCATGAGCCCGTGGTTTTGTTCGATGACTTGTTCTTTGAATTCTTTCAGGTAATCCCATCTTCTGTTCTGTTTTTGTTCGCCTTTTTGGTTCATGGTGAGAGTTGGAAAAATATGGTGTGTTGAAAGAAAGACATACATGGTAAATCTGTGTGTTATTGGTTATTTATTTTGTTAATTTTGTTGAATATAAACAACTATATTTTTGAAATATGGGCTAGTGTTTCGAGTTCTTGTTGGTGGATGCTTAGAAATATTTATCTAGGAATCTTCAGATCGATTTCCTGAAAAAAAAACTAACATACTATTATGAGTCTTGATTCTTCTTAATTTTTGTGTTGGATTTGAAGTACCTATGTTTAAAAAAAAAAAAAAAAAATCATGCATATAATAAGTGTGGAGTTATATTTTATTATTGTTCGTCACAAATTATCATCCCTAATCCCAAATGATTCCTCTTACCATTTGCATAATTATGTGGTGGACAGGCCGAAGTGCTTTCGGGACTGCTTTATACACTAAGGAACTCTCCACCAGACAGGTGAGAAAGTCCACAATCAGAACCTCAAACAAAGTATCCACACACAAGTTCTAATTGATCAGATGTCCATGTTCCTCATTTCAAATGCATCGTACAACACTGGGCGCTCGCACCAGAATTTTCTCTAATATAATTATTTTAACCAAATTCCGATCGATGTCCGCCACTATAATTGTGCCCCTAAAAATTTAAAATCTGGGTCGCTCCTGACCACCTTCAATCTAAACTAACTAATTTGATTACTTGTACTATAAATTCTGGTGTGTAATTGCTAGATTATTACATAGTAATTGTTTGTTTCTTTTACCAAATTATACAGGTATGCCTGTTTAGTCGCTGAATCTGTAAGTGATGATGTCTCTGAATCCGAATCTGAAGTAAAAGATATAGTAGGAGTCGTTGATGTTACAGTTATGAGGGACAACGATGTTCTTCGGCATCTCCCTGTAGCAGACGAGTATCTTTATGTGTCTGGCATAGCTGTACTAAGCAAGTTCAGGTTCAACTAACTCAATCCCTAATCTTCTGGAGCATTTTTCTTCTGAATTTTGCCAGTTTTATGTTGGTACGTTAATACTGCAATCATACATTTGATCAATCCAGGAGGCAGAAAGTGGCTACTGCGTTGCTGAAAGCTTGCGACGTGCTTTCCGCCATCTGGGGCTTCGATTATCTTGTCTTGCGAGCTTATGAAGATGATTCTGGTGCTCGAAATTTGTACACAAGTGCAGGTTACAGAGTTGTTTCAGGAGATCCTGCTTGGATGACATCGTGGATTGGTCGACGAAGGCGTGTTTTAATGATAAAACGATGCGACAATACTTGAAATCGGATTATGAAGTAAGACCAAATGTATAGCATAACCACTGAATCAATTTAATCCTTCATTGTAACTGCCCTTCTGCAATAGGAGACCTACAATACGTACCACTCCCTCTTTAAAATGGATCAGAAGAGGGAAGTCGTCACTTTTTCTTATTTACTGCCTCTGAATTACTAAAATATCAAAAATTTTGGTAATAAAAGGAGGCAAAAGGTAATAGAGAGGCGATAAATAAGAAGAAGGAAACGGCATTTAATGGTCCTACGCAAAATATAACCTAAATAAAGCATATACTCAATTTCATACTACCTCTAAAAGAAGGGTATGCACATACTTGATTGGCAACATTAGCATTAAAATCTGCTCATAGTCACTCCATCCTTAATCGTTTAGTTTGTGCTTTAGTCATCCAATCAATGCATTCTTCTTCTGTCCCTTTGGGATAAGCAAGCTGCCACTCAAGCAACTTTTGTTGCCATTCTCTGACCAGTGGTCCACCAGTCTGGAGATCCAAGATACTCATGATTTGTTTTCCATTAACCAACGGCTTAACTTCCCAAATTTTGTCTAAATGTTGTCCTAAAATCCAATCCTCAACCGTCTTATACACCTCTTTCCTCTTATCCAGTTCAAAAGAACTGGAAGTAGATTGAAATTCTGTAGGGTATAAGAGCATGGACAGTACCAGTGCAGGGCGCCAATAATCCTTAATGTCTCGAAGCAGCAATCCAACCAATACTCTACGTTTTGATGCAACAGAAACATCGATCATTTCACTTTTCCAATCAACTTCAACACACTGTATGTTGTCCTCCGACCTGATGTATTGTATCAGAGAAACAAACCTTTGAGCTGCAGTGTGCAAGCTTATGACTGTTTCTGCATCACTTGACTTTAGCTTGAGAGAACTGCGAAATATGTGGTTCACAACTGGAAACTTTTTAGCTTTGCTGTCTTTGTATACTATCGCTCTCAAGGGAAGAAATAAAGCAGCATATAGGCACAGCCTCTGCTGGTCCACAGTGAAAGAACATTGAATTGCTTGCACAAGTTTCCATGCAGAATCCATGTGAGCAACACAGAGTCTGTCATATTCATCTGAAACTGAAGTCTCAGATGTCAAAGGAAGACTAAAAACAGACCCAAATAATTGCAACTCGGAAACATAGGCCATTGCTTTCACTGGTTGATTGCCAGATACCATGAGATCTATTTCATGACCAATACGTTCTCTGGTAATTTTAGCTTCAATAGCAGCTCTAACTTCCTTGTCAGAAGCAGCTGTTTTCAACTCTTCATCCAGTTCAAAATCAAATCGTGCTCCAAAGCGTATAGCACGAAGAACTCGTAGGGGGTCATCCAAAAATGTCTGCTTGGGAGGTAACGGGGTAACTATTCTCCCAGACTTCAAATCTGCAATACCTCTTCCAGTAAAGTCTTCAACAGAATCGTTGTTAATGTTGTAGAACAAACTGTTAATGGTTAAATCCCTTCTATATGCATCCTCCTCTGCAGTGCCAAATTGCATTGTTGGAATACGGCTACTTTCACTATAGACTTCAGATCTTAGGTTGACAAAATCAATCCATTCATCAAACAAGCGCATCCTAGCTGTTTCCAAGTGCTTTGATTGGTCAGGATTGCTGCCAAAATTAGACAAAAAAAAAAGCATCCACCATATTAGACTAAAGGAACCAAACTGCGAGTGAATCCAAGTGATATAACAATGAAAAAGAATCTGGAAAAACAAACAAAAAGTTAATGTAGGGCATTGAAAGGTCAAGATCATCAATGTTGAGTCCTTTCCATCTCTGCTATCCCTGTGCCTTGCATGAAATATCATTTTTTTTTTTTTTTTTTTTACTTCTTTAGATCCATTTATCTCCAAATAATTGATGTTTCAAGAATCCTTACTTGCTAGGATTTTCCCCTTTTCCCCCCTTCCCTTACTAGTTGTCAGTTCCTTCCTCTCGTATCTCCTTCGTTCTCCATATTTTTCCCTCACATTTTTAAGTGGTTCCAGTTTTGAGCCACAATCAAAGAACA
Source organism: Knoxia roxburghii (assembly GCA_030378225.1). Taxonomy (NCBI): domain Eukaryota; kingdom Viridiplantae; phylum Streptophyta; class Magnoliopsida; order Gentianales; family Rubiaceae; genus Knoxia; species Knoxia roxburghii. The sequence goes on along the minus strand of CM059422.1, from coordinate 38,982,030 downwards.
TATCACAACCGGTAAACACCTGAAGTTGGTAATTCAGCATTAAAACTATGAAACAAACTTTTTTTTTGGTCAAATAAGGGGTCATAGAAGGCTACCAAACAGAGCAGAGAAAGGGTATATATATATATATATATATATAATATAACAAAGCATACCATTGAATGACACTTATTCCTTGGGTTTCTTCGCCTGCAGATGACAAATACTGATTGATTTTCTCACAAAACTCTCTCCCCAACATATTGTCGAGAGCAATATCAATATCATAACATTCTTTCCCTAGAAGCTGCATAAGTAAAATCACAAACAACATGAAAAAATAGCACAAAAGAAGTTCAAATCTTCAAAAGATCATGCATTTTCTCCACGAGGTTGAATTTTGCATTTCATCAACCAGTCTTTTTGCAAAGGAAAATAAAAATTAAAAAAATTATACGATTTACACTTCGAGGATTACTTCGGAACTTGATTCAGTAAAGGAACCATAACACGATACTCTGAGCAGAATAAAGCTGGGGTCTCAAAACACTCAGAACAACTGTGAGAATTTGGACTTTTTTTGAGTAAAATCTGTGGTGCTTACGCTAAAGACTAATAAAACATACTCTGGAAGCTCATTTAATTTCACAAATTCCACCCGTAGAAAGCATGGCAGCAGAACTGTAAATGAAAAAGTAAAAGATAACAAATTTTTGGTGGGAAAAAACCGCACCTTATCCCGCACCCACCCACCGGCGACGCGAAGCTGAGTTTGGAGGCTAAAATGGCGTTGGACTCGAAGAAGCCGATCGAAAATTTGCTTCTCCTTAGGCGTCAACTCAATGCGATCTTTCACTTGAATTGGTGGCTGACAAGACGAGGCGGACGTCACCATGGCAGCTGAGAGGTAGGAGAATAAGTAGCCGGACGGTTTTGGGGAGGCCAATCTCAGGTTAAATTTAGAAGCCGGAAAGGAGATTAGGGTTTGGATTGGAGGAGGAAATGAAGAAGGAAGAGGAAGGAGAGAAGTCTGGGAGATGAAGAGGCGGTGTAAAGAAGCGGTAGAGAGTTTCATATTTGGAGGAGGAGCCGATATGCCCGAAATGCCCATATTTGACTTGTTTCTTTTTTTTTTTTTCCTTTTTTTTTTTAGAAATAAGCTTTTTATATTTTCATTTCATCTGAATTAAACGAAAAATTAATTTTCGTAAAAAGAAATTAAGAAATATAGAGTAAATACTAAAATTTTGACCTTAACTAATTACCTCTATTCAATAATATTTTTAGTGAAAAATAAATGATTAATGAATTTGAAATTAACTGTAAAAGTTGAAAGTTAAATTAAAATGTGTACATAACCATTAAAAAAATCTTAAATTTGAACCCTTTATATATATATATATATGTTTAAAAAGAATAAAATCAATTCTTATTTCTCTATCTTACTACACTAAGAACATAAGATATACCAATTACAGTTCAACCATTGCGGAACATCTAATTACATCATGACTCAACCACTACCGAACATACTCAGTCGGAACATCATTCTATGGTACCCCTTGGTCTGGCTAGTAGTGATGCCAAACAATCCGTCACAAAATTCTCCTCCTCGTATATAAGTTTTAAATGTACATGTAAATTTCTTTGCATCAACTCTTTGATTCCCCTAATCAGATTTGCATGGATACCCCTAAGTCTTGTTTGTTTAAAACGGTTCGAACTACGCTTCTGTTATCCACCTCTGTCTCCAACTTGCATATTCCCAACTGCAAGTCGTGGTATGGTTCCCACAACTCAACCCCCATGATGCTGCATTGCCCAATATTGGTCATAAACCCCGTCTACCCGCATCCTTGACCATTCTTAATAATCCTCCTAGACTCAAAGGTACCATCTGTGTTCAACTTTCTCCACCCGAGGATTCCATCGAATCCATTATTGCTCCCTTAATCTTTTCATAATGATAATCTAATTTATAAATAATTATGTTATAGTTGATCTGTTCGAACAAAATCAAACACTTGTCTAAAAATCATATGCTACACAATCTCACTAATTAAATGATATTTTTAAAATACAAATGTTCTTTCTATATACAATTACAAGTAAGTTGAAAATCTAATCTTATATTACACTCAATAACAGAATAATTCAATTTACATGTTGTTCACGAACTAGCTAAGGGTTGGGATGGTTCACGGCCCCTAGCCAGATAAAAATATCTAGAAAATGTGTTTTTGTGATGTCTGCTCCTACTGTCACTTTCTCTTGATACAAAGAATTTTTTTTCTTATTAGTTTTTTTTTTAAAATATAAAGTAAGTAATTAGTTTGAATTATATTTTATAGACTCAAACCAACAAAACTAATTTGTGAATGTTAAAAGATACACACAAAAATAAATTTGTTCATCAAATTAGGTTCTTGGAGGACAATATCACATAAGACTGAGAATGAACCCGTCATCCAGTGTTTGAATCTTGATTCGTCTTTGTGATTTTGGTTAGGGGTGGCAATTTAGGTTCATAGGGCTATGTTATTTAATGATTTCAAATCACTATAGATACTATTAATAAAATAATATATATATTTATTAAAGTTTGAGTTGTCATATTAAAAAATTTTATCCGAAATTGAGATCAAGAGATGTGTATATTTTTTTTAATCCTCTTTTGTTATTAAACGCCCCTTTTTTCAAAAGAGTATTTTATTTTGTTAAGTATCGACCTCTTAATTCTTATTTATTTCCTCTTTAATGTTTATCTTTTGCCATTTCTATTATTACTTAACTGTCCTTAATCAATTCACCAAAAATTTTATAAGTCCCTTCTTAATCTGTCAAAAATTTATAAAAATTATGATTAAAGTAGCATAGATGAGCGAAATTATAAATGAATTTTTTTGAGTATTTTTAGTAAATTGATTAAGGGTAGTTAAGTAATTTAATATATTAATATATTTTATATTTAAATATTATTGTTGATATTTCTTAATTTGTCAGAGATAATTTAAGTATAAAAAGGGCGCAAAATAACAAAATAGAGGGCTCGAAATAAGCCTGCACTTAGATCAATTAAAACCAAAAACAAAACGTTAAGGATGAAACTAAAATTTTTAAAATTTGAAGAAAAATTAAAATAAATGGTCAAAATTAGAAACCATCATAAGAAAAGGGAGAAGGAAAAAAAAGAGAAGGTAGATAAACAACGTAATAAATAATGTATAATTTTTTTTTTTTTATCTTTTTGTCACTAAAAATAAATAATCTTCATTCATTTGGTATCAATTCCATGCAACATTGGAAGGTAGAAAGAGCTCTTGATGCTATATTGTTGAAGGTTTGGAAGAGTAACATCATGATGGTTTAGAGCTTCTCTTCTCCTTGAAAATACTAAAAGAATTTTTTATATAATTTTGGATCATAAAAAATAAACTCATATGAAAAGGGTAATGATATAATAAAAACATCATAATATATTAATAAGGCACAAAAGAAATAAAATCAATAACTACATTCCTTAACAATACATTTCATTTCATCCATCTCGAATGATTAATTTTGATAAATAGTTCTCTTATTCTTTCTAATCATTAACAAGAAAATAATAGTTGTTATATAGTAGGGATAAGAATAAATGGGGTTAGTACACCTAGAAATAAAAAATTGGAGATGCCCATTTATTTGAACCCCACGTGCCTCTTGTAGAATATAACCAACAGCAGTACTTCCTCCCCCCCCCCCCAAAACCCTAATCTCTCTCTCTCTCTCTCTTTCTCTCTCTCTCTCTCTCTCTCTATATATATATATCTATCTCTCTCTCTATTTTCTCTTTCTAGCGGTTTCTCTCCCCCAAACTCTCTTTCCCCACCGTTTTTTGCCGCCGATTCCGGCCATTTTGGCCTGAATTTTGAATATCTCTCACCGCCAAAATACTGCCCACCTCTTAAACTTCAAAACCCATACCTTATTCCACAATTTTCATACATATTTAAATTAAGATAAGGCCAAGAAGAGGCGGCTCGTGGCGGTGGTGACAGCGGCAGCCAATAAGAGATGATTTTTTATGAAAGGAAAACTAGGGTTTGCCCAAAAAGGTATATTTTTTTTTTTTATGTAAAATCGTTTATTTTGAATATGGCCAGATCTGATGTTGGTGACAGCAGCGGTCGGCGAGGGTGGCGGAAGGGAAGAGGGGAGAGGGGCTGGCAGTTGGAAAGTGGAAAAGAGAGGAAGGAAAACTAGGATTTTGGTAAAAATGTATGTTTTTTATTTAAAATCGTATGTTTTTGCTGTTTGTTTATTGGTGTAAACTGTTGGTGTAAAATGCCCAGATGCTTCAGCCCGTCGAGAGGTGGCTATGGCCCTTCTGTGAATAAGCCGCAGCCATCGCTCGCCAGACTAAAGCATCTATAGTGTAAAATTCTGATCGTTGGTGTAAACTACTGTTCGTTTGTAAACTACTTGTTTGTGTAAAATGCTGATTTGTTGGTGTAAAGTACGGCTGGTTGATGTAAACTACTGATTCTTTGATAAAAATGTTGTTCCTTGGTGTAAAATACTCTTTTCTGCTTTAAAGTGATCTTTGTTAGTGTAAAATCATCGCTCTGATTCGTTGGTGTAAAGTGCTAGTTGTTTATGTAAAGTACTGAATGTTGGTGTAAAATAATGTTCGCTGATGTAAACTACTGATTCTTTGGTAAAAATGCTGTTCTTTAGTGTAAAATAATGTTTTCTGGTTTAAAGTGGTCATTGTTAGTGTAAAAATTTTGTTCTGATTCGTTGGTGTAAAGTGCTATTTATTTATGTAAAGTACTGAATGTTGGTGTAAAGTACTGTTCGCTTATGTAAATTACTGATTATTTGGTCAAAATATTGTTCCTTGGTGTAAAGTACTGAATGTTGGTGTAAAGTACTGTTCGCTTATGTAAATTACTGATTCTTTGGTCAAAATATTGTTCCTTGGTGTAAAATACTGTTTTCTGGTTTAAAGTGGTCGTTGTTAGTGTAAAAATTTCGTTCTGATTCGTTGGTATAAAGAGTTGTTTATGTAAAGTGTTGAATGTTGGTGTAAAGTGTAACGCCCCAAACTAGACCCCTTTCCAATGGCGGTGTCTAGCCGGGCGTCGATCTGCCTCACGACAGGACTCACTCTAAACATGATAAATCAATTAAAACTACACACACAAAATTTTAAACTGCAGCACTTGATTATTGAAACATTGCCTCATGTTTCTCACAAACCTGTGACTTACATACACACCTATGTAACTAATACAACACAAGGGACACCCCAAGAGTTCAAAAACAAACTCTATACAAGCCTTAGAGTAAGGTATAACCCTCATAACTACTACATTACTAATACACTTGCTAAAACCTCTTGCCTCACAGACAGCTAGTGCAGTTCTTCAGCTGGAAAAGTATAGTTTAAGAAAAATAGCGAGCTATATTGCCCGTGAGGTTCTCAATTGGTTTTCAAAAGAAACATTACAGAACCAAACCAGCAATGATAAGCAGTTCCATGGCGAAAACATTCACTATAGCATGCAGTAATATAATGAGCAATCAAGGAAAGGCCACAGTAAGACAGTAGATCCATTTCAAAGGGGAAAGAAATATCACCCTTGAAGTCTGCAGTAAACATGCTCATTCAATAGTCATAAATCATTTAGTGTGGAAGGTCTTACTCTGGGCTTCCTGTTCCCAAGGAGTAAGCTCTTACCACTTACTGTACCAGTCTGTGTGGTATCCCACACAGTCGTCAGCCTCGCCCCTTAACAGTAAACAGTAACAGTAACAGTGACAGCTCGAGTCTGCCCTTACCGCAATGACCTCGTTCAGCCACCCAAGCCCGTTGCTGGTCTGGTGAACTCAGCCTATTCGCAGCAAGTTTGGGGTCCCTCCGCGCAACAGTGCACAAACAATAAAGGAATACCCAGGTATCCATTTTACACTACCGCAAACAACATACAATATTCAATCGTCGATAACACACCCAAATACAAGGTTAATAAGCCATGGAAAGACTGCTCAATAGGAATGTATTGTTTATATATATACATAAGTATAATTGTATATACACATTATATATATGTAGTTTATAGCACAAAGATGCATTCAAAAGTAGCGAGAACACTCATCGATTCTCAAGGCTTTAGAAGCTCACCTCGGTCCAGTTGAGTTCCTAGAACAAGGGCAAATAGAGGTTAACAACTTTAAAATTTTGGTTCTCTTCATTCTTATATGTCTATACAACTAGCCTAGACATTTTACTTCTTCTAGTCTAAAGTAGGGGTAGATTTTCAATTTTCAGAAAACTGCTGCAGAACGCAGCTCTGTTCTTTACTTTTTTTTGGAAAATATAGAAATCCAAAGTTGCTTCTATAAATTTCTGAGTAAACCTTATGCAAAGAGGTTTAAATCGAGCTATAGTTTGCTTAAATCGGACAAAGAATGAAGAAGATATGAATTTCTGAAGAGAAGAAGAAATGAGAAGATGTAAGTCGGTTGAGGAATATTAGAACAAAGAACAAAGACAAAGCTTATGGGTTCTTCCGTTTACTTCCTTTTGTTTAAAATAACCAACAGCACTTATCCAAAACTCTATTTACTCTTCATGCCCTGAATTTTTCCAAATTCTAAATCTCACCCACTCAACATAACTCTTCTTTCAATTACATTCCTGCAACTCCTAATTATGTTTTATCTAGCTAACAAAATTTATTGCATAAAGTCTTATTTTAAATATTAGAAGGTTATTTTGTGTATGACCTCATTAGTTTGGAGCGGGATCTCACATAAAGTAATGTTCGCTTATGTAAACTACTGATTCTTTGGTAAAAATGTTGTTCCTTGGTGTAAAATAATGTTTTCTGGTTTAAAGTTGTCTTTGTTAGTGTAAAAATTTCGTTCTGATTCGTTGGCGTAAAGTGCTAGTTGTTTATGTAAAGTACTGAATGTTGGTGTAAAGTACTGTTCGCTGATGTAAACTACTGATTCTTTGGTCAAAATGCTGTTCCTTTATGTAAAATACTCTTTTATGGTTTAAAGTGGTCTTTGATAGTGTAAAATCATCGTTCTGATTCGTTGGTGTAAAGTGCTGAATGTTGGTGTAAAGTACTGTTCGCTGATGTAAACTACTGATTCTTTGGTAAAAATGTTATTTCTTGGTATAAAATAATGTTTTCTGATTTAAAGTTGTCTTTGTTAGTGTAAAAATTTCGTTTTGATTAGTTGGTGTAAAGTGCTAGTTGTTTATGTAAAGTATTGAATGTTGGTGTAAAGTAATGTTCGCTGAAGTAAACTACTGATTCTTTAATCAAAATGCTGTTCCTTTATGTAAAATACTCTTTTCTGGTTTAAAGTGGTATTTGATAGTGTAAAATCATCATTCTGATTCGTTGGTGTAAAGTGCTGAATGTTGGTGTAAAGTTCTGTTCGCTGATGTAAACTACTGATTCTTTGGTCAAAATGTTGTTCCTTGATGAAATACTGTTTTCTGGTTTAAAGTGGTCTTTGTTAATGTAAAAATTTCGTTCTGATTCGTTGGTATAAAGTGCTAGTTGTTTATGTAAAGTGATGAATATTTGTGTAAAGTATTGTTTGCTGACGTAAACTACTGATTCTTTGGTAAAAATGTTGTTCCTTGGTGTAAAATAATGTTTTCTGATTTAAAGTTGTCTTTTTTAGTGTAAAAATTTCGTTCTGATTCGTTGGTATAAAGTGTTAGTTGTTTATGTAAAGTACTGAATGTTGGTGTAAAGTAATGTTCGCTGATGTAAACTACTGATTCTTTGGTCAAAATGTTGTTCCTTTATGTAAAATACTCTTTTTTGGTTTAAAGTGGTCTTTGATAGTGTAAAATCATCGTTCTGATTCATTGGTGTAAAGTGTTGAATGTTGGTGTAAAGTATTATTCGCTGATGTAAACTACTAATTTTTTGGTCAAAATATTGTTCCTTGGTGTAAATACTGTTTTCTGATTTAAAGTGGTCTTTGTTAGTTTAAAAATTTTGTTCTGATTCGTTGGTATAAAGTGCTAGTTATTTATGTAAAGTGCTGAATATTAGTGTAAAATACTGTACGCTGATTAAAACTACTGATTCTTTGGTAAAAATGTTCTTTGGTATAAAAAACTATTTTCTGTTTTAAGTGGTTTTGGATAGTGTAAAAATTTTATTCTGATTCGTTGGTGTAAAGTGCTTAATATTGGTGTAAAGTACTGTTAATGTAAACTACTGATTCTTTATGTCAAAATAAAATTTGGTTGATGTAACAACGCGACTTTACATTATTGTTGATGTAAACTGGTATGTTGGGGTAAAGTACTGATATATTGATGTAAAACTGGTGTAAAGCGACTTCACATACATCAATGTAAAATGCAATTTTACATCAAAGTTGGTGTAAAGTGGCGTGAGAATTCAAACAAATGATGCGCGTGAGGAGTGAGAGGGAAAAAGAAGCTGAAGACAGCTAGGGACAGACACATTTAATACGCATTAAATGTGTCTGGCTCACCTCTTTTGTGTTTTTTTAAAAAGAACCGATTTTTACCCGCTTTTTCCCCAATTAACTCGATTCTTTTAAAAAAATCGGGTAAGAATATATCTCCTGATTTACTCCTAGTTATATGATATAATTTGCCAAAAAAGAACTTCACATTCCTGCATCTTATCATAGGCTACAAAATCTTTAGCAACAAAACTAACCTTGGCATCAGTCAACCCTAATCCTAGATACAAATCATACACTGATACAAAACAAAACCACCATTTTCATTCTTGAAGCTGAATTTGTTAGGTCCAAGAACAAACAACAAAGATACGTTTTCGCTTCAACTTTACCCTGGTGATGGTGACTTACTCTTGTTTACTCCGGGACGTAGATGCATCATCAGCTCCGACTCCAGTGGCTTCAGACTGCTGAATGCTAGCCTTGGCTTCAGCAAGAAACTTAGGATCTGGTTCATGTTTATACACAGGCTCTTTCATTGCCATATAGATATAGAACGCTGTAACCACATTTACTGATATAACCGCAAGGAACCCGCTCAGCAGTGTCAAAGAAAAAGGAGATAACTGGGAACAACCTGTTTGACATGAGTTACTTTAATCAATAGCAAGAAACAGAATTCTGATAATATGTTTGGGTTAGCAACCAAGCATATATATCAAAGCATGATGGTTTCAAATAATAGCAGCGCCAAACATACAAAACAGACGGTGTAATAAAGGAACTAAGTATACCAAAAAACTGGGATGATAGTTTTTGAAATAAGTGGTTCAGCATAGACATCTAGTCAGGTATGTTAACCTGATGAAGTAGCAAACTTAAAAGGTAAACAAAACAACCCAGTTCAGTGGAAGCTAACTTGGTTCTTTAGCTTCTCCCAAGATTTTAGGGTGCAATGTCGAACATCAATGCATACTGAACACAGTTACAACCATCACAAACAATAATCTAACTGAGATAGGCCTACTACTAAGTAAGTAACAAAGAAATAAAACCATTAATCACCCCAAAAAGTAGCGCGCTTTAACAAATATCCAAATCTCACAAATAACAAGTAGGACCAGAATATATTCACATTTGCAATTGGTTGTATCGGCACTGATTCTATATCCCTTTTCTCCCTCAAACAACAGCATCATCAGTTTTAATCAAGGATTGGAATAATCAGTGACATCCCACATTAGCAGTACCCCATCGGTCATATCTTAAAATAATTTGGGTGTCATTTAAAGAAAACATCAACGAGACATCAAAAGAGCATGGAAGATTGCAGAATAAGTGTTCATAATGAATTTATGCCAGCCATAATGGAAAAACAGGGCAGACTAGGAAAGAATAAGTTAAACAACAATTATCTGGCAACCAAACTACTTGAGAAAGAAAACATGAAGTCGATATTGGGGAGATGGGAAAATCCGCTTGGTATTCCAAATTCCATTATCTTTGCCTACTGAAATTTTTGAGGATCCATTTGGCCCATCAAGATTTAACAGGTGCAGAATACCACTTATTTGACAGTGGATACTATAAAATCACTACGGCGACTTTGGATCACTTTGTTCATTCTCTACAAAATATATCTGCCTTCAAGTACAATAAAAAATGACCTGGAAAATCTTTATTTCATGAAGTAGAGTTGGATAGTTGAATCATACACTGCCATCGTGTTCTATCAAACACATATTTCCATTTACATATATGATTTTTTCCCCAAAACTTTTTAGGCCTTCCCCTTCCCCTTTAAATATGAGTTGATAGTTCTCCATTTTTTACACGCTATACTGGTACATCTAAAGGTCTTTTATGCACATTCCAAACTATGGTAAGTGTTTCCTATCATTTTTTCATCTATTGGGACAATTATAACTTCCTTTTGAAATGTATTTATAATGTATTATATCTAGTTTAGTATGCTCACACATCCCTCTCAATTTCTCATTTTCGATTCTGTCATTTTTTGTTCATAGCTAGTTTCCCAAAACATTTGAGTCCATAAGGCATAATGGTTTTATAACTTTTTTTAATAAAACTCTCCTTTCAATTGCAGTCATACTTTATGGTCACAAATTACAGAAGATGCATTTCTCCATTTGTTCGCAGCTACTAGAATTCTATGTATAACATCTTCAAGACAGATCCAACTAAAACTTTAAAACACGTCAGATCCTATTAACACTTTTAAACACGTCTACCTCATTCTATTGCCTTCTGCTGATTACTTAGCAACACCATATTATTCGACTTTAACAGTTTCTTGTAAAACCTTTCCATTCTATTGCCTACATCCAAACTTCTGACTTGGGCACTCCCTTATTCCTCTTGTCTCGTTGATCAAAACTATATATTTTGCAAATAATATACATTCAGGAACTGATCATGAGATGCTCAATAAAGTTGTTGATTACAAAATCAACTACGCCTTTTTCCCACTATGTAAAAAAGTTATGGACTGAAGAAGGATTCCTGATGCAAACTTATAGCATTTAAAAATTTACCAAGTATCTCTACTCGCCTCTTACACACACACTGTAAACATTTTTGCACATATCTTTATACCTTTTATATGAGCTACTCATATCTCACGTTCTCTAACATCTATCAAATTATATCCCCATTAATTCTATCTGCAACATTAGATCTCAGTTAACTCAATCATATGCCTTTCCAAGATCAATAAATCCACATGTAAAGCTTTTTTCCTCTACCTATCATGCTCATGTAATCTTCTTATTAAATGTATAGTTTCTGTAGCAGACTTCAGGTGTCAAATTAAATAGATTTCTAATACACCATCTCTTTCCTCAACTTTCTTGTTATTATTCTTTTTCAGTTTCATAGCATAACTCATTAATTAAATCCCCCTATATTTTTTTTTGCATGTCTTGTTTAGTCTTAAACAAAGCTACCAATACACTTTTCTCTTTATTGGCTAGACATTTTATTACTGTTCAGAATAAACTAAATGGAGTTGTACGCCATGTAACACCAAATTTCCCCAGAGATTCCTTGCATCAATTGGAATACATTTGGATCAATAACTTCACCATTTTTTCCATTTTTGAAGTGCTTTTATACCATTATAGATAACCACAAAACCTATCGCTGCTATGATTACTTGCTTGTTAGATCTCCTAGGCTGATCTTTGCAAATACCACTTTTGGGAGTAGGAGGTTTCAAGACCTAGTTACTAGCTGTTACTTAGACCATGCCAAATCGTTTCGGTGGTTGACTTTAAAATCACCATCATTGCAGTCTAAACAATGTGTCAAAGAGTATAACATGATCTTGGAAACATTTAATGTCACGCTATGCCAATAGATACAACTGCATCACTCATATTCAGTAGCTGGTCTTTCCTCAATTGGCATAGTGTCATGGTAGTCTCCGTACCAAAATTGCCCAAGGTCCTACGAGTTATACCTAGAAATTTTCTATTCTTTACTGCAGTTTTATTATCACATAATTTAGTATTGTTCCTCTTTTAATTCTAGTTTTCTGCATTCCTAAGCCCCAAGACAGTTTCTAGGATATATTTAGTACAAAACGTGTTTCCCCAAGATAAAGCTTCTAGTATCTGTTTAGAGCAACACGTATTTGTGCCACATCAAAGCAGCTTACAAGAAAGGAAGTAAATCTATAGAAAAGTAGAAAAATGAGGGTGTGGGATGGGGAGATCATGAGCAGGATATTAAGTCTATCCCAGTGCCTTGGAGGTGGAGTTCCAACTCTTGATTGCTTATGGTTTGCATGTTGCATTTCAAAAAGGAAACGAGGTAGAGATAGATGATAATCTTGTAAAGACTTCATGAAATTTTCAAATTCAGTACATCAAGGAAAACAGCACACTTCTAACATAATTCTGACAGTGCATATAAAAGTACACAGAGGTGACATGAGAAAGCCAACCTACCAGGAAACAGATTATGGTTGAAGCCATATAAAATAGCAACAGGAGCCACCCACATAAACATTGATGCAACAAAGAATTTCTCTATTACTCTAGCCATGATACCTTCCTGTGAAGAGTTGCGGAATCATTAAGAAATATCAACTACACAAGTTTTCCTAAGAGATGGAATCTCTTAAAACAATCATTGAATGAAGAACAAACAAAAATCCACACCAGTATGGGGCGCACAGCTCTTTTGCTTTTACAATTAATAGCTAATCCCTTCAAACATGATAAAACTATTTAATCCACTTTACCCTATCAACGAAAACAGCAAACTATTTGCGCATACGAATAAGATTGAGATCAGCAGCCATACGCACCTGGGTGGAAGATGAATCACAAACAAAGAGAGGAAAGATATATTATTGGCTGCCCCCTTTGGTGAAGTAGTTGGCCGAAACTTCTCGTAGAATTGTGACTCCTTGCCAGTTGATTCTTTGGCCAGTTCTTTGCTCTAGAGTTGGTGAGTGATAAGAACTCTAGCTTGCAAATGATACCAGCTTCACATTCCTTAGTAGTTAGGACTCCTTGTAGCAATCAAACTCCTCCTTTCCTTGCAATACTAAGACTCCTCGGACTTGTGAACTCCTTTAAAATTCAGCATTAATTCACGTGTGTTGTGAAGGTTTTTTTACCGAGAAATCATTTTCCAAATCAGCTCCAAAGACTCTTCCTTGATTTGGACTCCTAATGGAACTCTTGAAAGAAACCTTCCAGAATTCCTTAGAGTTGGCCGGACTTCAATTCTCTTCCCTTCACCAAGATTTGACCTCAATTTTGACCTTCACTTATTCCTCAGGAATTTGCCTCTTGGATGGGTTTCTTCTCTTTCAATTACAATTACCTAAACTAAAAGACTAAAAGACTAAAAGCCTAACATTTGTCCAAAATAAATACAAGGCCACATAGATAAATAAGAGGCAAAAATTAAACTAGGAAGAAAACAAAAACAAGGTAAAGAAAGTCAAAGAGTTTGGGTTTGACCCATAAGATCATAACAACAATATATTAATCATAACATAAGATTATGTCCTTTAAGAAATCCCATGCATGTTATATCGGCCTTGGAGCCTCCAAGGTCTATTGTGAAGCTATTGCATCTCATTGTCACAAGTTTTTTTGGGTTCCTTTTCTTAGTGTGGCTCATAGGCATTGGCGCTCTTGATCGAGGATGACTTTTCCGACGGATGAAGATGGTTTGGCGTTGCTTCAGTTGCTAGTTGTGGTTGATAGCTTTTTCAAGAATTGTGGTGGAAGTGCAGGTTATCTAAGGGATTGTGAGTAAAGTTCATTAACTCCCATTAACTCCCTTCCCTATTCAGCTCCTCTCAAAATCACTTGGAAGTGAATTTTTCATATCTCATTTCAAGCATCTTCTTTGTCTAAGGTGATGGTTTTTAATGGTGACTCTTCCTTTTAGCATGATAACTGGTCGAATTTGGGTGTTTTTTATTCCTCCAAAACTCGGTCACTATTGATAAGCATAGTTGTGTTGATGTTTTTTCCAATGTGTTTTCGGCTAAGATTTTGGATGGTATATTTTAGTTGGAATTGGACTTTCTTGACTCCCCTAATAGTGTTGTTTGATAACCTACTCCTTCAGGTGAGTTTGCATTCTCTTTTACTTACTAGGAATTTTGTTTAGGGCTGTAAACGAACCGAGCAGACGAGTCGACTTGTCTCACTGACGAGTCGAGTATCGAGCAGACCAAAAACAGGCTCGGTAGGCTCGCGAGCCTACCACGTCTTAGACAACAAGAACCAAGTCACAAAACACTAGAACGACGTCCAAAAAGTCTACATCCAGACATGTAAATTTAAACTGATATTTTTAAAAAACATCTCAACTCGTCTCAGAACAACTAGAATCACGTCCAAAAACGGCTACATCTATTCATGTGAATTTAAACTGATTTTTTTCACAAAGACAGTATACCACATTTCAGAACAACAAGCACCACGCCTCAAAACAATATAACCACGTCCAAAAACGTCTACATCCAGACATGTGAATTTAAACTGATTTTTACACAAAACATCTCAACTCGTCTCAGAACAACTAGCACCAAGTCCAAAAACGTCTACATCCATTCATGTGAATTTAAACTAATTTTTTTCACAAAGACAATCTACCACGTCAAAGAACAAATAGTACCACGTCTAAAAACACTAGAACCACGTCCAAAAACATCTACATTCAGACATGTAATTTAAAATCATCTTTTCACAAAACATCTCAACTCGTCTCAGAACAACTAAAACCACGTCGAAAAACGTCTACATCCATTCATGTGAATTTAAACTGATTTTTTTCACAAAGACATTCTGCCATGTCTCAGAACAACTATCACCACTTCTCAAAACACTATAACCACGTCCAAAAACGTCTACATCCAGACATGTGAATTTAAACTGATTTTTTCACAAAATATGTCACCTCGTCTCAAAACAACTAGCACCACGTCCGAAAATGTCTACATCCATGTGTATGAATTTAAGCTGATTTTTTTTCACAAAGACAGTCTACTATGTCTCAAACAACTAGCACCATATCTCAACCGAGCCATGAGCCGAGCTCGAGCTCAATAATTATTTGTCGAGCCGAGCTCGAGCACTGAGCAAGGGAGCTCACCGAGCTCGAGCTCCCTTTCTCATTACCGAGTTGAGCACGAGCAGGGAGCCGAGCACGAACAGGACCCTACTCGGGCTCGACTCAACTCGGCTCGACTCGATTACACCCCTAATTTCGTTGCTGCCAACCAACCTGGGCTTGTGGTGACACGTTTTCTTTGGGATTATTGGCTCCCAAAGACTTAACACCAGTCCCAACCTAATTACTTGTTACTTTAACTCAATACAATCCTATTGAGTTTGAGAGATGTTGACTTAAAAAATACTGAATAGAGTTTTAAAATACCCAAAAGCTATAAGTTGGACTGCTCGACAAGTTTTACCCGAAACCCGTAAGTTGGACTACCCATCGAGTTTTGCATTACCCCATCCCAAGAAAACCCTAAACTCCTACCCATTCCAATCATTATTGTATTACAGCTAAAACCAGCATTCTTTTCATTCCATGGTCTTTCCAATACTTTCCTACTATCAATTTTATTGCTGAAAATATTTAAATTATCACATGAAAGTGAAATCTATAGAAATAAGATAATTAATTAAAAAAAATTCTATGCACATAGATCTCTTACTCGACTATATGTATTTGACCAACTTGCTAATAGAGTATTTGACCAATCTACTATCACAGAGTAAGAATCAAACCTTTAATTACTATTACCACTGAGTCTATTATATCCTAATTATCACGGCACAACCCAGATTCCTGTTGTATCATTCAAAACAAGAATGAGGAATAAAGCCACTCAATCTCTAATATTACTGTTGCGCCATAAAAAGAATACTTGCTAATAAGTAGAAGTATATATCTAATGGTGGTAAGACTTGGGTATTGTTGGCATATCAGAGAGAAAGATCAGAAAAGCAGCAGCCTGCTCTTGTAGTTGCTGATTCTGATATGGCCTTTATGGCAGTTTCAAGGGGCAAGATTAAATCACAGGATGCTGACTTGACAGTATTAATGGCTAGAGATCCAGGCTAGCTTAAGAGTAGTTGTTGTTTCATTTATAGTTACATATTTATGCTGAGTTAGTAGCTTGTAATTGGCGTAAAGGTTAAGCAAGGCTCGATACAGTTACATGTGTATATATGTTTTGACAGAGCTCATTTAGAGCAGTTAGTTTTGATATATCGACTGAAAAGCTTCTGCACTTCTTCTCTCATGTTCTTCATCTCATGAATTAGGGTTTTCAATTTTCTCGTTTTTACTGCAAATTTACATGGTATCAGAGCAATCTGGTAGCGATCCGATTATTTTTTGTTGACTAATGGTTACGGTTGATTCGATTGAAGGAGATCGTGAAGAAACTGATGATTCGGAGGACAACATTGAGTTACGACTTCTGTCGGAGGAAGAGATCGGAGAGCAGCTCACTCTTCACGGAGCTGATCATCCGAACCTACAACTTGTGCCGAAGGTCTTGACGGAGTCAAACTACCTGATTTGGAAGACGAAAATGGTAAGGGCATTGTAATCAAAGAACAAGTTCGCAATCGTGGACGGTTCACTTCCTCAACCTGAAATCAGTTCTCCTTACTATAGGAAGTGGATAGCCGTGAATTCCATGGTTGTTTCATGGATTCAAGGTGCTATTTCGGCTGAATTAGTGGACCAGTTCATTTACATTGAGTTCGCTAGTGATTTATGGGAGGAAATTAAGGCTCGGATTGGAATGTCACATCTGTCCTTGTGGTATCAGCTTAGGAGGGAGATTGCTATGGTGCGGCAGGGTAATATGCCGGTTACTCAATACTATGGCAAGATTAAGGAGCTGA
This sequence comes from Knoxia roxburghii, assembly GCA_030378225.1. NCBI lineage: Eukaryota > Viridiplantae > Streptophyta > Magnoliopsida > Gentianales > Rubiaceae > Knoxia > Knoxia roxburghii. The sequence goes on along the minus strand of CM059422.1, from coordinate 38,965,174 downwards.
GGGACAGATTAGCACAATTGCAACCGAATCAATTGGAAGACAACGTGTTCAGAGAAATACAGAAAGAGGGCAGATCGATGTTGTTCATGTCAGGGGTGAAGGAATATATGAGATTGGTTCTGAAAGAACTAGAGACTAAAGAGGCGAATGAGAAATGTATGGAATTTTTGACTGGAATCAGTGAAGTGTATGAAGCTGAGAAGAACCATGTACTAATGCTGGATTCACTGCCCTCTTTGAACAGGGTGTACTCTATAATGCTTAAGGCAGAAAGCAATAGACAAATTGGGACTAATGTGCAGCTGATGAACTCTGAAAATGCTGCCATGATGTCAGTTAACATGAAGGAATCTGATAAGAAGGATGGAAGGAAGAATCAGAAGGCTGATAAGAAGCATTTGCTATGCACTCACTGTAAAAAGAAGGGGCATCTAGTCGGTGATTGCTTCAAACTGAATGGATACCCCGATTGGTGGCCTGACAACAAGAAGAAGGGAGATAAGGTAAATGTAGTTCATGTAGTGAATAATTCTTTGAAAATTGAACATAAGGATGACGAGGAGTGGAATCAGGCTCTAGCTGCAGCAGTTCAAAAAGAATTGGACAAACTGAATAAAGGGAAGGGAGCAGTAGAGTCTAGTTTTGCAAACTATGCACGGTACCACGATTTTGCAGGTATTTCTAACTCTCCTAATGTCAGTATGCTTAAGACTGAATATGTTAATGATGAGTATTGGATCGTAGATACAGGAGCCACAAGTCATATGACTTATAACCTTTCTTGTCTTACTGATGTTCATCCTATGAACTTTGGTTCTTCAGTCATCTTTCCTGATGGTAGTGCACAGGCTGTTCATAGTACTGGATCTTTGATTTTGTCTCAATCTTTGATTCTAAAGAATGTGTTGGTGATCCCTACTTTCAAACATAATTTGCTTTCTGTACAACAGTTGGCACATGACTCATCCTGTTTTTGCTCTTTTTTTACTGATTACTGCTTACTGCAGGATTTGAAGACTAAAATAGTCTTGGCAGTTGGCACAATTGTTAAAGGATTGTATGTTTTGAACAAAGTTTCCTTTCTTCCAGAAACTATTCATAGACATAGAATGTTGATTGATAACAGTTCTTTAGACAGAACTTCCTTGAATGTTTCAGCTTCTGTTTCTCATTCTTGGAGTGAAAATGTAGTTTGGCATTTTAGACTTGGGCATCCTGCAGTTGATGTAATGCAGAGATTGCAGTTTCTTCGATCCTTTGTAAATGATCATGATTCAATAAAAGATTGTGAGATTTGTCCTTTGTCCAAGCATCATAGATTACCTTTTTCTACTGTTGAACCTAAATTTCCTGAACCTTTACAAATCTTACACATGGACTTGTGGGGTCCTTACAAGGTTCCTTAATTGAATGGATGTCAGTTTTTCCTCACTGTAGTTGATGAATTCAGTAGGAATACTTGGACATTCTTGTTAAAACATAAATCTGAAGTTCCTGGAATTGTTATAGCCTTTGTTAAACAAATTCAGAAGCAGTTTGTTGCCTTAGTGAAAATAATCCAAACTGATAATGGCTCAGAGTTCTGTAACTCTGAATGTCTGGCCTTCTTTACTGATCTTGGAATTATTCATCAACGATCTTGTCCATACACTCCTCAGCAAAATGGGTTAGTAGAGAGGAAACATAGACACTTGGTTCAAGTTGCCAGATCTCTTCTTATTCAATCCAGATTACCTAAACGATTTTGGGGTGAAGCTATACTTGCAGCCACCTTTCTGATCAATAGAACACCTTCATCGGTTCTACATTGGTCCACTCCATTTGAAAAACTGCATAAGAAACCTCCAGATTACTCTAGAATGAGAGTGTTTGGTTGTCTTGCTTTTGTTTTGAACAAGTCCCCTTTTTGTGACAAGTTTGATTCTAGGTCTTATGCAGGTATTTTTGTTGGATATCCGGTAGGTCAAAAAGGTTATAAAATTTTTTGTCCTGCTCTGAATAGAATAGTAGTTTCCAGGGATGTTATATTTCATGAACAGAAGTTTCCTTCTGCCAATCTTGATCAATTCACGAACTCATATGTGATTCATCCTACTGGTTTTGATTTTGAATCCTTTGATGCGTCTTTATCATCAAAGTCTCTGCAGGTTCCTCCTTCTATTCCAGATCAGTTTCCTCATGAATCACCTTCTTCTGATTATTCAGAATTTCATTATTCTCCTGATACTCTTGATGATTCTGCTCAATCTTCCTCATCCCACATATCTGATTTAAGTCCTGTGCATTCACCTCCACTCCGATGTAGTACAAGGCAAAGAACTGCACCTAGATGGATGCAAGATTTTGTTCTTGCCTCTGCACAATATTTTTCTTCTTGTGTTTTGTCCACATATTACAATCAATTCTTGGTTAATCTGTCTTCTTTCACAGAACCCTCATCATACAGTCAAGCAAGTACTGATGTTAGGTGGTTAGATGTCATGACACAAGAGATTAAAGCTCTTGAGACTAATGATATTTGGGAACTAACTTCTTTACCTGCAGGAAAGAAAGCCTTTGGTTGTAAATGGGTTTACAAAGTCAAGTGTAAACCAGATGGGAGTGTGGACAGATTTAAGGCTAGGTTGGTTGCTAAGGGATTCACTCAGAAGGAAGGGGAGGATTTTTCTGTGGTGTTTTCTCCTGTAGCTAAGGTAGTAACTGTGCGTCTGTTGATTGTTGTTGCAGCATCTAGATGATGGCCTTTGTCACAAGTGGATGTGAATAATGCCTTCCTTCATGGCTCATTGGAAGAGGAAGTGTATATGAAGTTGCCACCTGGATTTGAGAAAGGTGAACCAGGGCAAGTGTGCAGGTTAAAGAAGTCGCTTTATGGATTGAAACAAGCATCCAGGCAGTGGAACTTAGAGTTCACAGCCAAGCTTACCGACTATGGGTTTCAACAATCAGCTTTTGATCACTGTTTATTTACCTTGCATGCTCCTCACTTCAGTTTATTCCTCCTTGTGTATGTAGATGATGTTCTTATCACAGGGACAGATGAGCTTGAGATCAACAAGGTAAAGGTGTTATTGGATCAGTCTTTTACCATTAAAGACTTGGGATATGCCAAGTATTTTCTTGGTATGGAATTGGCACGGTCAGATTCTGGAATTCTCATCAGCCAACGCAAGTACATTCTGGATATCTTAAAGGATGCAAATATATTGAAGTGTACTGCAACTTCAACACCTTTTCCTCCTGGATTTAGATTCTCTGCAGCAGATCAGGATACTACTCCTTTTTTAGCATAACCTGAACAATACAGAAGACTTGTTGGTCGTCTGTTATACTTGGGGTTCACCAGACCAGACATTTCTTTTCCTGTGCAGCAACTCAGTCAATTTGTGCATTCTCCACATCAGTCACATTGGACTGCAGCTATGCACTTACTCAGGTATCTTGTAGGAAGCTCTAGCAGAGGACTTTTCTTTGCCGCTCAAAGTTCTCTCCAGCTACAAGCTTTTAGTGATGCCGACTGGGGGTCTTGTAAGACAACCAGACGTTCTGTCACTGGGTATTGTATTTTTCTTGGTTCTTCTTTGGTGTCATGGAAAGCCAAGAAGCAATCTACCATTTCTTGCTCCACGGCTGAAGCTGAGTACAGGGCCATGGCTACTACTGTGAGAGAGCTTCAGTGGATTCAGTTTGTTCTTGGTGATCTGCACTTCCAGTCTTCCTTACCAGTTGAATTTTGGTGTGATAACCAGGCAGCTATTCATATAGCTGAGAACCCAGTCTTCCATGAATGCACTAAACACATTGACATTGACTGTCATGTGGTGCGTGAGGCTTACAAGTCAGGATTTGTTAAGCTTTAGCATGTTTCTTCTTCAGCTCAGGTTGCAGATCTTTTTACCAAGGCTCTCCCTGTTGCAGCTTTCTCTCGATTGGTTTCCAAGTTGCAGCTTCTTGAGGCTGCACTTGAGGGGGGGATGTTGGCATATCAGAGAGAAAGATCAGAAAAACAGCAGCCTGCTCTTGTAGTTGTTGATTCTGATATGGCCTTTATGACAGTTTCAAGGGGCAAGATTAAATCACAGGATGCTGACTTGGGAGTATTAATGGCTAGAGATCCAGGCTAGCTTAAGAGTAGTTGTTGTTTCATTTATAGTTACATATTTATGCTGAGTTGGTAGCTTGTAATTGGCGTAAAGGTTAAGCAAGGCTCGATACAGTTACATGTGTATATATGTTTTGACAGAGCTCATTTAGAGCAGTTAGTTTTGATATATCGACTGAAAAGCTTCTGCACTTCTTCTCTCATGTTCTTCATCTCATCAATTAGGGTTTTCAATTTTCTCGTTTTTACTGCAAATTTACAGGTATGCAATGTTATCCTGGAAAATAATACAGGAAAGCGAACAAACGGAGGAATACATGGGAGCCCAGAATGGAGGGATTCTTACATCCCCCCAATTATTCCTGTAACCTACATTATGTGCTCGATAGTAAAGACTAAGCTATCACTTTCAAGGAATAAAATACAAAGAAAATAGGGGGCTGAGAATGGGAAATAGAGATACAACATGGAAGAGAAGTAACGTGTCTAAAAACTGCAGGAAGATACAATGAAGGTCTGGTTTTAGACTTGGGAACTCAAACACTTCCTCCAAATTTTTCGAGCTTCATTTCCTCAGCATGAAATATCTTTACCAAATAGTTCAGTTATTCCCTTAGTTGGATCACTCTTCTTTACAATCGATTCTCCAACCAAAACCTATGATGCCACCAAAACAATGTTTCCAACTTAAGCAGCAAATTCTTTGATAGACACAACAAATTGTCATTATATGACAAACCATCAATCCACAGGAAAGGCAAAGCCAAAAAAATGAAAAGATAGTCTAGATGATGTAGGCAGTTATGCATAAGGTCAACCATATATTCTTCCACAACAATGACAACTAACTCTCTTCCCACTATTTCGAGTCAGCTGTTCGGTCATGCAAAGTATATATCCTCAAATAGTGAAACTCACTGATGCTTTGATGAAATTGTTTTGGAAGAGGAGGCCATATATGGAAGCGAGTCATATTATCTATTTATCTTCCGACAGACCGCTAAAGATAATTCACCAAAATGACCCCATCTACCCACTCCATAAAAAAATAAAAGACAGTTAAAATCCCATGAAGCAAGGTGCAATTTCTGCTTTAATCTCCATGCGATATTTATACTGTGCAAATGGTTTATAACACCAAGAAAATCATTTTCCATGAGTAATATGCACGGATTACTTACTGCTCTAACGCCAGATTCTTGCACATAAGCAATATCAGCAGGAGTAAAAAGTCCGGACTCCCCAACCACCTATGGAATAAAAACAGAGTGACAAGAATGGAAAGGGTCAACACAACAGAACATGCCTAGGCAGAGGAATGAATTGTCAAATTATCCCTGTAAGAATCAGGAGAAATCAAAAAACAGTTTTGAAAGAGCTAAAAATGTGGCACTCACAACTATGCCTTTGTCCTGGATTTTCTGGCCACGTTCGCCACGGAGAAGATTTTTTGTGTTGCTTATGTCAACTTCAAATGTCTCTGCAGATACACCAAGTTAGAAATGCAGGCAACACCAAACCCCAATCTCCTCGTTACATTTTATCGTTTTCCTATACTGATGCAGAGGGTTATCACATCATCTTTGTTTTCACATTTACGGATTGTTTCGATAACACCCACACAAAACTAGCCATATCTTTTTTCTATTCAATTCATCTTTCATAACTGAAACTTTATTACTTATGCACTACCTGGATAACAGAGCAGGATCCACACCCAGTTACACAAAACAACAGGGACTAGAGCCACAGGATGATAATTGAAAGGGTATTTACATAAAGATTAACAGATAACATGAGCTGTTTGTACCCAGAAGTACATCAAAAAGGTCATTTCTAAACTAGTATTGTTACACACAAAAAAAAAAAAAAAAAGATAAGAAGAGCATAAAACAACTGAAGATAGTTAAGTAAAGATTTATTGCAGGAAACAGAATAAGCATGCTGCAAGTTGATCAAAATCACCAACCTTTACTGCCATTTATGGCATTCAAGTTACAAGTAATTAATCTTCTTTAAATAAAACCAAGTACAAGCTTCCCTCAAGGAGTATCACACTAAATATCCAGGTAGATAATAATCATAATGTACATGCTACCAAAACTAATATACTATACCATTCACGCCGGCTTACCAAGGTTTCGGTTGTTTATGCCAATAAGTTCAATCCCGTCTATCCCAAGAACACGATCCATCTCCCTCTCATCATGTACCTAGAAAATGCAATCAGCAATAACGAGTCAAAATCTTGGTAGAGAGGTCAACAAAAAGATACCAATCGTAAAGATCAGGAGAGATAATCACTCCTTTTTCCAAAAAGGTGAGGACTGAAAAGACGTAGGAGGAAGGATGGGGATGCTAGAATCTGACCCAAACTCAAGCACTCAACCTTTGATTCTTAGACAGAAAATTTTAAATGCATCAAGAAAATATAGACAAAATAATATTGATAAACACCAAATGAAAATTGAAAGTTAGTGGGGTATATTTCAAAAGAAAAACTCTTTGTTTGGCTAGGATACAAAAATTAATGACAATTATCACCCTCTTGATATTCTAGTGTCACCGACAATCCTCAAAATGAATCATGAAATCATAACTTTTTCAATATTCATAAAGACTTAAAATAAGAACAAAAACTTATCCTTAAGTTTAGTAGTAGTTAATAGTACTAGACCTCTGACCAAAAATTTAGGGAGTCAAAGAGTAAAAAACAAATAAGAAATAATTCGATAAACCTCTACAAGTGCAGTCTGCCCTAGTAAGAAAATACAGACATGATAATATTGATAAACCCTAAATGAAATCTGAAGGTTAGTTGGCTACATTTAACCAAGAAAAACTCTTTGTCCAGCTAGGATACAAAAACTAGTGACAATTTCACCTTCTTCAAATTCTAGTGTCACAGACAAACCTCAAAATGAATCATGAAATCATAACTATTTGTAATATTCATAAACACTTAAAATAAGAACAAAAACTTATCTTCAAGTTTAGTAGTAGTTAATAGTCCTAGACCTCTGACCAAAAATTTAGGGAGTCAAAAAGAGTAAAAACAAAGAAGAATTTGACAAACCTCTACAAGTGCAGTCAGCCCTAGCAATTTGCAGATTTTGGTCATGTAGCGAATATCAAGATCTGGTAAAACAGCAGCAATCAACAGAATTGCATCTGCACCTTTGGTACGAGCATAATAGATTTGCCAAGCATCTATGGCAAATTCTTTGCATAAGAGAGGACACTGCATGTATAAGTTGTGTTAACATTGTTTCTATAAATAACATGAATGAAAAAGGACAGACAATTATTTTATAGATCAAAAAAATAGAATGAATACCTTTACACCAGAATCCCTTATTTTCTCCAGATTCTCAAAGCCTCCCTTTTGGTGATAGGAAGAAATAAACAAAAAATGTTAATTACGAAGGTTGCAGCATTTCCTAGACAACTAACAAAAATCTGCAGAAGGTGGCAACTTGTCAAGAAATCCAATCCTTACTTGAAAGTATTTCTGGTCAGTCAAAACACTAAGGCATGCTGCTCCACCTTTTTCATAGGCTTTAGCAATTTCAACCTGTTAGTGGATACAATAAAAATTGATAAGCCCTGTAGCAATGCCATCTTACAGCATGCATTACACATCACAAAAGTGCATCAGTTATATGTTGATGAAAAAAAGAGTAAAAACAAATAAATGAGTAATTAAAATCATTATTCACACCATAACTTATATCGCATTCAAGACATAAAGATACAAGCAAGGAGAATGATTTCAGGTTGTCACGCAGTCTTTGCTCTAATCATGGCTCTCTGTCCTCATTGTTGACGCATAATTTGCCAGCTAAACCCTCCTTGTAGCTATTCAAAAAGCATTAGCATTCCATAGTCCAAAAGTAGGTTTCACAGAAACGATGCACAGTATTATGCCATTTAATTTTTATGATGAACTTGATGTTTCTTAGTCAAAACTTCAAACCGAAAACAATAGTGGGTTTTGGTTGAGTAAAACAGGTAGCATACTAAAGATGTTTCACAGGATACAACATCCCATTTCAGTTCCCGGAAAAGCTCAAAGCAAAAATGGATCCAATTAGCATATTGAAAATCTTCTAGTGATGTGGCATATCTACACACTGAATTTCTTCCAGATACTCTTTTTTCCCCTGATTTTTTTCTAACTTGGTTGTTTAACCATAGTCTACATTGAACACCGAGCAGCAGCTTTTGGTTGAATGCAGCTATAAGTCAAGAATATGGTCCAAGATCAGTCTGTCACTCGTAGGTGCCTGAACTCTCCTTTTCAGCAGTCAAGTATTCAGGTGCAGATAAAACCAGTGTCAAGATTATCATTAGCATCTTTTCACATAAATATGATGTTATCTTCAGTTGGTGGCCCTCTCAAAAGAAAGCAGTAAGATTGAACCCAGATAAAACCTGCATCAAGATTATCGTTGGGCATCTTTTTGGTAAATGTGATGTTCTCTTCAGTTGGGGCTCCTAGAAAGAAAGCAATAGGACTAAAACTATCTTGGACTTCTAATTGAATCATTAGCAATATCTACTGTCTATTATTGACATACAGAAGGACATATGACTCTAAAATCAAACAATGTAACCACTTGATCTCTTCAAAGTTCGTTTCTCTTCAATATCAGGGTTCAAAAAAGGGTGGCAGAAAAGTTCTTATTCAAAACACACACACACACACCCCTTTTCTAATTGAAAGGCCTGGCATTAAGACATCAAAATCCCTAAAGGTTACTTTTTTTATTTTGCCTAGAATCCATGCAGATAGTAACATTGTTCAGAGAGATATGGTCCAGGAAATCTATTTATTCCTTGTGGATATTGCTGTAAAAAATGCTAAAACTTAATTAGCGTTTATATTCATCACTAGTAGACAGAAACTGTATCTTCTTGAGAAAAATGCACCACTGCAATACAATAGCTTAGTGCAAAATGTGGTAAAATTACTTTGAAGTAGATATGAAGGAAGGATCAAAAACATAGTAGTCAAATCACAGATGTAATAAACTCTGCATATTGGTAAGAAATAAAAATTGGACACAGTTCACAGATCACATGCTTGGTTTCCTCAACAAACAGATAACATCTTGCATATATCAATTACAAGAGGAAGGGGAAAGTGCTCAAGTACAAACTTACAGGATCAAAATCTTCCCTTCAGATTCCCCTAGATGGAGAAGCCTTCTTCACTTCAGCAATTAGTCCAGGCAATCCAGTTCGTGCGTTTGCAGCCTTAAGGGCTCCGATAAAATCCCTAACAGGTGGAGCACTGTCAAGAGCTCTTTTCAACGAGGCAAGAGGCATTTTCTCTTTCATCTACGAAAATGACAAAATTAATTGAGATTTCAGCTTCAACAGATCAATAAGAAAGACACATACAAAATCTCGAACTGATGAACAATAACCATAAAGTACCTGTGACACTTCCACATCTTTGTGCCACACAATCTCTTCAAGTATATTACGAGGAGTGTTACCTTCATTCTGTATTCTAAACTCAAAAGGGCCAACATAATGCAAAGGAGGCCCTGTAGGCGGCCGCCTCCTTATCCTAATACCTTGGCTTGAAGCTACCTCATCTTGAAACATACCAACTTCCCACTCCTTAACCTTCAAAGCATCTCTTTCAGAAACTTCAGCAGCAGCTTCTTTCAATTCCGACTAGGTCCACAGCAAAAATGCATTTCTTTTAGTTAAGACTGTCCAAATATATACCTCCGATAGAACTCACAACTATACGTCAGTTTCCCAATTAATTTCTCAAACCATACTCAATTCCAATTGAAATGAACATCCATTTCAGCCAAAATCAACAATAAAAACTCAATGAAGGCTTCAACTTATAGAAATATTTAAGACTAAATTGGATTAGAAAAAGAACTAGGCAGCAAATAATCAAAGTTGGGCATAAACACAGCATCAATACCATGGAATAACACTGCACAGAAACACACCATGAAAGAATTGCAGGCTATATGATTGATAAAATGCTAGATACCTTTTGACCTCGAATAACTACAGGGGCATGAAGGGTAATAGATTTTCCAACTGGGGTCGGCTTAAAAATTGTGAATTTGGGTCTGATATTGAAAGATTGCACGGACACCATCCGGGTTGGCGTATTGGTTGCTGCCCTCATGGACATTGCAGCTTCCATTGAAGCAGATTTTTTTGTCCGGGAGATGAAGAAGAGTCCAAACTAACGAGAGCCCAATGAAATCAATGGTGATAGAGACCGTGGCAAGAGTCCTTCAGAGAAAGGCGAACGCCATTGAGTTGTGTTTGAGTTGAATTTGTAGGGGACTAAACTTTGCTGTTCATTCCTCAATAACACCTAGACAATGGTTTTTCTTCTGATAATAATGCGATGCGATGTCGTTGTTCCTCACAAATTTTTTCTACCTCTATTTTTGGACCATGCTACCTCATTCTTCTGCTATGAACAAGTGCACCCAGAGAAATTGAAGCCACAGATTAATCCGTTTTCTTAGCACAATTCAAAAGCAAACTTAGCAGTGGAGGCAGCATAAAACACACCTCCTGCAGCAAATGAGAGGATCAACTGTCACAAAATAACTTTTAAAAAAATAATGCACTCCATAATTTCAGTAAAAAAAAAACTGCATCAAATATATGGTCACATTCATAATTGAAACTAAAAGCTATAATTAAACAGTTAAAAAATGTGAGATTCAATCATCAATTTGCTACCCCTTTCTACTATACCAAGAGAGCAATATGCCTGCCTGTTAAATGAGCTTGGTTTAACCAGAAGACTGGAGCAGAAAAGAAACACAAAATCCCACAGGTCCCATTCGCAAATTGATTTTGATATGTCTAATCTCTCAATAATCGGCAAAAAACACAAAAGGTGAATCCTACTGTGGGTAGAGGGCAGGAGGAAACGCTAGTGAATTGAAGCCCCCAACTTCAAGTATGGCTTCCCTACACAAACTTGGTTTCAGCCAACATTTCCCCAAAAGTATTGATCTGGTGTGACAGAGATTACAACATTTGATAATCAAAAACTTAAAAAGACAATACAATCTATGGTTATACATATATTTGATAATCAAAAAATATATATTTAAAAAAAACAGATCTGAGATTTCAAATCATTTCGTCAGATTGTTTTTTCCTCTTTCTTTCTATTTTTTTTTAATGATCATATCAATCATGGATGTTGAGAGAAATTCCATTTCAACCTGTAGTTTCTGCATCTCCCATTTCTATGAATGAGATAACAAGTTAACAAGATATAACAAATGCAAATTTCTCTAAACAAGTGCAGCTCATTAATTTAAAGCATAAGGCACAACTCTAGCATATCAGAAACAGAAACAGAACCTAGACAAATAGTGAGGCCTCTTCTGAGATTCAAAGTTTCCATCTTTAATAAACAGAGGGATCTAGAACTTGGATCAGATCAGAAATGAGGTGACTCCAAGGGACTCCCTGCATCTTTCGCTATGATCCTGATGCAATTTTTGGAATATCATAAACAGCACCAACCACAAAAAATTTGAGCAGAATTCTAGCTTTTATAAATTTATAATAGGTCCTAAACCAACAATAAAGAAAGAGGGAATCCGATAAATCACTAGTGAATCAGCAAAATACAGCCTTCTCATTGAAGAAATGGCACATTGTCAGCATTAGCAGCAGAAGCAGCTTGGATCAACAAGGGTTACTCTTGATCTAGGTCTTCAATTTAGTTTTGTTCCCTGAATTTTTTAGCAATAACTCACAAACCATCAAGCCCCCAACCTGAGGATGAGTAGGTAACTCCCCCAAGCCTTTCATGCAAATTTGCTTCAGATGTTTCAGAGTTTTAAAACATCATCCATATAGTTAGGATAAGGATTTAACTTGAGAATTAAAGTTAGGATTTCATTCTACAAGTCAAAGTTATTTGTGTCTACTACTGGACTCTTTCAGGCTTGTTTTTGAAAAGCTAGGATCATACATTAAAATGATTGTTACAGTGAAAGCTCATCCATTTGAAGGAGATCTCACTGGTTTTGCATATAACACATCTGTCAAACCGTTTCCTCAGCATTCAACGATAACTCTTCCTCGTAGTCTTCCTGAGTAATTTCGACTAATCTCTCAACAAGATTCTTTTTTTCAGTATCTCCAAGATTCACCACATCAATCTCTTTTTCCTCTTCATCCTGACCAGTCAGAATGCTTTTGGGAGTCTCTCAATGACAGCCCATTTTAATGCTTTTCAACCCAAAACGAATTAACACACAAATTGGCTGAATTTGATAAAAATAGAAGTTAAAGATTCCCATTCTATCAAGCTGAAAACAAGCCAGTACTTCAGTAAACACAAAAATTTCGGGCTTGAAGTTCTCACTCGCCAACTAGCCGACAGCTCAACGGGCTTGCACTCTCACGGTTTCAGGCTCCAAAGCCTCCGGTCTGACAGTCGGAAAGGGATGTCGTGACGGCGTGAGACGATGGTGAGGGAGGTGGTGAAGGCAGTCAACTCAACGGCGACGAGTGGGCAAGAGAGGAAGAACGGGCGGGTAGCGGTGGGTTTTTTCATGGTCGGGTAGCCCGATTTTCAGGATTCGGTACCTTAAATTCACCCAATATTTTGAACGCTCAAACCCCGATTGAACTAGGGCGGGCATGGTTTGGTTGATCAAATTTGACGATTTAAATGATGGGTTTGAATAATTTACTAACTGTAAAATTAGTTTGATCTCAGTTAGAATTAATTAAAAATGTTTCATAATATTTTTGAACTGAATTTAGTCTACAAATAAACAAATGATATGAAAATTAATATAACGATAAACGAATAATAAATAATAATGTTAAGAGAATCTATATCCTTGGTATCTAAAATTCACTTTAAAATTCAATAATGGAGACTGAAAAAATGAATTTAATGTTACTGATTTGATCCCTTTTTAAAAAGTCAATTAATCATGAAAATAATTTTTTTAAAAGTATAATGACATTGTTCAAAATTTTTTAAAAAATATCATGATTCTTTAAAATACTAAGTTTATTTATTTTTATTTTTTTATTAAAAAAAAAAAAAAAAGCAAACTAATAAAAAACATGCATTACTATCCTACGAGTATCAAATCATGAGAAGTAAATTACAATGACATTCATTATACTCTCATTCCAGTTTCCCATCAGAAAATGCATTACCATCTTTAAACATCTCTGACAAAAATCAAGGTATTCTCTGCTAACTTAAAATTGCCATCTCTGACAAAAATTTCAGTCAGCAAGCAAGAAAATCCATGGCAGCACATCATATATCAAAATTGCATTACTGACAGCTAAAAATTTTCATCCTCGACTCTAATGAAATGGGAACATCGTTAAACAACTGATTTCCTTTTCTTTGATTTTCTTTCCTGAGACTTCAATGATGCCCCTGAAGAGGTAACATTGCTATTTTCTCTTCCAGAATCTTGAAGAGACGAGTCAATGGACCTCATTGCCCCACCAGCAAGGCTTCTCGATGGGAATTTTGAAGTTCCCCTTGACCTTGAGGAAGTACTTGGCCCTGAATATCTGGACCTGATACCTGATGTGGGGGTTGAGTAACGATTCGCTGAATTTGTCAAGGAAGAAGCAACAGATCTTTCTGCCATTTTCTTGGAAATGGAGCGGTCGGATTCTGCAAGTCCTTTCGGGTCAGGGTAATGCAGAATAGAAACCTGACGTGAGATCTTCCCAACTGTAAATATTCATGTGTTAGATACAATCATAACCAAGTCATTCATCTCTAACGCACGAGAGATACGCACCAATTCAGCTTTCAGCTTCAACCAATATAATTATAGAGACTTGTACTATAGATAACATTTCTTTGCAAAGCATAACAAGTTGAAAACATGATACAAACACAGGAGGTTAATCAATAGCAAAACTACATGTAACCACATGGTTTTTTGTCCTTCATATGCTAATCAGGAAAACTTGTGCCATTTCACAATGTCTCTCGGCATTCACATATTCAGAGAATGTGAAAAAGTAGTTAACCTAATAAGAAGAAAAGCATGGCAATTAGAAGTCCAAGGGGAAAAGTTTGAAGAACACATCATTACCGATTTTGCAACCTGATGAGGAAGGTAAAAATACAGTTGCGTCAGGATCCTGGGATTTGTAACTGACCGCTTCATACAGTTTTCCTATCCCAAAATGCACATAAACAAAGTGTCCATCATACAAAATAAAGGTCCTGAAACAAATCTGTATTTGAGCAATATACTCTTCTAATATTATAATTTTGATATTATACTAATGATGAAGTACTAATATAAAACTTTATATGGATATGAATATGTAAAAAATATTATTATGATGTTAAATAATAACATTAATAAAATATGAAAATAATAACTTTATAATACACCCTATACAACTCGCAAGTAACGCAAGTCATAATCTAGTAAATAGGAAAAGGAAAATGATTATGAAACAAATAACTCTGCATTACCAGTTGAACTCTCAAAAGTACTCAGAAGGCCATTGTTGTGAAGCTCCAATGACACTGCTTGCCCATTGATATCTGGAATCTTGAATGTCCAAGAGAATGATCAAATTAGTTAGCAGCAATTGACAAAGAACTCAAAAAATTACCCCTGCGGACTAACATTTGCTTCAGCTTAGCCCTCCATTTCATTCAGGGAAAAACTTCTCTAGAAAGCAAATATACCAATTTCTCTCGAGCCTAAAGCGGTGGTAACATATGCTTGGCAACAGGGACATAATTTGTAATTTAGCTTTAGAACTATTTTGATTGTTTGGTTTTTTAACTAGACTCATCTTATGTTATGTTTCCTAACATGTTTTATGAATTTTTTTTGTTAGGAATGTAAATATTTTTGGAAGATATTTTTTCATGGGGAGAAGAGAAAAAGTGTATTGGAAGAGAAGGTTTTAAAAATAATATGAGAAGAATTTAGGGGGAATTAGAAATTCGGATGTGATGCGATAGAACGATTGTCTGGATATGTTGTTTTTTGTGGAAAGAAAAAAGTTGGTTTTTCCTTTAAAAGAAAAGCTTACAAACATAGCCTTACTTGACATTTAAAAGACAAAGGGCAAAAAAAAAAAGGCTTCAAATCAAAAGAAGCTGTTAGCCCTCACAAAACTAAAGCTATTACATTTACATCTAAACTAATTAATCATAAACAGAATCCCAAATTGCATAATGCCCCAAAATTGCAGACGACAAGTAAGCATGAATTTCTTTCATAGTTAAATTAATCAATTCTTGGGAAGGCTCTTGCGCATAAAGAAAATACTTTCAATCCATGGGAAGTACTTTCAATAAGAACAAAAAGCATGACTAGTTCAACTATAAACATCAGCATAAGATAAAACTTCAGCAACAACACAAATCTCAATATAGGTTGAAATATAGAAAATCAAACTACAACATCACAATTCAAACAAAGGAGGAAACAACTCTAAGAAGATGCAAAAGTTGAAAACCAGAAATTTTAAACAGGATAGGTGGTATTACCGAATTAAGGGGCCATTTAATAAGCCAGAGTTCCTGGTCATCAGTTATATTGATATCAAAATCCCTATTGAACTCTTCAAAATCTTCTGTCAGCTTATGCTCTCCCACTTCAGTAGTTCCCTTCATTGTCTTTCCACAGAAAAGGCCAAGTATCAAACAATCCTGTCCCTGTCAAAATATTAATCTTATTTTTATCAGAAACCAAACAAATGAGTAGTTTCAGTTTTCTGCTAAGGGTAACCAAAAAACCAAAAAAGTTTATGTTGGTGATGAAAAACAAATTCATGGAAGAAGGTTGTATAATTCAAAATCCTCTGTTTGTGGTAAATCCAATTCACAAATGCAGTTAAGACTCCACATAACTCATTACATGTAGAGAGGAAGCTAACTAAGACGGAACGAAAGAAGAATTTACATAACTAATTTGGAGATTCTGTTAGCAAACTAGTTTAACTTTTGAGTAACAATTTGTCCCACCATATAGACAACTACCATAAATGTCAGAACTACCACACATGTCTGAACTTCTCTCTGCCAAAGGCTGCTTTCAAACATTATTAGTAATCAAATCTACAAAATAAAGTACCGATTCCCTACCATACTAAACTAAGAGTTGAGATCTTATTCGCAGCTTCCCTAGTGAAAGATTATGGTCCTGGAGATTATCTACCAGTACACCAGAGAGAATAAGAGAAAGATGAGGACCATCAAGATCCCTCGTACATTTAGCGGATTTACAGTCAGCGATTACCTGAACTTGCTGATGCCAAGATCCCTCATACATTCACTGTTGTGTTTGGATTTCTAACCTTATCGTGTTCTAATGTCAATAGAGCAGGAAAATGGTTCATAAAGAAAGTTCATTTCCACCTAAATACAATACAGACATTCTGCTTTTGGAATTGCTGATGAATCTCCACCTAAACACAACCATCTACCATCACCAATCAATTACCCGCAGAAATCAATTATGCTTTACAAGTTTATATTATGCTAGTAGACCAAGAATCAAAACACCTAAAGTGCAACCAATAATCATCACAATTTCACATCAAAGTAGCACAGAAAGCCAACCATTAGCCTCAAAGGAAACCATTGCTGCCACATAATCGAAAATAAAACTGTGGAAACACAAAGGCAAATTCCAATGCACTCACCTGAACCAAAGACGAAACTACCAAAGCACAACTCATTTTTGCAACTATACACCGGCAGTAGAACAGTGACATAAGTTGTCACTGACCATATCACTAGCTTCCTTATTCACTGGCAACTGGCTGTGCGTCTCCCCAGCTCTCACCAGGGCGAAACGAAATAAAAGCAACAGAAGATAACCAGAACTTAAACACTAAACTATTATAATAGCCAGGCCCACCTTACAAGGATCAAACTTTGTCATGGGCAATCTGTGTTACAAACACATAAAATTTATACAATTCTAACTAGAAACATTACAATTTTACTACAGAATAAAGTTCAACTCTTTGAACCTGGAAGTTCTATTCTCACCAATCCGGAATCATTAGTAGACTTTTTTAACTGTATACTGGTATTGGGAAATATACAAGGAAAAGTATTCACCGTGGATACTTAGTGCGGTCCTCTATATAACTTATCTTGCCTAACAGTCAATTGATCCACATACACATGGCATTTCCATTCAGCATAAAATCAATTCACAAGCATAAGAGCACAATAAAAAACATTTAAGTAATTAAACAAGTATTCCAGAACAGTGGATAAATAAACAAATAGAAAGGCGTGTTAACTAAGAGAGCGATTCCAAAATTAACTCTCAGATATCAGCACTGGGCATGTCATATTTCATTCACTTTATCTTTCTTTATAGGACTCGTCTCTAGCACATTTTGGTCTTAACGCAGGACCAAATAGGGGTATGCAACAAAGACAACCCCGTATCACTATATTTTGTTCACTTGCTTTTCTTTTGAATTTCATGTTTGTAGCAGAACTTGGCCTCAACACAGGGCCAAGAAGTGACCACTATTGTCACTTTACATTCACTATAATTTGGCCACAAGCAGACTGAAGGGATGATCAATACAGCCACCCCATACTGAATGCATTTAGGTCTCCACACAGACCCAGGAGATTATCAACGCAGCCATCCCCATGTTGCATACACTTGGGACTCAAAGCCGGAACCACGAAGAGGCATCCCTCTACTTCACTGTATTTGGATCTCAGTGCAGGATCCATGACATCACTTTATTTGGCACCGTATAACATTCTAAATAGCAGAAACATTCAACAAGGATTTAACACGTAAGCTTTTTACAAAAAACGCCACTTTAAAAGTAGTCACAACAATTAGAGTATCTCAATTGATCCATCCAGATTCAACACATATACATCCTTTGCAATGAAGAAAAATATATCCCAAGTATCTCAAGCTATCACGCATCCCCTATCAAACAACCAGAAATGAACTCAACTATCAAGCAGGCATATGCACATTGGGATAAGTATATGCATACACGCATAATTACAGGGGCAAACACAACTGGTTTCAAACTTCTAGTGGACCAGGCTGGCCTTAGGAAATCTGTAATGCAGAGAGGAGTTTAGTATTATTTAGGTAGTGAGTGCAACAGTATTTCTAGTTAAGTAAGATTCTTAAGATTATATGCAGTAAATAAATTTATTCATTAATTAAGTATTAATAGTGTTAATCCCAAGCAGGTGTGATCTAGTCTAGCTAATAATTAATAATATTTAGACATACGTTTAACTATTTAGAATACAATTATCAGCTGAGAGTTATCTTGGTTACAATGCTTTCGTCCAGTTCTGTATTCTTGGTCCTAAAACACACAAGTGATTAATTCCCAACAATCCAACAACTATTTTAATCACACTAATCCTTAACATTCTAGCTGCTAAGTTAGTCTTCTAAATTTATATTTATTGGCCCTGAAATCACTTATTGTAGTTTATTATAGTAGTACAATTCATATTCTAATTCCACAATAGCAATAACTCACATATCATCTGACCATAATGAGTTCATTCATTAATCAGAGTTCTGGAGTCATCCTCATGCATTTCCAGTTCACACCAAATTCCACCATTTGATCAACCCGTAATTAAATAGGGCTCAAATGCTTTCTTTTTTTTTTTTAATAACAAGTGTGACCCCATTATCCCAATTAACAACACTCCCATAATTCTTTGCGAAGGTGAAACTAGTCCTTGCATAACTAATTCAACTCATTCATTCATGTTCCCAGTGCCAATTCAACATTCAGAACCCATGTCCCTTCATCATTTTTTAATCCATAGAGTGATACCCAACCAACATAATTTTATCAGCTTAAGTGTCCATTAAGCCAATAAATGGATTAACCTATGAACTTTGATCATTTTGGCCCGAAGTTATATATCCTGAAGTTCTGTTCTGTAATTTTCCAACGATTCCAACTTTGAGTAAGCAGTCCACCATCATTCGGCTTCAGTTTCAGTGGCTAAGTAACCATCCAAAATATTAATTCTTCATCCAATATCAGCAAATAACGTGAAGGAATGTTTTCAACACAGGCCCAAGACATTATTTTGGTCTATCAATGTTTAATTCAGCTTGAAATGCTGAATCGAAAAACTCTTCATCATTTTGCTACCTTCAAATATTAAGTAACTCAGATACAAGCTATTCTATGTTAGTTCGGGTTCAGTACCTGTTAAAACCAAAGACAGCAACTCTAAGTGTGGCTCCCAACAGCGCCGTTGCGTTTCAATTCTTACAAATTTTTCCCCACCGGTCTCGCAGCTCTGTTTCGCTCCTGCCGCCGTTATTCCCTTTCCCTTCTTCTTCTTTTTTTTTTTTTTTTTTTTTTTTTTTTTTTGGCGAGAGTGTCAAAAGGGGTTGAAGAATTTCTTCTCCCACTGCTGTTGCGATTATTTGCACGCTCCGCCTACTGGGTTTATTTGCCCAAAAATTGAGAGGCGGCCCTAAAGTGTTAAAAGAGAAAGTTGAAAAAGTCTAGAGTTTAAGTGTGAGTAGGTTAGGGTTCTGGGGCTATTTTATAATTCAAAGCTCACTCTTACTCTATAAAAAGAGGAGGAATTCAGCCTTTAAAAATCATGTTTTTTTTTTTTTTTTTTTTTTCAGTACAATGGAAGAGGCCGAAGCCCAACATCAACTTGTAACTATATGCCTAACATCAAGAGCATGTTTTGATTGAATAGAATGTTACGTTTCTCTCATTGAAGCATCCCAGGCCGAACCTTTAGGGTAAAATTTGTGTGGTTTAAGCATTATGCGGCCGCCATCATTTAGTTTTCCTTGTTGAATTAGTCTTCTTTTTCCCTTATTATTTTAGAAAAGAATGAGATGACCACAAGACAAGTGATTGACCTGTAAAGTTCAACTGATTCATAGAACAAGGCCAAACTATAGCTGTGGCTGCCCCTTTCTTCTCCAGATTTTGATATGATGAATTAGTACATTATGTTCTTGAAAGGACACCTTTTACTATAGAGATTTTAATAAAAGAAAAATGTAAGAATGAGAAGTTTAGTCTAATCAAAACAACAGCAGTACTATTATATACAGATTTTGTTGCATTTGTGAACTGCGCCAAGTCACTATTTGGAGCAACTGATGCAGAAAACCTAAGTGATAACCTGTTCACGTAACTTTTCTCTTTCTATTATTCCCAATAAAAACAGCACAAAAATGGTTACCTCATACTGAACCCAAAATTCTCAAATTTTATTCCCAGGTCCAAATTCTGGGATTTTTTTTTTTTTTTTTTTTTGGGGGGGGGGGCGCTATTTCTCAGTATTTCATTAACACCCTTGCCATTCTTAGTGAGAGATTTTCAAGTTGTGTTAAATGTGCAGTGTTTGTTGGTGGGGGGGGGGGGGGGGGGAAGGGGGGGGTTCTTCTTTATGGTGATAGGGGAACAGTAGTTGGTGGAAACATTTGCATGACTCTTTTTGGCAGAATTAATAGAAAAATAAGTCCTAATGCACAGAAAAGGATTAAGTCCACGAAGAGGTGGACTAAATTTGCTGCATCTCAATAAACTTACTGAAAGCAATTATAAACCACATTCTTTTAGGCGCAATTATTCAAGAGATTTTTCTCCAACCCTGTTTGGAAATCCATCTTATAAAACTCTGCTCAACACAATTTGGAGACTCCCTCTTATTAGAGTGTATGCAACTACA
This sequence comes from Knoxia roxburghii, assembly GCA_030378225.1. Lineage (NCBI taxonomy): Eukaryota > Viridiplantae > Streptophyta > Magnoliopsida > Gentianales > Rubiaceae > Knoxia > Knoxia roxburghii. Next base: position 38,944,346 of record CM059422.1, on the reverse strand, counting down.
ATCGAAGAATTATTGAATGTTACTAACAATCATGTAAACATTCAAGCTTTTGCTCAACAAACTTCTTACAGAAAAACATTGCAGAGGTTTCTTAACGGTCCGACAGGAGCTGACTGAAAAAATAACTGGCAGTTCAATTTTGTAAAATAGCATAGGTTTAAAGTCTTGCTTTCATAAGTGTCAGATTAGGCATATGACATATGTCAAGTAAGCACTTGGACAGAGTATTGTGGAAAAGAATGTACTAAAGTGTCACAATTTCAGAAAGTAGAATGGTTGGACAAACTTATTTTGTATTCAACATGCATTGTCGGAATGAGTAGAATATGGTTAATTTGGCTACAAATTTTAGCAACATAGAGATGTAATGTATTAAAGTTCTAAGCTTTGATAAAGGAAAGTAAAACCATCTCATTCCAAAGGGTTTTAAGGAATTCATGAATACACTGATCAATTGCACCTAAAATTTTGGACAATAAGCTTCACAATTTTTTATTCAGTACTTAAAAGTTCTAACCATGATCCCTATTGTAATGTTTCATTAAGCTTTCCGGGTTATTTAGCACTCAAGGCCCCACAACTCCTTCAACAGGGAAGTTGGATAAGCTTTATTTAGAGGTCTATTGTGCCTATTGGCCTTTCAGCTTCTATGAAGTTAAGTCCTTAAATAACCTAATATGCTTGCAGAGAATTTATGCAAATGCTTAAAGGTCTATTCTTTGGACATAAACTACCATTATTTGGATCTTTAACCTATAAGACCAAAAATCACTCACTTATCATACAACTAACACAACAAGACAACAGAATCGACATCTGGAAATCATCACCATTCATCAACAATCCAAAGTATGACAGCAAATCTACAGTACACCAAAACATATACCGAATGAAAGAAATTATGGCAGCATAAAAAAACCTCACCTTGCACTGCTACTGAAGATAACTGTTTGATGCTCTCTACGCCAAAAAAAAAAAAAAAAAAAAAAAAAAGCAGTGACGTTCGAGCAGATGTCGGTGATAATTCTTGAACAGCAACTCAACCAAGAGATATTGTTGGTGCGGTGGAGAGAAAAACAAAGGATATTGTTAATTGAAGAGAGTTATGCTTCAAGGGCTCAGAGGAGAAGACATCGAAGAGCAGAAGTGGGGAAAAAGGGGTAGCGGTGGTGCTGGTGTGGTGCGGCGACAGAAGTGGCGAAAAAGGGGTGGCTGCCGGTTGTTGTTTCAGGCTTTGATGTTGATGACGAAGATGACGGGGTCTACTCTGCTCCTACGGTGGGTGTCTGGGTGGGTGGTGTTTTCCGGTCGAAAGTGGAGAGGAAGGCAGCTGCGAAAGTGAAGACGGAGGCGAGTTAAAAGAGGAGGAAAAGGAACCCAACCAATAACTCTATTTTTTACCTAAAAAAAAAATAATATTTTTAAATTTATTTTTTAAAATAAATTTTATTATTACATCACCATGATTTTTATAAAATTAACTATTTTTTATAATAACAATAATAAAAGTATGAATTGCATTAAATTAGTTTTATAACAAAATAAATATGTAAAAAGTACACAATATTGAATTTTATTAAACATACCAATTTTAAAACATGCAAAATACCAATGGGCATATTTCCAAGATAATATTTTTTTAAAAAAAATAATAATACCATTTAAATAAATCTAACCCGATAGAATTCAATCAATGGACAATATTTAAAATTATATAAATATGAAATATTTTAACGTCACTCACAAGTCACAAATAACAACCATTCACTTTCTTACATAAGCATTATATATCTCACTCACTCACTCTCTTATATAAGCATTCTATTTACAAAATAATCATATCTTCTTTTAGGAATAGTGCACAATTATGAGCTAGCAACTACAACTCGATGGAAGATTTGAATCTTTGCATGGCGTATATGCAAATTTCGCAACCCGATAGAAGGTTTAAATCTTTACATAACGCATCTGCAAACTTCACAAGATCATGCTATTGAGACGAGTAGACAAAATATATTATAAGATAAAAGCTAAAAATTAGGAGAATCGTACTTTGAGATCATTGTAATTACAATAGCAATCTATCGAGGAAGTAGTATGAAATTAATAGCATATGTGAAACAAATCGAGCGCCTACAACCAAGTGTCATATCACCATTAGATGTAATAGCTTAAAATTTTAATATATTTTGTATTCGTTGCATTAATATATATATATATATATATACTTACTTGAGTAAAAGTATTGACGATGGAGGATTATGAATTTATTAAGTATAATTATGATGTATAAATAGCAAGCCAGAGTTATTAAAACCAAAATTACGAATATAATATATCTGAATCAAATTATCCGACTCATCTGAAAACACAACGAAAGGCCTTTCATTCTTATTATTTTTTAATATATGAACACGTATGAAAACAAAAGAATGTTATATTTGAGGTATGATACATTAATTATTAATATTAAATATATTTTATATCACCAAATTATATTAGTGTAAAAAATTAAAAAAATCAATAAAAAGAAAATGAAAAAAAAGGAAATAATTAAGTTTTAAAAAAAATGCCTCCCAAAATAGCTAAACATGTCAATATAGCGTATCTGATTTGTATTATAATCATTTTGAATTTCCTAATCCACCCCTGAGCTCACGTGGTAATAAAGTTTATATTTTTTATTAATATTTATATTATTTGTATGGAGGATAAATTTTATTTTATATTAATATATTTATAATCCTTCAATTTCAAGAGTATCAAAAAATATCATCCAACCTCTTATTTTAATTAGGTAAAGGGATTATCACTTATGAAATTAATATTATCGTCTGGTTAAATTACAAAACTATCCCTAGTTTTAATAGTTATCGCTTGTCTTTTTAATATTCTCCGCCCGCTATCAAATTTACAATATAACCCTTATTTTTAATATTCTCTGCCGACATAATTTATTAATATAACCTTATAATATAATAATAATTTATTAAAAATAATAAAATTTTTAAAAAATTAATTACTAATTTCAACTCTAAAATTTGTTTTTAAAAAAATAAAAAACGAGAGTTCGAATTCCCAAAATGAGAACTCTGGCGAGTTAGCATTCTAGAGTCTTTTTAAAAAATTAACGTTAGTTTCTTCTCTCTTCCCATAAACTCCTTCCTTCTTGAAAAATCCGACACCACTATTTCAGTCCAGGCTAGGCCAACGACGATGCCGACACCACCGGCAGCAGCCCCTCTTCGAAGGAGACACCACAGGCAGAAAGGTCCACGAGATTTTGCACGAGTCCTCCCGCATTTAATCGCTTATATTGTTTTGGCCTCGGACATAAAGGTCCGCGAGATTTAGCGCGAGTCCTTCTCACACATTTAGTCGCGTAAATATTTTTGGCCTTGGACAGAAAAGTCCGCGAGATTTTGCGCGAGTCCTTCTTGCGCATTTATTAGCGTATATGGTTTTGGCCTCAAACAGAATGGTCCGCGTGATTCGAGACTCGCGCTACATCTCTCGGACCATTCTGTCAAAGTCATTAATTTTTGACGATGAAATGCGCGATAAAATAATTCACCTATTAACTTGATATATTCATACTTATCAAACATAATTAATTCCACCTCCTCAACCATAACAAACTGAAAAAACCAATACGCAATATTCGAAAATCACGTTTTTTAAGAAAATATGAAATTAAAGTTCGTTTTCTTAAATATAAAATAATATAATGTGAACTCCTCCATAAATAAGTTCTTTTTTAACATATATTTTACTTTTTTGTTTATAAATTAAAAGTAATATATTTTAACAATTTAGATATAGTTATAAATTATATTAATACTTAATTATGTTTCAAAAACAGAAATTAAAGTTCGTTTTATTAAATTAAATTAAAAATTTTTTCAAACAAATTTATACAAATACCAAAATAAAAAATAATCACGAATATAATATCTATTTACATAAAAAATAAGATTTATTATAAATAAATTACATTAATCATAAAAATATTTAATTTTTGATTCTGAAAAATAAATTATAACATTTAATTAGTAAAAATAAATTAAACTAATTATAAGAATATTAATTTTCTTAAAAAATAAAGATAACATTATTTTTTTCCCCAACTTTTTTTTATTTAAATGAAGGTATTTTAGTCAATTTATGACATGGATACCGCCCATTCTTATTTCTAATAATTACGCCCACCCTATTAATAATCACTGCCATGGAATTAACAGTTTTATAGGGGCATTTTTGTCACAAAAATGGTGGGCGGTAGATAGCAATCACTTTAGTTAAAACATAAAATTTACTTATTATTGAATATATCGAAAAGTGTCAACTTCGTTCAGTTTCTGTTCCTAGTTTATTCATTAATCAGTTCTGGGATGATATCTTTGGTCACTTGCTAACAAATTCTCTTCAATGTTCTCTTTCTACCTCAAATCTACAACAACAACTCAACTGCTCTAAGTATTTTGCTTCCTAAAACACAATCGAATCAGTAACTTCCCTCCACAAAAATATCCAGCCTATATTTCCCAGCAGCATGCAGCATCTTATTCGGTCAAGCAGTACTACCACCACCAAATATCTGTAGAGTTATGATGCAGCAGAGTTTAGATTATATCATGTAAAAGAGGGCAAAGTTTCCAAGGATCATTCACTCACCCCTGCCAATATATCTTTGGACAATCTTGGCTTTTTCTCTTCAGCATTGGTTGAAACTGGCTTTTTCTGCGGAAATTGACGAACCACCTTGGGTACAAAATTGGTAGCTGAGATGTCAGATGTTGCTCCTGATTCTTGTTGGATCTTCTGCTTCTGTAGATAAGAAACAAATCAATCATTTCCAACTTCAAAACTTGAAAAGAAAAAAAAAAAAAAAAAAAAAAAAAAAAAAGGAGAAATGGAATACAGAAGAAAATTGGTAGTCATTCCACTCGCGATTAAGGTTATTATCCCATCCATCTAAATCAAAGTTTATGAGTGACTGGATGATTTACCTTCTTCAACCGTGCTTCAATGGAGGTTAAAGCACGGGACTGATCAACTTTTGACAGGTAGAAATCTCTCTCCCTCTTAGCTGCAGATAATTCCAACGCCAATTTTTGCTCTCTGATGGCACTTTTATATGCTGCCAATTACAAATCTTAAGCTCTTAGCCGAACAAATATGTGTGCCAGTACCAAATAGGAGAATTGTAAAATTGACAGAACTGAATACCTAGCTCTTCAGTAAGATCATCCCATTTAAATTTACTCAAGTACTTGATGTTCCAAATGTCGTAATAAAAAGATGACCTTTTCTTGCCACCTAAACATGAAACAGACAACAGCAAAGAGAAATTTATTCATGGAAAGTCAGTACAAGATATATAGAGAGAACAGCTTAAATGTAAGAAAAAATTTCTAGAAGTAATTCAGAGCAGGATAAACATTCATCAGATAGCTATGCAACAGTACACAGAAAACAAAAGGCAAATGAAGTCAAGTCAATGTAGCAATAGATCAATTTGAGTTGGAACTTTACAATCTTCAAAGCAAGCTTTTACAGAGCACACAGAGGAACTACTTCAGTGTCTCGAACTGGTAAATACAAGGGATGCTTCACATTCCCAATGAATTAAGCCTTTATTACATGGTATAATACATAAAGGGATACTCAATAATAGCACTTTACAGGAAACAAGGGGGAAATGAAGACTAGTCTAAAAACTGCTGATTCAATTATTTACAGATTCTTATATATAATTTGCAGAACAATCACACACATATAACAGATTAATACATCAGGATAAATGCAACTTCTTTTAGAAAATTGTCCACAGAAAGGAATTCATAAATTACCTATCTGTTCACCGTTCAACATTTTGGCCACCTTTTTGGCGACACCCTTTTTTGTGAATTCAACCCACCTGTCCATGTAAGCAATCCAATTGATCAGAAAACCAGGAAAGGAAGCCACTTCAATACAGCTGATTCAAGGGATTTCAAAAGCAGAAACCATGTAACAACAATATACAGCAGTGTGCTAAAAAATGCTTGGTCATTGTTTGACTAAATTATATGGAGGTTATCTGATTTTAATCATACCCTTCTGAAAATTCTTTCCCTCGAAATCCACCGGCTCGCTTGCGCTTTACTTGAGCAGCAGGATCTGTGAAATAAACTATTCTTTTCAGTAGCATAATATATAAACAATTTCAACAGCTTTAGGTAGTGAACAATTTAGAAGGAAAAACAATCATGCAGGACACCATCAACTGCAAAAGCAACCCATCTGCGTAAAGCAGAGGCTACAACAACATCAGGCAAATGGTTTTTCCAGTCCATGGATCGAAAGAAAATTCTGATCAGGAAAACCAAGGAAAAACAACAACTAACCTTCAGGTTTCAGATAGATCCTTTGTATTTCCCCATATTGAGAGAGAATCTGCCGAATTCTTAAAGGATCCATATGTGGAGGTATCCTGCTCAAATAGCAAACCCCACGCTTTTGAGCCTTTTCAGCTTCTTTTAGAAGCTGTTTCTTTCTTCTAATTTTTCGTTTCTCTTTTTCCACTTCATCTAACTTTGAATTCCTGTCATCCTGACGATCAATTTCAACTCTATCTTGTTCTTCTTCAGCCATCCTATTCCATTAAACCAAAATATCGTGAGATGTCTCTCCAGCAAACCATTCAACTTAAACTCAAAATAAGCAACCATAGTACTCTAAAGAAAGAAAAGATAACTAGAGAATGAAAACTCTCTTTGATGCTATCGTTTCATTTTAAAGTGCAGGACAGGATAAAGGAATCCACATATATCAAATGAAAATAACAATTTCAATTTTCTTCCATCAGTACCCTAGTATCCTCTCTATTTAAAACTCAATACACATTTCATCAACTAATAATTCAAGAAATTATATTAGTTGAATCCAATTTCATCAAGAGTCAATGCTGATGAACTGCAACTTGAAACACATTAAGATATAGAGAGAAACAAACTTGACACAAAGAAATTAAACTGCAACTTTCAGACTATAATTCCCAAACTCCTGAAAAGTATAATTGTTCGTAAATGGTTCCACCAAAGACCAAGCTGTGATGCCCAGACCAGCCCACCTCCTAATTTGCTAGTCAGTGTTCAAGTCAAGTGTCAATCTAACTCTTGCCAGACATTACATCATAACATGGTATGAGCTGTAGCCACATAAAACTCATAAACTAAAATCTCCTAACCTACCCAACTACAGTACATGTAATTGATCAAGATTTATACAATTTTGGAAGCTCTCCTTGAGCATTCATTTTCCTAGTTGTCCTACAGCTTTCTTACCCTGGAAAGAAGTAAATATTTAAGGGATTAGCTTGAGCCCAGGGAGGTAATTTAATTTTTTTTTTATAAGGTTCACTTGTCTATATATACACCATAGAATTAGCAACCACAAGAAGAAAAGTCAACAGATAAACACGTTGAAATCATACAGGCAAACCATGTTCAAACACAATCAAGACTTTAATGAAAAACAAACAGCAATTAGTTCAAAGGAAAATACGGTCCCGCTATAGACTCAGGCAAACAACACAATGGCAGTGCAATAAATAAACCATCCAATCAGCACCACAATATCACAATAAGTATAACAATAGAACTAATGCCTATGCGCCGGCAAGGCCATGCCTTCTACCAAAACAGAATAGAAATCAGCAACATACATAAAGATACATACAGAAGAATTGACAATTTTCCAGGTTATACCAAAGTTATAAATATACTTTTTAATATATATATGCCTTCTACCAAAACAGAATAGAAATCAGCAACATACATAAAGATACATACAGAAGCATTGACAATTTTCCAGGTTATACCAAAGTTATAAATATACTTTTTAATATATATATATATATATATATATATTTATTCTAAGGCATAACCACGTACACAAATTAGGGGATATCAAGTCACCTTTCTATTCGGGAAGCTAACGCAAACTTAATTCCAGAAAGAGGTCGTTGTCAGCCTCTTGCTCGTCACGAGTGTCTAAATAAACACACACAAGTGAATCAAACCACATTCTCAATTAAAACTCATGCATATGAAAATCTATATTATATGTTTCCCGCTTCTAACTATAGCTCTAACTCCAAGTAAGTATTCCAGTAGTATGTGATAACTAGATATGAGTAACACATGATATAATTTTCATAAAACAGCCCGTAGTCGAAGATTAAAAGACTAACAAGAAAGGATTCGAATTTGGGGCAGCTGATCCCAAACCGATTCACAATTCTCTTTAGCCTTAATCATATGTGTATATTTATACACATGTTATGATAGGTGAAATCCCCACTATAAGCCTATATTCCTAAGCTCCTAAATCCTAGCCTCCAAGATGTCTCTTAGACTTATTTTGCACCGCTACATTTATAAAATACTACTTGTCATTTAAAAGTCTATTTCTATTCCATATTAGAATAAGGAGATTAGAATATAAAATCTGACAATATTAATAGTATAGTAGTACTGATGAAGCAGAAGCTTTTGTGGTACCCTTAGTCTCTACCTATGAAGTATCTTAGATCTGGAATGTTTAGACTAGGTAATAACACTCTATTGAAGGGTAATAATTCCAAACAGGAACATAATAAATACTAAAATGGGTTTTCTGTTAATTAAAAATGTTAAAAGCTTAAGGTTTACCCTTTTCGCAGCAGATGAATGTTGGACCGGAGGTGAGTTGCTGTGGAAGATGTCGGTTGGGTGGCGGTGACTGAGCTCCCTTGAAATTCCTCCTTCCTCTTTCTCTCTTTAGCTTCCTTATAGTCCTAAGACCTTTTTCCTACTAAAAGAGTGTGTGATTAATGTTGCATGTAAGGATTTTAAGGTTTTTCTTGGTGGTCTTCAATGGAGGTAAATAGATTTTAAAGGAAACCAACTTATGAGAATGGAGGAGGGAAAAAACCGAAAAAAGATAGGAAGGGGAAGGGAGTAGCTGGGTGTGGAGGCTGCGGAAGAAAATGGCCGGCGGTGGTGGCTGGATTTTGTTTTGGGGCAGAGGAAGCAAGAAAACAGGGGAAACAATCGGGGGAGGGAAGAAAGAAAGAAAAAAATTGGAAAACTAGGGTTTCATATTTCCCTCAAATTAACCCAAAGTCCCTGACCTTCTAAGTTTCCTTATTTGGATCTCAAAATATTTCCCTAACCACCATTAGGTCCCTGGGTTATAAAAAAAATTAAAGTAAAAAAGGAAGTAACAATCGTTTCGAGTTCCGCAGACCAAAATTCCCCCCAAAACATTTCTCCAAATCATCTCGTTTGGGGGGAAAAGGGATGTCTGAAACAAGAGAATGGATAAAAACAGATGAAACAGCAATGGAAATGTTGGCACGGGTATTGGCGGAGCGCCCATTCTTGCCTTTGCCACCACCGCTTCACAAGCTTCCTCTCCGGCCCGGAAATGTCGTCGAGATTGTGGGCACCCCTTGTTCCGCTAAAACCCACATCTTGATGCAGGTGGGGTTTTTCTCTTCTACTAATGCTACTACACAATTTTGATTAATTATCATTTTAGTTTTTCTTTAATTAATCCTGGGACATGAATTTTATGTTGGGGCATTAGGCTGCGATTAGTTGTATTTTGCCCAAGGAATGGAATGGCGTTCAATTTGGAGGGATGGAGCGCTTGGCTGTGTTTGTTGACTTGGATTGTCGTTTTGATGTTATGCGTTTTTCCCTAATGTTGAAGCACAGATTAATTCAACCAAATAGTAAGGTTTACTTGAGCATCTTCCTTTCTAATTATGTTTATTTTTGATAACTGAAATCTTGGACTTCTTTTTTTCTCTGTGTTTTGGGACTATTAGTGTGTTTATACTGAGGGAGTTTCTGGAAGACTGTAAATAAGCTGCATTTAGAAGACGAAAAAACGAGTGGGCTGCGCCATCTTGATTAGATTGTCTTTTATGTTTTGATTAGCGAATGTAATGTGAAGCATTAAAATGGTTAGAGCATTAGTTGATGGTATCTCTACAGTGAAGGGGTCAGAGTAAAGTGTCTGAGTTTGTATTTGTTTCTTAGTAAGTACTTTTGGTGTCTTCTTAAAAACGCAGATGAGAATTTAGAGAATGGATATGATGAAGATTTATTTGCAGCAAGCATGAGACGCTTCTTGTACATACGCTGTTATGATAGTTGCGAGTTTCTTGCCACACTCAAGGTGCATCTTTTCCCTCCTAATATTTCATGCTATCCATGCTCATTTTCTTAAATTGTGGATTTTGTGACCTAGAACTAATATGTTTTTCTGTCCTTAAGAGTTAAACTCTTCATGTTTTTCTTGTAAGCAAGTTTTTTGTTAATATCATGAGATTTTGCAGTTACATATTGCAAGATTCTGATTTTTGTTAAGAGTGTTTCTCTAAAATGTTGACTAATGGTGAAAAGGATTGTTGGGGTCATTTTGATTCCTTCGGAAGCTCACTCATCTTCATCACACACAACTGATGCTTTGTTTGGAAATGTTCTTTTCTAGAGAAAATTTTCTTGGAAAGATAAAGTTTTTTGGAGGGAATTTTTTTATGGGGAATAGAGAAGAAGTGTATTTGAGGGACTTTTTTTTTAAAATAATGTCAGGAGTTTAGAAGGAATTCAGATCGTGAAAAATGAATGTCATGCAAATGGATGATTGTTTGGATATGTTTTTCAGTAGAGAAAAGGTTAGCAAGTAAACAAACAAAAACCTAAACGTTTCATTGACAACAAAATGTGATAGCACCTCCTAGGTCCTCTTTTTGCACTTTGCATGTCAAAACAAACAGCTTCAAAGTGAAAAGTATGGTTTTGCTATTATCTTGTGCTTGGAAAGGCCTTTAGTGTTGATTTCTGTTCAGCTTACTGTTAGAAGTTATTTGATGCTTCCCAATAATTTTTACACCTTGAACATGTAGAACTTTGGAAAACATGCTTCTATATCATGATCCTTCCTTCCAATTTTTGTTTCTTTTGGTCAAGTAAGATCCCCTGGATCTTTATGTAACCTTGCATCTGCACCGCTACAAAAAATTTTTCTTTGGGCACCAGTTATGTTGTTTACTTCTACAGATTTATGTATTTAGCCTTGCATTATGATGCTATAATTCACTCTTATTAGAATGCCAATTCAGCAAAAAGCTCCAATGTTTTTGTAACTTCTCCACTTTTCTGGATTGTTCTGTACACAAGTGTCATGGTTATAATTCATTTGTTTTTGTCTGCTTGTACCATTTGAACTGAATAATATCTGGATATACATAAAGCATTGAACAAAGAAGTTGTTAAAACAGTTATTCTCATAACGCCACTTGATGTTTTCATCATTGTTCCATTATCCTAAAGTCATATAGGTTTTAAGTATGAAAAGAGCAGCAATTTATGTCATATTCCCAATGTTGTGTTGGAAATCTTATTAATTTCTTTTTCCACTAAATTCTCTATGAGGATCAACCTTAAATTTGAGATAGATTTCCATACACCTTGTATTACCATAGGTAAAATATAAAAAACTTTCCTTCCTAATTTTGTGACAGACAATGAATTATCAGCTGCAAAAGCAGAAGGAAATACATGGTGTTGGTGTTCATTTGCTTATAATTGACAGGTTTGTCCGAGAATCAAAACCACTGCCCCATGCAGCTTCCTTCCCAGCTTTCACCATAGTTCTTCAGCTTTGTATTGTTGGTTTCTATGTATGAAAGATTCTATTTTTATTTTCTGTCAGGTGAAGTTTACAGGAAGCTAACAAAAATAGCAACAAAGAATTCACATGCTATAACTAATATAATGAAGAATAGTTGGTTTAGCTAGTAAACCCCAAAAATAGATATAATTAGTTATGCTTGGATGTGGATGTGCATTTTTGTAGAGGTAGAACAGTCTATTTATGGGTAAGCTACACTGATATTTTCTAAGGTAACTTCTTGTTGCGCAGGCCTCCCATCTAGCTGAAGAATTGTATTTGGCTCTTTACGTTTTTCTGGTATAAAGAAAGTCTTTTTGCCACCTAGCTTTCAAATTTCAGTATGAGATCCTTACTCCATGTCTGTTGTGAGTTGTGATGGAAAATTTGAGAAATTTAACAAAACTGTGGTTGGCACCATAGCAAAGAGAATGGTTAACATGATATGAAACTCAAGGGAAAGTTCACTTTGATTATGAAAGTCTCAAGCACAAAAAAGAGGTTTTGTAATTCTCCCAGAAGCTGTTTTAAATTGTTCCTTTATTGTGAAAGCTGGGCCTCTAAATTTATAAGACATTTTCCTTGAGACCTTATATGATTACTCTTTAGAGAAAGAAATTTTCCAATAATATGCATGTAAACAATGAAGATCCACAAAATCTTTTGAAAATTGACCATCTAGACTCTAGTTTTTTGAGGCTATTGGTTTTCTTTTCTGAAACTGAGTTTGTTGTGCTACTTTCTACCACCCATTTTTTATGGTTTTAATGTGTTCTCAATACGGTTTGGTCTGGATGGGAAAATATTGAGATTATGAGTCCTCTAATGTCGATACGCTTCACTTCTCCTTTTCAATAGCTGAATCTGGTTCTACTTATCCACAGTATTGGAGCTTTCTACTGGATGGACCGTGCTTTACCTTCATTGCACCTAGGGAACAGCAAAAGGTAAAAGTTTACTATAATTGGTTTAAACTTGTAGTATGTTTAGGCCAATCAGCCCCATTTCCTCTTATAAGCGACAACTAGAAAAAGATGGACAATTGCCTAAATTGCCAAAAATTTGTGCTGATTTGCAAAATTTAAAAATTCTTCTTTTGATGAAACCCCCAAAAATACTAATATTACTTCTTTTTTCAAACAAAATATTTTTCCTCATCTAAATATTCACATTTAGTACTCACATAAATCCATATTTTCCTTTCACTTGTTCACCTCTTTTAATTTATCATTTTCTTTCATACTTTTTTTTTCCCCATAAATTTCAGTTATTTCATTTTTCAATTTTTTAACTTTTATTTCTCTTTCCTTTACTTTTTGTTCTTAAAGGTTATTTTTTCTATGTAATTAAAGGTGGTAGTAATTTTTTTTGGTGTAAATATAAATAAAATGTGCACTAAAAGAATCTTCAAGAAAAAAAAAAAAAAAAGAAAGAGAAATAAAAATGAATGAGGACATGAAAAAATGAAAAATTAAAAAACTGAAATTTATTGAAAAAAGAAAAAAACGAATTAAAAATTTTAAAGATAAAAAATATCATTTGAAATATTTTTGAAAAAAAAAGGTAAACAAGTGAAGAGAAAATGAAACAGAAAAGGTGGATTTATATGATTATTTAAATGTAAATATTTAGATGTAGAGAAAAAATATTGGTTTTGCAAAGAAAAGGTTTGTGAAAATAAGAATTTTAAATTTTACAAATTGGTCACAAATGTTTTGACAATTTACACAAGTTGGCATCAATTACCTCTAACTTAAAAGAGCTGGGCTGGGGACCAATTCTGACGCATTTTAAATGGTTCTTTTCAGAGACTGGAATTCTTATAGTCCTTATAGTGGGACAGGTGTATAGTTGAGTGACCAAAAGTGCAATTTTTCATTACTTTTTAGAAGATAACTTTGTAGGGAGGACTAGAATGGATGTGACAGAAAGTACTCCTTGTAACAGACACAGGTGGACACCACACCTTATGTTTATTCCACATAGGAAATCATTCCCCATGGAATGTTCATTGCAGACGTGTAACATCGGAATTACAGGTCAAAATGATCTTCGGGTGCCGGATAGTTTGCATTGCAGTAAATTATGAGAAACCTTAAACATGAAATTTTCTTATTTTGTTATCTTACCAATTTGTTGAATTGATGAGCTAGCCTCTCGGAAACTTGTGGTTTCTATCATTTCAACCCACCATTATCTATAGTTTTGGATTGCTATTTTGACTTAGCTACACATTTTCTTCTAACTAGAGAAATGTTCAAGTTTGCACATGTATTTTGAATGTTATTTGCCCTAACCCTGTGTAATCAGCATTCAGCTATTATATGTGGCCCGTGCTCGTTCTTTTTATCAGACCTAATTTGGTCATGTTTCTTCAACTGCAGGAAAAGCCTCTCTTTTCAGAGTGTAATTGAGAATGTGGTTCAGGATATTCAGAAGCTTTTATTAGTGCATCCAATGCTTGTTTTAGCCTCCAAAACAACAAATTCTGCGGAGAAGAATTCAGCAAATGAAGTTATGAGGTTGTTGCTCTGAATTCATTTGAGTTATATTTCTGTGCCCTTTTCAACAACAGTTTGTATATCTGCCAGCACAAGAACAAGTATAATTGCAAGTCAATGACAAAAGTAAATACTTGCAGTATCCATTTGGTGGATTCATGGTTTTCTGTGGATGATAAAGGGCAATTTCTTTTATAGTTTATTCAAAAAACATTGGAGCCCATGTTGCCCCTGCCCTCTCTTCTCTCCTTCTCTCTCAAACTTACTTTGTGTTTATTCAAGTGTTTCTTGTGTTATGTGTTAGGTTGGTACATCTTGCTACTTATCCCTATTATGAATCAGCTGTTGTATTGATGTGATTTTGAATTTGATTAATTTCATTTAAAATTCAATTTCTATCGATTAATAATCATTACATTTGAAGTAAGGTCAATTGCATCAGTATTTTACTTTAAAGTTCATGAGGATCTATGGCATAAAGACACAGATTAGCAGATTTAAGATGTGGAGAGGGATGAAATTTGACGCGCTACTTTAAACATAACTCTTTAAGCATCTCTCTTGTTCTCTCTAGCAGACATGCAGACCTGAGTTCCATAGTTGGCAAGGCAGGTGTTGGAGTGAATGGTTTAGTGAAATTAGGAATGTAAACTTTTCAGCTCCTCTTTGGTGGAAGTCATTGATGATTTTTTAAAAAAATCATTAGGAGATTGTTCTTTTTGAATGTGGTTGCACTTTGGTTCTTTTTCTGTTACATAGTTACTGTTTTGTCAAAAAGAATTTCAGCAGCTTAAGTTCTTAGTTATTTTGTTTTGCTTTTCCTCGTATTATGTTTATTCTCTTTGGTTTATTATCCGGCAGGAACATGAATAGTAGTTCTCGACCCCAATTACATCGTGAGTACATGCCTTCAGTCTGGCAGGTAATACCTGTGTTTATATAGCTGATTTGCATTTCTTTTATTACTTGTTTGATTCCATGAGCCTTTCCAATCATCTATCTTGATTATCATTTTTTTTCTTCCCTGTTTCCTCTATTGTGCGTTTTTAATTGATAGCTAGGAGCATTTTATGTTGGCTAATAAACTTTGAGTCAGCAACAAAACTTGATACTGAAATTTTGTATAAATTAAGTTGGTATGTATCAACCAATTTTTACTCTGGCAACGATGAAGGTAACAACTTTTTAGTTGTCCTTCTGAACATCATTTGGACAAATTTGAGATGTAATTGAGTTAGTTACACAAATGCGATCCGGTGCAGGTTTTTTTTTTATGTATAACATTAAGTGTAGTATGGCAAAATAGCCATGAGTTTTTACTAGTGATCATTCTTTATGTTGGTATATGCACACTATTCATGCATATCATCTTATGTAACTTTTGCTTTTTGTTGCTGCAGGTGGTTGTGACTCACAGGATCCATGTAGCAGCATCAGGTTGGTATGCTGGTCCCGATGTCTATGGTTTTCTCTTTATTGCTGGAAAGAGCTATCTTTTTAACTTTTGTCATCCTAAATCCCTGTTTCAACTGTCTTATTGTTGTTTTAGATGGCAAAAGCAACAATCAACATACCTATTTGACCCAATGGTTGTTACCTTCCATGAAGTCATCTGAATCATTTGTGGTAAACGATGTAAGTTCTCTAGTAGGAACTTAAGAATTTGTTTCCAGAAAATCTGTTGCAATTTGACTAATTATGTGCCTTCAAAACATGCAGGATGGTTTGTTTCTCATATCTTAAGTGGTAGGTAGTCAGGGGCAATTTCACTGCTTTGCTTGTATGACATCAGATTTTGGCAGTTGAATGTCTGAACTCCATGTTGCTATGCTCGTCGTCGCCGGTAACAGATTGGTCGGCAATCCATTACCAGTCATCTGAAGGCAATTTGTAAAAGCTTTTCCCGTGGCAATAAGAAATCATGAGCTTAGGCAAATGAACAGCAAGCAGGTATGTTGTACTAATCTGATCGCAATTCTTTTTTCCAATGAATTATTTGTCAATGATTTCAAGTTCCAGTTATGATGCTTCATCTATTATTTCACCATCTGTCTTTTGGCAGGCCTATATGGTCTCCTGCAGCCAGCAGATTCCATTTTCCTTCCTGAATCATATCGTGTTCGTACATGCCATTTCGGATACTTTTTCTCCTCGTCGTACAGGTACATCCTGCCTTTTCTACATGAGAAGTTAACAAGATGCCGTTTTCATTTCCAAGCCTATTGGGTTTCTCAGCTTTCCATGTAAAGAATTCTTATGTTTCCTTGAACAAAACTGGTGTTGTGGACAAAGTTGTCCAGTTTCCGGCTTCAAATGGACATGAAACGTTTTGACAACTTCATTCTTAATATGATTTCATTCTTAATATGATGTCAAAGCCAGAAATTGTAAGTGGTGGTCACTTGTGTTCTTTGTTAGTACGTCGTATATGAACTTCCTCTGCGACCAAAGCTCATTGCCAGACTGCAATTAGAGCCCCTATTTCATCTCTTTTCACTGTTGTTTGTAGCCCCTTTTTTACTATTTGTAACACTTTTTTCAAAAATTTTTAATAATTTTTCCGATCACATACTTTATTTCACTTGTTCAATTTTAATTTTTAAAATAAAAGTACAATATAAGTATCATCATTACAAAATGAGAAATGTAAGGATTAACAAAGTTAAGTGGATCATTCAATCCACCTTGGGAACACACCTAATGCCATTCTTACTTCTGTAATGAGATTTCCAGCTAAAGTTCCTACCTTGTCTACCCAATACATTGCTTATAAGCCATAAAAGGAGCTACAGCAGCAATGACTCTTGAAGCATCAAACTTGCTCAATATCCTCAAGGAAATCACTCCTGAATGCTGTCAATATAACATTGTTGTGATTTTGCTTCTACCAATGTATGTTGCCATGCTCACACAAAATCCTTAATCATCTATCTGACCTAAACCCGTCATCTATATCTGCATAACAATGCATTAGTTGAACAATGTCAATAATAAACAAAGCACTTCTAGTTATCATCAATAGATAAGCTATATGGATGAATCACGAATAGTGTTGTGTATGCGGCGTATGTAGTAAAGGATCATGGTACCTCTAAGAAAAGATTCGCCCGAATAGGATACCGCTGAAGACAATAGCGCCGAACCATTTATTGGAGACAAATCTAAATAAGGGGAGAATAAAAGGAACATATAAGGTCATACGCCACATGGTAGAGAGCATGAGCTAGGGAACAATCAGCAAAAGACAACCGTACATAGATACAACTTATAAGAAAGGTACAGAGACTATTGAAACCATGAAATCAAAATATCCAGGAAAAATTGGATTTGCGGGAAAATTTCTGTTAGTTTAAAAAACCTCAACTTCTAGAGAATAAGATTCAAGTGCATTTACAAGCAGGTAAGTAGTTAAACTTATAAATTCAAAATTTCATACTGCAAGGTAATACGCACTTCTTGTTGCAGTCAGACCGGCATGATATATCAACTGTCCATATCTGCCAAGCTAAGTGACTAGATGCTGCAGCCAAAAATGCATAATATGGCCATCCTGCACCAGGAGAAATAGAGGAAATGGACTAAAAATTCCCTAGAGAGGCTATATGAAAAGAGGTGAGGAGGCAAGACTGAGTTATTCTTGCTACTATTAACCAGCGGCTGCATAAACTGAGCTATTGTTGACAATATTCAGCAACAACCACATAAAAATAAAAGCCACATCATTACCCAATTCAGCATTCGACCCACTAAGGGCAAGACTGCCAATGCATGCCAATCCAAATCCAGAAAGCCACTCTTTTGTTGAATCCCCAAACCTCAAGGCCGTTGATTTGACACCCACTTTCAGGTCATCATCTTTATCCTGGAAAAACAATCATAATATAATCTTAAGTAGTTAAAACAACTACAACATGTATCTTTAAAGGAATATGCAGCAGAATGTCACGGCGATGGAGCATCATGGAGGTAATACTCCTTATCATGTAAAAGGAGTTTTAAAAACTAATGAGCTGGGAAGGCATACAGATTTTATAATGTATTGTTGGGTGTAGAAGAGTTTATTGCAGTAACTACTGAAAGTTCTACAAATCATGAAACTCATCAGAATACCTGGTGAGCATAAATAGTGTCATACACAAGGGTCCAAAACACACCAGACAGGTACAGAGGAATCACAATTGCAGGATCAAGACTTCCTCTGATAGCAGCCCAACCTAATAATGCTCCCCAATTAAAAGTTAAACCAAGATATGCTTGAGGCTGCCAAGCGGGGGAGGGAAGGAACCCTGTTAGTCAGTTTTCATCTGGGGAAGAAATGTATAAATGAAGCAAGAAAACAGAAGTAGACATAGTACCCAAAACGTCAGCCTCTTCATTAAAGGATATGAGAAAACCAATAATAAAGATGATGCTCCTAAAATTTGGCTGCAAGAAAAAATAGCAAAATTTGAGAATACAACTAAAGTTGCTTGTGCACGGAATCAGAACTGAAAGACCTCATAATATAAAAATTGTACAAATTAACAAAAAGTTGTTTCATAATTCAAGCTGCTAATAACACCCATCATGGCAAGCAATAATAGTAATTGAATATATTATATTGCATCACCATGGAGCTCCGCAAAAATTAATATGATTCCTATGATTATTCTTCCCTTTTAAAGGAGTAAACTTGACACTTAACTGGTAAAATGCCTTCTTGAGTACATTTGGTGTATTCTCAGTCACTTATATTTGGTCTACATTATTTGGCAAACCAGGCCTCTGGAACAATTGTCTTTCTCAAAGAATAGAATCAGTTAACATAAAATTTGATCACTTTCTAAGCCTTTCGTCATCCGGCTCTCTGGGAGGAGCAAAAATTCTAGGGTCAAGGTACTTTGTCAAATGCCACAGCTAGCTTGCCTGAAGGAAGAGTATGTATCGAAAATCAACCCTCCCCCCACCTTCTAATTTCAAACAGCAAGAAGCTTTTTCACTCGTCAAAGATTATTATTCTACTTAACATCTGACAACTAGCTACAATCAAGCATATTCCAAAAGAAACAACAGGCACCTGAAAGTATTAAGTTGTAGAAGGATTCCTAGTCCCAAAAGCAGTTGGAAGCCAAGAAAACAAAGCCCTTGAAAGGGTGTCAAAGCACCACTGGCCACTGGCCTCAACCTAGTCCGTTCTACCTGCACTATAACATTCAGGAGAACAGGGAACCATGATTACTTAAAGCAGAAAATAGTTGGTAAAGAATGATATAGGAGTTCAAAGGCATTGCATCTTTGGGGAAGAAAAAAATATTTCATTACAGCTAGCTTGACTTTTGAAGCAGTTATAAATGTACTTCAACAGACAAATCTAACCAACACAAAAGGTCACTTCCACTCTTGCAGCTTAGTATAACAGCAATAAGGCATGCTTGTAGAAAGAAGCAATAGTACTTATCAAAATTAAACGGCGAAGCAAACACAGTTTCTCAAACATCAACCATACCACCAGTTTCATCAACAAAGTTATGCATCTCTTCTAAAATCTTTCAAAAGAAACAATATCTACATTGTTTCTACTCCTATCATACCACTCCTAAATCAAAATATTAAAAAAACGATCTCCCAATTGAGTCATATGGACATAATTTGTAAGGATGCTGTTATAAGCATTAACAACCTTGTATTGAAACACATATGCAGTGACAATTTTTAAGAGACATTCTTATAATCATACACAGAACCAAAAGCGACACCATTTTCCAGACATCATATAGAACCATTAAGTCATACTTAACGAGACAAACTTGATGCAGAACATTGGGAACATACAAACCAATTGTGACATGAATGTTAGCAACAGAATGATAAACAGCAAAAATGGCGTCTTTAGATAAATTGATAGATTACCCCAGAAACAAAAAAACACTATATGGATTATTATTACTAACATCTTCAGTAAACAGGAACTGATCCTTCCAAAACCATATTACTAGTCTAAGTATCCGATTCCTTTCTTCATTAAAGTAGCTACAGAAAGTAAAGGCAAAAGGAGAGCAGCTATTATCCAACTAAATCCATCAATACAATCAGTTTGATCTCAACTTGGACCAGGCCCGTCTAATCCTGAGAAAACTGCAAAATATCCTTCAAGAACATGCAAATATACTCATAATTTATCCAACTCTTGATACCTACCAAGCTCCCAAATAGCTCAAGTGAAAATTGTACAGGAAACCAAAATGTTGAAGAAAAAGAAAAAGAAATTTATCCATCCATTAATGAAATAGAAACTGTTCAAGATCAAGCTAACATCACCAACACAGAGTTAAAACTTTAATAATCACCTTCATATCAATATCCCTGTCAAAAAGATCATTGATGGTACACCCAGCCCCACGCAATAACAAAGCTCCAGAACCGAAAAGTGCCATCATTTTCACATCAGGAAGAGTTCCTGGAGCTGCTGCCATTGTAATTGACCACATGCAAGGCCAAGCTAACAACCAAGTCCCAATTGGTTTATCCAATCGCGCAAGGTGTGCGTAAGGCCGCAGTTTCTTTGGTAAATATAAATCAACCCAAGATGATAACACTTGCTTGTTCTCATCATTATTTTCCTTTTCATCACCCGCGTCGGATTTTGAATTTGGTAAAGTTGAATAATGAAGTGATTGAGTTAGGTTTACAGCTTTGAAGTTGAAGTTGCTGTCAAACTTGGTCCTATAGAAGCATTCGTTGCTAAAATATGGATAACTGGGGAGAATAAAATGTTCAGAAAAAGGGATCTTAGGAGTGGCCGTAGAGTGATCAGAAAAAGAGACAGAGACTGCGCGGCGGGCATGGCAGTGGAGCACACGATATACTCTAGAGAAACGACGGCACGACGCCATGACAGTTGTGCTTCTACAACTGGTAAAACTAAAAACAAAGAAAGAATATATTGGTAAAATTGTAATTAAAGGTATTATTTTGTCCAAAAACAATAAACCAATAGGTCAAAGAACCTTACAATAGGTCAAAGACTACAAAGATCTTCAACCTCCTATGATAAAAGGAAACAAAACACAAAATAAAACAAGACTATGAAGACTGTAAATGACTTCTAAATACAGCAGCGGCTACTCTATCCATATTCATCCACAACACTCCAGGCATCCACTTCCTGACTAAATGTTTGCACATAAGTCATTATATTAGACCTGCATGCCAAAATGATCTCTAAAATTGAAAAAATGTTACTCTTAAAAAGGAATCAGTCACCTTCATAGTTCACCTTCTTCCAAGCTTTGTTAGAAGAGAAGTTTTCATTCTTATAAAGATACACCATACGTGTGATGTTCCAGAAGATCTAGTTTAAGACTTGCACAAAATGAAGCGATTCAAAAACACACAATTGTAAAAGAAAAGGGACTTATGTTCTAATCTAACCACCTTGATGTGTTTCCCAAATAAAATATACTTTCCCTTTGAACAACCTAACATAAGGCCAAAAGTCATAGATATACAGCAACAAGTGAATGTATTACCATTCATAAATACTTCTTACGCTCAACATGATAAATGCATTCACAAAGTAATATTGATCACAATTAAGAAATGATTCACATGCTATCCCTTCTATCAGTATTCATACCTTTAAACACATAGTGATTTGGCAGGGGAGACAATCAACTAGATAACAGTGATTAATCCACTAATAGACAGAAATCACGTTTGTATATACAGACGGACAACAGACTGCTTTAGACGAAGGGGCTACAACACAGAATAATAACTTCTTAAATATATATTTTTCAGGCGGAGATTGTTGAGAACATGCACGTTTCAAGAGCAGCATAGTATGTCTAGTTGTTTCTATCAAACAGAAGTACCCTCAGTTCCTGGGTGATAATACAGTTATAGCATTATCATTGTTTATATTTTGTCATAGGGGTTTTCCCTCTATCTGAGACATATTTTGCACTTGTAAAAAAACACAATTCGTGCAAATAATTCATCAAAATTTTGGAACCCTTTTGTTGGGTCCTCTAGTTTCTGAAGGTTGTTTTGATCTGATACAAAAGATCAAATTTTATTTTTCCTGTTTTCTGGATGGGAAGGATGTTGGGTAAAATTTAGGTCCCAAGTTGGGAATAATGGCTTCCTGCAATCGGTAACAGCTGCGGTCTGGAAAACCCTGAAGCAAGAATAACTCCACCGGACAAGGAGGATGAAAATAGTAAAAAGAACAACGAGAGTAAAAGCAAAAAAGAGGATGAGGGTTCATCTTCAAAAGGATCAGAGTCATCTGAGGTTCCATTAGCTCAGAAGCTGAATTCATCGGCAATAAAACACTTGAAATTCAAAAGGGGTGTTCCATTTTGAAAGCTAAAGAATTGTACCTGAAGATTCGGACAAGCAATTGCAGACTCTCGACAGAAAATGCGACTTCCTGATGTGAAGAACCTTGAGTATGCTAAGAATTGTAGAAGAAAAACCCACGTCAAAGCCATTTAGGGCTAACAAAATACAACAGCAAATCCAACTAAAAACCTTTTCAATAAAACCAGAAATTGAGTCACAATCCAAGTGAAATGATTCACCTTAAATTTGAGTGAATTAAGAAATTGAAGCTGCAACCGACTGTCTTGGAGATGAAGTGGAGGGGAGAAGAGGTACGCTGCTTCGGCTTGCGAGGAGAGAGAGTGTGGAGAGGAGACGATGAAAGTTATAACCCGAAAGTTAACCCAAACCCGCGTGTTTATCCGAGAAATGCATTGAATTGGAATTACAATTTTCAGCTCTCAACAAAGAATTCGTTTATTTTGTCATCAAATAAAACATAATTATCCCCGATTTTTATTTTATTTTAGATAAATTACATTTACCTTATTGTAGTTTAGTTAAATTATCAATTATTCTTCAAAATTTCTAAAACTACCAATATTTTCATTGACCAAAGTCAAACATAAAAAAAATCAAAAATGAAAAAATTGGTGTTATTTTGTCAAAATGAGATTATAAAATGACAATTTTATTTTTCATCACAATAATAATGTTTACATTAGCATTTTTACTCATTTTTTCCGTCGATCAGGAGACTAGTTTTATTAATTTGAATAGTTGATGAGGTATACTTTATTTTCAAAACCTGAAGGGGTATTGGTAGTTTCACCAAACTACAGGGGAGGTAAATTTATTTTATTTTCTTTTGTCCTTCAATAGATTCAAATATACTGGTAGTGTATTGGTCGCGACTTCATTGATCGTGTTCGTTGTTATGACGACAGTTTTGTTGGTGAAGTTCGTTGGATTGGTAGCGGCGTCGTTGATGATGTTAGCTAGTTTGGTCCAAGAAAATTCAGTCATCATAGATCTAATTATTAGATCTATATCTTGGAATTTTCATTAGGAAATTAGTGATGTATGATTGTACGGATTAAAATTTTGGCATGTGGTATATCCACCGCTTGATATGGTAGATCTATATAGGTTTATCCGTAATTTGTATTTCTTTGGCTGTATATTTCTTTTGTCAATCTTTGCTCGTAAATTAATATATATTTTTTATTTTAAAAAAAACAAAGAATTGGTTTTGTGGAATTGGGGGCAATTTGAAATTATAAATGAATTTCAATTATTTAAATTTAACCTAAACAAATAGTGGAATTGGAATTGGACCCCTCAAATTCCAATTCCACACCCAATTCTAAGGTAAAAATATATTATTATTATTATTATTATTATTATTATTATTTTCACCTAAAAATTTAAGTTCAATTGCAATAATATTTTTAATATTTCGAATAAGATTTTAGTTTTAGAGTCAGATATCACAATAAAAAACCATGAGATTTGGTGAGTTTGATATCATTCCTAATTTCCTATGCTCTTTTGTTATTCCACCCTCCTCCTGTCATGTTCCAATGCTTGAGTGGTTTAATCATGAAATATTAGCGTGTTTTGACGTGAGAGAATGATAATGAAATAATCGATATTTGATTAATCGAACATTTATTAAAATAATTTGATTGTCTTTTGACTTATTTGATAAATTAAAAGTAACTCATAAAATAAATAAGATTGGATTTGCTTTAGTGAAAAATATGTACGGACAAAAATATGTAATAAATTGAAATCAAATGCCAATTGATCCCATTCCCGGGCGCAAACACAACCTTAATGCAACTTACAAAGACGTGAATTAAGCAAATTTATGAGAAAATTCAACTAAGAATATTTTTTTGTAGTTTATAACAAAAATATAATTAAAAAATACATCGATGAATAGATGAACAAAGAGTTTTGGGGCCGATTTGGACCAACTGACCAAATTTTATGGTATTGGAGGAACATCTTGCAGAGTGGAATGGAACAAAACTAGGGTTTGTATCTAAGACCATTAAGGTTGGCTGGCGTGAATCTTAATTCATGCATTTTCTACTGTTTGGTACTTGATGAGTTATTAACATTTCTTTCATAAATATTGATTGCAGGTTTGGATGCCACAACTGGAACAAAGCAATATACCATTAAAGCAGCTCCTGTTTATTCTGTGTGTCATCACTACAAAGAAAATATTCAGGTATGAAGGTCATGTAAGGAATTTAAATTCCTAAGAAATTAAACCTTCAATCAATTATTGGGATAAACTGAAGCGGAAGCGTACCTTGATCCATAGCGATTGATTGATAGATCAAGCAACTGAACTGACGGTTGAATTAATCTCGTGATGAATCCCGGCAATGGTCTTCCAGGTGATTATCAGCCTCCCAGAGAGATAGTTTCCCTAGTATTTTTCTTATTGATGGGGAATAAGAAAAGCAGAAAGTCTTGATTCACCCGGGGACCATAACCTTTATTTATAATATCAGGGTTTCCTAAATTATAATTTCACCCATCGCAAAAAGGTAACTATAGGAATATACCGGTTTCTGCACAATAATATTCCATACTTAAAAGATACTTATGCCTTATTAAACTTAATTGATCACTTTAATTAGGCATTACTATATAGACAACACTTTAATGTACAATAACCATATTTATATATTAATGTTAAGTCCAAAACCTTACAATCTCCCACTTGGACTAACGCAATATATATACCTTATAATTGTACATGAACTGAATGAGTACTCTGAATTTGTTGTCATAACATATCTTTCACAATTCCGTCCATTAACTATATCAACATAGGATCAAAGAGGCTTTCGCTGCGACTAATGCGGCTAGACCCATCAATGGTCACATATGTCAACATAGCCAAATGACATGGATCAAGTATGGATGCACAACATGGAAATTTCACGTGATGTGATCTTTAACGTGCCTAAATCCAACTGGTCCAACTGAACTTTAATGAGATCAATTTAATATGAAAATCAGAATATGAGCACAACTGAAAAATTGAAACTTTAAACTTTAACTTTATGGTTTACGCTGCAGCATTAAAACCAATCCAAAACTTAAACTGAAGTGTTCGAAACCACGAACAAACTGAAAAATTAAAAACTCCCACTAAACTGATATATCATCAGACAATAAAACACCCATTTGAGCAATATGCTCAAGAAAGACCTAGGGTGGCAATATTGGAGTTTGTCTTTATGTGCTCAATGAAAAATTAATTATTCTGAATTACTTCTCTAACAACTAGGTACTTAATCTCTAAGTGTTTAGACTTAGAGGAACTCCTATTATTGTTAGAGAATTCCACGGTTGCTTTATTGTCCCAAAATAACTTAAGTGGTCTTTCAATACCATTGACAATTTACAAACTCGTGACCAAAATTAGCAGCCATATAACATGATTGGATGCTTGAAAACATCCACTTTAATTAGAGTCGGAGTACCAAATGATCTCTAACTGATCCGACATCTGATAAGTGAGCATATAATCCAAAGTTCCAAGAAGATACTGCATGACCCGTTTGGCTGCTCCCCAATGTTCCATACCGAAATTACTTAAGTATCTGCCTAAAACTCCAACAATGAACGCAATATCTGGACGCGTACATACCTGAGCATACATTAGACTTCCCACAGCAGAAGCATAGGGAATCTTTTGCATTTCCTTTCTTTCGAAAGAGTTCTTGGGGCATTGATTGAGACTGAACTTGTCTCCCTTAGAAACTGGAGTAGCACAGGGCTTGCAATCCTGCATCCCAAATCTTTTAAGGATTTTTTCGATATAGCTCTTTTGTGACAACTGTAATATACCTCGAGAGCGATCTCAAAATATCTGTATACCTAATACAAAAGAGGCGTCGCCAAGATCTTTCATCTCAAAATGATCTGAAAGAAATTTCTTGGTTTCGTGCAATAAGCCTATATCATTGCAGGCAAGCAATATGTCATCAACATACAAAACCAGAAAAATATGTCTACTCCCACAGAACTTATGATATACACAATCATCCACTAAATTCACCTCAAAACCAAAAGAGATGATCACTTGATGGAATTTGCGATACCATTGACGGGAAGCTTGTTTGAGTCCATAGATGGATTTCTTTAGTTTGCACACCATCTGCTTTGAATGTTTAGAAACAAAGTTTTCAGGTTGCATCATATATATTGTTTCATCAATGTCTCCATTGAGAAACGTTGTCTTAACATCCATCTGATGAAGCTCAAGATCAAAATGAGCCACTAATGACATTATGGTCCTAAAAGAGTCTTTCGATGATACTGGAGAGAAAGTCTCTGTATATTCGATGCCTTCCTTTTGAGTAAATCCTTTTGTAACAAGACGTGCCTTATATCTTTCCACATTACCTTTTGAATCCCGTTTGGTTTTAAATATCCATTTGCAACCAATGGGTTTCACACCTTCAGGTAATGGGACAAGATCCCAAACGTCATTTTCTTTCATTGACTTGATTTCCTCATTCATGGCATCTATCCACTTTTGAGAGTTGGAACTTTCAATGGCCTGGTGAAAGTTGATTGGATCATCTCCCACCATTTCATTGGCTTCTTCATGTTCCATGAGAAACACTATATAGTCATCCGGAATAGCATTTCTCCTTTCTCTAGTGGATCTTCTTAATGGCATTTGTTCTTGAGGCTGTTGAGTTTGTTCTTCATGATTTTGTTCTTGATGAGGGAAATCATCGACATTGTCTTGTAATTCTTGAACAACATCAGGAATTACAACCGTAGGAAGAGAAACTGATTCCTCTTCAAGACAAAGTCATTAACCTTATCTTCCCCTCCAAACTCAATATCCTCAAAGAATTGGGCATTTCCCGTCTCAAAGAAGGATCTGCTTTTGGGATCATAGAATTTGAATCCCCTAGACCTTTTAGCGTATCCAACAAAATAGCAACTTATGGTTCTTGAATCCAGTTTTCTTTCATTAGGCTTATAAGGCCTAGCTTCAGCTGGACAACCCCAAACATGAAAGTGCCTAATACTGGGTTTTCTGCCAGTCCATAGTTCATAAGGGGTTTTAACAGTTGCTTTAGTTGGAACTCTGTTAAGTATATAGGTTGCAGTCTTTAGTGCTTCACCCCAGAGTGTATTCGGTAAAGAAGTACGACTTATCATACTTCTGACCATATCTTTAATTGTCCTATTTCGCCTTTCAGCAACACCATTCATAGTAGGACTACCAGGCATGGTGTATTGTGGGACAATGCCACACTCATCGAGGAATTTAGCAAATGGGCCCGGACGTTGTTCACCTGATCCATCATATCTATCGTAGTATTCACCACCACGATCAGATCTGACAGCCTTAATGCTTTTTCCAAGCTGATTTTCAACTTTAGCCTTAAAGCTTTTGAACACGTTTAGGGCTTGTGACTTCTCATGAATGAGATAAAGGTAACCATATCGTGAAAAATCATCTATGAACGTGATAAAATATGTTTGACCATTCCAAGAAGCCATAGGGAATGGCCCACAAATATCTGTATGTATCAGTTCTAAGACATCTTTAGATCTTTCAGCCTCAAATCTCCTTTTGTCTGTCTGTTTTCCCTTAATGCACTCAACACAGATTTGAGAATCTGTAGAGTCCAATGGATCAAAAATTCCATCTGACACAAGTCTTTCAATTCTATGTCTAGAGATGTGACCTAAGCGCTTATGCCAAAGAGTAATAGAATTCTCATTGATTAATTTGCGTTTAGTACCACGTGTATCCACATGCAAGCTTTCATTGTATGAAACAATAGTATCAAGCAAATAAAGGTTATCATTACTAATTAAAGAGCCAGTTCCAACCTGCTTTGAATTAAATGAAAGACTAACTTTATTGTTTCCAAGAAGACAAAAGTAACCTGATTTGTCCAATAAAGAAACTGAAATTAAATTCCGTCTAAATGACGGAACAACATAAGTGTCTTCCAAATCCAAATAAAAACCAGTCTTTAATAACAACCTAAATGTGCCTATTACCTCAACTTCAGCCGTCTCGCCATTCCCCACATAGATGATTCTTTCAGCATCAATTGGTTTGCGATAATGGAGGCAACCCTGCAAAGACACACTTATGTGAGCAGTAGCACCGGAATCTACCCACCAAGTATGTCTTGGTACTGAAACCAAATTAACCTCAGAACAAACATTAACAATGACCATACCTTTCTTGGCACGCCAAGCATGATATTTGGTACATTGTTTCTTTTGATGAGAAGTATCACGACAGAAGAAACAAGAGGATTCCTTAGTCTGTTTCTTTTGTGGTGCTGCAACTGCAACTTCCTTATCCTTCTTTTTCCTTTTGTTCTTGTTATTCTGTTTAGAGGTTGTTGCCAAATGAGCACTCTCAGTCTTTTCTTGCTTCAATCTTTCCTCTTCTTGCACACAGTGAGAAATGAGTTCGTTAAGATCCCATTTTTCCTTTTGGCAGTTATAACTGACTTTAAACTGCCCAAACTGTGCAAGAAGGGAAATAAGTACCAAATGCACCAACAAGTCATCAGACAAGTCTAACTGCAGTGCCTTTAATTTTGAAGCAACATTAGACATCTGCAAAATGTACTCCCTTATGTTCCCAGAACTCTTATACCTCATGGAAACAAGTTTACTCAAGAGAGTGCTTGTTTCCCCCTTATCACTTGCAGGAACAAATTGGCATTGTTTTCCTCTTTAACAGTGCCCCTAAAGGTTTCCGGAATTGACCGCTTCATGATCATTAGACTCATGCGATTTGATCGCTCCCACCGCTCCATGTTCCTTTTCTCCTCAGAGGAACTAGTATCCGTAAGAGCAGGGGGGCAATCAGACCGAAGCGCAAGGTCTAGATCCATGCAACCAAGAACTATCAGAACATTGTCCTTCCAATTCTTGAAATTTGCACCATTAAGTGTTGGAATAGAATTAACATTGGCAGAAATAATTGCAGCAGAATCAACTGGAAAAACAAAATAACCAAAACATAAGCTCACACTAAAAAATATGACGAAATTTAAATTGACATCCCCATCACAAGATATCTAGTGCAACATTGGGTTTAGTCTTTGGACAGAAACATCAATTTGCAAGTGATACTCTTGTTGCAGTAATCAAATATTGACAATACACTCCTGTCAAATAATAAGCCTTCCTTTGGGCCGACTTATTATTCACATGGAAAAACCTAATACTGTCACATATTTATTACCGCAAGTATGTTTTAATTTCGGCCAAGTGAGGACCTTCCTTTGGGCCGATCGTCACCCGCATGATATTAAAACATACACAATCACCTTGGTAATTTAAAATTGATCATCAAACACAAAAGAGGTTACTTTGGCAACTTTTTATGTCATCTAATCAACCAAAAATATACTAGGTGTTATAAACCTTTATATTTTATGTCAAAATAAATCAATCATATTAATCTGTATTCCCAAAATCTGAACTAATTAAGTTTTGTAAAATTTTGCAACCAAATAAATTTTTTTTTCAAACTTAAATAGTTCAAAATATGATTTCTTTTAACTTTAGGGTTAAAATTACAATTTCCTAAAAGTTGTAGCTAAATCTGTAAGTTCTTTAATAATTTAGGGCCAGATAAGAAATCATAAAAGTTTCCGGACCTAACTGAATTATAACAAAATATGCAAGAATAATTTAAAGAACTAATTAACTTGAGGACTGAAATTGCAATTCTTAAAACAAAACCCTAAAATGTTTTTCTTCCTTCTTCTTCAAACAAAACCAGCAGCCGCCGCCGCTGCCCAACACCCGCCACCGCCCGCTGCAACACCCGCCACCACCGCTCGCGTTTACCACCCACGTCGACGTCGTTCACCGCAACCACCTCGAGACCTTCACCGCAAAACTGAAAGCGGCGAAGAAGATGATGGCGAAACCGAGGACCGGAAAAACGCGAGGTGAAGGAACCGGAAAATCCGCCGCAACCGAAAGCCGATGCTTGATGGCGAGCGGAGGCCTTAGGCAGCGACGTTCGCGACCGGAACCCAAGACTGAACGGGAAGGCGATGGCGCTGTGCTTGAAGAAGAACCAAAAAAAATTTTTCCAGGCGGTACCGTTCCGGAGGAAAACCAAAAAACGGAAGAACCAAAGGGAACCAAATAATTTTATCAAACAAGAAAAAATTCAAACGGCGGAGAAGAATAATAAACCCAATTTCTCAACCCAAGCAGCAATAAATAGTAAAGCCATAGCCAATTTCCCTAGGAAATCGAGAACCATGAAAAATTACAACTTTAATTTGCATATAACAAAATAATCTCATGGCAAATTGATCCAAAATCAACCGAATAATTATGGAATTAATAATAATATAATATAATTAATTCCCAAATAATTGATATGAAGGTGGCTCTGATACCACTTGTAAGGAATTTAAATTCCTAAGAAATTAAACCTTCAATCAATTATTGGGATAAACTGAAGCGGAAGCGTACCTTGATCCATAGCGATTGATTGATAGATCAAGCAACTGAACTGACGGTTGAATTAATCTCGTGATGAATCCCGGCAATGGTCTTCCAGGTGATTATCAGCCTCCCAGAGAGATAGTTTCCCTAGTATTTTTCTTATTGATGGGGAATAAGAAAAACAGAAAGTCTTGATTCACCTGGGGACCATAACCTTTATTTATAATATCAGGGTTTCCTAAATTACAATTTCACCCATCGCAAAAAGGTAACTATAGGAATATACCGGTTTCTGCACAATAATATTCCATACTTAAAAGATACTTATGCCTTATTAAACTTAATTGATCACTTTAATTAGGCATTACTATATAGACAACACTTTAATGTACAATAACCATATTTATATATTAATGTTAAGTCCAAAACCTTACAGGTCAAATGTTCGACATTTGTCCTTCTGCCTCAACCGTCCTATAGCTGGAAGAATAAAGTTAGGTATGCTTCCTTCTTTCAGTTTAGCTTTTCAACAGCATTAGATAGAAAGATCAAAGCATGGTCATATGATAACTTGGGATCACGAGTGGATTATGATGCTCTTGGTCGTTGGTGCACGACAATGGCATACAATGCTGATGGTACAAGGTTGATATCTTGAGCATCATTATTGTGATATGTTTCAGGACTAAATCTCAATTTTTTGCAAATCAAGGCAAGCCCACGAATCAGGTTCAACAAAGAGGGTAATCTGTTGGCTGTTTCTGCAAATGAGAATGGAATCAAGATTTTAACAAATAATGACCGTCTTTGATTGCTACCCAACATTTGCAAACCTTGCTTATGATGCATCACAAGCTGAGCCTGCAAGCAAGGTATAAATCTGAAAGCTTGCTTAGTTTACATTATAACTTGATATTGAAGTGAAGATTATCAATTTTGTTGTGATTTCACATCATGCCCATGATAAAGCCCAATTCTTGCAGCAGCTGCTAGTAGAGGTAGCTTTGTTGTGATCAGAGATCTGGAGTGGTTTGTTTCTGGGCACATTTTGATTCATTGCTAGTCTTGTTTCAACATCTTAATAGATCTCACGCCATGGCTTTGTTATTTTTCAGAATGGAGAAGTTAGAAAGATGGGAGATGTCAAGCCTCGAGTAACTGAAGAAACAAATGACAAATCCAAGGTTTGAATTCAAATTGGAGGGAGATCACATCAGGATTATATAGACATTAGATCAGCGAATACTTGACATCAGATCAACAGACTATAGATATCAGATCAAGAATATAAAAGAAATCATACAATAGAACTAAAACATACTTAATAAGGGAGATCACATCAGAATTATATAGACATCAGATCAACAGACTATAGATATCAGATCAAGAATATAAAAGAAATCATACAATATAACTAAAACATACTTAACAAGGGAGATCACATCATGATTGTATAGACATCAGATCAGAGAATACTAGACATCAGATCAACAGACTATAGATATCAGATCAAGAATATAAAAGAAATCATACAATAGAACTAAAACATACTTAATAAGGGAGATCACATCAGGATTATATAGACATCAGATCAGAGAATACAAGACATCAGATCAACAGACTATAGTTATCAGATAAAAAATATAAAAGAAATCATACAGTAGAACTAAAATATCCTTAACAAGGTAGATCAAATCATGATTATATAGACATCAGATCACAAAATAGTAGACATCAAATCAACAGACTATAGTTATCAGATCAAGAATATAAAAAGAAATCATATCATACAACAAAAATGTCCATAATATGTATCATAATGTCTAAAATTATTTAATTATAAAACAAATAAAATGATAATTGAAAAATATTTTTTTTATAAAATTCAAAAACATTAAAAAAATACTGAATTGTTTAGAAAAAAACGGACGGAAAAAAGTCTCAAAGAGGAAGGCAAAAAAATAAAATAAAAAAATAGCTAAAAATAATAAAAGAAAGGAATGCAACTGTAGTGCGTTACTGTAGCGCGCACTGTAGCGCGTTACTGTAGCGCGCACTGTAGCGACAGGAGTAAAATTGCATGGTGGTCCTATAGGACCACCATATAAATTACCGAGTTTGAGTTCGACTCTATTTCTTTTGTACAAATTTTAGAAAAAAAAAAAAAGTTCAAAAAAATTTATACAAATTTTATTTTTTTGCTATAAAATCAAATACCAAAAAATATAAACTATTATAAATATGTAAAAAAATAATAATAAAGTAAATACAATTTTTTTTTAAAAAAAAAAAGAAAAAGCTAAGTCTCAAGAGCGAACCCTAGGGTTCTCTCTTTGTGCCCTTTCTTGCTCGTCAAGTTCTCATCTTCTTGGTATGTCTTTGAGATCCTGTTAACTTTTTTCTTTGGGTTTGCGTTTACTGCCGTTGTTTCACTCTTCT
This sequence comes from Knoxia roxburghii, assembly GCA_030378225.1. Classification (NCBI taxonomy): domain Eukaryota; kingdom Viridiplantae; phylum Streptophyta; class Magnoliopsida; order Gentianales; family Rubiaceae; genus Knoxia; species Knoxia roxburghii. Next base: position 38,910,894 of record CM059422.1, on the reverse strand, counting down.
GCGCAAGTTTCCTGGTTGTTGTGGCGGGATTGGTTCGTGGCATAGTCTGTGTTGTTATGATGGATGACTCCCTGGCTGCTTTGTATGCTAAACTCTCCCTTGCTGATGAGGAAATTCGTTCGCTTCCACCCACGGCGTTCCCGCCATCTCATCTTGAATCAGATCATGTTCTTCTGGGAAAAGTGCTTTCTGCCAGGGTGATCCCACCAGAACATGTTTTAAACCTTTTTCGCAGAATTTGGAAAACGAAAGGGGTTCTGTCGGTGAAGCCTGTTGCCGAAAATACTATGCTCTTCCAATTTTCTAATGCCTCGGACAAGCTTCGGGTTTTGGCTGGTCGACCCTAGTTGTTTGATAGGCATCTTCTTTATTTGACAGAAGCCTCGGTTGATGTGGTGAGTAAGCAGATTATACCCACGGATTGTCCGTTTTGGATTCATGTTCATGACCTTCCTCTGGGATGGATGAACTTGGAATATGCTGCATTCCTTGGTAACATTATTGGAAAGTTTTTGGGGGTAGATCGTGACTTAGATGGCTCGTGTGTAGGGAAATTTCTCAGGCTGCGGGTATTGATTAATATTTCGAAGCCTTTGCGGCGGCTAGTTCAGTTCAACCATGACGGCACCACTCACAGATTACCGCTCCGTTACGAAAACTTGCCTGATTATTGCTATCATTGTGGGATCATTGGTCATGGAAACAAAGATTGCCTTCAGCAGCTTTCAGATAATGCGCCTGCATTGCAATATGGTCCTTGGCTAAAGGTATCGGCGAACGTTAGGCCTTTCTCTCAAGGTGGTTCCCGAGATTTTACTCCTGGCGGTTCTCCACCACCCCCTACCCCTCTGCCCGCAAGGAAGAGTGATGCCATAGAGATTCCTCGGCTTCCGGGACTGGCATCGGATGATGGGCTGCAAGCTGCTAACGCCCGCGTCTCCCCGGAGCCGAGCTCTTCATGGGTTCCACCCAAAAATGATTTAATTTTGGCCCGAAGCTCCCCACCGGTTTTAGAGCCACCTCCAGTGGATCGATTTCTTGCGCATGCTTCCCCGGACCACACCACCGCCCCGGGTCCGGAACCGGAATCGGAATACCCTATTCCTGGCCTTATCCCTTGCATGCTTGTGCCAACCCCTATGACTTTAGACACTCATGCTCGGAATACGGTGCGCAAGTTTTCCAAATTGAAGAGATTTTCTGGGGTGGTTGATTCAACTGGACCTTCTTTTGTTTTGAATGCGAAACGTAAGCTCATTTCTGAGAATGAGTCTTTCTCTTCATTGCTGGATGTTCCAGTGGAAAGGCTGGATAAGCGTATGAAAGTGGCTTTGGATTGTGGAGATTATGCTACGACGATTGCGGACTCTAGTGATATGGATGGCGATGTGGCGGAGGTTGGTAGCAATGACCAACCCCGCCCAGCTCAATGAATCTTTTAAGTTGGAATTGTCGGGGGTTGGGGAATCCCCGGACAATTCAGGAACTGCGGGATCTTATCCGCATTTATCATCCCCAAATTATTTTCTTGAGTGAGACAAAGTGTAGTCAAGCATCTTTCACCACTGTTCGGAATCAATTGGGTTTGTTTGGTGTTTGTCATGTGGCAACTGGTAGGAGCGGGGGATTATGTTTGTTGTGGGAGAAGGATGTTCAGGTCACACTCAGGAAAATGTGTGAACGTTTCATTGATGCATCGATATCTTTTCAAGGCTCTGATACCCGTTTTACAGGTTATTATGGACACCCAGTCGTCTCCCAGCGGCGGAGGTCGTGGCAGAGTTTTCAATCTCTATATAATACTGTGCAAGAACCATGGGTTTGTTTGGGAGATTTCAACGAAGTCCTTCATCAGCATGAATTTGAGGGTAGTGGCCCTCGCCAGAGTTGGCAGCTGCAGGCTTTTCAAGATGCTTTAGATTCCTGTGATTTGACTGAGGTACAGGATATGGGGTTGAAATTTACTTGGTCTAGATTGCTCCAACACCCATTCACATAGAGGGCGCGTTTGGACAGAGTTACTGTGAACCAGGCTTTGCGCAATAGCTTCCCAGCAACCACCTCAAGAAGTGTGTCCACATACACATCTGATCATGCGGCGCTGGTGGCCTATCTGCGCCATTTTCCGGACCCTCCTGTTGGTCAAAATAAACGTCGTTGTTTTCGATTTGAGGTGTTCTGGATGAAATCCAGTGAATGCGAGAGGATAATAACTGAGAATTGGGTTTCTGCTGCTGGAGTAATGAGTAATCTGCATAATTTCTCATTAGGATTAATTAGATGGGGTGGCGGGCCTTTCCGGGATATGGAAAAATCTATACAGAAACTGAAGTCTGAAATTCAGGCTATCCGGGGGGGGGGGGGGGGCGAATTACAGCCATGGGGCATGAACGGCTCCGTGTCCTTCGGTTTGAGTTAGAAACACTGCAAGATCAGCTGGCAGTTAAATGGCAACAACGCTCGAAGCTCTTTTGGCACCGCCAGGGGGATGCTAATACTAGATATTTTCATCAAGCTGCGAGTCAGCGCAAATCACAAAACACAATTCGTAGCTTGCGAGATAAGGATGGCATTTTGAGAACAGAACCTACAGAGATTGAATCTATTATCCAGAGTTACTTTACTGATATTTTTACCTCTTCCGAACCAGCTGCAGCAACTATGCGTTTGATCTTAGGGCGTGTCAGCCCGCGGGTTTCAGCAGATTTTAATGCCTTGTTGGATAGCCCTTACACAGAAGAGGATGTAGTACACGCTCTTAAATCAATGCACCCCTACAAGTCTCCTGGCCCGGATGGGATGAGCCCGGTATTTTTTAAAAAATACTGGCATATCGTAGGTTCTGATGTGGTCACTTTTGTTTTGAATTTGTTGAACAATAGGCAATTTGATCCAGCCCTTAATCTCACACATTTGGTGCTTATTCCCAAAGTCACTGCACCTGAATTGATCACTCAGTTCAGACCAATAAGTCTCTGTAATGTGTTATATAAGCTTGCTTCAAAGGCTGTTTCGAACCGCCTTCGTCAGGTGCTTCCTAGTGTTATTTCGGGCTCTCAGTCTGCTTTTGTGCCAGGACGTTTAATAACGGATAATGTGATTGTGGCCTATGAGACACACCACTCCATGAAGCTTCGGACTGCGGGTAGTAAGGGACACATGAGTATTAAGTTGGATATGAGCAAAGCGTTCGATCGATTAGAGTGGTGTTTCATTTTAGCCACTTTAAGAGCTTTGGGTTTTAGCGAGAGTTTTGTTATGCTTATTCGGCAGTTTTTAACCACAGTACGGTTCTCTTTTGTACTGAATGGCCAGCAGGTGGGTGGAGTTACCCCCGGACGAGGTATTAGGCAAGGTAACCCTCTCTCACCTTATTTATTTATAATCTGCAGTGAAGTTCTTTCTGTCTTGCTTCAGGATTTGCAGAAATGCGGCCGCATTAATGGTATTGCTGTTGCTAGGGATGCCCCAGCTGTGTCCCACCTTTTCTTTGCAGATGATACATTGCTTTTTGGCAATGCTACTGTTGAGAAGGCGACCCATCTGAGGTGGGCGCTTACTACATATGAGGAAGTTTCGGGCCAGAGCATAAACTTGGACAAATCAGGCATCTGGTTTAGTCCCAATACGCCATCTGCGCAGAGGGGGGAAATTTGTAGGGTTCTTGGCATCCCGGAAACTGTTTCTCATGGTAAATATCTTGGCTTGCCAAGTGTGATTGGCAGAAGTAAAAAGGAGGTGTTCAACAGTATTAAGGATAGAGTGTCCAGTCGAATCCAAGGTTGGTCGGAGAAGGCTTTGTCTAAAGCTGGCAAGGAAATATTGATCAAGTCGGTTTTGCAGGCGATACCATCGTATGCAATGTCTTGCTTTCTACTTCCGGACAGTATTATTGCTGAGATTCAAAGAATTGTGGCTAGGTACTGGTGGAGCTCGCAGACTGAAAAGAAGAAAGTCCATTGGGTTGCGTGGAAGGTTATGTCTAGAAAGAAATCGGAGGGAGGCTTAGGCTTTCGGGATTTAAAGGTTTTTAATCTTGCCCTCTTATCCAAGCAAGCCTGGCGTCTCCTTACGCAACCAAGTTCGCTTTTGGCTCGACTATTGCGGGCTAAATATTTTCCCCACGGGGGTTTGTTGGATGCGAGTCTTGGCACGCACCCATCTACACCTTGGAGGGGCATCATTGCAGGTATCCGCGGGCTCAAAACTGGTGCGCGTCGGAAAATTTTTTCAGGCCAGGACACAAGAATTTGGCTTGACCCTTGGCTGCCGGGTGACAATCCCTTTTGTGGCTTTCATCCATCTGAGGATTTGCCTGACACTGCCCTGGTTTCAGCATTGAAGACTTCACCCAATTTGTGGAATGAGCAGCTAATTCGGACCAAATTCTCTCCTGTTATTGCATGCAAAATTCTTTCAATTCCTTTGGGATCAACGGAAGGACGGGACAGGTGGTATTGGCATTACCATCATAAAGGGATCTTCACGGTGAAAACGGCGTACCATGCTTATCTGGCCGCACAAGTAGATTCTTCTTCGCCTGCTGTTGTTCCTCCACTACAAACCCAACTGTGGCGAAAGCTTTGGAAGTTACGAATTCCACCGCGCGTCATACACCATTGCTGGCGCTTGGTTACGGATTCGCTTCCAACGGCGGAGAATTTGATTAGGAGACATATAGTTATTCCTACTGTTTGCCCATTCTGTGATGAACAGCACGCCACATATACTCATCAGGTTTTTCATTGCACCTTTTCCAGGGAAGTATGGCGACTACAGGGTATTTCAGGTTTACCGGACATGTCTCAAGCTTCGGATGTGGGATCTTGGGTGCGGGAGATGTTGGTGGGCTCACAAATCCAGGATGCAGAACGAGCATCGATGGTCTTGTCGTCTCTGTGGTTTGCCCGAAACAGGAAGGTTCATGAGGGTTTGATTTCTCGGCCATTTGAGGTTGCTTTATCCGCAGCAGCTTCGTTGCATTCATTCCAATCGGCGAGGGAGATGCACCAAGCGCCGCAACTCACCGGATTCCCTCTGCTTCCTACTCGACCCACCAGATTGGAGGGCGTGTGTGTGTTCTTCGACGGAGCAATTTCGCAGCAACGTCAAGGGGCAGCGGTTGGCATTTTTGTCGCTGATGCAGCAGGAACTTTTATTTTTGGTCGTGGTTGTTTTTTTCCTTCAATTCTCGATCCCGCGGCAGCTAAGCTTTAGCCATGAGGGAGTCCCTCCTCCTTTGTCGTCACCTAAATGTTGGCGTGTTCTCAGTGCTTGGTGATTCCTCTGAAGTGATCTTGGCAATGAGGAATTCGGAGGACAGCTCCCACGTTATTTGGCCAATAATAGATGATTGCAGAGGTTTAGTTGATGCTTCAATGTTGAATAGATTTTTTTGGATCCCCAGAGCCCAAAATATTCATGCTCACGGGATAGCTAGTTATACTAAAGATCATGTAGCCACTGTGCGAGATTGGCCTTGCGTGCCAGATTTTCTTTCTCACTCTGTACTGGACATTTCCCAGTGATTCAATGAAGTTCCTTTTCTCTCAAAAAAAGTAAATACAATTTTTTTAAAAATAGTAAAACTCACCAAGATGTAAATATAATTTTTTAACAAATAGTAAAATTCACCAAATGTGCATACGCTTGTTTAGCTAGTTTTTCCAAGCTGCCGCCAAAACATTGCATTACCAAGTTATCCGTAAGATTCACTAATTGGTTTTTTCCTTTTAACCTTAGTGATAAAGAAATGAATTTGACTATTTTATTTGGCCTACTCTTGCAAATATGATTAAGTTGGTAAGTTAAATCAGGCATACATTGCAGTGGCGGAGCCAAGCCCGAGGTTGTGTGGGACAGAAAATTTAATATATAATTTTTTTCAATAAATATTAACTAATATAAAATTTTTCAATGGCATGTAGTTGGTTTTATAACGGTAAAATAACTAATAAATTAAAAAAAATCCCTCAAAAATTTTTATGATAGGATAACTGATAGATTAAAATTTTTTAAAAATATAAAAATGAATGATAGAAAAAATGAAAAGAAAAATGAATTCCGGAAGAGAGAGAGAGAGAGAGAGAGAGAGAGAGAGAGAGAGAGAGAGAGAGAGAGAGAGAGAGAGAGAGAATTTGGTTGATTTAAAATTATGAGATGGTATTAGTGGTTGGGGTACAAACTATGCCAATATATTATGATTGACAGTTTTTGGAGGAAAAACAAAATAGAACAAATTATCTAAGAAGAATGGAGAGTTTTTTATTATGAAAAAAATTCAATTTAAAAAGTTAGCAATTGAAACGATTTTAAAAGATATTTTGGCTTGTAAATTTTTAGAATAATCATTCTAGTCTTTTTTTTAATTAAATAAAACTTAAAATGGATTATCAAAATATATTTAATTTTATAAATAAATAATTAAATATCAATATATTTAAATTTATGCAACTTTTTGTTTGCAACGTTTGGAAGTGACGTTTGCATGACGACACTTTTTTTTAATAGTTAAAAGTTAAAAAATTATTTAAACTCTCGTAACAAATTAAATGTTATATTCTTAATTTATCAATAATTTATACTAAAACTATAAATTCTTAACTCTTCTTTCTCCCTCCTTTGTTTATTTACATTTTTCCTTCAATATTATAATTTTTAGTGGGGGAATTTATTAAACTTTTTATAATATTAATATATAATTAGGGGTAATTTTAGATTTTTTGAGGTTGGGCAATTCCATGAATGTAGCTCCGCTCCATTGATACATTGTAACATCCCTGCGAACAGGTAGATTTTTATAGGAGTTGTCATAATCATGCATAGGTGTGTTATGGTTTAATTGAGATTGTAATTACTAAGGTGCTCATGCATGTTTAGATTAACGGGTTCAAAAGGCTAGATTTAGGTCATGGATTCTTCGTTTGTCATGTTGATGAGAATAAGTTAATCTTGAATAATGGAAAGAACTGCATGGCATTGGTTTAATCTTTAATCAATTAAGGGGCTAGAGCAATAATTAAGTAGTAGAACTATAATACATGAACCAAAGTAATTTAGCTAACATAACTATAATGATTTTAAAGGGAAAGAAAATATAAATGTTTAAGAAGTTAGAGATTAGGAATGGTAGATGAATCCACACTTATGCCCTCATGACGTTAAGTCTAGAAAACACTTAGGCGTAGAGAGACAAACATAATAAATAAAAATAAACTTACATTTACTTTGTTGTTCTTAACGTAGATTAAAAGAATATGAGAATCGACTTGGGTTTCGCGATCCCTTATGAAATCTCATTCCCTTTACTCTTAGAATTAATTTTGAGACATGAATAGGATTAGTATCTGTTTATTTAGAGACTTGTAGGTCATATGCATGCACCTACATCTTTTGTGTGAGATTTTGATTAGTGGACTTCGGGTGTTATTGGTAATAGGAATGCTTGCAATAAAGAGACCGTTGGTGTCTTTTTGGCGAGTGAGTCTCGTGATAGGTTTAATGCGGAATAGGTGAGTTGGCTACCTATTATGTGTTATTTTGTTCAACCTCAAATTATATGTACTTACTCAAAAACTTATATATATATATATAACTTGGGTTAAACCTGAAAAACGTATAATTACTTTTATTTAGTTAATGCTATCCTCATATTCAAATTCGCTAATTCACGTCTTTTATTGGAATCAATGGTGGGGTTATCATATTCGCGTCTTCATCTTTATAGTAAGAAAGTTTTAGAATTCGCTTTCGTTTTAGGTTTTAAAATGTGCTAGTTTAATTAAAATGATTAGATTGTAGATTATACATAAAATAATTTAATGCGAATAGGATGTTAAATTTTGAAATACGAAATTATATAAGTGAAACACGATATTAAGGTTTCACACATTCACCTGCGATCATTCTCATTACTATATTTGAAGTGGTCACAAAAAATTTATTATTATATGCAACCCAAACAAATTCTTATTAAAAATTAAAAAGGAGATTTGAATATAAAAATATTTTTATTTTACTGAAAATATTTAAATTAGCCGGATCATATTTTCCCTAATATCAAACAAAAAATAGGCAATTTATAATTCCCGAGTTATTATCACAAATAAAACAACTCATTGAGGACGGTAGGAAAATTCCCAGTTGTAATTTTATTTTGGATTTCATTGTGCATTTCTGAAAAGACTCATGATCCATATCCAATTAAAAGTACACTGAGAAGAGATGTAGTGAAATGGCAAGCACTCCTCGCTTTGAATTCGAGTAACTTGTATCAAAAAAATTAAAAATACACTGAAATTACCTTTCTTAAAAATGTTTCATATGTTAATCACCAGAAAGAATGTTCATGACCCTCAAGAGATTTCTGTAATCATTATTAATATAAATTTTTTTTAAAAAAAATAATCAATTTTCTTTACTCTTTTGAATTTGTGTTCAGTATTGCTGTCTCAGATTAAACATGTTCGGATTTTTTAAAAAAATTTTTGACAAATGTAATATTGTGTTTCCATTCATATAAAAGACAAAAATAATCAAACTTTCAATTATTCTCCGACCTAACAAACAAAATTGGTGACACCAACATATAAATAAAATCCTCATGTACCAACATCTTGCACATATTCTCATAATCCCACTCAACATAAAATTCTTAACTTCTGACAGATACTATACAAGTTCTATATGTTGTGGCTGTTATTAAAGTAAGATCCTTCATCACCAAACAGAAGCTATAAGAGTTTCAAGGTTGTTCATTAAATCATATTCTGAACACTCAAACCTGGATAAAGCTTCATTTGCTTAGCTACTATCAGCAGATTCCTTTCTGTAAGCTTGCAGCCTCTCTTTCAGCTTCTTGCTCTCTTCGAAATTCGCCTTCCGTTTCACAGCTTTCTGCGAAGATAAGAAAATTTCAGAGGGGGTGTTGGCAACTCGCCTTGTAGCTTTTTGGTTATAACAATAAAAAATGGACATAGAAATGCTCATATTACGATAAAAGCAATCACATTCCCAGTTGAGATATCATACGTACTTCTTGGCGGAAACAACTATCAAGCTTTATTTTCAAATCTGTACATTTTCCGAAAAATTTCCCAATTGGATGATCAATGTGACACTTCTGGAACTCCTCAATAATCTGCATCATATCAAAAGCCAAATGCAACTTCAAAAAATTTTCAAACAGATAATCGCAGTGGCTAAATTCTCTGTCTAACAATCCAAGATTTGGCACTCTAGACAAGAGATCCAGCTTCTCAAATCTAGAAGCAAAACTCAAATCAAATCAAATCCAGAAACCAACTATCGAAGGGCTCCAAATATCTCTCCCACATCAACAATGATCACGAAATCAAACATGCATTCGCCTGGTCTATCTTGGTCACTAGAACATCAACAAAATTAGTTGCTTAGAAGCCAAGGATTCTCCACATTCAATAACATCTAAAATTCATATAAGTCCCACTTCAGATACCTATTGAACTCAAAATTTAAACATAGAGTTTCAACATTGTCTCCTCAAATGGCAAATAAATACACAGAAAATTAACAAATTTCTTCTCAACAAGCACTGTTAAAGCCATCTGGATTGACACTAACTACCAGTTCCATGTCATTCATTTCAGTCCTAAACATAACTTAAAATACATAACACAGTAAGTCTCAGAATTGTCATAAGCTATCACTCATCAAATGGCAAATAGATTGCCCACAGAAAATTAATAAATTTCTTCTCAACAAGTGCCGTTGAAGCCATCTGGATTAAAACAAATTACCAGTTCCATGTTATTTATTTCAGTCCTAAAGATAAGGAAAATCTAACTTCTTTCACCATATACATACATATTAGTATTGACGTAGAACACCATTTAAAACAATGCATTTTTCCTAGATTTTAATCATATTGAACAAAGAATATCATTGTTACATAATAAGTGCAGAACCAAAAGTAAAAAGTAAGTACATAGATTGGAAAAGCTAACTTACTTCTGCACACATTGGGTGCCTGTGTAATGTTAAAGGAGGATGCATTATCCCCCGATTATTCAAAATGATCCTTTAAAACCTGAAAACCCCAAAAAATAAGAAACATTGACTTGTTCACTGTCATTCAACTATCTCACATTAAAGGTATGCAAGAAAAAAAATGCATTTATACAAGAAGAAAAATACATACATGTAGATTAGGCCTGCCAAGTGCCGAGAAAATCCGAACCTTACCAACCGATCAAGTTGGTTCAATTCAAATTTTTGTACCACTGGATCGGGTTTGGTTCGGTCTCGGATCAGATGTCAATTTTTTCCCTTTTTTTTCTTTTTTGCTTCTGCCTTCAGTTAATTGCATTCAATGTCTATTTCTTCCATATTCCTTTTACAGTCATTTTCTCTCTTTTTCTTTATTACCATTTCCTCTTCCCTTTTGCTTGAATAATGGAACTCCCAGAAATTGCAGGAAGGGTGAACAGTTATTTTCACAGATTTAAATAAAAGGTTCTGCTCAGAAACCACAATTAGTCTACACAAGAAAGCATTCCATCCATGTATAGTAGAAAATTATATTTCCATTCACACACATACACGCTTTTTAGAAACAAGCAATCCAAACTCAGAAACTATATGCGTGAGCTCAAGTCCAGCATTCAACTAGGCAGAACAACAAAACCTTAGTACGGACCAAATCTCTTTCTTGAAGAAAACCTAACATCCTATACCCCAAAATGCTAACATGTAGCACATTTGATCAGAAAATAAAACAAGATAGAGTTAGTACAAGCTCCAAGAGGAGGCATACCTAACACTGAAAAGATCAAATAGCAAGATAGCAAGCATAGCAATTAATGCCAGTTCCACACTCCTTATGGTGTAAAAGAAGAATGCAATCCAATCATCAAATATAACCATCTATCTGGGGTTGAAGTCTCAATTGGCTAAATTGCCAAATTCTGTTACCTATCTTCTCTTAGTGAAACCAGCCACCATAATGGAACTTGACATTATAAAAATTCTAACTCACTCATCATAGTGCTAACAAACTCCAAGAGGAGGCATACCTAACACTGAAAATTTCAAATGGAAAGATAGCAAGCATAGCAACTAATGCCAGTTCCACACTCCTTATGGTGTAAAAGAAGAATGCAATCCAATCATCAAATATAACCATCTATCTGGGGTTGAAGTCTCAATTGGCTAAATTGCCAAATTCTGTTACCTATCTTCTCTTAGTGAAACCAGCCACCATAATGGAACTTGACATTATACAAATTCTAACTCACTCATCATAGTGTTAACAAACTATACAAAAAATTTAGAATTAATTAGACCAAAAAAAAAAAAAAAAAAAAAAAAAAGATTGTGATGCCCCACCCAAACCACCTACTAGCTTGCTTATCTAGAGTTTAGCTTGGCGTTCATTTTCCTGTTATTTTAACAAACTAGTACTTGCTGATCTTGATAGCTAACTGAATGGTAGGTATACTTTTGTTCCTTTTGTCTATTATCACATACGTACATGTGCAATTCTTTTTAAGTGTAGGGTAGTATCAAGTGATCAAATTTTAGAGCACTATGTCCTGCCGACATCCTTTCCGAACTTTTTATGCCTATATATATCGGATTAGAATGACCCCTGTTCCTCTATTTTATTACTATTATCCTTACCTTCTTAACTACCTTGGAGACTCAAGCACCTGGAACAGCAAGTATATTACTAGGTTTAGAACACTTTCCAGTTAGTCATTTTTCTTTCACTCTATATGAACAAATTCTACAGGGTTAATGAGGTAATTCTGAGATCTTTTTCAAGAGTTCAGGTGAACTCCATTCTCCAGGTTTTTAAACTAATGTTAGCAACCGAAACTCTAACCTTGCACCTTAAGACTTCCATTATACTTATCAACCATCTCAATGAAAAATCACAACAAAGCTGAAGATAAAGAAAGTTTCAAAACATTCACCTTTAAAGCCAATTTCAATAGAACCCACCACCAGGCAGTAGAAAACTAATTCTAAATAGAACCATCCTTCAATGGTTTCATCATCAGCAGCCTTTTTCCAATTTTTTTAAAATAGACATTTGGTTTGCTTTCACAGATTTTGCCTTTTACCATGGAAGAAACGCTAGTACAAGCAAAAGACTGAACCATATTATAAAGTTCACACAAAATTCTAAAACTGATCCCTCCACAAAATTCACTGAACCTCAGCACACCTTCATCCAATTGATTAAACACTTATAGGGATATCTATTTACCCAATTACAATACAATTACAATATTACAATACAGTAACAACTGATTAGACATACAAAGTAACAAGGACAGACAGACAGAGGAATGGGTTTCCATTAGTAAAATTTAAGCACCTAAATCAACCATGTGTGCAGAATTGAACAAGCGTAGTGCTAATACCTTACTCGATTGGTGCTTGATTGCTTCCACCAAATGCCTTGTTTCCCTTTGTTTCTCAAAACCCTCGCTTTCTTCCTATTTTCCCTTTGTTAAACTTCCGTCTTCTCTCTCTTTTTTTTCTTGCAATGTAAAAAGGAAGTTTAATTGATGGGAGGTGGAGGGAAGTTGGCCGGGAAAGAGGAAAAACGGGATGGAGAGGTCCGGCGTGATAAAGAAGACGAGAGGGGCGACGAGAGAGGGGGTTAAACTGGGAAAATTACAAAATTGGTCTCATCACAAAATTTTGTTTGAATGTATCAAATTTTAAACATTTTATCCATTTATTTTGTTTTTAGTATTTTTTTAATTTGTATGTTTTTAGTATTTTAATGGTTGTTTGATTAACTTGTAATTCCTTTCTCCCCAAATCATTTTTCAAGAAAAGTCTCACTTTCATAATTTTTTTTTATATTTATAATTTTACTTTTAGTATATTAATTAATATGATTAAATATGTAGATTATAACTAAAATGTAGCATTATAGTTGAAAAGGATACAATTAAAAATATTTTTTTATATGTTATATCTCTCAAAATATAAAAGTTTATATACTCTTTTTGGGACTTTACATTTAAATTTCATGCACCATATATTTTATTCAAATAATTATGGTTTAATTAAAATAATTATTTTATATAATAAATTACTATTTTCATTAATAGCATTTTATCGCCCTGAAAAGTAGAAGAAACTCTTGAAAAGGTCAAAGAAAGGTTTTTTTCGACGTGAAGAATTCTTCCAAAAATTCAGAGCCTAATTTTTTTCAAAAAAATAGGTACAGTCCTTTTATGTTTCCGAGCCAAAGTTTTAGCACAAGAAAGTTAAAGTATATACTTTATTACAAACTATTTTTTTTTTTCAAGACCCACTATAATAATGAGAAAACTTTTTGCATATATATCCAAATCGATCAATCATATCAAAATCTGATAAATTAGTTCAAACCGCCTTACTAATGGGATGCCCTAATGGATTACAAAATTTAACTTTAGACAATGATCGAATAAGAGGAATAATTGGAACAAGCGTATCCAATTTCTTAATAATATTATTGATTAGAAATAAATTTTCTAGCATTTGACATCGTACCATTACCGGATTTAGTTGCACACTTGAAAGATAACCCACAAAGTCAAGTGAATGCTTGGAAAATGGATTTATAGAAACCCTTCCCGAGTGAAACCACAGATCAAAATGATATTGCCAAAAATTGACAAGATAGGATTTTCACTTATTCATCAAAAGAGGTATACCCTTTGAAACCAGAATGGATTTTCCTTGATACCTAACATAATGCATCAAAGGGCCTGTGAACAATCATAGACTAACCCGAAAATCCTTAACAATGACTTCTATAAGATGTCCCTTTTTTTTTCTCATAAAAATAGAGTCGTTCAAGAAAGAATACAAAAGATGTTGATCGCAAATGAGAAGATTGGTTATGCAGAAAGGCCAAAATGGATTCGTATTCATACACATGAGAATTATATAATAAGAAAAAAATCTTTGAATTCTTTTTGGTGAAAAATCAAAATGAGGTTTCTTTTGAAAACTAAGAGTATTCCAACTCCCAATACTCATGGAAAAATAATCATAATAAATGCAAGGCAGAGGCATATTTTACCCAATAATGAAGGGTTTGAACCACAATTTCTAGATGGATGGTGCGGGGTAGTAGTATATCTAATACATAATTCAAATGTATAAAATTGTTCTCTAAGAAAGGAAATAGTAAATGAATTGATCGTAAATTATGAGATTTTAATATTCTTTTCCCTTCTTGAGAAGGTATTAATCCTATATCAAAATCAAATGGAATTTCCACAATAAATACAAATCCTTTTGATATCATTTGAGGTAGAAATTTTTGTTGTGACCAAAAAATCGATTTTGATTAGAAACAGTAGCAAAAATAATCAAATGATTTTGTCGATACATTTGAGGAATTAAACGTTTCACAAGCAAGAAACTGTATTTATTCTCATAACCTGGATTTTCCAACAAACGTGATCGATTTAAACTATAATCATGAGCAATCCCATAAATATACTCCTGAAGGATAAGTGGATATAGAAAGCCGAGCTGTTGAGATCTATCATGTGTAAATATCTTTGGATTTCCTCCATTTAATATTATATTTGAAACAAAGGTAGAAGATTTTGAAATTTTCAAATGATACATAGTGCGATATAGTCAAAAACAAAGTAGTCTAGTACGAATAAATACCTTGGAGGCATGTAAAAATCGATCAACAGATTCTCTATCCTTGCCTTTTCCATTTTTAGTCTATGTTTGGGATAGCAAGATGATTAGAAATCTTTTATTTTTTCAACTGAATCGCTCTTTTGAGTTCAGAAAAATATTTTTCTATCAATATACTGCTTCTTTGACACATATATCTCCCTTTTATAATGGAGAAGTAGAACAATAATGCTTAATTCAAAAAACCGTGAATCCACTCATGGGGGAAAACCCCTCCTATATTAGACACTAATATATTTTTAACATCTAATTAGATCAGGAAATAATTCAAATTAAAAATATAGCTCGTCGCTTTGCCGTTTCTTGGAATTAATTGAAGCCGCGGAGCCCTATCCATTTATTCAGTCAACCCAACTTTATTTTTTCCGTTCTAAGAATTCAAACTAGGGTTTTGTTTTGTATTTATCTGAAAAGAATGAAACGCTCTCCCTCAACCCGACATGCTATTTTTTCCATTCATTCCTTTTTAAGGCCATTCGTGGTCTTCCAAACCTTACCGATAGTATGGACAAATGATTTGCTTCATCTCAATGTGTAAAAGATCCTAGTCACATTTAAAAGCCGAGTACTGTACTGTTGAGTTAGCAACCCCCCCCCCCCCCCCCCCACCTTAAAAAAAAAGAATTTGATCCGAAGTTTTATCAAAATTCTAAGAAATGACAAAATGATTCATAAAATCATCAAATCAATTAGACTATGATTTTAATCTTTTTTTCTTCATCGTTCTTGAAAATAAAAAAGAAATAATTCGTACTCATAACTCAAATTAAATAACTCGTAAATAGCTAATAGCTCACAAGCTCACAAATAGTTAGGAGATTTTATTTATTGAGTGGTCTTTACACCCAATGGTTCGTTTGTCTCTCGTTTGAAAATGAGATTTTGATTCATAAATCTTGCCCAGCCAACAGGTATTGAGACGGTGTTTCCTTGTTTTGGGATCCTTTATCAATCATTAGGTTTAGACATCCTTTCGGTGCTTTGTAATCCTTTAAAAATGGTAGCAACATACCCCTTATTTTGGATTTCGAACGATTGATTCCCATGTGATACACTTTGAATCGAAAAAGTTTGATTAATTAGCTAATTTTCCTTTTTATTGGAAATTTTGCTCGAATGGGTCTATTATATCTAAGAGATATCCATGAAATTGTTCAAATTTATTGATTTGCATTAACCCTTGATTCTTGCTCCGAAAAATGAATTAATATGTTCTACTCGAGCTCCACCGCGAGCTATTTTCATTACCAACCGATGTCGAGTTACGAGCACCTTCGCTTATATACTTATATAGTTATAGTATAGAAATAGATATAGTTATAGTATAGAAATAGAAAATGGTGGATAAAAGACAAAATCCACAATGGATCGAGCCCTCCAAGTCGCACGTTGCTTTCTACCATATCGTTTCAAACGAAGTTTTAGCATAACATTCCTCTGAATTTTGAATTGGTATGGAATTGATTCAATTGTGAAATCATGAATAGTTATTGGTTACATTTTACATTGTTGTGTATACGTCCCAATCTATACTCTTTTCCTATTTTTATATATATATAGAGATCGGTAACTATTTTCCTTTCCGGAAGACGTTTTAGCAAGAACTCTTAATTATTTGATTTGAATTCTTACAAATTCAAATTTCAGAAATAAACTAAAATAAAATAATAATAAACTTAATAAACTAAAGGGTCTGTTCTTTATTGAATTTTCGAATCTGTATCTTTACTATAAAAAATTTGACTTAATTTCTAAGAAGAATTAGTATTGAATTATGCTAGGTGGTAAGTACGCTAAGAGGAAAATTTTTCTGTTCATGCTAATTTGCTCATGGTGGGCTCAACCAGAAGAGAAGGGATGGGAGTACTTATTTTTCAAGCTTTTTGTAGTTTCTTTCGGATGTATTTTTATGCTATGCATATATTAAATATCCAATTTAATATAAATATTATGGTTTCTAATAAGTTAGATGTTGAAATCATTTATTCTATATGGAAAAGTTATGAATTTAAAAAAGATTTGTTAGTAAATATTTCGAGTACTTTTGCTCATAATTAATTAGTTTTTAATTTGATTCTATTAAGATAATATTTGTAGTCTAATTTTGTCTAATTATCTAATTTTTAAACCAAAATCATAATTTAGTTCGAGTGGCATTCTCCTCTCCGAATTACAAAGCTGCCTATTGAACAACCAAATTAATTAGAGGTTGATAGTTAACTATCCAAACATCCTCCCAAAATGTGGCTTCTTTTCATCTCTTAAAGACCATTTAAGTCCCTTTAGACGCGTCTCCCATGCCACTGCTATTTGTCTCCAAATGCATTAGGAATTAGTGACAGAATTATAACGCCAAATTATAAAATTATGATTTCGCCATAAAGGTACGTAGTACAGGCCATTGAGGGTAATCATTATTTAGTTATTTTAAAGTTACATTACAAAGTGTCATTTGACAAATGTTAAGATTATATTGGTTAAGGGAAAAAAATAGATATTCAAGTGATCATAATATTAAATGATAAAAAATTATTTTTATTAAAAAATTAGGGATACATTACAATGTATTTCCTAGTATTATGATATAATTTGTACCATTCAGGAGATGGGAACAAACCACCCACTTAATGATTTAGTGAGGGATATTTAGATGGAAGGGAGTATTATTTACGAGTCCGTTTACGGTGGTACTATAGGAGTAGGATGAATTTTACTCCTACTTAAGTAGCGCTACAGTGACGCGCTATAGTTTCGCGCTACAGTAACGCGCTACAGTTTTTTTTTTTTTTTGTGACACACAAACTTTTAAAAAAAAAATACCTTTTTTAAAAAAAATTCTTTTTTTTAAAAAAAATACTTTTTTTTAAAAAAAATACTTTTTTTAACAAGGGAAATCAGATCAGGATTATATAGACATCAGATGAGAGAATACAAGAGATCAGATCAACAGACTATAGATATCAGATCAAGAATATAAAAGAAATCATACAGTAGAACTAAAATATAATTAACAAGAGAGATCAGATCAGGATTATATAGACATCAGATCAGCGAATACTTGACATCAGATCAACAGACTATAGATATCAGATCAAGAATATAAAAGAAATCATACAGTAGAACTAAAACATACTTAAAAAGGGAGATCAGATCAACAGACTATAGACATCAGATCAGTGTATACTTGACATCAGATCAACAGACTATAGACATCAGATCAAGATTTTAAAAGAAATCACACAGCAGAACTAAAATATACTTAACAAAGGAGATCAGATCAGGATTATATAGACATCAGATCAACTCATACTTGACATCAGATCAACAGACTATAGACATCAGATCAAGATTTTAAAAGAAATCACACAGCAGAACTAAAACATACTTAACACAGCAGAACTAAAACATACTTAACAAAGGAGATCAGATCAGGATTATATAGACATCAGATCAACTCATACTTGACATCAGATCAACATACTATAGACATCAGATCAAGATTTTAAAAGAAATCATACAGTAGAACTAAAACATACTTAAAAAGGGAGATCAGATCAACAGACTATAGACATCAGATCAATATTTTAAAAGAAATCACACAGCAGAACTAAAACATACTTAACAAAGGAGATCAGATCAGGATTATATAGACATCAGATCAACTCATAATTGACATCAGATCAACAGACTATAGACATCAGATCAAGATTTTAAAAGAAATCACACAGCAGAACTAAAACATACTTAACACAGCAGAACTAAAACATACTTAACAAAGGAGATCAGATCAGGATTATATAGACATCAGATCAACTCATACTTAACATCAGATCAACAGACTATAGATATCAGATCAAGAATATAAAAGAAATCATACAGTAGAACTAAAATATACTTAACATGGTAGATCAAATCATGATTATATAGACATTAGATCAGAGAATACAAGACATCAGATCAACAGACTATAGATATCAGATCAAAAATATAAAAGAAATCATACAGTAGAACTAAAATATACTTAACAAGGTAGATCAAATCATGATTATATAGACATCAGATCACAAAATAGCAGACATCAGATCAACAGAATTTAGATATCAGATCAAAAATATAAAAGAAATCATATCATACAACAAAAACGTCCATAATATGTATCATAATATCTAAAATTATTTAATTATAAAACAAATAAAATGATAATTTAAAAATAATTTTTTATAAAATTCAAAAACATTAAAAAAAAAACTGAATTGTTTAGAAAAAACGGACGAAAAAAAATCTCAAAGAGGAAGGCAAAAAAAAATAAAAAAATAGCCAAAAATAACAAAAGAAATGAAGGTACTGTAGCGCATTTACTGTAGCGCGCGGAACTGTAGCGCGTTACTGTAGCGCGCGCGGAACTGTAGCGGGGTAGGAGTAAAATTCATGGTGGTCCTATAGGACCACCATATAAATTACCATTATTTACTGGCCCCTCGTTTCAAAATTGCCTCACGAATTCATACCTTTCGCCATTCAAATTTTTATTTTCCGTCCCTCTACACTTCGATGTTGTTGTCGTCGCATGGTTTGGTCAAAATCGGTGAAATCGGTCAAACCGCTCAAGTTTGACCGGTTTGGATAGTTTAAAAATATTTTTCGAAACCAGTGGTTTAAAAATTTTTCAAACCATATTATTGGTTTGGTCAACAGTTTCATTGATAAAGCCAACCATTTCGGCCGGCCGGTATAATTAAATATATAATTTTTTATTATTATTAACAATGTCGATGGCGTTCAAATTCTTAAAAAAAAAAAAATGTCCATGGCGTTCAATTGTTATGGGCTGATGTTCTGGGGTCTGTTAGTTTTAAAAAATAAGCCTAGCTTCTGCCCGCTCCACTTAATATCAAAACCACAACCTCCCACCACTGCCTTTGTTGACCTAAAATTCCCCAACCCTTTCTTGACCTCATTCATTAGGTAAGGGTACCCTTCTGCCTTGCCTTTAGGGGTGGCATGGTTTCCCCAACCCTTTAATAGATAAATGCACATTTGATTTAATACATTTTATTATTAATACTAACAGAATATAACTCATTTTTTTTTTTTTTTAGATTACTTGGAAGACTTCGTTTACATCATCTTTAATCTACATTTGAACTTTGTTTGTGACATGTTGAGATAATTTTTTTTTATGTTTTTCAATTTGTGAACTTCTAACATTGTGATATTTAATTTTTTTTATTATGTTTAATATTTTCGAATTTGTATTAAGTAAGATTTTACATTTTTAGTGTATGTTATATGTTTTTAGTTTAAATTTTAAATTTGGAAATGCGTTATGTATAAATCGGTCAAACTAGCCAAATTAAACCGTTAAAATATGGTTTGGTCAGTTTGGATTGACACATTTATTTGGCCGGTTTAATTTGAAAAATTTTCAAACCGTAAATAGTGGTTCAGTTTGTCTTTTGGGGTTCAAATCGGCCAAACCGGCCGCTGCCCACCCCTACCGCTCATCACCACCAACCAACCCCGCCGCCGTCGCCTATTTCATCCGCTCATCACCACCACCAAAAATAAAAAAGTTTGGTTTCCCCAATCGCCACCGCCACCCCATCATCCTCGTTGGTTTCCATGCTTTCATCTTCGTTTGGCTGTGGATTGCCTCATGTCACCGAGAAACCCGTCTCCATCGAGCCCAAACCCCAAACCTACCATTATCACCTTCGTCGGCCTTCCTTCCCTGTTGTGATTATGCCGACAGTCCAACTCCATTACCACACCCAAACCTCTCTCACCCTCACAGTCGAAGCTCACCAGTATCGATCTACTTCCACCTTCGCGACTCAACCGCCAGTGAGAGGAGGCAGATCGGGAATGAGAGGAGGGAGATCAGAAGGAGGGACAAGAGCCACGAACGGGAAGAGGTAGATCGGGAGGAGCAACGCGAGGACGGAGATCAGAAGGACAAAGAAGCTGACCGATCTGCTCGCAAAGATGAAGATATGCTACCGACCGATATGTGTCGATCCTCCCCACCAATTTGCTCGTGAAGATGAAGATCGATGGCGGTTGTATGGAGAGAATGAGAGAGGGAGGAAGAATACCGGGAGGAGGGAGATCGGCGACAGCGGGCAGATGGGAAGAGAAGGGAGAGGAATTGGGTGATTAAAGGTATTTGGGTAAAAGTTAAGGACAATTTAAACATAACGAGGATTGAGAATAAGAAAATGGGCCTAGATAAAATTGGTAGGATATTTGTGCAAGTGAAAGTAGTCTATCTGTCTAATAGGGTCACTCAGAATGGTCACCATCACTTATTCCACCCCTAGTTTACCTGGTAAATTATAACGTAGGACTAGGAGTACCAATAAAGCCCATACACATAACAAAAAAAGAAAAAAAAGAAAAAATAGAAGTTCAAAAATTGAAGAGGTAGGGAGGTGTAAAACACGTGCGTCTTATATATACCCTCACCAACCACTTTATTTTCCCAAACCCTAATTCTTTTTTCTCTCTCCAGCGGTTGCTCTCTCTTTTCTCTCTCCTAAACTCTCTTCCCCGCTACTTCTCGCCGCCAATTATGGCCATTCCGGGCCGAGTTTTGAAGATCTCTCACCGCCAAAATACTCCCCACCTCTCAAGCTTCAAAACCCATACCTTTTCCACTATTTTTGCCATTTCTTGAGTTTTGAAAAATCATAAATCAACCACGAAGATGAAAGAAAAATTAGAGTTTTATAGATCTAAGTAGGGGATTCGTTTGGTTGTGTTTGCAGCCCATGAAGATATGTTTTTTTTATGTAAAATCGTATGTTTTTGATGTTTTTATGTAAAATTGTATGTTTTTTTCTATTTTTTATGTAAAATCGTATGTTTTTGTTGGTGTAAAATGCTCGTACTGATGTAAAATGCGATTTGTTGGTGTAAAATGCGGTTCATTGGTGTAAAATACTATTTGTTGGTGTAAAATTCTATTAGTTGGTGTAAAATGACGTTCGTTGGTGTAAAATGCTCGTATTGATCTATTGGTGTAAAGTCATTGCACTCATGTAAAATACTGTTTGTTGGTGTACAATACTATTTGTTGGTGTAAAATGTTATTCGTTGCTGTAAAATACTGTTTGTTGGTGTAAAATTCTCTAGTTGGTGTAAAATGATGTTCGTTGGTATAAAATGCTCATACTGATCTGTTAGTGTAAAGTCGTCGCACTTATGTAAAGTACTGTTCGTTGGTGTAAAATACTCTTTGTCGATGTAAAATGCTGTTTGTTGGTGTACAATGATGTTTGTTGGTGTAAAATGCTCGTATTGATCTGTTGGTGTAAAGTCGTCGCACTCATATATAAATACTATTTGTTGGTGTAAAATTCTCTTAGTTGGTGTAAAATGATGTTCGTTGGTGTAAAATGCTCGTACTGATCTGTTAGTGTAAAGTCGTCGCACTCATGTAAAATACTGTTCGTTGGTGTAAAATATTGTTTGTTGGTGTAAAATGCTGTTGGTTGGTGTAAAATGTGGTTTGTTGGGTTAAAATGCAGTTTGTTGTTGTAAAATCGTATGTTTTTGTTATTTTTTATGTAAAATCATATGCTTTTGTTATTGGTGTAAAATGTTCGTACTGATGTAAAATGCTATTGGTTGGTGTAAAATGGGGTTTGTTTGTACTGATATCAAATGTATTTGTTGGTGTAAAATGCTCGTACTTATGTAAAATGTTGTTTGTTGATGTAAAATGCTCATATTGATGTAAAATGCTGTTTGTTGATGTCCAAATGCTTCAGTCCGGCGAGAGACGGCTCCGACCCTTCTGTGAATGAGCCGCAACGTACTACTCTGGTCGGAATTCACAGAGGAAAATCGTGATGTAAAATGTTGTGATATAAATTGTGATGTAAAATGTTGTTAGTTGGTGTAAAATACTGTTTGTTGGTGTAAA
This sequence comes from Knoxia roxburghii, assembly GCA_030378225.1. NCBI lineage: Eukaryota > Viridiplantae > Streptophyta > Magnoliopsida > Gentianales > Rubiaceae > Knoxia > Knoxia roxburghii. The sequence continues at coordinate 38,888,258 of CM059422.1, read as the reverse complement.
ATTCTCTTAGTTGGTGTATAATGATGCTCGTTGGTGTAAAATACTCGTACTGATCTGTTGGTGTAAAGTCGTCGCACTCATATAAAATACTGTTCGTTGGTGTAAAATACTGTTTGTTGGTGTAAAATACTGTTTGTTGGTGTAAAATTCTCTTAGTTGGTGTAAAATGATGCTCGCTAGTGTAAAATGCTCGTATTGATCTGTTGGTGTAAAGTCGTCGCACTCATGTAAATTACTGTTCGTTGGTGTAAAATATTGTTTGTTGGTATAAAATACTGTTTGTTGGTGTAAAATGATGTTTGTTGGTGTAAAATGCTCGTACTGATTTGTTGGTGTAAAGTCATCGCACTCATGAAAAAATAGTGTTCGTTGGAGTAAAATTCTCTTAGTTGGTGTAAAATTATGTTAGTTGGTGTAAAATGCTCGTCTGATCTGTTAGTGTAAAGTCGTGGCACTTATGTAAAATATTGTTCGTTGGTGTAAAATATTGTTCGTTGGTATAAAATACTGTTGGTTGGTGTAAAATGATGTTTGTTGGTGTAAAATACTGTTTGTTAGTGTAAAATGACATTTTACATCAAGCAAAATGAGAAGAGAGAAATATATATATATAGAGAGAGAGAGAGAGAGAGGGGGGGGGAAGGAAGCGTGAGAGAGGGCAAGAAATGGGCGCGTGAGCAGTTTTTTTTTTTTTTAAATGGGAACCCGGCACATTAAATGCACATTTAATGCGCATGACCCACAATTTTGGTGAAAAAGCCCGATTTTCACTGAGTTTTCATTAAAAATCAGTTTTTTTTTTTTTTTTTTTATAAACCGGACTATGTTGTATATTGGGGTTGGTACTTCTATCCATATAATATAAGAATCGAATTTACCTCTGCTCTATTCAGTTTAGAGCATTTTCAATCTAACACTCTAAAATATGATATATAATATTTATAAGTTGTTTTTCTTATATTGTCATTGAAATGATGTCTTCAATAAGGATTTAAAATTTTTTTAATTCCTCAATTGTTGAAATGTCTTCCTTCCAATAGAAGAGAAATTCTTTAAAAATAAAATTTTATTAAAACGACGTTATTTCAATGTAAAAATAAAATAATAATAATAATAACTCAGCCATAAGCGGGGCATGGAATATCTCCATGCCTACTCCCATGGCAGAATTGTATTCTCATATCCTATAGTGATTTCGATACTGTTTCTACAGTTTCAATTGATGACTATTAATTTTAATTTTGTTGGACCAACTATTTAATTAATTCGATTATGCTCTCATTTTTATAAAAAAATAAAATATATTATAGAAAAAAATACCATTATAAATATATACTTGAAGTTGGGTTAAGCTTTCCCCTACCTAATTCGACTCATTAGGACAATGGGGAATTACTATTTTGTGATTGTCTTTACTCCATAAGTGTAGTTATTTCCAAAGACCCAAAAATGAACAATATGCTATGAGACGAGATTTTTAAAAATTTATTTGTGTGTCACTTTATAATTCTTTATTATAATAATAAAATACAAACGAATGACTATTAGGTTAGGGTTATAAGTCGTTTTCACAGTTTTATTTGATGATTATTAATTTTAAATTTATTGAAATAACTATTTCATGAGTCTCAATCTTATGCCCCCGTTTGTTTCAAAAAATAAAATATATTACGGGGTGCTTTCCCCCCACCTAATTTGACTAATTAGGACATTGGAGAGAATCGAGTCCATTTGTTTTTTTTTTGGGTGATTGTCTCTATTGAATTGACGAGGGATGTGATGATATAAGCAGCAGTTCCAAGGAATCTTTGTACTTTTGTTCTTGCTCATGGTTTCGGGAAGGTGTATTTAATGGGGATGCGAATTTTTGGAATTTATGTTCCTGTCTCTCTACGATTCTTTATAAAAATAAAATTTAAAATTAATTAGTATTTTCGTATTTAAATAATAGATATTTTAAAAATTACACATTTATTAATAATATAGTTAAATAATTAAATATATTAATATTTTTTAATTATGTTTAGTCAATAAATGAATCCATATTTTAAATGAGAAATGTTTATATTTCTAATAAAAAAAAGAAAAATTAATAGTTATACAGTACAATTAGGTTACAATTCAATGTAAATAATGAACGTTTTAGGATAGATATAGTTATTAAAGAAGAATAGTAATAATTGATGTCTAACTGGTAAGTTTTTTCTTTTATCTCAATTTAGAGAGGAAATTAGTGGTTTATGGAGAAAAGAATGACGGAGTTTAATAAAAACACAAAATTTGAGAAATGATAAAACATGATAAATTTAAACAATTATGTAAATAAGTATCAAATGCTAATTAATAAAAGACAATATTTATCTCTTACAACAGCAAGACGTAAATTTAAATACCTAAATGAACATCTATTTAGAGAAGAAATAACTAAATTTATAGTAACAAATACGAAAGTCATTTATGTTGTGACATATAAAAATTGAGATTTTAAAATTTTAATGTCATTAGTCTCGTTAAAAAAATATTAACAATCATATCCAAAAAATATCTAATTTAAAATATCTTTTGATTTTGGAATATAGGGGTTAGCTTTGTATAGAAAGATTAGATTTGCATCTAATCACAACCTCCACCATGTAAAGGTCGGCGGGTTCTTTGAGAACTATTTTTGAAAAAAAAAAAAAAAAAAAAAAAAATAAGAGGAGACTTACATGGGGTGGAAGGGTTTCGTTGGATGGTAAGGTATAGATAGGGGTTTATAACGTTGAAATTGGGGATTGGAACCTTAGGGTATAAGCCAAAAATAAATATATATTATATTACAATTTTTTTTTTTATTAAATCAGTGGGTGATAAATGTAATTTAGGAAAAGAAAAAGCTAGACATGCATGCAAAGCCCCACCTGTCTCGCTTTTCCTGTGACACTTTTGTGCTATATTAACACACGGCTCCCCATACCATCTTTCCCCTACCATTATTTTGAGGTGAGTCCTTGGCCTTCTCTCAGAATATTTTGTATTGGGATTCAGAATTCCAGTGAGTTCATCTCCTAAATTATATCACTCTTTGAAATTTAGAGTTGGGATTGAATATCTGCAGAGCTATGGAATCTCTAACGAACAACCCAACTCCTCATGGTCAATTCCAAGAAGATGAAGAAAAAGAAGAGCAGCATTTCTCGTACGCTGCGCAGCTGGTGTCCTCTGGTACACTTCCCATGGTGTTGATGGCCGCCCTCCGCCTTCGTTTGTTTGAGATCATCGCCGGAGCCGGCCCCGGGGCGCAACTCTCGCCTTCGGAGATTGCGGCCCAGTTGTCGAACGATGATATTAATGCGAATAACATTAACCCGAATGCTGCTGCTATGTTGGACCGGATGCTACGCCTCCTCGCTAGCCACTCCGTGCTAACGTGCGCCTCTGGTGGCGGCGGAGGCGGCCAGAGAGTGTACGGTTTGGCTCCGGCGGCCAAATACTTTGTGCGGAATGAGAAAGGAGTCTCCCTGGGTCCCTTGCTGCAGTTACTTCAAGACAAAGTCTTCGTTGAAAGCTGGTGAGTGACCGCACCACATTCCATTTCTTTCTTAATTTAGTTTTACTTTATTATTATTACTTTTTATTTTTTGCCTTTTCCGAAGTCCACCCGGGTCAAAATTAGGCTGTCCTAGGTCTGAAAGGATGGACATGGACTTATCTTAAATTGGTATAATCACCCAAATGTCGTACAAGGTTAACAGGTCAATTCAGTTAAAACGAGAAATTATACTATATACCTGCTACATATTTATTATTATATTTATTATTTACTAATTACCATCTCATTTTTTGGAGCGATATTCTATAGGTCTTATTCTATAAGTCTTGACAAAATTGTCTTTTTACTCAAAAAGGAGAGAAAAAAAGGTATTATAGAGAATATTTTAGTCCAAATTAAGACGGTAGAGAGAAACTATTAAGGCGGTAACTAGTAATTCCTTTCTACCAACCTCAAATGATAAACCACTATTAGTACACCATAATGGGATAAAAACAAAAAAAATCACGGTCAAGTGATGATGATCTATTATTGGACAAAACTAAAAAATACTTGTAAGAATAATCCTAGTTATTAGATAATAAGAATAAAAGTAAAAACAAAAACGATGATTTAATCATTTCCTTTATTTTTTCATGAGATAAAAGTAAGATTTATTTAAGGTTTGAGAGGGAGGAATGGGTAGTACATAGATCAATAGAACTCCAAAATCCTTAAGTAATTTCATTACAAATCGACAACAGCGAGCCAAACACAAGTCTTACCACAAATAATATAGTAGTATTAAAGACATCTTGCAAGTGATCCTAATACTTTAATAGAAATTTTTTTTTGTCATTTAATATTATGACTTCCTCTAAAGGTCCTTTGTTTCTCCATTAGTATAACTACTCTCATCATCACAACATAAATTAATTGTCAACTAATTAATTAATTAATCAATTCGAAATAAAAATATTAAAGCCACAACTACTCCCACCTTCTCTTCTATCCACCATTAGTGCTATAACTGAATTATGGCTTGTTGGCGAGCACGAATGATGAAAGTGGTGCAGGCTGACAAATGGGGAAAGGAAAAGAGGGAAAAGCGGTCAATTAAATATAGGATGGAAATTATGATTCAATGGTTTGTATATCACTAAATCATCGAATCAATCGACTGTAGTGATTTCCTTAAATATATTATTGAAAGAATTTTTGTTTGTTTATAAATTTCCAGCTCACTAAATTCTAAAAGTAGGTCTTTAAACTTGATGTCCTCTTCCAGCTCGCAAATTATACTATATACCCTAAAGATATATACTTATTATTATATTTAAAAATAAAATGATAGCAACTCAACACTCATTTATTTTCAAATATACCTAGGTATATATATCCACCATGAATATATAGTTCGGCCTGAAATTAATGTTTTGCAAACTAAATTTAGGTATCAATTAGATGCGGCTGTGGTGGAGGGAGGAGTTCCATTTGAAAGGGTGCATGGTACACATGCATTTGACTATCCTGGAAAAGATCCCAGATTCAATGAAGTTTTTAACAAGGGAATGATCAACCACACAACTGTTGTGATGGACAGAATTCTTGACAAGTACAAAGGGTTTGAGTCCCTCAATACTTTGGTGGATGTAGGTGGTGGCCTTGGAGTTACCCTTAATGCTATTATAATGAAATGGCCCAACATCAATGGTATTAACTTTGATTTGCCTCATGTTATACAACATGCCCCAACATATCCTGGTATGAGCTCTCCTTTCTCAAACTCTTGTAGAAATAATGATATATATTATTTCTTTTAAGTAAAAAAGGAATTATATTAATAGTTACTGTAAATCGTCCAATAGTGATTGACAAAGGAAATTTTACTTTTCATTCTAGTCTTGAGAGAATAATAATAGGGGGTTACTAGTTACTGCCTCACTTTTTGGGACGGTAGTCCATAGGTTTTGACAAAAGTGTCATTTTACATAAAATGAGAAGAAAAAGGGTATTGTAGGGGGTATTTTAGTTTAAATTGGGGCGATAAAGGAAAAGTATTAGGGTTGTAAGTAGTAATTCCTATAATAAAACTATATGTTTTGGTATAGTGGGCAATGGCATGGGCGAGTCTGTTTTTAACTGGCAGAATCCATAAAATCCCAGAAAGGGGAGGGAGGGAAAATGAAAAATGAAAATTTCTAGCAAATCTGGTTTTTTTTTTTTTTTTATGAAAGACATCCTTAATTTGTGATTCTCTTTTGGCTCTTGTTTCATGGTTAAAAAGCTTTCAGACATGACAAAGATGACTGATAATGTGAGTTATAAACGGTCTTAAAGATGTTGTAATTCAGAAAATTGAAAGTGATTTGTCTTAGGATCATCTTCCATCAGAACAATATTCTTTCATCTTTTAATTCACTGCCACATATGTAATAATCTAAGTGTAATCTAAATTTCACAAGGATGAATATGTAGGAGTAGAACATGTTGCTGGAGACATGTTTGAAAGCGTTCCAGCAGGAGATGCTATCTTTATGAAGGTAAAGCTAAGTTTGCGTAGTTATTTTTGTAAGTCTTAAATACTTTTTTGTCCGGTTGTATCACTTCTTATCCCTTTTAAAATTTGGTTGATCAAATTATTTTTTGTTAATTTTTTTACATCACATTTGGTCATTTTTAACTGAAAAATTCGCGAATTAACCATTAAATTTGACTAGTTATTATCCCAGTTTTTACTCTTTACCGTTCCAATTTGGACTAAAAACTCCCCTCCTTGCCCTTTCTCTTCCCCCCTTTTGAAGTAAAAGGACAATTTTGTTGTCAAAATTGAGGCAGTAATGCTTAAAGCTAAGGCGGTAACTAGTAATACCCTTTAACCACTTGACTTATTTGATTGTTAGTCAAATATACTCAACCATGGTTTGTTCAACCATTTGATGAGCCAGATCCTCTTTAATGTTCAACCCATTTATATCGATTCTCAACTTAAAACGATGGTCAAAATCTTAAATGGTTTAAACATTAATGAGGATCTAACTTATAAAATGGGTTGAACATACCTTCCTAGAGCAAAAAGTAGGTTTGATAGGAGCGAAACAAGTCAAACGATCACTTTTCTAATTTTTTTGTTAAAAATGACTAACTGTGATAAAAAATTAAGAAAAACTAGTTTGGTCAACCAAATTTTAACAAGTAGAAGTGATACGATACCTATTACAAGAAACTAAAAAAGTATTTAAACCTTATTTTAATGATAATTAAATGATATCATTGGATTATCATCTATAGTTCAAGGTGCTTTCTCTTAGCAGTACATTAATTCGATTCTTAGTAACTTTCTTAAGATACAGACAACTTGTGTTATTATTACTTATGGATCAGCTAGTATATAATGCTTAACTCATTGGAATCTTGTCTTTTGATTGCTTAAATAATAGTGGATACTTCATGATTGGGACGATGACCATTGCTCGAAACTGCTAAAGAATTGTTACAAGGCTCTTCCAGAAAATGGAAAACTAATAGTGGTGGATGGTGTTCTTCCAATGATTCCAGACACTAGCTCAGGCGTTAAAGCCGCTTGCCAATCTGATCTGATAATGATGGCTCAAAACCCTGGAGGAAAAGAGAGAACTGAACAAGAATTCAGTGCCATGGCTACTGCTGCTGGATTCAGTGGTATACGGTTGGTATGTTATGTGTTTAACTTGTGGGTGATGGAGTTTCACAAGTAGGCAGTTGTTCCCAGTGAAAAGAAAGATTTTACTTTGAAACATCAACTTTCATGTTTTGTGATTGGTAATGCTGTAGTGACATTTGTTTGAGAATTATTGTAAACTGGCAACAGAAGGATTGCAAGAATGTCTGGCTGTGAGTTTCATTATGCTCATACTTACAATTATATACAAAAAGAAAAGAAAAAAAAAAAGAAGTTATCAAGGTAGACTTCTTTTGTAGCAGTTTTATTTTGAATTGGATGTGGTAATTTTTCTAAATTCATCCAAACTGATCTATTCAATGCAGGGATTTTATTACAAAGTTGATGAATTTGTAGACAGGGTCAATAAAAAAGGAGGGGTTTTTACATATTTAAACCCTTTAATCATAATCTATATTTGATACATTTTTACGAGATAGATAGTCTGATTAAATGCCCTTGTTCATTGTAAAGATCAAGGTTCTCACGAGGACCTGGGAAAACGGTACCTATAACTTAACCATTTTTTGCCCAACTCACCAACTTCATTCATAATTTTAATTTTCTTTTTAAAGATTCTTTGATAAAATTATATTCACCAAACATGCACACACGGTTTGCACACACACAAACTTGCTGTTAACATTGATTAAATATATTGTGGAAGAGTTCTTGAGATTTTTTTGTTCTTGTGAATGCATTCACATTAAACCCTTTATCCTTTAAATTTTTAGAAGGGTATTACTAGTTATCGCCTCAGTTTTAAGCATTGTCGCCCCAACAAAATTATTTTTTTGCTTCAAAGTGGGGAAGAGAGAGGGGCAACCAGTACATGGTTTCCTTTCGACAAACAGCAACACACCAAGTAACTAAACACGCGCACCCAACTCACCGAGACTATTGGCCACAATTGACCTCACCCATTGGCAGATCAAAGTACGCTATGTCTAATCCTCATGCCCGCTCAAGTCTAGGGATTAAGAGATAGAATACTAAGAACGAATTGTCTATTAGATCATTACAAGACAAATCATTCTAAATAGTCAAGTTCAATATGCCCTGGGCATATCTATATGATTCAATTAGTTTAGACAAACCAATTATCCGAATCACATAATAACCTAAATCGACAGCTTGTCCAAAACTGTTTCGGTTACGAACCTCATTTATATATTATGTCTTTTAATCAATGATGAGATCTACTGTGTCACACCAGACACCTCATCATCTAACTACATAATATAAATAGACTAAACATGCACAACAAATAAACCAAAATATTAAATCGATATATTAACTGAGAAAAAGTACAATACAAGCATAGCTTATGTATTCAAACCTAACACAGTGGTGTAATCTTTAGTCCTTCTGCTTTAATTAAAGATTTAAACTTTGAGCGTCATTTTAATAAATTAAACTAGTATAAGCCTAGATCCGTTCAGGAAAAATGAATTTGAGCCTGAGTCGAGTCGAAAGTTTCTGATTCTGGAATGCATAGCACGAAAGTGAGATTTTTTATTTAGCCCGGGCTTGTTCTGTTTCTTTCAAGAAGAATAGGTAAAATTGCAGGCTTTTCCTTTTTTTCTTACAGATAAAGCCAAGAAATGGCTTTATGATTTACCTTCGGGGTCAATTGTCACGTGGGGTGAATTGAAAAGGCAATTCCTGGAAAAAAAATTTTCCAGCATCAAGGGCTGCAAATATTAGGAAAGATATTTGTGGAATCAGTTAACGTCAGGGAGAGTCATTGCATGATTACTGGGAGAGGTTCAAGCAATTATGTGCTAACGCACAGCAGTTCGAGAATAGAAGAGAGACCATTTCTGAGGTAAGTACCAGTTCAATTGACCAACGTCTTGATGCTTTAACTGACTTAGTACATCAATTGGCTGTAGGACAAATGCGGCAGACAAAGGCTTGTGGAATATGTTTGATGTCTGGACATACGACAGACACATGCCCATCCATTAGGGAGGAACCAAGCGAGAATGTCAATGCAGTTTGAGGTTACTTTGGCCAGCCCTAGGGGAGATACGAGCAATACCCAACATAGAATAATTCAAGGTATTCAAATTTCAGGCTACCGGGATTTCAACAACCACCAGCCTTCCAACCGCCACCAATGAGGCAGCCCTATCAACTTCCACTGGTGTCTTAAAAACCCGGCATGACTTTGGAGGAGAGAGTTATGAATCTGGCCACAAGCACTCAAGCTTTTCATTTAGGGATGAACCAAGCGATATGTCTAATGTCTGGACATACGACAGACGCATGCCCATCCATTAGAGAGGAACCAAGTAATAATGTCAACGCAGTTTGAGGTTACTTTGGTCAGCCCTAGGGGAGATACGATCAATACCCAACACAAAATAATTCAAGGTATTCAAATTTCATGCTACTAGGATTTCAACAACCACCAGCCTTCCAACTGCCACCAATGAGGCAGCCCTATCAACTTCCACTGGTGTCTTAAAAACCCAGCATGAATTTGGAGGAGAGAGTTATGAATCTGGCCACAAGGACTCAAGCTTTTCAGAAAGAAACTCGGGGAAACTTTCAGAACATGGAAAGATGAATATCACAATTAACCAATACGATTGATAAGTTAGAGTAAGGAAAATTAACTTCTCAAATGGCGAGCAGTCATCGGGAATATGTAAGCACCATGACTGTAATGAGTGTAAATGAGTTACCTGTAGTCCATGAAAAGATGAGTGAACATGAAAAACCTAAAGGGGACGAGGAGCAAAATAAGCAAGAAGAGGAAGTAGAACCTAACCCAAAATGTTATATTTCTGAAATGGTGATACCTTCCCATTTTCTTAGCAGGTTTAAGGAAGTGAAAGAGAAGGAGAATGTCTCCTCGGTGATGCAAATGAAGATTCCTCAAAAGTGCACCGATCCAGGTATGTTTTGCATGCCGTGTGTAATAGGATCTAGAGTAATTAAATCAGTCATGCTTGATTTGGGAGCTTCCATAAATATTATGCCACTGTCTTTATATAATAAGTTGAATATTGGTTCTCTTAAGAACACTAATGTGGTGGTTCAGTTGGCTGATAAGTCTCTTAATTATCCTAAGGGAATAGTGGAAAATGTATTGGGGAAATGTGGAAAGTTGATGTTCCTGCGGATTTTTATATTCTAGACATGCATGATAAACTTTGGGAAAAATCTAAAATCCTCTTGTTGGGTAGATCATTCATGAAAACTACTAAGACTAAGATAGATGTTGATGCTGGAACTTTTAGTTTAGAATTTGATAGAGAACAAGTCTTATTCAACATGAATGATGTTATGAAGTACTCACTAGCTTATGAATCCTTGGAAAATGTTGGTATAATTAATGTGAGTGTGCTAGAGAATTTGAAATATCCTTTGGTGCCAAATACATTGGATTTGGTATTGGAAGCTAACTTGCATGAAAAAGGTGTTCATGACCAGTTGTGGCATAGAAAGGAAATTTTTGCAGGTCCAAAGGTACTTTCAGTTGATGAATTCATGCCGGATAAGAAAAAGGGGCATATTCCTTATTGTAAGAGGCATAAAGAGTGGGAATTGAAAAATGGTGTCCATGATCATGAGCAATAATTTGAACTTTTTCTGAGAAGGTTCAATCCTGTGATTAAGAAAAAAATACAATGATGCCCGCCCGATGATGGGTACAGATAAAGGAAGAATGAGCCATCTCGTGTCTAGCCAAAGACCATAAACAAAGGCGCTGATTGGGAGGCAACCCAACTTAGTTTTGAATTTTATGTTGCATTTTATATTCTTGAAATGATGTGATTTCACTTTGGTGTTTTTAGTAGTTGTTCTGTTCAATTTAAATGTTGTTGTTTTGCAGGTGAGTTTGGAGCAATTTTAGTGGACTTTCCAGAAGATAATATATCCCGTGGCATGCCCATGTCAGGTGAATTCTTCCCATGGAATGCACGTGTGGACTGATTGTCCAGAAGAGACTTTCTCCCACGACACGCCCACGTCGTTAGAATTTTTCAAGGAGTCTCAAAATTCCAGAAGTGGATTAGTCTCACGACACGCCCGTGTCGATGTTATTGTTCAAGGCATTGGGAATTCCAGAAATGAATTGTTACCACGGCATGCCCAAGGCAAAAAAAAAAAAAAAATTTATTTATTTTTCCTAGGTTTACTGCTCAACACCTTGTTTCTTTTACAGCAAAGGCAAAATTCCTAGCCTCTATTTCTTTTTCAGCGGCTATCTTCCTTCAAGTTCGCAACTCGTCGCTGTTCACCCATTCTTCACCGATCAACAGTTCCGCTGTTCAACACTGCCGGTTTTCACCCAGTTCCACCGGTCGCCTCCCTTCATCGCCGTCCACCACCACCTTCTGTTTCGCCTAAGGATACTAATGAGACACACCTGCCCACCACTCCTCCATCTCCAAAATAGATAAGCTTCTTCCCCCCTGATTACCTTTTGTTATTATTATTATTATTATTATTATTATTATTATTATTATTATTTATTGCTGGTGTTTGATTTTTATGATCCTCTTTATTCCAATTTTCTAAATTAGGGACAATGTAGAGTTTTGGTGTGTGTGTGTGGGGGGGGGGGGTTGTTTGTGTGATTTATTGTTATAGGGATTGATTTTGTGGTTTATGCTATTTTTCTGTCTTGTTTAGAGTCTAGGTGTGGGGGAGAAGTTGTCTATTTTGTTTTGGAAACTGAACATGCAATTTGTAATTGGATAAGATGAACATGAAAGGTAGTGAATAATGTAGTATGAGGTGTTGGATGATTATAACTTGTTCTTGATGATAACTCAATTGATGATGCTTGCTTAGGTGACACTAAAAAACCTAGAAAAGTGAGGTTTGGGAGAGTGTTTTCACACATGGTTGTCTATTCTAGAACTTGCTTTGTTATGCATATTATTGTTGCTTGTGTTTTCATTGTGCAAATTATGATAAAGGCAGTAGGATAAACCCTTAAAAATTCCAACATTATTTGATTACCACTAGTGAACCCTTTTGAAGCTTGGACTTGTTCTTTGATGTGAAAAGTCATTAAAATAAACCAAGGCCTGTTTTAGCTTGCTTCCTTCTACCTTGTTGTGAGGGAAGTTGTGCTTGGTTTGTTAGTTTTGAATACAGAAAAGCTATGGCTTGTATCAAAAACTAATATCCACAGTTTACATATCATTTTGTTTGAGTATAAATTTGTTCCTTTATATCATAGAACTAGATAACGGGGTGTGGACAGACACAGTAGATACCGTTATTGGTTAAAGTATTGATATATAAAAAGTATGCTCATAACCGAGATAGTCTGAACATACTATCGGTATAGGTTATTGTGTGGTTTGGAAATTAGTTTATCTAAAATAGTTTAAATCACACGGATATGCCCGGGGCATATTGAGCACGACCAGTTTGGATAGAATTGACTTATACTGATCGGCGTAGTCAATTCGGTCCTAGTATTCCGTCTCTCAATCCCGAGATTGGGACGGGCGTGAGGGTTGGATATCGTGTGCTTTGATTTGCCAAAGAGTGCGGTCGATTGAGGCTTATACCTCGGTAGGTTGGGTATGCGGTGTTTAGCTTTTTACGTACCGTTGCTAGTCGGAGGAATCCACGTACCGGTTCGCCGGGTTGATGGTGCTCCCGAGATGAGCTCGTAAAGTCTATTATACTAAACTCGGCCGGTGAACTTTATGTTCGGTATAATAAAAGGACGAGTGGTACTAATCTCGGAAACCAAGAAGTCGGTGAATTAATTTGTCAGTAAATTGATAAACCGACGAGCGCTAGATCTTTAATGTGGGGAGATAGAATAAAATATAATGGCACGATGTAAAGTCGTTTTTGAGCGGTAGTTCCATAATTGGTCCGTTAGTGGTACAACCGATTATGCATTTGACTAATCGACAAGGTAAATTAATTAATCCAAAAGGTTTAATTAATATTTAATCGACAAAGTGAATTTAGAAATTAATTATATTTTGAATTAATTAATTCTAAGGGTTTGATTAAATTAAATTAACAAAGTGGGTTAAATAAATTAATTTAAATGGGTCGATTGGAGTTGATTAGTCGGGAAGACTTAGCGGTCTACGAAAGTCAAAATTTAAGGCCTAACTCGAGAGCCCATTAGGTCTCCTTAGAAGCTCCTTATAAATACAACTTATTGGGCAAGAAATCAATTAAGAAACTTGACACCCAAGTAAGGGGTAGTGAGAGAAAGTTTAGCTTAGAGTGAGAAGTTCGTCTTCCTCGTCGAAACTTCTTCTCGAAGTCAGCTAAGAAAGCTTTCTTTTTTGCGAAAAACTCAAGCCCATAGAAACCCCAGTTTTTGCTGCTGCTTTGCTGCTGTTTTTTCTTCCGCCGTGGGTTCATTAAATTCGGCCAGTTCCGGCGCCGCGGCTTCATCGTTCGCCCAGTTCCAGCGCCACGGGTTCATCACTCGCCCAGTTCCAACGCTGCCGCGGGTTGGTTTTATTCGCCCAGTTCCAGCACTGCCGCGGGTTGGTTTTCTTCACCCAGTTCTGGCGATCGGATTCTTTGCTTGCGTGCTGATCCTGCCATTGCTGCGTTGATCTCTTGTTTATCTCGGTGATCCGCAGCAATGGTGGTACAGATCGTGGCGGGTTTTGGAGTCCGATCAAAGGGGCTGAATTGGTTTCCATTAGGCAGCAATTCAGTTGTGTTTAGCGGCAGCATAGGGGCTGATTCGAAGGGCAGATTTGAGCTTTTCTTGCGAAGCAAGTTTCTTGGATTTTCTTATTTTGCCGTGGGTAACTCTGTAGACAATAGCCCACACTATTTCAGAGTTTATATCGGAGTCATTCTTCGGATTTCTTGTGGTAATCGCAACAAAGATTGGATTTTTTCTTTAGGCAAGGGACTTCGCTACAAAAGGTAGAATCTTTAAATTCCGCTTTTATTAAAGATTGAATCTTTTGTGTCCCGATTAATAAATTAAATAAGTATAAGCCTAGATCCGTTCATGGGTAAACTAATTTGAGCCTGAGCTTGGTCGAAAGCTTCCGATTCTGGAATGCATTGCACGAAAGTGAGGTTTTCGATTTAGCCCGGGCTTGTTCAGTTTTCCTTCATGGTTGTTGACTTTGGGTTTGTGGTATGAAGGTGGACATTGTAAGGCAATGCTAGCTCACAAAGAGGTTAGTATGCTCTTGAAAAAAAAGAAAGAAAAAAAGTGACAAGTTAAGATGGAAAGTAATAAAGGCGCAAGTGTTTGAAAAAAAACAAGGAAAAAAAAGTAGTACAAGTTCTTTCTTTCAAGATGCAAGAGAAAGGGAAATAAAGAAAAAGAAAAAAAAGGAAAAAAAAAAGAGAGAAATGGAAAAATGAGAGCATTAGTCAAGTTTGTGAGTTTTGTGAGTTTGTTTTGTTTTGTTTGGGTCATCATTGGTAAGATAGTGAAAGGTTGGCAATCAAGTAGTTGCTTTTTCTCACGACTGAGCCTTTTGTTTTATCTTTGTTTGTACTAACCTTTTGTCCTAAACCCCGTTATACCCTTTGGAAAGACCTTTTGATTTGTGCATTGGATTCATTTGAGTAATGGTAATGTGATATATTTGCAAGCTTATGGTAAGAACATGCTATGTTTTAAAATTGAGATATTAAATGTCCTAATATACACTTTTGAGTGCATGAGAGACTACTTGGTGAGGAGGTTGTCACTTTTGCTTTTCAATTGACTTTTGGGGAGTTGTGAGGAACTTGAGATAACCATTGCAAATGCTTGATACTATGGAAAGTTGCTATTTGATTGTAAATCTTACTTGCTTATATATTGCATGTTGAGGATCCAGTGTGTTGTTTGATTTTTCTTCTTGAGTTTTGAGTCATGCTTGGGGACAAAGTCCTGGTGTGAGGAAATTTGATAGGTGCATAATTAGTTTGTTTTTGGGGTTAATTGTGTTATGATTATGCACCTATTTAATGTGGTTTAAAGGGATTTTTGGTGTTTTAGACTGAATTATAATTCGTGGTGTTTTGCAGGGTGTTTTTTAAGGAAATTGGCTAGTAGAGGGCTAAAGTGCAAGATCTGGAGAGTATGCTGATTTGGGGAAGCAATATGGTGGCTAGATGATTTTACAAGAGGAGTTTGACTTGATAAAAATTACAAAGGCTGTTGACTAGAAAGGAGTTTGGAAATTGTGTTTTCTTTGACTTGCAAGATAAAGTAGAACGTTGCAAGATTCAAGGGAATGAGAATGGAATATTTTCTGTTAGGCAAAATCAAGTTTATTCTTTTAATGTTGGGATTTAATCCATTTTGAATTTTAGGATTTTGAAAGTCTTTAAATAGAGGCATTGTAGACAATGAGAAACAACCTTTTCCCTGCAAACGTAGTAGTAGTTTAGTTTAATTAGTCATTGTAATAGTAGAAGTCTTCTTAGTTTAATTTTTTCAGTATTATTTTCATATCAGAATTCTAGTTTTAGTTAAACCCAACTTTGTCGTTATGAATTACTATTAAACTATTTTTAGCAATTTTGAATTCAAGGTTTTTTTCACACTTAAAATTTCCTGGTTTTCTTCTTATTCATCTTAGTCAAGTTCCCTTCACTCAATTGATCAAGATTAGGCATTAGAATTCATTAACTCCTTGGGATTCGACCCGAAACCACTACTGCTACAAATCATTGTAGTCCAGTAGCAAAATCGGATTAGGTTGACCGATATGACTAAACCTATCAAATTTTGGCATCGTTGCCGGGGAGTCAAAATAGTTTGATTCCTAAATTGATTTATGTGATTTTTAATCTTTTTTTTTAGTTTTCTTTTCAGATTATGTTTTACGTTCTACGGTTGCTTAAAAAAATTCTGTTTTTACTTTTGATCTCTGAAGTACTTTGCATATTTTTATTTTCATTTTGTGCCGTTAATTTTACTGTTTAAAAATTTTTTAAAAAAAGAATGTTATTCCGTTTTCAAATTTTTGTAATCTTCTTTTTTTTCTTTAATTTATTTCCTTGTCCGTTGTTTCTCTTTATTTAATTTTTCTTGTTGTTATATTTATTTTAATCATCCGTTTATTTCTTAAGTCTATCTCTTTGTTGACTCCGAGTTTTTATTTTCCTTATTTGCTTATTATCTGCCGTAATTTTTTTTTTTAATTTATCAGAAAGTGTTTTTATTTTACTTTTCCTTTATTCTTTTACCAACCCCCCTCCCCCGGTTACTTTTCTGGTTTATGGTGCATTCCTCCCGTACAGGAGAAGTAACAAACATTGCAGAGATCGAGAAATCGACTAGAACAAATCGACAAGAAGTAAAAACAAGAAAAAAGTCTAGTAATTAACCATCTTACTTAACTCAAAAAGTAGGTATTTTAAAAGGAAAATAGAATGTACGATTTTATAGTTTTTGAAACCTTAAGAAAAAAAACAAAAATACCATCGTTTCAATGTAGCTGTAAACAGCAATGAAAATATCTCTATGGTTGCTCCCATGAAAGAATTGTATTCTCATACTCTATGGTTATTCCCACACCTTCTCTACAGTTTCAATTTATGACTACTAATTTTAATTTTGTTGGGCCAACTATTTAATTAATTTGATCTTATGCTCTCATTTGTATAAAGAATAAAATATATTACAGAAAAAAATTTGATCTTATGCTCTCATTCGTTATTGCTCTTGTCTTGACCCTTTTTCTCTTGATATGATTGCTAGCTTTGGTTCTGTAATCTTACTAATTTAAATTACTTTAATTTTTTTTTTTTTTTGAATTTAGATCACTTTAATTCATTCAAATACATGTTAGTTAGGGGTCATCACTCTAAAACTTATTATAGTTTGGCAAAATTCAACACAAATTTAGCAGCCACTCTCATATGCAGGCCGGTTTTTGGAATGATTTAGCTGGTATGAACACAAAAACGCCCATAACCACTTTGTTTAATTGTAGGGTCAGACGCCCCTTCCGTTAAGCGTCGCTCCATTATCGGCATGTCAATGTAGGAAGGTTATGGCTGATCAACCTATTTTTCCCCTGAGAATTTCCTATTACACTTATGATGTTATATGTTATACCAGTAAATAAGTGATATGTATTCAATTCAATTCTCATTCTATTCCGTAACAAATTTTAAGGCTAACGTTGTTCTGTTTATTTTTTAACATTTGACATAACAAAATAAAGAGAGAGAATTATTTGATGAATACACTATAGGCAATACTTTGATCAGATTTCTGAGATGGCGGTAGGGTAGAGATTGATGCATTTGGGATTAGGCTGGTAATGGATTAGGCTAAGAAATACCTAAATTAACTATTTAGAGAATAAATACCTAAATGAACTACTATTTAGAGAAGAAATACCTAAATACCTAAATGAACTACTATTTAGAGAAGAAATACCTAAATACCTAAATGAACTACTATTTAGAGAAGAAATACCTAAATACCTAAATGAACTGCTATTTACCTAAAAATTAAATACCTAAATGAACTACTATTTAGAGAAGAAATACCTAAATGAACTGCTATTTACCTAAAAACTAAATACCTAAATGAACTACTATAATAAATACGAAAATCATTTGTGTTATTATGGGTGCGTTTGATACAAGGTAAAGACAATAGGGCAAAGACAAAATAATTCCGATTGCTATCTTTTTTTGTTAGTAAAGTAAAGACAAAGACAATCAAATTACTTTAATGAAGCGATCAAATTCCTTTAATGAAACAATTAATTCTTTTAATGAATATCCTGCTAATTTACCAAACGAGCCAAAAGCGATC
Organism: Knoxia roxburghii; assembly: GCA_030378225.1. Lineage (NCBI taxonomy): Eukaryota > Viridiplantae > Streptophyta > Magnoliopsida > Gentianales > Rubiaceae > Knoxia > Knoxia roxburghii. Next base: position 38,870,300 of record CM059422.1, on the reverse strand, counting down.
AAATTCCTTTAATGACTATTGAGTTAATAAAATTCCGATTGCTTCATTGCCTTTGCCTTGCATCAAACGCACCCTATATATAAAAATTGAGATTTTAAAATTTTAGTTCGATTAGTCTCGTTAAAATAATATTAACAATCTGTACCAAAAAACTAAATATTAACAGTCATATACAAAAAATATCTAATTTAAATTATGACATGGCAATCTAAATTAAGAGGAGACTTACTACAAAAAGAATATATATATATATATATATATGTATGGTGTGAGAGTTTGGGAGATGGTGGGAGTTTATAACGATGACATTAGGGTTTGAATTTTAAGATGGTAAGTTAAAAAATGGGTATTACTAGTTACCTGACTCCGCCATCCATAGTGAATTATTAGCCCTGCAGGAAGCTTGTTCCTTCTGCAACTCTAACTCCCTCTTTGAATGACTGCTGTTATGTGATAATTCCCAGGTTGTGAACATCATCAAAATGGGGGAACCAAGTTTCCCATGGAAACACTTCCAAGCTCTCAAGGATATTACAAGAATGATGAATCGGTCAAAGCTGCTGCTTGATCAGATCTGCAGAGAAGAAAATGCCCCCGCTGACTTTCTAGCAAAACACGCCTCTCTTGGCTACCGAAATACTTACTATTCTTTTGACTCTCTCCCGAGACCCCTTCAAGGCCTGATTAGACTAGATCAGAATGCAGTGCCAGGATTGAGATTGTAAAAATAGGAAGCTAATTGGTAGAAATAGTACAGGAAAGGTGCATGAAAGTTGTAGTTTTTTCTTCCTAATATAGGGTTCTCAAACCCACCGGTCTCTCTCACGAGACTGTTTCGGCAAAAAAAAAAAAAAAGGGTATTACTAGTTACCTCTTCAATTTTAAATATTATCGTTCAATTTTGATAAAATTGTATTTTTTATTTCAAAGAGGAAGAGGGATGGACAAGGAGGTGATTTTTTTAGTCGAAATTAAAATGGTAGAAGGTAAAAAATAGGACAGTAACTACTAAAAGTTATCAAATATATATATATATAAAATAATCGCAAAAATCTAAACATTTATTTATCCATCCATAAGGAAGATCAGCAGCTACTCCTCTGATACGAAAAAAATTATGCATCATTAGCATACCAGTAGCAGTTTCGAATAGGTCATATATCAATTCTCTTTCTCGAAAAATATAGAAAAAAAAGGCGTCTGTGCGCCAATATCTGTCATAAAGGGACCAAGTCATAACAAATGAGATATTATAATTTTTTAAAATTAAATCACTGGAGTGATTTCAGAAAAGAAAAAGCTAGACGTGCATGCTAAGCACCACCTGTCTCGCCTTCCCTCAAACACTTTTGTGCAATATTAGCACACGGCTTCCAATAGCATCTTATATATACCATCTTTTCCCTGACATTACTTCGCGCCCACACATTAGCCTTATTTCAGAATATTTTATATTCAATTTCAGAAATTCGGTGAGTTCATCTACTAAATAATATCATTATTTGGAATTCAGAGTTCGGATTGACTCTCTGCAGGGCTATGGAATCTCTAGCAAACAACCCAACTCCTCATGGTCAATTCCAAGAAGAAGAACAAGAAGAAGAGCGGCATTTCTCGTACGCTGCGCAGCTGGTGACCTCTGGTACACTTCCCATGGTGTTGACGGCCGCCCTCCGCCTTCATTTGTTTGATATCATCGCCGGAGCCGGCCCCGGGGCGCAACTCTCGCCTTCGGAGATTGCGGCCCAGTTGTCTCCTCCTGATCAGAGGAACGATGATATTAATGTGAATAACATTAACCCGAATGCTGCTGCTATGTTGGACCGGATGCTACGCCTCCTCGCTAGCCACTCCGTGCTAACGTGTGCCTCTGGTGGCGGCTGCGGCGATGGGCCTAGTAGACAAAGACTGTACGGTTTGGCTCCGGCGGCGAAATACTTTGTGCGGAATGAGAAAGGAGTCTCCCTGGGTCCCTTGCTGCAGTTGCTTCAAGACAAAGTCTTAGTTGAAAGCTGGTGAGTGACCGCACCACATTCCATTTCTTTCTTAATTTAGTATTATCGTCCAAATTTTGATAAGATTATCATTTTATTTTAAAGAGGAAAAAAAGAAAAGGTATTACAGAAGATATTATAGTCTAAATTATGATGGTAAAAAATAAAAATTAAGATGATAACTAGTAAAATTTATATTTTAACTTACCTTAGAATTGGGATATCCGTATCCACCATGAATATATATAGTCTGGCCTGAAATTGATGTTTTGCAAACTAAATTTAGGTATCAATTAGACACGGCGGTGGTGGAGGGAGGACTTCCATTTGAAATGGTGCATGGTACACATGCATTTGACTATCTTGGAAAAACTCCCAGATTCAATGAAGCTTTTAACAAGGGAATGATCAACCACACAACTGTTGTGATGAACAGAATTCTTGACAAGTACAAAGGGTTTGAGTCCCTCAATACTTTGGTGGATGTAGGTGGTGGCCTTGGAGTTACTCTTAATGCTATTATAATGAAATGGCCCAACATCAAGGGTATTAACTTTGATTTGCCTCATGTTATACAACATGCTCCAACATATCCTGGTATGAGCTCTCCTTTCTCAAACTCTTGTAGAAATAATGATATATTGTTTTTTTTAAGCAAGAAAGAATTATATTAATAATTATTGGAAATCGTCCAACAACGATTGACAAAAAAAATTAGACTTTTCATGCTAGTCTCGAGGGGATAATACAATTATTTTGGCATAGTGGGCAATGGCGTGGGTGAACCCATTTTTAAACAGTGGAATCTACAAAATCCCAGAAAGGGGAGGGATGAAAAATATAATTTGTGATTCTTTTGGCTCTTGTTTCATGGTTAAAAAGCTTTCACACATGACAAAGATGACTTGATAATGTGAGTTATAAACGGTTTTAAAGATGTTCTAGTTCTGAAAATTAAAAGTGACTTGTCTTCGGATCAGCTTCCGTCAGCAGGAAATTCTTTCATCTTTTAGTTGCCACATATGTAGTAATCTAAGTGTAACTTAATTTCACAAGGATGAATATGCAGGAGTAGAACATGTTGCTGGAGACATGTTTGAAAGCGTTCCAGCAGGAGATGCTATCTTTATGAAGGTAAAGCTAAATTTGTGTAGTTATTTTTTTAAGGCTTAAATACTTTTTTGTCGTGGTTGTATCACTTCAGGTCCATTTTAAAATTTAGTCGATCAAACTAGTCTCTCCTAATCTTTTTACATCACATTTAATTATTTTTAACTAAAAAGTTAGCGAACTAATGATTTGACTTATTTGACCGCTAATCAAATATGCGTTTTACTCAATCATGATTTGTTTAACCATTTTATGACCTATATCTTCTTTAACGTTCAACCCATTTATATAAACTCTCAATCTCAAACGACGGTCGAAACCCTAAATGGTTTAAACATTAATGAGGATCCGACTTATAAAATGAGTTGAACAAATCATGGTTGAGAAAAAAATATGATTGATTAGCGGCCAAATGAGTCAAACTGTTAATTTACTAATTTTTTCATTATAAAGGACTAAATGTAATGGAAAAGAGATTAAGAAAGACTAATTTTATCAACCAATTTTAAGAACTTGAAGTTTTACTACCCCTATTACAAGAAACTAAAAAAACATTTAAACCTTCTATTGACGATAAATAAATACATATTATTGAATTATCATCTATAGTTCAAGGTGCTTTCTCTTAGCCGTACATTAATTCAATTCTTAGTTGGCTTTCTTAAGATACAGACCACTTGTGTTATTATTACTTATGGATCATCTGTGGTATATAATGCTTAAATTCATTGGAATCTTGTCTTTTGATTGCTTAAATTGTAGTGGATACTTCATGATTGGGACGATGATCATTGCTCGAAATTGCTAAAGAACTGTTACAAGGCTCTACCAGAAAGTGGAAAACTAATAGTGGTGGATGGTGTTCTTCCAATGATTCCAGACACTAGTTCAAGCGTTAAAACCACTTGCCAATCTGATCTGATAATGATGGCTCAAACCCCTGGAGGAAAAGAGAGAACTGAACAAGAATTCAGTGCCTTGGCTACTGCTGCTGGATTCAGTGGTATACGTTTGGTATGTTATGTGTTTAACTTGTGGGTGATGGAGTTCCACAAGTAGGCAGTTGTTCTTAGTGAAAAGAAGGATTTTATTTTGAAAGATCAACTTTCATGTTTTGTGATTGATTGGTAATGCTGTAGCGACATGGTTTCATGGTTTTGGATGTTATTAAATTGATTTAAGAATTATTGTAAACTGCCAACAGAAGGATTGCAAGAATGTGTGGTTGTGAGTTTCATTATGCTGATACTTACAATTATATACAAAAAGGAAAAAAAAAAAAAAAAAAAAGGCTATCACTTAAATAATCTAGTTTTATACTCATTTCTATTGTTGGGAAAAATTGATAATCCGCTCTAGATGGATCAGACTCAAATCATTTGGATTAGTTCGGGATAGACCTCTTTTGTAGCAGTTTTATTTTGCATTGCATGTGGTAACTTTTTTGAATTGAATAGTAACTGTGATCCAAATCTTTCTTAAAATATTTTTTTTTACAAAGAGAGAGACATCAACCCTACTAACCCATCCCGCGGGGACTTGTATTCATGAATCACGACCTCCCAATCCTATGTGAAGAGTGTTAATCACTAGGCTATCTCCTTCTTTTTTTTTTTTTTTTTGTTAAAACCAATATTTTAGACATTTTTAAAATTTTTATACTACTTATATGTTCAAACTATAAGAAATATCACTTCTATTATAAAAATATTAGTTATATTTAAGTTAAATAAATAAAAATATTATTTTACTTTTTTTTTAAGCAAAATATTATTTTACTAGTAAAAAAGAAAAATGTTACAATTGAATCAGTTCTAATTAACCACCTATCCAAGTTGAAATAAATCAAAGTGATTCATATCAAAACGACAAATGGATGTGAATTCGTTGATTCATCCCAACTCATTGCTACTTGAACAAAACCAATTGATTTAATAGGTGTGGAAAATTATTTTGGTTAGCCATTATCGAAAATTATAGTCAACATTGGATTGAACAAAACCAAATGATTATAGAAAATTTAGCAAACCAAATAGCTTGGCAACAGTCAAGGCTTTCCCCTTAAAAACAAGGTGGCAAACACATAAATCTTTCAAACATCAAGTTGATGGAGAAAAGCATTTTGAATATCAAGTTGATCGAGATCAGTCTAAGGAGGTGACAAGGAGAAAGTATATTAACAAGGATTATACATATTCAGCCCATTGACCCCCCGAAACTGCTCACATGCCTCAAACGGGAATTTCCTACCTAGATCACATTCAAAGATAAAAAGAACATAAGTATATTAAAAGCATACCTAGTGAGGGTCACCTTTTGGACCCAATAAGAATACATCAAAGACAACATACAACAACCAAATATGCAACGCAAAACATGCATCAGAATAGAAAACCAACTAACATGCCAACGATGTACCAACTAACGACATAATGCACACCCAAATTAACAAACAAACCTAGATATGTACCAACCAACTGAAACGGGCGTCGCACCCGCTGTCTACCCCTCACCGATAATCATCTCCGGACCAAAGGTACCCTGGGCCATACCTGTCTTACGTACTAAGTTTCAGTCTGGCCGCTACCTAGTAGGTCGGCGCGAAAAGGGTAGGGCCCCCAAAAGTATAAACACATACATGACGTGTAACTAAAGCAAACAACAACTAGTACAAATAATTATACGGTCGTACAATAGACTTCGACAGCATAACGGCTGTAAATGCAACGATTCCTAGTACCCAAACAACACATAATCATTCAATACAACTATACAATACAATACAATCATCCAAACACAACCACGATTTCACCAACAATGCATCATAATATACATAAATGAAACCTATGCGCCGGCAAGGCCATAATCTGATAAACAGGATATAAATCAAACATAAGCATAATAAAACTCTGAATGTAATCCAGGTTATTCCTAGGTTACGTCTATATGTCCATAGAACATACCGGTGTACTCCTAGCCAGAACAACAAGCACATCTAATGGGGAATTAACGCAAACAACAACTAGTACAAACAATTATACGGTCGTGCAATAGACTCTATAAGAATATAGGCAGCATAATGGCTGTAAATGCAACGATTCCTAATACCTAAACAACACAGAATCATTCAATACAACTATACAATACTATACAATCATCCAAACACAACCACGATTTCAACCAACAACGCATCATAATATACATAAATGAAACATATGCGCCGGCAAGGCCATAATCTTATAAACAGGATGATCTATGAGGCTCTATAATTTTAAATTTATTCTACATATAGTTTGAGGGGTCAATAAGGTAGCAAACCTACTTGTGACTACTCTTTGCAACAAAATAAAATGAAAATTACTAAAAATAAAAAAATAAATGTGCGAGATCGGTGGATCTAATGAATTAAAATCAAAATCCCTCCAAATTTGAGCCTAATTTGAAAAAATTCATGCACTTTATTGATATATAATGCAGAACTAAAGGAATGCATAAAAAAACTCACGGGCAAAAAAAAAAAAAGAAAATAAATGAAAAATGGAGAAGATTGCTTATCAACTGAAAAAAAAATGAAAAAGAAAATGAAAAAAAAAGGCATCCATTACGAATGAATTAATAGAAAATATTCAAATGAGAATACAAACAGAAAGATTACTAACTAGAAACCCTAACAATTAACAAAATGAGGAAAGAACTCGCTGCGTGCATATTTCGGTCGGGATAACGAGAGAGCCAAAGAGGGTTTTGTTTTCAGCAACGATGGTGAGGAAGATGAAGAATGACAATGACCTTATATTCAGTACGAAATGAAAACTAAAAATTTCGTTGTAAGAATTTTAAACCCGACTATGTAACAGTTTTAGTTAAATTTACACGGGTACCCGTGAACTGAATTGAATTAATATATTATTTTCTTTCTCATAACAATAGTCATATTTTAATGTGTATTATTTTTTACATATAATTTTATATTTTAGTTGTAAATCGTATGAAAAGTAATATATAATTATATTAATTTAAATTTTAAAAGTAAAAATATATGTATTAATTATAAAAATATAAAAACTAAACAAATTTGGTAGGATAAAAAATAAATCTAGAAACAACATTATTATTGTAGGATTGAGAGAGAAATATATATTATTTTCAATTCAAAATATTAATTTGATTTATTATATTATTTTGATTCAAGATTATGAATTTAGTGTTGATCATTTAAATTTAGTTCGGACGAGTGACGACCATGGTCAACCTTTACGTTACTACGTATTCTTTCTTTCTTGGGATGGATTGTTCCCCGTGGATACAGATAGAAGAAATATCATGACATGACTTGGCCGTGCACGTGTGTGGTGCAATTATATGAATAATTTATTATATTTAATTTGATAAATCATAATTCTCCTCAATATTATGAAAATAATAAATTTGATAAATCATAATTCCTAAAATATTTATAAAAAAAAAAAAAACATATCTAGAGGGAAGGGATTTGGGGGTGTCTTATCATGTGTGCCGTAGAATTTTCTTGCATTTTCTTAATCTTATTTTTCTTTTTAACTAATATTTTTTACTATTTGTAAAAAATAACTTGCAATGTAATAGTGTTAGTACTCTTCAACTTACTACTGAGAAATGTACAACATCAACTATGATATATAGCTAAGGAAATTAAAGGAGTAACCTGGCTAGTTAGGGTTTTTTCAATTCCAACTTAAAACTTGAGAATTTGTGCTAGGTTAAATTTACTACTGCATCCCTCTTGAAAAAACTTTTAATATTACAACAAAACTTTCAAGAAAGAAACAAAAATTATTTTTTAAGACGAAAATAGTACTAACAACTTTTTTTTGAGGGTCAACATATTTCACCAAACCGGCTAGTATTCTTTTCCAACCTCCACTATTTTTCCTTAAGAAAAGGGGGAAAAAAATGAAACTCTCACAAAAATGAGAGATTAACAAAAGACAAAATTAAACAACAGGAATTTCTACATGTTTCCAATTTTGAAATAGTCCCTGATGACACTGATCACAAGAGTAATTTTAAAGGCCTAAATTCTCCAAACAAACTGAAGCTCAAGCTAGATTAATAAAAATTAAGACCAAAGAATTAAACATAAACGTTCTAATAAGTTTAATGAAATGTTTAAAAAATTAAAACCAAAAAATACAAAATATAGATTAATAAAAACAATAAATGTTAGATTTAATATTGTTTAAATTTATAAAACATGAAAATAATTGCGCCCTCAAAAAACTAATCAGCAACCATAAAAGTTATCCTAGCTATCCTCCATGGGAAAAGGTGAGGGATATTCATGGGTGCATCTCCCATGATTGGATTCAAACATGAATTGCATGTGTCTAACCCATTACAAAGATGAAAAACTCGAAGATTTGGGAACCCTTTGATTTTTCGAGCTTTATTAATAGCTAAATGAAGATCATTGAGTTTGGATATATTATATGGCGGGTCTCGAATATTAAGGGCAGCAAGGTGAATTTTCTCCAAACCTGGAATGCCAGATAAGAAATCTTCAATCAGACACAACTCCACGTAAATGCAACGCACACTTAACACCGTCAATCTGGGCATGAATTTCGTTATAATCTTCATATGTTTGGTGGTGAAACTTCGGCAACAAATTTTGAGCACTCTTAGTCTCAAACAATAGAGACCGACTGTTTTAAATATGCAGGCGGGAAAGACAAGACCATCATATAGAAGGTGAAAACACTCAAGATTTTCCCACGACCGGAGAGCTTTGTTCACCCATCTATTTGTTACGCTGTTCTGAAATATCAACTCTAGGGTTCTCAAGTTCAAGCACCTGCACCATACATACATACATATATATATATTCATCAAGATCTAAATAAATTAACAAAGAATTTATTGATGATTAGTACATTACCTTCTAGATGCATGTTGTAAATGCTTATCGGTGACATGAAATGACGGGTCAAAAACAAGAGTTGTCAAACGTGAACAACTTAAGTTTATTCCTCGCACAAACACAAGTTGAAGCTGCCGGTTGATGATTTCCTTCGGGATTAATGGCTCTATTTTCTTTCTCCATTCAGCAGTGTCAAGAACGTTGGACATTGTCACATCAGAGGCAGCTAATCTCCAACTATGACAAACTGCTGCCACATTGTTGATAGTGTCTAAGATATTCACCAATGAAATTATGGAAACTAAAATTTCATATGGCATCTCTGACCAATTTCTTCTATTCATGGAGCGAGTAACCGCCATTATTTGCGTTTCAAATAACCTAGAGATGAATTTTGAGGTTAAAAATTTAAATATAAGATAGAAGTTAATAAATTGTTACAAAATAATATGTTCCAAAAAAGAAAATAAGAAAATCTTATCAATTAAATTTAAAAATTAATCAATGAGGGTGAGGAATAAATCATCTCTAACTCAAGCATTCATCAGAAAACTTAAAAATTTATAAAGGAGTACCTTTCACGAAGAGGATTCTGCGATTTAGAGAAGGGCGCATGCACAAACACAAATAAATGAATATATATATATATGAGATTAATTTTTATAAAAATAAAGACAAAATAATAATTAATTATAAAAAAATCTAATATAGAACAACATTAACAAAATGATTAATTTTATTCATAACAGTTGTGGAATGATGTTTACCACAAAAAGAATTAAAATTTATTTTTTTGAAAAAAACAAAATAAAAAACAACGTGCGAGATCCGTGGATCTACCAAATTAGAATAAAATTCCTTCAAATTTAAGTCTAAATTTTAAAAAATTCTTGCAATTGATTGATATAGAATGCAGAATCAAAGGAAATCATCAAACAATACAACTCAAAAGAAAACTAGAGAAGATTTCATATCAACTGTAAAAATGAAAAAAGAGGACATCCAGTAAGTAGAATTGAAAGAAAATACTAAAGTTAGAATATATATAGCAAGATCAGAGGAAAAGAACTCTTTGTGTACTTCGGTCAGAACAGCGAGAGAGCCACAAAGCAAAAGAGATATTTGTTTTCTGCAACGATAGTGAGGAATATGAAGAATGACAATGGGCTTTATATTCAATACGAAATGGATTATGAAAATCTTGTTATAAGAATTTCAAACTCAACAATGTAACGGTTGTGATCAAAGTTACACGTATACCGCTTGATTGAGTAAATGAGTTGATATACTCATTTCTCATAAAAAAGTAATAATGTTTAAATACATATCACATAAAATATATATTATTATATTTTTTTAACTTATAGTTATATTTTTTTAATTATAAACGGTATGAAAAATAAAATATAATTATATTAATTTAAAATTTGAAAGTAAAAATGATACATATTAAATTGTGGTTTATTGTACATCATTTGAATTTAATGGAGAGGACGACCATGGTCATCCAAAAACATACGTTCCGTTTTTTTTCTTCTTGGGAGGGCTCGTTCGCCGAGGTAGAGATAGAATTAATTTTTAAAAGTTGAAAAAAATAAATAAATAAAATAAGAAAATAATTCACAGTCAGGGTTTAATAATTGAAATGATCCCTCAACTTGCATTCTAAGTTTAATTTTATGAAAAAAAATTGAATTTCGTGCAATTGTGATACATATATTTCATGTTTCAAAAGTAAATATGCAAATTTATCGTAAATTAAAGCACCAAAAATTAAACACAATTTCAATATCTAAATAGTTTAATTAGACATAAAAAATTTAATTTATTGTTATGATTTTAAATTGTCTACTTAATAACTAAGTTATATGAAATAGTCATGTTTAAATGTGTATTGTTTTTTATTTATAATTTTATATTTTAATTGTAAACTATATAAAAATAATATATAATTATATTAATTTAGATTTTTAAAGTATAAATGATATATATTAATTGTAAAAACATAAAAATTAGACAAATTTTGAAGGATAAAAAATAAATTTTTTAACAGCATTATTATTATAGGATTAGGAGATTAATATATATTATTTTCTTCTTAAAATAATAATTTTATTTATTTATATTATTTTAATAAAAATTATTATGAATTTCGACGGTTACAATTTCGTTGAACATCTTTTCGTTCCATTTTCTTTCTGTCTTGGGAGGGCTCGTTTGCCAGGATAGAGAAAAAAAGAAAAAAAAAAAAAAAAAAAAAAAAAAAAAAGAAACCTGTTTGACCATGGTCATCCCAAAAGATGAAAGAAAATAAAAGTAATGTAAGAAAACACATAATGATTTAAATTGCCTACTTAGTAAATAAAATTACGAAATGATTCAAAAAATATATAAATTATATGAATTAAAATAAATTTGTAAATAAATTTTTAGTTGCACATATTTTGTCAATTATGTGAATTAAACCTAAAATTAAAATTTTTGAATTTTACTAAAAGAAAAAATAGAAATTCAAAATCAAGTGATTAATTCTTCCATAAATTTGTTACTTACACATGTTTTGCACAGTGATTTTTTTTTTTAATTACACATATTTTACACGGTGAACTTTTGTATTACAAACATTTATGTATTGAGTTCGAATTAATAATAAATATTTAAATCACTTTTGTAGAAAGAAATCAACATAAAATGGTTCCACTAAATTTTAATTGAAATGAATAAGCTACTGAAGTTAGACTTAAACAACAAAACTTATTCCCTATACAAATTAAATACGATAACTAATTAATAAAAGCTCTATTATTATAGATTTTTACTTTTGATTCTTATTTTTTAAACACTATTGCTTAAATACAGTTTTGATCGAGTAATTCCATTTATAATTTTATATATTAAACTAGTACTGAACTTGACAAAATAGAAAAAGATTCGGTACAAACTTCTATTTTATTAATGTATGGTACAAGTATATTGATTTCTTTCTGTATAATCATATTAATTTAAATTTTGAAAATAAAAAATGATACGTATTAATTGTGGTTTGTTGTAGATCATTCAAATTTAATTGAGAGCTAATGACTACCATGGTCAACCGAAAAATGTACCGCCCAAAGCTCCTCCCCCGAGCATAAAGATAGAATATTAATTTTCAAAATTTTAAAACAAATAAAAATAAAGTACTGTTCACAGTTAGGGTTTAATAACCGAAATAATCGCTCAACTTTGAATTCCAAGTTTGATTTCATAAAAATATTTGGATTTTGTGAAATTGTTATATATAACACAATTTCACAAAATCCAAATATTTTTCTTGTAATTGAGTTGATATGTACATATATATATATATTTGTAAAAATGGTCATGTTTAAATGTGTATTATTTTTTTGTTTATAATTTTATATTTTAGTGGTAAACTATATGAAAAATAATATATAGTTATATTAATTTAAATTTTGTGAGTAAAAATAATATGTATTAATTGTAAAATTAGAAAAATTTTGTAAGATAAAAAATAAATCCTAAAACAACACTATTATTATACGATTAAGAGAATCATATATATTGCTTCAAAAAGAGAATCATATATATTACTTTGTTCCAAAATAATAATTTTATTTATTATTATTATTATTATTTTAATAAAAATTATTATGAATTTGGATTGGAGGGAGTACATCGGGTATAATTTCATTGTCGGCTACTAACGGCCATGGTCAAACATTTTTCCGTTCCGTGTTGTTTCTTTCTTGGGAAGGCTCGTTTCCCGATGATAGAGAAAGAAAGAAAAAGGAACGTAAATGATATTTGACCACGGTTGTCTCTAGGTGGACAAGTATTAATTTTTCAAAGTTGAAAAAAATAAAAATAAAGTAAAAAATACATTGTTATTTTGAATTGTCTATTTAGTAAAATCATATAAAATTACATAACAATTTGAAGAATCAAATTCTCTCTTTTTCTCTCTAGCTAACCCTACTCCCCGCTGTACTCCTTTTTCGGCCTTCTCCTATTCGCAGCACAAGAAGCGAACACCCCCATGTCAACTCCACACCCTGTAACATATTTCAATGGGCTTCTTGAAATCATTTTTTCACAAGAGGATATGGCTATAGTGTCTGCACCATATCAATATGCTTTAGTGGGTAAATTCTCCTTTGAAAGGCCTACGATGGTTAATTTGAGACAGGAATTAACAAAAATTGGGTTCAAGGATGGAGTGGAAGTCGGTCTCATGAACTCATGTCATGTATTACTAAGGTTTTCTACGGAACAAGATTATCAACGTTGTTGGATTAAACCCACGTGGCAAGTGGCCAGACATCAGATATATATACTGAAGTGGACTCCGCACTTCAAGTTCAAGGAAGATCCCCTGGTGGCTCAAGTTTGGATATCAATGCACGGTCTTCCAATGGAATATAGGAACACTTCAGCGTTGTCCTCGATAGCGTCATAGTTAGGTAAGCCATTACAGATTGATACTCCGACGATGCGTTGCACTCGCCCCTTTGTTGCATGATTTTGCGTCGAACTGGATTTGTTGAAGGAGCATCCGCCTAGTGTTCAACTGCATGTGTATAAAGATGTAATCATCCAGCCGTTTGAGTATGAATATATACCATCTTATTCCAGGGAATGCCGAAAAAGAGGTCATACGAGTTTCGAGTGCAAGAAAGGATTCACTGTTAATCCTCGCCAACAGCCTAAGCCTTCTACGCCTCAAAAGGAATACAGACCCAAACAAGTACACTCTGGGGGAAATTCTGGACTTAGCACAGAGGATAAAGCTAAGAAACCAACTGATGTCACTGGTAATGTTCATACGGTTTCAAAGCTACCTGATTTTCAGGTTAGGGAAGTATTGCCTCCGTAGCAGTTAGAGCCTGGGAATGGGACAGATAAAATGATTGAGCCTTCTGCACTTGCTATGGACAGCGCTATTGTAGTTTCCCCCTCCCCGTCGTTGGAGTCGTTTCAACCGCAGATGGACTCGCCTATATCCACACCAAAACAGCCATCCCCAGTGAACATGGTGGCAGCAACCTCACCAGCCTTAAAGGCTTAAGAGTTCAACATGATACTACCCTTTAGACTATTCCAGTCGTTTGTTCGTCTGCAGTTGTTCAAAAGGAAACAAGCCCACCAGTAGAAACTCATCTTATTGCTTTGGAGGTGGCTATACATTAAATATTCCAGCACCACCTCATTTGATTGCAGTAGTGGCGCCCACTCCACTGGCGGTTTCAGACCAACAAGTTTTCAATGATGTTGATTTTGGGACGGAGAGAGAATATGCATTTTTTCGATGTCCAGTAAGAGCTTGAGCCAAGTGGATATGGATTGGATGCTTTCTAGGAAGTAAGGCGTCAACGTCGGGCAGGAAAGGGTAAGAATAGACAAGATGATGACAGTAAGCAATTGGGAACGCCTCGTCGATCGGCGAGGATCATGTTGAAACCTCACAAAAGTTTTACTTGAACCTATGGTTGATATGGCGCAGTTGCCCGTTATTTGCTCTCAGCTTGGTTTTGCTTTCAGTTGGTCTTTTCAATCTGGCAAGTCATGGCTACTTGGCCGGCACGGTTAATCTTTTACTCTTCTACAGGATGATGGACAGTCTGGGTCCTTTCTTGTTATGCATCCTCAAATAGAGGGCCCTTTCTTACTAACAGTGGTAGTGCAAGTTGTAAATATTTTGAACGGCGGCACGTATGGGCTGGTTTGCTTTCATTGCGACAGAGGCATGGCTATTTACGATGGGTGATAGGCGGTAATTTTAAGGTGATAAGACACATTTCTAAATATAAGGGATCTACAATACCACAGAGAGTTCCTATAGCTAATTTTAACGATTTTATTTCTATAGCAAAGCTAGAGGAACCCTCCATAGTGGGTCTTGATTATACTTGGGGAAGAACATGCCATTCTGGTTATGTATCAAATAAACTTGATAGATTTCATTAAAAATCAGTTTTTTTTTTTTTTTTTATAAACCGGACTATGTTGTATACTGGGGTTGGTACTTCTATCCCTATAATATAAGAATCGAATTTACCTCTGCTCTATTCAGTTTAGAGCATTTTCAATCTAACACTCTAAAATATGATATATAATATTTATAAGTTGTTTTTCTTATATTGTCATTGAAATGATGTCTTCAATAAGGATTTAAAATTTTTTTAATTCCTCAATTGTTGAAATGTCTTCCTTCCAATAGAAGAGAAATTCTTTAAAAATAAAATTTTATTAAAACGACGTTATTTCAATGTAAAAATAAAATAATAATAATAATAATTCAGCCATAAGCGGGGCATGGAATATCTCCATGCCTACTCCTATGGCAGAATTGTATTCTCATATCCTATAGTGATTCCGATACTGTTTCTACAGTTTCAATTGATGACTATTAATTTTAATTTTGTTGGACCAACTATTTAATTAATTCGATTATGCTCTCATTTTTATAAAAAAATAAAATATATTATAGAAAAAAATACCATTATAAATATATACATGAAGTTGGGTTAAGCTTTCCCCTACCTAATTCGACTAATTAGGACTATGGGGAATTACTATTTTGTGATTGTCTTTACTCCATAAGTGTAGTTATTTCCAAAGACCCAAAAATGAACAATATGCTAGGAGACGAGATTTTTAAAAATTTATTTGTGTGTCACTTTATAATTCTTTATTATAACAATAAAATACGACCGGATGACTATTAGGTTAGGGTTATAAGTCGTTTTCACAGTTTTATTTGATGATTATTAATTTTAAATTTATTGAAATAACTATTTCATGAGTCTCAATCTTATGCCCCCGTTTGTTTCAAAAAATAAAATATATTACGGGGTGCTTTCCCCCCACCTAATTTGACTAATTAGGACAATGGAGAGAATCGAGTCCATTTGTTTTTTTTTTGGGTGATTGTCTCTATTGAATTGATGAGGGATGTGATGATATAAGCAGCAGTTCCAAGGAATCTTTGTACTTTTGTTCTTGCTCATGGTTTCGGGAAGGTGTATTTAATGGGATGCGAATTTTTAGAATTTATGTTCCTGTCTCTCTACGATTCTTTATAATAATAAAATTTGAAATTAATTAGTATTTTCGTATTTAAATAATAGACATTTTAAAAATTACACATTTATTAATAATATAGTTAAATAATTAAATATATTAATATTTTTTAATTATGTTTAGTCAATAAATGAATCCATATTTTAAATGAGAAATGTTTATATTTCTAATAAAAAAAAAAATTAATAGTTATACAGTACAATTAGGTTACAATTCAATGTAAATAATGGACGTTTTAGGATAGATATAGTTATTAAAGAAGAATAGTAATAATTGATGTCTAACTGGTAAGTTTTCTCTTTTATCTCAATTTAGAGAGGAAATTAGTGATTTATGGAAAAAATGATGAAGTTTAATAAAAACACAAAATTTGAGAAATGATAAAACAGGTAATTTATATGGTGGTCCTATAGGACCACCATGAATTTTACTCCTACCCCGCTACAGTAGCGCGCTACAGTAACGCGCTACAGTTCCGCGCGCTACAGTAAACGCGCTACAGTACCTTCGTTTCTTTTGTTATTTTTGGCTATTATGATACATATTATGGACGTTTTTGTTGTATGATATGATTTCTTTTATATTTTTGATCTGATATCTAAATTCTGTTGATCTGATGTCTGCTATTTTGTGATCTGATGTCTATATAATCATGATTTGATCTACTTTGTTAAGTATATTTTAGTTCTACTGTATGATTTCTTTTATATTTTTGATCTGATATCTATAGTCTGTTGATCTGATGTTAAGTATGAGTTGATCTGATGTCTATATAATCATGATTTGATCTACCTTGTTAAGTATATTTTAGTTCTACTGTATGATTTCTTTTATATTTTTGATCTGATATCTATAGTCTGTTGATCTGATGTTAAGTATGAGTTGATCTGATGTCTATATAATCCTGATCTGATCTCCTTTGTTAAGTATGTTTTAGTTCTGCTGTGTGATTTCTTTTAAAATCTTGATCTGATGTCTATAGTCTGTTGATCTGATGTCAAGTATACGCTGATCTGATGTCTATAGTCTGTTGATCTGATCTCCCTTTTTAAGTATGTTTTAGTTCTACTGTATGATTTCTTTTAAAATCTTGATCTGATGTCTATAGTCTGTTGATCTGATGTCAGTTATGAGTTGATCTGATGTCTATATAATCCTGATCTGATCTCATTTGTTAAGTATGTTTTAGTTCTGCTGTGTGATTTCTTTTAAAATCTTGATCTGATGTCTATAGTCTGTTGATCTGATGTCAAGTATGAGTTGATCTGATGTCTATATAATCCTGATCTGATCTCCTTTGTTAAGTATGTTTTAGTTCTGCTGTGTGATTTTTTTTTAAAATCTTGATCTGATGTCTATAGTCTGTTGATCTGATGTCAAGTATACGCTGATCTGATGTCTATAGTCTGTTGATCTGATCTCCCTTTTTAAGTATGTTTTAGTTCTACTGTATGATTTCTTTTTTATTTTTGATCTGATATCTATAGTCTGTTGATCTGATGTCAAGTATTTGCTGATCTGATGTCTATATAATCCTGATCTGATCTCTCTTGTTAATTATATTTTAGTTCTACTGTATGATTTCTTTTATATTCTTGATCTGATATCTATAGTCTGTTGATCTGATCTCTTGTATTCTCTCATCTGATGTCTATATAATCCTGATCTGATTTCCCTTGTTATAAAAAATATTTTTTTTTAAAAAAGAATTTTTTTTTAAAAAGGTATTTTTTTTAAAAAGTTTGTGCGTCAAAAAAAAAAAAAAAAACTGTTGCGCGTTACTGTAGCGCGAAACTATAGCGCGTCACTGTAGCGCGCTACTGTAGCGCGCTACAGTAAGTAGGAGTAAAATTCATCCTACTCCTATAGTACCACCGTAAACGGACTCGATAAAACATGATAAATTTAAACAATTATGTAAATAAGTATAAAATGTCAATTAATAAAAGACAACATTTATCTCCTACAAAGGCAAGACGTAAATTTAAATACCTAAATGAACTACTATTTAGAGAAGAAATAACTAAATTTATAGTAACAAATACGAAAGTCATTTATATTGTGACATATAAAAATTGAGATTTTAAAATTTTAGTGCCATTAGTCTCGTTAAAAAAAATATTAACAATCATATCCAAAAAATATCTAATTTAAAATATCTTTTGATTTTGGAATATAGGGGTTAGCTTTGTATAGGAAGATTAGATTTGCATCTAATCACAACCTCCACCATGTAAAGGTCGGCGGGTTCTTTGAGAACTATTTTTGAAAAAAAAAAAAAAAAAAAAAGAGGAGACTTACATGGGGTGGAAGGTATAGATAGGGGTTTATAACGTTGAAATTGGGGATTGGAACCTTAGGGTATAAGCCAAAAATAAATATATATTATATTACAATTTTTTTTTTTATTAAATCAGTGGGTGATAAATGTAATTTAGGAAAAGAAAAAGCTAGACATGCATGCAAAGCCCCACCTGTCTCGCTTTTCCTGTGACACTTTTGTGCTATATTAACACACGGCTCCCCATACCATCTTTCCCCTACCATTATTTTGAGGTGAGTCCTTGGCCTTCTCTCAGAATATTTTGTATTGGGATTCAGAATTCCAGTGAGTTCATCTCCTAAATTATATCACTCTTTGAAATTTAGAGTTGGGATTGAATATCTGCAGAGCTATGGAATCTCTAACGAACAACCCAACTCCTCATGGTCAATTCCAAGAAGATGAAGAAAAAGAAGAGCAGCATTTCTCGTACGCTGCGCAGCTGGTGTCCTCTGGTACACTTCCCATGGTGTTGATGGCCGCCCTCCGCCTTCGTTTGTTTGAGATCATCGCCGGAGCCGGCCCCGGGGCGCAACTCTCGCCTTCGGAGATTGCGGCCCAGTTGTCGAACGATGATATTAATGCGAATAACATTAACCCGAATGCTGCTGCTATGTTGGACCGGATGCTACGCCTCCTCGCTAGCCACTCCGTGCTAACGTGCGCCTCTGGTGGCGGCGGAGGCGGCCAGAGAGTGTACGGTTTGGCTCCGGCGGCCAAATACTTTGTGCGGAATGAGAAAGGAGTCTCCCTGGGTCCCTTGCTGCAGTTACTTCAAGACAAAGTCTTCGTTGAAAGCTGGTGAGTGACCGCACCACATTCCATTTCTTTCTTAATTTAGTTTTACTTTATTATTATTACTTTTTATTTTTTGCCTTTTCCGAAGTCCACCCGGGTCAAAATTAGGCTGTCCTAGGTCTGAAAGGATGGACATGGACTTATCTTAAATTGGTATAATCACCCAAATGTCGTACAAGGTTAACAGGTCAATTCAGTTAAAACGAGAAATTATACTATATACCTGCTACATATTTATTATTATATTTATTATTTACTAATTACCATCTCATTTTTTGGAGCGATATTCTATAGGTCTTATTCTATAAGTCTTGACAAAATTGTCTTTTTACTCAAAAAGGAGAGAAAAAAAGGTATTATAGAGAATATTTTAGTCCAAATTAAGACGGTAGAGAGAAACTATTAAGGCGGTAACTAGTAATTCCTTTCTACCAACCTCAAATGATAAACCACTATTAGTACACCATAATGGGATAAAAACAAAAAAAATCACGGTCAAGTGATGATGATCTATTATTGGACAAAACTAAAAAATACTTGTAAGAATAATCCTAGTTATTAGATAATAAGAATAAAAGTAAAAACAAAAATGATGATTTAATCATTTCCTTTATTTTTTCATGAGATAAAAGTAAGATTTATTTAAGGTTTGAGAGGGAGGAATGGGTAGTACATAGATCAATAGAACTCCAAAATCCTTAAGTAATTTCATTACAAATCGACAACAGCGAGCCAAACACAAGTCTTACCACAAATAATATAGTAGTATTAAAGACATCTTGCAAGTGATCCTAATACTTTAATAGAAATTTTTTTTTGTCATTTAATATTATGACTTCCTCTAAAGGTCCTTTGTTTCTCCATTAGTATAACTACTCTCATCATCACAACATAAATTAATTGTCAACTAATTAATTAATTAATCAATTCGAAATAAAAATATTAAAGCCACAACTACTCCCACCTTCTCTTCTATCCACCATTAGTGCTATAACTGAATTATGGCTTGTTGGCGAGCACGAATGATGAAAGTGGTGCAGGCTGACAAATGGGGAAAGGAAAAGAGGGAAAAGCGGTCAATTAAATATAGGATGGAAATTATGATTCAATGGTTTGTATATCACTAAATCATCGAATCAATCGACTGTAGTGATTTCCTTAAATATATTATTGAAAGAATTTTTGTTTGTTTATAAATTTCCAGCTCACCAAATTCTAAAAGTAGGTCTTTAAACTTGATGTCCTCTTCCAGCTCGCAAATTATACTATATACCCTAAAGATATATATTTATTATTATATTTAAAAATAAAATGATAACAACTCAATAATTATTTATTTTCAAATATACCTAGGTATATATATCCACCATGAATATATAGTTCGGCCTGAAATTAATGTTTTGCAAACTAAATTTAGGTATCAATTAGATGCGGCTGTGGTGGAGGGAGGAGTTCCATTTGAAAGGGTGCATGGTACACATGCATTTGACTATCCTGGAAAAGATCCCAGATTCAATGAAGTTTTTAACAAGGCAATGATCAACCACACAACTGTTGTGATGGACAGAATTCTTGACAAGTACAAAGGGTTTGAGTCCCTCAATACTTTGGTGGATGTAGGTGGTGGCCTTGGAGTTACCCTTAATGCTATTATAATGAAATGGCCCAACATCAATGGTATTAACTTTGATTTGCCTCATGTTATACAACATGCCCCAACATATCCTGGTATGAGCTCTCCTTTCTCAAACTCTTGTAGAAATAATGATATATATTATTTCTTTTAAGTAAAAAAGGAATTATATTAATAGTTACTGTAAATCGTCCAATAGTGATTGACAAAGGAAATTTTACTTTTCATGCTAGTCTTGAGAGGATAATAATAGGGAGTTACTAGTTATCGCCTCACTTTTTGGGACGGTAGTCCATAGGTTTTGACCAAAGTGTCATTTTACATAAAAAGAGAAGAAAAAGGGTATTGTAGGGGGTATTTTAGTTTAAATTGGGGCGATAAAGGAAAAGTATTAGGGTTGTAACTAGTAATTCCTATAATAAAACTATATGTTTTGGTATAGTGGGCAATGGCATGGGCGAGTCTGTTTTTAACTGGCAGAATCCATAAAATCCCAGAAAGGGGAGGGAGGGAAAATGAAAAATGAAAATTTCTAGCAAATCTGGTTTTTTTTTTTTTTTTATGAAAGACATCCTTAATTTGTGATTCTCTTTTGGCTCTTGTTTCATGGTTAAAAAGCTTTCAGACATGACAAAGATGACTGATAATGTGAGTTACAAACGGTCTTAAAGATGTTGTAATTCAGAAAATTGAAAGTGATTTGTCTTAGGATCATCTTCCATCAGAACAATATTCTTTCATCTTTTAATTCACTGCCACATATGTAATGATCTAAGTGTAATCTAAATTTCACAAGGATGAATATGTAGGAGTAGAACATGTTGCTGGAGACATGTTTGAAAGCGTTCCAGCAGGAGATGCTATCTTTATGAAGGTAAAGCTAAGTTTGTGTAGTTATTTTTGTAAGTCTTAAATACTTTTTGTCTGGTTGTATCACTTCCTATCCCTTTTAAAATTTGGTCGATCAAATTAATTTTTGTTAATTTTTTTACATCACATTTGGTCATTTTTAACTGAAAAATTCGCGAATTAACTATTAAATTTGACTAGTTACCATCCCAGTTTTTACTCTTTACCGTTTTAATTTGGACTAAAAATCCCCCTCCTTGCCCTTTCTCTTCCCCCTTTTGAAGTAAAAGGACAATTTTGTCAAAATTGAGACGGTAATGCTTAAAGTTAAGGCGGTAACTAGTAATACCCTTTAACCACTTGACTTATTTGACTGTTAGTCAAATATACTCAACCATGATTTGTTCAACCATTTGATGAGCCAGATCTTCTTTAATGTTCAACCCATTTATATCGACTCTCAACTTAAAACGACGGTCAAAATCTTAAATGGTTTAAACATTAATGAGGATCTAACTTATAAAATGGGTTGAACATACCTTCTTAGAGTAAAAAGTAGGTTTGATAGGAGCGAAACAAGTCAAACGGTCACTTTACTAATTTTTTCGTTAAAAATGACTAATTGTGATAAAAAAATTAAGAAAAACTAGTTTGGTCAACCAAATTTTAACAAGTAGAAGTAATACGATCCCTATTACAAGAAACTAAAAAAGTATTTAAACCTTATTTTAACGATAATTAAATGATATCATTGGATTATCATCTATAGTTCAAGGTGCTTTCTCTTAGCAGTACATTAATTCGATTCTTAGTAACTTTCTTAAGATACAGACAACTTGTGTTATTATTACTTATGGATTAGCTAGTATATAATGCTTAACTCATTGGAATCTTGTCTTTTGATTGCTTAAATAATAGTGGATACTTCATGATTGGGACGATGACCATTGCTCGAAACTGCTAAAGAATTGTTACAAGGCTCTACCAGAAAATGGAAAACTAATAGTGGTGGATGGTGTTCTTCCAATGATTCCAGACACTAGCTCAGGCGTTAAAGCCGCTTGCCAATCTGATCTGATAATGATGGCTCAAAACCCTGGAGGAAAAGAGAGAACTGAACAAGAATTCAGTGCCATGGCTACTGCTGCTGGATTCAGTGGTATACGGTTGGTATGTTATGTGTTTAACTTGTGGGTGATGGAGTTTCACAAGTAGGCAGTTGTTCCCAGTGAAAAGAAAGATTTTACTTTGAAACATCAACTTTCATGTTTTGTGATTGGTAATGCTGTAGTGACATTTGATTGAGAATTATTGTAAACTGGCAACAGAAGGATTGCAAGAATGTCTGGCTGTGAGTTTCATTATGCTCATACTTACAATTATATACAAAAAGAAAAGAAAAAAAAAAGAAGTTATCAAGGTAGACTTCTTTTGTAGCAGTTTTATTTTGAATTGGATGTGGTAATTTTTCTAAATTCATCCAAACTGATCTATTCAATGCAGGGATTTTATTACAAAGTTGATGGATTTGTAGACAGGGTCAATAAAAAAGGAGGGGTTTTTACATATTTAAACCCTTTAATCATAATCTATATTTGATACATTTTTACGAGATAGATAGTCTGATTAAATGCCCTTGTTCATTGTAAAGATCAAGGTTCTCACGAGGACCTGGGAAAACGGTACCTATAACTTAACCATTTTTTGCCCAACTCACCAACTTCATTCATAATTTTAATTTTCTTTTTAAAGATTCTTTGATAAAATTATATTCACCAAACATGCACACACGGTTTGCACACACACAAACTTGCTGTTAACATTGATTAAATATATTGTGGAAGAGTTCTTGAGATTTTTTTGTTCTTGTGAATGCATTCACATTAAACCCTTTATCCTTTAAATTTTTAGAAGCGTATTACTAGTTATCGCCTCAGTTTTAAGCATTGCCGCTCTAACAAAATTATTTTTTTGCTTCAAAGTGGGGAAAAGAGAGGGGCAACCAGTACATGGTTTCCTTTCGACAAACAGCAGCACACTAAGTAACTAAACACGCGCACCCAACTCACCGAGACTATTGGCCACAATTGACCTCACCCATTGGCAGATCAAAGTACGCTATGTCTAATCCTCATGCCCGCTCAAGTCTAGGGATTAAGAGATGGAATACTAAGAACGAATTGTCTATTAGATCATTACAAGACAAATCATTCTAAATAGTCAAGTTCAATATGCCCTGGGCATATCTATATGATTCAATTAGTTTAGACAAACCAATTATCCGAATCACATAATAACCTAAATCGACAGCTTGTCCAAAACTGTTTCGGTTATGAACCTTATTTACATATTATGTCTTTTAATCAATGATGAGATCTACTGTGTCACACCAGGCACCTCATCATCTAACTACATAATATAAATGGACTAAGCATGCACAACAAATAAACCAAAATATTAAATCGATATATTAACCGGGAAAAAGTACAATACAAGCATAGCTTATGTATTCAAACCTAACACAGTGGTGTAATCTTTAGTCCGTCTGCTTTAATTAAAGATTTAATCTTTGAGCGTTGTTTTAATAAATTAAACTAGTATAAGCCTATATCCGTTCAGGGAAAATGAATTTGAGCCTGAGTCGAGTCGAAAGTTTCTGATTCTGAAATGCATAGCACGAAAGTGAGATTTTTTATTTAGCCCGGGCTTGTTCTGTTTCTTTCAAGAAGAATAGGTAAAATTGCAGGCTTTTCCTTTTTTTCTTACAGATAAAGCCAAGAAATGGCTTTATGATTTACCTTTGGGGTCAATTGTCACGTGGGGTGAATTGAAAAGGCAATTCCTGGAAAAAAAAATTTCCAGCATCAATGGCTGCAAATACTAGGAAAGATATTTGTGGAATCAGTTAACGTCAGGGAGAGTCATTGCATGATTACTGGGAGAGGTTCAAGCAATTGTGTGCTAACGCACAGCAGTTCGGGAATAGAAGAGAGACCATTTCTGAGGTAAGTACCAGTTCAATTGACTAACTTCTTGATGCTTTAACTGACTTAGTACATCAATTGGCTGTAGGACAAATGCAACAGACAAAGGCTTGTGGAATATGTTTGATGTCTGGACATACGACAGACACATGCCCATCCATTAGAGAGGAACCAAGCGAGAATGTCAATGCAGTTTGAGGTTACTTTGGCCAGCCCTTGGGGAGATACGAGCAATACCCAACATAGAATAATTCAAGGTATTCAAATTTCAGGCTACCGGGATTTCAACAACCACCAGCCTTCCAACCGCCACCAATGAGGCAGCCCTATCAACTTCCACTGGTGTCTTAAAAACCCGGCATGACTTTGGAGGAGAGAGTTATGAATCTGGCCACAAGCACTCAAGCTTTTCATTTAGGGATGAACCAAGCGATATGTCTAATGCCTGGACATACGACAGACGCGTGCCCATCCATTAGGGAGGAACCAAGTGATAATGTCAACGCAGTTTGAGGTTACTTTGGTCAGCCCTAGGGGAGATACGATCAATACCCAAAACAAAATAATTCAAGGTATTCAAATTTCATGCTACCAGGATTTCAACAACCACCAGCCTTCCAACTGCCACCAATGAGGCAGCCCTATCAACTTCCACTGGTGTCTTAAAAACCCAGCATGAATTTGGAGGAGAGAGTTATGAATCTGGCCACAAGGACTCAAGCTTTTCAGAAAGAAACTCGGGGAAACTTTCAGAACATGGAAAGATG
Organism: Knoxia roxburghii; assembly: GCA_030378225.1. Taxonomy (NCBI): domain Eukaryota; kingdom Viridiplantae; phylum Streptophyta; class Magnoliopsida; order Gentianales; family Rubiaceae; genus Knoxia; species Knoxia roxburghii. Next base: position 38,844,860 of record CM059422.1, on the reverse strand, counting down.
AATATCACAATTAACCAATACGATTGATAAGTTAGAGTAAGGAAAATTAACTTCTCAAATGGCGAGCAGTCATCGGGAATATGTAAGCACCATGACTGTAATGAGTGTAAATGAGTTACTTGTAGTCCATGAAAAGATGAGTGAACCTGAAAAACCTAAAGGGGACGAGGAGCAAAATAAGCAAGAAGAGGAAGTAGGACCTAACCCAAAAAGTTATATTTCTGAAATGGTGATACCTTCCCATTTTCCTAGCAGGTTTAAGGAAGTGAAAGAGAAGGAGAATGTCTCCTCGGTGATGCAAATGAAGATTCCTCAAAAGTGCACCGATCCAGGTATGTTTTGCATGCCGTGTGTAATAGGATCTAGAGTAATTAAATCAGCCATGCTTGATTTGGGAGCTTCATAAATATTATGCCACTGTCTTTATATAATAAGTTGAATATTGGTTCTCTTAAGAACACTAATGTGGTGGTTCAGTTAGCTGATAGGTCTCTTAATTATCCTAAGGGAATAGTGGAAAATGTATTGGGGAAATGTGGAAAGTTGATGTTCCTGCGGATTTTTATATTCTAGACATGCCTGATAAACTTTGGGAAAAATTTGGGTAGATCATTCATGAAAACTACTAAGACTAAGATAGATGTTGATGCTGGAACTTTTAGTTTAGAATTTGATAGAGAACAAGTCTTATTCAACATGAATGATGTTATGAAGCACTCACTAGCTTATGAATCCTTGGAAAATTTTGATATAATTAATGTGAGTGTGCTAGAGAATTTGAAATATCCTTTGGTGCCAAATACATTGGATTTTGTATTGGAAGCTAACTTGCAGGAAAAAAGGTGTTCATGACCAGTTGTGGCATAGAAAGGAAATTTTTGCAGGTCCAAAGGTACTTTCAGTTGATGAATTCATGCCGGATAAGAAAAAGGGGCATATTCCTTATCGTAAGAGGCATAAAGAGTGGGAATTGAAAAATGGTGTCCATGATCATGAGCAATAATTTGAACTTTTTCTGAGAAGGTTCAATCCTGTGATTAAGAAAAAAATACAATGGTGCCCGCCCGATGATGGGTACAGATAAAGGAAAAACGAGCCATCTCGTGTCTAGCCAAAGACCATAAACAAAGGCGCTAATTGGGAGGCAACCCAACTTAGTTTTGAATTTTATGTTGCATTTTATATTCTTGAAATGATGTGATTTCACTTTGGTGTTTTTAGTAGTTGTTCTGTTCAATTTAAATGTTGTTGTTTTGCAGGTGAGTTTGGAGCAATTTTAGTGGACTTTCCAGAAGATAATATATCCCGTGGCATGCCCATGCCAGGTGAATTCTTCCCATGGAATGCACGTGTGGACTGATTGTCCAGAAGAGACTTTCTCCCACGACACGCCCACGTCGTTAGAATTTTTCAAGGAGTCTCAAAATTCCAGAAGTGGATTAGTCTCACGACACGCCCGTGTTGATGTTATTGTTCAAGGCATTGGGAATTCCAGAAATGAATTGTTACCACGGCATGCCCAAGGCAAAAAAAAAAAAAAATTTTCATTTATTTTTCCTAGGTTTACTGCTCAGCACCTTGTTTCTTTTACAGCAAAGGCAAAATTCCTAGCCTCTATTTCTTTTTCAGCGGCTATCTTCCTTCAAGTTCGCAACTCGTCGCTGTTCACCCATCCTCCACCGATCAACAGTTCCGCTGTTCAACACTGCCGGTTTTCACCCAGTTCCACCGGTCACCTCCCTTCATCGCCGTCCACCACCGCCTTCTGTTTCGCCTAAGGATACTAATGAGACACACCTGCCCACCACTCCTCCATCTCCAAAATAGATAAGCTTCTTCCCCCATGATTACCTTTTGTTTTTATTATTATTATTATTATTATTATTATTTATTGCTGGTGTTTGATTTTTATGATCCTCTTTATTCCAATTTTCTAAATTAGGGACAATGTAGAGTTTTGGTGTGTGTGGGGGGGAGGGGGGGGGGTTGTTTACGTGATTTATTGTTATAGGGATTGATTTTGTGGTTTATGCTATTTTTCTGTCTTGTTTAGAGTCTAGGTGTGGGGGAGAAGTTGTCTATTTTGTTTTGGAAACTGAACATGCAATTTGTAATTGGATAAGATGAACATGAAAGGTAGTGAATAATGTAGTATGAGGTTGGATGATTATAACTTGTTCTTGATGATAACTCAATTGATGATGCTTGCTTAGGTGACACTAAAAAACCTAGAAAAGTGAGGTTTGAGAGAGTGTTTTCACACATGGTTGTCTATTCTAGAACTTGCTTTGTTATGCATATTATTGTTGCTTGTGTTTTCATTGTGCAAATTATGATAAAGGCACTAGGATAAACCCTTAAAAATTCCAACATTATTTGATTACCACTAGTGAACCCTTTTGAAGATTGGACTTGTTCTTTGATGTGAAAAGTCATTAAAATAAACCAAGGCCTGTTTTAGCTTGCTTCCTTCTACCTTGTTGTGAGGGAAGTTGTGTTTGGTTTGTTAGTTTTGAATACAGAAAAGCTATGACTTGTATCAAAAACTAATATCCACAGTTTACATATCATTTTGTTTCAGTATAAATTTGTTCCTTTATATCATAGAACTAGATAACGGGATGTGGACAGACACAGTAGATACCGTTATTGGTTAAAGTATTGACATATAAAAAGTATGCTCATAACCGAGTTAGTCTGAACATACTATCGGTATAGGCTATTGTGTGATTTGGAAATTAGTTTATCTAAACTAGTTTAAATCACACGGATATGCCCGGGGCATATTGAGCACGACCAGTTTGGATAGAATTGACTTATACTGATCGGCGTAGTCAATTCGGTCCTAGTATTCCGTCTCTCAATCCCGAGATTGGGACGGGCTTGAGGGTTGGATATCGTGTGCTTTGATTTGCCAAAGAGTGCGATCGATTGAGGCCTATATCTCGGTAGGTTGGGTATGCGGTGTTTAGCTTTTAACGTACCGTTACTAGTCGGAGGAATCCACGTACCGGTTCGCCGGGTTGATGGTGCTCCCGAGATGAGCTCGTAAAGTCTATTATACTAAACCCGGCCGGTGAACTTTATGTTCGGTATAATAAAAGGACGAGTGGTACTAATCTCGGAAACCAAGAAGTCGGTGAATTAATTTGTCAGTAAATTGATAAACCGACGAGTGCTAGATCTTTAATGTGGGGAGATAGAATAAAATATAATGGCGCGATGTAAAGTCGTTTTTGAGCGGTAGTTCCATAATTGGTCCGTTAGTGGTACGACCGATTATGCATTTGATTAATCGACAAGGTAAATTAATTAATCCAAAAGGTTTAATTAATATTTAATCGACAAAGTGAATTTAGAAATTAATTATATTTTGAATTAATTAATTCTAAGGGTTCGATTAAATTAAATTAACAAAGTGGGTTAAATAAATTAATTTAAATGGGTCGATTGGAGTTGATTAGTCGGGAAGACTTAGCGGTCTACGAAAGTCAAAATTTAAGGCCTAACTCGAGAGCCCATTAGGCCTCCTTAGAAGCTCCTTATAAATACAACTTATTGGGCAAGAAATCAATTAAGAAACTTGACACCCAAGTAAGGGGTAGTGAGAGAAAGTTTAGCTTAGAGTGAGAAGTTCGTCTTCCTAGTCGAAACTTCTTCTCGAAGTCAGCTAGGAAAGCTTTCTTTTCGCGAAAAACTCAAGCCCATCCAGTTTTTGCTGCTGCTTTGCTGCTGTTTTTCCTTCTGCCGTGGGTTCATTAAATTCGGCCAGTTCCGACGCCGCGACTTCATCGTTCGCCCAGTTCCAGCGCCACGGGTTCATCACTCGCCCAGTTCCAGCGCTGCCGCGGGTTGGTTTTATTCGCACAGTTCCAGCACTGCCGCGGGTTGGTTTTCTTCGCCCAGTTCTGGCGATCGGATTCTTTGCTTGCGTGCTGATCCTGCCATTGCTGCGTTGATCTCTTGTTCATCTCGGTGATCCGCAGCAGTGGTGGTACAGATCGTGGCGGGTTTTGAAGTCCGATCAAAGGGGCTAAATTGGTTTCCATTAGGCAGCAGTTCAGTTGTGTTTAGCGGCAGCATAGGGGCTGATTCGAAGGGCAGATTTGAGCTTTTCTTGAGAAGCAAGTTTCTTGGATTTTATTATTTTGCCGTGGGTAACTCTGTAGACAATAGCCCACACTATTTCAGAGTTTGTATCGGAGTCATTCTTCGGATTTCTTGTGGTAATCGCAACAAAGATTGGATTTTTTCTTTAGGCAAGGGAATTCGCTACAAAAGGTAGAATCTTTAAATTTCGCTTTTATTAAAGATTGAATCTTTTGTGTCCCGATTAATAAATTAAATAAGTATAAGCCTAGATCCGTTCATGGGTAAACTAATTTGAGCCTGAGCTTGGTCGAAAGCTTCCGATTCTGGAATGCATTGCACGAAAGTGAGGTTTTCAATTTAGTCCGGGCTTGTTCAGTTTTCCTTCATGGTTGTTGACTTTGGGTTTGTGGTATGAAGGTGGACATTGCAAGGCAATGCTAGCTCACAAAGAGGTTAGTATGCTCTTGAAAAAAAAGAAAGAAAAAAAAGTGACAAGTTAAGATGGAAAGTAATAAAGGCGCAAGTGTTTGAAAAAAAACAAGGAAAAAAAAGTAGTACAAGTTCTTTCTTTCAAGATGCAAGAGAAAGGGAAATAAAGAAAAAGAAAAAGAAAAAAAGGAAAAAAAAAAGAGAGAGAAATGGAAAAATGAGAGCATTAGTCAAGTTTGTGAGTTTTGTGAGTTAGTTTTGTTTTGTTTGGGTCATCATTGGTAAGATAGTGAAAGGTTGGCAATCAAGTAGTTGCTTTTTCTCACGATTGAGCCTTTTGTTTTATCTTTGTTTATACTAACCTTTTGTCCTAAACCCCGTTATACCCTTTGGAAAGACCTTTTGATTTGTGCATTGGATTCATTTGAGTAATGGTAATGTGATATATTTGCAAGCTTATGGTAAGAACATGCTATGTTGTAAATTTGAGATATTAAATGTCCTAATATACACTTTTGAGTGCATGAGAGACTACTTGGTGAGGAGCTTGTCACTTTGCTTTTCATTTGACTTTTGGGGAGTTGTGAGGAACTTGAGATAACCATTGCAAATGCTTGATACTATGAAAAGTTGCTATTTGATTGTAAATCTTACTTGCTTATATATTGCATGTTGAGGATCCAGTGTGTTGTTTGATTTTTCTTCTTGAGTTTTGAGTCATGCTTGGGGACAAAGTCCTGGTGTGAGGAAATTTGATAGGTGCATAATTAGTTTGTTTTTGGGGTTAATTGTGTTATGATTATGCACCTATTTAATGTGGTTTAAAGGGATTTTTGGTGTTTTAGACTGAATTATAATTCGTGGTGTTTGGCAGGGTGTTTTTTAAGGAAATTGGCTAGTAGAGGGCTAAAGTGCAAGATCTGGAGAGTATGCTGATTTGGGGAAGCAATATGGTGGCTAGATGATTTTACAAGAGGAGTTTGACTTGATAAAAATTACAAAGGCTGTTGACTAGAAAGGAGTTTGGAAATTGTGTTTTCTTTGACTTGCAAGATAAAGTAGAACGTTGCAAGATTCAAGGGAATGAGAATGGAATATTTTCTGTTAGGCAAAATCAAGTTTATTCTTTTAATGTTGGGATTTAATCCATTTTGAATTTTAGGATTTTGAAAGTCTTTAAATAGAGGCATTGTAGACAATGAGAAACAACCTTTTCCCTGCAAAGGAACGTAGTAGTAGTAGTTTAGTTTAATTAGTCATTGTAATAGTAGAAGTCTTCTTAGTTTAATTTTTCAGTATTATTTTCATATCAGAATTCTAGTTTTAGTTAAACCCAACTTTGTCATTATGAATTACTATTAAACTTTTTTTAGCAATTTTGAATTCAAGTTTTTTTTCACACTTAAAATTTCCTGGTTTTCTTCTTATTCATCTTAGTCAAGTTCCGGCTCAGGATCCTCTGTGACACTTTTACGTGACACTCCATGTGACAAATTTCAATTACTTTGTGTATATATTGTATTTTTGATTGATTTTCATGTAATACATAATCATTTGTACTCTTATATTTTTTAACACGACGGGTTTACTTTTTTTGAGGGTTAGGGCATATTAAATTGTTAAATATAATTTTTATTGTAAAAAAATTCTCAAAAATATATAAAAAATAAAATAATGCTGAAAAAAATAAATTATAAAAATAAAAATAATCAATTAAAACTATATGTTGTGAATGTATATAAATTAACATGAAATATAATATATACACAAAGTAATTGAAATTTGTCACAGGAAGTGTCACATAAAAGTGTCACAGAAGATCCTGACCCGTCAAGTTCCCTTCACTCAATTGATCAAGATTAGGCATTAGAATTCATTGACTCCTTGAGATTCGACCCGAAACCACTACTGCTACAAATCATTGTAGTCCAGTAGCAAAATTGGATTAGGTTGACCGATATGACTAAACCCATCAAATTTTGGCATCGTTGCCGGGGAGTCAAAATAGTTTGATTCCTAAATTGATTTATGTGATTTTTAATCTTTTTTTTTAGTTTTCTTTTCAGATTATGTTTTACGTTCTACGGTTGCTTTAAAAAAATTCTGTTTTTACTTTTGATCTCTGAAGTACTTTGCATATTTTTATTTTCATTTTGTGCCGTTAATTTTACTGTTTAAAAATTTAAAGAAAAAAGAATGTTATTCCGTTTTCAAATTTTTGTAATCTTCTTTTTTTTTCTTTAATTTATTTCCTTGTCCGTTGTTTCTCTTTATTTAATTTTTCTTGTTGTTATATTTATTTTAATCATCCGTTTATTTCTTAAGTCTATCTCTTTGTTGACTCCGAGTTTTTATTTTCCTTATTTGCTTATTATCTGCCGTAATTTTTTTTTAAATTTATCAGAAAGTGTTTTTATTTTACTTTTCCTTTATTCTTTTACCAACCCCCCCCCCCCCCCCCCCCCCCCCAATTACTTTTTTGGTTTATGGTGCATTCCTCCCGTACAGGAGAAGTAACAAACATTGCAGAGATCGAGAAATCGACAAGAAGTAAAAACAAGAAAAAAGTCTAGTAATTAACCATCTTACTTAACTCAAAAAGTAGGTATTTTAAAAGGAAAATAGAATGTACGATTTTATAGTTTTTGAAACCTTAAGAAAAAAAACAAAAATACCATCGTTTCAATGTAGCTGTAAACAGCAATGAAAATATCTCTATGGTTGCTCCCATGAAAGAATTGTATTCTCATACTCTATGGTTATTCCCACACCTTCTCTACAGTTTCAATTTATGACTACTAATTTTAATTTTGTTGGGCCAACTATTTAATTAATTTGATCTTATGCTCTCATTTGTATAAAGAATAAAATATATTACAGAAAAAAATTTGATCTTATGCTCTCATTCGTTATTGCTCTTGTCTTGACCCTTTTTCTCTTGATATGATTGCTAGCTTTGGTTCTGTAATCTTACTAATTTAAATTACTTTAATTTTTTTTTTTTTTTGAATTTAGATCACTTTAATTCATTCAAATACATGTTAGTTAGGGGTCATCACTCTAAAACTTATTATAGTTTGGCAAAATTCAACACAAATTTAGCAGCCACTCTCATATGCAGGCCGGTTTTTGGAATGATTTAGCTGGTATGAACACAAAAACGCCCATAACCACTTTGTTTAATTGTAGGGTCAGACGCCCCTTCCGTTAAGCGTCGCTCCATTATCGGCATGTCAATGTAGGAAGGTTATGGCTGATCAACCTATTTTTCCCCTGAGAATTTCCTATTACACTTATGATGTTATATGTTATACCAGTAAATAAGTGATATGTATTCAATTCAATTCTCATTCTATTCCGTAACAAATTTTAAGGCTAACGTTGTTCTGTTTATTTTTTAACATTTGACATAACAAAATAAAGAGAGAGAATTATTTGATGAATACACTATAGGCAATACTTTGATCAGATTTCTGAGATGGCGGTAGGGTAGAGATTGATGCATTTGGGATTAGGCTGGTAATGGATTAGGCTAAGAAATACCTAAATTAACTATTTAGAGAATAAATACCTAAATGAACTACTATTTAGAGAAGAAATACCTAAATACCTAAATGAACTACTATTTAGAGAAGAAATACCTAAATACCTAAATGAACTGCTATTTACCTAAAAATTAAATACCTAAATGAACTACTATTTAGAGAAGAAATACCTAAATGAACTGCTATTTACCTAAAAACTAAATACCTAAATGAACTACTATAATAAATACGAAAATCATTTGTGTTATTATGGGTGCGTTTGATACAAGGTAAAGACAATAGGGCAAAGACAAAATAATTCCGATTGCTATCTTTTTTTGTTAGTAAAGTAAAGACAAAGACAATCAAATTACTTTAATGAAGCGATCAAATTCCTTTAATGAAACAATTAATTCTTTTAATGAATATCCTGCTAATTTACCAAACGAGCCAAAAGCGATCAAATTCCTTTAATGACTATTGAGTTAATAAAATTCCGATTGCTTCATTGCCTTTGCCTTGCATCAAACGCACCCTATATATAAAAATTGAGATTTTAAAATTTTAGTTCGATTAGTCTCGTTAAAATAATATTAACAATCTGTACCAAAAAACTAAATATTAACAGTCATATACAAAAAATATCTAATTTAAATTATGACATGGCAATCTAAATTAAGAGGAGACTTACTACAAAAAGAATATATATATATATATATATATATATATATATATATGGTGTGAGAGTTTGGGAGATGGTGGGAGTTTATAACGATGACATTAGGGTTTGAATTTTAAGATGGTAAGTTAAAAAATGGGTATTACTAGTTACCTGACTCCGCCATCCATAGTGAATTATTAGCCCTGCAGGAAGCTTGTTCCTTCTGCAACTCTAACTCCCTCTTTGAATGACTGCTGTTATGTGATAGTTCCCAGGTTGTGAACATCATCAAAATGGGGGAACCAAGTTTCCCATGGAAACACTTCCAAGCTCTCAAGGATATTACAAGAATGATGAATCGGTCAAAGCTGCTGCTTGATCAGATCTGCAGAGAAGAAAATGCCCCCGCTGACTTTCTAGCAAAACACGCCTCTCTTGGCTACCGAAATACTTACTATTCTTTTGACTCTCTCCCGAGACCCCTTCAAGGCCTGATTAGACTAGATCAGAATGCAGTGCCAGGATTGAGATTGTAAAAATAGGAAGCTAATTGGTAGAAATAGTACAGGAAAGGTGCATGAAAGTTGTAGTTTTTTCTTCCTAATATAGGGTTCTCAAACCCACCGGTCTCTCTCACGAGACTGTTTCGGCAAAAAAAAAAAAAAAAAAAGGGTATTACTAGTTACCTCTTCAATTTTAAATATTATCGTTCAATTTTGATAAAATTGTATTTTTTATTTCAAAGAGGAAGAGGGATGGACAAGAAGGTGATTTTTTTAGTCGAAATTAAAATGGTAGAAGGTAAAAAATAGGACAGTAACTACTAAAAGTTATCAAATATATATATATAAAATAATCGCAAAAATCTAAACATTTATTTATCCATCAATAAGGAAGATCAGCAGCTACTCCTCTGATACGAAAAAAATTATGCATCATTAGCATACCAGTAGCAGTTTCGAATAGGTCATATATCAATTCTCTTTCTCGAAAAATATAGAAAAAAAAGGCGTCTGTGCGCCAATATCTGTCATAAAGGGACCAAGTCATAACAAATGAGATATTATAATTTTTTAAAATTAAATCACTGGAGTGATTTCAGAAAAGAAAAAGCTAGACGTGCATGCTAAGCACCACCTGTCTCGCCTTCCCTCAAACACTTTTGTGCAATATTAGCACACGGCTTCCAATAGCATCTTATATATACCATCTTTTCCCTGACATTACTTCGCGCCCACACATTAGCCTTATTTCAGAATATTTTATATTCAATTTCAGAAATTCGGTGAGTTCATCTACTAAATAATATCATTATTTGGAATTCAGAGTTCGGATTGACTCTCTGCAGGGCTATGGAATCTCTAGCAAACAACCCAACTCCTCATGGTCAATTCCAAGAAGAAGAACAAGAAGAAGAGCGGCATTTCTCGTACGCTGCGCAGCTGGTGACCTCTGGTACACTTCCCATGGTGTTGACGGCCGCCCTCCGCCTTCATTTGTTTGAGATCATCGCCGGAGCCGGCCCCGGGGCGCAACTCTCGCCTTCGGAGATTGCGGCCCAGTTGTCTCCTCCTGATCAGAGGAACGATGATATTAATGTGAATAACATTAACCCGAATGCTGCTGCTATGTTGGACCGGATGCTACGCCTCCTCGCTAGCCACTCCGTGCTAACGTGTGCCTCTGGTGGCGGCTGCGGCGATGGGCCTAGTAGACAAAGACTGTACGGTTTGGCTCCGGCGGCGAAATACTTTGTGCGGAATGAGAAAGGAGTCTCCCTGGGTCCCTTGCTGCAGTTGCTTCGAGACAAAGTCTTAGTTGAAAGCTGGTGAGTGACCGCACCACATTCCATTTCTTTCTTAATTTAGTATTATCGTCCAAATTTTGATAAAATTATCGTTTTATTTTAAAGAGGAAGAAAAGAAAAGGTATTACAGAAAATATTATAATCTAAATTATGATGATAAAAAATAAAAATTGAGATGATAACTAGTAAAATTTATATTTTAACTTACCTCAGAATTGGGATATCCATATCCACCATGAATATATATAGTCTGGCCTGAAATTGATGTTTTGCAAACTAAATTTAGGTATCAATTAGACACGGCGGTGGTGGAGGGAGGACTTCCATTTGAAATGGTGCATGGTACACATGCATTTGACTATCTTGGAAAAAATCCCAGATTCAATGAAGCTTTTAACAAGGGAATGATCAACCACACAACTGTTGTGATGGACAGAATTCTTGACAAGTACAAAGGGTTTGAGTCCCTCAATACTTTGGTGGATGTAGGTGGTGGCCTTGGAGTTACTCTTAATGCTATTATAATGAAATGGCCCAACATCAAGGGTATTAACTTTGATTTGCCTCATGTTATACAACATGCTCCAACATATCCTGGTATGAGCTCTCCTTTCTCAAACTCTTGTAGAAATAATGATATATTATTTTTTTTAAGCAAGAAACAATTATATTAATAATTATTGGAAATCGTCCAACAACGATTGACAAAAAAAAATTAGACTTTTCATGCTAGTCTCGAGGGGATAATACAATTATTTTGGCGTAGTGGGCAATGGCGTGGGTGAACCCATTTTTAACCAGTGGAATCTACAACATCCCAGAAAGGGGAGGGATGAAAAATATAATTTGTGATTCTTTTGGCTCTTGTTTCATGGTTAAAAAGCTTTCACACATGACAAAGATGACTTGATAATGTGAGTTACAAACGGTTTTAAAGATGTTCTAGTTCTGAAAATTAAAAGTGACTTGTCTTCGGATCAGCTTCCGTCAGCAGGAAATTCTTTCATCTTTTAGTTGCCACATATGTAGTAATCTAAGTGTAACTTAATTTCACAAGGATGAATATGCAGGAGTAGAACATGTTGCTGGAGACATGTTTGAAAGCGTTCCAGCAGGAGACGCTATCTTTATGAAGGTAAAGCTAAATTTGTGTAGTTATTTTTTTAAGGCTTAAATACTTTTTTGTCGTGGTTGTATCACTTCAGGTCCATTTTAAAATTTAGTCGATCAAACTAGTCTCTCCTAATCTTTTTACATCACATTTAATTATTTTTAACTAAAAAGTTAGCGAACTAATGATTTGACTTATTTGACCGCTAATCAAATATGCGTTTTACTCAATCATGATTTGTTTAACCATTTTATGACCTATATCTTCTTTAACGTTCAACCCATTTATATAGACTCTCAATCTCAAACGACGGTCGAAACCCTAAATGGTTTAAACATTAATGAGGATCCGACTTATAAAATGAGTTGAACAAATCATGGTTGAGAAAAAAATATGATTGATTAGCGGCCAAATGAGTCAAACTGTTAATTTACTAATTTTTTCATTATAAAGGACTAAATGTAATGGAAAAGAGATTAAGAAAGACTAATTTTATCAACCAATTTTAAGAACTTGAAGTTTTACTACCCCTATTACAAGAAACTAAAAAAACATTTAAACCTTCTATTGACGATAAATAAATACATATTATTGAATTATCATCTATAGTTCAAGGTGCTTTCTCTTAGCCGTACATTAATTCAATTCTTAGTTGGCTTTCTTAAGATACAGACCACTTGTGTTATTATTACTTATGGATCATCTGTGGTATATAATGCTTAAATTCATTGGAATCTTGTCTTTTGATTGCTTAAATTGTAGTGGATACTTCATGATTGGGACGATGATCATTGCTCGAAATTGCTAAAGAACTGTTACAAGGCTCTACCAGAAAGTGGAAAACTAATAGTGGTGGATGGTGTTCTTCCAATGATTCCAGACACTAGTTCAAGCGTTAAAACCACTTGCCAATCTGATCTGATAATGATGGCTCAAACCCCTGGAGGAAAAGAGAGAACTGAACAAGAATTCAGTGCCTTGGCTACTGCTGCTGGATTCAGTGGTATACGTTTGGTATGTTATGTGTTTAACTTGTGGGTGATGGAGTTCCACAAGTAGGCAGTTGTTCTTAGTGAAAAGAAGGATTTTATTTTGAAAGATCAACTTTCATGTTTTGTGATTGATTGGTAATGCTGTAGCGACATGGTTTCATGGTTTTGGATGTTATTAAATTGATTTAAGAATTATTGTAAACTGCCAACAGAAGGATTGCAAGAATGTGTGGTTGTGAGTTTCATTATGCTGATACTTACAATTATATACAAAAAGGAAAAAAAAAAAAAAAAAAAAAAAAAAGGCTATCACTTAAATAATCTAGTTTTATACTCATTTCTATTGTTGGGAAAAATTGATAATCCGCTCTAGATGGATCAGACTCAAATCATTTGGATTAGTTCGGGATAGACCTCTTTTGTAGTAGTTTTATTTTGCATTGCATGTGGTAACTTTTTTGAATTGAATAGTAACTGTGATCCAAATCTTTCTTAAAATATTTTTTTTTACAAAGAGAGAGACATCAACCCTACTAACCCATCCCGCGGGGACTTGTATTCATGAATCACGACCTCCCAATCCTATGTGAAGAGTGTTAATCACTAGGCTATCTCCTTCTTTTTTTTTTTTTTTTTTTTTTGTTAAAATCAATATTTTAGACATTTTTAAAATTTTTATACTACTTATATGTTCAAACTATAAGAAATATCACTTCTATTATAAAAATATTAGTTATATTTAAGTTAAATAAATAAAAATATTATTTTACTTTTTTTTAAGCAAAATATTATTTTACTAGTAAAAAAGAAAAATGTTACAATTGAATCAGTTCAAATTAACCACCTATCCAAGTTGAAATAAATCAAAGTGATTCATATCAAAACGACAAATGGATGTGAATTCGTTGATTCATCCCAACTCATTGCTACTTGAACAAAACCAATTGATTTAATAGGTGTGGAAAATTATTTTGGTTAGCCATTATCGAAAATTATAGTCAACATTGGATTGAACAAAACCAAATGATTATAGAAAATTTAGCAAACCAAATAGCTTGGCAACAGTCAAGGCTTTCCCCTTAAAAACAAGGTGGCAAACACATAAATCTTTCAAACATCAAGTTGATGGAGAAAAGCATTTTGAATATCAAGTTGATCGAGATCAGTCTAAGGAGGTGACAAGGAGAAAGTATATTAACAAGGATTATACATATTCAGCCCATTGACCCCCCGAAACTGCTCACATGCCTCAAACGGGAATTTCCTACCTAGATCACATTCAAAGATAAAAAGAACATAAGTATATTAAAAGCATACCTAGTGAGGGTCACCTTTTGGACCCAATAAGAATACATCAAAGACAACATACAACAACCAAATATGCAACGCAAAACATGCATCAGAATAGAAAACCAACTAACATGCCAACGATGTACCAACTAATGACATAATGCACACCCAAATTAACAAACAAACCTAGATATGTACCAACCAACTGAAACGGGCGTCGCACCCGCTGTCTACCCCTCACCGATAATCATCTCCGGACCAAAGGTACCCTGGGCCATACCTGTCTTACGTACTAAGTTTCAGTCTGGCCGCTACCTAGTAGGTCGACGCGAAAAGGGTAGGGCCCCCAAAAGTATAAACACATACATGACGTGTAACTAAAGCAAACAACAACTAGTACAAATAATTATACGGTCGTACAATAGACTCTACAAGAAATTCGGCAGCATAACGGCTGTAAATGCAACGATTCCTAGTACCCAAACAACACATAATCATTCAATACAACTATACAATACAATACAATCATCCAAACACAACCACGATTTCACCAACAATGCATCATAATATACATAAATGAAACCTATGCGCCGGCAAGGCCATAATCTGATAAACAGGATATAAATCAAACATAAGCATAATAAAACTCTGAATGTAATCCAGGTTATTCCTAGGTTACGTCTATATGTCCATAGAACATACCGGTGTACTCCTAGCCAGAACAACAAGCACATCTAATGGGGAATTAACGCAAACAACAACTAGTACAAACAATTATACGGTCGTGCAATAGACTCTATAAGAATATAGGCAGCATAATGGCTGTAAATGCAACGATTCCTAATACCTAAACAACACAGAATCATTCAATACAACTATACAATACTATACAATCATCCAAACACAACCACGATTTCAACCAACAACGCATCATAATATACATAAATGAAACATATGCGCCGGCAAGGCCATAATCTTATAAACAGGATGATCTATGAGGCTCTATAATTTTAAATTTATTCTACATATAGTTTGAGGGGTCAATAAGGTAGCAAACCTACTTGTGACTACTCTTTGCAACAAAATAAAATGAAAATTACTAAAAATAAAAAAATAAATGTGCGAGATCGGTGGATCTAATGAATTAAAATCAAAATCCCTCCAAATTTGAGCCTAATTTGAAAAAATTCATGCACTTTATTGATATATAATGCAGAACTAAAGGAATGCATAAAAAAACTCACGGGCAAAAAAAAAAAAAAGAAAATAAATGAAAAATGGAGAAGATTGCTTATCAACTGAAAAAAAAATGAAAAAGAAAATGAAAAAAAAAGGCATCCATTACGAATGAATTAATAGAAAATATTCAAATGAGAATACAAACAGAAAGATTACTAACTAGAAACCCTAACAATTAACAAAATGAGGAAAGAACTCGCTGCGTGCATATTTCGGTCGGGATAACGAGAGAGCCAAAGAGGGTTTTGTTTTCAGCAACGATGGTGAGGAAGATGAAGAATGACAATGACCTTATATTCAGTACGAAATGAAAACTAAAAATTTCGTTGTAAGAATTTTAAACCCGACTATGTAACAGTTTTAGTTAAATTTACACGGGTACCCGTGAACTGAATTGAATTAATATATTATTTTCTTTCTCATAACAATAGTCATATTTTAATGTGTATTATTTTTTACATATAATTTTATATTTTAGTTGTAAATCGTATGAAAAGTAATATATAATTATATTAATTTAAATTTTAAAAGTAAAAATATATGTATTAATTATAAAAATATAAAAACTAAACAAATTTGGTAGGATAAAAAATAAATCTAGAAACAACATTATTATTGTAGGATTGAGAGAGAAATATATATTATTTTCAATTCAAAATATTAATTTGATTTATTATATTATTTTGATTCAAGATTATGAATTTAGTGTTGATCATTTAAATTTAGTTCGGACGAGTGACGACCATGGTCAACCTTTACGTTACTACGTATTCTTTCTTTCTTGGGATGGATTGTTCCCCGTGGATACAGATAGAAGAAATATCATGACATGACTTGGCCGTGCACGTGTGTGGTGCAATTATATGAATAATTTATTATATTTAATTTGATAAATCATAATTCTCCTCAATATTATGAAAATAATAAATTTGATAAATCATAATTCCTAAAATATTTATAAAAAAAAAAAAAACATATCTAGAGGGAAGGGATTTGGGGGTGTCTTATCATGTGTGCCGTAGAATTTTCTTGCATTTTCTTAATCTTATTTTTCTTTTTAACTAATATTTTTTACTATTTGTAAAAAATAACTTGCAATGTAATAGTGTTAGTACTCTTCAACTTACTACTGAGAAATGTACAACATCAACTATGATATATAGCTAAGGAAATTAAAGGAGTAACCTGGCTAGTTAGGGTTTTTTCAATTCCAACTTAAAACTTGAGAATTTGTGCTAGGTTAAATTTACTACTGCATCCCTCTTGAAAAAACTTTTAATATTACAACAAAACTTTCAAGAAAGAAACAAAAATTATTTTTTAAGACGAAAATAGTACTAACAACTTTTTTTTGAGGGTCAACATATTTCACCAAACCGGCTAGTATTCTTTTCCAACCTCCACTATTTTTCCTTAAGAAAAGGGGGAAAAAAATGAAACTCTCACAAAAATGAGAGATTAACAAAAGACAAAATTAAACAACAGGAATTTCTACATGTTTCCAATTTTGAAATAGTCCCTGATGACACTGATCACAAGAGTAATTTTAAAGGCCTAAATTCTCCAAACAAACTGAAGCTCAAGCTAGATTAATAAAAATTAAGACCAAAGAATTAAACATAAACGTTCTAATAAGTTTAATGAAATGTTTAAAAAATTAAAACCAAAAAATACAAAATATAGATTAATAAAAACAATAAATGTTAGATTTAATATTGTTTAAATTTATAAAACATGAAAATAATTGCGCCCTCAAAAAACTAATCAGCAACCATAAAAGTTATCCTAGCTATCCTCCATGGGAAAAGGTGAGGGATATTCATGGGTGCATCTCCCATGATTGGATTCAAACATGAATTGCATGTGTCTAACCCATTACAAAGATGAAAAACTCGAAGATTTGGGAACCCTTTGATTTTTCGAGCTTTATTAATAGCTAAATGAAGATCATTGAGTTTGGATATATTATATGGCGGGTCTCGAATATTAAGGGCAGCAAGGTGAATTTTCTCCAAACCTGGAATGCCAGATAAGAAATCTTCAATCAGACACAACTCCACGTAAATGCAACGCACACTTAACACCGTCAATCTGGGCATGAATTTCGTTATAATCTTCATATGTTTGGTGGTGAAACTTCGGCAACAAATTTTGAGCACTCTTAGTCTCAAACAATAGAGACCGACTGTTTTAAATATGCAGGCGGGAAAGACAAGACCATCATATAGAAGGTGAAAACACTCAAGATTTTCCCACGACCGGAGAGCTTTGTTCACCCATCTATTTGTTACGCTGTTCTGAAATATCAACTCTAGGGTTCTCAAGTTCAAGCACCTGCACCATACATACATACATATATATATTCATCAAGATCTAAATAAATTAACAAAGAATTTATTGATGATTAGTACATTACCTTCTAGATGCATGTTGTAAATGCTTATCGGTGACATGAAATGACGGGTCCAAAACAAGAGTTGTCAAATGTGAACAACTTAAGTTTATTCCTCGCACAAACACAAGTTGAAGCTGTCGGTTGATGATTTCCTTCGGGATTAATGGCTCTATTTTCTTTCTCCATTCAGCAGTGTCAAGAACGTTGGACATTGTCACATCAGAGGCAGCTAATCTCCAACTATGACAAACTGCTGCCACATTGTTCATAGTGTCTAAGATATTCACCAATGAAATTATGGAAACTAAAATTTCATATGGCATCTCTGACCAATTTCTTCTATTCATGGAGCGAGTAACCGCCATTATTTGCGTTTCAAATAACCTAGAGATGAATTTTGAGGTTAAAAATTTAAATATAAGATAGAAGTTAATAAATTGTTACAAAACAATATGTTCCAAAAAAGAAAATAAGAAAATCTTATCAATTAAATTTAAAAATTAATCAATGAGGGTGAGGAATAAATCATCTCTAACTCAAGCATTCATCAGAAAACTTAAAAATTTATAAAGGAGTACCTTTCACTAAGAGGATTCTGCGATTTAGAGAAGGGCGCATGCACAAACACAAATAAATGAATATATATATATATATATGAGATTAATTTTTATAAAAATAAAGACAAAATAATAATTAATTATAAAAAAATCTAATATAGAACAACATTAACAAAATGATTAATTTTATTCATAACAGTTGTGGAATGATGTTTACCACAAAAAGAATTAAAATTTATTTTTTTAAAAAAAACAAAATAAAAAACAACGTGCGAGATCCGTGGATCTACCAAATTAGAATAAAATTCCTTCAAATTTAAGTCTAAATTTTAAAAAATTCTTGCAATTGATTGATATAGAATGCAGAATCAAAGGAAATCATCAAACAATACAACTCAAAAGAAAACTAGACAAGATTTCATATCAACTGTAAAAATGGAAAAAGAGGACATCCATTACGAATTGAAGTCAGTAAAATTGAAAGAAAATACTGAAGTGAGAATATATATATAGCAAGATCAGAGGGAAGAACTCTGTGCATACTTCGGTCGGAACAGCGAGAGAGTCACAAAGCAAAAGAGAGATTTATTTTCTGCAACGATGGTGAGGAATATGAAAAATGACAATGAGCTTTATATTCAATACGAAATGGATTCTGAAAATCTTATTATAAGAAATTCAAATTCAACAGTGTAACGGTCGTGATCAAAGTTACACGTATACCGCTTGATTGAATAACTGAGTTGTTATATTCATTTCTCATAAAAAAGTAGTCATGTCTAAATACAAATCATATAAAATATTTATTATTATATTTTTTAACTTATAATTATATTTTTTAATTATAAACTGTATGAAAAATAAAATATAATTATATTAATTTAAAATTTGAAAGTAAAAATGATACATATTAAATTATGGTTTATTGTACATCATTTGAATTTAATGGAGAGGACGACCATGGTCAACCAAAAACATAGGTTCCGTTTTTTTTCTTCTTGGGAGGGCTCGTTCGCCCAGGTAGAGATAGAATTAATTTTTAAAAGTTGAAAAAAATAAATAAATAAAATAAGAAAACAATTCACCTTCAGGGTTTAATAATTGAAATGATCCCTCAACATGTATTCTAAGTTTAATTTTATGAAAAAAAAAAATTGAATTTCGTGCAATTGTGATACATATATTTCATATTTCAAAAGCAAATATGCAAATTTATCGTAAATTAAAGCACCAAAAATTAAACACAAATTCAATATCTAAATAGTTTAATTAGACATCAAAAATTTAATTTATTGTTATGACTTTAAATTGTCTACTTAATAACTAAGTTATATTTCTTCCTCATAGAAATAGTCATGTTTAAATGTGTATTATTTTTTTATAATTTTATATTTTAATTGTAAACTATATAAAAAATAATATATAATTATATTAATTTAGATTTTAAAAGTATAAATGATATATATTAATTGTAAAAACATAAAAATTAGACAAATTTTGAAGGATAAAAAATAAATTTTTTAACAGCATTATTATTATAGGATTAGGAGATTAATATATATTATTTTTGTCTTAAAATAATAATTTTATTTATTTATATTATTTTAATAAAAATTATTATGAATTTCGACATGAGGGAGTGCATCGGTTACAATTTCGTTGAACATCTTTTCGTTCCATTTTCTTTCTTTCTTGGGAGGGCTCATTTGCCTGGATAGAGAAAAAAGAAAAAAAAAAAAAAAGAAACCTGTTTGACCATGGTCATCCCAAAAGATGAAAGAAAATAAAAGTAATGTAAGAAAACACATAATGAGATTGCCTACTTAGTAAATAAAATTACATAATGAATTATATGAATTAAAATAAATTTGTAAATAAATTTTTAGTTGCACATATTTTGTCAATTATGTGAATTAAACCTAAAATTAAACTTTTTGAATTTTACTAAAGGAAAAATAGAAATTCAAAATCAAGTGATTAATTCTTCCATAAATTTGTTACTCACACATGTTTTGCACAATGATTTTTTTTTTTAATTACACATATTTTACACGGTGAACTTTTACATGGTGAACTTTTGTAAATAAATTTTTACAAACATTTATGTATTGAGTTCGAATTAATAATAAATATTTAAATCACTTTTGTAAAAGAAATCAATATAAAATGTTTACACTAAATTTTAATTGAAATGAATAAGCTACGGAAGTTAGACTTAAACAACAAAACTTATTCCCTATACAAATTAAATACGATAACTAATTAATAAAAGCTCTATTATTATAGATTTTTACTTTTGATTCTTATTTTTTAAACACTAAGCAATTTTGATCTCTCGTGATAAGGATAATTCTATTTATAATTTTATATATTAAACTAGTACTGAACTTGACAAAATAGAAAAAAATTCGA
Source organism: Knoxia roxburghii (assembly GCA_030378225.1). Classification (NCBI taxonomy): domain Eukaryota; kingdom Viridiplantae; phylum Streptophyta; class Magnoliopsida; order Gentianales; family Rubiaceae; genus Knoxia; species Knoxia roxburghii. Next base: position 38,824,351 of record CM059422.1, on the reverse strand, counting down.
TATAAACTTCTATTTTATTAATGTATGATACAAGAGTATTGATTTCTTCCTGTATAATCATATTAATTTAAATTTTAGAAATGAAAAATGATACATATTAATTGTGGTTTGTTGTAGATCATTTAAATTTAATTGAGAGCTAATGACTACCATGGTCAACCGAAAAATGTACCGCCCAAGGCTCCTTCCCCGAGCATAAAGATAGAATATTAATTTTCAAAATTTTAAAACAAATAAAAATAAAGTAAGTACTGTTCACAGTTAGGGTTTGATAACCAAAATAATCGCTCAACTTTGAATTCCAAGTTTGATTTCATAAAAATATTTGGATTTTGTGAAATTGTTATATATACCACAATTTCACAAAATCCAAATATTTTTCTTGTACATCATTTGAGTTGATAATTGCGTTGATATATATATTTTTTTGTAAAAATGGTCATGTTTAAATGTGTATTATTTTTTTGTTTATAATTTTATATTTTAGTAGTAAACTATATGAAAAATAATATATAGTTATATTAATTTAAATTTTGTGATTAAAAATAATATGTATTAATTGTAAAAATATAAAAATTAGAAAAATTTTGTAAGATAAAAAATAAATCCTAAAACAACACTATTAGTATACGATTAAGAGAATCATATATATTGCTTCAAAAAGAGAATCATATATATTATTTTGTTCCAAAATAATAATTTTATTTATTATTATTATTATTTTAATAAAATAATTTTATTTATTATTATTATTATTATTTTAATAAAAATTATTATGAATTTGGATTGGAGGGAGTACATCGGGTATAATTTCATTGTCGGCTACTGACGGCCATGGTCAAACATTTTTCCGTTCCGTGTTGTTTCTTTCTTGGGAAGGCTCGTTTCCCGATGATAGAGAAAGAAAGAAAAAGGAACGTAAATGATATTTGACCACGGTTGTCTCTAGGTGTACAAGTATTAATTTTTCAAAGTTGAAAAAAATAAAAATAAAGTAAAAAATACATTGTGATTTTGAATTGTCTATTTAGTAAAATCATATAAAATTACATAACAATTTGAAGAATCAAATTCTCTCTTTTTCTCTCTAGCTAACCCTACTCCCCGCTGTACTCCTTTTCGGCCTTCTCCTATTCGCAGCACAAGAAGCGAACACCCCCATGTCAACTCCACACCCTGTAACATATTTCAATGGGCTTCTTGAAATCATTTTTTCACAAGAGGATATGGCTATAGTGTCTGCACCATATCAATATGCTTTAGTGGGTAAATTCTCCTTTGAAAGGCCTACGATGGTTAATTTGAGACAGGAATTAACAAAAATTGGGTTCAAGGATGGAGTGGAAGTCGGTCTCATGAACTCATGTCATGTATTACTAAGGTTTTCTACGGAACAAGATTATCAACGTTGTTGGATTAAACCCACGTGGCAAGTGGCCAGACATCAGATATATATACTGAAGTGGACTCCGCACTTCAAGTTCAAGGAAGATCCCCTGGTGGCTCAAGTTTGGATATCAATGCACGATCTTCCAATGGAATATAGGAACACTTCAGCGTTGTCCTCGATAGCGTCATAGTTAGGTAAGCCATTACAGATTGATACTCCGACGATGCGTTGCACTCGCCCCTTTGTTGCATGATTTTGCGTCGAACTGGATTTGTTGAAGGAGCATCCGCCTAGTGTTCAACTGCATGTGTATAAAGATGTAATCATCCAGCCGTTTGAGTATGAATATATACCATCTTATTCCAGGGAATGCCGAAAAATAGGTCATACGAGTTTCGAGTGCAAGAAAGGATTCACTGTTAATCCTCGCTAACAGCCTAAGCCTTCTACGCCTCAAAAGGAATACAGACCCAAACAAGTACACTCTGGGGGAAATTCTGGACTTAGCACAGAGGATAAAGCTAAGAAACCAACTGATGTCACTGGTAATGTTCATACGGTTTCAAAGCTACCTGATTTTCAGGTTAGGGAAGTATTGCCTCCGTAGCAGTTAGAGCCTGGGAATGGGACAGATAAAATGATTGAGCCTTCAGCACTTGCTATGGACAGCGCTATTGTAGTTTCCCCCTCCCCGTCGTTGGAGTCGTTTCAACCGCAGATGGACTCGCCTATATCCACACCAAAACAGCCATCCCCAGTGAACATGGTGGCAGCAACCTCACCAGCCTTAAAGGCTTAAGAGTTCAACATGATACTACCCTTTAGACTATTCCAGTCGTTTGTTCGTCTGCAGTTGTTCAAAAGGAAAGAAGCCCACCAGTAGAAACTCATCTTATTGCTTTGGAGGTGGCTATACATTAAATATTCCAGCACCACCTCATTTGATTGCAGTAGTGGTGCCCACTCCACTGGCGGTTTCAGACCAACAAGTTTTCAATGATGTTGATTTTGGGACGGAGAGAGAATATGCATTTTTCGATGTCCAGTAAGAGCTTGAGCCAAGTGGATATGGATTGGATGCTTTCTAGGAAGTAAGGCGTCAACGTCGGGCAGGAAAGGGTAAGAATAGACAAGATGATGACAGTAAGCAATTGGGAACGCCTCGTCGATCGGCGAGGATCATGTTGAAACCTCACAAAAGTTTTACTTGAACCTATGGTTGATATGGCGCAGTTGCCCGTTATTTGCTCTCAGCTTGGTTTTGCTTTCAGTTGGTCTTTTCAATCTGGCAAGTCATGGCTACTTGGCCGGCACGGTTAATCTTTTACTCTTCTACAGGATGATGGACAGTCTGGGTCCTTTCTTGTTATGCATCCTCAAATAGAGGGCCCTTTCTTACTAACAGTGGTAGTGCAAGTTGTAAATATTTTGAACGGCGGCACGTATGGGCTGGTTTGCTTTCATTGCGACAGAGGCATGGCTATTTACGATGGGTGATAGGCGGTAATTTTAAGGTGATAAGACACATTTCTAAATATAAGGGATCTACAATACCACAGAGAGTTCCTATAACTAATTTTAACGATTTTATTTCTATAGCAAAGCTAGAGGAACCCTCCATAGTGGGTCTTGATTATACTTGGGGAAGAACATGCCATTCTGGTTATGTATCAAATAAACTTGATAGATTTCATTAAAAATCAGTTTTTTTTTTTTTTTTTATAAACCGGACTATGTTGTATACTGGGGTTGGTACTTCTATCCCTATAATATAAGAATCGAATTTACCTCTGCTCTATTCAGTTTAGAGCATTTTCAATCTAACACTCTAAAATATGATATATAATATTTATAAGTTGTTTTTCTTATATTGTCATTGAAATGATGTCTTCAATAAGGATTTAAAATTTTTTTAATTCCTCAATTGTTGAAATGTCTTCCTTCCAATAGAAGAGAAATTCTTTAAAAATAAAATTTTATTAAAACGACGTTATTTCAATGTAAAAATAAAATAATAATAATAATAATTCAGCCATAAGCGGGGCATGGAATATCTCCATGCCTACTCCTATGGCAGAATTGTATTCTCATATCCTATAGTGATTCCGATACTGTTTCTACAGTTTCAATTGATGACTATTAATTTTAATTTTGTTGGACCAACTATTTAATTAATTCGATTATGCTCTCATTTTTATAAAAAAATAAAATATATTATAGAAAAAAATACCATTATAAATATATACATGAAGTTGGGTTAAGCTTTCCCCTACCTAATTCGACTAATTAGGACTATGGGGAATTACTATTTTGTGATTGTCTTTACTCCATAAGTGTAGTTATTTCCAAAGACCCAAAAATGAACAATATGCTAGGAGACGAGATTTTTAAAAATTTATTTGTGTGTCACTTTATAATTCTTTATTATAACAATAAAATACGACCGGATGACTATTAGGTTAGGGTTATAAGTCGTTTTCACAGTTTTATTTGATGATTATTAATTTTAAATTTATTGAAATAACTATTTCATGAGTCTCAATCTTATGCCCCCGTTTGTTTCAAAAAATAAAATATATTACGGGGTGCTTTCCCCCCACCTAATTTGACTAATTAGGACAATGGAGAGAATCGAGTCCATTTGTTTTTTTTTTGGGTGATTGTCTCTATTGAATTGATGAGGGATGTGATGATATAAGCAGCAGTTCCAAGGAATCTTTGTACTTTTGTTCTTGCTCATGGTTTCGGGAAGGTGTATTTAATGGGATGCGAATTTTTAGAATTTATGTTCCTGTCTCTCTACGATTCTTTATAATAATAAAATTTGAAATTAATTAGTATTTTCGTATTTAAATAATAGACATTTTAAAAATTACACATTTATTAATAATATAGTTAAATAATTAAATATATTAATATTTTTTAATTATGTTTAGTCAATAAATGAATCCATATTTTAAATGAGAAATGTTTATATTTCTAATAAAAAAAAAAATTAATAGTTATACAGTACAATTAGGTTACAATTCAATGTAAATAATGGACGTTTTAGGATAGATATAGTTATTAAAGAAGAATAGTAATAATTGATGTCTAACTGGTAAGTTTTCTCTTTTATCTCAATTTAGAGAGGAAATTAGTGATTTATGGAAAAAATGATGAAGTTTAATAAAAACACAAAATTTGAGAAATGATAAAACAGGTAATTTATATGGTGGTCCTATAGGACCACCATGAATTTTACTCCTACCCCGCTACAGTAACGCGCTACAGTTCCGCGCGCTACAGTAAACGCGCTACAGTACCTTCGTTTCTTTTGTTATTTTTGGCTATTATGATACATATTATGGACGTTTTTGTTGTATGATATGATTTCTTTTATATTTTTGATCTGATATCTAAATTCTGTTGATCTGATGTCTGCTATTTTGTGATCTGATGTCTATATAATCATGATTTGATCTACTTTGTTAAGTATATTTTAGTTCTACTGTATGATTTCTTTTATATTTTTGATCTGATATCTATAGTCTGTTGATCTGATGTTAAGTATGAGTTGATCTGATGTCTATATAATCATGATTTGATCTACCTTGTTAAGTATATTTTAGTTCTACTGTATGATTTCTTTTATATTTTTGATCTGATATCTATAGTCTGTTGATCTGATGTTAAGTATGAGTTGATCTGATGTCTATATAATCCTGATCTGATCTCCTTTGTTAAGTATGTTTTAGTTCTGCTGTGTGATTTCTTTTAAAATCTTGATCTGATGTCTATAGTCTGTTGATCTGATGTCAAGTATACGCTGATCTGATGTCTATAGTCTGTTGATCTGATCTCCCTTTTTAAGTATGTTTTAGTTCTACTGTATGATTTCTTTTAAAATCTTGATCTGATGTCTATAGTCTGTTGATCTGATGTCAGTTATGAGTTGATCTGATGTCTATATAATCCTGATCTGATCTCATTTGTTAAGTATGTTTTAGTTCTGCTGTGTGATTTCTTTTAAAATCTTGATCTGATGTCTATAGTCTGTTGATCTGATGTCAAGTATGAGTTGATCTGATGTCTATATAATCCTGATCTGATCTCCTTTGTTAAGTATGTTTTAGTTCTGCTGTGTGATTTTTTTTTAAAATCTTGATCTGATGTCTATAGTCTGTTGATCTGATGTCAAGTATACGCTGATCTGATGTCTATAGTCTGTTGATCTGATCTCCCTTTTTAAGTATGTTTTAGTTCTACTGTATGATTTCTTTTTTATTTTTGATCTGATATCTATAGTCTGTTGATCTGATGTCAAGTATTTGCTGATCTGATGTCTATATAATCCTGATCTGATCTCTCTTGTTAATTATATTTTAGTTCTACTGTATGATTTCTTTTATATTCTTGATCTGATATCTATAGTCTGTTGATCTGATCTCTTGTATTCTCTCATCTGATGTCTATATAATCCTGATCTGATTTCCCTTGTTATAAAAAATATTTTTTTTTAAAAAAGAATTTTTTTTTAAAAAGGTATTTTTTTTAAAAAGTTTGTGCGTCAAAAAAAAAAAAAAAAACTGTTGCGCGTTACTGTAGCGCGAAACTATAGCGCGTCACTGTAGCGCGCGCTACTGTAGCGCGCTACAGTAAGTAGGAGTAAAATTCATCCTACTCCTATAGTACCACCGTAAACGGACTCGATAAAACATGATAAATTTAAACAATTATGTAAATAAGTATAAAATGTCAATTAATAAAAGACAACATTTATCTCCTACAAAGGCAAGACGTAAATTTAAATACCTAAATGAACTACTATTTAGAGAAGAAATAACTAAATTTATAGTAACAAATACGAAAGTCATTTATATTGTGACATATAAAAATTGAGATTTTAAAATTTTAGTGCCATTAGTCTCGTTAAAAAAAATATTAACAATCATATCCAAAAAATATCTAATTTAAAATATCTTTTGATTTTGGAATATAGGGGTTAGCTTTGTATAGGAAGATTAGATTTGCATCTAATCACAACCTCCACCATGTAAAGGTCGGCGGGTTCTTTGAGAACTATTTTTGAAAAAAAAAAAAAAAAAAAAAGAGGAGACTTACATGGGGTGGAAGGTATAGATAGGGGTTTATAACGTTGAAATTGGGGATTGGAACCTTAGGGTATAAGCCAAAAATAAATATATATTATATTACAATTTTTTTTTTTATTAAATCAGTGGGTGATAAATGTAATTTAGGAAAAGAAAAAGCTAGACATGCATGCAAAGCCCCACCTGTCTCGCTTTTCCTGTGACACTTTTGTGCTATATTAACACACGGCTCCCCATACCATCTTTCCCCTACCATTATTTTGAGGTGAGTCCTTGGCCTTCTCTCAGAATATTTTGTATTGGGATTCAGAATTCCAGTGAGTTCATCTCCTAAATTATATCACTCTTTGAAATTTAGAGTTGGGATTGAATATCTGCAGAGCTATGGAATCTCTAACGAACAACCCAACTCCTCATGGTCAATTCCAAGAAGATGAAGAAAAAGAAGAGCAGCATTTCTCGTACGCTGCGCAGCTGGTGTCCTCTGGTACACTTCCCATGGTGTTGATGGCCGCCCTCCGCCTTCGTTTGTTTGAGATCATCGCCGGAGCCGGCCCCGGGGCGCAACTCTCGCCTTCGGAGATTGCGGCCCAGTTGTCGAACGATGATATTAATGCGAATAACATTAACCCGAATGCTGCTGCTATGTTGGACCGGATGCTACGCCTCCTCGCTAGCCACTCCGTGCTAACGTGCGCCTCTGGTGGCGGCGGAGGCGGCCAGAGAGTGTACGGTTTGGCTCCGGCGGCCAAATACTTTGTGCGGAATGAGAAAGGAGTCTCCCTGGGTCCCTTGCTGCAGTTACTTCAAGACAAAGTCTTCGTTGAAAGCTGGTGAGTGACCGCACCACATTCCATTTCTTTCTTAATTTAGTTTTACTTTATTATTATTACTTTTTATTTTTTGCCTTTTCCGAAGTCCACCCGGGTCAAAATTAGGCTGTCCTAGGTCTGAAAGGATGGACATGGACTTATCTTAAATTGGTATAATCACCCAAATGTCGTACAAGGTTAACAGGTCAATTCAGTTAAAACGAGAAATTATACTATATACCTGCTACATATTTATTATTATATTTATTATTTACTAATTACCATCTCATTTTTTGGAGCGATATTCTATAGGTCTTATTCTATAAGTCTTGACAAAATTGTCTTTTTACTCAAAAAGGAGAGAAAAAAAGGTATTATAGAGAATATTTTAGTCCAAATTAAGACGGTAGAGAGAAACTATTAAGGCGGTAACTAGTAATTCCTTTCTACCAACCTCAAATGATAAACCACTATTAGTACACCATAATGGGATAAAAACAAAAAAAATCACGGTCAAGTGATGATGATCTATTATTGGACAAAACTAAAAAATACTTGTAAGAATAATCCTAGTTATTAGATAATAAGAATAAAAGTAAAAACAAAAACGATGATTTAATCATTTCCTTTATTTTTTCATGAGATAAAAGTAAGATTTATTTAAGGTTTGAGAGGGAGGAATGGGTAGTACATAGATCAATAGAACTCCAAAATCCTTAAGTAATTTCATTACAAATCGACAACAGCGAGCCAAACACAAGTCTTACCACAAATAATATAGTAGTATTAAAGACATCTTGCAAGTGATCCTAATACTTTAATAGAAATTTTTTTTTGTCATTTAATATTATGACTTCCTCTAAAGGTCCTTTGTTTCTCCATTAGTATAACTACTCTCATCATCACAACATAAATTAATTGTCAACTAATTAATTAATTAATCAATTCGAAATAAAAATATTAAAGCCACAACTACTCCCACCTTCTCTTCTATCCACCATTAGTGCTATAACTGAATTATGGCTTGTTGGCGAGCACGAATGATGAAAGTGGTGCAGGCTGACAAATGGGGAAAGGAAAAGAGGGAAAAGCGGTCAATTAAATATAGGATGGAAATTATGATTCAATGGTTTGTATATCACTAAATCATCGAATCAATCGACTGTAGTGATTTCCTTAAATATATTATTGAAAGAATTTTTGTTTGTTTATAAATTTCCAGCTCACTAAATTCTAAAAGTAGGTCTTTAAACTTGATGTCCTCTTCCAGCTCGCAAATTATACTATATACCCTAAAGATATATACTTATTATTATATTTAAAAATAAAATGATAGCAACTCAACACTCATTTATTTTCAAATATACCTAGGTATATATATCCACCATGAATATATAGTTCGGCCTGAAATTAATGTTTTGCAAACTAAATTTAGGTATCAATTAGATGCGGCTGTGGTGGAGGGAGGAGTTCCATTTGAAAGGGTGCATGGTACACATGCATTTGACTATCCTGGAAAAGATCCCAGATTCAATGAAGTTTTTAACAAGGCAATGATCAACCACACAACTGTTGTGATGGACAGAATTCTTGACAAGTACAAAGGGTTTGAGTCCCTCAATACTTTGGTGGATGTAGGTGGTGGCCTTGGAGTTACCCTTAATGCTATTATAATGAAATGGCCCAACATCAATGGTATTAACTTTGATTTGCCTCATGTTATACAACATGCCCCAACATATCCTGGTATGAGCTCTCCTTTCTCAAACTCTTGTAGAAATAATGATATATATTATTTCTTTTAAGTAAAAAAGGAATTATATTAATAGTTACTGTAAATCGTCCAATAGTGATTGACAAAGGAAATTTTACTTTTCATGCTAGTCTTGAGAGGATAATAATAGGGAGTTACTAGTTATCGCCTCACTTTTTGGGACGGTAGTCCATAGGTTTTGACCAAAGTGTCATTTTACATAAAAAGAGAAGAAAAAGGGTATTGTAGGGGGTATTTTAGTTTAAATTGGGGCGATAAAGGAAAAGTATTAGGGTTGTAACTAGTAATTCCTATAATAAAACTATATGTTTTGGTATAGTGGGCAATGGCATGGGCGAGTCTGTTTTTAACTGGCAGAATCCATAAAATCCCAGAAAGGGGAGGGAGGGAAAATGAAAAATGAAAATTTCTAGCAAATCTGGTTTTTTTTTTTTTTTTATGAAAGACATCCTTAATTTGTGATTCTCTTTTGGCTCTTGTTTCATGGTTAAAAAGCTTTCAGACATGACAAAGATGACTGATAATGTGAGTTACAAACGGTCTTAAAGATGTTGTAATTCAGAAAATTGAAAGTGATTTGTCTTAGGATCATCTTCCATCAGAACAATATTCTTTCATCTTTTAATTCACTGCCACATATGTAATGATCTAAGTGTAATCTAAATTTCACAAGGATGAATATGTAGGAGTAGAACATGTTGCTGGAGACATGTTTGAAAGCGTTCCAGCAGGAGATGCTATCTTTATGAAGGTAAAGCTAAGTTTGTGTAGTTATTTTTGTAAGTCTTAAATACTTTTTGTCTGGTTGTATCACTTCCTATCCCTTTTAAAATTTGGTCGATCAAATTAATTTTTGTTAATTTTTTTACATCACATTTGGTCATTTTTAACTGAAAAATTCGCGAATTAACTATTAAATTTGACTAGTTACCATCCCAGTTTTTACTCTTTACCGTTTTAATTTGGACTAAAAATCCCCCTCCTTGCCCTTTCTCTTCCCCCTTTTGAAGTAAAAGGACAATTTTGTCAAAATTGAGACGGTAATGCTTAAAGTTAAGGCGGTAACTAGTAATACCCTTTAACCACTTGACTTATTTGACTGTTAGTCAAATATACTCAACCATGATTTGTTCAACCATTTGATGAGCCAGATCTTCTTTAATGTTCAACCCATTTATATCGACTCTCAACTTAAAACGACGGTCAAAATCTTAAATGGTTTAAACATTAATGAGGATCTAACTTATAAAATGGGTTGAACATACCTTCTTAGAGTAAAAAGTAGGTTTGATAGGAGCGAAACAAGTCAAACGGTCACTTTACTAATTTTTTCGTTAAAAATGACTAATTGTGATAAAAAAATTAAGAAAAACTAGTTTGGTCAACCAAATTTTAACAAGTAGAAGTAATACGATCCCTATTACAAGAAACTAAAAAAGTATTTAAACCTTATTTTAACGATAATTAAATGATATCATTGGATTATCATCTATAGTTCAAGGTGCTTTCTCTTAGCAGTACATTAATTCGATTCTTAGTAACTTTCTTAAGATACAGACAACTTGTGTTATTATTACTTATGGATTAGCTAGTATATAATGCTTAACTCATTGGAATCTTGTCTTTTGATTGCTTAAATAATAGTGGATACTTCATGATTGGGACGATGACCATTGCTCGAAACTGCTAAAGAATTGTTACAAGGCTCTACCAGAAAATGGAAAACTAATAGTGGTGGATGGTGTTCTTCCAATGATTCCAGACACTAGCTCAGGCGTTAAAGCCGCTTGCCAATCTGATCTGATAATGATGGCTCAAAACCCTGGAGGAAAAGAGAGAACTGAACAAGAATTCAGTGCCATGGCTACTGCTGCTGGATTCAGTGGTATACGGTTGGTATGTTATGTGTTTAACTTGTGGGTGATGGAGTTTCACAAGTAGGCAGTTGTTCCCAGTGAAAAGAAAGATTTTACTTTGAAACATCAACTTTCATGTTTTGTGATTGGTAATGCTGTAGTGACATTTGATTGAGAATTATTGTAAACTGGCAACAGAAGGATTGCAAGAATGTCTGGCTGTGAGTTTCATTATGCTCATACTTACAATTATATACAAAAAGAAAAGAAAAAAAAAAGAAGTTATCAAGGTAGACTTCTTTTGTAGCAGTTTTATTTTGAATTGGATGTGGTAATTTTTCTAAATTCATCCAAACTGATCTATTCAATGCAGGGATTTTATTACAAAGTTGATGGATTTGTAGACAGGGTCAATAAAAAAGGAGGGGTTTTTACATATTTAAACCCTTTAATCATAATCTATATTTGATACATTTTTACGAGATAGATAGTCTGATTAAATGCCCTTGTTCATTGTAAAGATCAAGGTTCTCACGAGGACCTGGGAAAACGGTACCTATAACTTAACCATTTTTTGCCCAACTCACCAACTTCATTCATAATTTTAATTTTCTTTTTAAAGATTCTTTGATAAAATTATATTCACCAAACATGCACACACGGTTTGCACACACACAAACTTGCTGTTAACATTGATTAAATATATTGTGGAAGAGTTCTTGAGATTTTTTTGTTCTTGTGAATGCATTCACATTAAACCCTTTATCCTTTAAATTTTTAGAAGCGTATTACTAGTTATCGCCTCAGTTTTAAGCATTGCCGCTCTAACAAAATTATTTTTTTGCTTCAAAGTGGGGAAAAGAGAGGGGCAACCAGTACATGGTTTCCTTTCGACAAACAGCAGCACACTAAGTAACTAAACACGCGCACCCAACTCACCGAGACTATTGGCCACAATTGACCTCACCCATTGGCAGATCAAAGTACGCTATGTCTAATCCTCATGCCCGCTCAAGTCTAGGGATTAAGAGATGGAATACTAAGAACGAATTGTCTATTAGATCATTACAAGACAAATCATTCTAAATAGTCAAGTTCAATATGCCCTGGGCATATCTATATGATTCAATTAGTTTAGACAAACCAATTATCCGAATCACATAATAACCTAAATCGACAGCTTGTCCAAAACTGTTTCGGTTATGAACCTTATTTACATATTATGTCTTTTAATCAATGATGAGATCTACTGTGTCACACCAGGCACCTCATCATCTAACTACATAATATAAATGGACTAAGCATGCACAACAAATAAACCAAAATATTAAATCGATATATTAACCGGGAAAAAGTACAATACAAGCATAGCTTATGTATTCAAACCTAACACAGTGGTGTAATCTTTAGTCCGTCTGCTTTAATTAAAGATTTAATCTTTGAGCGTTGTTTTAATAAATTAAACTAGTATAAGCCTATATCCGTTCAGGGAAAATGAATTTGAGCCTGAGTCGAGTCGAAAGTTTCTGATTCTGAAATGCATAGCACGAAAGTGAGATTTTTTATTTAGCCCGGGCTTGTTCTGTTTCTTTCAAGAAGAATAGGTAAAATTGCAGGCTTTTCCTTTTTTTCTTACAGATAAAGCCAAGAAATGGCTTTATGATTTACCTTTGGGGTCAATTGTCACGTGGGGTGAATTGAAAAGGCAATTCCTGGAAAAAAAAATTTCCAGCATCAATGGCTGCAAATACTAGGAAAGATATTTGTGGAATCAGTTAACGTCAGGGAGAGTCATTGCATGATTACTGGGAGAGGTTCAAGCAATTGTGTGCTAACGCACAGCAGTTCGGGAATAGAAGAGAGACCATTTCTGAGGTAAGTACCAGTTCAATTGACTAACTTCTTGATGCTTTAACTGACTTAGTACATCAATTGGCTGTAGGACAAATGCAACAGACAAAGGCTTGTGGAATATGTTTGATGTCTGGACATACGACAGACACATGCCCATCCATTAGAGAGGAACCAAGCGAGAATGTCAATGCAGTTTGAGGTTACTTTGGCCAGCCCTTGGGGAGATACGAGCAATACCCAACATAGAATAATTCAAGGTATTCAAATTTCAGGCTACCGGGATTTCAACAACCACCAGCCTTCCAACCGCCACCAATGAGGCAGCCCTATCAACTTCCACTGGTGTCTTAAAAACCCGGCATGACTTTGGAGGAGAGAGTTATGAATCTGGCCACAAGCACTCAAGCTTTTCATTTAGGGATGAACCAAGCGATATGTCTAATGCCTGGACATACGACAGACGCGTGCCCATCCATTAGGGAGGAACCAAGTGATAATGTCAACGCAGTTTGAGGTTACTTTGGTCAGCCCTAGGGGAGATACGATCAATACCCAAAACAAAATAATTCAAGGTATTCAAATTTCATGCTACCAGGATTTCAACAACCACCAGCCTTCCAACTGCCACCAATGAGGCAGCCCTATCAACTTCCACTGGTGTCTTAAAAACCCAGCATGAATTTGGAGGAGAGAGTTATGAATCTGGCCACAAGGACTCAAGCTTTTCAGAAAGAAACTCGGGGAAACTTTCAGAACATGGAAAGATGAATATCACAATTAACCAATACGATTGATAAGTTAGAGTAAGGAAAATTAACTTCTCAAATGGCGAGCAGTCATCGGGAATATGTAAGAACCATGACTGTAATGAGTGTAAATGAGTTACTTGTAGTCCATGAAAAGATGAGTGAACCTGAAAAACCTAAAGGGGACGAGGAGCAAAATAAGCAAGAAGAGGAAGTAGGACCTAACCCAAAAAGTTATATTTCTGAAATGGTGATACCTTCCCATTTTCCTAGCAGGTTTAAGGAAGTGAAAGAGAAGGAGAATGTCTCCTCGGTGATGCAAATGAAGATTCCTCAAAAGTGCACCGATCCAGGTATGTTTTGCATGCCGTGTGTAATAGGATCTAGAGTAATTAAATCAGCCATGCTTGATTTGGGAGCTTCATAAATATTATGCCACTGTCTTTATATAATAAGTTGAATATTGGTTCTCTTAAGAACACTAATGTGGTGGTTCAGTTAGCTGATAGGTCTCTTAATTATCCTAAGGGAATAGTGGAAAATGTATTGGGGAAATGTGGAAAGTTGATGTTCCTGCGGATTTTTATATTCTAGACATGCCTGATAAACTTTGGGAAAAATTTGGGTAGATCATTCATGAAAACTACTAAGACTAAGATAGATGTTGATGCTGGAACTTTTAGTTTAGAATTTGATAGAGAACAAGTCTTATTCAACATGAATGATGTTATGAAGCACTCACTAGCTTATGAATCCTTGGAAAATTTTGATATAATTAATGTGAGTGTGCTAGAGAATTTGAAATATCCTTTGGTGCCAAATACATTGGATTTTGTATTGGAAGCTAACTTGCAGGAAAAAAGGTGTTCATGACCAGTTGTGGCATAGAAAGGAAATTTTTGCAGGTCCAAAGGTACTTTCAGTTGATGAATTCATGCCGGATAAGAAAAAGGGGCATATTCCTTATCGTAAGAGGCATAAAGAGTGGGAATTGAAAAATGGTGTCCATGATCATGAGCAATAATTTGAACTTTTTCTGAGAAGGTTCAATCCTGTGATTAAGAAAAAAATACAATGGTGCCCGCCCGATGATGGGTACAGATAAAGGAAAAACGAGCCATCTCGTGTCTAGCCAAAGACCATAAACAAAGGCGCTAATTGGGAGGCAACCCAACTTAGTTTTGAATTTTATGTTGCATTTTATATTCTTGAAATGATGTGATTTCACTTTGGTGTTTTTAGTAGTTGTTCTGTTCAATTTAAATGTTGTTGTTTTGCAGGTGAGTTTGGAGCAATTTTAGTGGACTTTCCAGAAGATAATATATCCCGTGGCATGCCCATGCCAGGTGAATTCTTCCCATGGAATGCACGTGTGGACTGATTGTCCAGAAGAGACTTTCTCCCACGACACGCCCACGTCGTTAGAATTTTTCAAGGAGTCTCAAAATTCCAGAAGTGGATTAGTCTCACGACACGCCCGTGTTGATGTTATTGTTCAAGGCATTGGGAATTCCAGAAATGAATTGTTACCACGGCATGCCCAAGGCAAAAAAAAAAAAAAATTTTCATTTATTTTTCCTAGGTTTACTGCTCAGCACCTTGTTTCTTTTACAGCAAAGGCAAAATTCCTAGCCTCTATTTCTTTTTCAGCGGCTATCTTCCTTCAAGTTCGCAACTCGTCGCTGTTCACCCATCCTCCACCGATCAACAGTTCCGCTGTTCAACACTGCCGGTTTTCACCCAGTTCCACCGGTCACCTCCCTTCATCGCCGTCCACCACCGCCTTCTGTTTCGCCTAAGGATACTAATGAGACACACCTGCCCACCACTCCTCCATCTCCAAAATAGATAAGCTTCTTCCCCCATGATTACCTTTTGTTTTTATTATTATTATTATTATTATTATTATTATTATTATTTATTGCTGGTGTTTGATTTTTATGATCCTCTTTATTCCAATTTTCTAAATTAGGGACAATGTAGAGTTTTGGTGTGTGTGGGGGGGAGGGGGGGGGTTGTTTACGTGATTTATTGTTATAGGGATTGATTTTGTGGTTTATGCTATTTTTCTGTCTTGTTTAGAGTCTAGGTGTGGGGGAGAAGTTGTCTATTTTGTTTTGGAAACTGAACATGCAATTTGTAATTGGATAAGATGAACATGAAAGGTAGTGAATAATGTAGTATGAGGTTGGATGATTATAACTTGTTCTTGATGATAACTCAATTGATGATGCTTGCTTAGGTGACACTAAAAAACCTAGAAAAGTGAGGTTTGAGAGAGTGTTTTCACACATGGTTGTCTATTCTAGAACTTGCTTTGTTATGCATATTATTGTTGCTTGTGTTTTCATTGTGCAAATTATGATAAAGGCACTAGGATAAACCCTTAAAAATTCCAACATTATTTGATTACCACTAGTGAACCCTTTTGAAGCTTGGACTTGTTCTTTGATGTGAAAAGTCATTAAAATAAACCAAGGCCTGTTTTAGCTTGCTTCCTTCTACCTTGTTGTGAGGGAAGTTGTGTTTGGTTTGTTAGTTTTGAATACAGAAAAGCTATGACTTGTATCAAAAACTAATATCCACAGTTTACATATCATTTTGTTTCAGTATAAATTTGTTCCTTTATATCATAGAACTAGATAACGGGATGTGGACAGACACAGTAGATACCGTTATTGGTTAAAGTATTGACATATAAAAAGTATGCTCATAACCGAGTTAGTCTGAACATACTATCGGTATAGGCTATTGTGTGATTTGGAAATTAGTTTATCTAAACTAGTTTAAATCACACGGATATGCCCGGGGCATATTGAGCACGACCAGTTTGGATAGAATTGACTTATACTGATCGGCGTAGTCAATTCGGTCCTAGTATTCCGTCTCTCAATCCCGAGATTGGGACGGGCTTGAGGGTTGGATATCGTGTGCTTTGATTTGCCAAAGAGTGCGATCGATTGAGGCCTATATCTCGGTAGGTTGGGTATGCGGTGTTTAGCTTTTAACGTACCGTTACTAGTCGGAGGAATCCACGTACCGGTTCGCCGGGTTGATGGTGCTCCCGAGATGAGCTCGTAAAGTCTATTATACTAAACCCGGCCGGTGAACTTTATGTTCGGTATAATAAAAGGACGAGTGGTACTAATCTCGGAAACCAAGAAGTCGGTGAATTAATTTGTCAGTAAATTGATAAACCGACGAGTGCTAGATCTTTAATGTGGGGAGATAGAATAAAATATAATGGCGCGATGTAAAGTCGTTTTTGAGCGGTAGTTCCATAATTGGTCCGTTAGTGGTACGACCGATTATGCATTTGATTAATCGACAAGGTAAATTAATTAATCCAAAAGGTTTAATTAATATTTAATCGACAAAGTGAATTTAGAAATTAATTATATTTTGAATTAATTAATTCTAAGGGTTCGATTAAATTAAATTAACAAAGTGGGTTAAATAAATTAATTTAAATGGGTCGATTGGAGTTGATTAGTCGGGAAGACTTAGCGGTCTACGAAAGTCAAAATTTAAGGCCTAACTCGAGAGCCCATTAGGCCTCCTTAGAAGCTCCTTATAAATACAACTTATTGGGCAAGAAATCAATTAAGAAACTTGACACCCAAGTAAGGGGTAGTGAGAGAAAGTTTAGCTTAGAGTGAGAAGTTCGTCTTCCTAGTCGAAACTTCTTCTCGAAGTCAGCTAGGAAAGCTTTCTTTTCGCGAAAAACTCAAGCCCATCCAGTTTTTGCTGCTGCTTTGCTGCTGTTTTTCCTTCTGCCGTGGGTTCATTAAATTCGGCCAGTTCCGACGCCGCGACTTCATCGTTCGCCCAGTTCCAGCGCCACGGGTTCATCACTCGCCCAGTTCCAGCGCTGCCGCGGGTTGGTTTTATTCGCACAGTTCCAGCACTGCCGCGGGTTGGTTTTCTTCGCCCAGTTCTGGCGATCGGATTCTTTGCTTGCGTGCTGATCCTGCCATTGCTGCGTTGATCTCTTGTTCATCTCGGTGATCCGCAGCAGTGGTGGTACAGATCGTGGCGGGTTTTGAAGTCCGATCAAAGGGGCTAAATTGGTTTCCATTAGGCAGCAGTTCAGTTGTGTTTAGCGGCAGCATAGGGGCTGATTCGAAGGGCAGATTTGAGCTTTTCTTGAGAAGCAAGTTTCTTGGATTTTATTATTTTGCCGTGGGTAACTCTGTAGACAATAGCCCACACTATTTCAGAGTTTGTATCGGAGTCATTCTTCGGATTTCTTGTGGTAATCGCAACAAAGATTGGATTTTTTCTTTAGGCAAGGGAATTCGCTACAAAAGGTAGAATCTTTAAATTTCGCTTTTATTAAAGATTGAATCTTTTGTGTCCCGATTAATAAATTAAATAAGTATAAGCCTAGATCCGTTCATGGGTAAACTAATTTGAGCCTGAGCTTGGTCGAAAGCTTCCGATTCTGGAATGCATTGCACGAAAGTGAGGTTTTCAATTTAGTCCGGGCTTGTTCAGTTTTCCTTCATGGTTGTTGACTTTGGGTTTGTGGTATGAAGGTGGACATTGCAAGGCAATGCTAGCTCACAAAGAGGTTAGTATGCTCTTGAAAAAAAAGAAAGAAAAAAAAGTGACAAGTTAAGATGGAAAGTAATAAAGGCGCAAGTGTTTGAAAAAAAACAAGGAAAAAAAAGTAGTACAAGTTCTTTCTTTCAAGATGCAAGAGAAAGGGAAATAAAGAAAAAGAAAAAGAAAAAAAGGAAAAAAAAAAGAGAGAGAAATGGAAAAATGAGAGCATTAGTCAAGTTTGTGAGTTTTGTGAGTTAGTTTTGTTTTGTTTGGGTCATCATTGGTAAGATAGTGAAAGGTTGGCAATCAAGTAGTTGCTTTTTCTCACGATTGAGCCTTTTGTTTTATCTTTGTTTATACTAACCTTTTGTCCTAAACCCCGTTATACCCTTTGGAAAGACCTTTTGATTTGTGCATTGGATTCATTTGAGTAATGGTAATGTGATATATTTGCAAGCTTATGGTAAGAACATGCTATGTTGTAAATTTGAGATATTAAATGTCCTAATATACACTTTTGAGTGCATGAGAGACTACTTGGTGAGGAGCTTGTCACTTTGCTTTTCATTTGACTTTTGGGGAGTTGTGAGGAACTTGAGATAACCATTGCAAATGCTTGATACTATGAAAAGTTGCTATTTGATTGTAAATCTTACTTGCTTATATATTGCATGTTGAGGATCCAGTGTGTTGTTTGATTTTTCTTCTTGAGTTTTGAGTCATGCTTGGGGACAAAGTCCTGGTGTGAGGAAATTTGATAGGTGCATAATTAGTTTGTTTTTGGGGTTAATTGTGTTATGATTATGCACCTATTTAATGTGGTTTAAAGGGATTTTTGGTGTTTTAGACTGAATTATAATTCGTGGTGTTTGGCAGGGTGTTTTTTAAGGAAATTGGCTAGTAGAGGGCTAAAGTGCAAGATCTGGAGAGTATGCTGATTTGGGGAAGCAATATGGTGGCTAGATGATTTTACAAGAGGAGTTTGACTTGATAAAAATTACAAAGGCTGTTGACTAGAAAGGAGTTTGGAAATTGTGTTTTCTTTGACTTGCAAGATAAAGTAGAACGTTGCAAGATTCAAGGGAATGAGAATGGAATATTTTCTGTTAGGCAAAATCAAGTTTATTCTTTTAATGTTGGGATTTAATCCATTTTGAATTTTAGGATTTTGAAAGTCTTTAAATAGAGGCATTGTAGACAATGAGAAACAACCTTTTCCCTGCAAAGGAACGTAGTAGTAGTAGTTTAGTTTAATTAGTCATTGTAATAGTAGAAGTCTTCTTAGTTTAATTTTTCAGTATTATTTTCATATCAGAATTCTAGTTTTAGTTAAACCCAACTTTGTCATTATGAATTACTATTAAACTTTTTTTAGCAATTTTGAATTCAAGTTTTTTTTCACACTTAAAATTTCCTGGTTTTCTTCTTATTCATCTTAGTCAAGTTCCGGCTCAGGATCCTCTGTGACACTTTTACGTGACACTCCATGTGACAAATTTCAATTACTTTGTGTATATATTGTATTTTTGATTGATTTTCATGTAATACATAATCATTTGTACTCTTATATTTTTTAACACGACGGGTTTACTTTTTTTGAGGGTTAGGGCATATTAAATTGTTAAATATAATTTTTATTGTAAAAAAATTCTCAAAAATATATAAAAAATAAAATAATGCTGAAAAAAATAAATTATAAAAATAAAAATAATCAATTAAAACTATATGTTGTGAATGTATATAAATTAACATGAAATATAATATATACACAAAGTAATTGAAATTTGTCACAGGAAGTGTCACATAAAAGTGTCACAGAAGATCCTGACCCGTCAAGTTCCCTTCACTCAATTGATCAAGATTAGGCATTAGAATTCATTGACTCCTTGAGATTCGACCCGAAACCACTACTGCTACAAATCATTGTAGTCCAGTAGCAAAATTGGATTAGGTTGACCGATATGACTAAACCCATCAAATTTTGGCATCGTTGCCGGGGAGTCAAAATAGTTTGATTCCTAAATTGATTTATGTGATTTTTAATCTTTTTTTTTAGTTTTCTTTTCAGATTATGTTTTACGTTCTACGGTTGCTTTAAAAAAATTCTGTTTTTACTTTTGATCTCTGAAGTACTTTGCATATTTTTATTTTCATTTTGTGCCGTTAATTTTACTGTTTAAAAATTTAAAGAAAAAAGAATGTTATTCCGTTTTCAAATTTTTGTAATCTTCTTTTTTTTTCTTTAATTTATTTCCTTGTCCGTTGTTTCTCTTTATTTAATTTTTCTTGTTGTTATATTTATTTTAATCATCCGTTTATTTCTTAAGTCTATCTCTTTGTTGACTCCGAGTTTTTATTTTCCTTATTTGCTTATTATCTGCCGTAATTTTTTTTTAAATTTATCAGAAAGTGTTTTTATTTTACTTTTCCTTTATTCTTTTACCAACCCCCCTCCCCCCCCCCCCCCCCCCCAATTACTTTTTTGGTTTATGGTGCATTCCTCCCGTACAGGAGAAGTAACAAACATTGCAGAGATCGAGAAATCGACAAGAAGTAAAAACAAGAAAAAAGTCTAGTAATTAACCATCTTACTTAACTCAAAAAGTAGGTATTTTAAAAGGAAAATAGAATGTACGATTTTATAGTTTTTGAAACCTTAAGAAAAAAAACAAAAATACCATCGTTTCAATGTAGCTGTAAACAGCAATGAAAATATCTCTATGGTTGCTCCCATGAAAGAATTGTATTCTCATACTCTATGGTTATTCCCACACCTTCTCTACAGTTTCAATTTATGACTACTAATTTTAATTTTGTTGGGCCAACTATTTAATTAATTTGATCTTATGCTCTCATTTGTATAAAGAATAAAATATATTACAGAAAAAAATTTGATCTTATGCTCTCATTCGTTATTGCTCTTGTCTTGACCCTTTTTCTCTTGATATGATTGCTAGCTTTGGTTCTGTAATCTTACTAATTTAAATTACTTTAATTTTTTTTTTTTTTTGAATTTAGATCACTTTAATTCATTCAAATACATGTTAGTTAGGGGTCATCACTCTAAAACTTATTATAGTTTGGCAAAATTCAACACAAATTTAGCAGCCACTCTCATATGCAGGCCGGTTTTTGGAATGATTTAGCTGGTATGAACACAAAAACGCCCATAACCACTTTGTTTAATTGTAGGGTCAGACGCCCCTTCCGTTAAGCGTCGCTCCATTATCGGCATGTCAATGTAGGAAGGTTATGGCTGATCAACCTATTTTTCCCCTGAGAATTTCCTATTACACTTATGATGTTATATGTTATACCAGTAAATAAGTGATATGTATTCAATTCAATTCTCATTCTATTCCGTAACAAATTTTAAGGCTAACGTTGTTCTGTTTATTTTTTAACATTTGACATAACAAAATAAAGAGAGAGAATTATTTGATGAATACACTATAGGCAATACTTTGATCAGATTTCTGAGATGGCGGTAGGGTAGAGATTGATGCATTTGGGATTAGGCTGGTAATGGATTAGGCTAAGAAATACCTAAATTAACTATTTAGAGAATAAATACCTAAATGAACTACTATTTAGAGAAGAAATACCTAAATACCTAAATGAACTACTATTTAGAGAAGAAATACCTAAATACCTAAATGAACTACTATTTAGAGAAGAAATACCTAAATACCTAAATGAACTGCTATTTACCTAAAAATTAAATACCTAAATGAACTACTATTTAGAGAAGAAATACCTAAATGAACTGCTATTTACCTAAAAACTAAATACCTAAATGAACTACTATAATAAATACGAAAATCATTTGTGTTATTATGGGTGCGTTTGATACAAGGTAAAGACAATAGGGCAAAGACAAAATAATTCCGATTGCTATCTTTTTTTGTTAGTAAAGTAAAGACAAAGACAATCAAATTACTTTAATGAAGCGATCAAATTCCTTTAATGAAACAATTAATTCTTTTAATGAATATCCTGCTAATTTACCAAACGAGCCAAAAGCGATCAAATTCCTTTAATGACTATTGAGTTAATAAAATTCCGATTGCTTCATTGCCTTTGCCTTGCATCAAACGCACCCTATATATAAAAATTGAGATTTTAAAATTTTAGTTCGATTAGTCTCGTTAAAATAATATTAACAATCTGTACCAAAAAACTAAATATTAACAGTCATATACAAAAAATATCTAATTTAAATTATGACATGGCAATCTAAATTAAGAGGAGACTTACTACAAAAAGAATATATATATATATATATATATATATATATATGGTGTGAGAGTTTGGGAGATGGTGGGAGTTTATAACGATGACATTAGGGTTTGAATTTTAAGATGGTAAGTTAAAAAATGGGTATTACTAGTTACCTGACTCCGCCATCCATAGTGAATTATTAGCCCTGCAGGAAGCTTGTTCCTTCTGCAACTCTAACTCCCTCTTTGAATGACTGCTGTTATGTGATAGTTCCCAGGTTGTGAACATCATCAAAATGGGGGAACCAAGTTTCCCATGGAAACACTTCCAAGCTCTCAAGGATATTACAAGAATGATGAATCGGTCAAAGCTGCTGCTTGATCAGATCTGCAGAGAAGAAAATGCCCCCGCTGACTTTCTAGCAAAACACGCCTCTCTTGGCTACCGAAATACTTACTATTCTTTTGACTCTCTCCCGAGACCCCTTCAAGGCCTGATTAGACTAGATCAGAATGCAGTGCCAGGATTGAGATTGTAAAAATAGGAAGCTAATTGGTAGAAATAGTACAGGAAAGGTGCATGAAAGTTGTAGTTTTTTCTTCCTAATATAGGGTTCTCAAACCCACCGGTCTCTCTCACGAGACTGTTTCGGCAAAAAAAAAAAAAAAAAAAGGGTATTACTAGTTACCTCTTCAATTTTAAATATTATCGTTCAATTTTGATAAAATTGTATTTTTTATTTCAAAGAGGAAGAGGGATGGACAAGAAGGTGATTTTTTTAGTCGAAATTAAAATGGTAGAAGGTAAAAAATAGGACAGTAACTACTAAAAGTTATCAAATATATATATAAAATAATCGCAAAAATCTAAACATTTATTTATCCATCAATAAGGAAGATCAGCAGCTACTCCTCTGATACGAAAAAAATTATGCATCATTAGCATACCAGTAGCAGTTTCGAATAGGTCATATATCAATTCTCTTTCTCGAAAAATATAGAAAAAAAAGGCGTCTGTGCGCCAATATCTGTCATAAAGGGACCAAGTCATAACAAATGAGATATTATAATTTTTTAAAATTAAATCACTGGAGTGATTTCAGAAAAGAAAAAGCTAGACGTGCATGCTAAGCACCACCTGTCTCGCCTTCCCTCAAACACTTTTGTGCAATATTAGCACACGGCTTCCAATAGCATCTTATATATACCATCTTTTCCCTGACATTACTTCGCGCCCACACATTAGCCTTATTTCAGAATATTTTATATTCAATTTCAGAAATTCGGTGAGTTCATCTACTAAATAATATCATTATTTGGAATTCAGAGTTCGGATTGACTCTCTGCAGGGCTATGGAATCTCTAGCAAACAACCCAACTCCTCATGGTCAATTCCAAGAAGAAGAACAAGAAGAAGAGCGGCATTTCTCGTACGCTGCGCAGCTGGTGACCTCTGGTACACTTCCCATGGTGTTGACGGCCGCCCTCCGCCTTCATTTGTTTGAGATCATCGCCGGAGCCGGCCCCGGGGCGCAACTCTCGCCTTCGGAGATTGCGGCCCAGTTGTCTCCTCCTGATCAGAGGAACGATGATATTAATGTGAATAACATTAACCCGAATGCTGCTGCTATGTTGGACCGGATGCTACGCCTCCTCGCTAGCCACTCCGTGCTAACGTGTGCCTCTGGTGGCGGCTGCGGCGATGGGCCTAGTAGACAAAGACTGTACGGTTTGGCTCCGGCGGCGAAATACTTTGTGCGGAATGAGAAAGGAGTCTCCCTGGGTCCCTTGCTGCAGTTGCTTCGAGACAAAGTCTTAGTTGAAAGCTGGTGAGTGACCGCACCACATTCCATTTCTTTCTTAATTTAGTATTATCGTCCAAATTTTGATAAAATTATCGTTTTATTTTAAAGAGGAAGAAAAGAAAAGGTATTACAGAAAATATTATAATCTAAATTATGATGATAAAAAATAAAAATTGAGATGATAACTAGTAAAATTTATATTTTAACTTACCTCAGAATTGGGATATCCATATCCACCATGAATATATATAGTCTGGCCTGAAATTGATGTTTTGCAAACTAAATTTAGGTATCAATTAGACACGGCGGTGGTGGAGGGAGGACTTCCATTTGAAATGGTGCATGGTACACATGCATTTGACTATCTTGGAAAAAATCCCAGATTCAATGAAGCTTTTAACAAGGGAATGATCAACCACACAACTGTTGTGATGGACAGAATTCTTGACAAGTACAAAGGGTTTGAGTCCCTCAATACTTTGGTGGATGTAGGTGGTGGCCTTGGAGTTACTCTTAATGCTATTATAATGAAATGGCCCAACATCAAGGGTATTAACTTTGATTTGCCTCATGTTATACAACATGCTCCAACATATCCTGGTATGAGCTCTCCTTTCTCAAACTCTTGTAGAAATAATGATATATTATTTTTTTTAAGCAAGAAACAATTATATTAATAATTATTGGAAATCGTCCAACAACGATTGACAAAAAAAAATTAGACTTTTCATGCTAGTCTCGAGGGGATAATACAATTATTTTGGCGTAGTGGGCAATGGCGTGGGTGAACCCATTTTTAACCAGTGGAATCTACAACATCCCAGAAAGGGGAGGGATGAAAAATATAATTTGTGATTCTTTTGGCTCTTGTTTCATGGTTAAAAAGCTTTCACACATGACAAAGATGACTTGATAATGTGAGTTACAAACGGTTTTAAAGATGTTCTAGTTCTGAAAATTAAAAGTGACTTGTCTTCGGATCAGCTTCCGTCAGCAGGAAATTCTTTCATCTTTTAGTTGCCACATATGTAGTAATCTAAGTGTAACTTAATTTCACAAGGATGAATATGCAGGAGTAGAACATGTTGCTGGAGACATGTTTGAAAGCGTTCCAGCAGGAGACGCTATCTTTATGAAGGTAAAGCTAAATTTGTGTAGTTATTTTTTTAAGGCTTAAATACTTTTTTGTCGTGGTTGTATCACTTCAGGTCCATTTTAAAATTTAGTCGATCAAACTAGTCTCTCCTAATCTTTTTACATCACATTTAATTATTTTTAACTAAAAAGTTAGCGAACTAATGATTTGACTTATTTGACCGCTAATCAAATATGCGTTTTACTCAATCATGATTTGTTTAACCATTTTATGACCTATATCTTCTTTAACGTTCAACCCATTTATATAGACTCTCAATCTCAAACGACGGTCGAAACCCTAAATGGTTTAAACATTAATGAGGATCCGACTTATAAAATGAGTTGAACAAATCATGGTTGAGAAAAAAATATGATTGATTAGCGGCCAAATGAGTCAAACTGTTAATTTACTAATTTTTTCATTATAAAGGACTAAATGTAATGGAAAAGAGATTAAGAAAGACTAATTTTATCAACCAATTTTAAGAACTTGAAGTTTTACTACCCCTATTACAAGAAACTAAAAAAACATTTAAACCTTCTATTGACGATAAATAAATACATATTATTGAATTATCATCTATAGTTCAAGGTGCTTTCTCTTAGCCGTACATTAATTCAATTCTTAGTTGGCTTTCTTAAGATACAGACCACTTGTGTTATTATTACTTATGGATCATCTGTGGTATATAATGCTTAAATTCATTGGAATCTTGTCTTTTGATTGCTTAAATTGTAGTGGATACTTCATGATTGGGACGATGATCATTGCTCGAAATTGCTAAAGAACTGTTACAAGGCTCTACCAGAAAGTGGAAAACTAATAGTGGTGGATGGTGTTCTTCCAATGATTCCAGACACTAGTTCAAGCGTTAAAACCACTTGCCAATCTGATCTGATAATGATGGCTCAAACCCCTGGAGGAAAAGAGAGAACTGAACAAGAATTCAGTGCCTTGGCTACTGCTGCTGGATTCAGTGGTATACGTTTGGTATGTTATGTGTTTAACTTGTGGGTGATGGAGTTCCACAAGTAGGCAGTTGTTCTTAGTGAAAAGAAGGATTTTATTTTGAAAGATCAACTTTCATGTTTTGTGATTGATTGGTAATGCTGTAGCGACATGGTTTCATGGTTTTGGATGTTGTTAAATTGATTTAAGAATTATTGTAAACTGCCAACAGAAGGATTGCAAGAATGTGTGGTTGTGAGTTTCATTATGCTGATACTTACAATTATATACAAAAAGGAAAAAAAAAAAAAAAAAAAGGC
Source organism: Knoxia roxburghii (assembly GCA_030378225.1). Taxonomy (NCBI): domain Eukaryota; kingdom Viridiplantae; phylum Streptophyta; class Magnoliopsida; order Gentianales; family Rubiaceae; genus Knoxia; species Knoxia roxburghii. The sequence continues at coordinate 38,797,847 of CM059422.1, read as the reverse complement.
TATCACTTAAATAATCTAGTTTTATACTCATTTCTATTGTTGGGAAAAATTGATAATCCGCTCTAGATGGATCAGACTCAAATCATTTGGATTAGTTCGGGATAGACCTCTTTTGTAGCAGTTTTATTTTGCATTGCATGTGGTAACTTTTTTGAATTGAATAGTAACTGTGATCCAAATCTTTCTTAAAATATTTTTTTTTACAAAGAGAGAGACATCAACCCTACTAACCCATCCGGCGGGGACTTGTATTCATGAATCACGACCTCCCAATCCTATGTGAAGAGTGTTAATCACTAGGCTATCTCCTTCTTTTTTTTTTTTTTTGTTAAAACCAATATTTTAGACATTTTTAAAATTTTTATACTACTTATATGTTCAAACTATAAGAAATATCACTTCTATTATAAAAATATTAGTTATATTTAAGTTAAATAAATAAAAATATTATTTTACTTTTTTTTTAAGCAAAATATTATTTTACTAGTAAAAAAGAAAAATGTTACAATTGAATCAGTTCAAATTAACCACCTATCCAAGTTGAAATAAATCAAAGTGATTCATATCAAAACGACAAATGGATGTGAATTCGTTGATTCATCCCAACTCATTGCTACTTGAACAAAACCAATTGATTTAATAGGTGTGGAAAATTATTTTGGTTAGCCATTATCGAAAATTATAGTCAACATTGGATTGAACAAAACCAAATGATTATAGAAAATTTAGCAAACCAAATAGCTTGGCAACAGTCAAGGCTTTCCCCTTAAAAACAAGGTGGCAAACACATAAATCTTTCAAACATCAAGTTGATGGAGAAAAGCATTTTGAATATCAAGTTGATCGAGATCAGTCTAAGGAGGTGACAAGGAGAAAGTATATTAACAAGGATTATACATATTCAGCCCATTGACCCCCCGAAACTGCTCACATGCCTCAAACGGGAATTTCCTACCTAGATCACATTCAAAGATAAAAAGAACATAAGTATATTAAAAGCATACCTAGTGAGGGTCACCTTTTGGACCCAATAAGAATACATCAAAGACAACATACAACAACCAAATATGCAACGCAAAACATGCATCAGAATAGAAAACCAACTAACATGCCAACGATGTACCAACTAATGACATAATGCACACCCAAATTAACAAACAAACCTAGATATGTACCAACCAACTGAAACGGGCGTCGCACCCGCTGTCTACCCCTCACCGATAATCATCTCCAGACCAAAGGTACCCTGGGCCATACCTGTCTTACGTACTAAGTTTCAGTCTGGCCGCTACCTAGTAGGTCGGCGCGAAAAGGGTAGGGCCCCCAAAAGTATAAACACATACATGACGTGTAACTAAAGCAAACAACAACTAGTACAAATAATTATACGGTCGTACAATAGACTTCGGCAGCATAACGGCTGTAAATGCAACGATTCCTAGTACCCAAACAACACATAATCATTCAATACAACTATACAATACAATACAATCATCCAAACACAACCACGATTTCACCAACAATGCATCATAATATACATAAATGAAACCTATGCGCCGGCAAGGCCATAATCTGATAAACAGGATGATCTATGAGGCTCTATAATTTTAAATTTATTCTACATATAGTTTGAGGGGTCAATAAGGTAGCAAACCTACTTGTGACTACTCTTTGCAACAAAATAAAATGAAAATTACTAAAAATAAAAAAATAAATGTGCGAGATCGGTGGATCTAATGAATTAAAATCAAAATCCCTCCAAATTTGAGCCTAATTTGAAAAAATTCATGCACTTTATTGATATATAATGCAGAACTAAAGGAATGCATAAAAAAACTCACGGGCAAAAAAAAAAAAAGAAAATAAATGAAAAATGGAGAAGATTGCTTATCAACTGAAAAAAAAATGAAAAAGAAAATGAAAAAAAAAGGCATCCATTACGAATGAATTAATAGAAAATATTCAAATGAGAATACAAACAGAAAGATTACTAACTAGAAACCCTAACAATTAACAAAATGAGGAAAGAACTCGCTGCGTGCATATTTCGGTCGGGATAACGAGAGAGCCAAAGAGGGTTTTGTTTTCAGCAACGATGGTGAGGAAGATGAAGAATGACAATGACCTTATATTCAGTACGAAATGAAAACTAAAAATTTCGTTGTAAGAATTTTAAACCCGACTATGTAACAGTTTTAGTTAAATTTACACGGGTACCCGTGAACTGAATTGAATTAATATATTATTTTCTTTCTCATAACAATAGTCATATTTTAATGTGTATTATTTTTTACATATAATTTTATATTTTAGTTGTAAATCGTATGAAAAGTAATATATAATTATATTAATTTAAATTTTAAAAGTAAAAATATATGTATTAATTATAAAAATATAAAAACTAAACAAATTTGGTAGGATAAAAAATAAATCTAGAAACAACATTATTATTGTAGGATTGAGAGAGAAATATATATTATTTTCAATTCAAAATATTAATTTGATTTATTATATTATTTTGATTCAAGATTATGAATTTAGTGTTGATCATTTAAATTTAGTTCGGACTAGTGACGACCATGGTCAACCTTTACGTTACTACGTATTCTTTCTTTCTTGGGATGGATTGTTCCCCGTAGATACAGATAGAAGAAATATCATGACATGACTTGGCCGCACACGTGTGTGGTGCAATTATATGAATAATTTATTATATTTAATTTGATAAATCATAATTCTCTCAATATTATGAAAATAATAAATTTGATAAATCATAATTCCTAAAATATTTAAAAAAAAAAAAACATATCTAGAGGGAAGGGATTTGGGGGTGTCTTATCATGTGTGCCGTAGAATTTTCTTGCATTTTCTTAATCTTATTTTTCTTTTTAACTAATATTTTTTACTATTTGTAAAAAATAACTTGCAATGTAATAGTGTTAGTACTCTTCAACTTACTACTGAGAAATGTACAACATCAACTATGATATATAGCTAAGGAAATTAAAGGAGTAACCTGGCTAGTTAGGGTTTTTTCAATTCCAACTTAAAACTTGAGAATTTGTGCTAGGTTAAATTTACTACTGCATCCCTCTTGAAAAAACTTTTAATATTACAACAAAACTTTCAAGAAAGAAACAAAAATTATTTTTTAAGACGAAAATAGTACTAACAACTTTTTTTTGAGGGTCAACATATTTCACCAAACCGACTAGTATTCTTTTCCAACCTCCACTATTTTTCCTTAAGAAAAGGGGGAAAAAAATGAAACTCTCACAAAAATGACAGATTAACAAATGACAAAATTAAACAACAGGAATTTCTACATGTTTCCAATTTTGAAATAGTCCCTGATGACACTGATCACAAGAGTAATTTTAAAGGCCTAAATTCTCCAAACAAACTGAAGCTCAAGCTAGATTAATAAAAATTAAGACCAAAGAATTAAACATAAACGTTCTAATAAGTTTAATGAAATGTTTAAAAAATTAAAACCAAAAAATACAAAATATAGATTAATAAAAACAATAAATGTTAGATTTAATATTGTTTAAATTTATAAAACATGAAAATAATTGCGCCCTCAAAAAACTAATCAGCAACCATAAAAGTTATCCTAGCTATCCTCCATGGGAAAAGGTGAGGGATATTCATGGGTGCATCTCCCATGATTGGATTCAAACATGAATTGCATGTGTCTAACCCATTACAAAGATGAAAAACTCGAAGATTTGGGAACCCTTTGATTTTTCGAGCTTTATTAATAGCTAAATGAAGATCATTGAGTTTGGATATATTATATGGCGGGTCTCGAATATTAAGGGCAGCAAGGTGAATTTTCTCCAAACCTGGAATGCCAGATAAGAAATCTTCAATCAGACACAACTCCACGTAAATGCAACGCACACTTAACACCGTCAATCTGGGCATGAATTTCGTTATAATCTTCATATGTTTGGTGGTGAAACTTCGGCAACAAATTTTGAGCACTCTTAGTCTCAAACAATAGAGACCGACTGTTTTAAATATGCAGGCGGGAAAGACAAGACCATCATATAGAAGGTGAAAACACTCAAGATTTTCCCACGACCGGAGAGCTTTGTTCACCCATCTATTTGTTACGCTGTTCTGAAATATCAACTCTAGGGTTCTCAAGTTCAAGCACCTGCACCATACATACATACATATATATATTCATCAAGATCTAAATAAATTAACAAAGAATTTATTGATGATTAGTACATTACCTTCTAGATGCATGTTGTAAATGCTTATCGGTGACATGAAATGACGGGTCCAAAACAAGAGTTGTCAAATGTGAACAACTTAAGTTTATTCCTCGCACAAACACAAGTTGAAGCTGTCGGTTGATGATTTCCTTCGGGATTAATGGCTCTATTTTCTTTCTCCATTCAGCAGTGTCAAGAACGTTGGACATTGTCACATCAGAGGCAGCTAATCTCCAACTATGACAAACTGCTGCCACATTGTTCATAGTGTCTAAGATATTCACCAATGAAATTATGGAAACTAAAATTTCATATGGCATCTCTGACCAATTTCTTCTATTCATGGAGCGAGTAACCGCCATTATTTGCGTTTCAAATAACCTAGAGATGAATTTTGAGGTTAAAAATTTAAATATAAGATAGAAGTTAATAAATTGTTACAAAACAATATGTTCCAAAAAAGAAAATAAGAAAATCTTATCAATTAAATTTAAAAATTAATCAATGAGGGTGAGGAATAAATCATCTCTAACTCAAGCATTCATCAGAAAACTTAAAAATTTATAAAGGAGTACCTTTCACTAAGAGGATTCTGCGATTTAGAGAAGGGCGCATGCACAAACACAAATAAATGAATATATATATATATATATGAGATTAATTTTTATAAAAATAAAGACAAAATAATAATTAATTATAAAAAAATCTAATATAGAACAACATTAACAAAATGATTAATTTTATTCATAACAGTTGTGGAATGATGTTTACCACAAAAAGAATTAAAATTTATTTTTTTAAAAAAAACAAAATAAAAAACAACGTGCGAGATCCGTGGATCTACCAAATTAGAATAAAATTCCTTCAAATTTAAGTCTAAATTTTAAAAAATTCTTGCAATTGATTGATATAGAATGCAGAATCAAAGGAAATCATCAAACAATACAACTCAAAAGAAAACTAGACAAGATTTCATATCAACTGTAAAAATGGAAAAAGAGGACATCCATTACGAATTGAAGTCAGTAAAATTGAAAGAAAATACTGAAGTGAGAATATATATATAGCAAGATCAGAGGGAAGAACTCTGTGCATACTTCGGTCGGAACAGCGAGAGAGTCACAAAGCAAAAGAGAGATTTATTTTCTGCAACGATGGTGAGGAATATGAAAAATGACAATGAGCTTTATATTCAATACGAAATGGATTCTGAAAATCTTATTATAAGAAATTCAAATTCAACAGTGTAACGGTCGTGATCAAAGTTACACGTATACCGCTTGATTGAATAACTGAGTTGTTATATTCATTTCTCATAAAAAAGTAGTCATGTCTAAATACAAATCATATAAAATATTTATTATTATATTTTTTAACTTATAATTATATTTTTTAATTATAAACTGTATGAAAAATAAAATATAATTATATTAATTTAAAATTTGAAAGTAAAAATGATACATATTAAATTATGGTTTATTGTACATCATTTGAATTTAATGGAGAGGACGACCATGGTCAACCAAAAACATAGGTTCCGTTTTTTTTCTTCTTGGGAGGGCTCGTTCGCCCAGGTAGAGATAGAATTAATTTTTAAAAGTTGAAAAAAATAAATAAATAAAATAAGAAAACAATTCACCTTCAGGGTTTAATAATTGAAATGATCCCTCAACATGTATTCTAAGTTTAATTTTATGAAAAAAAAAAATTGAATTTCGTGCAATTGTGATACATATATTTCATATTTCAAAAGCAAATATGCAAATTTATCGTAAATTAAAGCACCAAAAATTAAACACAAATTCAATATCTAAATAGTTTAATTAGACATCAAAAATTTAATTTATTGTTATGACTTTAAATTGTCTACTTAATAACTAAGTTATATTTCTTCCTCATAGAAATAGTCATGTTTAAATGTGTATTATTTTTTTATAATTTTATATTTTAATTGTAAACTATATAAAAAATAATATATAATTATATTAATTTAGATTTTAAAAGTATAAATGATATATATTAATTGTAAAAACATAAAAATTAGACAAATTTTGAAGGATAAAAAATAAATTTTTTAACAGCATTATTATTATAGGATTAGGAGATTAATATATATTATTTTTGTCTTAAAATAATAATTTTATTTATTTATATTATTTTAATAAAAATTATTATGAATTTCGACATGAGGGAGTGCATCGGTTACAATTTCGTTGAACATCTTTTCGTTCCATTTTCTTTCTTTCTTGGGAGGGCTCATTTGCCTGGATAGAGAAAAAAGAAAAAAAAAAAAAAAGAAACCTGTTTGACCATGGTCATCCCAAAAGATGAAAGAAAATAAAAGTAATGTAAGAAAACACATAATGAGATTGCCTACTTAGTAAATAAAATTACATAATGAATTATATGAATTAAAATAAATTTGTAAATAAATTTTTAGTTGCACATATTTTGTCAATTATGTGAATTAAACCTAAAATTAAACTTTTTGAATTTTACTAAAGGAAAAATAGAAATTCAAAATCAAGTGATTAATTCTTCCATAAATTTGTTACTCACACATGTTTTGCACAATGATTTTTTTTTTTAATTACACATATTTTACACGGTGAACTTTTACATGGTGAACTTTTGTAAATAAATTTTTACAAACATTTATGTATTGAGTTCGAATTAATAATAAATATTTAAATCACTTTTGTAAAAGAAATCAATATAAAATGTTTACACTAAATTTTAATTGAAATGAATAAGCTACGGAAGTTAGACTTAAACAACAAAACTTATTCCCTATACAAATTAAATACGATAACTAATTAATAAAAGCTCTATTATTATAGATTTTTACTTTTGATTCTTATTTTTTAAACACTAAGCAATTTTGATCTCTCGTGATAAGGATAATTCTATTTATAATTTTATATATTAAACTAGTACTGAACTTGACAAAATAGAAAAAAATTCGATATAAACTTCTATTTTATTAATGTATGATACAAGAGTATTGATTTCTTCCTGTATAATCATATTAATTTAAATTTTAGAAATGAAAAATGATACATATTAATTGTGGTTTGTTGTAGATCATTTAAATTTAATTGAGAGCTAATGACTACCATGGTCAACCGAAAAATGTACCGCCCAAGGCTCCTTCCCCGAGCATAAAGATAGAATATTAATTTTCAAAATTTTAAAACAAATAAAAATAAAGTAAGTACTGTTCACAGTTAGGGTTTGATAACCAAAATAATCGCTCAACTTTGAATTCCAAGTTTGATTTCATAAAAATATTTGGATTTTGTGAAATTGTTATATATACCACAATTTCACAAAATCCAAATATTTTTCTTGTACATCATTTGAGTTGATAATTGCGTTGATATATATATTTTTTTGTAAAAATGGTCATGTTTAAATGTGTATTATTTTTTTGTTTATAATTTTATATTTTAGTAGTAAACTATATGAAAAATAATATATAGTTATATTAATTTAAATTTTGTGATTAAAAATAATATGTATTAATTGTAAAAATATAAAAATTAGAAAAATTTTGTAAGATAAAAAATAAATCCTAAAACAACACTATTAGTATACGATTAAGAGAATCATATATATTGCTTCAAAAAGAGAATCATATATATTATTTTGTTCCAAAATAATAATTTTATTTATTATTATTATTATTTTAATAAAATAATTTTATTTATTATTATTATTATTATTTTAATAAAAATTATTATGAATTTGGATTGGAGGGAGTACATCGGGTATAATTTCATTGTCGGCTACTGACGGCCATGGTCAAACATTTTTCCGTTCCGTGTTGTTTCTTTCTTGGGAAGGCTCGTTTCCCGATGATAGAGAAAGAAAGAAAAAGGAACGTAAATGATATTTGACCACGGTTGTCTCTAGGTGTACAAGTATTAATTTTTCAAAGTTGAAAAAAATAAAAATAAAGTAAAAAATACATTGTGATTTTGAATTGTCTATTTAGTAAAATCATATAAAATTACATAACAATTTGAAGAATCAAATTCTCTCTTTTTCTCTCTAGCTAACCCTACTCCCCGCTGTACTCCTTTTCGGCCTTCTCCTATTCGCAGCACAAGAAGCGAACACCCCCATGTCAACTCCACACCCTGTAACATATTTCAATGGGCTTCTTGAAATCATTTTTTCACAAGAGGATATGGCTATAGTGTCTGCACCATATCAATATGCTTTAGTGGGTAAATTCTCCTTTGAAAGGCCTACGATGGTTAATTTGAGACAGGAATTAACAAAAATTGGGTTCAAGGATGGAGTGGAAGTCGGTCTCATGAACTCATGTCATGTATTACTAAGGTTTTCTACGGAACAAGATTATCAACGTTGTTGGATTAAACCCACGTGGCAAGTGGCCAGACATCAGATATATATACTGAAGTGGACTCCGCACTTCAAGTTCAAGGAAGATCCCCTGGTGGCTCAAGTTTGGATATCAATGCACGATCTTCCAATGGAATATAGGAACACTTCAGCGTTGTCCTCGATAGCGTCATAGTTAGGTAAGCCATTACAGATTGATACTCCGACGATGCGTTGCACTCGCCCCTTTGTTGCATGATTTTGCGTCGAACTGGATTTGTTGAAGGAGCATCCGCCTAGTGTTCAACTGCATGTGTATAAAGATGTAATCATCCAGCCGTTTGAGTATGAATATATACCATCTTATTCCAGGGAATGCCGAAAAATAGGTCATACGAGTTTCGAGTGCAAGAAAGGATTCACTGTTAATCCTCGCTAACAGCCTAAGCCTTCTACGCCTCAAAAGGAATACAGACCCAAACAAGTACACTCTGGGGGAAATTCTGGACTTAGCACAGAGGATAAAGCTAAGAAACCAACTGATGTCACTGGTAATGTTCATACGGTTTCAAAGCTACCTGATTTTCAGGTTAGGGAAGTATTGCCTCCGTAGCAGTTAGAGCCTGGGAATGGGACAGATAAAATGATTGAGCCTTCAGCACTTGCTATGGACAGCGCTATTGTAGTTTCCCCCTCCCCGTCGTTGGAGTCGTTTCAACCGCAGATGGACTCGCCTATATCCACACCAAAACAGCCATCCCCAGTGAACATGGTGGCAGCAACCTCACCAGCCTTAAAGGCTTAAGAGTTCAACATGATACTACCCTTTAGACTATTCCAGTCGTTTGTTCGTCTGCAGTTGTTCAAAAGGAAAGAAGCCCACCAGTAGAAACTCATCTTATTGCTTTGGAGGTGGCTATACATTAAATATTCCAGCACCACCTCATTTGATTGCAGTAGTGGTGCCCACTCCACTGGCGGTTTCAGACCAACAAGTTTTCAATGATGTTGATTTTGGGACGGAGAGAGAATATGCATTTTTCGATGTCCAGTAAGAGCTTGAGCCAAGTGGATATGGATTGGATGCTTTCTAGGAAGTAAGGCGTCAACGTCGGGCAGGAAAGGGTAAGAATAGAAAAGATGATGACAGTAAGCAATTGGGAACGCCTCGTCGATCGGCGAGGATCATGTTGAAACCTCACAAAAGTTTTACTTGAACCTATGGTTGATATGGCGCAGTTGCCCGTTATTTGCTCTCAGCTTGGTTTTGCTTTCAGTTGGTCCTCTCAATCTGGCAAGTCATGGTTACTTGGCCGGCACGGTTAATCTTTTACTCTTCTACAGGATGATGGACAGTCTGGGTCCTTTCTTGTTATGCATCCTCAAATAGAGGGCCCTTTCTTACTAACAGTGGTAGTGCAAGTTGTAAATATTTTGAACGGCGGCACGTATGGGCTGGTTTGCTTTCATTGCGACAGAGGCATGGCTATTTACGATGGGTGATAGGCGGTAATTTTAAGGTGATAAGACACATTTCTAAATATAAGGGATCTACAATACCACAGAGAGTTCCTATAGCTAATTTTAACGATTTTATTTCTATGGCAAAGCTAGAGGAACCCTCCATAGTGGGTCTTGATTATACTTGGGGAAGAATATGCCATTCTGGTTATGTATCAAAGAAACTTGATAGATTTCTTTGTTCGGGAAGTTGACTTCACGAGCTTCCCTCTACCGTAGTCCATAATTTGAATACAGCAGGGTCGGACCACAAACCTCTACTTATGCAATTCCAACTTGATTCTAGGCCTCGTCGATCTCGTTTTATTTTCCAAGCCATATGGCTTAGACGGCCGGAACTCCTATCAATGATGAAAACAAATTGTGAGCTTCATTGTGTGGGGATGGGCGTAATGCGGTTTACATATAAGTTAAGGCGCTTAAAAGTATTTTTGTATGAGTGAAACTGAAATTCTTTCGAGGTTGTTTATGAGAACTTGAAAAAAGCGGAGGATAAGGTTTTGGACTTGCAACGAGCTTTTCAGCATGACCTTTAGAGGCTAATCGAAGCCTTTCAGCTTTGGCCCAGGCTAATGAATTTCAGAAGTTAAAAGAGCGTGAAGATTTCTTGTCTAAAAAAGCTCGAATAAAATGGTTGAAGAATGATGATAGGAATAGTAGTTTCTTTCATGCTACCTTACGTGAGAAGAGAACTAGGCTCTCTATCCATAGAATTAAAGAGCAGGATGGCACTTGGAAAACAGGTCAAATGAGCATTGCTGCAGAAGGGTTGGTTTTTTTTCAGCAGTTACTGACAGCTGACCACAATACTAATTGGGAGGAATCGTTGACCCAGTTGCTGGTTCACACTCTTGAATTAATCTCGGCTGGAGAGGGGGAGAATTGATCCGAATTTCTTCTAAAAAGGAGGTCCAGACAGCTATTTTTTCACTTAGTGCAGAGAGTGTTTCAGGCCCTGATGGTTATTCAGGGGTATTCTATCGGGCTGCTTGGATTTTATTAGTGATGATTTGGTCGATACTTGTTCAGAATTTTTTAGTAGAAAACCAATCTCAAAATCGGTGGGAAGTACACTGGAACAATCGGAGTTTATAGCGGGGAGGGATATCTCAGATAATGTCCTTCTAGCTAGTGATATGTGCATGTTTATTGATGACAGAGTGAGGGGACAGAATATGTTGATTAAAGTTGACATGATGAAGGTGTTTGATCGAGTCTCTTGGCCTTTTCTGCGTAAGTTATTATCTAAGATGGGCTTTCCTTTGCTATTTATACAGCTTATTATGAACAATCTTTCGGGTGCTTGGTTTTCCATTTTGATAAATGGTGCTTCGGAAGGTTTTTTCCAAGCATCTATGGGTATAAAACAAGACGATCCTTTGTGGCCTTTCTTGTTCTTGTTTTTTATGGAAACCTTTTCAAGAGGTTTGAAAGGAATGGTAGAAGAGGGCAGAATTTTACATTTTTATACTCCCCCTGAATCATTAAAGATATCGCATTTATGTTTTGCGGATGATCTTAAAATTTTTACAAGGGGATTAATTCACTCGTTAAGAGCTTTGAAAGAGTTCTTCTCACTTTATGAAGAGGCTTCAGGTCAAAGGGCCAATCTATCTAAAAGTTGTTTTGTGGTTGGAAAGGGCGTTTCACTCTTGAGGCGGCAACGGTTGGAGAACTTTTCGAGCATTCCCTACACAAAATTTCCCATTCAGTATCTTGGCTGCAAACTTTCAAAGGTTATGAGTTCCAGGCAGTTATTCCAAGGAATTATTGATAATATCTCCTTGAGATTATCTTTGTGGAAGAATCGGTTCTTAAGCATGGGAGAGAGGGTTGAGTTGATCAAATCAGTTCTTTCGACCATTCCAAATCATTCTTTTGCTGCCATGATACCTCCTAGCTCGATTATTAATGACATTGAACGGCTATGCCAAAATTTTTTGTGGGAAGGAGGATCCTCTCGAGCTCGTCAGCATTGGCGGAGGTGGAATAGGTTGGCTTTTCTAACAAGCGAGAATGGGTTAGGAATCCGACAATTGACAGCCATCGCATAGGCCTTTTCAATGAAGTTGTTGTGGCATTGGAGAGTGGCGAAAGGTATTTGGCGCAGTTTACTAACTCTCTTTCTCCCTCGGATCGACTTAGGACATCCTGGCACCGAGTATGAGGGGTCTCATTCCAAGCAGGAAGTGCAACTAAGGTCTTGATTGCTTCAGGTAACTCCTCTTTCTGGTTTGATAACTGGGCTGACATTAGTGTGTTATGGAATAATTCTTATTATCCTCCGTTTCAAGAGCTGTCCATAGTTGAGTTATTCACAGATAAGCAAACTTATCTAGATGTTTTTGATCATTTTTTGGATGAGGAAGTGAAACAATGGTTGAATGAAGTGGTGATTCATTTTTATCTTGGGCATGACAAGTTAGTGTGGAAGGACTCACCGTCGGGTAGTTTTGCTCTGCGAATACTTGACATCAGATCAAAAGACTATAGATATCAGATCAAGAACATAAAAGAAATCATACAATAGAACTAAAACATACTTAACAAGGGAGACCACATCAGGATTATATAGACATCAGATCAGCGAATACTTGACATCAGATCAACACACTATAGATATCATATCAAGAATATAAAAGAAATCATACAATAGAACTAAAACATACTTAACAAGGGAGATCACATCAGGATTATATAGACATCAGATCAACGAATACTTGACATCAGATCAAAAGACAATAGATATCAGATCAAGAATATAAAATAACTCATACAGTAGAACTAAAATATACTTAACAAGGGAGATCACATCAGGATTATATAGACATCATATCAGCGAATACTTGACATCAGATCAAAAGACTATAGATATCAGATCAAGAATATAAAAAAAATCATACAATAGAACTAAAACATACTTAACAGGGGAGATCACATCAGGATTATATAGACATCAGATCAGCGAATACTTGACATCAGATCAACAAACAATAGATATCAGATCAAGAATATAAAAGAAATCATACAGTAGAACTAAAACATACTTAACAAGGGAGATCACATCAGGATTATATAGGCATCAAATCAGCGAATATTTGACATCAGATCAACAGACTATAGATATCAGATCAAGAATATAAAAGAAATCATACAATAGAACTAAAACATACTTAACAAGGGAGATCACATCAGAATTATATAGACATCAGATCAGTGAATACTAGACATCAGATCAACAGATTATAGATATCAGATCAAGAATATAAAAGAAATCATACAATAGAACTAAAACATACTTAACAAGGGAGATCACATCAGAATTATATAGACATCAGATCAGCGAATACTAGACATCAGATCAACAGACTATAGATATCAGATCAAGAATATAAAAGAAATCATACAATAGAACTAAAACATACTTAACAACGTCTACATCCATGTATGTGAATTTAAGTTAATTTTTTCACAGAACATAGTCTACCACGTCTCGCTACGTCCAAAAAAACTAGCACCATGTCCAGATACGTCCAGCTACGTCCGACAACGTCCCGCAACGTTCTAAAATACAAAGCAACGTCCCACAACGTCTAGTTATGTCCCGCAACGTCCAAAAATACAAAGCAGCAACGTCCCACAACGTCTAGTTACGTCCCGCTACGTCCAAAATACAAAGCAGCAACATCCCGTTATATCCTGCAACGTCCCCCAATGTCTAGTTACGTCCCATAAGCGGGGAAGAATCATAAGCAACCCATTTCACATGAAAGTGTCAATACCTCACGGAAACCATTTATATATATATCATATTTCGGAGTAACATAGCATTATTTGAATAAGAAAACACAAATATAACATCATTAATACATTACCCAACATCAAATCGTGAAAATAAGGTTCCGTAAATCTATTAAATACAGTTCATACTTTATGATGTGGTATTTTTTAAGAAGAATAAGTTATTTTTGAAGAATAATGAGAGATTTTTGAAGAAGAAGAAAAGATTTTTGAACAGGAAGAAGTGATTTTTTAAGAAGAAGTAATTTTTCCGTTGTATTTGGTGTTGTTCGTCGGAGAAAATAATCGTCGATCTCTGTTAAATCTATGTTTGAATGAAAATTTTGATTAAATGCGGTTTCGAATGGAGTACGACGAAGAAGAATAACTGATTTTTTAAGAAGAAGAAGTGATTTTTTGAAAAAGAAGGAATTGGGTTTTTTCAGAAGAAGAAGAAGAGAAGAGCGTGTATCTCACTCTCTTATAGTGAGAGTGGTGATGTATTATTAGGTACATGTACCTCTAGGTACAGGATATAATTTGTAACTAGTTACCGCCTCAGTTTTTGGGGTGGTAATCTTTAATTTTAATAAAATTGCTCTTTTATTTAAAAGGGAGGGAGGAGAGAGAGATTATTGTAGGGAATAGTTTAGTCCAAATAAGGGTGGTAGAGGGTAAGAGATAGGACGGTAACTAGTAATTCTTTTCATGATATGAACTGAGTTGAATTTACATGTGTCATAGTCAAATTTATACGTGTACCGATGAATTGATTAACTTATCCGTTAATATATTATTTTCATTCCAAATAATAATTTTATTTATTATATTATTTTCATCCCATAATTATGAATTTAGTATTGATCATTTAAATTTTGTTGTTGGCTACTATGGTCAACCATACGTTAAGTTGCCATTCTATTTTTTGGGGGCTCGGTCTCCTAAAATACATATATAAGGGATTATTAATTTTCATAAGTTGAAAAAAAATAACTGAAATAATCTCTCGACTTGCATTGCAAGTTTAATTTTATCAAAAAGATTTAGATTTCTATATATATAGAGAGAGAGGTTTCCTAGTTGAAAAGTAAATGAGCAAATGTACGTAAATTAAAGCACCAAAAATCGAATGGAAATTCAATTCAATATCTAAACGGTTAAATTGACTTACGATTTTTTGTGACACTTTCTTGTGACACTCTCTGTGACAAATTTCAATTACTTTGTTTATATATTGTATTTTTAGTTAATTTTACGTAATACATAATCATTTACACTCTTATATTTTCTAACAAGACGGGTTTACTTTTTAAAATGGTTAGGGTGTATTAAATTATTAAATATAATTTTTATTGTTAAAAAAATTTCAAAAATATATTAAAAAATAAAATAATATTAAAAAAATAAAGTATAAAAATAAAAATAATCTACTAAAACTATATATTGCCAATATATATAAATTAACATGAAATATAATATATAAACAAAATAATTAAAATTTGTCACAAGAAGTATCACAAGAAAGTGTCACAGAAGATCTTAGGCAGGTTAAATTAGACATTACAAATTTAACTTATTATTCGGTGAGTACATCTAATTTAGACTCTCGTGCCTTGACTATATTTTCCAACCAAACAATATTTTTTATTATCAATAATATTAAAATTTTATTGAAAAAATCGAAGGGAGTAACGTGCAGGACATGAACTCTGTGCGTGCGGACCTAATGAGAAATAGGGGAACTAATTGCGCATAGAACATTGGAGTTTTGAAAATGATGCCCAAATATCTTTCACACCCATCTTTTAATTAATTCTTCTAGACTATGAGATTTTTCATAATGCAAAAATTAATTTTTACTGTTTTATTGTTTATCAAAATAAAATAGTGGTTGACGTAGTATCAATTTATATCAAGAAAAAAAAAATCTTTGTTCCATTTGCCTGATAAAATTAAGTTTATCGTTTCTTTTTTATTCTTAATTGACTGCATTTTTTTTTATTTTTACTTGGTTTAATTTACTTTTTGTGAGAATTCAAAAACAAAATTTACTTTTTGTGAAGTTATTTTTAAAAAAAAAACGTTTTTTCAGAGTAGATTGTCAATGAAGAACTGATAAAAAGGCTGGACTGCGACCATGAATACCATCTGAGACAGAGAAATGTCTGCCCAGGTTGTAGGAGAGTAACTGTTCCTCCTCCAAATCAAACTTATTGAAATAATGCAAAAATTAATACGGAACCTACATATGTCCAAATAAACATGACAAGTCAAGTCAATTTTTATATTTGCCTATAAGAAATGTTACCTTAGAAGAGATTACTGCTATAGGGCAATCTAAGAAAAAATGAAACATATAAAAATATAGAGAATCGGTGTTTCCAATGCATATGTGGATAGCAGACCATGATGTGCACCAAGAACACAGTGCACTAAGAACACGACTTTCATAATAGCACAAAGTTTTTATCAAAATAATGCCACGTATAAAGAGATTATCTTTCCATACAATTTGATCAACTTGTTCAAAAAACAAGACTTAACAATATATATATATATATATATATACACATAAAAAGATATATATACATAAAAAGGGAGGATGGATGAATTGTTGAGAATAGTAACATTCAAAATTTACCTGCTGGAGAAAACCAAACCTACAAAGGTCTCTAAACGGATTGAAAGATATATCTATAACAATATTTTATACAATACATTCCAAAAGTTTAACATGCTGACATATACACAATCATTTCAGCAGACGACACAAACTCTGAAAACACATGTATATGTACAAGAAAGCTATATATTTATATATCAAAAGTGATAGAAACATTGAAATCCCACCAGTCTCCAAATTGCACCACCCTGACAGTATTCCATATGCATATTAAAAGATTATGATCACACAAACAGACCACATTATAATCAAAATATTTTGGAAGAGACCCTCATGATGATGCAATCAAGTGATGTGCCCATGATGTTCATGGAGAATATATTCTTTAACTAATGTTAAATGGAATTATAAAAAATGCACAAAATTTTGCAATCAGAAAAAACATTCAAGATATTATATGTGAAAAATGTAAACAATAGAATGCTCAAAATCAAAATATCAAATTCTAAATAATCTCGCATCAATAAACGATTAAAATATCTAACAATTTTTTCCAAGAGGGGCTGCACAATCAATGTGGCAACCTCTCCCAAATTCATAACTAACAAAATTAATATAATCTCCCTAGGTATAAACGAATATACAAAACACACACAATTACATAAATAAATGCTATTTTGGGCAGTTATAAACTTTCAAAACTTCGTCATTGTGTAATAAAATAATTTTGAATAGAGTCAAAACTCAAAAAATATCCTAAATTTGGAATAATGTTGTATGAAATGTCAATTAGTTAATTTTTTTTATGTTTCTACTTGTATTTTTTTTAATGTATAATCACAAATCCATACTAACTTGAATCAATTTTAACCTACAAATTTAATACTAAATATAATTTATAATAATTTATCTCCTTTAAGATTTAATTTAATAATAACATGAAATGTCAATTAGATTATTATTCTTTCTTTTATTATCTATTCTATCTATTCTCATCAAAGTTTATTGTGCTTCTCATCCAGTTTCGAGTGTGGCTCTTGAAAGTTAGAGATAACAACAACCATCATTTTCTCAACTATCTCAACTTTATAATCATTTTTTCCCTATTTCTAATTCTTTTTCTTACACTAAAGCATTTAGTTTGTGAAGTTCCTTAGCCAAAATTTTTATTCTCTTCTATAGGATATCTCTCTTTTTCTTCGATTGAATAAGAGTTGTTGTGCTTCTCATCCAGGCTTTTTCGAAGTTTGTAAAATAGCGGTCATCCTTTTCTTATCTCAATGTTGCAATCATTTTCTGATGTCTGTGACTCTTTTTACTTTCACCAAAGCATGTAGTTTCTGCAACTTTTCAATTAATATTTATCTTTTCTTCTGAAAGAAACAGAACAAGCCCGGGGCTAAATCGAAAATTTCACTTTCGTGTTAAGCATTCCAGAATCGGAGACTTTCGACTCGGCTTAGGCTCAAATTCATTTCCACTGAACGGATCTAGCTTATATTAGTTCAATTTATTGAAACGACGCCCAAAGATTAAATCTTTAACTAAAGCGGAAGGATTATACCTTTGAAGCGAAGTCCTAAGCAATATAGAAAATCAAATCTTCGGGAAAGCGAAATCCACTCAGAATCCCAAGGATAACTCCAAACGACCTCGAACTTGAGTGGGCAAGTAACTACGAGGTGGCTAAAGACACTGGCAAAGAAATCTAAAGAAACCCACTTCAAGAATCTTACAGATCTGAAAAACAGATTTAGCCCGGGAATTGATCCTAATATGAAAACCCATTTTAGGAATTGATCTTTGCTCATAGATCTAGACTTTGGCGAACCCGAAGGAACGAGCCAATGGATCAACACAACAAAGGAAACAAAACCCAATAGAACCCACTCAAAAAATTGGCCAGAAACTCCACCGGCTGCAAGAATCGGGCGGCTGCCCGGATCTAGCGGTGGCTCACCTGCGGCCTATGTGGCGGTCCAACAAAAATGAACAAAAAATGGAGTGGGTTCGAGTTTTCTAGGATTTTGGGCTTGAGATTCTCGAATAAGAAAGCTTCAATGAAGATGGAGAGCTTCTCTTTCTAAACTTAACTTTCTCTCACTAGGCAAAAGCCTCTAAGGTTTCTAATGTCTTCAAATGTGCCTAACATTAGCTATTTATAGGGAGCTCCTTAGGAGACCTAGTGGGCTTTTGAGTTTGGCCTTAATGTTTGACTTGCGTTGACCCCTTAGTCTTCCCTAGACTGGTCGACTCCAATCGAGCATTTCGAATTAATTTCTTAACCCACTTCGTTAATTTAATTTAATCGAACCCTTATGATTAATTAATTCAATTAGAATTAATTTCTTAATCAACTTAGTCAATTAAATATTAATTAAACCTTTAGAATTAATTAATTCACTTTGTCGATTAGTCAAACGCATAATTAGTTGTACTGATGGATCATCAGGCCAATCAAAAATAACCTACTTTAGAGACTATTAAAAATAGTGTAGTGCGAGTAGGATCGTATTCACAGGGAGCAACAAAGTGAACTAAATTTGTCAAAAGTACGTAACCAAAATGGGGGGTTTGTTTTTAATTAACTAACTAACAAAAATCAAATTAAAATAAATGACCAGAAATTAAACAAATTGTAAAAATCCAAGTTTGGGAAAAACGTCTAGCCAAGGGAATTGGAACACCTCGATGCACTAATCGATCCTTGATGCAAAAATGTATTAATTAATTATGGGTTACACCGGTTTTCATTGTTGGAACCTCTTAACAATTCAGTCCTATTAATTAAAGCCAGCGATTAAGGAACCTCCGTTAATCGCATCTATAATCAATGATCAATTCTGGAACCTCCTAGAATCTAGATCACGATAGCCAAGGACCCAGTTCAACTACAATTAACCCAATTAGCTTAATTGCACTTGATTATTTATTCTTTTCAATTCACTAATCTACGTACCACGTGATTAATTTCATGAACTCTAAGGAATACCGAACCTCGTGTATTCTAGTAAATTGGATTACCTAGGAAAACCCGCATGCTACCAGCTATACAGACAATGCCAAATAATCCACAAAAAATGCACAAGAATAAATAAGAAACCAATAATCAATTAATAGTAATATCAATTCGATCTCACGATTCAAGTAGCATCGAGGGGTTTTGAGTCCCTTGACTAGACTAAAGAAATCTAGCTACTCATAGTTGAAAAGAAAAACATCAAATAAAAATTGTGCAACATAAATAAAACTAAAAATTAAGAACTAGGAATAATACTAAGTAGTTGTAGTAGTCCGCAAGATAACTGCTCAAAATTCCACCGAAAATTTCTGTCCCAGTGTTTGCTGCTCTTGTCTCCCCGCCGTCGCAGTCAACCACAATGCCCAAAACAATCAATAATGGATCCCCCTTCCCTCTGCTGCCTTTTTCAACCTAATAAAACCCTTCTTTCACCAATTTGGGCCCACTCTTATTTCCTAACCAAAATTCTCCCCACAAAAATAATTATGGCCCAATTACTCCTTAATTAATAAAATTCTTTGTCTGAATTAAATCCCAAGCTCAACACATCCCACACCTCTTTGTCTTCCTTCAAGCCCAACTTGTTCTAGTTTCATCCAAAATGGCCCATCCTGCTCAAAATCAATCTTTCTCCCTACAAATGTCAAAACAGTCCATTAGACTTCACAAAACATCCAAATCAACTCAAATTCGCACCTAATCATATTAAGAAATATAAGCTCATCATGTACCACTAACGGATCAATTATGGAACTACCGCTCAAAAATGAATTTACATCGTGCTCACTTTATTATTCTTCTATCTCCCCACATCAAAGATCTAGTGCTCGTCGATTCATCAATTTACTGACAGTATCTGAGATTAGTACCACTTGACTTTCTTATTATACCGAACATGAAGTCCACCGTTCGAGTTTAGTATAATAAACCATACGAGCTCATCTAGGGAGCACCATCAACCCGGCGAACCGGTACGTGAATTCCTCCGACTAGCAACGGCACACTAGACGCTAAACACCGCACACCCAACTTATCGAGATTTAGGCCTCAATTGACCGCACCCTTTGGCAAATCAAAGCATACGATATCTAACTCTCATACTCGTCCCAATCTCGGGATTAAGATATTAGAATACTAGGACTGAATTAACTACGCCGATCAGTACAAGTTAATTCTATCCAAACTGGTCGTGCTCAATATGCCCCGGGCATATCCGTATGATTTAATTAGTCTAGACAAACTAATTTCCAAATCACACGATAACTTATACCGATAGTATGTTCAGACTATCTCAGTTACGAGCATTATTTTTATATATCAATACTTTAACTAATACTAAGATCTACTATACTTTTTTACACCTCGTTATCTAATTCTATGATTATGGAACAAATTTAATAATGAAACAAAATGATATATCAACTGGGTATTAGTTTTTTATACAAGCAAATAGCTTTATAGTACTCAAAACTAACATCTTCTACATCATATCTCTATCTATTTCATCATCTCCTGTTGAGGGCCATTGGAAACATTGATTCAAACTCAGCATCACATATTTTTATGAAATACATAAGAATATGAAAAGATTGCAAAAACCAACAAGAAAATAAACAAAATATATAAATACAATGTCCATTATTATTGAATTTGCATATCAAACTTGAAACAACCATTGTTAGTTATAATAAATTAAAACCAAATTATGTATTCTGCGATTGCATATATGAACATGGGATCCAAAATCTGTGGTGTGTCAAAAAGAGATGTACTACAATTATGTCAATAAATGAACTGTATATATGAGTAGAAATAACCATATAAGTGCTTCTGAATAACAAAAAAGAAGCCAACTACATGCATATATATATATATATATATAATTGGATAAGATGGAATAACTCAACTAATTTATCATTGAAGAGATATGCTGATATGAAAAGTTTTTGAAATTGCTAACTGAAGTTATGCAATTCAACAAATTGAAAAAACAAACAACTTCTAAATTTTGAAATCTAAACCTGAATCTTAACGAAACTGTTGGACACACTAAATAAAATGCATATTCAACATGAAAAAATACATCATAACTATGATTGAAATTTTCATTCAATGAACAGATATGAAATCTAATTTACTAAGGCAACCAGAGCCTGAACAAACCAAAAAAAAAAATTCCAATTCCAATTTCAATTCCCATTACTAGCGAATTTAAGTATCTCATGCTATAAAAAAAATGTTATTATTTCTAAACATCTAAAACCAAAATATGAATTTAAAATATCTGAGTATGTAAGATCTAAATTACAGAAAGGGTTTGAAGAATATAGATAAAACCATCACATTCATTACCCATTATAACTTACTTGATATCCATCAACTAATTTCGTCGAATCTGAATGATATTACCTCAATCAACGCCTTTGAGTCGTTTATTTTGATTTGAATGTAAAAAACAAGAAATTTGAGTTTTCAAACCCAATATGCAAGGCAACTAAGCAGACAGATTAAAGTCTCATTTTGATGTTTATGCCATGATGAACTTCAATGTTGCATTGATAATAGATGAAATGATCGGAATGATTTGCTTACACAAATTTGACGGAAGATTCTTCACATAGTTGTGCAGAGTAAATTTTTAGAAAGAATAAATATAAGCTTTCCTTTAATGATTGCCTTTGTTTATTTATTTTTATTTTTTTACTTTTATTTCTACACAATCATGATTTTAATAATATGTTATTTGTTTTTGTAATACATAGATAGATGAAATAAAATAAGTATAACTCTTCCTCATTAATTTTATAATTTTTATTTAGAATTATTTTTCATGCTACATATTTGTATTAAATTATAATTATAATTATAATTAACATTATATCCATTCTATAAGATGTTATATAATAATAATATTCACAAAAAATTATTATTATAATCATTTACTAAAAAATTTTATAAGAAAGATTGTAAAATATTGACATTTATTTAAAATCCATATAAAATATTATACATTGAAATAAATAATAATAACATATAAATTGTTATTACCCTGATACAAATTGTTAAGTTGTTCCAATAGCTCCCTGTGAGATGCACGGGCGCGAGTACTAAGTAATATTCTATTTGTCTTATAAAAAAATATTTTAAAATTAAATTTTGCCTCAAAAGAGAGTTACTTTCTATATTTTTACTTTCAAAATTTATAATTTTTATTTAATATAATTTTGTTCCTAAAAAAAATACTAATTTGTATTGCATTTTCTGTTTTACTTGTGTGATAAAATAAGGATTTTGAGGCATTGCAACACTTCTCGATTCAAAACGATCAATGGCGTAAGGATCAAATTGTTTTTTCTGTCCCTTACATTAGATTTTCTTGTTTTTCTTATCCAACTGAAATATGTGTTGTTACCAAAAAGATAATTAAAAAAAAGCATAAATATTGATTTAAAGATTAAAAAGGTACTAAACTAGCCTTTGATATTTTCGGAAGAGTTACCAAATACTTTTTTTGTTTGTGAGAAAGAGTTCTCTAGAACTTGTTGATCTTGCATTTCTTTATGGTTATCTCTAACTACTTATTTTTCTTCCTCATCATTTATATGATGTTTATAATCATTCTTGTTTAGTTGCTCTTCCTTCCACCCCCTCCCCTCTCTTTTGCCTCTCCATTTTCATTTGTATCTTTATCTTTGTTCATGTCTTTGTCTACCTTCTCCATTCGCTCACCTTCCCCTTATTGTTCTTTTCCTTCTTCTTTACTTGCAACTTCAACTTTGTCAACATTTTCATCTTTCTCCTCCTTCACTTTGTACATATGACATTGAACATATTTCTTATTACAACCATCTCGTCCCTTAACTTCACTTCAAAGATATTGCCATCATCATACTGGAAGAAAAATAAATCTCCTAATTGAACATGATTATGTATAACAAATCTCTTTCATCCCTCGAGAAAATAAGTTTTTTCAGCAATTTATATTTAATATATTAATTAATATAATTATACATAATTTATTGGGATTAGTTTTCTCTGTTCTTCTTTTGGCAAGGTAACATACACCAAATATTACATTTAAAACATCTATTTTATTAATTAAAAATAAAAGTATATAAATTAAAAATTTGTCTAAAACTTTACCATTATATATGTCGTGAAAATGAAAATTCCAAACTATTTCCTGTAAGTAGAAGAGAGAATTGTCAAATCTTGGGATCTAAATAACAATTACAGTTAAAAAAACTTTATAAAATAAAGACACATCTAAAACTCTAAATAATACAAAATATATATATTTGAAATTGCACGCAAATTGAACATATAACGCACAAAGAAAAACGGAAAATTCTAATTCTAATGATTTGGATTATTTTATTTACTTGAATTGTTGTTTGGTTGGCATAGGAAAAATCTAAATTTTAGTACATAAACTATAATAATTTTAATTTTTTGGTCAAATTAATCTAAAAATATTCAAAAAAATTTAAAATTGTAATAATTTTAGTCCATAACAATCAAACATTGTTATTGATTTCAATTAATGTGAATAAATTTAAATATCTTATAATGAAGAATTTTTATTGTTGTTTGGTCTCGTCTCATTTTCCTAATTAATTGAATAAAATAGAGCTTGGATCTTCTTGTTCTCCTTCCCTCCTCCTTGCTATTGGTTGGCCCAAATGATATGTCCTCAGGTTTATGCCTTCCAATAGTGGCCCAAACTCTTGGTTGCGATTGGGCTTCCTCAAGTTTTTGTTCAGCCCGTGCCAGATCCATGTGTCTGTGGTGATGCGTTAATGCTTCACGAAGGAGTTACTGTAGCATACAAAATAATATCGAGTATAAATATTTATATTAACCGAACAGTAAAACAATTAAATTAATGCGTGTCGTTAAAAAAATTATCTGCACATTGCTTTTTACCTCTTGATAATTAAGGTTGCCGGTTAAATAAATGGAGGTGGACCGTGACGTCGAGCTCTCCTGGAAACTGAAGGATCGCACGCACTGTGATCACGTGCTGCACATTACTCCCTCCCATTTCGTAAATAAAATTTTAAAATTATTTTCATAAATTAAAAATAATTTAATATTTAATTAAAAAAAATTTATCATTACTTTTTTTAATTACAATTCTTCATCTACAAAAGAAAAAACTATAAATTAGATGCACCGAATAGGATATACAACTTGACCTTAGAGCTGATAATTTTTGACACGACACGAAAAAAAGCGGGTTAGGGTTGAGTTTTTTGACACGATTAAGTAAACGGGTAATATAAAGAAATACTTGACATCAGATCAACAGACTATAGATATCAGATCAAGAATATAAAAGAAATCATACAGTAGAACTAAAACATACTTAACAAGGGATATCACATCAGGATTATATAGACATCAGATCAGTTAATACTTGACATCAAATCAACAGACTATAGATATCAGATCAAGAATATAAAAGAAATCATACAGTACTATTCACGGAGGAGAGTAGGCAGCACCTTGAAACAGCACCAAAATAAGGCAAGATGATCAGAAAATTGCCAAAAACAATGATCTCCAAGACCCGGAGGTCAGGCAGCTTAGCAAAGAAAAGAGTATCAGAATCCATGTCTGATAAAATGTTGTGAAGAAAAATATTGCAATCATTCTGCAACTCTTTTCCGATTCATGTAGCCTCAAATGCACATCACAACTGCGGTTGGATTCGTACAGGTGCCAACCTCAAGGTATGACAACACCAAAGCTTGAGAACAAGTGTCCTAAATCACCGATTAGTGTCAAAAGAAAAAGAAGGATAAAGGCAAAGAGGAGTGGGAAAAATCGGGATTTAATTTAGCCGGTGCAAAATCTAGCAGCGGTATGGTTTCCACGCACGAAGGCCACACTGGTATTTCCAATACCAGACCAAAGACGCAACAATTGCCTAATTCTTGCCTTTGGATCCCTCTTGATCACGATGTTCATTGTAATCCGTCTTGATCACGATCTCCACCCTGACGTTCTCAAATATCACGTTCTTGTATGTGATATATCGGACATATCCTCCTCTGCCGCCGGGAGTTGTTTTGATCCTTATAGCACGCCTTGAGTTCCAAACATGCACGCACGCACGCACGCAACTTCATTCATAATTTTAATTTTTCTTTTCGAAGATTCTTTGATAACATTATATTCACCAAACATGCACGCACGCTTTGCCAACACGCACAAACTTGCTGTTAAAATTGATTAAATATATTGGAATAGTTTTTGATATTTTTTTGTTCTTGTGAATGAATGGATCATCCAATCCTTTATTCTTTAAATTTTATAATGGGTTTATTATATATCGTCTTTTTTTGTTTACTATTTACCCGCTTATATTGGACTTAATTATCATATAACTTAAAACCATGTAAGATTAATTTGAATTAGAAGAGATTGTGAGTTATAATAGTTTATAAAAATCAAATTCATCGCAATAATTTTATGAAAAAAATTTAGATTTTGTTCGATTGTGGTTTATATATATATAGGGTTCCTAGTTCAAAAGTGAATGAGCAAATTTACGTAAATTAAAGCACCAAAAATTGAATGGAAGTTCAATTCAATATCTAAACAGTTAAATTAGACATAAAAAATTTAATTTATTATTATAATTTTAAATTGTTAATTTAGTAACTAAATTGATGTATTATTTTCTTTCTCATAAAAGTAGTTATGTTTAAATATGTATTTTTTTTACTTATAATTTTATATTTTAGTTGTAAATTATATGAAAAATAATGTATAGTTATATTAATTTAGATTTTAAAAGTAAAAATAATCTGTATTAATTGTAAAACTATGAAAATTAGACAAATTTCGTAGGATAAAAAATAAATCTTGAAAAAAATATTATTATAAGATTAAATATTAAGTTTCAGAGGCTGAAAAAAAAAATAAAACAACACATACAATTAACAGATAGGGTTCGTAGTTCAAAAGTAAATGTGCAAAATTATCGTAAATAGAAGTGCCAGAAGTTCAATCACAAATTTAATTTAATTTAAAAAATAGTTGAATTAGATTTCAAAATTTTAATTCATTATTAGGATTTTAAATCGTCTACTTAATCAAATAATATAAATTACGTAACAATTCGATAAATATGTCAATTATCTTTTTTTAAAAATAAAATATGTCAATTATCTGAATTGAAATGAATCTATAAATAAATTTTTAATTGCACATAGTTTTTCGATTATGTGAATTAAAACTAAAATTAAATCTTTTGAATATTACTCAAGAAAAAGCTAGAAAGTCCAAAATTATCTTCCAAAAGTTTTGTTACTGCACGTGCTTTGTAGAGTGACTTTCTTTTTTATAAAAATTGCACATATTTTGTACAATGAATTTTTGTAAATAATTTTTTATTGCACATATATGTATTGAGTTAGAATTAATAACAAATATTTGAACCCCTCTTGCACAAAGAAATCAACATAAAAGGTTCTACTAAATTTTAATTGAATGATTATAAGCTAGTGAAGTTAAACTTAAACAATCTAAATTTATTCCCCATACAAAATAATTAAAAAACTAATTAATAAAAACTCTATTATTATAAATTTTTAGTTTTAATTATTATTTTTTAGTGACTATCACAACTTTTTTTTAAAAAAAAATTTTAAGCGATTATATTTCATGATATATACTAAAAGAGAAGCCTTTATTTCTTTTTATTTGATGCCCAAAAAAAAGATATGTACACGTAGGAGTTTTGGTTGATTTTACCTATTTGGCTTTATCAAATGTTCCAAAAAAAAAAAAAAAAAATTAGATTAATAGAAACAATATAGTATCAAATTTAATATTGTTTAAATTTATATGAAATGAAAATAATTGCGCATCCAAAATCTAATGATCAATGTTAAAGGCTATCCTATTAACTACACTGGTTGGATCCTACACCATTTTTTTTTTCCAGCCTTTTTCTCCCTTCCATTTCTTGTCGTCTTGAATCCAAAATACGGTATATAATCAACAACTTCACCCCAGCGTATAATGGGCATTTCAAGACCTACATTTCTAGCCATTTTTCTGGTGGTCTCGTGTATAATCTCCATTGTTGTTGAGGACCAAGAAGGCGAAGGCACCAGCTCCGGCACCTATGGACGCGGGCAGAGCTGGAGTCTCACTGCCCATTTCGGTTTCCGTCATTTGCTGCTCAATTTTGTTGTCCATCATGGGACTTCTCTTTCGCATAAATTGACAATAGAGAGGATTCTTAAGACAAAAGGAAGGCCTTAGTTTCCAGTTATCGTCGGAATAAGAGTTAGATTGATGATTAAGGTTGTCAATTCTTGATTTTTTCAAATCATTCCACCCTAATTTTTGGTTGGGATGTGATTCATTGTTATTAAGTATTGTTTGATTGTTGAGCAATAAGAGCTATATTTCTTGGTAGTTAAAAAAAAACACTGGTTGGAGCCTCACATGAATTACATGCGTCTAACCAATTGCAAAAGATGAAACATTCGAAGGCGTGGAAAGCCTTTGAGGTTCTGAGCATTATTAATCTAGACCAAAAGCTATGTTCGATAAAATGTTGTGAAGAGAAAAATATGCAATCATTCTGCAACTCTTTTCCGATTCATATAGCCTCAAATGCACATCACAACTGCAGTTGGATGCGTACAGGTGCCGACCTCAAGGTATGACAACACCGAAGCTTGAGAACAAGTGTCCTAAACAATCGATTAGTGTTAAAAAAAAAGGAAAAATTAAAGTAAAAAAGGATTGGAGAAAATTCAAATTTAATTTAACGAGTGCAAAATCTAAAAGCGGTATGTTCTCCACCCAAGAGGGCCACACTGGTATTTCCAATACCAGACCAAAGACGCAACAATTGCCTGATTCTTGCAATCTCCATGACGTTTTTGGTCGGCCATTCTCTCTAAGCCATGAAAAATGTTCAATCAAAAAAGGAGGGGTTTTTGATTTTCTTTTCAAAGATTTCTTTGATAAAATTACAGTATTTACCAAATATGCACACATAAAAAACCTGCTGTTAACATTGATTAAATATATTGTGGAAGAGTTTTAGAATTTTAGAAATGTTTTGTTAGTTATCGCTCTACTTCTTACTCTCTACTGGCCTTTTGACTAAATATCCTTCTATAATACCTTCTCTTTTGTCCCCCTTAAAAAGACGATTTTGTCAAAATCTATTAATTATCGCCTTAAAAATGAAACAGTAACTAGTAACCCAATTTTAGAATGAGGTTACTATTTACCATCCTATTTTTACTATTTACCAAACTTATATTGGAATTTTTTTTTTTTTGGACAAACCTTATATTGGACTTAATTATGATATAACTTAAAATCATCTAAAATCAATTTAAATTAGAAGAAATTGTGAGTTATAACACTTTATAAGAATCAAATTCATCGCACTAATTTTCTAATTTTTTAGAAGATTATATCAATTAAATAAGTAAATTATGAGATTATATCAACTGTATCGATATTTATATTAAGTATAAAAGTTGCATGAAAAGTAGAACCTCTTCAAAAAATTTGGCATGAAATTTTTTTATATCAAATAAACATATGATTAAATTAAATAGAGCAGAGTTTTTTTAATAATAAAACTATATTCACCAAATGAGCACGCACGCACGCCCGCCCAAATTTTGTGTTACACTCAAAGAACTCTGGAAATTTTATGTTATTCTAGACTTTGTCCAGTAAAATTAATTTGTGGATTGAATGTATATAAATATAACACTCTAGTAATAAAATTTTCTAAAAACAGAAATAATTTTTTAAAAAATAAGATGTTTTATATTTTTAATATAATTTTAAATTTTTAGTTTAAAATTTCCTATATTAAATAATAAAGTTGTAATAAATAGAAAAAAGTTAAGAGAAAAGTGAATGGAAATAAATTTGTAAACATAGTTTGTCGATTTTGTGAATTAGAACTAAAATTAAACCTTTTGGATTTTACTAAAGAAAAAGCTCGAAAGTCCAAAAGTAAGTGATTAATTCTTCCAAAACTTTTGCTACTTGCACATGCTTTGCATGGTGAATTTATTTTTTTATAAAAAGGGAGTTACTAGTTACCACCTCACTTTTTGGGACGGTAGTTCATAGATTTTGATAAAAATGTTATTTTATATAAAAAGGAAGAAAGAGAAAAGGTATTATAAGGGGACATTTTAGTCTGGGGTGACAAAGGAAAAGTATTAGTACGGTAACAAAAAGAAATAAAGGTTTTGGGCATCAAACAAAAAGAAATAAAGGTTTCTCTTTTAGTATATATATCATGAAATACAATCGCTTTAACTTTTTTTTTTTTTTATGAAAATTTGTGATAGTCACTAAAAGATAATAATCAAAACTAAAAATGTATAATAATAGAGATTTTTTTTATTAGATTTCTTAATTAATTTGTATGGGGAATAAATTTAGAGTCTTTAAGTTTAACTTTGACTAGCTTATAATTATTCAATTAAAATTTAGTAGAACCTTTTATGTTGATTTCTTTCTGCAATAGCGGTTCAAATATTTGTTATGAATTCGAATTCAATACATATATGTGTAATAAAAAATTATTTACAAAAATTTTATGTATAAAATATGTGCAATTTTTATAAAGAAATTACTAGTTACCGTCTCAGTACTTTTCCTTTACCGTTTTAATTTGGACTAAAATATTCCCCTTACAATACACTCTCTATTTTATCCATTTTATGTAAAAGGACATTTTGTCAAAACCTATAGACTACCGCCCCAAATAGTAACTCCCTTTTACCTATTTGGCTTTATCAAATGTTCCAAAAAGAAAAAAAAGACAAACAAACAAAAAAATATGTTAGATTAATAAAAAACAATATAATTATCATACTAATATTGTTCCAAAATCTAATGATCAATGTTAAAAGCTAACATATTAGTCACAATGGTTGGAACCTCACATGAATTAAACGCTTGTAACCAATTGCAAAGATGAAACATTCGAAGGCGTGGGAAGCCTTTGAGGTACTCATTGCTCCTGGATATGCTATGGGATGGAACTTCAAAACCAAGGGTGGCAAGGTGATCTTTCTCCAAACTTAGAATGCTAGCTAAGAAATTTTTTAATAGATTCAACTTCATGTGTATACAACGCACGTTTAATACCTTCAGTCTGGGCATGAATCTAGTTATAATCTTCATACATCCGGTGAAGAAAGCATAGATAAAACTAATATTACAATTTTAAAAGCAAAACTCTATAGTAAAATTGATATTATAAATAAACTGCATAAATTTTACAACTAACGTTTTTATCCCTTAATTCCCTCAATTATTGGGGTATAAATTATTAAATGACATATAAATTTGCATGAGTAATTATAAGTTGTTATTATTAAAGAAAAATTTACGGAATTGAAAGGAAGGTGTATAGGGAATACTAGTAACGCTTGATAATCGGCGAGCATGCATGGCAGGACTGGCCGGCATTTTGGACCAAAAAGCTTGGCCACGCTTACAATTTGCTACTCTTTCTTTTTTAAAAAAAAAAAAAAAAGAAAAACACCTTAAAAATGTTTGTATAAAATATTTTATAATTTTAATGTAATTTTAAATTCTTCATATATAATTATTCTGATCAGCTTGCCTTATTCTGGTTTTTTGTTTAGGTTTCAATGTCTGCAAATAAAGCAAATTATTGGTATCACCATTAATTAATTATTGTTCAAGTATTTAAAACCGTCCTTTTTTTTTTTTTTTTTTCGTTGGACAGATATTAGAATGCGTATGAATGAATGGATGGTAAGATGATAGAGATCGAGCCATGTATGTATAAAACATTTATTCATTACTGTTCAACCAGAAAAAGAAGGTAAGCAGAATAAAAAAAGACAAGAATACTAGCAGATAGGTGACCAACAAGAACATAGCAAAACTAGGCAGCAGCAGCAGCAGCAGCAGCAGAGACAAGCAACAAGCCATCATCAGAAGCACAGCACAGCACAGCACCGCACCGCACCGCACGAAGATGATGATGATGTCAGTCGCTCTTGGCAGCGGGGCGGGCAGCACCTCCACTTGGGAGGCGGCTATCAACGTCCTCCTCCTCCCCATCGTCATCAATGACGTTGAAAGGTGTGCCGCTGGCACTGACAAAATAGCTCCCCACACTGTCGCTGTGTTCATGAGGTGCGTGCGCAGCGGGTAGAGGAGGAAGAGCAGCTAACCAGCCAACTGGAGGATCCCTGCGGACGACACGGGGATTGTTGTCGGTTAGTGGCGGGACGTTGAAGGCCCCTGTCCCTGGAGCGCGCGGTGGCAGCAGGTTGTCGGTTGGTTGTCTATAAATTGCAGACTACCTGCAAACTTTTCCCTACATATCGAAGTTGTCAAATGAAAACATTTTCTAAGAATTACTGCTATTTTGTCCCATAGAACTCATGATTTCCGCATCATTACTTGTTTAAATTTGACTGTTCTGAGTACGTAGTGAAATCAATCATACTGCTGATAGAAAGGGTGGAAAGAAGCCTAAAACAAAAAGCTTCTGCATTTCATTTGCTTTTATAGTTCACAAAAAACCACTGCTCCTCATTTACAAAATAAATTAAAAGAATGAAATACAGATACTGTTGTATCGTGCTCTATCCACACAAACATTCTCATTAAATTTATGTTTTTTTTTTTAAAGTTTACTTCCAAGAATCATAGTCAAAAAAATCAAAATAAAAGACAAAGTATGATAAGGGAAAAAAGTACCCTATCATAAAATTGTTAAAATCCAACAAACCAGATCATAAATTAGCCAGAGTCATAACATTAAAAATTTTACTAGTTACCGTCCTAATTGAAGTCAGGCACCTTAGCAAAGAAAAGGGTATCAGAATCCAATTGAAACACAGCTCTAAAATCTGTATTAAAAGCCATGTTTGATAAAAATGTTGTGAAGAAAAAAAAAATGCAATCATTCTGCAACTCTTTTCCGATTCATATAGCCGTCTCAAATGCACATCACAACCACGGTCGGATGCGTACAGGTGCCAACCTAAAGGTATGACAACACCAAAACTTGAGAACAAGTGTCCTAAATCACTGATTAGTGTCAAAAAAATAAAAAAATAAATAAAAAGAAAGATAAAGCCAAAGAGAAGTGGAAAAAAACCAAAATTTAATTTAGCGGGTGCAAAATTTAATAGTGGTATGGTTTTCACCCACGAGGGCCACATTGGTATTTCCAATACCAGACCAAAGACGCAACAATTGCCTGATTCATGCAATCTCCATGACGTTTTTGGTCGTCCACTCCCTCTAAGTCATGGAAAATGGTCAATAAAAAAGGAGGGGTTTTTACATGTTTAAACCCTTTAATCATAATCTATATCTGATACATTTTTGCGAGATAGGTGGTCTGATTAAATGCCCTTGTTCATCGTCAAATCCTCTGCTGGGAGATGTTTTAATCCTTATAACACGCCTTGAGTTCCAAACATGCACGCACACATAAAACTTCATTCATAATTTTAATTTTTCTTTTTAAAAATTCTTTGAAAAAATTATATTCACAAAAAATGCACGCACGCTTTGCACACGCACAAACTTATTGTTAATATTGATTAAATATATTGTGGAAGAGTTCTTGAGATTTGTTTGTTCTTGTGAATGCATGGATCATCTAACCTTTATCCTTTAAATTTTACAATGAAATTATTATTTACCGTCTTATTTTTATTATTTACCGGCCTTATATTGGACTTAATTATGATATAATTTAAAACCATCCAAAATCAATTTGAGATAGTGTTTAAGTAAAAAACTCACAAATATCCGGCCAACCCAACTTATATATATATATATGTTAAATATAAGTTTTAATTTTTTTTTTTTTTTTTTTTTTTTTTTTTTTTGGTGTTTGTGTTTCTAAAAAATATCTTTAAAATATGGTCAATTAATATTAGATTTTTTGAAATGTGGAAAAGAAGCCTGGAAAGTCATATCAAGAAACTAGGTGCCCACCAAAACACCAAGTCAGTTGTCCAGCCACGCCCAAAAATACTTCCTCCGCCAAAACAATACTATTCCGATCAATCGCCGCCACTATAGCATCAACGACACCAAAAACATTGATCCATCCATCCTCCCCCCACATGATCCTCAGTCCTCTGATCAAACCGTTAACCAAGTTCCCCCCACCAGGAAGCACCCAGCAGCAGTCAGACTGTGCAGGAGTACGCCCTCCCATTTCTAGATACCTTTTAATTTTTTATTTTTTTTTTTACAAATTTATCATATAACTTAAAACCATCTCGGATAAATTTGAATTAGAAGAGATTGTGAGTTATAATAGTTTTTAAGAATCAAATTCATGGCAGTAATTTTTAAATTTTTGTAGAAGATTATATCAATTAAAACATATATTATATAAGTAAATTATGAGATTGTATCAAAAAAATTTTACTAATTACCGCCCTATTTCTTAGTCTTTACGTCTTAATTTGGACTAAAATACTCCTTACAAAATTCTCTATTTTCTCCCTTTTAATTAAAAGGATAATTTTATTAAATCTATAAATTACCTCCTAAAAACTGAGGCGATAACTAATAGTCCCCTTATATCAATTGTATCGGGGGTTGATATTAAGTACAAAAATTGCATGAAAAGTATATTCTCTTTAAAAAGAAAAATAAAATTGCATGAATTTTATTTTTTTTCAAATAAACATATGATTAAATTAAATATAGCAGAGTTTTTTCAATCATAAAATTATATTCACCAAATGAGCTCGCACGCACGCCCAAATTGGGTGACACTCAAACTCTGGAAATTTTATGTAAACCTAGAGTTTGTCAGTAAAAATAATTTGTGGATTGAATATATATATATATATATAAATATAACACTCTAGTAAAAGTAATGTAATCCCTCTGTCTTTTAAATGTAAAATTTTCTAAAAACTGAAAGAATTTTTTTTAACAAAAAGATGTTTCAGATTTTTAATATAATTTTAAATTTCTGGTTTGAAATTTCTTATATTTAATAATAAAGTTGTCATTAATAGAAAAAAGGTAAGAGAAAAGTGGTAATTAAAAAATAAGAATAACATTGTATTTTTAATTAAATAATGATATTTCTTAATTTAGGTATACAACTTTAAATATTTTTAAAAAATAGAAGGAGTATATTATTCATAGTTGTTTTTTTTTTTTATGAAATAGATTTTAAAACTAATATTATTCAACTTTCAACTCATTTTTAATTAATGCACAAATGGAATTTTAGAGGATCAATTTGTAATACAACATAATACAATTGGTAAGAAGCATCTAGAGTGGCTATAATTTTGTTCTTGCTGTCTAACAAAAATTAGTGCGTGCGGAACTGTATATGTTCCGTGAAAATTATCAAGATTTTAATGGATTGTACGAGAAATGAAACACAGAGTGACTTAAGAGATCCTTTGCAATACGGAAATGGGTATATTTATTAAACGTTGACTTTTAAATACTGTTTTTTTTTATTTATCGCACTTAAATTATTATTTTGCCTACATTTTATTATCAAAATATCCTTATTCTTTTTTTAATTAAAAAATAATAAGAATATTTTGATTATTTAATGGGCAATAAATAAAAAATTTAGTACCTAGTTAAATTAGGGTATTATTTATCGCTTTTCTTTTTTATTCACTGTCTGTGTTTTAAAATTTTTTTTAATTTTCTTAATTATCGCCCCTAATTCTTATATCTTTCCATTATTATAATATAATTCTTATTTTTTTAATTTCACCCCCCAAATTTCATATACCGTCCCTTTAATTACTAATATAACTTTATAATATTTTAATAGTTTAATAAAAATAAAAAATATTAATATAAATTACGAATTTGTCATTATGATATTAGATGATAATAAAAATATTAATATAAAATTACTTTTTTTTTTTTGGGTGGGTTACAAATATGAAAATACTATTAGATGCCACCACCCCTCCAAAATTCAAGGAGTCATCACCCGGAGTCCGTAGCAGTGGACAAAGCATGCTTATAATGAGCCAAAATCGGAGAGTGTACTTGGTGGTCCTAAGTCATTCAGCTTTGAATATGAAGAAGGCTTGGAGGAGTTGTGACATTCTTGTTCTCCCGTAATGCATTGAGATTCTAACAAAACTTCAGATGTATGCATAATTTGCATTGAGATTCTACCAAATATTAGTCCCCAATTTTTCCATTTTAGACACAATAATCAAACTGATGGAATATGGGGATTACTCAGATGAAGATAAAGATGATGATGAGCTTGATGAAGAAATCCTCAAAAGAGGGGCACACTTTTTCTCTTCCTAAAAGACCATCCCCTCGCTTAACCCTTTGCCGCCGGTCACAACCACACCGATGGAGCCACCGGATAACTCCGATGGCCCTATCCTTCCTCCGCCCAAATACATAGCTTTTTCGAGCCTCTTTCAAGACAAAACATCACCATCTACTCTCCCGGTTCCCAAGCCGATCAAAGTAATAAATGGAAAGCCTATCATCTTTTATGAGGAAGAAGAAATTGAGAAGCTAATAGCACCACACAAGCTCTGCCTGATTGGAAAATTTTCCTTTGGGCGACCGAAGATGCCAATGATTCGAAAGGAGTTTGACAAAATAGGCTTCCATGGTCAGTATGAAATAAGCCTTCGTAACCCTCAACATGTGCTCTTCCGATTAGCTGGAATCAGACATCCAACGGTGTTGGATGCTTGTCACATGACTGATCGAAGGCTTCCAAATGCATAAGTTGAAATGAACTCCGCATTTTCAATTCAAAGAAAACCCACCCGTAGCTCCTATTTGGGTATCCCCCAATGAATTTCCCTTGGAATATTCAGAACAAATCAGGAACGAAATACTTTTTGGAATGATTTTCTTATTATTCATGTCAGGGCAATTTGCCTAATTTATAATACAAAGATTGTGTACAATATATGGTATACAATTTACTACCTAATTAGTGGGAATTATGATAATCTAATTTAGGTTAGTGTATAATATGTACAAATCAATCAATCAATCAGCCTAATGACACTACTTTCCTTAACAGCCCCCCCTTAAATTGGAGCGTGAGGATTGCGAATGCCCAAGTTGACGAAAAATTCATCGAACTGAAGTTTTCCAAGTGCCTTGGTGAGGATATCTGCCAGTTGTTCATGAGATGGAACGTAGCTGGGGGCAATAGTGCATTGAAGAAATGCATCTCGAAGAAAATGACAATCAATCTCTATATGTTTGGTCCGCTCATGAAAAAATCGGATTAGCAATGATGTGCAAAGCCACCTGATTGTCACAATAGAGACGCATAGGCTGGTGATGGGCTACACCAAGACTTCGGAGGAGAGATTGTAACCATTTGAGCTCGTAAGTGGTGGAAGTCATAGCACGATATTCAGCATCAGCAGAGGATCTGGACACAGTCTGCAGTTTCTTCGTGCGCCAGGAAATTGGAGAATGACCGAGTAGGATAATCTAGCAAGTAAGAGACCGTCGAGTGAGAGGGCAGCTTGCCCAATCAGAATCGCACCAGGCATAAAGCTGAAGATCACAGTCCGATCAAAGAAGAATACCTTGACCTGGATTTCCTTTCAAGTAACAAACAACCCGAAGAGCTGCATCCCAATGAGTTTGAACTGGTTTCTGCATGAACTGAGGAAGTATATACACACAATACGACAATTCGAGTCGGGTAACAGCAAGGTAAATGAGACGACCAACCAATCGCCGATATCGATCAGGATCGGGAAGAAGATTGCCCTCAGCCAAAGGTAGGCGATGATTTGGATCCAAATGAAAACCCGCAGGTTTGGCACTGAGAAGACCAACCTCAGAAATTATGTCGAGAGGATATTTCTGCTGACATAAGAACAAACCAGAGGAATTTCAGGCAACCTCAATGCCAAGAAAGTATTTAAGATTCCCAAGGTCTTTCATAAGAAAGCACCGACTGAGGTAATTCTTAAACGAGGAAATAGCCGTGAGGTCATTACCCGAGATGACAAGATCATCCACATAGATAAGAACATGAATCTGAATATGAGCCCGATACAGAGAAAATAAGGAATGATTAGCAGAATATTGCAAAAAAAAAAAAAAAAAACCATACTGTCGAAGAGCCCTGGCTAGCTTTGCAAACCAACAACGGGGAGCTTGTTTGAGACCATACAGAGATCGATGAAGATGACAGACTTGGCCAGGAGCAGAGGAGTGAAAACCAAGAGGAAGCATCATATAAATTTCCTTGTCTAAATCACCACGGAGGAAGGCATTATGAACATCCATTTGATGCAATTCCCAATTGTGAGCTGCAGCGACCGTAAAGAATGTGCGTAGTGTAACCATTTTGGCAACTGGAGCAAATGTCTCAGTGTAGTCAATTCCTTCCACTTGATTGTTGCCCAAAATCACTAGACGGGCCTTTTGACGTTCCACAGAGCCATCTGACTTGTACTTGAGTTTATAATCCATTTGCACCAGAGAGCTCGTTTACCAGAAGGAAGAGCAGTAAGAGACCAAGTGCAATTAGCCTCGAGTGCAGCTATTTCAGATTGCATGGCTGCACGTCAATGGGGATCAGTGACAGTATCCCGAAAAGTAGAGAGCTCAACGCCCGCAGTAATGGTAGCCAGAAAGACCCTGTACTTATCAGAAAATGAGCCATAGTCAATATAGTTAGATAAAGGGTAAGGAGTACCTGAGGAAACTGACGGAGCAAATGAGCTAAGGAGAGCAGAGGGGGCGGAAACTGTATGAGTGACATATTCTTGAAGACGAGTAGAAGGTACTTTTGTCCGATGTCCCCTTCCAAAAGGTTTATCAGTAGGTTGGGTCACAACTGGTGGATCAAGAACCGATGCAGTATCAGGAATTACAGTCTCATCATCATCAGTAAGGACGACTGAAAGCGGAGCCACAATAGCAGACTTAGGGGCGAGCTCTGGTTTCGCAAAAGGAAACTCATTTTCATAGAAAATCACATCTCGAGAAACCAAAAAACTTTCCTTTTCCAAATCATAGAATTGCCAACCTTTCTTGCCAAACGGATAGCCAAGAAAGATGCAACGCCAACTACGACTTTCAAACTTATCTCATTTGTGATCTCGGTTGTAAACATAGCACAAACACCCAAAAATTCGAAGATGATTCAAAGAAGGGGCTTTGCCATACAAGCACTCAAATGGAGTCATCCCATTAAGAACAGGCGTAGGAGTTTGATTAATAAGGTAAGCTGCCGTTAGAAAGCAATATCCCCAAAATTTTAAAGGCAGGTGAGCCTGGAATTTGAGTGTACGCGCAATATTCAGAATATGTTGATGTTTGCGTTCTACATGACCGGTTTGCTGTGGGGTACCAACATAGGAAGTTTCATGAAGAATACCCTCGGCAGTTAAATATCCCGTCAAACTCATGAACTCTGCACCGTTATTGCTTCTAAGTATTCGAACGGATTTTCCAAATTGTCATTGCACCATGGCAATAAACTGACACAGACATCCAGTTACTTCTGACTTATCAAGAAGAAGATAAAGCCACGTGGCACACGAATAGTCATCAACAATTGTAAGAAAATAACGAGAACCACAAATACCTGGAACACGATATGGTCCCCATACATCACAATGTATCAAGGAAAAAATATCAGATGCTCTATTGCTACTAATAGAAAAAGAATCTTTGTGTTGCTTAGCTCTAAAACAGATATAACAATCTTTACTTTCAACTTTATTACCCATATTCAATTGAGTCAACACACGAGCAGATGGATGACCTAAACGGCAATGCCAAACTTCTGACTACACTTATTCCTTTGATCGGATAGCCGCAGTGAACTTTGTTCCTCGGAAGAAGTATAATCCCCCCACCTGCTCACCTGTTCCAATCAGTGTCCTCGAAATTAAAAGATTATCTGCCTGGGCCTAGCCAGAAACTCACTTTTGTGTTATGCATTCCAGTATCAGAATCTCTGGCCAGGCCTAGACGCTAGCACAATAGCTATTCCAACCCTTGCTTGAAATAACATTGCGCAGGATCTTGGTATGTACTTATTCGACTTATGACACAATAAATAAATTCTTAATAAAAAGTGAAAACATAAGAATTACCTATTGAAGAGTAAACTCAAGTGATTCTCTTGTATGTCTCAAGACTTTGTTCGTATGTTGTGTGGGCAACAATCTAACGAGCAATTGATCAGCTAATCACCACAACTGGGTCGCTGGAAAATTCAGCAAACCAAGCTGCCTAGCGCATGATTCCCAAGCCCGCCGCCGCCGCTAGAAACCAAACGCCGCCGCCGGGAAAATAAATTCTGACACTGCCGCTATCTAGGAAACCGAGCCTCCGGCCAAAGGGGAAGAAAACCCAACTTTGAGAACAACTAATTTCTCTCTCTAGGATTTTCTCTCTCTAGTTTATTGAATTATGAAACTATAGAATTGTGTATGTGTAATAGTTAATCCCTTATCTATATATAGAGTTACAAGAGAGACCCCAAGTTGGTTTATGATTGGTCTTTCTAATGGGT
Source organism: Knoxia roxburghii (assembly GCA_030378225.1). Classification (NCBI taxonomy): domain Eukaryota; kingdom Viridiplantae; phylum Streptophyta; class Magnoliopsida; order Gentianales; family Rubiaceae; genus Knoxia; species Knoxia roxburghii. Next base: position 38,757,771 of record CM059422.1, on the reverse strand, counting down.
TTAGATAATTAATTAGTTTTCAAATCCAATTAGGTAACTAATCTAATAGGATAAATCAAATCTCACTAAATTCCTAATCTCTAGGATTTTCTAATTTTAATTGAAACTTAAAACATAATTAATTCCACTTTGTTAATTACTTAATTAACCATTAGGAATAATTAATTAATTAATTCTACCTATTCAATTAACCCATTACAAAATGAATTGTAACACTAACGGATTAGTTTTGGCACTACCATCCTACACTATAATTACTTCCGGAACAACTTAATTAATTTATTCATAATCTCCCCACATCAAAGATATAGTGCTCGTTAATTTATTAATTTACTAATAAATTAATTAATTAACTTCTTTAATTCTGAAACTAGTACCACTCGACCTTTTTACTATACCGGACATAAGTCTACCAGATGGGTTTAGTATAATAAACATAACGAGCTCATCTCGGAAGCACCATCACCCCGGACGCACCGGTACATGGTTTCCTTTCGGCAAGCAGCAGCACACCAAGTAACTAAACATGCGCACCTAACCCATTGAGACTATTGGCCACAATTGACCTCACATTTTGGCAGATCAAAGTACACTATGTCTAATCCTCATGCCCGCTCAAGTCTAGAGATTAAGAGATAGAATACTAAGAACGATTTGTCTATTAAATCAGTACAAGACAAATCATTCTAAATGGTCATGTTCAATACGCCCCGAGCATATCTATATGATTAAATCAGTTTAGACAAACTAATTATCCGAATCACATAATAACCTAAACCGACAGTTTGTACATAACTATCTCGGTTGCGAACCTCATTTATATATTATGTCTTTTAACCAATGATGATATCTATTGTGTCACACAAGACACCTCATCATTTAACTATATAATATAAATGGACAAATAATGCACAACAAAATATAACCAAAATATAAATCGACATATTAACTGGGAAAAAGTACAATACAAGCATAGCTTATGCATTCAACTCCAACAGAAATGGGGTCATGAATAACACAAAATTTATTACTAAAATAAGCAGTAGCACTAGTTTGGTCCAACAGTTGGTGAAGTGAAACAAATTGCACCGAAGACTCGGCATATACAACACATCGTGGATGATCACACGAGCACTTAATTGGATTGCCCCTGCTTTATTTGCAAAATATATCAAACCATTTGGCAGCTGCACAGGACGAGAAATAATATCTTGCAAATCTGAAAAATACCCTGTGGTCCCGGTCATATGGTGGGTAGCCCCACAGTCAATCATCTAAGAGGTACATAGAATTTTACCAGACAATTTTTCTGAAGAATCAGATTTATTTAAGACAGTCATCAAATGTTCCAACTGAACGGGATTAAAACCCGTGTAGACAGCATCACTCGAAAAACGCGCCATCAAATAACCACTGAAAAATTACCGCAAACAAAATTCAAGAAAACCTTGAAAAATGCACCAAAATTTTTTTTTTTTGACGCCAAAAACAAACCAAATAAATTCTCCGAAATAATCCGTGGCAATAAAAATCAAGTTAACCAAATTTTATAGGAAAAGAACGCAACCAAACCAATAATTCGATCACCCAAACAATAATTAATCTTGCGCAACGAACGAGCTCCACCGCAGGCCTTAACAAATTAATGAGGCAACCAAAATTAATTCATGTAAGACAAAAGGGACTTTCATAAAAACAACTCCAATAACCCAAATAATCTCCACCACAGTCTTGATAAATTAACGAGGCAACCAAAATTAACTCATATTTTGATAAAAAAAAACAACTCCAAAACCCAAGTGCTAACCAACTTCCGTAACGCCGCAACGCGACTTCCGCAAAACCAAAGCCTAATATGTTCCGTGGGTTTATTTGTTGAGATTCACGGAAAACACCAAATCGCGATGAAGCCGCGATTACACAAATTACAATCCGCTGTGCTTATTTGTAATACCATTTTCCGGATTTTTTGAGACCAGCGTGACAAAACTTAGGCCTGCACCACGCAATGGAGATTTTCGGGAGGATGGCTCTAACTAACTCCAATAGGCCGGCACCACGCAATGGAGGGGAACGCCTTGACTGATGGAGAATTCAGCGTGGGAGAGTCAGAAAAGAGATTAATGGTAATCATTCTCATTCCAACCAATCAACTAAATATTATAAATGATAATATTCTCATTCTAATTTAATGCATTAAATAGTTTGTATCATACTCATTCCAATTCTCAAAATCCATACACATTCCGATTTACACCAAACCCATTCCGATTATCATTCCAATTGGTTCAAACAAACACCCCATTACAAATCAAACTCATTCCTCTACCATCATACTTTTAAACCAAATATTGGCATTTCAATTTTGATGTTCCCCTTCCAAACGCCCCCTAACTTTTTTTCACCACAAAAATAAGTAATATTTAATTCTGGATTCAATTGTATAAAATTTTAAAATTTAAATTTCTTCTAAAATCCACACAGTTATCAAAGTTACAATCTCAGAATCCAAATTAGAGTTTCAGTCCTCCATTATCATCTCTCATTATCTCCTTCATCCAGTAATCTTTGGTACACTCCAGGCCCAAAATGGAAATACCTAAACATCCACCTCCTGTTGTTAAAAAAAAAAAAAAAAAAAAAAACCCTTTTTTAATCAACCAGGAATTATGCTTCTTTTATGGGATTATTAAATAACTCTCACTTTCTTATTTACCACCTGACAAAATGATAATTCAAAGAATTGGAAATAAGAAAAATTGACGTTGAGTTAATATTACCTGGAAATAGTAAAACTGAAAGAGTTGACAATCTTGTCAAAAGCAGATGAAACTCTGTGAAGATTCCTCTGGATTGACTGCATATATTTGGCAAACAAATTCATCTCTGAGCAAATCTGATAACATTCTCAAAAGGGCCATTTCATTTCACATTTTGATTTCGTTTACATTTATTATCGAAAATAAGAACTTGTGTCAGCGTCATGCAAAGACACGATCAGCTAAAAATTCGCCAGAAATGTAAAAAGTTGTAACAATTAGCTAAAGATGGGAAGAGAAATGTGGAAGAACAAACCTTAGGGACACCCAAAATGGAAGTTTCCTTAGCAACATCCAAACAATTTGCCTTTCCTCCAACCACCATTTCTGATATACATTCTTTAGATCCCTCTGCATCTTCAAACACTGGTTCCATGGTTATGGCTGGACTGTAAACCGCCACCAGTTTTCGCTCTTCGAGGCCTTTAAACTGTAAAAAATGATCTTCCATGAACACATGAACTTCAAAGAATCAAAATCCATGATGTAAATACAGCCAAAACTGTAGCCAGACACGATCAAACCACCTCCTGAACACTGACAATTTATGATCAGACTGATCAGAGTCAACTAGTCGAAAAAGTATACGCGCAGTTACCATTTCCCAGTTGATATCTCTCTCTCGCATACCAAAATTGACGACTGCGCTTTGAATAAGAAACTTCTCCTTGCGTTCTTGAACGTCAGGAAGAGCTTTCTCATCTATCCTTGTCACTGAAGCAAAGAAAATATGAACTGAATCCGATTAGTAAAGCTTTTTGAAGAGCAGCTAGCCTTGTTGGATGATGGAGGTTGAGATTACTACCTACAACATCACATGTAGATCGAGGCGACATAACCCCTCTATTCGGACGAACGCTGAACTTCGTCGGATGAGTGGTTCTCACCTAGGAGAACAAAGCAGAATATATACTTGTTTGTTGAAATATACAGTCATTTGTCCAAATCAAGAGAGCCATTTCCCATATTATTGAACCTCAAAATATTTGTGCCATGAGAATCACCTTGAAAGCAACATGATTTTCAGTTATGTTGGAGAGTTGGAGAGAACAAGAGATTCTCTTATGCGCCTCAACTGCTCAAGAAGCCATCCAGATGATAAAGAGAAAGGAAAATCATAGAAAACACAAATGTAAAAAGGAAATGCAGAAAACAATTTGAATACTCTGAGGAACTCACAATGGAATTTGAGCTCATTTCGATCAATCTTCAGAAGCCCCATTGTGCTCATCTGTATAACATTCAAATCTTTAAGCCATAGAAATTCTGACCGTGAAAAGTTTTAGAAATGTTTGCAACCAATATGTATAAAGATTAAAAGAAACCTCAGCAGGATTTGAATTTATACTCTCTGTCAGCAAACTGTATGCTTCTTTAGGCATTGGTGAGAGCAGCAGAGGTGTGGAGAGGTATGCCACTGGGAATTTATGCTCTTCGAGGTATCTTCCTTCCTCCCTATTGAACTGTAAAAGAAAAGAAAGACCTCAACCTTATGATTCTTGACAAATGCGTAAATCGTTGACGAACATATATATATATAATATATATATATATATAAGTATTTTGCCATATATATACCATTTGCTTGAGATCTTCAGTTGCAGATTGGGTTAAAACAACACTCTGAATTTTACATTTGTCACTGCACTTCATGTTTGCAGGAGGGTTCTTCTGTGCTTGCACTTTAACTGTGCAGGAAAACAAGTTGAAAATCAACCAGATCAAAATTTAACCTGCTGACAACCCTAAATAAAAAGGGCTCAAAATTTCTTTCTAATACCATATATAAGACTCGACTCGATGACATAACCTGTGATACCGCATGTTGTATTAGGTAAAATAATGCCATTGTTAGGTTGGACGCAAAACTTGGCGACGTTGGTTGTCAAAGCCTGGAAGTGAAATGAAACTGTAAGGCAGTAGTTCACTTATATGTTCACCATTCAACAACAACACCTAGAATGGCTTGATAAGCTTAGCCAGTTAGTTATGCAGATACAATATTTTCAGCCTAGGAAACAATACCTTAAATGCAACAAGGTTTTGAGTCACATTGGACAAGTAAAGAGAACAAGATAACTCCTTGTCGGGCTCAACTGAACAACAAAGCCGAAGTTGGATGAAATCGACAAAGACAGACAACAAAGGGATGAACAAACTCGTGAAACTTCGGTTACTTACAAGTGAATTTCAACTCCAAGGGCTCAATCCTGAGAAGCTTCTCTGCAGCACTACTCATCTTTTTTTCCAGATCAGAATTAATGAGACAGAGCAAAAACTGCAGCAAGATCAATAAAAGAGACATAGAGTAGGGTATAAGGATTCATCGATACCCAAAATAGTTTTGGCCTTTAAACTATCAAAGAAGGCACTAAAAACATCAAGAAAACAGCAGCAGAATTCCAAAATTTATCACTCACAAACTAGTTATTAGGATCAGATCTCCACTGTTTCAAAATGTAAATTCAGATGTCTTATATCAGAGGAGTATTAAAACTCCAACCTTGCACAAAAAGAAACCGCTGTGTACAAAAATGTTGAAATTTTTTCAGAACTCTCCCTCTTTATCCCAATAAAAGACACATTTGCCTTTCTATTTTCGACGAAAAAAGTCACAAAAACTCTATTTTTTCCTTTCATTAAAAGTTGGGCTTTTAGAACGCTTAGTTGAGAACCCAAATAAACCAACACACTTCAGAATTTCTTGATTACTTGAAAAAAAGAAAAAAGAAAAAATAAGATTCAAAACAAGAAGGTAAGTGATGAGGATTCATGTGAAGCCCAGAAAAGGAGTAAAAACAGAGGTCCTTTATTTACATCAGAGACAATTCTTCGTGATCAATATCGCTACATGCTTCTCCAAGAATCTGCAGAAGAACCCAGAAAATTGTCGATAAGAAAAAACCCAAATTCAGAATAATGAAGACAGAAAACAGCCAAACATGAACTGACTCTAAAGGGGCTCCATAACTCATATGCCGAGAAAAAAATGGAATCTTTCTGTAAAGAATAATTCACGATTCTAGCGTACCAGTTTACATGCATGAACTCACAGTACTACTAAATGGAAATAAAGGCGAAACTTGAAGAAATCTTCCGGGGAACTTCTTGTGCTTCAAGTTCTGCATTTTCATCTCTGGCGTGACTTAGCTTGATGTGAAATTATTTCTTTTTTGGTAGGGAAAGTTGACTTTTGGCAGATTCTTTGAAGTTGTCTTGTAATAAGGTCGTATTTTTCAATTATAGTAAGACAAGGGGTTGCGTGTACAAGGGCAGAACATTATTGGCTCTTCAAAATTGGTTCTGGTTTTTTTTCATCTGATATCACAACTTAATTGGAACAAGTTTATAATTTTTCGACATTTTTCTGAAGAATCATATAAAATTCATATGATTGCCACTGTTATTTAATATAATATGAAGAGCTTACATGAGACAGAAAAAAGATTATGACTTTCAAGAACCCTCTTCACCAATCATCCACTTGGGAATTGGGTTCCATTTTCAAATCCAGGAGGTGCTCCCATTCGATCAGCCATGGAAATTTCATCTGGGCTGTTGTGAAATTCACCAGTCTTCAGGGCAGTAGTCAAGAAAGAAGGCAAATGGTGAGTCTCCTGAAGCATTTTTTGGACAGTACTTTTTAAAACATTCCAATCTTCCATTAAAAAAACTGAAGGGAGTAATACAATTGCAACAAAGACGCCATGAGAGCATTGAGACTGGACCTCTAGAAGAGCTAGCTAATGGTCAGCAAGAACCAGCAAAAGGATTATACAAGACCAAACCAATCGATTTAATAGGTATGAAAATTTATTTTGGTTAGTGATTATAGAAACTCATAGTCAACATTGGATTGAACAAAACCAAATAATTATAGAAAAATTAGCAAACCATTGACGAGGAGTTGTTGAAACCATACAGTGATAGTGATTTCTTAAGGCGACAACACTCAAGGCTTTCCCCTTGAAAACAAGGTGGCAAAATTCAAATGTGTATTTTTTTTAGTATAATTTTATATTTTAATTATAAACTATGTGAAAAATAATATAAAACTATATTTATTTAGATTTTTAAAATAAAAATGATGTATATTAATTGGAAAAAATGAAATTTTGGTCCAAGATGTTTAGCCTCCGTAAAAAATACTCATTACCTTTACATTTTAAGTGATTTTCATTCTTTTAAAATTGTAAACTCCTAACCTCTCCATCGACGAATCTACCGACGGTCACTCTCACCGACAACCGGTGCATCCTCCCCGACGTGAATGGGTATACCAGAAAACGAACGAAGGCCAGCGGGATGTGTTGGCACCGCGGAACGGAATAGGAGGATGTCTGGCATTGGTTTTAGATGAGATTCAAGAATGAACTGAAAATTTTGGGCAAATAGCTAATAAGGTTTATGCATGTTTGTAGTTTTCTCCTTAATAGCCCAATCAAATGTCATGTTTAACTCAGGAGCAATTTACCAAATTGTAAAGAAATTTAAAAAATTGGACCCGTTTGGGATCCTTTTTGACATTGATTCTGCAGTAGGGAGTTCGCATTGAAATGCGAATCTCTCTTTTTTGGAATGCCATAAGATCTCTAGAGGAATACAAAGGTGGAGCAAGACCGCAAAAAAGTCCAATGGAAGAATTCAATCAGTTCATCAATGATGCAGAGCTCGACGAAATTCCGGCTGTTGGCTATAACTTCACCTGGAGTGGCAAAAGAACCTCTGGACATGTTCTTAAGAAGTTGGACAGATTCTTGTTCTCAAAAGAATGGTTGGATTTCTTCCAAGTCTCCACAATTCATAATTTATCCAAAGCAGGATCTGATCATAGCCCAGTTCTTTACCAAGGCAAAACGGAGACAACAACTGGCCCTAAGTCATTCAGATTCCAAAAAATGTGGCTAAGACGTCCGGGATTCCTTGGAATGGTTAAAGACAATTGGAACCAACCGGTGATGGGGAGGGGAATGCTAGCACTATCAGTTAAGCAGAAGAGATTGAAAAATGAGATAAAAGTTTGGAACAAGACAACTTTTGGTGATGTATTCCGGAATTTGAAGGAGAGTGAAGAGATCATGATGATAAAAGAACAGAACTTCCAAAACTCTCCAAATGATGCAACTCGAGAGGCTTTCTCAAGAGCTCAAGCTAACTTTTTCAGGAGCTTAAAGGAGCAAGATGATTTTATGAGTCAAAGGGTTAAAGTTAAATGGCTAAAAGATGGTGACCGCAATACAACATACTTCCATGCCACCTTGAGAGAGAGGAAAGCTCGCCAAGGAATAAACAAGATAAAAGTTGGGACTAAGTGGATCTCAGATAGGAAAGGAATTGAAGATCAAGCCATCTCCTATTTCTCGTCACTCCTGGCTGCAGAGAGTTCTCCATCCCAGGAAGCTATCACTGAATTATTGAATGATGTTCCAGGAATTCTGTCTATGGAAGATAAGGTTGAACTCTTAAAACCATTTGAAATGGAGGAGGTTGAAAAGTCTGTCCTTGATCTAGCAGAGGAAAGCGCTCTGGGACCTGATGGCTTCACAGGCCACTTTTTCAGGGCAGCTTGGAAGATAATCAAGCTTGATGTCTTTTCGGCATCACAGGAGTTCATGAACGGGGTACGTATTCCAAGGGCCATCAGCAGCGCATTCATCACACTCATTCCAAAGAAGAAAGAGATTTCAACCTTTGCAGACTTTAGACCGATCTGTCTCTGCAACTACACAAATAAAATTATGTCATCAATTCTCAAGAACAGAATATAATGCATTCTTCCAAAGATAATATCTCAGGAACAGACTGGATTCATGCAAGATAGAGGTATCATTGAAAATATTCTTGTGGCACAGGACTTATCTCAATTTATGGAGAGCCGGGCCGAAGGTCTTAACCTGATTCTAAAACTTGTTATGGAGAAAGCCTTTGATCGTGTAGCATGGGATTTCCTCCAAAGGATTCTTCACAAATTTGGGTTCCCAAACTCCTTCACTGCTCTTATTATGAATGTGCTCAAGGGGGGTTGGTTTTCAATGTTGTTGAATGGCTCACCAGCTGGTTACTTCAAAGCCTCCCGCGGACTTAAACAGGGAGACCCCCTCTCTCCCCTGCTATTTATAATAGCAGCCGAAGCCTTTTCGAGGGGATTAAAGAGAAGAATTGAAGAAGGCAGCATTAGTCACTTTTACTCTCCCCCAGGCTCAAAGATCATCTCACACTTGAGCTCTGCAGATGATACGGTGATTTTTTCTCAAGGCTCTCAAAAATCCCTCAAATCTTTGATGGAATTCTTGAAGATATATGAAATTGGATCAGGACAAAAAATAAATCATGCAAAAAGTGTTGTAATCTTTCCTAGGTACTGCTCCAATCCAAGGAAAAGAAGGGTTCTCAACACTTTAAACATGAAGGAAGCTCAGTTCCCCTTCCAATATCTAGGAGTAAATATATTCAGAGGGAGATAAAAAATTGGGTATTTTTGAAGTCTCTTGGAAGGCTCTGATGCTGGAAAAATAATTTTTTATCCCAGGCCGAGCGTCTGCAATTGATTAAATTTGTTCTACTGTCAATGCCGATCCTCATTGCAGCAGGATTTTGGATCCCTAAGACAATCATTGGCGAGATTGAAAAGAGATGTCAGTTGTTTTTTTGGTCTAGTGCAGATGGAGAATCAAAGAGACACTGGAGTTCTTGGAATCGTTTATCTTTTCCAATATATTAAAATGGACTAGGGATTAGACAACTTCCAACCACCATGGAAAGTCTATGGGCTAAATTATGGTGGAAATGGAAATAATAAGTCAGGTCTATGGGCGGAATTCGTTACATCTCTCTCCCACTCAGCAAGATTGAAAACGTCTCGGGGAAGAGTCTGGAAGGTGTCTCCAAAGTTTTCAGCCATCTCTAAATCCTTAATTTTCAGTGGTTTCTCATCATTTTGGGTAGACAACTGGGACACACAAGGAGTAATTTGGAATCGTCCTACTCTTACACCATTTTCTGACCTTAGTGTGAAGGAATTCTTCAGCAATAAAGAGCATTTCCTGGGAGTTATGAATGGTCTTCTAGAAGAACAGATTCTAAACAGGCTGAAAGATATGAGCATGACCTTCAATGATTCCCCAGATGTCTTAGTCTGGTGCCCAACGCCAGACGGGAAATTCACCACAGCATCAGCCTATAAGAGCCTAAGAGAGAGCAGAGAAGAGCTTCCCCTGCTCCACCACCTCTGGAAACCAAAATCTTCCCCCAAAAATCTCAGTATTTCTTTGGAAACTCTATAATGGATTCATTGCCTCGCCAGAGACTCTAAGCCGCTTTGGTACTCTATGCATCTATCACTCAAGATGCTGTTTTTGCAGAGCCAGTTCTGAGTCCATCCAGCACTGTTTCTTCAGCTGCCCAAAAATTAAATCACTTTGGGAATCACTCATGGCAACAACTAGATTGGGTTTAAGGAGGGAGATGGGATGGGACATGATGATTCAGTGGTGCAATTCCCCTCTGTCGAAATCAAGCCAGAATCCGTGGAGGCATGCACCAGCAATACTATTGTGGCTCATATCGAAGCAAAAAAACTCCTTCACTTTTGAAGAGAAGAAACCGAAACTGGGTGAAATGTCAGAAATCCTAAGGAAGGAAACCTTGTTTATAGCTGCCTTGCACTCCAGAGCCCCAAACCGCATAAAAAAAGTTCAAAGAATCACCTGGAAAAAATTTTGCAGCAGATCAACAGTGATAAAAGTGGATGGCTCATGCAATAGGGAAGGACAAGGTGGAGCTGGATTCATTGTTAGGAGGGATTCGAGAGAATTCATTTACGGAGAAGCGAATGAACTCAATGAAACCACACCCTTACAGGCAGAAATTCGAGCAATTTGGCTCGCTTCCAGGTATTGTAGCAGGAAAAGGTAGAACAATGTGATCTTCTTAACTGATAATACTATGCTGGCAAATATGGTGGAAACGGGACAGAACCTGCTATGGAAAGAATTGAGAGTGCTGAGGGAGATATGTTCATTCATGGAGGAAAGTTCATCCGGAATCAAACACATCCCACGTGAAGGAAATCAACCAGCGGACTTCTTGGCTAGGATGCACCGCTAATATTGCGACCTTGTTTTTCATAGAAACTATTTGGACCAGTGGCTGTAGCGGGATTCGGCTTCGTGTCCCCTCATGGTGAAGTCGCGAGGGAATGAGGATGAGCTCATTCTCTTGATGTCTGCATTTCATGGTAATTTCTTGCGTGAATTTTTATAGCATTAGAGGACCATGATTATGTTTTGTTTTCTACTTTTAGTCAGGATAATTAATTACTTGTTGTACAATGGGATGCCTAAAAATTGAAGGATTTTAAAGTTATGTTTTCAACTTCATTAAAACAGATACTCATGTAGAAAAATCTTATCCTGCTGTGAAGTTTTGCTGATTTTGGTACGGTACATCATTTTCTGTAGATTATTAAAACAGGTACTTGCCTTCTCCGTGTCTCATTTTCTTTTTGGAATTGTTTTTTTAATAATTTTAGTTTTATCGTTAAACCCTCTATTTAATGTTTTGCAGAAGTTTGTGGATCAACCCATGTCTGCTTTTATTGTGTGGTGTTTTTTCCGTTAGAAGTTATGGCTCTTAATTAACATTGTATATTCATTTGATTATCCCATGTTTCAACCATTGTTGTTTTTTGTTCTTTTGTTGGTTATGATTCGGTGAAGAACTTGAATGGCTTCCATTTGGAATTTCTGAGTTTTAAGGCCTTGAGTTTGACTGGTGGTATGGACTATGGTTTTTGTTGCTTTGATCCGTGGTGTAGATCAGGACAATATATATGGGGAGGGTTAACTACAGTTATGAATTTTCTGTGGGAATTCAAATGTTTAGTTGTCATTTTAACAATTTTCTTTTTTGAGATAACCCACAAAATTTTGAATCTGCCCAGTATCACTCCTGAGAGGATTAGAGCATCCATATTTGTGGGACTCTTTGATTTTTCTTCAGGGCATGGTGATGGACTCTGTGATTTTGTTGTTTCCTAGAAGGAATTAATGGAGCCTATTTTCTAAAGGTATGAAGGAGGGATAGTGTACTGTCTTGTTGCTATATGCTTTGTATTTCTTCATCCTATGAACTTTTGCCCAATCTATCTTCTTTTGGTTTGTTTTAATATCATTCCTTATTCTTCAGTTGTCTTGATCTTTTCTAAATTCTAAGTTGATAGAAGACTAAATTGTTGTGTTGGGCAGCTTTTTAAATGCTCTTCGGTGCCTTTTGCTTACAGTTTTTGCTCTTTTTTTTTTTTTTTTTTGTTTCTTTCCAGGCTTATTTTATGACTTGTGGTGGATATTGTTCATTCATAGTGCTTGCTGCAGAAACTTTACCCAACTGATCTCATTCTCTGATTTTTCCGACTTTGTTATTCAAGATGCTTGGTCACATTAAGTCTCCATTACGTAGGAATGCAAGACAGAGTTCAGTTGACACTGGATTTTCAAAGTCAAACCCTTTTGATTCGGATAACAAGCAATCTCTTACATCCTCACATACAACATTGTTTGATGATGAACTGGATAAAGCTACTTCATCAGCTGCTTATTTTTCTACCTCGTCAGTAAGAAACAAATATAAAAACGATTTCAGAAGCCTTGATTTCTTTTACTTTTCCCCACATCACCAATGGCAGTTTGGCTTGTTGGCTGTTTGAGAAAAAAAAAAAAAAACAGAGGAACTTTAGCATTGTAGACTAGAGGAAAATGTAGGCCGACTAATTATTGTGTGTTTTTAGTAAAAAGATGATTATTGACCAATTTTGGCTTTAGAGGAACATTATGTGATCAAATGAGTATAACTGCCTTTCTATAAGTTTAGTTATTCTCTTAAAGTGAAAGAAATGAACTTTTATAACTACTTCGATTAGTTTTGATTTATGTTGTTTCAGTATTCATTTTATTACATGATAAAGTTTAAGGAGAGTAGAGAAATGACCATTAGAGGTTATGAATATTGTGTATATTAGTTTGTTGAAACTCTTTTTGTCAAACTAGGATTTTGCTATAAATTATGTTTTGTCGAAAGTGTTTGTAATAACTATGTTTTACCAAATTAGGGTTTTGTTCATAATTATGTTTTGCCAAACTATAGTTTTGTAGAATTATGGTTTTGTCAAACTATGATTTTGCCACATAAATGCTATTTATTTTTAGTTTTTTAATTATGAATTTTAATAAAAATGTTTTTATTTTTATTATAATTTTATTATATTAAAAATATTAATTATTATTTAATATTTTAATGAAAATTACTATTTCAAAAATTATTATTTTTTATTATATTAATATAATATTTTAATGTTATATTAGTAAATTAAATTAGGGCAATAAATAAGAATTAAGGTGGTAAATTAGGGCAATAATTAGTAAACATAAGGGTAATTTAGTCAAATTATAGGACTACCGCCCCATTTTTTGGGGCGGTAACTAGTAACCCCCGTATCAGAAGTATGCATATCCTTAGACTTTGAAGCCGAGGGTGGAACTTCCTCAGCAGAGCCAGGGCAAGAGCATTCGCGATTAAGGCCTGGGTTTATTATGGGCTGATCATTGGCTGAAGCAACATTAATGTGCAGCAGGTCCAAATCAAGCTCCAGAGCTTGATCCATGGACAGTCCCGACTCTAGATCATGTTCAAGGGCTTGTTCCACAGTGAGTCCCGATTCAAGATCGGGTGTACAAACTTCCACGTCAAGGGGACTGTTTGGTACGGGCTGGACTTCCAGGAAAAAGGTGGCCCGAGGAGTAGAGGAACTGCTGATGGCTAACGAGAGGTTACAGGTACACAAGTCCCAATCCTTATCCTAATGATTCTCCAGTGAGCCGATGGAACCAAACCACAGAAATGAATCTAAAGTGCTCCAGCAAAGCGTTTGCCTTGGCCAGACAACATTTGCACAGACAGCCAAACGCTTGTGGGTCCTCATGTTCAATCCTGGTAAAAACTAAGGCATGATTATTGAAATGAACCTGGCAAGGATACAAACACACACACGTAAGTAAGTCAATCTAGCTATATAACATAAACTAATCTCAAAACCATAATCAAACAGAGAAAGAAAGAGACAGACTTGGTTTTTGATCAAAAAGAAGAGAAGATCAATGAAAGAACAAAAGCACTACTGAATGGATGAGAGGGGCCTGATTTTTGTTGTGATGAAAGTTTTGTGAATGAGAAGCTCAATTTATAGGCACAAGAGCAAGCATTTACAGTGCTGGAAAAAGCTATAAGGGGACAGTTACAAACTCGGTGGGGATTTATCTTTTTTTTTTTAACACTAATTTCTACTTTTTTTTACCCCTCAATGTCACGCTATTCTCACTTGCACTATGTAACTCAGCTAACCCTCCACATGCCATTCGATCAAAGATTAATCCTGATCATCACCACCGTATGCAGAAGCAGCTCCACGTAGTGTATTATGAGATGGAGAAGTTTTGCTATTAAAGCTTTTGTGGTGAGATAATTAACAAATGAAACAAATAGTAGTAGTAATTCACATTTTTCACGCAACTCGTAGTTTCTAACATGTATTGAATCCACTGTCATCATCCTCATTGTCCTCCTCTATGTTATCTATCCTACCTGGATCCAAATAAAAAATCAAAATCTTTACTTTGTGGGAAATCTTGGAAAAAACAAACTCTTTTAAAATCATATCCAAAGTAAAAAAAAAAATTCACTGAAACAATTTCATCAATTTTGCCCTTCATTTTAAAATCCACTCATTATTTTCACTAGCTAATTAATACTGCAGCTTTTCAAACGAATTATCCCTTATATTTTTTGGTTTGGAGTTCTTGATTGAGCCCTTAATGAATTAACATCAAAATTTGTCTTTCCATAAGGAATAAAATTAAAATTTGGTCTGAATTTCGTGTTCTTGATCAAAATTCAGCACCAGAAGCTGTATAAAGGGACTAGCCCCAGGTTTTTACCTCAGCCTGGGAGATAAGCTGATACAAGGATGAGTTCACATGGGTGATGAGGTTGCAAAGAAGGAAAGAATTGTTCCAGCTGGAGAATTTTGCGTATTTTCTGGGCTAAATCCAAAAAAGGGTGAGTAAGAAACATGAGGGAGAAAGAGCTGGAAGAGGTGGAAGGGTGGAAGATATGAGGGATAGCATCTTTTCTTGTGTAACGGATGATGAAAAACACTCCCTTTGTTGGTATTTTTCTTTACTTTGCTTTCATCGGTTCCAACATCAGTAATTACTATTACAAGTACTTGCCATGTGTGCTACATGCAAGACTGCATCCACCATCTTCCTTCCTTCATCATCCCCTGCAAATTTCCGCCATTGTTGAAGCTTCCTGCATGCTCTGCACTAAACTTAGTTAAGAGCACATAGTTTCTTTTTTTGTTTTTTCTCGATTTATATTTAATCTTTAGTAATCAGAATAAATGGCCGAGCTAGCTTATTATTTGAGCCTGTTTTTGCCCTATAATTAAAATTTTTCCTGGATTTATATTTACAGTATTTTTTTTATATACTAAAAAAAAATCTTATTTGTGTCGGATTGTATCAGTTACTCAAAGAAATTAATATTTCTTTAGGAAGACAAACGAGTTAACCCTTAATATTTATCTTGATGTATCATCGGCACATAAAGTATCTCATGTACTACATTAGGAACTCGGACATATCTCATAAATAATAAAAATTTAAATTTATTTGTATCCGATTGTATCATCTACTAATATTAACGCCATTTCAGAAAAAAAAATAATTGCTTTTTCTTTTTGGTATGAAATGAGTTAATTCTTTTTGTTTATTCTTATATGTACCGGTATATCATCAGCACATAAAATTTCTCAAAATGTACCACATTAAAATTTTGGACATATTTTATAAATATTTAAAAAATCGAATCTATTTGTGTCGTATTATCTCAACTCCTAATATTAACACCTTTCCGAAAAAGAAATTAATAATTTTTTTCTAATGTAATAACAAATTAACTCTTCATATTTATCCCGATGTGTGCCCGTTCTATTATCTGCACATAAAATCTCACATAATGTACTACAGAAAAAACTCGGACATGCCTCATAAATAATACAAAAATCAAATTTCCAATTTGAATTGACATTTGATTATTTAATTACCTCACTAGCTTTATATATAGGAAGGGATAAACCAACGACATGGAAAACAGGGGAATTTATATATATATATATATATATATATATATAAGCCACCATTGTTGGTGATTGAGGATTTGGTACGGGAGGATTAGCTGGTGTTAATTCCATGAGGAGAAGGATTTGAGTAGTAATGCAAAGCCACCATTCTAATCTTTTTTCTAGGATTGATGATAATCCAGGACTGCAGCTGCTTCCAAACATATTTTAGCCTATTCTGATAATCCAGGATCTTTGCAAAGCTTCCTCTTTTGTTATTAGGATGGTGATCATGGTTGTTGTTGTTGGCTCCTTGTGAATGAAGAACTCTTGGTTGGTTGCTAATGAACTGGAAGTGGTCATAGCTGTTTTGCCTTGGTTCATTAATCTCAACTGATGCAGCAGGTAAGAAGCAGCATTTTTGAGGCTTCGGTTTGTATTGGAGTATTTGAATGGTTGTTTCCTAGAGGAGATAAAAACTGGCTTCTTCAAGGCTTTCTTAGGCTGGTAAATGTCACTCCAGTGCGGCGAAGGTAAAAAATAGATAGTAGAATCGCCTTTTTTGCATTTAGTAGCTCGTACAGAGCTAATAGGTGTAGAGAAGGGTTTTTTTTTTTTTTTGGTCGTTAGAAAGCTTGTATAGCTTTAGGCTGAGAAAGGCCTTCCTTTTGCCAAGCGCTTCATGCTCCTCTTTTGATCTGTAAGCTACTGCTAAATATCAATATATCTGGTCTTCGAGATAATTTGGCTCGGAAGATGTTTCACCCCATATGGGACAATAATATTTCATTTAAACCGCTTGTTAAGTAAAGTTATTATTTTCCATATTACAGTTAATTAATTATCTATATTTAATTACAAATTTTTTTTAATTTACATAAATATATATATAAAGAATGATGGAAATGTTTGGGAATTCTCTATTTTTCTAGAGAAAAAGGAAAAACTTTATTAAGATAACACAGGGATTATTATATAAAAATAGATCAGCTAGGTTCAACATTAATGATTTTCAACATTACACATTATGGATTTGATATAGAGTCGAAACTTGAAAGGAAAGTATTGGCAGTGCAACAAATGGAACTGTTCTTTAACAAACGCCTTTTTACGTGATTTTACGCCCTGACTCACACTTCGTTGACAAATCTTGCAGAAGAACCCTTAAGTTTTCAGGGCATAGAAATATCACAAATGTTCGCGTTACTCAAAATGACATTCACGCTTTCGCTTCGTCCACCACTGCTCGCACGGATCTCTCTAAGGAAGAATGCTCCCCTACCGATGTATTTTTTATATCCCACATTTTCGGCAGATCTCTTAGCCCCGGTCATCTTCGGTGCAAGAGAGAAAATATATTGTGATCAAGAAGAAACAACAAACATAAGAAGATCATCCCCTGAGCAGCTCAGCAGCTTACCCTTTCTGACATCCTCCTAAAAGAAATGGAATTGAAGGTAGTTTTCAGAGTTTTGCGGAGAAGGCACTGCTCTTTTCACCAGTTGGTGCTGCTATAGCTGCTGGAACAGCTATCTTCTCAATCTCAAATGGCCTAGGGATCTCTAAGGGTGCTTGCTAATGATGCTTTGTACCACACAATTCTGAAAGATAAACACTTCCAATATTAGCAGTCTGAAATGACTCAAATCTAAGACCCCCTCCTTTGCTCGAACAGATTGGATTGCTTCCCATCTTGAATCATTGAAATGATTTATTCACCTGTAAAGGTGCCAATAAAGATTAGCCAGAGGTTTCCCACACTCCTCGCAGAATTTATCTTCGTATTTGAACAGGTTTAGGGGCGGGCCTGCTTGGACCTATGGGCTGCCGAAAACCCTGATGAGGAGGTCGAGAAACACGAGAAGAATGAGTGTTTGAAGAACCTATAGGCCAATAGAAACCCACCTGAGGAGGTAGAGGAGGAGGAATAAAAAGGCTTGGTGAAGGCTGATAAAAACCCAGCGGAGGGGGTTGCAGAGGATGGGCAAAATGGTTTAGGGAACCCATGGGCCGATAAGAACCCAGCTGAGAAAGTGGAGGTGGCAGGGCAACCCGGCTCAAGGAACGCGGCTGAGGTGGTGGAGGAGGAGGAACAATGGGGCTTGGGAAACCTATATGATTATGAATATCAAGACGAGCAGGTAGATGAGGATGAGATATAGGGTGGATTGGGGAACCTGCAGATTGATAAAAACCTAGCTGAACTGGAGCAGGACGAGCATGAGGGATTAGAGGATTTGGAGGATGGGAAGGAGGAGTTGGGGGACGGACCGAAGGATCAGGGAAATGCAGTATAGGTGCGATAGGAGTAACAAGAGCATCTTCATCGTCATCTGCTCTGAAAATGACCAGTTCCGTCAGGGGAAATTCTAAAACGCAATTGTTAAACCTGAGTAAAGAAAGAGTTAATTCCATGCATCATACCATAAAAAATCGAATTTAGTTACGAAGTGTAATGAAATATTTTGGTACAAATCGATGTTTACCTATGGGTTATTTTGGAGAACGGGTGATTAACCTCTATCCTCATGTTGTTTTCGCTGCCAGTAATATCTAGCAGCCTCAGAAAACCTGAATTTTATGGAGGCTGCAAAATGTCAAAGTTGGCCATGAACACTTGCCGAAAGTACAGAACCAGGTTGCACAAACATCTTGGTGTACTCAATCGTCGGGGGTGATGTGGGTTCCTATCCCCGAGCAAAGATACACCACATTTCTTGCCGTCTTTCTAGTCCCACCATTGGTCCATCTCCACGATTAACATCACGACTACCAAATTCATGCGGAAAGCCTGGGTTTATGATGGACTGATCAGCATCTGAAGCAACATTGATGCGCGGCAGTTCATCAAGCTCTAGAGCTTGATCCCTGGAGAGCCCCGACTCCAGACCATGTTCTAGGGCTTGTTCCTTAGTGAGTCTCGATTCAAGATCGGGTGTACAGGCTTTCAAGTTGTTGTCAAACGTGCATATGTCCCGTTCCTTATCCCAATGATTCTAGCTCGACCAGCCAACATTTGCCTTGGCAGCCAAGTGCTTAATGTTCAATCCTGGCAAGAATTGCGGCACGATTGTACTGAAACCTGCAAGGATACAAACACACACACACAAATAAGTCAATCTAGCTGTAACTTAAATTGATCAAAACCATAATCTAACAAAGAAAGAAAACGAGATACTTGGTGTCTGATTGAAGTTATTGATCGAAAAGCAGATCAATGAAGAAGCAATGTACTACTGAATGGATGAGAGGAGCTGGTTTTTGTTCTGATGAAAGTTTTGTAAATGAGGAGCTGAATTTATAGCAAATTTGCAAGCATTTATGGTGTTGGAAAAAGCTAAGGGACAGTTACAAAAACTAGGTGGGGCATTTATATTTTTACTTTTTTTTTTTTTTTTTTTTTTTTTTTTTTTTTTTTTTTTTACCTCTCACTCTCACTTTAGAACTCATCTAATCCTCATCACCACCACCGCATACAGAAGCAGCTCCACGTAGTATGCACTGGAGAGGATTCTACTAAAGATTTTGTGGTGAGATAATTAACAAATGAACATGAGTAGTAATTCACATTTCTCACGTAATTCGTAGTTTCTAACACGTATTTAAATCCATGGTCATCATCCTTATTGTCCTCCTGCATGTTATCTATCCTAGCTGGTTCCAAATTAAAAATGGAATCTTTACTTTGTGAGTCATCCTCAGTGAAAAAACTCCATTAAAATCAAATTCAAAGTAAAAAATTTCTAAAATCAAAGCAAGATTTGAAACAATTTCATCAATTTATTCTCAATTTTTAAAATCCACTCATTACTTTTACAAGAGAAACTGCATTGAATTATCCCTTATATTTTGTGGTCTGTTTGGAGTTCTTGATCGAGCCGTTAATGAATTAACATCAAAATTTGTCTTTCCATAAAGAATAAAATTCAAATTTGGTCTGAATTTTCTGTTCTTGCTCAAAATTTAGCACCAGAAACTGTATCAAACCAGTAGAGTCCCAATTTTATTTTTTTACATCAGCAATGGGAGCTGAGCTGTTACAATGATGGGTTCACATGGGGAATGAGGTTGCAAAGAAGGAAAGAATTTTTCAGCTTGAGAATTTTCCATTTTTTCTGGGCTAAATCCAAAAAAGACTGAGTAAGAAACATGAGGAAGGAAGAGCTGGAAGAGGTGCAAGGGTGGAAGGATATGGAGGATAGCCTCTTTTTCTTCTGTAACGGATGATAAAAAAACGCTCTCTTAGTTTTTATTTTTCTTTACTTTGCTTTCCTCGATTCCAACGTAAGTAAATACTATTACGAGTACTTGCCAAGTGTGCTTCATGCAAGGCTGCATCCACCATCTTCCTTCCTTCATCATCGCAATCAGTACCCGTGCTTCCTGCATGCCCTGCACTAAACTTAATTAACAACACTTAGCTTTTTCTTTTTTTTTAATTTATATTTAATATTTAATTATCAGAATAAAATGGCCTAGCTAGCTTATTATTTGTTCCTAATTTTGCCCTAATTAATTTTATTTGTGTTCTTTTATATCGCTTAATAATATTAATGTCCTTTCAAAAAAAAGAAATTAATATTTTTTTGTTTTGAATGAAATGAGTTAACTTTTGTGATTAGGAAACTATATTACTAAATTACTATAATTGTATTCTTTTAAAAAATTAGTTCCAATTCCACATTAAAAACTTACAAGTTTAATTTTAATACATGTAACTATAAATACTTGTTTATACATCAATGAAACATATGTTTTGTACAAAATCTCTTCTAATATTTTGTCAATTAATTTGTGTGGCACTAATCTGGTTGCGACCGAATTAATTTGTATTGTCCGAATTGTTGTGTGAAGTTCGTAATCTGCCCAAAGTTGCTGCGAATTTCTAGAACCTTAATAGGTTAAATAATTCCATAAGCTATTAGATTATTTGGATTTTTGGGCAGTAGGCAATCCTTCTAATTTGGTCAGGCTTGTTTAATTAATTTGGTGTACTCTTCGGTTGCTTATGTCCACAAATTAAGCTTGAGTGGTATAGTATCTATTTTGGTACTTGTGTACTGCCGAAGTGTCCAACCCCTATTTTTTTGGCAGCAACGTGTTCCTGGATTTTCCGTTTGCAGCGGCATTCGTCGGGTTTTCTTGGTTCTTTTTCTGTGATAAAATTTGTGGTGTGACATGGCAGCGCGAGCCAGTGCAGTGTCTACTCCGGACTCTTCTTCTATAACTGCAGCAGATTTTAATAAGGTTGTTATTAGGTTAACTAGTAAGTAGAGATAGTTTGTTTTGAGTTTTATTCACTCAATTCAAACTGAAAAGTTATATAGTACATATTTTTCAACTAAATGGATGTTTGACTGCGGCGCTTCGCATTACATGACAAGTCGCTTGGATTTTCTTTCTGATATTCGGGAGATAGTCTCTCGTCAAGTACAGTTGCCAGATGGCACGGTTGCTATGGCTTCTCAGTCTGTGACTATTTGTCTTAGTCCTGATATCATTCTTTCTGATGTTTTATTTGTACCTCGATTGCATTGCAATCTTATATCCCTCTCTCAATTGTTGATTCATTCTGATCTAACTGCTTCCTTTGATGGTTCATCATGTGTTATTCAGGTCTACACTTCCAGGAGGACGATTGGCTTGGGTAAACAGTTTGGGGGGTTATATTTTTTTTCAGAGGGCGGCGACAGCTTCAACAACTACTGTGGGTTTCGAAGTTTCGCTTGATTTGTTGCATCGTCGATTTGGTCATCCCTCTGTGTCCACTATTGCACGTCTTCCCGGTATTTCTAGTTCTAAGTCTCAGTTTCAGTCTCATAAATCTTTAATGTTTGTCTTCGTGCAAAACATTCTCATTCGCCTTATCCTATTAGTCAGTCAGTTAGTTCAGTTGCTTTCGATTTAATCCATTGTGATCTTTGGGGTCCGTATCGTTCTCCTGCGATTTGTGTGACTCGATATTGTTTGACCATTGTTGATGACTTTATCCGGACTACTTGGGTTCATTTACTGAATGATAAAGCACAAGTGTCAGTTGCTTTAAAGAAATATTTTCCCATGGTTCAATGTCAATTTAACTGTTCTGTGAAAGTAGTGTGCAGTGATATGGTACTGAGTTCTTGGGTTTACGTATTTATTTTAGTGACAATGACATAGGGCATGAAACTTCTTGTGTACGAACTCCACAACAGAATGGTATAATAGAACGTAAGCATCAGCATCTTCTCAATGTTGCTCGCGCTTTGCTTTTTCAATCAAATCTTCCTATAGAATTTTGGGGGTAATTTATTAAAACTATAGCTTATCTGATAAATCGTACTCCCACTCCGGTTTTGAATAACCTCATCCCTTTTGAAACACTCTATGGCAAACCTCCATCTGTTAAACATATTAAGTCTTTTGGTTGTTTATGTTATGCTCATAATCAACATCATGGGGGGGATAAATTTGCTAGCAGAACTAGAAAGTGTATTTTTGTGGGGTATTCTCTTGGCACTAAAGGGTGGTCTTTGTATGATCTTGAGTTGAATCAGTTCTTTCTTTCCCAGGATGATGTATTTTTGGGCGACAGAGTATCTTGGTCTTGGTAATTCTCCATAGTTTGTTGGTTATTCGAATTTGGATTATGCTCCTTTTTATGATAATGTTGAGGATTTCTCCCTAACATCGTCGGTTGTCCCCGCCGCCCCTGCGTCATCGGCCACCCCTCTCGATTCATCGGCGTCAGCAACGCCACGTTCTTCTCCTGCCGACAGCACCCGACCGGTCGACACCGTACTCTCCCCACCTTCCAGGGGTGTCGCTGCACCTCCCTCGCCTCCTCTGGGCCGGGGTTATTGGGAAAAGGTTCTATCAAACAGACTTCGAGATTATGTCTCTTCTACTATTAGCCCCCTGTTTTTTCAACTACTGTCTATCCTGCAGTCTCGTCATCCACAGGTACTCCTTATTCCTTGACTAATTATTTTTCTTATGATAAGTTTTTCTCTGCCCATCGGGTTTTTCGGCCTCTATTACTTCTGCAGAGGAACCTCAGACTTTTGGTCAGGCAGTTCGCTAGGAATGTTGGAGAGATGCTATGCAGGTGGAGATCTCTGCTTTGGAGAAAAATCACACCTGGGATATTGTTAATCTTCCTGCAGACAAACGGGCAATTCGGTGTAAATGGATTTTTAAGGTCAAGCATAATGCTGATGGCTCGATTGAACTCTATAAAGCTCGTTTTGTGGTTTTGAGGAATAACCAATTTGAGGGTCTTGATTATACTGAAATGTTTGCCCCAGTTGCTACGATGCCTATTGTTAGCCTGTTTCTTTCTGTTAAAGCTGTTCTCAAGTGGAAATTTCACCAAATAGATGTTCATAATGCATTCTTGCATGGTGATCTTGAGGGTGAGGTATACATAAAGCTTCCCCCTGGTTTTCGTTCTGCAGGACCGGGCAAAGTGTGCTACCTACGTCATTCTTTGTATGGCTTAATCCTCACTGTTGGTTTGCTAAGCTCACCAATGCTCTTCATCGGTATGGGTTTAAATAGTCCTATCATGATTATTCCCTTTTTTCTTTCCGTCGAAATTCTATTCAGTTGCATGTTCTATTTTATGTTGATGATTTGGCCATTTCTGACAATGATCATGATGATATCGCAACTTTTAAGAATTATTTGAGTTCTTGCTTTCACATGAAAGATTTGGGTATTTTGAAGTATTTTCTTGGTTTAGAAGTTGCTCACAGCCACACGGGGATTTCCCTTTGCCAGCGCAAGTATGCACTTGATGTCATTACTGAGGCTGGTTTGTTGGGATGTAAGCCAACACTGTTGCCCATTGAGCATAATCATCATCTTGCTTTGCTTCAAGGTCCTGCTTTCCATGATCCTGTGGTCTATCGTCGTCTAATTGTTCGTCTGATTTATCCCACTGTTACTCGACCAGATCTCTCATATTCAGTGCATGTGTTATCTCAGTTTATGCATCATCCTTTGAATGACCATTGGGAAGCCGTTTTACGTGTTGTGCGATATCTCAAAGGTTGTCCAGGAAAATGTGTTTTCTTTCCTGTGGCCTCATCTCTTTCCTTGACCGGGTGGTGTGATTTTGATTGGGTCAATTGTCCTACTACCCGGCGTTCTCTTATAGGCTGGATGGTGAAGTTCGGTGGTTCACCTATTTCCTGGAGCACCAAAAAGCAGCATACTATTGTTCGATCTTCAGCAGAAACCGAGTATAGAGCAATGACGGCTTTTTGAGTTCAAATGGCTCAAGGGTCTCTTGTCTTGTTTTGGTATATTTCACTCCTCCCCGATCCCTCTATTTTGTGATAGTCAGTCAGCTCTTCACATTGCAGCAAATCCTATTTTTCACTAGCACACAAAACATATTGAAATCGATTGTCACTTTGTTCGGGAAGCTATTGATCATGGTCTTATCACTCCTATGCATGTCTCCACTCAGCATCAGTTAGCTGATATCTTCACTATGGCACTTGGTCAAGTTCAGTTTTATGGTATATTTTGCAAGTTGGGCATTTGTGATCTGCATGCGCCAACTTGAGAGGGGGTGTGATTAGGAAACTATATTACTATAATTGTATTATTCTAGGATTAGGAAATTAGTTCCAATCCCACATTGAAAACTTACAAGGTTTGTTTTAATACATGTAACTATAAATACTTTATACATCAATGAAACATATGCTTTGTACAAAATCTCTTCTAATATTTTGTCAACTTTTATATTTATCCCGATGTGTTCAGGTTATATCATCGGCACATGAAGTTTCTTAGAATGCACTACATTAGAAAACTCGGACATATCTCATAAGTAAATGAAAATTTGAATTTATTTGTGACGGATTATATCAGCTACTAATATTAACTCATATTCAAGAAAAGAAATTAATAAATTTATTTTTTGGATGAAACGGGTTAACTTTTTATGTTTATCACGATGTGTACTTCATCCATGCCCGGCAAAGGCTCATAATTAATTGAATCTTAATCAAAATATTCTCCCATTTTTGGGTTTTTCCTTCCAATTTGCAGCTCAAGTTGAATATCTTCTAGGCCTACAGGTAACCCAGCCACTCAATGCATTATGTGATAAAGAAGACTGCTCTGCAGCAGGAATTGCTGTGGGGGAATGTCCAGAGCACTACTGACATCAGACTGTTGAATATCAGAAGTATACATAGAATATGGTGAAGTATGTATTAGCTCTATGCATAGAATATATATATATATATTTCATTTTGTTTTATTTGTACTTTTAAAAATTCAAAATTGTCAAAAGTTAAGTTTATATTGTCAGAATGCATAAATGTGGCTAGAATGAATGAATTTGTATTAAGAAAATAAATTTTCTAAACAAAACATTTAAAATTTATCAATATTGGGTCAATTGTACTTCTTTGTTAAACTGTATTGAACCATCTAAATCATTTGAAAGTGAAAAGTGGCATGGGTATGAAAATTAGTACATGAATTACAGAAAACAGTTCAAGGATTAGGATATCAACCATCTCCAAGTTAAATGCCTAAAAGAAAACAACTCAAGGATTAGGAAATGAAAATTACGGTAACAATGCATTGAAAATTATTATAATGGTTGCAAACGTTACTTGAATGGATGTTAACTTTTGTTTGCGTTTTGTTGTTGGGGTTGGTGAGGAGGCTTGAGTATCTAGACAAGTATTCACGACAAATTCTTGAGTCAAACATTAATCCCACAAAGATGTCATCTCCACAAAATCTATCATAGAAATAATGTTTGTTACGAACTTTTCTGTACACAGAGCGGGCTCTGAATATTTTTGTTTCCAATTCCAAATGCTCATTTGCCTCAGAATTAGTCCTGGACCTGAATTGCCACAATAAGCAAGAACCACAGGTAATGTTTCATTCCCATAATGAAATAAAAAGATAACAAATCGGGAGAAAAAGAAACAATAATGTCTCCTGTTTTGAGCCCTTTGAAGCGTTTCCACTGCGGGTTCTTTAGGCACAGTAACCTTCAACTTAAAATGCATTGCAACATTAGGAGTTGTATTTCCATCATGCAAAATTGAACCTACAACTTCTGTAATTCCATAACTACATGTAGAATGTGGAGCTTGACCATAATGTTCAAATCATAGCACCAAATCACGATTAGGAACCAGTATCAAGCATTGGGTGTTCCATATGAATACAGAGTTTAGTTTTTTTACCTCTTTGGATTTCTTATGGAGTAACAACACCTGATGCTTCATAAGAAAACCCTGTTTGCAATAGAAAATGGAAAAATTTAGGCCTGCCCCTCATAGCCCTTGTCTGTTTTGCAATTGCTGTCTGCGTAGTATATAACAAATGAATCTAAATAAAGAATTAATCTTCTTGAGACAAATGTTAGTAACTAACCTTGTGCACGTAACCACTCTCAAGCTTTTGGCGTTTGGTAGCTAAGCCTAAGTAATCAAAACCATTCTGCAAGCTTCTCTTATCCATCTGTACGGTTGTTTTTTGAGTCCTAAATTTCAAAAGACTGAACATTGGATTCCCAGGTGGTAACAACAAAACCTTAAATAACTGTGCTTGAAAAAGCAAACCTTCCGAGTAGGTGATTCCTGAACAAAATTGCAGAGGAAATGAAAAACAACAATGCTTGTCCTTCATATTGATAAAGCTAACGGAAGAAACTATCTTCCCAACAAACAACACTGGCCTACATTCTTGTGACTTCAAAGCTTCTTGGCTGAAATTCCACCACAAGGGGCAAAGGAGTTTCACCGAGTTGATTTATCCAATTAAATTTTGCAAGGGGTTGATTATTAATTTTGCTTTCATGTCATTAAGATTTACTTATTCTGTTTCTGCTTTGAGAACAAGTCTCTATTTTACTTATAATACTTATCATCAGTGGTACCACTTGTCACAATAATAACAGTTTTTATTTGGATTAATAGATAAAATCGAGGAGAGAAGATTAAGTTTGAGTAGCTCTTTCTGGGCTGAAAATAATTTGCAAAGTTACCTATAGTTGAAGAACACTGAGAGCCCGTTCCACCATCTGAAGGGAGTATTAGGGTATCTATAAGAAATATATGCACCTTAATTATTCGGTTTTCGGGTAGGACCAAATAAGAAATATCATGACTAAATTCGTTTTAAAAAAACCCATACAATACTCAATTAACCAACCAATTAACTCGATTCGAAAGACCCAAATTATAAGTATCATTGATTAATACAGAAATTGGATTTTTTTGTTAGATTTATAAATTATTTAAAATAAAATAATTATAATAATTATTATAGGTAGATGATTGATAAGTGAAATTCCGATAAAAATGAATAAACTATAAGAAGATGGTATTTTTCTTTCTTAAATTGTATCATTCATCGAAACCCTTTAGTAATGCAGGAAAAATCAGAAATCCTTGTGTCATGTTACCAAATAGAGGACAAGAGAAGCCTTTACACATTTCATTGGAGATTTTAAATCAGTAATGCATGTGTGTTACTGAAACTTAGAAAGTCTTTAATGCTTAGCCAGAGTTTGATTTCAAATTAGTATAAAAATTAGACCACATGCATAACAAAAGACTGATTAATGCTAAGTCATATTTTGTCTCCCCAAAACTTAAGCAGATACTTGATCTTAGTTTTTTTTTTTTTTTTTTAATTTTATTAATACAAAAACAAGGACAAAGCGGAAATGACTCGAATTCAAAGTGAGGATTGCTGACTACAATTCTCTTGTAGTTGACCTTGGTTAATTGCATTGTGTGGATACATAATTAGCCCAATGTGATGTGTTCCCAAGCTTGCCAATGCGGCTTATGACCATGAATAAAGTATTCTAATTTGAGCTCAACAAAGCCATAGCTAATACTGCATTGTAATTGGTCTATACTGTTGATTGAGTAACTTATATATATTTTGTGATGCCCAAGTAATTGGAGGAATGGGAATATTGTTTCTTTTTGCCTCTTATTATTTTTTCATGATATCAAAGCAGGTTTGTTTGACCCATGCATCATGTTGTTCAATAATTTAGGACTCAGAGTGTGTAGCTCGTGATTTGTTGGGACTGAAATGAGTTGCCCTATGATTTGGGACCTGAGTGTATATTATGGTTTTGTGCAAACATGGTTCTATCACAATGCATATGCTTTTTTTTTTTTGTCAATTATTGAAGAATGAGCTGTTTTAAGTGTGATATATTAAAGGTTGCAGTTTTATACTAGAGTTGTTACCTGTGTATCTGCAATTGTCAATCTCATTATTTGCCATTGAGATCTAATGCAAGCAGAAATATTAATGGAAAATTGGAGTTTAAAAGTGTAGAGAAGTTCTTCTTTTTCCAGTATATTGTGTAGATTTGTAACAAAATATAAGTTTGTACAGCGCTTTATATATCATCTATTGTATGTACACAAAGTTGTATAAGAGCCATCATAAGGGACTTTTTCCTAGTGGTTGAGAATGTTGAGAAGTGAAACTCTGATTTTGACCAAAAGCCTGAACACAATGTCTATGACTTCTCCCAATTCTTGAATGTTTGAGTCCATTTCTTCTAATGTTTTGGTCACTTTTCTCATCTGGGCAATTTCTCCCTCCTTGTATGACTTCAACTCTACTTGTAACTTCTCCATCAATGGAAGTTCTTGGGATGAGGCTCTTGTATTTTGGTTCAGTAACTTCGAGACCAAAGACCACCCCGATGCTGCCTTTGATGATGGAGAAATCAAAGACAGGGCAGACACCAAAACGTCAACGCTAACTTCTTGGACTTGTTTCATCAGATTAAGAAGAGGAACTAAATCTGATGAGTCTTTCTGAACTGCTGCCAAGTTCCTGATTTCTTTGTAACATTTGGAAATCATTTTGCTCAATTGCTTCTTTGAGGTCAAGTATGTTTGGATATCACTCTCTAGCTCTCCTCCACATCTTTTCCTTCGTAAAGATGATTCGAGGCCATGGATGCTTTCCTTCATTTGTGAATAGATGTCTCTTACTGCGCCACAAATGTCCAATAGCCTAAGAGATCCATCCAGGACCTCTTCTTCCCATTTTCCACATCTTTGGTGGGAAAGAGCTTGTTGGCTAAGGGGCAGTTGAAGCATATCATCGACATATTCATATAAGTTCTTGAGGCCATCTAGTTTCTGGCATGCCGACGTATGTGAATATGAGGAGGATGCATCTCCTGATGACTTCAACCTTTCGAGATGCTCCTCAACATTTGTGATGAGAGGATGAGATGAGGAAGGCAAGCTTATGGAACGAGCATGGCTCGAGAATCTTGGAATTGGGGTTGCCATTTTCCTTTTTTCTTCTTGAAAAGAAATGTGATTGGTTGGATGTGAATGTTGAAGCTTGTGGAGCTGTTTACAAACCAACCTCTCTACCCCATGTATATATAGGAAGGTGAAGAAAACAGAAGGAATCTCATCCTCTCTGTGTCTCTCCTAACTACAACTAGGAAACTGTTAGCTATGTCAGAGACATGTTTCATTGTTGTCGGATCTCAAAACCTACGCATGCAATTGGAGATCTTAATTTGGTTCAAACCACAACTTGGATCACCAAACGCCAATGCGAAAAATGCTGATCCAACAGAAAGAAATATCAGAAATGGTGTCATGTTAGCAGATGGAGGACAAGAGGAATCTCTACCCACCCGTGAGAAATTTTATTAATTGGTAAGGCATGCGTGCAGCTGAAAGCCTGAAAGTGATGAAGATCTTAATGCATTACCACATTTTGATTGATTTATCAATTCCATGGAATGTGATTAGACCACATGCATAACAAAAGAGTGATTAATGCTGAGTTATTTTGTCTGCCTAACACATCAGCATAGAGTTGACCATAATTAGCTATCAGCTTCAAGGTTTAGAGAAAAAAGAATTGGACAACCAGCTTTCGTAGGCTCCTATATATGACTAGTTTGAATAAAGGGATGATTTGAACTTGTTTTCTCTACATCTACACTGTGCATACATGTCTATAAATGATTATATAAGATCGAGACACCATAAGACAAATAACCACAAGACCATCAACTATTGAAGTAAACCTAATTAGCAAGAGAAAAAGAAGGGGAAGAAGTAGAAAAAATGATACCTTTTACCAATGATACCTTGATTGGATTTGTAGCAGGTATGCGTCCATCCTTTTTAGCAATGCAAAAATTCGCTATGTCTAAATGGGCTGCTATGGGTTTAAAGTCTGTTCACCAAGTTAAAAATGGAGTATATATTTTCAAATTTTCGCACAAAGACAACTTGGCTGAAGTGTTGAATTCGGGTCCCTGGTCCTATTTTGATCATCCGATTATTCTCCAAATATGGGACCCGGAGGTTGATATTGATGAATCGAGAATTCAATCGCTTCCGTTGTGGGTTAAATTCCCCAATCTGCGTCCACACCTCTGGTCTCAACGGATACTTAGTAAATTGGCGTCGGTGCTCGGAAAGCCGATTTGTTCGGACGGCCTTACAGTGACAAAAGAGAAGCTGGAGTTTGCTCGTGTTTGTGTCGAAATTAACGCCGGTCAGGCTCTACCTAGCGAGATCACCATTACTGGTCCAAATGGAAGAACTTTCTCACAGGAGGTGCACTATGAATGGAAGCCCGCCAAATGCTCTCATTGTAGGGTATTTGGTCATTCGGATGCAAAGTGCCAGAGTAAGCCGCGTCAAGTTTGGGTTCCAAAGGTGCCAATTGCTACAGAAGCCGAACCTACTGTGGAAGTAGAGGACAGCGCGAAGCAATCTGCAAATACAACAGAGGACTCTTCTCCTGTGACTGATATTTCGACAGAGGTGATGCCAATTCAAACTGTACCCATTCAGGCAATCCAAATCGATCTCCCTGCACAACCGGTAAATGTTTCTCATCCAATTAATAGCGGTTGTACTTTGGTTTCTGGAAATAGTTTTCAATGCTTGGATGTTGATACGGAATTTCCGCTCCTAATGGGTAGTCCTGATGTTAATCGCCCTAGTACTTCTGGTAAAAGTAATGATCAGGGTGGCTATACTGTGATGAAGTTGCGCAAACGAGGCTTGGCTCCACAACCTAATACTAAGTCCAAATGATATTAGGTCACTGGAATATACGAGGGGGTTGTTCCTCTCATAAACAATCTAGTATTAGGAAACTTCTGCGTGAATATCAGTTTGAGCTGTTTGGTATTCTGGAATCTAAACTCAATTCTGGTAATGTTAATTCTGTGGTAGATATAATTGCTTCTGGGTGGTCTTTTGATCATAACTTTGATTTTGGAGGTAATGGGCGCATCTTAGTCATATGGAATCCTGCCCGTGTTTCTGTTCAGTGTCTGTTTAAATCTGATCAGCTTATCCATTGTCTTGTCGATATTCGAGATAAGGGTGTTTCAATTTTTGTGTCGTTTGTGTATGCACATAATTCTGCCTGTTTGAGAAGTCATCTGTGGAGTTCACTATTGCAACTAGGGTCTGCTCTTATTGGTCCTTGGATCCTTATTGGCGATTATAACTGTTTACTTAATAGAGATGATCGGCAAAATGGTTCCCGGGTTAAAAAGAAGGACACTAAGGAATTGCAACATCTTGTATCTATGTTGGATCTATTTGATTTACCTCATTCTGGTGAGCGATTTACATGGAATAATCGGAGTAAGAATCTCCCTCGAGTGATGTGCAAGCTTGATAGAGCTTTGGTAAATAATGATTGGGTTAACACATTTGACTCTTCAAATGCGGTTTTCCTGCCTCCTGATCTATCAGACCATAGTCCGGTGGTTGTTAAAACACATAACGCTACTTCTATTCATCCACCTTTCAAATTCCTCAGGTGTTGGTCCTATCATGATAAGTATTTGGAAGTTGTTCAACGTGCTTGGTCTACACATGTGGTTGGCTCCCCTATGTTTGTGGTACAGAAGAAGTTACAGGCAACAAAAATGGCTCTGAAGGAGTTCCATAAGTCTCATTTTTCGAATATGTATGACAGGGTCAAAAAGGTTCAAGCTCAGCTGCATCACACTCAATCCAGGCCAAGAAAGGTTCATCCAATATTGGCTCTATACAAGATGAAAATGGTGTTATTCAGACAGAAAGGGACTCAATCCGTGGTATTTTCTCATCCTATTATAGAAACTTGTTGGGAGTGGCTGGTGACTCTGCACCTTTGAACCCTGAAATAATCCGATTGGGCCCTATGGTAAATCCAGATGAATGCATAGCCCTGATGTCTGAAATCTCGGATCTGGAAATAAAAGAGGCGATATTCTGTATCGGTGAAAATAAGGCTCCAGGCCCAGATGGTTTTTCTTCGTCCTTTTTCAAATCAGCTTGGAGTATCATTAGTAGGGATATTATTTGTTCCATTAGGCATTTTTTTGCTCATGATTATCTGCTCAAGGAAATAAACTCCACAATTATTGCTCTCATCCCTAAGTCACCATGTCCTACTGGCCCAGGAGATTACAGGCCTATCTCATGCTGCAATACTCTCTATAAAGCTATTTCCAATATTCTGACAAAGCGTCTCCGAAAGGTTATGCAACGTCTGATTGGTCCTCAACAAGGTGCTTTCATTCCAGGGCGAAATATCTCACATAATGTGCTCCTCACTCAAGAATTGCTCTATGGTTATAATAGGAGCCGAATATCACCACGTTGTGCAATTAAGGTTGACTTGCAAAAGGCGTATGATTCTGTGCAGTGGCCTTTCTTGAGAAGCTTACTTTCCCACTTTGGATTTCCTGATCGATTTGTGGAATGGATAATGCAATGTGTATCTTCAGCCAGTTTCTCGTTGCAAATTAATGGGGAATTACATGACTATTTTAAAGGCAAAAGAGGTCTAAGACAGGGGGATCCTATTTCTCCACTTCTCTTCACCCTGGTTATGGAGTATTTCTCTAGGCTTCTCTCTCATAATTGCGCCGGTCCTAATTTTCACTTTCATCCTAAGTGCAAGAGGCTCGATATTACTCACCTTTCATATGCTGATGATCTTATCCTATTTGCAAAGGCGGACAGAGAATCTATCCTTACCATTAAAAATTGTTTGGATGATTTTGCAAGGATCTCGGGTTTAAATATCAATCAGGGTAAAAGTCAAGCATTTTTCGGAGGTATCTCTCAACATCTGAGGACTGAACTGCTACGGATTCTACAAATCCAGGCAGGTATCTTACCTGTAAAGTACCTTGGGGTTCCTCTTACAACAAAGAAACCAAAGCTGACAGAATGGCAACCACTTATTGATAGAGTCACCAGGCGAATGTCCATGTGGTCTTCTAAACTTCTCAGCTATGCAGGTAGACTAGAACTCATTAAATCTGTCATACGTAGTCTGGAGGTTTATTGGTCTTCTATTTTTGTTATTCCATCTGTGGTTATTAAAAGAATAGAAGGACTAGCTCGTAACTTCTTGTGGAAAGGAGCGCACAATGTTACTTCTCATGCTCCTGTCAAATGGTCTGTAGTCTGTTTGCCCACACTAATGGGAGGTTTAGGTATTCGGAACCTCAAATTGCTGAATCAGTCACTTATTCTTAAGCTCTTATGGAATATTGCACACTCCTCACAGTCCCTATGGGTTAAATGGATCCATGAATATTATATACGAGGGGATACCTTTTGGAATGTTCCTATTAGAGACAGATTCTCTTGGAGCTTTAAATCTCTGTTGCATCTCCGGGACGCTATGCATCCATTCCCCACCATTCTAGTGTCCTTGAGTTCTGGTCCTAGTTGCTTCTCTTCTAAAGCAGCTTATGAGGTATTAATTGGTAATTCAATTATCCCATGGTGGTCACGCATGTTATGGTCTCGGTTCTCAACAAATAGGTCCTCTTTTATTGCATGGATGATTTTACATGGTCGCCTACAAACTAAGGATCGCATCAACCAATGGGCACACACTCAGGATTTGCTATGCCCCCTATGCACCTTAGCTCAGGAAAATATCCAACACCTATTCTTTGAATGCCAATTCTCTAGCCAGGTTTGGAGAGATGTTTGTTCTTTTAATGGTTTCTTTTTGCCATCCAAGCATGAGGATGTTATGCGATGTATGCGGAGATGGAAAAGTGATCTATTGAGCTCAGCTAAGAAAGCTATGTGGACCTCGTCGGTGTACCATATATGGAAAGCAAGGAATGCCCGAGTTTTCAAACAACAGAATTGCTCAACGACATCAGTGTCTAAATTGGTCATCAATGAACTCAAAATCTCATATTCTAGAATCCAGCATGTACCCCGCTCTTCAAAAGCGCGTCTTTGGTGTCAGAAGTTAAGGCTAGTCTAGTAGTGAATATGATGTGTGACAAATGTTGTACTCTTAAAATATTTAAAGTTTGGTAATATATTTAAACTTTTTACCAAAAAAAAAAATAAAAGTATAAAGTAATAACATTTAAATCAAGAAAGTAAAAGGAGGAAGGGAGAGAATACTATCTCAACACACCCTCATCAATTCTAGCCATAG
The DNA here is from genome assembly GCA_030378225.1 of Knoxia roxburghii. NCBI lineage: Eukaryota > Viridiplantae > Streptophyta > Magnoliopsida > Gentianales > Rubiaceae > Knoxia > Knoxia roxburghii. Next base: position 38,723,307 of record CM059422.1, on the reverse strand, counting down.
TTTCTACTTTCAAAAGTTCTAAGCCTAGTTTCTAGTCTCAAAAGTTCCTCGGCTGCTTGAGAAACATGTCCTGAGGACTCCCCCACCACCTTCAGCAGGATAGGGCCATAATTTGGCACTTTCACTTCTTGATAAGTAGAAAAGCATTTCCGGAACCACCCACGTCAAACATATACCAAATTAGAATTCTGACTCCCACGGTATATAGCCGGAGAATGTGAGCCATTCTAGCAAACCCAAAGCTCTCATCTTTACAACAACCATCCCAATTTTTTCAGAAGTCAAGTTTGGAGCAGTTCAAAAAATATAAAATAAATCCAACCTGAAAAAAAAGCAGAAGCCATTTAGTTACCAGCACAAACGCAGACATAGTGTAAAATTTAAAACTAGCAGAAAAATTCAAAATTTAGCCAATCCCACAATCCAAATATAAAAATTTAATTTTTCAGCAACATATAAGTAGCACGGTTGAAGGCATATCAGAGCTCACAATAACCCAATAAATCCAAATCCAACTCCAGAATTCAAACTTCGCCAACATACATCCAGTGATTCACGCATAATTAAGCCCTAGTAGATCCAGAAACCCCATTGAACAATAAGAGTTCAGATCCATTTCTTTGGGTAACCTAATGAAAATTGAAGATTAAATCCACGAAGACTAAAACGTTCAAAAGAATAACTTCTAATCCCTTGTAAATAATAAAACAAAAAAAACGCTCAAAAAATAAAAAATCGAAGTAACTTGTTTAGTTCTTATGTCTCTGATGAATTTGTTTTCTTCTCAAAGAATAGGTGGCGGCTTTTGTTTGATGATGTTGTTTTCTTATCGATGTATAGGTGGGCGGAGGTAATATTTGTAGCCTTCTGGTACAATGAAATTGTCATGCCCTAGGGTATATGCATAAATTAGTAGAATTAAATATTAGTTTGTAATTTTAGAAAGTTAGCATATGAAGAGTCTATATATGTAATATCGTGTAGGATTTGATATTATGGAAGATATTGAATGAAATATCTTCTCTCTGTGAAGATATTGTGAATTCTCTCTGTTCTGTAAATTCTCTCTGTTCTCTCTCTCCTAAACAACTGACTCACATATTCTTTAATTTTTAATTTTTAATTTTTGACTGAGAGAGCTGAGTAGCTTGGATAAGAGGAGAGGAAGTACTGCACGAAAGCTTAGTCAGTATTTTTTGAAGCTTCTTTCCCTATGAATTCTTCCCTCTTCTTTGTTCTAAATTCTTTCTTTCCCTTTCTTTATACTGAATTTCTTCTCCTTTAATTAAATTCAATTCCAGGGCATTAAAAAGTGGTATCATAGCCGATCGAACCTCGGCGCAATTCCAGAATAGATAGCTGAGACACGATCTAAATCCCAAGATGAGCAGTACAAGAGGATGGAACAAGCGTTGATAGAGTTGGTGAGGTCGCAGGGGGAAGAGTTGAGTGTGAAGTTGAAGCTGAAGCTGCAATTGGATGCCATGGGTGCACTATTGGATAAGAAAATCTAACAAGGGATCAGTAGGCAATTTCAGAAGGAAAAGGGTGTGGATAAAACTCCTTTTCTTCCGACTCCATGTAACCCCCAAATTAATATTCATGATGATATTGGCAACTACTGGAAGGATAGGAATCTGAAAGGTTAAGTAATAACATTCCTAGAATTGAGCTTACTGCATTTAAGGGAGACAATCCTAGAGAATGGCTTAGAAAATGTCAAAAAATACTTCATGCTCTATAATATTGCTAAGAAATGGAAAGTAGATTCGGTAGAATTGTGTTTGGAGGATAGGGCTGATGTTTGGTTCCAAGGATTTAGGTGTGGAAAAGGCAACTGACCTGGAATGAGTTCTCTGAAGCATTATTAGTGAGATTTGGGGATAAAGGGGGACAGGATGATTTTGAGGAGTATAATAAGCTGCAGCAAACTGGTAATGTATCAAATTACCATAAGAGATTTGAATTGCTCAAGTCAAGGGTACTGTGGCTGGATCCTAGACTTAATGGGCAATACTTTATTTATGCATTTATTAGTGGACTTAAGGAAGAACTAAAATCTGGAGTTAGGATGCTGAAACCATTTACACTGTTAGAAGCTATGGGGTTGGCCTTATTCCAAGAGCAGTCACTGGATATGTATTTTAAGAAGGCAAGGTCTACAACCATTTTTCATAGTAAACCTAGTTCTAGTGGAACTGAAATTCCTGTAACTATGACTAAAGAAACTGAGATGAAGCCCTGGCATGAGAAGTATAAACACATTTCACCACAAGAACTGCAATATAGAAGAAATAACCATATGTGCTACAAGTGTGGGGAAAAGTTTATAGTTGGCCATCAATGTAAACTGCAGGGATTTACATTTGTGATCACTGAGAAGGATGAACCTGTTGGTAGAGTTAATGGATACTAGTGTGGAAATGGAGAGCCATCACAAAATGACTCTACATACTGTGATGGATGACAAGGAGATTAGGACAATTGCAGTGCAAATGAAATTATATAGAAGGCCAGTAAAGATTTTAATGGACACTGGATCCACTGATAGCTATGTGTCTCCTCGGATGGTGGAAGAAGCTGTGTTGAAGGTGCAAGAAAGTACTCCATTCTCAGTCACCATAGCTAATGGCACTGTGGTGACAGGAACTTATTTTTGTCCAAAAGTAACTTGGGTCATGCAACATAAGGTGTTCAGTCACGATTTCAAGATTATGGAACTAGGGGTTTGGGATATGCTGTTTGGAGTGGACTTGATGTACCATTACTGCCCTCATGTTTGACTTCAGGAGCAGGTGTATTAGGTTGTGTGTGGGAGAAAGCTGGATAACACTAGAAGGGATAGCTCATCCTGCAGATTCATTGTCATTGGTGGAAGGCAAACAAGATAATTCACTGAATCAGTGCAGTGCAAAAGTGAGGGTTATTCAGGAGGCAACTAATGATAGTATCAAGCTATTACTTCAGTGGACATTCCAAATGAGATTCTGGAAATACTACAAGGTTTCTATGTCCTTAACAAAGATGCACAGTCATTCAAACTGAAACCTTACAGGTTTCCACATGCTCATAAGGATGAGATTGAGAGGCAAGTAGAAGAGATGTTGAGAGCTGGGATTATAAGGATCAGCAAGAGTCCATTTGCTTCCCCAGTGTTGTTGGTGGACAAGAAGGACCACACATGGAGGCTCTGCATTGATTACAGGAAGCTCAATCTACTAACAATCAAAGATAAGTTTCTTATCCCCATTATAGATGAATTACTTGATAAGTTGCATGGTTCTAGATTCTTTTCTAGGATTGATTTAAGAGCGGGTTAACATCAGATTAGAGTGTGTGAGGAAGACATTCCTAAAACTGCATTTCAGACACACCATGGACACTTTGACTTCTTAATGATGCTTTTTGGATGAACTAATGCTCGTGCAACATTTCAATCACTCATGAATCATATTTTCTAGCCGTGTATGTGCAAGTTTGTCCTAGTGTTTTTTTTATGACATTCTGATTTATAGCCCTACACTTGAATGCCATGTGACTCACTTAACTGTGGTGCTAGAGATCTTGAGGCATAATAAACTGTTTGCCAAATAGTCTAAATGCATATTTTCTCAAACTAGGGTGGGTTATCTCGGGCGCATCATTACCAGTGATGGTGTTGAGATGGATGAGGATAAGGTAATGTGCATCAGAAATTGGCAGTTACCTGTGAGCCTCAAGGAATTGAGGGGATTTTTAGGCCTAACTGGATATTATATGAGATTCATGAGGAACTATGGAGTGTTGGCTAAACCACTAACCAACCTAGTCAAGAAAGATGCTTTTATTTGGACAGAAGAAGCTACAAGAGCATTTCAGGATCTTAAAAAGGCAGTCACAACAGCACCTATTCTGCACTTGCCTGATTTCAGAAAACCTTTTATCTTGGAGATTGATACTAGCATTGCAAGAATGAGAGCTGTTCTAATGCAAGAAGAATGACCTATAGCCTTCATAAGTAAGGATTTTGCTCCAAAGAACATGGGGTTATCAGTATATGAAAATGAGTTGCTGTCTGTAGTTTTGGCAGTGCAGAAGTGGAGGCATTATTTACTAGGGCATACTTTTATCATCAAGACTGATCATCAGGCATTGAAGCATCTCTTAGAACAGAGGTTAAACAATCCATTACAGCATAAATGTCTTACCAAGTTACTAGGGATGGACTACACTATTCTGTATAGACAAGGATGTCAAAACAAAGTTGCTGATGTCTTATCTAGGCTATCTTCTGGAGAAACAAATGAAATGGAAAAAACTCAATGTTATGCCATCTCTTCAGTTTATCCTCAGTGGATGCAGAAAGTGCATGGAAGCTATGAGAATGATGAGTTAGCATTGTTGTAACAAGAGGAAAATTCAGACTGGAACTATGATAAGGGGTTACTCAGAAGATATAATCTGATATTTGTAGGAAAAAGCAATAGAGTGAGACAGTTGTTATTAGAGAATGCGCATGCTACGACAATGGGAGGGCATTCAAGATAGAAGGCATCTTCGAAAAGACTGAAGGCTTTGTTCTATTGGCTAAGAATGAAAACTGATACGGAGGATTACATTAGGAGTTGTAAGATTTGCCAAAAAAATAAGAGTGAATATGTGCCTTATCCTGGATTACTCAACCCCATACCTATTCCTCAACAAGTTTGGAAGCACATCTCCATAGATTTTATTGAGAAGTTACCTGAATCAAGGGGATACACTGTGATTCTAGTAGTGGTGGATAGAATGTCCAAGTTTGGTCATTTTTTCCCTCTAGCACATCCTTATGGGGCAAGGGAGGTTGCAGAACTGTTTTTATAGGAGACTTATAACATACATAGTTTACCTGAAACCATCATCACTGACAGGGACAGAGTCTTCACAAACCAATTTTGGAATACATTGTTCAAATTATTGGGAGTTAAATTGCACTTCTCCACCGCATATCATCCTCTGACTGATGGACAAACTGAGAGATTGAGTCAGTGCTTGGAAAGCTATCTTAGGTGTTTTTCTAGTGATCACCCTTCTACTTGGAACAGGTAGATTCCTATGGCAGAAAGATGATATAACACTTGCCATCATTCCAGTCTCAAGATGTCTCCCTATGAAGCATTATTTAGCATGCCACCAACTGAATTTCCTTTGGGACCATTTGAAGAGGTCTTAGTTCCAGCTGCCGAGGATATGATTCAACAAAGAGTTAAGATTCTGAAAGAGTTCCATAACAACTTGAAGCAGGCACAGAGCCGCATCAAATACTTCGAGGACCAGCACAGGACAGAAAGGAACTTGGAGATAGGTGACTGGGTGTATCTCAAGCTGCAGCCCTATCGCTAAGCTACCATTGCTTCAAGAGCACATTTGAAGTTGTCTGTAAAGTTCTATGGCCCTTTTCAAGTGCTGGAAAAGATAGGTGCAGTGGCATACAAGCTCAGACTACCTCCAGAATCTAGAGTACATCCAATTTTTCACGCATCTCTACTGAAGAAACATGTTGGCAGAACTCCAGTGACCTCAATTCCTTTGCCTGAGCTGAATTCTGAGGACATTCTTAAGCTGATCCTAGAGTAGATTCTTCAAAGGAGATTCGTGATGAGGAAGGACAAGAAGGTGGTTCAATGGTTGATCAAATGGAGTAAATTTCCAAAGGATGATACTTCTTGGAAGGATCAAACTTTCATCCAAAGGCAATTTCCACAGTTCAAGTCTTTAGGACAAGACTATTCTCAAGGGAAGGGGAGTTGTTAGGCCTTAAGCCTAAATGACGGAGTTTAATTCCATTCTAACAGCATTAGCAGTTATTAGGTTTGGAGGGAAACTTTCCTTTGTTTTTTTTCTCGTTTTTTGCAAGGTGAGGGACTGAGAGAGCTAAGTAGCTTGGATAAGAGGAAAGGGAGTAGTGCAGGAAGCCTTAGTCAGTATTTTTGAAGCTTCTTTCCCTATGGATTCTTCCCTCTTCTCTGTTCTGAATTCTTCCTTTCCCTTTCTTTATACTGAATTTCTTCTCCTTTAATTAAATTCAACTCCAGGGCATTACAAAGTTTAGATCTTGTATTTTCATTTGCATGATTTGGGCATAATGTCCATTGGCCCTGGTACTATCTCCTAATATGCTCTTGTATTTCTTTAAACTATCAATATTTGCATATCATGTGTCAAATATTAGAGTCCGTTTACGGTAGTACTATAGGACTATCGTGAATTTTACTCCTACCTACTGTAGCGCGCTACAGTAATGCGTTACAGTGCGCGCTACAGTAACGAACTACAGTTGCGCGCTACATTTTTTTTTTTTTTGACGCACAACCTTTTTAAAAAAAAATACTTTTTTAAAAAAAATACTTAACAATGGAGATCAGATCAGGATTATATAGACATCAGATCAGCGAATAATTGACATCAGATCAACAGACTATAGATATCCGATCAAGAATATAAAAGAAATCATATACTAGAACTAAAATATACTTAACAAGGGAGATCAGATCAGGATTATATAAACATCAGATCAGAGAATACTTGACATCAGATCAACAGACTATAGATATCAGATCAAGAATATAAAAGAAATTATACACTAGAACTAAAACATACCTAACAATGGAGATCAGATCAGGATTATATAGACATCAGATCAGGGAATACTAGACATCAGATCAACAGACTATAGATATCAGATCAAGAATAAAAAAGAAATCATAATGTAGAACTAAAACATACTTAACAATGGAGATCAGATCAGGATTATATAGACATCAGATCAGCCAATACTTGACATCAGATCAACAGACTATAGATATCATATCAAGAATATAAAAGAAATCATACACTAGAACTAAAACATACTTAACAAGAGAGATCAGATCAGGATTATATAGACATCAGATCAGAGAATACTTGACATTAGATCAACAGACTATAGATATCAGATCAAGAATATAAAAGAAATCATACACTAGAACTAAAACATACTTAACAAGTGAGATCAGATCAGGATTATATAGACATCAGATCAGCGAATACTAGACATCAGATCAACAGACTATAGATATCAGATCAAGAATATAAAAGAAATCATACAGTAGAACTAAAACATACTTAACAATGGAGATCAGATCAGGATTATATAGACATCAGATCAGCGAATACTTGACATCAGATCAACAGACTATAGATATCGGATCAAGAATATAAAAGAAATCATACACTAGAACTAAAACATACTTAACAAGAGAGATCAGATCAGGATTATATAGACATCAGATCAGTGAATACTTGTCATCAGATCAACAGGCTATAGATATCAGATCAAGAATATAAAAGAAATCATACACTAGAACTAAAACATACTTAACAACGGAGATCAGATCAGGATTATATAGACATCAGATCAGCGAATACTAGACATCAGATCAACAGACTATAGATATCAGATCAAGAATATAAAAGAAATCATACACTAGAACTAAAACATACTTAACAATGGAGATCAGATCAGGATTATATAGACATCAGATCAGCGAATACTTGACATCAGATCAACAGACTATAGATATCAGATCAAGAATATAAAATTAAATCATACACTAGAACTAAAACATACTTAACAAGAGAGATCAGATCAGGACTATATAGACATCAGATCAGCGAATACTTGACATCAGATCAACAGTACAACAAAAACGTCCATAATATGTATCATAATATCTAAAATTATTTAATTATAAAACAAATAAAATGATAATTTTAAAATAATTTTTTTATAAAATTCAAAAACATTAAAAAAAATACTGAATTGTTTAGAAAAAAAATGGACGGAAAAAAGTCTCAAGGAGGAAGACAAAAAAAATAAAATAAAAAAATAGCAAAAAATAACAAAAGAAAGGAATGTACTGTAGCGCGTTACTGTAGCATATACTGTAACGCGCTACTGTATCACGCTACTGTAGCGCACTATAGTGGTAGGAGTAAAATTGCATGGTGGTCCTACCACCATATAAATTACCCAAATATTAGGTTCGATTATTGATGACTTAAGTTAAAAAAAAAAAAAAAAAAAAAGTGATCTAAAATTGTTAATGATCCAACTCAACCCAACTCATTAAATTGCGGGTTAGAAGAATGGAATGATTTGCGGGTTGAGTAGCAAGTAAACTCTCTAACCCAACAAGTTGACTTATGATTTAACATATCAGAATTGGGTGAATCAGGTCAACTTTCACTCGATTTTGAACTAGGCCGGCTTGTTTCATATATATTTTAAGTTTTTTCTTTTTCTAATATAAATTTATTTTTTATATGATCAGTTTGAATTACGACAACTCATTCTGAATTAGGCTGACTCTTCAAAGTGACTACAATATAGTATAATATATATTTATCAAACCATATTTTTTGTCCCTTACATTTGACTAAATAATATTTTTGGTCCCTTACATTTAAAATATTATTATTTGATCCCATTGTTAATTTGGTCCAAATTATATAAATTCTATTCATGTACAATCTACTAGATCACCCTAAATGAATAATATAACGATCTAAATATTAATTTAACTATTAAAAAATTTTAAAATTTTAAATTAGACGATTAAGATTTATAATAACTAATCCGAAATTCATTAAATAGAGACGAACCATTTCAGATTTTCATAATTTAACTTAAATTTTAAACTTTTTAATGTATACACTAGTTTTTAAACTATTATATTATTCATTAAAAAATTTTGCATACTACTCATAAATAAAATTTAGACAATTTAGATGAAATAGACGTTACATGGACTAAATAATAATTTTTTAAAATGTAAGAGACCAAATAATACGTATTTCATCTGTAAAGAACCAAAAAAATTATTTTAAAGTGTAAGGGCCAAAAAAAATTATTTGACCAAATGTAAGAGCCCGAAAATATTATTTAATCATATATATGAAGGAGGGAATCTCCAACAAATATGGCTAACGGACGGATGTTTTTCAAAAATGGGTGAATTACAATTACCTCCCATGTGGTTTGGTTAAACTACCAATACCCCCCTCAGATTTTGAAAATAATGTATACCCCCTTAACTATTCGAATTAATAACATCTAGCTCCTTAATCGACGGAAAAAATGAGCAAAAATGCTGAGTAAGCATTATTATTGTGTTGAAAGATAAAATGAACATCATTTTATAATCTCATTTTGACAAAATATCATTATATTTTTTCATTTTTTGACATAGACGTTACATGGACTAAATAATACATTTTTAAAATGTAAGAGACCAAATAATACGTATTTCATCTGTAAAGAACCAAAAAAATTATTTTAAAGTGTAAGGGCCAAAAAAAATTATTTGACCAAATGTAAGAGCCCGAAAATATTATTTAATCATATATATGAAGGAGGGAATCTCCAACAAATATGGCTAACGGACGGATGTTTTTCAAAAATGGGTGAATTACAATTACCTCCCATGTGGTTTGGTTAAACTACCAATACCCCCCTCAGATTTTGAAAATAATGTATACCCCCTTAACTATTCGAATTAATAACATCTAGCTCCTTAATCGACGGAAAAAATGAGCAAAAATGCTGAGTAAGCATTATTATTGTGTTGAAAGATAAAATGAACATCATTTTATAATCTCATTTTGACAAAATATCATTATATTTTTTCATTTTTTGACATTTTTTTATATTTGACTTTGGTCAATGGGGTATTGCTAGTTGTCATAAATCTCAGGGGAAAATTAGTAGTTTGATCAAAGTACAGAGGAGGTAAATGTTATTCACCCTTCAAAAATTAAAAAAGCTCCTATTTGGTTTCAAACCGAGGGCATCTTCACTGGAGGAAAAAGCATGGATTGAGAAATTTTTGAATTCCAACTCCTATGTCCTCTCTCGGACCCCTCCCTCAAAGTGGTCTGGAAACATCTCACTAGTGGCGCCCAAATGATAACAGAAATTATACCATATACCATTATGTACCTAATTATATTTAGAAATAAAATGATGACAACTCAATGTAAGATCAATTTAAATTTAGAAAATTGATGAGTTATCATCACTTTATTTTTAAAAATAGTAATAGGTACATGTACCTAGTGGGTAAATAATATAATTTGTGAAAGGATAATCAACACTGATGGCTCTTTTATGTGAAAGCTTATTTGGCGCCCCCAATTTTGTTATTATGTGCCCCTTTTATACTCAAATTATCCTTGATAAATTAGAAAATATCAACCATAATATTTAAATATAAAATATAATAATATATTAAATTACCTAACTATCCTTACTCAATTTACTAAAAATATAAAAAAAATCATTTGTTGTTCCTCTCATACATACTACTTTAATCATAATTTTTATAAATTTTTGGTAGATTAAGAATGAACTTATAAAATCTTTAATTAATTGATTAATGACAATTATGTAATAATAGGAGGACGGAAGATAAGCATTAAGCAGGGCGGTCATGGGCATTGTTTTATGGGGCAATGGCCTAGAGCCCCAATTTAAAGGGGCCCAAAGTTTTAAGGTATTAAAATTTTTTTATCTAATTATTATCTTCTCCATTCAAACCTCGTAATTTTAAGTTCTAATTTTTTAAAATTGATTCACTTTTCAAATTTATTTTCAAATTCTCATTAATTTTCAATATTTTTTGCGACGAAAATTTTTTTCTTTTCTTTAAATAAGGTTAAATTATACTATCAATTACTCACTATTTTAGCATCAATTATTGAATTATTTAGAGAATTTGAGATACAAAATTTATTTGGGTATTTCATGGGAGAATTTTTTAAATCAGTAGTGTTGAAATTGCTTTCAATTTCTTATACTAGATGGCACTCTCGCGGTTGATGCGCATGCAAAGTAGAAAGTGATTGCTATATATTACCATAATACTGTCAAAGAGAATTTTTAGCTACCCACAAGGTGTTGTCATTTCATTATCTATTTTACCTTAAGTGTTCAAGTTTACTTATCTCATGAAACAACCCGCAGTATGGGTCTAGCTTATTGATGCATTCGAGAAGATTTTACTTGAATCCACCAGCTTCCCTGTTCCCTAGGATTGGCTTTAGGTCATTCCTGCTCAGCTTAGGTGGAAGGCGAAGAAGGCCTCCTTCCGGGGAGAGGAGCCCGAGCCATTAGTGAGATACACGGAAGAATTGAAATCATAGATCAAAACGCTATGTATGGATGGTATGAACTGCCTAAACAAGAATTCTTGAACAACGAACAACCAATTCAGATATTCACAACCATGAAGTACTAGATTCAATTCGAATTAGCCAAAGCAATGTCTCATTGCATACTATGGATTCCAAACATCCATGATCTGGATGGGAATGAGTCGAATTACTTATCCCTCGGTCTATTAGTGAACTCGCCCGTGAAGTAAATCATCGCACCTACGGTCCAACCAATTGGGAGAGAATCAATAGATTCCTTTGGTTCATTCTTTGACTGCTCTGCTCCCCCAAAAAAAGAGAGACTTATACATTATCAGTTTTTCTTGTAATATAATGTGAGTGCTATATTTATTTGTTATGGTGCAAAGTGCAATGTTGCCTAAAAAGCCTTTATCCGGTTATGAAAAAAAAGAAGAAAGAGGAAACGGGTTGAAGAGTTGATAAAATCACAACAAGGTGCTATTAATAGATTTGTTATTAGAAATGTTGTTCATGAAGATTTTGATCACCCGATTAAATTGAATGATGTTGTCAATGACAATAATGAAGTTAATGGCCCAAATGAACTTAATGATGTTGAAAATAAGACTCATGTGTCAAATGATGTGCCAAATGCACCTAATGTTTCTAATGATGTAATCATTGATTTAGAGGCAGAAGATCTAACTCTTACTGATAATGGAATTGATGATGAACAAACAACTTCCTTTGTCGATATATATGATCCTAAGAATTGGGCTAATCTTGATAATACAACAATAGACATTATATTTGAAAATGGGCCCATAGGAGAATTGAATCTAGACTTTCCTCTTGATGAGAATAATAGACATTTCTCATATGTGTATTATGGTAGGAAATTGAGCAATGGTGAGATTAGCAACATAAAATGGTTGATATATTCTAAAAATTTTGATGAAGTATTTTGTTTCTGTTGCAAGTTGTTCAAATCTTTTACAAATAAAAGCTTGTTAGCAAATGAGGGGTTACGTGATTGAAAGCATATAAGTGAAAGGCTCGAAAATCATGAAAATAGTATTAAGCACTTGAATAATATGTATACTTGGAGTGAAATGAGAGTAAGGTTAGACAAGAATGAAACCATTGATAAAAAACTTGCAAGAAGCTATAATGAAAGAGAAAGACCGGTGGAGACAAGTTTTACTTAGAATATTTTCAATTGTGAAATGTCTTGGTACTCATAATATGGCTTTTAAAGGATCGAATGAAAAACTATATCAAGATAGCAATGGTAATTTTTTGGGATTGATTGAAATGATTGGGGAATTTGATGTAATAATGCAAGATCATATTAAACACATTCAAAATCGTGAAATTCATTATCATTATCTTGGACATAAAATACAAAATGAATTGATTTCCCTTTTGGACCAAAGTGTAAAAAGTTGTATTATCAAGATTATCAAAGAAGGAAAATATTTTTATATAATTCTTGATTGTACCCCTGATATTGCTCATCAAGAACAAATGACTCTAATAGTAAGATGTGTCAACATGCTAGCAAATAAGATAAAAATTGAGGAGTATTTTTTAGAGTTCTTAGAGGTGAATGATACATCGGGTTTGGGACTTTTTTTTTTTTTTTTTGAATTACAAAATGTTTTAAAATCTATTGATCTTAATGTTGATAATGTAAGGGATCAAGATTACGATAACGGCTCCAATATGAAAGGAAATAACTAAGGTGTACAAAAGTGTTTACTTGAAATAAACCCGAAAGCATTGTATATGCCTTGTGCTTGTCATAATTTGAATCTTACTCTTAGTGATATGGCACATTCTTGCACTAGAGCTATTTCATTTTTTTGGAATTGTTCAACGCATATATACATTATTTTCTAGATCTACAAAAAGATGGAAAATTTTGCTTGACAATGTTTCTAAGTTAACTTTGAAATGCTTATATAATACTCATTGGGAGAGTCAAATTAAAAGTGTCAAAGCCATTAGATTTCATGCTTCTCAATTAAGATTGGCTCTATCAAATTTATATGATTCGTGTGGTAATGATGCAAAGTCAAAAAGTGAAGCAGAGTGTTCGTATAATGCACTTGGGAGTTTTGAGTTTTTACTTGGTATGGTCATTTGGTATGAAATTTTATTTGTTATAAATAGGTGAGTAAAATGTTGCAATCTAAATCTATGTGTATTGATACAACCATATAATAAGTTGAAGGTATGCTTTTATATTTTGAAAATTTTAGAGTTGAAGGATTTTCTTCTAGGATGAATATTGCTATTGCACTTGATATGAATGTAGAGCATAACCTTCCAAACAAGCTTCGTGCTATTAAAAAAAAAAATTTGATGAAAATATTCAAAAGGAAGAACAAAATCTGTCACCTGAAGAATTGTTTATAGTTGAGTATGTTTTGGTTGTTCTTGATATGGCAATTACTTCTTTGAAAAGCATATTTGAGCAATCGAAAATTTTTTAAAGTATTTTTGGATTTTTGTTTGATTTAAATAAGTTAAAGTCATTGAATGAAAAGGAATTAAGAGAATGTTGTGCTAAGTTTCATTCTACTTTTTCTTATGATGTTTTATCAGATGTTGATTTAAATGATCTTTATTCAGAATTGAAAGTGTTGCAATCTATTTTGCCAAACAAATTTATGTCAGCCATTGAAATTCTTGAGTTTGTGAAATCTGCACATTCTTATCCAAAAGCTTCGATCGCTTATATAATTTTTTTAACAATTCCAGTTTGTGAAATCTGCACATTCTTTCAAAGTTAAAGTTGATCTTCCAGTAATTGTTGCATCTGCTGAAATAAGCTTTTCAAAGTTAAAGTTGATCAGAACGTACTTGAGATCATCAATGTCACAAGAACGGTTAAATGGTCTTGCAATGCTTCTCAATCGAGAAGGAACTTTTGGAGAAAATTGATGTTGATGGTGTCATTAATAATTTTACAACTCGAAAAGCTCGTCGAACCCATATTATGTGATTTTAGCATGTTATGTATGAGAGGATGGCATATGAGTTGTTCAAATAATTTTTTTCTTTATCTTTTTTGTTATTTTGTTACTTGAATTGTGTCTATTTAAAAATAACGGCTTATTTTATTACAATTATTATGATATATTTTTATCTTTATATATAGAACTTATTTTAGGGGCCCCAACCAACTATTTTGTCTAGAGCCCCGAAAAGTTCAGGACCGGGGCTGACATTAAGGAATCGAGAATTAAGAATTAAGAGGCGATATTTAAGAAAATGGAGGACTTTTTTGAAAAAAAGGGGCGTTGAATAACAAAAAGGGGAGGAAAGGGGGGCGCGATATAACACTACCCGTCTTTTATAGAACCAGGACTGGCGGTAGGTAGCTCTGTGCTTAGAGACGAGGATGGGCATTTCTGCTACCGCGTATTTTAGGGAGATTTTCGTATTTTAAGTATAGTTAAGGGTTAAATGTAATTCATTATTTTTTATTCCATAAAAATAGTTATGTTAATAAACTAGGATAAGATAATAAACAAAATTATTTTTCATTTAATTACTTTTTTCGTCTCTAGTAATAATAGGGGTTGTATTACGTCTGACCTCTCTTAAAATTTGATTGACGAAACTAGTCGCTTTTAATCTTTTTTACATTATATTTAGTCATTTTTAACATAAAAATAAGTGAACTAACAATTTGATTCATTTGATTTGACTTAACCATAGTTTGTATCATTATTTATTTAATTTATTTTATAATTAAAATCATCCTTAATGTTCAACTAATTTACATCGACAATAATTGAACATTAACAGCGAATCATGTCATAAAATAGATAGAATAAATCATGATATAAACTATAATTGAGTATAAAGTAGATTTGACTAAACGGTCACATAAGTCAAACTATTACTTCATTAATTTTTTACTATTAAAAAGAATCAACTGTGATGTAAAAAAAAAAAAAATTAACTAATTTTGTCGTTCAAATTTTAAAAGGAATAGAAGTGATAGAACAACTATTACTGGGAAAAAAAACATTCAAGGCATTATTTTTTAATATTTATGGCTATTTAAATTATTTCTTCAATCCCTAATTGATTTTCGTTTCCGTAAATATGCTTTCTCATTCACATATAAATTCAGAAAAAAATATAATTTTAGTCTAATAAGTTTGGTCATTTCATTCTTTTGGTCCAATATGTTTGGCTTCCTTCAAAAATACCCATTACGTTTACATTTTTAAGCGATTTTAATCCATTAACCCGCTACAACAGGTTTTTGTATTAGTCAAAGCAAGTCAAAACTAAAAATAGTTATTTTAAAAATGTTTAAATCCATTTTTGGTCCCCCATAATAGGAGTTATTCCAGTTTTGGTCCCTCTTTTTATTTCGTCACTAATACTAGTCTCACTTAATTTTTTTGACAATTATAGTCATTTTTGACAAAAATACCCTTTAAATAATGATTGACTAACTCTTTGACTAACGATTGACTAATTCGCTGACACCGTCACCCCACCACCACCCGGCCGCCGAGGGGCGGCGGTGAGAGGGGGTGGGGTGGTGGTGGTTGCAGCGGCGAGGTGGTGGTGGCGGCAGCAGAGGGTTAGTCAACCGTTAGTCAAAAGGTATTTTTGTCAAAAATGACTATAATTACAAAAAAAAAAAAAAAAGGACTAGTTTTATGACGAAATAAAAAGAGGGACCAAAAATGGATTTAAACATTTTTTAAATAACTGTTTTTACCTTTGACTTGTTTTGACTACTAGAAAAACCTGTTCTAGCAGGTTAATAGATTAAAATCGCTTAAAAATGCAAACATAATGAGTATTTTTGGCAGACGCCAAACATGTTGGACCAAAATAGTAAAATGTCAAAACATATTGGACCAAACTTGCATTTTTTCCTATAAATTCATCCTCCATCCCTTTTCCATTTATAAGTTTGTCAGTTGTGTTAATTCTGTTTTCAAATAATTATATATAGCATTTAAGTTAATCTATTTTAGAAATTTAGTCATCTAACCATGTTGGTTATGAATTCACCTTCAAATAATAATGGTAAATTAAAATTTTTCCAATAATTAATTAATTGAATTTCCAATTCTGATCTACCATAACATTTATCCTTTTTTTAATTCATACTACCATTTTAAATTTTGTCCATCTTATTTATAGTCCCAAAAAAATCAATTTCGTCGTAAATTCTCAACACAAAGCCTACCGTATATTCGCCACTAAAAATTGTGAGAATTTTCATTTTAGCCTCAGCAGACGCAGTAACAGCCCGGCTGAAGTGATGATTGTAATTGAGTATCGAACCGGAGTATTCATCCTAGTGGGACTGATTTTTTTTTTCGGCGTTCTTTTTTTAATTGTGCGCTGCATGCTCTGCCGTATGGGAGATGATAGAGAACCAGGGCCATAAGGAGCACTTCCACGTTGATGGAAAATCAAACGTTACTTTATTTATATTAAAATAATAATTGCATTATTTATTTATTAAATAATATAATTTTATCGATCGACTTGCTCGCTAGAGTTTGTGAGACTATTTTTTTTAAAAATAAAATTGAACCATGAAAAAAATCATGGGATTAGAATAAGTTTTCTTACCTTTCTTTTGTGTGTGGAGTTCTTTTTTATATTTCATATTTAGTTTATTTTATACAATTCTGCTCGTAATACATTGATCTAATTACGAAATAGGTGTAATATCAAGTTTTGCTGCGTTTTGATAATAATTGTTAGTTTATTATATATGTATTATTGTCTAATTTATACGGTGTGATAGTGCTCGTGAGAATTACTTTTTGAATAATGCTATTGCCAAAGTAAACATACCATTTTATGAGTTGAAAATCGTCTTTCAATCCAAAACCTCAATCGTTGAAACCTTAATATCCAGTGTAACATCAACTGGCGTTACAGTCCAATTGCTTATTAGTTATTTAGTTCTTGCTACACTAATTTAATTGGGATATTAGTAGTTACAGCCTCAATTTTAAGTATTATTGTCTAAATTTTAATAAAATTATTATTTTACTTCAAATGAGGAAGTGTGAGAAGGTAAGAGGAGGGGGAGGGTTTTTAGTCCAAATTGGGGTGATAGAGGGTAAAAATTGGAGAGATGATTAGTAAAATTAATTTAAAAATTTTACTAGTTATCGCTCAACTTCTTACCATCTACCGTCCCAATTTAAACTAAAATACTCCCTACAATTCTCTCTCTCTTTGTCCCTATATTACCATCCCAAAAACTAAGACGGTAACTAGTAACCCCTTTTATTTAATTAATAAGTTTAGCTTTCAAAGAAAACAGAAATGGTTGAGAATTTCATGTCACAGTCGGAGTATCCTTTTGCATGCGGAAATTCAAGCACTGTGGAAGGTCACCAATTTCTGCACCTTAAAATCAATCCCTGGGCTACTTTTTCTTTGTGATAGCCAACAATAGTAGGGATGATCAATCAGTCAGGGGAGCCAGAATTTCTTTGGGAAGTACTAATGGGAGCAGCAATAAATCATGGATGTCTTGATGAGCCACAACCACACTCTTGCCCATGTATATAGAAAAGGCAATCGGCCACCCGACTTTCTGGTCAAAGTAGTATTTTCAGGCCAAGAAAGTTCTTTTAATTCATTTATTTCGCTTCATAAAAAAGTAAAAAAACCTCATTAGGCTAGAGCAAATGGAAATTCTTGTTTTACGAATGTAAAAGGTAATTTGTCTTGATAGCCTGTATAGTGTTATAAGATTCAAGTTAGACCGTAACTAGTATAAGAGAGTTGTACTGTGAAATTGAGGGGTAAGGGGTCCGTAAGACACATCTCCTTGTAGTCAAATTTCTATGGAATATATCTCTCCGTTTAACAAAAAGAAAAAAATCGACATTACTCTTAAGAGTTCAGAAACCCCTCTGAACAATAAGAGTTCAGATCCATTTCTTTAGGTAATGTAATGAAAATTGCCCCTACAGCGGCACGTGTAGTCTACTAATCATATCTCCAAAAACTTATTATTTTTGGGGTAGGAGTAAAATTGCACTATGATACTATAGGACCACCATATAAATTATCGTATGATTGACCCACTAAATTAATAGGTAATCAAATCTGTCAGTCTATTTGGGTCCACATAGCCCTCAATGATATAGTGATTATACCGTTAATTTATGAATATATTTTTTTAGGACAGCGCCCATAAAAAATAAAAATAATGAACAAATATTAATCGGATAATACTATATAGATATTTTCATAATGAAGGAATAAACTATTACATAAACCATCTATATATAAGATCATTCACCATTTATGCATTTTTTTTTTTAAGTTCTTAGCAAGAAAATGTAAAATTAACCACCAGTTTATTAATAATTTATTAAAGTCCAAAAGAATACAAAACAAAATAATAATTCAAAATAATCAATACTACTTTGTAAGCCCTACTATTTGGTAAACTCGAAATATCATCAACAACAACCAACTCACATTACACTAACAGAACTCTGAGGTAACATCATAAATAAAAGCAACTAACATAATATCACCATTTTTGCATCAAATAATACTCTTGTGGTTCATCCGTTTTGACTATATAGAAACCATCTTCTTGGGCTAACCAAGAACATGTATTCTGAATATTCTGGCCACAATATTTATCACCTAAATGGTAATTAAAAACATCGAAAGTTGCACTCTTTCCATTCCACCAAAAGTCACACCAGAATAATGTGGTACGCCAGAAATTCATGCCAAAATGAAATCTGAAATCCTCGTTTAATTGGAGAACGTGAAATCCAATATCATTATCTTTCGAATAGCAATGAAGTGACAGCGGTTGAGGACCAGGAATGAGATTTTGAATGATCGTTACATAGTTCTCAAGCCCATCCTGTGCTTGCATATCATGAAAAAGGCAGCAAAATGAAATTATAAGTATTGGAAGAAAGGTTTTCATGACGATGATGATAGTGATTTTCTTGCAAAGGAGAAGGATTAATTTGGGTAAATTCGGTCTTGTATTGATATGAGGCTAAGCAGCCATTATATATTACAAGATTGCCTAAATTAAATTATACAAATATGGTAAACAAATCGATCAAATTAATTAGGCTAATTACAGTAATAAAATATTTACATACTACTTATTCTACATTAATCATGCCAATCAATCATCAATTGTATCAATCTCGGTAACATTTTGATTTTGTAAACCCTTTTAAATAAAAAGCTATAGGAGTTTGTATAGCTGATAGATTCTGCTAGAAGATAGCTGCAAGGCAGGGTTGAATTAGAGAAATTAGGGGGTAAGGGCATAACCGCAATCCTTGTACTCTAATTTCTATATCTAATATATCTATCCTTTTGACCAAAAAAAAAACTATAGGAGCTTGTATTTTTATACTAGTCCTCATTCACCACTTGATTTCACTTGAATCGTATAAATTAATCACCTCTTTATTTCACTAAACTCTCAAATTTAGATATTTCAATTTGCTTAAAATCTTAATTTCTTAAAAATAGAAATAAAACCTTTTACAACTAGAATGAATTTGTTTTAACTTTAGAATCAAATTAGTTCCAACCTTATTCTCCAAAAGGATTTCTTATTTGCCCAAACCTTGTTCTGTTTCTTAGGACCTTCTATGTACAAACAAACTTTTGGACTTAAGACTTTCATAAATTCCAATCTCCATCTTTCTTTCTTCCATCAATTCTATTATCTCTCTTTTTATAATAGAAGGTGTATAAGATGAAGTTCTCTCACAATAGAGTTACGCCCCAAAAAAGAAAAGAAAAACAAACACTTAATCTTCAAAATGATGTTCGTGTAAACTAGCCCAACCCTTTGATTTTGAAAATGATTTAATCTAAGAGGGTACGAAAATGAGTTATTATTTCTTTTATAACTGAAACGCATATGTAGTTAGAAAAGTGGACATAATACTAAAATAAATAAAAATTTTTACTGAGCCCCAAATTTTATCCGTTACCGTCCCAATATGGACTAAAAAACCCCCTCCTCTTACCCTCTCTTCCCCCTTTGAAATAAAAAGATAATTTTATCAAAATTAAGTTGGTAATACTTAAAATTGAGGCGGTAACTAGTAATACCCATCAATAAAGTTTAGTTGTGCAGGATTTCTAAAGAAATATTTGCAAATATGAAAATATTCTTTTAGGATAAAAAATGTATTTTCTAATTAATAAGGTGAGGGACTTGCTATTTTTATCACAAAAAAAAAAAAAAAAAAAAACAAGAATACAAGTATTGCCCTAGAACAAAAAACCTTCAAAATATTAAACACAAACATCAAAAAATCCAATCCAAACATATCCTTCACTATAAAAACGTTCGGGCAATCGTTTTCATCAAGTCGATACAAGTATTAGCATGAGAATCATCAAAAACTGGTAAATTTACAAAATGTTATGTTTATTTTTTTGACTGTTGTCCTTTAAAACGCTACGTTTTGACGTTAGGAATAGATAGAAACGCTTCAATTTTACGTTTCATCCAAGACTCACTCATTTTTCTTCAGCGTTTTATAATGATAGAATTTAAATCTATCGGCGTTTCTTGACATGTTAATATAAATTTGAGTGGCGTTTTATATATATTGAATGTAATATTTGGAGCGTTTTTGTATACTGGCATTGTAAAGTTTTGGCGTTTTTGACTATAAAAATTTAAATATGGGTGCATTTTATATCTATTGAATGTAGTATTTGGAGCGTTTCTGACACTGTCAATCTAATATTTGTTGCATTTTTGGTTATGAGAATATAATATTTGGAACGTTTTTGCCTATTGTAATGACAATTTTTTTGCGTTTTTGCTAATGGGAATCTAAATTTCAGTGCTTTTTTTTTATCATTGTGAATCTAATATTTTGAGCATTTTAGTTTATGTGTTTAATTATATAGGAAGAAGATCATGAGCATGAGCATGAGCAGAAGGATTAGGAGGAGGATCAAGATGAGGCCGAAGAACAAGATATTCGAGCAGATCTGAGTAGATATTTTAAAATTGATAGAGTTTTCCAGTATTAATGACGCATTTGATCATTGCAAGAAAATAACAAAACGACTAAAGTTCATGATTGTAATGAGAGGGGGCAATCAAGGCTTTTTGACGTATTATTTTACGTGCAAGCAATGAAGAGATCCATTGAAGGACCCTTTCCCCACCATACAGAAGAATACCAAAATGAGTGGATATAAATGCCTCTTCAAGTTAACAGTTAAGGAACTTGCCTTTGAACGTTACAAGGTGTATACAATGCCCAGGCCACCGTCCACGCACAATCATACTGGTATAGTGCATCCATGTGGGCACAACTTACATTATTGTTGTGTCATAGTAATTTTATTGATAGTTATCATTTATGTTTATTACTATTATATAAATTTTCAGGTAAGTGCATTCATATGGACACAGACAGCTGAGCCATTTTACTGAAGAATCAAGGCATGTTGCTGAATTTATGCTTGCGTAGAATGTGAAGCCAAAATGTGTTTGAGATGCTCTTCATGAACAGTTTCCCAAACACAACATAGATATCAAGAATATATACAATCTGAAAAGAGATATGAAGACTGTTGGGTTTGAAGGTAGAAATATGGGGCAGAAATTTTTTATTTGGCTAAGAAAAAGAAGTATTATTTTGACATTGACATGGATGAGCACACTAATGAGATCACACATGCATTCATTGTGCATCCAACATCAATTCAGCTGTTCAACAGATAGTATTGAGTGGTCATAGTTGATTCAACGTACAAAACCAACAAGTACCAAATGTCTATTGTTGAGATGAATTGCATGACCCCTACCAATAAGAATTTCAATATTACATTTGCCATTGTTAAAAATGAGGCAAAAGATACTTATGATGGGGTGATGAGGAACTTGAGGGACTTGTTTGCGGATAATTTGACACCTAGTGTTATTGTCTCTGATAGGGAGTTGGGTTTGTTGCAGCCTATTATGAATCATTTTTCAGTGTCACATCACTTGTTATGTCGGTGGCATATTGATCGTGATGTTACGAGTTGGTTGGAAAAAAATGTTGGGAGAACAAATAAAAACTTGGCCAGTGATATCTATAATACCCGGTGGAATAAAATTATTAATGCCCCAATAGTTGAAGAGTATAACCTCCTATTGCAGCAATTCAAGGTTAGATACTCTCTAATAGAGCTTGCGGTTGTTGACTATTTTGAGTTTACATGGCTCGTTCACAAGGAGAAATTTTGTCGGGTTTGGACAAATCAATTCTCCACTTTGGGAATACAGCCACTAACAGGGTCGAGACTTCTCATGCTGCAATGAAAGATTGACTGAATTCTTTGACCAATTCTCTTGACACATTGTTCATTAAGATTGACGCCAATCTCACTCACCTGTTCCCCCATATCGAGTAACTTTAATCATTTATGTGATTATGTATTTTATTTCACTCTTTTAATATTTTATTAAAAATTTTTTTGTTACTTTAACTTTACACAATAACAGTGGAACGCTTGAGTCATTCACTTCCACGGCACAAACAAGTATGATGGGATTTCCATACTATTATCTGAGCAAGTATATGTCACACCATTGTTTGACGTTTGTCAGAAATCAAGTTGAAAAGAACGATATGTTGGCCAACGATGTGCTCGAGAAATGTGGATGCATGTGCAAGGTGACACATAGGATTCCGTGTGCTTTTGATATATTCAAAGCAAGAATCGACGGACTTTATCCTTCTCGCATGTGTACATGAGTTCTGGCAGAGATTGACCATTGAACCATCTCAAGGGGATTCGAATACCATGAATGAGGACCTTTGGTACTTTTTCCTTATTTACGTCAATAATAGAAATTAGGTTTCATTTATATTATTCTTTAGAAATTTTTATTGATATATTATAGTTGGTTTTTAAGGTTTTTCCATGAGACTATCGTTCCTACAGTCAATACCAGTCCGTCATATTTGGCCCGTAGGATGAATAGGGCGCTTGACGTGTCCTTGTCGTTGTATAAGTTTTAGGAGAACACTTCAAAATAAAATTTATAAATAAACAAAACAAAAATACTAAAACTGTAGTACTTAAGGTTTCGTTCCCATGAAATTTGTGGTCTTGAATGAAGTAGCTGTTGTGTTCGAGCCCTCACTTACTAGAATTTCTAGTAGTTTAGTAGTCTAAGAATCTAACAAAACAAAGTAAAAGATAGTGATTTGGTAAAAGTCATGTAAAGAACAACATAAAGAAAATAAAATATAATATGGGTAAAAAGCGGAAAATCACACCACAACTAAGATCCAAGAAGCTATTGTAAGTAAAATATCATGCAATTATTCTTGGACACCCTAATGCCATTATTACCGAAATATAAGGGCTAAAGCTAGCAAATAATTGAAATAGGGTTGTCAATCCTATCATTTATCGATCATCTACTTTATCTTCCTTAAGATCGAGTAAAATTATCCATTTTCATTCAACTTGTATTATAAAACCATGAAACTTGTAACACAAGACATCACTATTGTCTCAATCACATGCTCATCAAAGTACATAATCTAACAACTATACTCAGCAATAAAGTAGATTCAACATATAAATCAACAACAAGGCAAATCTCATATCCATAAACATGAATTAATCAATTCTTGCTTGAAACCCACTTAACAATATGCATGAATAACCAAAGAGTAGAATAAAAACCACATGGAAGTAATGAGAATATCTCGAAATGACTCGATTAGTAAGAACTGTGAGGCATTAGCATCCATAATGCAAGACAACTCTCAATTCTTAGAACCTCCACCATAAAGAAACACAAATCTTTTATTAAATCCATTAGCTTGTTCAACATCTCTTGGAAATCCACTACCCCCTATCACTTAGAAAGGTAGATTCTTCTAGAATCTACTTAGAACATAGATGGTCTAAGAGAATTCATAGTGTGTTTGTGTGTGTGTGTGAAAAGGTGAGAAAGTGTGTGTTTCTTCCTCATTAAGCTACTCTCTCTAAACTATGAAAAACACACTAAGGTGCAATGGTATTTTTCTCTACAAGGGGGCATTGGCCATTAAGAAAGGTTCCAGAGGGCTAAAATTTGAAATAGATAAGAAAAGTCATGTTAAGGGTAAAGTTGGACTTTTAGCAATGATTTCCGGGTGACGACCAGGCGATGGCGCCATGGTGATGCCGAGGTCGGCGACGATCAGGCATTGGCGCCATATAGAAGCCGCAGTTGGCGGCGACCAGGCGCCAGCGCCGAGTGGACGCCTGACTCGAACATCATTTCACATCAGTTCCAATTTTTCTCTTTAAGTTTCAATATTGCGTGAGTTTTTTCCTTTTTCCAGCAAAAGTCTTTAAGTTTTATCCAAATCTCCAAAGTGCCTCCTTACTACAAAACCATACAAATCCAACTATAAGTGCATTGAAAGCTCATAAAAGATGTCATATTCATTGAAAATCAACCAAAAGTAAGCTAAACATGCATCATTTTAGGTCATAAAAGGTATATTTTGTAGTCACGTCACACTCTCACACTTAAGACTTTGCTTCTCCTCAAGCAAACTAACCAAGAAAACAAATAGAAAGTGAGTCCAAAATAAAATAATCAACTCTAAGATGGTTTTTCTCCCCCTCCAAGCTAAACATGAGAAAGCATGCACTCACTTTGAACTCATGATATCACATAACTTCCATAATTAAGCAAGACAAGCATGATATGAATTCTCTATCAACATCAATTGATCTCATCACCTGACACTTTCAAGGATACACTCAATAACGCTCAAAGCGTATAGGTTTTGAAATTTTCAACAACGCTCAAGTCAATTGCATGAAAGATCTTCAACCATAAACTTGACTCAAGATCATCTCTCCACCCGCCTATTGCGAATACAACACATTGATTAAAAGGACTTTTATTAGGGTAAAATGGGGCTACAAAAATTGGCTAAGGACAAAAAAATGTCAAGACTTGAAAATTGGAGTTATCGTAAAGATATTTGCATTAATTGGATGTTTCATCAACTATTTCTACTTGGATTCTTCAACTACTAATGGAGGTTTAAGGCTTAGATGTCCTTTACTTCCCCATTCTTATTTCTTCAAACTAAATTTTTTTTTTAGATCTTTCCTTTAGAAACTACTAAAAACTGAAAACTATTAACTTAGAATCCATTAATTATTTTTCATTTCCACATACAATCACATACAAACTCTTTAAGTGTCCAAAAACAAGGGTTTAACAAAGAAAAATGCTCAAGTTGGCTTATTGGGATAAAAAGAAAACAAAGAAAAAGATGGGGCTCAACTTGGTTATGCCTAAGGGGATAAAGATAATTACGGGTAATGTAAATAAAAGAAAAGGTAAAAACAAAAGCTAACTAATTGTCTTCATCATTTCAATGTATCACAAACACGTAAAAGGTCTTGATATGTATGCTAAAGTCATGTTCTAGATTCAATCATTCATGCAAGACAAATCACACAACCAAAGAAAAATGAGCAAACAAATAAGAAATGCTCAATAAAGGCTCAAATATACTTAGATAAAATCAAGGGTTGAAATGCGATTACATCTCAAGATATCAACTAAGAACTCACATCATACCTATCAATGCTCAACCATTTCCATCATATTTTCCACCAATCATACAATGCAAATACACAAAACTAGCTTGAATGGGTCCTTCTGTTTTGGAAAAATTTTAACAAAAATCCAAAATAGAGCAAATTTTTGAAAAGTGAAGGCCTATTTTGCGCCTCCTATTTTGTTATTTTGCGCCCCTTTTATACATAAATTATCCCTGACAAATTAAGAAATACCAATCATAATATTTAAATATAATAATATAATAATATATTAAATTACCAAAATACCCTTAATCAATTTACTAAAATATCAAAAAAATTTTATTTATAATTCCACTCATCTATGCTATTTTAATCATAATTTTTATAAATTTTTTGTCGATTAAAAAGAGACTTATAAAATTTTTTGTGAAATAATTAAGGGCAATTAGGTAATAATATGAGGGGCGGAAGATAAACATTAAGGGGGTGATACTTAACAAAATAAAGGGATTTTTTGGAAAAATGAGGCATCCAATAACAAAAAGGGGGGGCGCGATACAACACTACCCTTCTAAAAATTAACCACAAAATGGATTCAGTTTCAGTACTAGTTTTTCAATTAGCAAGCATGAAGACTTATAACAACTTATGTTTATCTATCCCCCACACTTAAAATATACATTGTCCTTAATGTATCAAAACAAAACAAAAGTGGGCCAATGGGGTACCAATTTCTTTTTCTTTAGATTCATTTATCACAATTAACCTCATGCCCAGATAATGTTAGCCAAATACCCAATATAAATCACTTACACTTTAATTAAAAACATAAAAATAAACACACCAAAGCAAATAAACACACCAAAGCAAATAAACACACCAAATCAAATAAAAATATTTGAATTGCAAAGAGTCAACAAAATGTAGTAAGAAAGTAATAGTGGTAAGGATTCTCAAACTCTAGCTGCAAATGAACTAAAGGTGGAGGAAAACCAATAATACATCACTCTATTAGCTTCCTCTCTTTCCGTTATTACTCATCCTTCCTCTTTCTTACTTCTTGAGTTAACCATGTCCTGCAAATTGTACAAATTAGTGAATTTTAAAAATAAAAGAATGGCTTCAACATACATCAGAGGTTGGCGAGATCGCCAGTATTGGCGGCATGAAGGCGTGGTGCCAGCATATCGCCTGCCATCGGGGCCAGTAAATATAAGCCAATTCAATTCACTAAAACAACAGTGATAAACATTAAAGCACCACAAGACATGTAAATTAATCATATGATTAATCTACACATAAGAACACATGATTTTTCATTCATTAAAGTACAAGTTATATATGTTCTATAACATTAAAGCTCCAAATAATAAAGATTAGAACATATAAAACATACAGGGTTAAAAAATTCATACATTCATCCATTATAAGCTCATTCAATCATCTAAAGCACACATAGCACTATGCACAGTTTAAGAAATCCATTTTTGAAAATTTAAACACAAGGCAGCTCTATACTCTTACCATTGATTCTTGATTTCGTATAATGCTTGAAATCTGCAAAAAAAAAAAAAAAAAAAAAAAAAAAAAAAAAAAAAAAACTTAAAAACTACAATGTTATAAGTAAAATTACTAAAAATAAAGAATTTCAAAGCTCGAATTCATGAATTGGATACATTGAAAGTGTAAATAATTGTCATTCATGCTCAAGGAAGTATTGCAAGTCTTATGTAAGTAGAATGGAGGTTTTAAACTCCATGATACCTTATTTTCATCATAAATGCAAACCAAGGGATCTGGACGCTGAAGCGGCGTCGATTAGGCGCTGCTGATACTGCATTTATATCATGGTGGCAACCTGGTGCTGGAGCTTGGTGGACGCCTGCAGCTGGCGGCAACCCGAAGGCACAAAGGTTTTATCGTGTTGTTTTTTTCTCGATCTTCGCAAAGTTACTTATACTTGACTTTTACACAATCCAATTGCACCAAATCATGTACCTACAATACATGAATGTGTTCAAAAACACCATACTAAAAAATCACCTTGAAATCGATGACTTATTAGTAATTTAAAATTTTGAAAATCTAAAAACAAGAAAATGTACTAAAACGTGCTAAAAACGCTTGAGTTGCCTCCCAAGAAGCGCTTTGGACTTTAGAGTCTCCGGCTAGACTTGTCTTGAGGTATGGACTCAAGAACCTTCTAAACTCCTTATGTCTTGTGCAATAGATGCACTTT
This sequence comes from Knoxia roxburghii, assembly GCA_030378225.1. Lineage (NCBI taxonomy): Eukaryota > Viridiplantae > Streptophyta > Magnoliopsida > Gentianales > Rubiaceae > Knoxia > Knoxia roxburghii. The sequence goes on along the minus strand of CM059422.1, from coordinate 38,695,298 downwards.
CCTCATGATTTTTCATCAAGCTCTCTTTCATTTCTTTGAACTTTTGAAGCATTCTCTCCCTTTTTTCCTTTCTCCTCAGCCTATCTCTTTCCCTTTGTGATTCTAACTCTTCCAACTCCTTAGAAGTGTCACTAGTATCACTCCTTATTTCCTCTTTTCCTTTAATCACCAATTTCAACTCAAGTTCCTTTTCTATTTATTCATCAATGTCCATTCTAACTTCACTCAGTCCTTCATCTTGCTTAACTTTTTTAAAGGCAACATCATCTCCATCAAATTCTCCTCTATCCTTCATCTCTTTCCAAATTTCTTTACTTTGATTCAACATGGTAAATTCTTTCTCTATCTTTCGGTGTACAATCATCACAATCATCCATTGAATCATCTTGTTCATGATCATTGGTAGGTATGCTTAAAAAGTTCAAAGGAAGACTAGTCACATCAAATCTTTCATTCTCCACTTCCTTTTTGTTTTGACCTTAATAAATCTTTGCTAAAGCATCCACTTGCCATTCCAAATGATCCACACATGCTTGTATACTCCCAAGAGACATTGCATCCATTCCCACTCTACTACTCAAATCTTGCACTTGATTTCCAATATTCCTTATATCTTCCTCTAATCTCACATTACTTTTGTTAATATAATCACCAAACTCTCCTAGGGTCATGAAACCTTAGATTCCTTTCATGGGTTTCTTGACAACGTTCACATCTACAAAAACCTTAAACTCTCTATTTTGCCCAAGTAACCCATTGAGTATCCTTGATTCTTCTTGACTAGATCTTTGAAATGTGACGTTGCAAGATCCATAAAATCTTTGCTCATATGTCCCAGGATGAGCTCGGATTTGTTGTGCCATTGTTCTAAGTAACCAAGTACCTAAAAATAAAAATAAAAAAACTAAAAACAACAAAAAGGATATGTACAATAGATTAACTATTGCACTCAAAAGACTACTTACAAAAACTCAAAAACTAATAAAAACTAATAAAAACTACTAAAAAGGAAAAAACAAGTGAACGCCACAAACTACCAACAACAACAATCACTCAAAATTGACAAATCACCATCTACGGCACCAATTTGACGTGTCCTTGTCGTTGTATAAGTTTTAGGCGAACACTTCAATATAAAATTTATAAATCAAAAACAAAAATAATAAAACTATAGTACTTAAGGTTTTGTTCCCATGAAATTTGTGGCCTTGAATGAAGTGGTTGTTGGGTTCGAGTCCTCACTTACTACAATTTCTTGTAGTTTGTAGTCTAAGAATCTATCAAAACAAAGTAAAAGATAGTGAATTGGTAAAAGTCATGTAAATAACAAAATAAAGAAAATAAAAGATAATATTGAAGGAATTATCCGTCCAGGCCCGATAAAAAATTTCACTTCCGTTCACTGCATTCCAGAATCAGAAATCAATCACAAGCCTAGACACTAGTGAAAAACTATTCAAACCCTTTTGAAACACCATTACACAGGATCTTAGTTCTACCTTATTTGATTTATCAACAAACGACATAATAATTCTAATTAAAAGTGAAAGAAAAAGAATTGACCTTTGAAGCGTGTTCTCAAGAAAATCTCTTGTATGACTCAAGACTAGCTTGTAAGTTGTTTGGGCAACGAACAAACGAACCAAAACAAAACAAATTAACAATCAGAAATATAGAGCACACAAACTCTACTCAAAAAACCCACTTGGTTTCTCAGTTTGTGCACCACCACCCAGACCACCACGCGTCGCCTGCCAGGGTAAACTCACCGGGAGAGAAGTCAGAGAAATCCTACCTCCGGCGCTGGGTGATACAATCATTGCCGCTAGCTGATTCCCGACGTGCGCCAAGGAGAAGTTTTGAAAAGAATTGTTGAATTTTTTTTCTCTAACTTTCTCTCTCTAGTTTCTAAAATTATGAAACTATGAATTGTGTCTTGTGTTGTTGACCCTCTATGTCTATTTATAGAGTTATAAGAGAGACCTTAAGTTGGAAAATGATTGGTCTTCCTATTGGGATTGTGTTTTAATTCAATCCGACTCTTGGACTGATTCACATCCAACTGATACAAGGATTCACTTATCCTTAATCCTGTTTCTGATTCGATTCACATCCGACTGACACAAGGATTAATTAATTACTTAATTAATTAAATATACCTTAGTCAATTACCCAATACATAAATTAATCATACCACTACTGAATTAATTGTGACACTACCATTCAAACCAGAATTACTTCTAGTACAACTAAATTAATTATTTTTTAATCTCCCCATATCAAAGATATAGTGCTCATCAATATATTAATTTACTGATAAATTAATTAAACGACTTCTTATTATCCGAGACTAGTACGACTCGACCTTTTTAATACACAGGACATAAGTCCACTGGCCAGGTTTAGTACAATAAACATTACGAGCTCATCTCGGGAGCACCATCAACTCGGATGCACCATTACATGGTTTCCTTTCGAACAAGGAACAACACACCAAGCAATCAAACACGCGCACCCAACCTACTGAGTCTATTGGCCTCAAGTGACCTCACTATTTAGCAGATCACAGTGCATTGAAAGCTCATATAAGATGTCATATTCATTAAAAATTAACTAAAAGTAAGCTAAACATGCATGATTTTAGGTCATAAAAAGGTATATTTTGGAGTCACGTCAGCGCTCAACTAGGCGAACATCTGGCAGCTCGTCGGACTTATCTGTGCATTCTCCGTTGCGTGAAGGTAAGCATAACGATTTGCTTTTTAACTTATATTATTGCTATTATAGTAATCATTTATGTTTATTACTAATATATAAATTTTCAGGATTTGTAACAGATGTTCCCTTTGTGCCTGGATTTATTCGGCCTTACTGTAATAGATAGTCAGACGTCATGGGGACGACCATTGTGGTTTCTGAGTTGTGGCTAGCTATCTTTACGGAGACTAGAACTATTGGAAAATGGCACGCAAAGTGATTGCTGGAGAGATTAATATGCATCCCCTGAGCTATAGAGGTTTATTTGAAGCTTTGGAGGACCGTCCTCCTAATGGTGATCATGTAGATGCGGTTTACAAGCAAATAAATTTTGAAGGTACAAATTTCGGTAGAGAGCATTGGATGTGTACACCTACCGACTTGTATCCCTTCGCCAAGCTTGCTAATGCACTTGTAATCCATCTCAGTAGTACTGAACTAGATGCTTGTTATTTCGTATTACCTTTGGATACATCAGGTGGCGAGACAAAACCATATAGAGAGACAGTGATTGCTCACGTCAATGGGAATCATTATGTACGTGTAGATTTGGTGGATGATTGCCCTATCCCACCGTTGAATACTTTCTGGGAACATTACTGCCATCGACTAAATGTAGCAGGTTGGGATAATAATTTGAATATGAGGTATCAGCTATGGGACGATCGTCTAGCTGGCTAGGTGTTCACCGGAGTTTTGACAATAATGTAATTTGAATTTTATTTGAAATTGTGTACTAATTTTTTTTTGAAATTGTGAACTAATTGAGGTTGTAGTAATGTAGTAACATTAGCAATAATAAATATTCTAATCCACAAATGCATACAACATAAAATACAATCCAAAAATATCAATAAAAAATAAAATACATAACTAAATAAAGTACAATCCACATAATATCAATCCCAAAAAAAAAAAAAAATACAATTAAGTAGCTCGTGCCCACCTCTCTTCGAACTGGCCAATCTGACCCTTATACTCATCGTAGAGGTCCGGTGCTCGCTCCCTTACCACATCAAGCAAGCGGCGGTGATAGCCTAGCACCTGACCCTCTCACAACAAAAATTTAAAATTTACTTTTGAAATTATAATAAATTGATTTAATTAATTTAAAGTCGTATGTAATAAATAAATACTTACATATTCTATAGTGGACCGCCACGGTATAACTGGCCCTCTCTGATCATCAAGTGGAAGTCAGATCACGTACGGATGGTTGTGCGCTCTGAACCACTCGAGGTATTCATGCACGCATGCACTGTGGCTGATGTCCCCACCAGTAGCTTGCTTGTACCTGATCGAGATGCCATCAGTCGTCTCGAACGCTTCCCACTCCGATTCAGCGTACTCGACTGGGTGCTTCATCACGTACTGTTTCCCACAGTACCCCTGAAAATACCCGCAATAGGACGTAAGGGACGAACTGGGAGCCACTGGACGTATCCAAACTTGTGCGCATACCTGTGTTGCATATATGGCTCTTTATAATCCCTGTACGCAATCAGACCTCAGTACATGGTCTTCGCGACCGTATGACATCCAGGTAACCTATAAACATAATTTACAATTACATTGAAATGAACATAAAATACATGAATCAAATACAATAATAATATTTTTTATAAGAATAGTTGCGTACCGAATCAGGGGTCATAGCGTCAAGCGCCTCTCGAAATGCTCTCATCCGCTCCACTGTATTGTTACGCTGCCAACTGCCCACCTGGATACTCGCGCCCCCGCACCGTGAGATGCTAGGGGCCTCTCATGATGTCTAAAATATGGGAAGTGCACGTAGATCTATGTCTGTAACAATGTCAAGCACCCCGCCATGCTCGAAGTCCCATGCCTACTAGCAGCACCTAAATGATAATAGAGAAATGCCAGTGTCGCGGTGCCCCATTCCTCCTGGCCCACCTGATCCATCCCCTTTCTTATCTGCACTACAGGCGCTGGTATAAACTTATTGAAAAGCTTATCTGTAAAAAGACAAGTCCCAATAGCACACCACAGAAAAGCAGCCACATCGGAATCGTCTCAAACACGCTCCCTACACGTGGATATCACCCTCTACGTCGAAATTCCACCATTTTTGAATAAATCCTGCGGGAGGTGATCCTCTGGAGGTACCTCAAGCAAATATCTAGACCAGGCAAGTATGGTGGCCGTATCTGTCACCTTAGTGATCAAGCGACCATCTACGGGGATGCACAGTATCTCCTAGATATCATGGAGTAAAATGATCATCTCTCCGAATGAAACATGAAATGAATTGGTGTCTGGCTACCACCTATGTATAAATGCATTAATCAGAGGTTCGTCTATATGTCTATACATAATTCCAAGAATGTGTCCCAGCTCGGTCTGACTCAAAGTCTGGGGCCTAAGGGGTGTCATAGCTGCAATCCACTCAGCCAACTTATCATACATCTTCCCCCTATTATGGCACTTAGTATGGTGTCTAGTAACCCCGCCCTGCTACCCATACCTCGATATAACGTGCCCTAAAAATTTAAGAATAACACTCCCATCTATATGGGTCACCATCAACAGCCTCGGTGACCAACTAACTCTTGTCCTTCTTAATGCGCTTTTTAGGATGAACTAAATTTAATAAATATAAAACTCATATAAATATATACACAAAATAACAAATTAAATCAAACAATTAATTAAATAAATAATTAATAAACAAAATTACTAATTAAAAAACTAATTTAACAAATAAAAAATTATACAAAATTACTAATTATACAAATAAACAAATAAATAATCATTTGACAATTAAATCAAATAACTAATTAAACAAAAAAACTAATTAAATAAGTAATCAAATAACTAATTAAATCATATAGCAACTAATTAAACAAAATCACTAATTAAATAACTAATTAACCCAATAATTAAATTAAATAAATATTTAACTAATCAGTTAACTAATTAAATCAATTTACTAATTAAATAACTAATTAAATCAAAATAACTGTAATTATCATATTCGAGCCTGTACGAGCAGCAGGATCGACCTCCTCAAACTGTCCATCGTCCGGGTTCCGATAACCGACGTTCTTCTCGGCGTGGGGGTGATCAAGGTTACCTCTATAAAATCGATCTTCTCAAACTGTCCATCATCTGGGTTCCGATAAAGGACGTTCTACTTGGCGTCAGGGTGATCAGGGTTACCTCTGCAACTCTCCTCCTCCTCCTCCTCATGCTCGTCAGACTCCTCATCAGTAGTATCGTGCTTCGACTCAGACTGCTCATCCGTCAAGTGAACAGATGAGTCGTCTGTCCCCCGTCCTCCACCTCCACCTCCGCCTCCGCCTATCTCTCGTCCTCCACCTCTACCTTCGCTTGTCCTTCGTCCTTCACCTCTACCTTCGTCTGTCTCTCGGCCGCCACCTTGACCTCCGCGTGTCCCTCGGCCTCAGCCTCTCATCAATGTCAGTTTATACCTTCTAGCTGAAACTGTAACACGCTGTCTATCCACGGGCAATCTATCCACGGACTGTCGTGGTTGTAGCTTACCGCAATCCTAAATAACATTTAATCATACGCATTAATATATAAACATATTATTTTAAGTAAAAACTTAAAAATAAGTTGATTTTGGGTGTAACCAATTAAAACATTTTGGATTAATGTTTGTTTGACTTAACCTCAAACGCTTCCGAAAAATGTTTTACTTTCAGTCAAACTCTAAACAAGTCAAACATTAAAAATAAATGTTTGAATGAATGCCAAACGTCCCAGATCCACGTTTTCGTTCCAACAAAATGGCGATCACCAACGTTTTTGTTTCCGCCAAACGTTGTTGATCGGCGTTTCGGAAAAACCAAAACGTAGCACTTTAATGTTTAGATTTTGGTTAGATGTAACAGTTTTGCGTTTGTCCAAAAGCAAAACTATCCACAATAGCGTTTCACCAAGACAAAAGTGAAACAATATAGCGTTTTCTATCCTACCATAATAGATCTATAGCGTTTATGCCATACAAAATCACAAATATGCAGCGTTTATGTCAGAATGATTTAAAATCCACAAAACCGAACATGTTTAACGTATTTTTACCTGTCTTATCATTGGACCTTTTCCCGCACCATGTCCATGCGATGATTCACCTCCTCCTGCGTCCATTTCGTGATATTTGACAGTAGAATCGTTGAGAAATCACGTTTTGGGTGTTTAGGGTTTAGACAAAGTTTTTACAAAATGTGAAAAGTCACGCATTTTGGTCAATTTCCGGCTTTTAAACCAAAAAGTCAGAAACGCTAAGTTTTAGTGCGCGAGCCATGGTGTTATCTCTGAACTTTAGCGAGCGAGCCACGGTATAAACGCTGCTCTTTAGCAATTTTGCTATGGGGGTTTCGCTTATTTGTGGCGTTTTATGGTCAATGCCGATGACCGATGCAGCGTTTTAAGATAATCGTAACGTCATTGGGGTGCGTTTTAACAACTTATACACGCTATTTTGTGGCGTTTTATTTACGTAAAATTGCTTTTTTTAGCATTTTAAAGCATTTTTTGGTGAAATTCAACCTTTTTTGTACAAAAGTCCAGTTTGGGTATTTCATAATTATTTTGATTTATTTTTTGTGATATAAATAGCAAAATAGTGATACAAATAGCAATTCAGTTTGTACTATTACACAAATAACAAGTGGTCAAAAATGCCCATGATTCGTTAGTATCGAGAGTGTAGATCTTGTAATCCCATTTGCATGATTTGGGCTGAATGTCCATTGACCCTGGAACTATCTCCAAAGTATGCTCTTGTATTTCTTTAAACTATCAATATTTGCATATCACCCACATGGGTCAAATGTTAAGGTTGGGTTATTAATGAGTTGAGTAAAGTGATTTTAAATCATTCATGATCTAATTTAATCGAACTCATTAAATTGCCGGTTAAGATGAATCGAATGATCCGTGGGTTGAGTCGCGAGTCAAATATCTAACCCAAGGAGTTGACTTATGATTCAACCCATATTTCAACCCATCGGAACTGGGTGAACTAGTTCAACCTTCACCCAATTTTGAACTAGGTCTGCTCATTTCATATATTTTGAATTTTTTCTTAATTTTTTGATATAAATTTATTTTTATATGTTCAGTTTGAATTACGAAAATCCATTTTGAATTGGGTCGACTCTTCAAAGTGACTACAATATAGTATAATATATATTTATTAAACTATATTTATGGTTCCTTACATTTGACTAAATAATTTTTTTGGTCCCTTACATTTAAAATATGTATTATTAGGTCCCCTTTGTTTAATTTGGTCCAAATTATATAAACTTTATTCATTTATAATATTCTACATCTTCCTAAATGAATAATATAACGATCTATATATTAATCTAACTATTAAAAAATTTTAAAAATTTAAATTAGGCAATTAAGATTTATAATAACTAACTCGAAATTCATTAAACAGAGATGAACAGTTTCAGATTTTCATAACTTAACTTAAATTTTAAATTTTTTATTGTATACAATAGTTTTTAAACTATTATATCCTTCATTAAAAAAAATTTTGTATACTATTAATAAATAAAATTAGGACAGTTTAGATAAAATAGACGTTACGAGGATTAAATAATACATTTTTAAAATGTAAGAAACCAAATAATACATATGTTATCTGTAAGGAACCAAAAAAATTCATTTTAAAGTGTAAGGGACTAAAAAAATTATTTGACGAAATGTACCAAAAATATGATTTAATCATATATAGGAAGGAGGGAATCTCCAGCAAAGATGGCTGACAGGCGGATATTTTTCAAAAAGGGTGAATTACATTTACCTCCCCTGTGGTTTGGTAAAACTAGTAATACCCTCTTCAGGTTTTCAAAATAACCTATACTCCTCAAACTATTTAAATTAATAATATCTAACCCCCTAATCGATGGAAAAATGAGCAAAAATACTGACTTAAGCATTATTATTGTGTTAAAAGATAAAATGAACATCATTTTATAATCTTATTTTAACAAAATATCATCAAATTTTTTCATGTTTTGACATTTTTTTATGTTTGACTTTGGTCAATGGGAGAATTGGTAGTTGTCAGAAATTTGAGGGGACAATTAGTAGTTTAACCAAATCACAGAAGAGTTAAATGTAATTCACCCTTCAAAAATTAAAGGACCTCCTATTTGGTTTCAAACCGAGGGCATCTTCACTGGAGGAAAGACCATGGATTGCGAAAGTTTTTGAATTACAACTCCCATATCCTCTTTTGGCCCCCTCCCTCCAAGTGGTTTGGAAACATCTCACTAGGGGCGCCCAAAGGATAATCAATACTAATGGCTCCTTTATACAACAAGGACTGCCGGGAGGTAGCTTTGTGCTTAGAGACGGGAAGGGCATTTCTGTTACCGCGTATTTTAGAGAGATTTTAAGGAGATTTTTGTATTTTAAATATAGTTAAAGGGTAGATGTGATTCACTATTTTTTTTATTCCATAATAATAATTATGTTAATAAAATAGGATAAGATAATTACAAAATTATTTTTCATTTAAATACTTTTTTAGTCCCTAATAATAACAGGGGTTTTATTATGTCTGACCTCTCTTAAAATTTGATTGACAAAACTAGTCCCTTCTAATCCTTTTTACATTATATTTAGTCATTTTTAACATAAAAAGGAGTGAATTGACAATTTGATTCATTTGATTTGACTCAATCATAGTTTGCATCATTATTTATTTAATCCATTTTACAATCAGAATCATCCTTAATGTTTAACCAATTTACATCGATTCATAATTGAATATTAATAGCGAATCATGTCATAAAATGAGTTGAATAAATCATGGTACAAACTATAGTTGAGTATAAAGTAGATATGACTAACGGTTACATGAGTCAAACTATTAATTCATTAATATTTTCCATTAAAAAGAATCAAATGTGATGTAAAAAAATTAAAATAAACTAATTTAGTCGTACAAATTTTAAAAGGAACTAGTAGAAGTGATACAACACCGGAAATTATATCGTGTATCACTAGGTACATGTACCTAGTAATACATCACCACTCTCACTATAAGAGAGTGAGATACACACTCTTCTCTTCTTCTTCTTCTTCAAAACCCACTTCCTTCTTTTTCAAAAATTACTTCTTTTCTTCTTCTTCAAAAGTCAGTTATTCTTCTTCGCCGTACTCTATTCGAAACCGCATTTAATCAAATTTTTCATCCAAACACAGATTTAACGGAGATCGACGATTGCATTTTCTGACGAAAACCACCAAATACAATGAAAAAATTACTTATTCTTAAAAAATTACTTCTTCCTGTTCAAAAATCTTTTCTTCTTCTTCAAAAATAACTTATTTTTCGTAAAATCACTACATCATAAAGTATGTACTACATATGATGGATTTACGAAACCTTATTTTTGAGATTTGATGTTGGGTAATGTATTAATAATGTTATAATTGTGTTTTCTTCTTCAAATAATACTCTATTACTCCGAAATATGATATATAAATATTTTCCGCGAAGTATTGACACTTTCATGTGAAATGAGTTGTTTCTGATTCCTCCCCCGCTGCTGGACGTGGTAGAAGGACGTAGCGGCACGTAACGGGACATTGCTGCTTTGTATTTTGGACGTAACGGGACGTGGTGGAATGTGTTTCGTGAAAAATTTAGCTAAAATTCACATGTTTAGATGTAGATGTGGTGTGGTAGTTATTTTTGGACGTGGTGGTAGTAGTAATATTCTAATTAATTTAGTCCCACATGAAAAAAAAATAAAAAATGGTAGACGTTTTTGGACGTTGCGACAGTTATTTTTTGGACGTTGCGGCAGTGTTAGGAGATGTTGTGGAAGGTGTTATGTGAAAAATTCAGTTTAAATTCACATGCTTTGATGTAGACGTTGTGGCAGTTATTTTTTGGATATGCGTGGACATTGCGACAGTATTAGAAGACGTTGTAGAAGGTGTTATGTGCAAATTTCACCACATGTTTGGATGTAGACATTGCAGCATTTTTTGGATGTGTGGGGACGTTGCGGATGTGTTAGGAGATATTATGAAAGGTGTCATCTATGAAGTTGTATTGCATGGATGGTTCGAGAGGGCATAACTCGGCTCGATTGTCCGATTTGGACGTGCGAGTAGTCGATTTGATGGTTCTAGACGAGATCTACACAATGGACATGGCAGACGGGTGTTTGGAGATGGGTCCAACATTGGAAAATTTGTGGTTTTGGATGAAAACTTTAAAGGGACATAACTTTACGCTCGGTGGTCCGTTTTAGACGATTTTTTTTGATTTCATATAAATTTTTGAGATTTATCCAGCCGTAAACCGCCGAAGGGCCGCTCTAAACTCCAAAAAAACCCTGTATTTTAAAAGATACTAAAGATTTTTAATAATTTCAAGGGTTTTTTAAACGTTCGACGAAACATTTGACATGTATAAAAAAAAATAGTTTTTTACCATTTGCCTACATGAAAACCATGTTCTTCCAGGGTTCTACTGACCTATGTATTGGGAGATGTGAAATTAAATATTGACAACAGTGATCTTTTAGTACAAAAAAGTTTAATTAAATATTGACTAATTTTAAGTGAATTAATCACAATTGAATTCTTTGGAGAGTCACAAGACTAAAATAACCAGGGTTCGAGTCTCGTCCCTGATATTTTTTTTTTTGGTTTTTTCCTACTAATAGTTACTTAAATGGTATCCATTTTGTACATTACTAAAATCAGGTTAGACATTTTTGGACGTTACGACAGTTATTTTTTGAACGTACGGGGACGTTGCGGCAGTGTTACGAGACGTTGTGGAAGGTGTTATGTGAAAAATTCAGCTTAAATTCACATGCCAGGAAGTAGATGTTTTTGGATGTTGCAGCAGTTATTTTTTGAACATACGGGGATGTTACTGCAGTGTTAAGAGACATTATGGAACGTGTTATATGAAAAATTCAGCTTAAATTCACATGCCTAGATGTAGATATTTTTGGACGTTGCGGCAGTTGTTTTTTGGAGGTACGGGGATGTTGCGGCTGTGTTAGGAGCCGTTGTGGAAGGCGTTATATGAAAAATTCAGCTTAAATTCACATGCCTGGATGTAAATAATTTTGGACGTTGCGGCAGTTGTTTTTTGAACATACGGGGATGTTGTGGCAGTGTTAGGAGACGTTGTGGAAGGTGTTATGTGAAACTTTCAGCTTAAATTCACATGTTTTGATGTAGACGTTGCGACAATTTTTTTTGGACGTACGAAGACGTTGCGGCAGTATTAGGAGATGTTGTGGACATGCCTTGATGTAGACATTGCGATAATTATTTTTTAGACATTGTGGTAGTTGTTCTGAGACGTTGTGGACTTAGCGAAGACGTTGTGAATTCAGCGAGGAAAAAAAATTGCGCGCGTCGGTGAAATTTACTATATTTAGTAAATGTACAGCTATCATACGAAAAATTATATGTACCATTGGTACAGGATATACCTTCTGATACAACACCTATTACTGAGAAAAAAAAAACATTCAAGGTATTATTTTTTAATATTTATGGCTATTTGAATTATTTCTTCAATCCCTAATTGATTTTCGTTTCCGTAAATATGCTTTCTTATTCACATATAAATTCATCCTCCATTCCTTTTCCATTTATAAGTTTGCTATAGTTGTGTTAATTGTATTTCCAAAAATTTATATATAGTAGCATTTAAGTTAATCTCCTTTAGAAATTTAGTCATCTAACCATGTTGGTCATGAATTCACCCTCAAATAATAATGGTAAATTTATTTTTTTCCAATAATTAATTAATTGTATTTCCAATTCTGATCTGCCATAACATTTATCCTTTTTTAATTCATACTACCATTTTAAATTTTGTCCATCTTATTTATAGTCCCCAAAAAAATCAATTTCTTCGTAAATTCTCAACACAAAGCATACCATTTATTCGTCACTAAAATTACGAGAATTTTCATTTTAGGCTCAGCAGAAGCAGCACGGCCCGGCTGAAGAGATGTTTATATCAACTGTGTTCTTGATCGTAATATGCATCCTAGTGGGACTGATTCTGCTTTCCGGTGGTTATTTAATTCAGCACTACTGTATGGGAGCTTGTGGAGAACCAGAGGAACTTCCACATTGATGGAAAATCAAACGTTACTTTATTTAATAATTTTATTATTTATTTATTAAATAATATAATTCAGCGGGTCTACTTACGCGCTGGAGTTTGTGAGATTGTATTTAAAAAAAAAAAAAAATGGAACCATGAAAAAAATCATGGGATTACAATAAGTTTTGTTACCTTTCTTTTATGGTGGAGTTCTTTTTTATAATCATATTTATCTTATTTTATACAATTCTGCTCGTAATACCTTATTCTAATTACACAATAGTTGTAATATTAAGTCTTGCTGCGATTTAATAAGAATTGTTAGCTCATTTTTTTGTTTAATAGTGCTCGTGAGAATTAATTTTTGAATAATGCTATTACCAAAGTAAACATATCATTTATGAGTTGAAAATCGTCTTTCAATCCAAAACCTCAATCGTTGAAACCCTAATATCCAGTGTAACATCAACTGGCGTTACTGTCCAATTGCTTATTAGTTGATTAGTTCTTACTACACTAATTTAATTAGGGTATTAATAGTTACCGTATCAATTTTAAATATTATCGTCCAAATTTTAATAAAATTATCCTTTTACTTCACAGAAAGAAGAGAGAGAGGGTAAGAGGATGGGAGAGGGCTTTTAGTCCAAATTGGGACGGTTGAGGGTAAAAATTAGGGCAATAATTAGTAAAATTTATTTAAAAGTTTTACTATTCTCGATCTACTTTTTAGTTTCTACAGTCCTAATTCAGAGTAAAATAACCCCCTACAATACCTTCTTTTTTCGTCTCTTTGAAGTAAAAAATAATTTTATCAAAACGTATGAATTATCGCCCTAAAAACTAAGGCGGTAACTAATAAGCCCCTTTAATTAAATAGGTTTAGTTTTCAAAGAAAACAAAAATTGTTGAGAATTTCATGTCACAGTCGGAGTCTCCTTTTGCATGCGGAAATTCAAGCACTGTGGAAGGTCACCAATTTCTGCACCTTAAAATCACTCCCTCGGCTACTTTTTCTTTGTGATAGCCAACAATAGTAGGGATGATCAATCAGTCAGGGGAGCCAGAATTTCTTTGGGAAGTACTAATGGGAGCTGCATAGTATTTTCAGGCCAAGAAAGTTCTTTTAATTCTTTTATTTCGCTTCATAAAAAAAGTAAAAAACCTCATTAGGCTAGAGCAAATGGAAATTCATGTTTTACGAATGTAAAAGGTAATTTGTCCTGATAGCCTGTATAGTGTTGTACGATTCAGCTTAGACCGTAACTAGTATAAGAGAGTTGTACTGTACAATTGAGGGGTAAGGGGTCGGTAACACACATCCCCTTGTATTCGAATTTTCATAAAATATATCTCTCCATTAAACCAAAAAAAAAAAAAAAAAAAAATTTGACATTACTCTTAAGAGTTCAGAAACCCCTTTGAACAATAAGAGTTCAGATCCATTTCTTTAGGTAACGTAATGAAAATTGCCCCTACAGCGCGTGTAGTCTATTAATCATATATCCAAAAACTTATTAGTTTTGAAGTAGAAGTAAAATTGCACGATGTTCCTATAGGACCACCATATAAATTGCCGTATGGATGACTACTAAATTGATAGGTAACCAAGTCTGTCAGTCTATTTGGATGTGTATCCCTCAATGATATAGTGATTATACCGTTGATTTATGCATATATGTTTTTAGGACAGCACACATAAAAAAAAAAAACAATGAACAAATATTAATCGGATAAGACTAGATATTTTCATAATGAAGGAATAAACTATAACATTAACCATTTATATATAGGATCATTCACCATTGATGCATTTTTTTTAAATCTTAGCAAGAAAAATGTAAAATTAACCTCCAATTTATTAATAACTTGTTAAAATCCAAAAAAATACAAGACAAAATAATAATTCAAAATAATCCATACTACTTTGTAAGTCCTACTATTTCGTAAACTCGAAATATCATCAACAACAACCAACTCACATTACGCTAACAGAACGCTGTGGTAACATCATAAATAAAAGCAAATAACATAATATCACCATTTTTGCGTCAAATAATACTCTTGTGGTTCATCCGTTTTGACTATATAGAAACCATCTTCTTGGGCTAACCAAGAACATGTATTCTCAATATTCTGGCCACAATATTTATCACCTAAATGGTAATTAAAAACATCGAAAGTTGCATTCTTTCCATTCCACCAAAAGTCACACCAGAATACTGTGGTACGCCAGAAATTCATGCCAAAATGAAATCTGAAATCCTCGTTTAATTGGAAAAGTGAAATCCAATATCATTATCTTTGGAACAACAATGAAGTGACAGCGGTTGAGGACTAGGAATGAGATTTTGAATGGTGTTACTACTTATCATCTTAATTTTATAAGTATTATCGTCTCAATTTTGATAAAATTATCTTTTAGCTTCAAAGAGGGAAGAAAAAGGGTAAAGTAGGGGTTTTGTTTAGTCCAAACTTGGACGGTGGAGAGTAAAAATTGAGACGGTAACTAATAAAATTTGATTTTGAATGATCATTACATGGTATAAGTATTGGAAGAAAGGTTTTCATGACGATGATGATGATAGTGATTTTCTTGCGAAGGAGAAGGATTAATTTGGGTAAATTCAGTCTTGTATTGATATGAGGCTAAGCAGCCATTATATAGTACAAGATGAAGGACTTGCTATTTGTATCATAAAAAAAAAAAAAAAAAAGTAAGATTACAAGTATAGCTCTGGAACCAAAAACCTTCAAAATATTGAAAATAAACCTCCAAAAATCCAATCCAAAGAAATATTTCACTATAAAAACGTTCGGGCAATCGTTTTCATCAAGTCGATACAAGTATTAGCTTGAGAATCATCAAGAAATGGTAAGTTTTTATATCATTATGTTTATTTTTTTTGACTGTCGTACATTAAAACGCTATGATTTGACGTTAGGAATGGATAGAAACGCTTCAATTTTACGTTTCGTCCTTAGCTCGCTCGTTTTTTGTTAGTGTTTTATAGAAATAGAATTTAAATCTATCGAGTTTCCTGACATGTTAATATAAATTTGGTGGAGTTTTATATATATTGAATGTAATATTTGGAGCGTTTTTGCATACTGGCATTGTAAAGTTTTGGCGTTTTTGACTATAAAAATTTAAATCTGGGTGCATTTTATATTTATTGAATGTAGTATTTGGAGCGTTTCTGACACTGTCAATCTAATATTTGTGGCATTTTTGGTTATGAGAATATAATATTTGGAAAGTTTTTGCCTATTGTAATGACAAATTTTTGACGTTTTTGCTTATGGGAATCTAAATTTTAATGCGTTTCTATCATTATGAATCTAATATTGTGTGCATTTTAATTTTTGTGTTTAATTTGATTGGAAGAGGATCATGAGCATGAGGATCAGGAGGAGGATCAAGATGAGGCCGAGGAACAAAATATTAGAACAGATATGAGTGGATATTTTAAAATTGATAGATCATTTCCAGTATCAATTATGCATTTGATTATTGCAAGGAAATAGAAAAACGACTAAAGTTCATGATTGAAAAAAGAAGGGGCAATCGAGGCTTTTCAACATATTATTTTACGTGCAAGCGATGGAGAGATCCATTGAAGGATCCCCTCCCCACCACACGGAAGAATACCAAAAGGAGTGGATGTAAATGCCCCTTCAAGTTAACAGTTAAGGAACTTGCCTTTGAACGTTACAAGGTGTATACAATGCCTGGGCCACCGTCCACGCACAATCATACTGGTATAGTGCATCCATGTGTGTACAACTTACATTATTGGTGTGTTATAGTAATTTTATTGATATTTATCATTTATGTTTATTACTATTATATAAATTTTCAGGTATAGTGCATCCATATGGACACAGACAGCTGAGCCATTTTACTAAAGAATCAAGGCATGTTGTTGAATTTATGCTTGCATCGAATGTGAAGTCAAAATGTGTTTGGGAAGCTCTTCATGAACAGTTTCCCAAACACAACATAGACATCAAAAAGATATACAATCTGAAAAGAGATATGAAGACTGCTGGGTTGGAATGTAGAAATATTTGGCAGAAATTTTTGGATTTGGCTGAGGAGAAGAAGTATTATGTTGACATTGTCACGAATGAGCACACTAATGAAATCAGACATGCATTCATTGCACATCCAACATCAATTCAGCTGCTCAACAGATGGTATTCGGTGGTCGTGGTTGATTCAACGTACAAGACCAATAAGTACCAAATGCCCGTCATTGAGATAATTGGTATGACTCCTACCAATAAGAATTTCAATATTGCATTTGCCAATCGTCGTATATTCCCCCAATTCCTTATAAAAGATATTCAGTCCATTCGAATAGAAGTTAAAGAGGGTATTTACGCTCGTCGTGTTCTTTATATGGACATCCGCGGACAGGGGGCCATTCTTTTAACTCTTACTGATGATAATTTGATCCCACGAGAAATTGAACAAAAGGCTCTGGTGTACCAGTTATCGTGCCCACGGTAAACGCTGGGTAGCCAAGTGCGGAGCGGATAACTGCTGAAAGCATCTAAGTAGTAAGCCCACCCCAAGATGAGTGCTCTCCTATTCCAACTTCCCTAGAGCCTTCGGTAGCACAGCCGAGACAGCGACGGGTTCTCTGCCCCTGCGGGGATGGAGCGATAGAAGTTTTGAGAATTCAAGAGAAGGTCACGGCGAGACGAGCCGTTTATCATTATGATACGTGTCAAGTGGAAGTGCATGTGTTCTACGCTGTTGAAAGCTAGATCCACATGGGGTGTGTAATGCATAGCTAAAAAAACGCCAGTCACTATCTGAATAACTAAACAAAGACCAGCTAAAGAACCGAACCCCCACCAATAACTAAGATTGCTCGGGGTTGGATAATCTATCAAATGTTGATTTGAGATCTTTCTCTTTGAATAAGATCTCAATTCCAGCGGCGGTTTCATTAGATATCTTACAACTAGAATCCCTCCTTTTTCCGATCCAACAATTATTCCAATAATTACATATCCGATTTGACCTATGGACGAATATGCAGGCATACGTTTCATGCTTGTTTGAGTAATAGCAATGAGATTTCCCAATATCCAGGATCTAAGCCTTTGAATCGAATTTTCTGTGGACAAAAGATACTTATGATTGGGTGATGAAGAACTTGAGGGACTTGTTGGTTGGCACCAAGTGTTATTGTCTCTAATAGGGAGTTAGGTATGTCGTAGCTTATTATGGATCATTTTCTAGCTTCGCATCACTTGTTATGTCGGTGGCATATTGATCGTGATTTTATGAGTTGGTTGGAAAAAAATATTGGGAAAAGAAATAAAAACTTGGCATGTGATATCTATAATACCTGGTGGAATAAAATTATTAAGGCCCCAATGGTTGAAGAGTATAACCTCCTATTACAGCAATTGAAGGTTATATACTCTCTAATAGAGCCTGCGGTTGTTGACTATTTTAAGTTCACATGGCTTGTTCACAAGGAGAAATTTTGTCAGACAAATGAATTTCTACACTTTGGGAATACTGCCATTAACAGGGTCGAGACTTCTCATACTGCAGTGAAAGATTGGCTGAATTCTTCGACCAATTCTCTTGACACATTGTTCATTAAGATTGACGCCCATCTCACTCACCTGTTCTCCCACTTCGTGTACCTTTAATCATTTATTTGATTATGTATTTTATTTCACTCATTTAATATTTTATTTAAAAATTTCTTTGACTTTAACTTTACACCATAACAGTGGATCGCTTGAATCTTCCACTTCCAAGACACAAACAAGTATGATGGGATTTCCATACTCTTATTTGAGCAAGTATATGTCACACCATTGTTTGGCGTTTGTCAGAAAACAAATTGAAAGGAATGATATGTTGGCCTGCGACATGCTCGAGAAATGTGGATGTGTGTGCAAGGTGACACATGGGATTCTGTGTGCTTGTGATATATTCAAAACACAGGAATCGGCAGACTTTATCCTTCTCGCATGTGTACATGAGTTCTGGCAGAGATTGACCATTGAACCATCTCAAAGGGATTTGAATACCATGAATGATGACCTTAGGTACTTTTTACATATTTACGTCAATAATAGAAATTAGATTTAATCTATATTATTTTTTATAAATTTTTATTGATATATTATATTTGATTTTTAAGGTTTTTCCATGAGACTGTCTTTCCTACAGTCAATACCAGTCCGTCATATTTGGCGTGTAGGATGAATAGGGCATATGTAGAACAGATGCACGCTAATAGATCTAGTGTTGTCAAGCCAGGTGTGTTGTCGAGCCAGAGGGGGCGGCTACCGCAGAGATTACACTCTTTAGTGATGTGCGAGAGACTGTTGTCGAGAGAGTGACACGTGTCGCACATGGTAGGGGTCATTCACATCATCCGGACGCTTGATGTGTACTTGTCATTGTATAAGTTTTAGGCAAACACTTAAAAATAAAATTTATAAATAAAAAAACAAAAATACTAAAACTATAGTACTTAAGATTTCGTTCCCATGAAATTTGTGGTCTTGAATGAAGTGGTTGTTGGGTTCGTGACCTCAGTTACTACAATTTCTAGTAGTTTAGTAGTCTAAGAATCTAACAAAACAAAGTAAAAGATAGTGATTTAGTAAAATTCATGTAAAGAACAAAATAAAAAAAAAATTATGGGTAAAAGGCAGAAAATCATGCAATTGTTCTTGGACACCCTAATGTCATCATTGCCGAAATATAAGGGCTAAAGCTAGCCAATAATAGAAATAGGGTCGTCAATCCTATCTATTATCGATCTTCTACATTATCTTCCTTAAGATCGAGTAAAATTATCCACTTTCATTCCACTTGTATTATAAAACCATGAAACTTGTAACACAAGACATCACTATTGTCTCAACCACATACTCATCAAAGTAGATGATCCAACAACAATACTCAGCAATAAAGTAGCTTCAACATATAAATCAACAACAAGGCAACTCTCATATCCATAAACATGAATTAATCAGTTCTTGCATGAAACCCACTTAACAATATGCGTGAATAACCAAAGAGTAGAACAAAAACCACATGAAAGTAATGAGAATATCTCGAAATAACTCGATTAGTAAGAAAGGTGAGGCCTTAGCATCCATAATGCAAGACGACTCTCAATTCTTAGAACCTCCACCATAAAGAAATACAAATCTTTCATTAAATCCATTAGCTTGTTCAACATCTCTTGGAAATCCACTACCCCCTATCACTTAGAAGTGTAGATTTCCCTAGAATCTACTTAGAACATGGATGTTCTAAGGGAATTCATATTGTGTGTGTGTGTGTGAAAAGGAGAAAAAGTGTGTGTTTCTTCTTGACTAAGCTAATCTCTCTAAACTATGAAAAAGACACTGAGGTGTAATAGTATGTGTCTTTACAAGGGCTTTGGCCATTAAGAAAAGTTTTAGAGGGCTAAAATTAGAATTACATAACAAAATTCACGTCAAGGGCAAAGTTGGACTTTCAGCTGTGATTTCCGGAAGACGACCAGGCGATGGCGCCATAATGACGCCGAGGTCGGCGACGATCAGGCATTGGTGCCATATGGCCACCAGAGTTGGTGGCGACCAGGTGCCAGCGTCGAGTCGATGTCGAACTCGAAGTCTACATCATTTAGCGTCATTTCAAAATTCTTCTCTTTAAGTTTCAATATTGCGTGATTTCTTCCTTTTTTCAGCAAAAGTCTTTAAGTTTTATTCAAAATCTCCAAAGTGCCTCCTTACTACAAAACCATGCAAATCCAACTATAAGTGCATTGAAAGCTCATAAAAGATGTCATATTCATTGAATATCAACTAAAAGTAAGCTAAACATGCATGATTTTAGGTCATAAAAAGGTATATTTTGGAGTCACTCAGCGCTCAACTGGGCGAACATCTGGCCACTCCTCGGATCTATCGATTAATGATAATAAAAATAAAAATAAGTTAGAGGGTGAGTGGTAGAGTTACTATAAATTAAGAAATTTTTGTTTGTTTGAAAAAGAAATAGGAAGGGCTCAACTTTAGAGGTTTAGAAGTTGGGGCTCGTGTGCAACTCGCGTATCTCAGCTACCCGCCGCTGTAGATTCCAGTTTACATTTTTCCTGATTTCAGATTTCTGAACGTTCGTTTCCTCTCAACGATTTTTCCGATCATAATGCGGTGCTGTTTCAAGCTTGACTTTGTAGCATTTCACTCATTTCGTTTGTTCTTTCCGATCACTGGTTAAAGCGTTGACTTACGGGAAAGGAAATTAAAGAAAAACGAGAAAAACAAGAAGTTGAAATGTGTCAATGGGATTAAATGAGATGCTCGCTAATTTTGTCTTTCAAATTTTAAAGGGAATATCGGGAAAAATAGCATTCAAGGCTTTAATTTTTAATATTTATCCCTATTTAAATTATTTCTTGAATCGCTAATTGATTTTCGTTTCCGTAAATATGCTTTCTTATTCACATCTAAGTTCATCCTCCATTCCTTTTCCATTTATAAGATTGATACAGTTGCCTTAATTGTGTTTCCAAAAATTTATATATAGTAGCATTTAATTTAATCTCCTTTAGAAATTTAGTCATCTAACCATGTTGGTCATGAATTCACCTTCAAATAATAATGGTAAATATAAAATTTTCCAATAATTAATTAATTGAATTTCCAATTCTGATCTACCATAACATTTATCCTTTTTTTAATTCATACTACCATTTTAAATTTTGTCCATCTTATTTATAGTCCCAAAAAAGATCAATTTCGTCGTAAATTCTCAACACAAAGCATACCGTATATTCGCCACTAAAATTGTGAGAATTTTCATTTCAGCCTCAGCAGACGCAGTCACAGCCCGGCTGAAGAGATGTTTATTTCAACTCAGTTTCGAATCGTAGTATACGCCCTAATAGGACTGATTCTGCTTTTCGGTTGTGCTTATTTAATTTCTCGCTTCTGTTCATGTATGGGAAAATCAGCGGCAGGAGGAGCACTTCCACGTTGATATGAAAATCAAACGTTATTTTATTTTTATTAAAATGATAATTTTATTATCTTGTTCGTTGAAGGTTGAGAAACTGTTTTTAAAAAATAAAATGAAATAGAACCATGAAAAAAAATCATGGGATTAGAATAAGTTTTCTTACCTTTATTTTTTTGGTGGAGTTCTTTTTTATATTTCATATTTTGTTTGTTTTCTACAATTCTGGTAATAATACATTGCTCTAATTATGAAATAGGTGTAATATTAAGTTTTGCTGCGATTTGATAATAATTGTTAGTTTATTATATTATTATTATTTTTGTCTAATTTATACTGATAGTGCTCGTGAGAATTACTTTTTGAATAATGCTATTGCCAAAGTAAACATACCATTTTATGAGTTGAAAATCGTCTTTCAATCCAAAACCTCAATTGTTGAACCCCTAATATCCAGTGTAACATCAACTGGCGTGACTGTTCAATTGTTTATCAATTGATTAGTTCTTGCTACATTAATTTAATTAAAAATTTTATTAGTTACTACCTCGTTTCTTACTTTCTACCGTACTAATTTGAACTAAAATTCCCCTTATAATATTTTATCTTTGCCTATTTTAAGTAAAAGGACAATTTTATTAAAATTTATAGACTACCATCCCAAAAACTAAGTCAGTAATTAGTAATCCCCGTTTAGCTTTCAAAGAACACAGAAATGGTAGGGAGAATTTCACGTCACAGGCGGAGTCTCTTTGCATGCGGAAATTCAAGCACTGAGGAAGGCCACCAATTTCTGCACCTTAAAATCACTCTATGGGGAGAGATGATCAGTCAAGTACTACAGGGAGCCAGCGCGTATATCCTGTACACTGTGTACATATATCTATTACTATATATAGTAATTTTTTGCATGACAGCTGTACACTTATTAAATATAATAAGTTTCGCCTACGCGCGCGACTTTTTTTTTTTCCGCGCTGAGTGAACAACGTCTTCGCTGAGTCAGCAACGTCTCAGAACAACTGCCGCAACGTCCAAAAAATAACTGTCGCAACGTCAACATCCAGGCATGTCTACAACGTCTCCTAACACTAGCACCACGTCCAGAAACGTCTACATCCATGCATGTAAATTTAAACTGATTTTTTCACAAATACAACTAGAACAACGACAAAAACAAATAGCACTACGTCCAGAAACGTCCTCATCCATGCGTGTGAATTTAAACTGCTTTTTTTTACAAAGACAGTCCACCACGTTTCAGAACAACTAGAACCACGTCAAAAACTGCCGCAACGTCTTCGTTGAGTCAACAACGTCTCAGAACAACTGCCGCAACGTCCAAAAAATAACTGTCGCAACGTCTACATCCAGGCATGTCCACAACGTCTACTAACACTGCCGCAACGTCCACCTACGTCGAAAAAACAACTACGCAACATCCACCTACGTCCAAAAAATAACTACCGCAACGTCAAAAAACATCTATATCCAGGCATGTGAATTTAAGCTGAATTTTTCACATAACACCTTCCACAACGTCTCCTAACACGGCCGCAACGTCCCCGCACGTCCAAAAAACAACTGCTGCAACGTCCAAAAACGGCATAGCTGATTTTAGTAATGTAAAAAATAGATACCATTTAAGTAACTATTAGTAGGAAAAAACAAAAAAAAAAATTGTCAGAGACGAGACTCGAACCCTGGTTATTTTAGTCTTGTGACTTTCCAAAAAATTCAATTGCCATTAATCCACTTAAAGTTAGTTGACATTTAATTACACGTTTTTGTACATGTCATTTAAAAGACCACTATTGTCAATATTGAATTTCCCATATCCCAATACATAGGTCAGTAGAACCCCGGAGGAACAAGATTTTCATGCAGGCAAATCGTAAAAAACTATTTTTTATACATGTCAAATGTTTCGTCGAAAATGCGAAAAACCCTTGAAATTATTAAGAATCTTTCGTATCTTTTAAAATATGGCATTTTTTGGAGTTTCGAGCGACCCAAACCACACATTTAAAGTTATATGAAATCAAAAAAAAATTCGTCTAAAAGGGACCACCGAGCGCAAAGTTATGACCATTTAAAGTTTTCGTCCAAAACCACACATTTTTCAATATTGGAACCATCTCCAAATGCCGGTCTGCTGTATACATTGCGTAGATCTCGTCGAGAACCATCAAATTGACTACTCGTGCGTCCAAATCGGACAATCGAGTGCCGAGTTATGCCCTCTTGAACCGTCCGTGCAATACAACTTCATAGATTGCACTTCCACAACGTCTCCTAACACTGTCGCAACATCCCTGCACGTCCAAAAAATAACTGCCGCAACGTCAACATCCAGGCATGTGGTGAATTTTTCACATAACACCTTCTACAACGTCTCCTAATACTGCCGCAACATCCATGCACGTCCAAAAAATAACTGTCGCAATGTCTACATCCAAGCATGTGAATTTAAACTGAATTTTTTAGATTACACCTTCAACAACGTCTCCTAACACTAGAATCACGTCAAAAACAACTAGCACCACGTCCTAAAACGTCTACATCCATCCATGCATGTGAATTTAAGTTGACTTTTTTTACAAAGACAGTCTACCAAGTCTCAAAACACTAGCACCACGTCAAAAACAACTAGCACCACGTCCTGAAACGTCTACATTCATGCATGTGAATTTAAGCTGATTTTTTCACAGAATATAGTCTACCACGTCTCGCTACGTTCGAAAAAACTAGCACCACGTCCAGATACGTCCAGCTATGTCCAGCAACGTCCCGCAACGTCTGAAAATACAAAGCAGCTACGTCCAGCAACGTCCCGCAACGTTTAAAAATACAAAGCAGCAACGTCTTGTTACGTCCTGCAACGTCTTGTTACGTCCCGCTACGTCCAAAATACAAAGCAGCAACATCCCGTTATGTCTCGCAACGTCCCACAACGTCTAGTTACGTCCCATAAAGCGTTCTACCAAGTCCAGCAGCGGGAAAGAATAAAAAGCAACCCATTTCACATGAAAGTGCCAATACCTCATGGAAACCATTTATATATCATATTTTGGAGCAACAGAGCATTATTTGAATAAGAAAACACGAATATAACATCATTAATATATTACCCAATATCAAATCGTGAAAATAAGGTTCCGTAAATCTATCAAATACAGTTCATACTTTATAATGTGGTGATTTTTTTAAGAAGAATAAGTTATTTTTGAAGAAGAATAAGAGATTTTTGAAGAAGAATAAGAGATTTTTGAACAGGAAGAAGTGATTTTTTAAGAAGAAGTAATTTTTCCGTTGTATTTAGTGTTGTTCGTCGGAAAAAAAAATCGTCGATCTTTGTTAAATCTGTGTTTGAATGAAAATTTTGATTAAATGCGATTTCGAATGGAGTACGGCGAAGAAGAATAACTGATTTTTTAAGAAGAAGAAGAAGTGATTTTTTGAAAAAAAGAAGAACTGGGTTTTTGGAGAACAAGAAGAAGAGAAGAGCGTGTATGTCACTCTCTTATAGTGAGAGTGATGATATATTATTAGGTACATGTACCTCTAGGTACAGGATATAATTTGCGACAGGGAGCTGCAATAAATCAAGGATGTCTTGATGAGCCACAACTACACTCTAGCCTATGTATATAGATAAGCCAATGAGCCACCCGAGTTTCTAGCCAAATTGGCTTCTTCTGCCGAAGAAAATTCTTTTGATTCTTTTGTTCCGCTTTCTATAAAAATAAAACGCTTCATTATGTTAGAACAAATGAAAATTCCTGTTTGTAAATATAAAAAGCTACGTATATAGAATTTTTCTTTTATCTTGATAGCGTGTGTAAGCAAGCTGTACTGTGAAATTGAAAGATAACGATGGATAAGACACATTGTCTTGTACTCGAATTTTTATGGAAAATATCGCTCCGTTTAATTAAAAAAAATCTACATTACTCTTATATTGTTTTTTTATTACTCTTATATTATTTATATAGAACTAAAAATACATATTTTCTTTGTACAAAAGAAAATTTTTCTTTAATAATTTTGATATCCAACCAAGAGAAAAATGGTTAATGAAATTTTTTATTTTAAATAATCAAACGAGACTAATTTTCTTTTAACTGTGGGAGAAATTATATTAATGTTGTCTATATTGAGTTCGTGAATGATGCCAGTTGCATCAAAGTCAAGTCAAGTCATGGACCATAGTTTTTATTTTTGCCATTTAGTAAGCAGTCACTCATTGGGGTCCCACGTGCTTCATTAGACTCTGTCAAATGTTGAGGGTTGACCCGAGGCGTCGACTTTAATTGGTCTATCAAAATACTAGAAAATGAAGCGCCACCAGCCAAACAAGCCAAACTACAAACACATGATGGGCAAAACCAGAATTCTGCAAATCACCCAAAATAAACAGCCATAATTGACTCCATGGCTTCTGCAGCTGATCCCATCTCAACACCCATTTCCCTGCTAGTTTTCTTGCTGATGATATCCTCTTCCAGCTCCACTACTTGGTCTCCATATCCCATCGCGAAGCCTGGCTGCGAGGATCATTGTGGCAATGTCAGCATTCCATATCCATTTGGTATCACCGAAGGTTGTTTCCTTGACGAAGGATTCCACATCGAATGCATCAACTCTTCCAGTGATGTACAAGTAGTCGACCCTCCCCAACCAGTTTTAGCCGGCAGCACACTATTTGTTAAAGATATATCTCTCGAGGGTCAGTTACGCATTATGTATTATGTGGGATACGATTGCTACGACAACAACAGCAATACTCGCTCGGTTCATTTCTATCCATGGGCGAATTTAGGCGTACCCAAGATTTTCAACGCTACAGCCAATAAATTCACAGCAATTGGCTGCGACACTTATGCTGAAGTTAAGGGCACCAGTAACAGCGGCTTAGCTGATGGAAGAACATACACCACCGGATGCATGTCTGTATGTGGTTACAAGGAAGATGTTGAAGATGGTGCTTGTTCGGGTATTGGCTGTTGCCAGACATCTATACCTAAAGGAGTTTGGCAGATTAATGTCACGTTGTCTAGCTATAACAACCACAGTTATGTCTCGGATTTCAATCCTTGCAGTTATGGCTTTGTTATCGAAGAATCAGCTTTCAAGTTCTTTGCTCAAAATCTCACCAATTTCACGTCTATAAGCGTCCCTGTTATCGTGGACTGGGTCGCTGCATATGAGAAATGTGAGGTGGCTCTGAAGAACTCAACTACTTATGCTTGTAAAGCTGAAAATAGCCTCTGTGAGGATCCGGATGGAGCTCTAGGTTATCGGTGTCGGTGCAAGGAGGGTTTCGATGGCAACCCTTATCTCCCTGCTAATGGTTGCCAAGGTATAATAATTAACTTAATTGCTGATATAATTTCGTTCTTTAGTTTTTCTTGCAAATTTCATGCGTTCTTGTTTGGAAAATCTAAGTTTACCTTCATTTAGAAGATGAGTGTATATGGAATATGTGATCAATATTTATCCACATGAGGCATGTGGTCCAATTGCTAGAATGATTTAGGACTATACGTAAATGATAGTGAAAAAAAATTAATTATTTGGAGGCTCCATGATGTCACTGGTGCAGACTTAAATATATGAAAAAAATTGCAAGAATAATACGTATATAGTATGATTTAATGACAAATTTAGTTTTAAATGTTCGGTACTCGACAAATTTAGTGTTGAAATTTGTTATTCACAATATATTTAGTTTTAATAACATCTTTTTTGGATAAAAAATATATTTGAAATCCACTTTAACATGTTAGTTCATGTGTCATAAAATTTGTTACATATATATAATATTAATCCACGTGGTATGTATGTGGGTTGGAAACTGACAGAATTATAATTCAAGTGTTAAATATCTAAAAAAAAATTATTACTAGACGTAAATGCGTTGTAAATTGTAAAGTTTATGACTGAATTTGTTGACTAATAAACTTTTATGATTGAATTTTATTGTTTGTAATAATAGTTTAAGTTTTACTAGTTGTCGCCCCCACTTCTTACCCTTTACCGCTCCAATTTGAAGCAAGAGGTCAATGTTATCAAAATTCAGACAATAATGCTTAAAATTGAGACGATAACTAGTAATATTTTAGTTTTATTTATTAAATAAAAATAATACTAAAGCTACAGGAAATAATATTTGTCATTCATCGTTTATGAAGCCTACCATATTTTTGTGGTTTTAAAGTTAGTGATTCTACCTAACTGTACGTGCAGATATTAATGAATGTGAAGATTCAACTCTTAACAATTGTGCAAGCAACAGCACCTGTACTAACACAGTAGGAAGCTATACATGCAGTTGCAACAATGGTTACTATGGGGATAGCAGAAAAGATGGGAAAGGATGCATTGCTGTCGTTCCACCACCACCACCGAGCAAAAAGACTTACTGGCCTATTTTTACAGGTTATTATTTTTTAATTAGTTCTTGTGCATGCTAATTTTTAATTGGAATTATATTCCTATACAATTGAATATCGTACATAGGTCCATTAAACGAATGAAAAATGAAAAAATAAAACCTATTTCCTAGTGAATTAAAAGATGCAACTGTTGTAGGATTAACTTCTTCCTGGTGGAGACACGACACGAGTTCTAAAAGATAAAATTTTGCTTTCTACGGACTTTTAGTTATATTATATAACAACTGACGTACAAATGGTTTGTTTGACAATTTTTTGTTTCAGTTGTTGGCGTTTGTACAGGAAGTGCAATTCTTGTTTTGTTCTCCTTTTGTTTCCACTCCAGATTAATGAGAAGAAAGGCAGACAAGCTGAGAGATGAATATTTTAAGAAAAATGGTGGAATCATTTTACAGCAAAAACTTAATAATGGACGAGGAGGAGGAGGAACTTACACTACAAGAATTTTCACTGTTGAAGAGTTGCAAAAAGCCACAAATGATTTTGATGAGAGCCAAATCATTGGTCAAGGAGGGTTCGGGACAGTTTTCAAAGGTGAGTTGAGGGATAAAACAAGAGTGGCAATTAAGAGGTCGAAAGGAGTTGATCATCGCCAAGTTGAGCAATTCATCAATGAAGTGATATTGCTCTCCCAAATTAACAGCAGAAATGTTGTGAAGCTCCTAGGTTGTTGTCTGGAGACCGAAGTGCCATTACTTGTCTATGAATTCATCAACAATGGAACACTCTTTGAGCATTTGCACAACAAAACCAAAGCATCAAAGCTTTCTTGGAACATTCGTTTACGAATAGCATCAGAAATTGCTGGGGTACTCTCATATTTGCACTCTGTTGCCTTGCCTCCAATAATCCATAGGGACATCAAGTCAGCCAACATACTTCTTGATCAGAATTACACCGCAAAGGTATCGGATTTTGGGATATCGAGATTGGTTCCAACGGACGAAAATCAAGTCTCTACAGTGGTGCAAGGGACACATGGCTACTTAGACCCTGAATACTTGCAAACCGGTTACTTGACTGAGAAGAGTGATGTTTACAGTTTTGGCGTAGTCCTGGTGGAGATTCTGACTGGAAAGAAGGTCTTAGCGTATGATAAACCGGAGACAGAGAGGTTTCTATCAAATTTTTTCCTGTATTCCTTGAAAGAAAACCATTTAGTTGAAGTCATCGACCTCAACATATCAGGCCATCAAAATATGGAACAGATAGCTGAAGTCGCCACGATTGCAGAAAAATGCATTAATGTGAAAGGTGCGGATAGGCCATATATGAAAGATGTGGCGAGGAAACTCGAGGCTTTGTCAATAAAAGCTCAGCAATTTCATGTTCACTCTTTCGAGATTGATTCCAGAGAGAGTGAATATGCGTTACTTGGTATGCAACCAAAAGAATATGAAAGGAGTGATACTGCTTCCAGTGACCTATATCCAGTACCAAGCATTTCGACCACAGAGCAAATATTGTTACCTATCTCTGGTGGGAGATGAACTTCAAAGCTAGATTACTACAAATTGTTGACTCTTTTGAGGCATCAAATATTGTTATCAAAGGTAAACTTTTGGATCAAATTTTTGTTATCAACAAAATAATCTATTCATTTTCGTATGCGCTTAGGATCTCTTGATCCACTTTCTATGCACTTCCAATTAATAAAAAATTGACAAGTAGCTTCTCACCTTTATCCTTCTTTACCCCATCATTCGTCTCCTCCATTTCAACCCATCCCTTTCTTCTCAATTTAACCCCCCCCCCCCCCCCCCCGCTTTTCACTTAGTCCCAGTCCCTTCGGACCATTTTGCCGTTTTAACAAAATGGTCCAAAGGAGGGGGAAGAGAAACCTTGGATTCCCTCAATATAAATGGATAACAAAAGTCGAAATATGATTTTGAAGATGATATCACAGATGTGCAGATAAAGAGATGATTAAGAAGTATTGGATAAGGCAACTCGCTTTAGATATAATATATGGGGTTACTAGTTATTGTCCCAATTTTTGGACCGGTAATTTATAGGTTTTGATAAAATTGAGGGGAAGAGAGAGAATATTGTATGGAGAGTATTTTAGTCTTAAATTGGGACAGTAAAAATAAGAAGTTGAGAGGTAACTAAATCATGAGTGCTAAGGTTTGGGGTGGTAAGGGTGGGATTGTAATTTTGGAACTTTCACTATATATTGATAGATCACCTAGATGATTTGGGACCATAATATTAAAAACTCTATTATTAATAGATATTAAAGTTTCAAACATTTTCTCGGATGGGAGGAATACAAATAACAGGAACGATCATGCCATTTGGTCGAAGTTTGCATACATACAAGAAGTACGTAGAAGCGAAATCCAAATTGGACAAAATTTTATTACAAAGTTAAACGTAAAGTACCGTTTATTGGTAACTTGTGGTTAAATTAATTAACTCCTCGTTCTTCTTCTTCAACGTTTTCTATAGATCCCAACGTAGGAAACAACACGAGACCCAATATACAGTTCTCCTCCATTAAAAATATTACTGTATTCTTGCACAACATCCACCTGGGCGTTGGGATATTGGGCGGTAAGATTCTTGATGAGTAGTATTTGACCGGAAGAATTAAACTTATAAGCGTATGGATTAAGAATCCGGGGTTGTTGCTGAACCACCACATTTACTGTCACCCAGAATGTTTCCGGTGTCGGAGCTCTCTTCACTTTCACCGGCACACCGGGTACGTTCAACACGATTTCAGTGGTGTTCGCCTTTGGCCCGACCAGCCAATACTTGAAAATTTGCCCATTGGTGAAGGAGGAGTACAGCACGTATGTGCTTAGAGAATCAACTGCCGGTGAGGTCGGTCGTGGGAGCCCCTGCGCCAATACTCTTACTCGTCCCGTTTTGGTATCATATTCAAGTAGCCTCCCGCTTGAATCCCCGGGTGGGTTTCCTTTTACTATATCACTGCCAAAATGATTTTTAAATGCATTAGGCTAAAATGGATTACATATAAATGCATTAGGCAATTCTTGTACGGCAAAAATTAAATAAAAGTAAAACTCTCACTAAAAGATAAATAAGAAAATAATAATAATTTGTATGAAAAGAGTAAAAAAAAAAAAAAAAAAGGAAACAGAGGGAATTGGGGGAAAAAGAAAAAGACATGATAAAGATATGTAAGCTTTTTTTTTTATTATTACAAATTTACTCTCTAAATTTCGTTTCAGTAAGGGTTAATAGATTACTTCCTGAAACAAAATATATTTGGCTGATCCTAATTCTAACACTTTTAATCAAAATATTATACCCATCTCGCAACAAATAAATGGGCAGTTTCATTAGTTTAAGAACAGATCATATTTATATGGGTTATTATTTACGGTCTCATTTTTTTATTCAATGTCTCCTCTATCTAAATTTTTTTTTTAATTTCTATTCAAATATCTTTATCTTTCCCCTTCTACCCAAGAGGGTCTGTGAATAAAAAAATAAATGCAGTAAAAATGAATTCTATATTTATATATACTTAAAACAATGAATGGAGACGTACGTGAAGTTATATGCTAAGCTTCCATCCGTAAAGTAGACAACTCTCCGTAATTGATCAAAATCAACTCCATTAGGAAAGTTAAACCGAACCCCATTAGCACTATTAGCAAGTAATGTAGCCTGTCCACCTTGTGGACCAACTTTATACAAACCACCATACACATCTACAACGTATAAATCTCCAAATAAACGATCGAAACTTAGCCCTAAAACTCTTCCACAAGTTGGGCCTGATGTGTTGTCTCTTAGACCATCACATAGTTCCTTGGTCCTGTTAGAACAAAGAAGTATCGCATTGTTAGATCAAAACACTAGAAACTTTAAGAATGTGAAAGGAAATAATGATATTAAAAAGATATATTTATCATAGATACGGAAAAGAACAAGTTCAACCTGGTTGGAGAAGTATAAGCAAAATCTACAAAAGTAATACCATTGTATTTGAGAATTCTACCATCAGTAACACTCACATAAGGACCTTGATTAAATCGATCTAAGGCAACCGAATCAGGACCAAAAGGTCAAGGAGGAAAATCAAGTTTGGAAAATTGCGTGTACAAATCCAAAGATTGTAATGCAAATAAGTGAGGAAGGAATAACAGAATGACAAAGATGGACAACATTCTAATTAATCACTATAATATTGACAAATCAAGGGATACGAAAATATATGAAAATGGGATTCAAAGCAGTATTTATAAACAATTCTGAAATACTATTTTTTCTTAATTAAATTCGGGTGTTCAAAATTCATTTTACATATGAAATAGTTTTGATTTTTTAATCAACTATCCCATCCGATAAAATATACACAACCGCTTGAGAGGGGAAAAGTATTAATTGGTACAACTTAGAGTTACGGCTCTTACAATTAGAAAGGGAAAATCCAATCCAATAGTGGCCTTTGGGAACGGCAGCCCTAGCTACTCACAACATTGCTGACTGGGGGTAACTTGCAATTAAACTTTTATGCCTACCCTACTTGGCTAGGCTTTTTTTTTTTTTTTTTTTTTTCAAATACCACCTTCTCTAAATAATACACATTTTAAAAATTATATAGTTATTAAAAATACGATTAAATAATTAAATATAATAATGAATTTATCTTACTTACCTGTAATTAATAAATCATTCATATTTTAAATAATAAATATTTATGTTTCTAATAGAAAAAAGAAAATGGTTAATAGCTATAGGTTTTATGTAATAGTTAGTAATTCTTGAAGAGAATTGGAGACTGTATAGTCTATGAAGGGTAGAGGATAACACTAGTCTAGAATGGATTTTGGATAAGATTCGACACTATCCAGTGTATTATATTTATTCATTTTTTATATTAATATAGGGTATCTAATCCCGCCGATCTACCTTGCCTATTGAGACTTGCGAGATTGTTTCTTAAAAAAAAAGAAAAAACAAAGATAATAAAGAAAAATTTTATTAATGATATTAAAAAATAAAAAAAACTATTTAAAAGAAAGACAAATTCAAGTTTCTAAATGGATTACTAATTTGAGATTGGAGTAGTTGGCTAATTAGGTCTGGATATTGAAGACAAATTATATCCTACTCCTAGGAGTATATTATAATTTGTCATAATTTGAAGGTCTTAGGGTGCAAATAGAAGGGGTTTAAATACTCCATTTACCCTAAGCCCTAGTTTATTTCTCCTCCCTTGCCCTAGCCAGCCGCACCAACCTTTCTCTTTCTTCTCCTTTGTCAACCGTACATACCGCCGCCGTTCATGGCCTTTCCCGACACCATTTCCGTCGTGTTAACACCGGAAGTGATTCTCTCCTATCCTAGAGTGAAACTCGGGCCTTGGTCGATATTCTCTCTCCCCGAATCCCACCGCCCCGCCGTGTTCCGCCTACTTCGCCGGTTCTTCCTTCCCAGTCGCCAGCCGTCGCGTCCTCTCGCTGATTCCAGCCTTCGTCCGATGGGTCTGATGCTAAACCCGATAACCTTTAAGGCCTTGGCAGTATGTTTATATGTTTATATATGTTTTAAAAAAAATAAAGAATCAGAAACTTCCATTTCTTACTTTTTGTTTTTTTTTGTATTTTTATCTTGTTGTGGCTGCCAATTTTTTTTGGAACGATAGATCTCATTTCGCGTTCTTGTGCTGCTTGTTATTTTGGAACGATGGAGGGAGACCGACGATGGAGAGAGAGAGAGAGAGAGAGAGAGAGAGAGAGAGAGAAGATTGGCGATAGAAGAAGAAGAAGCGACGGTGGAATGAGGGGATTGGCGAGAGAAAAAGAAGAAGAAGATTTCGTTGGCGGTGGTGGGACTGCAGAGGCCACGGTGGCAATGAAGGGGCTGGAGTGAATGGGGTGCAAGAAGGAACTTAGCAATAGGTTAGTGGGCTTATGTAAATTGGAAACGATAGCTTATGTAAACTTGAATGTGTACTTATGTAAACTATTTATGTAAACTGATGGTTCTGAACTACTTATGTAAAACTGAAGGTTCTGAACTACTTATGTAAACTGAGGGTTCTGAACTACTTATGTAAACTGAGGGTGCTGAACTACTTATGTAAACTGAGGGTTCTGAACTACTTATGTAAACTGAGGGTTATGAACTACTTATGTAAATTGAGGGTGCTGAACTACTTATGTAAACTGAGGGTTCTGAACTACTTATGTAAACTGAGATTCTGAACTACTTATGTAAACTGAGGGTGCTGAACTACTTATGTAAACTGAGGGTGCTGAACTACTTATATATACTGAGGGTTCTGAACTACTTATGTAAACTGAGGTTCTGAACAAATTTTGTAAACTGAGGGTTCTGAACTACTTATGAAAACTGAGAGTTCTGAACTACTTATATAAACTGAGGGTTCTGAACTACTTATGTAAACTGAGGTTCTGAACAAATTTTGTAAACTGAGGGTTCTGAACTACTTATGTAAACTGAGGGTTCTGAACTACTTATGTAAACTGAGGGTGCTGAACTACTTATGTAAACTGAGGGTGCTGAACTACTTATGTAAACTGAGGGTGCTGAAGTGGGCTAGTTGAAGTGGGCCTCATTTTTTGCCTTTTTTTTTTTTTTTTTTTTTTGCTGGGAGTAGTACTCCTAGGAGCATGATATACGAACTGGGATATTGAAAGGGTTGGTGCTGGTATCAATAATCTTTGTATAGTTTTAACACAATTAGGAAGATATCCTTCAAAGACTTTAAAGAGTTATATCAAGTAAAAAATACTAGAGTTACATATTGTAACATATGTAATCAATTACACATAGGTAGTTAATTATTTTTACTTTTTATTGTAACTATTGGTAGATAGAAACTCTTGTATAAATATGTTTCTGTAACAATTATTCGATGATACAATTCACTCTTTCAAATTATTAAGTTGGTATCAGAGCATCTCTATCCTTCTCTCATCTTCTACTTTCTTAGTACAAAAAAAAAAAAAAAAAAAAAAGGCCAATCCAGTTCCCTCATTTTTCTCTGCTCTTACAACCGTCACCCCTTCCCCCTTGCTATCCTTCACTCCCTCCCTTTCATCCATCCACCATTCTTTTGCCATCAAACTCTCCTCTAGTAAAAACTATGGCCCATGGAAACTCCAATTTTCTCCTCTAATTAACATGTTCAATCTGTCTAATATCCTTCTTGGCCGTGAACCAGCCCCTCCTGCCATCATAGCCGTAGGTAACCTCCCTCCCTCGACTCCAATCCGTCCTATCTCATCTGGTTTCAAAAAGACCAGCTGCTGTTTTCCTAGATTCTCTCCTCGATTTCTGAGACCATTTTTCCCTATTTTCATGGTATCACCTCTTTTATTGTAGCCTGGAGTGCGTTAGAGCTTAGTTATGTTACTTTCTCCCATGCCCAATGCACCCAGCTTCTCCTATAGTTTCATAACATTTCTAATAACGATCTGTCTATGTCAGCCTTTCTTCACAAATCCAACTCCTTGCCTGGCTCATAAGCGCTAGCCGGCCATGTAGTCTCGTCTGCAGATTTTAATGCCATCATCTATCGTAAAATAGGTTCACACTATAATGGTATTATAGGTGCTCGTCAAGGAAGACCTAATTCTTCTACCTTTTCTAATCTCTTATGACAACTAGTCTCGTATGAACTGCTTCTTCAAACCCTCTCCAGCCATGGCCAATGTTGTGCATTTTTCTTCCCCTATACCACCACCCTCTCGTGGTGGTCGTGTCTCCTCCTTCCCCTCACGTTTTCCCTCCTATCGTGGTACTTACCGCGGTAGGGGGTAGCAAGGGAGGCGTCGTGGCTTCTCTACCAACTTGTCCTCGTGTCAACTGTATGGTTACCATAATCATTATGCCATGTGTCATTGTAGGTTTGATCCTTCCTTCATTCCCTATCTGTCCTGTTCTTCAGTTCCATCTCCTGGTCTCCTTCCTATCCCTCAACTCATCAGGTAGCCCATTCACCGAGTTTTGCTCCCTCTGCATTGCATCCCGATTTCGGTGCCACCCAGCATTCTACCCTGGATCTCGCATCGCTTAGTTTACATAACTCTTATCAGGATCGTGATGGTCCGGTAGTAGGTAATGGTCACTCTCTTGCTATTTTTCATACCGATAACTCTGTCGTTGTGTCAAATTTTAGACCTTTACATTTCGAAATGTGTTATGTGTTCCTTCTCTAACTAAGCCTTTATTATTTGTTTAAAACTTTCGTCGTGACTATTCTTGTTACTTTGTTTTTTATGCCAATTCTTGTTGTGTCAAGGATAAGGTGACCAAGGCGATCCTGCTTCAGGGCAAAGCTAATCACGGTCTCTATAATCTCACCATTCCTCCTGCACTTAGTCCTCCTCCAATGGCGATTCACACATCCTAGAATGTTGGCATGCTCGTTTGGAGCATCCTAACTATGCTTCCCTCCATTCGATCATCCACTCTTTTCATCTTCCCTATTCCTCTATGTCTTGCTCCAGTGAAAAATGTTCTGCGTGTTGCTTAGAGAAGTTTCATCAACTCTCTCAGCCTCTCACACATCACAGTAGTTCATCTCTGTTGTCATTAATTCATTTTGATGTATGGCGTCTTACCCCGGTAGTGTCTAGCACTGTATCGGTATTCTGTATTATTTATTGATGGCTATTCTTTTTTGACTTGGATTTTTCCTACAATAAATAAAAGTGACGTGTTACCTGCTTTTCAAGATTTTAAACTGTGTGAAAAAGTAATTTAATGTTTCAATTAAGAGTGTAAATTCGGATTGGGAAGGGGACTTTCGGTCTATGTCAAAATTTTCTTTAAAATAATGGTATTATTCATCGTGTTGCGTGTTCCCATACACATAAGCAAAACAAAATGGCTAAACAAAAAATTTGGCATATTGTCGATACATGCCTCACTCTTTATGGTTCACTCTGGCTATCCGTTGAGGTATTAGGATATGGCTTTTGAAACCTCTGCAATTTTTATACTTTGTTGTTTTACGGGGCTCCCGGTTTTATGTTTTTCAAAATTTTTGGTTGTGCAATTTACCTGTTGTTTCGTCCTTATAATAAACACAAATTTGATTTTCGTTTTAAACAGTGTGTTTTTTGGGTTACTCTCCCTCTCACTTAGGTTATCAATGCTTAGATCCTACGTCGAGTAAAATATATTTGGCTAAGCATGTGTCGTTTGATGAACTAATTTTTCCATTCAAAATTTCTTCATCAATTGGTCCTTATTTTGCTTCTTCGTCTTCATTTGACCCTTAGTTTAGTAGCACTTTAATTTCCAATTTGTCACGATCTTGTTTTCTTCATGGTCAACCGTCCAGCCCTACCACATCACCCTCTCCTCGTCCCACACATTTTACCACGTCACCTTCCCATGCTCTCTCACTATCCTCTTCACCCGACAGCCCGCATCCTTCCCCTTAAAACCCGAACACTTTACCCACCCAACTGCCAGCTTTGCCTGCCGTCTGATCTTCTTGCACCGACCCCCTAATGACCACAGCACCATCCTGATCATCTCAGCATAATCCATCCTCTGAATTTCTCATGTTTCCATCCTTATCTCCTCACTCACCATTATCCTCTCAAATCCTATCCTCATCCTAAATCTCATCCCCACAACCCCTTCATCCTTACCCTTCTACTGTCCCGAAATCCGGCCACCTTTCACCGAACTCCCCATCCGTAAGGAGTCCTCCTTCCACTTTACCTCAATCTCATCCTTCTAGTACGGTTATCTCCAGCTCGTTGAATTCGTCCCAGTCTCATACGAAACCTCCCAATGCTCATTCTCGATCTCACTAACCTGTTTCCTACTTCCTCAATTCCCCTTCCCCTTCCCGTTCTTTATTCCCTTGTAACTCTCTCAAATTATTTTGCTTCTCCAGCACCTTCCTCCTACCAACTTACTTTCCTGCCTTGCCATCCTCCGACACCAACTTTAACTTCGTCTATCCTGCCTCCGCCTATTACCTTTTTCCCCTCTGGCCCACCCTCCACAACTGTTCCAACCTTTTCCTCCGATCAGGCACCTTTGTCTGGCCCTCCGACTTCAGCCCCCCCTAATCAGTACCCACCTTATGACTCTCTGTACCTCTACCATAGCTAAAAAGAAGTTTACCCACTTAGCTTCCAACCCTTCTTCCTTACCGCCCATATCCTCTTCCTTTTCTTAGGCCAAACACTCACCTTCATAGCAACAAGCAACGTGTGCCAAGATCGATGCTCTGCTTAAAAATGAAACATGGTTCTTAGTTTCTCCTCCTCTTCATGCTAACGTGGTTGGAAATAAATGGTTATTCAAACTTAAAACTCATCCCGATGGTTCCCTTGAACGGTACAAAACTCGTCTGGTGGCTTGTGGATTCACCCAAACTCCTGGGGTTGACTACTTTGGAACCTTCAGCCCTATGGTCAAATCTGCACAATTCAAACAGTTTTGATTATTTTCCTCACCCGAAAATGGCTAATACGTCAGCTTGATGTCAACAACACGTTTCTTAATAGATATCTTCATGAAGACGTCTACATGGTGCAACCTTAAGGGTTCAATTGATCCTCAGTTCCCGCATCATATTTGCAAATTACAAATATACGGTCTTAAACAGGCTCCTAGTGCATGGTTCTCTCACTTGGCTATTTTCTTGCACTTCTTGGAGTTTCGGTCATCTCGTTGTGATTCATCTCTATTTCTTTTACATTCTCCCAATGGTACTTTTTTTAACTTGTATATGTTGATGATATAATTATTAGTGGCAGTTAACAGATTCTTGTGTCCCAGTTTGTCACCTCCATCTCAGCTGAATTTCATATGCATGACTTGGGTGCTTTAACTTACTTCCTGGGTGCGGAGGCTCTACCTTATGCCGTTGGTTTGGTGTTAACGCAGTGAAAATATATCACAGAGTTATTGGCTACGGCAGGAATGACTCAATGCAAGGCTGCTTCACGCCTATGGTATCTGGACAGCAGCTTACGCAGTTGGCAGACACGTCTCTGTCTGTGTCAAAAGTCACAAGTTATCACCAATTGTATAGAAAGCTACAATATGCTACTCTCACACGGCCTGATCTCACATTTGCTATCAACAAACTTTGTCAGTTGATGCATTGTCCTCGAATTGTGCATTTTCAGGCACTCGCATGCCTCCTACACTACTTGAAGGGCACTCAGTATCATGGCTTGCTCCTCAAACCCTCCCCTACTCCCTCTATCCAGGCGTTTTGTGATGCAGATTGGACTGACTATCCGAATGATCGCCGCTCTATGTCTAGGTATCTAATCTATCTTGGCAAACACTCTTATCGCATGGCACACTCGAAAGCAACCTACTGTAGCCCAATCTTCAACAGAATCATAATTTCAGGCGATTATAAATGTGTGTGTGGAGCTACATTGGTTGTGCCATTTGTTGTCTGGGTTGAATGTTCCTCTCTCAAGCCTCCCCGAATATGGTGTGACAACAATAGAGCAATTTTTCTATCTGCTAATCTGGTGTTCCAGGCTAGAACACGGTATGTGAAGGTTGATTTCTATTTTATTTGTCAACATGTCCAACAACGTTTTGTCTACATTCGGTCTATTCACTCTACTGATCAACTAGCCGGCATCCTCACTAAGCCATTGCCTAAGGTATCCTTTACGAAAATTTTTTACAAGCTTCGGCTGCAATCTCTTCCACCCTCAATTTAAGGGGGCGTGTTAGTGTATATCGTAATGTATCAAGTTAAGATATGTAATTAGTTACAGATAGGTGTAGTTAGTTATGTTTACTATTTATTGTAACTATTGGCAAGGGCGGCACTACACAGTGGCGAGAGAGGCGTCCACCCCCCAAAATGTCAGAATTTTCTTTAGTAGGGTTATTCCGGCCGATGTCCGCCCTCCATGCCGCTGTAATTTTGTCCCCTAAAAATTTAAAGTCTGCGTCCACCCCTGACTTTTGGTAGATAGAAACTCTTGTATAAATATACTTTTGTAACAATTACTTAATGATACAATTCACTCTTTCAAATTATTGAGTCATGTAATCGAGATGGCCATTAGTAGTTCGTTTGTGTTAGGATTCAAGATTAAAAATTTTTATATTGAAGAGACAACTTAATTTTAGCATTAACTTAATACATTTTTTTGCAATTTTTGAATCAAATTTGTGTTATCAACAAAATAATCCGTCCCTGTCCATATTTATTACTTTAAAGTGTCGTTTTTAAAGTTTATTAATATAGAGTCGGCATGTCATAAATTGACCTCTACATGGGGCCTAAAACCTGCATTGACAAACTCTCAAGTTTTATACTTAATTAGGAAAGTTTGAGATGTGGAAGACTTGTAGTATCATTATTAGATTAGAATTTATATTTATCGCCATATTTTGTTATTTGCTGTCCCTTTTTTATAAAATTGTCCCTAACTTTTACTCAAATTCCTTTAGAAGTGTTGGTTTATAAAGAATAACCTTTTGGGTATAAGTGGAAGCGAGGGTTTGAATCAAAGAACCCTTTGGGTTCAAGAGATAAGGTTTATGAGTGATGAACAAAAGAAGTAGGAATGGAAGAGAAAGTATTTTCTTGAACAAAGAGATGTTTACTACTTTGTAGTAAAGAGAATACTCAAATTTACAAGCCTTTGGCTAAAGGTTTCTCACAACTCTCTACAACACTTTTGGTTGGTTAACTTGTTTGCCATATCTACAAATGAGAGTGTGAGGGCTATTTATAGCCTCTCCAGGAAAGTTCTACACACGAAATATTCCTAAAATATTCCTACACAACTCTAACTTTATTCTAGAGTATTCTACATACAAGTGAGAATGTGGAGATCTCTACCAGGTTCTAAAGAGTTTCACACGGTTCTACTTGGTTCCACATGGTTCTAGAATGTTCTACTACATTCTAGGCCGATCCGTTACTTTCTTGATGCTTCTAGAACATTCCGGTCCATTTCAATTCCTTCCGGTAGGTTCTAGATCGTTCCAGCACAGTCCAGTATCTTCCACCATGTTCTAGAGAATTTCATTGTTTTCTTTGGATAGTCCAATTTAACTAATTGGACTAAAACAAGTTTAGTAACTAACAAGAAGAAGGGAAAAGAAATGAATTTGAATAAAAATTAGGAGTAATTTTTTTTAAAAAAGGATGGAAATAATAAAATGAGTGGCAATAAATAATAACCTTATTATCTTCTCTGTGACGGTTGTAATAATTTTTATCATGTTTGTGGTGATATGTAAGCTCTATATTTTCTGTGCGTCACTTATTTTTATTCTTCCCAATAAGGTGAATTTATTCTTGTGAAAGATAAATGGGTAAACCATGCAAAATAAAAATAATAATAATAATAAAGAAAATTTGGAAGAGAGTAATAGTGGTTAGTTTATTAGTTTTTCCAAAATTATAAGATGCCTAGAGATTGTTATATGATGTTTGTAGTTTAATACGGTTAAATTGATAAAAGTATACTTTAAAATTATAATTAAGATGATATTTAAATTTTAAAAAAACAAACAAATAAAATTATTGTGATTATTATGAAAAATTTGCTTTTCGCTAAAGAGGAGATTAGTGGCCAAGATCTCGCTTTTAAGACTTGCCCCGCAAGTCGAGGCACGTCAATTTAAGAAGTTGAAAGAGTATGATGATTTTTTGACTTAAAAGATTTTTATTAAGTGTTGAAGGATGGTGATTGAAACTCGAAATACTTTCACGCCTCCTTAGAAAAAAAAATATATTTCCATCAATAAAATGGTTTGGATGGCAGTTAGGTCA
The DNA here is from genome assembly GCA_030378225.1 of Knoxia roxburghii. Lineage (NCBI taxonomy): Eukaryota > Viridiplantae > Streptophyta > Magnoliopsida > Gentianales > Rubiaceae > Knoxia > Knoxia roxburghii. The sequence goes on along the minus strand of CM059422.1, from coordinate 38,653,236 downwards.
TGGACAGAAATCTAATTGAACAGAATGCAGTGGGATTTTTTTAAAATTTTTTATGCCGTGGGATTCTTTCAATCTTTGTTAACTGCAGAGGATGGGACAAGTTGGGAGGAGGCTAGTGCTACATTTCTTCCGCATATTCCTAAGTTGGTTTGGGAGGAAGATGCATTGGGCTTGATGAAGGAGATTGTCATTGGAGGAGGTTACGAAGGCTGTGTTTGCTCTCAATCTAGCCAATGCTCTGGTCCAGATGGGTTTGATGGCTCATTTTATCGAGCTTGTAAGGATATAGTTGGTTCGGACCTCTTCGCATCATGTAGCAATTTTTATATAGTAGAATACTAGTATATAGAGCCCGCGTACACCCAGTCAAAACAAAAGTAAAAAGCGGAGCTACTATGGACTTGTGGGCTACACGCGCCTCTTATATATAATCCATCGCCAGCCTCCTATTTCCCCAAACTCTAATTCTTTTTCTCTCTCCAGCGGCTACTCTCTCTTTTCTCTATTCCCGACTCTCTTCTGCCGCTTCTCGCCGCCGATTCTAACCATTTCGGGCAGAATTTTGAAGATATCTCACCACCAAAATACTACCCACCTCTGAAGCTTCAAAACCCATACCTTGTTCAACCATTTTCGTACGTATTTAAATCAAGATGAGACCGCTCGCGGTGGTGGTGACAGCGGCGGCCAGATCTGGAAAGTGGAGAGGGGCTTGTGGCTGGAAAGTGGAAAAGATGAAAGGAAAACTAGAGTTTGGGCAAAACGGTATATTTATTCCATTAGTTTGATGCAAAAAGATGTATTTATTCCGTTTGATTGTGTTTGCAGCTCACGAAGATGAAAGAAAAACTAGGGTTTTGGCAAATATATATGTTTTTTTATGTAAAATCGTATTTTTTGTATCAAATGATGCTACTGATGTTAAATGCTATTTTTTTATGTACTAATGTTAAATGCTATTTTTTACATGATTTGGTTGTACTGATATTAAATGCTGGTTTGTACTGATGTAAAATGCTATTTTTTGTTGTGAAATTGTGATTTGTGATATTAAATGGTTGTACTGATGTCAAATGCTGATTTCTAATGTGAAATAGTGGTTCTGTTGTAAAATGCTGGTTTGTAATGTTAAATGGTTGTATTGATGCCAAATGCTATTTTGTGATGTAAAATAGTTTTTTTGATGTCAAATGCTGGTTTGTGATGTAAAATAGTTGTTTTGATGGTAAATGCTGGTTTGTGATGTAAAATGCTGGTTTGTATTGTGAAATGGTGATTTGTGATGTTAAATGGTTGTACTGATGTCAAATGTTGATTTATAATATTAAATGGTTGTACTGATATCAAATGTTGATTTGTAGTATGAAATGGCTGTATTGATGTCAAATGCTGATTTGTGATGTAAAATGGTTGTTCTGATGTCAAATACTAGTTTGTGATGTTAAATGGTGGAAATGATATGGTATCATATATTTTGAACGAAATTAATGTTAAATCTGTTTTTTTACTGTCGGAATCTATGTTAAATGGGAATTGAAGAATTACAGTCGGAAAATGTGATGTAAAATGTTGTGATGCAAAATCGTGATATAAAATACTGTGATGTAAAATTTGTTTTTGATGTAAAGCATTCGCCATCAATAAATCTACTTTTTGCAGTTTCGACTTCGTTGTATATATCCCTTGATGTAAAACCAACATTTGATGGACTACCGGACTACATAAAATTAATCGAAATGACATCAAAAATTGAGATTTAACATCAGAATTCATCATAATGACATTTTACATTAAAGCAAAAAAAGATGTAAAATGTCATTTTACATCAAAAAAATTATGTAAAATGAAATTTTACATCAAGCAAAATTAATGTAAAATTTACATTAATATATTTCGGATTTGACATCAAAAATATTGTAGGAATAAGAGAGGGAGAAGAGGGAGATAAGAAAATGAGGGGTATTGACAATACAAAGGAGAGAGGAAAGAAAAGAGAAAATGAGGAGAGAGAAAGTGAGAGAAAGAGAAAGGAAATGCGTGTGACTGGCCAATTTTTTTAAAAATGGGACCCGGCGCCTTTCAAGCTTTTTTGTACTACTAGACCGGGTTTTCTTTCAAACAATCGAAAAAAACTGGGGTTTTTGAAGAAAAACTGGGCTAGTAGTACAACGCTCCCAATACTACTATCCGTAGGATATAATTTGCGGTAAAGTAAGAATTATTAGATCATCTCCAACCCAATATCCAAAAATATAGTACACTCTACTCTAAATCCACTCTAACTCAACAATTTTATCTTTTACTTAAAATTAATATTTTATTCAAATTTATTTTTATTTTTATTATTATATCAATATGTATTTTTCCTCATTCACATTATATTTTAATTTCACTTGTAATAATATTGTATTGAGTAAGTAATAAATTTTAATATTATTTGTACTTCATTTTTTTTCTAAAATTCAATGTTGGATAAATCTATTTTTGGTCCCTCATAACATAGGTTATTCCAACTTTGGTCCACCATATGTTTTAGTCATCAATTTTAGTCTCACTTAAATTTTTTTTACCAATTAAGGTCCCTTTTAACAGAAAAGTTTAGAAGATAACGGATTACCTCATTCGATTGCTAGTTAAACCTAATTTTTTTCTTCAAAATGATTTGTATCGTGATGTTTTCAACCAATTTTATAATTCGGATCCTCATGAATATTCAACCCATTTAGGGTTTCGACCGTTATTTTAGATTGTGGGTCGATCTAAATGGGTTGAACATCCATGAGGAACCGAGTCATAAAATGGATTGAAAACATCATGGTACAAATCATTTTTAAAAAAAAAAAAGTTTGACTAGCGATCAAATGAGTTAATCCGTTATCTTCTAAACTTTTCCGTTAAAAGGGACCCTAATTGGTAAAAAAATTTAAGTGGGACTAAAATTGGTGACTAAAATATATGGGGGGTCCAAAACTAGAATGACCCATGTTATGAGGGACCAAAAATGGATTTAAGCCATTTTACATTTACTTCATTATTTATAGGCTTAAATCCATTTTTGGTCCCTCGTAACATGGGTTATTCCAATTTTGGTCCCCCATATGTTTTAGCCACCAATTTTAGTCCCACTTAAATTTTTTTTTTACCAATTATTGTCCCTTTTAACGGAAAAGTTTAGAAGATAACGGATTATCTCATTTGATCGCTAGTTAAACCTATTTTTTTTAAAATAATTTTTATCATGATGTTTTCAATTCATTTTACAACTCGATTCCTCATGGATGTTCAACCCATTTAAATCGACTCACAATTCAAAATTACGGTCGAAACCCTAAATGGGTTGAACATTCATGAGGATCCGGATTATGAAATTGGTTGAAAACATCAAGGTACAAATCATTTTGAAGAAAAAAATTAGGTTTGACTAGCGATCAAATGAGTTAATCCGTTATCTTCTAAACTTTTCCTTTAAAAAGGACTAAAATTGTCAAAAAAAATTAAGTGGGACTCAAATTGGTGACTAAAACATATAGGGACAAAAACTGGAATAACCTATGTTTTAAGGGACTAAAAATGGATTTAAGCCTTATTTATAATAATAAGGTAAAAATTTGAGAATTTTGAACTATATAATTAAATACAAAAGTTTTTAATCATACGTTAATTATTAATATTAAATATATGTTAATCAAAAAAATTTATTAGTGTTAAAATTAAAAAAATGAATAAATCAATAAAAAGAAAAGGAAAAAAAAGGAAATAATAAAGTTTAAAAAAATGAAAATGAGGTGGCAAAAAAATATTAAAAAAATTAAAGAGGCCCACTGCTATAGGGATCCTGTTCTCTTTTCCATATGTTGTATTTAGCGTATTTCCAAATTTCTTTCTCCATACAGTAAAATTTTACCGTATAGATTGGAGAAGAAAATTATTGTAAAATTGGGGCAAACTAGATTGTTCAATACACGTTGAAGTTGCTCTTATTATTATTTTTATAACAGTCCTCAAAGAGAGCCGACGAAATTGCGATCCCTTTCAATATGATAATGGCTTACATGATAGTGGTCGGTGTTTAGGCAAAGCCCCTAGACTTTACAAGATGGATCCAAACTAGGGGTGTAAATGAACTGAGCCGCTCGTGAGCTATTCGCGAGCCGGCTCGGTCAAAGCTTGGCTTGAGTTCGGAGTTGACCGAGCTCGAGCCGAGCTCGAGCTCGGCTCGTTAAGGTAACAAGCCGAGTTCGAGCATGTAATATATAGGCTCGTTAGGCTCGACGAGCCTAACGAGCTTATATATTATTTATTTATTTATTTATTGGGACTTGCTATTTGTATCAAAAAAAAATCAAAAATATTTATGAAATGACGAAAATGGCCTTATGAAGGAAAAAGGTAGAAAATCGCTAAGTAAATGTCGAAAATTTTTGGTGCGTTTTTTGTCCCGTAATACAATATCAGTTTTTTTAGACGTTTTTTGACGTGGTCCTAGTGTTTTGAGACGTTGTGCTACTTGTTCTGAGACGTGGTATACTGTCTTTGTGAAAAAAATCAGTTTAAATTCACATGAATGGATGTAGACATTTTTTGACGTGGTTATAGTTGTTCTGAGTCTGAGACGAGTTGAGATGTTTTGTGCAAAAAATTAGTTTAAATACACATGCATGGATGTAGACGTTTTTGGACGTTGTGCTAGTTATTTTTGACGTTGTTCTAGTGTTATGATACGTGGTGGACTATCTTTGGGGAAAAAAATCAGGTTAAATTCACATGAATGGATGTAGACGTTTATGGACGCGGTTTTAGTTGTCTTTGACGTGGTGGGTTGTCTTTGTGAAAAAAATAGCTTAAATTCACATGAATGGATGTAGACGTTTCTGGACGTGGTGCCAGTTATTTGAGACGTGGTTCTAGTGTTATGAGACGTGGTGAACTATCTTTGGGTGGGGAAAAAAATCAGTTTAAACTCACATGAATGGATGTAGAAGTTTATGGACGTGGTTCTAGTTTTCCTTGAAGTTGTGGGTTGTCTTTGTGAAAAAAATTGCTTAATTTCACATGAATGGATGTAGACGTTTCTGGACGTGGTGCCAGTTATTTGAGACGTGGTTCTAGTGTTATGAGACGTGGTGGACTATCTTTGGGTGGGGAAAAAAATCAGTTTAAACTCACATGAATGGATGTAGAAGTTTATGGACGTGGTTCTAGTTTTCCTTGAAGTTGTGGGTTGTCTTTGTGAAAAAAATTGCTAAATTTCACATGAATGGATGTAGACGTTTCTGGACGTGGTGCTAGTTATTTTAGACGTGGTGATAGTGTAATGAGACGTGGTGGACTATCTTTGGTGAAAAAAATCAGAGTAAACTCACATGAATGGATGTAGAAGTTTATGGACATGGTTCTAGTTGTCCTTGACGTTGTGGGTTGTCTTTGTGAAAAAAAAAATAGCTTAAATTCACACGAATTGATGTAGACGTTTCTGGACGTGGTGGAAGTTATTTTTGACGTGGAGAAAGTGTTATGAGACGTGGTAAACCCCTAAAAAAATTATAGTGATATAATAATAAAAATACAAATACTTGTGAATAAAATATTATTATTACTGTAAATTGGAGTATTACATATGAAGTCACTGTTAGCAAAAAAAATAAATAAACAAAAAATTTAGCAACTTCATGAACCCTCTCGTACACTTGTTCTGCTCAATATTATTCTTCAGGAACTGGAACCTTGGGATGCTCTGTTAAAATCCATGTAAACTCTTAGAATGCACAAATAAGAGAAGCTAAAAAAATATAGGATTGAGCTTACTTTGATGAAATTGTAGACGTTGTTGGAAGATAAATTTCTTGATAGGTCTTATCCTTCTGTAACAAAATAACAAATATAAAGAAACAGTGTTACCACCAACTTAGTAAATAAATGAAATGAAACTAATCAACTTTATTAGTAAAACTTACTTTCATCTTGTGTTTAATTCCATTGGAGTATCTAAGCCAATCCCCTCCACAAAGTAAGACCTGCACTGTCTCAGGGGAAAGTGAGGCACGATAAGAATCAATCACCCTTGTCCCCGCACTGAATGTTGCTTCAGAAGCCACTGAACTTACAGGGATAGCTAAAATATCAGCTGCCATCTTAGATAATATAGGATACTGTATCCTATTGATCTTCCACCACTCTAAACAAGAAAAATTTTCAGGAATCTCATTGTTCTTGAGGCGTGGCTTTTCTAAATAGTCTACCAATTCAGATTTTTTAGGCTCCACTGTCTCAATTTGTGCACAATATTCATCAAAATCATCCCACTTACCCCGCGAGGAAAGGTGCTGCTGATCTTCAAAACTACTAGCAGGACCAAAACTATCAGAATTCGCCGGAAGTAAACTTCTGCTGCTAGAAGTATTTTCAACCACATACCCTTCATACAGCCGATGAAGTGCATCTTTCACCTTAAAAATGTTGTCTTGTGCCTCACCCTCAGAATATAGTTTAGGAAAACAAAATTCAACAGCAAGCATTTTCATTGTTGGATCAAGCACTGCAGCTATAGCCATTAACAAATTACACTCCCCCCAATATTTGTCAAACTTATCTTTCATCTTGCCAACTAATTCTCTAATGAAATCATCTTCATGATAAGCATGCTTGTCCAATGTTGATTTAATTTTCTGAACTTCTTTCAGAAACAAATTGGAGGTAGGATAGTCAGTACCTGAAATGATATGCGTTGCTGTCCAAAAATTTTCCAAAATAGAGCAAATCTTTTCAGTTTTATCCCAATCTTCTTTTAAAGGGCAGCAAGAATAATTGAGATCACGTTGGCTCAGCATTTCAAAAACCTCCCTAAACTTGAGGGCGCAACTCAACATCTCAAAGGTAGAGTTCCATCTTGTCTTGCAATCACGAATCAATTTTCTATCTTTCAATGATAGTTGTTGTGCAATCTCTGTAAATTGAAGACGTCTGACCTCTGAACGATTAACATATTCCACGCTTTCTCTCACATCTTCAATAAGATCTCATATCTGCTTCAATCCATCCTGAACACATAGGTTCAATATATGTGCACAACAACGCACATGAAATAACTTTCCTCCACATGGCAAGACTCTTGACTTTTGAATGGTATTCTTCATATTTTCAAGAGCAATATTATTACTGGAAGCATTATCAACAGTAATACTGACCTTTTTCTCAATATCCCAATCCTTCATGCATTTGAATAATGCATCACAAATTTGGATACCTCCTCTTGGTGGTGGAATGTTGATGAAGCTTAAAACTCTCTTCTGCAATTTCCAAGAGAAGTCAATCCAGTGGCCAGTAACAACCATGTATTCAATCTTTTGATTCTTGGATTTCCAGCAATCCGTAGTCAAACTTATCTTGCTAACTCCCGCAAGACTTTTCTTTAACTTCTTCTTTTCAATCTCAAATATTTTGTAACAGTCAGATCTACACGTGTTTCTAGAAATTTTTTTCCACTCTGGATGTCCTCGCTTCATCATCAAGTTAAATCCATCCTCTTCCAAAATGGTAAATGGATGCTCATGCATCATAATCCAATGGGAAGCTGCCTCTCTCATTTGTTCCATGTCAAACTTACCAGAATGCAGAAGAGACATAGAAGTTGATGGCAAATCAGTTGGCATAAAATTCAACTTTTGTTGTTCAGAAGATACCTTCAAATTCAGTTTTCTCTTCACACATCCATCTCTGTGTCTCAACAAACTACTTGTGGCCCCTAAAGTACGAACAAGTATAGTATGACAATGGAGACATTTTGCTTTCTTCTTCCCATCCTCTATGCATTCTTCAAAATCATCCCAAACTTTTGAAGTTTTCTTCCTTTTATTGGTTTGAAAAACCTCTTCATTTTCTACTGCGGTATCTTTCTGCTCCCCAAAACCATGTGATCTTGCTGAATTCAACTCCATATCTCTCATAGTGTTGGTTTGATTTTGAAGTTCATCATCCATCTTGTTACTTTCTGCAACACCACTAGCACTTGTAGTTAGGGGAGGAGGATTTCCTGTACTCATAATGACGAACTCAACTGCAAGACAAAAAATTCAAGATCTCAAAGGTTTAGCCAAATAAAAAAAAATAGAATGCAAGAATAAAATTCAAGATCACAAGACACCGGGAGGCGGTGGTTCTCGGTGGAACACAGTGGCGGCAAGGGTTTATACCAAACCGAAATCCGACTAACAAAATCAACACCAATCGGTGGGTTTTGCTCGCAAGTATATGAGGAGTATTCCAATGGTGACGTGCGACCCGAAACACGGCAGGGAGGGAGTGGTCAGAAATGGTGGCGCGAAGCGACGGGGAGAGAGAAAATTGGGCAGAGAGGGATATCGGCGAGTAAATGGCGGGAGAAATGAATTAGGAGAGGGATATCTGCGAGGAAATGGCGGGAGAAATGACTTAGGAGAGGGATATCGGCGAGGAAATGGCGGGAGAAATGACTTAGGAAGAGGGATATCGGCGAGGAAATGGCGGGAGAAATGAATTAGGATTAGGGTTAAAGGATACTTACTTACTTGCCTACAAAACAAAAAATTTAAAAAATATTAAAAATATTTAATATTATAACATAAATTAACACGTTATGGGACGTAACTGGACGTTTCCGGACGTGGCTGGACGTAGCTGGACATAGATGGACGTATCTAGACGTGGCTATAGTTGTTTTGGACGTAGAGAGACGTGGTAGAATATGTCCTGTGAAAAATTCAGCTAAAAGTCACACGCATGGATGTAGACGTTTCGGGACGTGGTGCAAGTGATTTTTGACGTGGTTCTAGTCGTGCTGACACGTCTACATATATTCATGTGAATTTAACTGATTTTTTTCACAAAGACAGTCTACCACGTCTCAGAACAACTAGCGCCACGTCTCAAAACACTATAACCACGTCCAAAAACGTCTACATCCATGCATGTGAATTTAAACTGATTTTTGCACAAAACATCTGAAATCGTCTCAGAACAACTAAAAACACGTTAAAAAACGTCTACATCCATTCATGTGAATTTAAACTGATTTTTGCCACAAAGACAGTATACGACGTCTCATAACACTACCACCACGTCTGGAAACGCTATAACCACGTCCATGAACGTCTACATCCATGCATGTGAATTTAAACTGATTTTTGCACAAAACATCTGAAATCGTCTCAGAACAACTAAAAACACGTTAAAAAATGTCTACATCCATTCATGTGAATTTAAACTGATTTTTGCCACAAAGAGAAATGATCATGATCTCATATCTAAGAGTTGTAATGAGATAAAACAAATAAAATGACCATTCAACTCTTAGAAATGTTTATGATACCTGTCAATTTTTTTGAAGAAGTTTTGTTGTTTTTTAAATGGTTTTTGAAAGTGAATGGCTCACCACGTCCATCCACGTCCCACAACGTCCAGTAAAATACTAACGCAACGTCTAGTATGCAAAGAGAAAGTTTAAGATACTGATATTTGAAGAAAAAAAATGAAATTTTATTAAAATTATTATTACAACTCATTGCTATCTACACTTGAGGCATCATCCTCGTCAAGCAGAATGGCAGAGATGTCTCCAAGATATTCAGGGAGTGGAACCACTTCATCATGATGGGATTGTAGGATTCCAGACATTTCGCACATGTCCATGACGAGGCTAGGGTAAAGGATACTCCGAGTCCACCTATTTGATAAGCCAACATCTTCCATGTAGTATTTGATGATGTTGCCCCAATTGATACTTTTTCTTGCATTTGTTGCAATTAAAAGTGCCAAACCGAATGGCTTGGAGACTTGTCCTGCAGCGACATTGTAACGAAGGAACGTGTACAATATTTTTGCAAAACTGTTCAGATCTTCCAATCTGATCGTCCAATAATTGTTTGGGATGTTAATGTTTTGCTTTAATACTGCTCGGACTTCATCCATGGTTGGTTGGAAACGGGCAATATCATCATGTTTTAAAGAGTGAGGACCCAAGTTCCTGATGCTCAAGTGGGCGTTGATGGCTCGAGTAGTTATTCTGATTGAATGTTCTCTGACGTAAACTGTATTTAGTCTATTTCTATTATGCAGACCATCATAGAACTCTAGGACCAGCGATCTGTTTACGTGTTGGTCGTTCATCGGCATCAATCCACTCCAATGATTTCTGAAGAGAAATATTCGGAGTTCAGAATGAGGTTCTACGCTGAACATATGTTTCATTGGCATTTGTTCAAGCGGGAGTGATGGAGGCATTGGTGGTTGCGGGTCTTGGTTTTCTTCGAATATGTTCATGCTTTCAAGAATATAACGACTGGCCATTGGAAAGTGAAGAAGTTTTTGGGATTGGTGTGTTTGATAGGGAAGAAGGAAAGCGAAGTAATTTTTAAGTTCTACGAAAGTGAATGTGAAACATTGTTTTAGCATTAGTTTTATAGGAGTGGATAGTTTTCTTGTTTGAAACGAAGGTATGCATGGAAAGTCGTACGGTTTTTTGTTCGATGCAGTTAATGAAGTTTTAAAGAAGCGTCTGTTTGTATACTCAACGTCTCTACAATTAGGCAGAGAAGTTTTAAAGACGCGTCTTTAATGAAGTTTTAAAGACGCGTCTGTTTGTATACTTAACGTCTAAACACCACGTTTCCGGACGTGGCTGGACGTAGCGGGACGTAGCTGGACGCATATAGACGTGGAGATAGGTTTTTTGGACGTTGAGATACGTGGTAGACTACGTCCTGTGAAAAATTCAGCTAAAAGTCACACGCATGGATGTAGACGTTTCGGGACGTGGTTCTAGTTGTGCTGACACTTCTTCTACATCCATTCATGTGACTTCCACAAAGACAGTCGACCACGTCTCATAACACTAGAACCACGTCTAAAAACACTATAACCACGTCCAAAAACGTCTACATCCATGCATGTGAATTTAAACTGATTTTTTGCACAAAACATCTCAAATCGTCTCAGAACAACTATAAACACGTAAAAAAAACGTCTACATCCATTCATGTGAATTTAAACTGATTTCTGAAACAAAGACAGTATACCACGTCTCATAACACTACCACCACGTCTGGAAACACTATAACCACGTCCATGAACGTCTACATCCATGCATGTGTATTTAAACTGATTTTTGCACAAAACATCTCAACTCTTCTCAGAACAACTAGAAACACGGAAAAAAAAATTATGATGTGGACCGAAATGTGCATAATCTATTATCTAAGTGTTTTGAAAAGATAAAACAAATAAAAAGGCTATACAATTCTCAGAAATGATCATGATCTCATATCTAAGAGTTGTAATGAGATAAAACAAATAAAATGACAATTCAAATCTTAGAAATGTTTATGATATCGGATGTAAGTGTTTTGTGTGAATATAAAACAATTTAAATGAACATATTACTCTTAGAAATGTTTTGATTTGATCTTGTAACTTGTAACTTGTAAGTATGTGTTATAAATAGATAAAACAACTACAATGGCCATACAACATATCAACTGGTCTCAGAACAAATAGAACCACGTCAAAAAAAAATGTCTACATCCATTAATGTGGATTTAAACTGATTTTTGCCACAAAGACAGTCGACCACGTCTCATAACACTAAAACCACGTCTCAAAACACTAGAACCACGTCTAAAAACGTCTACATCCATGCATGTGTATTTAAACTGATTTTTGCACAATACATCTCAACTCGTCTCAGAACTTCTAGAACCACGTCCATAAACGTCTACATCAATTTATGTGAGCTTAAACTGATTTTTTTCCACAAAGATAGTCCACCACGTCTCAGAACAAGTAGCACCACGTCCAGAAACGTCTGTCCATTCATGTGAATTTAAGCTATTTTTTTCACAAATACAACCCACCACGTCAAAGACAACTAGAACCACTTCCATAAAGACGTTTCTGGACGTGGTGCTAGTTGTTTTTGGAAATGGGCCAAGTTCATGAGACGTGGTGGGCTGTTTTTTTTGTGAATAAAATCGTTTTAAAATCCCTACTAGCAAGTAGCTTTCACGCGCGCGCTCCGTCACTAATACCTCCTCAAAACCCTTGCTGCTGTAGTTACCTTTTTAAAAAAAAAACATTCCTTCCGCTCAAAAACTTCCATATCCGCAATCGATCAAAGTCTGAAAACAGCGATTTCGTTTTCTTATTTTCAAAAAAGCCATACAAACTTAGTCTCCGACGAAATTTCCGACGAAGAAGACCAAAAAAACACGACTCCGTCCTGCTACGTCCTGCTACGTTCAATCCCAGCCCGACTCCGTCCTGCTACGTTCATCGGAACTTCGTTCTTCAACTCCAAAAAAACAACATTCAAGCAAAAAACAGGTAATACGTCGCAAAAATTACTACATCGTAAACTATGAACTATATTTTAATGCAATTAATGGATTTACGAAACCCTATTTTCCCGTAGTTGCTGCGTTTGATTTTGGTTGTATATTATGATGCTATAATCGTGTATTACCCTTAAAATAATGCTCTATTACTATCAAATATGATATATTGGTGTTTACTGGACGTTTCATTGTGTTTTTTATCTGTGTTTGTATGTACTGAAATTATAATTGTGTGTTTTCAGACGTGGCACTACTGTTTTTGGACGTGGCGCTACTGTTTTCGGACGTATAAAGACGTAGTACCTACTATAGTGGACGTTGCGCGGCTGTTTGTCAATTATTTTTCTGAAAAAATTAACTTTGTTCTTGTGATACTGGACGTTTCAGTATTTTTTATGGAATTTAGTAGATAAACAATGTCTTTGCTGTCTGTATTTGTGAAAGAATAATAAATTTTTTTGTGTATGTTTTCGGACGTGGCGCTATTGATTTTTCTGACGTATTGGGATGTGGTACCTATTATAGTGGACGTTGCGCTTCTTTTCCTGTTTTGTTTTGTTTTGTTTTTTTTTTTTTTCTTCTTATGGTTATTTATTTCCAATGTTCAATGCAGGATGGTTAACAAAACAGAACAAAATAGAAAACTTGTGTTATATGATTGTGATGATGATTTTGTCACACCATCATCATCATCAGAAGATGATTCTGCCTCACCAAGCCAGCATGTGTCTCCCACAGAAAGTGAAGATGAATCACAAATACCACTAAACCAATATTTGATGAAAAAAAGAACAGCCAGCCCCCCAAGCCCTAAAATTTCTGAACAAGATCTAGCAACCCTTGTACAAGCAGCAACACAACACATCCTTGAACCTGAAAAACACAAACAGAAACCTCAAAAACAGCAATCCAAAACCAAAAAACAACCAACACAAAAACAACCCGTAGCCAAAAAAACACCAACAAAAAAGCCAACAAAGAGACCAAGAGATGAAATTGAATCAGAAGAAGATGAACTACAACAGAGAAAGAAACAGAAAGCCAAAAAAACAGCAGCAAAAAAGAACACTACACCAGAAAAAAAATCAACAAAAAGACAGAGAGTTGAATCAGGTATGTATGAGGATGTGTTCGGACGTTGTAGCCTTTTTCATGACATATGAGGACTTTGTATGTGGGCTAAGATTTATTTATTCATTTTCAGAACATGAAGAAGAAGAAGCAGAACAGATTAAATTCCAAACAAGGACAACAACTGCTGGATTGTACAAGCTGACTAGAGTGTTGTCCGAGGTTCAAAGAGAGGCAGTAAGAGAGATTGGACTGGGATCATTGCTGGAAGTAAATCTAAAACAAGTCCCATGTTCTTTGGGAGAGCATCTCTTGCAGCGTTTTGATCTCGCAAGCATGTCAATCAGATTGCAAAGTGGAAGTTTGAAAATAGAAGAAGAAGATGTCCATCACGTGTTCGGAATACCACTTGGTGGTATTAGGGTTGAAGAATACACACATTATGAAGAACACAATGAAGAATACAAGAATGACATGAACAACTTCCATTCAAGGCATACAGGAACAATTGACAAGACAACCGGGAAACCAAGAAAACCAACCACCACACAACTTGCAGCATATATCAAAGCAAACAGAGAATATGCCAATGATAACTTCAAGATTGACTTCACAATCTACATGGCAACAACTCTGCTTTGGGCTTTCCAGGACCTTGGATGTCGACAAGCAATACTGAAGAGCATCAAAAATGTCAATGACATCAGAAATATGAACTGGTGCGAGTTCACAATCAGAGGTTTGAAAGAATCGGTAGAGCTTTGGAAGGAAAAGAGATCCATGTTTAGAGGATCACTCCCCTTCCTTGTGGTAAGTATTTGAAACGTTGTCCACTTTAAATCATCATTTTTTCAGACGTAGCTAACTATAACTTTTTCATTTTTCCAAAGCTACTCTATCTGGACAGAGTCAGACTTGCTGGTGATGCCCTACGTCCAACAAACACCACTCTACTCTCCTATTGGGACATAGAAAAATATAACAAAAGAGAGACAAAGGAGATTAAAAGGTTGGGAGGTTTTGGAAGGGCAAGAATAATTTCAAGAGAAGATCTCCAAAAAGAACAACAACCTGGAGAGCAGCAAGAAGAACAACACAACCACAACGTGCAACATAGAGACCAACAAAAACAGAAGGAACCTGAATACCAACATCAGGTAATATTCAAAATCAAAAAATAATACTTTCATTACTTGTTTTAGACGTATTTGGACGTGGTGGCCATATATAAAGACGTGGTGGCTATATATACAGACGTGGTATATATTATTCGCTAACAAATTTGATATTTTACAGCCTGATGATGATGATTATGATGCCGAGATCATCAGAGATAAAGAAATGCCAGAGATGGAAGATCAGGTAAATTTCAAAATCCAAACAATTTCTCTTACACATTTACTGGACGTATTTGGACGTGGCGACTGTGTACACCGACGTGGCGACTGTGTACACCGACGTGGCGACCGTGTACAGAGATACACAGACGTGGCGAATGTGTACACAGACGTGGCGAATGTGTACACAGACGTGGCGAGTTTTAATTCAATCACACTTACGCCCTGTGTTGTTTATATTTGATTTTGTATAGCCTATTGAAGCAAAGATCATAAGACTGAATCAAGAATTGAATGGATTATCTAAAGGATTGACCAACATTATCCAACTTGTGGACGATACAAAGGAAATCCAAGATAATCCAGCATTGATGATGCTTCATATGATGTGCAAACAAATGGCAAATCTGTTCAACAATGAGAATAAAGAAACAGTACAATATGAACAAGATCAAATTGTACAACGTCAAGCTGCCACTGAATTTGTTGCACCATTGTTGAGTGAAGTTGAAAAGATGTTCCAGAAGCATCAAGAAGAACTCAACAAGAAGTTTGCTGATACAAACACAGCAACAGCCAATCTGAGTCAAGAACTTAAACAGGAGATGGAGAAGAAGATTGCAGCATATGAGAAGCCACAGAGTCAAATTCAACAAGAAAACAACAACATTGCTGCAATCCTGACTCAGATTGCAAAGATTGAACAACAACAACAGGAGACAAACAATCTCCTGAACAAGAGGTTTCAAGAAGTTAAAGATTCTATGCCAAGCTTCAACCTGGGCATAGATTTAACTACTCAGAAGGAGCAAATGCCAGTGCCAATGCCAAGGAACCTTGAAAAGGAACATGATGCTTCTCAGGCACAACCAGAGGACGAAATCAGAAAGTAAGTAATACTATCATTCATTTACTAGTATTATAATATTGTTACTGATAGGGTAGACGTAAATAGACTTGTCTAAACGTGGTACATTTTAAATGTCTACAGAATCATCATGGATGAAGAAGACAATCCTCTGGAAATAGCAGACACAAAGCCAAATCCAAAGCATCGTCAAATCCAACTTCCATTGGCACTGAGGAGTCCATTCTATTGCTACATGAAGCCTCCAACGAAGGAAATGCCAGATTTAAAGCTTTCTAAAAAGGAGGAAATCATGACAAACTTTGCATTCCTTTTAAAGGATACAAAAAGAGGTATCCCTTGCGAAAATGGGTAAGTACATTCAATTTCCATATTTCAATCATTTGACACAACACATAGTCATCAGGCTGTACACACTTACACAGTCGCCACGTCTGTTTACACAGTATGCACGTCTGTGTACATAGTGACCACGTCTGTGTACACAGTCGCCACGTCCAACTACGTGTTACTAACCACGTCTTACTAACTCTAATATCAATGCAGGCAAACACTTTACAGCTATGGAACCCTGGGACTGACTAGATTAGATTTCCACAACATGTCAATCAATAAGTGGCTATCTAACAGTATGGTGGATGCATGGTGCAACCACATGAACTACATCAGAAGCTTTTCTGGGAAAAAAAGGGACCATACTGATTATAAAAGGTTCTTCTTCACAACAAGATTTTCGGTAAGAACATTTAAATTGGTACTTCTATTCACTTTTAATGGACGTGGTGTGTATTTACAATCTCAATTCATGCAGACAATTTGGACTGGCGAAGGAATATTCAAAATTTCTTCAAAAGAAAAACAAAAAAAAATTTTTCGTGACTGGATGATTGAAGAACTTGCACGAAACCACAGAACCTTGGATGGTTTCAATGCAGACATTGTAAGTACATTTACAAAACCATTCATTAACAATCAATTCATTAACATAAACTAATTCTTTTTTTATTCACTCCCAGGTTTTCTTCCCTCTCTTGGACCACAAGCACTTCACCTTGCTTGTGATCAATTTTGCATTTGAAGTAGCCATGGTAATCAACAACTTACCTCCGAATCCCAATCACAAATTGCCAAAGGACATGCTTCAAATGTTACTTGCAATACTTTCGGAACAATCAAGTGAAAACCCCAAATACAAAGAGATGAAAGGTATTGATATACTATTCCCTGCTGCAAAATGGCAAGATGCAACAAACGTGAACGATTGCGGTATATACTGCATCAGGTAATATTACTTATTCTCTACGTATCTTGACAAGGTAGCTAGTATTTATTTACTTAAACTGAAGTTCTTTTCACAATCAGGCACATGGAGATGCATGGAGGGGATATGGAACTGGATTATGATAATCTCCTGATGAAGGCTAAAGAGGACAAAAACATCATGATCACATTAAGAGCCAAGTATGCATACAACATCCTCATGTCTCCAACAAACATGCTCAAGGATGAGGTCAAGCAAAATGCACTGGAGTATTATAAGGAGAACTATCATACCTTATCCACCATGCCACAAGAATCTTTGCCTCCTCCAAAAGAAGATAATGGAGAAAATGAAGAATATCAAACATTTGTGGTGAATCGACCAGCAGCAGGGGCACACCAAAAGGGAAAGCCAAGGGGTAGGGGAAATTAGATAGCATGCCACATCCAGTCACGTTCCAAAACGTCTTATATAAATACTACCCATTTTTGAAATATATATATAATTTTTCCTTATAATAATTTCTTGAATATCTTAATTAATTAACACATTTTGTATACTGCTTTACAAGAACCACGTCTCAAAACACTAGAACCACGTCTAAAAACACTAGGACCACGTCCAAAAACGTCTACATCCATTTATGTGAATTTAAACTGATTTTTTCAAAAAACATCTCAAATCGTCTCAGAACAACTAGAACCACGTCCAAAAACGTCTACATCTATTCATGTGTGAACTAAACTGAATTTTTTCACAAAGACAGTCGACCACGTCTCAAAACACTTGAACCACGTCTAAAAACACTCGGACCACGTCCAAAAACGTCTACATCCAGACATGTGAATTTAAACTGATTTTTTCACAAAACATCTCAACTCGTCTCAGAACAACAAGAAACACGTCCAAAAACGTCTACATACATTCATGTGAACTTTAACTGATTTTTTTCAAAAAGACAGTGTACCACGTCTCAAAACACAAGAACCACGTCTAAAAACACTAGGACCACGTCCATAAACGTCTACATCCATTCAAGTGAATTTAAGCTATTTTCTCAACAAAGACAACCCATAACGTCAAAGACAACTAGAACCACGTCCATAAACGTCTACATCCATTCATGTGAGTTTAAACTGATTTTTTTCAGTAAAGATATTCCACCACGTCTCATAACACTAGCACCACGTGGTGGACTGTTTTTTGGTGAAAAAAATCAGTTTAGATTCACACGAATGGAAGTAGACGTTTCTGGACGTGGTGCTAGTTATTTTTGACGTGGTTCAAGTGTTATGAGACGTGGTGGACTATTTTTTGGTTAAAAAAATCAGTTTAAATTCACACGAATGGATGTAGACGTTTCTGGACGTGGTGATAGTTATTTTTGACGTGGTTCAAGTGTTATGAGACGTGGTGGACTGTCTTTGGGGAACAAAATCAGTTTAAATTCACTGGAATGGATGTAGTAGACGTTTCTGGACGTGGTGAAAGTTATTTTTGACGTGATTCAAGTGTTATGAGACGTGGTGGACTGTCTTTGGGGAAAAAAATCAGTTTAAATTCAAATGAATGAATGTAGACGTTTATGGACGTTGTTCTAGTTATCTTTGACGTTGTGGTTTGTCTTTGTGAAAAAAAATAGCTTAAATTCACACGAATGGTTGTAGACGTTTCAGG
Organism: Knoxia roxburghii; assembly: GCA_030378225.1. Taxonomy (NCBI): domain Eukaryota; kingdom Viridiplantae; phylum Streptophyta; class Magnoliopsida; order Gentianales; family Rubiaceae; genus Knoxia; species Knoxia roxburghii. Next base: position 38,634,660 of record CM059422.1, on the reverse strand, counting down.
ACGTGGTGCAAGTTAGTTTTGACGTGGTGCAAGTGTTATGAGACGTGGTACACCCCTTAAACAAAATCAGACAAATTTATATTAAATTTAATGAGCACTTTGTCAAACTCAAAATCGAGTTTGGCTCGCGAGCCTAGCTCGCGAGCCTAGCTCGCGATCTCGATCTCGAGCTTCACAATTCTTAAACGAGCTCGAGCTCGAGCTCCAAAAAATGAGCTCGAACGAGCTCGAGCTCGAGCTCGAGCCCATTCATATTTAGGCGAGCCGAGCCTGAACATAGGTAAGTTCGAACTCGGCTCGGCTCGTTTACACCCCTAATCCAAACAATGCTATAAAACAAAAGTCACCGTCTGAAGAGTAAAGAAACTGTAGCTCCTAGCCTGTTTTTTTACAAAGGCTTAAATTCATTTTTTGTCCCTCATAACATGGGTTATTCTAATTTTGGTCCCTTATATATTTTAATCACTAATTTTAGTCTCATTTAATTTTTTTTTTACCAATTCTGGTCCCTTTAAAGGAAAAGTTTAGAAGATAACGGACTAACTTATTTGATCGCTAGTCAAACCTAATTTTTTTTTTCAAAATAATTTGTACCATGATATTTTCAATCCATTTTATGACTCAGTTCCTCATGGATGTTCAACCCAAAAAAGATCAACTCACAATCCAAAATGACAGCCGAAACCCTAAATGGGTTGAACATTCATGAGGATCCGGATTATAAAATTGGTTGAAAACATCACGGTACAAATTATTTTGAAGAAAAAAATTAGGTTTGACTAGCGATCAAATGAGTTAATCCATTATCTTCTAAACTTTTCCGTTAAAAATGACTAAAATTGTCAAAAAAATTTAAGTGGAACTAAAATTAGTGACTAAAATATATGAGGGGTCAAAAATAGAATAACTCATGTTATAAGGGACTAAAAATGAATTTAAACATTTCTACAAAATACCAATATTCCACCTGATTCTTTACAGTCTAACTGGAGCGGAGTATTGGGATCGAGTCCTTGTCCATCAAGATTAATCCTCGCAGATTTATGGGCATGGACTCTAAATTGTAAACCTCTTCCAAGAATGTCATCTTTGCCATAAGGTCTGCCATGGAATTAATTTCCCTGAGAATGTGGCCATCCCAAAATTTCTCCTTTCCATCTCATCCCTGATTTCCTTTAAGTCTGAGTAATATCTCCAACTGAAATGATCTTCCCCCTTTTGCAGCATTTGCACCACCAATACACAGTCACAAAGAAATAGACAGCCTAAGAGATTAAGCGGAGTACAGTACCTAAGACCTTTGAGAAGAGCCTTGATTTTGGCTTGGATTAGCGAGTCCGTTTGTACTTGGAAAAGCTCCGCATGAATTAAGTCTCTTCTTCAGAACGAAGAAGGAAACTTCCCCCACCCACTCCATTTTTTCTCCTTGCGCCATCCGAGTTTATGATTAATTCAGCTCCCTTTAGTTGGTTTTTTGTTGAAAGAATTAGGAAACTAATATCGTTGTAAATATACTAGTAGTTTACTATATTTAGTATAGTTGTAAATATAGTGGTTTACTATTTCCTCTTTTGCGATTAAGAAGCTAGTTTCAATCCCACAAACACACAAATAAAAATTGACTGGTATATTTATAAATTCTAGACAGAAAAATAATAATTATAGGGTTAATATCAAAACCCCCACTCACATTTACTTGTATATCAAAGACCCTCATAATCTATGAGAAATATCAAAAAACCCCTTGTACTAATTAATTAATTATTATATTAACATTATTTAACTAAAATAAAAATATATAGACAAATTTGCCCCTCATCCAAAGATAACAATTCAACGTGTTTCACCGACTTTTCGTCAACTTCAACTTCCATCCACTGCCACCGGCTCAGAGCATGGGCAACTCCATCGCGGATGATGTTGCCACAACCAGTGATATCCCCCAAAGAAGAAGGAGAGATGCAGCGGGGCAAATCCAGCACATGAGGTAGAGAACACACCTTTTGATATTTTGAAAGAATCACAAAAATTTTGATAAAAACAATAAAATTGTATTTTTTTTTTCACCAATTCAAAATCCATATCAATAGAATCAAAATACCCAAATCAATAAAAAAAAACAAATACCCAAACAAAAAAAACGTCTACCAATCCAGATGAATCAGAAATAAAAAGATTCAGTTTTTATTCCATGGAAGGCCACCCAACACAGCAAGAGGTGAAAAATCAGGCTCAAATTAAACCATAGAACCATCTCTTTCTTTTTGTTTTTTATTTAAATTTATAGGCGAACAAACAATACGTCCCAGAATCTCCAATTGGGGTGCCAAATCCCTTACTACCACTCCATTATCTCCATTCACTATTCTCTCTTCATACCTATCAGGCAATCTAGCTCTTGAAACGTGAAAGGTAAATGGGGATGGCTAACAAAGTCCAACATGCCTGGGAGAAAGGACAGAAAAAGAACAGGGTGGAATCATTTTCTGTTTTGCAAAACGGACATAATGTGAAAGCAATGAGATGTCAACTGAACAATGTTTGATATAGGGAAAACATTCAATACATCAATTTTTTCTACTTAGTTATGACGCATATATTTAGGGAACAAGATTGTTTTTTTAACATACTTGATAAATAATTAAAAAAAAAAACTCTCCCCGTTCTATTTAATCAATTATCTATTTTATTATTTATGATTCTCCAAATTTTATTCCTATTATCTCTACACAAAAATAGATATACATTTTAAAAATATGAACCCAACTTTAACAATATAAATTCTTAAAAATGCAAATAAAGAAAATTTTGTGCACTATGAATTCTTTCAATTACAACTAGTACAAATTTCACCCAAAAAAATTATTAAAATTTAATTGTTCATTTTTCTTAGATAGTTAAAATCCTTGTTCGCAAGGTGAAACACCAAATACTACCAAATACTTTTAAATACCTCTTTAAAAATTATTTTAAAATCTAAAAAAAAAAAAAACAAACAATTTCCATTTCCATTTCCATTTCCATTAACACTCCACTAGTCTGATTCAAAATGAAGTCAAATTAAAAAACAAAGTCAGCAGGGACGTGAATCTCGCCATTGTCGGCAGCATATGCGCCAAATCTCGTTGCCGGCCAAAGCAAAGAGCTAAACGACAAACGCTTTGGTAGGAATTCTATTTCTCTGTATTATTTATTATTTGCGAAATAATATATCTATTTTTTAATAAATATATATCCTATTAAAAAAAAAAAAAATTAAATTACGACCACTGTAGCAAGTGCAAATAACGATAAAAGCTAAAAATATTGAGTACTGAACATAAACCCAAATACCATAACTCAATCAGAGCAGAGGTAGTCTATGGATCCTCTTCCCAAACCTGAAGTAAACATTAACGATTTACAACAACAAGAAGAAGATGAGGAGCACCATTTCTCGTACGCCCTGCAGCTGGTGACTTCCGTCTCACTCCCCATGGTGTTGATGGCCGCCGTCAGGCTTCACTTGTTTGAGATAATCGCCGGTGCCGGTCCGGGAGGCCAACTCTCCGCTTCCCAAATTGCTTCCCAGTTGTTTCAAAACGGCAGTGATAATAATAATGGTTTTGACAGCACTAATGCTACTACTACTGCTATGCTTGATCGGATGCTGAGCCTCCTTGTTAGCCACGCTGTGCTCACCTGCACCGTTGACGGCAGCCGGAAAAGGTTGTACGGATTGGCACCGGTGGCTAAGTACTTTGTGCGGAACAAACGAGGTGTTTCATTGGGACCTTTACTGGACTTGATTCAAGACAAAGTTTTCATCCAAAGCTGGTAAATTACCCTTCAATTTCTTATTTTATTTTTAAGCATAAATTAAGCATCCTCAACCATGGCTGCCAAGCGAATAGTACTGTTTTGATTTCAGTAGATAATTTGCTTAATTACTGCATTTAAAAGTTGCACCTCCCATTTAACTGGTAGAGGGCTTGGGTTAACGTCACTTGTTCTAAACATAGCACTTTCAGAGTCATATAAATCCCATGTTTTATTATCTTCATTGTAAATTAGTTTTAGAGTGGAATCACATGTGAGTTTATATTGGAATTTCAACATGGTATCAGAGCTTGTTAAGCACAATTAAAATAAAAAAAAACATTTATTTCTCCTTTTTTAATCAAAATTTTATGTTTTAATAGTAAATTTTATAGAAATCATTTATAATTATATTAATGGTCATATTAAATGAAAAATTATAGTATTTAGAGATGAAATTATAAAACTTGACCTTTCTTGGGACAAAAAGAATAGTTTTGAAACATAAGTATGGAAGTATGACCATTTATTTTCTTTCGTTTTCTTTCTCTTTTTGAAAAATTTCAAAAAGAAAGGTATGAGCTAGAAGATGCAGTTGTTGAAGGAGGAGTTCCATTCAATAGGGTGCATGGTACACATGCATTTGAATATCCAGGAAGAGATCCCAGATTCAATGAAGTCTTCAACAAGGCAATGATCAATCACACCACTATTGTGATTGACAGAATTCTTGAGATTTACAAATTAGGTTTTGAGGGCCTCAATACTTTGGTGGATGTTGGGGGTGGACTTGGAGTTACCCTCAATGCCATTACAACCAAGTACTCAACCATCAGGGGAATTAATTTTGATTTGCCTCATGTTATACAACATGCCCCATCCTATCCTGGTATAATATTCTCATACTTTTTTTCTTTCGCTCTAAAATATAAAGTATTTTTTCTAAAAATATTTATCCTTAAAAATTCACAATTATTGATGGGTAGAGAAATGAATGTATGATTAAATACGAATAAAATAGTAAACTAATAAAAATAGATGATGAATAATTATCACTAATTAACTTTTTTAATATTAATATATAGTTAAAAGTGTCTTATATATTGGGATGGAGTAGTTGATTAGTTTGATTTGCTTTCATGCAATTTCATGAGTTTAAATTAACTTGAAATTAAGTACTAAGATGAGAAATGAATCTATATAATAATTTTAGTAACTGGAATTAATTGGAAGTTTTTTTTTTTTTTTTTTTGTTATTTTAATTGTTACACATATTATGATAGAGGTATATAGTATTGTGTCATATGATATTATAGGATAACAATTGAGGTGAAGGGGATATTTGGAATAGAAATTTATGTTATTTAATTGGTGCCTTATGTTTGATCTAGGATCTCCTTTGGCCTTTCATTTATTAAAAACTCTAATTTAATCCCCACAACTTCAATAATTGATTCAATCTTATCCGCGAAGCTAATGGGCTAAGAGCATTGATCGAATTGATGTTGTCTTGTGATCTGAACCTCCATTATTTAAACTATACGTCCATCTTTTTATTCCCTATCATGATATGTATTCCTAACATATGCAGGAGTAGATCATGTTGCTGGAGACATGTTCGAAAGTGTTCCAAATGGTGATGCTATCTTTATGAAGGTAAGCATATTAATATTGTTGGGAAATCCTTCATTGTGTCGTGTTTGTTGACCTAAAATAGTACAATAACATAGACTATTATTTTATAATTTATAAACTGCTACATGAAGGTGTTAGCTGGTTCAGTTATAAAATTTTTCATATAATCTTAATAAAAACAAATTTAAGAGAAACATGACATAGTAATTTGAAGGAGGATTAGTGTGGTTTAACCACCTAATTATGCTTTATGAGAATATGATATGCAGGGGCGGTACTACACTGTGGCGAGGGAGGGCTCCGGCTCTCGAAACGGCCGGAATTTTTTCTAGTAGGGTTATTTCGGTTGATTTTCGGCTGTTGTCCGGCAATGCCGCTGTAATTTCACCTCTGAAAATTTAAAGTCTGCGTCCGCCCCTAATGATATGCTTGATTACATTTGCAGTGGATACTTCATGATTGGGACGATGATCATTGCTTGAAACTACTCAAGAATTGTTACAAAGCACTCCCAGAAAATGGGAAAGTGATAGTGGTGGATGCACTTCTTCCTGTAGTGCCAGATACAAGTACATGCGTGAAAACCACTTGCCAAATTGATTCCATAATGATGACTCAAAATCCAGGAGGAAAAGAGAGAAATGAACAAGAGTTTCTCACCTTGGCTTTGGCTGCTGGATTTCAAGGTTTAAGGATTAAATGTTTTGTCTGCAACTTGTGGGTCATGGAGTTCTATAAATAGCAGACAACGCGCATAATTGAACAAGTCCTGTTTTAGTCTGAAATTCTGCAGTTTCCATTCACTGATTTCTAACGTTTTTTTTGTCATATTTCATGAATTCAAACAAAAATTCCTTTTGTTGATATATCTGGAGCGCAAATTATATCATGTAACTAGAGGTACATGTACCTAATAATACATCACCACTCTCACTATAAGAGAGTGAGATACACGCTCTTCTCTTTTTCTTCTCCAAAAACTCAGTTTCTTCTTTTTCAAAAAATCACTTATTCTTTTTAAAAAATCAGTTATTCTTCTTCGTCGTACTCCATTCGAAATCGCATTTAATCAAAATTTTCATTCAAACACAGATTTAACGGAGATCGACGATTGTTTTTTTCGATGAACAACACCAAATACAACGGAAAAATCACTTCTTCTTAAAAAATCACTTCTTCCTGTTCAAAAATCTCTTCTTCTTCTTCAAAAATCTCTCATTCTTCTTCAAAAATAACTTATTCTTCTTAAAAAATCACCAAATCATAAAGTATGAACTGTATTTGATGGATTTACATAACCTTATTTTCACGATTTGATGTTGGGTAATGTATTAATGATGTTATATTCGTGTTTTCTTATTCAAATAATGCTCTGTTACTCCGAGATATGATATATGAATGGTTTCTGTGAGGTATTGACACTTTCATGTGAAATGGGTTGCTTCTGATTCTTCCCCGCTTATGGGATGTAACTAGACGTTGGGGGACGTTGCGGGACATAACGGGATGTTGCTGCTTTGTATTTTGGACGTAGCGAGACGTAACAAGACGTTGCGGGACGTTGCTGCTTTGTATTTTTGGACGTTGCGAGACGTTGCGGGACGTAGCTGAACGTGGTAGACTATGTTCTGTGAAAAAATCAACTTAAATTCACATACATGGATGTAGACGTTTCAGGACATGGTGCTAGTTGTTTTTTACGTGGTTCTAGTGTTATGAGACGTTGTTGAAGGTGTAATGTGGAAAATTCAGCTTAAATTCACATGCTTGGATGTAGATGTTGCTGCAGTTATTTTTTGGACGTGCATGAACGTTGCGGCGGTATTAGGAGACGTTGTAGAAGGTGTTATGTGAAAAATTCACCACATGCCTTGCTGGTGACGTTGTGGCAGTTCTTTTTTGGACGTGCATGGACGTTGCGGCAGTGTTAGGAGACGTTGTGGAAGGTGCAATATATGAAGTTGTATTGCACGGACAGTTCAAGAGGGCATAACTCGGCACTCGATTGTTCGATTTGGACGTGCGAGTAGTCAATTTGATGGTTCTCGACGAGATCTATACAATGTACACAGCAGACGGGCATTTGGAGATAGTTCCGATATTGAAAAATGTGTGGTTTTGGACGAAAACGTTAAATGGTCATAACTTTGCGCTCGGTGGTCCGTTTTAGATGAATTTTTTTTTTATTTCATATAACTTTTTGAGATCTATCTATCTGCAAACAGCTGAAGGCGGTTTGGGCCGTTCAAAACTCCAAAAAATGCCATATTTTAAAAGATACGAAAGATTTTTAATACTTTCAATGGTTTTTTAAATTTTTGACGAAACATTCGACATGTATAAAAAATAGTTTTTTACGATTTGTCTGCATGAAAACCTTGTTCCTCCGGGGTTCTACTGACCTATGTATTGGGAGATGGGAAATTAATATTGACAATAGTGATTTTCTAAATGACATGTACAAAAAAGTGTAATTAAATTTCAACTAATTTTAAGTGGATTAATGGCAATTGAATTTTTTGGAGAGTCACAAGACTAAAATAACCAAGGTTCGAGTCTCGTCCCTGACAATTTTTTTTTTTTTTGTTTTTTCCTACTAATAGTTACTTAAATGGTATCTGTTTTTTACATTACTAAAATCAGCTATGCCGTTTTTGGACGTTGCAGCAATTGTTTTTTGGACGTGCGGGGACGTTGCGGCCGTGTTAGGAGACGTTGTGGAATGTGTTATGTGAAAAATTCAGCTTAAATTCACATGCCGGGATGTAGATGTTTTTTGACATTGCTACAGTTATTTTTTGGACGTAGGTGGATGTTGCGGCAATGTTAGTAGACGTTGTGGATATGCCTGAATGTAGACGTTGCGACAGTTGTTTTTTGGACGTTGCGGCAGTTGTTCTGAGACGTTGTTGACTCACCGAAGACGTTGTGGACATGCCTGGATGTAGACGTTTATGGACGTGGTGCTAGTTGTTTTTGACGTGGTTCTAGTTGTTCTGAGACGTGGTGGACTGTCTTTGTGAAAAAAATCAGTTTAAATTCACACGCATGGATGAGGACGTTTCTGGACGTGGTGATAGTTGTTTCGGACGTGGTACTAGTGTTAGGAGACGTTGTAGATATGCATGGATGTAGACGTTGCGCAAGTTATTTTTTGGACGTTGCGGCAGTTGTTCTGAGACGTTGTTGACTCAGCGAAGACGTTGTGGACATGCCTAGTTGTAGACGTTTATGGACGTGGTGCTAGTTGTTTTTGACGTGGTTCTAGTTGTTCTGAGACGTGGTGGACTGTCTTTGTGAAAAAAATCAGTTTAAATTCACACGCATGGATGAGGACGTTTCTGGACGTGGTGATAATTGTTTCGGACGTGGTGCTAGTGTTAGGAGACGTTGTAGACATGCATGGATGTAGACGTTGCGCAAGTTATTTTTTGGACGTTGCTGCAGTTGTTCTGAGACGTTGTTGACTCAGCGAAGACGTTGTTCACTCAGTGCAGGAAAAAAAAAAAAAAAAAGCGCGCGCGTAGGCGAAACTTACTATATTTAGTAAGTATACAACTGTCATGCGAAAAATTACTATATATAGTAATATGTACATGTACACAGTGTACAGAGTATATGCGCTGTATCTGGAGAGCATTGTTTTGTTTGTTGAATTAAAAGAGTAATTTGACTTGTTGAAATAATTAGTCCTGATCTCGCAAATTATACTTTATAACATTGGGATATACCCCAGTTATACAGTATAATTTGTCATTTTGATTTCGAATGTTTAACTTCTAATGCGTCTTTAACAAAGCCTCCCAGTTCTAACAAAAGATTTCCTTCCAAAGAAAATATTCCCAGAAAGTCACGAAACAGAATTCTAGTCCCACCTTGATTGTCATTTTTCTAAACAACTATTCCTTCCGCTCTAAACATACTACAACAAATACAGAAAAATAGTATTCCGCATTGACAAAGGAACCAGCTGGTGCATCTTCCAACACAGTCCTATCAGACGATGGCGTTTAGTGTGCAAGACCAGAAATTGAAACATATTAAGTTCGCTTGTTCCGTCGTTTGTTCCAGGGCCTGTTCTTCGGTGTGATCAGTATTCATATTATCGAATAAAAAAACTTTTACACTTGCTCACTAATTAATGACGGTTCACCAAGGCCTCCTTCCTCGGCCCTCTTCTGATCACTCGTAAGGAGGCACACCTCTGTGGCCCTTCCACTTTTCCAACATATCCCCACAGTTGTGGTTTAATGTATGAATGTAGGAAAATAACAGCAATATTTTGTGCGACATTGCTACTCAACAGGTCCAACCAAACATGAAAACCCAAACTGTTATAATTTCCTCAAGTAAAAATACCAAAAAATTTTTGGCTAAATTCAACCTTAGACTACAATATACAAACCACTGTCAGTCCTTTTCACCTTCTCAGACATCGGCCACATAACTTACCACAAATCAGCACACTCATCTTCTGTCCAACTTTCACACAATCACCTAGTATTTACATCAAATTCATCAAGGACTTCTGCCTGAAGTAGCTCTTTTCGGATAGTCAACTAATGACGCAAATTTAACATCCTGGGAGGGACTGAGCAGAAGCATACGGTGAAAAGCTTGCAGCTGACTCACTATAATGAAGTGGGTGTGGCTGCCGACTTGAAGAGCCAACGTAACTTGATGAAGCATTGCCTGGACTAGGAAGATATGGAGACATGTATGCCGTATTAAGAGGTGATAAAGAAGGATAACCGATTGACTGATGAGATGAAACCAAATAGGAGGTGTGAGATCTTTGAGAAGAAGCATTTCTGAGGTCAACTGAGCTTCGGCTTAAAGCAAGGAAAGGGGATTGATTATAAGAACGCATAGACGGTTGGTTATAGGGAGTGCTAGCGACAGAATTAGGACGAGAGACTGAAGGAGATCGAGATAATGTGGAACCTATTCGTATGGCGGAGGATGAAGCTAATGATGATCTCACTGATGTCAGCACAGACGATGATAAGGTAGAAGCTGGACTAGATGAGAGCAGTGGGGTAGATTCAGAGGCAGGAGGTTCGCCTGTGCTTGTTCTTGCATCACGTTTACATACGGGGCAAAATGTTCTCCATGATGTAAGCCAAGCATCAACACACACAGCGTGGAATTCTGTCATAAAGTATAAAATATTAGGTGGTCCAAATTTAGCAGTAAAACTAGCAGCCTAATCTCGTAACAGTGTCCAAATTTAGACAAAATTTCAGTTACAAGTTACGTAATGTTTATTAAGAAAGGGAAAACAGCATGCTAAGAAAGTCCATTACAGAATTCACAGTTAAAGTGCCTTCAAAGTAACATCAAACCTTGAAACAATAATCTACCCCGACTATATGGATCAACTGAAATAGGAAAACGTGCCACAACTAACAGCTAATGAAAATTTCAGGTGCAACAGGAAATAGACTTTCCTCAAACAAAGCAGTTAATTTTCACCATTTGCAATACTCCAACTATGCCACAAATGGTTTTGTTGAGAAAATGACGATTTCTTGGAAAACACACGATTTAATACACGAACAACAATAAATTGAAGGTGCGAAAGAAAATTAAAAAATGAAGGCAAGCCTTCAAAACAAAAGCAGAAGACTCTTCATCCTCAATCCTAAAGTAACCTAGTTGAAACAATTTGATTGAAATGAACCATTCTTTGAACCCTAGATGTTTTGAATAGGATCACTACTTTGTAAAGAAAAGTATCCCATAAGTTGTGAAAGAATCATAATCATCAAAGCTATTTTGCATTTTTCCATTTTGGGCTTATTGGGGTGGGTTTCGGTTGTCCTTAGGAACACCATGAAAACAAGAATGGGGGTTTATCCTTTAACTTGGTAGGATCATTCTCCAATGATTCAAGATCTACTATAATATCCAATGACAATGAGGTCAAATTTTAGAAATTCACCAAAAACTCATCTATTTAAACACACTCCTAAGCAAAAGCCTTCAAGAAAAATTTAAAAATCTGCATTATTAAGTTCAACTGAGGGATGCAACCACTGAAACAAGTCTTAATAATTTAAGTTTGTAGTTCTTTTAAAGGACAAATTATACGTATGAATGCATCAACGAAAAATCGAGAAGTCAGCTAAAAGCCTGAACTAGAACACAAGCATTTTATCATACGTAAAACAAACAAACAAGGCAACATTAGAAAAATGTTCTATCTCGGCCAAGGGGTGTCAGAAAGCAGTCAAATTTAGGATTATCATATGTAAGAGGCAATTTTACCACAGGCAGGCCCATGAACATTAGAAGGGTGTAGGTTGGGAGAATATTCTCCTTAAGGCAGTATATGCTTAAAGGAAATAATGTATGCATCAACTCTATTACTTTTCTTTCTTTTTTCTCTTTTCTTTGCATGAACTCTGTTGTGCAGGATAAAAATATACGTACTTTCCTGACTTCTAATCTAATCATCACAAATAATTAGTTATGATACCTTAAGATGTTATCCACGAAGATTCGTTACCACGCAACTATATTTTCAGAAATTATGCAACCAGTAATAAGTGAAAGAAAAAAGAAAAGAAAAAAATGGGAGCCAAGATATGGTAAATAATTCTTTTTTTTTTTTTTTTCTACGGTATCAAAGAGTTTTGCAATGGTCCTTTGTTTTTTTTTTTTTTTTTTTTTTCTATGGTATCAAAGAGTTTTGCAATGCTCCTTTGTGAATGGTGAGCAGCAAATCAAGTACAATATTTCAAGACTACAAGATTACCTTGACTTCTATATCAATCATATTGGAATAGACTCCTAAAACTCATGCAGATCAACAAATACGAGGCAATGGACTTGCATGAAAGTTTCTGGAAACAAAAACAACTGATCTGAAGCGGAAACCATAAAACCTTAATAAATTCCTGATGACATCAGCTGGCTAAACCACAATAATTAAGGAATAGATCTACCCACAATGCAACCCATGTGAAAACATGTACTTAAAATGGAAAGAGTGCCCAATTAAATGTACATATAGTTAGGAGGAAAGAGAAATCCGGTCAGCTACAAGCCAATTGTTGCCAAATTCATGTGTTTAGCCATTTCCCAAGCAAAAGACTAGTATCCATAACATTCAAAAATCAAGCAAAATATACAGAACTTCTCAACACCATATAATAACTGAACACTTACTGTGGAGGCAAGGTAAAACCCTCAGCTTTTCTCCGACTGTATAATCTTCAAGACAGATAGCACATGTTGATGAAGTGCAGTTATCCTCAAGGACAGATGTGAAAATTAAGCTAGGCATGGCTTTCACCAAACGACTGCTCATCCCATGGAACTCCCGAACACGAGATGTCCGAGGGCGGTCACGTCGAATACGATGCCTTCGGACAAAGAAACATGTTGCCAGCACTGCAGACATGGCAAGCAATGAAATGAAAGATATAGCCATTATTGACCATGCTGAGTTCTCAAAACTTGGCACTATCCATAGTTCAATCCCCGCGACACCAGCATACTTTTTAAGGGTTTCTCCTGCAGCTCTAGTAACAAACACTGCATGTATTTTTACACCAGCAGAATTTCCTGCCACTGCAATTTCCATTGAACTTTTATTAGACATAAATTGGAAAAACAACTATCTCTTCAAATCCAACTTACTTCCCTTCACCCATTTCGTACTCCCCCTTTCCCAGAAACTCCTCTCTTCAGGCTTCTCAAATGGGGGGAAGATACATTGCAAGAAGCACGGAGAGAAATTAATAATTGCAATTTCTTAAACAATTCAAGACCTGATCTACCAATTATTGACAACAATCAAAATGGATTTGGCGTCCCACCAATTCTTAGGCCAGTTAGAACATTTATAAATACATATTTAAGCGCTCATTTAAGTCGTTTCAATCGAAAAATTAGTTAGCAACAGCTCCTGGTTCTAACTGTCCCTTTTCAGCATCTAACCATGCATGTTTAAGTAGAAACATTAAAGTGGGGACATGATTTCCATCATGTTGGTATGGTGATTTCTTTTACAATGGAATAAAATGAACAAAATCTTGCATCTTAGTAATACAATTAATGGCTACATTCAAAATGAGTGGCTTCTACTGCCACAGCCCACGTGGAATGCAATAATAGCATCATCGGAAAATGACAACTTCACGACTTAAAAAAATGAAAATATTTTCCAAGATACTATTCGGACAATAGGGAGTTAAATGTCCATTTCCAGAAAAGTTAATGTTTTTTTAACTCATCATTGGACAATGTCTTCGGCAGCGTCACCTGTCACAGTACAGATTTTCTCACACCTCAAATATCTGAAGTGGGGCCAGTTTTTAAAAACTTCCCGAACTGAATGTGAATATGGTGACAGGTTGACTGCCAAAATTATAACCTGTTACGACCTTTGGAGGAAACAAATCCCAACATACTAAATAAAATTACTTACATTCTAATAAGGGAACTTGCAACATGCTAAAGAAAACCTCTTTCACAGGCTTCATTTACCTAGTCACTATTTACGAGTAAACTTGCGTAACTCACAGGCATCCGACACTGCTTTCATTTATTTATGTTTTGACCTAATGACTATGTAATTCAACACAGTTGTAGACTCACATCTTCAACCTCTGAATCAGAATAATGACTATCAATTAATAACAAATGCATGAATTAAGAGATTCAACAAACATCCCTGATTCCTTGCCTAGTCAACTATACAAGAAATATATAAATATGTGGGAAAGAAATCAAGTTATAAGTAGGTCAGGTTGAAGTATAATTCTCATTTTCCTTCAGAACTACAAACTAACAAACTGAAAGTTGAGTTTTTTCAGAAATCCGAAGCATCATAGACAAATATAGTACTGAATAAAACCGCGCAAGGAAGGAAAAGGATATTACTTGCAACTAATTCACCATATTCATTATTGTAGACGATGGCAGCTTTGAACCCAGCAGCTTGAGCTCTTCTGATTTTTTCTTCAAAGCTACACCCTCCTCTCATGATCAACACGAAAGGTAAACTGGTGCCGTTCTTTTCAGAAACAACTTTATTAGTCAATAACGAACAAGCATTCAAAGGCTCAGCTATGTACAATGTACCACTTATGCCAGACCCTTTCACTGATGGAGCTGAAAGTACAGTTGGAATGAATCAGCAAACGTCACAGATAACATACACACAGAACAAATAAATAAATACGAGGGACATAAAAAATTAGAAACTGGCCAAGAAAGGAGGACTGGTCTGCATTAATACTGAATCCTTTTTCAGTCAAGAAACAGTACAGTTCAGAAACCATGGTCACTCATTCCAATTGCACATTAGCTCAAAACAATCTCCTGAAGTCCTTGAAGCAAATACTTACGAGTTTCAAAGGCATCAACATGGAAAAAAGTCAGCCCATACAAATATTTAAAGTTTGGAATGAATCAATAAGTTTTTCCTCCATCTAACCCTACTTCCTCCCAATAAAAAGGCTAGAATTTTTTAATTAATTAATTGAAATCCAGCAATTCTCAGTTCATGAAGCTCAGTTGAACATCAATAAAGAAAACCCAAATTCCAGTTTCTACCTGTGGCAAGCCCAAATCGGAAACTTACATAACCAGGAAGCAAAAAACACAATTACAGCACCAAGCAATCAACGGAACAAAAATAAAACGCCATAGAGCAATCTTGAGCTTACCAAAATTAGCTTCAACATCATCGAAGGATAAAGTAACGTTGTTGCCTATTAGAACCACGTGGCTGGAAGCTGTAATAGCCATTACCGACAAAAACCCGAAAAAAATCACCAACAAATTCGTCATCTTTTCTCAAAAACCCGGAATCCTCAGAACCCAAAATAAATCTTCAAAGCTCTACACACAGAGAAAGAGAGACAGCAAAAAAAAAAAAAGACAGGGGAAATTTGAACTAGGATTTTGAAGAGGGAATAGAAACATCAGCTTCCATTCTACTCTTTATGAATTCAACATTGAAGGAAATTAAAATCTTATTGGGTTCTGGATTTTTCAATAATTCGACTGTTGAAGAGAGAAAACGGAAGAGGCTTTCGAATCTTTTCTCCAGTCACTCAGACATGGAAATTACAACAATAATAAAAAAAAAATTAGGTATAAATATAGATCTTTGTCTCGTTTGTGTGCTGTAATGGTTATCTCATTACATCACTCGGAATTAATTTTTTAGTCTATCCCCTAGGCTTTGTATTATCTTTTATGATGACAAACAGCGCCTTGGTTATATAAAAACACGAGTCAAATCATAAAATTGTGCAGTTAATTTTGTAAACTACTAAATACGCCTACCAATTACCAAAATAACTCTCTAATTTCCTTTATTTTTCACTCGCACTCCCCAACAATTTATATGATAGTCTTATTATCAGGCCAACTCCAACTATATATTTTAAAATAGAGTGAATTTAGAAAAGTCATCATATTTGATAAATTTTAAGTTTTGGTTACTAATTTTAAAAAATTAAAAAAAGTCACTAACTTTTGCATTTGAATTTTGGTTTTGGTAATTTCGTTCATATTATCCGTTAAGTCCACTAACAGACCAAAATTTTGAGGGTATTTCTGTCCAATCATACCCAAAAAACTCATGTGCTTCCTTTTGAATTTTAAGGTCATCATACTTTGATAAAGTTTAGGTTTTGGTCACTAACTTTTAAAAATTCAAAAAATGTCACTAACTTTTGCATTTGAATTTTGGTTTTGGTCATTCCGTCCATATTATCCGTGAAGCCCACTAACGGACCAAAATTTTGAGGGTATTTCTGTCCAATCATACCCAAAAAACTCATGTGTTTTCTTTTGAATTTTAAGGTCATCATACTTTGATAAAATTTAGGTTTTAGTCACTAACTTTTAAAATTCAAAAAAAGTCACTAACTTTTGCATTTGAATTTTGGTTTTGGTCATTCCGCCCATATTATCCTTGTGAAAAAAATCGGCTTAAATTCATATGCATGGATGTAGACGTTTCTGGGAGAATGGTGATGGGTTTTGTTGTTTCCGGCAAGAAGGGTGACAGGGTGGCTGGAGAAGAAAGATGAAAAAAAAAAAAAAAAAAAAAAGAGGGGAGGGTGAGAGGAAGAAAGATAAATAGTAAAAAAAAAAAAAGGAAGCACGTGGGTTTTTTGGGTATGATTGGACAGAAATACCCTCAAAATAAATTCATATGCATGGATGTAGACGTTTCTGGGAGAATGGTGATGGATTTTGTTGTTTCGGGCAAGAAGGGTGGCAGGGTGGCTGGAGAAGAAAGATGAATACGAAAAAAAAAAAAAAAAAAAGAGGGGAGGGTGAGGGGAAGAAAGATAAATAGTAAAAAAAAAAAAAAAAAGGAAGCACATGGGTTTTTTGGGTATGATTGGACAGAAATACCCTCAAAATTTTAGTCCGTTAGTGGGCTTCACGGATAATATGGACGGAATGACCAAAACCAAAATTCAAATGCAAAAGTTAGTGACCTTTTTTGAATTTTTAAAAGTTAGTGACTAAAACCTAAATTTTATCAAAGTATGATGACCTTTAAATTCAAAAGGAAGCACATGGGTTTTTTGGGTATGATTGGACAGAAATACCCTCAAAATTTTGGTCCGTTAGTGGGCTTAACGGATAATATGGACGGAATGACCAAAACCAAAATTTAAATGCAAAAGTTAGTGATATTTTTTGAATTTTTAAAAGTTAGTGACCAAAACCTAAACTTTATCAAAGTATGATGACTTTTTTTAAAATTCACTCTTTAAAATATAATACAATTTATTTTAGGCCCAATTGTAATTTTGGTCCCTTATAATAAGTCTTGTATCACTTTTAGTCCCTTAACTTTTTTTTATTAGTATTTTCAATCTTTTTTTACCAAATACCCTTAGACTAACGGTTGACTAATTCTCAAAACCCTTTGACTAAGGATTTGACTACCCCCAATTAATTTTACAATGACACTTTTAGTCCCTTAACTTTTTTTATTAGTATTTTCAGTCTTTTTTTTACCAAAATATCTTTAGACTAACGGTTAACTAACCCTCAAAACCATTTGACTAGTGGTTTGACTATCCCTACTGTCGCCGTTGCTCTGCCACCACCACCACCCCGCTCCCCACAACCACTGCCCTGCCACCGCCTAGCCGCCACCACCACCACCCGACCACTGTTGGACTCCCTCAATCACTAACTATCATCACTGTCTCTCTCCGCTAGCCACCAGTGTTTATTCACATCTTTTTATTGACTATGGAGAATGAGAAAAAAGGCAGGTAACGACTACAGGACGGGTTTGTAGAAATTGAATGACCCGTCAAACAAGTATAACAAAATTACAGGAGTACAGACAAATTGAAGAAGAAAGGAGAACAAAGTAGAAGAATATATCTCCTACATGTAATGAATATTCCCTCCTTTAATTAATAAAAATAATTCCTCTTACTGGGAAGGATAATTCCTTCTACTATCGGTGATTAACGCTCTAAATGATAAGGATGATCATTTTTTTATGTGTGATCATTTTTATGTTTTTTAATTTTTTTTATGTTTAGTTTTGATCAAAGGAATAAATATAGTAATATTTGATCAAAATAAAAAGGAGGTAATTTACCCTATTCTCCATCTAATATTGATTATCCCTTTATCTAAATAAGGATAATTCCTTCAAAAAAATAATTTCGATCCAAAATATATTTTTATACTCCTTTATATCCGTTTGATGCAAGGCAAAGGTAAAATAATTTCGATTGTTGTATTTATATCAAATTCAAAATATGATTATTTCAAGTAAAACATAAATTTGTATCAATAACAACCTCTGTCGATATCAAATACAAAAGGATTTTATCATTTGTTTTTTTAAGTTTTCAACTTCTCTTTTCTATATCAAATACATAAAGTTTCCAAACATCAAACCACAACCACCTCCAGCGGAAGAGAAGCATCCCGGATTCTGCATTACAGGGACGACAACACCGCTCGGATCGTCGGAGAAGGGAGTAAAATATAAAGTCGCAACGTCAACACGGAAGACCCTTCGAAAGCTGAAGGATTGTCTCTTTTGTTATTCATATATACGATTTGTTCTTACTGTTATAGGTTATTGTAAGATCTAGCAATTTTATGGACTGGATCTTCTCAAATTAAGGGCTCTGTGCAAAGAAAACTGAAGCCTATCTATGTTCCAGTGTTAATGTTTTTTCAAAGTCTGTAGAGGTAGATATATATAGGAAAAATGAAACTGAATTGATGAATTCTTAGAAAGTTAGCTTCTGAATTGATGAAACTGAAATGATATCCCACTTTCTTCCAATCTATTGTTCGAAGTGGGATGATACAATTATAACAGTGGACTTATGGATCATGAATAGTGGGACCAAACAACTCCAACAATTTGATTCTATTGTAAATAATGGGACAAAACAATTTGATTTCTTTCTCCTAATCATCTGATGTTTCCCATATGCTTATGTTTATCCTAATTTTGGTTCAGATCTTGAACAGTCAAATGAGGTAAAATGCCCCACTATTTTACCCTTCTCTTTCCCTCTTTTTTAACTAAATGATTATTTTGTCAAAAATAAGACGATAATATTTAAAAGTGAGGCGGTAACTAGTAATACCGATTTTTTTATATAAAGGATCACATTTGATGTTAAAAAGATTGAGAGATAATTTGGTTAACTAAATTTTAAAATGTACCACAGATGCTTCAACTCTAATTGCGGAAAAACAAAAAAGTATTAAGCTTATAAGCAAATAAGTGAGTAGAATGCTTTTGGTGTACCAAACATAGTACAACCCAAATATACAATTTAAAAGTTGCAAGACTCCGATAAGCATCCTAGAGATTCCGGTTAGTAGATAAATAATATTCCAAATTGGATCCAGAGTTATGCCTTCATTTTGAAGCCCAAGAACATGCAGGATCATCAATTTTAAACACAAATTACAAGTATTTTTATGTTTATTACGGATAAGTTTATATAGATCTACCCTATCAAATAGTGGATATACTTTTTGCCAAAATTTTAATTCGAACAAGAATACATCACTAATTATCAAATGAAAATTTCAAACTATAAATTTAATAAGTAGATTCTCTTGGACCAAATCAGCGAACATCATCAACGACGCCGCTACCAATCCAACGAACTCCACTATCGAACTGTCGCCATAATACGAATACCATCAATGAAACCACGACCAGATACTACCAATAGATCTGAATCAAAGAAAAAAACACTCTACCATTCTATAAATTATCTATTGAATGACAAAAGAAAATAAAGATTGAAGATAATCCCCTTTATTAGATAAAAGGGGGAAGAGAGAAGAAAGCAACCGTGGCTGTTAGGTTTTTTTTTTTTTTTTTTTTTCTCAAAGTGAATGTATTAGGTCATTGATGATGGATCATTAATTTAATATTTAAAAAAAAAGAAAAAAAATATCCCTCTTATATATGTAGACTTTAGATTGAATAGGTATTTCATTATTTGTGCCAATTACATCTTCTTAATTAATTATTGTAATTTAAATATATATATAAGTAATAATATAATAATAATTTTATTTAATAATAATATTTATGATATAAATTTGATGGTGTGCTTAAAGAAATTACTTAGGATAAAGGAAGTTTTTTGAGTTCGAGTCATCTCAGAGCTGAATTAATAAATTTTATGTATTTTTTTAACAAAAAAAAGATAAATTAAAATTATAGCGTTAAAATTAAAATATAAATTCTATATATATTTTTTTTGACAATCTTATCATTTTAAAAAGTAAATAAGGAAAAAGAAATAAAACGTTAACAGGGAAAATAATTTAGTAAAAATTTGATGCTTACCATTTTTAAATTTGTGTCATTTGCTTTTATTAATAAGTAACACTAACGGATAGATTAATATATTTTTCAATTTTGGTGGACAGAATGTATACCCTGTACCAGTGGTACATGTACCTACTACTATATATAGCAATTTTTTTCATGACAGCTGTACATTTACTAAATATAGTAAGTTTCACCGACGCGCGCCTTTTTCTTTTTTTCCTCGCTAAGTCCACAACGTCTCAGGACAACTGCCGCAACGTCCAAAAAACAAATATCGAAGCGTCTACATACATGCATGTCCACAACGTCTCCTAACACTGTCGCAACGTTCCCGTACATCAAAAAAATAACTACCGCAACGTCCAAAAATATTTACATCCAGGCATGTGAATTGAAGCTGAATTTTTCACATAACACCTTCCATAACCTCTCCTAACACTACCGCAACATCTCCGTACGTCTAAAAAATAACTACCGCAACGTCCAAAAACATCTACATCCAGGCATGTGAAAGCTGAATTTTTCACATAACACCTTCCACAACGTCTACTAACACTGCCACAACGTTCCCGCACGTCCAAAAAATAAGTGCTGCAACGTCCAAAAATATCTACATCTAGGCATGTGAATTTAAAGCTGAATTTTTCACAAAACACCTTCCACAACGTCTCCTAACACGGCCACAACGTCCTGCACGTCCAAAAATAACTGCCGCAACGTCCAAAAACATCTACATCCAGGCATGTGAATTTAAAGCTAAATTTTTCACATAACACCTTCCACCACATCTCCTAACAATACTGCAACGTCCCCGTACGTCCAAAAAATAACTGCTACAACGTCCAAAAACGGCTAAGTTGATTTTAGTAATGTAAAAAAAAGATACCATTTAAGTAATTACTAGTAGCAAAAAACAAAAAAAATTGTCAGGGACGAGACTCAAACCCTGGTTATTTTAGTCTTGTGACTCTCCAAAAAATTCAATTGCCATTAATCCACTTAAAATTAATTGACATTTAATTACACTTTTTTGTATATGTCATTTAAAAGATCGCTATTGTCAATATTGAATTTCCCATCTCCCAATACATAGGTCAGTAGAACCCCGGAGGAACAAGATTTTCATGCAGTTAAATCGTAAAAAACTATTTTTTATACTTGTCAAATATTTCGTCGAAAATTTGAAAAACCCTTGAAATTATTAAAAATCTTTCGTATCTGTTAAAATATGACATTTTTTTTGAGTTTCGAGCGGCCCAAACCGCCTTTGGCAGTTTGCAGATAGATAGATCTCGAAAAGTTATATGAAATCAAAAAATAAATCGTCTAAAACGGACCACCAAGCGCAAAGTTATGACCATTTAAAGTTTTTGTCCAAAATCACACCTTTTTCAATATCGGAACCATCTCCAAATGCCCGTCTGCCATGTACATTGCGTAGATCTTGTCAAGAACCATCAAATTGACTACTCGCGGGTCCAAATCGAACAATCGAGTGCCGAGTTATGCCTTCTTGAACCATCCGTGCAATACAACTTCATAGATTGCACCTTCCACAACGTCTTCTAACACTGCCGCAATGTCCCTGCACGTCCAAAAAACAACTGTCGCAACGTCTACATCCAGGCATGTGGTGAATTTTTCACATAACACCTTCTACAACGTCTCCTAATACTGCCACAACGTCCCTGCACATCCAAAAAATAACTGCCGCAATGTCTACATACAAGCATGTGAATTTAAGCTGAATTTTTCACATTACACCTTCCACAACGTCTCCTAACACTGCTGCAACATCCAAAAAGCAACTGTCGTAACGTCCAAAAATGTCTACCATTTTTTTTCCCGTGAGACTAAATTAATTGGAATATAACTACTACAACCACGTCCAAAAATAACTACCACACCACGTCTACATCCAAACATGTGAATTTTAGCTAAATTTTTCACGGAACACTGTCCACCACGTCCCGTCCAAAATACAAAGCAGCAACGTCCCGTTATGTCCCGCAACGTCTAGTTACATCCCATAACACCTTCTACCACGGTCCAGCAGCGGGAAGGAATTAGAAGCAACTCATTTCACAAGAAAGTGCCAATACCTCACGGAAAACATTTATATATCATATTTCGGAGTAACAGAGCATTATTTGAATAAGAAAACACGAATATAACATCATTAATACATTACCCAACATCAAATCGTGAAAATAAGATTTCGTAAATCAATCAAATACAGTTCATACTTTATGATATAGTATTTTTTAAGAAGAATAAGTTATTTTTTAAGAAGAAGAAGAGATTTTTGAACAGGAAGAAGTGATTTTTCCGTTGTATTTGGTGTTGTTCGTTGGAAAATACAATCTTTCATCTCCGTTAAATCTATGTTTGGATGAAAATTTTGATTAAATGCAGTTTCGAATAGATTACGGCGAAGAAGAATAAGAGATTTTTGAAGAAGAAGAAGTGATTTTTGGAAAAGAAGGAAGTGGGTTTTCAAAGAACAAGAAAAAGAGAAGAGAGTGTATCTCATTCTCTTATAATAAGAGTGGTGATGTATTACTAGGTACATGTACCTAGTGGTACAACATATAATTTGCCTTTGGTGGATTTGACCATGTGACCACCATGGCCATGTGTTTCTTCTAGGTGGTGTATTTGGACAACAAATCCGGTTTATTTAAAATAATGCTTGGCCATTTCATTAAAAAAGTAAATATTGATGGACCCTTCCTGCACCTGCTAGCCCAATCGCTGTGCCGCCCCGCTCAGACTAGGATGACTTGGGTTGTCGACCGCTGGATGCTTACCAGCGGGCAACTCAGATGAAAGACAGTTCATCCCACAAGTCAACCCAGTGGCAGCTCAATTGTTATAGGGAAGGCTTATTTACCGCCTTATTTCTTATTTATCATCCTTATTCTAAAATTGTCTTTAATTTTTACCCAAATACTTTAGACACTCTCCATTTTCACCCCATTTTTTTCCTTTTCTGCCCTCCTCCTCTGTCGACGCTGATCTCCTTCCTCCTAATCTCTCTCTCGCTGCAGTCGTCGCCGCTGTCGCTTCCGATATCTCCTTTATCCTGATCTCCATCTATCGCTGCAACCGCTGCTACCGCTCGAAACCCCGTCCCTCCTCTCGATCTCTCTCATCTATTTTCAATCTCCCTTTCTCTCTTTTTTCCCTCATCTCATTCCTGATCTCCTTCTTTCCCTCTCCCGATCTTCCCTCCTACCATCCGCATGAAACCCTGTAATCCCGTCACCAACCTCGTCCTTTTGGTTGGCCACCACTATCGCTAAAGAGCTAGGGTTTCAAGCAGAGAATGGTTCGATAAATAATGCCTCTGATCTCCCGACCTCCCTCCCAATCGATGCCAGTCGATTAAGCCTAGGACCTAACTTCGATCATCGATCGAGCCCAGCACCTAAACCTCACAACTTCGTCACCCTCCTCACCCCTTCGATCGGCCCCCTATCCAGCCGATTGACGTCACTTGTTGAAGATCCAATCGGGCGAGTCTAGTTGGGTAGCGTTGGAGTTGAATACATAAACTATGCTTGTATTGTACATTTTCCCAGTAATATATCGATTTATATTTTGGTTATATTTTGTTGTGAATGATATGTCCATTTATATTATGTAAGTAGATGATGAGGTGTCTTGTGTGACACAGTAGATCTCATAGTTGGTTGAAAGACATAATATATAAATGAGGTTCGTAACCGAGACAGCTTTGGACAAACTGTCGGTTTAGGTTATTATGTGATTCGGATAATTGGTTTGCCTAAACTAATTGAATCATATAGATATGTCCGGGGCGTATTGAACTTGATCATTAGGAATGATTTTCCTTGTACTGATTTAATAGACAAATCGTTCTTGGTATTCTATCTCTTAATCCCTAGACTTGAGCGGGCATGAGGATTAGACATAGTGTACTTTGATCTGCTAATGGGTGAGGTCAATTGTGGCCAATAGTCTCAGTAGGTTGGGCGCGCGTGTTTAGTTGCTTGGTGTGTTGCTGTTTGTCGAAAGGAAACCATATACCGGTGCGTCCGGGGTGATGGTGCTCCCGAGATGAGCTCGTAATGTTTATTATACTAAACCCTGCCGGTGGACTTATGTCTGGTATAGTAAAAAGGTCGAGTGATACTAGTCTCATAATTAAAGAAATTGATTAATTAATTAATCAGTAAATTAATAGATTAACGAGCACTGTATCTTTGATGTGGGAAGATAATGAATATAAATTAATTAAGTTGTTCCGGAAGCAATTCTGGTGTAGGATGGTAGTGCCAAAATTAATCTGTTAGTGGTACGATTAATTTTGTAATGGGTTAATTGAATAGGTAGAATTAATTAATTGATTAATTATTCATAAGGGTTAATTGAGTAATTAATAAAGTGGAATTATTTAATTAATTAATTAAGTCTTAAGTTTCAATTAGAATTAGAAAATCTTAGAGATTAGGAAAGCTAGTAGGATTTGGTTTATCCTATCAGATTGGTTACCTAATTGGATTTGGAAACTAATTAATTAGCTAAACCCATTAGGAAGACCAATCTCAAACCAACTTGGGGTCCCTCTTGTAACTCTATATATAGACAAGGGATTAGCTATTCAAGACACACAATTCATAAGTTTTCGAGACAAGAAAACTAGAGAGATAAAATTCTAGAGAGAGAAATAATTATTTCTCCCTCAAAGTCGGATTTTTCAAGAATCCTAGCGGCTGCCCTCTCTCCTAGATCGGCCGGCCGGTTACTACACTAGCTCCTTGGCGGCGCGTGGACAAGCGGCGGCGCGTGGACAAGCGGTGGCGCGTGTGGAGCCTTCAAGCGGCACGTGGACAAGCGGCGGCGCGTGTGCAGCCGTCAGCCGGCACGTGCGACTACAGTTAGTCGGGGTTTTGTCCAGCGAGTTTTGCTGGATTTTCCTGACGGGTTTGTGTTGATTGTTGATCAATTGGTTTCTACATCGTTGCCCGCACAACGTGAAATCAAAGTCTTGAGTCATACGAGCGATCACCTGAGTTCACGCTTCAAAGGTACTTTTCTAAGATTTCGCTTTTAATTAGAAATTTTTGATGTGTGATAAATCAAATGAGTGCAAACCCAGATCCTGCACAATGTTATTTCAAAAGGGTTGGAATAACGATTGTGCTAGCGACTAGGCCTGGCCAGAGATTTTGATTCTGGAATGCATAGCACGAAAGTGAGTTTCTGGCTAGGTCCGGGCAGATAATCTTTCAGGTAGTTCGTCGATCGACTGAAACCGGAAAGAAGAAGAAATAACCACATTCGGCAGCGGAGCTAGTTGGGTGGTGATGAGAAGCAGAGCGCAGATGGGGGCGAAAGATAAGAATTTTGGAAGGGAGGGACAATTTTAAAAATGGCGGATATAGAATAAGAAAGGAGGCGGTAAATAAGACTACCCATTGTTATACTATATATAGTATCTATCATACTGGTGAAAATGTGTTTATATTTATTAAATTTAGGAGTATTATTAATTTTTAAAAAATTTTATATTTATTAGATGCGGGTAAAAATGATTTCATTACGGACATGTTTACATCAGAGGATGGTACATATGATGTTATCGATAATGTCGATGATTCAATAGGAAGTAAAAAGAAATACAAATGGTGACTAATGAAAACCGTACCGCTATAGATCATGCCTTATTGGAAAAAAGCATTGATGGAAGGGACAATAACAATGGGGTAATTTATATGGTGGTCGTATAGGACCATCATTCAATTTTACTCCTACTCCAAAAATAGTAAATTTTTTAGGATGGGCTATTTATAGGAAAAAGGCGGAGGAGTGGCGCGAGTGTAATTTTTTTTTTTTAGCCCCCAGTGAGACGCGCTCAGCGGAGATCTCCATTTTTAAACAATTCCTTCACGAGATTTTGCTTCAATTCCTTTTTCCTTTCTTTTGTTATTTTTATTTTATTTTTTTGTCTTCCTCAGACTTTTTTCCGTCTGTTTTTTTCTAAACAATTCATTATTTTTTTAATATTTTTGAATTTTATAAAAAAATATTTTTAAATTATCATTTTATTTGTTTTATAATTAAATAATTTTAGATATTGTGATACATATTATGGACATTTTTTGTTGTATGATATGATTTCTTTTATATTCTTGATATGATAACTATAGTCTGTTGATCTGATGTCTACTATTTTGTTATCTGATGTCTATATAATCATGATTTGATCTCCCTTGTTAAGTATATTTTAGTTCTATTTTATGATTTATTTTATATTATATATTTGATATCTATAGTTTGTTTATCTGATGTCTAGTATTCTGTGATCTGATGTCTATATAATCATGATGTGATCTCCCTTGTTAAGTATGTTTTAGTTCTATTGTATGATTTCTTTTATATTCTTGATCTGATATCTATAGTCTGTTGATCTGATGTCTAGTATTCTGTGATCTGATGTCTATATAATCATGATGTGATCTCCCTTGTTAAGTATGTTTTCTTTCTATTGTATCATTTCTTTTATATTCTTGATCTGATGTCTATAGTATGTTGATCTGATATTTAGTATTCTGTGATCTGATGTCTATATAATCATGATGTGATCTCCCTTGTTAAATATGTATTAGTTATATTGTATGATTTTTTTATATTATTATCTGATATCTATAGTATATTGATTTGATATCTACTGTCTTATTATTTTTTAAAAGAATATTTTTTAAAAATCTGTGCGTCAAAAAAAAACTGTAGCGCATTACTGTAGCGCTACAGTAGGAGTAAAATTCACGGTAATCCTATAGGTCTATCGTATACGAACTCTACATAAACAACAACTAATTACATCACTAATTACTAATAACATTTACTAGCTATTGATTATAAAAAAATAAATAGGGGGCCGCCCGTCAGGCCCCATAAAAAGCAAAAAATTAAAAAATAAATTTAAAATTTAAAAGGCTGCGCGCCTCCCTTTTGCTATAGGAACAACATATACGAAGTCAATGCTACGATGTATGTTTTTTTTATTCTAAATACTTAAATTTCATTAACTTTCTTAATGGCCATGACTAAAAGTAATTTATTAATTGTTATTGTACTTCTTAAATGTTGAAATTATTTAAAATTTATTAATTAAATTAATTTTCTATTTTTTTCTGTTTGTCTTTGTTAATTTATTTTTTAATTTTTAAATACAAAAATTCATTGTATTAAAGTTTTGCTTTGTTTAGATGCTTATTATTATTATTAGTTTTGAGACATTTTTTTTTTTTTTTAATTGAACGGCGGTTATTTTTACACCCTTAGTCACATAGTCACATGTAATTGATTTATTCAAAAAGGTTAATATATAAACTATAAATTTAGAAGAGTAAAATGGTAAAATCATTAAAAAGGTAAATGATATTTTAATAAAGAGTGAACAATATTTAATATCTTAATTGCATTATTATTATTTATTAAAATAGTCTCACAGATACTAGCTTGCAAAGCAGACGACATAATTGATTATCCTATTATAAATTTAATTATTAATGATTAACAAAACGAGTAAAATAATGGAATCCTACCCTACAAAACGTCGTAAACTAACTTTTAGATAGAATCATGAAGCAAAACTTTTACATAGAATCAAAAGTGAGCTTTACAATTACAAGCTACTAAGAATATGCAGAAATTCCACATTAATGACTGAATATTGCATGTTGCGGTCATGCATGTTGTAAGTAATTTCCTTTTAAATCACGTTTTACAATGTTGTACCTAATCTCGCTCCATTTTTACCCCTTTTCTCTCTTGCCGAGGATTTACTCTCCCCGTCTCATTTTTAACTTTCAATACTTATCGTCATTTTAGGAAGCACTTGAGTTCTATAAATTAGGAATATAGTTTATTTGTTGTAGTAATTATTGTTAAAGTAAAAGAATAATTTAGTTAATTTTATCCACCCTTAATTTGTCTGAAAATGTATAAAGCGACAATTAAAAAAGAACGGCGAGGGTAATTTTTTATTTACTAATTTTAAATTTTATAGCGCTTTTTTTTTTTTTTTTTTTTGTGTCAGCAACTTCCCCTGATTTAGAGGGCATTTCTACATTATCATATTTTGAATATTGTAATTAATGTTTCCAACCTGTAGCATAGTAGTTCTACTAATACTCCTATTTACTAATTAATCCATGCATTAATTAGACTCCCACCTCATACTGTCATTTTCGTAATGCCTTTTTTAAAAAGTTATTTACCCTTTTTAGCATATTCAAAATTGATTTTATGAAAAAATAAAAAATAAAGAAATAATCCAATCCATATAAGCTACCAACAAATCAAAATTTGTATCATTAAATTTAATTTTTTGAAAATCTATCATTGAAACAAGAGTTTGACAATGTTCTGTTCAATATTTTCCACATGGATTGATCTAGTAAATGCCGATGAAGGACACTTTAATATGAAAAAAGACATTTAGAGTTCTTCTCACTCCAAATGCTGCAATTAGATGATAAAAGTCATTTATAATGTTCAAACCTTTAACCATGGTTTAGTAAGACAAATTATATTTTAAAAATTAAAATAAAGTAGTCAAACAATAAATATATAATACAAATTTTAAAGCAATTAAGTTTTATATAAAATTTTGTTATTGAGATAAAAGTAATTTCAAATTATACTATCTCTAGAACAATATTTCAGAGACATTTCTGGAAATAAATTGTAGTACATTGTAAATACAAATTTGGTGCTTTAAAAGTGCATATTTAGTGCTAGAGTCCTGCATATTTAGATTTCAAAAGTGTATTTTGAAAAATAAAAGGAAAAAGAAAAAAAAAAGTATGGTGCAATCTCCGTGCACCGGGTAATTACTTAAATTAGTCCTCTGAATTAATCAACTGAATCACATCAAGTATAAAAAATTCCAAAAATTAAGGAGGTACATGAAAATATTAACAAAACCAAAATTATTAATATCTTGGGGAAGAGTAGTGCAAATATCATTAAAGTTTGATTTGCTATGAAAAAAAAATAAAAATTTAAGTCCAAGAATTAAATAAGTCATCATCCAATTATTCAAGACGATCAATAAATCACATTTTCATAATAAATGAGCCGACGAATATTAGGAGGAACATGTACAATGACTTTTTTATGCCTCCCGATGCGGTTCATGGTGGCAAAACTGGGGGAATGAACGCACATAAAGCCATTAAAATGAGGATATGGTTTCTTACCTCCTCTGGTCTCCAAAAGTTCGAACTTCTCTACCTTTTTGAGATTGAAAATGTATAGTCCGACACCAGCATGCTCCACTAGCATAAAGTTGTCCTCCATCCCGATTGCCCTATAAGAATTATAGAGCCCATTCGGGAAGCTTCGAACTGTGTGCTTTCTTATCCACCTTAAGCTTCCACATTTTTTTTGAAAAAAAAAAAAACCCTTTCCCTATCATTTGATAACTCAGCAATGAATAAAGACACTTTCGCTCGGGTTTGAGGGTTCAATATGACACAATAAGATGAAAATGGGGGCGACCTACGCAGCTTCTCATCGAGCAAGACTACGAACTCGAGAGCCGAAAAAGACAAAAACATTTTCATTGATTTGAAACTTGAAAACTAACAACACAACCTAAGAGAGTTGGGGGGGGGGGGGGGGGTGAATTAGGTTGTTTAAAAAATTTACTTAAAAATGAGCAAATCTTAAAATAATTTTTTTTAAATAAACAATGACTATCTATGTGTGTGAAACAAATAACAAATAAGTCTAAGTTAATATAAGATGAAAACAAGAATAATAAGATTAGTCAATAATATAAAAGTATACAAGGAAAAAAGAAATTATTAGTTCACAATATATAATAATCAAATTAAAATAAATGTCAAGTATGTGACTTGAAATGGACAAGTCTTGAAATTGAATAATTTAAAATAAAGCTCAAGTATTGACTTGATAAGGAAAAGTCTAGACTTGATTAAGGACAGGTCTAGAATAAAGTAAATACTTAACTAAAGAAAGCTAGACTTGAAATAAGGACAAGTCTTAAATAAAATCTTAAGATTAAAGATGTAGTACTTAAATTGAGCAACTCTAATGGTGATGTTTTATGATGCAAGAAATGTAGAAGAGAGAGTATGAATGCAAAATGCAATCCAATGAAAAAGACAAGATTTTTAAAGTGGTTCAAGCTTGTAACCCTCTCACAAGCTCTACATCCACTCCCCAACTTCTAAAGTTGAGGCCCTTCCTATTTCTTTTTCAAAAAAATAAAAATTCCTTAAGGTGGAATTCAAACCTTTACAAATCTCCCAAGAACAACTTAGTAACACTACTAAGAGGTTCTTCACTACTCACCCTCTAAATTGTTCTTGACTTGTAACCTATTGCTTTCAAGAATAATAAAACATTTTTGTGTGTGAAGTGTTTATGGCTTACAAGTGACAAGGTTCTAGTCTAAGATTGACACTTTGAAAAATAACTAGAACACTTTGAAAAATAACTAGAACTTGAAAGTAAAATTTGAAAATGAGCACTTGAAAACTTGAGAGAATTTTGACAATAATAAGAATGGCTTGATAGCATGTGTGTCTTAAATGTCTTCACCCATGGTCTCTATTTATAGGCAAATTTAATTCAAACATTTGAATTTTGGCTCCAAAGATGATTTGACATAGTCTAAATTTTCTTCAACTTCTTTCAGCTATTTTTAATTTTTGTGTCTGAAATCAATATTGTAAATCTTTCTCTTAGCTTTCCAAGAACGTCAAAATCAGTTGATTTGGACTTTTGTAGCTTAAATTATATCTAATTTACTGAACTGTGGCATTGTAGTGACATAGTTTTGTTTTTGTCTATTTTCACCAAAATTTAATTTGAATTTCACATTGACTATCAAACACCATTTTTTAGATAATTGAAAGAGATTTTCAAAACATCCAAAATATTAATTTTTGGTTAAGTGAAACGAAAGTTATGCTCATTTGAAGATGAATGTATCAATCTGAAAATTTTGTACTTTCTACAAAAAATAATTTTAGACAATTTAAAAAATTGTTAGTTTCACATATTTGTTTTGTTATTAATAAAACAAGATTGAAGCACTTAAGTCTAACAAAAAATTGTCACCGATTTGACTTCATGATCCGAGTTTTGGATCAAATAATCACCAAGAAATTTCCTAATTGGAGAAGATATGGATGCTGTATTTTCTTCTGTATCTAACTTTCTCCAGGCTTCAAAATTGAAGGAAAACAATTCTCTGCTCTCAATTTGAAAATTGTGCCTCTCTTTGGGTATTTCAAAAAATAATGGTTCTCCTCTTCTAAGTTCTCCGTCAACCACTGTTATTGTTGAAGGCATTATTTCAGCGATACTAAAATGAGAAGGTTCTTCAGGATGGAAAATGTTTGCATGTCTCTCAACCAAAACCCCAGTCAGATTATTAATGCGATATTATTGATTCAAATGCAGATTCAAAAAATTCGGGGTGGAGGTTAATGCCTTCCATGTTTTGCTGACCAACTGCAGATTTGGGGCCTCTTTTGTCGTAATCCTTGACAAAATCTCTTGCCAGATTTCCGTGGGAGTTTTTTTCACTTGAACTAGCTGCCTTTTTGTGCTTCTTAGTTGGAGGGTCGACTGCCGAAAGAACTAGAGACCTGGACGACATATCCAACCTAGTTGGGAATTCCCCACCATGATGATAGTTAGTGATGCTAACTCAACATAATCGATTTCAGATAGGGTTTGATTGGTTGAATTCATTTATAATTTTCAAACCTTTAACCATGAGTTTAATAAGACAAATTATATTTTAAAAATTGAAATAAAGGAGTCAAACAATATATTATACAAAGGTCTAAAACAATTAAGCCTTATATAAAATTTAGTTATTGAGATAAAAGTAATCCCAAATCATACTATCTCTAGAACAAAGTTTTAGAGACATTTATGGAAATAAATTATACGACATTGTAAATACATATTTGGTGCTTCAAAAGTGCATATTTAGTGCTCGAACCGTGCATATTTAGAGTTCAAAAGTGTAGTTTAAAAAAAAGAAAAGAAAAAAAGTGTAGTGCAATCTATGTGCACCAAGTAAGCACTTAAATTAGTTATCTGAATTAATCAACCAGATCACATGAAGTATAAAAAGACCAAAAATTAAGGAGGTACATGAAAATATAAACATAATTATTAATATCTTGAGGAAGAGTAGTGCAAATATCATAAAAGTTTGATATGCTATGAAACAAAAACAAATTAAATCCAAGAAATAAATAAGTCATCATCCAATTATTCGAGATGATCAATAAATCACATTTTCATAATAAATGATTCGGCGGATATTAGACGGAACGTATACAATGACTTCTTTAGGCCTCCTGACGCAGTTCATAGTGGTAAAGCTGGGGGAATGAGCGCACATAAATCCATTAAAATGAGGATATGGTTTCTTACCTCCTCTGGTCTCCAAAAGTTCAAACTTCCCTGGCTTTTTTAAATTGAAAATGTATAGTCTGACACCAACATGCTCCACTAGCAGAAAGTTGTCCTCCATCCCGATTGTCCTGTGAGGATCATAGAGCCCATTTGGGAAGTCTAGAACTGTGTACTTTCTTATCCACCTTCCGCTTCCACCTTTTTTGGAAAAAGCCCTTTCCCAAACATTGATAATTCCGGCGGAAGGAGAAAATTCACACAGTGCTAGAACGCCATTGTGGTTTGCAATAGTTGCATGCCAAGGTGCATCATTCTCCTATCCCCAAAATCAATATCGTCCGGACAACATTGACCCGGGTGAGGCAGCATCTCAAAGTTTTCATTTAATACATCGAAAGCTAGTATGGCTTCCTCACAACAAACTTCCCCTTCGGGATTAGCTCCCACCATCCAATAAAGAACATCCTTCACATTTACAGGTGCAACAACGCTATGGTGATGATGTCGGGGATGGTGACTATGTTACCTCGGAATGATGTTCCTCCAACAAGAAGACTCTATATTTGTTTTGGTTGAATTCAATTCGGATTCTGATGAACCCAAATTGAGTAACTTAAATTCCAGTGTAGCACGACTCAAACGTTCTCTTTGTGCCCAGAGGACACATATGTCTTCCAGGATTGGGTGGTAGAAAATTCCATAGACTTGTCCGAGTAAATCTACATCTTCACGGTCAATGAATAGAGACACTTTCTCTCGGGTTTGAGGATTCAATATGACACAACAAGATGAAAATGGGGGTGACCCATGCAACTTCTCATCAAGCAAGACTACAAACCCAAGAACTGAAAAGGACAAGAATATCTTCATTGATTTTAAACCCGTTACCGATTTGGCTTCATAGTCCGAGTTTTGGATCAAATGATCACCAAGAAATTTCCCAATAGGTGAAGATATGGATGTTGTATTTTCTTCTAATTCCAACGTTCTCCATGCTTCAAAATTGAAGGAAAACAATTCTCTGCTCTCAAAACGAGGAGGTTCTTCAGGACAGAAAATATTTCCCTGTTTCTCTACCAGAACCCCAGTTAGATTATGAATGCGAGAATATTGATTAAAATGCAGCTTCAAAAAATGCGTGGTGGAGGTTAATGCCATCCATGTTTTGCTGATTAACTGCAGATTTAGGACCTCTTTTGTCGTAAACCTTGACAAAATCTCTTGCCAGATTTCCGTCGGAGTTTTTTCACTTGAACTAGCCTCCTTTTTGCGCTTCTTAGATGAAGGGTCAGCCGTCGAAAGAAGTAGATACCTGGATGACATATCCAACATAGTTGGGAATTCTCCGACCATGATGGCTTGCTGATGCTAACTCAACATGATCGATTTCAGATAGTTTTTGATTGGTTGAATTCATGTCTGTCATTATCGTACTCTGCTAATCCTAAGCAACAAATTAACACATGTGTGTCATTGGAAATCATAAAATATTGAAAAAGAAGGAATGAAAGTTGTGTTCCATTTATAGATAGCATCTAACCGAAAAAAACCAATTGGTTTTGAATTATTTATATTAGTCACAACACACTCCAAATTCAGACAGTATACTCAGGTTATGGGCACACAATACCCTTCTTAACCCACAACAAATAGGTGATAAGTTCAAATTATGGGCAAACAACACCTCCCTAACTCACAACAATGCACTTCTGAATTATAGAAAACAAGTCACTCTCTAACCCACAACAATATACTCCAGACTTAGACAAACCGACAACAAATATGAACATACTCCAGACTCAAACAAACAAACAACAGACATGCGACAAACCCATATTATAGGCAAACAATTGAAAATAGACAAACCAAGACAAACCCAAATTATGGGCAAACAACAGACAACAAACAAACCCAAATATCGGAACACATTGATACCGTGTTAAATTTATAGATTCAATATGAACATCCAACTCAAAACTAATTAACAATTGATTAATAAACTCCTGGATTATTTATAATAGTCATAAGTGTTGTAGGTTACCAATATGAAATTGAAACAATCTTTAACAAATTGAAATTCATTCAGCACAGGAATACAAAAAGGAATAATTAAATAAAAAGTATTATTAATGAACATTTTTGGCGGAAATTTTTAGAAAATATGAGCAACGGGTAGAATCATATGAGTCCCTTTACATTTAAATTCAAAATTTAAGATCACATTTTTTCTAAATCTTTCAAACATTATTCAAAAAAAAAAAAAATCCTCCACATACTTTGCCAATTTCATATTTGTATATATATTCTCTACATAAGGAAAAATGTACTTTTTTAATACAAATAATACCTCAACCTAAATGTTACCCTTAAATATATTTTTTCTCTTCATTATCAAACTAATTTTAGAAAATTGGATAGAAATTAATAATTCTTGCATATGCACAATAATTATAAAAAAATTGACAACATGTGAAGTCATTATGTTAATTAAAACATAAAACCTAATGATTCCACCTTCTTAATTCATAGGTTCAAATTTTCAACTAGTTATGAAATATAGTATTTATTAGATATTTCTTTTCTTTACCAATAATTCATTGAGTTATTTTCAACCTATTCGATTCAATTTAGTCCTATTTTAGCGGAAAAAAATACTGATTCAAAATAAAAAGAATGTTACAGTTGTTACCTTTAAATTTTAAGATCTCTTTAAAGTCTTAAACTTCTTAGATCTGAAATTTTTTGTAAAAGTGTGAAGTTTGGATAAGTCTCCCACCAGATTAAACTCCTTTGATGTCTGAATTCTAGTTATCCCCAATCGATCTTGTGAAGCTAAACTATTGAACTTTTTACACACTGTCAGTCAGGACATTAATAATATTTATAGGCAGTACTGTAAATATAACCGTGGAATCTGAATATGAAATATCTATCTGTTACCAATTAATTATAGGGTATTATAAAATACTCGCCCATTTTTCTTATTTATTGCCCAATGGCCTTATTATTATTTAATTAAAATATACTAAGGACATTTTGATAATAAAAATGGGGACAAAATGGTAATCCAAGGAGTGGTAAATAAGAAAATGAAAGAAATATTTAATAGTCATATTAATTATATTATATAATTATTAAATTATTACCGTTCTTGTGTTGCCAGTCCCAAGGTATACACATTGTTGCGATAAATGCAACAATGTGATATTGACTTTCAATGAACGATATTAATATGGTTGATATTAAATTGCGCATGGAAATTTGAAATTCACAGTAAAATCTACATAATATTAATTGGATTCTTATTACCGCCCTCTTATACCCAAATTGCCCCTAACTTTTACTCAAATGCCTTTGACCTTCCCCCTTCTCTTTCCCATTTGCCCTCCGCCGAAGTCGCCGACGGACAACAGCTACCAGTGCTTCTTTTTTCCTCTTCTTTCTTTTTCCTTTTTATTTTATTTCAGTGCCACCACCACTGCCAGAACCCTATATCCCTTCTCTTCCCACCTCTACCGCCGTTCCGATCCTGATCTCCCTCCTCCCGTCTGGAAACCCAATCTCCCCATCTCCTCCCGTCCGCTCAAAAGCCCCTCCTACTTCTTTTCCCTCTACCCCTCTCCCGATCTCACTCGAAGAAGAAATAGCCGCTGGAAATATTTTTAGGGTTTCAAGCGGAGAATAGTTTTACCGATCTCCCTCGTCAATCGAGCCCAGAAGAAAAAAAGAAATAGCTGGCAGAAGAGAAGCGGAGCGAGAAGAAGAAGAAGAATACGAGGTCCGTTTGCCGTTTGGCATCGAGAAAAAGAAGAAGAAGAAGCGGCGGAGGCGGATGACAGAATTTGATGTTTCTCTAGCCATGTTCAACACCGATAGTCTGGTCCTAATCTGCATCTGCATCGGCTTTGATGAGCGGCGGCATGAGAAAAAAAAAGAAGAAGACGAGGGTGATGAGTGACCGGAAAAAACGGTGGTGGTGGTGCTGATGAGCTGCGGCGGCGGTGATGGCAGATGGTAGAGGGGCAGAGAATAGGAGGCAGTGATTAAGAAATGAGACAATTTTGGAAAAGGGGACGCTAAATAATACCCCCTAATCTTAATTTTACCCTTAATTTTTAATTCACTCAATTCCTATTATCATGTATATAGGTGATAATTAAATTTTGTAAAAAAATTACTCTGAATTTAACAATTTTACATTTAATATATGCACATTTAATACTTTCTATTTGAATTGTAGCAAAAAATAATTAAACATTATTTCCAGTCCCTTACATTAAATTGAATAAATTTTTCTTGCCTCTTATTTTTTCTAATGATTTTTTGGGCTGAATTACATTTTTGATGTCTTTCTTAATTTTTTGATGATAGTAATAGTTTCATATATTTTTTTATTAGTAGTTTGAGTTATTTTTAATAGAAATTGTGGTCAGCTAAGGATTGACCAAATTTGACCGCTTGTGTATATAAAAAATTTTTATAAGGGTCTGTTTGATAAACTAATTCAGTACTTATTCTAAATAGATTAAGTACTTAATTGATTAAGAGCGTTTGATAACTCAACTTGTTTCTGACTTAATGAATTAAGAACTTTTTTAATTAAGTACTTAATAATTAAGTGCGTTTGATAACTATAATTCAAAGTCTTAAGAGATTAAGTGGGTCTGAATTGCCAGTATAATTGTTAGCCTAAAAATAATTGATTGGCGAATCACTTATTGCTGAACTGAATTGGTTGCAAATTTTTTCTTATTTTCAATATTTATTACTCTTTTTAGCTTTTTCTTTAAATAATTTGTATTTATTAAATATTTTTAAAAAAAAATATTTTATCATTTTATTTTTATATAATTTTAATTAATATGTGATATTTATTTAATTAATATTTTAGTTTTAAAATAATAATAACATTCTAATTTATTATTAAAATTTTTTAAAATATTTTTATTAGTAGAATTTCACAGTATTATGTAAAAAATTACACATCTTAAAAATTATGTTATATATTAAAAAAATATGTTTCTAATATTTTTTTAAAAAATAAGGTGATTTAATTTAAAATTTAAAATTTTATAAACTTATTTTTGTAATTCAGACTTCATAATTCAGATTTCAGATTCAGACTTCAGATTTCAGACTTCAGATTCAGACATATTTTCTAATTTTATCAAACAAAGCTAACTTAATGGATTCAGACTTCAGAATTCAGATTTCAGACTTCAGACTTCAGACCTCAAATTAAGTTTTATCAAACGGAACCTAAGTCTCGTGTGAAAAAAAAAAAAATTCTTCTTCTCCCACCCAGCCCTCTTCAACCGATCGGAAAACATTTCTTCTTCCACCAAGCCCTTAGCAGCCACCGCACCCCACCTGCACCCTTCAATCGATCGGTTGCCACCACTGCTGCCTATTTTTGTCAACCACCGTCGCCATTTCCTCTCCTCCTAGTTCTGCTCAAAACGAAACTTCTTCTCTCCCCCTCTTTCATTTTCTTTCTCCCAGTCACCCCATTCGCCTCGAACAGCAACCACTGCTGCAACTTCCCGTTGGCATCGCGATCCAGTCACACTATCATCGTTCCTCCTCTCCCATTGGGTTACCCAAACTGCAGCCACACCCTTTGACTTTCCTCTTGATCGGCGCTGCCCGGAGCCCTTTATCTCTTGTCGTTTGCGACTTTCCATCATCGCGCCTAACGCCGCTGGCCTCCGTTCTCGCATTCGTCACTTGAGACACCGGTATCATCACTTGTCACTTCATTTGCCAGCTAGGTACGCCTGTCCAACCGCTAGAAATCATTTACTCCACCATCCCGATGCCACCGAACCCCTAGCTAGCTGCTCGCAGCCCGGAATCGCCAGACGAAGCCTGATCTATTTTCTCCTCTTTCGTAGCAAACTTAACCCCAGACTCCTCACATGTCTCTCTGTCCCTCTCTCAGTCCAACTCCAGCCGCCGTCGCTTGGTAGTTGCCGTTGTGTTGGAGCGAGAACTATCAAGATGGGGAGCCTGTAGGATAAGAGGGAGACGAGGCAGGGATGATGGTGGTGATAGCCAACGGATGCCCGCGGTGAAGAGGGCTGGATGGAAGAAGGAGAAAATTGTTTTTTTCACAAGTGACACTTAAAAAAAAAATTTACACAAAAGACCATTGCCGGGAAGTCAATTTTGGTCAATCTCTGTTAAAAAGAACTCAAACTGCTAATAAAAAAAAATACGAAACTATTACTGTCATCGAAAATTAAGAGGGATCAAGAGTGGTACTACCCCTATTATGAAGGACATAAAAAAAAAAAAAAAAAGCAAGTCGGCCTTTTTTTTTTGTTATTTACATTCCGCAAATGTATTTTTTTAGTTTTTTCAACGTCAATTTTGTCTAAAATTGTCTCAAATTCACTTATATACAATCCATGGGGGCCGGACCAAAAAATCCAAAATATTGGGGAGTGGACTGAAATATTTGAATTTGGTGGATGTGGACCGAAAAGAAGCCATGCGGATTTCCAAACTCTTAATTAATTAAAGATTCGAATTTTACAAATATGAAATCTTAATTAAATTTAAAAATTGGATTTATAAAATCTGAATATATGTAATAGTAATATAAATTCGGAGTTAATTTTTTAAACTTTTGAAAAAAATAAAAAAAATACAAAGGAAATAATCTGATTTTTAAAAATTTGCATTTCAGAAGTTCGATTTTTAAAAATTCAGATTTCAGAAATTCGAATTCTTATAATATTAAAAAATGTCAGACTAATTTTTGAAAATTTTGAAAATAAAATAAAATGTAAAAATCGGATTTACAAAATCCGAATATTAATAAAATTGGATTTACAAAATCCGGATTTAATACATTCAGATTTCAATAAAATTCAGATGAAAGAAATCTGAATTTGCTTAAATCCGAATTTTTCTGGGACTATAAAAACCAAAAAGTCTTGCCTTTTTCTGCCTTTTTCTCATTCTTCTCTTCTTTTTCTTCCCTAAAATTTTCTCTCTATAGCAACCTTGCACTATTTATCCGAAAATCTTAGATTTTGGCTAAATTTCTTCGAAAATCTACATCACGTTGTGATATCGTGGTAAGGTAAGTCACGATTTAAGTGTTTTATGGTTGATATTTCATTATTCATACGATTTTCATGTGATTAGATAATGTTTTGAGTAATTTTGTATGTAGTTGAGGAAATGTGATAAGGAAATATATGTATTAGTAGCATAGGACTAAGATTTGTGTAAATTTTGTGGACTTTTTAATAAGTAGTCATGCTTTAGTAGTGTAAATATTTTAATTACGATTTTAAATATGATTAGTCGTAAGTGGATTGTTTATAATGTTGTGGGTTGTTTAATGTATTGTGGTTTATAAATTTTATTGATAATAAATTTTGATTAAGAAAATTGGAGATTAATTGTTATAATGACATTTTTATGATTGATAGGTATAATGGTATTTAATTGATGGGTTGTCAGACCAATCAAAAATAATATACTCTATAAGCTTTCTAAACGTAGAATAGTGTGAGTAGGATCGTATCCACAGGGAGCTCTAGAGTGAAATAAATTCAGTTAAAAGTAAGTAACCAAGAGGGGGGTTTGTTTTTAATTAAAATTACTAACGAAGAAATTAAAATTAAAGACAGGAAATTTAACAATTTATCAAATTCAAATTCGAAAAACATCTAGTCAAGGGAATTGGACCACCTCGATGCACTAATTGATCCTTGATGCAATAATGTATTAACTAACTACTGGTTACACCAGTTTTCATTGTTGGAACCTCCTAACAATTCAGTCTTATTAGTTTAAGCCAGCAATTAAGGAACCTCCGTTAATTTCGTCTATAATCGATGATCAATTCTGGAACCTTCTAGAACCTAGATCACGATAGCCACGGACCCAGTTCAACTACAATTAACCCAATTAGCTTAATTGCATTTGATCATTTATTCTTTTCAACTCACTAACCTACGTACCACGTGATTAGTTGCATTGACTCTAGGGAATACCAAACCTCGTGTATTCTAGTGGATTGGATTACCTAGGAAAGCCTGCATGCTACTAGCTATACAAACAGTGTCAAATAACGCTCAAAAAGTGCACAAGAATAAATAAAAAAACCAGTAATGAATTAATATAAAAGCAATTCGATCTTACGTTAAAGTAACATCGAGGGGTTCGATTCTCTTGGCTAGACTAAAAGATTTAGCTACTCATAATGAAACTAATAAAAATAACACAAAAATTGTATGCCATAAATCAAACTAGAATTAAACTAAATTGACAAATGAATAATGTACTAAACCAAATAAGTTTTCCGCAGAAAAACACCCCAAGGCCGCTGCTCTCCGCCACTCCCAAGAATGGTAGCCAAAAGTTGTCTCCAGGGTATTCTTGCCTCTCCCAAAACGTGGCCAAAAAGAAGGAAAACTCAAAAATCCTCCTCCAAAGCTGCTACCCGTAGCCACCCCTCAATACCCAAAACATATCTCAGCCTCTCTGTTCCCACCAAAAACCTAATTAATTCCCTTCTTTCACCAATTTGGGCCCACTCTTATTTCCTAACCAAAGTTCTCCCCACCAAAAATAATTATGGCCCGATTACTCCTTAATTAATAAAATCATTTGTCATAATTAAATTCCAAACTCAACACAGCCTACACTTCTTTGTCTTCCTTCAAGCCCAACTTACTCTAATTGCATCCAAAATGGTCATTCATGCTCAAAATTAATCTTCCTCCCTACATGTGTCAAAACAGCCCATTAGATTTCACTGAGCATCTAAATCAACCCAAATCCGCACCAAATAGTATTAAGAAATATAAGCTCATCGCTAATGGTCCGTATATGTTTAATTTCTATTGGACATCTACGTTGCTACTGATAACACTCTGAATCTAGATCATACATTAGTCGTTACTCGTAGATTGTCAAAGGATGATTTAGTAGAAAGCATTTGCACTGCAATTGGACGGTCAATGAGTTCTTGAAAAATCACACTTACAATGTTTTTTGTTGAACTAAACGGGAATATGAGCCAAGCACTAATTACTTCTAATGATGTACTGGATTTCATTTATACTTTTTGAGTATCTAGTATTATTAATGTGAATGTCGGATTTGAGCAAATTCAGTTTTCAGAAAGAGTGGATAGGAGAAATGTTGCTTCGAGCTCTTCCTAGAGTGGAAAAGGTCAATTTGATTTTGGATTCTGTTATGATTTTGAAGAGGAGTCAAGAGACTTGAATTATAATATTGAGGATGATGCCGATGATGTCTATACATCCGAGAGTGATTTTTGTTCAGACTCTACCGAGTTCAGTTCTGATGAAAGTGAGGAAGAGTTTAGGACGTCGGAAAGGGGACATTTCATCTACTCTGATGTGGGACACCAAGACCGATACGCCATTGATCGAGATGAATATGCTTTGCCCCGACATAATGGTAATCACGAGAGTATAACCTTGGGAACTATTTTCAAAGACAAGGAAGAAGCACAATGGGCCATAACCGCATGGAATGTGGTAAGGTTTAGGGAATATGTCAATTGTGAGAGAAATAAAACCACATGGTGTGTTGAATGTAAAAATCAAAAATTTCCTCCAACCGAAGGTTATTCTCCATGTGCATGAAAAATACGTGTGTCCAAAAAAAATCGCGATCACGATAAATGGGAAGTGATTATTTGGTGTCTGACTCACAATTACATTCGAATGGCCGTGGGATATGACCACCATAATGTGACATCGTCCACAATAGTAGTGCTCATACTGAGGCAAATTGAAAAGATCCGGAGTATGTTGTGGCTACTATTCAAATTGACGTCAAAAACCAATTAAAAGTTGACGTCAAGGAGAAGAAAGTGTGGCATGCTAGAAGGAAAGCCATCGAGATGGTATTTGGTAATTGGGTGATGAATTTTGTTGAGTTACCGAGGTAAGTTTTAAAAGTTCATATTTTTTGTAAATATGATTGGAATTATTGTTTAGATGATGATTGGGTGATGATTTTGTTAATGTTTGGTTTATGTAACTTTGTTGAGCCTTTACAATCGTCGAATCCAGGCACGATTGTAGAATGAGAATTTAAAGAATGGTCGAGTGAAACAGAAAACGATTTCAAATATTTGTTTTGGTCATTCGGTCCAGCTCGGTATACGTTTGGCAGATTTTGTCCACCGGGACACATTTGCGGGGTGGATACAAGGGAACATTTCTCGTGGTCATTACCGTTACAGCTCCACGTCGTCTTCTTCCACTCGTGTTTGCACTGGTGGACATCGAAAGTACAAAAAGTTGGACCTTTTTCATCAGACACCTCATTAATCATGTCTTTGGTCAACGTGCGACGTGTGTGCTATCGGATCGATGTCCTGTTATTATCACCGCATTTAGAGGCATTGAGGAATGGAAAGAAGGTGTTACAGGTTACCACAGATTTTGCCTGCGACACGTTCGAAGAAATGTAATGAAGTAATATCCCGGCAATAGATTGAACATTTTGTGTTGGGAAATGGGGGAAATGTGTCAACCTCGAAAGTTTGATAGAGTTGGTGTGTAGCTGTTTGAATACAATTAGAACGCATACC
Organism: Knoxia roxburghii; assembly: GCA_030378225.1. NCBI lineage: Eukaryota > Viridiplantae > Streptophyta > Magnoliopsida > Gentianales > Rubiaceae > Knoxia > Knoxia roxburghii. The sequence goes on along the minus strand of CM059422.1, from coordinate 38,591,365 downwards.
AACATTTGATGGCAGTTGGTCCATAGAAATGGAGTCTGGCACATGATAGATACCATCGCTGGGGTAACTTAATGACGAATATGTCTGAAAGTTACAATAGTGCGTTGAAAGGCGCCTGCTTTCTTCCAATCAGAGCAATTATTGAGTCCACATTTCAGAAAACTAAATAGATATTTCAGCAGGAACATGTGGAGGCTCGTAAATGCAACACACACTTTCCTCCTCTATGGTGGGAGATATTCACGTAGTACCAGAGATGCGCTGGGGGACATCATGTAGAACCATATTGATGGTGGTGGTGATTAAGCTGTGGGGTTGGTGGTGATGGTTATGGCAGAAGAAAGAGAATGAAGAAGAAGTGGGAAGAATATAGAGAAGTCAAAAACGTACGGTCACCAAGAAGACGAAAAAGGTTGGGCAAGAAGGGTATGAGGTGTTCAATAAGGAGATCAGGAAATTACCAAAATAACCCTGTAACTTTAAGGAGAGATGTAAAAGAAGTGACGTGAGTAAATTGACAAAAGTAACCCTATAAAAAATTATCTGTCAGTGGTATAACGGAGCATGCTAACAGAATGAATAAAAATTAAAAAAAATAAGTAAAGTATGATGACCTTAAAAATAGTTTTTAAAGTATGATGACCAAAATAAAAAACTGACTATAATATGATGACCAATTTTAGAATTTACTCTATATTAAATGAATGGTAAAAAATTCAAGTATCGATCTAAACATTAAAAAGTCAAAATTTATCTCGGTTCTTCATTTAGTAAAGTGTCAAATTAGTCATTTAAAATTTAAATCATCTAATTTTAAGTCATTATCTTTGAATTACAATTTTATGTCATGTCATAACCAACTAAATCTCATTATTTTTTTTAATTGAAAAACAATTTATCATTTAACCTCTTTGAATTACATCAACCAGGTGCAAAGTACGTGTATAAAATAGAAAAGTAAAAAAATAAAATTTTCCTTGATAACACATAACCTTTTTTAGAAGGTTTAAATTCATTTTTTATCTCTTATAATATGGGTTATTTCAATTTTAGTTCCCTTTTGTTTGTCACCAATATTAGTCCCACTTAATTTTTTTTTTCATTTTTGGTCCTTTTTTGCGAAAATACTATTTGACTAATGGTTGACTAACCATTTCCACTGCCGCAGCCCCACCACCACCCCGTCACCACACCACCACCGCTGCCACCGCCACCTCACCGTATATTAGAGACGGCCTAAAAAAATATGTCGAAATCTAGCCAAAATTTTCGTCGACGAAGAGATCCCGACAACCTTGATTTCAAAGGATTTTAAATCCATTTTTCCTTGGTTTTCTTGACGAATTTTTGGGCATGTTGACCGGGATTGTTCCAGGATTGTTTTGGTTTTCAAAAACTCTTGTTTTGGTCCTTGGTTTTCAAAAACTCTTGTTTTGGTTGAAAAATCGTTACATCTGAGCTGTTCTTGGTTCTTCGAAAAAATAGTCACTGAAAAAACGCGTTCTTTGTTTTCTCCGTCGCAATAACACCGGATCCGGTTCTTGTGTTGATCGAAGCAACGACGAAACATCACCGCTGCAACCTTCATTGATCCGGAGTTGGTCTTCGCTCAAGGCCGAAAATTAGATCGGTCCACATCTCCTTTTTCCGATCAGGCTTCTCGCAAATTGGGTTTGCATTTTCAAAGCCGGATCTCGCTTCGATCGGGGCCAGAAAGGTTCTGGTTACCGAGAGGGGATATCGACATGCAATCGCAGTACCTTGAGGGAGAGAACAGCATCGGAGAAGACACCAGAGAGAAGCCGGGAAACAAACGCCGTCGAGAGCGGCAGGGGGAGAGAAAAGGGTATTTTTGTTAAAAAAACTAAAAATGAAAAAAAAAAATTAAATGAGACTAATATTGATAATTAAAATAAAAGGGGGACCAAAACTAGAATAACCCCTATTATGAGGGACCAAAAATGGATTTAAGTAAAAAATAAATGGCAACGAATATTGAAGCAGCAGTCAAGATTTAAGAAAGGAAGTTTTCATATAACCGAACGGGGTAAAATGGTGGAACAAGAACTAGACAATCTCTTTTGGAGACAATTATAGCTATACTGATTACAACAATCTCAGATGAAGAATCCTGGAAAATACTCTCATGATTGCAACTAGTTGTACTTTAAAAAAAAAAAAAAATGATGTTGCATAATCCTCAACTTCCTCATGACTCTGCAAGGAAATGATGGTACATCAAAATCTCATGTCAGAAAACCATTAATATTCTATGCATTTCAAGCTTCTCACTGAATGAAGCAACATTTAAAGAACACAAATAATTCATCGGCATTTAAAGAACTTAATACATAATGGGAGCTACGTATCTCACGAGGGCTTTCATATTTCGTTTTACCAAAGAATCAACAGAAGCTACTTATTGAAATTGCACAAACAGCTGGTCGTTGAAATCGATTTTTATGTCCTTGTTTGATTTAGTACTGATGCTCATATAATTTTGGTGAATAAGGGTCACAAAGTTGTCAGTTTTGACAAAAGTAAGATGCTACTCAAAGATAATTCTTGATTATTATAATTTAATGAAACTTTCCTAAGTTACTTTTGTTGCTAAAGGTATTGACAGTAGCCCTTGTGTGAGAATCCTTCGTTTATTATGCAAAATAATATACTTCATCATTCTCTAACTATATTGGCTTGCCAAACAAATGCAACAGAGTCGCATCATTCTATTTCAAGTTATTCTTTTTCCTCCTCATCAGCAGTTATATCAGCTCACGTAGGCACAAGATATATGTAATGCTTTTGTCAGAATGTCCACAGTAGACGATTTCAGGGCTACAGTTTACCTTCAAGTGCGAACCCACAAGGGTTCCAGAGCTAATGGCTTCTCATTTCGAATCTGAGCCGCAGCAGCCCCAAGTGGTGGTGCATGGACAGTTATTGGGAGATGCCACTCACATTTGTCTCGTCCCTCTATTAGAAGAGGATGCTCAAATCTGCCATGAAACGGAAGCAACTATGAAGATACAAGGATTCCAAATTTTACATAAAGGGCAAAGAATAGCTATGATCAGCAGGAAATCATGACCAATTGCTGAAATATGATTTTTAAAAAAATAACCTGTAAGGTAGATAGGGAAAACATTTAAATCTTTTAACAGTAGTTCTCTGAATTCTCCTCGAAGTATAGTACACCTCAACAATAGCCTAAGATTAATTGCCAGGACAATTGTTCACAAAACAAACTAAACTAACAGCAATTAGGAAATAAAATTTCAACTTAAGTCACGTAGATTTTACTTCAATAGCCACATCATCTTCCAGGATGGTTTGTATATTTATTTCCCTAGAGAAACATAAAAGGAACAAGAAATAGTAAAGAAAAAAAATCAAAAGAAAATGGAGGCAACCACTTTATTTTCAAGTTTGCATTAGAAGAATTCAAAAGGCTATACAACTTTTTTCGTACGCTCTCTCCATCCCCTTACCATCTGTTCTTTCCTTCTGAAACTATCACTGTATAAAGTAAAGAAAAAACTTTCAGTTTTTAACCATCAGCCCCAGCAAATTTGAAACAGTGCTTCTTTCCTTTCCCATCCCTCATGGTGAGGTTGCCCTACTTGTTTTTAGAAGGCAAATTACCAGGAAGGTTGCGAAATTTTTACTAACTTCTCTCCTGACCACCATTGCACTTTTCAGGCAGCCAACTAATGGTCATTCCATCCATTTTGGCATAAAGTCAGACGGAAATGAGAGGATGTGCTGCTCACATGTGCTTTTGAAAGGGATTGTCATCATGACAAAAGGCAGCTTATTGAATATGAAATAAAAGAAAGCTTAGAACCGAAAAGGCACATTTTGTAGCTGCTCATCCTATAGAATGACCAAATGCGTAACTACAACATAGCTTTTCTATTACCATTAGAAATCACCATGAAAACGCAGAACTAAAAGTAAAGAAATGGAAATGGTCAAAAAGTAGGACTCAAATAGTACCAAATACAGGAGCCGCAGCACCATCAGCAGTGTCCCAAAACATGCCATCAATATATTTCATTGACAACACCACATTTCTTAATTGATCATCAGAAGTTTCCCAAATCAAGATAATATCTATAAACTAAAATGGATGCCCCATGTTGATGAAGATCAATATTACGAAGCATACATTTCTCATTTCCATTGGATGAATAAACTTCCCAAGATGTGATCATAGAATCAATTATACACAAACTTATGATGTGGGCAGTGCCTAAGCATCAGATAACAAGACTCTGATTCCATACTCCCAAAAATATTCTATATATTTCCCGGCTTCAAATCCTTTTTCTCAGAAACCCAATACGAATACAGAGAGTTTGCAGGAGATAAGGAAAAAAAAAAGCATAAAATTGAAAGTGGACTAAATGTTCCATTGATCCAAATCTTACGCCTCCTTTCCTAATACACCAATCCATGATGGGATGTGATTTATGGTTCCATGTCTCCACATGGGAAGTGGTTAATGTGAAAAGGAGCACTTAATAGTCTATCACCATTTTCCTTCTAATTGTTTGCCCCAACTGCCCAGTGGTGGCTGTGTTTTTCTTTGTTCTTTGATTTGTAACTATGGCCCTATTAGAATCTGGTTTTGATAGCTTTCTATGTTGTGATGAAATAGCCCCTCAAAAAATGCATGCGAACAGCATCTCATTTCTGTCTGACTTAACTCTCAAAATGAATGGGCCGAACACAAATAGGCTACTTAAAAAGTTGGGTTTGTTATTTCTTGAGAAAAAAAAAAAAAAAGTTTCGTAACCAAAAGTGCACGATGAAAAACGTTTCCTGCTCTCTCTGGTAATGGCCCTTTTTAAAACTCTATTCAAATTTGATGTCTCTCTAAAATTTTAGATTCCATTTTCAGATTCCATCACTAGCACAAATGCAGTGCTCATTACCTATGTAGCTGTTCAGTATTACATACTTGTAACGATAGCATATGATCCTAATGCCTCACTTTCTCTCTCATTCCTATCAGCAAAAGAATACAAAGATCTAGAGATTCCTGAACCTGAACAATAAGATGCAAATAAATTATGGACACAGAAATGAAGACCGAGTTACCCAAGAGATATGGCACGCAAAAATATGAAAATGTGGTTGATGCTCTCAATTTCTTAAGAGGCTTTCCTTTCTACTCAAAGTACCGTGAAAAGTAGAAAGCATCATTCACTATTGCAAGCCAAGGAACCAACCAAATTTTGTTTCAAGATTTTGCAATTTCCAACCCAATCATAAAGTTTCAAGATTTTGTTTCTCCAAGAGGTAAGGCAACTTCATTTAGTAATTTCCAACATTAAATCCCACAGCATGTTATACTACAACAATCTCCAAAAAGAAGTGAAGAGCAGCATATATGATTCAGCCATTTAACCACATTATGTTTTGCTATTCGCACTTAGAAGCTAAATCAACTAAACCTTTCTTAGCCCAAACAAGAAAACCAAACAAAATTATACCTGGTCCAGTCAACATTCTTTGGGGTGGTAAGAAATTCAAACCTCAATGCCCACTGCACTGAGACATAACGAGTAGAGAAAGACATAGGCCCATCCATTGGAATGGAGAACAAAAAGCTTGTCTGCAATAAATCTGCTACAACTTCATGATGATCACTATGAACCTGTACTATAGGCAAAATGAATTAGTTGAATTTATATATGCAGAGAAAGCAAGATGGCATTTTGAAGTTTAGTGTCACAGCATCAACAACCTTCCTATACTATTCAAATCAGTATGTGAAATTAGAGGATTGATAATATTTTGTATAATTCAATAGGTTTCTATAGTGAAATCAAAACTATGATTACCTAAAACAAATAGAAGTAGTTGAGCTAAAATGTCCCACATCATATCTCGGTTTTAAAAAATATAAAGAAACATGCCATGTAAGTCAAGTTTATTTGATATTATATATAGAGTCATTAATTGTTAAAAGGTTCCCCAATTACAGAAATAAAGGAAAAATTAGGAGCTGTCAAATATTGTTTCTAAAGCCCAAATCCATTTGTTTGAAAAAAAAAAAAAAAAAAAAAGTAAATTACAATTTATATCCTTATGTAATCACTGCCAAAACGATTCCTTTGGGCACTTAAAAAGTTGAAGAGATTCAAATATGCAAAATCAGCATATGAAACAGTACACACTATTTTAGAATATAATTCTTCATTATGCGTGAAATCACCTAAGTGGGTTCACATGATATCATAAGCTAATATGGAGAAGTCTTAAGTATCACAAACATTTGCAGCATAGCAATTTAAGAATCTGTTTGAAGTTAACCTTTGTAATAGTTGGAGAATGTTTCCGAGAAGGATGGACAAACGGCCTACTTATAGTTTCTGTCATCTCCAGTGAAATTGAAAGCTGAAAGACAATTGATGCTGGTAAAACCCATGTGGACCAAAAGCAGAAAAATCAGAACTTATGGTAATGTTCTGAGACAGGCATATACCTCAAGGCATCTTCTGGTTCCTTCTTCGTGAAAGAAAGTTAGAGTTCCACCTATCTGAAGCAAGAAAATTAAACTAGTGAACTCAAAACTAAGAAACAAAATGAGAAGACACTAACTATACCGCTATACCATATCACTGAAGTAATAGGTCGAGTCAGAGGTCTTTGGACAAAATCTCAGCAGAACTTGGTCATCCAGCCTGATATTATAGGATCTTCCACGCACAAAACCTTCTGCTGCAGGAAAAAATTCACAGTTACTTTGAAAGAAAATACAATAAATGAAACAATAGCTGCAAAATACTGAAGATGTTTTTGTATTTGATAAAAGAATTTTAAGCTCATGGATTTACATGCCCCAGATTCAACATTTCCAGGGACAGATGGTACTCGTGTCTCATCATCTATGGAAAGGGACCTTGTGTGTGTTAGCTGTTGGCTTTGTGATGCAGCCTCTTCAGATTTACTGGATGACAAAGTTCCTGCTAACAAAACTAGTTTATCACAAATGAAGCACCTCTGTACTTGAAATAATAATATAAACATATAGCTAGGATAAGTAGATGAAATATTTCCAAGTAGAATGCATATGAAAAGGGAGTTTCCATGTGATACCAAATGCAGAAGTCTAAACACCATATTGAAACCAGAGAATATTGTTACCATCATTAGAATCATTTAGGGCATCAGTAACAGCCAGACGAGGAAATGCCAGATTTGAGGATATGCTAGCACGTCCTTCCAGTAATGACAAGTCTTTACTCGAGGACCTCATCAAAGATGACTGCAGAGATAACGAACTTCCAAAAGCTCGGTGAATGCCTTCTTTCATAGGATTGTAGGAAGATACAGATAACATGTCATCTCTTGAACTTTCATAGCCTTCCTCCACTCCATCAAAACTTTCATTTGCCTTGGTCTATGGACAAAAAGAAATAACTCATTGTCCTAGTCCAAACTCTTCCAACTTGAGAACAAAGAAAGTCAGCAGCTAAAGGATTGCAAATAGCGCATAAGAAGTTTTACCCAGTCTGAATCTCCATCGACTTCTTTCCAGTATACATCCAACAAAACTGAGTTTTCAGGAACAATGCCTGAAGGATTAAAGGGACGTATCTCGTAATCAAATTTGTGCAACGACTCTCCTATCCCAAACAAATCATCAGAAACAAAATGGGGAATAGTTGATGCTATGTTCATAGCGCAAATAAAAAAGATTTAAACAAATACTGCTGTGAAATGCGAAACACAAACTGGAAACCCAAAACATGTGTCAAACAGCTTGAGTTATTTTCCATCCAACATTTTGAAATAAAGACAGATGAAAATAAGGCAAAAGTAGATCAGGTTTTTGGATGCCTTAGTCCCATCGCATAACAGTTGAAATGATGAGTTAACTCTCTTTCATAGCGGCAGAAAAGAAACCAATGGAACTTTTCACAGTCCCTAATAAAAATTGTCATCTTTATGGCCACTGAAAAGGGCCCAATCTGATAACCTCTTCATTACATTTAAACAAACAAAATGGGATTTGCCAATATAACAGGTAATTTTGGTGTAGTTAAAGTAAAGTGAAACCCACGTAAATATCATTGCTATCTGGGTGCTCTATTGACGTGATTAGAAGCATAACATTTCTGCTGACCCTGTAATCTTTGTTCCATTGAAAAACTGACAATTGATGCCTATTAATGCCCTACCATAATTTCCAAGCAGGTATGACCCAAAAGATCAGTCAGGAGACAGACATCAAGGGTGGAGCCACGAGCCAGCATCAAATTCCTATTTTGCTAGCCTTAGATGAAATTAATAGATTTTCATTCGCTTCAACAGCTTTGGCACCATTAGACTTCAACATCAGTCAAAACTTTCTGACCACCCAAAACATGAATTTCTTGACAGAATTGGAAGAGAACTTTCAGCATCTAAATCTTAGTCACTGTTCCTGCTCTTCCTTAGCTTTTTTTTTATTTTATTTTTTCAAACATAATTGTATAAAATACACAAGAGGCTGAATTAGAATAAATTTATGCAAGAGATGCTGTAGAACATTCATCCATGCAGGATTAAGAGGAAGTCATGTAATAAATGGTTGCAGAACCCCTGGGCAATAAATCGTTCTGATAAGAACAAATGGTTAAAAGTATAGTAGACGCATATTGACAGAATATGTCTGCCTAAAAGGAACTAATTCAATTATTAGGAAAAAAAGCATATAATCTATGCATCAAACCTTCCTTGACTTGAAAAAAGGATTTAGATTTTGAATATAGCTTAAGTTGTTTGTGAAACGGTAAGCACTAGAAGAAAATAGGAGAGATGAAAATAGACCAGACAAATTCAAGAAGTAATAAGATTAGCAAATGGATTGAAACCTGATTAAGAAAGGGATAGGGATAGACTTACCATCGGTTTCACTCTCTTCACTTAGTAATCCATTGGTTTTCTGAGTAACCCATATCTGCAATGGTATTCGGGATTCCTGCAAAGACAAAATTGTTTAAAAACAAGGAGGAAAAAAAAAAAAAAATAGATATTCAGATATGATACACTTATAGAATCAACATTATTAGTGGGACACCAGGCTCAAAACAAAACAAAAAGGTTATCAGGCTCAAGTAAGTTCGACACACTTTAAGGCTGTATAAATTTTGTAACACATCATTATCACACTGCGTTGTTGGTAAAGTGCATATGGAGGCTATTAACCGATGAGCCTTCTTGACTTCCTGGTGTCTTTCCATAGAACATCAGTATACTGTTTTAATATTTTCCACCAATCACATAATACGGACCCTTCGGGGGTGTTTGTTGCACGGAAATGAGAATGGAGTAATTGGCATTTGATTAATCAAACATTCATTAAAGTAGTGTGATTTCCTTTGACTTGTTTGGTAAATTAAGAATACCCTCATTAAAGGAATGAGATTGCCTTTGACTTGTTTGATTTTTGTCTTAATAGATAATTATATAGTATGTGCATTATCCTAACAAATAATCAGATTACCTTAGGTGGGTTAACAAATATCTCTAGTATTAATCAGATTGTCTTTACCTTTGCTTTACTGACAAAACGAAGTAACAATCGTAATCATTTTACGATTGCTTCATTCTCATTCCTGTGCAACAAACACACCCTTCATACTTCTGCAGGCAATACAAGGATTCTAGGCCATGATTGCCAATACAAATTATTCTTATCAAAATTAATTATAGAAATACAAGCTAAGGCTGCGAAAATGAGGCCTTAATGGCTCAACCCTTACCCAGACCCTGCACATGCAGGAGCTACTATGAATTGAAATCCTGATTCTTAGTTATGATATGGATAGTAAGTAAATTCTTTCAGTATTGCTGTTTTTTTAATTTCTTTATTTCAATTGGATTGCGTCTTCGAAAATCGAATCCATGACCTCAAGGTTAACAATTCCACACCCTTACCACCTCCCCAAACCCTCCCACTTTTCAGTATTGCTCTTTATGCAGCTTAAAGAATTATCAAAAGAAGTGATGACATGAGTCAGATGTAGTTTCCTGCACAGATCTAAGAAACTTATGAAGTAGTCAGTTTTTTAGCAAAGACTCTAAACAGACATTTTCACAGTAAACGATTCTCCACCTCCAGGATACAAGAGATAAGATACAGAGCAACCATCCAAGTTTTTAGAAACTGTTTAGCAGTTTCTACTTTTATTTTTCCTCCAGAGACCTGCTGTTCTGATGACTTTGAAAGCAAATCCTTTCATATACATACCTGACCTCGATTCACTCAATAATTATGATAATCTAGATGGTAACAGTTACTCATTCCCAGACTTCGAAGAAGAAAGAACTCTCAAATTTTTTTATAATTAAAAAGAAAACATCTGACAAGAAGAAAAGAAGATACCTTTTTCAAAATGAAGCACGAAATAAAGTGTATCTTTGAAAAGCACAGTGTCACGTTTCTTTCTTATTACATGAAGTATCAAACAGCTAACAGAGTAGTGATCTATCAAAACCTAAAATTCATCAACTACAATGACACTTTCATATTGGTAAATATCAGTAATGCCAAGTGATATCAAACCACAAATGATACCAAGAGTAATTAGAACGGGTAATTTCTATTAGTTCCTATCCTCTTGGTGCTTCAAGATTATTGGTAAATATCAGTCATCTACATGGTGTAATTGTCTAATCACAAATGTCAAGGACATAAAAACTAGAGAATCAGGAAAGCATTTACACAGCAAGCTAAAGGACATAGACAACAAATAAGTCAAGGAAACACCTAAAACGAACCCTACCTCCATATGGATCCATGAGGGAACCCATCAAGTTGGATAAGTGAAATATTGGACAAAAATGTTCCGGTTTGCCTTTAGTGATTTCTGAATTTCAGTAGTTATCATATTTTGATGCATTCGCTACTCCACAAGAATTTTCTGCATTCAAGGCTCTGACTTTGGGTCACTCTATCCAAAGGCTAATTCAAAATGTGTTGGCTTCTGATAGCTGATTCATTGTTTCATGAAGAATAACCTATAAAGTGAAGTCTAATCTAAAATTTAATTTAATTTAATATCTAATGAACTTCTCTTCAAGAAGAGTGGAGAGATTTCAGTTTTATATAGAACTTCCAGCAAAATTTTCATCCTTTCAGAGGGCTTGTGTAATAAAATTTTTCCTTGGGTGTAATCTAAAGGTTTCTAGAAGTGTACAAAAGAATTTTTTTTTTTTTTTTCTGCAATTTGATTCCAGAATGCAGCTTTTTCCTAAGCCTTAAGAAAAACTGTTTACGTGTAAAAAGCTTTAACACGTTATAATATCCGTTTAGCTTGAACAAGTGAATGTACTGCATCACAAAATTTAACTTAAAGAAAACTAGTAATCTATGTACCAACACTATATCTGAGAACTAAATAGATATTGCTGAGAAGTTAGAGTTCAGCGTAGGATTAACATAAAAAGCAAGAAACCATCAGAGTAATAGAAGATACAAACCAGCTCAGGGAGGTCTTCTATTAACTCCCGATGAGAATGCCCATTCCTCAATATCAAGTACTTTCCATACATTGTGCTTCTTGCATAATATATGTAGCGTATTGTAGCCCCTTTATAGGATGGTGGTATAATGTTCGGAAGAAGTGTCCGCACTACATCTGTAAATAAGGTAGCATGTAAAACTCTTTTTCACTTGAGACACCAATGTAATAGATAATAGAGCATTCCAAACATGAAGAAACTTAAACATGGAATTTAAATTTCCTCTTGTGAAAAAAAATTATTGTAGGACATGCCAAAAGTTCACAACCAGTAAACCAACACTAAAGACTTAGAGAATTTATGCCTACGCATGTTTTAGAGACCATCTGATCAGGATCAGGATTTTTGGTACTTCAAACATCAAACTTCTATCAAAACCATGAGGCCAAAGTACAATGCCTTGAGTGTTCACCAAGTTTCATAATTCAGAAGCCTAGATGGGGACATTGTATAGGAGAAGTACTACAAAAGATTTTTAGCATAATATTGAACTACAAATACATTTACAACTTATCAAAACTATTGCCTCTAAGCATTAGCTTTACTGCCTTAGCACCACAGTCCTTCCTACCATTCCAGTGGAAAACAGAGTTGTCAGCTGCTCTTTCATGGTCTTGGACTAGCAAACATGCTGGAGGTTGCACTTATGATGTTTGTATATATTATCAGGGAGGTCCTCTAGGCTTGATGAATAAGTACAAAAGCCAAAACATATGCACTCCACAAAACCTCAAGACTTTACTTTTTCAATTCTGTAGCAACCTTTAAAACTCACTTCACTGACAGGAAAGTAATGTCGAATTACAATACTTGCAATAGAACTCTGAGGAAAATAATACTCCTCGTCTCCTATGATAACTTGCGATCTAATTCCAAGGAATATAGATATTTTACCGGCACTGGACAAGCTCGAAATCTTAATAAGAAAGTAATATTTTATTCTTGAGTGTAGTTTCATGAATTAGAATGTATTGAAAATTTTGATTATATATAATTTATTTTTATCCCATTTTTTTAACTTTGAACACATAATGAAACCTAGATTTATTTTTAATTTTAACTTATAACAGTAATTAAATTGACAAAAAATAATACTACCATTCTAATAAGTCAAGTATCCAATTCCCTTCTATTTTTCAAAACTCATAAAATTAAAACTTAAAATTAATACATCAACAAGTTCTGACACCCAATAAACAATGAGATGGAAAAAAAAAAAAGATAAAAAATTGGAAAGTAAATGCTATTGGAATGCGCATGTACCAATAAATACCAATTTTGAAGGGGGAAAAAAGAGAACATCGAATTAGGTGATCATAATAAATCTATCAACAAAATTGAAGACAAAGGGGGAAAAGTTATCCCCATTAGACATAAAGTGATGATATCAAGTTAACTCTAAAGATCACACACAAAGAGATGTAAACTTTTAAGTCAATGTTTTCAATTTTAACTCTCTAATGATTAATTATGATTTCAAAGCAAAAAAGTTCAGGGATCAAAACTTCTCACCATACAAAACATAATGTAAACTGATGATCATAGATATATGTCTCGAGAAGAAAATATATTAATACAAGAGATCGTATGAGAGAAGGATAGAGTGTAATACATAGTTATTTTCCCTGGGAATTGCATTATGATAATGTTCTTCCCACAATAGGTGCAATTCATTATGAGAATCTTTTCCCTACACTTTTCAACAAAAAACTTCAGAACTTCTATATCAGGCCAGGAGAATAAAACTATACAAGAATAAAATAACTTTCAGAATCAAACAGATATGCAACCAAAGGCATTTACATAAAGAATGGGTCATCTAATTCCAGTCACCCTATACATACAATATAGGTTCTACCAACCTTGTTTTACATATGCATGCAACCATGATTATTTAAGATGTTTATGTTTTGTGACTTACCAAATCCTACAAAAGCAAGGGCGAAGCCTAGGCGTCCAATACTTGTGCCTAATGGCAACTTAGAATGTTTTGCCACTATTGGACAAATACAATGATAAACTAAAACAGTGATATTCAATATTAAGCTATACCACTTTAAAACTGAAGAAATATTTTCATTCTTTTGCAGTGGATGAGAAATTCATTCATTCACTAATTCAAAACAACCAAACAGTGCAATCAGCAAAAGAATTAGCCAAAACCTGACACTTAGAAAACCACACAACTCACTATGCAAATGTTATATTAGAAGAAATTTGAAAGTTACCCGTCATGCAAAAGACTCAGGCTATAAAGGCCGTTGCATCAAAAGTAAATAAAACTATTCATAAATGACCTTCAATAGCCTAATATTTAACATGCACACTTATTTTCCCATTTTATACTAACAGTATCAGAACCCACAGAAAACATAAGCCTTACATCTTTTAGTGACCCCTGATCCGATGATTTGATTTGAAACTATTGTAGGTGTGGACCAGTCCATGAATATGTATTCTCCTGGCAAGCACAAAAAAATATTAAAAAATAAAATCATTACAAGCAAAAGTGTCACTTCGAAAGGCACAAGATGAACAAGAACTGATGTTTATGATTAAGTCACACAAACTCAAAAGCAGCAAACCATGAGGTTGCATAAATAATAACAGGACATAAAGTCAATTTTGAATCGAAGAATCAGTTTATGCATAATGAGACAGTTGGGATGGTATTGCCGATGTTAAGATAGATAATTCCATACATAATTGAGCTAATCAAACTTTAAAATGCGTAAAAATGAACTTCCAGCTACAACCACGAGACCAGTGAATACATGAAACACTTCCCTTTTACTTTCTTTTAATTTTGGATTCAGTGCACTAAGCTTCCACTTCTGTTTTACACCTGACATTACACGACTTTGTCGCAGAGCCAAAATATGGCTAAAAGTTTTAATTGATGCTAAGGTCAGTGTCAGTCTTCCTATCAATTTTACAATTAAAATGGGTTGAGCAAAGAATCAATACAAATGTCCTAGTTCAACCTAACAAATTCTCCTCCACTCAGAAAACCCAAATCAACATCTCCCGTTACATCAAAACTGAATTTACAACTACACCAATCAAATTCCTTTAGTTCTTTCTCCCTTCCCTCGATTATTCATCGATTCAACCTATATTACCACAATCATAATCAAATGATCATCACCATTGCTTCACCCGATCATTGCAAACACTATGAGATGCAAAAGGTGAAATGATGGCAAAATTCCGCAGAAAATTTCAAGAGTTATTACCAACAGCAAAGTAAAAAAGCCAATACCTCTTCGTTGCTTCGATTCAGGGGAAGGCTTGGGAATGTTGAACCAATTAATATCCAACTTCTCGATCCCTTTAATTTCGAAGCTCAGTTTTTCAATCAGAAGCGAAAACGACTCGGATGGGTTCTTGATTTCCACTGTGATTGTAACTAGATCACCGGGTCTGTACACTTCCCTATCGACCTCCAGTTTCAGCTGCGGTGGACTCTCTGTCTTCCGATAACTCCCACCGGCGGGCGCTCCGCCAGCGCCGGCGGTGAAGCCGAAGAATGAGAATCCCCGAGATGGCTTCTTCTGCGGTGGCATTGAGCATTTAATTCTTCTAAGACCAGCAGTGTTTTCCTTCCGACTTCAGATTGAGAATAATATAATCCGAGTTCGACCCACTTTCTGCTTTGAGAATATAATAAAGATCTGCATTGGAAGTATAAAAAAATTTGTCTTAAAATTTGCAATAATACCTTTAAATATAAAAATCACATTAAAAATTGAGTTGAAACCCAAAAAAAAAAAAAATTAAACCAAACAGACTCACTTATACAGGCCCCAAATGTTTTCAAGAAAAAAAAAAAAAAAAGTCGGAGTAAAAGAAATTTTGAAAATTCTTAACTACTAAAAAACATATTTGATTAGTTTGTATTAGATTCAATTCATATATGATACACTCATACGACATCATTTGTATCCTTACTCCTGATTAATACAATATAAAAAAGAATGAATGGTTTTATTTAAAAATACGTATTATCTTAATTATTATAACTGACATATTTTTTTAGAGTAAAAATATAAAAATACATTTCACTATGATGAGCAACCAATTTTACAATGTACTCCTATAAATATGTTTTGGAGTTTTAAAATTCTTAAAATATTTTTTCATTTCTAATTATCTTTACTACTCAAAATTACCTGTTCCCGTGTCAAATTATATTGTATAACCTAAGGTATATCCCTATTATTATATTTAAAAAATAATATATTGTCAGCTCAACAAAGTGTACACAATTCTTATTTTCAAATATAATAATTGTTGAACTGTCAATGTAAAACCTCAAACTCGACTCCTTTCCAATACGAGTGTCTAACTGAACATCAGGCTGACTCACTACAGGACTCACTCAATTAAAATGACAATTTAATTAAAATTGCACATTAGATTTAAGGGCTGCTTGGTTCGTTGAATGGGATTGAAACTATGACTTTAATCGTCATTGTGGTTGTTTGGTTCATTATTTGGGTTTCAAAATAGTAAACCAAAGTCAAGTACGCGGTAATGGGTCATTCCACTAAAAAAATGGAGGGATTCATTCCCATTGTATTCTTTATCTCTTTCAACCCACT
This sequence comes from Knoxia roxburghii, assembly GCA_030378225.1. Lineage (NCBI taxonomy): Eukaryota > Viridiplantae > Streptophyta > Magnoliopsida > Gentianales > Rubiaceae > Knoxia > Knoxia roxburghii. The sequence continues at coordinate 38,575,238 of CM059422.1, read as the reverse complement.
TCTCTCTCTCTCTCCTGTCCATTTCTCGCCATTAATCTGAAAAATTGCATCATCCTTTCCCAACATTATATCCCTTCCCCCCAACTTTCCCAACTTTCATCCGGAAGCAAATCATAGGAAAACCTCTTTTCCAAATCTATCTCTGCCGAAAAATGCTGCGGGAAAAATTGTTATGCCTATGATGCGGGAAAAATTACTATCTCTGCAAAATAGGTTTGCGGGAGTGCGGAGAATTCCACAAAGGGAGAAACTATACTAATGGCCCGATGGCCTTAGAAAAGAAAATTTGTGACTAATTGGGAAAAAAAAAAAAAAGCAATCGGTTGGCGTCCCTCCGCGTCATCTTCTTCATATTGGAGAAGCAGCGTTTCTTCGAGGAAAACTTCCTCATCGATATCTTCGTTCTCCATCGCACCGCATGATGTTTCTGCTGTTGCTGATCCTTCAGCAGCGGCGGTGGCGGCGGTCTTTTCCTGGAGTTACCGGAGTTCACGTTGCGTAGGGCGTGTTTCTTACTCTGTTTTTTTTTTTTTGTGATCAATTGTCTATTTTATTGTTTAATTATTCTGATGGGTTTAATTGAAGAAAAATTATGTGGCTGTTTAATTATTCTTATGGGTGTGATTTGTGGTGGCTAAGGGAAAAGGGGATTCATCCTGGCTGGAGTAGATGGAAGAGCAGGGGAAAAAAGGTGGATGGGGAAGGAGATGGTTGTGGCTTGGAGCAGGGAAAGAAGAAGATGGTGGAGATGGCTGTGGTTGGGAAGGTGGGGACCGAAGGGAGAAAATGCATTCCATAGAAAAAGAACGAAGCTAAAACAATCATTCTCTTTCCAAATTAATAATTCATTATCATTTCATGCTCCTATCGTTCCCATCCTGATTGCGATTCCTAATATCCAACCAATCAGCCCCTTAAACTGCAGCACATGATTATTAAAACACTGCTTTATGTATATCTCAAACTTGAGAGTTGCATACAATACTCTTAGGACTACTACAATACAAACTAACCGAAGATTTTAAAAACCTCTATGCAAGCCTTAGAGTAGGCTATAAAACACCTTAACTAACACACTACTAGTAGACCTTCTACACCCTTTTGCAGCAAAGCTTCAGTTCTTTAGCTGGAAAGGTATAAGTTTAGAAAAGTAGTGAGCTATTGCCTGTGAGGTTCTCACTTGATTTTCAAAAGAAGACATTACACAATCTAAACAACAATAACAATAAGTCTCATGCCGATGACATTCACTATGGCATGTAGTGATATATTAAGCAATCAAGTAAGACAATAGATTCATTTCAAAGGGGAAAAGGTCACCCCTGAAATCTGCAGTAAACATGCTCATTCAATGGTCATAAACCATTTAGCGTGGAAGGTTTTACTCTGAGCTACCTGTTCCCAAGGAGTAAGCTCTCATCACTTAATGTACCAGTCTGTGTGGTATTTCACAATCGTCAGTCTCGCCCCTTTAACAGTAAACAGTGCACGGTAAACAGTAACAGTGACTGCTCGAGTCTGTCCTTACCGCGACGACCTTGTTCAGCCACCCAAACCTGTTGCTGGCCTAGAGAACTCAGCCTATTCGCGACAAGTTTGGGGTCCCTCAGCGTAACAATACACAAACAGATAAAGGAATACCCAGGTATCCATTCTACACTACCGCAAACAACATACAACATTCATTCGTCGATAATACACCCAAACACAAGGATAATAAGCCATGGGAAGACTGCTCAATATGAATGTATCTCTATTTATATACATACACAAGTACAGCTGTATATACACAGTGTATATATATATATATATAGTTTATAGCACAAAGATGCATTCAAAAGTATCGAGAACACTCACCAATCTTCAAGGTTTTGGATGGTCACTTTTGTCTAGCTGAGTTCCTACAACAAGGAAAAGTCATGGTTAACAACTTCAAAACTTAGGTTCTCTTCCTTCTTACATGACTATTCAACTAGCCTAGACAATTTACTTCTTCTAGTCTAATGTAGGGTGCAGGTTTCAAGTTATGTCTCTTAAGCAAAATAACATTCTTAGTTAAGGGATTTAAAAGAAAAACAAGTTAACAGGTAAACAAAAAAGAAGGGAGAAACATCTCAAAAGCACTATGATATTTCCAACAAGAGAAGGTTGAAAAACCAGACTTTTCTACAAAATAAACTCAATAGGACTTAAACATAAAAAAGTAAGAAAGGAACTTCCAAGATTTCAAGGATGACTTCAATTTTCAGAAAACTGTTGTAGAACGCAACTTTGTTCTTTGCTTTTTTTTGAAAAATCTAGAAAGCCAAACTTGACTCTATGAATTTCTGAGTAGACCTGTTGGAGTAGAATACATAAGCTATGCTTGTATTGTACAGTTTCCCAGTTTAATATTTCGATTTGTGTTTCAGTCATATCTTGTTGTGCATTAATCGTCCATTTATATTATGTAAGTAGATGATGAGGTGTCTGGTGCGACACAGTAGATCTCATCATTGGTTGAAAGACATAATATATAAATGAGGTTCGTAACCGAGACAGCTTTGGACAAACTGTCAGTCTAGGTTATTATGTGATTCAAATAATTAGTTTGTCTAAACTAATTGAATCATATAGATATGCCCGGGGCATATTGAACTTGACTCTTAGGAATGATTTGTCTTGTACTGATTTAATAGACAAATCGATCCTTGTATTCTATCTCTAAATCCCTAGACTCGAGTGGACATGAGGATTAGACATAGTGTACTTTGATCTGCCAATGGGTGAGGTCAAATGTGGCCAATAGTCTCGGTGGGTTGGGTGCTCGTGTTTAGTTACTTGGTGTGCTGCTGCTTGTCGAAAGGAAACCATGTACCGGTGCGTCCGGGGTGATGGTGCTTCCGAGATGAGCTCGAAATGTTTATTATACTAAACCCGGCCGGTGGACTTATGTCCGGTATAGTAAAAAGGTCGAGTGGTACTAGTCTCGGAATATTAAGAAGTTGATGAATTAATTTATCAGTAAATTAATGAATTAACGAGCACTATATCTTTGATGTGGGGAGATTATGAATATAATTTAATTAAGTTGTTCCGGAAGCAATTCTGGTGTAGGTTGGTAGTGTCATAATTAATCCGTTAGTGGTACGATTAATTATGTACTGGGTTATTGACAAAGGTAGATTTAATTAATTGAGAAATTAATTAATCCTTGTGTCAGTTGGTTGTGAATCATCCCAGGAACTGGTTTGGGATAAGTGAATCCCTGTGTCAGTTGGGAGTGATTCATCCCAGGAACTGGATTGGGATAAGTAAATCCCTGTGACAGTTGGGAGTGTATCAGTCCAGGAACAGGATTGAAGGAAACAGAATTTGTATCAGTCCAGAAACAGGATTGAAGAAAAACAGAAACCCAGCAGGAAGACCAATCCTAAACCAACTTGGAGTCTCTCTTGTAACTCTATAAATAGACAAGGGATCAGTCATTCAAGACAACACAATTAATCCACAGGATTTCTAGAGAGAGAAAATTCTAGAGAGAGAAAACGTTTCTCTCTCCAAGTCGAATTTTCAAAAAAGTGTGCAGCTGGTTTTTGGATTTCTAGTGGCTGAAATTTTGGCCTTGGTTTATACCAGCTGCGCGTAGCTTTCTCTCTCCGCGGGCAGTGCGTTTATAGTACGTGTCAGGTGCTGCGGGGCTAGAGTTTTCTAGCAGGTGGATTGTGGTGAGTAGCTGATCAATTGACTTCTAGTTCGTTGCCCACACAACGTGCAGTCATAGTCTTGAGGCATACAAGAGAATCACCAAGTGCAACGCTTCAAAGGTACTTTTCTAAGATTCCGCTTTAATAGAAATTTTTGTTGCGTGGTAAATCAAGCAAGTGCAAACCCATATCCTACCAAAATCTTTCAAGACCTTATTCAAGGAGATTTAAATCGAGCTATAATTTGCTTAAATCGGACAAAGAACGAAGAATATATGAATTTTTGAAGTACAGCTATTACTTCAGATTTTCTGCAGGATGAACAGCACTTTCACCTTTGTTTCAGAGCTGATTTGTGGGAGAGCAGTAAACTTTTGTGTAATTCCTGTAAGGAGAGGTTTAAAATGAGATATGGTTCATTCAAATCGGATACAAAATGATGGAGTTACACAGTTTTGAAGTTGGGTACTCCAATCAGCGATTTCAAAAAATCTGCAATAACAATCCTACTTCAAGAATACTTTTTGGACGATTTACAACTCCAATTGGTGATTTGTAAAATTCAGAATAATGCTAGCAGTAAGAGGTTTGAAATAAGCCAAAATTTTGCCAAAACGAACCAAGAACAAGTGAGATACAAGGTTTCAAAAGTGGGTGAGCAGTGCAGAATTTCTGCATCGCTAATAACAACTGAAAAGGATAAATCAACATCCACTCTCACATGGGTAAAAACCCTTAGTGCTGCACTTCATTAGTATTCACCCTTACTTACCATGCTCTCCAGTCAATAATTCTCAACCCATGAATTCTAAATAACTGAATTTCATATCCATATCGAAACTAACACCAATAATCATTCTATATGCCAACACAGTTTCAAAACACCACACAATCATTCAGAAACCCAAAAATTCACTCATGCAATAACATTCAACACTTATGGAGTTTTACTAGAACTAGAGGAGATTGCTTTTACCTTATCTCGATTGAGGGATGGAGATAGAACGTCCTCTACTTCTCTAGCTAAACCTCCAAATTAGTTGAGCCCTGGTTCTCCTCAAATCTCAATTTGTTTCCCCCTCACTCAATTAGCTCACTGCAGTTCCTTCAAACCAAAAACCCCTTTCTGCCTTCCTTTTACAATCAGCTATAGTGGAGAGACGTGAGATGAGAGGAGAGAAGAGAAGAGAAAGTTGTGAGTGGGTTGGAAGAGATTAGAACAAAAGACAAAGACAAAGAAATTGGGAAATCAAAGCTCTGGGTTCTTCCCATTCTTTTGTTTAAACAACAGTGAATATAAAATAGTTTTTATTTACTCTTTGCATCCTGAATTTTCCTAAATTCTAAGTTTCACCCACTCTACATAATTCCCTTTCAATTAAATCCTTAAAATTCCCAATTATGCATTATCTAGGTAACAAGTGCAAATGCATAAGTCTCATTTTACATTAAAGTGCTAGTTTCTATATTACCTCGTCAGTTTGAAGCGGGATCTCACGATTAATACATTATTTTTTCAAATATAATAATAAGGGTATACTCTAAATATAATTTGCACCGTTTCACTCCATATTTTATTTATTAAAATTGTGATAAATGTACACTGATAAGTAGTAATAAAAGATTATTATACATATCCCAATGACGTCTTACTTAATTCGTGAGAGAATTTTAATGAATGATTAACTAAAACATATAATATTTTGTGTGATAAAATTTTTAGATATGACCGAATCTATAAACTATATTTTCTATCAATGTTTATGCATAAAAACCTCTTCAAAACTATAACTTGCTAAATGATCACAAATTTTACCAATCAATTCCTCTATTATCCACGACTCTTTGCCAATAGATTTAATTCAAATAATTTTACACTTTGCCTCAGACAATTAATGAGGAAAGTAAAGTTTGAATTAGCCGAAAAAGTGTTAAACAGCTGAGAGAAATTCCGTTGGAGGTGCGCAGTTGATTGAAGCACGACAACAAAGGAATAACTTACCTTTCCGATCTCCTATTTTGTACCAAAAAAAAAAAAAACCACCGAATAAGTACCTAGAACATATCCTATATTCAATAAGTTAAAATTTTGAATCTTTTGTCGTCTATTTTGACAGTATTCCCTCACAAATTGAATCTTTTATTTGCGCAATTGACACAAGTTGAGCAATCTGTTGAGTACCATCCTAGACAACGACCAGAATACCACAAAAATGACATTGACAGATTCGTGCCAGGAACTGAAAATTCTCGAGCCAGAATGCTGTATTATATGAGATTTTCTTTTACACTGCTTGCAACTAGGCCATAACTTGTCCGAATCTGCTTCGGTTTTCTTTTTCTTCCTAAAACTATTAGGAAAACAAAATCCTTATCAATTACCTGGGACAAAATTAAAATGGATCTATATAGTAATTTAGTATCTCCAGACTGCAAAATCTTCCATTCTTTCTCACTCCTATCCTAATAGGTGAAGCCCCCCCTGCCGCACGATCTACAGAGAGATGCTCAAGTAAAAACAACTATCTCTGTGTTACAACAGAATGCCATGAGATCAGTGGCTACCATATAATGCTTCTAATGCCAAGGATTCTTCTTTCTTGTTCTGCTGCTACTTTTTGGGGTGGACTTCTGAAGAAAAAGATAATGCAAGTCAAGGATTACTCAGGGAAACAGGAAACACAAGAGAGAAGTTGCGGTATACATACTGTTTTTGATTTCTTCGTCTTTCCTCGAATCCTGTTCTTCTGCGGTTTTAGTTTGTAGATACGCACCATCCAATGATGAGTTGTGAATACCTATGGTATGTAGCAGAAAAGGCCAACTTTTAGAATAACATGCAGTTCAAATCGAAGAATCGTATCTCTCTCTCTCTCTCTCTCTCTCTCTCTCTCTCTCCATGGTAGGAAACACAAACGTTATACATCTCATGTGATGGGCAGACATCAAGGAGAAGAATTTCAATAGAAGAAAATTGGCAAAATGAGATGAAACGGAGCCCAATATATATCTCAACAATCATTGTGAACTTGCTCTCAGAAATTTCCCAAAAGCAGATAGAACATTTCATTTCTGCATCATTCCCATAGACCATACCAAAAACAGAAATGAACAACTTCCAGACTCTTTTCGTCAAGAAGAAACTATTGGAAAAGGAACAAGTTTCAGACCGGTAGCCTATTTCAAGACCAAGTTTAATTAACTTAAAGGCCATTAAGTATGCAATTCAGGATTATATAACCACAGAATTACAAATTTGCCCAAAGTCGAACAATAGAAACAAGATTAGAAACTATCCAAACAATCGGATTCAAGTTTACCTCTTCAAAATGGGTAAGTTTGAAGTATTTCTTTCCTATTTCAGTACGCCTCACTCGATCAAAGCCTTTCCCCCCATCAGTCTCTACAAACCTATAGCAAGAAAGACACCAACAACGTCCTATTAGAAAAAATCCAAAAATAAAACAACCAATGTCTGTCAGTGTTTCCCGTAAAACAGTACCTGTAATACGATAGCCTGTACATAAGGCAATTTAGCATGGTAGGTGTGGCCTGAGAATCAATCCGATATTGACCATCTCTCTTCCAGACACAAACCGAAAAGTCAAAGATCCAGAAGTATTAAATCAACTCTAAAAGGTAATACCATTCATTAATGTCTACAAGGTGGAAAACAGAAAAAGTTTATGGCTAGAGTGAAATGATTTTGAATAATTTTTTATCCTCAACTTGCTTAAACAAACAAGAATTCATTTGTGCGCACAAGCTAGAAAACATACACCAAACAGTAGCAGATTAATGCATCACAATTATACAACAACAGACAACAAAAAAAGACAAATCTCAAGGATAAGTACAAGGTCATCTATAAATAGAGACCAGAAGGGAAAAAGGAAAAGAAAACTTTTTATCCACACGTTCAAATCAATTGATTTAAGTATTTAGTTCTTCTGCAAGAGACCTTTCCAATTTATTTCCTGATATAAAAGTGGATAAATATCCTTGTACCTTTTGCATGTGAAATTATGTTCTACAATTGGACATGTAATGCAATTTGGTTGTAATAATTTCATTCCAGAACTGTTTTGCTCAAAACCTAGCATTCCAATAATCATTAACTCACCAGATAGTCTGGTTCTTTGATGTGAGGGAACACTCCCCCTCCAATCCGAACCATCCACAGGAATTTATTTATATCATCACTAGGGTATCCAACAAGTCCTGAAACATATATGCAGACATTAGAAGAGTTTATACAGCTTTCTAAAGCATTGTCTTACCTGCCTGAATAATTATCTGACTGAACCAACCTCCAAAGACAACAAGGACATATTTTACATCTAAAGAGTTGAAAATTTCCCAAGCTGCCTTTTCTGGAGATGACATGGCAGTGCCAACAGTTGCAATATGCGTGTTGTTCCAAGTGTTGTTGTCAACAATAACAGTGCGGTTGGCCATTGCAGTAGTTTGATAACCATAGTCCCACCAAGATGCCACCTAAAAAATGTTTGCAGAATTCTGCCATTAGTAGGAGATCTTCATTCACAAAATTTGACATGTTTGCATCCCCAGGTGAAAATCTTGGGCATGTTCATAATATCAACTAGCAGGAAGACATCATCCAACAAGACAAGATAAATACAGCCAATCGATCACAAAGAAAGGATGGGAACTGTCCAGGCTGTCCCCTCTCCTCATTGGTAGATTTCACAAACTTCAACCAGTCTTAAAGACAAGAACACAGACATGCCGTCCAGCAAAGAAAATGGTTTTAATTTTAATTCATTTATAGCAGGTGCGGTAACACCAGACTCAATCATGTGCTAGCAGTTTGAACTCCATACTTTAATTCTCAAGGAGAATAAGGAAACTCATCACAGGTTGAAACCCAATGATCATGGCCCTATTACAATAAGAAATACCAAGTCCATTTATCTACAGTTTCCTAAGTAAGGTTATTTAATGAATTAAGCATCTGGCTCCCAAAGAGATGGGCTAAAGAATGACATGAAGGCATAAACTCTGAAGGGATAAGATATGATATAGTGTGCAAGATGTTATCCGATTAACTTTTCTTATGAAAAGATGATCTTAAAAACTAACCTATGGAATAAACAACTTGCAGAACACTTGCCAAGCAGCATGCAGGGGAGGAAAAATAAGTGTTCCAAGTAAAAGCACTACTTTAAGATAACTAGAATACTATTGACAGTGTCCAGCACGTACGAGAACATTGGTAAAATCAAGTACTAGAACATATCATGAATTCAATATGATAAGAAAATTTAAAGTACATACCTTGTCATCCACCTCGGTATTATGGCTAAGCCATGCATAAGCCTCTCTGAAGTCATCAAAGACATGAAGACCATCATGCGACTGAGATGTTAACACTATAGAGGGGGCTGAATATGCTTCTGCTGCTGCCCATACACAATGAACCTGCATAATACAAGATGTCTCAACTGTAAAGGGCACTACTTAGGAAATGAATAAATCACACTAGGACAAGTGCAAGCAGCAGAATATATAACCAAACTTAGCACATCCTCTTACAAAAAAGTGAAACAATTCCAAGTCGATTTGAGATACTACCCTCAAGAAACATGTGATGACTAGGCTGGGGTCAAATGAAAAGGCAACCATGCAAACTAGACAAAACAGTATGTTTTCAGTCAAGAGAAATAAATTAGCAACATATTCAAGAAGACTTTGTTGGTGCAAGTAAAGCATACATACCACGTAAAAGGCAACCAACAACACAAGTAAGAAAATCGCAACAACCGAAGCTTCAACAGGCAACAAAACAAGCCTTTTCTTGACCCGCAGTTGCGACCTACTGGAGGATAATTCAGAATTTTCCTTTTCCTTCTCCTTCTCCTTTTCCTTCTCCTTTTTCTTGTTTTTCTTTGAAGGTCGTTCCTTTGGCATTTCTTCAGTTTTTTCCGGCTTAGGTCCATTGTTCTCTGTGACAACAGTTCCAGAACTTGTATCCCCTGCCTTAAGATTCAACAGTCCAAAAGGCAGTATGTGAGATAGTTTTATATCTCAATAATCTGACCATTTTCGATAGCAGCTCAGATAGCAAGCTTACATCAGAAGGCTGTGTTTCTGATGTACCAGACAACTGAAATTTGATTGAACGAGTTAAAACATCAAAGGCTCCCGAAAGAGCAATTCCAGACATTATGCATGCAGCCGGAGCAAGTACAAGCATTAAACGAACCTGTCATTCAGTCAAACAAAATTATGCTCAAAATAGCCAATACTGACAGGGTAAGTTTTCATCACGAGTTTTTCAATTTATCCTCACCATGACACCTGAAAAATATACTGATGTAACTATGTAAAGGATAACAAAGGAGCTGGCATCAGAAAGTGGCAAAAAGCATGCCTGCAAGTGCAACAAAGACAAACGAGGTCTGAAAATCAACCCAAATGACAGATTAACAAGCAAACAATCTAAAGTTCTTATCTACAAGATATTCAAAGCAAAGATCAACCAGAAAATAGACAACTTACAAGAATGCCAGCGGGAACCAAGAAAGCCAAAACATTAATGTCCATGAAATAAGAAGGCCAAGTAGGCGGTTGATGCTCACTAACACTCGCAATTATTGGTATATATTTACTTGCGTATGTTCTGCCAAATCCCACATAAGGACAAGAGGAAAATCTCGTCAGACTATTGAAGACATTGTATGAAAAGAGCATAAGAATGATTCATTATTAATTACAATCCAACAACCATATTTAAAAATTTTCTTAAATGGATATCAAAGAGAAAGCATGATGAAATTTTAAAATCCATACAAAGATAAGCATTGGAAGGGTCCTTAAATACATGCACAGTTCTGTTTATTCAGGTGGATGATATCCAAAACCTTCCACTGGACATGACGTTTTAACATTTTACATAAACTACTGAAGCAAAAGACAACAGAGGCCATTACGCTCATCTGAACCTAAAACATTGACTATAATGAAAATATATGCTACTATAGTTGTGACCAAGGAAAAGTTTGCAATCACATTTCAGCTATCATTTGAAACCATTTTCTTTTTAGATTAAGAATGAGAACTTGGTCAAATAGAATTTGGGTTTATATTGTCCTCGGTTTCATTCAATTCAAACATTAATGCTCAAATTCGGCCACATTACTTGCATGAACACTGACAAAAGATTGAATAGTTAAATCGAGTGAGGAAACTCACGGGTCAAGTAGACTCAGACTACGTCCACTCCATCCCTTTGTTGGACTGGAAGCTACTAATGCTATAAGAACAGCCAGAACTGCACCACAAACTACCCTGAATTTCAAATCACAAAGAATAAGTTCGAAGAGAGTTTGATGTATGCATTTAGAATTCTATTATAATTTTTTCAAAATTCAAGATTATGCAAATTAATTTTTTTCCCCTATGCCAAACTTTGAGTACCCAAGAAAATTAGGTTCAACATTCTTCCAAGTCCCGCAAAACCCCCTTTCAAGATAACTAACAATATTAAGAAGTGAAACTGCATGTGAAGGTACTCACAGGCCAACCGAGACGACAAGTGTTACAGCCACTTTGAACATTCTGGGTGAAAGAATCCCCTTAATGTAATAAACAAGAGCTACAACATGGATAATAATAAAAACCTGGGGAAGAACAGGCAAAAGTGTAAAATAATAGGAAACCAAGTATTAGATATAAAATCAAGAAAACATCAGAAAAATATTTTCATGAGGACAACAAAAAGATCATAACCCAAAGTAATGAATATAAAAAACAAGACCGCAACTCCAATTGAACCAATTAGTGCTGTTCAAGGTTCTCCACTATAATATGGCAGAGTAGCATGGCAAAGGTTCGGAAGCAAATATAAAAGTTCTCTTATTCTTTCTTTAGGCACTTAAAACTACATTAAGTTCGAAAGAACCACCAGCTTCCTGAGATAAAAAAAGGCAAACAAAAGCTAGGAAACGATGGTATTGTTGCATTTATTTATTCTCATTCACACAGGTTGCTGCAGATCTTAAGAGATCAGATTACTTGTAATCTGAAAAAGTTGCACATGCAATGGCCATGGGCCACCAGATCACATTTAATTTCGCAGGAAGACAGAAACAGGAGATCCAGAAATTATTAGCTATCGGATCATGGAAATCACATCTGTAGTGTATATTCATATCATAAGTTGGTAATGATGTGGTTGAACTTCGCAAACATAATTGAGCACATCTAAAATTGCAAGGTGCATACAAGTAGAAACTTCCAGTATGCACTGATTTGATTTTGAAGGTAGTATTTCTAAGGCTGGGCTTAGGCACGACAACTTTGGACATGAGCTATAACCAGAATAAGTTTACAGTTTACACAGTGAAAAAATAATATCTGGAAAATCAACTAAAGTGAAACTAACCAGGAAGGAAGCAAAATGCTCTGATGTCATAACTGCATTGAAGCCTACAACAGGGACTAAAGCAGCCAATAAAGTTCCCAAAACAACCTGCAAGTGGAATGGCTCAGATATTTAAAAAATATATATTAACTTAATAGCATCCCTGTGGAATGCCTATGCTGTGTTAAATCAGACAGGAAAATACAACCCATCTTCAACTTCTAAGCACACTAAAAGTCTCAATCTACAGAGTAAACCGGCCACTAAGATACTTACAAGTGGAGCATATGCTATGTACAGTCGAGAAGAATAGCGGCCAGTGACAATGCATAGCAGCACATGCATAGGGATGAGGTTGATAATGAAAGTGTATCCTCCCCAAGAACAGACCTTCACAATAATTGAGGAAGTGTCAAGGAAGACAAACAAATACTTCTATCACCACCAGTGGCAATGTTTCATACATACCATGTAGAAGTAGGCTATTGAATTTAGAGTTGCATAAAAGAGGGATCCAGTGTTTAATGTCTGCAAGAATACCAAACTGAGTACCTTAATAGATTTATGTAACAGGAAAAGACAAGTTACCAAGGAAAATGAAGTATAGGTAAATAATATAAAGGGCAGATACATACAAGAAAAAGAAGTACAACTAAAGAAACATATATAACCTTTATATAGAGGTAGAAAGTGAATATCAAAGCAAATATAGCTACAGCTTCATTGTCATAGCTGCCAGCCACAGATCGAGATATGTAAGATGGAACCTACAAAGAGAAAAAGGCAATTAAAACACATACAGAGATACATCTTCAACTACTGTTACTATCATCATGATTATAGATTTGGCTTTCCAAAAGAAACAAGGGGAAAAAAAAAATCCAGTTCAAGATAGTCACAACTACAAAAGTTCATACCAAGAACGGTCTTGAGCATAAACAAATGAGTAAAAGGAGAAAATTAGATAGTGGATTAAGATAGTTTTAGAAATACGATAGCAGGGATTGATCTCTCAAGAAGCCACTAAATTCAGATTTCCTCAAGCATGCAGATAACTGCATTTACATTACCATAGCTAAGAGAGCTGCAGCAGTCAACCCAGCACCAGCACCCTTAACTTCCTACAAGTGAAAAAGGAAACCTTAACTGATAATGTAGAAAGTGACTAACATGCAGACTGACATAAGGAAAAACAACCTTAGTCACAAGAAAAAGTGTAACAATGAAAACCAACCTTTGTCAAAAGGAAAGTCGCCCAAGAAGCAAAAGCTGAGAATATAGGGGCCGTGAATACACACACAGTTTCCACAGACAAAGGAATATTTAGAGAATTCAATAACCTGCCATTATAAAATAGTGAACAGAATTCAATTCAATCATCATAGGCAGGAATTTAAAATAGTAACAACTAGACATGTAGAGAGGGAAGGGGGGGTGGGGGTTGGCTGGGAGAGAGTATATGATGATGAGATGTAGGGCAAATAAAAGTGTGCTTGAAAAAATTTGAAAGACTCGTGATTCCCAAATGTCATATATCTACAAATTAAAGAAACAAAATTCAATCAAGAAGCATACCACCACAAAGTGCCTGCTGTCAATGTCAGTCCAGGATAAACAGTTCCACCAATCACACGCCCAAGAGGATACCTTGGTTAAAGCAGAAAGCAGTTCAGTATCCAGCAATCTAATGAGGAAAAAATTGAAACAGGAATATATGACATGTTGATTTAGAAATTACCAGGTCCGATCATCAAACCAATTCCAGAAGTCATAGATCCCATTCTTTGTGAGATACTGAAACAACAGACATCTGTCATAATGCTTGCAATTCAAATTTCTTTCAAGCAATCAACTGGGAACCAGTACAGATGTAAGAATATGGCCTTCTTGACAGCAAAAGTGGTAAAAATCAAACTATCAAGACTTTACAGCTTGTAGAAATGATGTTCGATTTTCTAAGGGGAAAAGGAGCCAGTTACATGAATATAAAACCATTTACCCTATGCTAGAAGTTCAACCCAGACCGGCATGAAGATGTTTACGAAAGCCCCAACTAGTTCATCATTAGTACACCAGAAATGACGAGGGGTGGACATACAAAAGCCGAAACTACAAAGAGATGGTACTTTTTCCCAAAGGAGGAGACTTGCTAGTCCTACAATTTCAAAAATTAAAAGCGCAACAGAGGATTCCATCCTCGATTCCAGTTTCTTTATGGTTTTTTATAGATAAGGTTGGTCTGCAGAACCAAGCTATAACTTTAAAACACAAGATACACAACACATCACAACGAATATCTACATGTACTGAACCCATAACTACTGCTAGAGGCTTAGTTCTTGCTCTATTTAACCGTTTCTACACTCAAAGATATGAAGCATTTTCATTTTCAACTTTCCGTTGAACTTGTAGTTGAAGCCATGAGCACATAACTGGAACAAGTATAAAAAATGACTGAAGCCGCAAACCTGAGTGACTCTGTAATTGAAATAAGGATCAAATTCGTGGATCACACTCTCGTATTTAATCACCTGTTAATCATGAAAACCAAAATTCCACATCACACAAGTCTCCAAAACTATAATAATTAAACATATCAAGTAACGCATCAGGAATGATTTTCACATTTCAACACTCCGATCTCAATTATCATTTACGTGTAACAACCTATACTCGGATACATAAACATGTAATTTTGAGAGAAAATCACTAACCGAGAAGAGGCGGATCGAGAATGCGAGGATGCCGATTAAAACAAGAATAAAAAATGAGAAAACAAAGCCAAATGCATTGCGTAACGTTGAAGGTGCTGAGGTCTCCGGCGCCGCCATCGCCGGCGAAAACGAGCAGCAGCTACAACGCAGTGAGATGGAGTGACGAGGGGTCGGAGTCTGGAGTGGGGTGCGAACAAATTTTAGAAGAATAGCAGAGCGAAGACTTTTTGGGAGTCCAATCCAAATTTTAACCGCGGTAAATGCTGAATAGTTACTACGTCCTTTCCTTTTTTACTCTCCTAAAAGCGTTGTTCTCTAAAAACATTCTGACACCTTAAGAGCACGTTTTCTATGATTTTGGACAAATGTACTGAATCCGTGATTGTAACGTGGAGTTCCCTCATTGGGTCCTCATACTTGGCCTCTTCTCAGTGATTCGTCCAGGGCATAAAATCGCAAATATTTCTGGAAATCAAAGTAACAAACTTGGATTAAGAGTGGGCATGGTTTAATTCAAACCTGCTAAATTCGTCAAACTAATTTAATTCAATTAGTTTTGTAGGTTTTAATATTAGTTTTAAAAATTTTCAATATAAGGTTATGTTTGGTTAATGGTTTGTATGATTCTGGTCATTTCAATGGACTAATTATATACTATTCCCTCCATTCTCTTTTATTTGATGTTTTAGGCAATTTTTGACAAAATAAAAATGAGGTAAATCTCCTAAATTATTAGTTTACTTTAAGAATAATTACTATACAATAATTACAACACCAACAATTACAACTTCCACATTTAATTCAACCTTTTACTCATAGTTTACTCATAACGTTATAAATTTTTATTCATAGCAGTTGATTAAAATTTTAATTTTATCACAGGGCTCAAATCTTAATTCAAACGTTTAGAGTAGAAACAGATATGGATTCAGAAATTCATGAGAATTCTATTGACATAGATTTAAACAAAGAGCCATTTAACGCAAATGTTTTGGATTTAAACTCAGTGACATGTGAAGAAGATGATGCAGCTGTATATTTTGATTTGAATTTGGAGCTAGAGAATGATTTTGATGAAGCACAATATGACACTGATATATAGGAACAAGAAGATGAAGAAGACTCGCAACAGGAAATAATCAACACAGTTATGTTCTACGGACTTTACTACAATGTGTAATATGTTATCTGGTTGAAAAAGTGACCCAAATAAATGATATTTTTAGATATCAATTCGAGAGTATATACAGGGGAAGGCTTTAGTATTTGTTTCAATGAAGTGTGAGAATTTTAGAAAATGAGCCCGAAAATAAATGATTGTTTCTTTGTTACATGTTTATTGAATGTGAAACTGATTTTGGCATGGGATACCTTTGCAAACTATTGTTTCAAGAATAAAAGAGAATCTCACGGGCATTAGCTCACCGTTATTTTCAAACCTATTATTTTCTCTTAGGTTGGAAGGCAGGTGCAGGTGCTAGATCAGAGTGGTGCAGCGACTAAACTAATGGTTAGAGTTATGAGGATTTTAACCCAGTCGTTGCATTAGTAAACATGTTGTATCTTGCCTTTATATGTGTAAAAACATTAAATAGAATCATAGGTTCTAAATTTGTAATTCCATTCATTAAGATTGTACTTTTCGAATGAGACCTGGCGCGAGTCAGACAGATGTCCGATTAGACTTCCGTATTAGATAGGGGGTCTGGTTGGGGCGTTACACCTACTGTGCGCAAAAGTGTTGTGCACGAACCTAAATTTGGGCTGTGCGCATGGACTTAGGTTCATGCGAAAGACAATTGTGCACGAATCTAGGTTCGTGCGCAAAAAAATTGAGATTGCGCACAAACCTATGTTTTGACTTTTTTTTTTTGCGTCTACTCCTATGTTGTACGCAATTTCTTGCATTTCATTATTAGGAAAAATGAATTGAAAAAATTTTAATATAAAAAAAGTCGTAAGTTATGAAAACTTATTATTTAATCTGTTTTCACAAGTTTCTGCCTTCACTAGTTTATGCGCGTACTGTGGGTATTAAGAATTATTGTGAGATAAATTTATATTGATGTAATAGGTAACATATTATTAGTATGAAATTACAAAATCTAAATAAAAAAATGATTCTTATATAGGTTTTGTAAATAGAAAATATGTGAAGGGTAAAAAAGTCTTAAAGTGAGCTGTATATAGCACTCAACAAACATGACTTTAATTAAACATAAACTTTAAATTTACTCACTTTACTCAATAAACAAACCTGGCTTTAACTAAACTTAAACCTTAACTTTACTCAACAAACACTGGATTTAAACCTTAACTTTACTCAACAAACCTGGATTTCACAATTACCTCAATGGACGGAATACACGCGCCCAAGAGGAATCCAACCGCTAATCAACCTGGATTTGAGGTATAAGCACAATGGACGAAACACACGCCAAAAAGATGAATCCAATGAGATATTTGTCAATTTAAACAAAAGATCCGGCTCTGACAATATGAGCAGAACAAACAAATCCTGCAATACCTCTGACAAAGGCAATAAAAGCAGAACAAACAAATCCTGCAACATCTACGTAGGTCAAGAACCTTCGTCATTTCGTCTTCTTCATCACTGTCATCAGGAGCGGAGACAGGCCCCCAAGGTTCGATGGGGCAAAAAATTTTATAAATAATTTTTAAATATTAAATAATAAAAATTTACAAAACTCCTTACAAGTACTCATATTTTAAAAACAGCATAAAATGAGTTCGTTATCAGTCACCTCAAAAATTTCTTTTTCAATATATGTAACTAGACAAGCATTCATCAATCGATCTCTCATTCGATTCCGAACCTAAATTTTCATAATCTTCGTATCGTTTTTCCCTTCTTTTTCTCTTTAAATATAAAAAGATTGGAAGCATACAGAATGACTCATATATTCAACAACAATATCATATGTCAAATGTTTTTCTGACTCTCTCCCTTAGTTTTCCCCTCCTATTCTTCAGATTTTATTCCATCCCTCAATAATTTCTTCATCTACTATGGATAAAAGTTCAATAAGCAAGATTAATGTTCAGATTTTTCGAAAAATATATGAAACACCAACTTTATCTATGCTCACGGATAATTTATATACTGATTTGTGATGAATTCAACAAATAAAAAAATTAAATATCATAGGTATCTAGAATATAGAAGATTTTGAAGATAGTTTTTCATTAATGCACAATCCTCAGCAAATTGATTATGGTAGCCATGGATTATTTACTTTATGGTTCACCCTTGTTTTCTCAAACCTTATATGGTAAAAAAAATTATACGTTACTTATTTAATTATTGTAGAATTGTAAATTTTAACTTATTTTATCCATTAATAATTTTTTTAATTTATTTCCTTTTTGCCCCTTAATTTAATCATTTTTAGTGGGGCAAAATATAATTTTTTTAAATATTTAAATAAACTAGTACTACTTCCAAATGTGCATCCGCCCCTGACTGTCATCACCGCTGCAACGACAAAGCAAACAAATCCAAGCCCGGCCCCAGATGCACAACATTCTACATAAACTCTTGGTGGATTAGTCGACTTCATTAATCTGACTACAGCAGCATAACTGACTGCACCAATCATAAGTCGTAATGCTGGGAAACCAAGCAGAGTACTATGGGGAGGCTGCGGAGTTCGCAGAGTCAGAGGCGAAGGTCGCAGAGTCAGAGGCGAAGGTCGCATCGTAGTTATAAGAAGGAGACGGAGTCAGATGCTTTGCGTATCCCAGCAATGGAAACAAAGACAAATAAAATCCCCACTTTGCCAGCCCTGATCGAGGAAGTACCCATAAAACAAGATTATATAGGCATAATCTAGAGGAAAAAAAAACCTATAATAATGAAGAAAATAAGAAGGAAGAAGGTGTCTTACCCTACCCTTGCAGCGATGGAGTTGGACGCTTTGCGTCTCTGGCGATGGAGTAAGAGGCTTTGAGTGTGTGAACATTATATTTGTTGGAGTAGAACACATAAGCTATGCTTGTATTGTACAATTTCCCAGTTTAATATATCGATTTGTGTTTCAATTATATTTTGTTGTGCATGTTTATGTCCATTTATATTATGTAAGTAGATGATGAGGTGTCTGGTGTGACACAGTAGATCTCATCATTGGTTGAAAGACATAATATATAAATGAGGTTCGTAACCGAGATAACTTTGGACAAACTGTCGGTCTAGGTTATTATGTGGTTCAGATAATTAGTTTGTCTAAACTAATTGAATCATATAGATATACCCGGGGCATATTAAACTTGACTCTTATGAATGATTTGTCTTGTACTGATTTAATAGACAAATCGATCCTTGTATTCTATCTCTAAATTCATAGACTCGAATGGGCATGAGGATTAGACATAGTGTACTTTGATCTGCCAATGGGTGAGGTCAAATGTGGCCAATAGTCTCGGTGGGTTGGGTGCGCGTGTTTAGTTATTTGGTGTGCTGCTGCTTGTCGAAAGGAAACCATGTACCGGTGTGTCAGGGGTGATGGTGCTCCCGAGATGAGCTCGAAATGTTTATTATGCTAAACTCGGCCGGTGGACTTATGTCCGGTATAGTAAAAAGGTCGAGTGGTACTAGTCTCGGAATCAAAGAAGTTAATTAATTAATTTATCAGTAAATTAATTTTAATTAACGAGCACTATATCTTTGATGTGGGGAGATTAAATGAATATAATTTAATTAAGTTGTTCCAGAAGCAATTCTGGTGTAGGATGGTAGTGCCAAAATTAATCCGTTAGTGGAACGATTAATTTTGTAATGGGTTAATTGAATAGGTAGATTTAATTAATTAATTGGTTAATTATTCCTAAGGGTTAATTCAGTAATTAACAAAGTGGAATTATTTAATTAATTCCTAAGGGTTAATTAAGTAATTAACAAAGTTGAATTAATTAATTAAGTCTTAAGTTTCAATTGGAATTATGAAATCCTAGATATTAGGAATCCAGTAGGATTTGGTTATCCTATCAGATTGGTTGCCTAATTGGATTTTGAAAACTAATTCATTTCATAAACCCATTAGGAAGACCAATCCTAAACCAACTTGGAGTCTCTCTTGTAACTCTATAAATAGACAAGGGATCAGTTATTCAAGAAACACAATTTATACAATTAATCCACAGGATTTTTAGAGAGAGAAAATCGAATTTTATAGCAGAGGGGCGGCTGATTTTTCACTAAGCTTGGCCGAAATTTTGGTCCATTCTTGGCAGCCCCTTGTGTTGCTTTCTCTCTCTCCGGGCAGTGCGTTTGCAGTACGTGCTAGGTGCGGAGGTGCTGAATTTTTCTGGCAGGTGGAGTTGTGGTGATAGCTGATCGATTAACTTCTAGTTCATTGCCCACACAACGTGAAGTTATAGTCTTGAGGCATACAAGAGAATCATCAGGTGCACGCTTCAAAGGTATTTTTCTAAGATTCCGCTTTAATAGAAATTTTTGTTGCGTGGTAAATCGAGCAAGTGCAAACCCAGATCCTACAAAATCTTTCAATATTTATATTGCTAGATTAGTTAATTTTGTTTCTAAAATTTCATCTTCCTTTGGTATGAAAACAAATCTAGGTTGTTAGTTAGATTGGTTAAAATGCAAGTAATTCTCCCTCTTACTAATTTGGAAACTTTTGGTCGAGGTGGTTACAACTAACTACTAAAATTTTGAAATTAATTCTCATATTTAATCTAATGATCTAGACTCAAAATTACAATCCTAAGGACCCCAAGACAGACGCAAATTAGACAAAAATGATTTGGACTGTTCAAAAATTGAAGAACAATTGAAGACTTCTCTCTCGGGGTCAATTGCGACTTCCTCAACAGATTTGATTCAAGTCAACCTCCATATATTGTTCTACAAATTTTTTACTGCTCTTAAAATCCTAATGACTCAATATATGTGGAATTAGGAAATATTGCATTACTATATTTTGGAGAATTGTAAATATAGTAGTTAACTAGTTTATTACTTCATGTTCTTCTAGAATTAGGAAATCCTGAGACCCTATAACTATAAATATTTGTTCATACATCAATAAAAGATATAGTTCTACAAAATATCTTTTCATAATTTGTTATGGTATCAGAGCAGCGAAAAATTCCTTGACTCTTGTTTGCTCGTTTTTGGTCGACGTATTTCTGACCTCCTTTGTCGTGTCAGTTTCTGACCACCACCATTATTTTCCGATCACCACCGCAGTTCGTCCGACCATCATTCATAGCAGCAATAACTGTTCGTGGTACTCATGTCAACTTCTGGTAAGAAAGAGGAGGAAGTCGATTAGGGGTCTTCTTCTGATGAAGACAATGTTGGAAAATATCGTACTATTTCTCCGTATAATATTCTTCCCCAAGATACTTCTGGTTTGATCATCACCCAAGTGTAGTTGAAGGGAGAATCCAATTATGATGAATGGTCAAAGGCTATTCGTTTTGCTCTTCGATCAAGAAAGAAATATCGTTTCTTGGATGGCTCCATTCCCCAACCCAAGAAACTAAAGAATTTGGATACTTGGTGGACGATTCAATCTTTGTTGATTTCATGGATCTTGAAAACTATTGAACCAGGATTGCGCAAACTGATTCCTTACCAGGAACTTGCAATTGATCTTTGGCATCATATTAGGCAGCGGTTCTCTGTGGTAACTTGCTCTCGGATTCAACGATTAAAGTTTGATTTGGCAAACTGTAAGCAGTAGGGACTCTCGATTGCTGCGTATTTTGAAAAGTTGCAAAGTCTCTGGGAAGCTATGAGTGATCATGATTGTGCCTCGGTGACAAATTTGTGTGATATCTGCTAACCAAAGATGTCCACAAATTTACTTGAGCATCGTAATAGTGAGCGTGTTCACAAATTTTTGCTCGGTTTAGATCAAGATGTCTATGGATCTATCTGGTCTAATATTTTGTCTAATGACCCATTTTCTTCATTGGAACGAATCTATTCACTGCTTCAGGAGGAAAGTCTTCGTGGTTCTCCTTCAAAGGTTGTTAATGGAATTGGTGAGATAGCACCTTTTGCTACTTAGGCAGTTCCCGAGAATGGTGTAGGCCACGGACGAGGTCATGGTTGTGGCAGAAATTTGACATGTACTCATTTTCGTCATCAAGGACATGATGTCTCATCCTATTTTCAGATTATTGGTTATCCCGAAGGATGAGGGACTCGAGCTGGAACCGGGACTCCGCGATCCGTCGCGCTATCTCCGCCGATAGTCGGTTCGATCGACAACGCTCCTCCATGCGCGCCAGCAGCGACGCCTTCCCACGCACCATTGGTTCCTGCCACAAGTCCAGCTCGGGCAAACGCAGTCAGCTCCTTAGTTACAGATGATCTCGGTAAAGCTGCATCCGGAATGTCCACTGACCAGTTAAAGGCCGTGTTGGGTTTTATTAATTCTGTTCAGTCCAACAAAATATCTGGTATGTTTCAGTCTTCTAAATGGATGTTTGATTGTGGAGCTTCTCATCACATGACAGGTTATTTGGAATTTCTTACGATTGTTCGATCAATTCCATCTCATCCAGTTCACTTGCCAGACGGGAATGTGTTTCAAGCCACTCATATTGGAACTATTTCTCTTAACTCTCATATGATTTTATATGATGTATTGTTTGTTCCTGGATTGTAATGTGATCTTATTTCTTTGTCCCAGTTATTGGCCCTTTCTGATCTGATTGCTTCCTTTGATGCTTCATTATGTCTTATTCAGGATCGCATTACGAGGAGGACGATTGGCAAGGGTAAACAGTGTGGGGGACTCTATATCTTTCAGAGGGGGGCGACTGCTATAGCAAGTGCTGCTCGTTCAGAGTCTTCTTTGGAATTGTGGCATCGTCGATTTCGTCATCCATCAGTGACATCTATTCAATCTCTTCCTGAGAGCTCAGTTTCTCAGTCAGATATTTTACAATTTAATAAAGCTTGTGAAGTTTGTCTTTGTTCCAAGCATTCTCGTTCTAGTTTCCCTGCTAGTCAGACTGTTAGTTTAGCTGTTTTTGAATTGATACATGTTGATGTTTGGGGTCTCTATCGTTCTCCTGCAATTTGTGAGGCTCGGTATTTTTTGACCATTTTAGATGATTTTGGTCGTACCACTTGGATTTACTTGTTGAAAGATAAGGCACATGTGTCTGCAACTTTAATAAAATTTTTTGCAATGATTTATCGTCAATTTAAATCTGTTGTGAAAGTTCTTAGAAGTGACAATGGAACTAAATTTTTAGGATTGCGTTCTTATTTTCATGAGAATGATATTTTGCATGAAACTTCTTGTGTGGGAACCCCGCAGCAAAATGGTCATGTTGAATGTAAACGCCAACCTTCTGAATGTTGCCCGTGCTTTACTTTTTCAATCTAAATTACCTGTTGAATTTTGGGGCCATTGTGTCTTGACAACTGCCTACTTAATCAATCATACCCCCACCAAAATCTTGCAAAACAGCACTCCTTTCGAAAAACTTTATGGCAAGCCTCCTTCTTTGACTTATATCCGAGTTTTTGGTTGTCTCTGTTATGCTCATAACTAAAATCATTGGGGGGGGGGGGGATAAATTTGCTAGCAGATCCCGAAAATGCTTGTTTGTGGCGTATCCTATGGGCACCAAAGGGTGGTGTTTATATGATTTAGAATTACATAAACTGTTTGTTTCCCGGGATGTGGTTTTCTGTGAATATGAGTTTCCTGGTCTTTTGGTTGATAACTCTGCTGTTTCCCGGGTTTCTATTTTGAATATTTTTGATGATGACTTGGAGATCACCACCGCGTCTTAGTTTTCGGTGCCATCCGCCGCCTCTCGGTCACTAGCGACGGTCGCCGACCCACATTCGCCGCTATCGGTGATCGACAGCCCAATGCCGTCTGCCCCGTCATTACATCCAACAGTGGTCACAAGTCCTTCGACTATGCCGTCCACCGATTCTCCCGGTACGGCGCTGTCCGTTGTCCCTCCTCCGGCTGAGGAGCTTCTCGGGCGTGGTCATCGCCAGAAGCTTCTTTCTTCTCATCTCCTGGATTTTGTTGCTGTCATAGTTAGCCCCACCCACTTGTCTACTGTCACCCCTTCTGTCTTGTCTTCCTCAGGTACTCCTTATTCCTTGACTAATTATGTTTCATATAATAAGTTTTCCTCTGCCCATCGACCTCTGCAGAGGAACCTCAGACCTTTGGTCAGGCTGTTTGTCAGGAATGTTGGAGAGATGCTATGCAGGAAGAAATCTTAGCTTTGGAGAAAAATCGTAGTTGGGATATAGTTGATATTGGGTCTAAATGGATTTTTAAAGTCAAACATAATTCTGATGGCTAGATTGAACGCTATAAATCTTGTTTGGTGGTTTTGGGTAACAACCAAATCGAGGGTCTTGATTACACTGAGACATTTGCCCCGGTTGCTAAAATGCCCACTGTTCGCCTGTTTCTCTCTGTTGCAGTAGCCCTTAAGTGGGAATTTCACCAAATGGATGTTCATAATGCATTTTTGCATGGTGATATTGAGGATGGGGTATACATGAAACTTCCTCCTGGTTTTCGATTTGCAGGGCCGGGCAAGGTGTGTCGTCTGCTTCGTTCTTTGTGTCTGGCTTTTAGCAAGCTACTCGCTGTTGGTTTTCCAAGCTCGATGCTGCACTTCAAAGGTATGGCTTTAAACAGTCCTACCATGATTATTCATTCTTTTCCTTTTATCGGGGTTCTCTTCAGTTGCATGTTTTGGTTTATGTGGATGATTTGGTCATTTTCGGCAATGACCATAATGCTAGCTTGGTTTTCAAGAATTATTTGAGTTCTTGCTTTCACATAAAAGATTTGGGTATTTTGAAGTATTTCCTTGGTTTAGAAGTAGCTCGTAGTTCCAAGGGGATTTCTCTTTGCCAGCGCAAATATGCTCTTGTTATTAGTGAGGCTGGTTTGTTGGGATGTAAGCCAACACTGTTACCAATTGAGCAAAATCATCATCTTGCTTTACTTCAAGGACCTGCTTTCCATGATCCTGAAGCCTATCTCATCTCATTGGTCGACTGATTTACCTCATTGTTACTCGACCGGATCTGTCTTATTCTGTGCATGTTTTGTCTCAGTTCATGCATCATCCTTTGCATGACCATTGGGAAGCAGCTTTGCGAGTTGTGTGTTATTTGAAAGGTTGTCCTGGAAAAGGTGTTTTTTCCCTACAACCTCCTCTCTTTCTTTGATCGATTGGTGTGATTCTAATTGGGTCGGTTGTCCCACTACCCGGTGTTCTCTAACTGGTTGGATGGTATAGTTTGGTGGTTCCCCTATTTCCTGGCGAGCCAAGAAGCAGCCTATTATGGCTAGATCATCAGCAGATGCCGAGTATCGAGCAATGGCGGTTCTCACAACTGAGCTCAAATGGCTCAAGGATCTCTTGTCTTCTTTCGGTATTTCTCACTCCTCTCCGATCACTCTCTTCTGTGATAGTCAGTCCACTCTTCACATTGCAGCAAATCCTGTTTTTTCACGAGCACATTGAGATTGACTGTCACATTGTTCGAGAAGCTATTGATCAAGGTCTTATCACTCCTATGCATGTTTTTACTCAGCATCAGTTAGCTGATATCTTCACTAAGGCACTTGGTCATGTTCAGTTTGATTGCATACTTCGCAAGTTGGGCATTTGTGATATGCATGAACCAACTTGGAGGGGGAGGGGGTTGTGAAATTAGGAAATATTGCATTACTATATTTAGGAGAATTGTAAATATAGTAGTTGATTAGTTTACTATTTGCTGTTCTTCTAGAATTAGGAAATCCTGAGACCCTGTAAATATAAATATTTATTCATACATCAATGAAAAATATACGTGTACAAAACCTCTTCGCATAATTTATATACAAAGATTTATGGAAGAACAACCACAAAAAGGATACAGAAAATTCAATTGAAGGAAGAAATTTTAGTTGCTGCAATCGGCATTTTCAAGAACCTCCAATATCTTAAAAGAAGGCCGTCCTTATTGTTCTTGATGATCGAATTGAATATAGTTATATAATACCTTTTCTTATGTGCCTAACAACTAGAACATGCAATTATGATCAATTAACATGCAAAATCTAACAAAAATAATCCAAGAAAAATTAAGATTCAATCATATCAACTCAATTTTTATTAAATAAAATATGATCGTGAGATCTAGGCAATTATGCTTTCAAAATTGAGATGCAAGTATCTTGAATTTAAAAAGTGTTATTGCACTAATATATCTAAATTAAAACCCTAAGTATCATGCATAAGAGAACCTCTACACTAAAATACGAAAGGACACCTTGACTCATACCAAACACAAAATATATAAAACCTTAGAACTCAATTAGAGTTATAAAAAATATATCAAAAGTGTGTGTTATTAAGAGATGGAACGACAACGTCTATTTATGGGAGAGGTGGCCAAAAATCCAAGTACAATTACAAAACCTTTTCATAATAGGATTTGAATCTCACTAAACATCCAAATTAAGGAAGAATAAGATGAAACACTAATCTTAATCCTATTCTAAACCCATTCAACCGTGAATCCTACTAATATATTTCTATTAGGATTGGTTCTTATTTAATTAACTAATTAAAATAAAAATACTCTAATCTAATGGACTAAATAGGTTTAAATTACCTTACCTGCCTTTAAGTTTAAGTAACCCAAAAAAAATCTACTATTTGATTATAAGAAAGGTTAAACTAATTCAAGTGGATCTAAAAATGCTTTCAAATACCCAAAGACAAAAAAAAAAAGAAAAAAAAGGACATAGCTGAAAATAAAAATTACAAGAGATTTAAAAGTTTTTTACTCCCTCAGGTAGCTTAAAGAGTTTCTTGATAAAGTTGACGAACTACTTGTCTTGGACAACCTTCTCGACTTAGAAATTAAGATCTCCTTTCTTTATGGCCCAAATGGATGATCACTACTAGGAGCAATGTCTTCAGCTAATAAATAAGTTAATCTGTTGAAGCAATTCCCATGATGTCTCATCATTGTTGTTCGACCCCTTAACAAACAATACGTACATCTGACACGATTGTACATTTTCAAAGCCGTAAGCCAAGCTTCTTAGAGGATTCAAAGCTTCCTCAAGTGAAGAACAAATGCGGACGTTTTGTTTGTCAACAGAATAATAATTTCATTTTGTACTACACAAAATCGTATATATTGCATGGTCGTAATGTACTACTATGTACGTTTAATATTTTTGGAAAGGGACGTTTATCACCATACAAGTTCTTCGACTGTGTCATATCCCAACCAAATTTCTTGCCCGTCATACATGGTGCATGCCAAAATTGTTGCCCAGCTACATCTCAAGGTTTTTTTTTTTTTTTTGCAAAATTTAGTTTAAAATTATGACGGGAACAAAACCATCCAAGGTATATAACTAATATAAAGGTGAACGATAGATATACAGTGAACATTTAAGAGAAAAAAAAGGTACATATTGCAAAGATTTCTTGGTATATGGTGGAAACTTTAAGTGTAGAATTCGTTTCATAACCTAACACTGACCCAATGACTAGACATGAGAGGTGCCTCTTAGAGATTAAGCTAATAATCTGTGGGATATTCTTCGTGGAGATATGGAAAATTTGATACCAGTACTGAAATTTATCAATCAATCTCACGGGGAACTTAGATAGTTGTGAGTCTTGTCCTATCAGCAATACACTTGGTACAAGACTCTTTGGCATTTGCTGTAACAACCAAAACAAAAGTGACCAAATTTGACAGCTCTATGCCACAAATTCATATTGCATCCAACAAAAGTTTACGAATTTGTAGGGTAAAAATGGCTGCATTAGCCTGAATTATGGTCTAAGTGAAGAATACAAGCACAAACAGGATAATAAACAAAACTAGAAGGAACAAGATCATCATATATTGACCCTTTGCACCAGCCTTCTTCATCACCATTGCAACCTTTTTCTGAGGAGAAAAGGGAAATGGATTAATGGATCGAGGAGAAAAGCAAAAGAACAGGTATTAAACCTTCCAAATTATATTAATTGGATGAAAATATTGCCACTAAAATAGAATGCAAAACACACAATTAATGAGAATAATCGTACCTGAACAAAATCAAGGCGATCGGATGTACTGTCCATCTCAGTACCCAATTCATTCATGATCCTCTCCTGCACAATAGAACATCTCATTTAGTGTTTCAAACTGACTCCAGAAAATTTCAATAGACGACACACAACAAGACATTGATCGTGCTAAAGATGTTTCGAGTAGAAACATACATTAAAGATGATTTCGGACAAAAGATAAGCACAGGCAAGTTCATGTCATCCGATAATAACATACAATGCAGTTTATTATGTTTCACATGGTATTACCTGTGCGAGAAGTTCTTCATGTATGGTGAGGCCAACGCCTCCAATTCTTTCCACACTAGCACTCAGTTCATCCAACTCTTCATCTTGTTGCCTGCAATACATGACCGAAACAAATAAAACTCAAGACCTGTGAAGGTACAGAATATTCTAATTTTCAGGGAGGTCCAATCTTTTAAGGGCTGTGACATTAAATCTTCCTCTTCGGCACTGGAATTACCCCTCAGTTCAATTGTCACCTAACTCATCAATTAATCCAGGAAAAAAATCAAATTCCCCGTACTCAATTAATATGAAATATATAATCACCAAACTGCTAGTTTTTAATACTACATTGCCAAGTAACCAACAATTGCAAAACAAAACCACAGGATTCTTCTATGTTTATGAGACAGAAGAACTATTTCTTAATTAGGTTCAGTAGAAATAACCGAAGCTGAAACCAATTCCAATCCCGAAAAACCAGATTTAAGGCTACACAAATTGGTTAAGGTTCCTTCCAAAACTTGAGGGAATTAAAAATGCCATTGATTTATCTCACAGAACAACAAAAATATTACCAAAACTTGAAAAGAAAAAGTCCTGACACTAGGAAAAAGAAAGGATCAAACAGGACTCTAGATTGAATGTAAAAAATATACAAGAAAACAAATAGCAGAGAGAGAGAGAGAGAGAGCATGGAACTATCATACTTTATAAGCAGTAGCTGTCTATCTGATTCTGATGATATGAGATCATCGGTTGCCTGTGCATTGTACGGGCTAGATCTGTCTGTCTGATGAGAGTTCGGAAGCCTCATAAGCTCTCGTCGCATTCCATTCACATTGGAAGTGCTTAAGCCATTTGACTCTCTCCCGACTACTACTTGTTTCTTTATGTTGCCCACCTATCAGCAACAAAACAATCAGAATAAATCACTAAATTTTCTGACACAAAATCTTAAGAAAACACAATCTATAATTATTGACTAAATAACAATCTTAAGAAACCGAACATGCCCACAATGCAAGGTATAATTATCTGAAAACTGCTTAAGAAAAGATACCTGACCACGAGCATTGCTGGTCCATCTTCTTCTTTTTTCAAGCTCTACTTCATTGATACCATACAAAGAAGGATTTCTTCCTGCTACAGAAATTGTCTTATCCAGTTCATCCACCTTCCTATCACAAAGAGAGATGTTCAGTACTATATGATTCACCTACCTCAAATAGAAGTCACAAAATGTAGTTTCAGTTTGTGGAATTAATTCAGATATAAACAAGATAAAAGCCACAAAAATTTTCAAGCAAAAAGCAACCTGTTTCATTTCACAAGAGAAAACTGGCAGTTCACACATGAATGACATATCCCTCAGATATATTCTTGTATAATTGACTTTTAAGGCATTGGTAATAAATGACAAAGGGTGAAATTCTTCCGCATGCGTACTTTTCTGGAGATCTTTCATTACCATGTAACAAAAGCATCAAACTGAATCACAATGTAAGATTATAACACGATCTTTGTCTCCGCAACAAGAATAACATGTTATTGATTGTCAATAAGAAATTTCCCAAGGACAAGAAATTTAATCTTACTGAAATACCCTAGATGATATATACCTGCCACTCAATGCTCTCACAATTAGTAAGAAGTTCCTTTGTAAGATTTAGTTGGTCTCCACTGTCTGGAGGAAGACGCTCCCATCGATGAAAGCTAGATAATAATTTATCAATCTGCCAATCAAGTAATTCACTAGTCAAATATAGTATTAGAAACTGAGCATGAACAGGCAAATTATTTAAATAGAAATTAGAGAGACATATAGGTAAAAATAAGTAAAGATAATTGCAGCTGTAACTAGGTACAAGGATTGCAAATTTGGATATAAGATCTTGAAGGAACAAAAGAATCAGGGCTGGTAATAACAATTGATTAATGGATAAACCTAAAAAGTCAATTGATGGTAGAAACATATAAATGGTCTTCTAATACCACTCAAATAAAATTCTCCTGCAGATATAACAGCTATACCAAAGAAGGGGAAGCCATGGAGTGTAAGAGCAGTTGGAATGTGACCTAAGATCATAGGTAAAATTCGCAGAGACAGCCTCTTATATAAATATAAGGTAAGGCTGCATAAATAGGCCTTGGCACAACCTTCACCGGCCCCTGCACATGCAGGAGATGCTATGCAAAGGGCAGCTATGGTAATACTTATAGTCATACAATTAATGTTGGAAGCATCATACATGAACCAAAACTAAATAAATATGGCAGTACTAACAATCCGCTCAGAGAGCAGTTTAATGCTGGGTCCTAAACCTTTCAACTTCCAGCCATTTCGGATGAGGAAAGAACAAATAGATAGTGGTTCACCAAAACGAAGGAAATTTGACTGCAT
The DNA here is from genome assembly GCA_030378225.1 of Knoxia roxburghii. Classification (NCBI taxonomy): domain Eukaryota; kingdom Viridiplantae; phylum Streptophyta; class Magnoliopsida; order Gentianales; family Rubiaceae; genus Knoxia; species Knoxia roxburghii. The sequence continues at coordinate 38,544,692 of CM059422.1, read as the reverse complement.
AGTAAGAGTTGATGTGAAAACTAATAATTTAAATTCTACAAAAGAAAACTTACTGAATCTTGGATCTCTTCTTTCACAATGTAAAAGGGGTCTTGAGCAGATGACATTTTTCTATGTTGTGCCAAAAATCAAATCTTTTGGTTGAGTAAAGATGCTCACCTAAACAAATAAAATGATGCATCAGCAATCCATGCAAAACCCCATAAACAAACACGGTCAGAATAAATATGTAAAGGAAAAATCACAGTTTTGGTCCCTCAACCATGCCCTAATCACACTTGTGGGGCTATAAAAATTCAAGCCTCCAAAAATGCCTAACAACTATTTAAAATTTGACACTACTGGTCTTTTAACCCATTTTGATCTGTTGCAGCAGGTTTTTCCCTAGTCAAAAACTGGTCAAGGATAATTGCGACCCACTTGTATAATTTACCAAAAAATTTGTATGCTGATTTGTAAACATTATAAATTCTTCTTACTATTAAAGCAAAAACTGGCTACTTCCTCTCTTCCTTGTTTATCTCTCCCCGACAATAATGCCCCAGACACACCCCTCTTATATTGGCGAAGGAGTTGTAGTAGGACGCTTGCCTAGCTCATGCCAGGTCTCAAGAATACAGTACAACGATAATCAAGAGCAAAAACATAAAGGCTTGTAAGCCATATATGTCACCGGTGTTGATTACAAAATCTATTCTATTACATAGTTTTTTTTAACAGATATAGATAGAATGTGTCTCAGAGGTTTTAAAGCAAACCTTAGGCCCTATTCTATTTACATGATAATCTCAAGCCCCCACTTCCTAGTAACAGTAAAATCAATCACTCTAGGACCAAGCCAAGTGCTACTCGTCTCCAACCTCTGGAAAAAAAAAATAAAAGAAAAAACAAAAGAACAGAAAATCTATAATGAACTCATGCCCAATGAGGTTTCACTGTTCAAAGGTTACAAAATGATTAACTAGGCGATCACACAGAGGCATACAAAACGGGTAATACATTCAAAAGGATATGGGAGAGTACAAGGAGGAGACTGTCCCAAGACTATATCACTTTTGGATTGGGCTTATAGTTAGACTCCAGACAATATGGTAGAGTAGGCAGGTACAATAGCAGGAGGATAGGATATTGACAGCCAACAGCCTTACAGGAAACAGGAGGGGGTATATCTCGAGATTGAAACACACAGGACCTTTTAGGTTGTCTAGCCAAGTGATCAAGCTCGTCGCCGACTCACCGGTGTCGACTTCCTTAAGAGGGGGAGGATCCGGTATAGTAGCATGCACAAATAACAAGCAATATAACAGTACACGGCCAAGTCAAGTAGGCAAACAGTTTCAATCAATTCAATACAATCACACAGTTCATGAATAAAGCATACCAGTGTGATAAAGTACACAATCGTGCAACAAATATCGTGCATTTCTAAATGCAAAATTCTAGGTACAAGTCACAAGTAGAACTCATTTACTTAAACCTAATTAATTAAATAAAATGATTAATTTCAGTGAAATTATTCACCAGGTAGCAAGAGTGTAAATTAAGTCTCCTCTAACCGCTCTGTACAGAAATTAAACATAGATTACTATTTAATTAATCCTGAAATATATGAGATTTAGGTTTAAGTGATTTATTAAGGTTTCAAGATTACTGAACTAATATTCGTTTTGATTAGTACATGACCAACTATTTAGTTATCTAGCATAGTTAGCTCTAAGTCTTTAGTTCCAGTCTAGCTATTATACAACTGAGTACACAAGTTGTTATCAGATACTTAACTATATAAATAAAGCAACTGCTCGTGTTCATTACTAACAGTTCAAGGGGTGTAACATGCTATTGTTACAAGTCATGAATGATTTGGATAGTAGTTTATAAAGTTATAGTTCAAGTTTTTGCTAGTTTCACTGTTAACGCTCACTGTTTTACTATTTATTTCACTATTCTTACTGAGACATTTCACTGGTTTAATGAATCACAAAGTCTAATCTGGGTAAAACAAATGATAGTGATTTCTTAACGTTTAATTGATCACCTGATTCTAAAAGCCAAATTTTAGTTTCGAAACCACAAAGTTTCCAACTTGATTGAGAGCAAACATAGAGTACAACCTCATATCTTGGTCTCTCAATTCGAGTTTCAAGTCATTAATCCTAATCTTCTTCTTTCACTTTTTTTTTCCTTTGGGATCTCTTGAAGGTCCCTTTTTCTTTTCCTCTCCCATTATTATTATCATTATAAAGTTAAATTAAACAAATAGCAGCTACTTCCGTCTTTCTCATCCTATAACTCAACCGAAGTATTTCTCATTCTTTATAATTATTGTTTTCAATTCAACTCATTGATCCAGCTTTCTGGTACTGCTCACTTTAATTCCCATCCGTACCTAGCCATTTTCTAAATATCAGTCCAAACTTTAGTTACAAGAATAAAGAGAACAAATTTTGTCCGTGATTTAACTAATATGGTGTTAATTTGCAAACCAAGGAGCATAAAACCAAGGTGAACCCATTAGTGGGTAAACATGTTATTTTCTGAAACTTAAAAAATGATATATTGAGCACGACCAATAGTTCTTATTTCGGACAAGAACCCCACATACAAATTAAATGGAAAATGATCGGAGGACAAAAAGCTTATGATACTAACACATAGGAAACCGTGGAACTCTCTGGTTTAGGCAAAGCAGAATAAAGCACCTGAAATGAAATGGAAATTGATCGGAGGACAAAAAACTTATGATACTAACACATAGGAAACCATGGAACTCTCTGGTTAAGGCAAAGCAGAATAAAGCACCTGAAAACCAAGGAGCTCCATTCTTTGCGATCCAGTTAGTGTTTAAGCATGTTATTTTCTCAAACTTTGAAGAAAAGGAAAAAAAAAAAAGAAAAAGTAAAGCATAGAACTTTTGACAAACACAAGAAGTGCCAAAAACATAACTTTTGCATCTGGAAATGCACCACAATTGTTGTCTGGTTGTTATTTTATCTCACATATTAGTAACTAAACAGGCCTGTTAACTCAAACTCCCGCTTTTAGTATAGTAAAGGAGTTGATTGAAAGAGGTAAGATAATTTGAATGCTTGTAGAGTTTATAACTACTCTCTTGTGATATTGATTATTGGGTTGATAAAAAATTCACACAATAGTCAAATAAAATTACCAGATTCAGAAACTCAATAAGTGAAGATAAATATCATTAACCCCAAAATCTACTATTTTACGGCACAGAGAAATTGGTCCCAGTATAAACTAAAACAAATGCAAACCTTATCAAATATGGTTAGATAAATTTAAGCATAGAATGTGATAATTCAAGTGCACAAACACACTTCTAGAGAATTTATATTCATGTCCACCATGAATTCTGCTCCTACTTTCACTCTAAGTTTACAGAACAAAGAAGCTTAACAAGCTCAGACATAATACAAATACAAAAGAGTTTTGCTCATTAAACGAAACTGTATCATTAAGGAAATAAAATAAAGCTAAAAAATGAACAACTGAGCCAAGATACGCATGTTTCAGATTGGAATCAGAATCAAAATTGTTAATTCTTGCTGATAATGAGAGGAAAAAATTGCATGTGAAATCACAGGCTACAAGGGTCAAGCTCCACACTATCTGCTCTCTCAGGCCAAGAATCAAACACCGCCCTATACAACAAATTTACCAATCAAGTTTTTTCCCAAATGATAAAAGAGTGTCCTTCTAAACTAATATATTATCAATCAAATCTCAATTCGCAAGGATAAACAAGTAGGAATGACAACAAAATAACAAAGTAAGCCTGCCTATCTTACGCAGTTGCAACTCCTCTAGAAGCGAAAAGGACAAGACTAAGAATGTGTCAGTGGAGATGATGAAGAGAGGTGACGAAGGTGCACCGAGGAATGGTACACCAGCAAGTAAAGGAAGGGCAAGCGACATGATGTGCCAGTTGGTAATGTGGTGGGAAAAGAAGCAAATGAACCTTCGTCAAGATTCATGCCAATCATGTTCTTAACATTCACAAAATTATAATCAATCAATTCTTCAGGTTCAACTTCGATCCATCGAAGTTAATTAAACACCCCTAATTGACCAAAATCACCAAATTGGTTTCTAAAACTTTTAAAATTTACAAAGTAATTAAGATGAGATGAACACAAGGGAATCTACGAAAATAGCAGGAAAAATTCGGTTACTATCCCGCCCTGGGTAGCCGAAATGCCGAACTACCTCCCGAATCCAACAATTAATTTCTAATACTCAACTAATGGAATAATTGACGATTAGATAATCAATTTACCTGCTTTGGATCCAAAACTGATACGCCGGAGAGTCGAATTCGGGCTTTGTTCGCAACTCTCCTTTCCTTCTCCTTGCAGCCGACGGTGATGGAGTGGAGTTCTAGATGTGGAGAAATCAATTGGATCGCCCCGGAGAGAAATTGGATTTTTTTATATTTTTATTATCATTATCGTATGTAATTTTTAATATTTTTAAATTTTTTCAATAATGTCTAAGGTGTGAAGGCAAAATTTGAATTCTTAATTTTGAGGTTTGGATTATAAAATAAACTTATAAAATTAAATATATTTAAATTTTAAATTAAATTTATTTATTTTTTAAAAAAATTAGACATATATTTTTTAATTTTATATAATATAATTTTTAAAATGTATAATTATTTATTTTTGAAGTATAATTATTTACTTAGTAATATGAAATTTTACCAATAAAAATATTTTTAAAATTTTTAATAATAAATTGGACGGTTATTATTATTTTATAATTAAAATATTAATTAAAATAAATATCACAAATTAATAAAACATTATAAAAAATTAAAAAATCATGTCATAAATATATTTTTTATTTGTTCAAATGATAAAAATATTATTTAGAAAAAATATTTAATAAAAATAAAAAATTTTAAAGAAAAAATTAAAAAGAATGATAAATAATGAAGAAAATTAAAAAATTAATTTTTTATTTTATTAAATATTTTTCTAAAAAATATTTTTATAATTTAAACAAAGAGATTTCAACAATAAGTGATTCACACCTTATTTATTTTCATGCTAAACAATAAGTGATTCACACCTTACTTATTTTCATGCTAATAATTGTACTCGCATTTCAAGCTCATTTAAATATATTTTATTTTACAAACTTATTTTGTAATTCAGATTTCAAACTTCTGATTTCAGAATTCAACTTCAGACATATTTTCTAATTTTATCAAACATATTAACTTAATAGATTTAAACTTCAAACATCATATTAAGTTGTATCAAAAGGAGGCTAAGACTACGTTTGATAAATCAATTCAGCACTTAATCTTAAGAGTGAATTTCAAAATAGGTCATCATACTTTGGTAAAGTTTAGGTTTTGGTCACTAACTTTTAAATATTCAAAAAAGGTCACTAACTTTTACATCTGAATTTTAAATTTGGTCATTCCGTCCATATTGGTTGTTAACCCTCTTAACGAAGCCTTTTTTTGAGGGCATTTAACGCGCTACAGTTGTCTTCCTTTTTTTTGTTATTTTTGGCTAATTTTTTTTTATAGACATCAGATCAGCGAATATTTGACATCAGATCCACAGACTATAGATATCAGATCAAGAATTTAAAAGAAATCATACAATAGAACTAAAACATACTTAACAAGGGAGATCAGATCAGGATTATATAGACATCAGATCAGCGAATACTTGACATAAGATCAACAGACTATAGATATCAGATCAAGAATATAAAAGAAATCATACAGTAGAACTAAAACATACTTAAAAAGGGAGATCAGATCAGGATTATATAGACATCAGATCAGCGAATACTTGACATCAGATCAACAGACTATAGATATCAGATCAAGAATATAAAAGAAATCATACAGTATAACTAAAACATACTTAAAAAGGGAGATCAGATCAAGATTATATAGACATCAGATCAACCGACTATAGATATCAGATCAATAATTAGTCTTTTAGAAGGGTATTCGCTGATCCCTTCTAAGTATGTTAAGTATGTTTTAGTTCTACTGTATGATTTCTTAGTCTTTTAGAAGGGTATTCGCTGATCCCTTCTAAGTATGTTAAGTATGCTTTAGTTCTACTGTATGATTTCTTTTTTATTCTTTATCTGATATCTATAGTCTGTTGATCTGATGTCAAGTATTCGCTGATCTGATGTCTATATAATCCGGATCTGATCTCCCTTGTTAAGTATGTTTTAGTTCTACTGTATGATTTCTTTTATATTATTGATCTGATATCTATAGTCTGTTGATCTGATGTCAAGTATTCGCTGATCTGATGTCTATATAATCCTGATCTGATCTCCCTTTTTAAGTATGTTTTAGTTCTACTGTATGATTTCTTTTATATTCTTGATCTGATATCTATAGTCTGTTGATCTGATGTCAAGTATTCGCTGATCTGATGTCTATATAATCCTGATCTGATCTCCCTTTTTAAGTATATTTTAGTTCTACTGTATGATTTCTTTTATATTCTTGATCTGATATCTATAGTCTGTTGATCTGATGTCAAGTATTCGCTGATCTGATGTCTATATAATCCTGATCTGATCTCCCTTGTTAAGTATGTTTTAGTTCTATTGTATGATTTCTTTTATATTCTTGATCTGATATCTATAGTCTGTTGATCTGATGTCAAGTATTCGCTGATCTGATGTCTATATAATCCTGATCTGATCTCCCGTTTTAAGTATGTTTTAGTTCTACTGTATGATTTCTTTTATATTCTTGATCTGATATCTATAGTCTGTTGATCTGATGTCAAGTATTCGCTGATCTGATGTCTATATAATCCTGATCTGATCTCCCTTGTTAAGTATGTTTTAGTTCTATTGTATGATTTCTTTTATATTCTTGATCTGATATCTATAGTCTGTTGATCTGATGTCAAGTATTCGCTGATCTGATGTCTATAAAAAAAAAAAAAAACCAAAAATAACAAAAGAAAGGAAGACAACTGTAGCGCGTTAAATGCCCTCAAAAAAAGGCTCCGTTAAGAGGGTTAACAGCCAATATGGACGGAATGACCAAATTTAAAATTCAAATGTAAAAGTTAGTGACCTTTTTTGAATATTTAAAAGTTAGTGACCAAAACCTAAACTTTACCAAAGTATGATGACCTATTTTGAAATTCACTCTAATCTTAATTGATTAAGTGCATTTGATAATTTAATTTATTTATAACTTAATGAATTAAGAAATTTTTTAATTAAGTATTTAATAATTAAGTGTGTTTCATAATTATTCAAAGCCTTAAGTGATTAAATGATGTGAATTGCAAGTATAATTGTTAGTTTAAAAATAAATGATTTGTAAATCACTTATTGTTGAACTGAATTGCTTGCAAATTTTTTCTTCTTTTCAATATTTATCATTCTTTTTAATTTTTTAAATAAATTAAAAAATATATTTTTATCATTTAAGTAAATAAAAATATATTTATTACGTGAGTTGTTATTTTTTTATAATTTTTCATTAATATGAGATATTTATTTAATTAATATTTTAGTTTTAAAATAATAATGACAGTCTAATTTATTATTAAAAGTTTTAAAAATATTTTTATTAGTAGAATTTAATTTGATTAAGTAAAAAATTATACATCTTAAAAATTATATTATATAGATGAAAAAATATGTGTCTAATATATATATTTTTAAATAAAGTAATTTAATTTAAAATTTAAATATATTTAATTTTATAAACATATTTTGTAATTCAGATACATCAAATTAAGTTTTATTAAAGGAACTGCTTTCATTACTCCATTTTCCTATAACTTATTTTATCAAACTAATTTTTAACTAAATATTTTTACTCTAATATTTTACAATGTTATCTATACACCCTTTTGGTTAGTACCCTCTGAATTTAGTGCCCCTTCAATTCTTGGTTATATAATAGTTCAGTTGAAGTGAATGAGCAAGCTTTCTTTGATGGGTTGTAAGTTGAGTTTCATTTTGCTCTTCCAATTAAGAAAATATGGCACATTAGGGATGGTAGAGTTGATGACACATGCCCTTTTTTTAGGTGAGCTATAAAATTACTTTAGCCATTCAAAGCCTGTTATCTTCTGCAGTGTTGTTTTATGGATGCATGCTGCTGAAGATGCTTAACTTTTGAAGTTTGAAGAAAGTTGAAGTCAAACCATTGAAAATTTCATTTTAGGATCAAGAAGGAAAGAAGGAATTTGGTTTAACTTTTGCATTAATTCAAACTGCTGCAGAATTACCAAATGATAGACTTCCTAAGGTTGTAGAAGCAGCTAAATGTATTGAGGAAGAGAAACAGGAGACTACTTAGCAAAGCTTAAAATCGTCTCGTCTTAGTTCGCATTATGAGTGCTACTAATGAATGGATTTGTATCTCAATCACAAGCTATTTCTCAATACTAGATACATTTGCATTATGCTGGGAATGTACCTTTGCTAAGTGCAGGCTATGGTTCCTTTGAAGGGTGGATTGAAGCTAATGTTAATTCAAATATTCCCCTGAAATGGTTACTTTTGTTGTTCGGCCAAATATTGGGTATTTTGAGTTATTCAATTTGCTCATCTCTTTCAACTGTGGTCTTACTGAGAGCACCTCCAATGGTGCATTTTTTAGGTTAATAAGATTGAGGGGCCCACTTATTAATCCCTCAAAACCATTGTGGGCTAACAGTGTAAAACTGACATGGGACCCACCTTGTCATTATTATTATTTTTTAAAATTTGACTCCAAGCAACGTCTCTATGTACCTTTGTATCCGTTGGTGTATTAATTTTTTTCATTTTAAAAATTTTATACCGTTATTGTCTTTTAATTTTTTAATTATTTTCTTTATTTATTTTGTTCTATAAATACCCATCAATTCTAAAATTCATCTCACACTTTTCATCTTATATTTTCTCATCATTTTATTTTTCCTTCTATAAATATATTATCACCTCATTCATCCTACACTATCCATTTCTTATAATCTTCCATCTATGAAATAGTCTTCCTTGCACTCATTCTTCTGCAAACAACACCATCTACTCACGTCAAAATGTCTCAATCTTCCAATGATAGTGATATTAGCAACGAATTGGACGAATTGATCGAAGAGGAGCTCAACTGAAAGATTATCTGCCCGGGCCTAACCAGAAACTCACTTTCGTGCTATGCATTCCAGAATCGGAATCTCTGGAGACGCTAGCACAATCGCTATTCCAACCCTTTTGAAATAACATTGCGCAGGATTTGGGTTTGCACTTATTCGATTCATCACGCAACAAAAATTCTTAATTAAAGCGGAAACATAAGAATTACCTATTGAAGCGTTCACTCAGGTGATTCTCTTGTATGCCTCAAGACTTTGCTTGTATGCTGTGTGAGCAGCAATCTAACGAGCAATTTGATTAGCTAATCACCACAACTGGGTTGCCTGAAAAATTCTGCAACCACCTGCCCCTAGTGCGTGAAGATCACGCGCCACCTGGGACTCCGAGAGAACTCACGCGCAGCCGATTTTTTAGCACACAAACCGTCTAAAACTGAGGAAGTAAAATCGGCAGCAATTGAGCTCAGAAATCCGATTTTAGAGAGAGAAATTTTCTCTCTCTAGGATTTTCTCTCTCTAAGTTTTCTTGTCTTGAACACTTATGAATTATATATCGTGGAATAGCTAATCCCTTGTCTATATATAGAGTTACAAGAGAGATCCCAAGTTGGTTTTGGATTGGCCTTCCTACTGGGTTTCTATTTCCTTCAATCATGTTCCTGGATTGATACACATCCAACTGATACAGGGATTCACATATCCCAATCCAGTTCCTGGTATGATTCACAACCAACTGATATAGGGATTCACTTATCCCCAATCCAGTTCCTGGTATGATTCACAACCAACTGACACAATGATTAATTAATTACTTAATTAATTAAATTTACCTTTGTCAATAACTCAATACATAATTAATCGTACCACTAACAAATTAATTATGGCACTACCATCATACACCAGAATTGCTTCTGGAACAACTTAATTAATTTATTCATAATCTCCCCACATCAAAGATTTAGTGCTCGTTAATATGTTAATTTACTGATAAATTAATTAATTAACTTCTTTAATTCCGAGACTAGTACCACTCGACCTTTTTACTATACCGGACATAAGTCCACCGGTCGGGTTTAGTATAATAAACATTATGAGCTCATTTCGGGAGCACCATCACCCCGGACGCACCGGTACATGATTTTCTTTCGACAAGCAGCAGCACACCAAGCAACTAAACACACGCACCCAACCTAACGAGACTATTGGCCAAAATTGACCTCACCCATTGGCAGATCAAAGTACACTATGTCTAATCTTCATGCCCGCTCAAGTCTAGGGATTAAGAGATAGAATACTAAGAACAATTTGTCTATTAAATCAGTACAAGACAAATCATTCTAAATGGTCAAGTTCAATACGCCTCGGGCATATCTATATGATTCAATTAGTTTAGACAAACCAATTATTCGAATCACATAATAACCTAAACCGACAGTTTGTCCAAAGCTGTCTCGGTTACGAACCTCATTTATATATTATGTATTTTAACCAATGATGAGATCTACTGTGTCACATAAGACACCTCATCATCTAACTACATAATATAAATGGACAAATAATGTACAACAAGATATAACCAAAACATAAATCGATATATTTACTGGGAAAATGTACAATATAAGCATAGCTTATGTATTCAACTCCAACATCAATGATGACAGTGAAGACCAAATTCTGTTGTGGTTGATTCAAAAGAGTCTAAATGAAGCCAGGAGTTTTAGATCTCATACTCAAAAGCATTACAAAAGAGATCGCTACGAAGCACATGTTCGACTTTTCAACGATTACTTCTCTGACGATTCACTATATCTTGCAAATATTTTTCGTCAAAGATTTCGGATGAGAAGGGAGCTATTCATGAGAATTGTCCATGACCTTGAAAATTATTTTGAATATTTTCAATGGAGGCTTGATGCAGCACAAAAAAAGGGGACTTTCTCCTATTCAGAAAATAACAGCCCCTATTAGACAGTTAGCATATGGATCGCCAGTCGATTTATGCGACGAATACATAAAGCTTAGTGAAACTACTGCTTTAGAGTGTTTGTCAAACTTTTTTCGATGCATTCATGAACTTTACGGAGAGCGATACTTGAGAAGGCCAAATTATGAGGATGTCGAACGTTTGTTACATCTACACACAAAGCGTTATAGCTTTCCTGGCATGCTTAGGAGCATTGATTGCATGTATTGGCAGTGGAAAAATGGCCCAGTTGCATGGAAAGGTCGATTTACACGCGGCGATAAAGGTTGTTCTACAATATAAAGGTTGTTCTACAATCATACTAGAAGCAGTCGCATCAGCTGGCCTCTGGATATGGCATGCTTACTTTGGCGTTACAAGGTCTAACAACGACATCAACGTGCTCAACCAATTTCTGGTATATAATGACATTTTGTATGAATATGCTCCCCCCGTACAATATACAGTGAATCGCACGATTTTAGCCGATGACATATATCCTGAGTGGCTAACTTTTGTGAAGAGTTTCTCGTCTCCACTAGATCCAAAAAGATGCAAGTTTAAACAAATGCAAGAAGCAGCACGAAAAGATGTTGAACGAGCATTTGGAGTACTCCAATCTCGGTGAGGCATTATACGTGGTCCAGCTCGCTCTTGAAGCAAATTAAAATTGAAGGATATAATGTATGCATATATCATATTACATAATATTATTATAGAAGATGAGGGTGATGCAGTTGCAAATTGGAATGATGAGGATAATGCAAATCCTATGAACGAGGCAATACAAGGTGCCCCCCAAAAGTTTCATCGTTATGTTCAACGGTTGACAGAACTACCAGATCGTGCGGTGCATCAACAACTTCAATTGGATTTAGTTCAATATATTTGGGAACGTTTTGGAAATAACAACGATGAAAATTAATGCAATATGTTTAATATTTAAGTTCTAGTAATTGCAATTTATGTATTTTTTATAATATTTTTATACATGTTTGGTTTTTTTATTTTTAATTAATATTTTATGAAATAATTATTTATATATTTCTTATGTTATATGATTTTTCATTTGTATTTAGTAAAATAAATTTAACTATTGATATAATTATAAATATTTATATAGTAAGTGAAATAAATATAATATTATAGTGGGTCCATCCATTAACCAATTGTGGTGTAAAACCATTGGAGAAAAAATGTTAATAAAATGAGAGGTTAATGAAAAGCTGATGTGTCACTATTGGGCCCATTTATTAACCACTTAAAAGAGCAAAACTTTGTGGATGCTCTGAAGTTAAGGTTAGTGAAGAGTATGAATTGAAGTTTGAATTTACCAGCATCAGGCTCCCGATGATTTCATCCTTGTAATATTTTGACTCTTTCTGTTGCAGCGTCAACAGAACCTCAATCAAAATCAAAGTCTTATTTTTCACCACTGTTTTCACTGAATCTTCATCGCGGCCTTGATTTCTACCGGTTTTAAATTTCTTAATTAGCTACTGCATGAATTCGTCTATGTTTTCCTGAAGAACCCACAATCTTTCATCCATTTTCTCCAATATAAGCCACGGCAAAACGGGCAAGAAGTCACCCATATTCATATTGTCTCCTCCGCAATCTCCTGGAATCTCTTCCATCTTTAATTTCCTCGACATTTAGCCTTTTCCAGGCAATCATTTTCCAATTTAAACCACCCGCAATCTTCTACCGGTTTGCGAAGACAATGTCATGTTTATTGAGGCACTCCTCAGCTGTGGAAAGGGAAAATGGATGAAAGATTGCGGGTTCTTCTGGAAAACAGAGACAAATTCATGCAGTAGCTAATTAAGGAATTTAAAACCGGTAGAAGTCAAGGCGGCGTGAAGATTAAGTGAAAACAGTTGAGAAAAATAAGACTTTGATTGAGTTTCTGTAGACGCTGCAAGAGAAAGAGCCAAAGTACAACAAGGATGAAATCATCAGGAGCCTAATGCTAGTAAATTCAAAACATCACTTCATACTCTTCACCAACTTAACTTCAGTAAGACCAGCTGAGATGAGCAAATTTTCTGGCTGAATAAACTCAAAATACCTAACAACAAAAGTAACCATTTCAGGGGAAACTTTGGTTAACATTAACATTAGCTTCAATCCCCATTCAGAGGAACCATAATCTACAACTTACAAAGTACATTCTCAGCATAATCTAAATCTACTTGTATTGGGAAATAGCTATGAAATCAATCAACCCATACCAATTGTAAATCCTGAATCTTTAAGGAGTATATTAGCAAGTGTTGTTTCTTTGCTAGATTAGGCAATTGAAGAAGGGAAAGGAAAAGTATATGTACATTGCTCAGCTGCAACAATAATTGCTTACATGTTCTGGTTTCAAGAGAGGGACCTATATATAGAAACCAAAACCAAACGAAGCAGTTATCTTATTTTTTTTTTTTTTTTGGTACAAAGAGAAGGCATAACGCATATTAAAATCCTATTAATCTAGGCTCGGTGTGACTCAAACTCAAAATCTCCATGCTTCTAAGTGTTTCCAATGTGATCTGTTACTCCGGGTGTGACTCGAATTCAGGGCCGCCATGCTCCTAAGTGTCCCAGGTGTGATCTACATCCGGTGTGACTCTAACTCAGAATCTCCATGCGCCTAAGTGTCTCCGGTATGACTCGAATTCAGGATCTCCTGATCCTAACTGAGGAGGCAATTCATTTAGATATATATATATATATATATCTATATATTATAATCCATATATAGATATCTATAAATTTCATGTATTAGCTTATCAAATTAATAATTAATACTACATTTTACTATTATTTTACCTCATATATGGCTCATTACTTCTTTTAACATTCAATTTTTTTACCCTTATTGAGTCGTATTAGGTATAATACATTTGATACATGTTGTACAAAATATTTGTTTATTTTTAAAACAATATATTACAAAGAAAAATTAGATAAATAGAAAAAACTAAAGGAGGAAGGGAATTTGACACTTTCTATATGTATATTCTGGCAATATGCATGTGGTGGCGATGGTTATAAAGTATTGTGGACATGCACTAGTGGTGATAAAGTTGAGTAGACTGATTCCGAAATTGATATGTTGAATTAAAATTGTTGCCCTGAAGCAGTGCAACTATTGCAAGTAAAATCCTAATGGATTTCAACATAGCAAGTGGTGAAAAAGTTTCGTCAAAGACAATACCATGTCGTTGTGTGAAACCTTTTGCAACCAATCGTGCTTTGTATGTAGACACTTTACCAGCCATGTTAGTCTTTTTCTTAAAGATCCATTTGCACCCTATTGGTTTAACCCCTTCAGGTGGATCAACCAAGGTCCAAACTTGGTTCTCATACATGGAATCAATTTCAGATTTCAAGGCTTGGAGTCACTTCTCAAAGTCCTTATCACATAAGACCTCATCGTAAGTAGTAGGTTCATGAAAGGATTTTGGTAGGATCTGGGTTTGCACTTGCTCGATTTACCACACAACAAAAATTTCTATTAAAGCGGAATCTTAGAAAAGTACCTTTGAAGCGTGCACCTGGTGATTCTCTTATATGCCTCAAGACTATGACTTCACGTTGTGTGGGCAACGAACTAGAAGTTAATTGATCAGCTACTCACCACAATCCACCTGCTAGAAAACTCTAGCCTCGCAGCACCTGGCACGTACTATAAACGCACCGCCCGCAGAGAGAGAAAGCTACGTGCAGCTGGTATAAACCAAGGCCAAAATTTCAGCCACTAGAAACCCAAAAACCAGCTGCACACTTTCTTGAAAATTTGACTTGGAGAGAGAAACGTTTTCTCTCTCTAGAATTTTCTCTCTCTAGAAATCCTGTGGATTAATTGTGTAATTGTGTTATCTGAATGACTGATCTCTTGTCTATTTATAGAGTTACAAGAGAGACTCCAAGTTGGAATAGGATTGGTCTTCCTACTGGGTTTCTGTTTTCCTTCAATCCTGTTTCTGGACTGATACAGATTCTGTTTCCTTCAATCCTGTTCCTGGACTGATACACTCCCAACTGTCACAGGGATTCACTTATCCCAATCCAGTTCCTGGGATGAATCACTCCCAACTGACACAGGGATTCACTTATCCCAAACCAGTTCCTGGGATGATTCACAACCAACTGACATAAGGATTAATTAATTTCTAAATTAATTAAATCTACCTTTGTCAACAACCCAGTACATAATTAATCGTACCACTAACGGATTAATTATGACACTACCAACCTACACCAGAATTGCTTCCGGAACAACTTAATTAAATTATATTCATAATCTCCCCACATCAAAGATATAGTGCTCGTTAATTCATTAATTTACTGATAAATTAATTCATTAACCTCTTTAATTCCGAGACTAGTACCACTCGACCTTTTTACTATACCGGACATAAGTCCACCGGCCGGGTTTAGTATAATAAACATTTCGAGCTCCTCTCGGGAGCACCATCACCCCGGACGCACCGGTACATGGTTTCCTTTCGACAAGCAGCAGCACACCAAGTAACTAAACACGCGCACCCAACCTACCGAGATTATTGGCCACAAATGACCTCACCCTTTGGCAGATCAAAATACACTATGTCTAATCCTCATGCCCGCTCGAGTCTAGGGATTTAGAGATAGAATACAAGGATCGATTTGTCTATTGAATCAGTACAAGAGAAATCATTCCTAAGAGTCAAGTTCAATATGCCCCGGGCATATCTATATGATTCAATTAGTTTAGACAAACTAATTATCTGAATCACATAATAACCTAAATCGACAGTTTGTCCAAAGCTGTCTCGGTTACGAACCTCATTTATATATTATGTCTTTCAACCAATGATGAGATCTACTGTGTCGCACCAGACACCTCATCATCTACTTACATAATATAAATGGACGATTAATGCACAACAAAATATGACTGAAACACAAATTGATA
Organism: Knoxia roxburghii; assembly: GCA_030378225.1. Classification (NCBI taxonomy): domain Eukaryota; kingdom Viridiplantae; phylum Streptophyta; class Magnoliopsida; order Gentianales; family Rubiaceae; genus Knoxia; species Knoxia roxburghii. The sequence goes on along the minus strand of CM059422.1, from coordinate 38,528,659 downwards.
TATTAAACTGGGAAACTGTACAATACAAGCATAGCTTATGTATTCTACTACAACAATTCTCAATGATAAACACATCATCATACCTTTTGGGTGGACGATGTGTCCTACTAGACTTACGTGTACTTTGTGTATCTTGTTCCACTTGTTCTAGGATGTTATTTTGTGGTACTTGAATTTCTTCAAGTTCCACTGAGCTCCCACTTGCCTATTCTAGAATAAACTCTTTTTCTAGAAATGTGGGATGTTTTGAGATAAATATCTTTTGCTCATTAGGATTGTAGAAGTATTATCCAAAAGTTTCTTTCAGATATCCTACAAAATAACATCTTTCAGACTTAGCATCGAGTTTGTCTGATTCTACCTTTTTCATAAAGGCAGGACACCCCCAAACCTTCAATTATTTAAGGTTTGGTTTCCTTCCTTTCCATATCTCATATGGGTAGAGTTCACAGTTTTAGATGGAACATAATTTAAAAGATGGGCAGTAGCACTTAGAGCATAGCCCCAAAATGATTTGTGAAGTTCTGCACGACTCATCATGGAATGAACCACCTCGATTTGATCGAAGTGCTTTAATACTTTTACCAAGTTGTTTTTCAACTTTAATTTTATACTCTTTGAACTTTTCAAAGATTTCAGATTTATACTTCAGTAGGTATACATGACCATATCTAGAATGATCATCAGTGAAGGTAAGGAAGTACAAAAAGCCTCCTCTAGTTTGAATTGACATAGGTCCACATATATCGGTATGTATGAGACTAAGTAATTATGTAGTGCTTTCACTCTTTCCAGAAAAAGGTGTTTTTGGTCATTTTACCCGATAAACAAGGCTCACATTTTTCATATGATTCATAATCAAATGAACACAAATAGCCATCTTTATGCAATTTGGTTATGCGTTTCTCGTTTACATGACCAAGTCTACAGTGTTAGAGATATGAATTTATGAAACTACCAACTTTTGATTTCTTGCTGTTTATGTTGAATACATGATTCTTAGATCAAGAATGTAAAGACCATTACATAAATAATCCCATAAAAAATATTATTACTATAAATAGAACAACTTTTATTCTGTGAAATTATCGTAAAACCATATATATAATCCGAATATGAAACATAAATAATATTCTTTATAAGAAAGGGAACAAAATAACAATTATTTAGTTCTAGAATCATGCCACTTGGAAAAAGAAGACTATAAGTCCCTACAGCTAAAGCAGAAACTTTTGCTCCATTGCCAACTCGTAGGTCCACCTCCAATTTGGCCACAATCTACTTCTCTTTAGACCCTGCATATTTGTACAAATATGAGATCCAGATCCGGTATCTAATACCCAAGAGTCAGATAAAGTAGAAATATTGGTTTCAATCATAAACATACTTGAAGCAGGGGTAGAGGCTTCACCAAGCTTATTTTGCTTCAAAGTATCCAGGTACTCTTTGCAGTTCCTTTTCCAGTGGTCATCCTTAGGGCAGTGGAAGCATGTGCCCTTGGGCTTATTTTCTTCTTTCTTATGGCTTGCTTTGGTGGTGGTCTTTCTCTTCTTGTTATTCTTAAAAACAGTCTTTGTCTTTCTTTTGTTGGAAGACTCCACTATCAACACACATCCCTTATCCTTCGTTATTGATTGTTCAGCAGTTTTGAGCAAATTCAATAACTCGGCCAAAGTATCGGTCTCTACTTTGTTCATGTTATAATTCATGACAGTTTGAGAAACTAGAATGCAGGGATTGCAGTATCAAGTCAACACTTAACTGATGTTGCATTGTGAATCCCAGCTTCTCCATTTTCTCAATGAGACCAATCATATTTAGCCCATGAGCTGCCACGGAGGAACCTTCAGCCATCCTACATCGGAAGAGCTCTTAAAAGATATCATATCTCTCAGTCCTAACTCTTTTATGATACAAAGACTTTAGGTGAGACATCATCGAAAAAGCAGTCATATCCTCATGCTGCTTTTGCATTTCAGAGCTCATTGAGGCAAGCATAATGCAACAAACACTTTCAGAATCTTTCAAGTGTTTGTTGAACTTGTCTTTTTCCTCCTTGGTTGTTGTATCAGCCAGTTCCTTAGGAGTAGGGTTTTCAAGCACATAAATATTTTCTCGTTCCTGAGAACTATTTTCAGGTTTTTGAGCCATTCCATAAAGTTAGGCCCCGTGAGCTTGTGTTCGAGCAAGATGTTTCTCAAATTTACAGTAGTAGACATGTTCTACAATCAATGAAATAAAATAAAATAAATATTTATGCAATCAACAAAACCAAAACATATATTTATATGGACTTATTTAGATTTTGGTTTTGCTCCCACTATTTTATTCAAATCAAAAACCCTCATTATTGATTAGAGAATTTTCATAAAATTCTTTGTGGCTAGGATCTTATTTTAATTAACTTTGACATTGATTTAACCCAACAAATCAAAATTAATAAAAACAAGTAGGATTAATTCCAATTGCAACAATTACAACTCCTAGATAGTTAGGTAGTCAACATTTGACAACATATCTCATATGTCACATAACTCTTTGCCTCAAAAGACATATGACATTGGGTTATCCCAACAAATCATATTCCTTTGTTAAATTCGGCCCATTATTCAGAGATATAATCTCAAGGCAAAAATAATTATTGACAAAATAATCTTGCGTTAACCTAACAAGCTATTTGGCCCATAATTATTTAACCTTATAGACATTTATTCTCATAGTTTAAAAAGACCTCGTCTTGGTAAAACAATCTTGGGTTAGCCCAACAAGTTGTTCCAACAAGACCCATTTTAAACTATAATAATGGAAGACAACTTTTGATTTAATATTATTTGAGGGATTTTAAAATTCTCATTAAATTATTAATGTCATGTGTGCAGTTTTTTCAAAAATATTTTTACTTTGATAGTGAGTGAAGAAGATACACTCGTTTGATTAATGCATTCTATTTAAATTTATTACCAATTAACATACAATATGCAATTTCAAATAAATTCAAAGCATGCATTTAATCAAACTGTATAGCACATTGACATAAAGTTCAAGTAACTCATTTAAATATACATGCATAGTATTCTAATCATAATATAATTAATTAAAATTGAAGGCTTAATTAAGTTTTTGGGCCAATTTTAGAGGTTTTAAAAAGTTTATGCAACAATTGCAAAAATTAATTAAAACCAGGGACTAATTTGTAAGAAAAACATTTTTTCCTAAATTAGGTTTGCTTTTGAAAATTTTCTAGGGAAAAATTAAACAAGGAATAAAATTCAGGGCCTTTTTATGTAATAAAAACAATTTTTATTACTTAGGTTTTATTTTAAAAACTTTCTGGGTAAGATTTGAAGAGGGCTTTAAATTTAGGGACCAATCTAGCGATTAAAACAATTTTAACCATTTGGCTCTTTAGGTTTCAGCCGCCTCCCCAGCCTTCTTTAACCTTTTATCCTTCGCCGGCCGCAGCTACGGATTCCGGCGACATTCGCCATTGCAGCGCCGGTTCCGTCTCTTCAACCGGACTAGAACCCCGATCGAAACCAGCATCGACCGAGACAAAAATCCGACCAAGACATCCGGAACACTTCCGGCATCATCAATTTTTCGGCAAAGAAAAACAAGACCAAGCCTAGAATCTAATTCCCAGCGGTCCCGTTTTGCCTGTAAACACATTAATCCCAGAAAAGATTTCCAAAAACCCAAACAAAATTTCTCCCAAAATTCATCCGGGCAATCCCGTTTTTCCGGCGGACAATTTAACAACAAAATCTAGATTTCAAAAATAAAAAACAAACCCGGAACTCTTCTGGTGAACTCAATTTTCATCTGACAGCCAGAAAGTTAATTTCAAAATAAAAGAGGTTCTCCCAAAACTTTTTCCGGGCAATCCCGTTTTTCCAGCGACAAAATAAAAAATGCCCAGAAATTTATTTTCCCTTTTACAATCAAAACCAGTAAAAATTCAGTCAAGTAAAACTAGCCCATTTTCACTTTTGACGTTTTCAAGCAACAAGGCCAAACAGTAAACCAAAGTAAGTCGGAACCTTTCCGTTGAAACCCAAAACTAAATAACCCCAGAAGAATTTTTTTTTTTCTTTTTGACAATGAAAACCAAAAAACTTTCTGACGATAAAATTCCAGCCACAAAACCAATTCCCTTGCAAACAAACACTTGCTTTCAACATTGTAAAATTAAACCCTTTTAATTTCACGGTTTGGCCTTTCAATTATTATTATGCATAAAAGAGGCTCTGATACACTGTAAGGAAAACAATATGCAAATCCTATTTGCAACAAAAATAATTTTATATTTTTCCCTCCAAGAATCGATGATAGTTTGGATGAATTACCTTTTTATGATGCCTGTGCTAACATTCCTCTCCGGATCACCAACGGGTTTGTCAAAAACTTTTTGCAACCTTCTTTTCCAATCGACAAACAGGTTTATTATGTCAATCAAGCTGCTCAGTGTAATCAGCCTCCAAGGTATCCGCATGAATGCTTCCTGAAACTATCGCGTACTGAACACACAGAGGTAAATAGGCCTGTTCCAACTCCGTCAGCACAATATATTTCATAGAGTTAGAGATATTTTTGATACATTGATTGTGATTGATGTCTACAGAGTCCTCTGTATGTGTGCCTAATTAAAGACAGAGACGTTGGGTGTGAAAGACATCTTTAACATATTGATCCCTTAAAAGTAGCTCACACGATCTGATCGTTTCAGCCACCAACGGCTCTGTTAGTTACACAGTTTACAAATTAACTTAAGTCAAATTATGACTCTGTAACTCAATAATTATTATTAAAATTAACTATCTAACTCTTAAATAATTACACATAGGCACTAAGAATTAAATCATCTTATAATTTAATCTCCAATATGTTTAACCAAGAATTATTCAATTGTGTGTGACCCTTTAGGTTCCTAAACTACTTTGGCAAATAAATTTAAAACGTAATCTTAGTTTTAACTAGTTTTAGTACAAAACCAACATGCATAAATTAGTACAAAACCAACATGCATAACTAATAACAATCAAATCCATGGAGGAGCAATTGCTCTTACAGATCTTCAGCCGATAATGTTTGAGCAGAAGGAAACAGCTCCTCCTCCAAACAAATTTCTTCATCTTCATCAATTTGATCTCTCATTAGATCAATTGATATCATCGATCTTCTTTCTCAGCTAACCGAGCTTGTGTTTGAATTAACAGGCTTTGATACCATCTGAAAATTTTGTAAAACCATAGCAGAAGATTGGAAATGAGGGTTTCATGATAGAAAAATTGGGGGAAAAACTTTTTGTATTGAATTGTTTTTTTTTTTTTCCTTCTTATAGTTGTAAACACTTCAAATTCTACTCTACACATTAACTTACTCCTGAAGCTTCTAAAAGACTCCAGAAACAGCCACAAGCTACTCACTTAACCGTTTTTCTTGCGCATGCACATTCATGCAAGTTGTCATCTACTCCTTCTGTTTTAGCTAAGCTGGACGTCCAAGACCCTTCCAAATTGGCCTTCTTATTATGTACAATCTGCAGCATTCTCCCTGCCACGTCTCACACTTCTTGATACTATCCTGAACTCCCTTTTCCATAATTGCTCAGCCTCAGCCTTCTTCAGCTGAGCTAGCGCTTCTACATTAAAATCACTTGTGTTGGCTGTTACTAAATCTTCTGTGTCGTTCCTCTTTTTGCTTTTAATCTTCAATAAACTCCCTCATGCTTTGCCAAGCCCAAGTTTGTCAAACAGTCTCCTGTAAAATTGCCATGTCTCTATGGATGTGTTTAAACTTCACAACTCATTCCCTATCTTTAAGAAAAGGCAAAAAGGAATATACTAATAAGGACTAAAGAATTGCATGAGATATTGCATACTTTATTTCTTTTAGGATATTGGATAATAATGATTATTATTGTTTAATATTATAATAAATGTAATATTTTTAATTGGATATATATTATGCTTATTTGTTAATAATCATAATTATTTAAAAAATATATTATTGATGTTGTGTGTTCAAGAAATTAATAAATTTTAAATTATTAGTTTCATATTATACAATGTTAAATTTTAAAATTAAATTAAGTTTAAAAAATAAAAAATAATAATATAAGAATGTATTATTAACAATATAAGATGGAAAATGAAACAAATGTGGTCATAATGCGTAATTTAATTAGAATGCATGTGCAAATACTACATTAAGGAAAAACTTTTCACCCATATTTTTTATCAAATAAATATATTTGGTAGTGTATTTGAGAAAATGGTGAAAATATATATAATCCTCGTAATAAAATACATAATAGATAGTAAAATAGTAAAAGCAACAATAGTATGTAAAATATTAGAATAAAAAATTTTAGTAGAATAATAGTTTGGTAAAAAAAATAATAATATCCATGGTGATAATAATATTTTTTGTATATGTTAATAGATAAATAGATTCTTAGATGTGTTCAAAATTATATTTATTATAAATATTTAGTTTTTTATTTATATTTATCTAAATTTTAATCTTATTTAACGTAATTCTAATTAATCTTATCTCTTCGAATCTTATCATCTCACCTCATTATTTAAATTATTTAAAAGATTAATTTTAAATTACCATAAACATAATTAGTAGTTAGTATTTTAAATTTAAATGGGATTGATGATAATTTTAGTAATTGATAAGTAAAATTTAAATTTATTGATGGATTAAAAGTGTGGTTTTTTATCTTATAGATAAATACATTAAATTAGATAATAATATTTATTTTTGTTTAAAATTATAATAAATGTGAAATATGAATTGGATATATATTATGTTTATTTGTTAATAATGTAAAACACTTTAAATCGAATTACTGATGCTTTGAGATAAGACATAGGATAATAATGATTATTTTTGTTTAATATTATAATAAATGTGACATTTTTAATTGGATATATATTATGCTTATTTGTTAATAATCATAATTATTGAAAAAATATATTATTGATGTTGTGTGTTCAAGAAATTAATGAATTTTAAATTATTAGTTTCATATTATACAATGTTAAATTTTAAAATTAAATTAAGTTTAAAATATAAAAATAACAATATAAGAATGCATCATTAACAGTATAAGATAGAAAATGAAACAAATGTGGTCATAATGCGGAATTTAATTAGAATGTATGTGCAAAGTACTACATTAAGGAAAAACGTACATGCACAATTAGTTAGAATTTATTATTAGCATAAATAATTTAAAAAATTATTAACATAAATACATTATTGAAAAATTAATAAAAAATAATATGCAAAAAATAATTGCTACACCGAAATAAAAAATTATTATTACAATTAATACAAATTTTAAGAGATAATAGAAGAAAAGTTTAAGAAATATCAAAATTGAAATTGATGAGAATGAGAGAGATTTAGATTATTGAAAAATTAATAAAAAAATAATATGCAAAAAATAATTGCTACACGAAAATTAAAAAAATTATTATTATAATTAATACAAATGTTAAGAGATGATGGAAAAATAGATGGATAAAGATCCCAATTAGAATTTATGAGAAGATATAAGGAGATAACGAGTGAGATATATTTGTTGATTTCTTGTGTAAGCCACCAAGATATCTGGAAAAAAAAAAACGCAACAAAAAATTGGTAATTTATATATATAATGATGATTGAAGAATTGAATAATATAATGAAGATATAAAATCAAATAATTAAATTATGATAAAAATAAATTAGCGAAAAAATATTGAGCGAGTGAAAAAAATATAATTATTACAATTAATAAAAATTTTAAGAGATAAATAGAAAAAGAATTGGACAAAGATAATAATTGGAATTATGTGAGAATATTTAGAAAGATGAAGGTACTCAAAACTTCCCTCAAATTTTTGTGTATATTGGTATGATAATTCTTCACGATGTTTAATCACTGATAAAAAAATGGAATTTAGTAAGATGAACAATAAGAGATAGTTCTAAATTTCTTGTGAAAGCCATGAAAATTCCTAAAAAAAACACACAAAAACATGTTAATGGTTATTTATCATGATAATATATATAATCATATATATATAATAATGAAATATAAAGTAAAGAATTTAAAGAAAATAAATACACATTGAAGATTTGGGATACCAAATAAATTTTGATATCCTTCAAACACAAAACAATAAACAATTTAAGATTCAAAGAACAATACATGTCATATTGAGTGACAATAGACAAACTTAATGTAAATTTATTATTAAAACTATACGAGATTAATACTATATTTGAGGAATAAGGAGGGAGATGAAGGAAAATTATGGTTATGGAAGCCATGAAGATTTTGGTAGAAAATTTCGTCTCTTGTGGTGTGGGTGTGAGAATGGATGGTTGATTTTATAATAAGAGTTCAAGAAAATGATAAGATTACATTTTATAATTTGAATTGATAATTGATGATTAAGTTACTATTAGTAATTGATAAGTTAAATTGCGTTTATTGAAGATTGAAGAATAAAAGAAGGTGAATGAAAGAATTTTTTTTTTTTAAATAATATTTCACATGTAAGCAAATTTATGTAATGTCATCAGGTTGGGGGTTGGTTGTTAAGAAGGTTTTTCAGAATATGATGCTTTAGTTAGTATAATAATAATAATATAATGATAATGATGATAATGATTATCATGCGTCTTGCAATTTAGTTATAGAATACCATAGACAAACTACTATTATCCCTAATAATCACGATTGTTGGTCGAATTGCTTTTTTGTGATTGTAATACAGGTGTGACTTTTGGTTACTAAAAAATAAATGGGGTTATTAATTATCTCCCCAATTTTAAGGACTATCACTTTAATTTTAACAAAATTATCTTTTTATTTTACTATTTACCACCATAATATATAGTCCTAATTCTTATTTATCACCCCAATCTAATTTACTAATATAATTTTATAATATTATATTAATATAATAATAAATAATAAATTTTAAAATACTAATTTTTCATTAAAATATTAAATAATAAAAATAAAAATAATTAATATTTTTATTATTTTTAATAAAAATAAAAATATTTTTATTATAATTCATAACTAAACGTATACAATACTACTATAGTAGTACGATGCTATTGTACTCGTCCTAATTTTTCACCTTACACCAGTCGCAACACGGGCGATTAGCAACACACACTTTTTTTCTTTTTTTTCTCCAACCCTCTATCTCTCTCTCTCTCTCTCTCTCTCTCTCTCTCTCTCTCTCAATCACACACACACACGTCGCCACCCTCTCTCGCTCGGATCTCCTTCGACTATATCGCACCGGCTCTGTCACGCCTCCTCTTCTTCGACTTCAGGATTTTTGGCGCCTCCTCTCCACTTTTCTTGACGTCTCGATGGGCGTCTCGATCGCCTCCTCTCCGATGATTTGTTACGATATATTGTGCCATAATTTTTCATTTTCTGCTATCACAAGGTTTGGTTATTCATAATTAATGGTGGTGGTTAGTACATTATTAGAGTGTTTCGAATTCCGCGATCAGCAAACATGTGGAGTGATAAGGATGCTTGGAGTGATAATGATGCATTGGAGTGATAAGGTTATCATGCTCATAATTTTATCTAGACATATTTTATGATAATGAATCTCAAGTAATTATTTTATCTATAATATCTCTTATATTTATCACATTGAGTAGCATTCTATAAAACGAGCACATCATATACTCTATCAGATGAGTTTTATGAAATACAATTATTTACTTCTTACATTTTTCTTCTCTTTTCACATTTTTCTCAATTCACATAATAACCTAAACCGACAGTTTCTCCAAAACTGTCGCGGTTATGAACCTCATTTATATATTATGTCTTTTAACCAATGATGAGACTACTGTTTCACACAAGACACCTCATCATCTAACTACATAATATAAGTAGACAAATAATGCACAACATAATATAACCAAAACATTAATCGATATACTAAGTGGGAAAAAGTACAATACAAGCATAGCTTATGTATTCAACTCCAACAATCTCCCATTAATACTTAAGCTGTGCTTTAAGTATACAACTACATTCAACTCCTATACACTCTACTACTACATATCTAAAAAAACTGTCATGGCTCTCCTAAGTATCTGATCTCCATGCCCTCCACGTGAGCCTCAAAGACTTCTGAAGTCAATGTCTTCGTGAGCGGATCTGTAAGGTTATCCTTTGATGCTATCTTAGCCACAACCACGTCTTCCCTCTTTACGATGTCTCGTATTAGGTGGTACTTGTGCTGTATATGTTTACTCGCCTTGTGGGCTCGTGGTTCCTTCGAGTTTGCTACTGCACCGTTGTTATCACAATACACCGTGATAGACTTCTGCAAACCAGGAATCACATCTAAGTCCACTAGGAAATTCTTGAGCCACACTGCTTCCTTCGCTGCCTCTGATGCGGCAACGTATTCAGCCTCCATGGTAGAGTCCGCCACACATTTTTGCTTGACACTCCGCCAAACTATGGCTCCACGTCCTAAAGTAAACACATACCCTGAGGTAGACTTGTTATTGTCCTTGTCGCCTTAGAAATTTGAGTCTGTGTAACCTCGGGGTACCAGCTCAGGCACTTGATAGACCAACACTTGGTCTCTCGTTCTGCGCAAATACTTGAGAATGCATTTTACTGTTTCCCAATGAGCTTTCCCGGGGTTACTCTGATATCTGCTTACAATGCCAACGTCATAACATTTATCAGGCCTCGTACACAACATGGCATACATGAGACTTCCTACTGCAGAAGTATAAGGAACTGTCTTCATAACCTCTATCTCCTCAACAGTCTTGGGAGACTGTTCCTTAGACAGACGCACTCCGTGTCTGAAAGGTAGAAAAACTTTCTTGGAATTCTGCATGTTAAAACGGGTCAGAATCGTATCTATGTATGAAGCTTGGGAGAGCATTAACGTACTTTTTCTACGATCTCGAATTATCTTGATCTTAAGGATATGTCCCTCTTCTCCTAAGTCCTTCATATCAAACTACTTGGACAGTCATGCATTTACGTCTGATAACACTTTCTTGTTGTTGCCAATCAATAGAATGTCATATACGTAAAGCACAAGAAACACCACCAAGTTTCCATCACGTTTGCGGTACACACATTGCTCATCGGGACACTGAGTAAATTCGTATGACTGGATTACCTCATCAAACCAAATGTTCCAAGATCTGGATGTCTGTTTAAGTCCGTAAATGGACTTCTTAAGCCTGCAAACCTTATGCTCTTGACCTTTCTCAACGAATCCCTTTGGTTGCTGCATGAAGATGGTTTCTTCAAGACTTCCGTTAAGGAAAGCTGTATTGACATCCATCTGCCATATCTCATAATCAAAATGAGCAGCTATGGCCAAGAGAATCCGGATCGACTTAAGCATGGCTACCGGAGAGAAGGTTTCATCATAATCGATTCCCTCTTTCTAAGTATACCCATTGGCCACCAGCCTAGTTTTAAAGGTTTCCACCTTTCCGTCTGGTCCTCTCTTACGTTTGTAGACCCACTTACATCCAATGGGCTTGAACCCATCAGGCAGGTCCACAAGCTCTCAGACTTGATTGTGGTCCATTGACGACCCCATCTCGGATATCATTACCTTTCACAAAGATTCTGCATTTTTATCTTAAAAAGCCTCATTGTAGTTTACTTGGTCAGAATCAGGCGTGCCTGGGACTAGGTCTGAGTCCTCTCCCTCTCCAATAAACCTATTGGGCTGCCTTACAACCCTTCCACTATGACGAGGCACCACCTGTGTAGTTGTATCATCTGTGATATCTTGTGCAGTGTATGGTGTATCTCCTTGTGCTGGTGCATATTAGTTTGTCTTATAAGCTCTTCTACTACTATCTTACTCTTGGGCTTGTGATCTAGGATATAGTCTTCCTCTAAAAATCTAGCGTTGGTACTAACCACCACCATCTGATCTTTAGGACTATAAAACATACCACCTTTCGTTCCCCTAAGATATCCTACAAACAACATTAATTCTGTTCTTGCATCTAACTTAGCCGCATCTGCCTTATGCACATGTGCTGGGCAACCCCAAATTCTGAGATGTCTTAGACTAGGCTTTCGCCCATTCCACAACTCTACTGGGGTTGAAGGCACGGTTTTAGATGGTACAATATTAAGAATATACATCGTTGTTTCTAAGGCATATCCCCAGAACGAACTTGAAAAATCACTATAGCTCATCATCGACCTAACCATTTCCATGAGAGTTCGATTCATTCTTTCTGTTACACTGTTCTGCTCTGGCGTGCCTGAAAGAATTTTTTCCACATAGGATCTGGGTTTACACTTGCTCGATTTACCACGCAACAAAAATTTATAATTAAAGCGGAACCTTTGAAAGTTACCTTTGAAGCGTGCACCTGGTGATTCTCTTGTATGCCTCAAAGACTATGACCTCTTATTGTGTGGGCAACAATCTAGAAGTCAATTGATCAGCAACTCACCACAATCCACTTGCTGAAAAAATTTAGCACCTACACACCTAGCACGTACTGCAAACGCACTGCCCGGAGAGAGAGAAAGCAACACACGGGGCTGCCCAGAAGGCCAAGAATTTTCGGCCACTTCAATGGTAAAAACCAGCCACCCCAAGCTTAAGAAAATTCGACTTGGAGAGAGAAATTTCTCTCTCTCTAGAATTTTCTCTCTCTAGAAATCCTGTGGATTAATTGTTATGTCTTGAATGGCTAATCCCTTGTCTATTTATAGAGTTACAAGAGAGACTCCAAGTTGGTTTAGGATTGGTCTTCCTAATGGGTTTAGGTAATGAATTAGTTTCCAAATCCAATTAGGCAACCAATCTGATAGGATAAACCAAATCCTACTAGATTCCTAATCTCTGGGATTTCCTAATTCCAATTGAAACTTAAGACTTAATTAATTAATTAAATAATTCCACTTTGTTAATTACTTAATTAATCCTTAGGAATTAATTAAATAATTCCACTTTGTTAATTACTGAATTAACCTTTAGGAATAATTAACCAATTAATTAATTAAATCTACCTATTCAATTAACCCATTACAAAATTAATCGTACCACTAACGGATTAATTTTGACACTACCATCCTACACCAGAATTGCTTCCGGAATAACTTAATTAAATTATATTCATTAATCTCCCCACATCAAAGGTATAGTGCTCGTTAATTAAAATTAATTTACTGATAAATTAATTAATTAACTTTTTTAATTCCGAGACTAGTACCACTCGATCTTTTTACTATACCGGACATAAGTCCACCGGCCGGGTTTAGTATAATAAACATTTCGAGCTCATCTCGAGAGCACCATCACCCCGGACGCACCGGTACATGGTTTCCTTTCGACAAGCAGCAGCACACCAAGTAACTAAACACGCGCACCCAACCTACCGAGACTATTGGTCACGATTTGACCTCACCCATTGGCAGATCAAAGTACACTATGTCTAATCCTCATGCCCACTCGACTCTAAGGATTTAGAGATAGAATACAAGGATCGATTTGTCTATTGAATCAGTACAAGACAAATCATTCCTAAAAGTCAAGTTCAATATGCCCCGGGCATATCTATATGATTCAATTAGTTTAGACAAACTAATTATTTGAATCACATAATAACCTAGACCGACAGTTTGTCCAAAGCTGTCTCGGTTACGAACCTCATTTATATATTATGTCTTTCAACCAATGATGAGATCTACTGTGTCACACCAGACACCTCATCATCTACTTACATAATATAAATGGACACAAATATGCACAACAAAATATAACTGAAACACAAATCGATATATTAAACTGGGAAACTGTACAATACAAGCATAGCTTATGTATTCTACTCCAACAGTGCCAGATACAGACAACTGAGACTGAATTCCGACCTCACTGAGGTATTCTCAAAATTCGTGGGACAGGTACTCCCCACCACGATCTAATCGCAATGTCTTGATACTTTTACCATGATGCTTCTCCACATCTGCCCGAAACTCTTTTAACTTGCCAAAATACTCGGACTTGTGACGCATTAGGTAAATGTACCCGTACCTTGAGTAATCATCCGTGAATGTCACGAAATACTCAAACCCACCTCGTGCTTGAACTGTCATTGGTCAACACAAGTCAGAATGAACCAACTCTAATACTTCTTTAGCTCTATAACCTTTTGCATTAAAAGGTCTTTTGGTCATTTTACCTTCCAAACAAGATTCCCTGGTTGAATAACTGTCAATATCTAATGAACCTAAAGATCCATCATCGACCAACCTCTGAATCCTACCACAGTTTATGTGACCTAGCCTGAGATTCTAAAGATAGGTTTGATTCAACTCAAAAGGTTTCTTCATTTTATTAATGTTAGATAAAGAGTTATTTGTTTCTATGTTTTGCATAACAGGGGAGTTAGAATTAACAACAAACAAATTATCTATCAATGAACCAGAGCAAATAATTTTTCCATTTCTTCTAATAACAACAGAATCATCAGAAAAAATAAACTTATAATCATTCTTTAAGAGTTTAGAAACCTAAATAAGGTTTTTTTCTAAAACTCGATACATAAAGACAATTAACTAACTCTAATCTAGAATTTTCGAAAATTAGAGCAACTACTCTCATTGCTTTTACTGACACTCTTATAGTGTTGCCCAAGTAGATGTCCAGCTCGCCCTTTCTAAGCTTCCGGGTTACTTGGAACCCCTGCAAAGAATTACAAACATGGTCAGTGGCTCCTGAATCCACACATCAAGTATCTATGGGAATCGCCGCTAAACATGTCTTAGTAATTAGGGCAGAAACTATCGTACCTTTAAGCTTTAGACAATCTGATTTCCAGTGTCCCGTCTTCCCGCAATTGAAACATTTGCCTTTGGGCTTGCTCTTCTTTGCGATTTCAGGCTTAGTAGTAAGTTTCTTGGCATTCTTATTCTTCTTATTCTTCTTGCCTTTAGGTGCAGAAGAAGAACTTGAAGCCTTCACTGTGACCAAAGCTTGCTTCTTCTCGTGAAAGATGCCTTTGGCCGACACCAAATCTGTTAAGAGCTTGGGTAGAGTGTAAACTCTTTGATTCATGTTATAGTTGACCCGAAACTGCTCAAAACTAGAGGGTAAGCTCTGGAGGATGATGTCTATTTGACTTTCTGGGTCGATTTCACCTCCCAACACCTCTATCTCATTGATGTTACTAATCATGTGAAGCACATGATCTCTCACCGATCCGCCCTTAGCCATTTTAGTGTTCATCAACTTTCTCATGGCTGATTACCTAGCAGTCATGCCATGATGAGCGAACATCTCCCTCAGGTGAGCCATTATGTTGAAGGCAGAGACCATGGGATGAAGCTGATGTTGCAGCACATTTGACACGGAGGCCAAAATATAGCACCGCACCATTTCATCCACTTTTCTCCATCTAGCATAGGCATCCCTATCCTCTTGAGAAGAGTCCTCATCAGGCACATCCAGACATATTACGGTGAGCACAAACTTATACTGTTATGTCGTCAGGACAATATCCAAGTTACGACTCCAGTCGACATAATTAGGTCCAGTTAACTTGTTGTCTTTCAATATAGTAGCTAAGGGGTTGAATGCCATATCGAAAAACTGTAAAATAAATAAACAGACTATGTTTCAGTGTTTAATCTAGAATTTCGAAAAAAGAAAATTCTATTAATTATTGACTTCCCTCAAAATAATAATTTAAACCACCGACATCTCATTCACCGGGATTCTCGCAAGCCACGATAGTGTGGACGTTTAAGCTAACCACATTCGTTTGAGAAGAACCTAGTTCATTAACTACACTATCTGACCAAACGATCTATTGATTAATATAGCTAATAGTTAGCGATTTCAACCGTACAAATAAGCAGCGTAACCTCGATGGGAGGAATACTACAAATCGTACACTAAGTGTGTGCCATTACGTGACTTCTAAGCTTGTTACCTCAGGATAGTGCACCTCAGATGAAGAAGGTATCACCTTTCTCCTAGTTAAACTTACTCTAATCATCTTACTCAGAAATTCATAATCTAGCGATCTTGTGGTTGGACTCATCCGAATGGAGGAAGACCCTAATGCCGACGCTCAAGTCCACCCACATCGCATATGAACTCGTAATGGTGGTTGTGAGAATATTAAACCAACCCGCTCCCACTTAGATTTCCAAATTGAGGGTTTTTCCGGTTTTAACATGCAATTAGCTAACCCTAGGTTATATGCAAACATAAAACCATCATGCTTTAAAATCATGCATCTAAAGTCCAACACAAAAAATTAAAATACAAAAATTAAAACAATAAATAAGGGAAATAAATGCGAAAATTAAATTTCCCGACTATCATGGTTTTAATCGTTTCCATCTTCTGCCTTGATCTCGTGTCCCGCCACGCAACTCGATGGATAGAGTCTTGATCTTCAAAAAATGAAATTTGGAGGAAAAACGGGCCAAAACGGGCTACGCGCGCCGCACTCATTTAGCGCACCGCGCGACAGCGGTGCTGCCGTCTATGGTGGTTGTCGGCGAGTCTTTGCCAGCACCGCCACCTGCCTCTGATCCTTCCTTCGCTTTTTCTACGCTATTTGGTCTTATTGCAATTCGTTCTGGGTTTTCCTGGGTTTCTACGAATTAACGATAACCCAAAACTCACGAATTCAAGTTGCCCACCATAATGCATTCGATTACAAAAAAAAATTAATTCTCCTACTACAACGCTTTCTAGGAAAATTAAAAATAAAAAATTACATAGAAAAAATCCTACTACAGATTTGATCTAATCCTACACGGCTTCCAGCACATGGTTATACTATTACAAACATTCATAATAAAATCAAATCTGGACATGTCCCGGAGTTTAATTAAAACCCACACAAACGTAACCATAATAGTCGGAATTTCTTAACCACCTACAAATAAAATCATGTAATAAATCGAACAAGTACAAAACCCAAAACCAGGCTCTGATACCAATTGAAAGATTATCTGCCCGGGCCTAGCCAGAAACTGACTTTCGTGTAATGTATTCCAGAATCAGAATCTCTGGCCAGGCCTAGACGCTAGCACAATCGCTATTCCAACCCTTGCTTGAAATAACATTGCGCAGGATCTTGGTATGTACTTATTCGATTTATCACTCAACAAATAAATTCTTAATTAAAAGCGAAAACATAAGAATTACCTATTGAAGCGTGAACTTAGACGATTCTCTTGTATGCCTTAAGACTTTGATCGTATGTTGTGTGGGCAACAATCTAACGAGCAATTGATAAGCTAATCATCACAATCCACTTGCCAAAAAATTTCAGTATCACCGCTACCCGCGCGTTGTCACCACGCGCTGCCGCCGCCGCCGCCGAGAGCCGCCCCACGTGTCGCAGCTTCAACCACCAAACGCTGCCGCCGGATGATGATTTCCAGCACCGCCGCCCGCTAGGAAATGAAGCCGCCGGCCAAGGGACTCAAAACCCACTTTAGAGAATAAAATTTCTCTCTCTAGGATTTTATCTCTCTAAGTTTTCTTGTCTTGGAAATTATTGAATTGTGTGTTGTGTAATAGCTAATCCCTTGTCTATATATAGAGTTACAAGAGAGACCCCAAGTTGGTTTAGGATTGGTCTTCTAAACCAAATCCAATTAGATTTCCTAATTCTAATTGAAACTTAAGACTTAATTAATTAATTAATTAATTAATTTCACTTTGTTAATTACTCAATTAACTCTTAGGACTAATTAATCAATTAATTAGTTCTACCTATTCAATTAACCCATTACAAAATTAATCGTACCACTAATAGATTAATTTTGGCACTACCATCCTACACCAGAATTGCTTCCGGAATAACTTAATTAATTTATTCATAATCTCCCCATATCAAAGATTTAGTGCTCGTTAATTTATTAATTTACTGATAAATTAATTAATTAACTTCTTTAATTCCGAGACTAGTACCACTCGACCTTTTTACTATACCGGACATAAGTCCACCAGTTGGGTTTAGTATAATAAACATAACGAGCTCATCTCGGGAGCACCATCACCCCAGATGCACCGGTACATGGTTTCCTTTTGACAAGCAGCACACCAAGTAACTAAACACATGCACCCAACCCACTGAGACTATTGGCCACAATTGACCTCACCCTTTGGCAGATCAAAATACACTATGTCTAATCCTCATGTCTGCTCAAGTCTAGGGATTAAGAGATAGAATACTTAGAACGATTTGTCTATTAAATCAGTACAAGACAAATCATTCTAAATGGTCAAGTTCAATTCGCCTTGGGCATATCTATATGATTCAATCAGTTTAGACAAACCAATTATCCGAATCACATAATAACCTAAACCGACAGTTTGTCCAAAACTGCCTCGGTTATGAACCTCATTTATATATTATGTCTTTTAACCAATGATGAGATTTACTATATCACACAAGACACCACATCATCTAACTACTTAATATAAGTGGACAAATTATGCACAACATAATATAACCAAAACATTAATCGATATATTAACTGGGAAAAAGTACAATACAAGCATAGCTTATATATTCAACTCCAACACGATCGCCCATGCGATCCATCAGTGGCGATTTGGCCACTGATGGATCGCATGGGCGATCCACCGGTCAAGCGCACACGTTGACCGTTCATTTGACCAGTCAAAATCGTTTTCTTCCACAATCTTAATTTTTTTGAAATTTTAAGTATATTTTTGATAATTTATATAATTTTATTTATTTAAATAATGTATATAAATATTTTTAATATTATTTATTTATTTTACCTTTGTTAAATGTTTTGTAGGTTCCGTGGCAAATAATTCCGCGACAGCGACCTACTGTTTCCCATAGGAAGCGGAAAGCATCTAGCTCATCCAACCAGCGACCTGATGAGCCATCTCATTCGAGGGAGGATGATCACATTGGCGGGCCGGATTATGAGATAGCACGAGCCCACGGGTGAGATGGAGTATCTTATAGGCGACGAGGAGCATCCCACTGGGGGTGGGATGGAGTATCACAGCAACCGCTCTATTGAGGAGCAGGGTGATGATGACGATGATGGTGATGGTGATGGTGGTGGTGGTGGTGGTGGTGGTGGTGGTGGTGGTGGTGATGCTAGCGGTGCTGGTGGTGATCCTAGCGGTGATGGCAGTGAGAATGAGCAGGTCATCACTGATAGGCAATGAGTCGGGGATGGTCGCTTCACGACGAAAGGTACACGCTGAAAATGATAAATATTTAAATTCAATTTTTTGTATTAGTATTTTAAAATTTTTACATGTAATTTTATGATTATTTGAATATGCGATTTACGTGATTTATTTAATTTGATTTTATGATTATTTTAATATGTGATTTACTTAATGTTGACATGTAATTTTATGATTATTTTAATATGCGATTTATGTGATTTATTTAATTTGATTTTATGATTATTTTAATTGCTTAATATACTATTTGTCGTTGTTATTTATAAAAATATGTTTATGAATTTAGACAAGAATAAGCGTCCCACTGTTGAGTTGGATCCATGAAAGGTGACTGTACTTTGTACTGGTGGGCCTGTGGATGGGTCAGTCATACCCAGTTGGTTGGGACATGTTGCATCGAGGTATGGACAGGCTGGGTGCAATTTAGGCCACACTTTAAGTGCCAGAACAGGAAAGGGGTTTGTGGCAAGTTGCGTCATTGGTTTACTGAGATGCCAGGGGATTGGCGAGATAGATTGAGTGGGACCCACTTGAGCCACCTACCTGATACTATGTTTCCTTCCATAGATTCCCCTCTCACCCAATGATATCAAGCGAACAACTGAATTGATGCTGGATGAACTATGAATGCATGGGTGATCTCATCTGTGCCCACTTCCATCTGGATTTTAACATAATAATGTTTCTCCTTGGCCAAACGAACAAATTCTTCCCCAATATCTCTACCTTGCAGCTCATCCTCCCTGTCCTGTGCCTTTTTATTGTATACAGCCTTGATTGTCACATTATCATTGGAGTATTCCGCATCAATCATTGCCTTGATGATTTTTGGCTTCACATTTTCCTTGCCTAACCTTTTAGCTAAAGCCCTTGCTTCGTCACTCATGAAGCTAAACTGTCTATGCCCCTGTGGATAAACTATACCAGAATGATTGTGCGTTGACTCATAACTGGGATATGTTCTGATCCACCAACCAAATTTCGGCTCGTTCTTGCAATATAACTTGAAAGGGCACTCACATCCTTTGCATCTGGTTTTCTTCCTTCCTTTGGGGGCACAATAGGATCTCTCCATTGTGCGCACCGATACGTGTAAGTATTTGCTTTTTGAGTCCGCCCAGCGATAATAAGCTCGAAACGTAATTCATTGGCTACTTCTTTGCAATTCTGAAATGCTTCTTCGTGAGTCTTAAAATAAATGAGAGACTCAAAATATGCACTCAAATCAACCGACAGATCGGGTAATTCAACTGGATCTTGCATCATTCATAGAATAAACATAAGTTCACTTTTCTAATTATACAAAATAAAACTAAATATATAAAAAATAATATTAACAATAACAAACTTTAAATTAGATTGAATACTTAACAAATTACGAAATAACCCCCATTTTGGTGAAAAACGCCTATACTGGGCGTTTAACCCATGGAAGAAATGCCCACAATGGGCGTGAACACCTTTGTTTGGACGCCACCAAATGGTGGCCGAACAATGGGGGTACTTGCTCATTTTGGGCGTTCAAGCAATTGCCTAATCGCCCCAAATGGGCGTGGCCACAATGGACGAAGCCACACAAAATTTTGGCGTTCATCCATTGATTCCACACCTAAAATGGGCATGGACTCCATTGTGCAGCCATACTCTATAAGCGTTTGGACAATTGTATCCACGCTCATTTTTTGGCGTGGTTACCATTGGATACACTTCCATTTTGGGCGTGCATACAATGCTTAACCACCTGATTTGTGCGTCCGAACCATTGTATACCCCGCCTAAAATGAAAGTGCGTACCATGGATATTGTAAACCTACAACATAACGAATACTTAACGAAAACGTACCATTTTTCCAAGAATCTTGAACTAATACATTTCATCAACGTAGTTCAATGAGCGTTGCCAAGTTTTCACGAATGTTTAGAGGGGTTTTTGGATTGTTTGGCGAATAGAGAAGTTGATAAAATTGCATTAGTAGCTCAAATTTTATTAATCGGGGTTCGGTGGCCACCCGTTTTGGGCGTGTTCACTATGGGTTGGGCGCATAAAAAATGAGTGAATAACTATGGGTAAGGCGCATCACTTATGCGTCCTTTTCCATGGTGTCGCGCCCATTTTAGGCGCGGTTGACCATGGTTAGTGTGTTTCTCCATGTGTTCCCTCGGTGGTTCCTGTCTCTTTTTTAGGTGGCCTACCCATTATGACTGTGCTTAATTTGAGTGGGTCGTCCATGGCAAATTTGATTTTTTAAAAATATTTTTTATTTTAAATCATTTATTCTTTATTCAAGGGATATTTTGATCATTTTACAATAAAATTTAAACTACAAATAACAATTTTGAGTTACAAATAAGAATTCAGTTAATTATACCCATTCCTTTTAAGATTAGGAAAGACACCCTTAAAAGAAGGCGGATAACAAATTGAACAAAACCAGAAAAGGTAGCAATATAGTCAAACTACCGCGGAAAACCCAATTGAAGCAACTGCGGCAGAGAAGCGATAGAAACTGGAGAACCAAACAAATAAATAAAAATAATAGTCCAACGCGACGAATCTGGAAGGAAGCAACAGAACCAGCCGGCTGTTGGTGGAGCAGCGTGAACTAGCCGGCGGCGAACGACACAACTGCGGCGAGAACTAGTCGCGGAGAACCCAAGCCACGGAGAGAACGAGCCGCGCAAAAACGAGCCGATTGAGGGACGAAGCGAGGATCGAGGACGCTGCTGACTCAAGTTTGAAGAAAACACCGATCTGAAAATCTTGTCCAATTTGGAAGAGGACGGAGACACGACAAACGATGTGAGAGAAACCCTTTGTTTTATTTTATTTTATTTTTCTTTACCAGTAGTTTAATTACCATAAATATTCGAACTATTACAATATATATCCATTATTCTGCAGTATTCAGGAGCAGCTCTTTTCTCCTTTAACTCCTTCATCTGGCTTCTGTTTTAAGTTATCCCGCTTGATTTAGGGTTTAAGGTTTTATTACATTAGTGATTCGAGAATCAATTTTTTTTTTTTTACAGTATTGATGGCAACATTGAAGGACCTTCTTCCTCCCGCGAAATCCACTGGTACAACCCATTATGATCATTCCAATGATCCCTGGTTTAAGCAGAGGTATACGGCAGCAGAGTCTGAGAAATCTGCCTTAATCAAGGCCAATCCGGTTCCACCATACCTCAAAAGGGCTGGTTTTAAGCCCACCAAACTTGAGGATTTTGGGGATGGAGGGGCATTCCCTGAAATCCACATTGCCCAGTACCCTCTTGATATGGGTAGAAAGAGGGATTGGAAAGTTGGGGGAAAGACCTTGCCTGTGACAGTTGATGAGCATGGTAATGTGAGGTATGATGCAATCGTGAGGCAGAATGAGAATTCTAAAAAAATCGTATATTCCCAGCATAAGGACCTTATTCCAGCGGTGGTGAAAGATGGGCAAAATGACGAAGAGATGGATGTGGACGAGAAGCAGAAAGAGATTGAAGAGACTACTCAAAGCACTAAGGCTGCTCTTGAGAAAATTGTAAATGTGAGGCTGAGTGCTGCTCAGCCTAAAAACGTTCCTACACAATCATCTGACTCCAAATACATCAAGTACAAGCCTTCCCAGCAGTCAGCTGCCTTCAATTCTGGTGCTAAAGAGAGGATTATTAGGATGGTCGAGATGCCTGTTGATCCTTTGGAGCCACCAAAGTTTAAACATAAGCGGGTTCCAAAAGCATCTGGTTCGCCACCTGTTCCAGTAATGCACTCTCCTCCCCGGGCTGTGACTGTGAAAGATCAACAAGATTGGAAGATCCCGCCTTGTATTTCAAACTGGAAGAACCCTAAAGGTTATACGATACCTCTGGATAAGCGTCTAGCAGCTGATGGTAGGGGGCTTCAGGATGTTCAGATTAATGACAATTTTGCTAAGTTGTCTGAGGCTTTGTATGTAGCAGAACAGAAGGCTAGAGAGGCTGTTGAAATGAGGTCAAAGGTGCATAAGGAGATGATGATGAAAGAGAAAGAAAAGAAAGAGATGGAATTACGAGAGTTGGCCCGGAAAGCTAGATCGGAGAGAACAGGTGTTGCTCCCCAGTCAGCCTCTGTACCACCTTCTGAGAGAGGTAATGATGATCTGATGGCAGATTATGATCGAGTTAGAATTGCCCCAAGGGAGAAGGAGAAAGAGAGTAAGGAGGAGAGAGAGGAGCGGTTGCAAAGGGAGAAAATCCGTGAGGAGCGACGCAGAGAGAGGGAGAGGGAAAGGAGGTTGGAGGCAAAAGATGCAGCTATGGGAAAGAAAAGTAAGATTACAAGGGATAGAGACCGAGACATCAGTGAGAAAGTTGCTCTTGGAATGGCTTCAACTGGGAAAGCGGGTGAAGTCCAGTATGATCAAAGGCTGTTTAACCAAGAGAAAGGGATGGACTCTGGGTTTGCCAATGATGATTCTTATAACATATATGACAAGGGTCTTTTTACAGCACAACCTACTCTCTCTACTCTTTACAGGCCCAAGAAGGATGCTGACTCTGACATGTATGGAGGTGAAGATGAGCAGCTAGACAAGATTATGAAGACTGACCGATTTAAACCTGACAAAGCATTTGCAGGTACATCGGAGAGGGCTGGTCCTAGAGGTGGTCCAGTTGAGTTTGAGAAAGAAGCTGAAGAAGCTGATCCTTTTGGTCTGGACCAATTCTTGACTGAGGTTAAGAAAGGTAAAAAAGCAATGGACAAAGTTGGCAACAGTGGTACAATGAAGGCTACAGCTGGGTCGATGCGGGATGGATTTGAAGGATCCGGTAGAACTCGTATTGCATTTGACAAGGGGCGTTAATGGGCTCCCAATAGAGTTTTCAGCTGTCAGATGTATGAATTAGTGTTGTCATCTATCTTGAAAGAAAGATTGTAGAGATGAGTTACAGGTAAACGTAACCTATTTCCCCCTCTTTCCTAGTGGTCGTGTACAATATTTATCTGGCATCTGTCAATACTTGACATATTAATTACATCTGGTGTTCCATTTTTCTTTGTTTTTTTTAATTTTTAATAATATCGATTGCTGCCTGTGTTTCTGATGACTATATATTTACCCTTGAGGTTCAGTGAGGTACCTGTCACCTGGGTTGGATGGGAAAGATTTTAGTATCAAAAAGTAAATCTTGGGATCAACATTGAATGGGGTTTTGCCTATGTGAGAATTGTAGAACTTTAGTGTAACATGATTGAATATAGTAGCCTACTAGCCTCTTTTCTTTTTTGTTTTGTTATGTTCAGTCGGGTTAAGACATTGCAGAAGAGCTTTATTGGAATATGTTGGTGTAGGTGCTGATTATTGATATCCGTAGCTTTATCTTTCTTTCTATTTTTTTTATTTTTTATTTTTATGCATCATCTTACACTAACTGCGGGGTCTGCATTTTGTAATTGGTCTGTTGGAGTTCTGTAGTAAAATGAACTTTTCATTACACATTCTCAGTTTAAGACTAGTTAGTTTCTCTTATTTACATTTGGAGGGTTGTGTGGTTTCTGGTATCTTAGTTGGCTTGTTGCTGCGAAATATCTCAGACAATCTGTACTCTCTCTAATATAGGTGTTACACTGCTCTTACCAAATCCCTCCCACTGCTTCCCTGTTCCGTACTCCATTCCATGTGAATCCCTTCCTGATAAGGTATTAATCCTATATCAAAATCAAATAGAATTTCCACAATAAATGCAAATATCGTTTGTTCTTCCATTAACTGGTATTTCACCAAGACCAGCATCAAGAATATACCGGTTGAATTCCTCTGTAGTTCTTGTATCCAAAGAAGTAGCGACCATTCAGACTATGTATCCTAGGAATGCCAGATCCGGATAAAGAGGGCTCGATGAATAGGTACCCTATCTTGAGCTTGAAGAAGAAGGAATGACTAGGGTAGAAAAATGAGAGCTAGCACTTAATTTGAAAGCCAATGCCAACGGTTAATTGAATATTTGGTCCTCCCTTTTTCTGTGTTTGCATGGCTCCCTCCGCACATGAGATGATATTAAAACACAGAATATTAAGCAGTATTATCATTAGAAGTAGAAAATAATTTGTATCACAACAATAGCTGCCTTTCAACTTTATAACCCAAGATTTGGAGGGCAATTGCTGAGAAGATTTGCCGAAATGGGAAACAAGCTCGTTACCCCCAAAAGAAATCACCCACGAATTACCCCTCCAAAAGAACCAGATTTGGTTAGAAGATGATGCCGTGGCAGTTGAAAATCCGAGCTATCATTTTATTTCATCTAAACAGCTTACACCATAGAAAGGCTCAAGAATTGCCAGCAATGATATATCTTGGAGCTTTAATAAACCATGTAAATGATGCAAAAAGGCTGAGTTTTAAACTCCTTTGATCTTTCAAAAATAGAGAATTGATCATTCTAACAATTAAAAATTTTTTTTTTACTAGTTACCGCTCAATTTGGATTAAAAACCCTATCCCTTCTTGCCCCTCTATCTTTCCCTTTTAAAAGTAAAGCGGTAACTAGTAATACATTTTTTAAAACTTAGAGCATCTCCAACGCATACGCTTGTTTTGCGTTTTACTCAATTTTGGCGTAAAAAACGGCTCCAATCGGTACTGCAAATGGTACTGTAAAATTGGGGGAAGGAGAGAGGGACGGCAAATGTAGCGTACGAAGAAGAAGGCTGTATCCCTGTAGAAGTGGGGTTATTTTATTTTTTTAATATTTTTTTCACCACTATATTTTCTTTTATCTTTTTTTTTTAAAACTTACTTATTTCCATTTCTTTCATTTTATTTTTTTTCATCACTACATCAGATCAGAGAATACTAGACATCAGATCAACAGACTATAGATATCAGATCAAGAATATAAAAGAAATCATACAGTAGAACTAAAACATACTTAACAAGGAAAATCAGATCAGGATTATATAGACATCAGATCAGCGAATACTTGACATCAGATCAACAGACTATAGATATCAGATCAAGAATATAAAAGAAATCATACAATAGAACTAAAACATACTTAACAAGGGAGATCAGATCAGGATTATATAGACATCAGGTCAGCGAATACTTGACATCAGATCAACAGACTATAGATATCAGATCAAGAATATAAAAGAAATAATACAATAGAACTAAAACATACTTAACAAGGGAGATCAGATCAGGCTTATATAGACATCAGATCAGCGAATACTTGACATCAGATCAACAGACTATAGATATCAGATCAAGAATATAACAGAAATCATACAGTATAACTAAAACATACTTAACAAGGGAGATCAGACCAGGATTATATAGACATCAGATCAGCGAATAATAGACATCAGATCAACATACTATAGATATAAGATCAAGAATATGGCAGAAATCATACAATAGAACTAAATACATTAAAATTTATTATTGTCATCATCTAGCCCGCTTCCACTCCCACCAATGTTATTAAAGTCAACTCCAAATATAACATTTGATGAATATGGATCTTGACTTGCTCTTGCATTAATAATGTTGGTTTGACAGTCTATAATATAAGCACGTCGAGAAGGATCTTCAATTTGATTTGGGTCTTCAGACATAATTGCAAAATTCATTTTCCGGTTCTCCATCTCCATCTTTTGTTTCTCTATCTCCATCTCCATCTCTATCTTTTTTTTCTTCATCTCCATCTTATTATTGTGCCTAAGCCTCCTCTCTTCATTCAAATCCGGCAAAATTCAATTTCCGGTTTTAAAATTTTTATGTTTAATAAAATTTAATATGTTGTACGTTTTACCTATTTTATTTCGTTATAAAACTAAATCAATACACTTCATATGTTCATTATTATTATTATACTTAATTTTATACAAATTATTTTATTATTAATTAATATTAATTATTTTAAAATATAATTTAAGATTAAATCACTAAATTTATAGATATAGATATGTTTATAAAAAATATAATGTGAATGAGTTAAAAAATTATAGTGATATAATAATAAAAATAAAAATACTTGTGAATAAAATATTATTATTAAGTAGAATTGTCACATAGTATCTGGGTTTGCACTTGCTCGATTTACCACTCAACCAAAATTTCTAATTAAAGCGGAATCTTAGAAAAGTACCTTTGAAGCGTGACTTGGGTGATTCTCTCGTATGCCTCAAGACTATGACTTCTTGTTGTGTGGGCAACAATCCAGAAGCCAATTGATCAGCTATCACCACAATCCCACTTGCTAGAAAAAACCAGCACCTCCGCACCTAGCACGTACTGCAAACGCACTGCCCGGAGAGAGAGAAAGCAACACACGGGGCTAGCAAGAAGGACCAAAATTTCGGCCACTCTATGAAGAAAACCAGCCGCCAATTTTGCTATAAAATTCGTTTAGGAGAGAGAAAGTTTTCTCTCTCTAGAATTTTATCTCTCTAGAAAACTTGTGAATGAGTTGTATTTTTTGAATAGCTAATCCCTTGTCTATTTATAGAGTTACAAGAGAGATTAGTTTATGATTGGTCTTCCTAATGGGTTTAAGTAATGAATTAGTTTCCAAATCCAATTAGACAACCAATCTGATAGGATAAACCAAATCCTACTAGATTTTCTAATCTTTAGGATTTCCTAATTCCAATTGAAACTTAAGACTTAATTAATTAATTAATTAATTATACTTTATTAATTACTTAATTAACCCATAGGAATTAATTAAATAATTTCACTTTGTTAATTACTAAATTAACCCTTAGGAATAATTAACCAATTAATTAATTAAATCTACCTATTCAATTAAACCATTACAAAATTAATCGTACCACTAACGGATTAATTTTGGCACTATCATCCTACACCAGAATTGCTTCCGGAACAACTTAATTAAATTATATTCATTTATCTCCCCACATCAAAGATATAGTGCTCGTTAATTATAAATTAATTTACTGATAAATTAATTAATTAACTTCTTTAATTCTGAGACTAGTACCACTCGACCTTTTTACTATACCGGACATAAGTCAACCGGCCGAGTTTAGTATAATAAACATTTCGAACTCATCTCGGGAGCACCATCACCCCGGACGCACCAGTACATGGTTTCCTTTTGACAAGCAGCAGCACACCAAGTAACTAAACACGCGTACCCAACCTACCGAGAATATTGGTCACAACTGACCTCACCCATTGGCAAATCAAAGTACACTATGTCTAATCCTCATGCCCGTTCGAGTCTAGGGATTAAGAGATAGAATACAAGAATCGATTTGTCTATTAAATCAGTACAAGACAAATCATTCCTAAAGGTCAAATTCAACATGCCCCGGGCATATCTATGTGATTCAATTAGTTTAGACAAACCAATTATCTGAATCACATAATAACCTAAACTGACAGTTTGTCCAAAACTGTCTCGGTTACGAACCTCATTTATATATTATGTCTTTCAACCAATGATGAGATCTACTGTGTCACACAAGACACCTCATCATCTAACTACATAATATAAATGGACAATTAATGTACAACAAATTATAACCAAAACATAAATCGATATATTACTGGGAAAAAGTACAACACAAACATAGCTTATGTATTCAACTCCAACATAGTCACCCTATGTTTAGGTGACATTTAATATAAATGTCATGAAACGTAAAAATGTCACTAAATCTCAATTTAAAGACACTTTAAGTGCCTTAAAAATTCAAGTTTGTTGTAGTGCATTCATAATTTGTAATTATTGGCGCTTCAATTATATTTTTTTCCTCACAATCTATGACAAATACCCTCTCCTGTAACCTTATCTCTACCAAAAAATTTGGTCACCATCTTCATCGCGTCATTCTTGATGTGCCATATACACAACAGGTGGTGATAATGTGGAAAAGTCTCTTTAATAGGCTTCATCAGACCCAATTCTCTATCAGAAACAATAGTAGTGGATTCTAGTCTAGACCCCCAACAACCTCAACTAAGATATCACCTAATTATAACTAGCTTCTGTCGCGTCCTTCATAGTGGCATATGTAATATTGAAATTATGTTTGTATGGAATTGTACCAACTATATAAGAAAGTAGCATCTTGTACCTATTAGTCTTGTAGGTTGAATCAACCATAATCACCCAATGATATCCATTCAACAACTGCACTGACCGTAGATGTGCTATGAATACATGTGTGTTCTTCAGTACATGAACCAAATATTCATTCTTCATAGCCATGTGAATGAATTGGGCTGCAATGTCTCTACCATTGAACCCATCATGTCTTATCGTAGTTGTGAAGTAGTATATATGTTTCCTAATGGCATTGCCATTTGGGTTCTCTAAATGAATAGCATTCAAAATAGATTTTGGTTTCACATGTGATTCAGCCATAGCTTTAATAATCTTCTTTGATGAGGGACTAAGTCTATTGTGGTGTCTGTGTCCCTTTGGATGCACAGTAGCAAGATGATTATGCGCACTGTACCCCCTCCTCAAAAGCAGCCAAATCACCCAACCTGGAGGATGTATTGCCATTGCACATATCTGAAACTGACAATCACAATCTCGTCTGTGAGTGTTTTTCCGTATAGTAGGAGGAGACCCTTCTTTTGTAGGAGTTTTCCATCGGTTACATATCATAATTGTATCCCCCTCCCATGGTTTCCCTCGTCTAATAATCTCAAACCAAAATGAAAGTGCCACCAACTTTGCAAACTCACATGCAACATTTGGGAAATACTGTATCTACCTCAAAGTAACTCCTCAAATCTTTTTGAATATCTTGCCTTGGATATGCATATTCAACAATTAACAAATATAAATATATTAACAATTATATTAATATTAGTAATTAAAAACTATAAAAAATTTTACGATTAACAATTATAAATAAGTTAATAACTATAAAATTATTTACAATTAGAAATTATAAAATATTAACAATTAATAATTATAAATCAATTGATAATTAAAAACAAAAGAAAGTAAGTAGAACAATAATATATATAAAATTAAACATATTATATAAATATACATATAAGCAGGCACATTCGAAAGAATTTTACCATATGACGAGACACGTTAAAATGAATCTCACCATATCACGAGACACCTACATATAATTCTCACGACATGGTCGTGTGCCTAGATATTTTGTCTACCCTAAGGCCGTGTGTCTAGATTAGGTGCCTAACTATAGTCTCAAATGAACCCTAATGTTCGTACACCAACGGTTGCACGCCTATTGTAAGAGTTTTTCTGGGCAAAGGGATAAGCACATTTTCATGTGCCCAAAATGCAAAAACGTCAATTTAAATTCAAATAGTGAAAAATTTATAAAAAAAATTACCATTTGACGTGATTCTTGTGTTAATCTGTGTGCCACTCATCAATCCAGGATGGGTGATAGTAAAATGTGGGTCAACTTTAGTAGAAAATGAGCAAGTATATGATGAAGAGATTTTAGTGTTTTACTTTTAAACATTACCCACTCCTCTACTCAATTTCGTTACATTATCTCATTTCAATAATTTTGACATATTCATATTCTTATTTTCAAAGATACTACATTCATGATCCACTGTTCTATTGTAAAACTCGTATTCGTGTACAATAAAGATTTCAATTGTATAAAATTGAAAAGGGTAATATAAACTATAAGCTTTGGAATCAAAACCACATGAATGGCATAAATGAATCAAGATAATAGTGAGTTAATCAAATATGCAAATTGATCCGTCAGTACAAAAGGAAGTTATCGTTTTGTGATTTTTTATCTTTCAACCAAATTTTACTCACTTTTCATTAAAATCAAAATCACACAATTCTAAACCATATTTGTGATCCTCGAGCTCACCGATATAATTTGGTAATATTTGGATACATATTTTAAAGTTTAGAGTTTAATAATAGATAAGTCAAACATTTCACTCACTTCTTCGTTTCATTATTTCTCCTAATATTGACTCATGTGCTTTGTGCATTTTTTAATTTATTCTATTTTGATATTCATCAAATAAAACACATAGCATGTTTTGAGTTATACCAATAAATCTCAAATTTAAGTAAATAAAAAATATTTTTAAAAAATGTCCTCTAGTTCTACTTTAAACTCATGAAAATGTGTCATTTCCAACATTCATGAGCCTTCAATTGCTTCTTCCATCGGGTGCGGGCGCGAAAAAATGCACCTATATCACATTAACGCGCAGAAGAATATGACCCTCCTACGAAACGAACACATTTTTGTGCATCATTGTTCCAACTTAAAAATCTTCGCCAGACGCTCGATTATAGGATCAATTGCTTTTCAATGTGTGTTTATCCAGTAAGGCACACTTTCTTATTTTTCAGTTGATTAAATATGTATTTATGTTCGCCTTGAACATAACAAACCTAAAAAATAATAATAATACGCTCAAATTGCGTAAAATATGAATAACAATCTATTTTTTAAATAACGGTACATGTCAATTATAATAGGTTTTATAATTCAATATTTGTTAAAGTAGTGAAAATTAGCTTTAGGGACACCTTTAAAAGCGCATTACCAAAATGTTGTTACAAATAGCAATACCTTATTCTTTTCTTTTCCACAACATCCATCATTGATCATAACCAGTGCACAGAGATACCCAACTTTGGTTCTGGCATAGGTTTTGTCGGGCCGGTTTAGAGCTGCAGTCTAGGTCTTCTTATGACTTGGGTTGAGTCTGATCCATAGTTTAGATTTGGGTCTAATTTCTGGATTGGATTGGATTGGGCTCTGAGTTTTTTCTTTATCAAGTTAAGGTTTTGTTTAAAAAAAAAACTGGACTACTATTTGTAGCCCAATTTTTACTATTTATAACTCTATTTTCAAAGTTTATTATATAAAATGTCTTTCAAAAAAAAAAACTCAACATTTTTTCTTATTTCTTATTCTCCTTTTTCAAACTCCACCACCAACACACTACCCTGAGAAAAATTTATGCACAAAAAGTTTAATTAAAGAATATTTGAATTCTAAAATAATTATTTTTATTTAGTGCATAACATATTCTCGTAATAAGATAATAAACATAATAGAATTTGTTCATAATTACACATATATATTTATTTATTTTACCTATTGTTTAGAATTATTTTTCTTCTTGCGGATACCATTTAACGATGACCAGAGCCACCATGAGGTAATTGACGCCGTCATCTTCTTCTTCCAGCCCTACCCAAATCCTAACCATGTCCTCGTTATCTTCCTTGTCTTCTCTGCAACAATAGTAGCAGGAAGAATCGCTCCAACAAATGTTGCATTTTCCACAAAAATAAACCCTTTGATGAAGATGACAACGATGATCACGAGGATGAAAATCAAAATCATTGTTGTGATCATGCCAATGGAGACGGCTGTGATGATGATGGTACTGGTTCTAGTAATTGATCCGGGTTTCATTTGATTAACACAAGTAGTTGTTCAGGAATTTTTTACTAAATTTTTTTTTTATTATTTTCCTCCCCCATTTCCTTTTTTTTAATCTTTTTATTTTTCTAAAAAAATTCTGTATGTGTGAGAATTATTCTTATAATTGGTTATTATATGATTAAATATGTTTAAAATAATTAAGATAGTATTCATTTTGTTGGGATAAAAATATATATATTCATTTTATTGAATTTTGATAAATTATTTAAAAATTAGTAAAAGGACAATTTGGGAAGATTATTTCGAAAATAGGGTTACAAATAGTAAAAAATGGACTACAAATAGTACTACCCAAAAAATAATAACAATGTAACGTCATTAATTAAATGCTTGATACACCATTTATTGGATTGTGTTGTGTCTGATTAAATTTATTCCTGCATTCATATATTTTTTTGAAACAAACCTGCATTCATATATTAATTAGTGAAGAAATGATATTATAATAAAATTATAGGAAAATATTATAATAATATGATATAATAACTGCGTGATTGAAAATTATTTAATGCTTAAATAATTGCGTTGAGTAATATTGAATTTGAATATATAAATACTACACCAATTATTCTGTTAATAATACAGAAATTAATTTTGATTGATTATACACTGTGTCATTGCTCATATTAGTAGATCATGATCGCATACAAATGCACAGATAATATAATTTTTCTATAGTACTATCACTATGAATTGCATAATTTCTCATTATAATGTATTAATTTTTAAAAAATAAAGTAATATTATAATAGAATAATGAAAAATACAATTATAAAGATAAATTTTGAGTAAATTTATAAATTTATAATTAAATGTAGAACAATTATAAAGGAAAATGCATGGATTGATTGAGAGGATTAGAGATGGGGAAAAAGTGTATTTTGTGAATTGGTAGATAATAAGTAGAATATTAAAATAAAGTTTAAAATGATTATTAGTTAAGAGTCAAATTTAGGTGGAGGATGAGTAAGAAAAAAATAATAATTAGTTGCGATGAGAGAATTTATGAGAAAAGAAAAGACCAAAAGCAGATATATAAGCAATTTTTATTTCAGTTTTCTTTTTTTAATTTTCTTTTAGAGGTAAAAATAGATGAGGAGCGGGGATGTAGTCAAGTGGTAGGTACTCCCCGCTTAAAACATATTTCTTGAATTCAAATATCTTTGTATTATATATAAGTAAAAATAAATATAAATAAATAGAATAAAATTTATTTTAATGAAACATTTATTTAAATTTAAAATTTATAAAAAATAAATATGACTAAAATGTAATTGAAAAAAGATAATATAAGATCAAATAACTAATACATTTATTTTTGAAGCACTAATACATTTATTTAGTTAAAAAGTTTATAATAATGTAAATGACACGTAAGATTTTACCCTTTTTTTAAATAACGTAAGATTTTACCTAAGTGGTGAGTTAAGAATTATTTTAAATTTCTCCATTTATTTTTTTAATATATATTTTTTAAGAAAATGCGAAATTAGATACCGTTTATTACTATAAAATTAAAAATCTCTTAGATATAAGGGTTAAAAAAAAAATCCTACTAATTTATAAGTCCTTATTAGCAAGTTGAGCTAAAATATACAAAATGAATTCTTAAATTACAAGCATATTAAACCAATCTATTTTTAGAAAGCAAAAATTTTTATTTTTATTTTACATTTGAAAAGGAAAGAAGAAAAAATATAGTTTCATATGAGTGTCGGCAAAGCTCACAGTACTACTTATAATTTTTGTAAGTTGAACAACTCTGAAGGCTATGACATGGTATGCTACACTTTGAAGAAAATCACCATATGTGATCTTCAAAAATAATTCGAAAATATTATAATTTTAGTCCATGAATTATAATTATTTTATTTTTATAAAAATTTTAGCAATTTCACTCTATAAAAATGCAAGTTAGTGGATAAAAAGTGTTCAAAATTTTAAGATAATTTTATATTAATCTGACAAAAAATATGAAATAGTCCAAAATTATAATTCATCACAAATAATCTGCAATTCAAGCTTTGATGTGACCGATGTTAGCGACAAAATGGGATGGGGTGACACTTATTTTTATAGCTTACCCCTACTCTGTCTGTTATATCCTGTTGTACGTAATTTGAGGGAGATAAATTATAGTTACTTGAGCTTTCCATTTCAAACCCCTCATTCAAGTAATGCTCACAAAATATTTGAGCCCAATTCAATCAAATTCAAAAGATCTCTTCAAAGACCAACGAATCATTTACACAATATTCTACAATTATGTCCTTGACTTGATGAATACACTCAAAATCCATCTAGCTTTTGAGGCCATTTTCTTCCTCGCGCCTCCCGTCGGCCAGCTCCATTTACACACCGTCATGCGTTATATTTGACAACTTTAAGGTTATGAGTGATTATTCGGGTAGTGTGGCTCAAAAATTTTCTAGTAGACTTAAATATGATTTTTGGTTTGTAAAAGTCAATCACAGTGTATTGTGACAACAACGGTGCAGTAGAAAATTAGAAGGAACCAAGAGCCCACAAGGCGAGTAAACATATATAGCACAAGTACCACCTGATACGAGATATCGTAAAGAAGGAAGACGTGGTCTGGGCAAAGATAGCATCAGAAGATAACCTTGCAGATTCATTCACGAATACATTGACTGGAAAAGTCTTTGAGTCTCACTTGGAGGACATGGAGATTAGATACTTAGTTGAGCCATGATTGTTTTTCTAGACATTATTGTAGTTGTAGGATTGATGTAGTTTTATACTTAAAGCGCAGCTTAAATATTAGTGGAGATTGTTGGGTTTGAATACTGAAGTTTTGCTTGTATTAAACTATTTCCCAGTTTATATATCGATTAAATATTTTAGTTAAATTGTTTATATGTTTTACATACGTCGTCCATTTATATTATATAATTAGATGATGAGGTGTCTGGTGTGACACAGGAGATTCATCATTGGTTAAAAGACATAATATATAAATGAGGTTCGTAACCGAGACAGTTTTGGACACACTGTCAGTTTAGGTTATTATGTGATTCGAAAAATTAGTTTGTCTAAACTAATTGAATCATATAGATATGCCTGGGGCATATTGAACTTGACCATTTAGGATGAATTGTCTTGTATTGATTTGATAGAATATTCATTCATAGTGTTCTATCTCTTAATCCCTATATTTGAGCAGAAATGAGGATTAGACATAGTGTACTTTGATCTACCAAAGAGTGAAGTCACTTGAGGCCAATATTCTCGGTAGGTTGGGTGCGCGTGTTTGATTGCTTGGTGTGTTGTTGCTTGTCGAAAGGAAACCATGTACCGGTGCGTCCGGGGTGATGGTGCTCCCGAGATGAGCTCGTTATGTTTATTTTACTAAACCAAACCCGTGGACTTATGTCCGGTATAGTAAAAAGGTCGAGTGGTACTAGTCTCGGATTATAAGAAGTTAATTAATTAATTTATCAGTAAATTAATAAATTAAGGAGCACTATATCTTTGATGTGAGGAGATTGAAGAATAATTAATTTAGTTGTTCTGGAAGCAATTCTAGTGTAGGATGATAGTGTCATAATTAATTATGTAGTGGGCAACGATTAATTATGTAGTGGGTTAATTGATAAAGTAGAATTAATTATTTAATTAATTATTTCTAAGAGTTAATTAATTAATTATTCATAAGGGTTAATTAAGTAATTAACAAAGTAAATTTAATTAATTAATTAAGTGTTAAAGTTCAATTAGAATTAGAAAATCCTATACATTAGGAAATCTATTTGGATTTGAAAATCCTATTAGATTTGGATTCTAATTGGATTTGGATTCTAATTGGATTTGGAAGCTAATTAATAATCCTAAACCCATTAGGAAGGTCAATCCTAAACCAATTTGAGGTCTCTCTTGTAACTCTATAAATAGATAAGAGATTAGCAATTCACATACACAATTCATAGTTTCATAATTCAAGAAAGTTAGAGAGAGAAACTAAAGTTCTCTTTCTCAAAGTGGGATTTCCTAAGATTCCTTGCGGCAACACAAGTTTCAAGACTGGTCGGCGGTTGGTTTGATCAAGAATCGGCAGTGCCTGACTTTATTGTGCGACAGCGCGTGTGGAATCCTCTCGGCGGCAGCGACGTCGGTGCGTGGACTATACGCGCTAGGCGGTGGCTGTGCTGGTTTATTTTCTGCCAGATTGTGGTGGTGATTACTGATCAATTGCTCATTAGATCGTTGCCCACACAACGTACGATCAAGTCTTGAGTCATACAAGAGAATCACCTAAATACACGCTTCAAGAGGTAATTCTTAAACTTCCGCTTTTATTAAGAATTTGTTGTTGCGTGACAAATCGAATAAGTAGGAGCTAAGATCCTGCGCAATGGTATTTCAAGCATGGGTTGGAATAGTAATTGCGCTAGAGCTTAGGCCTAGTCAAGAACTCCGATTTTGGAATGCATAGCACGAAAGTAAATTTTTGACTGGGTCCGGGCAGATAATCTTTCACTAAATTCATATCATACCCCACTTTCATAAGTTATTTGTACATGTAGAGAGGCCTAAAACAGCCATAAAATACTAAATAAAACTATCAAATTAAAAACAGCCATAAAAAATAATCATAAAATGCTTTCATAAACATTAAACCGTGTTCAAACATGACAAAATCAACTTGAAGTAATAAACATGACAAAATCTCACAAGAACATGGATACCATGAAACTACTGACGACTTTCATATCAAGAGAATAAAAAGCCTGGTGCATAAAAACTCTCAATCATCATCAAAACTTTAAAGTACACAACTCATACGCAAGAAAAAAAATGAGAGAGAGAGAAAGAGAGAGAGAGAGAGAGAGAGAGAGAGAGAGAGAGAGAAAAAGAGAGAGAGAGAGAGAGAGAGTGAGGGTTTAAGAAAAAACCTTACAGTGGTGGTGGAGTCGTCTGAGGCTGAGCCGAACTCAGGCTGAACAGATCATCATTCGAGTCGATCTGTGGGTGTCCCCCGTCGCTGATCGATCGAGCCCTTCGAGGTGTCGTCGACCGATCGAGCCCTTCGATGACGCGGTGGAGTCGCCTAATCGATAAACTAGTGGTATGGATGACGAGAAGACTGAACTTCGATCGGATTTGGGAGTGACTTCGGTCTTCAAACTTCGGGAGCGACTTCGGACTTCGGGAATAGGGAGGACTTTGCGAATCGCGATGACTTTCGGACCGAAGGCTTACACTGGTGATAGTAGTGGTGTAGCGGGCTGCGTGTGGTGTTAGTGGGAGGACCGACACAGTGGTAGTGGTGGTAGATTAGGGTTTGGGTGCATGTGAGAACAAATAGCAGCGTGTGGTGTGAGAATGAACAAAGAGCAGCGGCTGCCCAATTTGGGAAATGAAAAAATGAAATGAAAGATAAGAAACCATACCCTAATTTACTAACCCTAGTAAAAATTATAAGTTTATCCCCTAATGTTTAATCAGTTTTTGAGAGGGTCCCGAATAAAAATTTTGAATTTCTCACCCGCTCCATTAACCGCTCTATTTATTCAGTTATCCGCCGGTAGCCCCAATTAACTTGAACAACCCGCACCGATTAACCCGAATCACTATAGTTCGTGAGGGTTATTCGTGTCAATCTGCATAGTGCACACCCCTATTTAAGGTGATAAGAATGGGGCCATCAGGATTTTCATTCTTACATTTTTGTTAATATAAATAAAAGATAACTGATAACTTAAATATTTACTAGAGATATCTGTGAAGTAATCTGATAATTTGATACAATAATATAATAACTCTTATATGTCCGCATTGAAATTCTTAAATGGTAGTTTTAAAACTATCACATAGGATAATGATTTTAAACTTTATGCAATTGATTATCTGCATGATATTTCTAGAACCGTGGTATAAATTTTTTTCACCTAGTCAAGTTTTAATAGAGAAAGTAATAATTACTCATATTTTGCTAAACAAATCAAAATAATTACATCCATTTAATAAATATACTTTTAATTTACTAAACAAACCAAACACAATTATATGCTTTTAATGAATGTCATTATCAAATGTAGTACCTGTCCCTTGCGAGAATCGAAACCGTGTCATAAACCTCAACTCTGAGAATAGAAATGATTCGTTTCAGTTAAATACATAATTAAAGATTTTATTTGTATTCATGTTAACAGTTTTTAATGTGGATTAGGCGGGATCAAAGGTAGATTACTCTATTTTTGTTTTACAACACAAATACACCTAAAAGATATTAAATATCCATTTTATTTAATTACCAATTATTGTTAGATAAACTTTAAATCGTAATTTTATAATTATGAGACAACATTCTAATCATTCAGACAAAATTGAATTCTCGATAGTATATTTAATTTTGAGCGACAAATTTATCGGCTGATCGTGCGAGCAATAAATACTACGCATTAATATACAAATAGTCCGTCGTACCAAAGACTTGAATTGCTGAGGGATCGGTTGATGCCACGACGTGGAACGTTCGTCCATCAAACATTTTACTGCTGCTTCAAATTCAGAACATGTCCTGGATATTACTAGCAAATCCTATATTTTTCAAATTTCCAATTAAGCCACTTAAAAGAAATAAAAATCTATTGAGCTTTAAAAAAAAAAAAAAAAAAAAAAACCTGTTGTGTTAGATGGAGTGAAAAAATCTGAGTCGGCCTGCTTCTTTTATCTC
The DNA here is from genome assembly GCA_030378225.1 of Knoxia roxburghii. Lineage (NCBI taxonomy): Eukaryota > Viridiplantae > Streptophyta > Magnoliopsida > Gentianales > Rubiaceae > Knoxia > Knoxia roxburghii. The sequence continues at coordinate 38,489,262 of CM059422.1, read as the reverse complement.
ATTTTAAAACCGTCTCCAATTATATTTCAACGGATGTAAGGTTGGCTGGAGCTTCAACTACCTAATTTCAATAAATAGCTATATAGTTTATTTTAATAACTTGTACACAGTTTTAAATACAAATTTAGGAATTATTAGTTATCGTCTCAGTATTTTCTTTTTACCGTTTTAATTTAGATTAAAATGCTCCCTTATAATACTCTCTCTTTTTGTTATTTTATTTAAAAGGACACTTTTATCGAAATCTATAGACTACCGTCCTAAAAAGTGACCGCGTACAAATTTTTTGAATTTTGAGAAAACTTTACTTCACATTGGTTGGTCCGCCTTCAATTCTACTTCGGACCTTTGTTTGATTTATCTTACTTAAAATTTAGGACTATAATTACTACTAAAATATCGTACGTGTTTCATTCTTAATTTTCAAAACATAATAAACACAAATATATCATATTCCGTGTAGAATAAATTATTTATTTGATAAAATAATTTTAGACAAACATGCATTACACAATTTAATCAATATTTCATCCTGATATTTTCAGTTGTCAATCCTCACCTAACATTATCCCTAAATGTTCCAAGAATAGTTTTTTTTTTGTAATTTGGCTACTGCTTTCTAAGCTAACTATTCCTAAAAGGTACTGTAACTAAAATTTCTAGTGAGTCTTTAAAATATTCTCTATAATTAAAGAGGTTGCCTAACTCTATTTTAGTCACTTCTTTTATATTTAACCACTATTCTAAAATTTCGACATATTCTTCATTAAAACTCTAATAATTTGGTAAAAGGTTATTAAAAAGTTTTAGAATTAATTTTTAGTAACTAAAATAAATTGATTTAGCTGTTCACAAAGTTTTAGAAATTCTAACAATAACACAATTTCAAAGTTGATGATTTTGCAATTTTTTCAGCACAATATAATTACAAAAGAATTTAGAAATTCCACAGAAATAAAGGTTTAAAAAAATTATATTTTTAATCCAAGTATCTAAGACTCTTTAACCAAGATACCCAATGAGTTTCACCCTTTTGGATCATTGGGATGTCCCAAATAAATTTACAAAGTTGACTGTTCTGTCAGCTCACCTAACAATTTATAAGAACAATCAACCATGTAAATCACAATCAAATTCTTTCATATCTAAAAATATTTTTATACATAGAAAAAGAAAATTTAAATATAATGAACAGTTTATAAAATTCGGATTTGGGATTAGTCTATATAAAATTTGAAAGATGAGTATGCCTGAGATTTTCTAGAATCAATCTGTCAATAGTTATTTCCAACTAAATATCTATGCTTATTCCAGAAAGTCCCGAATTTTAAACAACATTAGTGCACCTGATTATTGTCGATTCCATTTAAAAATAATAAATTTTTGACCCATGGTGGAAGAGAAAAGTTTGACAAAACAAACCACCTTCCAGTCACGATCCCCAAATTATACTAAATATACCTAGTTACTTATTACAATATTTGAAAATAAAGTGATGATAATTCAATAATTTTTTAAATTAAAATTGATTTTACATTAAATTTGTCATTATTTTATTTCTAAATATAGTAATAAGTATATATACATATAGTATAATTTGCTAAGCAGATCGAATAGTGAGTATTAATTATGAGTTCGTATACGGTAGACCTATAGGACTGTCGTGAATTTTACTCCTACTGTAGCACTACAGTAACGCGCTACTGTGCACGCTACAGTTTTTTTTTTGACGCACAACATTTTTTTAAAAAAAATACTTTTTTTAAAAAAATAATAAGACAGTAGATATCAAATCAATAGACTACATATATCAGATCAAGAATATAAAAGAAATCATACAATATAATTAAAACATACTTACAAGGGAGATCACATCATGATTGTATAGATATTAGATCAGAGAATACTAGACATCAGATCAACAGACTATAGATATCAGATCAAGAATATAAAAGAAATCATACAATAGAACTAAAACATACTTAACAAGGGAGATCACATCATGATTGTATAGACATCAGATCAGAGAATACTAGACATCAAATCAACAGACTATAGATATCAGATCAAGAATATAAAAGAAATCATACAATAGAACTAAAACATACTTAACAAAGGAGACCATATCATGATTATATAGACATCAGATCAGAGAATACTAAACATCAGATTAACAGACTATAGATATCAGATCAAGAATATAAAAGAAATCATACAATAGAACTAAAACATACTTAACAAGGGAGACCACGTTATGATTATATAGACATCAGATCAGAGAATACTAGACATCAGTTCAACAGACTATAGATATCATATCAAGAATATAAAAGAAATCATACAATAGAACTAAAACATACTTAACAAGGGAGATCACATCATGATTATATAGACATCAGATCAAAGAATACTAGACATCAGATCAACAGACTATAGATATCAGATCAAGAATATAAAAGAAATCATACAATAGAACTAAAATATACTTAACAAGGGAGACCACATCATGATTATATAGACATCAGATTATATAATACTAGACATCAGATCAACAGACTATAGATATCAGATCAAGAATATAAAAGAAATCATACAATAGAACTAAAACATACTTAACAAGGTAGATTTCATTATATAGACATCATATCACAAAATAGTAGACATTAGATCAACAGACTATAGTTATCAGATCAAGAATATAAAAAGAAATCATATCATACAAAAAAAAACGTCCATAATATGTATCACAATATCTAAATTATTTAATTATAAAACAAATAAAATGATAATTTAAAAATATTTTTTTATAAAATTCAAAAACATTAAAAAAAATACTGAATTGTTTAGAAAAAAACGGACAGAAAAAAAGTCTCAAGGAGGAAGGCAAAAAAAAAAAAAAAAAAAAAAAGCAAAAAGAAACAAAAGAAAGGAAAAAGGAATTGTAGCAAAATCTTGTGAAGGAATTGTTTAGAAATAGAGATTTTCGCTGAGCGCGTCTCACTGGGGACCAAAAAAAAATTACATCCGATCCACTCGTTTGCCTTTTTCCTATAAATAGCTCATCCTAAAAAATTTACTATTTTTAAGGTAAAAATAAAATTGAATGATGGTCTTATAGGACCACCATATAAATTACCAGTATTAACACTTTCACAATTTATAACTAAAATTCTACTTATCCAAACACTCTGAAAATTTTTACACAAAGCATGTTAGAAAAAATCTCGAAAGTTTTGAACCATCATACTAATTGATATGGCTTGTATAATTCACTAATCCAAAAACGTTGCTAATAGAAGAAGTTTTTATATTTCCACAACCATTCTTCCAAAAATCATGAAATCTTAATAGAAGTTTCATATCAATACTATAAGCGTGGATTTTTTTTTTTTTTTGTTTTAAATTTTCTCTTATTCCTATGTATAGTAATTCAAATTTCTACTCTAAATTGTTCTATAGTCAATTTAAGACTTTTTTATATTGGTTTTCGTTCGATGATTGGGTTCACGGTTCTTCCCAAAAAGATATTTATGTCAAAACTCGGTTAAGTGTAAGTTTCTTTTAGTGTAGACAATGGATTTTAATACTAACAACTCTCACAGTCCCTATCCCTCTACAACTTTCATTAGATAATACTATGTTAAGGTAATAAGTAATCGATCGTACCTCGTTTTCATTAGATGTGTTTTATTTCTATTATTATATTAAAAAATAGTGTATTACATTTGTTGTCTCTTGTTTGTTTATGATTTTTTTTTTCCCCATTTTTTGTTTTGTTTTGTTATGGGTTTTGCTATTATGGACTCAGAACGTTCTGGGTTTAGCTAATCCAGACTCAGAAAATCATTTGGAGTCCAATTCTTGTTGGTGAATGAGGTTCAGAGGATTTTTTTTTTTTTTTTGGTTTTTATTTTTCATGGTGTTATCCATCGCAAATTATCCTACATACACTATATATTTATTATTATATTTAGAAATAAAACTAGTAAGTATATATACTTAGGACATACAATATAAAAATTGGTTATCCACACGACAATTGCATAATAAAATTGGATGAAATGTAGTTTCTAATGATTATCCAGACAGTTTGATTTCATTATATATGAAAATTTAATGTGTTATTCATGTTAGAATATGTTGCTATATTTGGGTTGGACAGGATGAATCTAACTAAGAGTCTCAGAGGTTAATCAACCCCTCGCATGTTAGAAAAATTTCAGAGATTTTTTTCATTGCCCTTCACGGTCGTAGCAGCGCTGTTGTAGAAGACAGAAAAAAGAGGATTGGGATGGAAAGAATTAGGGGTGGTTTTTATTTTTTTTATGTTTTGAAAAAAGGCATAATTTTACTCATGTTTTTTTTTTTTTTTTTTTTTAAAATCCAATTGTTAAGCAGACCCAACCATTTAAAAATCCGAAGTCCAACATGATTCTAATTTGATAAATGCGTAAAAATTCCAACATAGTGCATAATATCAATCCTTAAAATTCCTTCTCCGTCCCGCTCGTAGGAGGCAAAATATATTGTGCAACTAGGAGGATGTACTTTTAGTAGTGTTGGTCCAATAGAAATAACTCATTTAATGCATTGGTCCGTCCTGAATTTGTTTCGTTTATTCTTTAACTAATGTTCTCTTACTATTTGTCAAAAGTGTACCTTGCATAGTCTTTCTAATTTTACAATATAAGAATTGCTTATAGGACTAATTTTTTTCTTCAAAATTTTATTACCTATGTAATATTTATATGGATTAATTAACTATTATTTAATTTAAAATTTGCCACCTTTCGTTAAATTATAGTGTTGGGTTGTTTCAATGATATTGTGCATTTGCCCCTTTATTTATTTTTATTTTAGAGTTAGATAAATGACAAATTAAAATTTTTATTATATGTACTTTCAAAACTTATTAGATAATTGGCAAAATTGTTTTTTTGATCCTTTTTAATAGGGGTAGTTGCACTTTTGATCCCAAATAATAGTACGATTGCATTATTGGTCCCTCAGTATTTTTTATTAGCATTTTTAGTCATTTTTTATGAAAATATCCTTTGAATAACGGTTGATTAGCTCTCAAAACTCTAACTATTTAAATATTGCGCAGTTACAACCACTACCCCACAGCCGCCACTGCCACCACCACCACCACCCACCTATTTAAATATTGCGCAGTTACCACCACTACCCCACAGCCGCCACTGCCACCACCACCACCACCCACCGGCCTCGACGCCACCACCGCCCTGCTTGATACCTTGTGAAGGCTAGAATAACCCCACCGATCCACCATTAACTAGGACAAAAAACCAACTGCCCCTAAGATTAGGCATAACCAGGTGGACAAACATGGGAGGCAGACTAAACCTGAATAATAACTGCTCAAGGAATAATCAAGAGACCTTGTCAAAAGCCTTCATCATATCCAACTTGAGAATAAGATTATGCCTACAAGCCTTACCATCAATGAACTGCAAAAGATCCTGCACTAGAAGAATATTATTCACTATATACCATCCTGGTAAAAAAGCTGACTGCTCGACAGAAATCAAAGATGAAAGTAAAGGTTTCAACCGTTACTTAAGTAGGTTTATGAATACCTTATTCACAAAGTTGCATAGACTTATCGCACGAAAATCGACAAATGAAGTTACGACCTGCTTATTGGGGAGAAGGGTAATAAACGTGTGGCACCCCATGAAATCCTTGAAAGCAAGCAGTAAGTCATCTTTGATAACATCCCAGGCCCTTCGAAAAAAAAAGTTAGGAAAACTATCATGGCCTATAGCACCATCGAGATCAAGTGCAAACACGACCTCTCTAACCTCTTCCATGTGAACCTCCCCTAACAAAACTAGAGCCTACTCCATTGTTACGAAATATGTTATGTATCTTAATATTTACACACTTTTTAAAAATAAATTATACTATATTGATCATTTGGCCTTGCCCCTGGGTCCTAGTTTTATCCCTGAGGTTGAATGTAGTTTCTAATGATTACCGATATTGTTTCATTTCACATGTACATGGCGAAACTATTGACAAATCTGGGGTATAAATATTTGCTAATTATTCTTTAAGTAACTTTTTTTAAGACGAAAATAATATAATTTTTGCGTATGTTCTAAAATTCGAGCTTTATTACTAAAATTAAGATTAATTTACAAATATTAAAATTGCAAATGATTTATAGCAGGTTTATATAATTGATGCAAAAAAGATGGGGAGTGAGCTAATTGCAGAAATCAAGTTGCCATGCAGAGTGCCCTATGTCTTCCATGGAGCCTTTATGCATTCATGCAGAGTGCCCTAATTCACACGATCACTAAATTGAATGACTATAGTAAGTTAAATTGGAAAATGCGATATCCTCTATTTCTGAGCCGCACTATCCTAGGTAACAAACTTAGAGGTCACGTAATAGTATACACTTAGTGTACAATTAGTAGTATTCCTCCATCGAGGTTAAACTGCTTCAGTGTACGGCTAAAATGAATCAACTATTAATTTTATTGAACAATAGAACGTTTTGTCAGATAATAAGATTAATAAGTTTATTTAGTTCTTCTCAAACGAATGTGGGTTAACGTAAACGTTCACAATGAATCCCGGTGGATGAGATGTTGCTAGATAGATTATATTGTTTTGATGGTTCAATATTTTCAAAATTATTTTTTCTAAAACATGTCTGCTTATTTATTTTTTCAGTTTTCGATATGACATTCAATCTGTTAGCTACTATACTAAAAGAGAACAAATTAACCGGTCCCAATTTTATCGATTGGAATCGTAAATTGGACATTGTCCTAATGGTTGAGTAGTATAAGTTTGCGCTCATTGCGGTTCATCCACCTACGCCTAATGATGAGACACCTCAAGCAGAGAGAGAAACCTATCAGAGGTGGAGGAAGGCTGATGAGATGCCACGGTGTTACATTCTGGCTTCTATGTCGAATGTTCTGCAAAATTAGCTTCAGTCAATGATCTCCGCTTTTGACATGATGCTCACCTAAGGGAGATGTTCGGTCATCAAGGCAGGTCGGCAAGGCAAACAGTCATGAGGAAGATAATGAACACCAAAATGGCTGAAGGCACCCCAGTGAGAGATCACGTACTTGATATGATTATGAACATCAATGAAGTTGAGGTATTAGGAGGTGAGATCGATGCAGAAACACAGGTTAACATGATGCTCCAGAGTTTTGAGCAGTTTCGGCTGAACTACAACATGAATCAGCGAGTTTATACTCTACTTGAGCTCTTAACTGCTTTGGTGTTGGTTGAAGGCCTCTTTCAAGAAAAGAAGCAAGCTTTAGTCACAGTCAAGGCTCAAGGTTCCTCTTCTAAGCCTAAAGCTGGAAAGAAGAAGAAGAAGAAGAAAGCCTAGAAGGCTGTCAATCATGCGCTTAAGCATGAGATTGCAAAAAAGAAGCCGAAAGGCAAGTGCTTCAATTGCAGCAAGTCGGGGCATTGGAAGTCGGACTGTCCAAAGATCAAAAGTACGACTATTTATGTCTTTATTACTAAAACATGTTTAACGATGATTCCCACAGATGCATGGTGTGTGAATTCAGGAACTACTAATCATGTTTGTAATTCTTTGCACGGGTTTCAGGTAACCTGAAAGCTTAGAAGTGGCGAATTGGAGCTTTACTTGGGCGACACTACGAAAGTGTCAGTTGAAGCAGTGAGAGTTGTTAAATTCAATTTCGAGTCTTCTGTTTTAATTTTAAAGAATTGTCTTTATGTTCCGAGTTTTAGAAAGAACTTGATTTCAATTTCTAAACTCATGTTGGATGGTTATAAGTTTATTTTTTCGGATAAATCTATTTTTGTTAGAAAAAATGAGAAGCTTATTTGTTCAGGTTCATTAGTAGATAATTTTTTTTGTTAAAATCAAACTCCCCCGTTGCACAAAAAAATGAATCAAATAGTGCATCATTGAGTAATAATAAGAGGAAAGAACCTTCTGAGATGAACCAAACATACCTTTGGCACCTTAGACTAGATCATATTAACCTTAGTAGAATTCAAAGGTTGGTCACATATGGACCTTTAAGTACATCAGAAGTTGACAACTATTCGACTTGTGAATCTTGCATAGAATGTAAGATGACCAAAAGGCCTTTCAAGGCGAAGGGGTATAGGGCCAAAGAAGTGTTAGAACTTGTTCACTCTGACTTGTATGGACCTATGTCTATTCAAGCGAGAGGAGGTTTCGAGTATTTTGTGACGTTCACATATGACTACTCGAGGTACGGTTACATTTACCTAATACGTCACAAGTCCGAATGCTTGGAAAGTTCAAATAGTATCGGTCAGATGTGGAGAAACATCATGGTAAGAGTATCAAGACAGTACAATCAGATCGTGGTGGTTAGTACTTATCGGCCAAATTCAGAGACTATCTTTCAGAGGCAGGAATTCAGTCTCAGTTATCTGCACATGTCACACCTCAGCAGAATGGTGTAGCAGAACGTAGAAACATAATTCTTATGAAAATGGTTAGGTCGATGATGGGTTATTGTGAATTGCCTAATTCATTTTGGGGATTTGCCTTAGAAACAACGGCTTACATTCTTAACTTTGTACCATCTAAATCCGTGTATACAACCCCTACAGAGTTGTGGACGGGGTGCAACCCCAGTCTGAGACATATTAGAATTTGGGGTTGCCCAACACATGTGCTCAAAATAGATACGGGTAAGTTAGATTGAATAACATAAGTAATATTGTTTGTAGGATATCCTAGAGGAACGAAATGTGGTTTCATAAAGATCAGAAGGTGGTAGTTAGCACTAACGCCAGATTTTTAGAAAAGGATTATATTCTAGATCACAAGCCTAGAAGTAAAATCATACTAGAGGAACTTAGAGGACAATCCAATAATCATGTTGCACTAGTACAAGTGAATACACCACATAACACTGCACAATAAGTCACAGATGATGCGCCTACACAGATGATGCCTTGAAGACAAAGATAGATAGTTTCGGAGATTGAGGATGAAAGCTAAGAGAAGAGAAGCTAATCTTTCTGAAGGGAGAAGAGAAAGTCAGGATTGGAAGCAAGAGAAAGAGGAGTACTCGTAGAGATAGTGGATGGAGGAGCAGGCTCGAAACCATTTAAAATGCCGAAAAGATTGAACATGGTAAGAACAGGGGAGAACTGAAGTTTTCATAAAGCATAATTTTTACTGTTAATTAATTTGATGACGAACGGATAATGAATGGAGGAGAGAGATAGAGTGAAGGCTAGTAGAGGGGAGGAGGTGGGAGAGAGAGTAGAAGCAGCAAGGGGAGTTACACATGAAGAAATGAAGGAGGATGAAGATGATGTAGCCATTGGTTTAGCAATACTCAAGCAGGATCTGCAGGCTTTGATATCAAGTAAGCAAATGAATAACTCTGTTGTATTGAACACACAATGAATCATACGTACAAGTAAGGAGCCTTATATCAATGGCTACAAGATAAGGATACAAGATAATTACAAACTAATTACACTTTTACAGAATTAAACTAATAATTGTCAATGAAAAGACCCCGACGAGGAGTTTAAATTAATCTATCGAACATTTTTAATTATTTATGTATTAAAAATTATGCCATTTTGAAGAAAATTTAAAAAAAAAGTTTGCACTAAAAAGAAAAAAGAATGTGTGTAAGAAAGTGTGAATAGTTGAAAGTGGATAAAGATTGAAGGGAAGAACTGGGAACACAAACAATTGCACATTAGTAGTAGTAGGATTTACAAATTGAAAGTCTTAAAAAAGAAATCATGCATGCTGCTATACAATCGGTTATGAAAGGTGAGCATAAACCAGAAAAATAATAAAACCTACATAAATATTTTTAAAAAACTCTTATTTATAATATTATTTCTAATGTTATTAATAACATTATTTTTAAAACAATAATAATTAGAGTACTTTTATAAAGAATAATCAACTCACAACAGGACTCTAATTTTCTGACATTTGAACTTTATGTAGTTCCAAACATAAAATATCTAGCTTCAACCTGGCAATAATCACAATTGAATCTATCCATAGAAAAATTAGGTAAAGACATATATTTGTACTACCCTACTTATTGTCAACACATACAAGTATTCCTTGTCCTTCTCATTTTATTATACAGATAACAGTACTTAGTGACATGATTGATGTCATACCATGTCCTCCTTGTGTTTTTATATCAATAATATATATTGTAAATATTTATTTTGTGGTAGAAGAAGATGGTCTCATAAGTGGAGCTTGTCATTTCCTGTAATTTGCAAGTTATTACAATAGAGGTAAGTTATCATGGATTTTTGTAAGTTTAAAAAAGTAATTATTTTAAAGAGAGATTTTAATATTAAATCTAAATGTGATTTCTTGTTTTTGTGTGAGCTAAATTTATTCAGCTTTAAATTTATTAATGCAATGAGTTAACCCCAGATCTTCAGTTGATCTTATCCCTTTTAAGTGTATTTTAGTTAACGATTTTATAAAAAGCGGATAATTCCTCATCTATTTTCAGGTGAAAAAGTATGATTTCAAACCCGAAGAATATGCCTATCGCGCGGATTTTGTTGATTAAAAAAGAAGTATTTATTTTGCGGACATAATTAAACAAGGTTTATTATATAATGTTTACTGATTCGAAAACGATGCATCTGGATTTTTATGGGGTGCAGTTGGATTATTCTTATTCCTTTGTTTGACTTAATTGTTATAGGATTTTAATTATGCCACTATGTAGCTTGCAATGATGGGAAGAAGTTGCACTAAAATTAAGCAAGGTGTGAGTGGATATCTTTGTTGTTTGTTCCTCATCATTAGACTCTCTTTCGGCTCCTATAGTGATTCAAATTTTTACAAAAAGAACAAAGTCCACTTCAATTTCATCATAGCTCTTTCAACTCAATGGGGAAACAAATATCATAAACTTTGCAACATATATTAGCATAGTAAAAAAAAAAAAAAAACGATTGTTTAATAAAAAATACAGAAGATATTGATAATATTACCTTAATAATTATTTTAAAAAATAAAATTTATCTAATGTCTTATATTCATTGTCGACAATAATGATTGATCGTTATAAAACTGTTTTATATCTACTTGAAACTTAGTTAAGGATTATAAGATTGCTTAAGAGAGGGGCATATGGTGATAATTAAGGTTAAATTCTTAAAAAGGGTTCCCGGTTGAAGCGGTTTTTGCAGCTGGAAATATTGGCGGAGGGTATGGTATCTTTCTGCGTCTTGTCAAATTAAGACCATATTCTTTGCATGTTTGCATATTGTTTTGTCTGGAATTGATTATTTCATAATGGTACTATTAATGGACCTACGAAAGTAAGTGTGTTTTACCTAACAAAAGGAACAATAGGCCAGTACAAATTAATGAAACAAATATCTATAATTAATATTTCCTCTTTTTCTTTTAATCCTCGTTTGATGTGAAATACAATATTATCTTTACTATTCTTTTATTATAATTTAAAAAAAATATATTTCTTTTCTATTTATTAAAATTTTATCATTAAATAGAAATAACTTAGGACAAAAAAAACTAAAAATTATATTAAAATTTTAATAAAATGAATTTCTCTTATTTTTGTAAAAATAGGTAATAAAAAAATTGGAGGGAATATTGTGAATTGTCTGGAGTTAGGTTTAGAAAAGCACGTTTTTAATTTTTTTAGGAGGTCCCCGGTACCAATTTGGAAAAAACAAGCGGACACAAATGAAAAAGAAAAAAATAAAATCATACCCGTACTGAGTATATATGTACTATGTAGGCCACTACATAAAAATTTCACAGTAAAATCACTACCCATAAAATAATATTATGAAAATGCAGAAAACAACGTTAAGAATCGGTTTCAAATTAAATGAGAATTAATTTAAATGTCGTTTGATTTTTTCTGTTAGAGTAAATCCATTTAAAATACTTTATGATTAAATATACATTATTAGGTTTTGCTCCGCAATTATCGAAAACCTCAAGAAATTAACCCTTTAAGCAAGAAACTCGATGCTACCGGACCCGATGGCCATTCCTCCAGATGGGGCTACTAGTGGCGGGCTGAGAACTACCGGGAGGAGTGGATGGGAATGGACTAGCTGATAGGTTTGCCAAGAAACGATGGGCAGGGGACCCTGTGACTCCTGATGGTGTGGTTTCCGTGAATCTGAATGCTACGGGGGGAAGTGAACAATGCAGCTTTCTGCGTGGGAGTTTTCGTGATACGCTACAGGGGAGTTAGCTGCATTTGGTAATGGAATAGAAGATGAAACGGAGGCTGTGGATAGAGAGGTGGACGTGGAGAAGGGGATCACCGTAGAATATGAGTTATCGGAGGCTCGAATTCGGTTCTCGAACGAGTTTAGAGGGAAGTTGCTGGGGGACTTGCGATATGCGGTGGTGGTGAAGTTCATGGGATGAACAACAACATTCCCAGTACTTCAGAATTGCCTTGCTATGATCTAGTCGGGTATTAAGGAGAGTGATATGATGGATTTAGGTAAAAACTACTACCTGGTTCGCTTAAAGTCTGACACGGAAAGAGTGAATGCTTTGGTGGGGGTCATATTATTTTCGACCACTATTTGCACGTGCAGCCTTGGGATCCGAACTTTGATGTTTCTTGTAACGTGATTGGCTCAATGGCTACATGGATTCGCCTACCAGGTTTGCCGGCACACTGTTACGACAAGGATATTTACTGGATTATTGGTAGTGTTGTGGGTAAGGTGTTGAAGGTTGATCGCCAGACGGTCCCAAAAACAAGAGGCTGTTATGCTCGATTGGCGGTGCTCTTGGACTTGTCAAAGCCTTTGTGTGTGAGATTTTGGGTAGAGGATAAGCCTTAACAGATGGAATATGATGTTGGAGTTGAATACATAAGTTATTCTTGTATTGTACATTTACTCAGTTAATATATCGATTTATGTTTTGGTTATATTTTGTTGTGCATGATATGTCCATTTATATTATGTAAGTAGATGATGAGGTGTCTTGTGTGACACAGTAAATCTCATCGTTGGTTGAAAGACATAATATATAAATGAGGTTCGTAACCGAGACAGTTTTGGATAAACTGCCGGTTTAGGTTATTATGTAATTCGGATAATAGGTTTGTCTAAACTAATTGAATCATATAAATATGCCCGGGGCGTATTGAACTTGACCATTAGGAATGATTTTCCTTGTACTGATTTAATAGACAAATCGTTCTTGGTATTTTATCTCTTAATCCCTAGACTCGAGCGGGCATGAGGATTAGACAAAGTGTACTTTGATCTGCCAATGGGTGAGGTCAATTGTGGCCAATAGTCTCGGTAAGTTGGGTGCGCGTGTTTAGCTGCTTGGTGTGCTGCTGCTTGTCAAAAGGAAACCATGTACCGGTGCGTCCGGGGTGATGGTGTTCCCGAGATGAGCTCGTAAAGTTTATTATACCAAACTCAGCCGGTGGACTTATGTCCGGTATAGTAAAAAGGTCGAGTGGTACTGGTCTCAGAATTAAAGAAATTAATTAATTAATTTATCAGTAAATTAATAAATTAACGAGCACTATATCTTTGATGTGGAGAGATTATGAATATAAATTAATTAAGTTGTTCCGAAAGCAATTCTGGTGTAGGATGGTAGTGCCATAATTAATCCGTTAGTGGTACGATTAATTATGTATTGGGTTATTGACAAAGGTAGATTTAATTAATTAATCATTGTGTCAGTTGGTTGTGAATCATACCAATAACTGGTTTGGGATAAGTGAATCCCTGTATGAGTTGGTTGTGAATCATACCAGGAAATTATTTGGGATAAGTGAATCCCTGTATCAGTTGGTTGTGAATCATATCAGGAACTGGATTGGGATAAGTAAATCCCTGTATCAGTTGGATGTGTATCGGTCGAGGAACACGATTGAAGGAAACAAAAATCCAGTAGGAAGGCCAATCCTAAACCAACTTGGGGTCTCTTTTGTAACTCTATATATAGACAAGGGATTAGTTATTCAAGACACACAATTCAATATACAGTTCATAAGTTTTCAAGACAAGAAAACTTAGAGAGAGAAAATACTAGAGAGAGAAAATTTCTCGCTAAAATTCAGATTTTCCATAGCTAAGAGCAGCCGAAATTCTACTTGATTTTTGGCAGCAAAGTGTAGCTTTCTCTCTCTCTCCGGGCGGTCATTACTTAAGTACACACTTTGTCAAAGTAATAGAGTTTGGAACTATGAATCGTCTCATAATTACTACTTCTTCGTCTTGTTTTGATGTAGGTTCTAAAGCTTTGAGGACAAAGCTTTGTAAAGAATGGGAGGATGATACGATCCAGAGGTCCTCACTCAAACTTAAATATGCGTGTCAAGAAGAGTCCAACCATGAAGCTTATATACTTGGGACAAATCATAAGCATCAAGCCCAATTTGAAGGCATGAGATCAAGTTCAAAAGCAATTGGTCCACACAAGGTTCAAGAGCTCATTAAGAAAACTTGTTTGGGCAAGACAAAAACAATAAAACTTAACAAGTTCACAAGGACTTGTTCAAAGTCCCTTGGATCATTTTCAAAGGCCTTTACTTTATTTTCTTGCCAAGAATAATTTTATCCCACTCATTTTATTTTTAATTTGGCCATTACTTGTTTTATTGGCCTGAATAAATTAGGCCCAAGTGTTAGGTCTTGTCTTAGTCAGGCCTTGATAAGAATATTAGTTGTATTAGGAGTAGGCCAAATAAATGAAGTGAAGCCCAGCCCACGAAGACATTGGAAGGCTACAAGAAACTTCTAAAAGGCTCAAGAAATGAATAAATAATCAACCTTAATTTTTCAAAAAGAAAATAAGGTAGATTGAAGGATGATTAGGCAAATTGAAGGATGATTGAGGGAAGGAATAATCAGCCTTAAAGAAAACAAGGCAGAATGAAGGATGATAAGACAGATTGAAGGATGATAAGGCAGATTGAAGGATGATTAAGAATGATTAAAAATTCTACCATAAATGTAGGCTAGGGTTTTGTAACCTAAAGGCTCAATTCTACTCCTATAAATAGAGGAGAAGTTCAGCCTTTGTAAGTATGATTTGAATAGAAGAAATTGAGTTCTCTCATTTTGAATCATCCCTTTTAGCATTTATCAAAAGTTAGGGTAGTTAGTTTTTGTGGTTGCCTCCTTAGGCTCTTCCTTTCGAAGGCCTCATCCCACTACCACCATATTTTCACACTTGGAGAATAGCACTAGATTAGAGACCTTGATCCTTCATACAATACTCCGCCATCATCCAAATCTGAGCCTCCATATAAGCCTTCATACAAACAAACCTCTGCCAGATTTTGATAGTTTGGAAGGATCACAACATTTGGTATCAAAGCCAAAGTGCTGCTCTTTAAGGTAAGAGTTGTTGTAACACCTTGTGGAAGAAATGATCCTTCTCCTTCTCCAAGTTGTTACAATCAACATTCTAAAATCGAAAAGGTTGAAGAAATCGGTTCTATAGCCGAATTTTCTCACCTTTGAATTCGAGAAATTCTCTTGTTTTAATTTTGTTCATATTGTTCATTTTAATTCTTGTTATTAATTTTTGTCATTTTTTTCTTGTTAATAATTGTTATGATCTTTCTCCTTCCATTGGCAAAGTTTGTAGAGATCGGATCTACCATATCCGTTTCTCTCACTTTGATCCAATTATCAAATTTCTTGTGTATATCATCATTTTATTTTATTATTATTGTTCTTCCTTTGTCGATTGATCTTACTTTGTGTATATCATAATTTTGGCAAGTAATTCCATTGGTTAAGAAAAGAATAAAATGGGCAACATACTTGTGCAAATTAATTTTGGAATAAATCTGAACTTTTAGTATAAATTATCATTCCTTTATTGTGATTATCTATTTTCCTTCTTCGTGTGATTATCTTTCCATCCACACCTAGTTTAATAATTAAAAAAAAGTTAATCATTGAAAAGGGAAAATTCGTCGGTTTTAAGTCACCTAGTATGACTAAAGTTGAATTTGGTGATTTCTTTCCAAAAAAAGTTAGTAACACTTTGAGATTATTTGTTATCGTACCTATTATGTGATCGTGTTACTACCATAAAACTATTGTGGTATGTCTTACTTGAATTAAACTTTTGAATAATTTTTTTTGTGTTTCTACTAACTTTTTCCTTTGGTTTTTGTATAACTTTTTTAAACCACCTATGATAGGGTAGGGTTGCACTTGAAAAAAGTGTCTCCTTACAAAAGTGTAAAGGCCAAAGGCTATAAAAAAAAAAAAAAAAAAGCACATAAGTGCTAAAATAAAATTTGTGCAAAAGTGTAAAGGCCAAAGGCCAAGAAAAGAGCATATAAGCACTTAAACAACTTTTGTGCGGCTCAAAGTTTAAAAGGAATTCTTGTGCAAAGTAAAAGAAAACCCTTAGGTGAAAGTGTAAGCTTGCTTATACTCTAACCAAAGGAGAAGTTTTTCCGAAGTACCTAAGAGGTTGTTCAAAGGGTTTTCAACATTAGGCGCCATATTAGAAAAGAGATAATAATGGCAAATAACAAGGGTCATAGAGTCTTGGTATTATAACTCATTTTTCTCCTAACTTTGTAGATTGATAACCAAACAACCAAGGAAGTACAAAGAGGCTTAAGGCCAACAAGTTTTCCTCAAAGCTAGGCCATAAAATCATAACACTAAGCACTCACGAAAGCACAAGCATTCATAAGTGTTGTTTTATTTTTTATTTTATTTTTTTCTCTCTTTTATCTTTACTCTGCACCTATTTCTTTTACCTATGCCTTACCTCAACCTGAGATTCTTTGTGCATATTTCTGAGTACTTGAAAATTTTGAGAATATTTTTTTTTACTTTTTACTTAAGATTTGGTGTGATCTAACCCTAAGGGAGAAAATCTTCTTTCTACCCAAATCGTTTTGTCTCTTTGATAGCAATGTATTCTAATGAGCCAGAGAGGATTCTAAGGTTGGCACTCAGAGAAATGTTCAAAGGGTATGATAGCAAGCTTGCTCACCTGCGAGCCCAGCTAGGCCACTTGAGGAACCAAAGACAAAAAAACCCTACCCTAAGAATCCCAACATCCAATGAGCATCCTCCTCTGGCTAAGCAATAAGAGATACATTCTCCTTATGGTGCATGACTCACCTCATTTTCCACGCACCAATATTCAAGAAATAAGGTAAAACCTTCCACTTGGGATGAAATTAAAAGAGTACTTCACTCTCAAGGCAAGTTGGAAGAAGATGTTGAGCAAGGAACTAATACTTTTCATACAAAAGGTAAAGTGGGGAAGGCTATTTGCTTGATTAATATTGATAGTGGTAGTTGGACAAACATTGCTTCTAATTACCTTGTAGATAATTTGAATCTTGCTACTTTTCCTCACCCAAAACCTTACACTTTGACATGGCTCAACAATTTAGGTGAAGTTGTTATTGAAAGACAATGTAAGTTATCATTCTCTATAGGTAGGTACCAAGGAGAAGTGATGTGTGATGTAGCTCCCATGGATGCCGCACACATTATCCTAGGCCAACCATGGATGCATGACAACGAAGCCAAGTATGATGCCTTGACCAATAGGTATTACTTATGTTCTCATGGTCAGAAATTTGCACTTAATCCTCTTTCTAGGGAACAAGTGTCTCAAGCAAAGAAAGAAATGCATGAAGCAAGAGAACGAAGGAAAATGATACAAGAAGAGAAAGAGAACAAAGATGTACCTAAGCTAGCCAAGCTTACTCTCTTAAAAGAGGCCACAAATTCCACTCCCATGATTCTGCCACTTCGGCAGAGTTTGAATAGCTTACCTAAAGTTCTAATTTCCACACAAAAGGTAGTAAAATCTAAGATTAGTTCCATATATGATTCACTATCATGTTTTACTATTTTTGTGCAGGTTTTTAGAACTCAAGATTTGACAAGGACTAGAATGCCCACGGCATACATAGTGGAATTAAGTCCACACTTTGTCAAAGTAAAAGAGTTTGGAACTATGAATCGTCTTATAATTACTAATCATTCGTCTTGTTTTGATGTAGGTTCTAAAGCTTTGAGGACAAAGCTTCGTAAAGAATGGGAGGATGATATGATCCAAAGGTTCTCACTCAAACTTAAATATGCGTGTCAAGAAGAGCCCAACCATGAATCTTATATACTTGGGCCAAATCATAAGCATCAAACCCAATTTGAAGGCATGAGATCAAGTTCAAAAGCAATTGGATCACACAAGGTTCAAAAGCCCATTAAAAAAACTTGTTTGGGCAAGACAAAAACAATAAAACTTAACAAGTTCATAAAGGACTTGTTCAAAGTCCATTGGATCATTTTCAAAGGCCTTTACTTTATTTTCTTGCCAAGAATAATTTCATCCCACTCATTTTATTTGTAATTTGGCCATTACTTGTTTTATTGACCTGAATAAATTAGGCCCAAGTGTTAGGTCTTGTCTTAGTTAGGCCTTGATAAGAATATTAGTTGTATTAGGAGTAGGCCAAATAAATGAAGTGAAGCCCAGCCCACGAAGACATTGGAAGGCTACAAGAAACTTCTAGAAGGCTCAAGAAATGAATAAATAATCAGCCTTAATTCTTCAAAAAGAAAACAAGGTAGATTGAAGGATGAGTAGGCAAATTGAAGGATGATTGAGGGAAGGAATAATCAGCCTTAAAGAAAACAAGGCAGATTGAAGGATGATAAGGCAGGTTGAAGGATGATTAAGAATGATTAAAAATTCTACCGTAAATGTAGGCTAGGGTTTTGTAACCTAAAAGCTCAATTCTACTCTATGAATAGAGAAGAAGTTCAACCTTTGTAAGCATGATTTGAATAGAAGAAATTGAGTTCTCTCATTTTGAATCATCCCTCTTAGCATTTATCAAAAGTTAGGGTAGTTAGCTTTTGTGGTTGCCTCCTTAGGCTCTTCCTTTCGAAGGCCTCATCCCTATACCACCATATTTTTACACTTTGAGAAGAGCACTAGATTATGGACCTTGATCCTTCATACAATACTCCACCATCATCCAAATTCGAGCCTCCATGTAAGCCTTCATACAAACAAACCTCGGTAGGATTTTGATAGTTTGGAAGGATCACAACAACGAACGATAACATTCCCTGTACTTCAGAATTGCCTTGCAATGATCTAGTCGGGTATTAAGGAGAGTGATATGATAGATTTAGGTAACAACTACTACCTGGTTCATTTGAAGTCTGACACAGAAATAGTGAATGCTTCGGTGGGGTCATGTTATTTTCGACCCCTATTTGCACGTGCAGCCTTGGGATCCGAACTTTGATGTTTCTTGTAACGTGATTGGCTCAATGGCTACATGGATTTGCCTACCAGGTTTTCCGGCACACTGTTACGTCAAGGATGTTTACTGGACTATTGGTAGTGTTGTGGGTAAGGTGTTGAAGGATGATTGCCAGACGGTCCCAAAAACAAGAGGCTGTTATGCTCGATTGGCGGTGCTCTTGGACTTGTCAAAGCCTTTGTGTGTGAGATTTTGGGTAGAGGATAAGCCTTAACAGATGGAATATGATGTTGGAGTTGAATATATAAGTTATGCTTGTATTGTACATTTACTCAGTTAATTTATCGATTTATGTTTTGGTTATATTTTGTTTTGCATGATATGTCCATTTATATTATGTAAGTAGATGATGAGGTGTCTTGTGTGACACAGTAGATCTCATCATTGGTTGAAAGACATAATATATAAATGAGGTTCATAACCGAGATAGCTTTGGACAAACTGTCGATTTAGGTTGTTATGTGATTCGGATAATTGGTTTGTCTAAACTAATTGAATCATATAAATATGCCCGGGGCGTATTGAACTTGACCATTAGGAATGGTTTGCCTTGTACTGATTTAATAGACAAATCTTTCTTGGTATTCTATCTCTTAATCCCTAGACTCGAGCGGGCATGAGGATTAGACATAGTCTACTTTGATCTGCCAATGGGTGAGGTCAATTGTGGCCAATAGTCTCGGTAGGTAGGGTGCGCGTGTTTAGTTGCTTGGTGTGCTGCTGCTTGTCGAAAGGAAACCATGTACCGGTGTATCCGGGGTGATGGTGCTCCCGAGATGAGCTCGTAAAGTTTATTATACTAAACCCGGTTGGTGGACTTATATCCGGTATAGTAAAAAGGTCGAGTGGTACTAGTCTCAGAATTAAAGAAGTTAATTAATTAATTTATCAGTAAATTAATAAATTAACGAGCACTATATCTTTGATGTGGGGAGATTATGAATATAAATTAATTAAGTTGTTCCGGAAGCAATTCTGGTGTAGGTTGGTAGTGTCATAATTAATCCGCTAGTGGTAAGATTAATTATGTATTAGGTTATTGACAAATGTAGATTTATTTAATTAAGTAATTAATTAATCCTTGTGTCAGTTGGTTGTGAATCATACCAGGACTTGGTTTGGGATAAGTGAATCCCTGTATCAGTTGGTTATGAATCATACCAGGAACTTGTTTGGGATAAGTGAATCCCTGCATCAGTTGGTTGTGAATCATATTAGGAACTAGATTGGGATAAGTGAATCCCTGTATCAGTTGGATGTGTATCAGTCCAGAAACATGATTGAAGGAAACAAAAATCCAGTAGGAAGGCCAATCCTAAACCAACTTGGGGTTTCTCTTGTAACTCTATATATAGACAAGGGATTAGGTATTCAAGATACACAATTCAATATACAGTTCATAAGTTTTCAAGACAAGAAAACTTAGAGAGAGAAAATCCTAAAGAGAGAAAACTTCTCTCTAAAATTCAGATTTTCCGTAGCTAAGAGCAGCAGAAATTCTACTTGATTTTTTGCAGCAAAGTGTAGCTTTCTCTCTCTCGAGGCGGTGCGTTAAATGTACGTGCCAGGTGCAGCGGTGCTGGATTTTTCTGGTAGGTGGATTGTGGTGATTAGCTGATCAAATTGCTAGCTAGATTACAGCCCACACAGCATACAAGCAAAGTCTTGAGGCATACAAGAGAATCATCTAAGTATACGCTTCAATAGGTAATTCTTATGTTTTCGCTTTTATTAAGAATTTTTGTTGCGTGGTAAATCGAATAAGTTCAAACCCAGATCCTGCGCATTGTTATTTCAAAAGGGTTAGAATAGCAATTGTGCTAGCGTCTAGGCCTGGTCAGAGATTCCGATTCTGGAATGCGTAGCATGAAAGTGAGTTTCTGGCTAGGCCTGAGCAGATAATCTTTCATATGAAAGCCTGCCGAACATGTGCTATAGTTGTGGCCGGTATGGGCACCCGAGTGCGGTTTGTAAGGAACCTTGCCAGCCTATTAGTGTAGTGAAAGAGGGACAGGGTGGAAATGAGGAGGTTACAGTGGTGGACAAATATGGATCCTAGGTGCAAGTTGCCTAGAGGTAACGAGGATCGCCAAGGAGGGTGGAGGGTAATAAAGTTACTGGGGTTGTTGGGAAGGATAAGGGCGTCAATAAAGGAGGGTCAGGCTCGTATTTTGAGGCTTTGGTAGAGAACCTGGATGGAGAGGGTGATGGGCATGATCAGGTATAGGGGGTGGAGAAAGTGGTGGAGACGCCAGCTATGTTGTTTAAGTCGAGTAGTAAAGGTTTAGTGGAAGGGTTAGAGGGGGAAAGGAGTTGGTGCAGAAAAAAAGGAAAGAAAGGTAGTAATGGGGGGCTTGCTGCGGATGCTCATCTGAAGAGTAAGGAGGGGGGTTTGTAGCTAGAAAATAAGGGGCAGAGTAAGAATAGGGATAAAGAGAAAGAGGTGTTGGAAGAGAATATTAATATTGATAACTGGGGAGAGGAGAAGGGGATTTTTATGGGTAATAAGAAGGGGGCAAAGGTAGGGAGAGTGCGATGGTGGAAGTGGAGGTGCCTGGGGCCTTAATCCGTTGAAACACAAAGCGGTTATTATCCCGATGGCGAAAGAGCATGTGGACCCGGGAGATACATCTATTATGGAAGTTGAGCGGTGTATGACAGCTGATGGGATAGGGGGCCGAAACAATTAGCATATTGCGGCTCTTCATGACGTGGGCAGTCCGGAGTTGATGGAGGATGATGGCATGGATTCTCTAGGGACTCAAGTCCCGGAGACACTTTATTAAGATTAATGTCCTGTTCTTTTTCTGAAAGGTTTTAAATGAATATATTAATGTCGAACGTGCAAGGGACAGGCTTGCCCCGATTTCAGCAAGCCTTCTTTACTCTAGTCTGCAACTACAGCTCGGATATGGTTGCTCTTTTTGAACCAAGGATCAGAGCTCAGAGAGTTGATCTTTTTGTTAAACAAAATATTTTTGACTGCTCTTTTAGAGTGGAGGCAGACGGATTTTCTGGGGGAATTTGGATATTGTGGAAAGATAGAGTGAGGGTACAGGTGTTGTGGTGTCATAAACAGTATGTTCACTCTTTGATAGGGGATGAGAATGATCAGTCACTGGTAACCTTCGTATATAGAAGCCCATGGCCATCAGAAAGGGAGAAGTTATGGGATAGTCTTAGAGAGGTGGCGCGACTGGTAAAGGGACCCTGGATGGTTGGTGGCGATTTTAATAGCCTTCTACATACGGGGGAGATGAGGAGAAGAATGGTTGGGAGGGATTGTGTTTGTAGGGGTTTTGTAAATTGGATTTTTAAGATGGGACTCATGGAGATTCCTACAGATATGTTGGAGTTCACTTGGCTAAGAGAGGATCATAAAGGGCGATTGGGGGAAAAGTTGGATCGGGTACTGTGTAATATTGAGTGGATTGGCCATTTTGTGACCAGTATTGTTAAGCATCTCCCTCGGATTAATTCTGATCACGTACCATTAATGACTAAATGGTATGTAGGGAGTCGGCCAAGGGAAGCTAATAACAATTAGCTCCCTGATCGATGAAAAAAATGAGCAAAAATACTAACGTAAACATTATTATTGTGATAAAAAATAAAATTAACATCATTTTATAATTTTATTTTGATAAAATATCGTCAGATTTTTTTATTTTTTAACATTTTTTATATTTGACTTTCGTCAAAAGTGATATTAGTAGTTGTCATAAATGTCAGGGACAATTGATAATTTGACAAAACCACAAGAAATGTGATGTAATTCACCCAATATAAAAATTATTACGCATGGGAGTCTGGATTTTGTGACACTTCAAACGGCATTCCCTATTATATATTCAAATTAGTTGATAAACATATCATAATTTGAATGAATAGAGATATTATTAATATACATTTTCATTTGACGAGAATGTTATAATTTAGATCTTGTATAAAAAAAGAATGTTATTTTTTATTTTTTTATTCAAATTTGATATTTTATTAAATATTTTTTTATATATTTTTATTTTTCATTATAAAAAATATACATTATAACCTCAAAAAAGTGAACTCTTAGTTAAAAAATTTATTAGAATAAAAAAGAATAAGGGTAATATAAATACTAATATGAATTACAGTTTATATATTCACTAATTTGATTATATTGTAGAGAGTGTGGGACAGAAAATGTTAGTGAGAATAGTGAACGATATTGATTAGCGTTTTATTCTCAGGGTGATAAGCTATATTAATTAAGAAATTATAGATTGTAATTTAATGATCCATACTTTTCATTCGGAATTAATATGGGATAAGTTTTCTTTTAAGAAAAAGGAAAAAAATTAGGTAGTTGAAGGTTGTATCAATGTATGTCTTTGGGCATAAGTATCGCAATTTTTGGCCAACGTTGTAGGAGTTGGATTCCATTTGTAAGTTGATACGTAGTCGAAGGTTTTTTTTCATTCAGAACTGTGTTTTTATTTTTAGTTAAATAGGGAAATAAACCCGAATACAATAACAATTATTATTTATTGTCTTATTTTCTTATTTAGAGTCTTTTCTTTTTAAGATTGTTCTTAATTTTTACCTAAATTTTTTATTTTTTTAAAAAAAATTTGGATAAAAGTTAGAAAATTTTAAAAAAGAAGGGATGATGAATAAAAAAATAGGGATGATAAATATGAATTATAATACAACAAACTAGTAGGTTATAGTATTAGACCAACATAAAATTTTTTTTGTTGGCATGACTGAAAAAGACGAAGACAGATGATGATGAAGTGCTAATAATTTTGGCATACGATATGACCACCAATGATAATCCCAAGAGTTTAATCATCCAAATTCATTTGTCTCGGGTCGGGTGGTGGAGGTACCATAATTTCTTTCGAAATGTGGAAACTGTGGTGGTTGTGGTACACTAGAAAACGAGACATCTTTCGTCTCAGGTATTGAAATTATTACCTAATATTTATACCCATATATATATATATATTGTGACGTTTATGTTAGAGCAATCTGTAGATATATTTTAAAAAAAATCTCACAAGTTCTAGCGGGCAAGACAGATCGTTGGAATTGGTTACATTATTATTAAAAGTTAATAAAAGCATAAGTATATTAGGCAATGCTAGCAATTAGCTAAACCCTCTAGATATTTTTCACTTATTGAAATTAAAACTTATCAAAATTTCAATCCAGATTTTGTGATTTATGGAGGTCATATTGTGTCCCGATCATCAGTATATCAAAGTATTTTTTTAATTATTGTTGATGATTATTCTTGAAGAATTTGATTTTGTTTGTTAGTTGATTAAAAAAAATTATTATGTGACTTTGTGAAATGTTTTTGCTGTAATAGAATTTCAGTTTCATAAACAAGTGAAATTTTCATTGCAATCCATTATTAGGATTGTGTAATGCCGTATTGTCATAGGTTCAATGGTTAAAATAGATTAAAAAAATTTATTTCAAGCCTCGAAGTAATTTGAAAAGTATTAATGCAACACATCCAATATTGTACTAATACATAAGGTTAATTTTTTTAAAAATATATATTTTTTTATTTTGATAAAAATGACATAAATAAAAGGTTTTGTACAATAAAATACAAGTGAAGGTGCAATCTAATATTAGTGATGGATCAGACAACTACAATCCCAAAAGCTTGTAAGCTTATGCAGTTATCACTGAAACTATGAAAGCAAATCCAGCGTTTTGGGTGTATTCAAAATTTTCTATGACATATTATAAAATCTAATCAAATTAATTAATACGTATATTTATGAACTAATTTAATTAATGACTTTCTTTTTTTTTAATAATTAAATCTTTGTCGGAGCGAAAATACCAAAAATTAGGTATAATGTTCTTTTTAGGTCGTTTTCTGGAACCATAATTTCAAAGAAGAGCTCCAGCATCTCCATCCCATTCACAGTATTTAGAAACCATGGCAGCCCTACTACGCATATTTATTTAAACTAAATGCTGTCCTCAATCGAAGGCCTTTCATTATTGAATTTTATACTTAATCCTTCATTTAAAAGGGCAACCAAAAAAAAAAAGAAAAAGAAAAAAAGAAATCGAATTCAATAAAGAAATGTATTAAGTGATGGTCATTTCCTAGGGTGTGGACCTATATTTCTTAAATGCATGATTCCACATGCAGTTGTGTAACTTCTACTCATCCTGCCATCAAACGTCACATGGATTACAGAAAGGAAACCCTGGCTAGCTCTCTGCCATATAATCTTTGACATAATTTAACCATTATTTCCATTTCAGAAAAATACAATTTGTACATGTTAAACAAAGGGATTGAAACTTGTCTGAGCCGTGGGGCGACATTACACGGTGGCGAGAGAGGACGCTCGTCCTTCAAAACGGTCGGAGAATTTTTTAGGTAAGATTATTCTGGTCGAATTACGATCAATATCTGGCCCCAAATCGTTGTAATTTCGCCCCTCCTAAAAATTTAAAATCTGCACCGATCTCAACTTAGCATATGAATATGAATAAATTATAAAGTTTTGATTTTGATCATTGACTTGTCTGCACATTCAACAATATCACAAAGTGGTAAATTGTTGGTCTTTCGTCCCACAATCAGATGGGGCGGAAGCTGTAAACGAACAAGACAAAACAGCAAGAAAAGCCAAATTCCTGTAGACTATATCATAAACTCCAGAAACAAACAGTTTGGAATACGGCCATTTCATGTTGGCCGGCCGGCTGAATTTATGATGCCACTTTTGGCTATCAACTAAATACTATGGGCAATTTTAGATTCAGCGGCGGTTGATCAAATTGTATTGTCTTGATGATCTTGGAACAAAAACGATGGATTCTGAAACTGCACAAGTCCTCTTGCAAGAAGCATATATGTTTATAAATCCCAAACGATCACTCAAAGTAGACTTTCCGGGGCTAACTTTTGATCCTTTCCAGTATTTCTGAATCACATCTCCACGACGATTATGAAGGTGATGATGAAGATCATCCTTTGAGCATTCCACTAATGCTGCGAAAAATGGATCTTCTCTGAAGCTCTCGCTGATCATATTGTCCATGAGCCCAGCAGCTTCTTTGCTAGTTTTTCTGAAGGAAGAAGAAGATGATGAAGAATTGATGTTTGAGCTGCAGCTAATTCCTCCAGCTGGTGGTGGAAGGGGGAGAAGAGTAGTACTCAGAGTGTTTGATGATAATTCTTCCTTTTTTGGAGCTTCATTCTTCTTGGGTTTCCCCGGAGTTTGTTCCCAAGAAAATGGCACCCCAGTTGGAAATCTTCTGAAAGGGGTTCTACTAGGACTAAATGGTGTTGGGGAATCATCTGTGAAAGAGTAGAATGATCCATTTGAGGATGAGTTTGATGAAAACGATGGTGATGAAGGTGAAAAGGAGGGAATCCGCCGGAACGACGACGACGACAGCCGGAAAAGTTGGGTTGAAAATGGGGTGGTATTATCAGTAGTACCACCACCATGATCCTGATCATCATGTGGTCCAATTTGGGCATGGTGAAGGTGGCTTGTATATGCTGCCGCCGCCGCCGCCGCCGCTGCAGTACTAGAAGCCATTGTTGCTAGCTTTTTGGTAAAGAAGTAGAAGAGAGAGTGTTTTCTAGTTGGAAGTATTTGTTTGGTGGTAATAGTAGTAGAATGACTTCCTTTTTCTAAAAGTCTGTGCTTTATATATATAGACCGGAAAGTTGGGGTTCGGTTTTTTCCCCTTATTAAATTAGACTTGTTACTCATGTTGTTGTAGCACTTTGGTAAATGAAAAAGTACGGGAGCCAAATTGAAAAGCGAAAGATATGATAAAAGGGGGAAACTACACTAACTCGTCCTTTAACTTTTTTTTGTTTTTAAATGTTAGAATGAATCACGTCAATGTTCTTTCAACATGAATCCTTCTTTCCATTTAGTAAATCAAGCTAAAAAAATTTTTAATTTCGTTTTAAACGTTATAATTTTATTTTGGCTAAAATGTTTTTTTTTTGTTTATTATAATTGGCTTTATCTCACTTTTGATCCCTCATAATTTTACAGAGATCTTTTTAGTCACCTAACATTAATTTATTAAATATTTTGATCCATCTTAATGGAAATTTTGGTTAACAAATGATTTGACCAAATTTGTTGTTTGTCTTGAGGATTTTTGTGTTAAAAAAATTTTTCAAGAGCCTTTGTATAAATTTTTTTTTCTACTTCTTTCTCCACCACCACTCATTTCTCCTTGTCGCCGCCGGGAACCACCACCACCACCGACGCCACTGGGAACCACCACCGTCGCAGGGAGCTCGAGTCGGGATGTGGTTTCCGGCGGAGGTGGTTCCTGGCGGCAGCAAGGAGAATGTGTGGTGGTGGAGGAAGAAGTAGAAAAAGAAAATTTATACATAGGCTCTTGAAAAAAAAATTTTAACACAAAAGCCCCCAAAACTTACAACAAACTTGGTCAAACCATTTGTTGACCAAAATTTTCGTTATGAGAGACCAAAAGACCTAATAAATTAATGTTAGTGGACTAAAAAGGTATTCGTAAAGTTATAAGGGACCAAAAGTGAGACAAGCTCAATTATAAGGGACCAAAAAAGTATTTTGGCCTTTTATTTTTAAATGATCAAAGACAAAAATTGACAATAGTCACGTGTTGTTCACCTTTTTGCTCCCGGGTGTGTTAAATTAATTGATCCGATATGAAAATCTAACCCAAAACTAATTAGCAATGAGTGAAAGATCTTTAAATTATTTATATTAGTGAAAAATATTGTGGACTACTGATGTGGGATTTTCACAATCTTAGCATCCTCCATAATTAGGGATGATAATTCGTGTTTTGTTCGCATTGGTTAGTCGAGTTGACTATCAAAGTGGCAAAAAACCCCTCCAACTTGAACCCGATCCGTTTTGCTAAACATGTTGAAATATAGAATCATAACTAACCTGTTTAACTCGTTTCGCTAAACATGTCAATCATAAACCTGCCCAACTTGTCTAATCCAAAAATCTACCAACACATAATGAAATTTTCATAACAATTTTTGGCACAGATCTAGTAAATCTAATAAACAAATCATCCGAAAAAGTCATCCAAAAGAGTAGAAATCAACAACAGAACCCAAATCATCCAAAAAACACATCCAAATCAGTATAAATCAACACCAAAAACCTAAATCATCCGAAAAACACATCCAAATCAGTATAAATCAATAGCAAAAACCTATTCACAGAAGCTATCAAAAACCAAAAACGCATATTCATTTTTTCAATTTCACTCCGGAATAATAAACTTAAAACTATAACAACACAAAGAAAATCAAAATCATCAATCAGGTAGAGTCGGGATGGACGAAGAGGGGGATCTAGTGTCTTTTTGAGGGATATGTGACCGATGGTAGTGTTGCTGTCAGGTTGATCTATCTCTATTGAAAAATCCTATATGAAATAATATTTCTTTCAAATCTAGAGAGGATATTTGGATTGATTGGCAGAAAAAAAAAAAAACAATACAATAAAGAAAATAAATGAAGGGAAAATGATGGGTGATGTGGTTATGGGGGAATTTGTTCAACAACTTTGAATTAGACGAAGATAATCACTCTCTAACCTAGAGAGAGAATAATTATGATGACTTCAAAATTTAGAAATCTTTAATCTATTAATCAAATATATTTTTGTGCGGGGGAAGGCCTATATATAGACTCCGGGATCCTCTATTTCTGTTCTAAGTAATCATCCAATCCTAGTAAGAGAAGGATGATTGAAAAATAAAATTCTATTACATTTATGATAGTCACATTGATTTCGACTATCTATAGGTGTAAACACAAAAAATCAAATCATATCTAAAGAAGAAAACCTCAACTTATCTTATAAGAAATAGGATAAACTTACAAAACTTTCTCAAATTAGAAAACTAAAAAAATTCAAAACCTATTGGAAGAGGAATTGAATAATGAATTTTTCGATTGACCTTTACGATTATGGAAGGCTGTCAAAATTTGTCTTCCTTCATTTTTCTAATTGAAAGCCCTTTATTTCCGTCTCAATATCTTCACTTTCTCTTTATCTTCAAGCCTATCTTTGTTAAGACGAGATAAGCTAACATGTTTGGACTCTATTAAAGAAAGTTAGACTAGGATGTATTGTTGAGCTTCTTAAATAATGAGCCGTAAGGCATGTTGCACCTTCTTAGTTTTGTTTCTTGTCATAGGCCCAACTATGTCGACTAAATGATCTCTTTTATAAGTTTTTGGATCTTTAGTCAGACTACCATGGGGAGGGAGAGAGAGTTGCATTTCTTGGGAGAAATAGGAGGCAACTGGCTTTGGTTACTTCTAATGTCCTCACCATGCTACCTGCAAAATGAGACGAGAATGAGAAGGCCACCGATTGGGTAGAATCGGGAGCAGTGGAGAAGGAGAATGTGTCTGACGGGAGAGAGAATGAGTCAACTGATGGACGGGAGAGAGTAGACGCTATTTAGGGTAGGGTGTGAAAGATTATCTACCCGGGCCCGGTCAAAAATTCACTTTCGTGCTATGCATTCCAGAATCAGAACTCTTGACCAGGCCTAGACTCTAGCACAATCGCTATTCCAATCTTTGTTTGAAATAACATTGCGCAGGATCTTAGCTTCTACTTGTTCGATTTTCCATGCAACAATAAATTCCTAATTAAAGCGGAAGTTTAAGAATTATCTTTTGAAGCGTGTACTTAGGTGATTCTCTTGTATGACTCAATACTTGATCGATGTTGTGTGGACAACGAACTAATGAGCAATTGATAAGCAAATCACCACAAAAATTCTCGTCGGAATTCCTAACGTCGCCGCCCGAATTTCTGTCGCCCGCGGCAGGTTCAACTTTGCCTTCACCGTCGGGAAATAATGCAGCCGGCCGCCGCCTGATAGTGGAACTCGCCACTTGAGAAAATTGACTTCGAGGGAGAAATTTTTTTTCTCTCTCTAGTTTTCTTGTCTTGAAAACCTATGAATTGTGTATTGTGAATTGCTAATCTCTTGTATATTTATAGAGTTACAAGAGAGACCCCAAATTAGTTTAGGATTGACCTTCCTATTGGGTTTGTGTTTTACTTCAATCTCGTTCCTGGACTGATTCACATCCAATTGACACAAGAATTTACTTATCCTCAATCTAATTCCTAGTTTGATTCACAACCAACTGACACAAGAATTCACTTATCCTCAATCCAGTTCCTGGTCTGATTCACAACTAATTGACACAAGGATTAATTAATTATTTAATTAATTAAATCTACCTTTATCAATTTCCCAATACATAACTAATCGTATCACTAACGGATTAATTATGACATTATCATTCTACACTAGAATTGCTTCTGAAACAATTAAATTAATTATTCTTTAATCTCCTCACATCAAATATCTAGTGCTCGTTAATTATTTAATTTACTGATAAATTAATTAATTAACTTCTTATAATTTGAGATTAGTACCACTCGACCTTTTTACTATATCGGACATAAGTCCACCAGCTGGATTTAGTATAATAAATATAATGAGCTCATCTCGGGAGCACCATCAACCCGGACGCACCGGTACATGGTTTCCTTTCGATAAGCAACAGCACACCAAGCAACTAAACATGCGCACTCAACCTTCCGAGACTATTGGCCACAAATGACCTCACTCTTTGGCAGATTAAATTACACTATGTATAATCCTCATGCCTGCTCAAGTCTAGGGATTTAGAGATAGAATACGAGGAATGAATAGTCTATTAAATCAGTACAAGACAATTCATCCTAAATGGTCAAGTTCAATATGCTCCGGGTATATCTATATGATTCAATTAGTTTAGACAAACTAATTTCTGAATCACATAATAACCTAAAATGACAGTGTGTCCAAAACTGTCTCGGTTACGAACCTCATTTATATATTATGTCTTTTAATCAATGACGAGATCTACTGTCTCACATCAGACACCTCATCATCTAATTATATAATATAAATGGACGACATATGTAAAACATATAAACAATTTAACTAAAACATTTAATCGATATATAAAATTGGAAAATAGTTTAATACAAGCAAATGTTTAGTATTTAAACCCAACAGGGTGGGTGTGTGGGAGAGAAGAGATAAAAGGGAAATGGAAGTGAGGGTGAGGTAGCTGGCTACTGCAAGGGTTTAAGGACCAAAAATATAACCTAAAATTCTTTTATATATTTTTATATTATGAAATATAGGGTTTAAATGGGCGGGTTAAACCGACCACCTGGTTAACCTGACAAGTTGACCCGAATCCGACATAATAGCTAATCATGTCAATCCAAACCCAACCCTTTTAATAAGCGAGTTAAAAGTTTCAACTCTAACCTGCTTATTTTCATGTCAATTTCATGTTGGGCTGCCTTGTCGTGTTAGCAACTGTCAGCCTTATCCAAAACCCACAACATGTTATAGGTTTAAACTATGGATACAACATAGTCGAATACACTAACGAGCCAGTCAAATAGATTCAAACTATAGACAAATAAACCGAATATACTGTCGGGTCAATCAAACAGCCCCAAACTATAAGAAAACAAACCGGATATACCATCAAGTTAATCAAACAAATCCAAACTATAGACAAATAAAGTAGGGTTGCTAGGACCAAGAATTTAATAACCAGATTTTAGATCTTAAAGTAAAGAAAAACAGCAAAATATGAGAAAATTATATTCAGGGAGACGATGAAAGAAAACGAAAGTTTCCAGTAGAGAGATAATTTATATCAATATTCTACCATGAAAATTTGGCATTATATCTCTCCATTGTTGCCACTTTCCTTTCAAGCTTTATGATATGTCATTGGTTGTAAAATATTGCAGTGTTGTGAAGAAATTCTAAAGGTGGGTCTTGCCCTTCAAGGAATGAATGGGTTGCTTGACCATTGTTCCTCAAGAGAGAACTCTCCATTAAACCACTACATTGCATCAATGACGGTTTAGTGTGGAAAGAGTTGATATTTGGTTTTTGTAATTTTTTTGTTGGTTTAATATTTCTTTGATAGTTATGGGCATTAGAAAGAAATAAATTGTACATTTTTGTGGGAACTAGATCGGGTGAAGTGAAGTAGGCTGGCTACACTCACAAAATTTATAGTATAGTTGCCATTGTTTAGGGAGGGTGCACAAAACATTATTGTTAACTTGAGAGGAATGACCCACACCTATATGGCTATCATCTTATGTGACACTCGCATGTGATATTTTTTGTGATAGTTTTTAATTACTATGTGTATATATTGTATTTTATATTAATTTTTATATATTAGTAATATTTGGTTTTAATAGATTATTTTTATTTTCATAATTTATCTCTTTTAGTATTATTTTATTTTTATATATTTTTAAAAAAATTTAACAATAAAAATCATATTTAATAATTTAATATACTCTAATATTAAAAAACGTAAAGTTTTTGTATTAAAAATATAATTATTTAATTAATTATGTATTACGTAAAAATTAATTAAAAAATATAATATATATATATATATAAAATAATTAAAAATTATCAAAAAAAATCACAGATAAGTGTCACAAAGTTCGCTAGGCTATGTTTGTTGTGCTCAATGGCATTGGCATACAAGCAATTCTCTAAAGAGTTCGCTGATTACGTCGCTAAGGTCACAGAGCCATTGACAAATTGGGTCCCCCTAGACTTACCCACCAGCATCAAAATTATATGTTAGGTTACACATGCGGTTTCATAATTTATCTTGGTTGAATGACAGGGTTGGTTCATAATTTAAAGCACCATTTTGATTTAGAGAGCCAGCTGCAAATTGTTTGGTTGGCTAAGTTTTACAAAGAATTACAGTTATTCATTTTATTCACTCCAATCTAATTGTAGGTCGAAAGAAATTTTAAAATTTGATCGAATGATTATTCCTTATCTTTGTGTTCATTAGATTTGTAATTTTTCTCACTTGATTAATGCAATTAGGTTAAACTTTCGTTAGATATTATTTTAGATTTAATTAAAAAAAAAAAAAAAAACCCCTTTATAGCACAAGAAAAGAATAAGGGAGCAAATGTGGTCATTCAACTATTTATTTATTTTAGGAATTACTAGTTATCGTCTCAATACTTTTCTTTTATCGTCTTAATTTAGACTAAAATGCCCCCGCTATAATATCTTCTCTCTTCTCCTTTTATGTAAAAAGACACTTTTATAAAAATATATAGACTACCGCAAAAAAATGAGGCGATAATTAGTAACTTCTTTTATTTCTTAACCCTTAGGTGTGATTCAGGTCGAAGAATGCATATTACTCCTTGTGTGTATAAACTTAATTATGTGCGTCACTTTTGACTGATCGAGTTGGCGTTTCCTTTAATTCAGACCTTTTAAATACTAATTAGAGAAGTGATCGGAAATTTTGCATGATTATTAACTAACAAAACGACCCCATCAAATTAAGCAAAGGATGATGAAGAGAGAGGAAAATGGCATCTCATTATAAATAATCTGTTCCACTCTTTAGGTGTGTTGTACGTACATATATTGTTTTATGGGAGTGGGTAACCATTTATACATATATATATATATATATATATAAAGGCTCACATATATGTTGAATATAGGACTCTATTATTGATTATTCTTTTATTAATATTAATAAATTTTGAAAGTACATTGGACACTAATTAATATTTATCGTATATTTTAAAATCACTTTACTTATTATTGTATAATTTTTATAGTTACTATTACATTTCATCAGGATTTTTTCATATCACCAACTCCTTTGACCTTCCAACACTGATTAGACGTCAAGTCGTCATACATATTCTTACGAATTTGTGACAACATATGTTTTTAATAAACAGTCGCCCGGACATAGTCACTACGATCCCTTTTGTCAGGAGTCATTTCTTCTCCTGAAATTACAAGACTATTTTGTCAAATTCTTTAGAAGGGTTGCTTACCTAGGTCTTTAGCAATTATCTAGGCTGTGAACCTCTCTCATTATATATATAAATATATATATATATATCAGCTTTGTAATTTTATTTTTAACATTTTTAAATGTATAAATCAATTTTTTTATTTATTTTGATTGCTAACTTTTGTCCATAAATTTATTTTTATATTACAAAGAAATTACTTAATATTCCCAAACGTTTAATTATTACTTAGTTTTGATGTTTGATAGCTACCGCAATATGGCCTTATTTAATGTACTGAATTGAAAGAAGAATAGCAGATGATATCATTTTTCTAAGACGATGTTTTAGGTTGTGTAATATTTTTAAAGTTAATAAATTCTGGGTTTTTTTCAACCAAAAAAAAAATGAAAGAGAAAAAGAAAATAACTATTTGTCTTTATTTCCATATATATATATATATTTATATTTATACTTATTCACGAGATCTATTGTTGTTTTCTCTAAAAAAATAAAATAAAATCATGAGACCTATTATTTCAAGTCTTACCTAATATATTCAGATTCCTATTATATGTTTGACCTGGTGTTTTTCTATTCATAATAATGCTCAAGGGCCAAATATAAATGTCACGTCCTAAAATAAGTGGCTAAAATAATTTTCAAATTTTTTTCAAAAAATAATAATCATTTCTCTCATATTTTACAGCAAGCAATTTAAATCTACCTCATTCACGGCGGTGGTTAAGTCGAAGTTGATTTCTTAAATTTAAAGTAATTTATTTGAAGATGATAAGGGTTGGAGGTTGTAATTTTAAAGTTATGGTTAGAAGTCAAAGTTGTAATTAAAAAATAATCATATAATTTTTACTTTATTTTTACTTGACCTTCGTACTCTTTAATTGTCCATCTTCCTCTCTTTTCCTTCCTAAAAAATGACTCAAATTTTTTATTCCAATATGTTTTTCTACATTTCTCTTTCTACGGTTAGTTATTTTCCAATAAACATAATTCCAATATTAGAGTTAAGTGATTATACGTTTCAATTGCACATGTACATAAAAAACGATGACTGAAAAAAAATTAGAATTTAATTGTTTCCATTCTTTATTTTAAATCAATAATTTATGAGTTTGAATCACTATAAGCCTAATTTTACTTTTGATCCCTCTTATATTTTGAGCGGCAATATTAGTCCCCATTCTTTTTTTTAGCAGATTTAATTTTTTTTTACAAAAAGTTTATAAAATAACGGATTAACTCATTTAATCGTTAGCCAAACCTAATTTTTTTTCACTATAATTTGCACAATGATGTTTTCAATCCATTTTATGTCTCGGTTCCTAATGAATGTTCAACTCATTTAGATCAACTCACAATCCAAAATGACGATCGAAACCCTAAATGGGTTGAACATTCATGAGGATACGGATCATAAAATTGATTAAAAATATCATGGTACAAATCATGTTGAAGAAAAAAAATATGTTTGACTAGCGATCAAATGAGTTAATCCGTTTTCTTCTTAATTTTTTCGTAAAAAATAACTAAATATGATAAAAAAAGATGGGGACTAATATTGTCACTCAAAACATAAGAGGGATCAAAAGTGAAATTATCCCTATTATGAGGACCAAAACTGCATTTAAACCTTTGCTTCGTGTATGTCTTATTGCCCTACCTTCTAAAAAAAAAAAAAAAAATTCTCCTTTTGAATATATTGCCAATTAAAGGGCTAAAAGAATATTAAATGACTTTTCAATGCATGTATTTTAAGATAAATATTTGTGTCTCTTCTGAATTAAAACTCCAAAAAAAACTAAATTCAGCCGACTCAATTTTTTCTTGATTAAGCTAATTTGACTTGGGTTGACTATGCCTCTTAATGAAAAAATAGGTGGTCGAGTTTGGATTTTTTTTTTTTTCTCATTTTAAATTAGAGCGGACTCAAATATTCACCTTCTTTTTTTTAGCCGTGAGGTAATAAACTCCCACAATTATATGATTAAACATCTGTATAGAAAAGGAAATTGTGGGGCAATATTTTTGGCAAAGTTGGGTACTTAAAGTGAAGAAGTGATTTTCTCTTCTTTTGACTCTCTCCCTAGACGGCTTCAGAGGTTACCTATGTTGGATTTGGATCTTATGTCGGTCTTCCGTGTTTAACTTATTTTTTCTTATCTCCCCCTTTAAATAGAACCATAGGTAAATAATTTGGGTATTAGGAGCTCCTTTGAACTCTGATTTTTGTACAAAATTTAGGAGAACTCTCTTCGGGAGTATTGATTTTGTATAGAGGTATAGGAGGAATATTTATATATTTCTAAAATTTTTTTGAAATATATGAAAGCGTAGTTGATCCCTCCAGTCGAGGCTTGATAGATTGTCATTTAAAAAAAAAAAAAAAAAAGGAGGGTTGTTGAAGCACTATTTTTATTAGGGTTTAATTGAACGTAAAAGAAAAGAAAATAAATGTATCAACAAGTAATTTGATACTTTTTAACCTTGGGAATGACAGTCGAGAGAAGAAAAATTTAAGAATGTAGGGCGTAAGTCATACAATACATTTAAGTACTTTGACTAGTGGTCAATGGGGTAAAAAACATAGTTTAAGAATTTAGGGTCAAAAGTTACACATATAACAAAACAGAAGAGGGCAAAACTTATTTATGCCAATAATTAAATAATATAATTTTTAAAAATTAGACTATTACTATTAGTATAAGATAGAGAGTAGTACATGATTCTTACACAATTGGTCTCATAATAATAATCTAATTTTTACAAAAAAAAAAAAAAATTATTCCATGTAGTGCTTCAAATAAATTTGGTGAATAAACATAATCTGTTTCATAATAGAGACTATTATTATATAGGATATAAAGTAATACACAATTAGTAACCATGTGATTGTGATGGGAAAACTACCAATAAGTTGATACTATTTTTAAGAAGATTTCATAAATCATGATATCCCACTAGATGATGATGATGGGTTTGGGAGAAATTAGTTGGATTTTTTAATTTTATATTTGAGTTATAATAAGATGAAAGTAGTTATGCATATAAAAAATCAACTAATAAAAAATTTATAATAATTAAGGTAAATACAAACATTTAAATGACAAACTTTATAATGCACATATATTTATTAGTTTTTAACAATAGAAAAAGAGAGGAAATTTAACTTCCTACTTATCTTTAAAGATTGTTTTTAACAAGGAATTTTCTGCACAATTATCTTCGCATATATTTAAACCTCCAATATACTAAACAAAGAACCAAATTACTTCTTTTCACATTAATTCGAGACAAAAATTAATTTTTTAGAAGATTTGGAAGGGACTAGTTTAGTAATATTCCTTGAATTTAATAGAAGAAGCACAAATTTTTGGAAGTAGTTGTAGTATATGACATGAAGGTGGCCCGGTATGGTATATCATACAGCTCGGGTCAATTCTTTTAATTGATTAGATAGCTAATAATACCACTATTTATTTATGTTTAGGCAACATATCCATATCTTACTTACCACCCCTAAAGATTAATAATAATATAATGTTTTTTAAAAGGAATAATTAGTGACATAATTAAGCTTGAGCAAAGATCAAAATCTAGTTTCATGTTTCAAGTGACTAGTTTTTTTATTTTTTATTCCACCTCACGATGATTCGCAATGTTTGACTAACAGTTAAATGAGTCAAATTATTGATTCACTAATTTTTTCATAAAAAATGATTAAATATGATGTAAAAAATTAAGAGAAATTAGAAGTAATACAACGCCTGGTACGTGAGATAAGAAAGTATTTAAACTATTTTTATAATGTAAAAATTACTTTTTAAACTCATGGGAGGAAAGGAGTATTTCCATTATTTTAATTGAAAGGGATCACTGTGCTCATCATATTTTAACAGTTACATTGGCTGAATTCAAAGATGGATGACCCTTTATTTTCATCATTTCTACCTTAATTACAAAAAGAAAAGAAGAGTCTTTTTTGTATTGGGTAGGTTTTACTTTGTAAGCATGGCATGACCAAATTATATGGTAAAATATGTTGAACAGGACGTGGTATAATTTTTATGTGGATATATATTCAGTGGGGAACGCAAATTTTATGTGTAATAAGAGTAGAATTGATGAAAAAAAATAAATATATGTCATATTAAAATTTTTAATTATAAACAACGACTTATGAATTATATCCAATAATTCATAACAGACCATTTTTATAGGTAAAAATGTAATTTTGGTTCATTATAATAGGTTTTGTACAATTTTTTGTCCCTTTTAATTTTAGGAGGACACTTTTAGTCCACTAACTTTTTTATTATGTATTTTGATCATTTTTAACGAGAAAGTTGGTCAACTAACGGGTCGATCATGTTTAACCGTTAATTAAGGATCCATTTGTATAAAAAAAAATTCAAGGGCTTTTGTATAATTTTTTTTTTTTTTTTTACTTTTTCTTCCTTCACCACACCCATTCTCCTTGTCGTTGCCGTTGCCGCCGCCGCCGCAGCAAGAAACCACCACCACTGGAAAACCCGATGATCGACCCGATCGAGATATCTCGATCGCGGGTTTCCCAGCGGCGGCGATAAGTAAAATGGGTAGTGGTGGAGCAAAAAATAGTAAGAAAAAAAAAATTATACAAAAATCCTTGAAATTTTTTTTATTTTACACAAATTGATCTCCAATCATCTGTCCAACATGATCATTCCATTTATTGACCATTTTTCTTGTTAAAAAGAACCTAAATACTTAATAAAAAAAATTAAAGAATTAAAAGTGGCTCCATAAAATAAAAACGACAAAAAATATTACAAGGCCTATATAAGGACTAAAACTGCATTTTGGCCATTTTTATATTAACAATAATGCGGTAACTCATCTTGGGGATGATGCCTCATGACCAAGGCTTTTGCCCGAACATTACCTTGTTAATTCAGCAATAATATAAACCATCAATTGATTTTCACAATGTTGCATTACTAATAATATTTCAGTTTTGCTTCAAAAAAAATTATTAATAATATTTCAGTTTTTTTTTTTTTTAAAAAAGAAAACCTCAACTATATGAAGCAATAGTCTTTTTTTTTTTTTTTTTCCTTTTCTTTTTTCACTTTGAAATTCACGTGATACAAAGGCATTAATGTTGGTATTATTATCACCAACATAATGCATCTTCAACGTTCCCTTGTTTTTTCCTTTAGGAAATTCAACGCTCCATTGAATGAATGAATGTGTAATGGGAGGAAAATGAATAATTCTTAACCTAGATGGATCGATGATGGATCTTTTAGTGATGGCTAACCCTAGCTAGCTAGCTAGATCAATGTCCACCCAAGGCATCCTCTCATATTATTTGTCCCCAAATGGAAAAATGGTAATTATATTTTTTAATGAAAGTTTTTTTTTTTCAAACAGTCTCCTAATCAAAGTGATTAGGCAGACCAAGGATTGTATCATTGATATTTCATGAGCAAAAGAAGGTACATTTATGATGGTCGACCCTGTACAACAATGTTGAAACCACCCATGGGCAAAAGAGGGAGGGGGGGAGGGCTAGAGCAAAAAATTTCATCTATACAAGACTAGATCATGATTAAATAAATATCTACTTACACAGCATTGGAATGACATTTCTTTCAAGATGAAGAATACCAAACACTTTAGGGGGAAGCGAGTCAAAAGAATGAAAATGAGCAGTTTGTCCTGAAGATCTCATTCTTCCCAGAAAGTCAGCAGGACTATTTCCTTCTCTGAAAATATGGGCAATCACATGTTGTTTTAAGTACGCAGCATCCCAATTTCTTTCAGGTCATGAAAATTACTCCATAGAAAACTACCATTTCCTTGAGAAATCATCTGAACCAAAAGAGCATTATCACACAGAAATCTTACTTTCTGAAGACTTCTTGCATTACAGAATCTGACAGCATTCAACATAGAAAGAATTTCAGCTTGGATAGTCGTTACTGCATTCAATTGGAAACACTCCGTATATTTGAATCGACCCTCCTTGTCTCTTAGGATGAAAGATTCACCAGCCTGCGCTGCTTGAATCCATGACCCATCAGTGTTCACTATCCAGTCTTCACTTTGCGTATATTCTCTCCAAATTATAGGAATGGGGGGAGTGGGAG
This sequence comes from Knoxia roxburghii, assembly GCA_030378225.1. NCBI lineage: Eukaryota > Viridiplantae > Streptophyta > Magnoliopsida > Gentianales > Rubiaceae > Knoxia > Knoxia roxburghii. The sequence goes on along the minus strand of CM059422.1, from coordinate 38,448,864 downwards.
TGGTTACTGGTAAATTGCATTTGAAGTGAGCATCAACCCAACTTCGATCCTGAAGGGAACTTGGTTTGGGACAAAAGCCTTGTAGAACTTGTTCCAACATGGTGTGGACGTCCTCAATGAGCCATTTCATCTGAAAAGTTTGCCCCTCCCAATAACATTTATTTCTTGCAGTCCAGATGGCCCAAAGCAGGAAAACAGGGAGTAACTTGCGAAGTTTGGTAGAAACCATACTGCCCTTGCTCGACTCCCACCATGAATGGACGAGGACTTTTCCTGTCGACTGGCGGAGATGAATACTGAAGAAATTCTTCCAGTGTGACCAACTTTGCTGAGTCTTCATGCAATCAAAAAAGACATGTTGCATACTTTCTACTTCACTGTCGCAAAAATAACATTTAGAGGGTGGCAATAGATGTTGAAAGCTTGCAAGAGGTCTGGGAATGGGAGGAGAGAATTCCAGAGTCTCCATACCATTACAGAGGCTTTTGGGGGGCACCGCGGATCACAATTTGACTTCCTGAAATCTTGAGACTCCTTTTCCTGTCGAATTGCCAAATAGGTGAGCTTAAAGTTAAAGGAACCCCTCAGACATGGTTTCCAAAAGATTTGATCATCCCCTTGAGTGAACGTCATTGAACAAGAGCTAAGGAATTGTTTCCATTCTTCATCTAGCTTGTTTGCAAATTTAGAGAGATACAAGGCTTTTTTTGAGAAGAATTCAGAAATGGTAAGTTCTGGCTCAGGGGGTCTTCCTGGTCTGTCCCATATGCACCCTTTTATCACCCCAGTTGTCATACCAAAAAAATTAGAGACCATTACCCACAATAATTTTTGATAGGGCAGCCACTTTTTCACTGACTTTGGAGATTCTAGACCGATAAGTCTTCATTCGAGATGAGTAAGATAAAGAACGCATAAACATTGCCCACAAGCCAACTCCATTTCTCCAATTCCACCATAGTTTGAGAGAGAAGGTCTCGATCACCGTTTTGAACTGTTGAATTCCTAGACTATTTTCCTCTATTGGATAGCAAATGCGATTCCAAGCTCTCTAGTGCCTTTTACTTGGATCAAAGGAAGAGCCCCAAAGGATGCTTTGACACTTTTTTTCAAATTGAGAAATAAAACCTTTCGGAGGGTTCAAGGCAGCAATCGTATGCATAGGGAGAGTTTGAAGGACAGATTTTATAAGTTCCAATCTTCCCGCCATCCCCAGAAATTTGTTTTTCCAAGCTCCCAGTTTCTTTTCCATGTTCTCTATAATGTGGTTGAAGTGAGATACCTTGGCTTTCCTTTTAAATAAATTGCATCCTAAATACACCATTGGGAGAGATCCCTCATGAATTTGAAGGATTCTGGAGGCCCTGTCCCTTACTGACTGAGGAGCCTTTGAAGAGATAATAAGGGTGCTTTTTTCCTTATTTATTCTTTTGCCAGTCACTTCCTCAAACTCTTGGAGAAACTTTGATAAGGCCTTAAGAGATCGAATTTTTCCCTTGGAGGAGATCAGTAAGTCATCAGTAAAGGCTAGATGGGAAATCTTTAACGACCCTGCTGGAGTTCCATAACAATCAATTTTCCCATGATCAATCAGAAATTTCAGCCTTCTAGAGAAAGCTTCAGAGGCAAGAATGAAGAGGAAAGGGGATAGAGGATCTCCTTGTTTGAGACCTCTTGTTGGTTGAAAGTACCCCACAGGATTACCATTAATCATGATCGAAAGTCTGTTGCTTCGAAAAAATATTTAGAAATAGATTGATAAAACTTGTAGGGGAGCCAAATTTTTGAAGCAGCAACTGAAGGAAGCTCCAGGATACCCTATCAAAGGCCTTGAGCATATCTAATTTAATGAGAAGGTTGTAGCCAACTGTTTTATAATCCAGGAAGTTCGAAAGATCCTTTGCCATCAAAATATTATCAATTATGTCTCGACCGGTGAGAAAACCCGTTTGCTCCTCAGAGATTAGTCGAGACATTAAGGGAGCCATTCTGGATTTAAGGATGGAAGAGAAGGTCTTGCAGACAAAGCTTCCTAGATTTATAGGCCAAAAATCAGAGAAAGGGGTTGTTTCCTGCTTCTTCGGAATTAAGACGATCAATGAGCTGGCAATGGATCTTGGTATTGGGACTCCAATTATGATTTCCCTGCAAGCAGAGAGCATATATTCCTTTACAATATTCCACATTGTCCTGAAGAAAATCCCAATATAGCCATCAGGACCAGGGGAATTTTCCGGGTCAAGGGAAAAGATGGCTTGCTCCACTTCCTTCTTAGACACTTCTCTCATTAGCTCTCTAGAGTCTTTAGGAGTTATTGATTCGGGAATATGCTGCATAAAGCTTTGAAGTAGGCTTAGAGATGGAGGCTCCTGATCCTCTGTTAAAAGCCCCTTATAAAAGGATACAGCTTCTGCTTCAATTTCTTTTACATCCCTGGTCCACGATCCATCTCCCTTTTTAATTTTCAAAATGGAGTTTTTGAAGTTTCTTTCTCTTATTGAAGCATGAAAAAATGCCATGTTTCTCTCCCCCTCATTTAGCCACCTTACTCGCGATTTCTGTACAAGGAAATCCTCCTTTTCTTTTAGCCTCTTGAAGAGAATAGCTTGGTCAAGGGAAACAACAGATCTTCTTTCAGGTGTTGGGTTTTCATCATACTCTTTCTCTTTCTGGTCCACATCTTCATCAGCATCTTTAAGATTCTTATGAACATCTCCAAAACTGTTCTTGTTCTAGACTTTTAGAGCGGTTTTGAGACGTTGTAACTTGATTGACAGAGAAATCATGCCATACCTTCCCATTTTTTCTGACCAGCTATCTCTCACCAGATTCATAAGATCGTTCTGACGAAGCCACATACGCTGGAAAACAAAGCGACGAGGACTTGAAATTTGATTCCAACTTATTTGGAGGAGTAAGGGGCAATGGTCAGAAGTAGCTCTGTTAAACACATGTGAGATTGTGTTAGGGAAGTTTTCAAGCCATTCTTGTGATGTGAGAACACGCTCTAACTTCTTGCTGACCCAACCAGAGGCTCTGTTCCCCCCCCCCCCCCCAATGTGAAGGTTTTGCGAACAACTGAAGGCTCAGACAACTGGAGACTTTCTATACAATCATTAAAATCCCCCATGGCAACTTGACTAGGATTAGAAAAACCTCTATATTCAGAGAGGTCTTTGATGGCATTAAAATCTCCACCTATCGCCCAAGGTATGACTGGATATCTACTTCTAATTTCCAGCAAAGAATTCCAGAGAGAGCGACGGATCTGATAATCCGAGCTTGCATACACAAAAGAAAAAATAAAAGTCCCCTGAACCACAGGGTGGCTAATTCACAATGGACAGACTGACCCATATCAGCTATAACAGACACATTTAATGCGTTCTTAGCAAAAATCCAAATCTTCCCAGACGAGGAAGCACAACAAAATTTAAAACCTAGCTTGAAACTATAAGAAACTGTTTTTTCACCATCAATCATTGGCTCAGGAATACACAATAAAGAGATTTCATGATTTTTTATTAAATAACGGAGACGACGTAAAGAGGGGCGTTGCCTATGCCCCTAATATTCCATATAATGGCTTTAATCATAAAAATTTGGGGGGATGGCGAACCTGGCCTTTTGCAGACTTTTTAGAGGCAGCAATGTTCATGATGAAAGCTGAGCCCCTTGTTCATTTGAGCTTTTGTTGACCACATTTCCTTGTCACCGGTATGAAACCATCAGCCTCAGACCATGCTTCCCGTTCCTCAAGACTTTCATCTCCATCTGATTGATGAGGAGAAGCTTCATGTTCCGAGACCAAATCCAAAACTTTGTCTTCCATCTCATTTGGGATTATTGAAGGACCAGAAGAACTGAGGACTAATTTTGAGCCCTCCGGACAATCTTTCAAGAGCTGAATTGCTTTTCCCACTAATATTTCCTTGCGGATTTGAGGAGGGCTTTCTTCTGGTCTGGCACCAATTCTCAATTCTGCTAGTGATTTTATATTGGACGGGGGATCAGAAATTTGAATTGGAGATACCTTATATTGGAGCCCATCAGACAGAGGGTCATTTGATATTTGAGCCTTATCCACAGGACGACTTTCCATGGTTCTTTCTGGGGTGATATCTTTGGATTTTTCCTTGGACGATTCTGGCTGGCCTATATTCTCAGAGGGGTTAGGGAGTTTAGGGAGTTTAGACTTTCCCTTCTTACATTCAGTTGGATTGTGACCAATCTTGCAACAGTTGAAGCAATATTGTGGAATATGCTCGTAGATGAATTTTCGGGTCTTTGATTTCCCTTTCCTACCAACTTCAATGCTTTCCGGTAGCTCCTTGCGCAAATCCACCTTAACACAGAATCTGGTTACTGAATGACGGGAGAGGAGCAAGGTTGGTCCATCAATTTGAAGGGGAGTTCTCATCAGCGATGCGATTGAAAAAATTGATTGAGGGTTCATGAATTCAAGTGGCAACCCTTGTATCGTCACCCAGATAGGAGCAAAATGGGAATCTTCATCATACTGAAAGTCGGGGGTCCATTTGAGTACTCGCATCTGATAACCAGCAATCAATCGGGCTGGCTTCAAACGGAACCTTTGATAGTCAGCCTCATTTTAAAATCTGAGTAGAACGTGTTTGGGGTTGAGAAGTCCAAGCTCGAATTGATCTTGGAATCCAAGCTTCTCAATCTCTTTCTTTATGTCTGTCATTTTTGGTCGTCCGAAAGGAAATTTCCCGACCAGAGATAGCTTGTGAGGAGCTGCAAGAAGCTCTATTTCATCGTTTTCATAGAGGAGATGGGGCTTCCCGTCTATGATAGTGATTGGTTTAGGTTTTGGTAGAAGATTTGCTTATGGTAGGGTATGAAAGAGACTGGAGAAGGTACGATTTGAGTGGGAGAAGAATTTTCAGGGGCCACCGGAGGTGTCCGGTGGCTCCATAGGTGGTGTCGGAGTTAAATATGGGTTATAGTGAAGAGGGAAGGTTCGGCTTGCTCACAGACGAGTTGAATATGGTGTCGGAGTTGAATTAACTTTTGATCAATCACTCCTGGGTAAATTTTGTTTTACATATGATATGTATATGCCCAAAAGGTATTCATTACTTATAAAATTTTAAATACTTTTGCTCAATTAAAAATTTTTTACCGTTTTTGTATTGGCCAACCTGAGTCAACGGTAATATGGGGTTACTTTTAAAAAAGGTTTAAATGCAGTTTTGGTCTCCTATAATAGGAGTGATTTTACTTTTGGTCCCTCTTATGTTTTAAGTGGCAATATTAGTCCTCGTCTTTTTTTTAGTAGATTTAGTTTTTTTTTACGAAAAAGTTTAGAAGATAACGGATTAACTCATTTGATCGCTAGTCAAACCTAATTTTTTCTTCAAAATGATTTGTACCATGATGTTTTCAATCTATTTTATGACTCGGTTCCTCATGAATGTTCAACCCATTTAGATTGACTCACAATCCAAAATGATGGCAGAAACCCTAAAGGGGTTGAACATTCATGAGGAACCGAGTCATAAAATAGATTGAAAACATCATGGTACAAATCATTTTGAAGAAAAAAATTAGGTTTGACTAGCGATTAAATGAGTCAATCCGTTATATTCTAAAATTTTTCGTAAAAAATGACTAAATTTACTTTTAAAAAAAAGATGGAACTAATATTGCCACTCAAAACATAAGATGAACAAAAGGTGGAATTACCCGTATTATGGGGGACAAAAATTGCATTTAAGCCTTTAAAAAAATTTAAAATACACACGGACATACAATGCAATTAGTAAAAACTTGCAAATTGAGGTCTTCTTCATCCTCTTCACAATTTATTTCCACCTCTAACATCACCTCACCACACTCCTTCGCCACCTCTGCTGCCAGAAACCACCACCATCCACCACTACCTTTTTCCTCTATCAACTGACAACTCTCCCATCGTAGCTTCCTTTCCGTCGGTTGTCATAAATTTTTGGCAAGGAAATCTTTTTTTTTTTTTTTTCCTTCTGGTCGGCAGCAATACCCCCATGTTTTTTGCATTTTTATCCAAGAACTATTATTTTCTATATTTTCTCTTCAATCACTTAGAATTGTATTTGAGTTGGTCTTTTTGTTCTACTCTATTGGTGTTCTAGTAGCGGCTGAGCTGAAGAATGAAGGGCTCAAGCACTGATCTTCAACCATTTTTTCTTCTTACAATGTAAGAACTGTATGAATTTTGAAAGGTTTAAGCATACCAACTAATAGACCAAAAAACCAAACAAATTATTCTTTAGTGACAAAAACCTTACAACATCTGAGGCTATATACACATGTAAAATATGCATATTTAGGGTTCAGACGTTCTAGATATAGGACGATAAGGGCACAAACACTTTCATGCCTGCAGAGAGCACGCTACAACTTTGTAACATATTAATCTTTCATCCCTAAAAAATGGACAGCTGAAAATGAGATTGTCTATTCGTTTCTTGGGTGGGGCTTTGCCATTGACTTCCTCTTACCCATTCTCTAGATCGTCTCTTGTTTTTCAGAACTTTCCCAAAATTAACGGCTCCAGTGATCTTCAAACATTTTTCATATTGTTTCATGGAAAAACCTGCCCTTTTTTTAGTTATTGGCAATGGCAGGTACATTGAACAATGTTGGGTATTTTTGATACCCACGATTAAAATGGCTAGTTGTTTATGTTTAACACAATCAACAAAATAAACAACTAAACCAAAACATATAGATTTACGTGGTTCAATCCTCAACAGATCTACTCCAAGGCAGTAACACAAAACTACACTAATATATGAATAAAAGAGGTTACGAAAATGTGTTTTTCTCTCCCAACACACTATGTCCCTCAAACACTCACTACTCTTCTTACAAACTTTAGTACAAAAGCATATATTTATACTAAAGTTCTATAAACACTATTGGGTTCAACCCTAGCACACTAAAAAATAGACTTGGGTTTTGAGGAGTTAACCTAACAATTCTCCCCTCAACTCAAAGTCCTAAGTATCTCAACTTTGTTCGAAAAAGGAAACTTTGCTTCTTCCTTGTCTTGAACTTCTCTTTGTGAATTCCAAGCGAACCACAAAACTCAATTTTTGAATCAACAACATGAAAGATGTGATGATCACTTTTCACATCTTGTACCCACGAGAACACAATTCTCCAAAGGAAATTAGGTTATCACTACATGCAGGAACAAATCTCACATTAGTCAATTTTTTGACTGTGCCATTGTATGTCTTAACGCGTGCAACACCAACACCCTCAATCTTCATATTCCACCATCGCCCACAATGACATGCCCAAACTCTCCATCAACTTGCAAAGTATCAAAAGAAGTTCTCCCTACAAATGTGCATTGATGATGTACAATCCAAAACCAACAGTGAGTTATACACAGGAGTGCTCCTCATTGTTGGATCTTTAGGCATGTTAAACAAAAAATTGTCGCAGCGGAAGTGACTAATTTGTGTTTTAGTGTTAATTGGCCCTACGTTCAAAGCATTTAATGCTTACCTTCATAGCATAATTGGTTGATGCGCCTGGATCATAATTGATGTTTGTCCAGAAATTTGGATCACCAACAAAGCACTTCCCTTGGAGATGCTCTCTATTCTCAAGCACTGGAGTTCTCTCAGAACCGGTGCGAGCCGTTTGCCTGCAAAAATAAGAATTTTGGTAAAACTAATTTCTTTTCAAAAAATGCGTCTCACCCTCTCTGACTCTGTCTCGTAACTTTATAGAAGACCTAAGACTTAGTCAGTAAAATCAGATTAAGTAAATCTTTTAATTAATTACATAATTGAAAGAATATTTACTTTACTTATTTGGGTTTTACCAAAACCCAAGAATCACTCAATGACCCATGGATCAGGCTGATGGGTTAAGAACCTTAATTTGTAATTAGGTCCCTTGATTTGTCAGCCTATTCCAATTCTTCCTATGTACTTAATAACTCTTAATTAATACCACAAACCTTTTCAATAATATTTAATTAAATATTATTTATCTAAGTATAACAATTATACTTAGTGCAGGCAATAATACTTATTTTGTATCATCAAACTCTCTTTGTCAACCTCATTGAAATGAAGATTCCAACTTCAAGATGCTTGTTTTAGTCCATAGATTGACCTCTAAAACTTGCACACTCGATTAGGACGCTTTTAATCGATGTATCCCTCGGGTTATTTCATGTAATCATCCTCGAGTAAGTTTCCATTCAGGAAAGTCGTCTTAAGATCCATTTGTCATATCTCATAGTCATAATATACAACTATGGCAAGTATTGTCTTAATAGACTTGAGCATCACGGCAAGGGAGAAGGTTTCATCAAAGTCAATACCATAAGTCTGTCTGAAGCCTTTAGCCACTAGTTGCGCCTTGAAGATCCCACAAGGATTTATCTTAAAAATCCACTTGAAATCGACAACCTTTGCCTGAACATGAGGATCAATCAAAGTCCAACTTTATTGTCCCTCATTGATTGCATTTCAGACTCCATGGCTTGTAGCCATTTAACTGAATCTGGATTTTCTAAAACCTGTATGTAGATCGTGGGCTCATCATGGTCCACCAAGATCCAATCTTGATCATCAGTCAAGAGAAAATCATATCTCTCGGGTTGTTGACGAGATCTACTAGATCTTCTAGGTTCCTGTGTTATTAGATCAAATTGCTCATCTCGTGAGTTTCCATGCTAACTTCCATCTGAATTTTTTGTTGACGGTTCTACACTCTTTTATGGGTCTCAAACCTCTTCGAGATTCTATTCTACTCCCATTGTCTTTCTTATAAAGAAAATCTTTCTCTAAGAAAACAGCTCCTCGAACAACAAACACTTTATTCTCGATTGGGTGATAGAATTGATATCCTTTAGTTTCTTTAGGATACCTCACAAACAAGCATTTGTCAGTTTTAGGTTCAAGTTTATTACTTTGTAAACGCTTTACATAAGCTTGACAACCCCCAACTCGTAGATAGGACATATAGGGCTTTTGGCCCATCCATATCTCATATGGAGTCTTATCTACTGCCTTAGATGGAATACAGTTTTGTAAATAGGTAGCAGAAAGGAGTACGTAACCCCAAAAAGACGTCGGTAGAGTCTCTTGGCCTATCATTGACCGAACCATATCTAATAGGGTCCGATTCATCCTCTTGGATACACCATTCCATTGAGGTGTTCCCGGTGGAGTTAGTTGTGAAACAATTCCACACTACTTTAGATAGTCATCGAACTCATCACTTAGGTATTCACCTCCCCGATCGAAGTGAATAGCCTTAATCCTTCTATCCAACCGATTCCCTACTTCATATTAAGCACTTTGAACTTTTCAAAGGTCTCACTTTTATAACCATATCTCATATAGTTATCGGTGAAAGTGATGAAGTAAACGAATCCACCTCTGGCTTGTGTGCTCATTGGACTAAATACATCTGTATATATTATGGCTAATAGGTCACTAGCCCTTTCTCATTTCATAAAATGAACTCTTTGTCATTTTTCCTTGCAAGCATGGTTCACATGTGTCATGAGATTCGTAATCAAATGACCCTATGACTCCATCTCATGAAGTCTTTGAACACGTTTCTCACTAATGACAGTGCTACAGGTTTGAAGGATTTTTCTTGACACACGTTACATTTTTTGTTCCAATGAGATTCATTGCAATAGAAATATGTAGTTTCATTTCTGGGTTTAGTCTTAGAATCTGGCTTGGCCTTGGCAGCAGTCTTACCGCGTGTCTCCTTGTTCCGAATAATTTTGCCTTGCCCTTGAACTTTCTCTTGTTCACTTTTCCCTTTTCAACCACCAACACTTGAGTACCCTTCTCAAGGGTCTGCTAAGTGTTTTCCTGTATCTCACGCATGTTGAAATTTACCACGAAGTCATTGTACTCATCTGGCATAGAAGCCTAGATAACATCAATGTCTAATTTTCTGGGCAGAGTTACACCTAGTCTCTTTAGAGTATCACTATAACCTTTTATCTTGACTAGATAAGTACTCACAGACGAACCAGTGATCATCTTGTAGGAAATTAATGCTATCAACGTAACGAAACTTTCGTTACGGGCCTGCTCTTAGAACACTTTTCCTCAGTGATGCATAAATATGGAACGCCTTCATATTCATGTTTCTGAAGCAAGCCTTAAAACATGTCACATCATTGGATTTGTTCATTTTTCCTTCCAAAGGCCTTCCGAGTAACCTCTGTAGCATTTTTTGGGTATTTCGGGCAAATAAGCGTATAAGACAATAACGTTTCCTTTTCCTTTCTTGTTTTAAAATGTTTCATATGGACAGTTATTTGAAATTTAAGTGCAAGATAATGCCATCCACAAAAGAATGATGCAAAATTTTAGAATGAGTTTTTAATAAAATCATTTCCACAATAGCCAAAATTGAAATCTCGTACAATTTTGTGTTAGTGCTAGATTGTGGGTCAAAAGTTCACAAAGAACCAAACCACAGTATTGCTTTGGAAAGTATTGTAGGAATCGGGCCCTTTTGGTAGGTAACGATCAAATTGCATTTCCATTTGCATCCCTATGCAACTTTTCGATGATAGGATGGCCATTCCAAATGTTTGACACCATCCTATCATTGTAAAAACCGCATCCTAGTCAATCGTTGGGTTGTACACCTAGGACCGATTTCCTAAGTCAAACCATCCCTCGAAACTTCACATCAATAGATACACCCAACAGTTTTTTCACTCTCAATGGTAGTGATAAAGTGAGGTACCATATTATGTGACAATTCGCCTCATGAAGAAAGCCTAAGACCCTTGTGCTCTCCAAGTCCCAGACGTTCGACACCTTGACGAGCCCCCAAGTTTAGAAGCAATTTTACGACTTATGTTTTTAAGTTTTTTTTCTTTTTAAGTCAAACCTTCCCTCGAGGCTCACATTAATAGACACCCAAACAGTTTTTCCACAATCAGTGGTAGTGAGTAAAGTTGGGCACCATATTACGTGATAACTCGCCTCACGAAAAAAGCCTTGGGCTCTCCAAGTCCACCGATGTTCAATGCCTGAACGAGCCCCCAAGTATGGAAGCAATTTTAAGACTTAGGGATTTTGTTTGGACGGCTTAACATGCATTTTGTTTTCGTCATTCACAATAATATATATCAAATATATTTAAAGCGAATAAAATGCAATGAATTAGGCTCTAGTCTATTACAACTTTTAAAATCTTATTGGTCTCCATTTGGGCTTCCTTACTGGGCTTCAATTCATTGGCTCCGTTTTGGACTCATTGGAATTTACATTTGAGCATATCTAGTCTATTCTATTACAAATAATTTAATAGGCTCGCAAGCCCCCAAAATTACAACCAATTTAAAAGTAATAATAAAAGCCCAATTCATGCATAAAAATATATAAATGCACAATTAAGAATGCTTCATACAAGTCAATTTTAATTTAAACCAAATAATTTAAAAACATTGTGTATTTAAATATTTCCAAAATATTCTACACTATTAAAATTGATCGTGTTTTAATCAATTTTAATCAATCTTTCTTGTTCATTGCATTTATGGTCAAATGATGCATGAACAATTATATATAATTTATGAATGCACATTCCAATTTAAACACTTCAAATTTAAATGCATAAATAAATCATATATAAAATTAAAAATAATAAATAAATTATTATTTTATTTACTAATTATACTAATCTCATTAAGATAAATAATTTAATTTTAAAATCCCATCTCAAAGATTTTAAAATAAATCTTAATTAATTATCATTAATCTCATTAATATAATTAATTAAATTTTAAATATTTTAATATTTTAAAATCCTATCTTAAAGATTCTAAAATAAATCTTAATTAATTATCATTAATCCCATTAATATAATTAATTAAATTTAAAATTTAAATATCTTAATATTTTAACATCCTATCTAAAAGATTTTAAAATAAAAATCTGGTAAGATTTTATTTTATCCAATAAAATCTAAATGAAAATATTATCAAATTTTAAAAATCAGAAAAACTATTTTTCTGAAAATTTTAGGGTTATTTGATAATTTAATTAAAATTCTGGGCTAGGGTTTGAGGAGGACACAAAGTCCAGGAATGATTCTGTAATTTTTAAAAGTTAAAATTGGCAGCTTTAGGGTTAGAGCTGCGACGGGGCATTTTGGTAACTTCAGCCTTTTAGGGCCTCTGCCAAAACAGCCATTGCCCTATTTCTTCCCCGGCAAGAAATCCGGTCACCCTCCCCGACGCAGATCTGCTTCTCCCGGCGAAGAAAATGCATCGCCATCCTTCGCTCGGATTTCCCTGATCGTAACTTTCCCAATTGCGGCTTCCCAAATGACAGAGACCATCGTTCGAAGAACCCATTAATCAGGAGTCACAATCTCCGACTGTCCCGACTAGAGAAGATGTAGCCGCGACACTCGCCGCTGCCTATTCTCCATCCAATCGGGATGTTTCAGCAGTCGAAGTTCATCCAGAACATTTCCGGGTTTGTTCAACTACCGGCGACAAAGCAAAACCAGCCCTGAAAATTTCAGGCCCGTTTTTCAGGCGAAACAGAGCGACGAAATAACGGCATGCCCAGACTCCAAGTCCGGCTTGCGCGTTTTCTCGGCGAAGACTTCGCCTTGCAAATCAAAACAAAAACAGCCCAGCAAATAATTTAAACCAAAACAAGCTTTCCAAAATTGGTTTTCCGGTGAGGAATTTTTGAAACCCAGATGCCGGTGAGAATATGTTTTTTTTTTTTCGAAAGCCAAAATGACAATCTTGAAACCCAGTTCCCGGTAAAGAAATCAAAATCCAATTTTGAAACCATTTCAGCCCAACCTTTTCCCAGAAACTCAAATCGGTTTTCCTCAGACGAAATTTTGAAACCCAGAAGCTTCGGTCAAATCGATTTTCCTCAGACGAAAAGAACACCAGCAAAAAGACCAAAGAAAAAAAAAACAGAAGGAACTTTCCGTTTTGAAAATCGGCCAGTCAGCCTCATTTTTTGGCAAATGCAAAGCAACCCAGGAAAACATAATTTCTTCTGAAAATTCCTTTCAAAACCAATAACCTAGAAATCTCGATGAAGAAAAAAAACTTTCATCGTTGGAACAATTTTCAATACACCAATCAAGAAACAATATTAATTTTCAAAAACAAACTATTTGTTTTAATCAATTAATTTTAATAACACTAAAATCGAGCTAAGACCAATGTTGGATCTTTAGGCATGATAAACACAAATTTTTCGCAGCAGAAATGTGTAATTTGTGTTTTAGTGTTAATTGGCCCTACGATCAAAGCATTTAATTTTTACCCTCGTAGCCTAATTGGTTGCCGCGATTAGATCATAATTAATGTTTGTCCAGAAATTTGGAAGAATTTTAGTAAAACTAATTTCTTTTTCAGAAAAGGCATCTCACCCTCTCTCACTCGTAACTTTATAACATGAGACTTAGTCAGTAAAATTAGATTAAGTAAATATTTTAATTAATTAAATAATTAAACGAATATTTACTTTAGTGACTTGAGTTTTATCAAAACCCATGAATCACCCAGTGACCCATGGATCAGGCTGATGGGTCAAGAACCTTAATTTGTAATTAGGTCCCTTGATTTGTCAGCCTATTCCAATTCTTTTTATGTACTTAATTAACTCTTAATTAAAACCACAAAAATTTTCAATAATATTTAATTAAACTATTTAATTAAATATTATTTGTCTAAGTATAACAATTATACTTAGTGCAGGCAATAATACTTATTCTGTATCATCGAACTCTCTTATGTACTATCCTGTATGCCCATTCCAAATTGATAATGGATAAATTAATCTCATTGATTAATTCATACATCATTAGTGGTCTCTAGCAAGACATAATGACTACTCAATTCATAACGGATGGTCGAATGGTAATCAACACAACCTTCCGAGCATACCACGTACGATCCTCTACATCTATATCCAGTTTAGCATAATGCATGAAACCATCATCCTTATTTAACTAAACGTTTACTTGATCTCTTAGTGACACTGATTTTGTTCAAGCAAATGATAACACTTATCATTTCTTGGGCACGGCCATGCACTTCTCAGTTCACTATCAAGTGGTTAAGATATCATCTCTCACTTAAGAGAGACTTGTAGTCCCATCACTTCACCTACATACCTTAGCATGACTCATAGTGTACCTAATCATACCCATACTTGGCAACCTGTTATGACCCCGTTAGGCGTATGTCAAAGCACACTACAATTTACCTAAAACCATGTAATGATTTCTGGTATAAGGATCCACATATGAGTACTACTCAAAAGAATCACTCATGATCTAAGCAATCCATGGAGTGTTTCTTTTGGCGGATCGATTTCATGAATTCAAACATGCACAAGAATATTACATTCATGAAATTAACTCATATGATAAATCATCAATCAAACGACAAATGTCTATATAGCCCTTAAAAAGGGCACATACACTAACACTCATCGTCAATAGCTCATCTTCATACACAACATTTACATTCGAATCATTCGCATCAACTTTCTCTCCGCCTTTTGACTTCCTCAAACTGTTCATATCCTCTTTCATGACAGGGTATTTGCTTTGGATGTGACCTTTTTCACCACAATAATAGCATTTATAACTACTGTAGTCTCTTTGCCGAGATCTCCCACGTGAATCACATCCACCACTGGAACGACTCCTTCCACAATTTGAATCCTCTACGACAGCTATAGTTTCGCCTTCTAGAGGCACATTCTTTTTTCCCATTATTTTCTCAGTCTCTCTCAATTGAGTTAGCACCTCATCATAACCCAATGTAGTCTTCCCAACAAACATGGTTTGCACCAATGGTTTATAGGATGATGGCAAAAAAGACAACAACAGCAAGGCCTACTCTTCACTATCAACTTCCTCTCCACTGTTTTGAAGCCGATACACTAGCTATCCAAATGCGGTCAAATGATCAGGAAGATTTGTTCCTCCATCTTCAAGACATAAAGGTCAATCGTCATCAACAACCAATTGGTTAGAAATTTGGACGCATAAATACTCTGCAACTTGTTCCAAATACCCTTCGCCATCGTCTCCTTCACGACGTCATGTTTCACACTAGGAGCAAGTGCAAGTCGAATGGCACTAACTACATGCTTCTGCATCTTGGCCCACTTTTTATCATTCATGTTATTGGGTTTATTCTCTTCAAGAGCCAAATCAAGCTTCTCCATCACAAGTAACTCCCTGATTGTACACTGCCACATAGTAAAATCTACCTTCCCTTAAAAAATGAGGTAGTTAACTTTCGTTCCCCACATCCTCAAAAACCTTCTACGGCCCCTAAAACACTTCAATCGATCAAAAAACCATCAAAAAATTGAATTTGACAAAATAGATGCCAAAAACGGACTCATCACGTCAAAATTAAGGGGGAGAAGTCACCTGAAAAATTTTGCTGAAATGGCAGTTGACTTTGAATTTGAGTATTTTATTAAAAAAAAAAAATCTAATGACCTTTTACTCAGGTTAACTAATATAAAAAACCTAATATATCAAGTCAAAATTTTTTAATGGACCAAAAGTACTGAAAATTCGATAGAAAATGGGTACTTTTAGAGGACTTATACATGATTGATTTAAAGCGAAATTTGGCCATAGGTAACAGACCAAAATTATAATTTTTCGTCCCCAAATTATCTAGCATAAAATGGTTATCACGACCAATTTTTTTTTATTTTTTCCTTCGATTTAAACTAGCAGATTATTAAGTCAAGTGGAGCGAGTAATTTTTAAAAATGTATAATTTTTAATTATATAACTCTTTTTTTAAAAAAAAATCTCCATAATTATAGCGAAAAGTGACGCATTGAATACCCTATTATTATAGGCACCCGTAGTGTAAACCTCATTTGGTTGCTCTCATATAAAAAAAAAAAAAAAAAAAAAATTTATTATTAGCTCAAAAATTAACCCGTATTGAAGACTTAACTTTAAAAAGTTTTACAAAAGGTAGTAAATGACTGTTACTGAAAACCTGTATAAAAATTTAAAAAATAAATTAATAAATTCTAATTCGACAAGATCCACAACTTAAATCTAGTTAAAAACAATGACATATTAACATTAGGTGTAAATTATAATCTTTTATTGCTTTTGGACACAATTAAAGTTGTTGAAATGCAGGGGTCCATTGATATCACACGCAGCCCCCGACTTCGGGATGGAAAGTCTGCACCATTGATATCATCTTCTAGTTTTCTGCTTCTAGCCTGCAAAATCCAAACTACCAGTTAAGCGGTCAATTTTAATATATACTTAAATGAATTTTTTTTATGTCTATTAAACTGGAATATATATATATATATATTAAAATATCTTTTCTAACAAATGATTGTGTTAGTAAGATGTAACCTCTTATTCCGTGTCCAAATGGAATTCCGACATCCTGCTACCAACATCCGGCTGTGTTCGTCTTGTGCCCCTTTATCTGTATCTGTATCTGTATCTGTTTTTTTTTTTTCTCGTACTTCCCGTTCTCATGTTCGTTTGTTATCATCTTCTTTTTCTGTTTCTGTAGACTTCAGAATTTTAGATTCAGCATCGTTCATTCTAATTCTAATTCTAAAAAAAATAGGTTTAATCAGTTTGGATATACGCAACAAGAGGTAATTTTTTGCCCGGTCCACAAAAAGGGGAGAATGGACATATGGTTGAAAGAGTCTCCAACTAACGAATTTACGCCTCTAGGCACATATAGAACCTTTAATTATTTATCGTTGGAAGTCCGACCGTTGGGAATAGCGGAGCAAAAAGAACTCCTCCGGATCTTTCTTTTCTTTCGGATTTTGTTGAGTATCCGTTGTATTAGGATCGGTCATTTCCGTATTAGGATCAGTCGTTTCTGTATTAGGATCGGTCATTTTCATTTTCGTATTAGGATCAGCATAAAGCAGTTCATATGTCCCATTTCGTGAGCGAATTTGATGATCGGTGGGCGCGTTTTCTTGAAATTCTCCATAGTCTGCCGACTGTTGTTCTAACTCAGTTATTAAGTCGTATGACCATCGAGGGAGTTTTTTGCTGATTTTTTTTAGTCCACCCGATTCTTTTTTCATTTTTTCAACATTGGAGTGGCTTTGAGTAACATCAACTAAAAATTCAAACTTGTTATTTTCTTTTTCAAAACCGATTTTGTTTTGTTTAAGAACACTATAAATCCGATTTATACCAACTGTCTTTATTAAATTTTCTATCGAAGTTTTAGAGGGTAAAAACGTTTCTTTGATTCTTCTGCGATAGGCCCCTTCAAGAGAGGATCATACATTTTTGACAAATATTTGACTAAAGATAAATATTTACTTTTCGTTTTTTTAGTATTTGTATTACCATTCAAATCACAAAATCTCTTTTTTATGTCGAGTATATTCAGAAAAAAAGTTTCGTTGTCTAGAGTGTCAAGTCCCCAGTCTAGTTGAAAGTCTAGAGTTGCAATTCGAATGTCTAATGCCCTTTTTAACTTTTGGGCTCTTAATTTGAAATCAAATGTGTCATCTTTGGGCCTGGATATGGTATATGCAGCTGATTTAGTTGGGCTTTCAATGTCAACATTGAAACTTTTTCACGGTTGGGTTCGATTATTTCGGATGTAATGTAATTATCCTTTTTAATTCTAAGGTTTGAGTTGAGTTTTATGGGGTGTGGTGGAGGCTTGACATTTTATTTCCAATGGGGTTGTGTTTTACAATTGTTGATACTCTGTAGGCCTTAGCATATCCTATTGGGTTGAATAAATGGTTTTGGACATAGTGACAAAAGCCCAATTAACCCAATTATTGATCCAAAAATTTTAAGTGTTCAACGTCCATTTTAATGCATTTCCCTATAAATAATCATTACTTTGTTTATTATGTTTGATAACAACATTCAGTTTTTCAGTCTATAATTGTCAATATTTTACTATTTCAGGGACGTGTCATAGGTATATATTTTTTGGGTGTATTATACATAATTTTTTGTTTTGATACAAAGGTGACTCGAATTCAAAACTATTGTCTTAGACGGAGAGTGCCTATCGTTGGGTTGCATCCCTCTTATCTGTGTATTATACATATTTATCACACATAAAATGTATTTTATAATATGCCAAATTGCTTTTTTTTGCCCTCTTAATAAGGGTAGTTGCGCTTTTGGTCTCAAATAATAGTACCATTGCGCTATTAGTCCCTTAACATCTTTTTATTAGTATTTTTAGTTTATTTTTACGAAAAATTTAGAAGATAACGGATTAATTCATTTGTTCGCTAGTCAAACCTAATTTTTTTCAAAATGATTTGTACCATGATGTTTTCAATCCATTTTATAACTCAGTTACTCATGAATGTTCAACTCGTTTAGATCGACTCACAATCCAAAATAACGGCCGAAATCTTAAATGTAATTTATTACCAACGTCAGATTGAAACAATTTTAATGAGAATACTTTGCATTAACAAACAGATGTATGTTTAACAAAACCATAATCAAAAGTTGCATCAAAAAAAATTTTTTAATCAGAATTAGGGCATTATTTGGCGACAATTTCACGCATTCTTAAAAATTACATTTGCAAGTACAATAAGCTTTTAAAAGAATTAAAGTAGTGAAAACATAATCTAATTGAATTAATCATTATAATCTATTTGTCATACTAAACAAACTATGATAAATCATTGAAACACCTTACCAAAACTTATTTAGCAGAAAATCCTTGGATCCATTAACCAACATCTATTTTATTTTTAAAGTGGGAAAAAATTGAAGAAATGGTTTAGCAGAAAAAGTGGTTTGGATTAAGAAAATGGGAAATCGTGGCCCTTAAAGCGAGCAAAATATATTGTCGGTTGCATGCATGCTCCGGATTCGTTCCCCTTTGCCTGAAAATATTAATACCGCTGCGTATATCTCTCTCATCCATCATTTCAATAATAATCATACGCCAACTTCCAACTTTCCCCATAGTGACGGACATCATGCGTGATTCTGTCTTTTAACCTTATTCTCCCAACCTACTAAGATCTATTTAAATAATACTATTATGCATCAAATTCAAATTCAAATTCAAATTCAAATTCCAATTCCAATTCCTTCCCTTTTTTTGCAATTCTTAGGGCATTTCCAAACCAACCCTATATTGGGTTGGATATTCAAATTTTGCAGTTGAATGATTTCCAATCCAACTCCAAAATGCAGTTTTGTTGGGGTGGAATTCTAGTTTAGTGCTTTATGTAGCATCTCTATATCTTTTTTAATAATTTTTAATTATGGATTCCACTTAAATTATTTATGTTTTGAATTTTCTTTTCCCACCACATATATATTACTTATTCTATATATTTATTTTTCTTTTTTCACATATTATTTATTTTGTGTTTACTATACATACGTAATTATCTATATATCTATATTTAAATTATTTTATTTTTTATTAAAGTGCTTAAAAACTTGTCATTTAAAGTATTAAAATATAATTTACTAATTAATATTGTATTGTGAAGTATTTTAAATGGAAAAAATAAATATGCAATAGAATTACGATTAAAAACATAATTATTCCAAATTAAAATTAATAAACTATTACACAAAAAAAAAGTTCACATAAAAATAATATATTTTTATTACTAATTAATATTTAAATTTTAAATTTTGTTATATTTAATTTATTAATCTCAATTAATAGATATATATATATATTTTTAAAAATGTATATTGAGATTTAAGATAATTAAATATATTTATAAAATAATAAAAATAATCTAAATAATAATATGTTTAAAATATTATTAAAACTGTAGAATATGGAGATTTAAGTTGGAGATGAGTTAGTTATAAAACTGTCAAATATAGATATTTTAATATTGTACTATATAGATGTTTGAGTTAGAAATGCTTTAATTATATTCTCTTAATGGACATAATAACAAATAATACATTAAATATATTTAGTAAATACATCAGTTATAGTATAAGGATATATCAAATATTATACGAGAATATACATATTTTCAAAAATATGAAAATAAATTAAATCTTACATGAAAATATACAAATTCTCAAAATATAAGAATACATCCCATATAACTATAAAATATATCATATATAACATAAAAATACTAATGAAGTATAATATAATATTACAGTTAAGTTTAAATAAGTATTTTATATAAAACATTTATTAATATATTTTTATATATAATTTAATATTTAATTACAAAATTATATAAAAAAAATCATATTAATTTGAATATTAAAATATAAAAACTGAATTATTTGTTTTATTGGACCCACGGAGGTAATAACTATCTCCTAACCTACAAAAATTGCTTACTCATGATGCATTTACTTTTACTTTCTCCCGGGTATAATTTTGACAGGTACACCTACATAGACCCTAGGGGGAGGGTCCATTTTATGTGATTCATGAGAAACGCATTTCTTTTTGCACTTTTACCCTTATAAGTTTGTTATATTACACGTTAAATTTCTTTTTCTCTTTTTCCCCTAAAAGGGCTTCGAAAACGTATCATGAATTGACCGGAGAAGTGCGCCACGTGTCCCCGAGCTAGTCTTGATAAGATACTACTTGAAAATTCCTAAATTGTGCTACAAGTGTTTTCTTTTTTACTTCTTTCAGAAAAATACGATACCTAATATTTGATTTTAAATAGGTTAAATCATAGTTTTGGCCTCTTAGGTCATATATATATATATATTTGGTTTTTTATATTTTATATTTTAAAATAATATTTTATTTCTTATATATAAAATATGTATTATTTGGTCATATTATTGATTCGGTATAAATTTTATTAATTATATTCATATACGGTCTATAATATCTTTCAAAATAAATAATATAACAATTTAAATATTAATTTAATTATTAAAAAATTTTAAAATTTACATACATTATTTATTATTATATTTATTTTAATTATAAATTATATACAAATCATAAATGATTTTATTAATTTTAATGTTAAATTAATATAATTTACTGTCTTCTCAAGAAATATGACAAGACATTCTTAATCGTGTTAATATTATAAAAACATATTCTTACTTACTAAACATTTTTAATCACTTAACTCTTTTTTGTTTTAAATAGATCTATTTTTTTATTAATAATTAAAAAATAAAAAGGATACAATATCTAAAACCCCCTACTACACGACAAGCCCTTAATACCGGAACTAAACAACCATTATAAAAATGAAGTCTTTAGACTTTAAGAAAACAAAAAACTACTGAATTAGCGATTTAAGAACTGAATAATCACTAACACCAGCGGTGAAACGCTTAAAATCTTTTTTGACCGTCTTGCTTTGCGGCGCACCAAGAAAGCCTTCCCAGGAAAAGAATAATCATGTAGGTCAAAATTATCGTCTTCATCATCCGAACCAACTAGTAACCCCATGCCATCCCCTCCCTAAAATTCATGATTAATATTCAAAATAAAATCATTACCTAATGTGCGTTCTAAAATTGTGAGTATTGGTTTTGATGAGTAACGAACCATAGGAAATAAAGAAAAAAAAGTTAAGGTTATTGCTAATGAAATTAAGAAAAATATTAGTTTTAAGAATGATTAAAAATAAATTAATAAAATTTAATGCATGGAACGTGATTTTATTACTTTTTTTTTAAAAAAAAAAAAAGTAAGAAATTTGAATATTGTCTTAATTATGCCACTGGAATCATTCATCTCTCCTTAAGTGTATATGTAACATCAATAAAAATAAAAGATCTTGCTTTGACCAAACAGGAACTAAGTTTTCATTTTGCTTCTCTATATGAACACAATTTTATCCAGGCGTGGAGGCGAGCCGAGGATTGGTGGACGCTAAATTTAACATATAATTTTTTATTAAATATTAAATAATAAAATTTTACAAAAATATTTTATGAGTATGCATATTTAATACTTATATAGTACAACTAGGAGTACTAAATAAATTGATTTTTCTAAAAAATTTAAATCAAAATGTAAAACAGCAATTTAGGTAAAAAAGAAAGTGTAGTCAGGCTCCTTCAAAATTAAAAAAAAAAAAAAACCTAAGAACTGTTGCAAGTGTCATTTTACATTTTACAATTTTCAAGACAAGAGTAATGATTTCATTTTGTGTGTGAAATTGAACAAATTCAAATTTTCCATTAATACTCACAAAATGGGCAACAAATCCGACATTTCATCCTCATTTTCGATTCAACAAGCAAAATTACTGATTTCCAGTTGCTGTAAACCGCCCACGTCATCTGAGAAAAGTTTTCGAGAAATCACTGGGAATTCTCATGCACGAACCATATGTTTTCCCACATTCGCAAAGTTGAACCCATAATACATATAAAACCCAATCAAAGCATCAGAGCAATAGCATTATCCATCTGTTTTGAAGAATAAAAAAAATCACAATTGCAGAGCAGCCGACCATACGGAACGGAAAGGGAGAAAAATGAGAACCAAAAATGTTTCAGTTGGAGGAGAAGAAAAATGACAGAGAGAAGATATGTGCTTTGTTCGTTTTATTTATATATACCTTTTTTTTTTTGGGGTAACATTGGTTCGTTTTAGGTATTCATCCAAATGTAATATTGAATGGGTAGAGAAAAAATGAACGTTGATGGAAAACTGTTCATCTAAATCGATTTATGCCCACCGTTGATCGATTTAAAAAGTATGATGGAAAACCTTTTGGTTGATGAAAAAAAAGGGGGTTTTTTCCCATCGTTTGAATTAAAGTTAGGATATAATGGAAAACCCTTTTGATAGTTGTTAAAAAAAGACTTTTTTTTTTTTTTTTTCCATAGCTTGAAATAGAGTTATGATATGATGGAATGGCATGTTTTATACAAGTTTAGATGTTCATGGAAGATAGTATTTTTTCGACTGATTACTGTAATAACGAAGAAGAATTGAGATTTTGATGCTGGAAACTGTATCGTGATTTTAATTATGCATAACACTATATAGATATGGAACTTGCTGATGATGTAAAATATTATGACTGATATGTTTGATGTAAAACCTTTGAATGTATAACCGATGCTTTTGTTCTGCTTTTTTTGGATTTTTTTTTTTTTTGTTTTTATGGTTTTGATGATGTAATATGATAATGTGATGGAAAATATTATAGTGTTGTAATATGAATGGTGATTATGGGAATTGTAATTACTGGTGATGGAAAATGTATTGGGCTTTTTGATGGTGTAAAACATTGGGTAGGTATCCATTTTGCAGATGATGTAATAAGTATTTACTGACATTGGTGATGTAAAATCGTGATGGAATATTTGTTGATGGAAAACTCGTCAGTTGCAGGAAAAAGAAAGAAAGATCATGACGAAGAATTGGATGATGATTTCACAGATAACATGTTTTTTGCAGAATATCAAGCAAGAGTTAAACAAGTAAAGTAGCCGAATAAGAGGATGAAGAAACCTAAGGAGACTAAGAAGGGTAAGAAACAACCGGTAAAGTCGAAGAAAGAATACGATGGAATGAGGTTCTCGACAAGAACTTCGCCGGCCGGATTAACAGTGCTACTGGGAACTTTACCACCGATGGATCGTCATTGATCGCATATGCGATCGGTGGCAAGGGTTTTTGCCACCGATCGCCCGTCCGATCAACAACAAGCGATCGGTGGCGAAGGGTTTCGCCATTGATCGCCCATGCGATCAGAAACGGGCGATCAGTGGGAAAAAAAATTGCCACCAACGGCCCGATTTCTATCGCAAGGACGATCGGGGCGAAGGGCTTCGCCTCTGATTGCCCGTGCGATTGATTCGGGAGATCGGTGGCAAAGGGTTTTTCTCTATGCTTGACTTTCTTTTTTCCTCTTCTCATTCATTTGCTTCGGTCAACATCACCCCCTCCTTATCCCTCTCTCAGTGCTTGTTTTCCTAGTTGTTGAGATTGCGTCGGGTTATTGGGTTTGAAATAGCCAATGGTGGATTTTAATTTTTGCATTACGGTGGATGAATCTAGATGGCTAAAAAGTGGGTGGCGATTGGTGACAGTGATGACATGAGTGAAAGAAGAGCTCGCGGCATGGTTTGGTTTGGTAAAGAAGGAGAGTGAAGTAAAGAGGTTTGAACCCAATTTATGGTGGAATCCCTAACTAATTATGCCATATTCAAATTTACCAAAAGTTTATTGATTCTTACCATATTTATAAATATGCTAATAAGGACCTAATTGATAATGTTGCATTTAATTTGATTTGCTTGATCATTGGATATAATATTTCATTTGATTTGATTTCACTACATTTAATCTAAAATATTAGATTAATGTAAATTGGGAAAAAAATTACGTTCGAATTTTCGAGTCCTTACATTCCCCCTCCCCCCCCCCCCCCCCCAACCCTTATGAGAATTTCGTCCCCAAATTCCTTTTCCAATTCGTAAGATGAATTGTGAAGGTTTTTGTTTACAAATCTAGTTTATAACTAATTTTCCTATTCAACTTATCGTGTTTTGTCATATTTACCTAAATCAAGAGTCGATCATCATCCCCTCCTAGGAAATTTCAAACTCACAATATTCTCTAAAATCGTATAATGTACTTCATATGGTAACTAACCCCTGCCATTTTTTTTAAATGTTGCACATCTCCTATTCACTACTGTTGATTTCCCAATCTACACATTTGCGAACGTCATAAACTGTCTTTCAGTAATTTCCTGATCATCGGTAAAGGTTATCCTTAATCTATTCCTCATAAACAATAGAACATCTTAACTCTAATATTAAGAAACATCAATGCCAGGTAAGGTGTGAGTAAGTTTTATGTTCATTAAGATCTCATAAAATATAGATAAATTAATACACTTATATACTATCCATAAGCACATTTATGAGGATTCAATTATCCAAATGGCCGAATACAATTATTAAGCTTACAAAGTCTAAAAGAATATCATTCCTAGAGTAGCAAAACTACAAGATTGATAGCCCCGTTGCTAAATTTATAAGCACGTCTAACTTTTATTTCCTTGAATTTTTTAAAAGAGGAGGATTTTGAATTTGGTTTTGTTTTTTTTTTTTTTTTCAAGTCGAATCAGTGCCCAACGTTAACAAGAGCAACTTATGTGTACTTATATAGATTTTATTATTATTCTTATTTTTGAGAAATATGACCTGTAAGGAATTTGTTTGAGATCGAGACTTACCGGAAAACATCAATTAATATGGAAACTTCAAATGGATGTACCTTTTGTTATAGAGCAATCTTTCATTTTCTTTTAAATAACCGGTGGCTTTATAAGAGTAATTTTAAAGACTAACATCATTGGGGACACAATATAAATAAACGACAATGCGTTTTGGAAATTGATATCATAGTTTTCGATGAAAAAAATTCAAACTTAAGTTCTAAGTTTCCAAAATCACCTTTAGGACCTTTATTTATTTATTTATTTTTCTTTTCAAGGCTCCAAATTATTTATCATCGCGATCCATAATTTAGTCAATTCTAATACCGCATCACTTGAAAAGGATTTACCTTGCCATCCTTAAACTTATTTGGCCTCAAACTCTTAGTTGTCCTTATTCAAAATCCTAATGTAATGAATACATGTTTCATTATTTATTTATTTATTAATATATTTTCCATGAAGGATGAACTTTTCATTTTGGTATGATTCAATTTCAAATATACTTTTTAACAAGGTGTAGGTTTAATATGCAAAAAGATTTTAAATATGAATTTATATAAGTTTGTCTGTGTATATTTATATTCGTATTAATATCTTCCTGGAGATGCCAATCGTTAAACCTTACAATCTTTTAAGAAAACTATGTCTTCATTAAATCCCTTTAGTAATTAATTGGTGTGTCATACTTTAAACTGTTTTCCCTTGGAAATCCTTATGCCTATCTTATGAATTAGCAATTGAATTTCAAGTTACGCGGTAGACACCAAGATTTCATTCTAACCTCTACTTGCTCCGTTAAATATTCAATTCATGATTATAACTTGATTTATATATTTCCTTATGTTACTTTCTTATTTTCATTAAATTCTCTCAATACTTCATTCTGGATTCAATAGGCTCGCTTACCTGATCGTGGGGCAAGTGTTGATAGTGGGAAAGTTGCTTTTTCAACTAGACAGAACTTGGCAGCAACTTTTGTGAATGCAGGTTTTGGTAAGGTGAAAAGATGTTCCAACATTATCGAAAATTTTAAAATGGATTGTTGATGGTGTTTGTGTGATTGATGTGAGTGTTTCTGTGTTCATATGTTATAGGATAAACTAATGACAGTTCCATCAGAAGCTTCAAGTGGTGGATCTTCCACAAACTGGGTTTACAAATATAAGGATCATGGAAAGACTAGTGCTGTAGCAAGTCTGGTATGTGTGATTATACTATCTTCATTTTTGAAATGGTTCATATCAAGATGTTGCCTAATGATTGTCGTCTCCATACATTAGGGTATGATTTCGCTCTGGGATGTTTATTCTGGACTTTCTAAAATTGACAAATACTACCACAGCAGCGATACACCTATTATTGCAGGTGCATTGTTAGGAGTAGGGATTGTCAACTGTGGTGTCAAGTATGATTTTCATCCTGTGAGTTCTCCTCCACCTAACTCAATTTTTAACTTGTGCTCTGTATAATTTAATACCTTACTTGCATAATTTTACCTCAGGCGTTGTTACTTCTAGTTGAATATGTTGACAGAGACAGAGAGGATTGTTGTATCAAAATTTGTGCTATAATTGGCCTAGCATTGGCATATGCTGGTTCGCAAAATGAACAAGTGAGATTTCGTTCTTTGTCGCATGCGATCGGTGGCGCCTTCGTGTGTATAATGGAATGAACTTTAAACGATTTTTACTTGACCGTCACTCAAGCCTTTTCCAACTCCATGGCGCCTTCGTGGTTCATCTCCTTCACCCTCCATTGCGCTCGTGCGATTTTTTTGAAGAGAAAGGTTGAAGAAATTTTTGTTGAAGAAGATTATTTTTGGTCGAAATGACACGCATGGTTGCCTTTTAAATTCAAAAAGGGTTCCACACACTCATTTTGAGCGTGGGAACCATGGGACTGATGTCTTACTAAAGCGTCTGTTCCCATTGGGACACTCCCATTTCCCTGGTACGCGTACTTGGGATGGTTTGCACATCCGAAATGGGCATGTCCATATTGTTTCTGTGGACTTTTTGGGTGTGTCGCCCATTGTAATGTCTTTTTTTTTTTTTAATAAATTATTTTTTTCATTTTAGAGGCATTTTGAAAATTTTACTACAAAATTTTGAACTGCAAATAGAAATGCAGAATACAAAAACTATATTATGATATGCGTTATTTACCAGTTATATATGATGTATTATACAATTATTGTTTATATATTTTATTATGTAACATTATAATATTATTATTTATACAAAATTTTTAAAATATTTTATAATAAGTATAATACTAAAAAAATAGAGAATGAAAGAGGATAGTTGCCCGTGGTGACCTCATGCTCATGAAGATAATTATAGTTATAAAATTAGAATTAGAGCGATGACAATGTCATAATTATTAAAAAATATATAAAATGTTATAAAAATTCTGAAAAGAACATTGTTTTAGTAAAATTTTTAATTTTGAACAAGAGTGGATAAAGAAATCGATTATTAGTATACGTTAATAAACTATATATATATATATATATATTAGAATAAAGAATATAACGTAACCAAAAAAATTGAAGGAAAAGACTTATTGATATGTTTGGGATGGAGAATAAACGTTATTAAAAAAAAAAGGAATAATATATTATTTCCTTTTTTCTTTTTGGTACAAAGAAGGTGTATTTCCGATGTGAGTCGAACTCAAAATTTTCATGCTACTCTTAAGTGCCCCATGTGAATCTAGTTTCATAGAACTCGAACTCAGAGTTTTCATACTCTTAAATATTTTTAATATGATTCGAATTCATATCTCATAATTCTAAGTGAAACTATCTCTTATCTGTTTGATGAATAATATATAATGACATATAATACATTTATTTTAATATAAATTAATATAGTTAGATGCGTGCGTTGACCTTTTTGGATTCAATTTTGACGGTTGATAGTGGGTGGTAAGTAGTAATTATTGGTACGTATAATAGAAAATTAAAGAAGTGATTCATTGTGCGAATTGATTAATTCCTTAAATTCATCTTTGATTGGACTTTTATTTGATTCTATTTACTGTTGAAAAAGGTTTCAATTCTATCTTCAATCCATTTCAGTTTTAATTAAATTTAATTAAAAAATCGATAAAATAAGAAATTTTTTTATATGAACATATGTTGTGAGGAAGTATTAGATGTTGAAGATGACAAACAGCCAATACGTGAGAGATATATTCAAGATCGCAAACGACATAATTTTATTAAATATTGTTAAGGTCAAATTACATCTTAATTGTTTAACTCATTTGAATTAAATTTACTTTTTAATGAACTATGAAAATTGGGATAAGATCATCTGTGACACTCTCTGTGATAAATTCTAATTACTTTATTTATATATTGTATTTTCGATTAATTTTTACGTAATACATAATCATTTACACTCTTATATTTTTTAACACGACGAGTTTATTTTTTTAAAGGGTTAAGGTATATTAAATTATTAAATATAATTTTTATTGTTAAAAAAATCTTAAAAATATAAAAAAATAAAGTAGAAAATAAAAATAATCTACTAAAACTATATGTTACTAATATATATAAATTAATATGAAATACAATATATAAATAAAGTAATTGAGATTTGCCATACGAAGTGTCACAGAAAAATGTCACAGACGATCTTAAGCCATGAAAATCACTCAAATTTTTCTTAATGTGTAATCAATTTAAATTTCAACCCAAAACAACGATCAAAATTTTAAATAATTATCATGGAGAATTCAGATGATTGAACAAACTATAATTAAGTAAAAAAATAAATTTAATTAACGATGAAATAAGTTAAATTGTTATTTTCTCAATTTTTCTATCAAAAATGATAATAAAAAAATTAAACGAAACTATTTTAATTGATGAAATGTAAAAAGGACCTAAAAAAAATACGCCTCCTATTTTCTGAGACAAAAAAGTATATAAATCTATTGTTAATTAAGTCAATTAAAATAAAAATAAAAATGTTAAAAACAAAATTATAACTTTTTAAAAAAAAAAAATTAGAGATGAAATAAAATAATGGGTCTAAATTGAAGAAAGATCCAAATAAATAATTGTTGGATATGATAAAAGCATAAGGTACATGACTTAAAAGATGGAGGGACATACATCACAGAAATCAGTGGGGTGCCTAAATTATGAAAATTTGATTCCAACCATCCATTTTAGATGGTTTCCAGTTTAGCTAAGGAGTTTGTACTATAAATAGAAATGCTGAAAAGGAAGCTAACAATAATAGGCGTCTAGGTAAAATGGATGGAGCCATTCCTATGCGTCACGGTCAACAAAAAGTAGCCCCCTTCATTGTTGCCCTTCTTTTAAGCACTGTTCTCCTTCTAAAAGTAAAGCCGGAAAAAAAGGCCTCATATTTTGTGCCTTCTCTTTCCTTTCGTTTCCTCCTCATCTTTCAAACTTATAATAAAAAAATATGACTCTGAACAATTTTTGTTTTTGGGTCTGCGAGAATGAAATAAAATATGAAATTGTAAACTCCCAAATAGTGAAGAGAGTAGTTCTAATTGCGTACCTGTTAAAAAATGATTGTGGAAGAGGTGGGAATGAATGAAAGATTTCATGGATGTTGAAAAGTTACTCCATTGTTGAAAAAAATTTCAAGTCTTTTATTTTTATTAATTTGGTATATCAATTTTATTAAAAACTCTACAAAAATTTATTTTGATTCAAAAACACTTCGCGCCTATAGATTCAATCGTCAT
Source organism: Knoxia roxburghii (assembly GCA_030378225.1). Taxonomy (NCBI): domain Eukaryota; kingdom Viridiplantae; phylum Streptophyta; class Magnoliopsida; order Gentianales; family Rubiaceae; genus Knoxia; species Knoxia roxburghii. The sequence continues at coordinate 38,418,931 of CM059422.1, read as the reverse complement.
TTTCATTTTCCAAACATTCTTTCTTTGCTTCAATTTTTCTATTTTTTGTGGAGATTCTTGTATCCTCTGCAAATGATGACACCGAAGAACGAAGTTATTTTGACGTTGCGCTTCTATCCGGTTGATAGCCTTATTTTCATATACATGTTTGCAGTCCACACTGTCAGAAAGGGTAAAAGAAGAAATTAAGTCAAATCATCTGAGAAATAGAAGGAAAAAAATAAATAAATAAAACTTAGGAAACTCAGGAGCCATATGTGCTTAAACATGTACACCATACTAAGTTCAGTTTCCAAAAGATGATAGACAACAGAACAGTTAATTGATCCTTATGATGAACCTAATACTTAGTATGCAATCCAAGAAGTTTCTCAATAGATACGAACTGCAATTTAAGTTTCCCCTTCAAACCTACTCACAAAATGTTGCAAAAGCAGTTAAAAGTAGTACTGTAAGATCCCAATAAATCCCATCTCAGTTTGTCATTTCAATTTGCTGTGGACCCTCCAATTAAAAAAATAAAAAAGTAAAAAAAAAAAAGTTGTTTGATAGCACTCTATGTATCTGAGTCAACAAATGCATTCTCAGTTCATTAACTATCAGTCCAATAGTTAACACCCTTCATTTGCAACAGATTAATTCCAATATAGTAAGAAATGAGATATTATGGAATCAGCTTGATTAATAATTGCATCCCCTAGCAGTAAATGCCTAGATGGACTATATATGCCAAAGCTGTATATTTGCAATGCCTGCCTGGATAGAAAAAGAAAGCCACATATTTCTCAACATGGTTTGTGTAACATCTAAAACAAGAGACATAATACAGAGTTCAGAAAAAATAAACTGAATGAGTTTCTGCAAGTTAGTAAAATACATTTCAACACTTTTCCGGCATGACGAGAGGATGGATTGGCATCAGCATACCTGCGAACTGGCTCAGCTAGTTTTGTTGCTGGCTTTCCAGTCAATGGGCATTTATTGTTCAGAATGTTAGATTGTGTAGTGGTCATCACAATATCCTCCTGCTCATCGTCGGACATTGGTTCTCCAGCATGATGGACATTCTGGCAAAAGATGAATGAAAACAATCACTGTCACACAGAACCAGTGTAGTGTCTGCAAAATGTAACTTGGCTTAAAACCTAATGGAAAGCATACACCATTATGATGCCAATTTCACCATTCACAATCAACACATAAACTTCTTAAAAGAAAATCAGTCAAGGGAGAAAACTATGCTTTAAGTGCAGGTTCTGATTGAAAAATCAAATATGTGTTCTATTGGACTTCAAACGGTTAGAGGTATATTTGCAGAAATCATAACATTGAATAAAATGTAATTACTATATCACTATGAAGCTAAAGAGAAAAATCAATATTTTCCAAAAAAGCCACAACTTTCCCTTTTCACCTGCAAAGATAGAAAAATTTGAATTACAACTCAAAATCCAAAAGCACAAAACCACCTTTTAAGTAAGATTGACAAAGCAGGTTACTCAGTCCACCATATTCACCATTTTAACATTAGCATGACCCTAAACAAAAATTAACAATACTGGAAACATTAACAGTACTGAAAACTGGACGAACAAAAATCACAACTTTTCGATTGCAAATGCGAATCTACCTATTTGAGTTTGTACATAGTTGTAAAAAATAAAAAAAATTAGAAAAGAGAGGCCAACTCAACTACGCCGTAGTCGCTATACCTCTGTCTCCGGTCACCTCCGCCATCTCCGATCTACTAATCCTCCCTCACTCCCTCTCCCACATCAAACATTCAAAAATCTAAGCATTTAGATGAGGAATTCGGCAATAGAGCTGGATAATGTGAAAATTCAGCAATTTCTCTCCCCCCCCCCCACCCCCCCAAACAAAAAAAAAACCAACGTTCATATATACAATTACCTCCGAAAAGTCCGTTAAAAAAACATATCAGATGAAAGCAGCTGACCAGAAAATTCAGGAATCAAAATTCAGTATTTTGCAACCCTACAATAAAAAAAAAGAAAAAGAAAAGAGTCACCACAATCCAACCATCAATTTTAATTTACAATACAGTATGTACAGTATTTTACAGTACATCCACCCCAACCCAACAACTTTATCTTCTACCTAAAAATAATATTTTATTCACATTTATTTTTATTTTTATTATTATATCATTATAATTTTTTTACTCATTCACATTATATTTTTTATAAACATATCTATATTTATAAATTTAGTGATTTAATCTTAAATTATATTTTAAAATAATTAATATTAATTAATAATAAAATAATTTATATAAAATTAAGTATAATTAATAATAAAATAATTTATATAAAATTAAGTATAATAATAATAATAATAATGAACCTATGAATTGTATTGATTTAGTTTTATAACGAAATAAAATAGGTAAAATGTACAAAATATTAAATTTTATTAAACATAAAAATTTTAAAACATACAAAATACCAAATTAGCATGCTTACAAGATATTATTATAAAAAAAAAAAACATAGCAATACCATTCAAATGAATATAACTCATTTCTTAGTTCGATAAGTAAGCACGATGTGCCCATAAATGATCTATTAAGGCATTTCTTAACTTAAAGTGTGCATTTTTGTCCTTGACTTGTCTGTACCGAGTGAGAAATTGATCAAATCGACTATTACGATTTGGTATCATTTGCACATCAGGCGTTGGAGCTTCATTTGCATCTCTTATAGGTGCATTCAGATCACGTTCATCTTCCACTATCATATTGTGCATGATAACACACGCAATCATGATATCATGCAACACCTTCTTATCCCAAATTCGTGCCGGATTTGCAACAATAGCAAATTTAGATTGTAGGACCCCAAAAACACGCTCAACATCTTTTCTACATGCCTCATGTCTTTCTGTAAAATACTTATGATTTTCTTGATATGGATTACGAATTGTTTGAACAATTGTAGACCATTTTGGATAAATGCCATCAGCCAAATAGTATCCCATATGATACTCTTTTCCATTAATGACATAATGAGCAGGAGGAGCAATCCCTTGAGCCATATTATAAAGTAAAGGAGATGACTCCAACACATTGATATCATTATTAGAACCGGGCATACCAAAATAAGCGTGTCATATCCATAAATCATAATCGGCAATAGCTTTAAGAATTATTGTCAGAGATCTCGAATGTCCAGTATATTGTCATGCCCAAGCTGTCGGACATTTGTTCCATTTCCAATGCATACAATCAAGACTACCTAACATTCCTGGAAAACCACGTTGCTCGTTTACATAAAGAAGTCTTCCAATATCATTCTCATTCGGCAATCGGATATATTGCGTTGAAAAAATCTCAATAACAGAACGACAGAATCTCTTCAAGCATTCCATTGCTGTTGATTCACCGATTTTAATATATTCATCCGTTAGATCTCCTGGGATACCAAATGCTAACATTCGAAATACGGCTGTTGCTTTTTGTAGAGTTGATAATCCAAGCTTGCCTAGACCATCTCTTCGTTGTTCAAAATAATTATCATGATCTTTAACAGCAGTAACAATACGAAGAAACAAACTTCTGGACATGCAAAATCTTCGGCGAAACTCAACGTCGCCATACAATGGATTTTAGGAGAAATAATCACGTACTAAATTAAGATGCGCACCTTCACGATCACGATTTATCACTCTGTGCCCTCGAACTGAGCCACCACGACTCCTTTGGTTATTTTCTTGCTCAAGAATACGCGCAATTTCTGCATTATTTGCTTGCATCGTCTGAAGTATGAGCATTTGTTGTAACTCCAATCTATGAATTTCTTGTTCGAACTCTTCCGAACTTGACGAACTTGATGAAGATTGAGGCGGTGAACTGATTTGGGAATTGATATTAAAAGGGTTTCCAATAACATAATTCATGATTGCAAATTTGGAGGATTTTTTTTTTTTAAATAGATGAATTCGAAAAATATAAAGTGAAATGAGAAATTTGGTATGGATTTGAGTTTGCATGGCTAGGCATTTATAGAGAAATTTTGATAAAATAAAGATTATAGTTAAATATATTGGACGGTAATGATGATGATAAAATCAATCCAACGGTTGAGATTGAGACAATAAAAGAAGTAAAGATAAGATATCTTAAAATCTAAAGGTCTAGATTTTGAGGAAATAAAAACCTACGGTTGAGATTGCAGTGAAATATATTGGACGGTTATGATGATGAAAAAATGAATCCAACGGTTGATATTGAGACACTAAATAAAGTAAAGATAAGATAAGCTATCTTAAAATCTAACGGTCTAGATTTTGAGGAAATAAAAACCTACGGTTGAGATTACAGTGAAATATATTGGACGGTTATGATGATGATAAAATCAATCCAACGGTTGATATTGAGACACTAAATAAAGTAAAGATAAGATAAGCTATCTTAAAATCTAACGGTCTAAATTTTGAGGAAATAAAAACCTATTGTTGAGATTGCAGTGAAATATTGGACGGTTATGATGATGATAAAATCAATCCAACGGCTGATATTGAGACACTAAATAAAGTAAAGATAAGATAAGATATCTTAAAATCTAACGGTCTAGATTTTGAGGAAATAAAAACCTACGGTTGATATTGTAATAAAATCTATTGGACGATTATGATGATGATAAAATCAATCCAATGGTTGATATTGAGACAATAAATGACGTAAAGATAAGGTAAGATATATATATTACCTAAGCAATAATTCAAGTCTATAAATATAAAATGTTTCACACATAACAATCACCCACTTTATTACCTAAGCATTCTATTTCTCACTCACTTTCTTACATAAACACTCTATTTACGAAATAATCATGTTTTCTTCAAAGAAAAGCGCAGTATCACGAGCTGGCAACTACAACCCGATGGAAGATTTAAATCTTTGCATAGCTTATATGCAAATTTCGCAAGATCCTGTTGTTGGAAGATATCAAATCGGTGATAATTTTTGGAAACGAGTAGACAGAACTTATCATGAGATCAAAGCCAAAGATTGGGAGAATCGTAGTACGAGGTCATTGCAATCACAATGACAATCTATCGAGAAAGTAGTACGAAAATTATTAGCATGCATGAAACAAATCGAGCACCTACATCCAAGTGGCATATCACCATTAGATGCGGTAAGTACATAACAAAATTTTAGGTTAAAATTTTCATATATTTTGTATTCGTTGAATTAATAATATGTATATTTCTTGTAGATGAATCGATCAAAATTGATGATGATGGAGGATTCTGATTTAAAAATGGGTTTAAGTTCGATCATGTTTGGGACACTCTCAAGGACTTTGAAAAATTCAATGATGATGTGCAAATAGCAAGGCAGAATTACCAAAGCCAAAATTCTGAGTACAATATATTTGAATCAGATTATCCGACTCCTCCGGAAACACAAGTACCAGAATCACCGGGACTTTCTGGTTTTTCTCTTAATTTATCTAGTTCTAATGCTGGCGGCTCTTCATCCGAAAGACCTATTGGAATGAAGAATGATAAATCAAAAAGAAAAGTTGATGAATCAAATACGTCTCGTTTCAATGATCTTACACAACATAATATGAATCTTATAGAGATGTTTAAGAAAGCACAAGAAAGTACACACGAAATGAATGAAGAGAGGAGGCTTAGCACAATAATAAGATGGAGATGAAGAAAAAAAAGATGGAGAGGAAGAAAAAAAAGATGGAGATGGAGAACCGGAAATTGAATTTTGCAATTATGTCTCAAGACCCAAATCAAATTGAAGATCCTTCTCGCCGTGCTTATATTATAGACTGTCAAACCAACATTCTTAATGCAAGAGCAAGTCAAGAACCATATCCAAATCCATATCAAGATCCATATTCATCAAATGTTATATTTGGAGTTGACTTTAATAACATTGGTGGGAGTAGAAGCGGGCTAGATGATAACAATAATAACGGCGAATTAATATGTTAGTTTAGTTATTATTAGTTACTTAATAATAAGTTTGTATGAGTTTGTTTATGTTGAAGTGAATGTATTTTATGCGAATTTGTGTTTTTTTTAATTGTTGCTTGTAATAATATTGTATTTAGTAAGTAATAAATTTTAATGTTATTTTATTTCATTTTTTCCCTAAAATTCAATGTTGAATAATTTTATATTTACTTCATTATTTATAAAAATGACGGTCAAAATTTGAAAATTTTAAACTATGTAATTAATTACAAAAATTTTAATCATACAATAATTATTAATATAAATATAATTTATATCACAAAATTATATTAGTGTTAATTTTTTTAAAAAATTGAATAAATCTATAAAAAGAAAATGAAAGAAATGGAAATAAGTAAGTTTAAAAAAAAAAAGGATAAAAGAAAATTAAGTGCTAAAAAAATATTAAAAAAATTAAAAACCCCACTTCTACAGGGATGCTGCCTTCTCCTTCGTACTTTACATATGCCGTCCCTCTCTTTCCCACCCAATTTTACAGTAGCAATTACCGGAATTTACAGTACCGATTGGAGCTGTTTTTTACGCCAAAATTGAGCAAAACGCAAAACAAGCGTATGCGTTCGAGATGCTCTTAGAGAATAGAGGGGGAGAGGGGGAGAGGAGAAGAAATGGTCACATGGTAGCAGAGGAAAGGAAGAACTATGCAAGAAAAATTGGGGGAAGAGATTGTGAGCGCGAGGGTGAAGTTTCCCACGTGTGGAGGAGTTGAGCGGTAGAACGGAGAAGGGGAAAATAAATAGGTTGAACGAAAGACGAAGGAGTTGAGCGGAGGTCTGGGAGTGGCGAAGACGACTGCTGCGATTGAAGGAGACGATTGACGGAAGGCAATAGGAAAAAGGTTTGGGCCAAAGGGGAGGAGAGAGAGTGCGAATGACGGGAAGGTGAAGACTGGAAAGACTGAGGAAGCATAATTCCCATGTGTGAGTGACGAAGACTCACACGTGGGAAGAAAGCCATCTACGGCCCCAAGTTTCTTTTTATATATACTTGTAGATAAATAATGTAAAAAAAAATTTACTCATTATTTATTAATTTTTGGTATATATTCACATTAGATAAGTAATTCATACATTATGATATTAGTGAGGTCACTTTCTAATAAAACGTCTTATTCTATTATAAACTCTGCTCATAAATAATTTAAATATCTAATATAATTAAATAAAATTTCTCTTAAAAAGGATAAATACGTGAAGAACTTGACAACTGCTTCCCTTTTATAGAGTTTCTTTTGGGAAAAAGAAAAGAAATTTCGTACATCCCACTAACAAGCTAGCTTAGTTGCCCATCCCCTACCCAGTCTCCTCATCTCAATCTGGACCTCAGTCTCAAAGTCACCCACTCCTAACTATTCCCTCTATATTTTATAATATCATTCATTTTTTTCGGACATATATATTTAGGAAATAATTACTCAATACAGAATTTCATAGATAATAAAGGGATTTATTTAAAAGTTAGAAATATTTAAGAGGTGTCGGTTAAATAATGGGATTATTATATAATTTTAATAGGTTAAAACAAAAATATATAATTTTAAGACGAAATTAGCCTTGATCGAAACAAAGAAAAACGAGTTTTAGATTAAAATTGTCTAAATATGTAATGTAATAAGTCAAAATATATATTTTTTAAAAAATATATTTTATTTATATATAATTGAACAAAATTAGAGTTTACTCCAATTATTTATATCGGGAAACAGATAAAATCCTACTTTATATCGAATGCAGAAATCTATGCAGCCACACTAGACTGTGTTATCTCTGTGGAGACTCAGATATCAAAGGTGGTGAGCAGTAATTAGTGATGAATAAATATCTGGACTAGTATTACTCTTCCCACAGTTTCCTCTTTGTTTGGAAGGGTGGGGGGGGAGTGGTATTCATTATTCCCTGCACCGTCGCTTCGCCAACTTTGTAGTTATGGGAGTGTAGTTGATCTGGGAACATTTAGGTTAGGATACGAATGCCAAGTTGCCAGTTTTTTGAGATAATATTCTTAAAATGATTGGTATTTTTTAACCTATCAATTACTTATTGAGAAAGATTATAATCCAGGTCAAGAATTATCGAATCATTCGATTAATAGTTTAAATTTTTTGATAATCTTAATCCTAGAATCTCGTTCAACAAGTGAAACAGACTAATTATGCATTCTCTAGTTGAGTAATATAGGTTGGAGAAAAATAATAACTAATTTTTTAAATTAATGTTTTTAAAATTGACTAAAGTGTCAAACATAAAAGGTAAAAGGGAAAAAAACTTTTCATTTCTAGTCGGAAGTGCATGTTAGATAAAATCCATTCATTTAGCAACACCTTACGAAAGACATGACTTTAAATTAAAAATGAAAGATGAGGTTTGACTTAAGGTGAATACCTAGGTACCTAGAGGCGAGAAAGAACATAATAATAAACGAAACGTTTTGAAGAGTTAAAAATAAAAATAGATATAGAGATTTTCAAATAGGATTTTTACTATAACTTATAAATAAATTGTGTTTGTGTGGTTAATCTACGAATTAAGACTTTTGTTCACTCATATTGAAATAACTTTCCTTCCTCTGATAGAATTTTTTTTTTTTTTTTTTTTTATCAATTGGACCATCGAGTCAGTTAATTTTATGTTAACTTTTTTTCACAGTTTATTTCAAAATTATAATTTTATTTCATTATTATTTTAGTTTATTTAACCTGATTGCTGATATACAAAATGGTGGTTATATAATATAATTTGTCCTCTTGTAGTATTCTTTCGGTTTAAGAAAGCTTGAATTTATTATTATTTTTTTTTTGGTCAAACTTTGGCCCGTTTGCTTTAATGATATTTTGGGAATTATTTTAGTCCGACCGAAACCTTATATAATTTAATTTGTGGTATTCTGTAATTTACGGTTTGTTCGGATTCCACTCATAATTAGAAGGCAAAGCACACACGCTTAGCAAAAAGTAATTATTAGGAAATTTCTTCAAATGATAAGACAGACAGCTATATGTGTCACTTTACAAATTTTTATTTCTGTACTTTTACTTGTCATATTAAGATTTTAAATAAGTAATAATTATTTTTTTATTTTACATTTTTCAATCTCTTTTTTAATACATTTTATAGTAAATATAAATAATTAATCAGAATTAATTTTATACTGGAACTCTATTTAATTTTGAGTTAAATAAGGATAAAAAAGAAATTCAATAAAAGAAGTTAACCTATTATTAATCTCCTTTGTAATAGTGAAAACGCTGAAATGATATATATACTAGTTGTCGTATTAATTTTTACCTGGTCCAAATTTAGATTAAAAAATCTTCTCCTTACCTCTCTTTTTTCTCCTCCTTTGAAGCAAAAAGGATAATTTTGTCAAAATTAAAACGATAATATTTAAAATTGATGCGATAACTAATAATACCCATTTAGAAAAGGAGATATCTCTTTATAAAAAAAAAAAAAAAATCATACATTCTCCATCCAAAAACCACACATTTTTTATGTAATATTTATAATACTATTATATTTTTTTATTATACCAATCGTTATGTAATAGTATTAAAGTTATATTGCAATGTGTTATTTGAGAAATGACATGACTACATTAGATAAGCAATCGTTATATAGTAGTGTTAGAGTTATATTGCAATGTATCTTTTAACAAATGGCAGAACAATATTGATTAAAGGGGATAATTGACATTCATAGGAGCACAACACTAAATGACAAACAGTTTTTTTTTATTAAAATGTTAGAAACATATTGGGAGGTGCTTCTAATACTACTATATAGTTTACGTTAATATACAAATTAATCTGATTATATGTGGCTCATATATAATTTACGATTAAAATATAATTTTATAATTTAAAAAATATAATAATAAAATTTAAAAAAAAATCTTTTCACAAAATGAAGAGAGTATTAAAAATAACATTATAATAAGATTATGTTGAAATTATTGATCCAATATAACATTTAATTTAAAATCAATTAATAATATGTGGGCATATTTTTTAATTGTTTATATTAATTATAAGTGTTAAGAATTTTTAATATGAGATTAAGGCCACTTTTAACAGATTCTATTTGAGACAATCTTTGGAGAATATTTTATTTAACGATCTAGCTGAAATAGTGTCCCTTTTTGTAAAATAAAATAAAAAAGTTGGGTCTTTAGTGAAATAATAAGGTTGAGAGGGGCATCTTGATTCTTGAACATAATTTTGGTCGGGGGGTGTATATACATGCATGGAAGGTCAGTTGTAAAGTTGGATTCTTAATAAAAGAGAAAATAATGATATTAAGAAAAGTTTTGGTAAGGGGGACAGATATTTATTCTGTTTTTTTTTTTCAGAATAATTCCAGTACAATTTGTCACTAATTTAGTAATTAAATTATTTTTCTTAGTCTTTCGTTTTAAAGATAACACGTTTCAGTCCCAATCATAGCTTACCAACTAATCAAATTATGGAAAGATTTGTATGATTAGACCTCGTATTTATAATTTTGAAAATTTTAGTTGTAATTAATTCTATAACTATCACACTTTACGATTATCTATTTAGCAATTATTATTATTTTTTTAGTACAAATTAGTATGTTAAAATCTAAATAATTCGAACTCATAGTTTATTAATTTTAAACGGGATTGGACTACAACCCTCTTGTCGCAATTATTATTATTATTTTTTCAAATAATATTTTTTCACAATTTTTTTTTTCAAACTTCCCTACATCTTAATGAAAGATATGTATGTTTCATTAATTTTAGAAAGAAATTAAAAATTGGGTGACGTTTCTTTTCCTTTCTCAATTTTTTTCTTCTCATTTTCTTCCAATTTTTCCCCCTATTTATTTTTTTTTTGTTTTTATCCTTTCATATTTTCTGTTTTGTTTCAATTTTTTCTCTTTTCATTTATTATATTTTCTATATTGTTATTTTTACTACTATTTTAAAATTATCTATTTTTCAACTATTTTCACTTTTCAATAATACTCCACCTGTTTATAAATAAATATAACACTTTTTGACGAGTATAAGAAAATCTTTTTGATAAGAAGTATGAGATTTTTAATATATTTTTTCAGTTTAAATTATTTTATTTAATAATAGAGTTGTAATAAATAGAAAACATTTAAGGAAAGAAATATAATAATAAAAAAAGAATAACATTGTATTTTTAATTAAATAATATGTAAATAAATTTAAATATCTTATAAAAAAAATCATATGTTCCATGTTTTCGCAAATTATATTGTAGTATTAAGATACACCTTGTAAGGTGTTTCTAACACTTTAATAGAAAGAATTTTTTATCATTTAAAATATCCATTGTTTTCCCCCTAACTAATATAATCTTGTATTTGTCAAAGGATACTTTGCGATGTTACTTAAAACTACTATATAACGACAAATTATACTATATAACATATGGATATATCTTAAATATACTAAAACAGAAGAAATCTTTGAGCAACCAGCCCCTTCACATCAAAAAAATCCTTGAGCAACCACTCTCTACCTGATTATGTGTCATTTAAACCGTTTACATGGCAACTATTCTGACAAATTGTTTGGAATTATTTGTATACAAGCCTAACTCAATCAATTTCACTTTTAATTACTAATAGTAAGCTTATCATCATTAATTATCGTCAATTTGAATTCTAAAATATAGTTATATCTTTTTCTTCATCTCTTATTTATCTTTTTTCACATCCCATCAACCATTCATTCTCGCACCACACCACACACAACCGAAATCATCAACCAAAATATATATTTCTCTCTCTCTTTTTTAGAGAAATCTTTATGGTTTCAACAAGCAATCAAACAAATTTATCACATCCTCCATATCTCTACCTTTTCTCACATACCAAAGGTATTTTCTTTAATCAATTTGCATTAATTATTTATTTTATATATTCATTATGTCCAATGTGATGATAAACACTCATTACGAGATTTTTTTTAACAGAAATCTTGATGGCTTCCACAATCTTCCTTCATCTCCTTCGACTTCTCAAATACCAAAGGTATATATTAATCCGTTATAGTGTTAATGACTTTGCATTAATTTTATCTTTTTTCACCGATTATAATATGTGTTGTCATTGGAATCTGAAATTGTTTATTATTTTTTTTTTTAAGATAGCAAAATTGAGTACACAGATCTGAAATCCTCAATTTATAATTCTTTTATTTTATATTTTGATTATGTTCATGTTGATAATAAAGAATGAATATATAAAAATTAATTTAATAATGAGATGAGATGATAAGATTTGAAGATATAAGACTAATTAGAATGACATTGAATAAGGTTAAAATTTAGATAAAGATAAATAAGAAAAAATAAATATTTATGGTAAATATAACTTTGAATATATCTATTAATCTATCTATATATTTATCTATTAACGTATACAAAAAATAATTGTGCAACCCTCTTATCAAAAAAACACATGATTATTCTCTCCAATTTCTCCCACTAAACATTTTTTTCACTAAATTATTTTACAGTTTTAGTATAATTTAGGAATTTTTCATTTTAAATTTTTTATATTTAATGATAGAGTTTGAATGAATATAAAAAGATTTTTTAGATAATAATTATAATAAAAATAAAAATTAGTTGTAAATTAAATAATAATTAATCACGTTTATATGTATAATTTTAAATTTTTTAGAGAAAATATTATGATAATAATAGTTCAAAATATTTTGTTATTAATTCAATGGAATTTAAGTATAAATTAGTAAAATTATAAGGAGTAGTACGTATAATATTTGATGTGATAGATTATATGGAACAGTTTCAATAAAACAAAAGTAAAAATTTTTAAAAATTATTATATAAAATAAAAATAGTATTATTTTTTAAAGTAACAAATTTAGAGATGAATAATATAAATATAGGATGAAAAGAACATGATTATCTTTTTTTAAAAAATGTAATTACAATTGACTTATGTCACTAAAATTTGATATGTGATCTCGGGGTTAAAGCACACGAGATCACATATCAAAAGCTTTCAAAGCATTCAATAATATTGATTACAATTGACTTATGTGGCTAAAATATATTTTAAAAAATATAAAACGAAAAGAATTATAAGATACATAATTTTGAACATATGCATATTGTTATGTCAACTCAAAAATTAGGAATAGCATAGTGATGTAACAGAAATGTTAAAAACTATCCAAACACAAGCTCTAAATCATAAACATAAAAACAAATTCAGCAGTTCATTTCATGATGAATGACACAAGAATGAGAAAAGGTTTCAAACACTGTACATTTTAAAGTAATTAGAATTTCTTTTGATGCAACTCCCTTAATATTTTGTCAAACATGAGAAGCTTAAATTCTCAACCAAAATAACAAAAGAACACTCTCATCATGTATCATCAAAAGTTATTAGTCATAAACAAAAATTTTGTCACCAATAAAACTTTTCAAAGAAGTTGAAATGAAAATAAAAGTACATTGATTTGCAAACTAGATCTTTCAAAGTAATACAATACTTTTCTCAATCAAACTTGTTGAAGTAATGCAAAAATTAATACAGAACCTACACACATCCAGAGAAACATGCCAAGTCAAGCCAGTTTTTACATTTGCCTATAAGAAATATCACATTATAAGAGATTACTGCTAGAGGGTCCTCTAAGAATAAATAAAACATATAAAAATATAGAGAATCGGTGTTTCCAATGCATATGTGGATAGTAGACCATGATGTGCACCAAGAACACACATTTCATAATAGCATAAAGTTTTTATCAAAATAATGTGACGTTTAAAGAGATTATCTTTTCATACAATTTGATCAACCTGTTCAAAAAACAAGACTTAACAATATATATATACATAAAAAGGGAGGATGGATGAATGAATGGTTGGGAATAGTAACATTCATAATTTACCTGCTCGAGAAAACCGAACCTACAAAGGTCTCTAAACGGATTTAAAGATATATATAATAATATTTTGTACAATACATTCCAAATGTTTAACATGCCGACACATACACAATCGTCTCAGCAGACGACACAAGCTCTGAAAACACATGCATATGTACAAGAAACTACATATTTATATATCAAAAATGATAAAAACATTGAAATCACACCAGTTTCCAAATTGCACCACCCTAACAGTACTCCATATGTGTATTAAAAGATTCAAACTCAGCATCACATATTTATTTTTTCTGCAGCTCTTCAATCAATATTTATCTTTGTTGGAGTTGAATACATAAGCTATGCTTGTGTTTTACTTTTTCTCAGTAATATATCGATTTATGTTTTGGTTATATCTTGTTGTGCATTAATTTTCCATTTGTATTATTTAAGTAGATGATGAGGTGTCTTGTGTGACACAGTATATCTCATCATTGGTTGAAAGACATAATATATAAATGAGGTTCATAACCGAGACAGTTTTGGACAAACTGTCGATTTAGGTTATTATGTGATTCAGATAATTGGTCTGTCTAAACTAATTGAATCATATAGATATGCCCGGGGCGTATTGAACTTGACCTTTAAGAATGATTTGTTTTGTACTGATTTAATAGACAAATCGTTCTTGGTATTCTATCTCTTAATCCCTAGACTTGAGCGGGCATGAGGATTAGACATAGTGTACTTTGATCTGCCAAAGGGTGAGGTCAATTGTGGCCAATAGTCTCGGTAGGTTGGGTGCGCGTATTTAGTTACTTGGTGTGCTGCTGCTTGTCGAAAGGAAACCATGTACCGGTGCATCCGGGGTGATGGTGGTCCTGAGATGAGCTCGTAAAGTTTATTATATTAATTTCGGCCGGTGGACTTATGTCTGGTATAGTAAAAAGGTCTAGTGGTACTAGTCTCAGAATTAAAGAGGTTAATTAATTAATTTATCAGTAAATTAATATATTAAAATTAATATATTAACGAGCACTATATCTTTGATGTGGGGAGATTATGAATATAATTTAATTAAGTTATTCCGGAAGTAATTCTGGTGTAGGATGGTAATGCCAAAATTAATCCTTTAGTGGTACGATAAATTTTGTAATGGGTTAATTGAATAGGTAGAATTAATTATTAATTAATTATTCCTAAAGGTTAATTGAGTAATTAACAAAGTAGAATTATTTAATTAATTAATTAAGTCTTAAGTTTCAATTGGAATTAGGAAATCTAGTAGGATTTGGTTTATCCAATCAGATTGGTTACCTAATTGGATTTGGAAACTAATTAATTACCTCAACCCAATAGGAATACCAATCCTAAACCAACTTAGGGTCTCACTTGTAACTCTATA
Source organism: Knoxia roxburghii (assembly GCA_030378225.1). Lineage (NCBI taxonomy): Eukaryota > Viridiplantae > Streptophyta > Magnoliopsida > Gentianales > Rubiaceae > Knoxia > Knoxia roxburghii. The sequence goes on along the minus strand of CM059422.1, from coordinate 38,403,603 downwards.
TATCGACAAGGGATTAGCTATTCAAGACATACAATTCCATAAGTTTTCAAGACAAGAAAACTAGAGAGAGAAAATCCTAGAGAAAGAAAACTTTCTCTCTCCAAGTCGGATTTTCAAAGCAAAAATTGCGGCTGGGTTTTGGGTTTATTGGCTGAAATTCTTGGCCTGGTTTTTACCAGCTGCGCACAGATTTCTCTCTCTCCAGGCGGTACGTTTACAGTACGTGCCAGGTGCAGCGGTGCTAGAATTTTCTAGCAGGTAGATTTGGGTGATTAGCTAATCAATTGACTTCTAGTTCGTTGTCCACAAAACGTGAAGTCAAAGTCTTGAGGCATACAAGAGAATCACCTGAGTGCACACTTCAAAGGTACTTTTCTAAGATTCCGCTTTTAATTCAAAATTTTTGTTGCGTGGTAAATCGAGCAAATGCAAACGCAGATCCTATGTGGCAATCTTTCAATTGGTATCAGAGCCTGGTTTTGGGTTCTGTGCTTGTTTGATTTATGACATGGTTTTATTTGCAGGTGGTTGAGAAATCTCGACTATTATGGTTACGTTTGTATGGGTTTTAATTAAACTCCGGGACATGTCCGAATTTGATTTTATTATGAATGTTTGTAATAGTATAACCACGTGCTGGAAACCGTGTAAGAATAGATTAAATCTATAGTAGGATTTTTTCTATGTAATTTCAATTATTTAATTTTCCTAGAAAGCCTTGTAGTAGGAGAATTAATTTTTTGTAATTGAAGGCGTTATGGTGGGCAACTTGAATTCGTGGGTTTTTGGGTTATCGTTAATTTGTAGAAACCCAGGAAAACCCAGAATGAATTGCAAGAAGACCAAATAGTGTGGGAAAAATGAAGGAGGGGGTGGTGGCAGGAGGCGGCGCCGGCAACTAACCGCCAGCAACAGCCGCCGCCGGCGATAGCCACCAGCGCAGTGCCGCTGCTGCACCAGCTGCGCTCACGACCCGTGTGGGCTGTGGTCTAGGCCTATTTTTCCTCCAGTTTTCGTTTTTTGAAGTTCAAGACTCTCTCAATCGAGTGACGTGACGAGACACGAGATCAAGGCAGAAAATGGAAGCAATTAAACCATAATAGTTGGGGAATTTATTACCCGTATTTATTGTTTTAATTTTTATGCTTTATTTTTATGTTGTATTTTATATGCATGATTTTAAAGTTGGTTTTATGGTTGCATATAACTTAGGGTTAGTAAATTGCATGTTAAAACCAGAAAAAACTCTCAATTTGGAAATCTAAGTGGGAGCGGGTTGGTTTAATATTCCCATGGCTACCATTACGAGTTCATATGCGATGTGGGTGGGCTTGCACGTTGGCATTAGGGCCTTCCTCCATTCCGATGAGTCCAGCCTCGAGATCGCTAGATTATGAATTTCTGAGTAAGATGACTAGAGCGAGTTTAACTAGGAGAAATGCGACACCCTCTCCATCTGAGGCACACTATCCTGAGGTAACAAACTCAGAAGTCACGTAATGTCATACACTTAGTGTACGATCTGCAGTATTCCTCCCAAGAGGTTATACTGCTTAGAATACTGCATATTTGTACGGCTGAAAGCACCAACTATTAGCTACATTGATCAATAGATCGTTTGGTCAGATGGTGTAGTTAATGAACTTGGTTCTTCTCAAACGAATGTGGGTTAGCGTAAACGTCCACACTGCGTGGCTTGCGAGAATCCCAGTGAATGAGATGTTGGTGGATTATAATTATTGTTTTGAGGGAAGTCAATAATTAATAGAATTTCATGTTTTCGAAATTCTAGGTCAATAACTGAAACATTGTCTGTTTGTTAATTTTACAGTTTTATCGATATGGCATTCAACCCCTTAGCTGCTATTTTAAAAGACAACAAATTAACTGGAACAAATTATGTCGACTGGAGTCGGAACTTGGACATAGTCCTGACGGCTGAGCAGTATAAGTTTGTGCTCACCGAAGTATATCCAGATGTACCTGATGAGAACTCTCCTCAAGAGGATAGGGATGCCTATGCCCGGTGGAGAAAAGCGGATGAGATGGCTCGGTGCTATATTTTGGCCTCTGTGTCAAATGTGCTGCAACATCAGCTTCATCCCATGGTCTCTGCCTTCAACATGATGGCTCACCTGAGAGAGATGTTCGCGCATCAAGGCAGGACTGCTAGGCAAGCAGCCATGAGGAAATTAATGAACTCAAAGATGGCTGAAGTCGGATCGGTGAGAGATCATGTGCTACACATGATCAGTAACATCAATGAGATAGAGGTATTGGGAGGAGAAATCGACCCAGAAAGTCAGATAGATATTATCCTCCAGAGTCTACCCTCTAGTTTTGAGCAGTTTCGGGTCAATTATAACATGAACCAAAGAGTCTATACTCTACCCGAGCTCTTAACTGATTTAGTGGCGGCCGAAGGTATCTTCCACGAGAAGAAGCAAGCCTTGGTCACAGTAAAGGCTTCAAGGTTCTTCTTCTGCGCCTAAAGGCAAGAAGAATAAGAAGAAGAAGAATGCCGGGAAACTTGCTGCAAAGTCCGAGACCGCAAAGAGGTGCAAGCCCAAAGACAAGTGCTTCAAGTGCGGTAAAATGGGACACTGGAAAGCGGATTGTCCAAAGCTTAAAGGTACGATAGTTTCTGCCCTAATTACTGAGACATGTTTAGCGGTGATTTCACAGATACTTGGTGTGTAGATTCAGGCGCCACTGATCATGTTTGTAATTCCTTGCAGGGGTTCCAAGTAACCTGGAAGTTTAGAGAGGGTGAACTGGACATCTACATGGGCGACACTATAAGAGTGTCAGTAGAAGCAGTAGGAGTTGTCAATTTAAATTTCAAAAATTGTAGATTAGAGTTAGTTAATTGTCTTTATGTACCGAGTTTTAGAAAGAACCTTATTTCAGTTTCTAAACTCTTAAAGAATGGTTATAAGTTTATTTTTTCTGATGAGTCTGTATTTATTAGAAAAAATGGAAACTTATTTGTTCTGGTTCATTGTTTGACAATTTATTTATGCTTAACTCTAATTCCCCTGTTGCGCAAAACACAGAAACAGATAGCTCTTTATCTAACATTAATAAGAGGAAGAAACCTTCTGAAATGAATCAAACTTATCTTTGGCATCTCAAGCTAGGTCATATAAACCTTAGTAGGATTTAGAGGTTGGTCAATGATGGATCTTTAGGTTCATTAGAGATTGACAGTTATGCAACCTGCGAATCTTGGCTTGGAAGGTAAGATGACCAAGAGACATTTTAAGGCAAAAGGTTATAAAGCTAAGGAAGTATTAGAATTGATTCATTCTGACTTGTGTGGACCAATGACGGTCTAGGCACGAGGTGGGTTCGAGTATTTCGTGACATTCACAGATGACTACTCAAGGTACGGGTATATTTACCTAATGCGTCACAAGTCTGAATGTTTTGGCAAGTTTAAAGAGTTTCGGGTAGATATGGAGAAGCATCATGGTAAGAGTATCAAGACATTGCGTTCAGATCGTGATGGGGAGTACCTGTCCCATGAATTTCGAGAACACCTCAGATAGGTCGGAATTCAGTCTCAGTTGTCTGCACCTGGCACGCCATAGCAGACGGTGTAGCAGAAAGGAGGAATTGGACTCTCATGGAAATTGTTAGGTCTATGATGAGCTATAGTGATTTTCCAAGTTCGCTTTGGGGATATGCCTTAGAAACAGTGATGTATATTCTTAATCTTGTACCATCTAAAACCGTGTCTTCAACCCCATTGGAGTTGTGGAATGGGCGCAAGCAAAGTCTAAGACATCTCAGAATTTGGGGTTGCCCAGCACATGTGCTTAAGGTAGATACGACTAAGTTAGATGCGAGAACTGAATTAATGCTGTTTGTAGGATATTCTAGGGGAACGAAAGGTGGTCTGTTTTATAGTCCTAAAGATCAGAAGGTGGTGGTTAGTACCAACGCTAGATTTTTGGAAGAGAACTATGTCTTAGACCATAAGCCCAAGAGTAAAATAGTACTAAAAGAGCTTAGATGACAAACTACTAATCCTGATGCACCTGCACAAGTAGATATACCACACATTGCACATGAGATCACAGATGATGCGCCTACACAGGTGGTGCCTCGTCGTAGTGGGAGGGTTGTGAGACAGCCCGATAAGTTCATTGGCATGGGAGAGGCCTCAGGCCTAGTCCCAGGTGCGCTTGAACCTGACCCGGTTAACTACAATGAGGCTCTCCGAGATAAAGATGCAGAGTCTTGGAGTAAGGGAATGATATACGAGATAAGGTCAATGGACCACAATCAAGTCTGGGAGCTTGTGGACCTACCAGATGGGTTCAAGCCCATTGGATGCAAGTGGGTCTACAAACGTAAGAGAGGACCTGACGGGAAGGTGGAAACCTTCAAAGCTAGGCTGGTGGCGAAGGGGTATACTCAGAAAGAGGGAATCGATTATGAGGAAACCTTCTCCTCGGTAGCCATGCTTAAGTCGATCCGGATTCTCTTGGCATAGTTGCTCATTTAGACTATGAGATTTGGCAGATGGATGTCAAGATGACTTTCCTAAACGAAAGTCTTGAGGAAACCATCTTTATGCAGCAACCAGAGGGATTCATTGAAAAAGGCCAAGAGCATAAGGTTTGCAGGCTTACGAGGTCCATTTACGGACTTAAGCAGGCATCCAGATCTTGGAACATCTGGTTTGATGAGGTAATCCAGTACTTCGGATTTACTCAGTGTCCGGATGAGCAATGTGTGTATCGCAGACGTGATGGAAACTCAATAGTGTTTCTTGTGCTTTACATAGATGACATTCTATTGATTGGCAACAACAAGAAAGTGTTATCAGACGTAAAGGCATGGCTGTCCAAGCAGTTTGATATGAAGGACTTAAGGGAAGCGGGACATATCCTTGGGATCAAGATAATTCGAGATCGTAGGAAACGTTCGTTAACGCTCTTCCAAGCTTCTTACATAGATACGATTCTGGCCCGTTTTAACATTCAGAACTCCAAGAAAGGTTTTCTACCTTTCAGACATTGAGTGTATCTATCTAAGGAACAGTCCCCTAAAACTGTAGAGGAGATAGAGGCCATGAAGACAGTTCCTTATGCTTCGGCAGTAGGAAGTCTCATGTATGCCATGTTGTGTACGAGGCCTGATATCTATTATGCCGTTGGCATGGTAAGCAGATATCAGAGTAATCCTGGGAAAGCTCATTGGGAGGTAGTAAAATGCATTCTCAAGTATTTGCGCAGAACGAGGGACCAAGTTCTGGTCTATCGGGCGACTGAGCTGGTACCCTGAGGTTACACAGATTCAGATTTCCAAGGCGACAGGGACAAGAGCAAATCTACCTCAGGGTATGTGTTTACTCTGGGAGGTGGAGCCATAGTTTGGCGGAATGTCAAGCAGAAATGCGTGGCGGACTCTACCATGGAGGCTGAGTACATTGCCGCATCAGAGGCAGTGAAAGAAACAGTATGGCTCAAGAACTTCCTAGTGGACTTAGATGTGATTTCTGGTTTGCAGAAGTCTATCACGGTTTATTGTGATAACAACGGTGCAGTAGCAAACTCGAAGGAACCACGTGCCCACAAGGCGAGTAAACATATACAGCGCAAGTACCACCTGATACGAGACATCGTAATGAGGAAAGACGTGGTCATGGCTAAGATAGCATCAGAAGATAACCTTGCAGATCCATTCACGAAGACATTGACTTCGAAAGTCTTTGAGGCTCACGTGAAGGGTATGGGAATCAGATACTTAGGAGAGTCATGATAGTTTTTCTAGATATATAGCAGCAGAATGTATAGGAGTTGTATGTAGTTGTATACTTAAAGCACAACTTAAGTATTAGTGGGAGATTGTTGGAGTTGAATACATAAGCTATGCTTGTGTTGTACTTTTTTCTAGTAATATATCGATTTATGTTTTGGTTATATCTTGTTGTGAATTAATTGTCCATTTGTATTATATAAGTAGATGATGAGGTGTCTTGTGTGACACAATAGATCTCATCATTGGTTGACATACATAATATATAAATGAGGTTCGTAACCGAGACAGTTTTGGATAAACTGTCGGTTTAGGTTATTATGTGATTTGGATAATTGGTTTGTCTAAACTAATTGAATCATATAGATATGCCTGGGACGTATTGAACTTGACCTTTAAGAATGATTTATCTTGTACTGATTTAATAGACAAATCGTTCTTGGTATTCTATCTCTTAATCCCTAGACTCGAGCGGGCATGAGGATTAGACATAGTGTACTTTGATCTGCCAAAGGGTGAGGTCAATTGTGGCCAATAGTCTCGGTAGGTTGGGTGCGCTTGTTTAGTTACTTGGTGTGCTGCTGCTTGTCGAAAGGAAACCATGTACCGGTGCGTCCGGGGTGATGGTGTTCCTGAGATGAGCTCGTAAAGTTTATTATACTAAGCCCGGTCGGTGGACTTATTTCTGGTATAGTAAAAAGGTCCAGTGGTACTAGTATCAGAATTAAAGAGGTTAATTAATTAATTTATCAGTAAATTAATATATTAACGAGCACTATATCTTTGATGTGGGGAGATTATGAATATAATTTAATTAAGTTATTCCGGAAGTAATTCTGGTGTAGGATGGTAGTGTCAAAATTAATCCGTTAGTGGTACGATTAATTTTGTAATGGGTTAATTGAATAGTTAGAATTAATTAATTGATTAATTATTCCTAAGGGTTAATTGAGTAATTAACAAAGTGAAATTATTTAATTAATTAATTAAATCTTAAGTTTCAATTGGAATTAGAAAATCCTAGAGATTAGGAAATCTAGTAGGATTTGGTTTATCCTATGAGATTAGTTACCTAATTGGATTTGGAAACTAATTAATTACCTAAACCCATTAGGAAGACCAATCATAAACCAACATGGGGTATCTCTTGTAACTCAATATATAGACAATGGATTAACTATTTAAGACATACAATTCCATAAGTTTTCAAGACAAGAAAACTAGAGAGAGAAAATCCTAGAGAGAAAAAACTTTCTCTCTACAAGTCGGATTTTCAAAGCAAAAATTGCGGCTGGGTTTTGGGTTATTAGGCCGAAATTCTTGGCCTGGTTTTTACCAGCTGCGCACAACTTTCTCTCTCTCCGGGTGGTGCTTTTACAGTACATGCCAGGTGCAGCGGTGCTAGAATTTTCTAGCAGGTGGATTGTGGTGATTAGCTGATCAATTGACTTCTAGTTTGTTACCCACACAGCGTGAAGTCAAAGTCTTGAGGCATACAAGAGAATCACCTGAGTGCACGCTTCAAAGGTACTTTTCTAAGATTTCACTTTTAATTAAAAATTTTTGTTCGAATAAGTACAAACTCAGATCCTATGTGGCAATCTTTCAATCTTTTCTTCTACATCATATCTCTATCTATTTCATCATCTTTTGTTGAGGACCATTTGAAACATTGATTCAAACTCAGCATTACATATTTTTATGAAATACATAAGAACGAGAAAATATTGCAAAAACCAACAAGAAAATAAACAAAACGTATATATACAATGTCCATTATTATCGAATTCGCATATCAAACTTGAAACAACCATTGTTAGTTATAATAAACTAAAACCAAATTATGTATTTTGCGATTACATATATAAACATGGGATACAGAATTTGTGGTGTGTCAAAAAGAGATACTACAGCTATGTCAATAACTGAACTGAATATATGAGCAGAAATCACGGTATAAGTGCTTCTGGATAACAGAAAAGAAGGCAACTACATTCATATATATAATTGGATAAGACGGAATAACTCTACTAATTTATTATTGAAGGGATATGCTGATATGAAAAGGTTTTGAAATTGCTAACTGAAGGTATGCAATTCAACAAATCAAAAAAACAAACAACATCTAAATTTTGAAATCTAAAACTGAATCTTAACTAAACTATTGGACACACTAAATAAAATGCATATTGAACATGAAAAAATACATCATAACTGTGATTGACTTTTTCATTCGGTGAACATATATGAAATCTAATTTACTAAGGCAACCAGAGCCTGGAAAAAAAAAAAAAAAAAAACCAATTCCAATTCCAATTCCAATTCCAATTCCCATTACTAGTGAATTTACGTGTCTCATGATATAAAAAAATATTATTAAATCTAAACATCTAAAACCAAAATATGAATTTAAAAGATCTGAGTTTATGAGATCTAAATTACAGAAAAGGTTTGAAGAATATAGATAAACCATCACATTCATTACCCATTATAACTTACTTGATATCCAACAACTAATTTCGTATCTAAATGATATTACTTCCATCAACACCTCTAAGTGATTTATTTTGAGTTGAATGCAAAAATAAGAAATTTGGGTTTTCAAATCCAACATGAAAGACAACTAATCAGATAGATTAAAATCTCATTTTGATGTTTATGTCATGATGAACTTCAATGTTGCATTGACAATATATGAAAGGATTAGAATGATTTGCTTACATAAATTTGATGGAAGATTCTTCACATAGTTGTGTAAAGTAAATTTTTAGAAAAAAATAAAAGATAAGTTTTCCTTTAACAGCTGTCTTTGTTTAATTTTTTTTTTTTTACTTTTATTGTTACACAATCATTTTTTATTCTTACACAATCATGATTTTAATAATATGTTATTTGTTTTTGTAATTTTTGTATATATTTAATTTTATAAATAATAATATTAGGAAAACATTTATACATAGATAGATGAAATAAAATAAGTATGACTCTTCCTTATTAATTTTATAATTATTATTTAGAATTATTTTTCATGCTACATATTTGTATTAAATTATGATTAACATTATATCCATTATATAAAATGTTCTATAATAATAATATTCATAAAAAAATTATTATTATAATCATTTACTAAAAAATTGGCTTAATTGCAGTTTTCTGGGTTTTGCTTAGTGTTCCTTTTGCCGGAAAAACGGGCCGGTGAAGGAGAAGAAGAACAACAACAACGTTAAGCAAATGATTTTCTCTCAAGTCCCTGCGCAATCTTAAACCAACTGCCCTTCTATTAATTCATTGATTGATTCTGAGAAATCTTGCTTCCATCTGAGTATCAGATCAAGTGTGAACTCATTTTCTATGAACCAAGGATGCCATTGTCATCATTGACTCCTTTCATAAACTCAATATGATTATATTCCAGGGGAGTTGAATAAATTTGTTATCACGTAGGCAGCAGAAATGCAGAAAATACTTCCTTGGCTAAGGATGTAAGAAATTGGGCGAAGCACATAATAAGCATACACAAACGGCTTTGACTTATTGATGGCTAACAAAGCTGCAAAACAAAGCACAAATAATGTTTAAACATTTACAAGTATCAGATTGGGATATCGTGTGGACACATTTATGCATAATAACTGGATGCCATGGTTTTTTTTCAACATCAAATAAAAAAGAAGAAGAGTAGTGGCGGCCGCCGAGAGAGAAGAGAAGAGGAGGAAAAAAAAAATTAGGGTTTGTAGGCGAAAAAAAAAAAAAAAAATTGGAAACTTTAAAAAATTACAAAAAGGTCCTCTAATTATCCCTCAACTAAGGTCAAACGTTAGTTGACCGATTTTTCGTCCAAAATAACTAAAATTGCTTAAAAAAAAGTATGGGGACTAAAATTGTCACTCAAAATATAAGAGGGATCAAAAATGCTATTATCCATATTATGAGGGACTAAAATGCAATTAAGCCTAAAAAATTTTATAAGAACGATTTGTAAAATAATGACATTTATTTAAAATCCATATAAAATATTATACTCCCTTCATCCCAAATTAATAGACGTTTTAGAGATTTCACTGTTATCAAGAAAAAGTAGTAATTAATGATTTAGTCTAGTAAGTTTTTCCTTTTACCCCAACTTGGAGAGGAAATTACTAATGAAATAGTAATTGGGTGGTAGAATTCAATACACTTACAAATTTTGAGAATGGGTAAAACATAAAAAATTAGAAAAATTACCTTGATAATAGTAAAGTGACAATTAATAAGAGACAACTTTTAACCCCTAAATCTATTAATTTGGGACGGAGGGAGTACATTGAAATAAATAATAATAACGTATAAATTATTATTACCGTGATACAAATTATTAAGTCGTTCCTATAGCTCCCCGTGTGATGCACGGGCGCGAGTATTAGTACTTATTACTAGTTTAATTGTATATTAGTTGTACATATCTTATCTTATTAGTACAGATTGTTAATATTTTATCATCAGAATACGTCAATATATTATATAGAATACATCAGATATGTTAATATATTATACAAAGTATGCCAAATTATTACTAAATGTGTAATTTTTTTACAGTAACTGACGTATTCACAGGCTTATTGCAACGTATATGAGGAGAATACGTCAATATATTATACAAAATACGTCAGATTATTACTGAATGTGTATTTTTTTACTGCAACTAACGTATTTATAGACTTATTGCAACGTATGTAGAGAGAATACATCAATATATTATACAGAATATGTCAGATTCGTCAATATATTATACAGAATATGTCAGATGTATTCACAGGCTTTCTGCAATGTATATGGGAAGAATACGTCAATATATTACACAGACGTATTTACGAGTTTATTACAACTTATATGGGGCGAATACATCAATATATTATACAAAATACATCATATATGTTAATATATTATATAAAATACATCAAATTATTACTGAATGAGTAACTTTTTTTCCTGTAACTGACGTATGCACAGGTTTATTGTAACATATATTGTGAGAATACATCAATATATTATAGGTAATACGTCAAATAAGTCAATATATTATATAAAATACGTCAAATTATTACTGAATGAGTAACTTTTTTTCCTGTAACTGACGTATGCACAGGTTTATTGTAACGTATATTGGGAGAATTCATCAATATATTATACGTAATACGTCAAATAAAATTCATCAAACGTTTTGCGATGTATTACATGTATTTTTCTTCGAATAATACGTTGCAGAGTTGAAAATTGAAAATCGAAGAGACATATTTGTTTTGGTTGAAGTTTTGTTCGTCGATTTGATCTTTGTTCGCCAGAAAAAAAGTCATCGATCTTTGTTTTGTTGCTTGAAGATGAATAGAAAGTAAATAATCGATAAAAAATGAGAATGATTGTTTAAATTTTGGAGAATATGAGGAAGAATCGTCGGATTACATGGTGATTGAGGAGAAGTTGAATTTGAAACATAAAATATAGGTGTGGAGGGCGGGGCGCATGTAGGTAATTACTGAGTGGTGAGAGTGTGTTGTGTCGTAAAAATAGTTGGTATATACACCTAGGGTATATAGTATAAAAATTACTATATAACAATTGTCATTGTGAGGCGGTTTTTGCTTCTTCAGAATGTGGGTTAATGGAACTTCCCTTTTTTTTTTTTTTTCTTACTATCGCTAGTTTTCTTGTGGCTTCCGACATTTTTGCTCTTTGTTAATAGTGGTGGGCGGTATTTTTTTTTTGCTTCCGTCGTTTTTTATTTTTGTTAATGGTGGTGGGCAGATTTTTTTTTGTTTATTGTTGATCGAAGATCAGGCGCGGGAAGCAATTGAATTCCTAAAGTTTTAAATCATTGCTTCAACTATTTTGGGATTTGCTATTTGTATAAATTTGCTATTTGTACCACAAAAAAAAAATAAAAATAATTATAAAATGACCAAAAGGCCCTTATGAATAAAATTCTGAGAAATTGGCCAAGTACTTGGAAAAAACGCAAAAAATTGTGTTTGCTTCCTTGTACAAAATGCATAGAAAAATGTTTTTGACGTTTGAAATTTAGCACCGATGACATTTCAAAGAAAATAAAATGCTAAACTTGTGCGATTAAGTTAATCGAAACGCAATAATTTAACGATTAATGGTACAAAAAAATGTTAAAATGGTGCGTTTTCAACGTAATTCATTCGTTAAAATGGTAAGTTTCCACCATGATTCGATCGTTAACATGTTACGTTCCATCATGGTTCACTCGTTAAAATGGTATGTTTTTGACATTTAAACACGTCCAGAAACGTTTACATCCATTGATGTGAATTTGAGAAAAAAAGGTGAAGACAAATATAGCCCTTGACTAAAAAACAACTCTCCAAGAAACAAATTAAAACAAATTCTTAACTAAAAAAACGTTCGGGCAATCATTTTGTTGATGTCCAAAGAAGATTTAGCACGTGAATCATCACGAAATGGTAAGTTTTCGAATCGTAATGTAAATTGTTTTTCTTGAAAAAAAATGTAGTATGAAACACGTCAAAATGACGTTTTGGAAGTTTTTAAACACTGCACTTTAGCTATTTCGCCATGGCTTTCTCACTTTTTTGCTGCGTTTAATACCGTTAATATGTCAAAAGTGTTGCGTTTTTAATATGCATCATATAAAAGGTGCTGCATTTTTTATATGTATTATGTATAGAGTGCTGCGTTTTTTATATGTGTTATATAAAAAGTGCTACGTTTTTATGTACTGACATCATAAATCTTTAGCGTTTTTGGATACAAAAACTAAATATTGTAGCGTTCATTGTATACTGAATCGTGGAAAGAGTGCATTTTCTTCATAAATTATGTAAAATATGTTGCATTTTTTTATTGTAAGAATCGTTAATGTACTACGTTTTTGGTAGAAATAATGGTAATTTAGAAAACATTGCATTTTTTTGTATGATAATGGTTAAAATGTTTCGTTTATACTGTTACATATGTAATTTTGACTGTATTTTTGTATAATTGAATATTAAAAGTGTTTAATTTTAATTTATGTGTGTATTTACATACAGGATGACGATGATGAGTACGAGGAGGAGGATGAGGAGGTTTATGAGGATGAAGAGGAGGAGGAGGATGAAGATGACAATGAGGTGGATCATGCTCAAGGAGAGGCGGTGGAACTTGAACCTGGCGCAGATTTGAGTGGTTATTTTCAGATTGACAGAGAGTTTCGCACTATTAGTAATGCTTTGAAACATTGCCAGAAAATAGCTAAGCGACTTAAGTTCCTCATTACAAAGAGAGGGGGCAATCAAGGATTTGACACGTATTACTTTTCTTGAAAGTGATGGAGAGATCTTGCCAAAGCCCCTCTCCCAACCAGACAGAAGAATACAAGAAGGAACGGCACTAATTGCCCCTTCAGGTTGACTTGTAAGAGAATTGACCTGGGACGTCATAAGGTTTATACAAATACAGGAGCACCGTCAACACACAATCACACTGGTATTACTTTATTTGTGCATCGTAGTAATTAAGTTTGCTGATATTTAGTATTTATGAATTATTAATATAAATAAATGGGATTTTAAGGTATAATGCATCCATATGGGCATAGACAGCTGAGCCATTTTACTAAATAGTCAAAGGCTATTGCTGAATTTATGCTTGGGGCGAATGTGAAGCCAAAGTGTGTTTGGGAAGCTGTTAATAAACAGTTTCCCGATACCCAAGTACCAATCAAATCAGAGTACAATTTGAAAGAAGAGATGAAGACAGCTGGGTAAGCAGGTAGAAACATTGGGCAGCAATTTCTGCATTTGGCTGAGGAGAAGCAGTATTATGTCAAGATTCTCAAGGATGCGAACACTGATGAAATCACACATATCTTCTTTGCGCATCCAACCTCAATTCAGATGTTCCACAGATGGTATTGAGTGGTGGGGATTGATTCTACCTACAAGACCAGCAATTACCAAATGCCCGTCGTCGAGATGGTAGGTATGACTCCTACAAATAAGAATTTCAATATTGCATTTGCTATTGTTAGAAATGAGACAAAGGATACATACGATTGGGTGATGAGGAACTTGAGATTTTTGTTGCCTGCTAGTTTGGTACCTAGTGTGATTGTGACAGATAGGGAGTTAGGTTTGTTGCAGCCAATTAAGGATCATTATCCTGCTTCACATCACTTGTTATATTTGTGGCATATTGGGTGAGATGTCAATGCTTGGTTGGAAAAAAAATGTTGGGAGAAGAAACAAAAACTTAGCATGTGATATCCATGAAAACTGGTGGAAAAAATCATTAAGGCTCAAACTGTAGAAGAGTTTAACCTTTTACTGCAATATTTCAAGGTTAAGTACTCTCTAATTGAGCCGTTGGCTGTTGATTATTTTGAGACTACATGGCTCATTCACAAGGAGAAATTTTTTCGGGCTTGGACAAATCAATTTCTCCACTTTGGTAATACTTCCACTAACAGGGTAGAGGCTTCGAATGCTGCAATGAAAGATTGACTGAATTCTTCCACCAATTCTCTTGACACTTTGTTCACCAAGATCGACTCCTATCTCAGCCACCCGTACCCTCATATCGGGTTAGTTTAATTATTTAATTGTTTAAGTTTTTTATTTCATTATTAGTTCATATCATTCAATTTTAGTATAATAATATTTAATATTTTATTTTATTTTATTTCACACTATAACAGAGGCTCGCTTGAGGCTTTCATTTCCATGACTCAAACAAGTATGCAGGGATTTCCATACTGTTATTTGAACAAGTATGTGTCGCACTATTGTTTTAAGTTGGTGAGGAAAGAAGTTCGAAGGAAGAATAAGTTGGCCGGCGCAGTAATCGAGCAATGTGGATGCGTGCCCAAGGTGACACGTGGGATTCCCTGTGCTTGTGACATATTCAAAGCACAATCATTGTCGGGCTATCCCCTACTCCTACACGTACATGAGTTTCGGAAGAGGTTGACCATTGTGCCATCACAGGGGGATTCGAATTACATTAATGAGGACATCGGGTACTTTTTAATATATGTACTTTAATAATGGTCATTTGATTTCATATATGATAATTTTTAAAAGTAGTTTATATTTAATATATTTATTTGTTAAGGTATTTCCACGAGATTGTCGTTCCTACAGTCTCTACCAGTCCATCTTTTTTGGCCCGTCTGTTGAATAGGGCGTATGTAGAGGAGATACACCCTGACATGGCCAGTGTTGGAGAGCCAGATGTGTCGGGGCCCCAAAGGGGGTGCCCACCAAGTAGATTACACCATTATGTGATGCGCAGGTGGAGCTCACGAGAGAGAGCGACACGTGGCCAACGTGGCAGGGGTCGTTCAGGTTCATTTGGTTATTCACACCGCATTTAGACAGGCTCTGATGGTCATTCTCCCTTACGTACAGGTAAAGAAGCATTTTGTTATGTTTAATTACAATTTTGTAGTTGCATTTTATTATATTTTTGGTCGTGTATATACATTATACAGTTATGTTTATTCCCTCAAATAAAATTACTTGACAGGTTTTGGTGGAGACATTCATTGTGTGCCAGCATTTTTTCAGCCTTACTGTACAGGCTAGTCAGATGTCAGTGGGGATGGCTATTGTGGTTTCCGAGTCATTTCTACTTATCTTTTTGGCCACGAGAAATATTGGAGATTAGCTCGCAGATCATTGAGTAGAGAGATTACGAGCCATCCAGACAAGTATCGAGGTGTATTCTAATCTTTGGAGTTGAGGCTCCCTGATGGTGATCACATGGCTATGGTACTTAGGCGAGTAAGTTTTGAAGGCACGGACTATGGTGAGCAGTATTGGATAGCTACACCTACAGATTTGTTCCCGCTTGCCACTTATGCAAATGCACTGGTAATACATCTGAGCGGAACTTGTCCAGAAGGAAATTATTCTGTATTACCTTTGTATTCCTCCAGTGCTGACGCACAACCTGAAAGGGTTATGACGCTTGCCCATGTAAATGGGAACCATTACTTACGTGTATATGTGGTCGATGAGTGCCCTATCCCACCATTGAGCTTCATTTGACAACATCAGCGTCATGCTGAAAGTGTGAAAGATTGGCCAAGAAATTGGGAAGCTAGGTTTAATGCTTGGACTGCACTACGTGATGGCTAGGATCTAGATTGTTATGTGACATATGGTGTATTATTCATATCATTGTACTAAAAATAGTAACTTCCATTTTTTTTTTTTTTTTGTTAACTTAGTTGTCAATTTCTTCAACAAAATTTAATAACCTGGGTAATTTATATGGTGGTCATATAGACGATTATGGACATGGTGCTATTTGTTTTTGACGTAGTTCTAGTTGTTCTGGACGTGGTTCAAGTTGTTGTGGACGTGGTGCTAGTTGTTTCTGGACGTGGTTCTAGTTGTTCTGGACAGGGTTCAAGTTGTTGTGGACGTGGTGCTAGTTGTTTCTGGACGTGGTGCTAGTTGTTTCTGGACGTGGTTCTAGTTGTTTTGGACAGGGTTCAAGTTGTTATGGACGTGGTGCTAGTTGTTTCTGGATGTGGTGCTAGTTGTTTCTGGACGTGGTGCTAGTTGTTTCTGAACGAGGTTCTAGTTGTTCTGGATAAGGTTCAAGTTGTTATGGACATGGTGCTAGTTGTTTCTGGATGTGGTGCAAGTTGTTTTTGGACGTGGTTCTAGTTTTTATGGATGTGGTGCTTGTTGTTATGTACATGGTTCTAGTTATTCTGGACATGGTTCAAGTTGTTTCTGGACGTGGTTCAAGTTGTTTCTGAACGTGGTACTAGTTGTTTTTTGACGTAGAATTAAAATAAGATACAAAAATCAAGTATACAATCAAGTATGGACAATCAAGTATACAAATCAAATGGACCGGTCAAACTCATCCTCTATGTCAGCAGTACCAGGTACGAACTCCACGTACAAGTCTGGTGCTCGCTCCCTCACCGCATCTAAAAGTGCATGATGATACTGTCCAAAACGACCCATCCACTACAAATATTTAAAGAATAAATTAGAGTCTAATAAATTGAATTTAATAAACTTAATTTAAAAAGTTAAAAATACTTACAAACTCTGACGCGACACGATGTAGGATCATGTTTAGGCATTTAACAAAAATAACGCAGCAGATTATCCTAAACTATAAGAACCGGGGTCTTACCCTCGATGCGTAATCGGTTGCGCTCGCACCTGGATCCTTTTGGGAAGATGGCGTTTCGTCTTTCTCTGGCACTTCCCGGAAGTGTCCTCCACAATCAGGCACTGGAGCTCTTCGGTGCTAGTATAAAATTCCTGTAAACAAATTTTGTCTTTTTGGAAGATAGAGAATTTTACGAGAGAGAAAAAAAAAAAAAAGCAAAATTTCAGAAAACTATTTTCTGTTTTTTTTTTTAAACCTCTCTATTCTTTTCTCTCACAGATTCTCTTTATAAAAGAAATTTGATTTTTACCAATCCCACAACCACCGGGTTGTTAAAAATAAAATATTTAATATTATAATAATAATAATATAATATTTTACTTTTACATATTTGGGTTTTACTTGACCCATGGATCAAACCATTTACCCATGGATCAGACTGATGGGTCTAGAACTTCAATTGCAACTAGGTCCCTTGATTTGTCAGTCTATCTTAATTCTTCCTGAGTAATTAATTAACTATTAATTAATACCCCAAAACTTCTTAATAATATTTAATTAAACTATTTAATTTAATATTATTCTTCTAAGTATAACAATTATACCTAGTATCGTCAAGAATCTTCGAACTCACTTACGTGCAATCTTGTAGGTCCATTCCAAATTGACAATGGATAAATTAATCTCATAGATTAATCCATAAATCATCAGTGGCCTCTAGCAAGACATGATGACTACCCAATTTAGAATGGATAGTCAAATGATGATTCAACGCAACATTTCTAAGCATACTATGTACGGTCCTCTACATCGATATCCCGTTTAGGATAAGGCATGGAACCATAATCCTTATTAAGCTAAACGTTTACTTGATCTCTCAGTGACACTGATTCTATTCGAGCAAATGATAACAATTGTCATTTCTCGGGCATGACCATGCACTTCTCAGTTCACTATCAAGTGGCCCGGATATCATCTCTCACTTAAGAGAGATTTGTAGTCCTATTACTTCACTTACATATCTTAACGTGACTCATGGTGTACCCAATCATACCCGTACTTGGCAACCTGTTACAGTCCCATTAGGCGTATGTCAAAGAACACCACAATTCACCTAAGACCATGCAGTGATTTCTAGTCTAAG
Organism: Knoxia roxburghii; assembly: GCA_030378225.1. Taxonomy (NCBI): domain Eukaryota; kingdom Viridiplantae; phylum Streptophyta; class Magnoliopsida; order Gentianales; family Rubiaceae; genus Knoxia; species Knoxia roxburghii. Next base: position 38,385,545 of record CM059422.1, on the reverse strand, counting down.
GATCCTAGTACGAGTATACTCGAAAAGAATCACTCATGATCTATCAGTCCATGGAGTGTTTCTTTTGGCGGATTATTTTCATGAAATTAAATATGCACAAGAATATTACATTCATGAAATTAACTCATCAGATAAATAATCAATCAAACGACATATGTCTGATTTACATAAATAACCCTCAAAGTTTATTTACATAAATAGCCCTCATTAGGGCACATACACCAACACACGACAGGGTCAATGTGGCTCTATAACAGCCTGAAGATTGACTGGAAGGACGCGCGGACGTGAACGCTCTCTAAACCACTGTAAGTACCCATCCACGCACGCACTACGAGGAATTGCCGCACCTATCGGCTGCCTCCCTATAAGGGATATCCCAGTAGATGTCATCCCAAACTCCTCCCAAGATGACTCGACATACTCTGCGGCATGTCTGACAACATATGGTCTACCAGTGTAACCGCGGTAAGTATCCCGGCTGGGACGGATGAAACTAGCGGGCATCCACTGAACATATCCGAGTTGGCGCACACATCGATCAGGCATGTAAGACTCAATGTAATCCTTATACGCAATTAGCCCTCTGTACAGGGTCCTCGGAGTCCTCGTTATAGCGTCGCAACCGTATGGCATCCAGGTAACCTTTAAACATAATTTGAAATTACTTAAATAATAAACTATTTAAAACTTATATTAAACCAAAATATAATATTTATATTTTATAAATATTTACTAACCATGTCAGCGGTCATCTCGTCCAGAGCAAGTCGTATGGAGCTCAGGCGGTGCTCTGTACCACGGTGGCTGTCGATGGCCCACCTCGCTGCACGAGCCTGTGGACCATGCAATGGGAGGGGCATCGAGTGGGGTCTAAAGTCCAGGAAGTGCTCGTATATCCATTACTATAAAAGAGTCATGCACCCCGCAAAGCTCTGTGTCCAGTGTCGACTCGCGCACCTTAAATGATGGTACAGGAATGCTAGTGTCGCTGTGCCCCACGCCTCCTGTCCAACCTGATCCATCCCTTTCTTCACCTGCACTACAGGGGCTGGCATAAACTTATTGGAACTCTTGTCTGTAAACAGACATGTCCCAATAAGACTCCACACAAGAGCGGCCACATCTGAATCATCTCTGGCACACTGCATGCACCTCTCGATCACTCTCTGAGTCGAAAAGACATCATTTTTGTACAAATCCATGTCTAGTCGCTCCTCTAGGGGAATCTCAAGCAACCCCCTAGACCAAGATAGTATGGTGGACGATGGTGTAACCTCTGTGATCAAGCGACCATCGACTGGAATATGCAAAATCTTCCAGACATCATGCAGAAGGATGATCATCTCTCCAAATGGCAGGTGGAATGAATTCGTATATGGCTGCCACCTCTCCAAAAAATGTATTGATGAGAGGCTCATCAATGCTCCGATGCATAATGCGGGAAAGGTGTCCAAGTTCCATCCCGCTCAAAATATGTGCACCCTATATAGTCATGGATGCAATCCAAGTCTCAAATAGGTCGTACATACTACCCCTATTGTGGCATCTAAGGTGGTATCTGGTAGGCACCCCCCGCCTGCCAATACCTAGCTACCACATGTCCTAAAAAACTAGGGATCAAACTATCATCTATAGGGCCCCCCTCAACGGGCCCTGTAACCAACCAACTCCGATCCTGCTTGACGTGCTTCCTATAGTGAACTAAATTTACAAAATATAAAACTCATATAAATAAATATATAAATTAACTAAACAAATTAAAATAAACAAGTAAATAACAAATTAATTCAATTAAAAATTAAATCACTTATGAACGTGGTACTTGTTGATTATGGACGTGGTGCTAGATGTTCTGGATGTGGCGCGAGCTGTTCTAGATGTGGTGCGAGTTGTTCTGGACGTGGTTCTAGTTGTTTTGGACGTGGTGCTAGGTGTTTTTGGACGTGGTGCTAGTTGTTTTTGGACGTGGTGCTCGTAGTTTGTGGATGTGGTTCTAGTTGTTCTAGACGTGGTGCTTGTTGTTCTGGACATGATGCTAGTTATTTTGGACGTGATTCTAGTTGTTCTGGATGTGGTGCTAGTTGTTTTTTGGATGTGGTGCTAGGTGTTTTTGGACGTGGTGCTAGTTGTTTTTTGACGTGGTGCAAGTTCTTTTTTGGACGTGGTGCTAGGTATTTTTGGACGTGATGCTTGTTATTTTTGGATGTGGTGCTAGTTGTTTTTTGACGTGGTGCAAGTTATTTTTTGGACGTGGTGCTAGGAGTTTTTGGCCGTGGTGCTTGTTGTTTTTGGACGTGGTGCTAGTCATTTTTGGACGTGGTGTAAGTTATTTTTAGACGTGGTGCTAGTTGTTCTGGACGTGGTTTTAGTTGTTTTGGACGTGGTTCTAGGTGTAAATAAATTAATGCAATTAACAATTACATAAGCAATTAAAACAAATAATCAACTAAATAATTAACACACAATTAAATCAAGCAATAAAAAAATTTTATCAACAATTAAATTAGAACAAATAATTATTCAAAATAATTATGTAAATAAATTCAAACATGTACCTACAGCAGGATCGACCTCCTCAAACTGTCTGTCGCCGGAATTCCTGTACCGAACGGTCCTCTCAGTGTGTGGGTGAGAAGGATCACCTCCACAAGTAACCCCCTCACCCTGCTGATCTAGTGGGCGACCACTCCCACTCGCCTCCTCCTGCTGCGGCTGCTCCTCCTCCTCATGCTGCGCCTGCTCCTCCTCCTCCTCCTCCTCCTCCTATAGCCCAATAGACTCGTCATCACTATCATCAGTGTCATCGGAATCAGTAATACTCATCACTCAACTGAAATGTGAAGTCATCTCAACCAGCACATCCTCTACCACCTCGACTTCCAACGCCACCTCCACCTCATCGTCCACCACCTCCTCGTCCGCCACCTACACCTACACCTCCTCGCCCTCCATCTGAAATAATGATACGGCCTCCACCACGACCTCCACCCGTCCCTCTACCTCCTCCTCTCCTAACAGGTACCTTCTGCCTTCTAACAGAAGCTGTGGGACGCGCCTATCCACGTGCGGCTTTAACTTAGCACCACCCTAAATAAATAAAGATAAGCAATTATATTGTAAACTTAAAATATGAAAGTAAAATTAATAAAATAAGTGTAAATTATATAAAGCGCACCAATTTATCATTTTTAGCCAAGTAAAACACTTTCTATGTACTTTTGCCGTATTCAGAAACACATGGAATTTACGTTTTTGTAAAGGTCAAATGTTATTATTGTGCGTTTGACTAGGTCAGAAACGCTATATTGGTGTGTTTTGTTCTAACGCAAATGTGATCGGCCAATGTATGTTATTTAACTAACGTCACTGATCTGCTTTTCAAAAGCAGTTTAACGAACCAATTAAACGTTTTTAATATGCCAAAAATCACATATAAACATTCATTTGATACACAATCGCAACAAAACTACGTTTCTACTGAACGAAAATGCATCATAACTGCGAACTATAACCTAATTAACTCAAAAAGCAAGGTTTCAAGCAATTTAAATCGCAATAACGTGACGATAATGTTCAGCAAATCAAATAACAACAAAAATTGACGAGCGAAAGTATTTTTACCTTGTTTATCATTGGACCTTTGCCCGCGCCATGTCTTTGCGATGATTCGCCATCTCCTCCGTCTATTTGGGCATTTTTTGCCGTCAAAATCATTTGAATTTTGCGTTTGGGAAATAATTTCGCCAAAGAAGTTTGCAAGAATGCTGCGTTTTAATCGTTTTATCGATTTTAGATGGAGACAGTAAAAAACGTGACATTTTAACGAGCGAGCCATGGAGAAAATGCACCATTTTAACGAGCGAACTAGGGTTGAAATGCTCCAGTTTGATGTTTTTATTTGACATGAAACGTTAAAGTGCTACGTTTTGGATTGTCATTATCGGAGATTTTTAACGTTTTCGTTGTATTAAAACGTCATCGGCATTAAATTTTACATGTTAGAAACATTATTCTCTGCATTTGTGTAAATTGAGAAAACACATTTTAGTTGCGTTTTCGCCAATTACTTAGCAATTTTCTACCTTTTTCCTTCATAAGGGCCTTTTGTCATTTTATAATTATTTTGATTTTTTTGTGATACAAATAGCAATTTAGTTATACAAATAGCAATCCAGAACTATTTTTTGGGCGCCTTAATGTTTAGGAAATTGATTTTCTTGGAAGTCGATCGAATACTTTGTGAGTTACTCCTAATTGTACTATATAACTACTAGTGTCTTAGTACTATATAAGGGAAATACTATTTACCGCCCTTCTTTTTGTTATTTTTGACCTAATTGCCCTTAATTTTTAACTAAATTCCTTGACCTTACCCTTCCCTTCCCCTCTCTATACCCTCTGCCCTCCGCCACCTTGTCATTGTCGCCACTGCTGACCTCACCCAACCTCCTCCCCGTACCTCCCCCGACGATTCTCAGACCTCCCCAAATCTCCACCTCGATGTCTCCCCCGACCTCCCCCAAGTCATCTGATCTCCCTCTTCCTCTTCCTCTCCCTCTCTGATCGAGTCGATCTCCCATTTCTCTCTGCTCGATTGTCTTTCCCTCCCTCCCTCTTCGATCTTCCCTTCCAGATCTCTTGCCACCGACGCCTCCCTCCATCCCTTTTCTTCTTCTCGCGCCGAACGCCTCCCTCTCTCTCTGATCTTCCCTTCTAGATCACGATCTGCGTTCGACGAGGGCCCTCCTTCTCGATATTCTCTTCTAGATCTCGAACAATCGTTCTACGAGAAAGAGAGTAGCGAAGAAGCGGTAGAGATGGTGATTGCGACGAGAGAGAAACCACAACGAGAGAGGAAGAAGAGAAGGAGAAGAGAAATAAGAAGAAGAGAAGAGGAGGAGGCGACTGCGGCGGCAGCGGGGCAGCAAAGGGGAGAGATGGAAGAGAGAAGGGATAATTAAGTAAAAAGGGTGGTAAATAGCAAAAGAGAAGTCGATAAATGATAACCCGCATTTACCATTTAACTATTTAGGTACTTGTCTCTCAACTCTATTATATATAAATATAAAATAATATTTCTTATTAATGATATTTTTATTAACAATATTATTTTCATTACCAAGTTCATAAAAAAAAAATTTCAATCCCTTATAATAGTGGATCCAAATTTTTAAAGGGAATAAATTAGTCACGAATAGCTTTTTAATAATGGGTGAAAATTAAATTTTTTAAAAATTTTTATAATAATCAGAGGAAAAAATATTATTATCTGATCATGATTATAAAGTAACCAATACTTATCTATGTAACTTAAAAAAATTTGACCAAGGAAAATTAATTAATTTCACCCTTTCTCCTAGACAAACGATTATGATGTATTGCCATTATCTTTTTTGGTTTCCCTAACCTCTAAGAATAAATTAATCTATGTTAACATTCTAGTGTTGTTTTTGTTGTTTCAACACTAGGTGTGCATCAGTTTCATACACCGATTCAATAATTTTAATAACTTTTAATTTATTTTTATTAGTCTAAAATAATTAATTTAATTTATTAATAATTTATGAGAGTATAACTTATATACAAGTCATCTAGTCACCAATAAAGACGAGATTACACAGGCTGTTTCATAATACTATTTATTTCATAGATTGCTATTTATTTTATTTGAAAATTTTTATTTTGATGGAATTTTTTCGTATAATTATAATATTTTATCAACTATCTATTCAATTAAATGTATCATAAAAATGAAATTTTAGAACAAATTATACCATAATTGTCAGACCCTGAAAAGCACCTAACTTCCTAAATTGGTAAAATGCATAACTAAGCTACTTGAAACTAATTATTTACCTACAAAATTCCAACAATGAGCAATTACATTTAAATATTTTCAAAGCTTATGACATCCCCACCACTCCCAAGCTTCTCCTAGGCTTGTCTCCGATAAACTCCTACCTGGATCACATTCAAAGATAAAATAAACATAAGTATGCGAAAAAGCATACCTAGTGAGGGTCACCTCCTGGACCCAACAAAGCGAAATGAAAGACAACAAACAGCAGGAAAGCATACAACGTAAGTCATGTATTCAAAACGTAACTCAACTAGCATACCAATGTTATACCAACTAACCACATAATACGACCCCAAAATAACCAACAAACCTGGATATATACCAAAGGGAAGAAGATCCTACTTGAGTTTGCAAGGCTCAAATTGGTTCTAACTCCTTTTGACCAACCTTTAGCTAGAGTCATATATGCAATTCTATCATCTTCTTGCCTATCTATATGTTACCTAATTTGCCTTCCAGAATATAATTTACTTAATTTCTTCAATCCTCTATCCCTCACATAAAACAGTCCCTAGGTTGATTCCAAGCCTTCCATTAACCTAAACATGTCACATTTAATTTATTTGAACATCTCTTGTACTTAATTTCACCAAAGCCAACCACTAAACTCCTATATATTTACAAACCTAATTGTGGCAAAAAATAGCTTAAATGGGTTTACAAGTTTACCACAAAACTCGGTGGAATTGAGCTTAAACTGAACAAGGAAGCTTTGGTCGATGACTGGAGGATGAGGTAACCGGCGACGGCGACGGTGGCGGCCTTGCGGTCCGGTGGCGGCGGGGCACTTCTGGCCTTCAAAATACAAAGAATTTTAGTGGGTTTTGAAGCTCTATAGGAGAGAAGTCCATGCATGGTGTCGGTAGCCCAATCAGATGCCGGAGAAAGGCGGTTTGCGGCGAGAGAATGGCCACGAAATCAAGAAATGAGGATAAGGTCTTGTTCCTTGAGATGTGTGGAACATTTTCGTGAGTTTTCCCGACCAAGATGACAGCCAGTTCGTCGGAAACATGAGGAACGAACGAAAATTGGTGATGAGGGAGAAGAAAAAATTCGGGAAGATAAAAGAGAGCTAATGGCTGAGTTTTGATGCGCGGGGCATGGGAATTACTTTCGAGTGTGTGCGCGACCGAGATGGCGTCGGAGAAGGGCCAAACAGCCGGTGACAGTGCGGCGGGGAGGGGCTGTCCGACGGGGGTGAAGGGAGGAAGAAAGAAGAAAAGCGGGTTTTAGGATTTTACTTTTAAAAATTAGTTTCAACCCCTAAACTTTAGCAATCCTCTAAATTGCTCCCTAAATGCCTTTGTCCCCTACAATTAAGTCCCCAATTCCACCAATTTACCTATTTAATAATTACTTTTATTAACTAATCATTTAATTATATATATTTTAAACATAGTTTATTTTATTATTTAAGGGACAAAACTCCATAACTTACTAGGAGGATTCACCAGCTCGTAAGGATGTTACAATCTCCTCCCCTTATTAAATTTCTTTGGGAAGAGATTGATTGATTTAGCCTACTAACTGGACCCTACCTAATGGGTTATCTACATTGTTTTATAAAGGTTACTACTAAATGTACATCAAAGGAAAAGATACGTTCAATGTTCGTGCACTCCCTAATTCTGAGCTCACAATGGTAGTTGTACTTGAAGATTTTGCCTCTTAGTTTTTGGTCTAAGAGTTTAAGTACTTAGGACGGCTAGTTCTAGAATAGCTCCCTGTAGGAATTTGCAAAAAGCAAAACAAGACACGTAGGTTATGGGGTTAAGGGGAAGCAATGGTTAGGGAAAGAATTATTTATAAAGAAAGCGAGTTTTACTTAGAGATTACGAGTGAAATATAGTGGAGTATCTAATGGATATTAAGGTTTTTCGAGTTATACCTAATTACTGTTTAAGTTATTAAACCAACCCTGACGATTTGCCAAACTATTTAGCCAATTAGTGGTTAGTTATCTTTTGGCAATGAATTACAAATTTGGATTAACTCTTATTACTATTAAGTCCAGGTTAACTTCTTCGACCTATTATTCATAATTCTTATCCAACTTACCCTTAGCTCCCTACCTCCTATTATTTTATTACTTATATATGTACATATATTTTAAGCTTATCAATACGCTCCTAGCGTAGGTCTACGCACTAAGAATTAATATTATGTATTATTGCTATCTACATTTCCTACATGGCAATCTCCACTACGTTTGTCAATTATTTTTATGATGATTAATCTTATTATTATTATTATTATTATTTACTTATTATATATTATTATTTTATTTATTATTATATATATTTAAATCTTGTTTTACTGTATATATTTATTATTACTGTATAGCAAGTGCTTTATATGATATCTATCTCTCTCGCAGCTCTCGAGTAAGAAAGTGCCAGCAAAAGTAAATAACAAGAGAAAAAAAAGGAGGATACTTTATGACATCGTTGTTGAAGCTGAAACGGCGCTGAATGGGAAGCTTCCATCATCATCCCCCGAAAGCCTTTATCAACCAAAAGAGGAGCTTTAAAGAATTTGCTGGCTATGGACTTTTAGCGCCACGTATCACCAGAAAACTGTGGGGTTATCAGTTTGACGTGGCCGCCATTCGCCATTACTGTAAAGAACCAAGCAAAAAAACCCAAATAAATACAAGCCCTTCCCCATTCCCCTCCTCCAGCACCCCCCACCCCCTCCAAATTTTATTCCTCCTCAAGAGAATTCCCTTCAATTCTTTCTCTCCATCCGTCCATTTCCACCTTTCTTTTTTTTTTTTTTTTTTTGCCTCCTAAAAGAAACTCTGTTTTTGAAGTTTTTAAACACACTTTTCTTCTCACTCTCTTCCTCCACATAGCTTGTCTTGTCTCCCATTTAAAGTGAGTTGAATTCCAAGGAAGTTGAACAAAAAAAAATCTAATTATTAAAGTGTAGATTATACACAATAAAAATGCAAGTGCTTGGTGATGCACAAGCTTCGATATCAAAAGAAGAAGAACACCATCATCGTTTTCCTTCAATAATGTCGTCTTCTTCTTCTACTTCTTCTTCTATAACCCTCAAGGTAACTTTTTCGGGTTGTTTAATGTTTAGTTTTGGGATCATTGTTTTACAGTTGTTTAACTAATGTTTTTTTTTTTTCTGGGGTGATTTGATTGATTTCTGCAGTTCATGAACGTCGGTTACAGTGTGAAGTTGGAAAGATCGAATGGATTAATTGGTGGTGGATTGAAAAATCCGTTTACTACAGGAGCCACTGCTGCAACGAAAAGGCCCACTGCTTCACCGGACGTTGAAAATTCAACGGCTGAACGAACCATCTTGAATGGAATCACGGGGATGGTTTCTCCGGGAGAAATCCTAGCCGTCCTCGGCCCATCCGGAAGTGGGAAATCAACTCTCTTGAACGCACTAGCCGGAAGGTTACAACACGGGCATGGCCTCACCGGAACAGTGCTTGCCAACAACCGTAAATTCCACAAACAGATACTCAGACGAACCGGGTTCGTCACCCAGGACGACGTCCTCTACCCACACTTAACCGTCCGTGAAACCCTGGTCTTCTGCTCGCTCCTAAGGCTCCCGAGATCACTCACCAGAAAAGAAAAGATCTCGGTGGCCGACACGGTGATCAGCGAGCTGGGCTTGGCGAAATGCGAGAACACCATCATCGGAAACGCGTTCATCCGGGGTGTGTCCGGCGGAGAAAGGAAAAGGGTTAGCATAGCTCACGAAATGTTGGTGAATCCCAGTTTGTTGATTCTGGACGAGCCCACGTCCGGGTTGGATGCGACAACGGCGTTCCGGCTGGTTTCAACGTTGGGATCGTTGGCACAGAAAGGGAAAACGATCGTCACGTCGGTGCACCAGCCGTCTAGCCGAGTCTACCAAATGTTTGACTCAGTTTTGGTGCTTTGCGAAGGCCGGAGTATCTATTTCGGTAAAGGAAATGAAGCAATGAGCTATTTCGAATCCGTCGGATTTTCGCCGTCTTTCCCCATGAATCCTGCTGATTTCCTGCTTGATCTCGCCAACGGTATGTACTCTTACGTATACATTGCCTCCTTGTTTGTTTCTTCATGTAGAATACATGCAACCATTTTAATTTTTTTTTTTTTAAATTTTGGTTAAATTTACATCCCTTTTATTTTATTTGTTCTTATCCGAAAAAATTATTATTTTGTTACGAAAATAGTATTTATAGACAGTAATTCCTTAAAAGTATAAACGAATCAAAGAAAAGAAACCTCATATCTTTAAAGATGAACTAAAATAAGAAGCAACAAAAGTTGGCATGTCACCAACAGGTTGTTTGGTTGGAGAATTAGAAAAATGAGAATGAAAAGGAAGGAATGAGAGAAGCCCATTGTTAGTTTAGTTGTTAGGGTAAAGAAATAGGAGTTGGATTTATGAATAAATCCTCAAAAATTAAAGAATAAGAATAAAACACCCGAAAAAAAAAAAAAGAAAAAAAGAAATGAACTCGTCAACCAAGTATGGTCCCATCGAGAACTAGAACCATATAATATAACCCTAAGTAATGAAATAGAAGCGATCTTAGAACCATTAAATCTTGTCGAAGGCCGACCGTGTATTTCTCATTTAGTATAGTCACTGTGGTCAGCTTATGTAATCAGTCATATATAGTAATATGAATCTCTGTATATAGTGTTGTTGTTGATGGCAACTTACTTGAGTTGACTCCGTTGATAAGTGGTTAAGACTCCTGATGACCACTACTAGCCTCCTTAGCTTGACAAAAATATTTTAAAAAGAAAATCAGTTGACAATTTGAAAATTTTGTTCCGTCCAGACTTGCCCAATAATTCAATAATTATTGAGAATTTCTCGAGTCTAAATCAATTTAGAAAATACAGGAACGTACAAAAAAAACAAATGAGTTTCATTACAATACGTAATTTTTTTTTTGGTTTATATTAATATAAAATTACAGCGATTTGACACTGGTCCAGTTATTTTGAGTGGGACTGTTTTGGTTTGATAATGTCCAACACTATGAAAGTGAAAATTCGGATATCCCAGTACAAACGTACCTTCAATACGATTTATGGCCTCGATCCTCACTTGGTAGTTAGGGACCCCAAATCCATAAATGCCCTTCAAATCTATTTTTAGTATACACACATTGAAGTCGTTAAAACGTAAATTATCGATACCAACAACAACGTTTGTTAATTTAATCAAATACAATAAAGTTCTTATTTCTTTTGAATCTTATTATAAGATTTCACGCATAATAAATTTCGAAAATATTGTATTTTTGTTTTGTTTTTTTAATCGTGTTTTAAGCGTGTTGGTATCGGATGAGTTTTGGAGGTGTTTAACTTGGTAGGCAGTGATAGTAATACCTCATTTTTTTCAAAAAATAATTGAAAATAATTTTATCAATTATTTTATTTTAATTTTTGAAATATAATATTATTATATATAATTTCTTATCAATGTATAAGTCCCATAAGAATAATTGAGTTTTGAGTATTATTAGTTACCATCTCATTTTTTAGTATTATCGTCTCAATTATGATAAAAAGATTTTTTTTACTATTTGATAACTTTAGATTATAATGCTTGTAAATGTTAGGATAAGCGTTAAAAATATTATTTTCAACCAAACAATAAATACTCATGTTATATTTTAAATGAGCGTAAATTATACTACGTAAATGGATCTTATCTTGAATTATCATCATTTTATTTTTAATATAATAATAATTTCTGTAGAATGAGTTTTATAAATGTTTTTCTATATTTATTGAGTAAAATATTATGGTAATTAACAAGAATTATAGAGCTCTAATTTTCAAAATTAATTGGCTACAATTTCATTTAGGTATGAATGACATTAATTAAGATATTTTTGGTTGTAATAATATTCTCTCCATATTGAATTAATAATGTACTTATTAAGGTAATTTATATGGTGGTCCTATAGGACCACCATGAATTTTACTCCTACCCCGCTACAGTAGCGCGCTACAGTTCCGCGCGCGCGCTACAGTAACGCGCTACAGTAAACGCGCTACAGTACCTTCGTTTCTTTTGTTATTTTTGGCTATTATGATACATATTATGGACGTTTTTGTTGTATGATATGATTTCTTTTATATTTTTGATCTGATATCTAAATTCTGTTGATCTGATGTCTGCTATTTTGTGATCTGATGTCTATATAATCATGATTTGATCTACTTTGTTAAGTATATTTTAGTTCTACTGTATGATTTCTTTTATATTTTTGATCTGATATCTATAGTCTGTTGATCTGATGTTAAGTATGAGTTGATCTGATGTCTATATAATCATGATTTGATCTACCTTGTTAAGTATATTTTAGTTCTACTGTATGATTTCTTTTATATTTTTGATCTGATATCTATAGTCTGTTGATCTGATGTTAAGTATGAGTTGATCTGATGTCTATATAATCCTGATCTGATCTCCTTTGTTAAGTATGTTTTAGTTCTGCTGTGTGATTTCTTTTAAAATCTTGATCTGATGTCTATAGTCTGTTGATCTGATGTCAAGTATACGCTGATCTGATGTCTATAGTCTGTTGATCTGATCTCCCTTTTTAAGTATGTTTTAGTTCTACTGTATGATTTCTTTTAAAATCTTGATCTGATGTCTATAGTCTGTTGATCTGATGTCAGTTATGAGTTGATCTGATGTCTATATAATCCTGATCTGATCTCCTTTGTTAAGTATGTTTTAGTTCTGCTGTGTGATTTCTTTTAAAATCTTGATCTGATGTCTATAGTCTGTTGATCTGATGTCAAGTATGAGTTGATCTGATGTCTATATAATTCTGATCTGATCTCCTTTGTTAAGTATGTTTTAGTTCTGCTGTGTGATTTCTTTTAAAATCTTGATCTGATGTCTATAGTCTGTTGATCTGATGTCAAGTATACACTGATCTGATGTCTATAGTCTGTTGATCTGATCTCCCTTTTAAAGTATGTTTTAGTTCTACTGTATGATTTCTTTTATATTCTTGATCTGATATCTATAGTCTGTTGATCTGATGTCAAGTATTCGCTGATCTGATGTCTATATAATCCTGATCTGATCTCTCTTGTTAATTATATTTTAGTTCTACTGTATGATTTCTTTTATATTCTTGATCTGATATCTATAGTCTGTTGATCTGATCTCTTGTATTCTCTCATCTGATGTCTATATAATCCTGATCTGATTTCCCTTGTTAAAAAAAGTATTTTTTTTTTAAAAAGAATTTTTTATAAAAAAGGTATTTTTTTTTAAAAGTTTGTGCGTCAAAAAAAAAAAAAAAACTGTAGCGCGTTACTGTAGCGCGAAACTATAGCGCGTCACTGTAGCGCTACTGTAGCGCGCGCTTACTGTAGCAAGTAGGAGTAAAATTCATCATACTCCTATAGTACCACCGTAAACGGACTCACTTATTAATATTTTCAATAAACACAGTTATATTTCAAAAAAAAAATAAACAGAGTTAATTTAAGATAGAATACTTAGCGAGCATGTGTGCGTTAATTTTGTTAGTTAAAATATTTAATATATTAAATATATCTCTAAATATTCAATTTTGTGAGTCAATATTAGCTGGGATTTTTTTTTTTGAAAAAAAAAAGAAAAAAAAAACTTCCAATCGGGTGAAGGACCAGATACTTTTCAGTGTCGGATCTATAAATGGAAAAAGGGACCCGCAATATATCCCATCAATTTCATAATTAATTCACGCTGAAAGTAAATCAGCTGGGACAATGTCACAATAGGGATACAGTTTTCATAGCGGGGACCACCATTATGTGTGTTTCCATCATTTTTAACTTACCAAAGTGGGCTTTTTTAATATAAAATTCATAAATAAATAATAATAATATGAGCCATAATATCGTACGGAGATATTAGAGCAATCAAGCCTCACTAGGCATAATAGTTTTGGTTAAAAAATTTAACGAAAAAAGATATTTAAGGTTATTAGTATATTAATTATTATTTAAATAAAAAAATTAATTTTCTTTTCTAAAAATTCAAAAGAAAATTGATAAGATTTAGGATTAAGTTGTAAACTTTGATGGTGATGTTATGGTTTCAACTTTCAAATGAATTGGGCAAGTGAGGAAGAGGGGTGATATAAAAACTAAGGTGGACATAATAATAGTGCAAAATCTTGTTGACTTTTAGTAGGAGATTGTGACAATGATATGTTATGATTCACCTGGAGAAGAGAAAAGAAATGAATAATGGCTAGAGTAAGTTTTGGAGCTACTCTTATTAGGCTTAGGCTTTTTTATGAGATTAGATATTACAGTGATCTTAGTCGTAAACGATGAATGTTAGGTACTGTACGTATTGACTCGTACAGTGTTATAGTTAACGTCTTAAATATTCCATTTGAATATACATTTATAAAACAAAATTTAAAAAAAAATTGACGAAATTTTTTATAATTATATGATTGTATTATTGAGTAGTTGAAAGGGATACTCCTTACAAGAACTGAATTTTGGGGTATGGTAGAGTGTATGAAGTTCAGAAAATCTATATTTGGATTGGGGTGGGACCATGGAACATGTTACTTAATAGGGTATGGTGTGGGCTTGGGATAAGATAAATCCTTTTAAGATATCCACAGTGCATGGGAGTGGAAAGCAATATCATTTTTTTAAGACAATGATAGTAAACTAACTAATTTTTTTTCCATTAAATATTTATTATAAAATTCACTCAACAAAAGTGTGTGTGTGTGTGTGTGTGTGTGTGTGTTGATTTGTGGATTTGTACTTCATCAATTGGAGGAATTCCAAAAAATAAAAATAAAACATGACAACATTGCTTGCGTATCCTCGCATCTATATCTGCTCGTGGTTCACTAGTCTACCTTCCCCCCCCCCCCCTTTTTTTTTTTTTTTTTTTCTTTTATGTTTTTCTATATCAATTATTAAATTATAATTTTTTAATCTAAATGATTTTAAAAAATAATTATTATAATATTTTACTTTCTTCAAATAATAAATAAAGTATATATATACTTCATTTCATAATAATATTCTCCTCATTTCATAATAAAAGTCTTATTTAACATTATTTATCCTTTAAAAAAAATTTATTTTTAAATTTTTATTATTAATATACATCATTTTAATTTTAAAATCAAATTAATATGTTTTATGTAAATGTATCTTATTCAAAATAAAAAATTATATTTTACTCAAATAAAAAAAGCGTATTATTTAGACTCTAATTATAGGTTGAAATAAAATTGAAAAAAAAACAGGTCAAAATAGTATTTTAAGTAGGATCTTAAGTAGAATATCTTCTTCCATTAGGTTCACTATTATTAATATTTTATAACGCATCATAGAATATATTCAATAGGATAATTTTTTGTAATGCATCAAAGCATATTATCATCAGTATAAAATATATAATTCTATTTATTATATTATTTTAAGTTTCAACTTTTATTTTTTAAATAATTCATTTTAAAATTAATTTTTCTAATTTTTGTTATATGAAAAAGAGCATAGCATCTGGTTCTGGTTCCCATTTAGTCATTGGGATGGGAATATTTCATTGGCACCTTCACTTAGGAAGGCATTGTTCGTTTTGCTACCAATTCATAAAAAATTGTAATTTAGATTTTGGACTCTCCAAAGGCACAAAATTTTGAATAAATAAATAAAAAGTCAATCAAGTCAAAGTTTAATCATTAATTTAATAATTTTGATAATGAAACTAATAAATTGTTATAATAATAAAATTACAAAAAAATTATAATTTAATGTTTGATATTTCCCATTTGAAATTAATATATCTGAATTTGATATATAAACTCTCTTTAAATAAAATAATAATAAAAATGATATTATTACTATAATAAACCCTTGAAACTTTGAGGAGTCAGATAGAATTGGACGGCTGCAACGAAGTGGGATGGTAAAGGGTCAAACGTTAAAGTAGTTATGTAATAATTTCATGAACTTCTTTGGTGGACCAAATTATCCTCTATTTATATTACCATGATTAATAATCACGTAATATTTCTTTTATTGTTAAGAAAAATATCTAATTTCGTTATTAAAAGTTTTAATTTATAATTAAAAGAATGCTATGACTAAAATATAAACGGTATCGTCCCACTTTTTTATTTTTTAAGAAAGAGCTAATGCAGCCTTTTTAATTTTTCTTTTAAAAAGGTCCTTTGTGTAATAATATTTTAGTGTGTATTTAGCTAATATATCCTGTGTTTTATTTTTGCTTTACGGATTGAGAACCTTTTCTTGAGAGCCACGTGCTAGAGACGAATGAATTCTTGGAATTAAATAATAATGTTTTATTTTTATTTTTTTGTATTGAATATTCTGAGTATAGAAAAATGAAGTGGAGGAATTTATGGTGGCCCTAATACATCATCACCATTATCTTTTCATTTGGCTCCCACTTTTATTTGCTCCCACTATTTTTTTTTTTTTTCTTAAATTCATTTTTGGTCTCTCATAATATGAGTCATTTTAGTTTTAGTCTTCCATATGTTTTAGTCACCAATTTTAGTCTCACTTAATTTTTTTACCAATTATGATCCCTTTTAACGGAAAAGTTTAGAAGATAACGGATTAACTCATTTGATCGCTAGTCAAACATATTTTTTTTTCAAAATGATTTATATCATGATGTTTTCAATCTATTTTATGACTCGGTTCCTCATAGATGTTCAACCCATTTAGATCGACTCACAATCCAAAATGACGGTCGAAACCCTAAATGGGTTGAATATTCATGAGGGTCCGAATTATAAAATTGGTTGAAAACATTACGGTACAAATTATTTTGAAGAAAAAAATTGGGTTTGAATAGTAATCAAATGAGGTAATCTGTTATCTTATAAACATTTCCGTTAAAAGGGACCATAATTGGTAAAAAAAATTAAGTGAGACTAAAATTGATGACTAAAATATATGGAGGACCAAAACTGGAATAACTCATGTTATGAGGGACCAAAAATAGATTTAAGCCTTTTTTTTAAAAAAAAAAATTTCTTTGAATCATTTGCTCCCACTACATTGTTCATAAGCAAGATGACAATACACGGTAGCGAGAGAGGTCGTTCACTCTCGAAAAGATTATTTCGGCCGAAATATTTGCCCTCTCTGTTCTAGTAATTACAGTTGATAATGGCCGATTTTTAATCAGTTATTACGATAATAATATTTGCTGATTCTTTAATTATTAATGGATGCAGGGGTTTGCCATCTTGGAAATAATGAAAAAGAGAGGCCGAATGTGAAGCATTCTCTTGTATCATCCTACAATAGATTAATGGCTCCAAGGGTAAAAGCTGCATGTCTTGATACATCCACAAGTGTAGCTCCAATGGAAATGGTGGCAGGATTCCATGGCTCCACCAAAGGTCAGTACAAAATCACCTGGAAGAACACTGTGTTCAGCTGGTTGAATCAGTTCAGTGTCCTCCTGGAGAGAAGTTTAAAAGAGAGAAGACATGAAACCTTCAATTCCCTGAGAGTTTTCCAAGTAATTACAGCCTCATTGTTATCTGGTTCCATGTGGTGGCATTCGGATTATCGCGACGTCCAGGATCGCCTCGGCCTTCTCTTCTTCATCGCGATATTCTGGGGAGTTCTCCCATCCTTCAACGCCACCTTCGCGTTTCCTCAAGAACGCGCCATCTTCATGAAGGAAAGAGCTTCAGGGATGTACACATTGTCTTCCTATTTCATGGCTCGGATCGTTGGCGACATGCCGATGGAGCTCATTCTCCCAACCATCTTCCTCACCATCACATATTGGATGGCAGGGCTAAAACCTGAGCTGGGATCATTCATTCTAACCCTTATAGTCGTACTCGGATATGTTTTCGTGTCGCAAGGCCTTGGATTGGCTCTTGGTGCACTCATCATGGATGCAAAACAGGCTTCCACTGTGGTCACTGTGACAATGCTAGCATTTGTTCTAACAGGAGGGTTTTATGTGCACAAAGTACCATCTTGCTTGGCTTGGATCAAGTACGTTTCTTCAACATTTTACTCCTATAGACTTCTGATAAATGTTCAATACGGTGAAGGCAAGGAGATATCATCTTTGATGGGGTGCTCACCTCATGGAAATGATTTGAGAGCAACCTGCAAATTCATTGATGAAGACATTGGAGGGCAACTTCACCCCTTAATGAGTGCCACAATTTTGCTGATAATGTTTGTGGGCTATAGATTGATGGCTTATCTTGCCCTTAGGTTCAAGAGATCCTAAAGAAAGAATCGAAAAAAGAGAATTTGGATCGATTCGGATAAATACTGGACTTAATTTGCTCAGTTCTTGATGATCAGCAAGTTAAGCCTTGCTGGTTAGGTGATATATAGATGAAGCCCGATTAAGTGGCGATTTATACTGACTAAAATGAGTTTCTGAGGCATTGGAAACTTGGAAGGAGAGTGTTGTTGTGGTGGGCAATGGGCATAATCAAGTGTAAATAGTATCACATTTTGCTGTCCATTTTCTTTAACAAAATCGGCAGAATGAAATGATGATTTACTATATCAAAGTTCAGAGACAAAGCTAGTTAATTTTCTTTTTTAACTCTATATACTATCTGCTAGTATGTTTGTGGAGAAACTTCTCTTTGATAGTTCAACAATTGATTCAATATTCTGCACTCAATCTGAAGAAAATAATTGGTTAATTAACAAGTATTTGAATCATTTAATAAACCTTTTTTGCCAAAACAGAAGGGAAGACAAAATGGCAGCCCTCTTCTCTAATCTTCAGCTCCCACCAAAAATATCTATGTTCATATGGAGATTATACAACGGTTTCATAGCTTCTCCGGAGACTCTTTGTAAATTTGGTAACCCCTGCATCGTCCCATCCATCTGCTGCTTCTGTCTAAAGAACTCGGAGTCATTAAACCATTGCTTCTTCAATTACCAAAAAAATAAATTGTATTAGAATTCTTTATGCGGAACAGCTTGGTTTGGTTTGAGGAGGGAGATGGGCTGGAACCTACTCCTTCAATGGTTTACCCCTCTTTCGATTACAAATTGAAACCCGTGGGGTATGACTCCTTTTTTATTGTTATGGTTGCTATGGAAGATGAAAAACTTGGCTGTCTTTGAAGGTAAACGCCCAAAGCTGGATGATCTGGCAACAAACCTAAGGAGAGAAACTCTTTAAGTCTTGGCTTTATGTCCCAGAAAGCCAAAAACGCCTAAGGACAATAAAAAGGGTCAATTGGAAAGAATCGTGCAACAGTCCTCTTGTGATAAACGTGGATGGATCCTGCAGTGCAGATGGGTCGGGAGATATGGATTCATGGTGAGAAGAAAATCCGACGAGTTCATTTATGGTGAAGCAAATGTCCTCGTGGATACAACGCCACTCCAAGCAGAGATAATAGCAGTAGTAGAAGCAATCAGATACTACAGAGGGAGAAATCTCTCAACCTTGACCATCCTAACGGACAACTCAAATTTGGCTGCCATGATTAACAAATGGCGAGACTACCTATGGAAGGAGTATAGGGCTTTAAAGGAGATCGAAATTTTTATCACTCAAAGCTCTTGAATCATCAAACACATTTACAGAAAGGACAATCAACCTACTGATTTTCTGGCAAGAATATGGGCAAAAGGAACGGCGGTAGTTTACGCTTCAACAAGTCTCATGCCCCAGAAGCTCAAAGGGCTGATAAATCTGGATGTGATATCAATTCCAGCGCTCAGGGTCATGGATTATGAAAACTGAAGATAGTTCTCAAAAGAGTAGAATCAAGTTGTGGTAGAAAACAAATATTTGTTTGTTCTCCTTTTTTTTGGATTAAGACTTTTGTACAGGGAAACTTACCATGAGACTAAAGAAAACTGCCTTTTTGTAAATATATATATATAAAATAGTTAAAAAAAAAAAAACAGAATCATTTAATAAACCATTACGAGTTGGAGTTCGAACATGCAACAGCCTTATGGATTACTCGTTCCAACAATCTATACTAGCTCATGAGTTTACTCAATTTGCTAAATCACATGTTTCCTCCATTATTGAATGGCATAATAAACCAAATGTATTCAACGTTTTATAGTAAATCTAATACAAATATTTTATTTTAGAAAAAGTATAATTTAAATAATTCTCATACAAAATTAAGTTTTACTAGTTACCGCCCCACTTCTTACATTCTACCGCCCTAATTTAGATTAAAATGCCCCTTATAATACCTTATTTCTTTCCCCTTTTAAGTAAAATGACAATTTTATCAAAATCTATGAACAACCGCCTCAAAAACTAAAGCGGTAACTAGTAACCCCCTACAAAATTTGATGGAGATTTTGATCAAATAACCCAATTCTGCAAATCAAGATCAATAATTTGATCACCCCACAAAATTGGGCAGTAGCTCAAAACGTTTTATTAGTTACTGTCCCACTTCTTATTCTTTACCGTCCTAATTTAGATTAAAATATCCATATACAATACTCTCTCTCCCCCCTCCTCTTTGAAGTAAAAGGGTAATTTTATCAAAATCTATAAATTATCACCCTAAAAACTGAGACGGTAACTAGTAAACCTAGCTCAAAATATTGTTCATGTTCTTCTCTATGCTCGAGGCAAGCAAATCAGTTCTTAATCACTACTTGTGTGATTTCTCTTTTGTATTTTTCTCTTAGGTTCATAGACTAGCCCAATATAAGGGATGTTGAAAGCCAGCCATGGAGGAGTTTTTGTTGGAGCAGATTGGCCTACATAATTCAGCAGCTTGGACTTAAAAAGAAAGACGGCAGATTGGATTATGAATTGCGGGCCAAATTTGGGAGCACAAATGTTCGGCCCACAAAAAAAGACAAATCAGCCCACGAATTATTGAAGAATTTTTTACTTAGTCATTTTTTACTATTTATAACCCTATTTTCAAAATTTATTACTCAAAATACCCCTCTCACAAAAAAAAAAAAAAAAAAACTTAAGATTCTTTTTTATTTCTTCTTCTCTTTTTTCAAACTCCACCACTAACACAACACCCTCACATTCAATTTCACCTCTTCTATTACCGATTCTTTTCAAGTTGTGGTTATAAAACATGAAAACCTTAGTACCATATTATCATAAGTTCTTTCAATTGAACTAAGATAGTCATTACACGAACTTTAAAATCCCGATAAACACTGATAATGAACCTCCGATATGGAAAAAATTTCTGCACAAAAAGTTTAATTAAAGAATATTTAAATTCTAAAACAATTATTTTTACTTAGTGCATAAGATATTCTATAATAACATGATAGAATTTATTCATAATTACATATATATTTATTTATTTTGCTCATTTTTCGGAATTATTTTTCTTCCAGCGAATACCATTTAACGATGGTCAGAGCCACCGTGAGGCAATTCATGCCGTCATCTTCTTCTTTCAGCCTTACCCAGATCCTAACCATGTCTTCGTCATCTTCCTTGCCTTCTCTACAATAACAGCAGCAGGAAGAACCGCTCCAAGAAATGCTGCATTTTCCACAAAGATAAGCCCTTTGATGAAGATGACAACGATGATCACGAGGATAGAAATCAAAATTATTGTTGCGATCATGCTCGTAGAGACCGCTGTGATGGTGATGATACTAGTTCTAGTAATGGATCGAGATTTCATTCGATTAACACAAGTAGTTGTTAAGGAGTTTTTACCCCAAAAAAAGAATTTAATTATTTTTCTCCCCCATTTTCTCTTTTTTTATCTTTTTATTTTTCTGAAAAATACCGTTTGTATGAGAATTATTCTTATAATTGGTTATTATAGGATTAAATATGTTTAAAAGAATTAAGATAATTCTGGAGATTGAATGAAAATCAGGCAATGAATCCGTCTATCTTTATTGGGATAAAAAATATTTATTTATTTATTGAATTTTGATAAATTATTTAAAATTTAGTAAAAGGACAATTTAAAAAGTTTGTTTCCAAAATAAGGCTACAAATAATAAAAAATGAGTTACAAATAGTAAACAAGAAATTAATTCTGGACAAGTTTTATAAAAATACTATTGTAGAAATATTTTTTTTGGAAATTTTACTAAAATATTTTAAATTCTTTTAAAAGAATAAATATGGAAAAATATTTGAAATAATTATTTTTAAAGTTAAATATAGATAAAAACTGTTTGGACAAACATTATATAAAAATACTTTGAGTCCGTTTACGGTGGTACTATAGGAGTAGGATGAATTTTACTCCTACTTACTGTAGCGCGCTACAGTAGCGCGCGCTACAGTGACGCGCTATAGTTTCGCGCTACAGTAACGCGCAACAGTTTTTTTTTTTTTTGACGCACAAACTTTTAAAAAAAAATACTTTTTTTAAAAAAAATTCTTTTTAAAAAAAAAATACTTTTTATAACAAGGGAAATCAGATCAGGATTATATAGACATCAGATTAGAGAATACAAGAGATCAGATCAACAGACTATAGATATCAGATCAAGAATATAAAAGAAATCATACAGTAGAACTAAAATATAATTAACAAGAGAGATCAGATCAGGATTATATAGACATCAGATCAGCGAATACTTGACATCAGATCAACAGACTATAGATATCAGATCAAGAATATAAAAGAAATCATACAGTAGAACTAAAACATACTTAAAAAGGGAGATCAGATCAACAGACTATAGACATCAGATCAGCGTATACTTGACATCAGATCAACAGACTATAGACATCAGATCAAGATTTTAAAAAAAATCACACAGCAGAACTAAAACATACTTAACAAAGGAGATTAGATCAGGATTATATAGACATCAGATCAACTCATACTTGACATCAGATCAACAGACTATAGACATCAGATCAAGATTTTAAAAGAAATCACACAGCAGAACTAAAACATACTTAACACAGCAGAACTAAAATATACTTAACAAATGAGATCAGATCAGGATTATATAGACATCAGATCAACTCATACCTGACATCAGATCAACAGACTATAGACATCAGATCAATATTTTAAAAGAAATCATACAGTAGAACTAAAACATACTTAAAAAGGGAGATCAGATCAACAGACTATAGACATCAGATCAGCGTATACTTGACATCAGATCAACAGACTATAGACATCAGATCAAGATTTTAAAAGAAATCACACAGCAGAACTAAAACATACTTAACAAAGGAGATCAGATCAGGATTATATAGACATCAGATCAACTCATAATTGACATCAGATCAACAGACTATAGACATCAGATCAAGATTTTAAAAGAAATCACACAGCAGAACTAAAACATACTTAACAAAGGAGATCAGATCAGGATTATATAGACATCAGATCAACTCATAATTGACATCAGATCAACAGACTATAGACATCAGATCAAGATTTTAAAAGAAATCACACAGCAGAACTAAAACATACTTAACAAGGGAGATCAGATCAGGATATATAGACATCAGATCAACTCATACTTAACATCAGATCAACAGACTATAGATATCAGATCAAGAATATAAAAGAAATCATACAGTAGAACTAAAATACACTTAACAAGGTAGATCAAATCATGATTATATAGACATCAGATCACAAAATAGCAGACATCAGATCAACAGAATTTAGATATCAGATAAAAAATATAAAAGAAATCATATCATACAACAAAAACGTCCATAATATGTATCATAATATCTAAAATTATTTAATTATAAAACAAATAAAATGATAATTTAAAAATAATTTTTTTATAAAATTCAAAAACATTAAAAAAAATACTGAATTGTTTAGAAAAAAAACGGACGAAAAAAATTTCAAAGAGGAAGGCAAAAAAAAAAAAAAAAAAAAAAGCCAAAAATAACAAAAGAAATGAAGGTACTGTAGCGAGTTTACTGTAGCGCGCGGAACTGTAGCGCGGGGTAGGAGTAAAATTCATGGTGGTCCTATAGGAGTAGGATATAAATTGCCAAATACTTTTATAAATAAAATAAAGTAAGAATATTTTGATTTTTACTTTTAAATTTTTTTTCTTTAATTTCTTTTAAAACTACTATTGATTTTTATATTTTTGCATTACAAATGGCATTTTGAGACTTTTTCATGTAATTGATTTTATTACACTACTGTCTCTTTTGGTCGACTGCTACATCAACTCCACCTTCGGCGGTCGCTAGCCACCATCATCACTCTCATCTCCGCCACCACATCACTATCACCGACATCACTCATCTTCCTTCCTCTTTCTGTTACCGAAAATCGTGGCCACCAGTTTCCCTAACTCTCTCATCTCCCTCGCTATAGCCTTCCACCTCCGTCTGCCCCCTTTCCTTGATTCACATAGCAACGACATCACCACCGATCATCACCTTTCTCTTCGCCGGCCATGCTCACCCTCTTTCCCCTTTCTCTCTCCCCAATTTTCACCCCAATTCCGCCGCCTCCTCCTTCTTCGACCACAATTCCCTATCAGTCGGTGTCTCCCTCTTTGGTTCACTCTCTCGGATCTCTCCCCCACCCCGATCCATCACCTTGTCACCCCTTCCTTTCCCTTGCAAACTATTTTCTTTAAAACCCACTTCACACCCTATAAGGATTTTGGGAATTCAAAACAACGACTCACATGTGATCCTCAAAATCTCTCCATTTTGAGGGATATGAAGCCCTGGAGAAGGGAGATTGACGGCGGGAAGGAGATCGCAGGCAGAGGGAGATCATCCAACCTTTGAGAAATGGGGAAAGTGATCCCGTATGATATAACCCATTTGGACCCGTGAATTTTGTTTTTTTTCTTAAAACATCTTATACTCATTTTTTAAAAAGTGCTTTTATAACTCATTATTTTTATAAAATAAATTTTAAAAATAACACATATTTTTGTCCAAACAAATTTTATAAATTTTTTGAACTTCTAAAATGCTTAAAACCTTTTTATAATACTTGTCCAAGTAAGCGGGGCTTAAAGATTCTATCTTATATATAGTGTCTATATTTTCTTTTGGAATAAACTAATCATTAAAATTTCTATGTATTATTTCTTTGTTATTTTGTACTATTCTTTAGAATTAGAATTGCTTGATTATTTATAGGATTTTTCATAGTATGTTTACCATATTACTACATTAGAATATATAATATTATCACAATCTATGTTTTAACAGTGGAACAGTAGGAAAACTATACCAAAAACACCAGAAACAAATTGCCTTACCATCAGAATTACAAGATTACTAACACCTTACCAATCATTATTATTACAATGATTATGATTTTAATGAAATGTAACCTATATGGCTTTGATACCAAAATAAACTCAAGAAGGGGTAATTTTAAATTAACCTTAAAATATCTAATAAAATTTGAGTAAGTAAAAATAAAACTTATTGGTTTGGAAATAAAGATACTAATACATATAGAAATCCCATATGCTGCATGACAAGATAAAAATAATGTCTGCTTCACATTTATAAAGATTATAAGAAGACCAGTTGGTTGCTGATGAAAAATTTTGCAATTTTATTAACCTGGATTGCTATTTGTATAACTAAAAAAATCAAAATAATTATAAAATGACCAAAAGGCTCTTATGAAGAAAAAAATGTAAAAAATTGCTAAGTAATTGACGAAAACGCAATTAAAATGCGTTTGCTCCATTTACACAAACGCAGAGAATAACGTTTCTAACATATAAAATTTAATGCCGATCCGATAATGACAACTCAAAACGCAGCACTTTAACGTTTCATGTCAAATAAAAACGTCAAATTGGAGCGTTTCAACCCGGGTTCGCTCGTTAAAATGGTGCGTTTTCTCCATGGACCGCTCGTTAAAATGTCACGTTTTTTACTGTCTATATCTAAAAATCGGTAAAACGATTAAAACGCAGCATTCTTGCAAACTTCAAACGCAGCATTATTTCCCAAACGCGAAATTCAAACGATTTTTTAGGCAAAAAATGCCCAAATGGACGGACTAGATGGCGAATCATCGCAAAGACATGGCGCGGGCAAATGTCCAATGATATACAGGGTAAAAATACTTTTGTTCGCCAATTTTTGTTGTTATTTGATTTGGTGCCCAAAATCGTCACGTTATTGCGAATTGAATTATTAGAAACGCTGTTTTTTGCTTAATTAGGTTACAGATCGCAGTTATGATGCGTTTTCGTGTGGTAGAAACGTAATTTTGTTGCGCTTGTGTATGATATGAACGTTTATTTGTGAGTTTTGGCATATTGAAAACGTTGAATTGGTACGTTCAACTACTCTAGAAACGCAGATCAGTAGCGTTTGTACAATAACAAACATCGGCCGATCACGTTTGCATTAGAACAAAACACACCAATATAGCGTTTCTGACCAAGTCAAACGCACAATAATAGCGTTTGATCTTTACAGAAACGAAAATTCCATGTGTTTCTATATACGGCAAACGCAAATAGGGTGCGTTTTACTTGGTTAAAAACTCTAATTTTGTGCGTTTTATATGCTTTGCACTTATTTTTTTAATTTTACTTTCACATTTTAAGTTTACAATATAATTGCTTATCTTTATTTATTTAGGGTGGCGCTAAGTTAAGGACGCATGTGGATAGACAGCGTCTCACAGCTTCTGTTAGAAGGCAGAAGGTACCAGTTAGGAGAGGACGAGGTAGAGGGACGGGTGGAGGTCGTGGTGGAGGAGATATCATTATTTCAGATGGAGGGCGAGGAGGTGGAGGTGTAGGTGGCGGACGAGGAGGTGGTGGACGAGGAGGTGGTAGACGAGGAGGTGGAGGTGGCGTTGGAGGTCGAGGTGGTAGAGGAGGTGTTGGTGGAGATGACTCCTCATTTCAGTTGAGAGATGAGTATTATGCTACTACTGATTCCGATGACACTGATGATAGTGAGGACGAGTCCATTGGGCTATAGGAGGAGGAGGAGCAGCCGCAGCATGAGGAGGAGGAGCAGCCGCAGCAGGAGGAGGCGAGTGGGAGTGGACGCCCACTCGATCAGCAGGGTGAGGGGGATACTTATGGAGGTGACCCTTCTCACCCACACGCTGAGAGGACCGTCCGGTACAAGAATCCAGGCGACGGACAGTTTGAGGAGGTCGATCCTGCTGCAGGTACATGTTTGAATTTATTTACATAATTATTTTGAATAATTATTTGTTCTAATTTAATTGTTGATAAAATTTGTTTATTGCTTGATTTAATTGTGTGTTTATTACTTAGTTCATTATTTGTTTTAATTGCTTATGTAATTATTTATTTTATTTATTTGTTAATTACATTAATTTATTTTTGGAGTTATTTATTTTAATTGCTTTTTATTATTAATTGCATTAACTAGCACCACGTCCAAAAACAATTAGAATCACGTCCTGTTGGATCGTGTCAAGTGTTGAGAGGGGGGGGTGAATCAACACTCTATCAATTTTTCTCTCAACTAAAGGATTCCCTCTCAAATGTTAGCTCAGTTAGAGCTTATTGTTGAACTCACGTGTTGGCTTAGATGGACTGTTGGCAGATCAGATCAACCAAGGAAGACATCAGATCAACCAAGGAAGAGATCAGATCAATTCAATCACTCAAGGAGGGTTTACTTACACAACCATGACACTCCTGTTCAAGCTTACAGTTTGATAACACCACACCAGTCAAGACACACTCAAAGCAGTAAATGTGCACGGGGGATTTTTTACGTGGTTCGATCAAATGATCTACATCCACGGACAGATTCACTCCTGTCAATCTTCACTATCACAGAATCCTTCAGCTCTGGCCTCACTGACCATAAGCAACATAAACAAGAGCTCACTGCTCAACACATTGAGGTTCACTACCTCTACAGGTTCATCAACTAAAACAACAACATATAAATCTCTATTGTACTGCCTTTTCTACACAAATATCTTTCAAAATCACTTAATGAAAGACGTTTGATAGTGTTCTAGGCTTACCACCTGAAGCTGCAATCTCAGGGTCAGTTCTCCCGATTCTGCTCCTCCTCAGCTTCTTCTTCTCCTTGACTTCTGCCTCTCCAATGCTTCAGCTTCTCCTTGTGCAGCAGACTGTTTCTTTCTCTCTTGTATTTTTCATATCATTTTTTTTTTTTTTTGCTCTCACTGTTTTTCTCCTCCCTTTTCTCGGTTTCGTTCTGTTCAGCACACACCTTGGCTTCTGCTCATCT
The DNA here is from genome assembly GCA_030378225.1 of Knoxia roxburghii. Taxonomy (NCBI): domain Eukaryota; kingdom Viridiplantae; phylum Streptophyta; class Magnoliopsida; order Gentianales; family Rubiaceae; genus Knoxia; species Knoxia roxburghii. The sequence continues at coordinate 38,357,512 of CM059422.1, read as the reverse complement.
CACTCCCTCTCTTTCTTCTTGTGCCTTCTGCCTTTTTGGGTTTTTTCTCCCTTTTGTTTATCCTGCCTTTCTACAGTTGTTGTGCCTACCACACCTACTCATCTGCCCGTTTCTTTTCCCAGAAGAAAAACTGTGCCCTACGTGCGGTGTGTCAGCATATCTTACACGGAAGGCGGCTCAAGATTCATATAATCCATTTTCAGCCTTTTTAAGTTGCAACTTGCTTGCCATGTCATATTGTTGACTGTACTCCTTCAGACTTCTCGAGTAGCTTGTCTTAGATATTTTGAAACAGCAGAAGTGATCTGATCTTAGCTTATAGCTGATCTGATGTACGCGGCATTTGATCTGATATCAGCTTGCAGTTGATCTGATGTTAGCCTCCGGTTGATCTGATGTTAGCTTGCAGTTGATCTGATGTTAGCCTCCGGTTGATCTGATGTTAGCTTGCAGTTGATCTGATGTTAGCCTCCGGTTGATCTGATGTTAGCTTGCAGTTGATCTGATGTTAGCCTTCATGTCACAACGTTCTGTCCAGCAACTCAGAACCATCCATGTAGCTCCTGCAGTTCTTCTGATCGGGCACTGCTTGATTCTTTTGTATTTCTGCTCGCTCACAGGATTGCTAGATACTTCAACATGATGCTCCTGCGTCTTCTGAATCTTTGAGAGACTTTTAGAGTCGCGCGTTTGAGGTGTGATTCACTAGCCGTCCTTGACTTCAGCTTCTTAGGTGTCTGCTCCAGCTCTCCAGCCTTGAGTTGTTCTCTTCTGCTGCAAATATGTTTTGTTGCTGACTTGCCTTGCTTCTGTGAAACCAAGCTGCTGAGCAATCCCTTGAGAATTTGATCTGATCTTTACTTCCGTTGATCTGATACGCACTGTCCTTTGATCTGATGCGCACTGCATTTGATCTGATCTTCACTTCCTTTGATCTGATACGCACTGTATTTGATCTGATCTTCACTTCCCTTGATCTGATCTGTGTGGCCTTTGATCTGATGTGCGCGTAACTTGTCTGTGCAGCCTTTGATCTGATGTGCGCGTAACTTGATCTGATCTGAGCAGCCTTTGATCTGATGTGCGCGTAACTTGTCTGTGCAGCCTTTGATCTGCTGTGCGCGTAACTTGATCTGATCTGTGCAGCCTTTGATCTGATATGCTAACAGTACACTTCCTTCTCATTTTGGCACTTCAGTTTATTCATCGGCTTCTTGCTGAGATTTTGTCCAGATAAAATGCTTTCAATCCTCATGAACTCAGTCCATTATTGCCTTAGTAATTCACAGATTTGTCACAATGTGGTTGCAACAATTACAACACAACATTGGACTTTAGTAAAGGCTAAGAAAGCTTCATTGTAGCAGCTCCAATGGCTCAACAATCTCCCCCTTTGGAATTGTTCATTGTAGCAGCTCCAATGGCTCAACAATCTCCCCCTTTGGAATTGTTGGCAACCACATTTGCAGCCAATCAGTCAACTCAGTGCTAAGCTCCCCCTGAACCTTATTCCCCCTGAACCTTATTCTTCTACATAGTAAGCTCCCCCTGCATGCTGCGACTATCTCTCCCCCTTTGACAACCAATTTCAAAGGGATTTGGGGATGCTCAACTGATTCAGCATGAGAAGGAGGACTGCACTCCCATTTGCATCCTCAAAATTTCAAACATCTCGGCTGGAAGAGGCTTTGTCATTACATCAGCTATTTGTTTAGCTGTGGGAACATACTCTAGCATAATTTCTCCTTTCTCAACCTTGTCCTTTATGAAGTGATACTTGATTTCTATATGTTTGGCTCTCGAGTGCTGGACTGAATTCTTTGACAAATCAATGGCACTTTTGTTGTCACAAAGAATTATCAGTGGCAGGGGAACTTCTTCTTTAAGATTTTGCAGTTCAGATCTCATCCATATAGCTTGAGTGCATGCCTTGGTTGCTGCTATGTACTCAGCTTCAGCAGTGCTTAAGGCTATACTTTCTTGCTTTTTGCTTAACCAGCTCACACATCTATTTCCAAGAAAGAATACTCCTCCTGAAGTGGATCTCCTGTCATCAACATTCCCTGCCCAATCAGCATCAGTGAAGCTTCTTAATCCCAAGCTTCCTTTCCTTGCATACCACAGACCATAATCTACTGTCCCTTGCAAGTATCTTAGCACCCTCTTTAGTGCAATCATATGAGAACTCTTTGGATTTGCCTGGTATCTAGCAGCTTGGCAGACAGCAAAGGTAATATCAGGCCTTGTTGCTGTTAAGTACAATAAGCTTCCTATCATGCTTCTGTATAGACTTTGATCAGCTTCAGCTCCTTTTTCATCCTTGCTCAGCTTGCAGTTAGTTGCCATGGGTGTAGACATTGGCTTAGCATCAGTCATACCAAATTTCTTCAGCACTTCTTTGGTATACTTGGTTTGAGAGATAAAAATTCCAGTTGCTTTTTGATGAATCTGTAGTCCAAGGAAAAATGATAGCTCTCCTATCATGGACATTTCAAACTCTTCTTGCATCTTTCTAGCAAATTCATGGCACAGCTGCTCCTTATCTCCTCCAAATATTATGTCATCAACATAGACTATGGCTATTAACTGTCCACCCTTTCCATCAAGGACATATAGATTGCTATTTATGCAACTTTTTCTGAAATTCAGATTCTTCAGGTAACTGTCCAGCCTTGAGTACCATGCTCTTGGGGCTTGTTTTAATCCATACAGTGCCTTTTTGAGCCTGCACACCTTGTTTTCATCTTCACAAACTAGAAAACCATCCGGTTGCTCAATGTACACTTCTTCTTCCAGATTTCCATTCAAGAAGGCAGATTTAACATCCATTTGGAAGACCTTATAACTCCTTGCTGAAGCCACTGCCAAAAACATTCTTATGGCTTCAAGCCTTGCTACTGGGGCAAAGGTTTCATCCACATCTACTCCTTCAATTTGAGAGTATCCTTTGCACACAAGCCTTGCCTTATTCTTTACAACCTTTCCTTCCTCATTCAACTTGTTCCTGAACACCCATTTTGTGCCTATCACATTTTTGTTTGCTGGCCTATCCACGAGCTCCCAAGTTTGGTTTTTCTCAATTTGATCCAGCTCTTCATTCATGGCTTGCAGCCATGACTGGTCCTCCAGGGCTTCCTCTATTGACCTTGGCTCAACTTGAGACAGTAGGGCAGTTGCAACCATACTTTTCAGTTGCCTTCTTGTTCTTACTGGAGCTTTGGGGTCTCCAATGATAGGCATCTTGTCAATTCTCTTGTTGTACTTTCTTTTTGCTCTTTCCTGGCCTTCTGTAACTTCTGTCTCTGATCCTTCTGCATCAGTCTCCTCAGTAGCTGATTTCAGCTCCAGGTCTGCCTCATCTTGGCTCTCTAAGTCATCTAAGTGATCCAGAAAATTTTCAGGATCAGTGGCTTTCATCTTGACTTCCTCAACCACTTTCACATCATAGCTTTCCATAATCTTATCCAGCCTCTTGTTATAAACCTTGTAAGCCTTGCTCTTATTTGAGTAACCAAGGAAAATGCCCTCATCAGCCCTCTCTTCAAATTTTCCAAGGCTTTGCTCCTTGTTCTTGATGAAGCATTTGCTGCCAAAAACTCTAAAGTACTTCACATTTGGCTTGTGACCATACCAAAGTTCATATGGTGTCTTCTCAGTGTTCGGCCTCAACATGGTTCTATTTTGTACATGCACAGCTGCCATTGTGGCTTCCTTCCAGAAGTGCTTTGGAGTATTGTGCTCCAACAGCATGGTTCTTGCCATCTCAATCACACTTCTATTTTTCCTCTCTACAACTCCATTTTGCTGGGGAGTGTGAGGACTTGAGACTTGATGTTTGATTCCCATTTCCTCCAAGTATTCTTCAAATTCCTGCGAGGTAAACTCTCCTCCATTATCTGATCTCAAAACTTTGATCTTCCTTCCATGCTGGTTTTCTGCCAGTCTTTGAAATCTTTTGAAGCAGTTGAAGGCTTCACTCTTTTGCTTCATGTGCATGATGCACATCATCCTAGTGAAGTCATCCACAAAAAGAATGAAGTACATCTCTTTACCTGTACCTTTTCTTTTCATTGGTCCACATACATCAGTGTGAACTAGCTCCAATGGCTTAGAGGTTCTATGCTCCTTGGACTTGTGAGAAAGCTTTGCAAATTTCCCTTTTTGGCATGAGTCACAAATGCTGTTGTCCCTCTTTAGTACAGGGAGGTTTAACACTGCATTGCACTTCACCAGGCTTCTCATGCTCTTTTGATTTAAATGTCCAAGCCTGCAATGCCAAAGAGTATTTTCATCCATTTTGCTTAGCATGCACAACTTTTCCTTCACATCTATGAGGTATAAATCCTTGTTGTCTCTTATTCCTTTGGCCATGATTTCTCCAGTCTTGCAGTCTTTGATGAAACAGCCATTTTTTGAGAAGTCTACTTTGAAACCATTGTCGCACAGTTGTCTTACACTCAGCAAGTTGTACTTCAGCCCTTCTACAAACAGCACCTCCTTAGATTTGAACTTTTCTGATCCAATGGTGGCTTCTCCAACAGCCTTGATCTTTAACCCACTCTTATCTGCAAACTTGACAAACCCTCTTTCAACTTCTTTTGTGTTTCTCAGTAGAGTTTTGTCTCCAGTCATATGGCTTGTGCACCCACTGTCAATGATCCATTGGGCTTCCTTAGCTTTTGTTTTCAGTGCAACTTCAGCAATGCAAGCTTCTTCAAATCTGTGTTTCTTCCTCCAAATTTTTCTTGCTGCTGGTATGCCTTGCTGTTCATTCAATCTCTGATTGCTCCTGCTGCAGCTCCAGTGATCATTCTCTTCTAACCCTTCAAAAATTTGAAATCTGTTTCTCAGATTAAGTGGCTGCATTAGAGACTGATTTCTTCTTGTGTAATCTGCTGCAAAGTTTCTTCTATTTGTAGCTTGTTGCAGTGGCTGAGCTCTCCTGCTATTCACTCCTTCAGACCACTTGCTTCTCTCATTTGGCAATCTGCATCTGCACCAGACATTCAATTTCTGATACACTTCTCCAGGTTGTATGATATGGCCTTTTCTGATTTCAGCTTCAGGGATCCTTCTTGAAGCACTTAGGCTTCTTTGATGATAATACTCTTTCCTATTCCATCCTCTTGACTGCATTGTTCTTCCTCCAAATCTCCAGAATGCCTTCCTCCAGCAATTTGCTGCATAGTGACCTGATTCTCCACAGGTGAAACATACTCCAGCAATCAGCCTTCTACTTTTGAGCAGGCTTCTTTGATACATAGATTGTCTCCCCCTCAGCTCGTGCAGTCTTTCATTTTGCTCAGTAGACTTTCTTGATCCATTAGAAATTTCCATCTTCTTAGCATCAACAAAACTAGTTCCTGCCTTTACACCAGCAACACAAATTGAACCTTCTTTGACAAAGGTAACAGTCTTCTTGGTTGTTGCAGCTGGTTGTCCTTCTAATTTTTGATCTCCTTCATAACCAAGACCTTTCTTCCCTTCTGAATAAGATCTCTGCTTGCTGAGGCACTCATCTAACTTCCTTGTGGCTTCTTCAGTTTTTGCAGCCACTTCTTTGCTCCTTGAGAATTCACCAGGCTCAGTTTTGCTTGACTTAAACTCCAGCTTTCCTTTCAATTTTGATTCTACAGTAGTTCCATCAGTCATTTCTTCAGCTTTGAACACAGTTTGTTGAGACAGCAGATCTTCTATCTTTCTTGTTGCATCCTCTAGTTCGGCAGTGGTGGCATCTAGCTTTTCTACCAAGGTTTCACATGTCTTTTGAAGTTCCATCTTTTCTCTTGTACAATTTTTGTGAACCTCAGCTTCATTTTGCATGAGAATCAGTTCCTGCTCCAATTCAGTTACTCTATTCTCCAGTATTGAGTTTTCTTCTTGACTGCTCAAGATGACCTTTTCCATCTCCTTCATTGTCTTCATTGTCTTCTTGTGCAATCTCTTCTGCTCCTCTATCTTGTTGTATGCAAACTCCAGTTCTTCCTCTAGATCCACTTCTTCATCATCAGCTGATTGGTTCTCTAGTTCAGCATCCTCCTTTAATGAAACAGTTGAAGATTTCATCACCATGAGAGTCTCCTCTTCAGCTTCAGACTCATCTTCACTGTCTGAGACATCAGTCTCTTCATCCTCCTCAGAGCTATCATTTTTCTTCTTGCTCAGGTAGCTCCGTTTTCTGTAAACTTTCCCTTTTCTTGATTTGAAGCTCATCTTCTTCTTTCCTTTCTGCTCCGGCCACCTGTCTGATGGCTTGTCAGCTTCCTCATCTTCTGTTCTCTTGTTCTTCATGAAGCACTTGCTTGCAAAGTGGCCTATTTTGCCACAATTGAAGCATTTTAAGGGCAACTTTCCCTTGTACTTTCCAGTCTGGCCTCTAAAACTCCTTGAAATCAGCACCATCATTCTTTCAAGATCACTGTCTGCTGCTTCATCTTCACTGCTTTCCTCCTTTAGCTTCCTTGAGTGTTTTGCTTTAAATGCTATCTCCTTGACTGCCTTTGACGTCTCCTCCTTTGAATTTGAAATCCTCATTTCATATGCTACAAGGGTGCTTTGTAGCTCATCTAATGTCACTTTATCTAGGTCCCTCTCCTCTATAGCAGAGACCTTAGAATCATATCTTGCTGGTAGGGATCTAAGAACCTTTTTAACTATATTGGAATCTCCAACACTCTCACCCAGACCCCTCATTGAGCTAACTAATTCAACAACTCTGTTTAGAAAGTCCTCAATGTTTTCACCTTCTCCCATCTTAAGACCTTCAAACTTACTTCTAAGAACCTGCAATTTTGCCTCCTTAACCTTGAGGTCTCCCTCATGAATATTAATCAGTTTAATCCATATTTCATGAGCAGTAACACAGTCTATAACTTTAAAGTTCTCTTTTTCTGACAGAGCTGCATATAGAGCATTCCTTGCCTTTCCATCAGCTTCTAAGTTTCTAATTTCTGCAGCTGTAGGATTCTCCTCATCTACGGTTGGTGTAAATCCATGCAAGACTACTCTTTGTACTTGTAAGCCTTGTGCTAAGAGATAAGCACTCATTCTCTTCTTCCATAACTGGAAATTTTGGCCACTGAAATAAGGAACTCCCTTAACAGTTGTTGCTTGATTCTCCATTACTACTGCTGGTTCTAAGTTTCAACAATCACTTGACAAAAGCAAACCTTGCTCTGATACCAATTGTTGGATCGTGTCAAGTGTTGAGAGGGGGGGGGTGAATCAACACTCTATCAATTTTTCTCTCAACTAAAGGATTCCCTCTCAAATGTTAGCTCAGTTAGAGCTTATTGTTGAACTCACGTGTTGGCTTAGATGGACTGTTGGCAGATCAGATCAACCAAGGAAGACATCAGATCAACCAAGGAAGAGATCAGATCAATTCAATCACTCAAGGAGGGTTTACTTACACAACCATGACACTCCTGTTCAAGCTTACAGTTTGATAACACCACACCAGTCAAGACACACTCAAAGCAGTAAATGTGCACGGGGGATTTTTTACGTGGTTCGATCAAATGATCTACATCCACGGACAGATTCACTCCTGTCAATCTTCACTATCACAGAATCCTTCAGCTCTGGCCTCACTGACCATAAGCAACATAAACAAGAGCTCACTGCTCAACACATTGAGGTTCACTACCTCTACAGGTTCATCAACTAAAACAACAACATATAAATCTCTATTGTACTGCCTTTTCTACACAAATATCTTTCAAAATCACTTAATGAAAGACGTTTGATAGTGTTCTAGGCTTACCACCTGAAGCTGCAATCTCAGGGTCAGTTCTCCCGATTCTGCTCCTCCTCAGCTTCTTCTTCTCCTTGACTTCTGCCTCTCCAATGCTTCAGCTTCTCCTTGTGCAGCAGACTGTTTCTTTCTCTCTTGTATTTTTCATATCATTTTTTTTTTTTTTTTGCTCTCACTGTTTTTCTCCTCCCTTTTCTCGGTTTCGTTCTGTTCAGCACACACCTTGGCTTCTGCTCATCTCACTCCCTCTCTTTCTTCTTGTGCCTTCTGCCTTTTTGGGTTTTTTCTCCCTTTTGTTTATCCTGCCTTTCTACAGTTGTTGTGCCTACCACACCTACTCATCTGCCCGTTTCTTTTCCCAGAAGAAAAACTGTGCCCTACGTGCGGTGTGTCAGCATATCTTACACGGAAGGCGGCTCAAGATTCATATAATCCATTTTCAGCCTTTTTAAGTTGCAACTTGCTTGCCATGTCATATTGTTGACTGTACTCCTTCAGACTTCTCGAGTAGCTTGTCTTAGATATTTTGAAACAGCAGAAGTGATCTGATCTTAGCTTATAGCTGATCTGATGTACGCGGCATTTGATCTGATATCAGCTTGCAGTTGATCTGATGTTAGCCTCCGGTTGATCTGATGTTAGCTTGCAGTTGATCTGATGTTAGCCTCCGGTTGATCTGATGTTAGCTTGCAGTTGATCTGATGTTAGCCTCCGGTTGATCTGATGTTAGCTTGCAGTTGATCTGATGTTAGCCTTCATGTCACAACGTTCTGTCCAGCAACTCAGAACCATCCATGTAGCTCCTGCAGTTCTTCTGATCGGGCACTGCTTGATTCTTTTGTATTTCTGCTCGCTCACAGGATTGCTAGATACTTCAACATGATGCTCCTGCGTCTTCTGAATCTTTGAGAGACTTTTAGAGTCGCGCGTTTGAGGTGTGATTCACTAGCCGTCCTTGACTTCAGCTTCTTAGGTGTCTGCTCCAGCTCTCCAGCCTTGAGTTGTTCTCTTCTGCTGCAAATATGTTTTGTTACTGACTTGCCTTGCTTCTGTGAAACCAAGCTGCTGAGCAATCCCTTGAGAATTTGATCTGATCTTTACTTCCGTTGATCTGATACGCACTGTCCTTTGATCTGATGCGCACTGCATTTGATCTGATCTTCACTTCCTTTGATCTGATACGCACTGTATTTGATCTGATCTTCACTTCCCTTGATCTGATCTGTGTGGCCTTTGATCTGATGTGCGCGTAACTTGTCTGTGCAGCCTTTGATCTGATGTGCGCGTAACTTGATCTGATCTGAGCAGCCTTTGATCTGATGTGCGCGTAACTTGTCTGTGCAGCCTTTGATCTGCTGTGCGCGTAACTTGATCTGATCTGTGCAGCCTTTGATCTGATATGCTAACAGTACACTTCCTTCTCATTTTGGCACTTCAGTTTATTCATCGGCTTCTTGCTGAGATTTTGTCCAGATAAAATGCTTTCAATCCTCATGAACTCAGTCCATTATTGCCTTAGTAATTCACAGATTTGTCACAATGTGGTTGCAACAATTACAACACAACATTGGACTTTAGTAAAGGCTAAGAAAGCTTCATTGTAGCAGCTCCAATGGCTCAACAATCTCCCCCTTTGGAATTGTTCATTGTAGCAGCTCCAATGGCTCAACACGTCCAAAAACACATAGCACTACGTCCACAACAACTGGAACCACGTCCAAAAACAACTAGCACCACGTCCAAAAAACACCTAGCACTACGTCCAAAAAACAACTTGAACCACGTCCACAACAACTAGAACCACGTCTAGAATCAACAAGCACCACGTCCAAAAACACCTACCACCACATCCAAAAAACAACTTGAACCACGTCCAGAATCAACAAGCACCACGTCCAAAAAACAACTTGAACCACGTCAAGAACAACTAGCACCACGTCCAAAAAGAACTTGCACCACGTCCATAACAACTAGCACAATGTCCATAACAACTAGCACCATGTCCATAACATATATTACCACGTCCAAAAACACCTAGCACCACGTCTAGAACCATGTACAGAACATGTAGCACCACGTCCAGAAACAACTAGAACCACGTCCAGAACATATAGCAGCAAGTCCAAAAACAACTAGCACCACGTCCAAAAACACCTAGCACCACGTCTAGAACCACGTACAGAACATGTAGCACCACGTCCAGAACATATAGCAACAAGTCCAAAAATAACTAACACCACGTCCAGAACATAAACCACAACGTCCAAAAACACCTAGCACCATGTCCAGGACAACTAGAACCACGTCTAGAATAACTATTATTTTGTTTTTTATTTTAAGTGATTTAATTTTTAATTGAATTAATTTGTTATTTACTTGTTTATTTTAAGTTGTTTAGTTAATTTATATTTTTATTTATATGAGTTTTATATTTTATAAATTTAGTTCACCCTAAGAAGCGCGTCAAGCAGGATCGGAGTTGGTTGGTTACAGGGCTTATTGAGGGGGGCCCTATAGATGATAGTTTGATCCCTAGTTTTTTAGGACATGTGGTATCTAGGTATTGGCAGGCGGGGGTGCCTACCAGATACCACCTTAGATGCCACAATAGGGGTAGTATGTATGACCTTTTCGAGACTTGGATTGCATCCATGACTGTAGAGGGTGCACAGATTTTGAGTGGGACGGGACTTGGACACCTTTCCCGCATTATGCATCGGAGCATTGATGAGCCTCTCATCAATGCGTTTTTGGAGAGGTGGCAACCGGATACGAATTCATTCCACCTGCCAGGGTGCATCTCCTCTACATACGCCCTATTCAACAGACGAGCCAGAAAAGACGGACTGGTAGAGACTGTAGGAACAACAGTCTCGTTGAAATACCTTAACAAATAAATATATTAAATGTAAACTACTTATAAAAATTATCATATGTGAAATCAAATGACAAAGTACATATACTAAAAAGTACCTGATGTCCTCATCAATGTAATTTGAATCCCCCTGTGATGGTACAATGGTCAACCTCTTCCAAAACTCATGCACGTGTTGGAGTAGGGGATAGTCCGACAATGACTGGGCCTTGAATATGTCACAAGCACAGGGAATCCCATGTGTCACCTTGAGCACGCATCAACATTGCTCGATTACTGCGTCGGCCAACTTATTCTTCCTTCGAACTTCTTTTCTCACCAACTTCAAACAATGGTGTGACACATACTTGTTCAAATAACAATATGGAAATCCCTGCATACTTGTTTGAGTCGTGGAAATGGAAGCCTCAAGCGAGCCTCTTTTATAGTGTGAAATAAACTAAAATAAAATAAAACATTCATAATAAATAGTATTATACTAAAATTGAATTATATGAACTAATAATAAAATAAAAAACTTAAAAAATTAAATAATTAAACTAACCCGATGTGAGGGTACAGGTGGCTGAGATGGGAGTCGATCTTTGTGAACAAAGTGTCAAGAGAATTGGTGGAAGAATTCAGCCAATCTTTCATTGCAACATGCGAAGCCTCTACCCTGTTAGTGAAAGTATTAAAAAAGTGGAGAAATTGATTTGTCTAAGCCCGAACAAATTTCTCCTTGTGAATGAGCCATGTAGTCTCAAAATAATCAACAGCCAACGGCTCAAATAATGAGTACTTAACCTTGAAATTCTGCAGTAAATGGTTAAACTCTTCTACAGTTGGAGCCTTAATAATTTTCTTCCACCAGTTTTCATGGATATCACATGCTAAGTTTTTGTTTCTTCTCCCAACATTTTTTTCCAACCACGCATTAACATCACGCCCAATATGCCACAAACATAACAAGTGATGTGAAGCGGGAAAATAATCCTTAATTGGCTGCAACAAACCCAACTCCCTATCTGTTACAATCACACTAGGTACCAAACTAGCAGGCAACACAAATCTCAAGTTCCTCATCACCCAATCGTATGTATCCTTTGTCTCATTTCTAACAATAACAAATGCAATATTGAAATTCTTATTTGTAGGAGTCATACCTACCATCTCGACGATGAGCATTTGGTACTTCTTGGTCTTGTAGGTAGAATCAATCCCCACCACCTAATACCATCTGTTGAACATCTGAATTGAGGTTGGATGCGCAAAGAAGACATGTGTGATCTCATCAGTGTTCGCATCCTTGAGAATCTTGACATAATACTGATTCTCCTCAGCCAAATGCATAAATTGCTACCCAATATTTCTACCTGCTAACCCAGCTACCTTCATCTCTCTTTTCAAATTGTAAACTGATTTGATTGGTACCTGGGTATTGGGAAACTGTTTATTAACAGCTTCCCAAACACACTTTGGCTTCACATTCACCCCAAGCATAAATTCAGCAATAGCCTTTGACTCTTTAGTAAAATGGCTCAGCTGTCTGTGCCCATATGGATGCATTATACTTGTAAATCTCATTTAATTATATTAATAATTCATAAATACTAAACACCAATAAACTTAATTATTATTATGCGCAAATAAGGTAATACTAGTGTGATTGTGCGTTGATGCTGCTCCTGGATTTGTATAAACCTTGTGACGTCCCAGGTCAATTCTCTTACAAGTCAACCTGAAGGGGCAATTAGTGCCGTTACTTCTTCTATTCTTCCTTCTGGTTGGGAGAGGGGCTTTGGCAGGATCTCTCCATCACTTGCACGAAAAGTAATACGTGGCAAATCCTTGATTACCCCCTCTTTTTGTAATGAGGAACTTAAGCCGTTTAGCTATTTTCTGGCAATGTTTCAAAGCCTTACTAATAGTGTGAAACTCTCTGTCAATTTGAAAATAACCACTCAAATCTGCGCCAGGATCAAGTTCCACCACCTCTCCTTGAGCATGATCTGCCTCATTGTCATCTTCATCCTCCTCCTCCTCTTCATCCTCATAAACCTCCTCATCCTCATCCTCCTCCTCCTCCTCCTCCTCCTCCTCCTCCTCCTCCTCGTACTCATCATCGTCATCCTGTATGTAAATACACACATAAATTAAAACTAAATACTTTTAATATTCAATTATACAAAAATACATCCAAAATTACATATGCAACAGTATAAACGAAACATTTTAACCATTATTATACAAAAAATGCAATGTTTTCTAAATTACAATTATTTTTACAAAAAAGCAGCACATTAATGATTCTTACAATAAAAAATGCAACATATTTTACATAATTTATAAAGAAAATGCACTCTTTACACGATTCAGTATACAATAAACGCAACAAGATTTAGTTTTTGTATCAAAAAAGGCTAAAGATTTATGATTTCAGTACACAAAAATGTAGCACTTTTTATATAATAGATATAGAAAATGCATCACTTTATACATAATACATATAAAAAATGCAGCACTTTTTATATGATACATATTAAAAATGCAACACTTTTGATATATCAACGGTATTAAATGCAGCAAAAAAGTGAGAAAGCCATGGCGAAATAGCTAAAGTGCATCGTTTAAATGCTTCCTAAATGTCATTTTGACGTGTTTCATACTACGTTTTCCAAGAAAAATAAATTACATTACGATTCAAAAACTTACCATTTCGTGATGATTCTCGTGCTAAATCTTCTTTGAACGTCAACAAAATGATTGCCCGGACATTTTTTTAGTTAAGAATTTGTTTGGAATTGTTTTTTGGAAAGTTGTTTTTTAGTCAAGGGCTATATTTGTCTTCACCTTTTTTATTTTTTTCTCAAATTCACATGAATGGATGTAGACGTTTTTGGACGTGTTTAAATGTCAAAAACACACCATTTTTACGAGCGAATCATGGTGAAAACACAACATTTTAACGAGCGAACCATGATGGAAACACACCATTTTAACGTTTTTTTGGAACATTAATCGTTAAAGTATTGCGTTTCTATTAACTGAATCGCACAAATTTAGCATTTTATTTTCTTTGAAACGTCATCGTTACTAAATTGTAAACGTCAAAAACATTTTTCTATACATTTTTTATAAGGACACAAACGCAATTTTATTTTGTTTTTTACAAATACTTGGTCAATTTCTCAAGATTTTGTTCATAAAGGCCTTTTGGTCATTTTATAATTATTTTTATTTTTTTATGATACAAATAGCAAATTTGTGATACAAATAGCAAGTCCCTTTTATTAACTTATGAGGAATAAGGATACAAGATTTCTGCCAGAAGAGATTACCATTGAGAATAATCGTAATGTTGTTTGACTCTATGACATTTGTGCCGAAATTCTTGGATATAAATTGTGCTTCCTTTTTAATTCATCGACTTAATGTATTAAAATCTATGTTAGCATTCATTATCTCAATCATAGATTGATTCACATAATTGAGCTGATTGATTTAGATTGATTGATGTATATATTTAGGAGATTCTAATATCTTAATTAGAACCAACAATTACGGTAGATTGACAATCAATTAAGAGTTGCCATAACATGTAATTCATGCTTGTACTATATTAGGCTGATTAGTCTTGAATACAGAATCAAAAAATCATATTCACAAAATTCAGTCTTTCTAAATTTATTTTCTCAATCTATTTTGAATCACTTTATATTCTTTTCTCAAATGGGAGATCTTAGCATCAATAAAAATATTTTTACCTTGAGAAATTTTAAAAATCATGATAAATGTACTTCCTACTTAACTGGCTTGATTGATTGTTCTGACCGAGGTCATTCGAGCATCGGGTCTTACTTGCACTTGTTCGATTGCTATCTTTCAGGCAGTGGGCTACTACTTGCACTTGATTGACTAATGTCCTTTGGGCAGTAGGTCAGTACCTGGAATCTATACTTGTTACCCATACTTGTCATTAGCCGTTGGGCGGCGTACCTTACTATTATTGACTATATAGTGTGTCGAAACGCGGTCTAAAATTTGGGCGTTATAAATTCTTGGTCTATATACTGATTTATCCATCTGAAATTTTGCGAATCCTCATACTTATTTTGTGCTTGAATGATTAGGCGAAACGCATTTTAAAATTCGGATGTTTGAAATTCCAGTCATTGATTTGTTTATCTGTGGGTATCCTATGAATCCTTGCTCCTTTATTTGTTTTATGTGAACTGAACTGCCCTGTTTTAAATTGTCTTCCGATGTGCATCTATTTCAAATTCTCCCGATGAATTTTCTTCTATTACTGATATATTGGGTTATACTAGTATCTTACGTGCTTACAGGACCGTCTAATCAATATAAGAGACCCTGTTCTAAAATGAAAGTGAGACCCCTTTTTTCCCAATGTAAAAAAACGTAAAGAGACGATTACAAAATTTCAAACTATTCACAAAGCAAAAACAATAAAAAGAGAACTAAAATAACCATCTACTTGAAAAGTGTCATCCTCCTAGCCGTTCTAAATGCAAATTCATCAATCAAGTCCTCATAATTTACTTTCTCCAAAAGATCATTTTTAATTGCTATCATTGCTAGCCCATTCAATCTATCTTGAAACATTGTAGAACGTAAGTAGGATTTCAAGATCTTCAACTTTGAGAAACTCCTCTTTACAGATGTAACAGTAACAAGTGTAGTTAACAAAATTCTGTATGCAATCATCGCATTAGGAAAACACTCTCTGTCTCTCAGATGACCCATAATATCAATGGGACCCAATTGTTGTCTTGGTAAGATATCCCTCAATAATTTCAATTCCACAAATAATTCATCTCCATTGATATCTGATTATTGGTTATACTTAAATTCATTTTCAAACATAATACAACAAGACTTCAAACTTTTATCATCTAATGATTCCAACTTATGAGAAGTAAACAAGAAGCCAAAAATTATTTCATATTGTTGATATTGTTGAAATCGACTATTAAGAGACACAATGGCTTGATCAACAATGTAAAGAAAAAATCAATTTTGAATGATTCCTCTGCAAATACGGAAACATAATGTTCATTTGACATTTCATCAAAATTTCTTTTTCTTTTCATTTCACGCCTTTTACAAAAAATTGGATCAATATCCAATTCCACAGCAATTTGCTTAGCATTCTCTAATGCATCTTGAAAACTAGTTTCTCTATACTTCTAAAAAAAGAAATTAACCCTTTTATTTTATCAATAGCAACATCAACTAGCATATCTTTAGATTGTAACAATTTACTCACCACATTCATTGCATCTAATATATCAAACCAAACAATTATAGACATCAAAAAATCAAAATCTCCAAACTCATTATTTGCTAACGATTTGGCTTCACTTTTTATTTTATAATCATTATCATCATTAACAACTTGAAGTATAGATTCTTGAACATCAACCATTTGAGTTTTTATTACTTTAACACTCTCAACATGACTCTCCCAATGAGTAGATGACAATGATTTAAGAGTTAATCTTTTCACATTCTCTTTCAAAATTTGCCATCTCTTAGTGGAATGTGAATATATGGTACAAATGCATTGAATAATGCCAAAATAATATCGTGCTTTACTACAAGTATTTACCATGTCACACAAAGCCAAGTTTAAACTATGACAACCACAAGGAGTATAAAGTGCTCTTGGATTTATGTTTAAATTATTTTTTTTTTACACTCCTTGATGTTTTCTTTATATGTTTGAGCCATTATCATAACCTTGTCCACACACATCAAGTATATCAAGACCAAAGATTTTCAATTCATCTTGTAAGACATTGAAAAGTCCTTGGCCACATGTATCTTTAACATTCAAAAATCCAAGAAAAGATCCATCAACAACAATAGGATGAGAGACAGTCACATATCTTAAACTGAGAGACATTTGTTCCTTGTGGCTAACATCAGGGGTACAATCAAGTATTATATAGAGAAATATTTTGCTTGTTTGATTTTTTTTTTTATAATTTCACTTTTAATCGCTGAAGCAAGCAAAAGTGCTAACTCTTTTTGAATAATAGGCCCCAGATAATGAAAGTGAAGATTATTGTTTGTAATGCGTCTAACATGTTCTTAAACAACAGGGTCAAATTCAGCTAACATTTCAGCTAGGCCTAAGAAGTTTCCATTGCTATCTTGAAACTATTTTGCATTAGTACCCCGAAATGCCAAATTATGCTTAGTAAGAAATTTTACAATTGGAAAAATTCTAAGCAAAATATTTTTCCATGACATTTTTCTCTGTCAATTAGTTTTTGAGCCACTTTATCAATAGTTTGATTCTTTTGGAACTTTAGACGCAGTTCATACTAAGTAGTCATATTCTTAACATGTTCACTGCTAGTTTCATGCTCTCTTAGTCTTTCACAAACATGTATCCAATCTCCAAAACCTTCATTTGTTAATTGAGCTTTACCAATTCATTTCTTACAAATCTTACAATAAAAACAAAAAACTCTATCAAGTTCTTTTGAATAAATTAGCCAATTATTATCTAATTTTTCTCCATTTGGTAAAGTTCTAGTGTAAAGTTTAGAAGTAAATCACCTAGAATTTTTAACTTTGGGACCTTTATCAATGGTACCATCTCTCTTAGGGCCCTTTATAGCTAATACATCAATCATTTTAGCAGTAAGGGCATCCCAATTTTTAGGATCAAATATATTAAACAAATAAAAGTTTAGGGATGGATCTGTTTCTCCATCAAGCCCATTATCATCATCATTAATATCATTATCAAGTGATTCATTCACATTATCAAGTGATTGATTCACATTATTATTTTTCAACAAAATTATCACTATAATAATTCTTTGAAGGCACATCATCACCAAGTGCAAAATCAACATTTTGATCCTCATCCTCATTCAACACATTATCATTCGGCACATCATCATTCACAATTTCAAAAAAAGCATTCACATTTTCAACATTAACATTGCCAGCATTAGGATTTTTAACAAAATCTCGAGGTTGTTTTTTGATAAATTTATAAAGAGCCCCTCTTTGAGCTTGAACTAATATTTCTTCCCTTTTTCTTTTTCTTACACATATCATGACTTGATTCAAACTTTCTAATTCTTGAAAAATGTAAGATAAAGTAAATGAAAATGCGAAAAGGAATCAAAACAACATAGTAATTCCATCAACCAAATGACATATCAAGTTCTCAAAAACTTCAACCTACAAAAAAAAAACATAAAATAAAAACTCTATTATATTACAATTAGAAACCAATAATTATCATTTTTTATGGGAAAAAAATTGGTAATTTAGTATTAAAAAAAAACTTGTAAATACCTGAATTGGCTGAGTGCGAATCAATATGCAATTTTGGATTTTGCTTCTTTTTGTTTTTTTTCCTCTTTAAAATATAGATAGGAAAGTTGAGATGGGAAAGTTGAAAGAAGGAGATGAGCCCTCATTTTGTTCCTGTGTAGTTGGTAGAGAATAGGGAGTACGATTTAAAATAAATTTTAGTTAACTCTGACTCGGAAATAGGAAGAGTAGTAAAAGTTCATTCAGTGTTTAGGGCAATACCCTCTAAAAAATTTTTTTTTAGGCCCTCCCAAAATTTGAGCCCCAGTGCAATAGTGTTAGGTTTGAATACTAAAACTTTGCTTGTATTAAACTATTTTCCAGTTTATATATATTGATTAAATGTTTTAGTTAAATTGTTTGTATGTTTTACATATATTGGTCATTTATATTACTTATGTTGTTCATTCATATTATGTATTCAGATGATGAGATGTCTGGTGTGATACAGTAGATCTCATCATTGGTTAAAACACATAATATATAAATGAGGTTCGTAACCGAGATAGTTTTGAACACACTGTCGGTTTAGGTTATTATGTGATTCAAAAATTGGTTTGTCTAAACTAATTGAATCATATATATATGCCCGAGGCATATTGAACTTGACAATTTATGATGAATTGTCTTGTACTGATTTAATAGACTATTAATTCCTAGTATTCTATCTCTTAATCCCTAGACTTGAGCAGGCATGAGGATTAGACATAGTGTACTTTGAACTGCCAAAGATTGAGGTCACTTGAGGCTAATAGTCTCGGTAGGTTGGGTGCGGGTGTTTAGTTGCTTAGTGTGCTGTTGTTTGTCGAAAGGAAACCATGTACCGGTGCGTCCGGGGTGATGGTGCTCCCGAGATGAGCTCGTTATGTTTATTATACTAAACTCGGCCGGTGGACTTGTGTACGGTATAGTAAAAGGTCGAGTGGTACTAATCTCAGTTTATAAGAAGTTAATTAATTAATATCAATAAATTAATAAATTAACGAGCACTACATCTTTGATGTAGAGAGATTAAAGAATAATTAATTTAGTTGTTCCAGAAGCAATTCTGGTGTAGGATTGTAGTGCCATAATTAATCCGTTAGTGGTATGATTAATTATGTAGTGGGTTAATTGATAAAATAGAATTAATTATTTAATTAATTATTCTTAAGGGTTAATTAAGTAATTAACAAAGTAGAATTATTTAATTAATTAATTGAGTCTTAAAGTTCAATTAGAATTAGAAAATCCTAGAGATTAGGAAATCTATTTGGATTTGGAAATCCTATTAGATTTGGAACCTAATTGGATTTGTAAACTAATTAATAATCCTAAACACATTAGTAAGGCCAATCCTAAACCAACTTAGGGTCTCGCTTGTAACTCTGTAAATAGACAAGAGATTAGCAATTCACAACACACAATCCATAAGTTTCATGAGTCTTGAAACTAGAGAGAGAAATCCTAGAGAGAGAAGTCAAAATAATTCTTTCTCGGAGTCGAATTTCTTCCCAACATTGGCGGCCAAAGCTTTTAAGTAGCAGCAGCAGTCAGTTTTCTATTTTTTTGGCGGTGACTCGTGGAAGCTAGCTAGGAGGCGTGTAGGAATCTAGCGGCACGTGTCTTACACGCACGAGTGGCGGAGCGGCGGTTCCAAGTCTTTCTGACGACTAGTTTTGCTGGATTTTCTTTGGCGCGTTTTGTGGTGGATTGCTGATCGTTGGTTCATTGCCTATACAATGTACGAGCTGGTCTTGAGTCATACAAGTGATCACCTAAATACACGCTTCAAGAGGTAATTCTTAAACTTTCACTTTAATTAGGAATACATTGTTGCGTTGCAAATCGAACAAGTAAAAGCTAAGATCCTGCGCAGTGTTATTTCAAGCAAGGATTGGAAGAGCGATTGTGCTAGAGCTTAGGCCTGGTCAAGAGTTCTAATTCTGGAATGCGTATCACGAAAGTGAATTTTTTACCGAACCCGGGTAGATAATCTTTCAATTGGTATCAGAACCTGGTTTTGGCTTTGTGCTTGTTCGGTTTGTTACAGGGTTTTGTTTGCAGGTGGTTTAGAAATCCCGACTATTATGGTTGTGTTTGAATGTTTTAATTAAACCCCGAGACATGTCCGGATTGTTGTTTTTAGGAATGCTTGCAATAGTAAAAATCACGTGCTGGAAGCCATGTATGATTAGATCAAATCTGTTGTAGGATTTTTTCTATGTAATTTTCGATTTAATTTTCCTAGAAGCCTTGTAGTAGGAAGATTTTGTGTAATCGAAGTTGTTATGGTGGACGACTTGATTTCGTGTGTTTTGGTTTATCGTTAATTCATAGAAAATCAAGAAAATCCAGAACGAATTGCAAGAAAATCAAATAACGAAGTAGGAGCAGGATAGAAGACCTGAAAACGAAATGGGGAAGGCGGGCCGGCAAACGACTCACTGGCAGAACCCGTCGGCAGCGGCAGCACTGCTGTGCTTATGCAGCGTGTAGTGTGCGCTGGTGCAGCGCTGCAAGATTACGAGGCTGAGAGCACTAGCGCGCGCAGGCCCATCAAGGGCTATGCGAGAGCGTCACTCCCCGGGCGTGCTGCTAGCAAACGGCCCGGCCCATTCGGGCTGCACGCGCTGGCCGTTTTTACGCAATTAAAACCATAATAGTCGGGAAATTTATTTTACGCATTTATTTCCCATATTTACAATTTTAATTTTATGCTTTAATTTTTGTGCTGCATGTTAGATGTATATTTTAAAGTATGCTGGTTTTATATTTGCACATAACTTAGGATTAGTTAATTGCATGTTAAAATCGGAAAAACCCTCATTTTGGAAGTCTAAGTGGGAGTGAGTTGGTTAATATTCCCATAGCCTCCATTACGAATTCATATGTGATGTGGGTGGACTTGCGTGTTGGCATTTGGGCCTTCTTCTATATCAGATGAGTTCAACCATAAGATCACTAGCTTATGAATTTCTAAGTAAGATGACTAGAGTAAGTTAAAATTGGAGCAATGCAATACCCTCTCCATCTGAGACGCACTATCCTAAGGTAACAAACTTAGAAGTCATGTAATGGCATACACTTGTAGTATTCCTCCAATCGAGGTTACACTGCTTATTTGTACGGCTGAAAGCATTGACTATTAGCTACATTGATCAACAGATCGTTTGGTCAGATGGTGTATTTAATGAACCTAGTTCTCCTCAAATGAATAAGGGCTAGCATAAACGTCCACACTATCGTGGCTTGGGCTTCCCGATAAATGAGATGTCGATGGATTTAATTATTGTTTGAGGGATGTCAATAATAGTAGAATTTTTCTAAATTCTATGCTTAGTTTACTAAAACACTGTCTGTTTATTTATTTACAGTTTTCGATATGGCATTTAATCTGTTAGCTACAATATTGAAAGACAACAAATTAACTGGTCATAATTATGTCGATTGGAGTCGAAACTTGGACACTGTCCTAACAGCAGAGCGGCACAAATTTGTGCTTACGAAAAAGTGCCCAGATGTGCCTGATGACAAGTCAATTGAACGAGACAGGTTAGCCTATCAAAGGTGGATTAAGTCAGATAAGATAGCGCGGTGTTACATTCTGGAATCTATGTCGGATGTTCTGCAATATCAGTATCTAACCATGAATTCTACCTTTGAGATGGTGGTTTACTTGAGTAAAATATTTGGTCATCAAAGTCAGACTGCAAAGTCAGAAGTGGCGCATAAGCCTGGGATTGCAATGAAGAAGCAGAAAGGCAGGTGCTTCAAATGCAATCAGACGGGACATTGGAAATCAGATTGACCAAAACTCTAAAGTACGACAGCTTCTGCATTCATTACTAAGACATGTTTAGCGGCGATTCCCATAGATATTTGGTGTGTGGATTCAGGCGCCACTGACCATGTTTGTAAGTGTTTTTAGGGGTTCCAAGTAACCCGGAAGCTTAGAGAAGGCGAGCTTGAAGTCTACTTGGGTGACACTACAAAAGTGTCAGTAGAAGTAGTGGGAGTAGTCAGCCTAATTTTCAAAAATTCTAGGCTAGATTTACCTAATTGTCATTATGTACCGAGTTTTAGAAAGAACCTTATTTCGGTTTATAAACTCTTAATGAATGGTTACAAGTTTATTTTTTCTAATAAATCTGTTGTTGTTAGAAAAAATGGCAAACTTGTTTGTTCAGGTTCATTAGTAGACAATTTGTTTTTGGTTAAATCAAACTCCTCTGTTGTGCAAACCACAGAACTAAATGGCGCATTTTCTAACCAAAACAAGAGAAAAGAACCTTCTAAAATGAATCAAACCTATCTTAGGCATCTCAGGCTAGGTCATATAAACCTTAGTAGGATTCAGAGGTTAGTCAATGATGGACCTTTAAGTTCATTAGAGATTGACAGTTACTCAACCTGCGAATCTTGCTTGGAAGGTAAGATGACTAAGAGACATTTTAAAGCGAAAGGTTATAGAGCCAAAGAAGTATTAGAGTTGATTCACTCTAACTTGACTGGACCAATTTTGGTCCAAGCACGAGGTGAGTTTGAGTATTTTGTGACATTCACAGATGATTACTCAAGGTACATATACATTTACCTAATGTTCCACAAGTCTGAATGTTTTAGTAAATTCAAAAAGTATCGGGTATATATGGAGAAACATTACGATAAGAGTATCAAGACACTGTGATCAGAACGTAGTGGTGAGTACCCATCCCACGAATTTCGAGAATACCTCAGTGAGGTCGGAATTCAGTCTTAGTTATTTGCACCTGACACACCACAGCAGAACGGTGTAGCAGAAAGAAGAAACAGAACTCTCATGGAAATGGTTTGGTCAATGATGAGCTATAGTGATTTGCCTCGTTCGTTATTAGGATATGTCTTAGAAACTGCAATGTACATTATAAATCTTGTACCATCTAAAACCGTGTCTTCAACCCCTACAGAGTTATGGAACGGGTGCAAGCCCAGTCTAAGACATCTCAGAATTTGGGGTTGTCTAGCACATGTGTTTAAAGCAGATGCTGCTAAATTAGATACAAGAACAGAAGTAATGTTGTTTGTAAGATATCCTAGATGAACGAAAGGTGGTCTGTTCTATAGTGCTAAAGATCAGAAGGTGATAGTTAGCACTAACACTAGATTTTTAGAGGATGACTATATTCTAGATCACAAGCCCAAGAGTAAGATAGTACTAGAAGAACTTAGAAAGCAATCTGATAATCCTGATGCACCAATACAAGTAGATACACCACACCGCACAAGATATCACAGATGATGCGCCTGCACAGGTGGTGCCTCGTCATAGTGGGAGGGTTGTGAGACAACTAGAGAGGTTCATTGGCATGGGAGAAGCCTCTGACTTCATCCCAGGTGCGCCTGAACTGGATCCGATGAACTATAATGAGGCTCTTAGAGATAAAGATGCAGAATCTTGGCAAAAAGCGATGATATCTAAGATGGGGTTGATGGACCACAATCAAGTCTGGGAGCTTGTAAACCTACCTAATGGTTTCAAACCCATTGGATGTATGTGGGTCTATAAATGCAAGAGATGACCAGACAGAAAGGTTGAAACCTTTAAAGCTAGACTTGTGGCGAATTGGTATACTCAGAAAGAGGGAATCGATTATGAGAAAACCTTCTCCCTGGTGGCCATGCTTAAGTCAATCCGGATTCTCTTGGCCATAGCTGCTCATTTAGATTATGAGATATGATAGATGAATGTCAAGACAACTTTCCTTAACGGAAGTCTTGAAGAAACCATCTTCATGTAGCAACCAGAGAGATTCGTTGAAAAAGGCCAAGAACATAACGTTTACAGGCTTAAAAGGTCCATTTACGGACTTAAGTAGGCATCGAGATCTTGGAACATCCAATTTTTTGAGGTAATCCAATCCTACAGATTTACTCAGTTCCCGAATGAACAATGTGTGTGCCGCAGATTTAATGGAAACGTGGTGGTGTTTCTTGTGCTTTACGTAGATGGCATTTTACTAATTGGCAATAATAAGAAAGTGCTATCAGACGTAAAGGCATAGCTCTCCAAATAGTTTGATATGAAAGACTTAGGAGAAGCGGGACATATCATTGGGATCAATATAATTCGAGATCATAGGAAACTATTCTGGCTAATTTTAACATGCAGAACTCCAAAAAAGGTTTTCTACCTTTTAGACACAGAGTGCATCTATCTAAAGAGCAGTCTCCGAAGATTGTTGAGGAGATAGAAGCCATGAAGACAGTTTCTTATGCTTCGGCTGTAGGACGTCTCATGTATGCAATGTTATATACGAGCCCTGATATTTGCTATGATGTTGGCATTGTAAGTAGATATCAGAGTAACCCTGGAAAAGCTCATTGGGAGGCAGTAAAATGCATTCTCAAGTATTTGTGCTGAATGAGAAACCAAAGTGTTGGTCTATTAGGTGCCTGAGCTTGTGCCCCGAGGTTACACAGACTCAGATTTCCAAGATGACAGAGACAAGAGTAAGTCTACCTCAGGATATGTGTTTACTTTGGGAGGTGGAGCTATATTTTGGTGGAGTTTCAAGCAGAAATGCGTGGCAAACTTTACCATGGAGGCTGAATATGTTGCATCATCAGAGGCAGCGAAAGAAGCAGTGTGGCTCAAGAACTTCCTAGTGGACATAGACGTGATTTTTGATATACAGACGTCAATCACAATGTACTGTGATAACAATGGTTCAGTAGCAAACTCGAAGGAACCACAAGCCCACAAGGCGAGTAAGCATATACAGCGCAAGTACCACCTAATATGAGATATCGTCAAGAGGGATGACGTGGTCGTGGCAAAGATAGCATCAGAAGATAACCTTGCAGATCCGTTCACGAAGACATTGACTGCAAAAGTCTTTGAGGCTAACGTAGAGGGCATGGGGATTTGATACTTAGTTGAGCCATGATTGTTTTTCTAGATATTATTGTAGTTGTAAATATTAATGTAGTTTTATACTTAAAGCGTAGCTTAAGTATTAGTGGGAGATTGTTAGGTTTGAATACTAAAGCTTTGCTTGTATTAAACTATTTCCCAGTTTGTATATATCGATTAAATATTTTAGTTAAATTGTTTGTATGTTTTAGTCCATTTATATTATGTGTTTAGATGATGAGGTGTCTGGTGTGACATAGTAGATCTCATCATTGGTTAAAAGACATAATATATAAATGAGGTTCATAACCGAGACAGTTTTGGACACACTGTCGGTTTAGGTTATTATGTGATTCAGAAATTAGTTTGTCTAAACCAATTGAATCATATAGATATGCTCGGGGCATATTGAACTTAACCATTTAGGATGAATTGTCTTGTACTGATTTAATAAAGTATTCATTCCTAGTATTTTGTCTCTTAATCCCTAGACTTGAGCAGACATGAGGATTAGACATAGTGTACTTTGATATGCCAAAGAGTGAGGTCACTTAAGGCCAATAGTTTCGGTAGGTTGGGTGCGCGTGTTTAGTTGTTTAGTGTGCTGTTGCTTGTCGAAAAGAAACCATGTACCGGTGCGTCTGGGGTGATGGTGCTCCCGAGATGAGCTCGATATGTTTATTATACTAAACCCGGTCGGTGGACTTATGTCCGGTATAGTAAAAAGGTCGAGTGGTACCAATCTTGGATTATAAGAAATTTATTAATTTATTTATTAGTAAATTAATAAATTAACGAGCACTATATCTTTGATGTGGAGAGATTAAAGAATAATTAATTTAGTTGTTTCGGAAGCAATTCTGGTGTAGGATTGTAGTGGAATAATTATTCCGTTAGTTGTACGATTAATTATTGATGAGCTTATATTTCTTAAAATGATTAGGTGCGAATTTGAGTTGATTTGGATGTTTTGTGAAGTCTAATGGACTGTTTTGACATTTGTAGGGAGGAAGATTGATTTTGAGCAGGATGGGCCATTTTGGATGAAATTAGAGCAAGTTGGGCTTGAAGGAAGACAAAGAGGTGTGGGATGTGTTGAGCTTGGGATTTAATTAAGACAAAGAATTTTATTAATTAAGGAGTAATTGGGCCATAATTATTTCTGTGGGGAGAATTTTGGTTAGGAAATAAGAGTGGGCCCAAATTGGTGAAAGAAAGGTTTTATTAGATTGGAAAAGGGAGCAGAGGGATTTTTATCCATTATTCATTGTTTTGGGCAGAGGGGGTTGACTACGACGGCGGAGAGAGAAGAGCAGCAAAGGTTGGGAAGCAGCCCTTTTGGGGAATTTTGGAGCAGCTCTCCGGCAGAAAACTACCACCATTTAGTATTATTTCTAGTTCTTAATTTTTAGTTTCAATTTATGGAGTACAATTTTTATTTGATGTTTTTCTTTTCAACTATGAGTAGCTAGATTTCTTTAGTCTAGTCATGAGACTCAAAACCCCTCGATGCTACTTGAATCGTGAGATCGAATTGATATTATTATTAATTGATTATTGGTTTCTTATTTATTCTTGTGTATGCTTGTGGATTATTTGACACTGTTTGTATAGCTGGTAGCATGCAGGCTTTCCTAGGTAATCCAATTTACTAGAATACACGAGGTTCGGTATTCCTTAGAGTTCATGAAACTAATCACGTGGTACGTAGATTAGTGAATTGATAAAGAATAAATAATCAAGTGCAGTTAGGCAATTGGGTTAATTGTAGTTGAATTGGGTCCTTGACTATCGTGATCTAGGTTCTAGGAGGTTCCAGAATTGATCATCGATTATAGATGGGATTAATGGAGGTTCCTTAATCGCTGGCTTAAATTAATAGGACTGAATTGTTAGGAGGTTCCAACAATGAAAACCGGTGTAACCAATAATTAATTAATACATTTTTGCATCAAGGATCAATTAGTGCATCGAGGTGGTCCAATTCCCTTGGCTAGACGTTTTTCAAAACTTGGATTTTTACAATTTGTTTAATTTCTTGTCATTAATTTTAATTTGATTTTTGTTAGGTAGTTAATTAAAAACAAACCCCCCATTTTGGTTACGTACTTTTGATCAAATTTAGTTCACTCTGTTGCTCCCTGTGGATACGATCCTACTCGCACTACACTATTTTTAATAGTTTCAAAAGTAGGTTTATTTTTGATTGGCCTGACGACCTATCAAATTTTGGCGCCGTTGCCGGGGAGCACGGTGTAGTGTTTTATTTGTGGTTAAAAGTTTTTGGTTTTATTTGTTCCTTTTTATGGTTCGCTCTTCTCGTACAGGCAAACTCATATTTGACCCAGAGATAGAGAAGACTGCAAAAAGGAACACCAAAGAGAAGAAACAAAGAGAGCAACTGGCTGAGTCAACATCTTTGGCCCCACCAGTTGATGAACAGGAAGAAATTCAAGTTCCGGAAGAGGAAGAAAAGCAGTTAATCGCAACACCAATGGCTGACAGGACTCTCAGGGAGTTGGCAACTCCCGATGAAAATCAGCAATCTCTTTGCATTACTTTTCCTGATGATGCTCCTAGGTTTGAGTTGAAGTCTAGTACTATACACTTACTGCCTAAGTTTCGTGGTTTGACAGGTGAGGACCCCCACAAGCACTTGATGGAGTTCCACATTGTATGCTCGGTAGTGAGTTACCAAGGTGTTACAGAGGAGCAAGTCAAGCTCAGGGCATTTCCATTTTCCTTGGAGGATAAAGCGAAACACTGGCTATTTGGGCTACCAGCCGGGTCCATTACCACATGGAACGAGCTGAAGAAAAGAATTTTGGAGAAATTCTTCCCAGCCTCCCGAGCTTCTAATATCAGGAAGGATATCTGCGGTGTCAGGCAAGCAACTGGTGAAAGCCTGTATGAGTACTGGGAGAGGTTCAGCGATTTGTGCAGAAGTTGTCCCCAATACCAGATTCCCGAGCAACTCCTGATTCAGTATTTCTATGAGGGGCTATCTGAGTTGGACATAGACAAGATCGATTCTGCCAGTGGAGGAGCATTGATGAATAAGACTCCTGCAGAGGCAATGAGGCTAATAGCTGTGATGGCTGAGACTTCCCAGCAATTTCATAGGAGAGGAGACATGCCCACTAGACGAGTTAACGAGGTGAGTGTCTCTAACATGGAAAATAAAATTGAGCAATTGACTGATTTGGTGCGCCAGCTTGCTGTTGGACAGTTGCAGGCAGTGAAGGTCTGCGGAATTTGTGCAATGCAAGGACATGCCTCTGATGACTGTCCAGCAATGCAAGAAGGAGAGCAAGTGAATGTTGTGGGCGGATTCCAGGCCCCACCCCAGAGAAGATATGACCCCTATTCCAATACCTACAACCCAGGGTGGAGGAATCATCCCAACTTCAGCTACAAGCAGCCTGGATTTCAACCCCAATTTCAACAATCCGGATTCCAGGCCCCAGTGAGAAACCCAGTACCTCCACCAGCAGAGGCTTCAGGTTCATCAGTGGAGTCAATGATTAAAGGATTGTCAGCTGCGGTGCAGGGTCTTGTTGAGAGGGATCTAGCAAAAGAACAACAACAACAAGCAAGAGAGCAACAGTCACAGGCTGCCATTAAAAACTTGGAGAAACGAATCTCGCAGCTAGCCACTCAAGTTAATCAGAGAGACCGAGTGCAAGGGAAGCTTCCGTCTCAGCCAGGTAGTTCCACCGAAAATGTGAGTGCTATTACTTTGAGGAGTGGAAGAGAATTGCCAGAACCTGAAGTTCCTACCGTCGAGGTTCCAGAACCTTCTCAGAATGCAGAAAAGGAAGAGGAAGTGGAAGAGTTGCCAAAGAAGGAGGTAACTCCTAAATTCATTGTAAGAAAAACTGAGAGTGTGATTCCACCCCCTTTTCCTGGCAGGTTAGTCCAAGTGAGAAAGGAGTATAGTGACGATGAGGTGCTTGAAGTATTTCGCAAAGTGGAAATCAACATACCATTGATGGAAGCCATTGCACAGATTCCCAGGTATGCGAAATTTTTAAAGTCGTTGCTGACTAAGAAGAGAAGACCTGAAGGCAAGGTCTATGTGAACGAGAATGTGTCTTCAGTTCTTCAGCGTAAGTTGCCTCAGAAGTGCACTGATCCAGGTATTTTTGCCATATCTTGTGTAATTGGGTCACGTGTCATAAAAGCAGCCATGCTAGATTTAGGAGCTTCAATTAATGTGATGTCTTTGTCTTTGTTTAACAAGTTGAAAATTGGGGCTCTGAAAAATACCAATGTGATTGTCCAGTTAGCCAATAGGGCAATGATTTATCCAGAGGGGGTAGTTGAGGATGTACTAGTAAAATGTGATAAGTTGATCTTTCCTGCTGATTTTTGCATTCTTGACATGAATGATGAACATGTAACAAACTCTGATATTCTTTTACTGGGTAGGTCATTTATGAAAACGGCTAAGACAAAAATAGATGTGGATGCTGGTGTGTTTACTTTTGAATTCGATGGAGAAAAAGTGCAGTTTAACATGTATGAAGCAATGAAGTACCCACCAGACTCTGAATATTTTGTAAATGTTAGCCTGGTTGACTCTATTGTGCAAGAGAAAATTGAATTTAATTTGATGCTTGATGAGCTTAATTTTGTATTACATCATAGTTTGCAGGGAACGGGTGCTCAAAAAGATGTGAATGAATCTGTCAGTGAGGCAATCAAGGCATTTCATGCCAATTCTGAACTGCCACTGAGGTTTGCTAACCATTATTTGGGATTGCCTATTAGTTCTGAAAATATTTTACCTTTTTTGATACAGGCACCTAAATTGGAGTTCAAGTTGTTCTGTAATCATCTCAAACATTTTCTGTTAGAGCCTGAATCAAAATCGGTGTGCAAGGAAGGGACAAAAACCATTCAGGATGAGCTGCTACGGAGGAAGAAATGTGTGGTTGGGCAGAAGGTATTTTTCTCAGAGTGCAAATGGAAATTAATGCATGGTAAGTTCAAGTCAAGACGGCATAAACCCTATATGGAGGTAAGTACTTTTTCTTCTCATATAGTTGAAATTAAAGATTTAGAGTCCGGAAAACTATGGGTTGTGAATGGTTATCGACTCAAATCTTTTCTTGTGAATGATAGAACTACTTTTGATAATGAAATTTGGTTATTTCTGCTTATTTATGAAGATTAATTAGAAGTAGGTCTGTGTCTAGCCAAAGACATTAAAGAAAGGCGCTTATGGGAGGCAACCCA
Source organism: Knoxia roxburghii (assembly GCA_030378225.1). Lineage (NCBI taxonomy): Eukaryota > Viridiplantae > Streptophyta > Magnoliopsida > Gentianales > Rubiaceae > Knoxia > Knoxia roxburghii. The sequence continues at coordinate 38,327,425 of CM059422.1, read as the reverse complement.
AATTTTTCTAAGTTTTTTTTTAAGTAGATTTAGTTTTTTTTTAATGGTATTTTTAAGTTATTTTTCGTGAGAATTTCGAGGGGAGTTCAAGGTTTGGGCAGAATAGAAGTCTTCCTCTGACATGCCCAGGTCAGTGCCCTTGGATTTCTCACATTTTTCTTTGCATTTATTTGGAAATTTTAAGCTGTTGGGCAGAATAGAATTCTTCCTCTGACATGCCCAGGTCAAGCTTCGCAATTTTTTTAGATTTTCTGAAGGTTTGGGCAGAATAGAATTCTTCCTCTGACATGCCAAGGTGAGTTTTCCTTTGATTTTTAAGGGTTGGGGGCAGAATACAATTTTTCCTCTGACATGCCCAGGTCAGTGCCTTTAGATTTCTCACGATTTTCTTTGCTTTTATTTGGGATTTTTAAGTACTTGGGCAGATTACAATCTTCCCTCTGACATGCCCATGTCAATTACATTTATAAAAAAAAAAAAAAGGGAAAAAAATTTCTTTCCTTTTCAATTTTAATTAGGGATCCACTTTGACTTTTCTTTTCCTTTGCTTCCCTCCAGCGGCGAACAAACATCTTCAGCAGCGACAGCATTCGGGCCGCAACAGCCCATCCTTGACCGCGCCTGAATTCCTAGTAGTTGGAGTCCAGTTATTTCCGCAGCAGCCTCTAGTTTGCAAATGGTCTTGCTTCCTATCTCGGTTGATAATCGCCCAATCAACTCACCGGTGGTGCGCGCCCTTCTGTTGGTTCGTTCACCCAATACCCGCCTCGACCATCCGTCGCTCCGTCCTCCACCGTTTGTTCTTCGACAGAGTTGGAGGCCGGAATCTATTTTGGTTCGCCGCCGCAGCAGTAGAAGTCCACCCCACGTGTGTGTCATTTTTTTTAGTCCGCTGCCGCGCTGCTCTGTGCTTTTTGCCCTGCTCCTCCATTTCAGCCAACAGTTCTTTCACATAAGCTGCGCAAGTATTCAACTGGCACATCAATAGCACTCCGTACCGGCGGTTTCTACAAGTCGCCCAGTGTTCCGGCACAGCAGCAAAAGAAATCGGTATCTTCTGCACTTCACCGTTGCCGTCTGTCGAGGTTCCGTTCTGCTTCGGTTGCCTCTCTATTTCACCGCATTTAGTTCATCTACTCCACTCCGTACCGCCTCAGCAGCCGCTGTTCACCTTTGACTGCCACTATGGTGCGTAAAACAGCCCCAACAACGATTGCATTGCGTGATGCATCCAGCTCTTCAGAAGAAAAGGCACCCTCTTCGCCCCTGCACGTTTCTCTACAGTGTTCCAAGCGGTAAAAGACCCTCCCAGAATCCAGCGAAGCAACATCGGTCATCACACGCCCTTTGCGCACTTGTGGGCTTGAAACCTCCAATTTCACCACCATAGAGAAGCTTCTTTTCCCCTTACTAACTTTTGTTTGTTTTAGTTATTTATTTTATTTATTTTTATTTTGTCTTGGTGGTGTGTGTTTTTGCGATCCTTTTTATGCCTATTTTTTTTTTCTACATTGGGGACAATGTAGATTTTTAGGTGTGGGGGGATTGTTTTGTATGATTATTGTTTTGGGGGATGTTTTGTGTTTTATTGTGTTTAGAGTCTAGGTGTGAGGGAGATGTAAATGTTATGTGTTTTGTGTTGGAAAATTGATATGCAATGTGTGATTTGGTGAGGTAAGGATGTAATGTAGGGAATCTTAGTAGTATTGTGTGTTGGATGGCTATAATTGTTCCTTGTGATAATTCAGATGATGATACTTGTGTGAGTGACACCCAAAAAGCTAGATAAAGTGAGATTTTGGGCCTTAATGAGCAAAAATTCTTTCTTGTGCTCAATTGTTTTCTTTAGAGTGTTTCACACATAGTTTGCATATTCTAGAACTTGCTTGGTTATGCATGTTACCATTGCTTGTGAAGTTGAAGTACAAAAAGGATAAAGGCAATAGGATAACCAAATTTGGCTTGCTAAAAATCCAACCTTCAATGCTTACCCTTAGTTAACCTTTTTGAAGCTTGGATCTTGTTCTTTGATTGTATAGCCACTAAAATAAAACCAAGGCCTGTGTTTAGCTTGCTTTTCGCCTAGTTATTGAAAGAAGTACATACTTGGTTGTTAACTTGGGTTTGTGGTTTGAAGGCGGACATTGTAAGGCAATAGTAACTCATTAAGGATAAGTTGTGCTCGGATCAAGGCTGTTGAGAAAAAAAAAAGTAAGAAAAAAAAAAGAAGAAGAAAAGAATACAAGAAAGAAAAGAAGCCAGTATAAACAAATTCAAATGAATTTGTGTGGCTAGAAAAAGAAAAAGCAAAAAAAAAGGAGAAAAAAAAAAGGGTTAAATTGTGGAAAGAGCAAAGTTTGGAGTTCTTGGTGAGTTACTAGTGTTTTGCATGAGTCATCCTCGGTAAGATGGTTGATGGTTGACAATTAAGTGTGTTCTTCCTTTCATGACTTTAGCCTTTGTTTAATCCTTGTTTATCCTACCTTGTCCTGAGCCTTATTCTAATCCTTAACGAAGACCTTTTGATTTGTACTTTGATTCATTTGAGTGATAGTAATGTGATAATTTTGCAAGCATATGGTAAGAACAATGTTATGTGATGAAATTGAGTGATTACTTCCTTTAAAAACTTTGAGTGCTTGAGTGAATTACTTGAGAGGTGGGTGTCGCTCGTGCTTGTTATTTGAGTTTGAAGAATTATGAGGAATGGGTATAGTCGTTACAAATGCATGATACTATGAAAGTTAGGAGGTTCCAACAATGAAAACCGGTGTAACCAATAATTAATTAATACATTTTCGCATCAAGGATCGATTAGTGCATCGAGGTGGTCCAATTCCCTTGGCTAGACGTTTTTCAAAACTTGGATTTTTACAATTTGTTTAATTTCTTGTCATTAATTTTAATTTGATTTTTGTTAGGTAGTTAATTAAAAACAAACCCCCCATTTTGGTTACGTACTTTTGATCAAATTTAGTTCCCTCTGTTGCTCCCTGTGGATACGATCCTACTCGCACTACACTATTTTTAATAGTTTCAAAAGTAGGTTTATTTTTGATTGGCCTGACGACCTATCAATTATTTAGTGGGTTAATTGATAAAGTAGAATTAATTATTCCTAAGGGTTAATTAGTAATTAACAAAGTGGAATTAATTAATTAATTAATTAAGTCTTAAAGTTCAATTGGAATTAGACAATCCAAGACATTAGGAAATCTATTTGGATTTGGAATCTAATTAGATTTGGTTACTAATTGAATTTGGAAACTAATTAAGAAACCTAAACCTATTAGAAAGGCCAATCCTAAACCAATTTGGGGTCTCTCTTGTAACTCTATAAATAGACAAGAGATTAGCAATTCACAATACACAATTTATAAGTTTTCAGACAACAAAAACTTAGAGAGAGAAATCCTAGAGAGAGTCCCATGCGCAAGAACCCAGAACTCTCACTCAAAGTCGGAATTCTCCTCGGGAAGCATGCAGCTTCGGCGGTCAATGGAGGCAGTCGAAGGCGGTCAATGGCAACAGTGGAGGTCAAAATTCTGACAAGAATTCTCTGGGGAGTTTTTGTGTGGTTTTCGTTTTGCTGATCAATTGGTTCTGAGGATCATTACCCACACGACGTCAGAATATGTGTCTAGAGTCATACAAGAGAATCACCTAAGTCTATGCTTCAAGAGTTAATTCTTAAACTTCCACTTTAATTAAGAATTTATTATTGCACAACAAATCGAATAAGTAGAAACTAAGATCATGCGCAATGGTATTTCAAGCAAGGGTTGGAATAGTAATTGTGCTAGAGTTTAGGCCTGGTCAAGAGTTTCGATTCTGAAATGCATACCACGAATGTAAATTTTTTACCGGGCCCAGACAGATAACCTTTCAAACTAAACCCTAACTTTTTTGATTAAAAACCTTAACCCTAACGCTTTCGATGGATCACTGAACACTAACTTTTTTGATTAACGTATTGTCGTGAATCTAAAATATACCTTTTAATGACCTAAAATCATGCACATTTAGCTTATTTTTAGTTAATTTTCAATGATTATGATACATTTTATGAGCTTTCAATGCACTTATAGTTGAATTTGCATGATCTTGTAGTAAAAAGGCATATTGGAGGTTTTGGAAGAAACTTTAAGACTTTTGCTATGAAAAGGAAGAAAACACGCAAAAATGAAGCTAAAAGAGAAGAATTTGGAAAAGAGCGAAAAGAGAGATGAAGATCGAGATGGCGTCCACTGGGCACTGATGCTTGATCGCCGCCGACCTTGGCGTCCACTCGGCCCCCACGCCATGCCATCGCTCGAAAATCGTGACAAAAAATATCCAAATTTTTCCTTGGCATGTTTTAACTTATATTTTTCCAAAATTAGCCCTGAAGATATTTTCTTGATGGCCAAGGCCTCTTGTAAAGACACATACTATCACACCTTAGTAGGTTTTTCATAGATTAGAGAAAGTAGCTTAGTGTGGAAAACACACACACTTTCTCACACTTTTCACACACACACACACACACTATAAATTCTCTTAGAACAACCATGTTCTAAGTAGATTCTAGGGAAATCTACCCTTCAAAGTGATAGGGGGTAGTGGATTTCCATACTAAGCAGAACAAATCATGGGATTCAATGAGAAGAATTGTTCTTTTGAGGTGGAATTCAAGAGTTTTAAGTGATTCCTCATTATTTATTGAGAAAGGCCTTACCTTCTCTTTTGAATTGAATCATGGCTAGGAAGCAATTACAATTTCCTTTATGATTTTGTTCTCATATGTGGTTATTTATGCATATTGTTAAGTGGGTCTCATGCAAATAACAAATTTTGATCTTACATGTTGGAGTTTATCTTGTTATTGAATTATTTGTTGAATATACTCCATTACTTGTTAGATTGTGGTTGCTCAACTTTTCCAAAGCATGTGGGATTGTATAATTGAGATTTCTTGTGTTGCAAGCTTGATTGTTTTCAAGAACACTAGTGATGTTAGTTGGCGACATTTGATTTGGTCTTAGGTAATGGTGTAGAGGATTGATAATAGAGTAGGATTGACGACCCTATTTCTATTATTGGCTATTTTTAGCCCTTATATGAAAATAAAGAAAGGTAATATCATATGCGGGACATTTGCATGTTATTTGCTTACAATAGCCCTTTGGATCTTGAAGTGGTGATATTTTTTCGCGTTTACCCCCATTGTTATATTTTTAGTTTGTTTTGTTTTTTTATAACTTACTTGAAATCACTATCTTACCCTTTATTTTGTTAGATTCTTAGGCTAGAAACTACTAGAAATTGTAGTAAGTGAGGACTTGAACCCAACAATCTTATCAAGCAAGACAACTATATTATGAGAGCGAAACCTTAAGTACTATAGTTTTAGTATTTTTGTTTTGTTTATTTAGAAATTTATTTTGAGTGTTCGCCTAAAACTTATACAAGGACAAGAGCACATCAAAATTGGCACCGTCGGCAGGGATGGTTTATTTTGATTGATTATTGTTGTTGGTAGTTTTGTGGTTTTTATTTGTTTTTGAATTTTAGTAGTTTTTATGAGCTTTTGTGTGTTTACAAGTAAAGTTATAAGTGCAGTAGTTTTGTTTATTTCTCTTATTTTTCGTGTTTTAGCTTATTCTTACGTAGTTTTGTTTGTATGTTTGCAAGGTTGTTGAGTTGGTAAAGAAGATGAGTTACTATAGAGAAGAGAAACCTTGGAGTGTTTGCAATTATCCAACATTTTTTTCCAAGAGTTAACATGAGGAGCATAATTGATATATATTGAAGAGAACCCAAGCTACCTCAAGTGAGATGTCCACTTGGAGCTGGTTTATCTAGTTGGGGTGATGGAAATTGTAATCAAATCCAAGGAGGTTCTAGATATAATGGCTACTTTAGTGAAGGATTCCATGAGGCAACGAAGAAATTCAAGAATCAAACTTACTTAGAGTGGATTGATGGATACATGAGAGAGTTTGATGATGGAGAGCTTAAAGAAGAAAAGTTTGATGAAGAGGAATATGCAAATGCATTACTTAAATGCAGTAAGGAGCAATGCAAAGATGTGGAGATAGATGATGATGTTGAGATAATGAAAACACCTATTTTATCATCTAGCACACAATTGTGGGGGGAAATTACTCAAGAGTCTATTATGGAAGCGGTGGATGTCTTGCTCATGTTGGAAGATGGAAGTGAAACAACAAAGGGGGAATCATTAGATGAAGAAGCCTTAGAGCAAGAAAAAGAAATAACGGGCATGGAATCTCGTGAAGGACTTGAGAGTGAGTTTCTAATGGAAATGGATGAAAATTTTGAGTGGCCAATGGAAGAGACACAAAAGGTACAAAAGGAAATCAAGGTGAAAAAAACATGTCTAATGGGATCTAACTACATTGGACATGCAGATGAATTTGTACGATGTTGTCAAGAAAATCAATGAGAAAGACCTTGGACCAAGTACTTGAAAGATGTGAATGTTGGAGATTGTTTACTCAAGGATCCTAGCATTAATCCATTTGAGGAACTTCCAGGTGATAGTAATGCAACCATCAAGGTAGGAGCTATCATTGAGGCAAAGGAAAATGAGGAACCTCCAAGTAAAAAGGAGGATGAAGGGATCTCAAAAGTAAAGGAGAAGTGTAAAAATCCTTTGGAGGAACTTGATAGAGTGGCCAATGAGGTAAGAAATCAATTTGTGGAGGAAGCCTTGGATTTTATCCCACTCCACAAGGTAGCAAATTGGATCTTGAAGAATGTAACTGTTGAGCCATTGGAGCTGCTACAATGAACAATTCCAAAGGGGGAGATTGTTGAGCCATTGGAGCTGCTACAATGAAGCTTTCTCAGCCTTTACTAAAGTCCAATGTTGTGTTGTAATTGTTGCAACCACATTGTGACAAATCTGTGAATTACTAAGGCAATAATGGACTGAGTTCATGAGGATTGAAAGCATTTTATCTGGACAAAATCTCAGCAAGAAGCCGATGAATAAACTGAAGTGCCAAAATGAGAAGGAAGTGTACTGTTGGCATATCAGATCAAAGGCTGCACAGATCAGATCAAGTTACGCGCACATCAGATCAAAGGCTGCACAGATCAGATCAAGTTACGCGCACAGCAGATCAAAGGCTGCACAGACAAGTTACGCGCACATCAGATCAAAGGCTGCACAGATCAGATCAAGTTACGCGCACAGCAGATCAAAGGCTGCACAGACAAGTTACGCGCACATCAGATCAAAGGCTGCTCAGATCAGATCAAGTTACGCGCACATCAGATCAAAGGCTGCACAGACAAGTTACGCGCACATCAGATCAAAGGCCACACAGATCAGATCAAGGGAAGTGAAGATCAGATCAAATGCAGTGCGTATCAGATCAAAGGAAGTGAAGATCAGATCAAATGCAGTGCGCATCAGATCAAAGGACAGTGCGTATCAGATCAACGGAAGTAAAGATCAGATCAAATTCTCAAGGGATTGCTCAGCAGCTTGGTTTCACAGAAGCAAGGCAAGTCAGCAACAAAACATATTTGCAGCAGAAGAGAACAACTCAAGGCTGGAGAGCTGGAGCAGACACCTAAGAAGCTGAAGTCAAGGACGGCTAGTGAATCACACCTCAAACGCGCGACTCTAAAAGTCTCTCAAAGATTCAGAAGACGCAGGAGCATCATGTTGAAGTATCTAGCAATCCTGTGAGCGAGCAGAAATACAAAAGAATCAAGCAGTGCCCGATCAGAAGAACTGCAGGAGCTACATGGATGGTTCTGAGTTGCTGGACAGAACGTTGTGACATGAAGGCTAACATCAGATCAACTGCAAGCTAACATCAGATCAACCGGAGGCTAACATCAGATCAACTGCAAGCTAACATCAGATCAGCTGCAAGCTAACATCAGATCAACCGGAGGCCAACATCAGATCAACTGCAAGCTAACATCAGATCAACCGGAGGCTAACATCAGATCAACTGCAAGCTAACATCAGATCAACCGGAGGCTAACATCAGATCAACTGCAAGCTGATATCAGATCAAATGCCGCGTACATCAGATCAGCTATAAGCTAAGATCAGATCACTTCTGCTGTTTCAAAATATCTAAGACAAGCTACTCGAGAAGTCTGAAGGAGTACAGTCAACAATATGACATGGCAAGCAAGTTGCAACTTAAAAAGGTTGAAAATGGATTATATGAATCTTGAGCCGCCTTCCGTGTAAGATATGCTGACACACCGCACGTAGGGCACAGTTTTTCTTCTGGGAAAAGAAACGGGCAGATGAGTAGGTGTGGTAGGCACAACAACTGTAGAATGCAGGATAAACAAAAGGGAGGAAAAACCCTAAAAGGCAGTAAGGCACAAGAAGAAAGAGAGGGAGTGAGATGAGCAGAAGCCAAGGTGTGTGCTGAACAGAACGAAACCGAGAAAAGGGAGGAGAAAAAGAGTGAGAGCAGAAAAAGATGATATGAAAAATACAAGAGAGAAAGAAACAGTCTGCTGCACAAGGAGAAGCTGAAGCATTGGAGAGGCAGAAGTCAAGGAGAAGAAGAAGCTGAGGAGGAGCAGAATCGGGAGAACTGACCCTGAGATTGCAGCTTCAGGTGGTAAGCCTAGAACACTATCAAACGTCTTTCATTAAGTGATTTTGAAAGATATTTGTGTAGAAAAGGCAGTACAATAGAGATTTATATGTTGTTGTTTTAGTTGATGAACCTGTAGAGGTAGTGAACCTCAATGTGTTGAGCAGTGAGCTCTTGTTTATGTTGCTTATGGTCAGTGAGGCCAGAGCTGAAGGATTCTGTGATAGTGAAGATTGACAGGAGTGAATCTGTCCGTGGATGTAGATCATTTGATCGAACCACGTAAAAATCCCCCGTGCACATTTACTGCTTTGAGTGTGTCTTGACTGGTGTGGTGTTATCAAACTGTAAGCTTGAACAGGAGTGTCATGGTTGTGTAAGTAAACCCTCCTTGAGTGATTGAATTGATCTGATCTCTTCCTTGGTTGATCTGATGTCTTCCTTGGTTGATCTGATCTGCCAACAGTCCATCTAAGCCAACACGTGAGTTCAACAATAAGCTCTAACTGAGCTAACATTTGAGAGGGAATCCTTTAGTTGAGAGAAAAATTGATAGAGTGTTGATTCACCCCCCCCCTCTCAACACTTGACACGATCCAACAGTAACAAATAAAGATAAGGAAACAAAGGAAGATTGTTACAAGATTCAAGAAAGAATGGGATATCAAGACATTGAACCATTCTAATGAAGAGCTTAAGGAGTTGGTGAAAGAATCTCTCAACCTACAAAAAGAGATACTAGCAATGATGTTACAAGAGAAGAATTGCTTTTGTGATTTCTCAAGGAGATTTTATGAAGTAGAAAGGAAGGTTGAGGGGATGGAATTTAAAGAAGCTCAAGCATGGAGGAATGTGGAAATGCCATACAATCAAGAAAATGAGAAGTTGGATGAAAAATTAGCTATTAACAACAATATTTAGGAAGCAAGAAGGGAGAAGTTTAGAATAAAGAGGAAGAAGAGAAAATAAAAGTATAAGCAAAAGTTCAAGGACATGAAGAAAAGTTTTATGGAGAATCATAAGGGAAGTGCATCTATTGCACAAGATACAAAGAGTTTAGAGGGATCTTGAGTTCATACCTCAAGACAAGTCTATCCGAAAACTATAAAGTCCAAAGCGCTTCTTGGGAGGCAACCCAAGCATTTTCAGCACTTTTCTTTTCATTTTATAGTTTTTGGATTTTCAAAATTTTAAATTGCTAATAAGTCATGGATTTCAAGGTGATTTTTGAGTATGATGTTTTTGAACACATTTTATGTTGTAGGTACATGATTTGGTTCAATCGAATGGTGTAAAAGTCGAGAGGAAGTAATTTTGCAAAAATCGAGAAAAACAGGATGACAGCACCTGTGTGCTGCCAGCTACTGGCGTCTGCCAGGCTCTAGCACCATGTTGTCACCGATATCTGAAGGCGGTATCAGCAGCACAGAGTCGATGCTGTTGCAGCGCCTACATTCCCTATTTTGCTTTTATGATTCAAATTAGGTACCATGGAGTTTAAAACCTCCATTTTACTTACCTAAGACTTCCAAAACTTCCTAGAGCTTAAAAGAATGTTATTTATACCTTTGAGGCATCCAATTCATGAAGTATGGTTTTGAATTTCTTTATTTTTAGTGATTTTACCTATAACATTGTTGTTCTTATGTTCTCAATAGATTTTTAAGCACTATACATATTCAAGAATCAATGGTAAGAGTATATAGCTGCCTTGTGCTTAAATTTTGAAAAATGGATTTCTTAAAACTTTGCATAGTACTATACTATGGATGTTTAATTTGATTGAATGAGCTTATAGTGGTTTGAATGTATGTATTTTTCAAACTTATGTGTTTTATATGTTCTTATCTTTATATCTTGGAGCTTTAATGTTATAGAACATGTATGACTTTTGCTTTAATGAATGAAAAATCATATGTTAAATTAACATGTATTGTGGTGCTTTAGTGCTTATTACTGCTGCTTTAGTGAATTGAATTGGCTTAAAATGACTGGCTCTGATGCTAGGCGACATGAGGGCGCCGCGCCACCATGCCGCCAATACTGGCGATAGCCAGGCGCCGACACCTGTTGGACGCCACTGAGGTATATTGAAGCCAATTTGTTTTCTTTTTGAGCATTCACTATTTTGTTATAATTTTTAGGACATGTTTGATTCATGAAGTAAGAAAGAAGAAGGATGAGCTTGCATTAAAGAGAGATGAAGCTTATAGAGTGATGTACTATTGGGTTTCCTCCACATTTAGTTCCTTTACAACAAGAGTTTGAGAATCTTTACCACTATTACTTTCTTACTACTTTTTGATTGACACTTTTGCAATTTAGTTATTTTAATTTGCTTTGGTGTGTTTGTTTTTAAGTTTTAAATTAAAGTGTAAGTGCTTTACATTTGGTTTTATGGTTAACATTATATGTCAATGAGCTTAATTGTGATATTATATGAATTCAAAGAAAATTTTGGCACCCCATTTTCTCACTTTTGTTTTGTTTTGATACATTAAGGACAATGTATATCTTAAATGTTGGGGGGGGGTGAATATAAGTTTTTATTGTAAGTCTTCATGCTTGCTAATTGAGAAACTAGTAGTGAATGAATTCATTTTGTGGAAAATTTTCAAAAATTTGCTCTATTTTGGACTTAACAAAAATTTTTCCAAAACAAAAAGACCCCTTCAAGCTAGTTTTATGTATTTGCATTGCATGATTGGTGGATATATGATGGAAATGGTTTAGTATTGATAGGTATGATGTGAGTTCTTAGTTAACATCTTGAGATGTAATACAATATAACCCGTAATTTATGTGAGTTTTATTTGAGCCTTTATTGAGCATATATTATTTGCTTGCTCATATTTCTTTGGTTGTGTGATTTGTCTAGCATGAATGGTTGAATCTATAACTTGACTTTAACATACATATCAAGACCTTTTACGTGTTTGTGATACATTGAAGTGATGAAGGCAATTATTTAGCTTTTGTTTTTACCTTTTCTTTACTTTACATTACCTTTAATCATCTTTATCCCCTTAGGCATGACCAAGTTAAGCCCCATATTTTCTTTGATTTCTTTTTGTCCCAATAAGCCAACTTGAGCTTTTTTCTTTGTTAAGCTTTGTTTTAGGACCCTTAAAGAGTTTGTATGTGGTTGAATGTGGAAATGAAAAATAATTTGATGGATTCTAAGTATGTTAGTTTTTAGACGTTAAAAAAAAAATTTAAGTTAAAGTTTGAAGAATAAGAATGGGGAAGTAAAATACATTTAAGCCTTAAACCTCCATTAGTAGTTAAACAATCCAAGTAGAAGTAGTTGATGAAGCATTCAACAATGCAATTCTCTTTACAATAACTCCAATTTTCAAACCTTGACGTTTTCTTGTCCTTAGCCAATTTTCTTAGCCCCGTTAACCATAATAAAAGTCCTTTTGATCAATGTGTTGCATTCGCAATAAGCGGGTGGTGAGGTGATCTTAAGTCAAGCTTATAGTTGAAGATCTTTCATGTAATTAACTTGAGCGTATTGAAAGTTTCAAAGCCTATACACTTTGAGCACTATTGAGTGTATCCTTGATAGTGTGAGGTGATGAGATAAATTGATGATTGATTGAGAATCCATTTCATGGTTGTCTTGCTTGATTATTGTTGTATTGCTGCTAGGAATGCAAAGTGAGTGCATGTTTTTCATGTTTAGCTTGAAGGGGGAGAAAAACCATCATAGAGCTAATTTATTTTATTTGGACTCACTTTCTATTTGTTTTCTTGGTTAGTTTGCTTAAGGACAAGCATAGTCTTAAGTGTGGGGTTGTGACGTGACTCCAAAATATACCTTTTTATGACCTAAAATCATGCACATTTAGCTTAATTTTAGTTGATTTTCAATGATTATGATACCTTTTATGAGCTTTCAATGCATTTATAATTGGATTTGCATGATCTTGTAGTAAAATGGCGTATTGGAGATTTTAGAAGAAACTTGAAGACTATTGTTAGAAAAAGGAACGAAACACGCAGAAATGAAGCTAAAAGAGAATGAAAAATTATGTGCCCGGGCTCTATCAAAAATTCACTTTCGCGCTATGCATTTCAGAATCAGAATTCTTGACCAGGCCTAGACTCTAGCACAATCGCTATTCCAATCCTTGCGTGAAATAAAATTGCGCAGGATCTTAGCTTATACTTATTCAATTTATCATGCAAGAATTAATTCCTAATTAAAGTGAAAGTTTAAGAATTACCTCTTGAAGCGTGTACTTAGGTGATTCTCTTGTATAACTCAAGACTTTGATCGTACGTTGTGTGGGCAACGAACTAACGAACAATTGATCAGCAATCACTACAAAACAATCTCGCTACAAAAATCCAGTAGCTCGCCGCCACCGAAATTTTGCACTGCTGCCCGCCGCTGGTTTAGCCTCGCCGTCGTCGCCAAAAAATAGTATAGCCGGTCGCCGCCTGAGAAAATTGACTTCGAGAGAGGAACTTATTTTTCTCTCTCTAAATTCTCTCTTTAGTTTTCTTGTCTTGAAAACTTATGAATTGTGTATGTAGAATTGTCAATCTCTTGTCTATTTATAGAGTTACAAGAAAGACCCCAAGTTGGTTTAGGATTGGTGTTCCTAAAGGGTTTAGGTAATTAATTAGTTTCCAAATCCAATTAGGTAACAAATCTAATAGGATTTCCTAATCCAATTAGATTTCTTAATCTCTAGAATTTCCTAATTCTAATTGTACCTTAAGACTTAATTAAATAATTAAATAATTTCACTTTGTTAATTACTTAATTAACCCTTAGGAATAATTAATTAAATAATTAATTCTACTTTATCAAGTAACCCACTACGTAATTAATCGTACCACTAACGGATTAATTATGGCACTACCATCCTACACCAGAATTACTTCCGGAATAACTAAATTAATTATTCTTTAATCTCCCCACATCAAAGATATAGTGCTCGTTAATTTATTAATTTACTGATAAATTAATTAATTAACTTATTATAATCCGAGATTAGTACCACTTGACATTTTTACTATACCGGACATAAGTCCACCAGCCGGATTTAGTATAACAAACATAACAAGTTCATCTTGGGAGCACCATCACCCCGGACTCACTGGTACATAGTTTCCTTTCGACAAGTAACATCACACCAAGCAAGTAAACACGCGCACCCAACCTACCTAGACTATTGGCCACAAATGACCTCACCCTTTGGCAGATTAAAGTACACTATGTCTAATCCTCATGCCCGCTCAAGTCTAGGGATTAAGAAATAGAATACAAGGAATGAATATTCTATTAAATCAGTATAAGACAATTCATCCTAAATGTTCAAGTTCAATATGCTCTGGGCATATCTATATGATGCAATTAGTCTAGACAAACCAATTTCTGAATCACATAATAACCTAAACTAATCGTGTGTCCAAAACTATCTTGGTTACGAACCTCATTTATATATTATGTCTTTTAACCAATGATGGGATCTACTGTGTCACATCGGACACCTCATCATATAATTACACAATATAAATGGACGATATATGCACAACATATAAACTAAAACATTCAATTGATATATTAACTGGGAAATAGTATAATACAAGCATAACATTAGTATTCAAACCTAACAGAGAAGAATTTAGAAAAGAGCGAAAAAAGAGATGAAGACCGAGACCAGCGTCCACCAGGCGCTGGCTCCTGATCGCCGTCGACCTTGGTGTCCACTCGGCGCCACGCCATGCCGTCGCCCAAAAATTGTGACCAAATATCCAAATTTGCCCTTGGCGTGTTTTAACTTATGTTTTGCCAAAATTAGCCCTATAGATATTTTCTTAATGGCCAAGGCCTCTTGTAAAGACACATACTATTACACCTTAGTAGGTTTTTCTTAGATTAGAGGGAGTAGCTTAGTGAGGAAATAACACACACTTTATCACCTTTTTCACACACACACACACAATATGAATTCTCTTAGAACAACCATGTTTTAAATAGATTCTAGGGAAATCTACCCTTTTAAGTGATAGAGGGTAGTGGATTTCCATACTATGTAGAACAAATCATGGGATTCAATGAGAAGAATTGTTCTTTTGTGGTGGAATTCAAGAGTTTTAAGTGATTTCTCATTATTTATTGAAAAAGTCCTTACCTTGTCTTTTGAATTGATTCATGACTAGGATGCAATTCCAATTTTCTTTATTATTCTGTTCTCACATGTGGTTATTTATGCATATTGTTAAGTGGGTGTCATGCAAATGAACAAATTTTGATTTTACATGTTGGATTTTATCTTGTTATTGAATTATTTGTTGAATATACTCCATTGCTTGTTAGATTGTGGTTGCTCAACTTTTCCAAAGCAGTGGAATTGTATAATTGAGATTTCTTGTGTTGCAAGCTTGATTGTTTTCAAGAACACTAGTGATGTTAGTTGGCGACATTTGATTTGGCCTTGGTAATGGTGTAAAGGATTGATAATAGAGTAGAATTGACAACTCTATTTTTATTATTGGCTATTTTTAGCCCTTATATGAAAATAAAAAAAAAGGTAATATCATATGCAGGACATTTGCACGTTATTTGCTTACAATAGCTCTTTGGATCTTGAAGTGGTGTGATTTTCCCGCTTTTACCCCATTGTTATCTTTTTAGTTTGTTTTTGTTGTTTTATGACTTACTTTAAATCACTACCTTACCCTTTGTTTTGTTAGATTCTTAGGTTATAAACTACTAAAAATTGTAGTAAGTGAGGACTCGAACCCAACAATCTTATCAAGCAAGACAACTATCTTATGGGAACGAAACCTTAAATACTATAGTTTTAGTATTTTTGTTTTGTTTATTTATAAATTTATTTTGAGTGTTCGCCTAAAACTTATACAACAACAAGAACACGTCACTTATAAACTCTAACCTTTTTGATAAGACGTTGAACCCTACCATTTTTTATGAAACACTAAACTCTAACACTTTTTTATTAAAAATCGGATCCCTAACCCTTTCTATGTATCACTGAACCCTAAACTTTTCAATTAAAATATAAACCCTAATATTTTTTATGAAACACTAAACCCTAATATTTTTTATAAAACACTGAACCCTTATCTTTTTTTATGAAATACTGAACCCTAACATTTTTTATGAAACACTGAACCCTTATCTTTTTTTATGAAATACTGTACCCTAACCTTTTTTATGAAAATTTGAACCCTAACATTTTCAATTAAAAAATTAAACTTTAACCTTTTTGATGAAACACTGAACCCTAACATTTTTTTATGAAAAACTGAACCCTAACATTTTTTATGAAACACTGAAGCCTAACATTTTTTATGAAAAACTGAATCCTAACATTTTAAATAAAAACCTTAACATTTTTTATGAAACACTGAATCCTAACCTTTTTTTATTAAAAACCTAAAACTATACCCTTTCGATGTATCACTGAACCCTAACATTTTCAATTAAAAAATTGAATCCTAACCTTTTTGGTGAAAAACTGAACCTAACATTTTTTATGAAACACTAAATCCTAACATTTTTTATGCAACACTGAACCTAACCTTTTTGATGAAATACTGAATCCTAACTTTATATATAACAACCGAACCCCTAACCTATTTGATGAAAATCTCTAACCCATTTGATGAATAACTGAATCATAACCTTATATATAATAACTAAACCCTAACTCATTTGATGAATAACCGAACCCTAAATCTTTTATATAATAAATAAACCCTAACCCATTTGATGAACAATCAAACACTAACCGATTTGATGAATAATTGAACCCTAACATTTTATATAATAAGTAAACCCCAACCCATTTGATGAATAACTGAACCCTAACCTTTTCGATTAATAACTAAATCCTAACCTATTTGATGAATAATTGAACCCTAACATTTTTTATTAATAACTAAACCCTAAACTCATTTGATGAATAATTGAATCCTAACCTTATACATAATAACTAAACCCCTAACCTTTTATAACTGGACCCTAACTCATTTGATAAATAACCGAACCTTAAATTTATCTATAATAGCTAAACTCCAAACCTATTTGATGAATAACTGAATCCTAACTTTATATATAAGAACTAAACCCCTAACTCATTTGATGAATAACCGAACTCTAACCATTTATATAATAACTAAACCCCTAGCATATTTGATGAAAATCTCTAACCCATTTGATGAACAACCGAACCCTAACCTTATATATAATAACTAAACCCCAACCCATTTGATGAATAACTGAACCCTAACTTTTTATATAATAACTAAAGTCTAAACCTATTTGATGAATAACTGATCCTAACATTTTTTATGAATAACTAAATCCCTAACTCATTTGATGAATAACTGAACTCTAGCCTTTTGAGGTTTAGGGTTTAAGGTTTTAGGGATTAGGGTTTAGTTATTTAAGACTTAGGGTTTAGATTTTAATCAAAGGAGTTAGGCTTTAGGTTTTAATCGAACATGTTAGCGTTTAGTTTTTATTGAAAATGTTAGGACTTAGTGTTTCATTGAAAATGGGTTAGGGTTTAGTTATTATATAGAAGGTTAGGGTTCAGTTATTCATCAAATGGGTCATGGTGTAGTTTTTGATGAAATTATATTTAAAATTGATAAACACTATTTGTTTCTTCTCTATGGTTCAAAAAATCTATTAAATTAGTGTTCATCAGGTATTGTTTTTAATTGATGAACACTATAAGCATATTTTAATAAAAGAAAGTTTATATGATAAAATATATTAATTGACACCTTAAATATAGAACAAAATTTTCAACATATTTATGTTTCCCTTATTTAATGCTAGAATATTCAATTTTCGTTAATATAATTATATTTCAATAAATTAACATTAATATAATTATGAAAGAGTTTGTGCAACACACAATATTAAATTTATTAAAATTTTCTAAAAAATATTAAATTTATTAAAAATTTACATAAAAAATTACTAAGAGTGCGTTTGGTAGCGATGTTGTCCAAAGTCGGGTTTTGATTTAATTGGGTTATGAGATGGGATTTGCTATGCAATCTTGTGTTTGGTTCGACAAGGTGGGATTGTGCTTAAATGGGATTTGATATTGTAGTTTACAAGTTTACCCATGCAATAGTAGTATTTAAACACAAAATTTATCTTTCTTTTGCGAGGGTTTCGAACTGGTACGGCGACGCTAGGACACTCAACTCGATTTTGATTTCCCCAAACCACGTCGGAATGAGTTGTTGTTTTCAATTGAAGTACTCGTTTTCTTCTTCTTACTCGCTCATAGCTCGAATTATTTTCTATGATAAGTGATCGTTTATTGTTTTGCTTACCAAAGTCGAAATTAGAATGGGTTTTCAATTGAAGTGCTCGTTTTCTTCTTTTTACTCGCTCAGAGCTCGTGTTAGTTTTATGAGAAGTAGCCGATTATTGTTCTGCTTACCGTAGTCGAAATTAGTTGATGTTTTCAATTGAAGTTCTCTTTTCTCTTCTTACTAGCTCATAGCTCATATTATTTTCTATGATAAGTGGTCAAATATTGTTTTGCTTGGGTTGTCGCCATTATTTTTTACCATTGCCATTATTGTATGATTCCAGGAGTGTAATTGATATTTCTGGTAGCTGATTACCTGCAAATTTTTTACCATTGCCTGCACTTCCTTGTTCCAGGCACAATGGCAGAATCTTCCATTCTGAAAGCCAAACGCACGAAGCTTGTGTGGGTGGCTGCAGAAGAGCAGGAGCTAATTGCATCTATGAAGTAGCTTATTGCGGATGGTGGCAGGAACGAGAATGGCTTCCGTCCAAATTACCATATTGAGATTGAAAAAATGATGAAGGCAAAGCTTCCTCACACGACAATAAAAGCTGACCCCCACATTGCCTCCAAGTTGAAAAGATGGAAGAAAGAGTACGCCATTGTCTCAGATTTCGTAGGAAAGTCAGGCAATGGTTTCAATCACATACTATAAAAGTGGACGCCACTGAGGAGCATTGGAAGGAACTTCTCCAGGTCATTTACCATAGTTAAACATTATTGCTGTGTTGTTCCATTTCTTTTTCCCTTGCGTGTGCATATGATTAGTGTGTTTTTATACAGCTGGTTTCTATTGGAGCTATTCTGTACGGCTGTTGTATTCAGTATGTAATTAGTGTTTTTCTTCACTTTTGTGAGTAGTTATTGTTGTTTGTATGCCCCTGCGGACAGTGATTTTGCTACTTCCCTCCAAATGTTATTGATTTATTTACTTCCCATTGTTATGCTACGCTAAAGGTGTATCCCATTGTTATTTACTTCACATTGTTGTACCTCATGATTAGTGGTTCTCTAACTTGCATGTGTTGGAAGTTATTTTAAAATTGTTTCACTTGCATCCAATTGTTTTTGATGTTTCTGTGAACCATGAGAATTGATTGGATTGGAAATCATCAGTTTGATTGCATACGTCGCTATTATTTGCTGCTGCTTTGTTGCCTAAATTCTGAACCATGAGTTTGATTAGCAGCATGATAAGGATGTTTACCTCAAACTGAAGGACAAGCAATTTCCATATTTTGACGACTGGTGTGAGATATTTGGGAAGGATAGAGCAACTGGCGATGGGGCTGTAGGTGCAAATGAGGCGGACGGGATTGAAGATCTCACATTCTCTGCCACAAGTAACATTCCCCCCGCTTTTTAGTCTTCACATGGAGACACAACTCCAGAGTCCTCCAACGTGAATGCAAAGGGGAAGAGAAAACTCCGAGACTCCGATGAAGCGGCCATGAAGGAGTTCAGGGAAATGAACCAAGCAACAAGGATGAAAATGAGATCTGCTGCATCTATAGTTGGCAGCAAGATGAGCAACAAGATGCAAACAACATCTATCATTCAGAAGATGCTCGGGCCGGTGGAGAAGAACGATGTTTCTGCGCGCCTGCTGAACGATAGTGGTAGAGTTACAAGCTTCTTGGTCATGACAGATGACGAACAGAAGGACTTAGTAGCTGCCATCCTTTTGTCCCTGTGATCCTTTTCGGGGGCATGTTGTCGCCTTTTGCTGAACATTAGCTTTTAAGTTTGCTTTTCTAGACATTGTTGTCGCCTTTTGTTTGCATTTCTGAACGCTAGACATTGGTAGTGGCCTGTGCTGCCCACTTTTGTGTCCATACTTGTGATGGTTTCACATTTTGTTATGCAAACAAAATGCTTTTGTTGTTCTAACTTCACACTTGAAAATCATGGTTGGCCTCTTCACAATATTCTTGTTGTGCCAAAAAAATGGGCTTGAGTTGCCTTGAATTCAAACGCATGGATGTAGACAGTTTTCTTTTAAGTTTAAAACGTTTGTATGATAGTATGCATAAATTAAGACCTCGAGGGCATTACTATCCTATAATTATGTCTAAATGAGTCATGAAATATAGTTTGGATGCTGCTAGACGTGGCCAGACGTGGCTAGACGTAGTTCATGTATATAGAAATTTTGTAGTTGTCATCCAACTTTGGAATTCCATATCTCCCTCGTTTCTCGTCCGTTTTGACCAAAATTTGGCTTGTTTTAAACCTCTCCTTACAAGGATTACACAGAATTTCATGGATCTTCATTTTGATTTGTAAATATCCCATAAATCAGCTCTGAAATAGAGATGAAAGTGCTATTCTTTTCGCAGAAAAATCTGAAATAATAGTTATACTTCAGAAGTTCATATCTTCTTCATTCTTTGTCCGATTTAAGTAAACTATAGCTCAATTTAAACATCTTTGTATAAGGTTTACTCACAAATTTATAGAAGCAACTTTGAATTTCTAGATTTTCCAAAAAATAGAAAAGAACAGAGCTGCGTTCTGCAGCAGTTTTCTGAAAATTGAAACCTGTCTCTACTTTAGACTAGAAGAAGTAAAATGTCTAGGCTAGTTCAATCCAACATAATCTCATAGCAAGATAATTTCATATCCAACAAAACGGAATGACAATCCAATAACAAATCCAATAGCAATCCAGTAACATTCCAATAACAAGCCAATCAAATAACAAAGCTTATAAGAAATCTCATAACAAACCAACAAAATCCAATAGAAATCAACCGTAGAACACAAACACATCAATTTGTAGGGCGCAAGGGCCACTCCATATACATGTCTCTTGCCAAAGATCCCCTCCAATCAGTCCAGCCAGGGGCATTCTCAATGCTAGAGATTGTGTCATCCACCTCTATCTCCTCGTACTCTTCATCCACTTCTTCCTTCCAAGGATCAATTTCCATTTCCCTTCTTATGAAGTTGTGTAGTAAGCAACAAGCAAGGATTATCTTGTTCTGAGTTTTAGACTTATAGAATGAAGGCTGTCGTAATATAGCCCATCGCTTCTTCAACAAACCCCAGGCCCTCTCTATGACATTTCTTGCCTTCACATGCCTCCAATTGAAATACTCGAATTCATTCATGGGGAGTCCCTCTGGTGGACGCTATCGCCTCAAATGGTATCTATAACTGGGGAAAGGAGTCAAAAATCCTTCGCTGTTCGTGTAGCCTCTGTCAGCTAGGTAATAGTGACCTGTACAGCGGAAAATGAGCAGAAAATGACCAAAAAATGAGTAGAATATTCAGTCAAACGTCTTCAGCTCCACAAAAGATGACCAGAAAAGTAGCACAAATGTTCAGGTGCACACACAAATTTATCCTTCAACCTCTAGTGCAAAAATCCAGCAGCCCCAAAGACAATTAAAAAAAATAACAGTTTAGGCGAAATTCTCAGATAACAATGCAGCGACATCTATCCACACAGGAAAATTCAGGAACATCCAGCACAGAAATAGAACAAAGAACATCTCATAACAAGAAGCATGAAATTTTGTACAATGACATAAACAGAACATCTCATACAGGAAGCATGAAATTTTGGATCAAGAACATCTCATACAGGAAGAGCATCTCAGAAACAGAAACATGAAGCATACAAAAGGTCATGTCCACCTTTTTGCACACGGAATCCAGGATTTCTCATGAGCGCTTCACGGAGCACGCGACCATCTGCAGCAGATCCCTCCCAACCGCTCAATACGTAGATGAAGTTCATGTTTTCATCGCATACTCCTAAGACATTAGTAGCAATTTGCCCCTTCCGTGTTCTATAGCGGGGTTTATCTATTTCATCAACCGTAAGCTCAATGTAAGTCCCATCCAAAGTGCCTAGACAATTCTAAAAACAACAAAGAAGGTTAGTAGGAGTAACTCCAACCAAAGGAACAATTGTGGGAGAAAATAGAGCTACCTCAAAGTACTTGAAAGCATTGTTGTTCACTATAGCATGGGGTTTCATTAGGAAAACCCCATGTAAGCGCAAAACAGCACGCAAGACGGCATAGAAGTGCCTGTGCACAGTTTCTAGGGAGCGGATGAAATCGAACTTTTGTAGCCGCTATTTTTTGGAATGAGCTAGGACCCCTAGAAAGGAGGCAACCATTTCCCGAATTGAAACATATTTTCCCGGTGTTAAGCCACCACGTACCTCACGAATGCAACATAATTTGTTGAATGTGTCTACACGCAGCCTCAGATTGTCATGGAGGGCGTCCCGAACATCTGTAACCAGGTCTCTGAGGTAGCTTATCTGCCTAGGAATCCTTTCTCTCATAGTATACCGCAGATAGTGCTTTCGGCTAATTTTCTTGCGAAGCTTCATCCAGTACATGAAGAACTGAAGTTCATGTGTTGCTGCCGCCTCCATTACTGTCAACATGAATTGCAGCTTGGCATTGTCGTCCATTTTCTAGCATACACAGCCTGATTCAGTAATTTAGTTTCCCTACCACACCAACCCAACCAAAAAAGAAAACCTTTACCAGCCTCATTACAATATAACAGTAAAATTCAGACATGAAAAATATATAACCACATGGAAAATTACAAGCCTCATTAGTAAAGTGTAAAGCCAAAATTTCACAGTAAAGTCAAGTATAATTTCACACTGAATTTTACTGCGATGAATGTTAAATTCACAGAAATTTCACGCGGAATTTCACACTGATATATAGTAAAGTAAAATACGAGATGATAACTGCGATAACCTACGTTAAGTTTCATTCATACTGAACTCAATTGCATCGATGGAACTCAATTTTCACAGTCACAGAGAACGTGAATTCCATATATGTTTCATTCATACATGAATTCAATTGACTTGAATAACTGCGATAAGCAACAGCCCATCGTATTTCTCTCAAACTGAAGACGTTGAGCCAAGAACATCCAATAGCGAAAACATCGAAATTCTGGGCAATGTTAGAATTGAAGTCGGAAATGCGAAATTATGGGCAACGCAGTCTTCCCCCACACATTCACGCAAACAAATCTGCACAATTATGCTTCGATGGATGTCGCCAGTGTTAGGTTTGAAGACGGAAATGGGCGAGGCATAGAACGAAATTTTGTGACATCTTGAGGGCAATGTTGGGAGGAAATAAAAATCTGAAGGGCATTTTTGACTTTGGGGAGGCAGGATTTGAAAGCCAATGAAAGCTAAACCTGCCTAATACCGCCTACCAAACGCACTCTAAGGGCATAATGCTTGATTTCCGAGGGTGTACCATGTAATTTGCGTTTTTTTCCCAAATATGTGAGTAGTGATTAATTTTCTTGATTATAATAACGGCTGAAAGCGCCAATTCCCGTCCTTGACCCTGGAACTTTCTCTTGAACACAGTTCATTAGAACAAAAATGATCGAACCACCGCCTCCACCACCGTCACCGTCGCTTTTACCGTAACCATTACCAGTTTAACTCTGAAAGAAAGTGAATTCACCAACGTTTGAAAAGGACTCTACTCGTTTTTGTGGTTTTTTGGGGGGCAAGAAACCGTACTGGCCATGGAGAAGCAAAAAGCGCCACCGCAATCATTGGAACTGCAGTGTGTTGGAAGCCTAGAAATCGTTAAACCGAAGCCCGTCGGTTTCCTCTGCGGTTCAATCCCCGTGCCCACCGACAAAGCTTTCCATGACTTCCATTCTGCCCTCATTCCCTCGGCACAAACGTACGTCCCATCGAATTATTCACAATAGATAATATTTTTGTGCCTTTTTTTTCTTTACCAAAATGAAGTGTTTTTATTGTGAGTATTGTAGTCAATTATGTTCAAGAATGTTTTTTAAATTGTGATTTCGAACATTTTTTAGTGCCATGTTATCCAAGAACTAATCTCTCATAGAAAGTCTTAGAAAGTTTCTTTAGGGACGGGAGTTCGGATTATGATACATAATATCTCTGAAATTTTGATATTAAGACCTGCCTGTGTAATAGAATGGTTGAAACAAGCAGTATAGTGAAGATGATCCCCTTCTCGGGTAGTAGTGTTGTTAGCTATAGAATCCTTCTTTTTGTTTGTTTAAGGAAACTGATTATTGAAGTTAATGTATTATATAAGGGTGCAAGCTCCAAGGTATCGGTTGATTCCTAGAGAGACTGATCTTAACATGTTACCTGTTCCTGCAAGCATCCCGGAGAGGGGGCTTCCAGTGGGTGTTGTACAGCCTAGGACAAATGAAGGTACATGAAGTTGAGATCATTGCAATTTTATTTTTGGAGTTTATGCGGCATGTATTTATCCCAAAAAAGAAAAGAAAATCAAAAACAGAGAGAAACTGGAAGTTTCCATGTCGCTGTACATATTATGTCTTGAGCCTTTTCTAGTCTAACAACCTCAGTTTTTTGCAAGTTCTTTTGCGTGTTTCAGTGACGTATTAAGGACAAAATTCCTGTATGATGGGCTGATATTCTGTAGCTTTGTTTCCCAGTGGCTATAAACTTTTATCCATATGATCTGTTTGTTCAATGGAGCTACGGCTTGCTTAGCTGCTATGCATCTAATCACATGGTGTTTTTTCTTTGGTCTGCTGGAGCCAAGCTATCAGCTTAAGTAAGCTAGAAATACTTATGCGGTGAGCAGGTGATGATGTAGAAATAATAACTAAGCTATGGTCAACCACCAAGTGTTCAAATGCATTTAAGAGTTGTGAAAAAAAAGTTAGTGTGTGGAGCATTTCATTCAGTTGTGCACATCAAACCATTTCTCTTTAAAATATATATTTTATCACTTAAATGCTTGCATAAGAGTGTAAGGGAGGTTACTTAAGTTGACGACGAATTTATTTGGTAAGTCAAATATTGTTGTTCACGACTTTCATCTGATTTAAAAACATTGAGAGCTAATTGATTTGAAAGCTTTGTCATATCTGGGGAATTAATCCTTGACTTATAAGTTTATAAAAATTTATCAAAGAGAATGGAAGGAATTTCAATTTTCGTGGCTTAAAAATAAAGGGACTAAGCGAGCTATTATTGGGTAGTATTCTAGAAGCTAGACCATATGGTCTATCATAGTATTTACCACAAGCTGCATATTGTCTGTATTCGGTATTACTATGTGTGCCTGATGTATTTTCTGTATGGGGATTACTATTTCCCGCCCTCCTTTTTACTTAGTCCCGCCCCCTTGGACCATTTTGCCCTTTTAACTAAATGGTCCAAGGGGGGCGAGACTAAAGGGGGCTGGGAAATTGTAATTGAGTTTCTTTATTTTGTGATCTTTGGAAATCAAAACCTCTCAAAATACTTTGAAAGCATTCTGCTAATCTTTCAATGTTATCTCTCCTGAATGAAGAATAGTTATTTGACAAAGGTTACTGGTGATAATTGGAAAGAGCACCGGTGCAACAGCAGTATTGGTTGTCTAAATATCTTGTAATTTTTGTTAGCTTTCTTTTGTCTCGTTGGTTCACCACTCCTTGAAAAGGAAAATTCCTCGCGGGTGCAAAGTCTTGTTTAATGAACGGTGGTTTTGACTGTCATATGGTTTTACCTGGTATTTAAAAAATAGGTTAAGTGTACATTGCTCGGCATTTAAGAACAATTTGCCACTCTGCAAAAAACAGGTGTGTTTAGTGCGATGTGGGTGTATGTGGACAATTTGATATTAAATTTGTGGTGAGGGCAATCTATCATAATTTTGGTGGTCATGAGAACTCCTTTTTTCCCTTAAAATATACGATCAATTATCATCATTCATCAACATTTGGATAATCATCTCTTAAATTACCAAATAACAATTAGAGTTTGGTCCTGATCCTTCAGTTGGCAAAATGAGTCCATTTGTTTAGTGACATAAGTATATTCCAGAAAACAATTTTAGGAAAAAACCACAAACACACACTTGAAATAAATTGTTTTAAGTGCACAAATCTTGTAAATAATGTTTGCATAAGCTACCTCGCGTAAATGTGATGTTGAAAGTGACCAGTTGCATGGAAATGCAATTACATGATATGGTCTACTTATGATCACTTTGCTGACTAGTCTGGATGTGAACACCAATATACAAATATACAAGTGTCTTTACTTTTTACGAATGATTTTGCTAGTTGTGTAAACCATTTTGTTGCCTGTTTTTTATGATATTACCGGCTCAAAAGATAGCTAATACCTGAATGTCACAATTTTGTAAATGATCATTTTGATCCCTCATATTTCGAACGAATAATTTTAGTTCCTCTCATTAAAAGTGTGCTAGTTGTTCCTCCTTCAGTTCATTTATCTGTTAGATCATTGTATCAAGTTTCTGAATGGAATGGTTAATTGCTCTTTTTTTTAGTGCATAATCAAATTACAACACCAAAACTCTGAGTAGTCTATGCGGTCAATTTCTTTCCTGTGTATTATTTATTATTTTTTATTGCTAATGTTTAACGAATACGTGCTAAAGAAATGGAATATTACTCTGGCTTATCTGCAGTGAGAAAGATTAATTAAAATTTCCTTGATGGTGCAAGCACACTTTAGCTTCTTTCAATCAGACTGGGAAGGCATGTGATTATGGTCATGTATTAAACGTTGTGGTGTCTTTTCCTGAGAAAACCTTAGTTTTGATATATTTGGTGGGAATGCATATGGAATGCTCTTGTGTAGCTTCCATTTTGATATGCTTAATGATATATTGCCAACTTGTGCTGGGAACGCTTAAGGAATGAATTATTGGATTGCAGATTTTGTGATCAAGTTGGTTCTCATTTCTGGTTGTGGATGAGGTTGAAGCATTGATCCTGCTTCTAGTGACCCAGTAACTGGGAGGATGTCTGTGTGCATTTTGTAGTTATGGTGTTCTATGTTTGTGTTGCTGTCATTACTCTTGTATTAGCCTCTTTTTTATTCCTACTATTACTTTGCCACTATATTTTAATGTTTAACTTATAGATTAAGACCACTGCTCCACCTGAAGCTAGAAAATTGCTTACCGAGCTTTTGCTATAATCTTCTCTAAAGATGAACAATATTTTCCTCCCAGTTCCTTTCTTGAATGTCATTCTCAAGTTATCTGTAGGCAGAGTAGAGTTGAGGAATTATGCTAATTATGTTGAAGTACTTCTTGAATGTTATTACCTTTTCCCTGATATTCTCCTGGATCTGTGTTTTATGATTGAGGCCAATTGTTATTTGTTAATGACATTTTACATTTTGTGACATTTATGGCATTAAATCTGCTTTTGCATGTACAAGTGAGTTTCTATTTCCCATATTTGTTTTTGATGTTGTTGCAATCGGTTCAGTGCTGTAGTTTTCTTGAATTGAGTATTGGAATATGATTCTATAGTGACTAGAGGGGCAAGAAGAGGTAGTACAAAGTAAGCTAGGAGCCTATTAAGTACAAAAAAATGTCTAGAAGTCCAATAATTTACAATTTTATGACTTTATTGTATGCGAATCTGCTTTTGCGCATGTAATTCAGTTTATATCATGTACTACTTGTGTTGCTGGTGGTTGCTGTTGGTTCAGTGCTGTAGTTTTCTTCGATAGAGTGTCCAAATATGATTCTACAGTCAATATTGAACCAATAAGATGTCAAGAATATGTAGTACAAAGTAACACTGGGTGTCTGCCAAGATGTAGTCCAAAAGAAAGTCCATGATTTTTGCTCAGGATTGGTCAGACAATGTAGGATATTTTTATCTGGAATTATTGTGCATCATACTGCTGTCTCCTGTGGTGGGTCATTATGACGGTGAAGTCTTTCTTTTCTTCCTGAAGATTTATCATGGCAAAAGGGGACTATTACATCAAATCTTACACAAAAGGGAGAGTCTCTTGCTGTGTCTGGCTTGGTGGAGTACGGAGATGAGTTAGATGTTATTGCCCCTGCAGACATTTTGAAGCAAATTTTTAAAATGCCATACTCCAAAGCTCGACTATCTATTGCTGTACATCGTGTTGGACAGACTCTAGTATTGAATACCGGGTAGTCCACTTATCTGTTTCTCTTTTTAGGTTATCTAACAATGAATGTATTAGCCATTCTAAAATAGCACGAAAATACAGACCTGACATTGAAGAGGGAGAGAAGCTGGTCAGAAGACACAAGAATCAATCAAAATGTGCAGAGAGCTCTTTGTTTCTAAACTTTGCTATGCATTCAGTCAGAATGGAGGCTTGTGATTGTCCACCAAGCCATCATACCACACCAAATGAGAAAACCGATTCCTGTGTTCTTCCTGGACAGTATGAATCTAGGAAGGACCCGCTTGAAACTACCGGCAATATGATGCGAGAACATACTTCGTCTCGTCAAAGCCATCACATTTATGAGCATGAAGGTTTTAACCATTGTCAAAATTACTCCAATGCCAAACAGGATGATGTTATTTGGGGAAAGAGTACGAGTAAGAGAAGACAAGGCCAAAATGCAGTAAAAAAGGTGTCCCAAGCTAAAGAGAATCCTAGTTGTTCAGTTCAAGAGTCGGAAAAATACAGGACAGTTAAAGATGATGGTTTTCTGCGGGTCTTATTTTGGCAGTTCCACCAATTCCGTATGCTATTGGGCAGTGACTTGCTTATATTTAGCAATGAGAAGTATGTTGCAGTCAGCTTGCATCTTTGGGATGTTTCTCGTCAGGTCGATGATGAAACCAACTTATTTTTACTTTCCTCATTTTAATCATTTTGCCATTATGGCCCAACATTTCCCCCGACATCACAAGCTGGGAGCTTCTATGCACCAGACTGCACTTTTATTTGTCATGTTGACCATTTTCATTACCTTTCATTGTTTGCGCTGATAGGTTACTCCATTGACCTGGCTGGAAGCTTGGCTCGATAATGTGATGGCTAGTGTGCCTGAATTGGCCATCTGTTATCATCAAGATGGTGTTGTTCAGGGGTACGAGCTTTTGAAAACGGATGATATATTTTTGTTGAAGGGTATTTCTGAAGATGGAACTCCAGCTTTCCATCCCCATGTTGTGCAGCAAAACGGTCTTATGGTGCTAAGATTTCTCCAGGAGAATTGCAAGCAAGATCCTGGTGCTTATTGGGTGTGGTTCCTCTTTCTTTCCATTATTTACCATTTTCTCCCGGTTGGTTTCTTAAGTTCCTTCTTATTTTTTCGTTTTTGAATGTTATCAGTTATACAAAAGTGCTGGAGAGGATCTCATCCAACTTTTTGATTTGACCATGATGCCCGAGAACCATTCTCCAGATGATTGTGATAATGCACAAAATGCTCTGCCATCTCTGATTTATCGAGGGAGAAGTGATTCCCTACTTTCTCTTGGGACCTTGCTCTACAGAATTGCTCATAGGCTTTCCCTCTCAATGGTAGTGTGCTATCCTCTGCATCTCCTATGATTTTTCCTTTTCCAATTGCTGAAATATGTTTTTTCTTCCCAGTCTCCAGATAAGAGATCAAGGTGTCTGAGGTTTTTAAGAAAATGTCTTGATTTTCTTGATGAGCCTGAACATCTGGTACGTTGGCCTCTTAGTTGGCTTCATTTTTCATTTTTTTGTGTTTGTTTTGTTTTGGAGTCACTTTTGAGTGTTTGACATGTATTTTGGATAGGTTGTCCGTGCGTTTGCTCATGAACAATTCGCAAGGCTCCTTTTAAATCATGACAAGGAACTGGATTTCACATCTGAAATTGACCATACAGATTATGGAGTTACGCTTAATGATGCCAAAGAAGATTCGATTGAAGTCTTTCCAACAGTTGCCAAAGTTGAACAAATGAAAGATCCTGTGGCAACACAATGCTTTGGCCTTGAAAATTCTGTGTCCAACTCTTCGGATGCTGATGAATCTTCTTGGAGCACAGTTGCAAGCTCAGGTGGCGCACCACTTCCACTCTCAGCAGAAGTATCAACGCTTGATTCCAGTGGTCAACCTCCTTTAATTTGTGATGCATCAGACTCTGATAGTTCTGGCCCACAAGCTATTACAGATCCAATCTCCTCTAAGCTGGCTGCAATACATCATGTTTCTCAGGCTATTAAGTCTATAAGATGGAAACGCCAATTACAAACGAGCGAGGTAGACATGGATGAAGAAAGAAGTATTCACGATCGGCAGCATACGGCATTGGATTTTTCTGTTTGTGCATGTGGAGACCCTGACTGTATTGAGGTCTATGACCTTTGTGAATGGCTTCCAACAACAAAATTGGATGATAAGGTATGGAAACTTGTTCTATTGCTGGGGGAATCCTATTTAGCTCTTGCGCAAGCTTACAAGGATAATGGCCAATTATTCCAAGCTTTGAAAGTTGTAGAGTTGGCGTGTTTGGTTTATGGGTCAATGCCCCAACATCTTGAAGAGACGAGATTTATTTCTTCCATGGTTGGCAGCTCACCAAACCAAATGCAGATTGTGAGTAGAAGTGAAAAGAGTGACTGCTCAGCAGGCGATGATTATCTTAATCTTCAACAGCCATCTACTTACCTGTTTTGGGCTAAATCTTGGACATTAGTTGGTGATGTTTATGTGGAGCTCTATTCAATAAAAGGTAAAGAGATCTTGATGAAATCAGAGAAAAATTCATTTTCAAGGGAAATGAAAATGTCTTCTGAGGTTCAAAAGGAGGTTGAAAGGCTGAAAAGGAAACTGGGAGAATTCAGTCCGAGCTGCAGTTTTTGTTCCTTAGTGAACTGCAGCTGCATGAGTGACAGGGCTAATAGTGGTAGTAATGCAAGCAGTAGTTCGGGAAATGCACATCCATCAACTCATGGCAGGAAGACAAATAAGAAATCCTTTGCCAAGAGTAATGTGCATTCACGTACTGGAAAATTTGAGGGTGATCATCAGACCACAGAAAGAGGCGGACACCTGAAGGGTAATAAAAGTGAGATGTTGGGAAGTAGTTCCAACATAAAAGCAGATGTCCTTGGTGGTGAAAGGACTGCTTCTAGCAATATTGGAAGTGGTGATAGGACTGAACAAATGGAAACTGAAGAACCCAAAGTGGATAATCAAGGTGGAGCTGGTTTTTCTGAAACAACCCAAGTGATAGATGGTGGTATATTTAAGTTCATCAGGAATCCTGTAGTTGGAGATGGGGAATACAATCTGTCTATTGCATTAAATTGTTATGACGAAGCTAAAAAAGCACTTGATGGACATTCTAGTTGTTCTGGAGAACTTCAATCTGTGAGGAAAAAGGAAGGATGGGTTTGCAATGAATTAGGTCGAAGTAAGCTGGATAGAGGAGACCTGGATGGTGCTGAAATGGCTTTTGCTGATGCAATTAAGTTGTTCAAAGAAGTGTCCGATTATACCAATATCATCCTGATTAACTGCAATCTAGGCCATGGCAGGCGAGCATTGGCTGAAAAGATGGTATCAAAGATTGAAGCTTTCAAGAAACATCCTGTCTTCCATAGTGCATACAAGCAAGCACTTGAGACTGCTAAATTGGAGTACAGGGAGGCTCTCATGTACTATGGAGCTGCAAAAATTGAAATAGATACAGCTGAAATAGCAGATTTTGCTTCAAGTGGCTTAAAGGATCAAGTTTATACTCAATTTGCTCATACTTATTTGAGGCTTGGTATTCTTTTAGCTGGAGAAGGTACAACTGCAGAGGTCTATGAAAGTGGAGTCCTTGAAGACTGTACTAACCCTATTGTAATAAGACCTATAAAAGATTATCGGAAGCATGAAATTTCAGCTAATGATGCCATTAGGGAGGCGTTATCGGTTTATGAGTCACTAGGTGATTTACGGAAACAGGAGGCTGCATATGCTTATTTCCAGCTTGCTTCTTACCAAAAGGATTGTTGCTTAAAATTTTTTGAGTCTACTTTGCAGAATAATACTCTGTCGAGGGGTGAAAGCCAAAAGGTGAAGCAATATGCTTCTTTGGCTGACAGGAACTGGCAGAAGTCCATGGACTTCTATAGTCCACAAACACATCCCTTGATGTACCTTACACTTCTGATGGAGAGATCAGCTCTCTCTTTAAGCCTTGCAAGCTCTTTACACTCAAATGTGGTATGCTTATGATCTTTAGCTACCTTATCCTGTTCATTTTGTGTATGGTAGGCATGATTCTTGGTAAACATTTAAAAGAGAATCGTTGACATGTGCAAAAGGGCTTTGGTATTGTTACCATAGATTTTTTATCATCTGTACCCTATGGAGAAATGATAAATGAGGACCAACTTGAGAAAATCATGTTTTAGTCTGTGGACATTATAAACTGTGGTGATTTAGTTGAATTGACTTCTTAAGATGAGTTTGAGAATGCTTTTGGTTTTAAGCTTCTCAGAGGTTCGTAGTTGACCGTAATTGGCTTTAATGAACTGTTTTATTATTGTTTGAGGATATTGTCTTTACTGAAATCAGTACGACACATTATCATAGTTATCCTGACCATTTATGTCCATTTATTTCAGCATTTGTTCTTTGCTTTGGTGATTCATTTTATTTCTTCATAGAATTGCTTATTTCCATGAATCTAGTTCTTGGATATGATTGTTCTGTTGTGGTAAAAGGTTGGGCTATTGTTGTGGAAGAGCACTGGTGAAAGGTTTCACATCAGGATATCTTACTTTTGACTATAATCACCACATATAATCCCCTCCGTATAGGCTACAATAATCTATTTGAAAGTTGCCTTTAGATAATACATCTCCACTTGGGTTGCATATAATGCCTTTTCTAAGTAGGAATTAGAGTAAAGTTTTCTTGTCATTAATATTATTCTTTTCGGTCACTCAAATTCGTAACAAGTTGTGCTGGATCTCTAATTTATCTCCATTGAAAGCATCTTTAAGGAGTTAAAAGAGTTCAAGTGACTGTTTAACTTGCAATGATGATGCTATGGGACCAAATTGTGTACTTGAAGGTTTATTATTTGCTCAACTATTGTCCACCTTTTTCTTCTTTTCCTGCTCTTTCTTTTACTTAACTGAAGTAAATGGGAAGGAAGTCTTGTAGTTATGTATTTGCTTTTCTGACCCTGCATTGTTTTTGAGATTATGATCTATGTGCGAGCTAGCTTCTTGTTTTTATTTCCTTAATGTACTTTGTACCTTGATGGGGGATTATTTCTGTGTGACAGCACTTGGAAGCTGCTTTATCTCGCCTTCTTGAAGGTCGCCATTTATCTGAACATGATTCTCTCAGCAAACAAAATCCTGAGGTTTGCGATAGATTTTGGAGCCAGCTGCGGGCTCTGTTAAAGAGGATGTTGTCTGCTACAATATCGATTCCAAATAAGTCTGCAGAAGTTGCCAAGCTGAGGGAGCTCTACAAAATGGCCTTGAAATCATCGGAGTTCAATGAACTGCATGCCATCCACCGCTTGTGGACATCATGAAGTTACGCCATGATACTCGCATAGTGCAGAGGTGTGTCCATTAACTCTCTTGCTTCTCCTACAGAAGTTAATTTTTGGTCCATCCAAATAACAAAACGAAGTGATGAATTTGAACTGCTTCATGTAAGTCGTTACTTGTTAGGTATTAGGTTTATCAACTTGTTTACAACCTTGGAGAAGTGATGATTGGCGTTGGAATTTCCAGATTGTCTTTTGGATGATGAACAGAACTGCGAATGTCTCATAGGGCTTCAATTTTTCCAGCATTTAAATCTATCATGTGGCCATGGTAGGAAATGAGAACATCGCGTTGTAATATCTGTGAGGTCCATTGACATTACACTCTCATTATCTATCCTTCATTGCTTTATGATTGCAATAGCCATGCAGAGCTATACTACTTTTCTTCTTTTGATGATGTGAACATGAAATAAAAAGTTTTGGTCATGCCACCCCATGAATTTGCAACAAGGAGGAAAGAGTAACGAAACTTTCAATAAATTTGCCGAATAAAATGACATGATAAACAGTTAATAAATACTTTGGCAGAGTAAAAAATAGTTAACATGTGATGTAAGTATTTTTATTGGGCAGAGGAACATTTTCTCACGGTCAAATAGCTAAACGTATTTCACTCTAATAAATAATGTAACTCCTATAAACTTTAATTTCGAGCCTCCATCAAAGGAATGAAAAAGAGAACAAATTTGCCAATTTGAAAATTTTGTTTTCTCCGCTCCAGCCCACGGATCATGCCTAATCTAAATCCTTCAAACTTTATGTTAAAATCAATTCATTAGGTATTTACACATGACCAATCCATAGAATTGTACAACTTTCAGAGAGAAAACGCACCATTTCCTGCCAAAAAAAAAAAAAGAAAGAAAGAGGGAAGAGGAGTATACTTTTGGCTAGCAGAGCAAGGAAGTCTAAGTGTAGAAGCCAACTTTTCCCCTTCAATAGCAAAAGACTACAGAACAGAGGCTTAATTTATAATGCTGATAATTGTTTCCTTCAGGCCCTCAGCTGGCATGAACTCTTTCCCTCTTTTACAGAGCTTTGGCGGCAATCGTAAGCTAGATGGAACACTAACAGAAAATTAGTTTCTTATTTACTTAGCTGCTCCTCAAGCCTTTCAATTGCACCACCAACACCGCTCTTTCCTGCAGCATTGTCACCAGTCGCAGCCAATTTCCCTTCATTCGCTTTTTCTACAAGCTTCAGATGTAGCCAACCTGCGGTGAAGAAAGAATTCAGATTTTTAGCTTCAATTCTCCCAGCAGATGATTCAAGCTCTTTTCATACTGGATGATGATCATCCAAAGATGGTGAAAAGCAAAAGTTGAAATCATTTCATAAGCTAAGCAATACAATGAAGGAGGGAGGCAGGCGATACGAGGAGACATTTCAGAAATGCAAATCATCTTAAATCGGATTCCTTCCAATCCTTTCATTAATGGCTCAAGTGAAACAACCTTGTAAACCATAATTCACAAACGAAATATCTAACAGGCATAAAATATCTGAAGCTTTCCATTGCAACCAAAAGGTGGGAGACAAAAATCCACAAGGAATCCAATCATATTCACCATGAAAATGCTGAGGCCTAAACATTGTTACATGTCAATGTTGAGCAGAGGTGAGAATTGAGGAGCAAGAAAGAGGAGAAAGGGGTTTTGCACATGCAAGGGAACCAGTTTAATTATGACTACTCAACTGTATCATGACAATGATAAAACAAGGAAACTTAAGCAAAAAGTAGAAATAACTTCAAGAAAAGTAAAATGGCTTATGGAAGATTTTTTAGGGTAATGAAGAACCAGCAACCAGTACTCCCACAACTTACAATAAGCCACGAAATCAAGGAGGA
Source organism: Knoxia roxburghii (assembly GCA_030378225.1). Lineage (NCBI taxonomy): Eukaryota > Viridiplantae > Streptophyta > Magnoliopsida > Gentianales > Rubiaceae > Knoxia > Knoxia roxburghii. Next base: position 38,292,344 of record CM059422.1, on the reverse strand, counting down.
AGAACAAGAATTTTGCCACCCATGATCAACAATTAGTAAGTAAATTTGAAACTATGCTAATTAATCTCCTTTGTATTACCAAGAGGGAAACAAACTGCTGCACCCAAAACTGATCCCAGCATCACATTTCTTAAGCGCCAAAAGAGCGATCCTGGCACTACATTGCATGAAGGAATGTGTAAATATAAAAATATAATCAACTTTGCAAACAATTTAATAGAAAACATAACTTGCTTTCCACTTCTCATGTACACAAAAAAACCTGTTCCTCATCCATAATGTTGTTCCTACTTCACATCGCACCCTAGTCCAAAGCCTTCGAATGAAAGCAAGAAGAAACGAAAGACATGCATGCAGAGATAACTGGGTTCTTACTAATCAGACCAAATGTTGCAGCAGTAGCAGAACCAGCTCCAACAACATTATAAACATCATGCACCCGTCTTTTTTCTGCAAGTAGATTCTGCAGACCACAAAAAGAAGCGGTAAACATCCCAAGGCGAACTCCACCTACTATAGAGCCACGAGTAACTCGAATAAATCTCTTTTCCATAGCATCTCGCATCAGTCGATACTGTTCACGTTTATCAGGAGTGCTGCCGAGCTTTAACATCACTTCAGCATCCTTACTCTGAGTAAACAAGAGGGAGAGGATTAAAACCACACTAAGCCTTTATTAGCCACACAGGATCATATGGATCAAATATTGCCATTGTGCTCTAGTCATACATGATGAATTCTCACATAATCCACATCAAGAAGTTTGACAAACTTGTATGCTGGCTGTCAATGTAACGTAACCCACCTTATGGTCCTTATCCCAGGTTAAACCCAGAAAAATTCGCACATGGGAATGGTATAGAAACAAGCCCAGAAAAGAGAGGGCCACTAAAACATTCCAAGTAAATTACATATTACATATAAGAGCGCTCTTTGGCGCGAGGAGTACCAAACATACTAAAAAGAACAACGCAGCATCACTTTATATATACATCTCCAAGATTAGACTAACAGTTTATCAAAAGCATGCATCTATCTGAAAGAGAATATGCATTCCTAATTATGAATTAGTGAAATGAATCTCAAAAAGGAAAAAGGCAGGAAAAACAGAAAATTCAGATTATGTTTCAATTAAACAGTAGAAGGGAACTCTATCTTGAGATTGTTGACTTCTACAGAAGCTTCCATCGGCAATGATAAACCAAGATTTTCAATTTATTTAGAGTAAATTCCAAAATTCATCACCACACTATAGTCAGTTTCTGATTTTGGTCATCATACTTTGAAAACTATTTTTAAGGTCATCATACTTTACTTTTATTTTCAAAAAACGTCACTCCGTTAGTTTAGGCCGTTAGTTGGTTAACAGTCAATTTTATTTTTTTGTAGGGTTAATTTTGTATTTTCCTTGCCCTCCTCCACCGCCATCTTCCTCCTACTCTCTCATCGCCGCCCTCTTCCTCCTATCTCATCGCCGCCCTCTTCCTCCTCCTCTACCCTCCTCCGCCGCCGATCTCCTCTCCCAAACTTCACCCCCTACCTCCCCGACATCCCCAAAATCCCTTTTCGCGGGAGATCGACGAGTCGCGTCGGCCCTCTTCGCCCACCGGTCGATTTGCGTTTGCACCATTTCTCAAACATAAACACACCCATTTACAGGTACCATATTAGCTTTCCACAAATCCTCCAGCACTCATCCTACATCCCCACATCCCATAAATGGGAGAGAAACCTAGAAAAAAAATAATAAAAAAAGGAATTTTGGCACCATTCTGATCACAAAATGAATCAAATAAGCATTATTTTGAAATCCCACCAAAACTCCAAAATTCAAGAAGATGGCAACGAACCATATTCATTTCGATTCATAAATTGCTCAATGCAGCTTCTTGAGCTAAACACGAACAAACGAAAAGAACACGAAAAGGGCAACCTTGAATTGCAAAATTTTTGTTCTTTTTTTTAACGTACTTACCTTTGGTGATCGGAATAAGGAATAGTGCGGGCAAGAGAAATTTCTTGGCGCCGCTTTTCTCTCTCCGTAGCCCTCTCTTTTTTGTCCATTACCGAACAATACAGAGCTTCAAAAGCTTCAAACTCTAATGAATTCCGAACATTGGAGGGTTTCCGAACACTGGAGGGTCGATCGGCGGACGAGGTTTTTTGCAAATCTGCTCCGGCGAGTTGGACGCGAGGGAGAGAGAGGTCGGGGAGGGAGGAGAGAGGTGGGAGGGAGTGGTGGCGGCAGTAGGGGGTGGGAGGGGGGGGGGGTGCAGAAGCAAGGATGAACCCTAATATGAGGGTTTCTTTTTTAAAAACTTTTTAAAATTACAGATTGACCCCAAGAATTTTTTCCATCTTCAAACTAAGTCCATAAGTTCGGTTAATTACGAAATTGACCTATTTTATTTTAGAAGGGGCAGTAAAAAGATAAAAATATCCTTAAACAAATTGGCCGTTAGTGGTTTTAATACCCCAACTTGATGGAGTGACCTTTTTTGAAAAGAAAAGTAAAGTATCATAACCTTAAAAATAGTTTTCCAAGTATCATGACCAAAACTAAAAATTAACTATAGTATGATAACCAATTTTAAAATTTACTCATTTATTTATTTGGAAATTTTCTACTTGTAAATAAAATTCAGAATGTTATCTTTCTGTTTTTGTTTACACCAAACTAAACATATTTTGCACAACAAAAAGAGCAAGAGGTATATAAATGGTCTGAAAAGAGTCAAAAAGTCAGTAGATATTGCAAGATCAAGATGTCTTCCACTTTCAGAATATTCTATAATCCATGCAAACAACTGCAAAGGTGTCCATACTTTGAACAAATTCAAGAAGCCAACACATTTTAATTCATCATCGTAGTAACCATAAAGACATTTCTAAAGAGGCATACTCACAACAGAAGCAGATGCCTCCTTGCTACCTCCATATAACATTCCGGCAAATATTCCAATTACAGTTGCTGTTCCCCAGTTGACCATTCCAGCCATCTTTGGTGTCTCCTAACATAAGAAAAGAAATGGGGTTACACTCCAAATACACAACCTACATTTTTTGCATATGCTACTGGCAGATTTGGCCTTAGCCTGGTTTCATATATTTGACAGAGTTCTTGTGCATGCTACAAGGAAATTAGCAAATTCATGTTGTAACTTGTAACTCTGCTACACAGATTATAGCTCTCCATTGAGAAAACAACTAAGCCCTTGTCCTACTATTTGGGGTCGGTTACACAGATTTTAGCCCTCCATTGAGAAGCCAAAATATATAAAATAAAATTAGATTGAGGCTGCACAATTGGTTCTCTCTCTCTCTCATGGGCAATTCAATGAGGGTGCTGGAGCACACTTAGGACCAAATAAATTCCCAAGAAAAATATTAGCTACCAATCTGCATCTAAGACTAAATTACAATTCCCCCATTATGATCATCTCTATATGAAGCATGCACTGATGTAGATATCACTCAAATCATTGGTTTTTCCAAGGACATTCATTCTTGTGAACAACTGAGTTTCAATTGTCTTGCATGTACAGTTTGTGCTGGAACCTCCTTTCACCATTGCAACAGTATTGGACCTACAGTAGATGGTAGCAGATAGAAAAAGCTGGTTGTGGCAAGTATGCTGGAATGCCAGCATCCGGGGCTTGTTAGTCTAACTGCGTATCCAGAGAGGGAATAACATATATTTCTAAACTCCTTGGATGACGGTCTATCCTTGGTGCTCCCTACATCCTTCTTTTTCTATTATCAGAAAAGAGAACTAATGTCAAAAGCATAAAATTAATCCCCGTCTCACCAAGGCCAAGTATCATGAAATTAGAGGTATTATTCCCAGTAAGAACACCTAACAGATTCCAGAGGAAGACGATCTTGACTGGCAATTCTAGTTTCTTTGTGATCAATACTAATCTTGGAAGACTTGAGCTTTCAACAATCCTGCATGCAGGGTTGTCTTGTGTTGCTATTGATGCTAAATATTTGCACAAAAATTATCTCCAAAATTACCCAGAAGATATCATATATCTTGGTTTTTGAAAAGCGAACATCACAAAAGCAATACAGAGAGAGATTCCCAACAAAATGTTCAGCATCCAATACCCAGCACAACCCTTGAAACTGTAGCAGCTGAGGGTAGCAGCAGAAGAAACCCTGCATCAGGGTAAATAACTTTGCACAAAGACATACAAATGGGTCCGCCAGACCTAATCCAAACTTGTCACACCCAACATTATATGGTGTTAGGCAACAGGGCTATAGCTGGGGCAACTGCAGGAAAAGCAGTTAGAAGTTGTGAAGTAGAAGAGAACAAATAGAACCAGAACAATCTGTAAGAGCTCAGGATCGAATCAACAAGGCCTAGCACCAGTCTAACGTGATAGATACTCTAGGTAAATCTCCATTTCTTTCTCATGGTTTAGAGCTCAAAAAGCGGATAAATACACCACAGCTATGGCTGTCAAAATGAGAGTCAGCGGTGCTAGTTCCAGCAAATAGACGAGCTTTAGAAAAGACTACATTTTATAATCAATCGCATTCTAAAGTAACTTCACAATTTAACATCTATCTTCAACACTTATAAAATTAACGCTCAGAAAAAAGAAGCACTTAGGCTCAAGCCTTTTGTGTCAATTGCTAAAAGTAGCTTCTGACTCAAATAATATTATCGGTATAGTTTTCACTGATTAACAGACTGAAGACATCCATCACCTGTGAATTCATTTGACCCTGAGTATGAGTTTGGCCAAGTGTTTAGAGAGCAACTTTCCTTGGACTAAGAACAGATCGGAAAAAACTTTTTAGATTATTTATCACAAGCAACCGTGACTTCCCTTGGAATTGAATTCAAGAATTAATTCCCCAATTCCAAGTAAAATAGAACACTATTTGACTCCAAGCCAATAATTGTAATGCCATACAACAGATTGATAAATGAGGACACAGGGGATAGAAAGGAGCAAGTTCTTGAGTGGCCTTGGTGAAAGGAACAAGTTCACCAATAAATACACAGGTCACAGCATATAGATAAGGAAAGGAACAAGTTCATGAGTGCCTTTTGACGAGGCCATTGGTAATTTGGATATCCTTGGGGAGGAGCCATACAAAGACAACACTCTGATTATGTAATAAATCTTTGTGTTCCATAATCCGAGAACAAGACAAATATGCCATTAAAAATTCTTTGTCAAGAGATAACATACAAGTTGTTCATCACAAAATCATCATGATCCACTCTATTTCACTAACATTGATTGTAACAGATGACAATTGTTGTATAATTAATTCCTTAAGATCAGAGGCAGGAATAATTATGTATACAGAAATCACAGAGCAGAGAATTGCATTAAATGAGTTCAAAACTCTAAACACAGAAGAATCAACTAAGTTCATTTGAACAAGGTGAAAAGTAGAAAGCAATTTAAGAAAGAGAGTAACTGTGGAGAGTTCAGAAGAAAAGTAAAACACAGGGTGTTGCCACAAGAAATCTGATTAGCTAACTACTTTTTTAATACTAATGACAAGTCACTCAAGCATACAACAGTTTCAAATTTTCATCCTACTGTGTCATCCTTATTACTATATAGTCAACACACAAGGTTAAGCATGTAAGTCAAGGAACTGGGGGTCTGTCCAGCAAGATTCGATGCTCAACTTGCACACTTACTTTCAAAGTCTGTAAAACATGATGTTTAATCCATGCTTCAAGGAGGAGTTCATGGTGATAAATCAATGATTCCAAGCTACAATCCCTATAAAGAGTTCTCTCTCTTTCAAGTAGTTCAACAAATAAATATTACATCTTAAATTCAAAGGAATTAATGCCCACCTCTTCATAAATTAGATTCTGAAAGCAAAAAGGACTAAGAACTAAATCATTAATTCAAGTGCACTCTGCAGTTTTAATAGAAAGAATTCCTTTATTGTCACTATTTACAATGCTGGCTTCTGATTAATCGGTTATAATTCTACCAAGTGCCACAAAAACAGAAAAGTAAGTAATAACATCACCTACTACACATAAAAGGCAGTGGGATGAATTTCCACCTAATCTTACCCAACCCAGAGTTTAAAAATAAATAACTTTCGTTGGATATTCCTAAATCATATCTCACAGATGAATATTTCAACTTTATTTGAATCAGCCAAAAACCACTTGTCATCACCGAACATATTAAAACTTGTACTTTTTTTAATCTATATATCATTAGGCATCATTTCTCTTTGTCCATATTCATGTATTGACACAGGATATTTTCTCCTTTCACCATTTGCACAAAAAATGATAAAATCTTTTATCATTAAACCAAAAATAAAGCACTTTAAGGATAGTTCACAAGAACATAAACCTATGAAATTTACCTGCAACGCAAATTTAATCAAGAAATGAAATACAAAACATGTTTCATCCTCATCGGAAATTCCAACCAGAACTTCACAGCACCATTCACACGAACCCCCAACTTTTCGGGTACGTAGAAATCCATAAAATAACATAAATAAGCAGATCTCAAGAATCTCATATGAAACCAATTCTGAAAAAGACTAATTTTTCGTCAACACAAAAATTGCAAACCTCAGAAACAGAAGGGAGCTTTGCAACATCAACGTCAGCCATTATGTTCTCAGACAGCAGAGAGAAGGGCCTGCTTAGAGGCAACAAAAATAACGTGAGCTGGTTAGGTTTTTACTCAATTATTAAACTTAGACCAGACGTCTAATCAGCAAAGTTCAGGGGTTAGTGGTCAAATAGTGGAAACAAAAAGGGTCAAACTCGGTGCTGGTTGAACTTTTATGTTGTTCCACCACTAATAAAAGAAAAAAATTAAAAGTACCACTGATGCACCAAAAAAGAACCTGTTCAAGTTCAATCACATAATAGAATGACCAAATAACATAGGTTCAATTAATAAACTAAACATGAACAATTATAAATTTCCACAACACCTCCCATCAAACTTTCTATAATTGTCATTTAACTTTAGCTTATAGCCAAACATCCGAACAAACTCCACTAAAGGAATTTCAAACTTTCACGAAAAATTATGACTAAATTTTAATTTCGTCTATCTCAATATAGGGGAAGACAAAAAAAAAAAAAAAAAAAAGAAAAACCAACAGCTAACAACCTATAATCAATATGTTCTATATTTTAGAATACCCTTACACGTAGCTGTCACAACCCCAAAACACCCTGATTTCCTAAACTGATATTCAAAGAGGAACTAAACCAAGTCAAACAAAATCAACCTACTTGCACCAAATGAAACATAGGAAGCTGCTAATTTCAAACCAAACTTATCAAATCCTTCTCAATCGGAATCAGAAACAAAATATATCCAACAAATTGATCAAATACGAAATCCAAACTAAATCATACAAAGTTTAAATCCATGTCCACTAAGTCAACATATATCTTTTACATTCCAAGTTCCAGATCCTAAATCATGCCCAAACCACCCAAGCTTCTCCTAGACTTGCTCTCTGGAGTTCTAAACTAGAAAATAGACAGAAATGACGTAAGCATGCACGAGGCATACTCAGTGAGGATTCCCCTTTTCTTACCTAGGCCACCTACGGGGTTTCACATAATAAACACACAAATAACAACAAATCACATGCTTCAAGATAACAAAACAACATTCAACCAGCATGATATCCAAATAATCCAACTAATGTGAGATAGAAACTAAATAAGTAACTCATACCTGGGCCGATTAGACAGATCAGACAGACAGAGCACTGATCAAACTACACTCATCACCCAAGGCATGCTTTGAAAACGTAATATAAACCTTATGCGCCAACAAGGTCATAACCATCTACATGCAATAGAAAGGAATGAATGTTTTACAGGTTATGCCTAAGCTATATAGATGTTTCGAGATTCTCCTGGTTATTAGTTCTAGCCCTATTTCATAAAATTTCTGAGTTCTAGAAGAAGGAACGTACTTAGTTTGGTTGTTACACTACTAGTAATGAATTTCACTACTCACATTTGTATTCTTTCACTTCCTGAACAACCTAGAGTCATCCAAGAACAAATTTAATGCTAAAAAAGCAACAGACAAAACAACATACCGGTGTAAATTTTGAAATTAAAAAAGAACTAAAAACAAAACTAATACTCAGGAAAACTGAAAATGTTAAAGAACCAAGAGCTCACCGGATAGTTTTTGAAGATTCGGCCGAGTCAGAGGATTACTGCGGAATATCGAGTGATGATGATGTTGAACTCTGGAGAAACATTTGGACTCTAAAAGTAATGAAGAGAACCTCTGCTGGTAGTGCTGTTGGTGGCGTCGACGCTAGCAATTGAAAATTGGACTGCCGGAGATGACGGCAAAGGTTCTTCCCTGATGCAGCGTGGGCGGTGACGGCAGCTATTAAAACTCCGGCACCAGGGGATCGTATCCGGCTAGAAAGTGAGAGACAAAGACTGAGAAGTAAAGGAACATAAATTAATTCCTTTCATTTTTAACTAATATAAAATATGATATTCAGAGTAATTATTAAAATTTTAATTTTACACTCCTTTCATACAGTGAATAATTATTTCAAATAATTCTAAGTTCACAACAGCTCGCTTCTATCTGTAGCGGAGAATTATATTTAGATGAAAAAATATTCCATTTTTACTTAGGAAGAAAAATGTGTCTTTGTGTGTTTTTTCTTTTCTTTAAACATTTGTAAAAGTGTGGTTCAAATAATTTAAATAAATTTCGTCTAGATTTTTTTTCGTAAAATTTTTGAAGATCTAACCATTTATATAATTCGACTAAAAATCGGCTTAGGATCCTCTGTGACACTTTCTTGTGACACTCCATGTGACAAACTTCAATTACTTTGTCTATATATTGTATTTTCAGTTAATTTTTACGTAATACATAATAATTTACACTCTTATATTTTTTAACACGAAGGGTTCACTTTTTTAAAGGGTTAGGGTATATTAAATTATTAAATATAATTTCTATTGTTAAAAAAGTCTCAAAAATATATAAAAAATAAAATAATACTAAAAAAAATAAAGTATGAAAATAAAAATAATCTACTAAAACTATATGTTGTGAATATATATAAATTAACATGAAATACAATATATAGACAAAGTAATTGAAGTTTGTCACATGGAGTGTCACAAGAAAGTGTCACAGAGGATCCTAAGCCCTAAAAATCTTATGAGTTAAAATTAGATATAACTAGAGTAAAATTTATTTTCATAAAAGATTTTTTTGAATTAAAATATAAATTCAGAACTCATAGGATAAATGATGACTAAAATTTATTTGGAGAATAAATCTATGAACTTATATTAAATAAGAATTTTCCTCCACACAGTATGCGTTTTAAAATGACATTAAATCTTTTTTTTTTTTTTTTTGGTTACATTAAACCTTTTAATATAGGATAGATTCTTGCTATTTGTATCACAAATTTGTTATTTATATCACAAAAAAATAAAAATATTATAAAATGACCAAAATGCCCTTATGAACAAAATTCTTGAGAAATTGACAAAGTTTTTGTCAAAAAAGACACAAAATTGTGTTTGTGTCCTTATAGAAAACGCATAGAAAAACATTTTTGATGTTCAAAATTTATCTAGGATGACGTTTCAAATAAAACAAAACGCTAAACCTGTGCGATTCAGTTAATATAAACGTAATACTTTAACGATTAATCTTTCGTAAAAACGTTAAAATGGGGTGTTTCCACCATGGTTCGCTCGTTAAAATGGTACATTTGCATTACTATTTTATCGTTAAAATGTTGCGTTTCCACCATGGTTCGCTCGTAAAAATGGTGTGTTTTTGACATTTACACACGTCCAAAAACGTTTACATCCATTCATGTGAATTGGAGAAAAAAAGGTGAAGTCAAATATAGCACTTGCCTACAAAATAACTTTCCAAAAAACAAATCCAAACAAATTGTTAACTAAAAAAACATTCGGGCTATCATTTTGTTGACGTCGAAAGAAGATTTAACACGAGAATCATCATGAAATGGTAAGTTTTTGAATCGTAAAGTAATTTATTTTTCTTGGAAAAATGTAATATGAAACACGCCAAAATGACGTTTAGGAAGCGTTTAAACGCTGCACTTTAGCTATTTCGCCATGGCTCTCTAGCTTTTTTGCTTCGTTTAATACCGTTATTATGTCAAAAGAGTTGCATTTTTTATATGTGTCATATAAAAAGTGTTGCGTTTTTTCACTATAGTAATATTTAATTCCAATTGATTATTAGTTCATATCATTCAATTATAGTATAATAATATTTAATATGAATTTTTTATTTTATTTTATTTTATTTCACACTATAACAGTGGCTCACTTGAGGCTTCCATTTCCACGACTCAAACAAGTATGCAAGGATTTCCATATTGTTATTTGAACAAGTATGTGTCACACCATTGTTTGAAGTTTGTGAGGAAAAAAGTTCGAAGGAAGAATAAGTTGGCCGGCGCAGTCATCGAGCAATGTGGATACGTGCCCAAGGTGACACGTGGGATTCCCTGTGCTTGTGACATATTCAAAGAACAGTCATTACCGGACTATCCCCTACTCCCGCGAGTATATGAGTTTTGGAAGAGGTTGACCATTGTGGCATCACAGGGGGATTCGAATTACATTGATGAGGACATCAGGTACTTACTTTAATAATGGTCATTTGATTTCATATATGATAATTTTTAAAAGTAGTTTACATTAATTATATTTATTTATTAAGGTATTTCCACGACACTGTCGTTCCTACAGTCTCTACCAGTCCGTCTTTTTTGGCCCGCTGTTGAATAGGGCGTATGTAGACGAGATGCACCCTGACATGGCCAGTGTTGGAGAGCCAAATGTGTCGGGGCCCCAAAAGGGGTGGCCACAAAGTAGATTACACCATTCTGTGATGCGCGAGTGGAGCGCAAGAGAGAGAGCGACACCTGGCCAACGTGGCAGGGGTCGTTCAAGTTCATCCGACCGATCGACTGGTCGCTCACACCACATTTATACAGGCTCAGATGGTTATTTTCCATTACGTACAGGTAAATAAGCATTTTGTTATGTTTAATTACAATTTTCTAGTTGCATTTTATTATTTTTTTTGGTCGTATATATACATTATGCAGATGTTTATTCCCTGCCATAAAATTAATTGACAAGTTTTGGAAGAGGTGTTCATTGTGTGCCAGAATTTTTTCAGCCTTACTGTACATGCTAGTCAGATGTCAGTGAGGATGGTCATTGTGGCTTTCGAGTAATTTCTACTTATCTTTTTAGCCAAGAGAAATACTGGAAATTTGCTCGCAGAGCATTGAGTGGAGAGATTATGAGCCATCCGGACAGGTATCGAGGTGTATTCCAATCTTTGGAGTTGAGGCCCCCTGATGGTGATCACATGGCTATGGTACTTAGGTGTGATGAGTAGCATTGGATGGCTACACCTACCGATTTGTTCCCGCTCACCACTTATGCAAATGCACTGGTAATACATCTGAGCAGAACTCGTCCTGATGGAAATTATTCTGTATTACCTTTGTATGCCTCAGGTGGCAACGCACAACCTGAAAGAGTGATAGCACTTGCCCATGTAAATGGGAATCATTACGTACGTGCAGATGTGGTGGATGATTGCCCTATCCCACCGTTGAGCTTTGTTTGGCAACATCAGCGTCATGCTGAAACATCAGCGTCATGCTGAAAGTGTGGGAGATTGGCCAAGAAATTTGGAAGTTAGGTTTAATGCTTGGACTGGACTGTGTGATGGCTAGGATCTAGATTGTTATGTGACATATGGTGTATTATTCATATCATTGTTATGTGACATATGGTGTACCCAGTTACTATTCACCACTCTTGTTATAAGAAAGTGAGACTCACGCGCATCTTTTTCTTCTTCAAAGACCCATTTTCTTCTTCTTCTTCAAAAATCATTTCTTCTTCTTCAAAAATTAATTCTTCAGTTTAAATTCATACGCATGGATGTAGACGTTTCTGGACGTGGTGCTAATTGTTTTTGGACGTGGTGCTAGTTGTGTTGGAGTTGAATACATAAGCTATGCTTGTATTGTACATTTTCCCAGTTAATATATCGATTTATATTTTGGTTATATTTTGTTGTGCATTATTTGTCTATTTATATTATGTAGTTAGATGATAAGGTGTCTTGTGTGACACAGTAGATCTCATCATTGGTTAAAAGACATAATATATAAATGAGGTTCGTAAACAAGACAGTTTTGGACAAACTGTCAGTTTAGGTTATTATGTGATTTGGATAATTGGTTTGTCTAAATTAATTGAATCATATAGATATGCCCGGGGCGTATTGAACTTGACCATTTAGAATGATGTATCTTGTACTGATTTAATAGATAAATCGTTCTTAGTATTCTATCTCTTAATCCCTAGACTTGAGCGGGCATGAGGATTAGACATAGTGTACTTTGATCTGCCAATGGTGAGGTCAATTGTGGCCAATAGTTTCGGTGGGTTGGGTTCACTTGTTTAGTTACTTGGTGTGCTTTTGCTTGTCGAAAGGAAACCATGTACCGGTGCGTCTGAGGTGATGGTGCTCCCGAGATGAGCTCGTTATGTTTATGATACTAAACCCAACTGGTGGACTTATGTCTGATATAGTAAAAAGGTCGAGTGGTACTAGTCTCAGAATTAAAGAAGTTAATTAATTAATTTATCAGTAAATTAATAAATTAACGAGCACTATATCTTTGATGTGGGGAGATTAAGAATAAATTAATTAAGTTGTTCTGGAAGCAATTCTGGTGTAGGATAGTGGTGCCAAAATTAATCCGTTAGTGGTACGATTAATTTTGTAATGGGTTAATTAAATATGTAGAATTAATTAATTGATTAATTATTCCTAAGGGTTAATTAAGTAATTAACAAAGTGGAATTGTATAATTAATTAAGTCTTAAGTTTCAATTAGAATTAGGAAATCCTATACATTAGGACATTTAATTGAATTTGGTTTATCCTATTAGATTGGTTACCTAATTGGATTTGGAAACTAATTAATTATCTAAACCCATTAGGAAGGCCAATCCTAAACCAACTTGAGGTCTCTCTTGTAACTCTATATATAGACAATGGATTAGCCATTACACAATATACAATTTATAAGTTTTCAAGACAAGCAAACTAGAGAGAGAAAACCTAGAAGAGAAATATTTTCTCTCACTAAAATCAGATTTTAAGGCTCAAGGCTGCCGAATTTTTCTTCCTCCAATTAGCCGGCCAAGTTTGGTGGCACGTGGGAGAGTTTCAGGCGGAGCGTGAGTCCTCTCTCGGGTCTTAAGGCGGCGTGTGTCTTCACGCGCTTAAGGTGGTGGTTGCTGAACTTTCTGGCAACCCAGTTGTGGTGATTAGCTGATCAATTGCTCGCTAGATCGTTGCCCACACAACGTGCGATCAAAGTCTTGAGGCATACAAGAGAATCACCTGAGTAAACGTTTCAATAGGTAATTCTTATGTTTTCGCTTTTAATTAAGAATTTATTTGTTGTGTGATAAATCGAATAAGTACATACCAAGATCCTGCGCAATGTTATTTCAAGCAAGGTTTGGAATAGCAATTGTGCTAGCGTCTAGGCCTGGCCAGAGATTCCGATTCTGGAATGTGCAGCACGAAAGTGAGTTTCTGGCTAGGCCCGGGCAGAAAATCTTTCAAGTTGTTTTTGGACGTGGTGCTAGTTGTTTCTGGACGTGGTGCTTGTTGTTCTGGACGTGGTGCTAGTTGTTTTTGGACGTGGTGTTAGTTGTTTCTGGACATGGTGCTAGTTGTTTCTGGACGTGGTGCTAGTTGTTTTTGGACGTGGTGTTTGATAAAAAAGAAAATGGAATGAATACAAAATCACATAACATACACAACAAAATATGATACAATAAAATCAAATCCACAAACATACAATCAAAATAAGATATACAATCAAGTTTACAAATCAAATGGACCGGTTAAACTCATCCTCTATGTCAGCAGTGCCAGGTGCGAACTCCGCGTACAAGTCTGGTGCTCTCTCCCTCACGCATCTAAAAGTGCATGATGATGTTGTCCAAAACGACCCATCCACTACAAATATTTAAACAATAAAATTAGAGTCTAATAAATTGAATTTAATAAAATTAATTTAAAAAGTTAAAAATACTTACAAACTCTGACGCAGCACGACGAGGTCGACGTGGCTCTATAACAGCCTGAGGATCGACTAGAAGGACGCGCAGACATGAACCACTGTAAGTACCCGTTCATGCACACACTATGAGGAACTGCCCCACCTGTCGGCTGCCTCCCTATAAGGGATATCCCGGTAGATGTCATCCCAAACTCCTCCTATGCTGACTCAGCATACTCCACGACGTGTCTGACAATATATGACCTCCCAGTCTAACCGCGGTAAGTATCCCTGCCGGGACGGATGAAACGAGCGGGCATCCACTGAATATATCCGAGCTGGAGCACGCATCGATCGGGCATGTAAGGCTCAATGTAATCCCTGTAAGCAACCAGTCCTCTGTACAGGATCCTCGGAGTCCTCGCTATAGCATCGCGACCGTATGGCATCCAGGTAACCTTTAAACATAATTTGAAATTACTTAAATAATAAACTATTTAAAACTTATATTAAACCAAAATATAATATTTATATTTTATAAATATTTACTAACCATGTCAGCGGTCATCTCGTCCAGCCCAAGTCTGATCGAACTCAGGCGCTGCTCTGTACTACGGTGGCTGTCGATGACCAACGTCGCTGCATGAGCCTGTGTACCATGCAATGGGAGGGGCATTGGGTGGGGTCTAAAATCCGGGAAGTGCTCGTATATCCATGAATGTAAATGAGTCATGCACCCAACAAAGCTCTGTGTCCCGTGTTGACTCGCGCACCCTATATGATGGTACAGGAATGCTAGTGTCGCTGTGCACCACGCCTCTTGTCCAACCTGATCCATCCCCTTCCTCACCTACACTATAGGGGCTGACATAAACTTATTGGAACTCTTGTCTGTAAATAGACAAGTCCCAATAAGACTCCACACAAGAGCGTCCACATCTAAATCGTCCCTGGCACGCTGCATACATCTCTGGATCACTCTTTGAGTCGAAAAGCCACCATTTTTGTACAAATCCCTGTCTAGTCACTCCTCTGGAGGAATCTCAAGCAACCCCCTAGACCAGGATAGTATGGTGGACGATGGTGTAACCTCTGTGATCAAGCGACCATCGACTGGAATATGCAAAATCTCCCAGACATCGTGCAGGAGGATGGTCATCTCTCCAAATGGCAGGTGGAATGAATTCGTATCCGGCTGCCACCTCTCCAAAAATGCATTGATTAGAGGCTCATCAATGCTCCGATGCGTAATGTGGGAAAGGTGTCCAAGTCCCGTCCCGCTCAAAATCTGTGCACCCTCTACAGTCATGGATGCAATCCAAGTCTCAAAAAGGTCGTACATACTACCCCTATTGTGGCATCTAAGGTGGTATCTGGTAGGCACCCCCGCCTAAAAATACCTAGATACCACATGCCCTAAAAAAATAGGGATCAAACTATCATCTATAGGGCCCCCCTCAACGGGCACTGTAACCAACCAACTCCGATCCTGCTTGACGCGCTTCCTAGGGTGAACTAAATTTAAAAAAATATAAAAGTCATATAAATAAATATATAAAATAAATAAATAATTAAAATAAACAAGTAACAACAAATTAATTCAATTAATAATTAAATCAATTAAAATAAAAAACTAAATAATAACAAATTTCTGGACATGGTTCTAGTTGTTCTGGACGTGGTGCTAGTTATTTTTGGACGTGGTGCTTGTTGTTCTGGACGTGGTGCTAGTTGTTTTTGGACGTGGTGCTAGTTGTTCTTGTTAGTTTTGAATACAGAAAAGCTATGGCTTGTATCAAAAACTAATATCCACAGATGACATATCATTTTGTTTCAGTATAAATTTGTTCCTTTATATCATAGAACTAGATAACGGGGTGTCGACAAACACAGTAGATACCGTTATTGGTTAAAGTATTGATATATAAAAAGTATGCTCGTAACCGAGATAGTCTGAACATACTATCGGTATAGGTTATTGTGTGGTTTGGAAATTGGTTTATCTAAACTAGTTTAAATCACACAGATATGCCCGGGGTATATTGAGCACGACCAGTTTGGATAGAATTGACTTATACTGATCAGCGTAGTCAATTCGGTCCTAGTATTCCGTCTCTTAATCCCGAGATTGGGACGGGCGTGAGGGTTGGATATCGTGTGCTTTGATTTGCCAAAGAGTGAGGTCAATTGAGGCCAATACCTCGGTAAGTTGGGTATGCGGTGTTTAGCTTCTTACGTGCCGTTGCTAGTCGGAGGAATCCACGTACCGGTTCACCGGGTTGATGGTGCTCCCCAGATGAGCTCGTAAGGTTATTATACTAAACCCGGCCGGTGAACTTTATGTTCGGTATAATAAAAGGACGAGTGGTACTAATCTCGGAAACCAAGAAGTCGGTGAATTAATTTGTCAGTAAATTGATAAATCGACGAGCACTAGATCTTTAATGTGGGGAGATAGAATAAAATATTGTGGCACGATGTAAAGTCATTTTCGAGCGGTAGTTCCATAATTGGTCCGATAGTGGTACGACCGATTATGCGTTTGACTAATCGACAAGGTAAATTAATTAATCCAAAAGGTTTAATTAATATTTAATCGACAAAGTGAATTTAGAAATTAATTTGATTTTGAATTAATTAATTCTAAGGGTTCGATTAAATTAAATTGACAAAGTGGATTAAATAAATTAATTTAAATGGGTCGATTGGAGTTGATTAGTCGGGAAGACTTAGCGGTCAACGAAAGTCAAATTAAAAGGCCTAACTCGAGAGCCCATTAGGTCTCCAATCGAGCTCCTATAAATAGAAGACTTGAAGCCCAAGAAAACCTAAGGAAGTCTTGCAAGACAATTTTTCTTGCTTTCTTGAGTGAGAAGGTTTAAGAGAGAGAATTTTCTTCAAGAATTCTTTCTCGAAAACAAACCAGATTTCTCACTTGCTTGAATTGGATTCCTCTCAAAGATCAAACCTTTGGTTAATTAATTATGTAAGCTCGCCGGATTCTTGCTGTTTTATTTTCCTGGACAGCAGCAATTTACGCTGGAATTTCCTGGACAGCAGCAATTTACGCTGGAATTTTCTGGGCTGGAATTTTCTGGACAGCAGCAATTTACGCTGGAATTTTCTGGGCAGCAGCGTGCTAGATAGGACAGCCCAAGTGGTTTTTCTGCTCGCTGGAATTTCCTGGACAGCAGCAATTTACGCTGGAATTTTCTGGGCTGGAATTTTCTGGACAGCAGCAATTTACGCTGGAATTTTCTGGGCAGCAGCGTGCTAGATAGGACAGCCCAAGTGGTTTTTCTGCCGCTAGTCTTCAGCTTCAGTCCCGCGTGTTGGATTCGAGAAGGGGCAGCGTTGATCTCTTTCTAATCAATTGGTGATCCACTGCTTCTCCTTGTCTAGATCACGGTGGGATAAAGGGCTGGGTACTAGGGGTTTTTGTGGGTTTTATAAATTGTGGCAGCAGTAGTTTTTCCAAGCAAGAGGCTGAGCAGATTATGGGTTTTTGATCAGTTTTTTAGAGTGTTTTGAATCCGATTTGAGAGATTTCCTTGTGGGCTAAGCAAGTAGACTTCGATAGATTATTGCCCACGCAATATTCGAAGTTTCTACGGAGATATCAATTGGATTTCTTTTGGAATCGCAACAAAGAATTGGTTTTTCTTTAAGCAAGGGACTTCGCTACAAAATGTATAATCTTTAAATTCCGCTTTTATTAAAGATCGAATCTTTTGTGTCCCGATTAATAAATTAAATAAGTATAAGCCTAGATACGTTCATGGGTAAACTAATTTGAGCCTGAGCTTGGTCGAAAGCTTCCGATTCTGGAATGCATTGCACGAAAGTGAGGTTTTCGATTTAGCCCGGGCTTGTTCAGTTTTCCTTCAGTTCTGGACGTGGTGCTAGTTGTTTTTGGATGTGGTGCTAGTTGTTTTTGGACGTGGTGCTAGTTGTTCTGGACATGGTGCTAGTTGTTCTGGACGTTGTGCAATTAACAATTAAATCAATTAAAATAAAAAACTAAATAACAAATTAATGCAATTAACAAGTAAATCAATTAAAATAAATAACTTCAAAAACAAATTAATGCAATTAACAAATAAATACAATAAACAATTACATAAGCAATTAAAACAAATAATCAACTAAATAATTAACACACAATTAAATTAAGTAATAAACACATTTTATCAACAATTAAATTAGAACAAATAATTATTCAAAATAATTATGTAAATAAATTCAAACATGCACATGCAGGATCGACCTCCTTAAACTGTCTGTCACCCGGATTCCTGTACATGACGGTCCTCTCAGCGTGTGGGTGAGAAGGGTCACCTCCATACATATCCCCCTCACCCTGCTGATCGTGTGGGTGTCCACTCCCATTCGCCTCCTCTTGCTGCAGCTGCTCCTCCTCCTCATGCTGCACCTGTTCCTCCTCCTCCTGTAGCCCAATAGACTCGTCATCACTATCATCAATGTTATCGGAATCAGTAGTAGCATAATACTCATCCTTCAACTGAAATGAGGAGTCATCTCCACCAACACCTCCTCTACCACCTCGACCTCCAACGCCACCTCCACCTCCTCGTCTACCACCTCCTCGTCCACCACCTCCTCGTCCGCCACCTACACCTCCACCTCCTCGCCCTCCATCTGAAATAATGATACCGCCTCCACCACGACCTCCACCCGTCCCTCTACCTCCTCCTCTCCTAACTGGTACCTTCTGCCTCCGTCCCTCTACCTCCTCCTCTCCTAACTGGTACCTTCTGCCTTCTAGCAGAAGCTGTGGGACGCTGCCTATCCACGGGCGACTTTAACTTAGCGCCACCCTAAATAAATAAAGATAAGCAATTGTATTATAAACTTAAAATATGAAAGTAAAATTAATAAAATAAGTGCAAATCATATAAAACACACCAATTTAGCATTTTTCACCAAGTCAAACACACTATATTAACGTTTTCCATATACAGAAACGCATGGAATTTACGTTTTTGTAAAGGTCAAATGTTACTATTGTGCGTTTGACTTGGTCAAAAATGCTATATTGGTGCGTTTTGTTCTAAAGCAAACATGATCGGCCCACGTTTGTTATTGTACAAACGCTACTGATATGCGTTTTCTCTATGCTTAACGTACCAATTCAGGGTTTTCAATATACCAAAACTCACAAATAAACGTTCATATCATACACAAACGCAACAAAACTATGTTTCTACCACACGAAAACGCATCATAAATGCGAGCTCTTACCTAATTAACGTAAAAAATAGCGTTTATAACAATTCAAATCGCAATAACGTGACGATTATGGGCAGCAAATCAAATAAAAAAAATTGGCGAACGAAAGTATTTTTACCTTGTTTATCATTGGACCTTTGCCCACGCCATGTCTTTGCGATGATTCGCCATCTCCTCCATCCATTTGGGCATTTTTTACCGTAAAAATCGATTGAATTTCGTATTTGGGAAATAATTTTGACAAAGAAGTTTGCAAGAATGATGCGTTTTAATCATTTTATTGATTTTTAGATGGAGACAATAAAAAACGCGATATTTTAACGAGCGAGCCATGGTGAAAACACACCATTTTAACGAGCGAACCAGGGTTGAAACGCTCCAGTTTGACATTTTTGTTTAACATGAAATGTTAAAGTGATACGTTTTTTGTTGTCATTATCGGAGATTTTTAACGTTTTTGTTGTATTAAAACGTCATCAGCATTAAATTTTATATGTTAGAAAGTTATTCTCTACGTTTTTGTAAATAGAGAAAATGCATTTTAGTTGCGTTTTCGACATTTACTTAGCAATTTTCTACCTTTTTCCTTCATAAGTCTCTTTTCGTCATTTCATAATTATTTTAATTTTTTTGTGATATAAATAGCAATTTAGTTATACAAATAGCAATCCAGTTATGTTCCTGTTCAGGTAATTTCGACTCCCAAGACTGCCAAGTTTCTATTGCTATTTTTATTTGGTCACGTTGACAGCTTGAGTATTGGTATAGTAGTTTTAATTTTGTTCTTTTATTTGATAGATGACATGCTATTGTGGTTGTACAAGTTTTAGGCGAATACTTCAAAATAAATTTATAAATAAACAAAAATATTAAAACTATAGTACTTAAGTTTTCGTTCTCATAAGAATGTTGTCTTGAATGATAAGTTTGTTGGGTTTGAATCCTTACCTACTACAATTTCTAGTAGTTTCTAACCTAAGAATCTAACAAAAAAAAAAAAAGGATAAAATAGTAATTTCAAGTGAAAGCGGAAAAATCATACCACTTCAATATCCAAGGGACTATTGATAAGTAGAATCTAATGCAAATATTGAAAAGCTAATCTCACCCAAATACTATAATAATACCATTTTCTAATTTCCATATGAGGACTACCATTAGTAATACCTATGTGATCCTTCCCCTAATTGAATAAAACAAGGACCCATGACAAAACCATTAGCAATCAATAATAGAAATAGGGTCGTCAATCCTACTCTACTATCAATCCTCTACACATATTAACCAAGATAAGGAGAATTATCAACTCACATGGCAATTAAGCATCAAAGCAACCAAACTTGCAACACAAGCAAGTCCAATTATCCTAACCCAAATACCTACATAAGCCAACTTCACACAAATCCATGATTAAATGACTAGATTCAACACATATGGCAATAAGTTAGCAAGATCTCCATATAAGAATAAGAATTAACCCTTTTGCATGAAACCCACTTATTAATATTCATGAATATCCATAGAAGAGAACAATATTAACATGGTGAAGGACAAATAATCATGATGGAACTCTATCTAAAGAAAATAAGTGCAGCTGTTATCAACCAATTATGATTAAAGCCTTTAAGTCCTTCAAGCAAAATACCCATGATCAAATAAACTTCATTAATTCATGAATTTGTTCTACATCTTTGGAAATCCACTAACCCCTATCACTTAGAAGGGTAAATTTCCTTAGAATCTACTTAGAACATGAGTGTTTTAAGAGAATTCATAGTGTCTGTGTGAGAAAATGTGAGAAAGTGTGTGATTCTTCCTCCCTAAACTACTCTCTCTAATCTAAGAAAAACCTATAGGTGTAATAGTGTATGTCTTTACAAGAGTCCTTTGTCATTAAGAAAAGATCTTGAGGGCTAAAATTGAGAAAACACAAGTTAAAACACGCCAAGGGCAAATTTGGACTTTCTCTAACGGTTCCTAGGCGATGGCAAGGTGTGGCGCCGAGCTGACGCTGCGGTCAGCGACGTCAGGCGCCAGCGCCCAGTGGACGCCGTCCTCGGTCTTCATGTCTCTTTTCGCTCTTTTCCAAATTCTTCTCTTTAAGCTTCATTTTCTGCGTGTTTTCTTCATTTTTCTAGCAAAAGTCTTTAAGTTTCTTTCAAAATCTTCAACATGCCTCCTTACTACAAAATCATTCAAATCCAACTATAAGTGCATTGTAAGCTCATAAAATATATCATAATCATTGAAAATCAACTAAAAATAAACTAAATGTGTATGATTTTAGGTCATAAAAAAGTATATTTTAGAGTCACGTCAATAGACCATCTTCTTTGATCCGAACACAAGTAATATTCTCAGGTTTGAACTGCAACCCTTCTTTTTTTTCTGATTCAGTCTTTTAACTCATTACATCTCAAATGTCCCTGTTGGTAGCTTGGGGATACATTGAAATCGTCTTAATAGCTATTTGCTTTTTCTAGTTTTGGTCATTGAGGAACCGTAAGGTGTTTCCATGGAACTTGTTTGAATGCTATCGAGCCTTATACGGTACGCCAGTAAACTTCATGAAGGTTGCATTGAAATTACAACACTTACAAGCGGTACTTACCATTTCAAAGGTCTATGGTTTCTTAGAATGGATATGACGCTCACTGTTCATCCTGCAAATATTCATCACATCATGAGTGCCAACTTTTCGAACTATCCCAAAGGCCCTAAGTTCAAGGAAATGTTTGATGTTTTGGGAAATGGGATTTTTAATGCAGACCTGAATCTGAGGAAAATCCAAAGAAAAACTACCAGGTTCATGATCAATCACCAGTTTTTGCTCAATATTATCGGTGACAAAGTAAAAAACGGGCTTATCCAATTCTTGATCAATTGTGCCAAACAGGGGAGATGGTGGACTTGCAAGATTTGTTTCAGAGATTTACATTTGATACATCTTGCAAATTAGTTACCTTTCATGCTAAAATTTGAATAATTTCTTGTTTATTATTTTAATTATGTATTTTTTTTGTGTAACACAGTATTTATTATTTTAATTATAATTAATTCATATAAAATTTAAAAATTATATATTACTTCTCTAGAAAAATATAATATTATTATAAATTAATAATTAAAAAATTATAATGACACTCTAAAGTTTCAAAAATTATGAAAATATTGTATTAAAAAATCATTTATAAAGGCATTTGTAAGTGTCATAATATACCTACAAAAATCTAATTTTATATGACTTGTAGAAACATTTTTGAGTGTCATTAAAAGTGTGAAAATGACTTTAAATATTTTTTATAAAACATTTTAAGTGTTTTAAAAAATATTTTTTTTCATAACATTAACCTATCATTACTTTAGTTTAAATGTTATTAAGGATTTGTTTGGTAGTAGAAGTATTATTTATCTCCCTTTATTTTATTATTTACCACCTCTCTCTTTACCATATTGTCCCTAACTTCTATCTAAATTTCTTTAGAAGAAGGGCCAAATTCTTTACCTAACTTGTATTGTTAGAGGAGCGGAAGATGTATCTTTATATAACTTACAGTCTCTTATATTATTTTCTTAATAAAGCTTTTCATTTAGTTCATCACCATGATGATCAACAACCACTGTGAGGCTTTGATGAATAAAGAAATCAATCCGATCTTATGCACAGTTAAAGTGTTTGTTTTAGTCTCTGTGTAGGGAACGGAATGCAGGTTTTCTTTTCTTTGAATTCAAGCCCTCTAAGTTTCTGCACCATTGGAATTGCTTATGGTTGATGTAGAAACAGAAGCAATAGATAGTAATTAAAAATATAATATATCAAGCAAATAAACTAAGTACCCGCTCCATTAGTTTAATACAAAGAATGGTCGTATATTTGTTTCAAACAATGGTCGTATATTTGTTTGAGATGAGATGATGATGGAGGATTTTTTTATTTTTCAAAAAAAAATTGAGTTAATTTGTGATTATGAATGAGAATTTTAAATACAAACAGGGATAATAGTATGAGTGAAAAAGTTAAAAAGTGTTGTACCAAAATTTTTAAAAAAAAAAAGGAGAAAAAATTAAAAAGTGGGACGTATGAAATGAGATGGGTGGATTAGATAGATTGATATATTATTTAAATTTTACCCTCCTAATTTTTATTTTAATATTAATTAATAGTTGTTATAAATATTTTAAATGAAGTTAAAACAAGATCAGTATCATAAATGTCACCCATTAATTCTCATTCTTAGACTTTGCATAAATTTAAGACTAGAAAATTAAACAACATTAATTAAGTCAGCAGTTTTAATTTTTAAGAAACCAGAAATGCTGTTTTTTAAGCCTTTATTGCAGTGGCCTATAAAACCATCTGCCCAGAAACGAATTTGATTGATAGCAGCAAGAATAAAGAAGAACACAAACCATGTCTTCTTCAAATCAGAGAAGTAGTTTATCAACATTCCTCTTCTTTCTCACTTTATCCGTTTCTTTTCTTATCCAAACAGCAACAGCGGCCGATGATCCGCGCCATATTTACATTGCTTTCGCAGATAAATCCGGCGGTGATCTCAACCAATATTTTATCCAGCTTCTAACCCCAGTTTTTGGCAGGCAAGTATATATTTAATACTTGTTTTAGAATTTTATTTTTATGAATTCTTACCCAATATATACATATAGAATCTATAATTTGTCAGGATTCCTGTGCAATATAATTGTTGGATTATTATTTACGGATTAATCCGTTTTCTATTTTTTTATTACTCCAAACTGATTCTATATATTTATATATACACATCTATTTTTTTGGATTACTCCAAATTGATTCGATAGAAGGAATTACTAGTTATCGTCCCATTACTTTCTCTTTGCCGTCTTAATTTGGATTAAAATGCTCATATAATACACTCTTTCTTCTCCCTTTATATAAAATGATACTTTTGAAAAAATATATAAATTACCGTCTAAAAAGTGAACCCCTTCCATATATTTATATATTTATATATACACCCATGTATATGAGCTGGAAAGTTTACTAGGAGCTCACTCACTTGTAATAATTGTTCTGTTCTATCTAATTTATTCATAAATATAAAATGTATTAGCTAAAACTTGTTTATTTGGTGTATTTTTATTTTTACTATTTTCATCTATTTATTGTGATTGTAATTCATTGAAAGTAATGAAAATGTTAATATGTTTATTATATTAGTAAGTATGTATATTAAAAAAAAAAAACTTTGAATGGCATTTTTGGTGAATATTATTGATTAATTTGGAAGAAGGGATTATCTAAGAAATTGTATTTAAATTAGTGCTAAAGAAGCAGAGGAAGTAATAGTGTACACTTACGGTGCAATTGGTGGCTTTGCCTCTTTGCTGACACCTGAGCAGGCATCACAACTCAAAAGTATGTTCTCTTCAATAAAACTCCCTTTTTATTTTTATTCTTATTTTTATGTGAAGGAAACAAAACTTTTGGTTTCCAAAAGTAAATCAAGGAATTAAAAAAAAAAAAAACCCTCCTTTTTAAATTACGTTTATTTATTTATTTTTTTCAAATTTATTTCCTTTCCGATGGAGGCAATATACTAATTTCAATTCGTATATGATATAACTAGGAGAATAATTATAATACACTTTTTTGAGAGATGACAGGAAAATATTAGTTAGGGAGAAAAAGAGACAAATTTAGGAGACTAATCTATTAAATGAGTTATTTTTATTGGACTAATATATTTTGCGTATTAATTTCTTGATATTTAGAAAGTCATTTAAATAAATAAACAAAACAAAACATCTTATGAAACGTGCATAATATATTGTGTCAATTTTTAAATAAAACAAAAATAAAAATTAGAATGGTAAAGACTAATCTTGCTTCTCTCTTCTTTCTTGTTTTACTCCGATAGTAAAAATAAAATTATTCGGTACAAGTTTCATAAATTTTTATCCTTTAAAGTAAAAAATATTTTATTTATACTCTAATTTTACATTTTATTATGATATTACTTAAAAAATTTAAATAATGATATGCTCTATTTTTTTATTTTTTTTTTTGTTGGACAGGTCGACCAGGTATTGTGTCTGTTCTACAAGACAAAAATATCAGCATTTCGCCGTCTATTGATTTTTAACTAGGGGAGATATGTTGAAGTTAATGGGGAGATATTTTATTTGGAGGGCTAATCAGTAATTACCCCTATTTTTACTGTCCATGGAAACCCGTTGAAATATAGAGAAATGCATCCATCTTAATGAAATGAAAATGATTATTCTCAAAGAAAATGTCAGAGTGACATATAATTTAGTTGTCACTGATTATTCTGTAAATTTACAAATTACTACTTCTTTCAAAAGTAAATTAATAATATTACTACTCCATACTTTTTATTTCTGACAAAAAAAAAGTGTTTAATATTATTACAAATTCATTGTTATTTTTTTAATAAAATAAATGTAAAAGACAATTTGATAATCAGGTTGAATCACATATTAATATTAATCTTTAAAAAAAATTCAAGCCCTAATCCAAATACAACAGAATAAACCCTACTCCAAATTCAAAAACACTGCACAACCATCTTACAAATTTCATCAAGAAACTAGTGGCGAACTTTGAGGCAGCTAGGAATATGTTGCTTCCTGCTAGGTTGTTTAAAATAATTTGAAATAATATATATTTATTATATATTATAAATAGTTTGAAACATTTGATTATATAGCTAAAATTTTAAAATGACACTAAAACTCTTTGTTAAAATTGTCCTAATCTCACCTTAAAAATTTAATTAATTTTGAGTTAGATCTTCAAATTAGATTATTTAGCTATTGACTGACCTGACCATACAGATTGAATAATATGGTAATATATCTAGTTTGTTTGTTTATGTATAATTTGGACTGGTTTAACTTCTTAATATATTTAATATGAACTAAAATTCTAATTGATTTTGAATTGGATACTCAATTTTAATAAATAAATTTAAAACTCTATGTGTTTTTTTAAAAATTAATTTAACTTATCATAAATGATCTATTATTAAAATAATCTGTACAAATTTTAACAAAAAAAAACTTAATTTTCATAATAAAATTGTAATCAATAAAAACTTTACTTATTTTTATCTCCAATTTCAACTTATAAATATTTTATTTAAATAATATAATAATTATAAAAATTATAAAAATATTTTTTTAAAGACAGAAAGTTAAAAATTAAATTATTATTACACGCACCAAAATAATACGACTATCTGCTATCTACATACGTGGACTTGTTAGCCTGGGCGGCATAGGAGGGAGCTTCCACTTGTACATTATTCTACCATGCAAGCCGACACGTACTCCATTTACTAGTACTACTCATCTCCAGCTTCAGCCCACAATTTTCAAGCTTCTTCAAAACCACCTGTCCATCTGCTCGACAAATTCATCGTACTGATGCAAAACATGAATTCTTCCGAAACCCATTTTTTCAGATTTCATTTCTTGGGTTCACCGATTTGGATCTTCTTGTTCCTGGCTTTATTATCCTTCGTTTCATCTGCGAAAACCCCTTCGGCTGAGGTTTCTGAAACAAGGGACTATATAGTTTTCACTGATCACCCAAAGCCAGGCCAAGACCTTAGGGATTATGCCATCCAGATTCTAGCTTCCGTTCTTGGTAGGTGAGGCTTCTGTTCAAACTTCCGCCCTAAATTGTTAGGCTTATTTTCTTCCTTTTTTGTAATAAGATTGGCAATATTTCAGCAAACAAGCTGCGGAACAGGCTTTAGGATATGTTTATCGGAATGTTGGGCCTGGATTCTCATCTAGACTTACTCCTAAGCAAGCGTTGCGGCTTCAAAGTAAGTGCCTATCCCTGTTTATTTCCTTAACTCGAACTTGTTTTTCCATTTTCCAGTACAAATTCCGAAATTTTAACAATACAAGTTTAGCAAAATTAGCCTGGTTTTCCTATGGGATTTCATTGACTGAGAGAACCACCCTTGTGTATACACAAGGGAACTCGTCAAAGACTCCCAATTTTAAGGCAGGTTGATTTTTGGCTAAGCCTTTTTTTGGGTCTACTCAGATATTAAAAAAAAAAGAAGGCAATTTTGTATTAGAATAACATACATCCAACCCTTTGATTTACAATATATGAAAGAAAATTGCAAGATTCAAATGATTCTTGGCTTGTGGAAATGTTTAGGGATAGATAATTTTGACTTATTCTAAAATATATTTGTTGTTTGTTTCGTAGGTCAACCTGGTGTTCTGTATGTAAAAGAAAGTGAACTTTATGAACCTCATACAAGTCAAGTCGCATCAAGTTTCTAGAAGGTTTTCTTCTTGGTGATATCTATTACTATCTATATAAGAATAATTTGAGCTGGTGATTATATCAAAAGATCTCTTGCAGTTGTTTGTTTCAGCTCAAAACAAGTACTTTCCCTCTCTCTCATCTTATTTATATATTTAAGTTTTAGAACAGATTTATTGAATTTATATTATTTAATGGTTAAGATAAAATTTATGATTGAACACTGCTCTCATAATATTATTAATTTAGTTTTTAAGATTAGACTATTCTTATGCAGGGGACTACATATGAAAATAGAATTGGATCTTTATTTTGAGAAGAATCATACAAGTAGGATGTGAGGGTAACCCTGTCTCACACTTGTAAAACGGGAGTTCGTATACGGTGGGCCTATAGGAGTAGGGTGAATTTTATTCCTACTGTAGCCTGCGTGCATTCCCAGTCGTATTATACACGCATGGTAACACGCGATTTAATTAAAACGAAATACTTTTCTTTCTCTCGCTCTGAAACTAAAAACCCGAAACCCTTCCTTCCTTCGCGCTCTCAAACTGATTTCATCCCACGATCTTCATTTTTCCATTAACAACATCAGATCACCACAATCTAAATTTTTAACCTCAAATACGTTCAGAGACCACTACATTTCAATTTTCTGCTTTTCTTCCAGTTCAGAAAACACCATAACCATCATCTACGCGAAGAAATGCTTGTTGTTCAACTCAAACGCTAAAAAAAGTCTCCAAATCGGATGAAAACTTGTTTTTCTCAAACCAACATTTTTCCTGCTTTGACATTTATCTACAAGTACAAAACCCTAATTTTTTAACCATTATACATACCTATCATAGGATTTCAATTTTATAACCGTTATTTTCTTTGAATAATTAGGGTTCTGATGTCTATATTCTTCTAATATGGTATATGTTTTCAATTGACCTGATGTCTCTATATGCTTTTAATTTTGTTTTAGTTCTTCGAAATAAGTTTCTATCAAAATTAGTGATCTGATGTCTATATTTCGTTGATCTGATGTATGTTATATATTGATCTGATCTCTTTATTATCGTGATCTGATGTCTATTTTAGTTCATTGAAATATTTACCTTCAATATTTTGTTACCTGATGTCTGTAATCGTTTGGTCTGATATATATTTTCAGCTGATCTGATGTCTGTTATATGCTATTAATTTTGTTTTAGTTCGTTGAAATAATTTTTTATAAACATTTGTGATCTGACGTCTATATTCTTCTAATCTGATATATGTTTTCAATTGACCTGATGTCTCTTATATGCTTTTAATTTTGTTTTAGTTCTTCGAAACAAGTTTCTATCAAAATTAGTGATCTGATGTCTATATTTCCTTGATCTGATATATGTTATATGTTGATCTGGTATTTTTATTATCGTGATCTGATGTATATTTTAGTTCATTGAAATATTTGCCTTCAATATTTTGTGACCTGATGTCTGTATTCTTTTGGTCTGATATATATTTTCAGTTGATCTGATGTCTGTTATATGCTATTAATTTTGTTTTAGTTCTTTGAAATAATTTTTTATAAACATTTGTGATCTGATGTATGTATTCAAGTGATCTGATATATGTTTTCAATTGACCTGATGTCTTTTATATGCTTTTAATTTTGTTTTAGTTCTTCGAAACAAGTTTCTATCAAAATTAGTGATCTGATGTATGTTATATGTTGATTTGATCTCTTTATTATCGTGATCTGATATCTATTTTAGTTCATTGAAATATTTGTCTTCAATATTTTGTGACCTGATGTCTGTATTCTTTTGATCTGATATATATTTTCAGTTGATCTGATCTCTATTATATGCTATTAATTTTATTTTAGTTCTTTGAAATAATTTTTTATAAATATTTGTGATCTGATGTATGTATTCAAGTTATCTGATATATGTTTTCAATTGACCTGATGTCTCTTATATGCTTTTAATTTTGTTTTATTTCTTTGAAATAAGTTTCTATCAAAATTACTGATCTGTTGACTGTATTCTTTTGATCTGATCTCTGTTTTATTTTGATCTGATGTATGTAGTTAGTTGATCTGGTGTCTTGTTTTTTCTCAGTTGATCTTGACTGTTAATTTTGTGTTAGTTATGTGAAATGATTTTTTTCAAAAGCAGTGATCTAATGTATGTTTTCAGTTCATTTAATGCCTTCATTTTCTTGATCTGATATAAGTTATATCCTGATTTGATTTATGTGTTAAATTTGTTTTCTTTCTGTGAAATGATTTTCTTATAAAATAGTGATCTGATGTCCATTTTTTGTTGATCTGATGTGAGAATTAAGTTGATCTGATGTGTGTTTTTGCTTAATCTGATGTGTGTATTCAGTTGATCTGATGTCTGTCATATGCTGATCTGATGTGTTCATGTTGTGGTCTGATGTCTTATATCTGCTGATCTGATATCTGCTTTCTTCTAATCTGATATCAACTTATTTTTGCTAACATACTTTTAATGACATATTACAGGAAACAACAATACAAACATAATGGCTGATAAAACCAAGGAAGTTATTCAAACACAAGATGACAGTTCAGATTTTCAAGAAACCCTTAGCAAGTCGTTACAACATACGTACAAACACGTATATCGGACAAGAAAAGAAAAGAACAGGAAGTTGTTCAACCATTACAAAAGGAACAAACAAGTAAATGGATGACAATAAGTCGATTAATTAATTTATCAGTAAATTAATAAATTGACGAGCACTATATCTTTGACGTGGGGAGAATAAAGAATAAATTAGTGGTTCTGGAAGCAATTTTAGTTTGAGTATTGATTCCATAATTAATCCGTTAGTAGTACGATTAATTATGTGGTGGTTTAATTGATTAAGTTTCATAATTCAAAAAATTAGAGAGAGAAATGTTAGAGATAGAGAGCTGGGTAGGGGGCGGTAAATAAGTCACGCAAGGCGGTAAATACGTCCAGTGTGGGCGGTAAATAAGCCACATACAGGCGTAAATAAGGACGGCAGCTTGTTTTCACTAGCGGAAATGAGCGGGTCAGATTGTGTTGCTGATCAACTGGTTCTATAGTTCGTTACCCACACAACGTCAGGATCTGTCTAAGAGTTATACAAGCGACTTCTTAAGGGACATGCTTCAAGAGGTCGATTTCTATCTTTCCACTTTTATTAGTTATCGTAATATTGTTGCATGATAAATTTGAATAAAGTGAAACTAAGATCTGGTGCTCGTGTGGTATGTCAAAAGGGTTTGAATCGTATTACACGAGCGTTCGAGTTTGGTTAAGAATCTCTGATTCTGGAATGCAATGCACGAAAGTGAGACTTTTTATCGGGCCCGGGCGGATAATTCCTTCAATTGGTATCAGAGCTAAGGTTTTGATTTTTCTTTGTTCGATTTATTACATGGTTTTATTGCAGGTGGTTTTAATATCCCGACTATTATGGTTGCGTTTGATAGCCTGGCTATTGCAGGTGGTTCGAGTATTTTGTGACATTTACAGATGACTACTCGAGGTACAGATACATTTATTTGATGCACCACAAGTCTGAGTGTTTTGACAAGTTCAAAGACTATCAGACAGATGTGGAGAAACATGGCAAAAGTATCAAGACACTACGATCAGATCGTGGTGATGAATAACTGTCAGATAAATTTCAAAATTACCTAGCAGAGATAGGTATTCCATCTCAGTTATCTGCACCTGATACACCCCAGTAGAATGGTGTAGCAGAACGGAGAAATAGAACTCTTATGGAAATGGTTAAGTCTGTGATGAGTTATAGTGATTTGCCAAATTCGTTTTGGGGATATACCTTAGAAACAGCTGCATACATCCTAAATCTTGTACCATCTAAATCTGTGCCTTCCCCCTGTGGAGTTGTGGTCTGGGCGAAAACCCAGTGTCAAACACCTCAAAATTTGGGGTTGTCCAGCACACGTGCTTAAGGCAGATGCGGGTAAGTTAGATACAAAAACAGAAGTAATGTTATTTGCAGGATACCTAAAAGGTACGAAAGGTGGTTTATTCTATAGTCCTAAAGATCAGAAGGTGGTAGTAAGTACGAAAGCTAGATTTTTAGAATATGACTATATTCTAGATCACAAGCGCAGTAGCAAAATCATACTAGAAGAACTTAGAGGACAATCCACTACTCCTGTTGCACCAGTACAAGTAGGTACACCACAGAATGCTGCACAAGATGGATGATGCACCTACACAGGTGGTGCCTCATCGTAGTGGGAGGGTTGTGAAACAACCCGAGAGGTACATGGGCTTGGGAGAATCCTCTGATTTCATCCCAGGCGCACACGAACCAGACCCAGTGAACTACAATAAGGCTCTCCGAGATAAAGATGCAGAATCTTGGCATAAGGCAATGAAATCAGAGATGGGGTCAATAGACTCAAATCAAGTCTGAGAGCTTGTGGACCTACCTGATAGTTTTAAACCTATCGGATGCAAGTGGGTCTATAAACGCAAGAGAGAACCTGACGTAAAGGTTGAAACCTTTAAAGCTAGACTTGTGGCGAAGGGGTATACTTAGAAAGAGGGAATCAATTATGAGGACACCTTCTCCCCAGTAGCTATGCTTAAGTCGATCCGGATACTCTTGGTCATAGCTTCTCATTTAGATTATGAGATATAGCTAATGGATGTCAAGACAGCTTTCTTTAACGAAAGTCTTAAGGAAACCATCTTCATGCAGCAACAAGAGGGGAATCAATTATGAGGACACCTTCTCCCCAGTAGCTATGCTTAAGTCGATCCGGATACTCTTGGTCATAGCTTCTCATTTAGATTATGAGATATAGCTAATGGATGTCAAGACAGCTTTCTTTAACGAAAGTCTTAAGGAAACCATCTTCATGCAGCAACAAGAGGGATTTATTGCTAAAGGACAAGAACATAAGGTTTGCAAGCTTAAGAAGTCTATTTACGGACTTAAGCAAGCATCTAGATCTTGGAACATCCGGTTTTATGAAGTAATCCAGTCCTACGGATTTACTCAATGTCCGGATGAGCAGTGTGTATACCGCAGACGTGATAAAAACACAATGGTATTTTTTGTACTTTAGGTAGATGATATTCTTCTTATTGACAACAGTAAGAAAGTATTATCAGACGTAAAAGCATGGCTGTCTAAGTAGTTTGATATGAAAGACCCGGGAGAAGTTGGACATATCCTTGGGATCAAGATTATTCGAGATCGTAGGAAACATTCCTTGACGCTCTCTCAAGCTTCATACATAGACACGATTCTGGCTCGTTTTAACATACAGAACTCCAAGAAAGGTTTTTTACCTTTCAGACACAAAGTGCATCTATCAAAAGAGCAGTCTCCAAAGACTGTTGAGAGGATAGAAGCCATGAAGACAGTTCGTTATACATCTGCAGTAGGAAGTCTCATGTATGCAATGTTGTGTACGAGGCCTGGTATTTGCTATGCTATTGGCATGGTTAGCAGATATCAGAGTAACCCTGTAAAAGCTCATTAGAGGTTGTAAAGTGCATTCTCAAGTATTTGCGTAGAACGAGGGACCAAGTGTTGATCTATCAGGCGCAAGAGTTTATGCCCCATGGTTACACAGATTCGGATTTCTAATGCGATAAAGACAATAGTAAGTTTACCTCTGGGTTTGCATTTACTTTGAGAGGTGGAGCCACAGTTTGGAGGAGTGTCAAGCAGAAATATATGGCGGACTCTACTATGGAGGCTGAGTATGTCGCAGCATCAGAGGCAGCGAAAGAAGCAGTGTGGCTAAAAAATTTCCTAGTGGACTTAGGTGTGATTCCTAATTTACCAAGATCAATCACAGTGCATTGTGATAACAATGGTGCAGTAGCCAAATCAAGAGAACCATGAGCACAAAAAGCAAGTAAACACATAGAGCGCAAGTACCACCTAATACGAGAGATCATTAAAAGATGAGACATGGTCGTGGCTAAGATAGCATTAGCAGACAACCTTGTAGATCGGTTCACAAAGATATTGACTGCCAAAGTCTTTGAGACTCATGTGGAGGGCATGGGAGTTAGATACTTAGCTGAGCCTTGACAGTTCTCTAGATATTAGTATAGCAATAGTAAAAATTTCGAATATGCCAGTTTTGTATTACTTTAAAGCACAGCTTTGATTATTAGTGGGAGATTGTTAGTTTTGAATACTGAAAGCTGATATTATATGAAAAACTATTTCCCATTTATATCGAGTTATATGTTTCAGTTAATTACTTTGTGTTTTACATATGTGGTCATATTATATCTAGTGACTAGATGATGAGGTGTCAAGTGTAGCATAATATATCTCATCATTATTTAAAGTCTTGATTTATAAATTAGGCCCGTGACTGAGATAGTTTGGATATACTGTTGGTTTAAGCCATTATGTGGTTTTGAGATTAGTTGGTCTAGACTAATTGACTCATATAGATATGCTCGGGGTATATTGAGCATGACCGTCTAGGATTGAATTAACTTGTACTGTTCGTTTATACTTAATTCAAATCTTGAATTCTATATCTTAATCCCTAGATGAGAATGAGCATGAGGATTAAACATTGCGTAGTTTGATTTGCCAAAGAGTGTGGTCGCTTAATGCCTATAATCTCGGTAGGTTGGCTGCGCGTGTTTAGTTGTTTGGTGTGTCATTGCGAGTCGAAAGAAATCGCGTACTGGTGCGTCCGGGGTGATGGTGCTATTAAGATGAACTTGAAAATTTTATTATACTAAATCTGATCAGTGGACTTTATGTCCGGTATAGTAATAAAGTCAAGTGGTACTAGTTTCGGATGATAAGAAGTCGATTAATTAATTTATCAATAGATTAATAAATTGACGAGTATTATATCTTTGACGTAAGAGAATAAAAAATAAATTAGTGGTCCTGGAAGCAATTTCAGTTTGAGTAGTGATTCCATAATTAATCCGTTAGTGGTACGATTCATTATGTGGTGGGGTAATTTATAAAGTAGAATTAATTATTCTTAAGGGTTAATTAGTAAATTAACAAAGTAGAATTAATTAATTAATTGATTAAATCTTAAAGTGCAATTGGAATTAGGAAATCTAATTATATTTGGTAACTAATTAAATTTGGAATTTAATTAATTAGGATTTGGTAATTAGTGATTCCAAAACCCATCAAGAAAGGCTTAACTCAAACTCAATTAAAATCTCCCTTGTAACTCTATAAATAGATGAGGGATTAGCAAGAGTAAACACACAATTCTATACACAAGTTTCATAATTCAAGAAACTAGGGAGAGAAAGATTAGAGAGCTTGAGAGTTGCGTAGGGGGTGGTAAATAAGTCCAGTGCGGGCGATAAATAAGCTGCGCTTGGGCCGGTAAATAAGCGCAACGCAGGGGCGGTAACTAAGCCCAGAACCAGCAGCCCTTTTTTTTTTTTTTTTTTCTCTTCTCCACGGTCGACTGTCGGCGGCTCGTTTTCACTGGCGGGAGGCGGCGATTGTCGAGTTCTAGCGATCGACGGCAGGACATCTTCTAGCAGCGATCGAGCGGATCAGATTGTGTTTCTGATCAACTGGTTTTGTAGTTCGTTGCCCACACAACTTCAGGATCTGTCTAAGAGTCATACAAGCAATTACTTAAGGGACACGCTTCAATAGGTCGATTTCTATCTTTCCGCTTTTATTAGTTATCGCAATATTGTTGTGTGATAAATTCGAATAAAGTAAAACTAAGATCTAGTGCTCGTGTGGTATTTCAAAAGGGTTTGAATCATATTACACGAGCATTCAGGTTTGGTTGAGAATCTCCGATTCTAGAATGCAATGTACGAAAGTAAGATTTTTTATGGGGCCCGGGCAAATAATTCCTTCAGTTTGTGAACAGAGTGCCCATGAAAAATTCTATAAGCGAGATAGTTTCCTATTTCGTGAGAATAAACTGTGTATACCATTATGTTCTCTTCGTGAGTTACTAAACCAGGAAGCTCATAGTGGTAGACTAATGGGACACTTCGGTGTTGCCAAGACTTTCCTTGTTTTACAGGAACACTTTTTAAGGCCTGGCATGCACACTCAAGTAGGGAAAGTCGTGGACTCTTGTGTAGCATGTAAACTGGCGAAATCCACATCTAAGCCTCACGACTTGTATACTCCTCTACCAACACCATCAAACCCGTGGACTGACATATCGATGGATTTCATCATTGGATTACCTCGATCTCAGCGCGGGAATGATAGTGTGTTTGTAGTTGTAAACCATTTTTCTAAAATGACTCACTTTATACCTTGCAAGAAAACATTAGATGCAACTATTGTGGCTAACTTATTCTTTGCAGGAATAGTACGGTTGGCCTATGACTATAGTGTCAAATAGGGATGTAAAGTTCCTAAGTAATTTTTGGAAAACAATTTGAGGTAAGCTAGGTACGAAGCTTCTGTATTCTACCATAGCTCATCCTCAAACAGATTGTCAGACTGTCATCAACAGAACCTTAGGATCTCAGTTACGCACCATAGTCAAAAAGAATCTAAAAAGATAGAAGACTGTATACCCATAGTTGAGTTCGCTTACCATAGGACGGTTCATTGTACTAGTAATTTTTCTCATTTCAAAATTGTCTATGGTTTTAACCTCCTAACGCCTCTTGATTTGTCTCATATACCTGTTTATGAGATATTAATAGGGATGAAGCCAAAAAAGCAGAAGCGGTGCAGAAGTTGTATGCTCAAGTTCGAGAGAACATTGAGAAACAAAATCGTTCATACGAACGCCAAGCTAATAAAGAGCAGAAGGAAATAGTCTTTGAGCCCGGTGATTGGGCCTGGGTTCACATGCGAAAGGAAATATTTCCTGTAGTAAGAAGGACTAAGTTACATCCAAGAGGAGATGGTCCTTTTTGAGTGTTACAGTGCATCAACAACAACGCTTACAAGCTCGGACTCCCTGGTGAGTATAATGTCACGACTACATTTAATGTGTCTTATTTGTCTTTATTTGATTATGCAGATGAGTCAGATTCAAGGAAAAATCCTTTCCGATATTGAGGGAATGATGAGGACATCAAAATAGACCATCATCCAACAGTTGAAGAAGTACTTGGCGCCACTTTTCCAACCCACCAAGGAAATGCGCAGACCTCTAAGGGAAGTCAGTCCCTACGCAATTGTGAGCTAGATAATCCCACAATGGACTCAAATGTTTACGAGAGAGATCTATTAGTGGATATAGTTGGTCATATGACAAGATCCAGAACCATGAAAGTCGAGTAGGCTTTGAAGTTGCTGATTGAGTCCGAGGCCCAGCAGGCCCAAGCCCATTACCCTCTCGAGGTTAAGTGAAGATGGACTCATGGAGTTAACGTAGATGATGACAGAAGCCCATAACAGAGGTTGAAAATTGGGTTCATAGTGAAAGAAGCCAACATGTGAAGGCCCATGTAACACTCTAAGCCCATTTGAGACCTTATCTTTTCCTATAGGACTTTTACTTTTATTGTACTCAGAATTCTTGAAATTTTTAGAATTGTATCTTGTTTCTAATATGATATACTGAGTTTTTTCTTCTAGATTAGAGGATTATATTTCGTTTTTATGACTCTAGCCTTGTTTTCGAAAATACAAGAGCAAAGCAGAGTCCCACTAGGTTTTGTTTTTTAATCTCCAAATCAACAGGATTTGAGATTACCTTTTTAGAAAAGGAAGATAACTTCATGTAACCCTATATATAGGGCATCACACGTATAAAATAAGATAGCTTTTGATAATTTTGATAATTTGAATCTCTTTTGAGTGATCTTGCGAGATCGTGACCCTTCCCAAATGGGAATTCACAATCCTTTATTGGATGATAGTTTAAGTTGATTACCACCCACGTTACTCTTGCGAGAGAACGACACCTACCATAACTAATTCACCCATCTTCCTACTGATTCCACGTGAATAAGCAAAATAAATGCATGTTTTTAAGGTTAAATTATTTTCGCCAATTTACCGTTCAGTTAGATAACATATAAAATAGTTAGCAAGATCGGGCAACCCGTGGCAATTCCTTTAGGAAGCTTACCCTAAGTTTCGTTTCCTCAAGGAAACACATCATTCACACTTTGCAAACATATAGTAGCACTTTCTTAGAAAGAATGCAAAAGAAAAAGATGGATTCCTACCTTAGAACCATGAGGTTCTAAGCCTAGATTAGGGATTTTCACTCCTCTAAGTGATAAAAAAAAGTGAAAATCCCATGTAGATAGGATGGATCTAAGCAACCCACATAGATTTTACATTAATTATTAGAGTAAGGACTATGGGTTACTTTGTATCGGGAAAAATCAGAGAGAATATAACTCTTTTCTTTACTTTCTTAAGTTTAAATGGTCATATTTCTTATGTGCTTCTTTATTTTCTTGCTTTTACATGTGACTCCATGATGGTTGTGTTTAATTCATGTTATTCATGTGATGGACCTTGATTAAGCATGTTCTGGTTATGGGTTATTTATAAATGTTATTATTTCTTCATGGGTTTGGTGAAATTATGAAATCTATACTCCTATAACTAATTGGGTAATCATGTTGAGGGTTGAATTTTGTAATTTCTAAATTTATCCTTTAATTTGTTTATTCCTTTATGTTTAAGGAACTTAGGCTTCATAATCTAGTTAAATTTGTGGGTAATATGAATTATATTTTTAGGATTGACGACCTTAAGATGACGTTAATTAACTTCATAGCATTAACAGGCACTATTATCGTTCTTACTTGTCGAATATATGCTTTGGACACAACTTGACCTCTTGATCTAGAGATTTTTGAAAATCCTGCCTTCCTACCTCCTGTGGTTTATTACCTTGTTGCTTTTGCTTGCTTGTGTTTAGTACAACCAACTACTACTTGTTGATTTTACTTTCTTTAAACTTGAAAATCCAAAAAAAAACATAATAAGCATCTCGCCACCCATTGGGATCCGATACCTATTAGATACTACTTAGTTGTTTTATTTATTAGGTTTATAAATAAGTTTTGTGTGGGTAGATGATGACTCTGACACTCACCACCACACGCCCTGAACTGTCCTATTCAGTTCATATGTTGGCACAGTTCATGCAACAACCTCATTCCCCACATTGCGATGTTGCCTTTCGTCTAGTGAGATACTTGAAAGGGAATCCAGGTGAAGGGATTGTGCTTCGTTCTGATTGTCATTTGTAGTTGTATGCCTGGTGTGGCTCTGATTGGGTTAGTTGCCCCACTACTTGTCGTTCTCTTACTGGCTGGAATATTCAGGTTGGTCCATCCCTGGTATCTTAGCGTACTAAGAAATAACATATGGTGGCATGGTATTCTTCTAAGGCTGAGTAATAGGCTATGGTGTCTACGGTGTGTGAGTTGAATTGGTTGAAAGGGTTGCTTTTGAGCCTTGGTGTTGCTCATAAGCAATCAGTGCAGCTTTTCTGTGATAGTCAGTCTGCTCTTCATATTGATGCCAATCCAGTTTTTCATGAGCGCACAAAGCATATAGAGGTTGATTTTCATTTTGTGTGTGATGTTGTGCTTCAAGATCTTGTGTCTATGTCTTATGTTACTTCTAGAAACTTAGTTGGCGGATATCTGGACTAAGGCCTTAGGGAAACA
Source organism: Knoxia roxburghii (assembly GCA_030378225.1). Taxonomy (NCBI): domain Eukaryota; kingdom Viridiplantae; phylum Streptophyta; class Magnoliopsida; order Gentianales; family Rubiaceae; genus Knoxia; species Knoxia roxburghii. The sequence goes on along the minus strand of CM059422.1, from coordinate 38,253,056 downwards.
GTAGTTTGATTCTTTTCTTTTCAAGTTAGGCATTCGGAATCCCCATGCTCCAACTTGAGGGGGAAGTTGAGGTTCGGAAATTGTAAATATTGTTAGTAATTTCCTAATTGTAGAGTTATCCTTATTGTAGTATTTTCCTAATTAGTAGTTTTCTAATTATAAAAGGTTTTGTACAGATGTTACAAAAAATACAAGGTGGCATATCAACAGACACGCACGTCCTTCCCTCAAAATTGGATTGTGTAAACTATTTTCAGTTCTGCCTACACTAATGTTTGGAGTTGTACTCCTGACTACAGTAACCGCAAGTTCATGTCTTTATCAGTACCCTTCACTGCCAGCCACTACTGTTCAGTGGCCACTTGGACTTCGACCCTAAAAGAAACTTCCTCACGATGTAGCAAGCTGGATAATTCAACTATTGTTTTGCTGGTGTTCTGTCGGTTGAAAACCATTAGGGACTTGCTATTTGTATCACAAATTTGCTATTTGTATCACAAAAAAAAAATAAAAATAATAATAAAATGACCAAAATGCCCTTATGAACAAAATTCTTGATAAATTGACAGATTTTATGTCAAAAAACGGGGCAAAATTGCGTTTTAATCTCTCAAAAAACGCAAGGTAAAAACGTTTTGGACATACAAAATTTACCCAAAATTGCATTTTTATATGCTACAAACGCCAAATGAGTGCGTTTTTGGCTGTCAAAAACGCAAAAATGTGAAGTTTCCACCATGGCTCGCTCGTTAAAATGGTGCATTTTTGACAGTCAAAAACGTCAAAATGGGAAGTTTCCACCATGGTTCGCTCGTTAAAATGATGCGTTTTTTACTTGTACAGAAGTTCAAAAACGTTTACATACATTCATGTGAATTGGATGAAAAACACATACACAACAACTATTCTAAAATCAAATCCAGACAAATTCTTAACTTAAAAACATTTGTTGGATCATTCAGTTGACGGCGAAAGAATATTTAGCAAGCGAATCATCACGATATGGTAAGTTTCCGAACCTTAAAGTTATATAAATTTTTTAAAAAAATATTGTATGTCGAAACACGCTAAAATGATGTTTAGGAAGCGTTTAAACGTCACTTTTTAGCGTTTTCTCCATGGTAAAAACGTCATTTTTGAGTGTTTCTGACATGCATTATATAAAAAGTGTTGCGTTTTTGACATGCATTATATAAAAAGTGTTGCATTTTTGACATGCATTATATAAAAAGTGCTGCGTTTTTGACATGCATTATATAAAAAGTTCTGCGTTTTAGTTAGCTATAAACTACATCTTGGTGCGTTTTTTGGTTGCATGAAACGCACTGTTATAGCGTTTTTTTTGGATGAAACGCACGTTTGTAGCGTTTTTTGTTGGATGAAACGCAAAAAAGTAGCGTTTCATGTTGCATGAAACTTCAAACTGTTGCATTTTTTGATTGCAAGAATCATAACTGTGCAGTGATTTTAATTAATCTGTGTATTCACCTACAGGCTGACAATGATGAGTACGATGAGGATGAGGTGTATGATGATGATGAGGAGGCGGAGAATGAAGAAGAGGATGACGATGAAGAGGAGGATGAAGATGACAATGAGGCGGATAATACTCAAGGGGAGCCGGTGGAACTTGAACCTGGCGCAGATTTGAGCGGATATTTCAAGATTGACAGAGAGTTTCGAACTATTGGCAAGGCTTTGAAATATTGCCAGAAAATAGCTAAGAGACTGAAGTTTGTAATTACAAAGAGGGGAGGTAACCAAGGATTTGCGACGTACTACTTCTCGTGCAAGCGATGGAGAGATCCTGCCAAAGCCCCTCTCCCAACTAGACGGAAGAATACAAGAAGGAGCGGCACTAATTGCCCCTTTAGGTTGACTTGTAAGCGAATTGATCTGGGACGTCACAAGGTTTATACAAACCCAGGAACAGCGTCAACTCACAATCACACTGGTATTTCATTATTTGCGCATAATATTAATTAAGTTGATTGATGTGTTGTATGTATTAATTGTTATTATAATTAAATGTGATTTACAGGTATAATGCATCCATATGGTCACAGACAGTTGAGCCATTTTACAAAGGATTCAAAGGCTGTTGTTGAATTTATGCTTCGTTCGAATGTTAAGCCAAAGTGTGTTTGGGAAGCTGTGAATAAACAGTTTCCCGATTCCCAGGTACCAATCAAATCTATGTACAATTTGAAAGGAGAGATGAAGACCGCCGGATTGGAAGGTAGGAATATTGGGCAGCAATTTATGCATTTGGCTGAGGAGAAGCAGTACTATCTCAAGATTCTGAAGGATGCGAACACTGATGAGATCACACATGTCTTCTTTGCACATCCAACATCAATTCAGATGTTCCACAGATGGTATTGGGTGGTGGGGATTGATTCTACCTACAAGACCAACAAGTACCAAATGTCTGTCGTCGAGATGGTAGGTATGACTCCTACAAATAAGAATTTCAATATTGCATTTGCTATTGTTAGAAATGAGAAACAGGATACATATGACTGGGTTATGAGGATCTTGAGATTTTTGCTGCCGGCTAGTTTGTCACCTAGTGTGATTGTGACAGATAGGGAGTTGGGTTTGTTACAGCTGATTAAGGAGCATTTTCCCGCTTCACATCACTTGTTATGTTTGTGGCATATTGGACGTGATGTGAATGCGTGGTTGGAAAAAAATGTTGGGAGGAGAAACAAAAATTTAGCATGTGATATTCATGACAGCTGGTGGAAGAAAATCATTAAGGCTCCGACAGTAGAGAAATTTAATCGTTTATTGCAGAATTTCAAGGTTAAGTACACTCTCCTTGAGCCGTTGGCTGTTGAATATCTAGAGACTACATGGCTCATTCACAAGGAGAAATTTGTTCGAGTCTGGACAAATCAATTTCTCCACTTTGGTAATACTTCCACTAACAGAGTAGAGGCTTCGCATGCCGCTATGAAAGATTGGCTTAATTCTTCCACCAATTCCCTTGACACTTTGTTCACAAAGATTGACTCTCACCTCAGCCACTTGTACCCTCACATCGGGTTAGTTTACTTATTTAATTGTTTATAGCAGATGTTATTTAATGTCACATCATTCATTTTTGGTATACTTCTATTTATTTCAGATGTTTCAATTAATTTTATTTTTAATTGACATTATTATAGAGGCTCTCTTGAGGCTTCCATCTCCACGACTCAAACAAGTATGCAGGGATATCCATACTGTTATTTGAACAAGTACGTGTCACACCATTGTCTGAAGTTGGTTAGGAAAGAAGTTCGACGAAAGAATAAGTTGGCAGGCCTTGTACTCGAGCGATGTGGATGTGTGCCCAAGGTGACACGTGGGATTCCCTGTGCGTGTGACATATTTAAGGCACAGTCATTGCCTGAATATCCCTTACTTCCACACGTGCATGAGTTTTGGAAGAGGCTGACCATTGTGCCATCACATGGGGATGCGAATTACATTGATGAGGACATCATGTGCATTTTTAAATTATGAACTTTAATATTATTCAATTGAATTGACATTTTATATTTTTAAGAAATATTTGGAGTTGATATATTTGTTTTTTAAGGTATTTCAACGAGGAAGTAGTCCCCACCGTATCTACCAGTCCGTCTTTTTTGGCCCGGCTGTTGAATAGGGCGTACGTAGAGCAGATGTACCCTGACATGGCCAGTGTTGGAGAGCCAGGTACATCGGGACCCCAAAGGGGGCGACCACCAAATAGATTACATCATTCTGTTATGCGCGAGTGGAGTTCACGAGAAAGAGCGACACGTGGCCGCCGTGGCAGGTACCGTTCAGGGTCATCCGGCCGCTCGACAGGTCGATCACACCGCATTCATACAGGTTTTGATGGTGGATCTCCATTAAGGACAGGTAAGTAAGTCCTTTTAATTTAGTCAATTAAATAAATAAATGACGAAGGTTTGTTTATTTAATATAACATAATTACTTAACAGGGTCTGGTGGAGACATTCAGTGTGTGCCAGCATTTTTTCAGCCTTATTGTACAGGGTGGTCAGATGTAAATGGGGATGGCCATTGTGGTTTCCGAGTAATTTCTACTTACCTTTTTGGCCACGAGAAATATTGGAGATTAGCTCGCAGGTCATTGAGTGGAGAGATTACGAGCCACCCGGACAGGTATAGGGGTGTATTCCAATCGTTGGAGTTGCGTCCCCCCCGATGGTGATTTTGTGGCTATGGTACTTAGGCGAATAAATTTCGAAGGCACTGATTGTGGTGAGCAGCATTGGATGGCTACACCTACGGATTTGTTCCCTCTCGCCACTTATGCAAATGCACTGGTAATACAGTTTGACCGAACTCGTTCAGATGGAAATTATTCTGTATTACCTTTGTATTGCTCTACTGGCGACACACAACCTGAAAGGGTTATAGCGCTCGCCCTTGTAAATGGGAACCATTATGTACGTGTCGATGTGGTCGATGAGTGCCCTATCCCGCCGTTGAGCTTCGTTTGGCACCATCAGCGTCATGCTGAAAGTGTAGGTGATTGGCCACAAAATTTGGAAGCTAGATTTAATGCTTGGAATGCACTCCGTGATGGCTAGGATGTATATTGTTATGTGACATATGTTTTATTATTATTATCTTGTGCTTACGAATATATATTTTGGGTTTTGAAGAAATATACGTATAAAATACAACATATATATGAAAAAGACAATAAAATATAATCAGCAAATTAATAATATAATATGTGGATAATGTATACAAAAAATAGTACAATCAAAATCAGATCGAACGGTCGAACTCATCCTCTAGATCTGCAGTACGAGGTGCGAACTGATCGTACAGATCTGGAACACTCTCCAGCACTACATCTAATAATGCATGATGTAGCTGACCATACTGACCCATCCACTGCAAATAGATAAACAATATATTAGATTCACATGAACAGAATTTAACAAATAAAATAATTTACATTAATTAACATGAATACTTACAAACTCTGAGGCGGCGCGACGTGGTCGAGGGGGCTCTATAGCAGCCTGGGGATCGGGGGGAAGTACGCGCGGACGTGATCGGGGACGAAACCACTCCAAATAGCCGTCGACCGCAGCACTCCGAGAAACAGCTCCACCTGTCCGCTGTCGGCCAGCGAGGGAAATACCCATGGACGACGTGCCGAACTCCTCCCAAGCAGACTCTGCATACTCAACGGCGTGTCGTACCACGTATGGTCTCCCTGAGTATCCGCGGTAAGTGTCCCGGCCCGGACGGATGAAGCGCGCTGCAATCCACTGGACATACCCAAGCTGGCGGACGCATCGTTCTGGCATGTAAGGCTCGATGTGGTCCCTGTCCGCAATAAGTCCTCGGTACAGGGTCCTCGGCGTTCGCGAAACGGCGTCCCGTCCGTATGGCATCCAAGTGACCTTTGAAAATTATTTAAAAATCATGAATAATAAAATATATGAAAATAGATTAAATCAAAATATATTTGGTAAAATTTATAACTATTTACTAACCATGTCGGCTGTCATCTCGTCCAGCGCAAGTCGTATGGCGGCTAAGCGCTGCTCTGTGGCCCGGTGGTGGTCGATGGCCCACCTCGCTGCCCGCGGCTGAGCGGCATGCAATGGAAGGGGCAGAGGATGGGGTCTGAAATCAGGGAAGTGCTCGTAGATCCATGACTGTAATAGAGTCAAGCATCCAGCGACTGCCTGCGTCCCGTGACGACTCGCGCACCCTAGATGGTGATACAGGTACGCAAGTGTCGCGGTACCCCATGCCTCCTGGCCAATCTGGTCCAACCCCTTCCTAACCTGTACCACAGGGGCTGGCATAAACTTATTGGAACTTTTGTCTGTAAACAGACAAGTCCCAATAAGGCTCCATACTAAAACAGCAACGTCCGAATCATCCCTGGCCCGCTGCATACACCGCTCGATCACCCGCTGCGTAGAAAATCCGCCATTCCTATACAGCTCCCCGTCTATACGCTCCTCAGGAGGAATCTCTAGCAACCCTCTCGACCATGACAGTACGGTGGATGACGGTGTAACCTCCGTGATGAGTCAACCATCGACAGGAATCCTCAAAATCTCCCACACATCGTGTAGGAGGATGGTCATCTCTCCGAAGGGGAGGTGGAACGAATTCGTATCCGGCTGCCACCTCTCCAAAAACGCATTGATGAGAGGCTCATCAATGCTCCGGTGCATAATGCAGGGCAGGTGTCCAAGGCCTGTCCCGCTCAAAATCTGCGCACCCTCGACCATCATGGATCCGATCCACCTCTCAAACAGGTCGTACATGCTGCCTCTATTGTGGCATCTAAGGTGGTATCTAGTAGGCACCCCCTCCTGCCAATATCTAGATACCACATGCCCTAAAAAGCTAGGAATGAGGCTATCATCTATAGGGCCCCCCTCAATGGGCCCTGTAACTATCCAACTCCGATCCTCCCGCACGCGCTTCCTAGGGGGAACTATATCGACAACATATATATATATATATAAATATATAATTAAATTAAATGTATAACATAAACAAAAAACGTAATTAAATAAAGGTAATTAAAAATAAGTACACATAATTAAAATAAATAAAGAAAAACATACATAAGTCAAGCAAATACATATACGAATTAAAATAATTACTGAACTACATAAAAAACGCACAATTACGTCAAGCAATAACAAATTCTCATTTTATGAACAATTAAATTAAATCAATTACTTATTAAAAATACTAATACAATTAAATTAAAATGCGTACCTGCAGCAGGATCAACCTCCTCGAACTGTCCGTGGTCCGGATTCCTATACCGGATCGTCCTCTCAGCATGTGGGTGAGAAGGGTCACCTCCGTAGGTATCCCCCTCACCCTGATCCTCTAGTGGCCGTCCACTCCCACTAGCGTCCCCCTGCCGTAACTGCTCATGGGGATGCTCAAACTCCTCCTCATGCCCAAACTGCTCATCCTCACTCGCATCAGTGTCATCGGAATCAGTAGTATCGTAATACTCATCCCTCAACTGAAATGAGGAGTCATCGCCACCTCCTCGTCCACCACCACCTCCCCGTACTCCCTCAGATATAACAATACCACCTCCCCGTCTACCACCACCTCCCCTAATCACAGGCACCTTCTGCCTTCTAGCAGAAGCTGTGGGACGCTGCCTACCACCTTGTGACTTTAACTTAGCGCCACCCTAAATAAATAAACGAATAATTGCATAAATAAATAAATAAATAAAACGAAGCAATTATATTGTAACATTCAAGAAATCAATTTAAATCAAATTATGGGTGGGGGTCGTGTGCGATATTCAAAAAGCCGTCGGCCGGCGTTTTGAGATGCTCAAAACGCCGGCCATTGGCGTTTTGAGTATCGAAAAACGCCGGCCGATGGCGTTTTGGGTATCCCAAAACGCCTTCGGTTGGCATTTTTCGGGTCTGAAAACCCCGGCAGATGGCGTTTTCAGACCCGAAAACTGCTGCAGAACTGATCGGCCGGCGTTTTCCGTCGCGAAAAACACCGGTCGATGCCAATTTCAGCCCTAAAAATCCATCAAATTTATACCAAATTGCGTTTCTACATACCTAAATGCAAATGAACAAAGATATCTAACAAAAATAACGCAATATAAACGAAAAAAAAATGCAGAAAAACTCAAATTCATAACGATGTTTACCCTGTTTATCAGTGGACCTTTGCCCGCTCCGTGCCTTCGTGATTTTTCGCCATCTCCTCCGTCCATGATTTGCGTTTTTGGCCGGCAAAATCTATCCCCTTTTGCGTTTTGGAACTGATTTTTTGAGCAAAATTTGACCTAATGGATCTGCTGCCGATTTGGGGGTTTTTAAGTTTTTCGCATGTCAAAAACGCCCCAAATCGGCGAGCGAACCGTGGATGAAACGCCACATTTTGGCGTTTCATCCATGGTGAAAACGCAGCGTTTTCGCATTTTTTGTTCTCAGAAAACGTAATTTTAATGCGTTTTATGTGGTTAAAATCGTACAGTTTTGACGTTTTTTAGCATCAAAAACGTCATTTTACTTAATTTTTATATGTAAAAAACGTTTTTTCTTGCGTTTACGTGTATGGTGAAAACGCATTTTTGCTGCGTTTTTTCACAGTACTTAGTATTTTCTACACATTTTCCATCATAAGGGCGTTTTGGTCTTTTAATTATAATTTTTATTTTTTTTTGTGATACAAATAGCAATTTCATGATACAAATAGCAATTCAGAAACCATTAATAGCTCAATTGAGATCGAAACTTTGTTGACCCTAAAAGAAAAACCTTTTGCCCTGTAAGAGATATTGTTGATGTTTTTTTTTGGAAAAAATACACAATTGGTCTTATATAATGGCTCTATTACACAATTGGTCCTATATGTTTGGAACTAGACAGATTTGGTCCTAAATGTTTATAAAATTTACACATTTGATCTAATTTAATATTTTTTAATAGGATTTAACGACTGACTCATTAGCCATTAAAATTTATATAACGTGGCTGCCATATGACATGTGTAACATGGTGTAAAATCCGTTAAATTGGTGTAAAATCTATTAATTAAAACGTTTATGACCAAATTTTAAGTTCCAAACGTGTATGACGAATTATGTAATAGGGTCATTATAAAGGAACAATTGTGTTTTTTTTTTTTTTTTTTTTTTTTGGTTTGCTTGTCTTATTTGGTTGAATTTGCAAGGATTCTGCTAAATTAATTCATGGATTCAACATAATTTTTTTGGTTTATATTTGGGGATAGGGATTCTGTCATTATCATTCTTTTATTTTACGGGTATGCAAAAATTCAATCTGGATTCATTAGGCCTATTTCATTCAAACTGTATTATTCCCCAGGTTGTGACTTTATCTTGGAGGTGGAATTGATAAAATTGATAGATGTACAAGAGGTGCTACTGGTGGCGGGAGAAGTGAACATCCAAAAAAACTTTTCAGCTTTTAATCTCTTCGGCACTGGAGTTTCTTTCTTAAATCACTTGCACAATGGGAGTTTGAAGTGGCAATGAAGGAGAAAAAAACAGAAGAAGGGGGTATTTTGGTCATTGACTTCTTTGAGGGATTTTATGGGGAAGTTATAGTCTCTTTATTCGTTAAATTTGATCATCCTTTCATATTGATGTGAGCGTTGGATGTGAACAAATTGAGTGGTGCATTAGAGATTTTTCAATTTTCATAATTTGAAGGGGTTAAATAAGTAAAATAGTTAATTCATTACCTAACAATAATAAAAATTAAGCGAATTATATTTATCTTCATTGGGGTGTAATTAAACTATCGATTATCTATCGACATTTTTTGACAATTAATTTAATTTTTCGACCACCTAAACTCATAACAATCAATCGTAAAAAAAAAATTTAAAAATGCAAAATTAAGGGAAGACTATTGAGTCAAACTCACAACCAATCAAACTCATTTTAACCTCAAATTATCAAACTTTTTCTTTTTTTTTTGACATTTTTTTATGTTTGACTTCGGTCAAGCCGTAAATATAATTCGCCTAATAATTACTTTGTCAGTTTATTAGAGGTGGTTATTAAATACTATTTTCTTCTTATTTATTGCTTCCTTTTGACTAAAATACTCTTATTACTTTTTGTACCAAAAAAAATGCTCTTATTATTCTTACATTGATAAGGACATTTTAATAAAAAAATAAGACAAAATAGTAATATAAGGGGAGATAATTGGGGGGGGGGGGGGGGGGGGAAGCTATAATACACCCAGAACAATTAGGGGCCGGACCGAAAAAATGCCAAAATTTGAGGTGTGGACGGAAATATTGTTAATTAAAATTGGGTAGAAAAAAATAGGCCTCTCGGATTTGTAAAATTTGAAACTCTTAATTAATTAGAGATTCAGATTTTACAAATCTGATTCCTTAATTATAGGTAAAAATCGCATTTTTAAAATCTGAATGTATTAAATATTAATATATATTGTAATTTAATTTGTAAAAGTTGTAGGAAAGAAAAAAATAAAAATTAGATTTTACAAATCCGAATATGTTTAAAAATAAATAAATTCGGACTAATTTTTTAAAAGTCTAAAAATTAAAAATGTAAAGGAAAATCTGGATTTTCAAAATCCGAATGTTTAAAAATCAGAATTTTGAAATCCGAATTTGTGGGAAAAAAAGATTTTCAGGTGAAATTTTTTGATAAGGACACAAAGTTTTTAATGAATTCGGATTTTAAAATCCGATTAAAGTAAAATTTAGATTTTTAAAATCCGAATTTTATCGTGACTATATAAACCAAAACCCTAACCTTTTTGTCATTCTTCTCTTCTTCTTCTTCCCTCACACTTTCTCTCTCTAGCGGTCAAATACTATTCATCTGCAAATTTTGGATTTCGAAAAAATTTCTTCGAAGATCTACGTCACGTTGTGATATCGTACTAAGGTTATTCACGATTTAAGTGTTTCATGGTTGATATTTCATTATTCATACGATTTTCATGTGATTATATGATATTTTGAGTAGTGGTGTATGTAGTTGATGAAATTTCATTAGGAAATACATGTATTAGTAGTATAGGACTAAAATTTGTGTAAGTTTTGTGGACATTTTAATTAGTAGTCATGCATTAATTATGATTTTAATGTGATTATATGATATTTTGAGTAATGGTATACGTAGTTGATGAAATGTGGTTAGGAAATACATGTATTAGTAGTATATGACTAAGATTTGTGTAAGTTTTGTGGATTTTTTAATTAGTAGTCATGCATTAGTAGTGTAATTATTCTAATATGATTTTAAATATGATTAGTCGTAAGTGGTAATGAAATTACAATTAAAATAATATTATCGTAATGTTGTGGATTGTTTATAATGTTGTGGGTTGTTTCATGTAATGTGGTTTATAAATTTTATTGATAATAAATTTTGATTAAGAAAATTGAAGATTAATTGATATAATGATATTTTTACGATTGACAGGTATAATGGCATTTAATGGTCCGTATATGTTTAATTTCTATTGGACATCTACGTTTGATTTTGATAACGTTCTGAATCCGGATCATACATTAGTCGTTAATCTTCAATTGTCAAGGGATGATTTGGTAGAAAGCATTTGCAATGTAATTAGGATGTCAATGAATTCTTGCAAAATCACACTTACAGCATTTTTTTGAAGTAGATGGTACTAAGAGACAAGCATTAATTACTTTTGATGTTGTGCTGGATTTTTTTTATAATTTTTGACCATGAAGTTTTATTGATGCATACGTCAGTATTGAGGAAATTCAGTCTTCAGAAAGAGTTGATAGACGAAATGTTACTTCGAGTTCTTCCCATAGTGGAGAATGTCAATTTGATTTGGATTATAACATTTAGGACGATGTCGACGCTGACCATGCATCCGATAGTGATTTTTATTCTGACTCTACGGAGTTCAGTTCTGAGGAAAGTTTGGATGAGTTTAGGACGTTTGAAAGGGGACATTTCATCTACTCTGATGTGGGACACCAAGATCCGTACGTTATTGATTGGGATGAATATACTTTGCCCCGATATAAAGGCAATCCTGAGACTATAGACCTTGGAACTGTTTTCAAAAAACAAGGAAGAAACACAACGGGTCATATCCGCATGGAACGTGGCAACACTTAGGGAATATGTCAATGTTGAGAGCAATAAAATCACATGGTGCGTAGAATGCAAAAGTCGACGATTTGGCACACCCGACGGTTATTCCCCATGTGCATGGAAAATCTAGGTGTCGAAAAAAATCGTACTCATGGTCGATGGGAAGTGGTTATTTGGTGTCCGAGTCACAATTGCGTTGGAATTGCCGTGGAAAATGACCACCATAATGTGACATCGTCCACAATAGTGCCTCTCATAATGAAGCAAATTGAACAAGATCCGGAGTATCCAGTGGCCACTATTCAAATTGATGTCAAAACCCGATTAAAAGTTGACGTCAAGAATAAGAAAACATGGCATGCTAGAAGGAAAGCCATCAAGTTAGTATTTGGTAACTGGGTAATGAATTTTTTTGAGTTACCGAGGTAAGTTTTAAAAGTTTATGATTTTTTGTAAATTTGATTGGAATTATTGTTTACATGATGATTGAGTGATGACTGTGTTAATGGTTGGTTTATGTAGTTTTGTTGAAACTTTACAATCGTCGAATCCAGGGACGATTGTAAAATGGAAATATCAAGAAAGGTCGAGTGAAATGGCCAATTCAGAAAGGCATTTCAAATATTGTTGAAAGAACACCTGAAGAATAGAGCGATAAGTGTGAAAGGGTTTTGGGCTTTGCTGTAGAGTCGGATGAGCTGAGGAGCGCCACTTTACATCTCGCACGTCTTAAGTGTGCCATCGCATTGCCACTACAGGCTCATGGGGTTGAACAAGTGGTATATAGACAGAGGGCTAGATGCTATATCATCTACATATGTTTTGGATTGCTCTTTTCGGACACCGCTGGCAACTACGTCCCTCTATATATTCTTCAAAATATAGAGGATCAGCATTGGCGAGCTAGGATGTCAGCTGATAATTTATCTCAAACTGAACCAGAGCAACTTCTAGAAGCTTACGCGGGATACCAAAGCTGGTATAACCGCAGGACAGTGAGGCTCATCAATGATCCAAGCAAAGGTGATCCTACTCAGATTGGATACCGTGGTGCGATGAACCGAGCCAGAGTATACGTAAGTGTTTAATTTAGTTGTTGTTTACATTATTTTACATTTATGTCATGATTATTGATTTTTTTTCTAACTATTTCACTTATTTTATTTCTTTGTGAGTTGGATTTGATGAGTGAATGGTACAATAGAGGCATTCAATTCAAGATTACTATCGCAGAGATGACGCTCACCCTGAAGTACTGCAATTCATCGAAGAAATGTTCACCTCTTTCCAGAGTGCCCTCACACTTGGGTCTTCACATATTACAGAATTCGATGATGCTAGTTCCCAATTACTCGTGGATGGTCCACCTCCTTTCACTCAAGCCCCAGTTCCGGCTCGCTGAGCAAGGCACGCTCCTCCAGGGGGGGGGGGAGGTAGAGAAAGGAGGGCCATTCATGAAGAGCAAGGAGAGCCGCTGGGGGCCAACATGATGAAGATGAGGAGGAAGAGGATCAGGCCAGTGATGATGATGGCGGTTCGCTGCCGCCACGGGGTCCAGGTGGAGGTAGAATTAGAGGTTCTCGAGGTGGAGGTTCACAGGGTTAAGGTTCTAGTACCGGACCTATTTCAAAGAGAGTAGGTAGAAGAAATGCGCGTCCACCTACAATATATGGATTTAGTTAGATTTTTTTTGTTTTTTCATTGGATGTTTTAGATTTTATAATATTTATAATATTTTAACATTTCAATTTTCCTTATATATATATATATTATGGTTCAATTCAATATAAATGTTCTTTCGTAGTGATTTGTTTACATTTAAATTTTTGAACATTAGAAGTTTTGATTTCATTTTTCCTAACAAATTAAATCAACAATTTTTTCACTATTTTTTTATTTAAAGTAATTTAGATTTATAAAATCCGAATTACTTTAATTCAATTAATAAATTTCCAAAAATTTCATTTTTATAATCCTCTTTAATTTTTTTTATTTTTTTATGTCTCAAATTTCGAATTTCTAAAATCCGAATTTCTTAAATTTCAGATTTTTAAAATTCGAATTTAATTAATCTCATTAATCAAATTAATTAGTTTTTAATTTAAAACGGTCTGGTGATGATTCAGATTTTAATAATCCGGTAGGCCTGTTTCAGTTCACAAATTTAAGATTCTTATTTTTTGGTCCACAAATTTATTTTTGGAATTTTTTTGACAAAAATTCCAGAAGTATTGTCCAAACCCCTTCTTTTCCTCTCTCGAAATTGCTCGCTTAGGAAACCAAAAAATGGAAATTATTAAGGAATAAAAGATCCAAAACTTTGTCATTAAGCAAAGTGGAAGAAAACGAGTGTTGAGTTGATCGCCTCCTGTTGATATTATCCTTTGGCATAATCAATTTCTTACTATAAATATAACCAATCTCAACCCAATTGGTGATGATGCAGAGAACTATAATCTTTTTCTCGGCAACAGTTGTGTTCTTTTCGTGCTTTACCTTAATTGCCATGGCGGATTCACAAAACCCACAAAACCCATCGTCATCTGAAGCCAAAGTTCACATAATTTATACGGAGAAACCCGAAGATCAAGAACCTGAGGCTTACCATGTCAAGACCCTTTGCAATGTTCTGGGCAGGTTCGCTTTTTGTATTTATTTTATTTGATTTCTGTTAAATTCTTAACATTTGATGATGATAGATTGCATTCAATGATTTACTCTTGCATCCGTTAATTATGACGTAATTAGGGTATGGATTTAGATTATATTTAGCTTTTGGCTGATCTTTTATATGGCGATTGTGGAAAAATAGTGAGGAGGCTGCAAAGGAAGCACTCATTTACAGTTATAAGAACGCTGCTACTGGATTCTCTGCTAAGCTGACTCCTGAACAGGTTGCTGAGATTTCAAGTAAGGATTTTGTTTAATTTTTGTGGGTTTTATTTGTTTTGTTTTAATGATTGCTGATTCTGTAATTAGGATTATTATTCTTAATACGGCTGCTTTTGCGGTGGTGATTGAATTTGGGAGAGTATTGGTTTGATTTCGCTTGTTAGTTCATTTTGCAAATGAGATTTTTGTTTCCCTGCTTTTCTGGGTTGGTTTTTGGGTCAAAAGTTTAGAATGATGATCTTTTTATGGGACAGAGAGAAAGTATTTGGGGTGAGAAAGATGGTTGTTTTATTGTGGAAGGTAACATTTGCTTGCATTGAACAATATTGAGATATTGGTCATTTTGATGTGAATATACTTGGTATTCGTGTAATCTACTACGCATTTCTTCCTTTTATGTCTAGTGTAGATCTCTTTGTCTTCTCCAATCACTAAACCATAAGAGAGGTTTCTGGCAGCACTGTCATTCTTTTTTATTAGTCGGAAATTTCTTTTGCTCGTGACTTTAGGTAGAGAGGAAAAATAAAACTTCAGATGCCTATCGAACTTTTAGCTTATTGAGTAGGGTCTGCCTCTGTTTATTGTACTCCCATCCTAATTATTAAATCTAAGGTAGCTTGTAAGAAATGAATGACGAATTGAAGTTAGTTCCATGGTATCTGTTAATTTTTGCAGATCTTTCTTGTAATATGTAAATGGTGTGATATTATTAATCTCATTTTGTTCCAGATTGTTGTTGCCTTTAACATAAGGATATAAGGAAGAGTGTTTCTTGTTACTCTGCCTTTAGTGTTAAATGATCATTCACTGATGAGGCTGTTCTTTGGTGCTGAACCAGAAATTGAACATGTGTTTGTTGTAACTATATCATTTCCCCATGAACTAAATGTAAGATACATTATTGTTCAGCAATGACAGTTTGTGCTTTGTCCTATGTGAAACTGTTTTATTTATAGGTGTCTTTTTCCTTAAGGAAGGATTTCTTCTTCTCGGAGTTGTATAGTTGTCCTCTGTCTAGAATAATAGCTACATACTCAAATATTCAGTCGTTGAAAACGTTGTCCTGCTCAGTGAGTGAAATGGTGTGAAGAAAAGTATGATTTCTTGAATTTTTGACAGAAGAATTATAATGCTTGGGTTTTTTTTCATTTCTTTTTTTTTTTTTTATGGTTTTCTTTTGAGTATATGAGCAGAATACTAGGATACCATGGAGGTATACATGTCATGGGTGACGCCAATGTCAGAGCTATTTTTTCTGCAGTTACAAATTTAAAACTGGGCAATTTGAGTATGCCTTGCTTTGTTTTTTATTTTTATTTTTAATGATCTATCAAATGCATTTTCAACATAATTTATAAGTCATTAGATGCTTGTATCATTTATGCTATAAAACCGAATGAAGCTATCCAATGCAGTATGAATCAACGTTGTGGATTCTGTATTCTTTATATGAATCCGCTATTTGTGTTCCAAATGACATTTATGGCTGTCTGAACTTGCCATTTGCTTACTCTAACATTAATGTTCAATCAAATTACTACAAAGATTAGGGCTTATTTAACAATCTCATTATGCTCTACATAGTGGAATGCTTTATTCATTTCTAAATCTGTCACCACTTTTAACATGGCTTACGTTCTTTCCGTGCTTGTCTGGTGACAGATATGCCTCATGTTTTTGAAATTTTTATTTGGGTACTCAAAAGACTAATGGGTACAATATTTTTGACAGAACAACCTGGAGTGCTGCAAGTTGTCCCAAGCAGAACACTCCAGCTTCATTCTGGACCGGGGAAGATGCATGTTTGAAATCTTAATGCTTTGCACTCCCTTGTGGTTTAAATTTGTGGCCGACTTTGAAGTAGTAACCCGTCAGTTAAACACTATGTTCCTTGTGTGTATAGAGAGTGATTTAGCGTTATATACTCGTGCATTAAGTATCGCTCAACTACTTTTGCAATAAAGAATGATAATCTTCCTGAGTGTTGACTATAGTAAATATCATCTGGGAAGTTTGATACCATGTGATCTCTTGAGGCTGAAATAGTATGGTTAATGGTGGTTTCTGATCTGGAAATTCTATTGTTACTCTGCTTTTTTCATGCTTGCCGAAGTTGCCCCATGGACTAGAGTGAAATGCTGTTATCAGGGGTTTTAGCCTATTGCCAGAGGCAAATTATATTCTACAACCTAAAAAAATAAGTAAATGGGTGATGATAATTTAGCAATTTTTAAAATTAAATTAGATTTCTTATTTCTCTATTTACTGAGCAGTCATCACTTATTTTTTAAATTTAATAATAGAGTTAAGATAGTATAATTTGCCATGGGGAAACTAGTTTTAGGACACTGGGGTGGAACAGAAGTAGGAGGATTGGTTCTCTTTTCTGGTTCCATGATTTGGACCTCTTCACTTAATGACCAAATGGAACCACAAAATCTGAAGTTTCACAAAATAGTTGATCAAGCTCATTTTGCGCTCCACTCCTACTGTGCAACAGATAATAGCTAGATAGGCAATTGTAATTTTCCAAATCAAAACCAAAATATTTATTTACTAGATTATAACCTTCTTGTGATGATTTTATGTAATTATTATTATTAAACAAATATTTTAATATAATTAAAAGATATTCTTAATTTGTAAAATATAATATATATATTTTGATATAAAGATGATTTGAATTCAAAATTTATTAAAATTTATTATTTTAAGTGAAAACGCCTTACTAAATATATATATATATATATTGCATATAGATTTAAAATATAATTTAAAATTATTAAAAATTGAATAATATGATAAGAATAAAATATTAGTAAAACATATATTGATTCCAAACATATTAAAGAGAATTTTGATCAAATTGAACCTCAAAACAGATTAAAAAGAATTTGGATAGTAAAATAATAGTTTTATTTATTTAATTAAAATAAGTATAAAAATATGTATAATTTTTTTAGAAAATGTTCAAAAATTTATTTTTTTTAAAAAATTTTGTAGGAACCAAAATAGGTTTTGTTATCTCATGGCTCGTCGCCCCTTATTGGATCATTTTGCCCTCTTCTTTTCATAAAAGGTCAAAAAAAAAAAAAAAATCCAAAAAAACTTTCTCTCTCCTTTCCTTTGTCTCCTCCTTCTCCTTCCCAAACGCAAAAAATGGCGGAAGACCGCAGGACGAAAGTTAGGGGTTGAAGACCATGGCAGCTTTGTCGGTCCGTTTTGGAGGACCGACGAAGCTGCGGGTGTTCGTCCCGTAGCCATGTTTACTTCGCCGGTAGGATGACCGACGAAACCAGCCAGCTAGGTTGTCCTCCACAGACTCTAACGGAAAAAATGGCCATAAGGCATTCTTTTTAGTGTTTGACCGGCGATTAGTGTCTGGAAGGAAAAAAATGGCACCATTTTTGTTGATCTGGATGACGATATAGTTCAAATGGTGCGGAACTCAATAAAAAGGAGGTGAAAAATAACAATCTCAACAAAAATCATCAAATTTATCCAATCTCTTATGCAATCATCCCTCACCCTCCAAAAGTAATAAATAAAATTAATTGATTCAACTAATATTTTTTGAAAAATTTTTAACATTATACAATAAAATAATGAAATTAATACTATTAAATATATTTTAGTATTATTTGATCCATATACCCATAAGGTTCCATTTTTTATTTTATAATGCATTGAACCTATTTTCTCACATTGAAGGATAGATAAGCAATAGAAGCAAAATAGCAAATAATAAGCAATATATTTGCTATCCAATCATATATTTGAAACCTGCTCCCCTGTAACTCTAGTTATCTTTCACAAACATGGGCCAAAAGTCAAAGCCACCACAATCCCCGCCAAATGCTATGATCATTGGACCAAAAGTAGTTATTCACCAACCAACCAATCCCAAATCATCCCAAAACAAAAACAATAATCCTTCTTGTTCAAGTTTAAAACTTAGGAAATTTACAAAAATGGCAAGAAAGATGGGGAAAGAGGAATGATAGGAAGATTAATCAGAGTCAGGTGAGGTGACTTATTCAAGAAAACAAGAAGATATCAAGATCAATATCTCTCTCTCATTCAACCATCATCAAGAAGAAACAAAACAAGAAGATTGAAAAATTCCCATCTAAGAAAAGATCATCCATGAAGAAACCATCCTCAGGATCATCCTCAAAACCATGTGTCCTCCCTTATCAAACTCCAAGACTCAGGGATCACTACAATCTTGGTAAGAAACTAGGCCAAGGACAATTTGGAACCACCTATCATTGTGCAGAAAAGGCAACAGGGATTGAATATGCCTGCAAATCAATCCCCAAAAGGAAGCTTTTATGTCAGGAAGATTATGATGATGTTTGGAGGGAAATTCAGATTATGCATCATTTGTCTGAGCATCCACATGTTGTGAGGATCAAAGGGACCTATGAAGACAATCTTTTTGTGCATATTGTCATGGAGTTGTGCCATGGCGGCGAGCTTTTCGATAGGATTGTCCAAAAGGGTCATTACAGTGAAAGAAAAGCAGCACAGCTGTTGAAAACCATCATTAGTGTTGTGGAGGCATGCCATTCTCTTGGGGTCATGCATAGAGATCTGAAACCAGAGAACTTCTTGTTTGATACTCCAGATGAGGATGCAAAGCTTAAGGCCACAGATTTTGGGTTATCTGTTTTCTATAAACCAGGTTAGTCCTATCTTTCAAAATGCTTCAAATTCAATTCAAGATTGATGTTGTTTTTAGATATATAATATAGGGATGCTGGATCTCCCTCTGTAATCATTTGATTGAATTCTGTGGATTCCTTTCTCACATGTAAGAAAATTTGTAAAATTATTGTAATTTCCATTTGTGGTGATGAATTTGTAGCAAAATGGGCGTTCTTAATATCATAATGCATCTACTTTAGATTCTATCTACTGCAGCCTTTTATGTTATTTCCATCTGTTCTTGATAATTACTTGGTTTTAATTTTTCCCTGAGTATTCAATGCTTTTCCTTCCTATCTTGCAAGCACCAGAGGGTTGTAGCCCAGTGGTTGACACTCCAGCTTAAACCAACAGGTCTTGAGTTAGAGTTATTTAGGTTTCGGCCTCCTTCATTGTACCCAAAAAAGAAGCTGTTCTGAAATTAATACATTTTCAGTGTTAGCAGAACACTCATTTGTTGTGAATGATGTGCTGCAAAAAGTTGGACTAGTTTAAGTTTAAATCATTTGAGTTATGCTCCTCTGAGTTGAGTTTCTACTTGATATGATCTCTTACAATTTCCACTTGTAAACATCCTGGATCTCGAACCGATCTAAATGATCTTTAGTTTGATAATATTTTGGAACTCAGGGCAATATCTTTCTGATGTTGTTGGAAGTCCGTATTATGTTGCTCCTGAAGTGTTGCACAAGTATTATGGCCCTGAAGCTGATGTCTGGAGTGCTGGTGTTATTCTGTACATCTTATTGTCCGGCGTTCCTCCTTTCTGGGCTGGTAGCTTTTTTTCTTGATGATTCCAATTCTCACATTTCCAACATAAGTTAATGTCATTAAATTTCTCATTGCCTTTGACAAGTTTACATTTTCCTTTATTCATTTTATGATTGCATAATCTCAACTTGCAGAAACCGACAATGGTATTTTCAAGCAAATATTGAGAGGAAAAATAGATTTTGTATCTGAACCCTGGCCTCAGATTTCTGATAGTGGAAAGGACTTGATACAGAAAATGTTAAGCAGGGACCCTAAAAAACGAATAACTGCTCATGAAGTTCTATGTAAGTTTCCAGGACTAATATGTCAATTATGTTTGATATTTTTTTTGTATCCTGAAGATGAAAGATAATTTTCTTTTGAGATAGGTCACCCTTGGATAGTAGATGACACGGTCGCACCAGATAAACCGTTGGGTTCTGCAGTTTTGTCCCGTTTGAAGCAATTTTCTGATATGAACAAACTTAAGAAGATGGCTCTGCGGGTAAGATTTCTTAATGTGTGTTGTTTGAAGAAGGGAAATGCATCTTTTTTGCATTTTCTTTATTGTGATTGAATTTGTCAGTAATTTGTTTCATAGACTAGTTACATGATAAACCGACTGCGATTAATTTTGATTTTTGTTTCTTGGAACTGCTAAGAACATTCATAAAGTGAAACATTATGACTGCATTGTGATGAATTGTTTCAGTGAAACCTATAGCAGATGTGCAGATGATGAATTAGAACCTGTAGCTGCTTTGCTATGGTAATAATGATGAAAAATAAGTTCTGACTTCAATGTTTTCATCATAAGTTTCATAAATGCATTCTTTCTGACCATATTTCCAAATGAAAATACGTTGATTCTTGTGCTATACCAATCTCTACAATAAAATTTTTGCGCCGATGAATCAACATTTCCAACATGCATGCTTTACAACTTGACTCGGATGCTTTCAGCATTGTCTGTTATAATCCAGAGGACTTCTTGCTGATTTCCATTATGAACCAATTATCTTAGTTAGTAGCCTCAGCAGAAGGAACCCTTTCATTCTTTTTGTTTTTCTGTATTTGATGCAGAAACTGAATGTGGTATGGTAGCTTGAAGTTTTGGAAAGATTGTAATGGTGAAATTTGTTGGAAACTTTAATTTTCAGGTAATAGCAGAGAGACTATCAGAAGAAGAAATTGGTGGGCTGGGACAGTTGTTTAAAATGATCGATACAGACAATAGTGGATCGATAACTTTAGAAGAACTGCGGCAAGGATTAAGGAGAGTAGGCTCTGAACTAACAGAATCAGAGATCAAAGATCTTATGGAAGCGGTAAAACAAATAATCTTTTCACAAATAATATCAGATCCCACTCATTTCTAAACTTACCTGTTAGAGTTGTGTCAGGCTGACATTGATAACAGTGGTACAATTGACTATGGTGAATTTCTTGCTGCAACATTGCACATGAACAAGATGGAGAGGGAGGAAAACTTGCTCGCTGCTTTCACGTTCTTCGACAAGGATGGCAGCGGCTACATTACCTACGATGAGCTCCAACAAGCTTGCGAACATTTTGGACTTGTCGAGGGTCAGTTGGATGACATGATCAAGGAAATTGATACAGACAATGTAAGTCTATTCTCAGCTGTGATCCTTAATTTGACCTAATGCATCTTGATATTGTGCTACTGAGAAAATGGCGACGCGTCGTTAGGTTTCTGGAATGATCTTCATCTCATGTTACTCTTCTAGTTATCAGCAACTTAACGAGAAAATTTCTCATAAACATGATCAGATCCAGTGAATATGGATCTCATCTGATCAGTGGCGGAACCAGCATGAAGCAAGAGGTACAACAGCACCTTCATGTCCCGTGGTTCCGCCATCCCTCTTAAAATTCTATTCCTTCACATTCTTATCCGTCATCCATCCCTCATTTTCTAACATTCATTTCTTATTTTTTCTTTCAAATTAGCACTTTCATCCCAAAATTTTTAAATCCGCCGCTGCATCATCCGATAGATGGAGTTGTTATTTTTATGTTTCAAGTCAATGAAAGCTTCTGCAGATGGATTTTGGGCCTTGTTAAATCATCATTTTTGTCGTCATTTCTTCAGGATGGACGCATAGATTATGGTGAATTTGCTACAATGATGAGAAAGGGACCAGGGCTAAGCAGCAGAAGCATGAGAGGGAATATCAATATTAATCTGGCGGATGCCCTGGGAGCAAATAATACCTCCAAAGATTGATTTCAAACTTCCCTCATTATTCCCCTCCCATCCCCATTCAAATTTTCGTTCAATTTTGAAGTGTTACAATCTTTTTTTTTTTTTTTTTTTTATAGTTTTGTTGACATCCTTTAGATAATGAGATTTTGTGATGGTTGATAATCATAATCTGTAATATGAATTAAAGGAGCATTAAGGAGGCAGGGCGAGGAATTACAAGATGGAGAATGAGGGAGTCAAAACTTTTGTGATTTTTTTAGATTATTTTATTATAATCTCTTTTGTCTCCTACAGTGGAAAGTCGGGTGGAAGTGTTCTATTTCTTTATTTTATTTTATTTTTTCAAATTTAATTCATCAAGTTATTACACTTTAAAAATACAAAACTCTTACAATATCATTATCCAACCACTTTCGGATATCTTTCGGAGGGTCTAGCACCCTAGTAAATCTCCTTGGTCCATTTTGCTGCCATTGAAACTAAGCAATCAATTGCACAATTTCCTTCTCGGTGAATATGGTGTAACTTTACTTGTCATTCGTATCCTATCAATTCTATTATTTTTTGAACAAGACTCCTACATACACCTATACAATTTTACACATCTTGCCACCACACGCGCATTATTCGCTTTTGCCTCTACCCTTAGCATTTCCGTTTCCCATGTCACTTGTAATATTTTAAATAGACCCCATAATGGCTGCCTACAATGGGTTGAGATTCCCATGAAAACAGAGATTCAAAAAAATTATTTTGGAATTGGACAGCATCATTGCAGTCAAAATGATTGAAAATAGAGCATCTGTAATAGGACTTCACCATAATATTTTGCAGCACATAAGAAACTACATGTCCAGAGATTAAGAAGTCTTGGTTACTTACACATACAGAGAGGGAAATTTTTGTGTAGATACGTTAACAAAATTAGCATTCAAATTCCCTATAAGGTTCCATATTTTGATAAAGCTACGTTCCTGTATTTTGCCCAACTTATTAGCAGATTCATCTAGAAATGCTGCTTCAAATTAGTTCAACTTGTGTAGATTCCATATGATATAAAAATAAATAAATAAATAAACCCCATAATTCACCTACCGTGATTCCATGTGCTATCTCTATTTTAAGGTTCTATACATTTTGTTTTGTATTTATTTGTTAGAGTTCTAACATAGCCTGCTAAATTTAGTAATTGTAATTATGAATTTCACCACAGTATTAGGGAGGATAGGGAAATTATATTGTAGTATTAAGAGTACATGCTCTATCCCTTGATTGTCTTTTTTCCTTCCTAACTAATGCACTCTTGTCATTTATCAAAATCATATCTTGCAATATAGTGCTATTATTACCATATAACAATCGAGGGATGATGGAAGTAAACCCAAATAGTTTAAACTCTCACACTTGCAAACATGAATGCGAACATGAATGTCAGACAACCATTTATAGGCAAATTATTTAAACGGGGAGTGTCAACTATTATATACTAACTGTGTATATTACCATTCATAGGCAAAAATGTCTGGCCTAATTTATTTGCAAAATAAATTCAAGAATTTTTGAGACGTTTTACGCAACTTTCTTGTCTTGTCTTCTCGGAAACCTTGCTTCGTATCGAGCCGATACATCTCTTTACATTTTATAAAATATATTATTTGGTCCCTAATATTATTTCATTTAAATTATCTCAATTTTACTTGCATACCAGGCATAACAAAAAAAAAAAAAAAAAAAAATCATTTATAAGAACTCTTAATGAAGAATATATCAGTTGAATGCAATTTATACTTTTAAAAACTAAGAATTAAACACTATTAATTCCATGGAAGAGTAAAAATAAGGAATTAAATGGATACCATCAGAGTGGGGGAACTCATCAAATAGATGCCATGGTTGAAGTCAATGTTGATGGGACCTTCTCCAACCTATCAATCTCAAATGCCACAGCGGAATGGCAAAGGATATCTCCAATTCTTTCCCGTTACCATTTTTTGCAGCCTAAGCTCATCGTTTTCAGACATTTCTGTGGATTGTTCTTTATTTCCTGATTTCATTCAACCACCTCTGCTCAATTCTCACTCCTCAACTTCACCACAAATACTCCCTCTCTTCCATCAGGAGTTCCGGTGGAGAAAATACGAAGGATTGCCTCTTCCGGTGATCAAGTTCTCTTGAAAGAAGAAGATTATAAAAATCTAAGGCTCTGTTTCGCTCAATCTGAAGATCTAGAGCATCAGCAAGGTGCGTATGTCCTTATAAATCTTAATTTCTAGTAATTTTCATCATTTCACCATTTTTATGACAATATATCCTAGATTTGTTTGAGGCGTGAAATTTGATTTCTCAATTATGTTGATGATGGTAGAACAAAAGCAGAATCTGCACTTAGTTTGATTTTGTTTTTCTGTGACCGAGGAAATTAATTGGAATGTTCCTATGTATGACTGAGAGGTATCGACTTATACAGATGGCTGAGATAGTTGGAGTTGTTGTTGGGGCTGTGTTAAGCAAAGTTCTTGACCTTGCATCTGAGGAGATTGATCTTGATTGGGGTTTGAGCAAACGGCTCCGAAAGCTTGCTGACAAGTTAGAGATCATTCAAGCATTGCTGATTGATGCTCAAACCAAGCAGTCAGCTAGCAAAGCTGTCCAACTGTGGCTTAAAAGGCTCCAGTTAATTTCTCTGAATGCAGAGATTGTGTTGGATGATTTTAGGTATGATGTTCTTCGCCAAAAGATCAACTCTCGAAGGAGAGACAAGCTAGACGCCTTCTTCTCATCCTCAAATCCTCTTTCATTTCGTTTGAAAATGGCTCATAAGATCAAGGATGCTCTGGCATCCTTAGAATTGCTTCTTGCAGAAGCAAGTCATATCGGCCTTATGCCACTCGAATACATAGACTCACTTCCTGACGTTAAGGAGGTAAGGTTAACCAATCCTTTTGTAAACGATTCAAAGATTGTGGGGAGGGCGGATGATGTCTCAAAGGTAGTTAGCATGTTAACTAGTACAAACTATGAGGCAGTGTTACCAGTCATTACCATTCTAGGTATGGGAGGTCTAGGGAAGACAACCGTGGCTCAGCTAGTTTACAAAAGTGACATGGTTAAAGGGCACTTCGACAAGTTAGCTTGGGTCTGTGTCTCTGAGAATTTTAATGCTCAAAGATTGTTAGGTGAAATGTTACACTCTCTTACAGGAGCTGATCACCTATTGACAAGTACAGAAACTTTAGTAAAGAAGTTGAAAGAGCAACTTAGGAATCAAAACTATTTGCTGGTACTTGATGATGTTTGGAGCAATAAAGGAGAGCAATGGGATCACATGTTGGCTTGTTTACTTGAAATTGGGAGTTCTAAAAAGAGTAGGATTTTGGCCACTACCCGTGGGGAGGATGTTGCTTTAGCTATGCGATCATCTGATTGTCATCGACTTGACAGACTCTCAGAAGAACAGAGTTGGGAATTGTTTGAAAAATGTGCATTTGCAAAGAGAGGTGCAACATGTATCCCAAAATTCATGGATATTGGTAGAAGGATATTAGAAAGTTGTGGAGGTGTGCCACTAGCGATCGAGATAATAGGATGCTCACTTTACTCTAAGAATTCTGAAGCAGAATGGTCAATGATTGAAAAAAGTGAAATGTGGAGTGCGAACAGCGGAGGGGATAGAGTTCTTGCGGCCATCAAGTTAAGTTTTGATCATTTGCCTTCAGTGTCAGTCAAACAATGTCTTGCACATTGTGCCATTTTTGAGAAAGACACCACCCTGGATAAAGCTCAACTTATACAATTGTGGATGGCGCATGGCCTGCTAAATCCTCCAAAGGGAATTCTGTTTGATATGGAAGACATAGGTAGCACCTATTGTAATGTTCTTCTGAGGAATTCTTTGTTCCAAGTTGCCAAAAAGGATGATGCCAATAACATCACGGCTTATAAAATGCACGACCTCGTCCGTGATATTTCGCTGAAAGTATTGGACGATCTTTACCTTCACATTGAAGGTTCAAAGGTCGAAAGCAATCAAATTAAAGCTGTGCATATATCAATATATTCATGGGCAGGGAATAGATGGAACCGTTTGAGAGGTGTTTTTCCCTCAAATCTGCAAACACTTTATCTGAAAGGTATAAGCTTTAATTTGTCTGACGATTTTTTTGAAAACTTGACACGTCTCCGTGTTTTGATTATTGAAGATAGAGAGGCATCAACATTACCAGATTCAATTGGCTTGGTGAAACATTTAAGATTTCTGGACATCAGCGCTACTAGGATAGCAACTCTCCCAAAGTCCTTCACAAAGTTATACCTTTTGCAAACTCTAAAAGTTTGGCGATTTCAGAAACTACCAAAGGGCTTTGGTAATTTAATCAATGTGAGGCATCTTCACATGGAAATGTTACCTCAATGTCCTCTAGTAGGATTATGTCAATTGAAAAATCTTCAGACATTGACTTACTTTGAGGTGAGTGAAGCCGAGGGATGTCCAATGGGAGAGTTAGAACATTTAGACAACCTTAGAGAACTAAACATACTAAACCTTGAAAATGTTAGAAGCTGTGCATCTGCTGCCAAGTCCAAATTGTCACGTAAGTTGAACCTTCAAAGTTTGAAGCTTCGGTGGAGCATGGGAGTTCATAATGATCTTGATATCATTGAGAGTTTGAAACCTCATTCGAGCCTGAAAATTTTGAGTATATACGGCTATGAAGGCCCAAAGTTTCCATTGTGGATGACTATCGGTAATAATTCAGTACTCAGCAATTTGGTTCAGCTGAATTTGGAGTGTCTTTGTAGAAGTGAAACACTCCCATCACTTGGAGGCTTGCCTTTTCTTGAACTCCTAAAGATAAGGGAGTTTCCCAGTGTGAAATGCATAGGAAAAGAATTCTATGGTTGGTCAAATTTTGATTGGGAAACAAAAAGTAGCTGCAGAACCATCACTGTGTTTCCATCATTGAGGAGACTTTGGTTATCTAAATTGGAAAGTTTAGAGGAATGGTCAGATGCAGTAGGGATAATTTCATCACTAGGTTCATCATCTATTCAACTTAATCTATTTCCTCTCCTTGAAAAGATGGTTCTAAGGAATCTGGGTAGGTTGAGGATCTTTCCAAACTTGGGTAGCCTACCGAGTCTTAAGGAATTGTTTGTAGATAACTGCAGAAATTTGACAGTTCCATATGAGGATTGGAATAAAGGCATTCGGTCCCCTCAAACTTTGGAAATTGATGATGAGAGGCAAGGGAATTTATCTGAAGACGGAGATGGTGGTGTGAATTCAGGTGTCCAATACTACTTCCCATCCCTACGGCGACTGAAGATCCATGAATGTAACAAGCTGACTGCACCATTGTTCAGTCTCATCTCAAGTTTTCAGCTTGTATTCTTGGAAATTTGCAGCAATCCTAATTCCTGGCCTAAGGATCTACACCACCAAAACAATCTTAGGATATTAAACCTAAGAACACCATTCTCTTGGAAGGATGAGGAACTGGATCATCTGCCCTGGCCCTGTCCCACCATAACTGATGCTACGAGTTGCTATATCTCTCTTACACGCCTTCAATTGTCTGCAAGTGGATCTGAAAAGGTTAAGTATCTCCCTAATCAGATTCAATATATGACTTCGCTCACATATTTATTTATACATGGTTTTGGTGGCTTGGAGGCTCTTCCGGAGTGGTTGGGTAATTTAAAACATCTTCGGCATTTGATAATTGGGAGTTGTCTACTACTCAAGCATTTACCATCAGTGGAAACAATGCAGCGCCTCACAAACTTACAGAATTTGGACATCTGGGATTGTCCACTTCTCCAGCAGGATGTGATCGAGGGGGAAAGCTTGCGATTACATCTTCAAAACACGGATTGATTTCAGGTATACAACACTAACAATATTTTCCAGCCTTCTCTGTGAATTTTACTTATATGCAGTTCACAGGAACTCTTTTTTTTGTGGTCTTAAAAAACTCTTAAATGAAAGATAAAATAATTTGAGTTTCGTCACTCTCCCAAATCGGGTGTGAGAAACTCGAAAGAACTTGTTTTGCTTACAAATTTGAGGCAGTGAAGGTGGTCTTAGCGGCTTCTATCGTTACTAAATCTGGCAAACCATTGGTGTCCACTGTCCAGGCAATTTGTTGATATGTCTCGCATTAGAATTGAGGGCTACCTTGCAGCATTCCCAAAATTGGTTGGACCTGGGAAACAGCACACCTATGTTGAGACAGAAAATGTCCGTTATGTCTACCAGCCGATTGAAGCTCTCTGTTTATTGCTCGTGACAAATAAACAGAGCAACATTCTTGAAGATTTGGAGACACTAAGGCTGCTTTTTAAACTTGTCCCTGAATATTCTTATTCCTTGGATGAAGAGGGAATTTGCAAGACAGCATTTGAGCTTATTTTTTGCCTTTGATGAAGCCATATCTCTTGGGCACAAGGAAAATGTTACAGTAACTCAGTTGAAGTATTGTGAGATGGAAAGTCATGAGGAGATGTTGCATAAGTTGGTCATGCAGAGCAAGATCAATGACACCAAGGATGTCATGAGACGCAAAGCCAGTGAGATTGATAAAAGCAAGATTGAATGGCATTGCAGATACAATGGTCTTGACAAATACATACCAACAAGTTTTATCCTCCTTTCCCTGTATGCTTTGGTTTGTGCTCCTAGTTCAAATTTTGTAATCAGCATTTTTCAGTTCTTATTCAGAAGCCGAATACATTTAGTCATTATTAAGAATTAGATATCTAGAATGGTGCCATCCAAGAAACCATATTTCTTCCTTGATCGAAGAGCAAAACGAACAGCCTTCGACCACTCATCATAATTGGATTCTCCCTTCAACTGTACTTGAGTGATGATCAAACCCAAAGTATCCTGGAAAGAATATCATACGGAGAAATAGTACAATATTTTCGACACTCTCTTCATCAAAAGAAGACTATTTAGCGACCTCCTCTTTCTTGCCAAAAGTCAACATGAGAGATACTGCAAAGAGACAACCAAGCTCGCGCCAAAATCAACCAACAGACTCCTTTGGAACGACCACGATGAAGGGACGAGAAGACGTGCGGTCGCGGTCGGCATCGGACTGGAAAATGGCGAAAACAATTTGAAAGAGTCAAGGAAAATTTCCTTGTTCTGATACCACAAAAATTATACCCTATACACAGGGTACATGTACTATAGAGCATAATTTGCGCTGATCTCATGACAAATTATGCGAAAATATTTTGTACAATATATATTTCATTGATGTATGAACAAATATTTATAGTTAACAGGAAATAGTAAAACTAGTAAACTACTATATTTACAATTCTCCAAAATATAGTAATACTAAAGGATTATCTGCCCGGACCCGGAAAAAAATTCACTTTCGTGCTATGCATTCCAGAATCGGAATTCTTGACCAGGCCTAGACTCTAGCACAATCGCTATTCCAATCTTTGCTTGAAATAACATTGTGCAAGATCTTAGCTTGCACTTGTTCGATTTATCACGCAATAATTAATTCTTAATTAAAGCGAAAGTTTAAGAATTACCTCTTAAAGCGTGTACTTAGGTGATTCTCTTGTATGGCTCAACACTTTGATTGTATGTTGTGTGGGCAATTGATCAGCAATCACCACAATTTTCTCGCTAGAAAAAAAAATCCAGCAGCTTGCCGCCGCCAGAATTTTTTGTTCCCCCGCCCAGAATCCGTACCGCGGACCGCCGCCTGAAGAGAATTGACTTCGAGAGAGAAACTTATTTTCTCTCTCTAGTTTTCTTGTCTTGAAAACTTATGAATTGTGTATGTAGAATTGTTAATCTCTTGTCTATTTATAGAGTTACAAGAGAGATCCCAAGTTGATTTAGGATTGGTCTTCCTAATGGGTTTAGGTAATTAATTAGTTTCCAAATCCAATTAGGTAACAAATCTAATAGGATTTCCTAATTCTTTCCACTTTGTTAATTACTTAATTCACCTTAGGAGTAATTAATTAAATAATTAATTCTACTTTATCAATTAACCCACTATATAATTAATCGTACCACTAACGGATTAATTATGTCACTACCATCCTACACCAGAATTGCTTCCGGAATAACTAAATTAATTATTCTTTAATCTCCCCACATCAAAGATATAGTGCTTGTAATTTATTAATTTACTGATAAATTAATTAATTAACTTCTTATAATTCGATATTAGTACCACTTGACCTTTTTACTATACCGGATATAAGTCCACCGGTCGAGTTTAGTATAATAAACATAACGAGCTCATCTCGGGAGCACCATTATCCCGGACGCACCGGTACATGGTTTCCTTTCAACAAGCAACAGGCACACCAAGCAACTAAACACGCGCACTCAACCTGCCCAGACTATTGGCCACAAATGACCTCACTCTTTGGCAGATCAAAGTACACTATATTTAATCCTCATGCTTGCTCAAGTTTAGGGATTAAGGGATAGAATACTAGGAATGAATAGTCTATTAAATCAGTTTAAGACAATTCATCAGAAATGGTCAAGTTCAATATGCCCCAGGCATATCTATATGATTCAATTAGTCTAGACAAACTAATTTCTGAATCACATAATAACCTAAACCGACAGTGTGTCCAAAACTGTCTCGGTTATAAACCATATTTATATATTATATCTTTTAACCAATGATGAGATCTACTGTGTCACACCAGACACCTCATCATCTAATTACATAATATAAATGGACAACATATGCAAACACATAAACAATTTAAGTGAAACATTCAATTGACATATAAAACAGGGAAATAGTTTAATACAAGCAAAGCTTTAGTATTCAAACCCAACAAATACAATATTTCCTAATTCCGCAGTTTGCCAAATTTCCTCTTTTAATTGTTTAAGGTGGAGACGGCCTTGCATAATCATGCCACTCAAAAGAACACTCAAAAGAACACCTTCCAACACTTAGTCAAATTTTGGAGATTTTCAAAGAACACCCAAAAGAACATAAGATTTACAAATAAGTATTGATTGATTCGTTGAAACTTCAATCGTATTAAGGCTTGTAAATGAATTGATTATGTAATAAAAAGTATGTTTTTCTTAAAGTTGGTGCGTTGACTTTGGGGAGGAAGTAAAAGGCAAATTATATAGTACTACTATAGTAGTACGGTGCTATTGTCTTCCTACCCGATTTTGTACTGTTTTGTAGTTTTAATGGGCCTCATCTGCAATTATTGACTTTTAGTGTATTAACTAACTTACGCGCGTGGTTAATTTTAATACACATGCGACTAACAAAACCCAAATCCCACCCTGTGACACCTCTCTCTCTCTCTCTCTCTCTCTCTCTCTCTCTCTCTCGTGCCTGTGAACCTCTATCAAAACCTTAAAGCATTGCACCCAGAATTTCTCGATCGTCGTCATCCAGGAGTCTCGGAGAAGAGAAGATCGGGGACATAGATGCTGAATTTAGGCATGAATTTCTAGAGATTCCCGTATCGCCACATTGCGTTACCTCCTAAGGTATGAACGACGGACCCAGCAATGGAGACGGTTCCTTTTTCGAGATCTGACGTAACGGATTTCAGGCCGGAGTAGGTGAAAAATGAACGAAAAATCCAATCGATCGTAGAGATCCTATTTGAAAACAAATAAGGGAAGTATATACAGATATTTGTGTTGGTATTTGTGTTGGAGATGGCTGCAAATTAGGCTTATTATGGTCAGACTCTGATAAGATGAATTTTCAGGCCAATCTCACCCTTGACAAATGAAAATAACCACTTCCTTTCCAATTGGAGTCTCTGGTAAACTTCATCTCCTCTCTTGACAATATTTGAGAAAGGAATTGTCATCCGTTCGAGAAAGTTTCTGGCAGGACTTTGTTTCCTTTGATGGTAAACAGAAATTTCAATGGTTTGATGATGAAAGTTTGTGGCTTGTTCAAGATTGAAAAGAAGTTTTTGGTTCCAAATGGAGTTGAGGTTTTTGGGTATAGTTGTGGTTCTACAAAGCTGATTTCCAAAATCAACTTCTACAAATGGATTGGCTGATCCTTCTTCATCTTTTGGCATAAGATAATGAGCATCCAAAACTTCTACTACCAACGAAATACTACTTTACTACCCGTCTAAATTATGAAGAAAGCAATATGAAACTCAACTTAGAAGCAAACAAGTTGAGAGTACTAAAACTAATGAGGGTAAAGAAAGGAACAATGCTTCTCTGTCTCTCTTTTCTACATCATGAATGTTACTTTTGAATACCGAAAAGATATTGCTTGTATGAAAAACTAATATCCACAGTTGACATTTCATTTTGTTTCAGTATTAAATTTGTTCCATTATATCATTGAACTAGATAACGGGGTGTGGAAAGACACATTAGATCTCGTTATTGCTTAAAGTATTGATATATAAAAAGTATGCTCGTAACTGAGATAGTCTGAACATACTATCAGTATAGATTATCGTGTGATTTAGAAATTAGTTTGTCTAGACTAATTCAATCACATGGATATGCCCGGGGCATATTGAGCATGACCAGTTTGGATAGAATTAACTTGTACTGATCGGCGTAGTTAATTCGGTCTTAGTATTCTAATCTCTCAATCCCGAGATTGGGATGGGCATGAGAGTTAGATATTGTATGCTTTGATTTACCAAAGAGTGCGGTCAATTGAGGCCTATACCTCGGTAGCGGTGTTTAGCTCCTTGTGTTGTGTTGCTAGTCGGAGGAATCCACGTACCGATTTACCGGGTTGATGGTGCTCTCGAGATGAGCTCGTAAGGTTTATTATACTAAACCCGACCGGTGAACTTTATGTCTGGTATAATAAGAAATTCGAGTGGTACTAATCTCAGATGCCAAGAAGTCGGTGAATTAATTTGTCAGTAAATTGATAAACTGATGAGCACTAGATCTTTGATGTCGGGAGATAGAAGAAAAATAAAGTGGCACGATGTAAAGTCATTTTTGAGCGGTAGTTCCATAATTGGTCCGTTAGTGGTACGACTAATTATGCGTTTGACTAATCGACAAAGTGAATTAATTAATCCTAAAGGTTTAATTAATATTTAATTGACTAAGTAGATTAAGAAATTAATTCTATATGAATTAATTAATCTTAAGGGTTCAATTGAATTAAATTAAATTAACGAAGTGGGTTAAAGATTTAATTCGAAAGGCTTGATTGGAGTTAACTAGTCTAGGGAAGACTAAGGAGTCAACGAAAGT
Organism: Knoxia roxburghii; assembly: GCA_030378225.1. Taxonomy (NCBI): domain Eukaryota; kingdom Viridiplantae; phylum Streptophyta; class Magnoliopsida; order Gentianales; family Rubiaceae; genus Knoxia; species Knoxia roxburghii. The sequence continues at coordinate 38,219,606 of CM059422.1, read as the reverse complement.
CAAACTAAAAGGCCCAACTCAAAGGCCCACTAGGTCTCCTTAGAAGCTCCCTATAAATAGCCCTTGTTAGGCATTAATGAAAACATAAGAAACTTGGAGGCCACTAAGCCTAGTGAGAGAAAGTCTAGCTTAGAGTGAGAAATTCTTCTTCCTTGTCGAATCTTCTCCTCGAAGTCAGCTAGGATAGCTTTCTTCTTTGAAAAGAAACTTAGCCCATTATTTGCCTCCGGGTTTTATTTTGAGCAGCCGACCGCTGCCGCGCATTAACTAGCGCTGCCGAATTTTGTTATTTTTCGGCAACCAGACCGACTCCCAAGGCGCTTGATCCGGCTGACCTTCATGTTGATCTCTTCTTCGGTTGGTGATCCGTGAAGGCTGCTGTCCAGATCGTGGTTGGGATTGATGGTCAGGTGACTAGAAGTTGGGAGATTAGCGGCAGCCAGGCGGCTGGTGTTGCTGACTACTCCGGGCAAGATCTGTTTCGATAGATCTTGAGGTTTTTCGAAGCAAGTTTCTTGGGATTTGTTCGTTTTGCTTTGGGCTACTCCGTAGATACTAGTCCACACTAGGTCGGAGTCGATTTGGAGTTATTCTTTGGATTTCTTGTGAATTTCGCTTGCTCGAAGTTTTGGATTTCTTTTTGCTTGGGACTTCGCATCAAAGGTATAATCTTTAGACTTTTTGCTTTAATTAAAGATTTAATCTTTGAGCGTCGTTTTAATAAATTAAATAAGTATAGCCTAGATCCGTTCAGGAGAAAATGAATTTGAGCCTGAGCTTTGTCGAAAGTTTCTGATTCGGGAATGCATTGCACGAAAGTGAGATTTACGATTTAGCCTGAGCTTGTTATGTTGTCCTTCAAATTGGTATCAGAGCGAGTGTTTTGGCTTTATACTTGTTTGATTTTTTTCACGGCTTTGTTTTGGCATTATTATTTTTGTCAAAATGTTTAAACAGGTGGTTATTAGTTTCTCGGCTATTATGGTAGAATTTATTTTTCATTCATAACCCCCGGGACATGTCCGGGCTCATTTTGTTTTTGAATGGAAATGTCTGTAATAGTAATAACCACGAGCCGGAAGCCGTGTAGGATTAGATAAATCTTGTAGTAGGATTTAATCTAATGTTGTCATCTTTAAATTCCTAGAAAAACGCCTTGGTATATAGAAATTTATGTATTATGACGAAGACGTTATTTTGGGTAACTTATATTCGCGAGTTTTGGTTTCTCATAATTTTTGGTGATTCCTAATTACGTAGAAAATCGAGAAAACTCGGGCGAATTGAGAGGAATCCAAATAACGAGTGGGAGCAACATGACGAGACGTGTCACCGAGGTGTTAGGGAATCAACGATAGAGAAGGCCATAATAGTCGAGAAATTTTAATTTTTAATTTTAAATTTCCCGTATTTATGTCTTTTCGTTGATTGTGTGTTTTTTATTTATTTTGCATGAACGAAAACCAAACCGTTTTAAAAAAGTAAACTGCAATTAACTAAGGTAGATTATTCGCATATTAAAACTCCAACGGCTTATGGGTGTGAATATCCATAGTTAGGATATTACATGTTAAAACGTAAAAATTCTCAAACTTAAAAATCTAAGTGGGAGCGGGTTGGTAAATATCCCCATGGCCTCCATTACGGATTCATATGTGATGTGGGTTAGACCGACTCGCTGGCCAAGGGCCTTCTTCCCTACGGATAAGTATTCAACCCCGAGATATCACTAGATTGAATTTCTAAAGGGATGACTATAGCAAGTTTAATTGGAGAAATTTGCGACACCCTCACTAACCGAGGCACATTAGTATCCTAAGTAACAAGCTTAGAAGTCACGTAATGGCAAACACTTAGTGTACCGTTTGTAGTATTCCTCCTAAGAAGTTATGTTATTTGAGTACGGCTAAAATTATCGACTATTAATTTCATTGATCATAAGATCGTTGGTCAGATAATGGAATTAATGAACTTTGGTTCTTCTCGAACGAATGTGAGTTGGCGTAGACGTTCACCCAACATGACCTGCGTTAAACCCGGTGTGAGAGATGTCGGTAGGAGAATGTATGTTGATTTTACAAGCCTTAATCAATTCATTTACAAGCCTTAATCAATTCTTTTATTCATTTGCCTAAATTTGTAAATGTAAGTTGATTTTAATACTTTTACGATCCCAGTAATTCGATCAAACCGATCCAGGGACCGATCTGATCATGTGATTACAAAACGATCTTACGTGGGATCTCGATTCTGAAAACATTGTGTGGAAGTATGCTATCCTTTTTTTCTTACCTAATTAATACATCAAATTATTACATTTCAAGAGCCTACATTATCTTTATCCAACCACTTTCATACCTTATTTGGAGGGTCTAGCACCATAGTGAATCTCCTTGATTCATTTGCTACTATTGAAACTAAGTAATCAGTAGCACAATTTTCTTCTCTATTGATATAGTGTAATTCTACTTGTTATTCCTGACTTATCAAGTCTCTTATTCCTCGAACAAGACTCCTATATACACTAATACAATCTTTCCCATCTAAAACCATTGCTAGCACACTCGCATTGTCCACTTTTACCTGTACTCTTCATCATCCCGTTTCCCAAACCACTTGTAACACTTTAAGTGGACTCCATAATTCAGCTACTGTGATACGACACCTGCCTATGTTGATCGTGAACCCATCCTTCCATCTTCCATGTGCTATCTCCTTTTTAAAGCTTCTATCCTTGTATTTCTTTGTTAGAGTCTAATGTAACCTGTTAAATTTAGTAATTGTAATTATGGATTTAATCACAGTATTAGGGAGGATGGAAGTAGAAACATTGACTCCTTATCTAATCAAAGGTATAAAAATATTTTCCCCATCTAAGAAGAAACTATAAAAAGTTAGATTTGTGTTAATTGTTTAAAGGAATTAAAATTAATAATTCTATCGGTCTCTAATGTAACGTTATATTTATATATTTTAATAATTTTTATATATGAACTTTCAAATTTACTCTTTATTATGAAAAATCAAATTTTATTTCTTGTACCTACTTCTACTATTCCTAAAGTGAGCAATTTAGGACAGACAACCGCATATAGACGTGGTGTAGAGTATGGGTGGTACCACTCAGATTGTATATCATAGAAATTAAAAAAATATTATCAGACAAAAATTGACCCCAATTAGACCACTATACCTGTAATATCGTGTCACAGCAAAGAGACATGCACCTCTGTTTTGAATAGAAGTCCTTGATGAAAGCGGACAATTTTGGCAAAAAACAATGAGTCTTCACTTTACTCATATCCACGCGCTCCAGGATGAAGCCTGAAACCATCGACATTTACAATGATAGGAACATTACTGTGATTCTACCACACAATGGTGCGAACTACCCTTGGAGGACGAGGTTTTGACGAAAGCGTGTTTGTTGACGCAGTGGATAGGATCTCTTTTTGAACATTTCCAAAAAATCTAAAAAAATCCGCCTTATTTCCTTAAAAAATTACAATATTTCGTAATTTTCATAATTCCCATATCAAGACTAACCGAACCAACCTCCGAATCCGTCCACTCTCTCCTCCCTTAGCTGTACGGAGAAACCATTGACCTAAAATTCCAACCAATTATATGCATTCTTCCCGGGCCAAATCGCAAATTATATCCTGTACTTAGTGGTACATGTACCTAGTAACACATCACCACTCTCACTATAAGAGAGTGAGATACACGCTCTTCTCTTCTTCTTCTTCTGAAAAAACCCAGTTCCTTCTTTTTCAAAAAATCACTTCTTCTTCTTAAAAAATCAGTTATTATTCTTCGCCGTACTCCATTCGAAACCGTATTTAATCAAAATTTTCATTCAAACACAGATTTAACGGAGATCGACGATTATTTTTTCCGACGAACAACACCAAATACAACGGAAAAATTACTTCTTCTTAAAAAATCACTTCTTCCTGTTCAAAAATCTTTTCTTCTTCTTCAAAAATCTCTCATTCTTCTTCAAAAATAACTTATTCTTCTTTAAAAATCACCACATCATAAAGTATGAACTGTATTTAATGGATTTACGGAACCTTATTTTCACGATTTGATGTTGGGTAATGTATTAATGATGTTATATTCGTGTTTTCTTATTCAAATAATGCTATGTTACTCTGAAATATGATATATAAATGGTTTCTGTGAGGTATTGGCACTTTTATGTGAAATGGGTTGCTTCTGATTCTTCCCCGCTTATGGGACGTAACTAGACGTTGGGGGACGTTGCAGGACATACGAGATGTTGCTGCTTTGTATTTTGGACGTAGCGGGACGTAACTGGACATTGTGGGACGTTGCTGCTTTGTATTTTCGGAAGTTGCGGGACGTAACTAGACGTTGTGGGACGTTGCTGCTTTGTATTTTAGAACGTTGCGGGATGTTGCTGCTTTGTATTGTATGATTTCTTTTATATTCTTGATCTGATATCTATAGTCTGTTGATCTGATGTCTAGTATTCGTTGATCTGATGTCTATATAATTCTGATGTGATCTCCCTTGTTAAGTATGTTTTAGTTATATTGTATGATTTCTTTTATATTCTTGATCTGATATCTATAGTTTGTTGATCTGATGTCTAGTATTCGCTGATCTGATGTCTATATAATGCTGATGTGATCTCCCTTGTTAAGTATGTTTTAGTGCTATTGTATGATTTCTTTTATATTCTTGATCTGATATCTATAGTCTGTTGATCTGATGTCAAGTATTCGCTGATCTGATGTCTATATAATCATGATGTGATCTCCCTTGTTAAGTATGTTTTAGTTCTATTGTATGATTTCTTTTATATTCTTGATCTGATATCTATAGTCTGTTGATCTGATGTCAAGTATTCGCTGATTTGATGTCTATATGATCCTGATGTGATCTCCCTTGTTAAGTATGTTTTAGTTCTACTGTATGATTTCTTTTATATTCTTGATCTGATATCTATAGTCTGTTGATCTGATGTCTAGTATTCCCTGATCTGATGTCTATATAATCCTGATGTGATCTCCCTTGTTAAGTATGTTTTAGTTCTACTGTATGATTTCTTTTATATTCTTGATCTGATATCTATAGTCTTTTGATCTGATGTCAAGTATTCGCTGATCTGATGTCTATATAATCCTGATCTGATCTCCATTGTTAAGTATGTTTTAGTTCTATTGTATGATTTCTTTTATATTCTTGATCTGATATCTATAGTCTGTTGATCTGATGTCAAGTATTCGCTGATCTGATGTCTATATAATCCTGATCTAATATCCCTTGTTAAGTATGTTTTAGTTCTACTGTATGATTTTTTTTATATTCTTGATCTGATATTTATAGTCTGTTGATCTAATGTTAAGTATTCGCTGATCTGATGTCTATATAATCCTGATCTGATCTCCCTTGTTAAGTATGTTTTAGTTCTACTGTATGATTTTTTTTTATATTCTTGATCTGATATCTATAGTCTGTTGATCTGATGTCTAGTATTCTCTGATCTGATGTCTATATAATCCTGATCTGATCTCCCTTGTTAAGTATGTTTTTTGGACGTTGCGGCAGTTGTTTTTTGGACGTTGCGGCAGTTGTTCTGAGACGTTGTTCACTCAGCGAAGACGTTGTTCACTCAGCGCGGAAAAAAAAAAGGCGCGCGCGTAGGCGAAACTTACTATATTTAGTAAGTGTACAGCTGTCATGCGAAAAATTATTATATATAGTAATAGGTACATGTACACTGTGTACAAGATATACGCACTGGGGCCAAATGATGCAGCAAGAGCCGTTCAAAGTGGCTTGACCTTGGAACAAGAAAGTAAATTACGTAGCATTGAGTATTAAATAACAATAAAAAATAACAAGTAATAAAATGAAATAATTAAAAATTTTAAACAAAATCGTCTAAAAGCAAACGAGGACTAGAAAAAGAACAGTAATTAGCCAACGGTTCCAGAACGTGAAAATCCTTCAAGCTTTGTAAGGGCACAACTGTAATTGCACACAGGAACAACGGATAGGATAACACGATTACAATTGCAGGCACAAAACAGAACTCAGAAAAACCAAAGGAAAAACTCCCAAGCCTGCGTCAATGGCGGCAACCACCATTTCCCTTTGTTCTTCCCTTACTGCAGCTACCTCATCCCTGTCCTCAACTTCATCGCCAACCCTATTTCTCTCCAAAGCCAGCAGCCCAACCAACATTACGTTTCTGTGTCATTCTCTTTCTTCCATTAAACTGACCCCATGCCCTAAAAAAAGCTCCCACCCCTCATTTGTTCCCAAATTAGCTCAAACTGAGACTGCACCTTCATTGACAGATGATGGACCTCAAAGTGAAATTGAAGCTGCTGGCCCTATCACCACCACTGAAAGTATTGAAAGTCCAGTTCAATCAGAACCCAAAAAGGAGGAGGTTTTTGCGGTTGTTATGGTGAGTGGCCAAAACTTTTCTTTATGGGGTAATCGTTTTATTTTTTTAGTTCTTTGTCATTTTAGAGCTGACCCGGATGATAATTTTTGTCAAGTTCTGTGCTTTATGTACTGTGGATTTAGTCTTGTGAAGTAACGAACACGAACTAATGGAACAAGTATAATGCGTACAAAACCGTCTGATTGCTTGGTATTTTGGAGAGAATCTGATTAAGAAAATTTAAACTAATTCTAAATTTGAGGTTTATAGGTTCTTAAGGTAATTCTGTCTGAAGAGGACGCAAGAAGTTGAGCTAAATGTAGGATGTTCATCAAGCCTAGCCTAGTACCTCAGTCTGCAACTACTAGCTAAAGTTGGGGTGTGAGGATTTTTGGTAAACCATATGAAAGGTTTTGTCGAGTTCTTTGCTGAGTGTTGTGTACATGGTAGTGTTGGAGAAAGCGCAAGAAGTTATCCAATTACAGTGTCTTGAAGCCCCATCAATTTCCTGTTACTTTGGTGTCATTCTACTTCAAATAGATGCAATCTGTTGCCCTAATTTTGACCTATCTGGGCTCTTTTGGGAAATTATTTTTTAATCTGAGATTCATAGAGTCATATGGTAATACGACAAACGTTGAACAAATAGAGCAAAATGTACTATGCTTTATTTAGCCTAATGCTTCCATGTTTATAAGAGCTGCATTCTTCGTTTCATAAGAGGCACTAGCTAAATTTTATTTTTTTCTTTTCTTACTTTTCTTGTTTTTTCTGATGGTGATCACATATATGCATGAAATCTGCATTCTTCTTATATATGTAAGGAGCCACAATGTTGTGTAATATGGAAATCTTTATTTTTAATATAAGACTTCTTACATTAACTTTTTGTTTGTTTTTATTGCTTGGAAACTTGTAAAATTTCAACTACACTTTACAGAAAATATACAAATCTTGACTCTCAGCCTAAAAAATAAACTTGCTTGTTCAGGTTGGATCCCGGCAATACATTGTCTTCCCTGGTCGGTTCCTATATACGCAAAGGCTCAAAGGTGCAAATGTAAATGACAAAGTAAGCACTTGGCGCAACACTTTTTTCTGTTTTCTCATGTTTGATAGAGTTACTTAGCTGTTTCATATTTCTAGCTTTGTAGAGTTAAAGATGAATCCTTATTTGAATTATTTTAGGATATTTAGGTTCCAAATGATGAACACTTTCTGTAGATTCACTTAGTGCAGCTACTGGTATTCAGAGCACGTTACATTGCTACACTGGTAGAAGCATTGGACTATATTATACATAATTTTTTTAAACATTCTACAAAAGTAGACGGTAAAGTAAATAATGATAGTGGACATCAAAGATAGAGAGTGGACACTAAAATTTGTCCACGTGTGAGGCATTTGTCTTTATTTGGTTGCTCATCGTAAATGATTATTTGTAGATTGTACTAGCTCATAATTGTGATTATTACATTTGGATAAGGTTGATACCTATATTTTGATGTGCAAATTTATCTAAGTTTCTTTGAAAATAATGGTTATGTGCACAAAGTTTTGTTGTAAGCTCAGTTTGAGATGTTGCAAATCCTAGCAAACAGTGTCAAATCCAGCTCTGGTTAGTGTTTTTTATGATTATTTTGTTTCCTTCTCTCTTGTTCTCACACTTCAAGCTTAGTTATTCCACGATACATATCTAACCCTGTTTGTTCAACTATATCATGTATAATGTTCCCTAAACTTCGTGTGTCAATATCAGGTGGAATTACGTTGCCAATCATCTCTATTGCCTAACATTATGCAATTAAAAGAATACTACCCTTCAGCATTGGTTTTGACCCTACCTAGATATATAATTGCATAAAATACAGTTCTTGAACAAATTGTATATCTGGTGCTGGTCAGTGTCAAGGGTCAATCTGGATATCCAGCCTTTGAGAAGTGCTCATGTAGCATAGTTATAATGTTAATAGGCTGTCAAACGTTTTATGAGAAAAAATTCCTTTTCATTTCAAGAGTACCTCCTGTGATGAAATAGAAGAATCTGCAACCATGCATCACACTGACTTGGTTGACATTTCGATCCTAGAAAGAGAATCTTTTACAGCATTTATGTTCTTAATTAAATTCAGAAAAACATATTTGCACATGATGATATTTTTAAGAATGTAAAAGGTCATTTTAAGTGCAGTTTAGCATTTAATTTTTTATTTATGTGTGGCCAAGTTTCTCTTATGATAAGATTTTGTCAGCCTTTTTTCTTTGCGACCTCTGCTCCAGTCTTAGTAATTCTTGAAAAGAAGGTGAGGCAGGAGCTTATATTTTGACCTACCGGACATTGTGGCTGAATATTAATTCAGCTATAAACAGTATCCTGTTGCTATGATAATGTTTTGAAATGAATCTTTCAACTGCTAATAGTGTAACCCGTGTATCATCTTGTGCTGTGATTCTAGGAATTGATTACAAACTGATGATCTATTGATGGTTAGAACTAAGTACTTTTTTTGGGTTGAATATTCAGGAAATTGCTAATCTTGGAATTAGGATTCCTCTGTGGCCCTTGTTTCTTTGTTATGATTTGATAGCTTTGGTTTTGCATGTCTCTGATTTTTATTTTGCTTTACATTTTGTTGTATGTATCTCAAGAATTTAAAGTCATGGATAAAAAGTCAATTCTGAAATGCTACCTATCTAATGGAAAAATGAGAAATTAAGATGTATAATTTTAGGAAATTTGTCCACAGCCACTGTTTTAATTCTTCATATTAAGCTCCTATGCAAACAGGCCACCAACATCATTCTGAAATATTTTAGTGTTCATGAATATCTTGTGTTCTAGATGTTGCAGGGATGTACAATAACATTTTATTTTGACTGCATGAAAAGGTCATACATACTATGTACTTGATAAATTAAATCTATGCATGGTTTTCCTATGTTTAGGTTTCTGATCTACTCTATGTTTTCAGTTTTGATCCAATTTAAATCCCATTTAAGTTGCACCAGTTGAAAATTAAAACTCGTCAGTCCATTTAATCTTTCTTCTAAGTTCTGACATCGCAATCGCATGCTTTATCACTTCATATTTATGATTATGTCACTTTCTCTTCTTTGTTTTTTGAATTAATTCAGTTGTGACTTGTTTGCGCTTGTCTTCAACCAAGTTCCAGTTCCCCGAAGCCTGTAAAATCTTTGTTTATGAATTAATATGATGATATCTTTGATGTGTATTTCAACTTCAACAGTATGTGACTTAAGTAGTAAATTGAGAGCATTCTGAGCTTCTCACTGAAAGAAGCCCCTGAAGCTTACAATTAAGAGCTGAAAATCTGAATGTAACATGTGAGTTTATCTGTCTTTTTATTGAAGGGTGTGCATAGCCCATTGGAATTTTCAGAACCACTTCTTCCCACCCAGAGCCTTTTCATGAAAGATATCTCAAAAGTTCTATCATTATCAGGATGTTGCTAACCAGTAAGAGTTCATTAAGAAGTTTCTTGCGTAGGGTAACATTCTTTCAAATCCTGGTAACTGAGTTGTCCATTCTCAGCATAAACACTCAAGTCTTTTATATGAGTAAGTTGTGTACTGAAATCTTCATTAAAGTTCAGATCTAAGAATTAAGAACTGCTCAACTTGTTTATCTTCTTATTTTTTTCCCCCCTGAGTTTTCTCTGTTTGTTCTCGTCGAGTTTGGTCACTGTTTCGCTATTTTCTTTACCTATTTTTCTAGTCCAGGTTTGTCTCCTTTCACTTCCACTGATAAGTTTTTCTATGATGTTTGGTTGTTGAAACTGACGCTTTGTTCTGTGGTTTGTTTTGATATGCACCCTGAAAAAAAACACTTTGTTCGAACTGCTTGATTAGATTGTAACAGCTAGACAGTGCCCTTATCTGACTACCTTTATTCTAGTTACCATTATGTTGTTTGCATGAACTAATTGAATTCCACTGCTCATGTTACTGGACAGATTATCTTGAACAAGGTTTTACTGGTTGGAACTAAGACAAGAACCTATATTGGAAAACCAGTAGTGCCTAATGCAGCTGTTCATGCTGTTGTAGAAGACCAGGTACTACAACAGTTCTCCCACTCCTTAGTAGACTAACACTTTTGTTTCAGTCTTAACCATAAATTTTTGTTTCATGCAGCTTTTGGATAAGAAGGTTGTTGTGTTCAAGTATAAGAAGAAGAAGAACTACAGTAGGAACATTGGTCACCGACAGGTATGGTCTTTATTCCTCCCATCTGCTTCCCCTTTTGTTTCTCATGAAATCAATAACGGTATCATCTCATGGAACTCGGCGCAACCTTAATGGAAATAATGTCGAAAGTTAGACAAGTTTGGTTCAATTTCTCTCCAAGATGGGGAACTATTGATGCGATGAATACTGTGTTTATGGTTTAATAGAAAAAGATGCATACTTTAGGTGTTACTTTCTCTGACAACATGATTGCTTGTAATTGTTCAGCCCATCACCAGGATAAGAATAATGGGCATCACTGGTTATGAGGACTCACCATTCGTCACATTGCCGTAGGTTTTTTGCACTCACCAGGTTTTTTGTTCCAAATTTCGACATACCATGTTATTGTTCCAAGGATGTATGATTAGGGGGTATGAAACTTGGAACTTGGAAGAGGTTCTAGCTGTGTACATCTCTGTTCTTTTGTATCTATTTTCTAACTATGACAATGTAAGTTGCTTAACTATTTTTGGGAGCCATCATTTGAGGAGGTTCTTCTCTTGTCTCCTTCCTTTGTTTTTCTTTTTTCTTTTCCTTCTAAAACAATGATATTTTAATTCCGCTGACTAATGAAAAGAGTTCAACAAACAAAACCCTTTTTATAAGACGAAAGGACATTAAAGTTTCACTAAATGCATACAAAATACACTATTACAAACACTCATAAATTTTAGTGAATTTTTAAGTAATGATAGTTACTAGTATATATGTTAATTAAAGCTCAAAGACTGAACTAAGAATTCATACAAACAACTAAAACTCAAAGACTGAACCAAGAGTGTAATAGAATCAAAGAGTTTTATCTGGCTTTGCATTTTATCTCATCGTATTATATTCTAGGAGATTTTAAAATCACCGTCAATATCTCGACGAAAAATTCACTTACAACCCCAACTAATTCCTGGATGAGGAACCCGTTAGAAGGTCCCGGGATGTTGAGTCATGACAGCTGATGTGTCCACTCTCGGGTTGGGCAGCGTTTGTTATGACCGACAAAAAAGTCGGGACAAAAGAGTCGGGCATAAAAAGAGAGAAAAACTCCCGATTCCTGGTTATCATATAGTTCGATCTTCATTATGGTCTCATAAAATAAGTAGGGTACCTGAGAGTCGTTGGTTTACCAATGAAACTAAAGCTCCATGACTTATCTTGTTCCTCCATCTTCAAGAATTGATAGTGGAGGGTTCCACCATCACCAAAGGGTAATAAATACTAGCATCTTTTTGGTCTGTTATTGGACCTATAACTCCATATCCGTTTGCAAATCATGTGGTGGCAAATGGTTTCCGGACTGCCCCCCCAACTCTATATCCGTCTGCAAATCATGCGGTGGCAAATGTGGAAAGGTACGTCTTCTGCCACTTTTTTTCCCATTAATCATTCATTGGCTGATTTACAGCAAAGCCATGACCTCACTTGCCAACCATAAAAACAAATGGCACTGCCAAGACTTGAGGTCCATATACTTCAAGTTGATAGCATCATATCATCAGTATTTTGAAAAATTTTGGTCTTTTAGGCCTAAAGTTTCGATTTTTTTAAGGATGAAAACTGAATTGGTTTTCATTCCTTTGCCTGCAATAAGTCACTTAGTGTCTACAGTTCAGTTCGCAAAGCTGCTTGTCGGACGAGATGAGGAGCTCTCAATCAAAATCCTCACTTTTAAAGTTCCCTTTGATGCCAATGCAAACACATACATGGAATCCCTCCATGCTGCTGAATCTATCAGAGGCGTACAATACGTACAGCTTCCAGATTCACCACTAGCAATTGACTCAGAGGGGAATCCCCAGAACCCTTTTCACTTCATGTCCAGGCTGATCGATAGCCAGAAGCCACAGGTTAGAAAGGTCGTTTCCCGATCATCCAGACTGGCCGGAGTTGTCGTAGACATGTTCTGCACCCCCATGATTGATGTAGCTAATGAATTTGATATGCCAACTTATGTCTTTTACACTTCTGGTGCTGCTGTAATTGGCATCAGGCATCATATCCAGAGTCTTATAGATGATAAATTTGATATTAATCAGGTTAAGGATTCAGACTTTGAGTTTTCAGTCTCAACCTACATCAACCCGGTTCCTGCTAAACTATGCCCTTCACCAATGCTTGACGATAGTGGACTTATTCTCTACCACACAAGGAGGTTGGTAAATGAATCAAAGGGAATCATTGTTAATACGTTTCTTGAGTTAGAATCCTATGCAATACAGGGCCTCATCAGCAACAAGAAGATGCCGAAAATTTACCCTATCGGACCGCTCATAAATTCAGATAGTAAAACAAATAATCAGGATTCTGATATCATCTTGAGATGGCTTGATGATCAGCCCATTTCGTCTGTTGTTTTTCTCTGTTTCGGGAGCTACGGATCATTTGAGGGAGAACAGGTGAAGGAGATTGCATCTGCTCTAGAGCAGAGTGGATGTAGATTCTTATGGTCTTTGCGAAGGCCTCCGCTAAATGAACCTTCAGCAGAGTATCCGGGTGAGTATCAATACCACAAAGAAGTGCTGCCGGAAGGGTTCTTGGAGCGCACTTCCACGGTCGGGAAGGTGATCGGATGGGCGCCACAAACGCGAGTTTTAGCCCATCCAGCAGTGGGAGGATTCGTAACGCATTGCGGGTGGAATTCTGTGCTGGAAAGTGTTTGGTTCGGAGTGCCAATGGCCGCTTGGCCTATGTATGCTGAGCAGCAGTTGAACGCATTGTTTTTAGTTAAGGATTTAGGTATAGCATCTGAGATCAAGCTGGATTACAAGTTAGATATCATGAGCCGAAGTGCCCAAGTGATAGTGCGAGCAGATGAAATAGAAAGCGGCATTAGAAATCTAATGCAGCCTGGAATGAGAGTGAAGGCTAAAGAATTGATGGAGAAAGCAAGAACAAGCTTACAGGAGGGGGGCTCATCCAACATTTCCTTGGGCCGTTTGATTGAGGATTTTCATGGTTCCGATGAAGGAGGCCATTGATGACAAGAAAAACGATTTTGTGGACAGATTATTAATGGTTCTTTACCGAACCAGACAGGGATGGCTCTATACTGCGGCGAGGGGCGCCTTCCCCCCAAAACTGCTAAAATTTTCCTTAGTAATATTATTCTGGCTGAGCTCCGACTCATGTTCGCTCTCCATGTCGCTACAATTCCGCCTCTAAAAAATTTAAAATCTGCGTGTACCCTGAAATAAGATACTTTTCTCCATACCCGAGTTGATTCAATTGTCAGCTACACAATGGTTTCAAATTGTTTATTCATCCACCTCAAATGAATGGTTGATGATGCCATTAAGAATGTAGTTCTTGATTGATGATAATATTGTTTCATGGAGCGGTGCTTTCATTAAACTTTTCACTGTCTCTATCCTTATATATGATCATGGATACAAGATTCGTAGAGAATGGCGCTTTCTCATGATCATGCTAATACCTTTATGTTTGAATCCAGGCAGCACGAAACTTGGATTTTCTTTAAGAGGGACATATTTTATAATATAAAGTTTCTAGATGAAAAATAAAGGGCAAAATGTTTTTTTGGTCCTTATAATTGACATTGTCTCACTTTTGGTCTCTTATAATTTTATGGGGACCTTTTTAGTCCCATAATATTAATTTATTATTTTTTTGGTCACTCTTAACAGGTTTGACCAAATTTGTTGTTAGTTTTGGAGCTTTATTGTTAAAAAATTTTTCAAGAGCCTTTGTATAATTTTTGTTTTCTATATCTTCCTCCGCCACCACCACCCCCCATTCTCCTTGCTGCCACTGTCGGGAACCACCGCCGACCATCGCCGCCGCCGTCGGTGATGGTGCTCCTGAGATGAGCTCGTAAGGATTATTATACTAAACCCGACCGGTGGACTTATATCTGGTATAATAATAGGGTCGAGTGGTATAAATCTCGGATGAGAAGAAGTCGATTAATTAATTTGTCAGTGAATTAATAAATTGACGGGCACTATATCTTTGACGTGGAGATATAAAATAATAATTAAAGTGGTACCCGGAAGCAATTTCGATTTGAGCGGTAGTTCCATAATTAATTCATTAGTGGTATGATTAATTATGTGTTTGATTAATTGACAAAGTGGATTTAATTATTTAATTAATTATCCTTGGGTCAATTGGTATTAATTAGTCTAGTAAATACTTAGAAATTAATAAAGAGTCCAACTAGAAGGCCCAACTTAAGCTCGCTACTTAAGGTCTCCCTTGAAACTCCTATAAATAAATAAGGTCTTGACCTAAAAACATAAGTTAGTAAGAACACAAGAAATCTTGCCTCTAGAGAGAGAAAAGCCTAAAGAGGGAATTAGAGAACTAGTCAAACTAAGACCCACTCGAAGTCGGTTTTTTCTTCTCTCTCAAAGTGATCGGATTTGTGGATTCCGGTGGGGTTTTGATTTTCTGGCGAGCAAGATTTTTTCCTTTTACCCGGCGTTCAGTTTTTCACATTTTTCGGTGGGATTTGCTCGGGTTTTTTTGGCGAAAATCCTCGATTCCGGTGGCCGGATTTTTGATTCATTTTTAGCAGATCTTCAGGATTCTGGCGAGTTTCTTGAGGTGGTTTTCATGGATTTTGATCGATCTATCCGGTAGATAGTTGCCCACACGACTTCCGGATTTGTCTTGGAAATATTCAAGGGATTTCTTGAGGGACAAGCTTCAAAGTGGAACCTTTAATCTTTCTCAATTGATTTCTTGTGGGACACGCTACAAAGGTCAAATCTTGAATCTTTCTGCTTTAATTTAAAGATTCAATTTTTAGTGGGTACAATAAATCGAACAAGTTAAAGCAAGATCGGGTTCAAAGGAATTTGTACTAGTGTTTGGGCTTGATCAAAAGTTTTTTTTAATTCTGGAATGCATAATTTGAAAGTGAAATTTTTGATTTGACCCGAACCGACTAATTCCTTCAGGTGAGGAAGAAGTAGAAAAAAATTTATACAAAGGCCCTTGAAAATTTTTTTTAACACAAAAGCCCCCAAGACTAACAAAAAATTTGGTCAAACCATTTGTTGACCAAAATTTTCGTTAAGAGCGACCAAAAGACCTAATAAATTAATGTTATGGGACTAAAAAGGTCCCCATTGTTGGAGTTGAATACATAAGCTATGCTTGTATTGTATATTTTCCCAGTTAATATATCGGTTTATGTTTTGGTTATATCTTGTTGTGCATTATTTGTCCATTTATATTATGTAGTTAGATGATGAGGTGTCTTGTGTGACACAGTATATCTCATTATCGGTTAAAAGACATAATATATAAATGAGGTTCGTAACCGATGTAGCTTTGGACAAACTGTCGGTTTAGGTTATTATGTGATTTGGATAATTGGTTTGTCTAAACTAATTGAATCATATAGATATGCCCTGATTTATTTTGTACTGATTTAATAGACAAATCGTTCTTAGTATTCTATCTCTTAATCCCTTGACTTGAGCGGGCATGAGGATTAGACATAGTATACTTTGATCTGCCAATGGGTGAGGTTAATTGTGGCCAATAGTCTCTGTAGGTTGGGTGCACGTGTTTAGTTGCTTGGTGTGCTGCTGCTTGTCGAAAGGAAACAATGTACCGGTGTGTCCGGGGTGATGGTGCTCCCGAGATGAGCTCGTTATGTTTATTATACTAAACCTAGCTGATGGACTTATGTCTGGTATAGTAATAAGGTTGAGTGGTACTAGTCTCGGAATTAAAGAAGTTAATTAATTAATTTATCAGTAAATTAATAAGTTAACGAGCACTATATCTTTGATGTGGGGAGATTAATAATAAATTAATTAAGTTGTTCCGGAAGCAATTCTGGTGTAGGATGATATGCCATAATTAATCCGTTAGTGGTACGATTAATTATGTATTGGGTTATTAACAAAGGTAGATTTAATTAATTAAGTAATTTTATTAATTCTTGTGTCAGTTGGTTGTGAATCATACCATGAACTGGATTTGGGAGAAGTGAATCCATATATCAGTTGGTTGTGAATCATACCAGGAACTGGATTGGGATAAGTGAATCCCTACATCAGTTGGATGTGTATCAGTCCAGGAACAGGATTGAAGGAAACAGAAACCCAGTAGGAAGGCCAATCCTAAACCAACTTGGGGTCTCTCTTGTAACTCTATATATAGATGAGAGATTAGCTATTCAAGACACACAATTCATAAGTTTTCAAGACAAGAAAACTAGAGAGAGAAAGTCTAGAGAGAGAAAATATTTTTCTCCCTCTAGCATAATCTCAGGCAGCCGGTTATTGTCCCAAGTGGCAGTCGGTGGTTAATTCCGGCAGGCGGCGATGGCAGGAGAAATCCGGCGGCGGCGGCGGTTGAAATTTAAGCGGCGACGAGCTGCAGAATTTTTTTGGTAGGTGGATTGTGGTGATTAGCTGATCAATTGTTCGTTAGATTGTTGCCCACACAACATACGAACAAAGTCTTGAGGCATACAAGAGAATCATCTGAGTTTATGCTTCAATAGGTAATTCTTATGTTTCCGCTTTCAATTAAGAATTTATTTGTTGCATGATAAATCGAATAAGTACATACCAAGATCCTGCACAATGTTATTTCAAGCAAGGGTTGGAATAGCGATTGTGCTAGCATCTAGACCTGGCCAGAGATTCTGATTTTGGAATGCATAGCACGAAAGTGAGTTTCTGGCTAGGCCCGTGCAGATAATCTTTCACCCATAAAATTATAAGGGACCAAAAGTGAGACAAGGCCAATTATAAGGGACCAAAAAAGCATTTTGGCCAAAAATAAATTCTATAATAAAAAATACAAATGAAGTGTAAATTATATTAAAAGTTGATTTCAAATAATTTTAGGGGAAAAATGTAAATTTAGTCCCTATATTATAGTCCAGTGACAAATTTAGTCATGAACGCTTAGTAGTCAGTAAATTTAGTCATAGAGATTCCTAATAACAACACATTTAGTCTCATAACAATTTTTTTTTTAATTTATAGATTTAACAGTTTCTTTTCATTTTCATCAGTCCTTTGCCATGTGGCGTCCGTAAACGCCACATGAACTAATATAATCCTTTGGAATGACACGAGGATGACACATTATCAAGGCTGCACATGAATTTTACCAAGTTAGACAGTTAAAAGACATTCATCCCAGTGGATATTCATATGCAGTCTTGATGACGTGCAGTCCACATGTCATCTCAGTGGATTATTTAGTTCACAAGGTGTCCACGTGTACGTCACGTGACAATGGACTAACGGAATTGAAAAGCAACTGCTAAATTGTAAAAAAAATTGTTATATGACTAAATGTGCTGTTATTATATTAGTCTATTTGTATTATATTAGTCCACATGACGTTCACGTGTACGCTACATGACAATGGACGGACATAATTTAAAAGTAACTGTTAAATCTGTAAAAAAAAATATTATGGCACTAAATATGTTATTATTAGAAAAATTTATGACTAAATTTGCTAACTACTAAACGTTCATAACTAAATTTAGCTTTTTTTGTTAATGAAAATTTTGGGTTCTTATTATCTTTTTCATTGTGTTTTTATGCTCATTTATAGGTCTTATAGTCTAAATATAATTGAAATACGGTTATATATTTAAAAATCAATTATGATAATTTAGAAACTTATCAAAATATAAATATTTTTTGTAAATTACAGTACTAATAGGTTTCTATTAACTAATATAGGTTACAAAGTATCTTAATACAATTAGGATGGGCTGTCAAATCCTATTGAGATTTTATTACCGTAAATAGGAATGGAGTATTACCATAATTAATTATCAAATCTATTCTAATTTTTTTCTTTTGAAATAATCAAATCTATTCTAATTAGGTTTTATGTAATATTAATAATATAATTTGAAACACAATACTTACGTAAAACGCCAGCGGCAAGCCCGCAAGGGAGATTCGGTGGGCAGCATTATTGTGAAACAATGTAAATGGAGATCGTTCCGAACATATTGGCCGGCGGCAGGCAGGCCCGTTGATGGGCCAGTGCAAACCAATGCTATTGCACTGGGCTCACATTTTGGAAGGCCTCAAAAGAAATTTGTCAAGAGGCTTTCTATTTTTTTTTTTCCCTTCAGGTCCGTTGATGTTGTTTCTATTTACAAGTTGAATTGCTATTTATATAACAAAATTATTATTTGTATAATAAAAAATATCCAAAATAACCCTGGCATGAAAAAAGACCTATTTGTTATTAAATTTGGGTAAAAAATGCTGCGTATTGCAAAATTAAAGGGCAAAAAACGTAAAATCGGTACAAAAATAAACCCAAAAAATGCTAAAATATCACGTTAGTATGGGATGTAAACGTTGAAATGCAGCGTTTAAAGTATACACAAACGCTAAAACGCAGTGACGTATGAGTAAAATAACGCTAAAACGTAGCATTGGAATGAGACCAAAACGCTAAAGTGTAGCGAGAAATCATGTCTCGCTCGTTAAAATGTAGCGTTAGCAATGTTACCGGTTAAAAAAAATGAAACAAACAAAAAACGTCGCACAATCCATATTTTGGGCAAATTAAACGCAAGAACTTCAGACAAAAGCGGAAAACAGTAAATCCTTTTTTCAAATTCGATAGAAATCAGCGAAAAGGACACGGGAGGTGGTGAATCTTCGAGAGGTCATGGCGCGGGCAAATGTCCAATGTATATTCGGGTAAAAATTTCTTCAACATTTTAATATTTTGTCAAATTCATTTCGCACATTTGTCAAATTCATTTCTTAGAACAACTAGCACCACGTCTAGAACAACTAGAACCACGTCCAGAATAACATGCACCACGTCTCAGAACAACTTGAACCACGTCCAGAACAACTAGCACCACGACCAGAAACGTCTACATCCATGATATCAATTGGTGAACAACGTAAAAATAAAAGCAAAATTAGTACACAACTTCAAATAAAAGTCAAATTACATTAATGGTTAATGTAATATCAATAATAAAAAATATCACATAAAACTGAAATTCTTATGCATCACACCCATAACCGATACCTAAACTTCCTCAAATTATGAGCCTATTGTCCTACAATATTAGGATTACGTTGATATTGTCAAACGAGGTGCAACGATTGTATAGGGCTGAATTGGACCACATCTACACGTACATAATGATTCCCATCAACGTGATCAATCGATATCTGCATTTCAAGTATTGTGTCGCCTCATGTCGCATCCAAAGGTAAGACATTGCATTAGCAAGGACATGATATATGTATGTCTATCATATGTAAGGTGTACGTGTGAAGTTGTACTCTACATTGTCATTTTCATGGCCAACCTGGAAATGACTTTTCTGATTTTTACTAGTTTTTAATCATGTTCATTTGCCAATTTGTGGTTGTCTGTTTATTGATGCCAATTCATTACATTTTCTACTGTATTCTATTATTGATCAAATGATTATAAAGTTAGAAAATTTTTACATTGAGGAAAAAAATAAAAATAAAGAACGTTTATATAAATAACTAAACCACTCACAATATTATATTCAAAATGATATAAATGCAATTAAATTATTATTTCACAACTTGTAAAAAACACTACAAATTTCACATACAGCATGTCAAAAACGCTACGTTTTTCATATTCAGCATGTCAAAAACGCAACATTTTTCATATTCAGCATGTCAAAAACGCTACATTTTCCATATTCAGCATGTCAAAAATGCTACAAATTTCACATGTAGCATGTAAAAAACGCTATATTTTTCATATTCAGCATGTCAAAAACGCTACATTTTTCATATTCAGCATGTAAAAAACGCTACAAATTTCACATCCAGCATGTCAAAAACGCTACAAATTTCACATCCAGCATGTCAAAAACGCTACACTTTTCATATTCAGCATGTCAAAAACGTTACACTTTTCATATTCAGCATGTCAAAAAAATTATAAATTAACGAGCGAGCCATGGATAAAAGTCATGTTTTGGCGTTTTTGGCTATACCCAACGCTAATTCATTGCGTTGTTTACCCTTTTTGTTTATGAAATTTTGAAATCTTTTAGTTTAAAGGATATAGATGTAATTTTACCCCACTTTTTGTTAGACAAATAGTAAGTTCCATTTACAAGTTTAAGAAATAAATTTTTTTACTATCCTTCAGGCCCATTATTGATGCTCTGCTATTACTACCTATTGTATGGACACTGAAACACCCTTCTAAGTCTGAGAATTAAATAGAGTAGTACTATTTGTAACTAATTTTTTACTATTTGTAACCCTATTTTCGAAACAATCTTCCTAAACTGTCCTTTTACTAATTTTTAAATAATTTATCAAAATTCAACAAAATGAATATATATATATTTTTCCCAACAAAATTAATACTATCTTAATTATTTTAAACATATTTAATCATATAATAACCAATTATAAGAATAATTCTCACACATACAGTATTTTTTAGAAAAATAAAAAGATTAAAAAAATGGGAAAATGGGGGAAGGAAAATAATCAACAAATTTTTTTTTTTTTTGTAAAAAATTCCTGTACAACTACTTGTGTTAATCGAATGTAACTCGTATCAATTGCTAGAACCAGAACAATCACCATCACATCCGTCTCCATGGGCATGAACGCAACAATGATTTTGATTTTCATCCTCGTGATCATCGTTGTCATCTTCATCAAATGGTTTATTTTGTAGAAAATGCAGTATTTCTTGGAGCGATTCTTCCTGCTACCGTTGTTGCAGAGAAGACAAGGACGATGACGAGGACATGGTTAGGATTTGGGTAAGGCTGGAAGAAAAAGATGACAACATGAATTACCTCATAGTGGCTCTGGTTATCGTTAAGTGGTATCCGCGGGAAGAAAAATAATCCTAAAAAATGGGCAAAATAAATAAATAAATATATATGGGTAATTATGAACAAATTTTATTATGTTATTATCTTATTATGAGAATATGTTATGCATTAAGTAAAAATAATTGTTTCAGAATTCAAATGTTCTTTAATTAAACTTTTTGTGCAGAAAATTTTCCCAGGGCAGTAGGTTGGTGGTGGAATTTGAAAAAGGAGAAGAAGAAATAAGAAAAAATGTTGAGTTTTTTTTTATAGGGGTATTTTGGATAATAAACTTTGAAAATATGGCTACAAATAGTAAAAAGTGTGCTATAAATAGTAGTCAGATTAAATATTTTTTTAAACCCTACTCCTCTACCAACTACACGGGAAACAAAAGCACATCTCCTTCTTTCAACCTTTTCATCTTTTCGATCTATATTTTAAAAGGAAAAAAATAAAAAGAAGCAAAACCTAAAATTGCATATTGATTCATTCTCTGCTAATTCAGGTATTTACAAGTGTCTTTTTATAATACTAAATTACCAATTTTTTTTGCATAAAAGAATATAATAATTATTAGTTTATAATTGTAATATAATAGAGTTTTTATTTTATATATATATTTTTGTTAGTTTAAATTTTCGAGAACTTTATTTTGTTGATGGAATTGCCAGGTTGTTTTGATTTTTTTTAGTATTTGAGAGATATCTTACCTAGACAAAAATTAGGTCCCATTGATATTATGAGTCATGCGACGATTGCATACATAATTTTGTTAACTACACCTGTTACAGTTATTGTTGCATCTAGAGAGAAGGATTTTTCAAAGTTGAAGATCTTGAAATCCGACTTGCGTTTTACGATGATGCAAGATAGATTGAATGAGCTAGTAATTGAAAATGATCTTTTGGAGAAAGTAAAGTATGAGGACTTGATTAATGAATTTGCTTTTAAAACGGCTAGGAGGACTACCTTTTCAAGTAAATATTATTTTAGTCCTAAGAAAAATAGTTTGAATTTTGTAATAGTCTTAGTTTTTTACATTGAGGAAAAAAACACCTTATTTTTTTTTAGAACAGGTCTCTCATATCGACTAGAGCATGATGGAGGAGCTTCATACCGATCTAATCTACCACATACTAACAAAACTGGACGTGAAAAATCTGTCAAGGTGTAGACGCGTTTGCAAAGCGTGGAACAGAGAAATATCCAGCCGTGGTTTCATCAACGCCCACAGCCGCCAATTCATCTCCAGAGGCCTCTCCGATATACTCTTTGTCCACGTTGATGTTGACAAATCAGAAGCCGACGGTAAAGGGTGGTGGATTTATAAGTTCACAATGGTTTCTGAAGTAGCATACATGACGATTTTGCATACTTATAATAAAAATAACCCCATCAAGGTATCGTATAGGTCTTCTCTGGTTCCTATGGCTTCAAATTGCGATTTGCTGTGTTTTGTGGATTTGAATAGTAGAGGTGTTAAGTTGTGCAATCCCACGACGGCCCAATTTCAGACCTTATCAGAACACATATTGCTAATCATAATTTCTGCGACCTTGTGTTTGGTTATGTTGATTCGAAAAGACAATACGTCCTTGATAGGTCGTCAGACCAATAAAAAATAAACCTACTTCTGAAACTATTAAAAATAGTATAGAGTGAGTAGGATCGTATCCATAGGGAGCAACAGAGTGAACTAAACTTGGTCAAAAGTACGTAACCGAAATGGGGGGTTTGTTTTTAATCAAACTAACTAACAAAATCAAATTAAAATTAACGACAAGAAATTAAATAAATTGTAAAATCCAAATTCGGAAAAATGTCTAGCCAAGGGAATTGGACCACCTCGATGCACTAATCGATCCTTGATGCAAAAATATATTAATTAATTATTGGTTACACCGGTTTTCATTGTTGGAACCTCCTAACAATTCAGTCCTATTAATTTAAGCCAGCGATTAAGGAACCTCCGTTAATCGCATCTATAATCGATGATCAATTCTGGAACCTCCTAGAACCTAGATCACGATAATCAAGGATCCAATTCAACTACAATTAACCCAATAGCCTAATTGCACTTGATTATTTATTCTTTCTCAATTCACTAATTTACGTACCACGTGATTAGTTTCATTAACTCTAAGGAATACCGAACCTCGTGTATTCTAGTAAATTGGATTACCTAGGAAAGCTTGCATGCTACCAGCTATACAAACAGTGCCAAATAATCCACAAAAATGCTCAAGAATAAATAAGAAACCAATAATCAATTAATAATAATATCAATTCGATCTCACGATTCAAGTAGCATCGAGGGGTTTTGAGTCCCTTGACTAGACTAAAGAAATCTAGCTACTCATAATTGAAAAGAAAAACATCAAATAAAAATTGTACTCCATGAATTAAAACTAAAAACTAAGGAATAGAAATACTACTAATGAATGAATTCTTCTTCAGGAGAGCTATCCCAAAATTGCCCAAAAAGTTACTGCAACCCTTTGTTCTCCCTTTGGTCTCAGCCGTCCCCGCCTTGTGTCCACTCTCCAAAAAAAACTAAAGTAAATCCTGCCAAAGAATCCCTCTTCTCTGCAGTCAAAAGTCCTTTTTTAAATCCCCTCAAAAGTCTTCCCTTCATTTCCAAAGTCTTTCCCTTTTTCCAAACTTAAGATTCCCGCAGTTAATTCCCCCAAATCAATACCATCAATCATAGAATAAAAATCATGCTTTTTTTTTATTCCTATCCTTATATAACTCCTCCTTCCTAATTTGGCCATTCTTTCTTTCTTGTCTTTCCCAAAAAATCTACAGCACCCGACTCCTCTTCTTCAATTGTCCAATTTGCCCTCCTTTTGTCCAAAAATTGCACTATCCTTCTTAAAATCAATATAATCCCCTGCACATATAACAAGCACTATTAAGCCTCACCAAAACCTCCAACTTTGCCCAATTCAGCCCAATTCGTATCATAAAATATAAGTGAATTGGGTTTACTACTATATTCTTGACAAATATATAACCCTCAAATTCTGCTTCAGCAGCAATTATGAATGTGAACTTCATGGTGACAGAAGTTACAGTTGTAGTATTGCATCCTCATCATGGAAGGAGATTGAGGAAGCTTGTCCACGGAGGCGAGGTGGACGATGTTCTTATAGATCCGGAATTTTGGTAAATAACTCTGTTTATTGGTTGGATTACTATCAGCAGGAAAACAGAGAAATTGTTTCATTAGAGCTTGACTATGAAAAGTATAAAATCATCAGCTGCCCTTCACAATTTAAAGTCACCTACCCAAGCACCACCACTTTAATTGATTTCAAAGGAACCCTTGCAGCTGGGTTGATAGATACTAACTCTCTTGATATGTGGGTTCTTGATCAATTCAACAACTCCACCCATAGTTATGGTCGGGTGAGGAAGTACTCCATCAATACGGCTAATATTCTGGCTCATCCGCAAGACTCGTACTACGTTCATAGCAAATCGTCAAGAAATGGAGAGTTGATTGTGACTGCGTTTTTACCTTATGTCGGATTGAAGAAGCACTATGCAATCCAGAGAAAGGAAGCTTTAAAGCTTTGGCATACCCATGTTATGTTGTCTTAGGACCTCCGGGTTTTTTCTTTGAAAGTTTATTTTCCTTTGCAGTTAATAGTTACTAATATGGAAGAGGATACTATTGCTGCCTACTAGCGTCATCAGCATGCCACCATTTTTATCCATTTAAGAATCGTTGCTTTGCAAAACTGTTGTAATGTCTGAGTTCATTCTATTTCCGCCATTCTTTCCAGATTTTAACGTTTTTTTCAGCTACCGATATTTAAATCTTGCTGGCTTTTGTTTTCCCTTCGAGGATGTCTGATGAAATCGAACGTTGTTGGCTTGTTTAAGTAGAACCATACTTATATTTGCCTAAACTGAACAATGAAGGTTTCTGTCAAAATTTATATTGATAGTGCGAGCAGATGAAATAGAAAGTAGCATTCGAAATCTAATGTAGCCTGGAATGAGAGTAAAGGCTAAAGAATTGATGGAGAAAGCAAGAACAAGCTTCCAGGAAGGGGGCTTCTCCTACATTTGCTTGGGCCGTTTGATTGAGTATTGTCATGGTTCCCATTAAGGAGGCCATTGATGACAAGAAAAAGATTTTCTAAAATGATTTTATTTTTAATTTTTAATTTTCATGGTTTCCATGAAGGAGGCCGTTTGAAACCATGCGAAATGATGATGGGTTATGGAATCCACCTGCGTGGAGCGGAAGCTAGTCGCTGAAGGGCTGCAGTGGTTTCACTCCATGAGTAAAGAATTCTACATTAAGCCTAGGATAGATCATTACTTGTGCATTGTAGACCTTTTGGGTCGTTTGGATCGTGCCGGTCTTTTAGATGAGGCCTACAAGTTCATTCAGGAGATGCCATTGAAACCTGATGTCCATATATGGAACGCTTTGCATTCTGCCTGTAGGATTTATAAAAAAATCGAACTTGTTGAAGAAATGTCGAATAAGATTCAGAGTTTGGGACCTGAAAGTACAGGAAATTTTGTACTGTTATCAATATTTACAGCATTTCTGGGGAGATGGGATAATGCTGCTCATATTAGAGTTGTGCAGAAGGGTTTGGGTTTGAAAAAGAGCCCTGGAAGTAGTTGGATTGAAGTAAATGGGGTTATCCATGCATTTCTTGGTGGAGATCAATCTCATCCTGAGTCAGCTAAAATAAATGTGAAATTGTTGCAGCTACAAGCCGAGTTGAGAAAGCTGGGATATTCTGCAGAACCTGATTTTGTTTATCAAGATGTTGAAGAGGATGAGAAAGAGCATATCCTCCTTTACCACAGTGAAAAGCTTGCAGTTGCGTTTGGTTTACTTAATTTACATGAGAAAAGCCCTATTTTAGTTACGAAAAATTTGCGGGTGTGTGGTGATTGCCACACTGCACTGAAACTTATGACAATCGTCACGAGGAGGCAGATTACTTTGAGGGATACCGTTCGTTTTCACCATTTTTCCTATGGTAATTGCAGCTGTGGAGATTTTTGGTGATGAAAAACAGAAAAATGAACTCACAGTTCTCTGAGTCCCTCTTCGAGCTACTTCGGATTCTTAAGACAGGTATTCAAAATATTTTCATTCGTATATGCATATGCATTTCTATCATCTAGTGATTTTTACAGTTCCAAAAGCAAGGCGGAAAAACTATGGGACTAGTATACTCTACAGACTACAGATGAAAGATTTTCATGCATGCCCTATTGATAACATGCTCCATACACATTGAATGAGAGCCTTGATATTGATTTAACATTTCAAATCCCGCCACGTTTAGAATGATGAAAACTCCTCCTGATGTTTCATTTGAAAAGAGCCAAACTGTCGATTTTCATACAGCTACATAAGAATGCTACTCTACTCGTTCACCAACGTAAATTCTTCAAATGTATGCTAACCTTCCCCTTCACTGTATTTAGATTGGATTCTGTCTTGCTTCTGAGAACTCAGAAGTTTACTTTGTTCGTTTGCGGATGTGATCATGTCTTTGTCATTGAACATTTCTGGGGATATGAAGATGTAAATCTAGAGAAAGTGATCTTTGTGTTATCTGCAGGCTGTTGTTAGCCAAGTCATCGAAGAATCTGCAGCCAACAGACTTTTGAAATGCAGGTTGAGATATGGAAAGTGTCTGAAACAAACCAGATCAAAAGAAGTTTGGTAAAAAGCCACGCTCCTTCAGCAGTTCAGTCTTGTGATACGTGGTACGCTGAAATAGCTAGCTGGACATAATTTCTCCTCTCCACTCACCATTGCCGATTTGCTTACCAACTGAAAAGTTTGTTGTTTGGCTCGTAGGTATGCAAAGTAATATTGAACAGAAGTACTTCCAAAATGGCCTACAGTTTGCTTGGCCACTCCCTCTTAGATGCAGATTGCTTTAGGGTTTGGCAATAAGTGTTGAAGTGTTTGTCGAGTCAGGGATTCCGTACCTATGTATCAATATCAACAACTCCATCAAAGTAAGAGAATCCTTTGGTAAGGCATATCATAAGATGATCTTCATACTCATCCAACCATGCAAGTTTTCGGCAGCTCTATGAATATTGCACTACAAGCTGAATAATTCCTGGTGGGTATAGTCATAACCTGCATAAGCTGTATTAGGACAAATCCTAGCCGAATGTAGTTTTTGTAAGATTCATTTGGTTTTTACAGTGACTTATGTTCCATGGATGATTAGCATCACAAAAGTCAATATTTCAGGAGCTGTTTCTCCAAGCCAAGTACTTCTAATTTTTCTCTAGGGCCTACCCAGGTGCCATACCTGTCTACAATGATGAAAACTCAATGTATTTCAGTGCTGAGTCTGAAAAATTACTAGCATGAGTCTGTAAAATTTTGCTTCAATTTAAAGTCTGCACTGGCCGATTATGGTAGTTGGCATTGCATGATCAATGTTCTGTCAGTATCTGTTGATTTCCGGTTCCAATCTATTTGGTTGGCAGATTGCTCAGAGGAACAGTTTGGAGAGGGATTGCATGCCTGTGGTTCAGTGGTTTGTTCCAAGGGGCTGTAGAGACATGGAACTTTGTCTTGTTCTCACTGCTGCTACCTCTAGCAATCAGGTTGAGGTTGCAGCATATCTCCTTCCTCATGTACCTCAGCATGTACTCGCTGCCCTGAGCATTGAAATACTCGAGGCTGCTGCAGAGCGGAGTGGGAGATCACTCGATGGGGTTGCTGCCCTGCTGCTACCTACGCTGTCGCAAACAGCATTGCTATATCTAATGACGAGTCTGTTGCTCCTCAGCTTAGAGCTTTTCTCCAAGAGCATTGGTCAGAGGCATAATCTTCCTTCATTTTTGCATAATGCATCAGATGTTGTCTTGTGAAATGGTTTCCTTCTCAGTCTCAAATTTTGGATCTCTCTTTGCAATCCTTCTCTCCATGTGTTACTCATGTCATATATAGCCATAAATGGAGGTTGGAGTTGGAAGTTGACAACAAAAGTCCAAAAAGGTCTGTCAGTTTTCTTCTTGCCTTGTGATTTGCTTTTTTAATAGGTAGATATTAGGTTTTCTTCTCAGAATCATACCTAAGAGAGAAAATACATTCAGAAGGTTCTTAATTCGATGATGGGCATGTATGTTTTCTGGCTTGGTTAAATCTGTTGGCTATTATTAGTGCTGTAGTTTCATTATCTGTCGGCTGGTTTATCCTGCAAATAGTCCAGTTCAAAATGTCTCATTATGAATTCCCAGTAACATGGGATTCAAAAATGCAACTAAACTTGCCTATTCTCACGAGGATATTGTCGTTCACTGTTCAAGAATTTTTGTTTTGGGACACGACTCTACCAACCAATCAATTCTATTCCATTTAATCCACTTTTGAATGGTCACATATCTTTTCGATTAAGGGATAAAAAATCCTTCTTCGGTTACAATGTCTTTATTATTTGACTAATTAGCGTTCTATTAGATAGGAACAGATTTGATAAATACGAATAACTTTTAGATAAAGTATTAACACAGAAAGATCCATTAGATAATGAACGAGTGTGTCTGCTATATCCTTCTTTCTCTCTATGTGTCAATCAAAATGGCTTATGAAGTACAACATTAAGGGCCAAAATTCAAAGCTCGAATTAGACTACAAATTCAACAATGTCAGTTAAACTATAGAAGTGTTGAGAGGACTTAGAGCTATCTTTGCTTTGAACTCTTGCCTGACAAAAACTCTACCTAACGCTGGCTGTGTTTTGCTTGTTTAGAAGCATTTTATTCAAGGCTACCGCCCAGGATTTATGGCAGAAATCGCGAAGGATAAAGCCCAGGATAAATTTATGGCAGAGTTGGCTTGAAATTCACCAAAGCATAATGTTAACGACTATAACTAGGTTTTTGATTGAGGAGAATCTGTGCTTGGAACATCATATTCAGTCTTATGTGCCAGAAAATTAGGTATTATTTTAGCCCAAAAAAAAAAAAAAAAAAAAGGTATTTAGACAAACTTACCCTCCATTAAAATAACCCAAAAAAATGATTGGGAAGGACCCCTCATCATGTTCCCCCTCCCCTTTTTTTCTTGTTTTTTTGGTTTTATTGAATCAAATGATAAATATGTTTCTCGAGTCAGTTGTACGATTATTTTCTACACTAATCTCTAAATTTATAATTATTATAATGTTACAAATTTTATTTTCATAATTTCACAATTTGATAAATATTCCTTCAATATTATTTAATATCATTATTATTATTATCATTATTTTCGAAGCAACTGAGCTTTATTTGACAACTGTCATCAAGATAGAATGACTCTTTACACGATTCCACAACTATTCTATTGAATAAGCGAATTTTTCTATATGTTCATAATCGGTTTAATTTATTCCGTACTACCCACTAGAAGGACCTTTTCCTATCGAGAGAACATCAAGGGAGATGTAAGATAGGTGGTACCCTCTTATGCGAGTGATCCCAGTGATTTGGAGCTACTATACTTTTTGTACTAATAATGCCATCCATACGCCTATTTATACTTTCTCCAGTGGTGGAGTCTATACTACCACTGTCTTACATGAGTTTATACTATTTTAAGCGCTAGAAAATCTATGCTATTTCAAATGCAGGAAAGTCAATCTCAAATGAGTTTATACTATGTCAATTTAATAGCAGTCTATATTATCTCAAGTGCGGGAGAGTCATTTTCAATTATCTCAGGTGTCAGAGAATTCTTCTCAACTATTTCAACTGTAGGAGAATCATTATAATTTAAAATATACAAAAATATAAATGTAACAATAAATGTTTAATAATGAATCAAGATAACAAAACAAAGCAAAACACACATTGACATAAAAGAATTAATACTATTTTATTCTAAAATAATAATAATAATAATAATAATTATATTATATTAATTTAATTTAATTATTATTTTTTAGACAAAAGTAATAATATAATTTTAAAAAGCATTCAAATCATAAAGTATTATTACTCAAAAAAAAAAAAAATCATAAAGTATTATGCTTCTGCAATAATTGCTCCACATGGTCCAAAGTTCTTGGTTGGTTGTCACTGTCAGTTGCCGGCATGTTATTTTTATAAAAATATAAAAATTAAATTATTTCTATAAAATATAATTTAAAAAAACTATTATTATAAAATAAGAAGAATATTAATTAAGGTAAAATATACAAAAATTTTAACTAAAAATATTACTCTCCTGTCTCGTAGTATAAATCATTTTTTATTTGATACGTATAATCATTTGTTATATTTCTTAATTTATTTAAATCACAATTTTTTATATATTTTTTAATTTTATTTTTTTTTTATCTTTAGGAGATGGCTACCCTTTATTAAAAATATTAAGAACAAGAGGATACAAGAACTAAAAGTTCCTTATTGCACTGCAAGCCCCCAGTGCAGAGCCAAATGTCTCTAACCCAAGAGAGACAAATAACTACACAATAATAACGATGCATTTGAATTAAATGTGAGGTATTTAATATTTTTTTGGACCGATATTTTTTTATATTTTTAATTAATTATCTTGGTATACAAAATTTTGTTAATAAGGTTCGTTGGAAAATATTTTTTAATAGGAAGCATCTTCCCAATAAAGAGTATAAAATAATAATTAATGGTATGTATGTAAAAATAATTATTTGTTTGTTTATAACTAAATAAATGAATTATATCATGTCAAAAAATAAATGAATTATATTGCTTAAAAAAATAATAAATAAATGAATTATATTTTGATATTTTTAAAAAAGGAAAAACTATTTATATTGCGAAGGAAGCAATTAATTTTTTAAATATGTATAAAACAACCTAAAGCTACATGTCGTATTCACTAATAAACAAAAGACATTATACTTGAGGCAGAGACTTCAAGATGGGTGATTGATACCATCCACAAACTCGAATCTTTCAAGTTTTTCAGGGCTGAGATTCGAGTTCTTGAAGATGAAGACAGAACTGGTTTTCATCCCTTTGCCGGCGACCGGTCATTTGGTGCCGGCCGTGCAGCTAGCAAAGCTGCTTGTCGGACGAGATGATGAGCTCTCAATCAGAATCCTACTTTTCAAAATCCCACTGGACGCCAATGCAAGTTCATATGTCCAATCACTCCTTACTGAAACCACCAGCGCCGTACAATATATACAACTTCCCGACCCACAACCAATAATCATCAGCTCAGAGGCTAAGCCCCAGAACCCGTTTGCCTTACTCTCCAGGCAGATCGAGAGCCAGAAGCCACAAGTCAGAAACGTTATCTCCCAATTGAAAGACTCTGGTGAATCATCCAGGCTTGCCGGGATTATCATAGACATGTTCTGCACCGCCATGATCGATGTAGCTAATGAATTTGAGATGCCAACCTACGTATTTTACTCTTCTGGTGCTGCTATACTCGGCCTCCGGCATCATGTCCAGTGTCTAATAGATGATAAACGTGACAATGACATTAAACAGTACAAGGAGTTTTCGGTCTCAACTAGCATCAACCCAGTTCCGGCTAAACTATGCCCTCCAGCGATGCTCGACGAAAATGGGAGTCTCAACCACACAAGAAGATTGATTGGTGAAACGAAAGCAATCATGGTTAATAGTTTCCTGGAGTTAGAGCCTTATGCAATACAGGCCCTCAACCGCAACCCCAAGATGCCTACAATTTACCCCGTGGCGCCACTCATCAATTTAGAGGGTTTCGGGAATAAGCAGGAAAATGATTCTGGTACTACTATCTTCAGATGGCTTGATGACCAGCCTAATTCATCTGTGATTTTTCTTTGCTTTGGGAGTTTTGGGTCGTTTCAGGAGGACCAAGTGAAGGAGATTGCATATGGTTTAGAGCAGAGTGGATGTAAATTCTTATGGTCCTTGCGAAGGCCTCCACCAAAAGAGCGTCTAGAGTACCCGGGCGAGTATGAAAATCACCAAGAAGTGTTGCCAGAAGGGTTCTTGGAGCGCAATTCCAGGGTTGGAAAGGTGATTGGATGGGCGCCACAAGCACGAGTTTTAGCCCATCCTGCAGTGGGAGGGTTCGTGACACATTGTGGATGGAATTCGGTGCTGGAAAGCATTTGGTTCGGTGTGCCAATGGCAACTTGGCCTATGTATGCTGAGCAGCATATGAATGCCTCTCTGCTGGTTCAGGATTTCGGTATAGCAGTTGAGATTAAGACGGATGACAGCAGCATGAGTAGCAGAAGCACCAAAGCGAAAGTCGTCGGAGCCGATGAAATTGAAGATGTCATCAGAAAGCTGATGCAGCCTGAGAGTGAAGTGAGGAAAAAGGTTAAAGAATTGATGGAGAAAGCAAGAACAGCCTCAGTAGATGGGGGCTCGTCCTACATTTCCTTGGGAAGCTTAATTGAGGATTTTCATGGTTCCCTGAAGCTGAAGGAAGCCATTGATCAGAAGTAAAGATTTTCTGGACATTTGCTAAGGTTGTTTACAGAAAAGCTGCTCTGTTGCCATTCCCACATTACTACCTCTTTGACAATGGGCGGATCGCATATTTTATATTTTTGGAGGGCAAAATTACAGTGACATAAAGTGTGAACATCAGTCCGATCTCGACCAAAATAACCTAAAAAAACAAATTCTAAGGTTGTGAAGGTAGACAATCTCCCTCGTCATCGTGTAGTCGGCTCTTGTCTTTGATCAACTCCAACCCAAAGATTATCTATAGTTTGATACACACGAAAACTTTCACAAAAACATTTGAGACGAGGATATCTTCCCTGCGGTGATATCCTATTGTCTAGTTTGACTTTTTCTTTTTTTTTTTTCATGGTATAGAAATTGATATGCAAGAACAATGAGGGAAAGATAATAATTGATGGGATTTCTGGTGGAAAAGAAATTCTCGAGACTTCTCTTGTTCCTAGGTGATGGGGTATGGCCAAGCTATCAAAGATTACATGAAAACAAGGCTAAAGCTTGACAAATCTACCACCTTTCCTGATCAAATTTAACCTTTATTCATATAAAGAATATTGACAACAAAAACAATAAATATAGGAACCGTTTCCCAAACAAGAATTCGCATGAACAGAATACGGTTGAAATTAAAAGTATTAATGTTCCACAATGTTATGTTGAAACAAGCAAAAATGTTATCCCACCAAAAATAACCGTAAAAGAAAAAATTCTTTAAAAAGCATAATGTTGGAATTCATAATATCAAAATCGGGAGAAGAAAAGGGCAGCCACAGCTATATTTGTGCCTTGTTATATGAATTAGTTGAACTTTACAGGTCAATCACTTGTCTAGTGGTCCATCACTAAATGGTGGCGGCCGCATAATGCTTAAAGCACACAAATTGTACCCTAAATTTGTAACAAAAAATGGTCTAAAATTAAGAAAGTTTAGACTCATTGGAGTTGATGGTGTGTTTCAAGTGACTTTAACACTTTAATAGAAAGAATTTTTGTAATTTAATGTTGTGTCGTCTAAATGTCTATTATTTTTTCCCTTATCTAATGTAGTTGTAAGGAACCTTCAAGGCTCGGAAAAATTTGGCAGAGGTTCTGTTAGATTTGAATACTGAAACTATGCTTGTATTTTAATATTTCTCAGTTAATATATCGATTTAATGTTTTGGTTTATATCTTGTGCAAATGTCATCCATTTATATTATGTAATTAGATGATGAAGTGTCTGGTGTGACACATTAGATCTCATCATTGGTTAAAAGACATAATAAATGAGGTTCGTAACCGAGACAGTTTTGGAGACACTGTTGGTTTAAGTTATTATGAGATTCAAAAAATTGGTTTGTCTAAACTAATTAAATCATATAGATATGCCCAGGGCGTATTGAACTTGACCATTTAGGATGAATTGTCTTATACTGATTTAATAGACAATTAGTTCCTTATATTCTATCTCTTAATCCCTAGACTTGAGTGGGCATGAGGATTAAACATAGTGTACTTTGATCTGCCAAAGGATGAGGTCATTTGTGACCAATAGTCTCGGTAGGTTGGGTGTGCGTGTTTGGTTGCTTGGTGTGCTGCTGCTTGTCGAAAGGAAACCATGTACCGGTGCGTTCGGGGTGATAGTGCTCCCGATATAAGCTTGTTATGTTTATTATACTAAACCCGGCCGGTGGACTTATGTTCGACATAGTAAAAAGGTCGAGTGGTACTAATCTCGGATTATAATAAGTTAATTAATTAATTTATCATTAAATTAATAAATTAACGAGCACTATATCTTCGATGTGGGAAGATTAAAGAATAATTAATTTAGTTGTTCCGGAAGCAATTATGGTGTAGGATGATAGTGCCAAAATTAATCCATTAGTGGTACGATTAATTTTATAATGGATTAATTGATTAAGTAGAATTAAATAATTAATTAATTATTCCTAAGGGTTAATTAAATAATTAATAAAGTGAAATTAATTAATTAATTAATTAAGTCTTAAATTTCAATTAGAATTAGGAAATCTTAGAGATTAAAAAATCTAATTGGATTTGGATTATCTTATTAGATCAGTTACCTAATTGGATTTGGAAACTAATTAATTACCTAAACCCATTAGGAAGACCAATCCTAAACCAACTTGGGGTCTCTTTTGTAACTCTATAAATAGACAAGAGATTAGCAATTCTACATACACAATTCATAAGTTTTCAATACAAGAAAACTAGAGAGATAAAATCATAGAGAGAGAAATTAATTATTTCTTCTCAAAGTCGGATTTTTGGATTTCCAGTGAAAAGTCGGCTGCCAATTTCTCTAAGAAGCGGCGGCACGTGTCTTTGCATGCAGCGGCGCGTACAGACTTCCCTTGGACGGCGCGTGGCGTAGACTTCACGAGTTCGTGGCGGCGACTCAGTGTATTTTTGGCGGCTGTTTCAAGTGGATTGTGGTTATTTGCTGATCAATTGTTCATTAGATCATTGCCCACACAACGTACGATCAAAGTCTTGAGTCATACAAGAGAATCACCTGAGTTTACGCTTCAAGAAGTATTTCTAAACTTTCGCTTTAATTAGAAATTATTTGTTGCGTGATAAATCGAATAAGTGCAAACCAAGATCCTGCGCAATGTTATTTCAAACAAGGATTGGAATAGCGATTGTGCTAGAGTGTAGCCCTGGTCAAGAATTTCGATTCTGGAATGTATAGCACGAAAGTGAATTTTTGACCGGGCCAGGGCAAATAATCTTTCAGGTTCGGCTTGTGAGGAGTGTTTGGGGTTTCGGATCCAAGGACTTTGAAAGGGTGTTGGCCGAATTTCTAAGGTTCAAAAGGGGTCCCTAATGTAGTGATTCTCACAATGGGGTTGCTTCAATGAGAAAAACTTAGTTTTCTATTCAATCAAAACATGCTCTCTAAAGGCTTAACCCCTGCTCTATTTATAGGAGTAAGAGTGAGCCTTTAAGTTACAAGAATAGCCCTAAGACCCTAGCCTACTGACACTTAAAACCTAGACTTTTTCAACTCTCTCTTTAACTCTTTAGGGCCGACTCTTAATTCTTGTAATGTATATAATCGTCTAGATTGTTACAAGCTTTCTTTGGCCGAAATTCCACTAAGGTTGGACTCTTCCAAGCTGTGCAGCTGTTTGATTAAGAGCTGTCAAGGCATCTAAATGAAAACAGTATTTGATTAATGGGTAACTCTTTGAGATATAAACTTCAACTCCGGGTGCAAGGTCCACGCATGCGACTTGCAGTTTTACCGCATTGTGGTGGAATTATGTATTCACCCTATTAGCTAAGGTACTTGCATTCCCTGCCAAATACAACTTGATGGGTGGATAGTTTATGCATCATAATTGTTATTTTTGCTTTGTCCATCGACCAGAACTAGAACTAAATGGGCTACTTCAGGACAGATTTGTGTTCTACGATGAACTCCTTTGGTGAAGTGTGGATACTTCCTACATTGGTTTTTCAAATAGTTCCAATGGTAATATTTATTATCTAGCATCTTTATAACTGATATATTTAATGCGTTGGTTCGCTGGTGTTGCTGGTCAACTTTTGGTGCAACATTTTATATCATAATCAAAACTGATTTAGCCATCAACTTCTTCTGACTTGATTGAGTTACTCATCCTGACCATCTCAAA
Source organism: Knoxia roxburghii (assembly GCA_030378225.1). Taxonomy (NCBI): domain Eukaryota; kingdom Viridiplantae; phylum Streptophyta; class Magnoliopsida; order Gentianales; family Rubiaceae; genus Knoxia; species Knoxia roxburghii. Next base: position 38,183,011 of record CM059422.1, on the reverse strand, counting down.
AGTTTTGAAGGGAAAAAATATTGTTTGCTTGACTGCTCCATTTCTTCCTAGTTTGAATGCATTCAACTTGCATTTGTACTTTTTGTTTCTTTGATACTTTTTTGGAGTGAGTGTTTGGTGGAGAACACAATCTATTTAGGAAGTATTCGGTGTATAATAACAGGATTATCATTTTTTTTTCATTTATACATGCAACTCATATTTGCACCTCAACTTATGCATCATAGTGTTTGCACCTCAAATTGAACAAAAAGTAGGGTAGCACAAATGAGAGTGTTATAATGGATGTGGGAGTTTGTCTTGACTAATGACCATCATAGGCTTATTCCTAGTGACTTTATAACTGTGCAGGGCATATAGGAAGTATACAACTCTTCAAAAGTGATTTTATAGCTGGTAAAAAAGTAGAGTAAACTAGAAACGGAGTTGCTTGTCAAAATAGTTCACGAAAAATGCTTATGAGCTATTGTATTTGATCAAGATCATTATGAGCACTGTATTTGAGATGTCTATTGCAATGATATAGAAACTTCTTGATGTATTTTGGTAAAGTTTTACTAGTTATCGCCCCACTTCTTACCCTCTACATCCCCAATTTGAACTAAAATATCTCCCCTACAATACCCTTTATCTTCTCCCATTTTTAAGTAAAATGGCAATTTTGTCAAAATCTGTAGACTACCGCCCCAAAAATTGAGACGGTAACTAGTAACCCTCATATTGATATTTTAAATAAATTTGAATTTCTTTTATTGGACATTGTTTCAATATGGTGTATATAAAGACGTAAGAAATTGTTATGAGTGTTATAAAAACCTATCTATATTGATAATTCAAATAGGCATAGTAAGTTATGATATATATGTATATATATATTTTTTGAGTATAAATAAGTTATTATATTGATACTTATAAATTTTATAATAGGCTATTTATCAACATATTTGATAGCTGTCTATATATATATATATATATATATATATATTTTTAATGAACAGTCCAACGATGGACCTGGGCATAGCCTTTCATTGCAAGAGGTAAAGATTATACAAAATCAGAGTGCCTCCTACAAGATTCAACCCCTTTACAAAAACAAAAAGTGACGCCCTTAACAAATAAACAGGGGTGGATGCTACTATCTACAACTGCATCTAATCTGCCTGTTAAATTGGGATTTAATCTGCATTTACTTAAATCTTATAGTTGGAATTGCTGCAGTTTCGAGATTGATGAGACCTCTGAGCCTTTGAGGAATTGATCTAGGTGAAGTATATCCAACAGAGGTTCCTTTAGCCCCCAATCTGGCCAAGAAGTCCGCCGGTTGATTCCCCTCCCTGACTATGTGTTTGATAGTGGATGCACTCCCAGCCATGAATGCACAAATTTCCTTCAATGCCCTGTATTCACGCCATAACAGATCCTTTCCCCTGGTTACCATATTTGCCAGGGATGAATTACCAATAAGGAAAGTAACATTTGTGAGGTTCTTTCCACTGCAGAATCTGGAAGCTTCCAAGGCTGCTCGAACTTCTGCTTGCAGGGGATAAGCGTTCTCCAACTCCTGTGCTTCACCGTATATAAATTCCCCAGTATTCCTTCTTACGATGAAACCGAAGCCCCCCTTCCTTTCCTTTTGCATGAGCCATCCACATTTACCATCACAGAACTGCTGCAGTGATCCTTCCAGATTATTGCTTTCATTTTCCTGATGCGGCTGGCTTTGGAGTGGAGGAAGTAGCAATCAACAAGGTTTCCTTTCGAAGAGCTCCAGCCAAGTCCCCTATCTTTGGTCTTTTTCCTTCAAACACAAAAGAGTTTTTCTCTTTCTATATAAGCCATAATAGAACTAGAGGAGCATTTCTCCAGGGGTTAAGGTTTGATTTTGACAGAGGAGTAGAAAACCAGTTCAACAGTTGATTCCATCCCATCTCCCTCGTCAAGCCTAACCCAGCCGAGGCTAAAAGAGAATCCCACAATTTTTTTACAGGCGGGCAGTTAAAAAAACAGTGGATTATGGTCTCAGAGTTGTTCAGACAGAAACAACATCTTGAAGGCTGAATATACAAATTTCCAAAGCCACATAAGATTTCTGGAGATGCTAAATACCTATTGTAAAGTCTCCATAAGAAGTAGGAGATTTTAGGGGGAAGCTGGCGGTTCCAGAGCAGCTGCGCCGTTGTTATTTTTGACTCTGTTGAGGCAAAGGCTCTTGTAGGCTGAGGCTGTTGAAAATTTTCCACTTGGAGTTGGGCACCAAACCAGGACGTCCGGGGAAGCAGCAAAATCAATGTTCATAATACTCAACCTCTATAAATGATGTGTCTCAATGTGGCATTCCAAACCTTCAAGGTACTATTTTTGTTCTTGAAGAAATCCTTGACCGTGAGGTCCGGGACGGGAGGAAGGGAGTCTTCTTTCCAAAGTACACCATAATCGTCCCAATTATCCATCCAAAAAGATGATGTGCCACAGAAAATGATGGATTTTGAAAGTGATGCGAATTTCGGAGAAAGTTTCCATATTCTACTCCAAGAGGTGCGCATCCTAGCTGTGTAGGAGAGGGATGCCATGAAATTCGCCCAAAGTCCTTCCTTGTTCTTCCATTTCCACCATAATTTGGCCCAAAGTCCTTTCTTGATTCTCCTTCCGAAGCTGCCCAGAGGAATTGCTGACACTTCTTCTCAATCTCACCAATGACTGTCTTAGGAATCCAAAAAGCTGCAGCTATGTGGATCGGCATTGAGAGTAGAACTGATTTGATCAACTGAAGGCTACTCAAACCTCTTGATAGCTTTGCATCTATTCCTTCTAGCAGCTGACGAAAGTAACACACCTTCGACCTCCCCTTGAAGATGTTGGTTCCTAAATACTGGAAGGGAAAAGGAGCTTCTTGCATCTTTAGTACCCTCAAAATTCTTCTCCTTCTAGCAGTATCACAGTAATTAGGAAAAATTACCGCACTTTTCACAAGGTTAACTTTTTGCCCCGAACCAGCCTCATATGTCTCTAGAAAATCCATAAGGGTCTTGAGAGAGGTTTGAGTTCCTCGTGTGAAGATTATGGTATCATCTGCGAAACTCAAGTGGGAGATGATTTTCGCTCCCGGCATTGTATAATAATGGCCAATATTTCCACTTTCTGTTCTTCTTTTGATTCCCCTGGATAGTGCTTCTGATGCAATTATGAATAATAGTGGGGAAAGAGGGTCCCCCTGCTTCAGCCCACGGGAAGCTTTGAAAAAACCAACTGGGGATCCATTTATCAGAATTGAGAACCACCCGCTCCTAAGAACATTGAGGATGAGATTGACAAAGCTGTTCGGGATTCCGAATTTTGTGAGGATCTTTTCTAGGAAGTACCACGTTACTCTATCAAAGGCCTTCTCCATATCTAATTTCAAGATCAAATTCAGTCCAGCAGCCTTGTTTTCTATGAACTGGGCTAAGTCCTGTGCCACCAAGATGTTGTCAATGATTCCTCTATCTTGCATGAAGCCAGTTTGTTCTAGGGAAATAATCATTGGGAGAATTTCTTGTATCCGATTTTTAAGGACCGATGACAGGATTTTGCTGGCAAAGTTGCAAAGGCTGATTGGCCTAAAATCTCCAAAAGAAGTGACCACCTTTTTCTTTGGGATTAGCGAGATGAAGGCACTGCCGGTGGCCCTGGGGATGGGCACACCATTCATAAATTCATTCGAGGCTGAGATTAAGTCAGTTTTAATGATTTCCCAAGCTGATCTGAATAAATAGCCTGAGAAACCGTCTGGCCCTGGTGCACTGTCTTCTGCAAGGTCGAAAACTGCACGTTCAACCTCTTTCTTCTCCAGCGGTCTAATTAGCATGTCTCTATCCTCCACATTCAGGATTTTAGGAATATCCACTAGCAGTTCCTCTATGTCTTCGGGGGATGCAGGTCCTTCATCTGACAAGAGGTTTGAGTAGAAAGATACTGTAAGATCCTCAAGAGACTTTTTGTCCGTTACCCAAGCATCTCCAATCTTGATCTTGTTAATTGCCTGACGGGCCTTGCCTTCTCTCAAAGAGGCATGAAAAAATGCAGTGTTCCTGTCTCCATCTTGAAGCCATCTAATTTTGGATCTTTGGCTAAGAAAATCATCTTGCTCTTTTAAGCACTGGAAGTACTTAGCTTGTGCTTTGGAAAGAGCTTCGTGGCTAGAATCATCCGGGGCTGACTGAAAAGCTACCTCTTTGACCATCATGGTTTCCTCGCTATCCTTGAGGTTCCTAAACACATCCCCAAACGTGACCTTGTTCCATTCTTTTAATTCTGTTTTCAGCCTTTTTAGCTTCACTGCCAATGCCAACATTCCTTTTCCTATAACAGATTTAGTCCAGCTTTCCTCCACAATCTTAAGGAACCCTTGCCTCCGTAACCACATCTTTTGAAACCGAAAGGGTTTAGGGCCTGAATCAGATTTCAGTTTCCCTTGATACAGGACCGGACAGTGATCTGAGCCTACCTTTGATAGGTTGTGTACAACTGATGTTTGGAAGAGGTCTTGCCATTCCTTCGAGAAGATAAATCTGTCTAATTTTTTTAAGACATGCCCTGAAGACCGTTTTCCACTCCATGTGTATTGGTACCCAACAGTAGGTAATTCATCAACTTCTGCTTGATTGATGAACTCATTAAATTCTTCCATAGGTCCTTTAGCAGGCTGTGAGCCTCCTTTGTACTCCTCTAGGGTCCTGATCACATTCCAATCGCCACCCAAACACCAAGGTGCATCCTTGTGCAAATTCCTCAATGCCAATATTTCTTCCCAAAGAAGTCTCCTTTTGATGTAGTTTGTGCTTGCATAAACCCATGAGCAGAGCACAGGACAAGACAAAATGGGCACAAAACCACACATTAGTTGCTCATACAAAATAACAGGCTTAAATATTACATATTTTTTGAAAAAAATCCAAATCTTTCCATTTGGATTAGATGCAGCAAAATCAAATTTTAATTTCCTAGCATAGTCAGTAATTCTACTTTTATCTACCATGGGCTCTAATATACACAGTATTGTAGGATTATATCTTGCACAAAAGGTCTTTAGTCTACGCAGGGATGCCGAGTTGGCAATCCCCCAAATATTCCAAACTATTTGTTCTATCATTGAAGAGGGGTGGAGCCACGAACCTGTTCTCGATCGTGGCGGTAGGCTGAGCGGCGTGGTGCTGATGTAGTCAGGATTTTTGATCCAAAAGCTTTGGAATGCGCTGCTTTGTTGTGTCCTTTTGGGGGGCGGCCTCTTTTCTTCTTCCCAACTAAAGTAAAGTCATCCTCCATTCGTTGAGCGGCTTCATCAAGTGAGTATTCTGAGGCTAATTCAGTTTCTGATTCACAGTTAAAACTTGAGAGGTCTACAACCAATTCCTCCAGAGGTCTTGGGGCGGAGTTTGAACGAATGATTCCCGGCCTTTCTTTTAGATCTTTGAGCTCTAAAGCAGCATTTATTTCCTCAGTCATTTTCCTTATCTCCTGCATATCCACCAGTTTTTCTACTTCCCCGTCGCTGCCTGTCTCCTGTGGCTCAGGGGCCTTAAGAATTGATTGCTCGGCATTTTGACAGAGGTGATGGGTTAGTACTGAATTTTCCTTAGGTATCAGTTTCGGGGCCTTTTCCATGTGCTGTTTTGTGGAATTGAGGGAATATGTTCTTTTTCCTTTGCCGTGATTCCAGAGGGCCCTGCTTCATTTTTCCCATTTTTTTCCGATTCCGAACCAGCTTCAGCTCCTTTGTTATCAGATCTTTCCTTCAGCATTTGAGGGATTTTTTTACATTCGAGAGCCGCATGTCCGATTTTCTGGCATATTTCACAGTACTTTGGGACATTTTCATAGGTGAAAAGTTGCTCCATAAATCTGCCCTGTTTTTCGATTGTTATACTTTTTGGGAGATCCTTCCGGAGATCGACTTCCACACACACTCTCGCTACCGAGGGGCGGGATAGAAGCATCGTTGCCTTGTCTACCTGAAGCGGGGTTCCCACCGCTGCTGCAGTTTCACATACTGATTGGGTGTTCACGTACTCGATTGGAAGTTGTTCCATTGAGACCCATATTGGGGCAAAAGGCGAATCCTCCTCAAATTGGAAATGAGGTGTCCATTTGAGCACCCGAAGTTGATAGCCTCCAATCAACCAAGTGGTCTTCATCCAGAATCGTTGATAATCTTCATCCCGTCTGAATCGTAGGAGGATATGCCTATCATTGAGAAGCCCTAGGTCATATTCCCCTTTGAAACCAATTTTGGTTATTTCCTTCCTGATTTCTACCATCCTTGGACGTCCATAGGAAAACTGGCCGCCAGTGATAATCTATGAGGTTTGATTAGCCGTTCCATTTCATCTTCTTCGTATATGAGATATGGCTTGCCGTCAATGAGCTGGATTGGTTTAAGCTTGGGGAGGTTTGAGGGGTTGTGGTTTGAATGGTTTTGGAATAGACTTGCGAAGGTTCTATTCATGGGAGGCGATGTGTTTTGGGGGCCATTGGAGGAATCCGGTGGCTCCATCGGCACGGGTTTGGAGATCGGTGGTGGTTAGTTCAGTCGCCCGCTTCTCTCTCTTTTTCACTTCAAGATCCCCCTCCACCTAATCTCTCCCTTTTGCATTAGTAGGAAGTAAGAAAGATATTCTCTTTGATAGCTGTCTATATATTCCAAATATAACACTTAAATATGTTACAAAAAATTACTTATTTAAATACTTATAAACATCGCGAGAACTTATTTATCTTGTTTCAAATGAAACTAAAAACATCAAATATTAACACATAAATATGTTACAAAAGTTTATTATTATATACCCTTATTATTTTTATAATATAGGGCGAATTAAATTTTACCTCATAAACTTTGGTTAAAATACGAAAACACTCCTAAAATTTTAAAAATTTCAAAAACCCCCCTTCGCCACCTGCTTCCCGGAATCAATAGGCGGAGGAAATTGAAAAGACCAAACGACCCTCCCTGAGTTCATATGTTTAAGCATTAAAAATTGGTGAGTTACATTTTACCCCCTAAACTTTGGTCTAAATACGAAAAATCCCCTAAAATTTTAAAAATTACAAAAAAACTCCCTACGCCACCCTATCACCGGAGTCAACTGGAGGATGAGACTAAAAAGACCAAAAACCCTCAATGAGATTGTAGAATTAAGAATTAAAATGAGGGAGAATAATTTGTAAAAGTACGAATTTACCTTGTAAAGAAAACATAGAGAAAAAGATTTGGATTATTCTCCCATCAACTTGAATTCAGGTTTATATGTTGCTACTACTATTGAGTATCCAAAAATATATATTTGGTAATATGAGTTTCTATTTATGAATAAAGAACTTAGCACATAAATGAAGATATGAATAAATTAAGAGGCTGCTTGTGGATAGAGAAAAGCCAAATGGCTATGCGCTATGCTTGGAGTATGATTTTGTGGAATTCTACTGTATAAGGCATGAATAAGTCGCCAAAAGAAATTTAGCGATCAATCTAACAATGCTGTCAAGATTTTGTTTGTAAAATGATGTCGTTCGTTTTAGTTCTTAATGAATTTTGTATTAGGGTTTAATTGGTCAATTGGAGACTATGTTAGCTTTTGGCGATGAGTATAGGATTGTGTTGTTGTCTATTATGTGATACTTTCTTTTGATTTGTCACCCGACCATAGAAGGTGAGGGGTAGGGATGAGTTATTTGGCTTAGATTCAAATTGGTGGAACAAATTTTGAGGTGGAATTAATGCTGGAGGTTGGAGATGGTGCATGTAGGTGATGCTAGTTTTGAATGAGAAGAAGGAGAGACATTTTAGTCTTTACATTTTTTGAGAAATTCCACTAGTGGTGTTATAGCCCATTTAATGATTAAATTGGATGACGTCATTATTTTCTGTTGATGCCGGTTAGATGTGAATAGGTTGGGTGATATAAGGGATTTTTTGTAATTTTTAAAATTTTAAGGGGGTTTTTTAATTTGGACTAAAGATTAGAGGGTAAAATGCAATTCATCCAAGAAGAAAAATAGGGGGCAATATAGTCCATTCACAAATTAAATTTGATGACATCATCATGTTCCGTTGATAGGGGGTCAGCGATGAACATATTGGGTGGCATAGGGGATTTTTGTAATTTTTAAAATTTTAGGGGGGATTTCGTATGGACAAATCTTTAGGGGGTAAAATGTAATTCACCCTATAATATATTAGTTATAATCGCATACTTTTATGTCTTAGTATCTTTATAAAATAGTATATTTTAACAAATAAAATTATTATATTATGGTATTGTTACATACGCTTAAAGTGAAAGATTATCTGCCCGAACCCGGTCAAAAATTCACTTTCATGTTATGCATTCTAGAATCGGAACTCTTGACTCGGCTAGACTCTAGCACAATCGCTATTCCAACCCTTACTTGAGATAACATTCCGCAGGATCTTGGTTTGCACTTATTCGATTTATCACGCAACAAATAATTTCTAATTAAAGCGGAAGTTTAGAAATACCTTTTGAAGCGTAAACTCAGGTGATTCTCTTTTATGACTCAAGACTTTGATCGTACGTTGTGTGGGCTACGATCTAATGAACAATTGATCAGTAAAACACCACAACTCCACTCGCCGAAAAATTCTAGCACCGCCGCTGCGCGAGTCGTATTCACGCGCCGCTGCCGCCGGCAGAAAGAAAACGATCATCGCAGCTTCATCTCGGGAATTGGGCCACCGCACAAGGAAGGAGAAATCCAACTTTGAGAGCTGAATTTTAATTCTCTCTCTAGGATTTTATCTCTCTAATTTTCTTGTCTTGAAAACTTATGAATTGTGTATGTAGAATTGCTAATCTCTTGTCTATTTATAGAGTTATAAGAGAGACCCCAAGTTGATTTAGGATTGGCCTTCCTAATGGGTTTAGGTAATTAATTAGTTTCTAAATCCAATTAGGTAACAAATCTAATAGGATTTCCTAATTCTAATTAAAACTTAAGACTTAATTAATTAATTTCACTTAGTTAATTACTTAATTAACCCTTAGGAATAATTAATTAAATAATTAATTCTACTTAATCAATTAACCCACTACATAATTAATCGTACCACTAACGGATTAATTTTGGCACTCCCATCCTACACCAGAATTGCTTCCGGAACAACTAAATTAATTATTCTTTAATCTCCCCACATCAAAGATATAGTACTCATTAATTTATTAATTTACTGATAAATTAATTAATTAACTTCTTATAATCCGAGATTAGTACCACTCGACCTTTTTACTATACCGGACATAAGTCCACCGGCAGGGTTTAGTATAATAAACATAATGAGCTCATCTCTGGAGCACCATCACCCCGGACGCACTGGTATATGATTTCCTTTCGAAAAACAGCAGTACTTTAAGCAACTAAACACGCTCACCCAACCAACCGAGACTATTAGTCACAAATGACTCACCCTTTGACAGATCAAAGTACACTATGTCTAATCCTCATGCCCGCTCAAATCTAGGGATTAAGAGATAGAATACAAGAAATGAATAGTCTATTTAATCAGTATAAGACAATTCATCCTAAATGGTCAAGTTCAATATTCCCCGGGCATATCTATATGATTCAATTAGTTTAGACAAACAAATTTCTGAATCACTTAATAACCTAAACCGACAGTGTGTCCAAAACTGTTTTGGTTACGAACCACATTTATATATTATGTCTTTTAACCAATGACGAGATCTACTGTGTCACACTAGACACCTCATTATCTAATTACATAACATAAATGGACAATATATGCACAACATATAAACTAAAACATTCAATCGATATATATTAACTGGGAAATAGTATAATACAAGCATAACTTCAGTATTCAAACCTAACATAAAGTTGTTAGAATAAATTATCTAATCATACATCTAAATTTGTTAATATATATTATTTATATACATACTTACAAATGTGATAATATATTATCTACCAACACAGTTTATTATTCATTAACATGGTAACATATATAACACTATATAACCAACGAACCATGTGGTGATAGATGATTTATCATATATATTATACATAGTCTACCTCCACACTTTTCAATATATATGTTCACATTAAAAAGTGTCGTGTTATCCAATACATATTTGTCCAAACTTACATAGATAAGACAAAAAGTACGTGTCGCCATAGGTAAAATGTGATAATATATTATCAATTGTAACATTTTCAAATGTTTTGAAATCCTTTTTTTTTTTTTTCTAGTAGTGTGTGTTTATATCATTTGCAAAAGAGTTTTATCAAATCTTTTTTTTTTGTTGGTTGTCACCTTCTTTATTTAGAACACATTGAAAAAATATATTTTTTTTATACCCATTATGAGTTTATATCAAGTTCAACATGTAATTATATCAAATAAATAATGAGTTTATATCAAGTAAAATCGACTAATATAATTTAAAAAAAAAAAAAAAAACCTGAAACTTGCGCTACCAAACGCACATCGCAATCTTGTGTTTCAACACACGCGGTATGTGGGTAGTTGTTGCCTTTTGCTATGTGTTTATTATGATAGGATCATATTAGCACTATGGTGCTATTGTCAAGATATATAAGTTTAACAATAAGCGCAAACCCTCATGTTTATTCATAAAATGTCTTTTATTTGGCTTTTGCGTGAATGAACGAATACGCGAGTGAAATATATTTTATTTTTTCTTTCCTTACCAATCAATTTGATTTCTGATAGTGTACCAATAATTAAGATACATTATTTACAAAGCAAGGTAACAAAATAACGCGAAGACAAATTTTTAATCATTATTTAATAATTTTAAATATACGTTGTATTTATCATATGGTGTATAATCTACTTAATTTTCAATGTTGCGATAACTTATAATTTATGTTGTACGGATTGCATGACAAAAGTATGGTAATTTTGGTGTTGTACGAAAGATTAAGATCAATGATTTACAAAACAAGAAAACAAAACAATATGAGACAACATTTTTAATCATTATTTATTAATTTAAGATATACATTGTATTTATCATATCGTATACAATTTACTTACTTTTTTAGTGTTGTGATAATTTAAACCTTATGTTGTAAGTATTGTATAGTACACACAATCTACTCAAATTTATGTTGCACGGATTGTATGATATATGCACGTACATATAATTTTGTTAATTTTGGTGTTGTATGGATGATTAAGATCAATAATTTACAAAAGACTTAAATCTATATTTGGTCCCTCATAACATATGTTATTCCAGTTTTGGTCCCCCGTATGTTTTAATCACAAATTTTAATCACACTTAATTTTTTACCAATTATGGTCACTTTTAATGGAAAAGTTTAGAAGATAACGGATTAACTCATTTGATCGCTAGTCAAACCTTTTTTTTTCAAAATGATTTGTACCATGTTGTTTTCAATCCATTTTATGACTCGATTCCTCATGGATGTTCAACCCATTTAGATCGACTTACAATTCAAAATGACGGCTGAAACTCAAAATGGGTTGGACATTAATGAGAATCCAGATTATAAAATTGGTTGAAAACATCATGGTATAAATCATTTTGAAGAAAAAATTAGGTTTGACTAGCAATCAAATGAGTTAATCCGTTATTTTCTAAACTTTTTCGTTAAAAGGGACTAGAATTGTAAAAAAAAAATTAAGTGAAACTAAAATTGATGACTAAAACATATGAGGGACCAAAACTGGAATAACTCATGTTATGAGGGATCAAAAATGAATTTAAACCTTTACAAAATAAGGTAACAAAACAATACATAGACAATATTTTTAATCATTTTTTATTAATTTATGATGTATACTGTATTTACATATAGTATATAATTTACTTACTTTTTAATGTTGCGATACTTTAAACCTTATGTTATATGGTAATTTATATGGTGGTCCTATAGGACCACCATGAATTTTACTCCTACCCCGCTACAGTAGCGCGCTACAGTTCCGCGCGCTACAGTAAACGCGCTACAGTACCTTCGTTTCTTTTGTTATTTTTGGCTATTATGATACATATTATGGACGTTTTTGTTGTATGATATGATTTCTTTTATATTTTTGATCTGATATCTAAATTCTGTTGATCTGATGTCTGCTATTTTGTGATCTGATGTCTATATAATCATGATTTGATCTACTTTGTTAAGTATATTTTAGTTCTACTGTATGATTTCTTTTATATTTTTGATCTGATATCTATAGTCTGTTGATCTGATGTTAAGTATGAGTTGATCTGATGTCTATATAATCATGATTTGATCTACCTTGTTAAGTATATTTTAGTTCTACTGTATGATTTCTTTTATATTTTTGATCTGATATCTATAGTCTGTTGATCTGATGTTAAGTATGAGTTGATCTGATGTCTATATAATCCTGATCTGATCTCCTTTGTTAAGTATGTTTTAGTTCTGCTGTGTGATTTCTTTTAAAATCTTGATCTGATGTCTATAGTCTGTTGATCTGATGTCTATAGTCTGTTGATCTGATCTCCCTTTTTAAGTATGTTTTAGTTCTACTGTATGATTTCTTTTAAAATCTTGATCTGATGTCTATAGTCTGTTGATCTGATGTCAGTTATGAGTTGATCTGATGTCTATATAATCATGATCTGATCTCATTTGTTAAGTATGTTTTAGTTCTGCTGTGTGATTTCTTTTAAAATCTTGATCTGATGTCTATAGTCTGTTGATCTGATGTCAAGTATGAGTTGATCTGATGTCTATATAATCCTGATCTGATATCCTTTGTTAAGTATGTTTTAGTTCTGCTGTGTGATTTCTTTTAAAATCTTGATCTGATGTCTATAGTCTGTTGATCTGATGTCAAGTATACGCTGATCTGATGTCTATAGTCTGTTGATCTGATCTCCCTTTTTAAGTATGTTTTAGTTCTACTGTATGATTTCTTTTTTATTTTTGATCTGATATCTATAGTCTGTTGATCTGATCTCTTGTATTCTCTCATCTGATGTCTATATAATCCTGATCTGATTTCCCTTGTTATAAAAAGTATTTTTTTTAAAAAAAAAGAATTTTTTTTAAAAAAGGTATTTTTTTAAAAAAGTTTGTGCGTCAAAAAAAAAAAAAAAACTGTTGCGCGTTACTGTAGCGCGAAACTATAGCGCGTCACTGTAGCGCGCGCTACTGTAGCGCGCTACAGTAAGTAGGAGTAAAATTCATCCTACTCCTATAGTACCACCGTAAACTGACTCATGTTATATGTATTATATAGTACACACAATCTACCTCAAATTTATACTGTACGGATGGTGTGATATACGTACAGTGCATATAATTTTCTTAATTCTGGTATTGTACGAATAATTAAGATTAATGATTTACCAAACAAGATAACATAACAATACTGGGACAACATATTTAATCATTATTTATTAACTTAAATATACCTTGTGTTTATCATACGGTATATGATTTACTTACTTTTTAATGTTGTGGTAATTTAAACGTTATGCTGTATGTATTGTATAGTACACACAATCTATCTCAAACTTATGTTGTACGGATTGCATGATATACGTACGGTATATATAATCTTCTTAATTATGGAGTTGCATGGATAATTAAGATCAATGATTTACAAAATAAAGTAGCAAAATAATGAATAGATCCAGATTTTAATCATGATGATTAAAAAGATTTTTTTAAAAAAGTAACGAATTAATGTTGAGATAAAATTTCTAATATTTTTCTTAATGCGAAAGTATATTTACAAGTATTACATGACATTGAACAAAATGTAATGAAAATACCTAGTTAATTTAGGTGAATATAGATATTTAAGGTAATATTAATTCTCGTATGAATTTAATTTTATCTTGCAAATTTCATCCTAAAATTAGTGTTCTGGGAAGTAGAAATGGAGTATTTTTTTACCTTTTTTTGCAATAAATTCTTTTGGCGAGGACCTAAATTTCCAAATTAATATTGGTGTGAATGTAATTCTCATTCTACCCGATAATTAAATTACATATTGACTATCAATACTACCTACCTCCATTCTAAAATTAAAGTACGGAACGTCGAACGTAAAAAAAAATTCTAATAATTTGTATTTAGTAAGGTAGATTTGAGAACATCGTAACTAATATAATTTCTCAAACTACACATATTTGATTATTAATAATACTTTTTCTCAAACTACACATATATGATTATTAATAATACTTACTTCTTCTCTAAAATTAAAGTACGGACCGTTAAGACATATAGAGCAAGTATAATAAATTGTGTTTTGGTGAGGTGAATTTAGACATTCAAATTAATATTACTATGTATTTGATTTTGATTTTATATAGGGTAATTAAACTAAAAATTACAAAGCAAAGATTTGAAAATATTTTCCCATACATAATTTAGCCATATATGATAATAATATTATTGTCAATAATGGGAAAAAAATCAGTACACCCACCCACGTTCACAAAGCAACACAACATTTGCTCCTCTTGACATCCTTATAAATACCGAAGCAATATTCGCAAAATTACAAACACAATTATCTCATACATAGCCCACATTATACACTAAAAAAATACTAAAGAAATCCAATTTTTTTCCCATTTGGAGTACTCCAAAACCAGGTACAAAAATTGACCTTAGGTTTTCTTTTTGTTTATGTTGCTTTTGCTTTTTTTTTTTTTTTTGGGGGGGGGGGGGGGGGGGGGGGGTTGAATTTATATGATGTTATATATATGCATAATGATAGAGTTAAATTTAATATCGGCGATAAAACATTTATTTTTTTAATGTTTCTACATATTACACTTGATTAAAATATGTTAAGTTATTGGATATTTTTTGTTTGATTATGATTGGCTTATGTTTAGATTTACTTTTAAAATAATTTAAAATTTCTTTATTTGTGAATAAGGAAGGATATAGAAAGATGGATCTACCACCACCAATACCACCAATTAGTATATATTACCTAGGGTACATTGCTATATACCTATACTTACCAAAATTAAAACAAATTTTGGTCCCAAAAACATGTTTGAAGACCACGCGCATGCAGGAAGTATGGAAAGAATGAAAACATAAAAATTAATATCAATTTATGAAAATTAAATATTTTTTTAAAAAAGAAAATAAATATTCTGGAAATATTTTTTCCAAAAAAAAAAACGGATGAATACAGTTTCCTTTAATTCTATTCAGTGTATTTCGTACTATATAAAGCCATATTACAATCACTCTGGACAAAAAATACATTTATCTAAATCATGGCTTATCTTGTTCGCAGTGGCCACCAATTTCTTTCTTAAAGTGCCGATGAACCAGATGCCAATCAAAAGATAAGTTAACTAACATCTATAACCATTAATTTTCATCATGATTTTGTTTATAGTATTTTTAAAATTTTTAAACAGAACTATTTTTTAGAGATGATCGAAATATATAATTTATGATTTTTTTTATTAAAAGAAATATGGAAACTTGATGAAATACTTTTATTTTGTCAATTACTTTGTTTTTGGGTTCAGGAAGACATCTTGGATGAGTGGTTTAAGTTCATTAAAAACATCTGGTTATTCACCAATTTCAGTCTTTAAAAAGAGGGATAGCTTGATGCATTGTATAGTTTGATAAATTTGTTTAGTTTGATATGCTTTATGCATTGTATGTATGGTATGTTCTCTAATAAAAACATTGCAATACTGAAATCTAAATCATTTTCTTTTATTTTTAAACTATATTTGAGAAAACTAAACTTTTGTTAGATGACAAGCAGTTCTGATGAAAACAAAAACAAAATTGATGAAAACTGTTTTACCCATTTTATATCTTTTGTTTAGCCCATCTTTTCAAGAATTGAAGAAGGCATCAATCAACTAGGATTTCAGCAGCAATATTTCATCAAATTAAAGCCATGAAGGTGTTTTTGAGTTCACCCTTCCCTCCCAAAAAGTTCATCACCAAGAGCTTATATTGTGGTTATGTACATGGAATTAGTGAATAGTGTATCACTGATTTCATTCAAAAATTTTGTTTTGGATGTATAATTTGTAGTACTAGTGTGATTTTTTTATATAAGTTTGAGATACTGGAGAAAAAGAATGTAATTGACTATAAAAAAAGACGTGTATGGTTATGTTGAAGAGAATGTTTATATTACTTACTTCTTGTTCTTGGTAGAACATAACTTATGTGGTGTCAAAGTTTTGATCACAATTTAAAACTATGTTGCTTTCAAGGTGTATATATATCTATATATATATATATATATATAGATATATATCATGATTTGTCTTGAACAAAACTATTGCATTTGAAATTTTAGATAATTTGCTCCTTTTTGTTCAATATGATCCTAACCTTTTTTATGAAACACTGAACCCTAACATTTTTTATGAAACGGTAAACCCTAACTGTTTTGATTGAAATCTAAACCCTAACATTTTTTATGAAACGCTGAACCGTCACAAACCGAATCCTAACTTTTTTGATGAAACACTGAACCCTAACCTTTTTATGCAGTCTTTGAGAACTGTTGTACAATGATATAAAGGGTGGATTCCATGGACAGAGGTATATATATACTATTTGATTCCATGCAGTCTTTGAGACTTCTAAGAATATTTTCAATCATACTTTTCTTGAGCAGGTTCATAACTATGAAAGAACATTTTCTTTGAGATTAAACTTTTGATGAAAGAACATTTTGATGAAACACTGAACCCTATTATTATTTACGTGAAACACTAAACCCTAACTTTTTTTTATGAAAAAGTAAACCCTAACCTTTTTTTTATAAAGGACTAAACCCTAACACTTTCAATTAAAAAACTAAATCCTAACTTTTTTTATGAAGAACAGAACTCGTAACCTTTTCAATTAAAAAACTGAACCCTACCTTTTTGATGAAACACTGAACCCTAACATTTTTTTTGAAACAATGAATCCTAACTTTTTCACTTACAAAACTAAATCCTAATATTTTTTATGAAACACTGAACCTTAACATTTTTTATTAAAAACCTAAACCCTAACCCTTTCGATGGATCACTGAACTCTAACCTTTTTTATTAAAATATAACCCTAACATTTTCGATAAATAACTATACCCTAAACTATTTTGATGAATAACTGAATCCTATCCTTTTATTTAATAAATTAACCCTAACCCATTTGATGAATAACTGAACCCTTTCCTTTTCGACGAATAACTAAACCCCTAACTCATTTGATGAATAATTGAACCCTAAACTTTTATATAATAACTAAACCCTAACCCTTTCGATGAATAAGTAAACCCTAACCTTTCATATAATAATTAAAGCCTACCCCTTTCGATGAATAAGTGAACCCTAACTTTTTATATAACAATTAAACCCTAACATTTTCGATGAATAACTGAACCCTAACTATTTAGATGAATAACTAAACCCCTAACTCATTTAATGAATAACTGAATCCTAATATTTTCAATTAAAAACTGAACCCTAACATTTTTTATGAAACGCTGAAACTAACGTTTTCAATTAAAAAAACTGAATCCTAACATTTTTGATGAAACACTGAACCCTAACATTTTTTATGAAAAAATTAAACTCTAATCTTTTTCATTAAAACACTGAACCCTAAACTTTTGATAAAACACTAAAACCTAACATTTTTTTATGAAAAACTGAACCATAACATTTTCAAGTAAATAAGTGAAACCTAACCCTTTCAATAAAAAAACTGAACCCCTAACTCATTTGATGAATAACTGAACCCTAACATTTTATATAATAACTACACCTTAAACCTTTCGATGAATAAGTGAACCCTAACCTTTTATATAATAACTAAACCCTAACCCATATGATAAATAACTGAAAACTAACCATTTAGATGAATAACTAAAACCCTAACTCATTTAATGAATAACTGAACCCTAATATTTTTAATTAAAAAACTGAACCCTAACATTTTTTATGAAATGCTAGAAACTAACGTTTTTAATTAAAAAAAACTGAACCCTAACATTTTTTTTGAAACACTGAACCCTAACCTTTTCGATTAAAATATAAATCCTAACATTTTCTATTAAAACACTGAACCCTAACCTTTTTGATGAAAAATTGAACCCTAACATTTTCCATTAAAACACTGAACCCTAAAGTTTTTTTATGAAACACTGAACCCAAACATTTTTTACGAAAAACTGAACCCTAACCTTTTCAAATAACTAAGTGAACCATAACCTTTTCGATTTAAAAACTGAACCCTAACCTTTTTGATGAAACATTAAACCCTAAGCCTTTCAATTAAAAAACTGAACCCTAACCTTTATTATGAGACACTGAACTCAAACCTTTTCACTTAATAAACTGACCCCTAACTTTTTTGATAAAACACTGAATCCTAACCTTTTTGACGAAACACAAAACCCTAACCCATTTGATGAATAACCGAACCATAACCATTTATATATAACTAAACTTCTAACCCATTTGATGAATATTTGAACCCTAACCTTTTATATAATAACTAAACCTTAACTCATTTGATGAATAACTGAACCGTAATCTTATATATAATAACTAAACCCCTAACTCATTTGATGAATAACTGAACTCTAACCTTTTATATAATAACTAAACCCTAACCCATTTGATCAGTAACTGAACCCTAATCTTTCATATAATAACTAACCCCTAACCCATTTGATGAATAACTGAACCTAATCCTTTTATATAATAACTAAACTCTAATTCATATGATAAATAACTGAACTCTAACCATTTAGATGAATAACTAAACCCCTAACCCATTTGATGAATAACTGAACCCTAACCATTTAGATGAATAACTAAACCCCTAAACCATTTGTTGAATAACTGAACCCTAATATTCTCAATTAAACAACTTAACCCTAACATTTTTTATGAAATGCAGAAAACTAACGTTTTCAATTAAAAAGTGAACCATACCCTTTTTGATGAAACACTAAACCTTAACTTTTTCGTGTAAAATATAAACCCTAATCTTTTTGATTAACCAATGAACCCTAACCATTTTGATGAAACATTAGTTCCTAATATGTTTTATGAAAAATTGAACCCTAACCTTTTCCATTAAAATACTGAACCCTAACCTTTTCATTTAAATAAGTGAACCCTAACCCTTTCAATTAAAAAACTGAACCCTAACCTTTTTTATGTGACACTGAACCCTAACTTTTTTGATGAAACACTGAACCCTAACATTTTTAAAGAAACACAAAAGCTTAAAAATTCTGATGAATAACTAAACGATAACATTTTATATAATAACTAAACCCTAACCATTTTATGAATAACCGAACCCTAACCATATATACATAATAACTAAACCCCTAACTCATTTGATGAAAAACTGAACTCTAACATTTTATATTATAACTAACCCCTAACCCATTTGATGAAAACCCCAAACATATTTTATGAATAACTGAATCCTAACCTTATTAAACCCCTAACACATTTGATGAATAACTGAACCCTAACAATAACTAACCCCTAATCAATTTTATGAAACCATCTAACCCATTTGATAAATAACCGAACCTAACCATTTATATAATAACTAAATTCATAACCCATTTAGGAATTAGGATTAGGGTTTTAGGGTTCAGGGTTTTAGGGGTTAGGGTTTAATTATTTCAAGGTTAGGGTTTAGTTATTTAGGGTTTAGTGGTTAGGGTTTAGGGTTTTAGGGGTTAGGATTTAGTTATTATGGTTTAGGGTTTATTGATTAGGATTTAGGGTTAGGGTTTAGTTATTTAAGGGGATTAGCGGTTTTCAAGGGTTAGGGTTTAATTATTTAAGAGTTAGGGTTTAGATTTTAATCAAATGAGTTAGGGTATAGATTTTAAACGAAAAGGTTAGTGTTTAGTTTTTATAAAAAATGTTAGGGTTCAATGTTTTATTGAAAAATGCTAGGGGTTAGTTATTATATAGAAATTTATGGTTCAGTTATTAATCAAATGGGTCAGGGTATAGTTTTTGATGAATCATATTAAAAATTGATGAACACTATTTGTTTCTCTTTTATCGTTCAAAAATCTAGATAATTAAATTAGTATTCGTCAGGTATTGCTTGTTATAAAAATAAATTCAAAATTGATGAACATTATAAGCATCGCTTAATAAAAAAAAGTTTATATAGTTATAATATATTGATTGATATCTTCAATATAGAACAAAATCTTCAAATATTTATGTTTCTCTTGTTTAATGCAAGAATATTAAATTTTAGGTAATATAATTATCTTTCAATCAATAAAGACTAACCATAATTACAAAAGTGCACAATTTGTGCAACACACAACAACAAGTAGAGAATGAAAGAATGTTCACCAAAGTTTTCAAAAAATATTAAAATTATAAAAAATTTACCTAAAAAACGAATAAGGGCATAGAATGGTACAATATAATTTGCGCAACACCACCCCCCGCCCCTGCTAGAGGAAATAACGGTTCAAGTGATGAGCGTGAAGACCCGAATAACGCTGGAGTACGAAAGAATAGACATTCTAGTGAGACAATCCAACAACTTGAAGCGTAAGATTTATTCATTTAATTATCATTTTTTTATATATTTATTTATGAATTTATTAAGGTTTTAATATCCAGTTTCATACGTTGGTTTTACAAGAGAAGACAGGTGGCCTTATTATTATTTTTTTTTGTTAAATTTTTAAAATTTGAAAATATCTTAATTCTTTTCTTTAGTTCATTTAATTTTTTTAGACTCATGTTAATCATCTTTCATATGCTCAACATTTTTGTCCAAAATTTGACTATTCTTTAACTCTCTTTCAAAATCATTACATCTGTTCTCAAAATAATAATCATATTTCTTTTTTTTTTTCAAAAATTTTGGATATTGAAACTCATCTAAATCCATTTCTCGTCCCTTTCTTCAAACGTGATGGTTTTCTAAGTAATTTTGAAGAAAAATTGTAGGAAATATTGTTGGATTTTGAATAATTATTTTTTTATGATTCTTGTAATTATTGTTTCCTGTGCAATATTTGTGTGATATTTCTTAGTAATGTAAAAATATATTTATAGCCATAATTTATTCCATTAAATAATTTTAAATGGACATTTTTGTAACACTCATAGTTTAGTTCTGTCTTCGCCTTCATTTTTCTTTTCACCTAAAATACAGGATTTCAAGAGTGACAAATGAGATTAAGAGAGTTAATTAATTAATTAATTTAACTTTGGGGGTGTTAAAGGTATTTCAAGGACAATCCTCATCCAGATGAAAACCAGAGGCAGCAGCTAAGTCAGGAGCTTGGACTTGAGCCCAGGCAAATCAAATTCTGGTTCCAAAACAAAAGAACTCAAACAAAGGTATTAATTCTTCTATTTCTATTTTTCCTTCCTTTGTTTTTTTAAACTCTATACAAAATTATCTCCATTTTTTATTTTTTTCATAATTTTACAGTTACCTTTATTTGTTTTATATAATTTTGTTGATTAAAGTCCTAATTTTTTTGTTGGGGTTTTTATTTTTTGTATAAATTCATAATTATTTAGGCTCACGAAGGACGAAAGAGCAATAATGCTTTGAAAATAGAAAATGATCAGTTCATTCGTGAGAATCAGGCGATGAAGGACACAGTCAAGAGCGTTGTCTGCGGCAACTGTGACCGTTTAGGATATGGCGAAGAAGCAAGGCAACAAAATCTGCAGAGATTAAGGACCCAAAATTCTTGGTTGAAAACTGAGGTATGGTTTCATTATATTTTATTTTATTTTTTAGAACTTATATTTATTCTGCACAAACTTTGGACAACCCTCTTAAAAGAGAAAAAATATAAAAAATTTTGGACCCTCCATTTGTAGCCAGCTCTTATTTTATTTCCACTTTACATCTTATTTATTTGTGATTCAAGCAATTTGTCTTACAATTTTGACATGAATTTTTTATATTTTCAAAACAAAAATGCTCATTGCTAACTCGTCGCTATTGTTTTTTTATGATTTACAAGTATGTAACTAAATTTCTTTTATTAATTTTATAGTAAACTTACTTGTTTCTTTTGTTGACAGCATCAGAGACTAGTGAGCGTGGTTTCAAGTTTCTGCCAGAGCAGAAACATTAATCTGCAGGAATTTTCACAAGCTGCTGTTGGTTAAGGGATTTTAGGTGTAGGAGGAGGAGCACCACAAAGGAGCTCAAGGGATAAGTTATTTGGAATTGATCCAAATATGCTACAAAGGCCCTCCTCCTCCATCCATGTCCCCAATGTTTCTGCACCTCCAAGCTCGCGATTCCATGAGATACAAGAAACGGAGAAATTGATCATGGTTCAAACTGCAATTACTGCAATGGAGGAATTGATAGAGCTTGTCACTGTGAATGAGCCAATGTGGATGAGATCTCCCAGTGATGGATCTTTCAGAATTCATCAAGAAAGTTACACCAACATTTACCTCAGAAATGTCCAGACTAAGAATCCTCAAGTTTGGACTGAATCTTCCAAAGAAACAGGAATTGTTTCCACTACTGTGCTGCATTTACTTGATATATTCCAAGATCCTGCAATTCATTAGCACTAACTTCTCTTTTTTTTTTTTTTTTTTTTTATCAAATTAGAAAAAAAAATTCAGAAGATTTCAAAATGTTTGGTTATCTTATTTTGCAGATGAAATGGATGGACTTTTTCCTGATGATGGTCACCAATGCTAGGACCATCCAAGTGCTTGATACCATGAACCATGGGGGTTCACTATCCTTGGTATAAACAACTCAAATCTTTTTCAAAAAATATATTAATTCACAGAGAAAGTTCTCGATAAATTATAAAATTAAATAATTTTATGTGAACATCATTTTTTTATTTTTACAGATGTATGAAAAGTTGCACGTGCTATCACCATTTGTTGCACCTAGGGAGTTCACATTTCTTAGGTACATAAGTCAACTTAATCCTATGACATGGATCGTGGCGCAAGTGTCATATGACTGTTTGAAGGAGGCAGATCCTTTTTGCTCAAGAGCATGGATGCTTCCTTCAGGCTGCATGATTCAGGACATGTCTGATAGAAAAGTGAAGATTTGTAACGTTACTTTCTGTACATCCCCTTAATCCAATGGTCCTAAATACTTTTGTTTCTGATTTTTTGTTTACATCTAAGCTACATATGAAGGATAATTTTTCATCTCATAAAAAAAAGAATTCGTGCTAAATAAAGATATAAAATGTGCATAAATATTCACATAGGTGACTTGGATTGAGCACGCAGAAGTGGATGATAAATATCTGACTCATGATATCTACAAGGAACTAGTTTCTGATGTTAATTTTAACATGATAAAATATGACATTAAACAATCATGCCCAAAGATCTTGAATATAATAATAACCACTAGAAAAAACATGTAAACATACCTTGAGCGGAATTAGTCATTATGCAGTAAATCACCAGATCAGCGGAAAAAATCCCAGCAGTCTCTATAAACCAGTTTCTTCCCCTTGACCCTCTTAATAGTAGACAGCCAGATGGAGAGCCCACTTAATTCTACTGACACAATATTTGTTGTTGTTATCTAGGGCAGGGGAAGGACTGGTTTATATACTCATAACCTTTAATCTAGTACGTCCATCGAATACTAGTTTAATGGACCAGATTTAATCTTATTATTAAACTAATAAGGAAACCCAAACCAATTGTAAATGGGTCTTATTAAATAATGTGGGCCATAACATCCAGGCCACATTCTTACATTCTCCCACTTGGCCGGATGTTCCACAGTTCTGTTTAATAATATATCATAAGGCCAGCAAAAATATTAAACCTGTCAACCATTAACATCATAAATACCTTAACAGGACAAACCACATAACGAGAGTTATGGCGGTCATACACAGTATAGTCATATACTCCCTTCCATACACCACAACATTAAGCGTTTATCATGTCAGGTTCATAAGTTGTATATAAACATCATACAGTCCACATACTGTTATGAAAAAAAACATACGAATTTCTTATTCAAACAATTATGCATGCATAAGCATAAAGAATAAGAAATGAAATCAGAAACAATTTATTACCGAGTTCAAAAGTGTTAGAACATCATCATCAATTATCAATACAACCAAGACCCATCTTAAGTACATGTTTAAAAGCCTTTAGTTGTAAACCCTTAGTTAGAATCTGCAATCATGAGATTCAACATAATATGTTCTAAATAACACTCATTGTTTCTGAATATCTGCTATAACGATAAAGAACTTAAAATACATATGTTTTTCACATTAGGAACATTTATCGTCTTTTAAGAAGATAATTACTGCAACATTATCATAAATTTTCAACGGCTTGCGTACAGTGTCGACAACTCCAAGCCTTGAAATCAAAGTTTTGCAGCCATAATGCAACAACAGTAGCCTCATAACAAGCTACAACTTTTATTTCGTAATGGATGCAGTAATGACAGATTGTTTGGTACTATCATAAGATTGCTCTTTCAATTAAGAAGAACAAATAGCCAAACATAAACTTTCAACTGTCAATCATCCATTAAATTATGAATTTAAATATCCAATCATATAATTGATTAGATAACTTACAAGTAAGCATATAATCCTTTGTTCATTCTTAGAAAGGATTTCTTTAGTCTTACTCAACAAAATCAAATCATTAGCAACAAACAAAATATTGTCAATATATAAAATCACAATTATAAACATACTCCCACTGATCCTCGGCAACTACACTGATCAACAGTGATTTCCTTAAAACCAAAGAAGCAATGATATTATTAGACATAATATATCATTGAGCGAAAGCTTGTTTTAAGTTCATATATTGACTTCATTAGTTTACACACAATTTCTTTATGCTCAATGAAAAACCTTTAGGTTGATCCATATGAACTTCTTTATTAAGATCCTCATTCAAAAGTTGTTTTCACATTCATATAATGTAACTCTAAAACAAACTGAGTCACTGAAATCAAATATCTCAATAAATCATTCTTTGAGATAAGTTAAAAGTCTCTTTCTAACCAATGCCATTTTTTCTGAGTGTAATCTTTGACTGCAAGTCTAATTTTACATCCTTCGACATTGCCATTCGAGTTGTGTCATGATCTTAATGAACCATTTCACCCAACTCATTCAAAACTTTCTAGCAAGTCTACAAGATCACAGACATCGATATGAGTCATTGATTTCAACTCTTAGTTCACAACATCAATTCACATTCCAGACTTATTACTTCCTATGGTTTGTGAAAACAAACAGAATTTATCAATGCCATAATCAAATCTAACTTTGCAAATTAACTACATAATCATTGGAAATAACTTACATTCTAACTCTTACAGGTTTATTAAAGTTACTCCAACAAGTTTACTTATTTGCTTTGGTGATAAGTGAGGTTCTCATGGGTACTTTTCCATTATTCAAATGTTGTTCTTGATTATTCTAATCCAACAATAAATGAACAACACTTGAAATAGTCATGAATTCAGGAACATTTATGGGTAATGAGACATTAACCCTTTCATTAATTTTCACAACTTGATTTTCAGTACTCCCACTAACTTTATCTTTCTCTAAAATTTTGGCATGCCTACTTTAACAATTTTAGAACTATGGTTTGGATAACAAACTCTATACCCTTTGGAGTTCTCTAGGTCACCAATAAAGTAGCCTTTAAACGTTCGAGAATCCAATTTTCTTTCATGTAGATTATAGATGCGTGATTCTGTTAGACAACCCCAAACATACAGGTGTCTTAAACTAAATTTCCTTTCAGTTCATAATTCAAGAGGAATATTGAAACTGACATACCAGAAACCTTGTTTAACAGATACACGACAATTCTAAATACATACATCTACAAAGCTTTGGGTGAAGGAATTACCTATTATACTCCTAACCATATTCATTATGTTCTATTTTACCTTCTGACATAGTGTATTGTACACATATGCCTTAACTTTTGAGGAACTTAGTAAATGGACCAGGATCCTGTTCAAATTCATAATATTTTTTATAAGACTTACCACATCTATCAATCTTAAAATTTTCACTTTTCTATCTAATTGCATCTCAACCTCTCTTACAAATACCTTAAAGGCATTTCTCGATTGAAATTTTCCATGAACCAAATAGATATATCCATATAGTGAAAACCATTTATATAGGTGATAAACTATTTTTATCTACAAAAAAACAGAATATCATAAGGTCCACAAATATTAGTGTGTATTATTTCAAGAAGTTGACTGCTTCTTGTGGCTCCTTTCTTGTTATGTGTGGTTTGCTTACCCTTAATACATTCCACACATAAGTCAATATCAGTAAAATTTAGATTCATTAGAATCTCATTCTTTACTAATCTCTTGAACTTTCTTTAGATGTATGACCCAAACATTTATGCCACTATTAAGCAAAATTTTTCATTCATCAAACTACTGTACTTTATTCCAATAATTTTGTTAACAATGAATAGGGATTTTGGAACTATCAAGTTTCAATTTATATAAGCCATTAAAACATACTATGGCCGATAAATAAATTATCTTTATATAAATCAAAACAACATTCCAACCAAAAACTTAATATTTAAATCATAAGAAATCCCTACATAATACGGGAACTAAAAGTAGTCGTATCATAGTCAAACCACCAAGTATAAGAGGGAACTTTAGATAAATTTGATTCAAAGCATACATAAACATAATGTATACTTTTATATCTGAATTAATACTTATTTTAAAGACAATCATTCTGACAACGTCATTCCTTTTGTAGGAGTGACATTTATCTATCTTTTGTTCCTCTCTTTCATTATTATCAACCTATAAAACTTAAGTAGGTTGTTTCTGCTTAAAAATCTTGGCTTTTGGTTTGATTTTTCTTTTCAACTTCTTATCCACTAGATTAATGGAATGAACTCCCATTTTCTTCGCTTCCTATAAACTTAATAGAAAGTTCATTAATGTTCCACTTATCCTTTAATGTGTTATAATTGATGTGAAACGGTCCATATTCAGCAGGAAGTGAATTCATAATGAACTGAACCAAGAAGGAGTCTTCCACATTCATACCCAGTGTCTTAAGTCTTGCTGCAATGTTAGTCATGTCAAGGACATGTTGCTGCATACTCTTTGACCCATCAAACTTCATGGTCGTGAGTTCAGCCATAAGTGTCCCTGCAAGTGACTTATCAGCAGAGCGAAATTTCTCCTCCACAAGTTGAAGAAAATCTTTAGCATTCTGATTTTCGTTCTTGGGAAGATTAGACTTAATGTTGTTGGCAATCGTCATTCGCATAAAGTTCAAGCATAATCTGTTAGACCTTTCCCAAGCCTTATGGTGTGCACTTTCTGCCACTGTACTAGTGTCAGTAAGGTCAGCAGGCTTATCCTCTATTAGCGCCAAGTCAAGATCCAATGCACCTAAGTGGAAACTGACTTGTTCGCTCCATTCAGAGAAATTCACACCAGTAAATAGGGTAACAGATGAAGCTTGAGAGTGAAGAGAAATAGCTGCAAAATAATTAAACATAATTGCTCACTCATTAAACCTTTAAACAAAATACATTTATATTGTATGCTTCCTTTGGGTAAACATACAATATATAAAAGTTGCATTAGATTGCCAACAAATTTATGAGAAATTAATTCAACAAATATACATAGCATCTTTGGATAACCACGTATATGCAAAATATTAATTTTCTCCCTTATATATTGATTGCAGAAATTGATTTCCTTTGGGAAATCCAGAATTCCCATTAACCAATAAATTTCATAAGATACAAGTAAATTATGAAATTATCAAATACATAATATTATATAACCAAATTCAAAATTGATTTGGCCACTTTGGTGACTAACAAAACAATTTTCTCTCAATGTCATATAATCAAACACTTATGATTCTTTTAAAATTAATAGAATCAAAGCCCACAATTTATTTATAATATATAAAACCATAATATCAACCACAAGTGAGAGTAAATCGCCCACAGTTTTTTTTTTTTTTTTTTTTTTATTAATATATATAATCATACTATATATATTTATAAAACCAAACCAACACTTAAAGCTGACGGTCATGAAATCGCAGCAACAGAGAACTAAATAAATATTAACTTAAACATAATGATTATCTCTAATCATATAATTGCTGCAACAGAGATTAAAATTGTGGCAACCTAAACTAGCCAAGAGAACATCATATCATTGATCGAAAACAACTGCGGTGGCTACAAGTTCATTGGCCGTAAACATATTTACACCACTTTTACATATGCCTCAATTCGGTGGTTTCAATCAATATAAATGCGGCAAAACATTAATCATCAAAATATTAATCCTAGGATGCCTCAATATGTAAGATAATTGTATCGGCAACAAGTTTATCTACGACGGCGATATACAAAATATATATACCAATTAATCTTAACATACGGATTACTTGAATTGATAATTTATAATTAATTATCATAATATCTAAGGATTATTATTTATTCAAAACTCAGGCTCTGATACCACATGTTAATTTTAACATGATAAAATATGACATTAAACAATCATGCCCAAAGATCTTGAATATAATAATAACCACTAGAAAAAACATGTAAACATACCTTGAGCGGAATTAGTCATTATGCAGTAAATCACCAGATCAGCGGAAAAAATCCCAGCAGTCTCTATAAACCAGTTTCTTCCCCTTGACCCTCTTAATAGTAGACAGCCAGATGGAGAGCCCACTTAATTCTACTGACACAATATTTGTTGTTGTTATCTAGGGCAGGGGAAGGACTGGTTTATATACTCATAACCTTTAATCTAGTACGTCCATCGAATACTAGTTTAATGGACCAGATTTAATCTTATTATTAAACTAATAAGGAAACCCAAACCAATTGTAAATGGGTCTTATTAAATAATGTGGGCCATAACATCCAGGCCACATTCTTACATCTGATTCTCAAGCTTATGGAGCTACTCGATGGCTAGCTACCTTAAAGAGAACATCCGATAGACTTCCATTCACTACAGAACCAAGAACCATGAACCATGCCGGGCCGTGCACTCGAAGGAGGTAAAATACAGTTCCCATTATTCAAATCTTGTCTGAAAAACTAATGATCAATGCACGCTCTGAAAATTCTTGTATGTTTGAATGATGATGGTGTAGTAGTTATTGAGATGTCCCAAAGTAGGTCAAACTTGGTAAAGCTTTCCTACGAAATGGTGAGAGAGTTTCATGGCGGGTTGAGCATGCAAGACAAATCAGATTCACCCCAATTTGAAGACTTGCACAAGAATGGATTCATTGTGTCTTTCCATAGATTTGATTTTACCGCCAACCCAGCCAATGCAATGGTTATTAGTGTTGCTACGTCTCTGAGGCTCCCAACTTCCTTTGAGAATCTCTTCCATATTGTGAGAGATGAAAGACTTAGAACTCAGGTTTGTGATCTCTTTTTACCTACTCTTTTTATCCGCTCTAATTTTGTATAATTTATTTTTTCAAATATACATATTTTTGAAGTGATGTTTTATATATAATTACACAAAAAATGCACCTACGTATGCAAAAATAAAAAATTAAAGCCCTTATTACATATCGTGAGAGATGAAAGAGTGAGAACTCAAGTTTGTGTTCTCCTACTTTTATCTACTCTGATTTTCTATAATCTATTTTTCGAAATATACATATTTTCAAAGTTATGTTCTATATATAATTACACAAAAAATGCAGGTATGCACGCCACATAAAAAAAAAAAAAAAAGAAGACTTATTTCATATCCCATATATATATTATTAAACATTCTTATTAATTTTGTTGCTTCCAATGAAAATTGTAGTGGGATTATTTAGGTGGTGGAAGTGCTACTCACGAACTTATCCCAGTGGGAAGTCGAGTTGGAAATTCTATTTCCTTGATGCAGGTAATGCTTCTCCTTAAGGTTCAACTAAATCATACCTTTAAATTGTAATAATATTGTAAATTAAATAAATTTTTGGAAAATTTTGTATGAAAAAATAACATGTCATATATTTCACATAAAAATTAAAATACTATGAATTGTTCATACAAATTTTAGTTATATTTGTTACATATATGTCGCATTATTTGCTATTTCATTCCAACAAATTAATTATTAGTCGTATTATTATTTAAATTTCTTCAAAATAAACGTGTTAATAAATTTATGGATCTTATTAACACAGAAAAACATCGAAAGGGGGAATAGCAACGTGATCATACTCCAAGAAAGCTTCATCGACATATTACGAGCCTCCCTAATTTACAGTCCGATTGAATTCGCCACCGTGAGGGCTTTGATGAGTGATCAAGACAGCAAAGATATCCCGGTGCTTCCATCGGGTTTTGTCATCTCAGGTGATCATGCCAGGCTACTTGACTATGAGGGTGGCAGTGGCAGATGGACTCTTAATCTTGGAATTGGCGCGTTAGCAAGTTGGCCCAGTATGAGCAGGATGATGATGTCATCACTGTTCACCATGGTCCAGCAAGTTCTAGCCACCTCTGATACAATTGCTGAGGAAGCACATGTTGATACGGTGGCTACCATTCAAGCTCTTATCAACTCCGTCGTTCAAAAGATTAAGAGGGCTATAGGGGGCTAACTGAAAGATTATATGTCCGGGCCTAGCCAGAAACTCACTTTCGTGCTATGCATTTCAGAATCGAAATCTCTGGCTAGGCCTAGATGCTAGCACAATTGCTATTCCAACCCTTTTGAAATAACATTGCTCAGGATCTGGGTTTGCACACATTCGATTTACCACGCAACAAAAATTCTTAATTAAAGCGAAAACATAAGAATTACCTATTGAAGCGTATACTCAGGTGATTCTCTCGTATGCCTCGAGACTTTGCCTGTATGCTGTGTGGGCAAAAATCTAACGAGCAATTGATCAGCTAATCACCACAATCCACCTGCCGGAAAACTCCAGCACCACCGCACCTGGCGCGTACAATCCACGCACCTCCCCGAGAGAGAGAAAGCCACACACAAGCCGCCAAAAACTTGAAGAAAATTCGACAGCATTAAGGCTTGAGAAATCCGATTTTCAGAGAGAGAAATTTTCTCTCTAGGATTTTCTCTCTCTAAGTTTTCTTGTCTTGAAAACTTATGAATTGTGTGTCTTGAATAGCTAATCCCTTGTCTATATATAGAGTTACAAGAGAAACCTCAAGTTGGTTTAGGATTGGCCTTCCAACTGGGTTTCTGTTTCCTTCAATCCTGTTCCTGGACTGATACACATCCAACTGATACAGGGATTCACTTATCGTAATCCAGTTCCTGGAATGATTGACAACTGATTCAGGGATTTATTTATCCCCAATCCAGTTCCTGGTATGATTCATAACCAACTGACACAAGGATTAATTAATTAATTACTTAATTAATTAAATCTACCTTTGTCAATAACCTAATACATAATTAATCATATCACTAACGGGTTAATTATGGCACTACCATCCTACACCAGAATTGCTTCCAGAACAACTTAATTAATTTATTCATAATCTCCCCACATCAAAGATTTAGTGCTCGTTAATTTATTAATTTACTGAATTAATTAATTAACTTCTTTAATTCCGAGACTAGTATCACTCGACTTTTTTACTATACCGGACATAAGTCCACCGGCCGGGTTTAGTATAATAAACATTACGAGCTCATCTCGGGAGCACCATCACCCCGGACGCACCGGTACATGGTTTCCTTTCGACAAGCAGCAGCACACCAAGTAACTAAACACGCGCGCCCAACCTACCGAGACTATTGGCCACAATTGACCTCACCAATTTGCAGATCAAAGTACACTATATCTAATCCTCATGCCCGCTCGAGTCTAGGGATTAAGAGATAGAATACTAAGAATGATTTGTCTATTAAATCAGTACAAGACAAATCATTCTAAATGGTCAAGTTCAATACGCCCCGGACATATCTATATGATTCAATTAGTTTAGACAAACCAATTATCCGAATCATATAATAATCTAAACCGACAGTTTGTCCAAAGCTGTCTCGGTTTCGAACCTCATTTATATATTATGTCTTTTAGCCAATGATGAGATTTACTGTGTCACACAAGACACCTCATCACCTAACTACATAATATAAATGGACAAATAATGCACAACAAGATATAACCAAAACATAAATTGATATATTAACTGGGAAAATGTACAATACAAGCATAGCTTATGTATTCAACTCCAACAATCTCCCACTAATACTTAAGTTGTGCTTTAAGTATACATCTACATACAACCCCTACATACTATGCTACTATATATCTAGAAAAACTGTCATGGCTCTCATAAGTATCTGATTCCCATGCCCTCCACGTGAGCCTCAAAGACTTTTGAAGTCAATGTCTTCGTGAACGGATCTGCAAGGTTATCCTATGATGCTATCTTAGCCACGACCACGTCTTCCCTCTTTACGATATCTCGTATCAGGTATATACTTACTCGCCTTGTGGGCTCATAGTTCCTTCGAGTTTGCTACTGCACCATTGTTATCATAATACACTGTGATAGAATTATGCAAACCAGGAATCACATCTAAGTCCACAAGGAAGTTCTTGAGCCACACTGCTTCCTTCACTGCCTCTGATGCGGCAACGTATTCAGCCTCCATGGTAGAGTCCGTCACACATTTCTGCTTGACACTCCGCCAAACAATGGCTCCACCTCCTAGAGTAAACACATACCCTGAGGTAGACTTGCTCTTGTCCCTGTCGCCTTGGAAATCTGAATCTGTGTAACCTCGGGATACCAGCTCAAGCGCCTAATAAACCAACACTTGGTCTCTCATTCTGCGCAAATACTTGAGAATGCATTTTACTGCCTCCCAATGAGCTTTCCTAGGGTTACTTTGATATCTGCTTACAATGCCAACAACATAACAGATATCAAGCCTCGTACACAACATGGCATACATGAGACTTCCTATTGCCGAAGCATAAGGAACTGTCTTCATGGCATCTATCTCCTCAACAGTCTTGGGAGACTGTTCTTTAGACAGATGCACTCCGTGTCTGAAAGGTAGAAAACCTTTCTTGGAGTTCTGCATGTTAAAACGGGCCAGAATCGTATCTATGTATAAAGCTTGGGAGAGCGTTAACGAACATTTCCTACGATCTCAAATTATCTTTATCCCGAGGATATGTCCCGCTTCCCCTAAGTCCTTCATATCAAACTGCTTGGACAGCCATGCCTTTACGTCTGATAACACTTTCTTGTTATTGTCAATCAATAGAATGTCATCTACGTAAAGCACAAGAAACACCACTGAGTTTCCATCACGTCTGCGGTACACACATTACTCATCCGAACACTGAGTAAATTCGTAAGATTTGATTACCTCATCAAACTGGATGTTCTAAGATCTGAATGCCTGCTTAAGTCCGTAAATGGACCTCTTAAGCCTGCAAACCTTATGCTCTTGGCCTTTTTCAACGAATCCCTCTGGTTGCTGCATGAAAATGGTTTTCTCAAAACTTCAATTTAGGAAAGCTTTCTTGACATCCATCTGTCATATCTCATAATCTAAATGAGCAGCTATGGCCAAGAGAATCCAAATCGACTTAAGCATGGCTACCGGGGAGAAGGTTTTCTCATAATCGATTCCCTCTTTCTGAGTATACCCCTTCGGCACTAGCCTAGCTTTAAAGGTTTCCACCTTTTCGTCAGGTCCTCTCTTACGTTTGTAGACCCACTTGCATCCAATGGGCTTAAACCCATCAGGCATGTCCACAAGCTCCCTGACTTGATTGTGGTCCATTGACCCCATCTCGGATATCATTGCCTTACACCAAGATTCTCTATCTTTATCTCAGAGAGCCTCATTGTAGTTAACTGGGTCAGGCTCGCCTGGGACTAGGTCTGAGGCCTCTCCCACGCCAATAAACCTGTCGGGTTGTCTCACAACCCTCCCACTATGATGAGGCACCACCTGTGTAGGCGCATCATCTGCGATATCTTGTGCAGTGTGTGGTGTATCTACTTGTGCTGGTGTATAAGGATTATTAGTTTGTCTCCTAAGCTCTTCTAGTACTATCTTACTCTTGGGCTTGTGATCTAGGATATAGTCTTCCTCCAAAAATCTAGCGTTGGTACTAACCACCACCTTCTGATCTTTAGGACTATAAAACAGACCACCTCTCGTTCCCCTAGGATATCCTACAAACAACATTAATTCAGTTCTCGCATCTAACTTAGCCGCATCTGCCTTAAGCGCATGTGCTGGGCAACCCCAAATTTTGAGATGTCTTAGACTAGGCTTTCGCTCTTTCCACAACTCTACTGCGGTTTTTGAACTTACCAAAGCACTCGGACTTATGACGCATTAGGTAAATGTACACATACCTTGAGTAGTCATCCGTGAACGTCACAAAATCTCAAACCCATCTCGTGATTGGACTGACATTGGTCCACACAAGTCAGAATGAATCAACTCTAGTACTTCCTTGGCTCTATAACCTTTTGCTTTAAAAGATCTCTTGGTGATCTTACCCTCCAAGCAAGATTCGCAGGTTGAATAGCTGTCAATCTCTAATGAACCTAAAGGTCCATCATTGACCAACCTCTGAATCCTACTAACGTCTATATGACCTAGCCTGAGATGCCAAAGATAGGTTTGATTCATATCAGAAGGTTTATTCCTCTTATTAATGTTAGATAAAGAGCTATATGTTTCTATGTTTTGCACAACAGGGGAGTTAGAATAAACCACAAACAAATTGTCAGCCACTGAACCAGAACAAATAAGTTTTCCATTTCTTCTAATAAATATAGACTCATCAGAAAAAATAAACTTATAACTATTCTTTAAGAGTTTAGAAACCGAAATAAGGTTCTTTCTAAAACTCGGTACATAAAGACAATTAACTAAATCTAGCCTAGAATTATTGAAATTTAGGCTGACTACTCCCACTGCTTCTACTGGCACTCTTGTAGTGTCGCCCATGTAGATGTCCAGCTCACCCTCTCTAAGCTTTCGGGTTACTTGGAACCCTTACAAAGAATTACAAACATGATCAGTGGTGCCTGAATCCACACACCAAGTATCTGTGAGAATCACCACTAAACATGTCTCAGTAATTAGGGCAGAAACTATCGTACCTTTAGGCTTTGGACAATCCGCTTTCCAGTGTCCCGTTTTCCCGCACCTGAAGCACTTGCCTTTAGGCTTTCTCTTCTTTGCGATTTCAGGCTTAGCAGCAAGTTTCTTAGCATTATTCTTCTTCTTATTCTTCTTACCTTTAGGCGTAGAAGAAGAACTTGAAGCCTTCGCTGTGACCAAAGCTTTCGCTGTGACCAAAGCTTTCGTTGTGACCAAAGCTTGCTTCTTCTCGTGGAGAATGCCTTAGGCCAACACCAAATCAGTTAAGAGCTCAGGTAGAGTGTAAACTCTTTGATTCATGTTATAGTTAACCCGAAACTGCTCAAAACTAGAGGGTAAGCTCTGGAGGATGATATCTATCTGACTTTCTGGGTCAATTTCACCTCCCAACACCTCTATTTCATTGATGTTACTGATCATGTGAAGCACATGATCTCTCACCGATCTGCCCTCAGCCATTTTAGTGTTCATCAACTTTCTCATGGCTGCTTGCGTAGCAGTCCTGCCTTGATGAGTGAACATCTCCCTCAGGTGAGCCATCATGTTGAATGCAGGGACCATGGGATGAAGCTGATGTTGCAGCACATTTGACACAGAAGCCAAAATATAGCACCGCGCCATCTCATCCGCTTTTCTCCACCTGGCATAGACATCCCTATCCTCATGAGGAGAGTCCTCGTTAGGCACATTAGGACATACTTCGGTGAGCACAAACTTATACTGCTTTGCCGTTAGGATAATGTCCAAGTTACAACTCCAGTCGACATAATTAGTTTCAGTTAACTTATTGTCTTTCAATATAGCAACTAAGGGGTTGAATGTCATATCGAAAAAATTGTAAAATAAACAGACAATGTTTCAGTTATTAAATCTAGAATTTCGAAAAACAAGGAAATTCTAACAATTATTGACTTCCCTCAAAACAATAATTATAATCCACCAACATCTCATTCACCGGAATTCTCGCAAGCCACGATAGTGTGGACGTTTATGCTAAACCACATTCGTTTGAGAAGAACCAAGTTCATTAACTACACTATCTGACCAAATGATCTATTGATCAATGTAGCTAATAATCGGTGCTTTCAGCCGTACAAATAAGCAGCTAACCTCGATGGGAGGAATACTGCAGATCATACACTAAGTGTGTGTCATTACGTGACTTCTGAGTTTGTTACCTCAGGATAGTGCGCCTCATATGGAGAGAGTGTCGCATTTCTCCTAGTTAAACTTACTCTAATCATCTTACTCAGAAATTCATAATCTAGCGATCTCGTGGTTGGACTCATCCGAATGGAGGAAGGCCCTAATGCCAATGCGCAAGCCCACCCACATCGCATATGAACTCGTAATGGTGGCCATGAGGATATTAAACCAACCCGCTCCCACTTAGATTTCCAAATTAAGGGTTTTTCCAGTTTTAACATGCAATTAACTAAACCTAAGTTATATGCAACCATAAAATCATCATGCTTTAAAATCATGCATCTAAAATACAACACAAAAAATTAAAGCACAAAAATTAAAACAATAAATACGGGAAATAAATGCAAAAATTAAATTTTCTGAATATTATGGTTTTAATCGCTTCCATCTTCTGCCTTGATCTCGTGTCCTACCACGCAACTCAATGGATTGAGTCTTGATCTTGAAAAATGAAATCTGGAGGAAAAACGGGCCAAAAACGCGACCTGAAACGGGCCGCTCGCGCAGCACGCTGAAGCCCACATGGGCCACGCACAGCAGCTGCTGCTGGTGCAGCAAATCTGCTGCGCCGCGCGGCAACAGTTCTGCCTTCATCGGCGGTTGCCGGCAGCGGCTCCCGCCGGCGAGTCGTCGCCGGCGCCGCCCTCTACCACCAATCCCTCCTTCGCTTCTTCTACGCTATTTGGTATTCTTGCAATTTGTTCTGAGTTTTCCTGGGTTTCTACAAATTAACGATAACCCAAAACCCACAAATTCAAGTTTCCTACCATAACGCCTTCGATTACAAAAAATTAATTCTCCTACTACAAGGCTTTCTAGGAAAATTAAAAAATCAAAATTACATAGAAAAAATCCTACTACAGATTTGATCTAATCCTACACGGCTTCGAGCACGTGGTTATACTATTACAAACATTCATAATAAAATCAAATCCAGACATGTCCCGGAGTTTAATTAAAACCCATACAAACGTAACCATAATAGTCGGGATTTCTTAACCACCTGAAATAAAACCATGTAATAAATCAAACAAGCACAAAACCCAAAACCAGGCTCTGATATCAATTGAAAGATTATCTGCCCGGACCTAGCCAGAAACTCACTTTCGTGCTATGCATTCCAGAATCGGAATCTCTGGCCAGGCGTAGACGTTAGCACAATCGCTATTCTAACCCTTTTGAAATAACATTGCGCAAGATCTGGGTTTGCACTTATTCGATTTACCACGCAACAAAAATTCTTAATTAAAGCGGAAACATAAGAATTACCTATTGAAGCGTATACTCATGTGATTCTCTCGTATGCCTCAAGACTTTGCTTGTATGCTATGTGGGCAGTAATCTAACGAGCAATTGATCAGCTAATCACCACAATCCACCTGCCAAAAAATTCCAGCACTACCGCACCTGGCACGTACAATCCACGCACCGCCCCGAGAGAGAGAAAGCCACACACAAGCCGCCAAAAACTTGAAGAAAATTCGGTAGCCTTAAGGCTTAAGAAATCTGATTTTCAAAGAGAGAAATTTTCTCTCTCTAGGATTTTCTCTCTCTAAATTTTCTTATCTTAAAAACTTATGAATTGTGTGTCTTGAATAGCTAATCCCTTGTCTATACATAGAGTTACAAGAGAGACCCCAAGTTGGTTTAGGATTGGCCTTCCAACTGGGTTTCTGTTTCCTTCAATCTTGTTCCTAGATTGATACACATCCAATTGATACAGGGATTCACTTATCCCAATCCAGTTCCTGGTATGATTCACAACCAACTGATACATGGATTTATTTATCCCCAATCCAGTTTCTGGTATGATTCACAACCAACTGACACAATGATTAATTAATTACTTAATTAATTAAATCTACCTTTGTCAATAACCGAATACATAACTAATCGTACCACTAATGGATTAATTATGCCACTATCATCCTACACCAGAATTGCTTCCAGAACAACTTAATTAATTTATTCATAATCTCCCCACATCAAAGATTTAGTGCTCGTTAATTTATTAATTTACTGATAAATTAATTAATTAACTTCTTTAATTCTGAGACTAGACCACTCGACCTTTTTACTATACCGGACATAAGTCCACCGGCCGGGTTTAGTATAATAAACATTACGAGCTCATCTCGGTAGCACCATCAACCCGGATGCACCGGTACATGGTTTCCTTTCGACAAACAGCAGCACACCAAGTGACTAAACACGCGCACCCAACCTACCGAGACTATTGGCCACAATTGACCTCACCCATTGGCATATCAAAGTACACTATGTCTAATCCTCATGCCCACTCGAGTCTAGGGATTAAGAGATAAAATACTAAGAATGATTTGTCTATTAAATCAGAACAAGACAAATCATTCTAAATGGTCGAGTTCAATACGCCCCGGGCATATCTATATGATTCAATTAGTTTAGACAAACCAATTATCCGAATCATATAATAACCTAAACCGACAGTTTGTCCAAAGCTGTCTCGGTTACGAACCTCATTTATATATTATGTCTTTTAACCAATGATGAGATCTACTGTGTCACACAAGACACCTCATCATCTAACTATATAATATAAATAGACAAATAATGCACAACAAGATATAACCAAAATATAAATCGATATATTAACTAGAAAAATGTACAATACAAGCATAGCTTATGTATTCAACTTCAACACTAACGTTGAGTAAAGATGACCACACAGTTGTGCAAATTGAGCTCCTATATGCCTTGAAGAAAGTCTTACTTTTAATTGATTGTGTAAGTATGTAAATGACTCAAATTGACAATAATATCGAACTAATTTGGTGTTTAGATAAGATAATAGTCATCGAACTGATTTGGGACCTAGAGGGGACTGTTTATTGTGATTACATTGTTGTATGTTTCTAATTGAATCACATGGGTGAAACATTGATGTTTATCTTGTTGCTTGATTTAATGTGTATTTGGTTCGCATCCAGTGAGTTTATTTGTCAAATTTCAGTTAGATACGTTGTTCTACACTTTTCACATGTATTAAAAACTTATCTTTTTTGAGTTTTCCTTTTAGCAATGTTTTCTGAGAATGTTACACTAAATGCAATATTTCCACTGGTTACCGCATGCCAAAAGATAAAGCTCAGTGTTATGATTAAATTTTAGTTGGAATCTTTTAAGCTAGATTCTCCTGTTGCATTATAGTTTGTGTGAGAAATTTGAAAAGTCCTTGATGTATGGATGGTATAGTGGAGAATTGAATGATTTCTGGTTAGATATATCCTGGATGTTCTTAAACTTATGCAAAGAGTACGTATATGGTGTTTGGGAGATGAAGTTCTGTTCTAAATTTTATTTTCTTGCTTTTCTCAATGCTGTTTTTTGTGGATAGTAACAATAAGTGCATTCTATTTTGTTCTTTTGAACTAATGAGAAAGATTAGTTCCTTTCTCATTTCCTTTTGAATGTGATGTTCTAAATTATGTACCTCCAAGATATTTTTTTAATTTGATTTTATTCTTGATCTTAGGAACTCTGTTGCTATTTTGGTATTGATCTTTTTCTTTTGGTAAGATAATGAACTTTGATACTTCTAATCTAAAATCTACTGTACTTATTTTTTCTACGCCTTCACACCTTGTTAAGGAAATGCGTTTGAATATATTGACTTTAACTTTTCCTTTTGTGCCTCATATGTGTAGTGTATAGGACCTACACCTTATTAATTTTTCATGATTCTGTACTTCATGTGCTCTTTAATATGTTAGTTTTGGTTCTTCTAGGATCTGAATTTGAGAGAATTATGGGATCTATTCGACTGTGCTATTTTACAATTTTTCTGGCCACCAGCAACAACATAATTGACCTTTCCATAGACTTTTTGGCAGCTCATAATCCATTCTATAGTTTTGACTACCTCATGAACGATTGTGCCATAGGTTTCTTAAGGATCCTGGTCTCCATGATTGTGATAGAGACAACTTTATATGGAGTCCAATCTAGAAGGTTTTTTGATGCTGATTGTTCTTCTGTAGTTTTTGCCCTTGACAAGGGATTTGTTTGTCTTTCCTCATTGTAATGATTTACAAATCTCCTTGCGCAATGTGTTTTGGTTGTTCAAAAAGAGATGCTCAACGGTATATAATTCCATAAGTTCCCTTTGCACAACTACCGCTAATGATATGGAAAAAACCTATAATGCTGCTAGACTAGAAGCTTGCCGCACAACTTCATCTCTCAACTTTTCAATGATATTCCAATGATTCTTATTCCTGCTTTTATGTGAAGGAAGATGCCTACATAGTTTAGAAGCTCATACTTTATCACTAGGTACTTAATTTTTTCCTCCATTCTCTTTTAATCCAATTTTTGTCTTTTCCCATATTCATTTGTTGAATCATTAGCATGAACACATATATATTCTCTAATTTCCCTCTAAGTGGCATGAAAATATTGGATTTTGAGGATGCCTAGTTGGGTTTTGCCCTTGAAATGAAACCCTATAAGACACTTTCTTTTTAAAGTTCAGTTTGGATATGGATGATAAGCCACATTTAGGTTTGTGTTAGAATCTTGAAAGTGACTTGGAAAGAAATTTGTGTGCCTCAATTCAAGTTCAGGCTCCCGGGAAAGCCAAGAACGTGAGAAATTTTCGCATTTTTTTGTTCATACAATAATGACATATAACATGTTTACCATAATAGGTTGGCATTCTAGTGAAAGATACATTATTTGCTTTGAATTGGACTTTCGATAGTGTAGACCTTACAAATGTGTTGTTTTGTTAAGTGTTTAATTTATTTATGGGAATGAAATCTGTATTAACCCTATCAGCTAAGGTACTTGCATTCCCTGCCAAATACAACTTGATGGGTGGATAGTTTATGCATCGTAATTTTTATTTTGCTTTGTCCATCGACCAGAACTATAACTAAATGGGCTGCTTCCAGACAGATTTGTGTTCTAAGTAAGATGGCCTTTTGCGTCACACGGTTTGTATCGCAATAGCTGGCAAAAGTGACGCGAATACTATTTTGCGACATAAAATACCACATATTCTGAACTGAAGCAATAGGTCCGGTGATAAATTTTAGCGACAATTTTTACAAATGTGTTGCAACAAATGTGACACTTATGCGTCAGTATTCAATATGCCGCATGAAATTAGCGACACATTTAGCGTCAATCAATATTATGTCGAGAAATATTTTGCGACATATAATTGAATCACTTTGTATATTGTTGCATACTCAACGCGACACTATCTGCTGCATATTTATATAAGGTGTGGCCAAAATTTGTCACTCGACCTATTACTTCACTTACCATATTTATTTGCTTTAGTTTGATATTAAAAATATTCATTGATTCCCAATTTTTATTATTATCAATTATTATTTAATTGATATTAATAGAAACTTATATTGTGACAAACACTACAAAAAATTGAAATAGAAAAATAGTAATACACTCAATGGAATTTCCATTTAATGAAAACACCAAATAATATTTAGTAATTTCAAATTTATAATACAAAACCATTTACAGAACAACAAAAAAATTTTAAAAATTGGTGATGCTTTCACTCCAATGACAATGAAATTACTATAGCATGGACCAAATATCTCCTTCGGCTTTTCGACTTTTCGACAATCTGTTCTTAGGCTTATTGTCTAAACTTTTGACTTTTGACTTTTGTCATTTGCTCTGTTCAGCAATCTTGATCAATCTATTCTTCATAAAAGGCGCATACCAAATCCTTAAATCACATTCAAAAATGCTTTTTAGTATTTATAAGCAATAGGTAACAAGGACAGAGTATATTCTTTAAATAGTCCAGCCTATGTAATGATGGAATTTCAGTAACTAGAACCATCATTCACCATTATAAGTATTAAGATGAATTTGACTATTTAACATTAAGGTTTTTGGTAAAGATTTGCCTTGTTCGGAGTGTTATAGAACACAATGAAGA
This sequence comes from Knoxia roxburghii, assembly GCA_030378225.1. Taxonomy (NCBI): domain Eukaryota; kingdom Viridiplantae; phylum Streptophyta; class Magnoliopsida; order Gentianales; family Rubiaceae; genus Knoxia; species Knoxia roxburghii. The sequence goes on along the minus strand of CM059422.1, from coordinate 38,140,650 downwards.
TAGGTTCCAGTTCAAACCTCAGCCACCTCTTTTCCTTTCAGATTTAGATGATAAAAAGGGAAAAATGAATCCATTCATCGAGCAGGGTTTTGCTTTGGTACAGTGTTGGCCGCAAATAAGGGACTAGCGGCGGTGGTAGTACGACTGAGGGAGGGAGACGCTGCGCCAGAGATTCGGGCGGTGGGAGAAATCAAAGGGAATAAATGCACAATAGCGAGAGGGATGCCTCTGTGATGGTGGCTGCGACCGAGAGGATGGTGACAGCGGTCTCCATCGGCAGGGATGAGCGATGGCGATCCGATGGAAAGTGGAGTTCAGTGGATTCGGATGACGGAATCGAGAGAGAGGGAGGAACAATGCGACGAGATTAAGATGAAGGGAGGAAATGGCTCGAGCGTGGTGGTGACGTCGGACCGGTTGTACCGCGACTGGAAATACGGGTTGAGGTGCATCAGGACAAAGGTTAGGGTTTTCGGCTGGAGTTTTGATTGGCCGACCCGAAGAGAGAAAGGTCCGAGAGTGAGCCAAGGGGAAGGATAGTCAACCAAGGGAGAATCGAGTGTTGGTGGTGATGGAACCAACGGTGGGAGAGGGAGTGGTTGCGGTGGCCAATTAGAGCAAAGGAAGAAGAGGAATCAAGGGTGGCGGCTGTCACACCCCCAAACGCTAGCCAAAAATTTAGCGGAACTCACTAAGGCAGCAACTAGAAATTGAAGCCGAAAATACTCAAACGGAATAAATTCTAGAACGCAAGTGATTTTAAAGGGCAAGAGCCTCAAAACTCAGTGCAACTTTATTGAAAATCCCTCAACTAGTTACAAAGAATTTCCGTTCAAAATTTCAGCCCACACTTAGCTAAAATCCGAACCAACTAGCCTTATTTCCCTCTAAGCAAAACTAGCCAACACTCTTTTTGGAATTCCTTTACCAAAACGAGCACCCCCACAAATGAGTGAGGTTTCACCTATTTATAGGCATACAATGCGTGCTTGACAGCCCCAAGCACTAGGCCCGACTAAAGCTTCTAGGAAACGGTTACCAGCCACGTTTGAAGAAACTGCCCGCACTTTTCAGTCGACCATCCCACGTTCTTAGCCAACTCCGCACGTTTCCAGCAACTTCAGCCCACGTCTTCAACCGTCTAACCGTTCTTCAAGCCTTAGCTCCACATCGGCTCGATCGTGTCGCAACAATCCCAGTTTGCCGCAACCGAAGACCAGCCCGTTCGAAGTTGTGCGCAACTTCTCGCAACGTCTCGCAACTGAAAGCCAGCCCGCCCAGCCGTGCATGCATTTCTCGCAACTGAAGACCAGCCCGCTCAGCCGTGTGCGCATTTTGCCGCACATCTCAAACCATCTCTCGAACATGCCCACAAATTCTCGACATCCAATGCCTTTGTGCGCATCTCCTCGGCCATGAACTTTGAAACTCGCCCCTCAAGTCCCTCCGTTCATTTTCTCTCAGCTAACATGAATTAATTCTCGGCCAATCCACCAAAGCCAAGCTAACTATGCATTCACATGAACACACAAGTTAATAAAAATAAGGAGATAAAATTAGTCCACAAGTTTACCCGCTAACAGCGGCCGTATGAGGAAAGTGGAAAGGAGAAGGGGGTTCTAGTTTTTTCAAGGGAAACATTAAGTATTTATATATTTGGCTATTTGCACCTTAGATCCTTTTATTCTAAAGTCTTTTAATTTCCATCCTCCAATTATCTTATTTTTTAATCTAAGTCCTTTTATTATTCTTCTAAATTAATATTTACTATACTTTTCACTCCTTTAAGTCTAAACCAATTATCTCCCTTATTTATTATTTAAAATACTACGAATTTGGTGACAGAATCACTTGTTTGGTACAGGAATGTTACAGTAAAAGCATGAAATATTGTCCTTGGTACTCTAGTATAACAATTGTTGGGAAACTAAAGGTGTTTTTTCGAAAAGAATTTGGGTTTGGAAATATTTTCATATATTTATATAATTTTTTAGAGAAATTTTTATAAATTGTTTTAGGATTAGAATATAATATTTATAAATAAATTATATTAAGGGCATAGTGATAAATTCTTTAGAAAATTGGGCGGTGTTTAACATTTGAAATATTAATTTAAAATATACAGTAATATAATATTTTGAATGCGATTATGAAATTTATTAGTTGATAAAAATTAAAAATTTTATCCGAAATCAATGTTCTATCACTAATAAATAGAAGTATCATGCAATAATAATTGATTTAAGATATATTAATAATTTATCACGATAATGTCATAAATTTACAACACAAATTGGATTGTGTCGCTAATTAACGACACTTTGTTAATGTGTGGCAATGATTGTGCAGCAATTTTGCGGACAAAAAAATAAAATGGCGCAAAAGTATCTCAAATTCATTGCAATTTCTTATAATGTCGCAATTGTGACGTAAATTCACTTTAGAAAAAGAAATGTATTGCTATTCAACAGCATTTCATTCAAATGTCGCATATAAGTGTCGTATATCTGCATCACAATAACTAAATATCGCATATTTGAGTTGATATTATTAGTTGACGTCATAATATTGTAAATAAACGACATAAATATAAAATTGTCACAATTTTGCGACATTATCTTGCGACACAGCTTTAAAATATGTCGCAAAAGGCCAATTTTTCTTGTAGGTACGATGAACTTCTTTGGTGAAGTGTGCAATGGATACTTCCTACATTGATTCTGCAAATAGTTCCAGTAGTAATATTGATTATCTGAGCATCTTTATAACTAATATATTTAATGCGTTGGTTAGCTGGTGTTGCTGGTCAACTTTTTGTGCAACATTTTATACCTTAACCAAAACAGATTTAGTCATCAACTTCTCCTGACTTGATTGAGTTACTCATCCTGACCAACTCAAAAGTTTCGAAGGAAAAAAATGTTGTTTGCTTGACTGCTCCATTTTTTCCTAGTTTGAATACATTCAACTTGCACTTGTACTTTTAGCTTCTTTGATACTTTTCTAAAGTGAGCGTTTGGGGGAGAGAAACACAACCTATTTAAGAAGTATTCGATGTATAATAGAAGGATTATCATTTTTTATCATTTATACATGCAACTCATATTTGCACATTAACTTATGCATCATAGTGTTGGCTCCCTAAAATGAAATTGAACAAAAAGTGGGGGTAGCACAAACGAGAATGTTACGATGGATGTGGGAGTTTTTCTTGACTAATGACCATCATAGGCTTATTCATAGTGACTTTATAACTGTGCAGGGCATACAGGAAGTAGACAGCTCTTCAAAAGTGATTTTATATCTCGTCAAAAAGTAGAGTAAACTGGAAACGGAGTTGCTTATCGTTGGAGATGTCTATTGCAATGACATAGAAATTTCTTGATGTATTTTGGTATTTTAAATAAATTTTAATTTTCTTTTTATTGTACATTATTTTAATATGGTGTGTATAAAGATAAACCAAGCACTATGATTGAGAATGAAAGATAATAAAAATCATTTATTTTCCAATCAAATAGCTCCTTCGTGAATAAGAAAAAATAAAGAATAGCCTAAGGAATTAATATAATAATACCAAACAAATGAAAAAGAATGGAGTCATGGCCAGCGGACTCCCCAAAAGTCAGCCACAGCAAATGTTAGTAACCCAAAAAACGGCGCGTCTCGGCCAGAAGAGAAGATCAGTAGCTACTACACGCGCCCGGACAATTTCTTTAAATAATTCATTCTCAAAAGTTACTATTTATATATATGATGGGTGTAAAATTGTATGGTGATTAATTATAATATATTTCAACAAATAAAACAATTATATTATGGTATTGTTACATATGCTTAAAGTTGTCATAATAAATTATATATCCATACATATAAATTTATTAATATAGATTATTTATATATATACTTACAAATGTCATAATATATTACCTACCCACACACTTTATTATTCATTAACATAGTAATATATATAACAATATATATTCAACGAACCATATCGTGATAAATAATTTATCTTGACATATCATATATATTATACATAGTCTACCTAGTCTACCTCTACATTTTTTAGTATATATGTTTAAATTAAAAAGTGTTGTGTTATCTAATACAACTTTTGTCAAATATACATAGATAACACAAAAAATACGTGTCGTCATGGATAAAATGTGATCATATATTATCAATTATAATATTTTCAAGTGTTTTAAAATTCTTTTGTTCCAGTAATAATGCTTCTAAATGTTTCTTGAATTATTCAGCACTTTTGAAGAGTTTGAGTGGCTGAATTCTTCGCTTGCCAAGTGTAAGACTTAGATGCATTGTGAGAGTTCTACTTTGACCAAGTTCTGTGCCATTTGAATTTTCAGCAAATTAAACTTCAAGTGGCCCAAATTAGCTTCACTTATCCCAAAAGTCCTTAGTTGCTAGGACTCCTTGCTAGGTTAGATTTCCTTCAATGCCTTTTAGATAACTTCGAAAAATTCACCTCCTTTTGAAATCAAGTTACCGAAATTTTGAAGCACTTGTGGTCTTCTTCTTCTACAACTTTTTGACCAAAACTTCAGTCTTCATGTGGTCTTAATGGGGTGAGCTCTCCCTCATAAATTAGTCTATTTAACTATTACAACTTAAGCAACAAATATGATATAAACATTGGGCCTAATTAATACAAGGCCGAAACATAATCCTTGAGACCGAAAGTAGGACTTAGAAAATAAATCAAAGGGCTAAACATTGGGTCTAATTATTCAAGACCAACAAAACAAATAATGGTCGAAATCACGCTTAAGAAAATAAAATAATTGGGCTAAAAATAAAATAAAGAAAGGCTAGGCTTCAATTTTCAATACCCTCACTTCTCTCGTTGGATACTTGTCTTGAAGGACAATCTATTGTTTGTGGATTTCGTGGGCTAAGTTATTGATGCTTCTATGACTTTTTTATGCCTTGTTAGATGCCTATCTGTGTCTACTAAATAGTCTCTTTGGTAGGATCTCAACTGTGGACTTAGACTTGGGTCATAACAGTAGTCATTTCATTTGACAAATGACATTTTACAATGTAACTCTAAAATTACTATATAACGATAGAAAGATGACTGATCGTAGCGAGATTAGTGGATTGATCTGACTCTCTTAAAAAATTCAACAGTCAATTGAATTGATCAACAGATCAATTAAGACAAACGGAAAGATGATTTCAAACAGTCTCCAACGAAAATCAATTGCTCAATTTTAACTATTGTTACGCTCCTCTCTCAACACTAAATTGGAACATCAAGTAAGGAGCTAAGACAGAAAAGTCTGAGCTATCTAAGGCTCATGCAAAGGCATTAATGCCTTCTTTGGTCTCTGTCGCTTTCACCTTGATGGTTGCCCCCATATGCCGCTTTGTTTCTCGATCATTAGCTGAAGCCAGGGCCAACTTTTGGCCCCAATTTTATGATGTTTATTCTTATTTCTAGCAAATCTTTAGATGAGATTGAAAATGGATAAATATAAGAGAGACAAGCAATAGAGATGACATACAGGAGAAGAGATGGTGAGTGAGTTGACAAAAATAGCCTTCTAACGATGCCCTCTAAGAGAGTGACCAAATTATTGACAAAATATCATTAAAAAAACAATTTTTAAAATAAAATGATTGAATAACGATTTATATTATTATTTTTAGAATTTATTTTTTTTATATAAATGTGATTCAAATTTAAGAATTATTATTTAGAGCAAGGAAGGTCTACCAGGACTACATCCCTCTCTTGTCATATATAGGATTTTCTTAAATGTATAAGAAAATTAAAAAAAAAAAAAAGAGAGAGAAAAATTAAATTTGTAGAAAACGAAGAGGGAGGATAGAAAACGGGAAATTTTTGGGCAAATAAACCCAATAGGCGCAGGGTGCAAATAATCGCAACAGCAGACAAAGGGAGTGGGAGAAGAAATTTTTTCAACCCCTTCTCACACTCTTGCCAAAAGGGAAAAAAAAATAAGAAGGGAAAGGGAATAGCAGCGGCAGAAGCGAAACAGCGCTGCCAGACCGGTGGGGAAAAATTTGTAAGAATTGAAACGCAACGGCGCAGTTGGGAAGCCGCACTTAGAGTTGCTGTCTTTGGTTTTTAACAGGTACTGAACCCGAACTAACATAGAATAGCTTGTATGTGGGTTACTTAATATTTAAAGGTAGCAAAATGATGAAGAGTTTTTCGTTTCAGCATTTGAAGCTGAATTAAACATTGATAGACCAAAATAATGTCTTGGGCCTGTGTTGAAAAACATTCCTTCACGTTACTTGCTGATATTGGATGAAGAACTAATATTTGGGATGGTTACTTAACCACTGAAACTGAAGCCGAAAGATGGTGGATTGATTTGTTTACTCAAAGTTGTAATCGTTGGAAAATTAGAAAACAGAGCTTGAGGATGTATAATTTCGGACCAAAATGATCAAAGTTCATAGGTTAATCCATTTATTGGCTTAATGGACACTTAAGCTGATATATTATGTTGGTTGGGTATCACTCTATGGATTAAAAAAATGATGAAGGGACATGGGTTCTGAATGTTGAATTGGCACTGGAAACTTGAATGAATGAGTTGAATTAGTTATGCAATGACTAGTTTGAACTTCGCAAAAATGATGGGAGTGTTGTTAATTGGGATAATCGGGTCACACTTGTTATAAAAAAAAAAAAAAAGCATCTTGAGCCCTATTTGATTACGGGGTTGATCAAATGGTGAAACTTGGTCTGAACTGGAAATGCATGAGGATGACTTCAGAACTCTGATTAATGATTGAACTCATTATGGTTAGATGATATGTGAGTTACTGCTATTGTGGAATTAGAATATGAATTGTACTATAATAATAAACTACAATAAGTGATTTCAGGGCCAATAAATATAAATTTAGAAGATTAACTTAGCAGCTAGAATGTTAAGGATTAGTGTGATTAAAATAGTTGTTGGATTGTTGGGAATTAATCACTTGTGTGTTTTAGGACCAAGAATACAGAACTGGACTAAAGCGATGAAATCAGGATAACTCTCAGCTGATAATTGAATTCTAAATAGTTAAACTTATGTCTAAATATTATTAATTATTAGCTAGACTAGATCACACCTGCTTAGGATTACCACTATTAACACTTAATTAGTGAATAAATTTATTTACTGCATATAAGCTCAGGAATCAATCTTAACTAGAATACGTCGCACTAACTAACTAAATAATACTAAACTCCTCTCTTCATTACAGATTTCCTAAGGTCAGCCTCGTCCACTAGAAATTTGAAACCAGTGAGTTACTGTTCTTGGGGTATTTGTGTTTGCCGCTGTAATTATGCTTGTATGCATATACTTATCCCAATGTGCGCATGCCTGCTTGATAATTGATGTCATTTCTGGTTGTTTGATGGGGATGCGTTATAGCTTGAGATACTTGGGATATATTTTACTTGATTTTAAAGTATGTATATGTGTTGAATCTGGATGGATCAATTGAGATACTCTAATTGTCGTGACTACTTTTAAAGTGACTTTTTTTGTAAAAAGCGTACATGTTAAATCCTTGTTGATTGTTTCTGCTATTTAGAATGTTATATGGTGCCAAATAAAGTGATGTCATGGATCCTGCGCTGAGATCCAAATACAGGGAAGTAGAGGGATGCCTCTTTCATGGTTCCTTCTTTGTGTCCCAAGTGTATGCAACATGGGGATGGCTGCGTTGATCATCTCCTGGGTCTGTGTGGAGACCTAAATGCATTCAATATGGGGTGGCTGTGTTCATCATCCCTTCAGTCTGCTTGTGACCAAATTATAGTGAATGTAAAGTGACAATAGTGGTCACTTCTTGGCCCTGTGTTGAGGCCAAGTTCTGCTACTAACATGAAATTCAAAAGAAAAGCAAGTGAACAAAATATAGTGATACGGGGTTGTCTGTGTTGCAGACCCCTATTTGGTCCTGCGTTAAGACCAGAATGTGCTAGAGACAAGTCCTATGAAAAAAGATAAAGTGAATGAAATATGACTTGCCCAGTGCTGATATGTGAGAGTTAATTTTGGAATCGGTCTCTTCGTAAACACGCCCTTCTATTTGTTTATTTATCCACTGTTCTGGAATGCTTGTTTAATTACTAAAATGTTGTTTATTGTGCTCTTATGCTTGTGAATTGATTATATACTGAATGGAAATGCCATGTGTATGTGGATCAATTGACTGTTAGGCAAGGTAAGTTATATAGAGGACCTCACTAAATATCCATGGTGAATACTTTTCCTTGTATATTTCCCAATGCCGGGTATACAGTTAAAAAAGACTACTAATGATTCCGGATTGGTGAGAGTAGAACTTCCAGGTTCGAAGAGTTGAACTTTATACTGTATTTAAATTGTAATGTTTCTAGTTAGAATTGTATAAATTTTATGTGTTTGTAACACAGACTTCCCATGACAAAGTTTGATCCTTGTAAGGTGGTCCTGGCTATTATAATAGTTTAGTGTTTAAATTCTGGTTATCTTGTGTTGCTTTTATTTCATTTGGCCCTGGTGAGAGCTAGGGAGACGCACGGCCAGTTGCCAGTGGATAAGGAAGCTGGTGATATGGTCAGTGGCGTCACAACTTATGTCACTGTTCTACTACCGGTGTATAGTTGCAAAAATGAGTTGTGCTTTGGTAGTTTCATCTTTGGTTCAGGTGAGTGCATTGGAATTTGCCTTTGTGTTTCCACAGTTTTAGTTTCGATTATGTTGTGGCAATGGTTGCCTTTGAGGCTGATGATTGGCGTTCTGTGCTACTTTGATGTGAAATTGTGACAATTATTGGTAGCATTCTAGGTGTTTGATTCTTGGTCTACTAACATAATATAAACTTGTAAAGCATAATTGATTTCTGCGGGTAATTGATTGGTGATGGTAGATGTGTTTAGGTGGAGATTCATCAGCGATTCCAAAAGCAGAATGCTTGTATTGTATTTAGGTGGAAATGAACTTTCTTTCTGAACCATTTTCCTGCTCTATTGACATTAGAACTTGACAAGGTTTGAAATTCAAACACAACAGTTGAATGTGTGAGGGATCTTGGCATCAGCAAGTTCAGGTGATTGCTGACTGTAAATCAGTTAAATGTACGAGGGACCTTGATGGCCCTCATCTTTCTCTTATTCTCTTCATCTGGTATGCAGGTAGATAATCTCCAGGACCATAATCTTTCCCGCGAATAAGATCTCAACTCGTAGTTTAGTATGGTAGGAAATCAGTACTTTGTTTTGTAGATTTGCTTACTGATAATCTTTGAAAGCAGCCTTTGGCAGAGAGGAGAAGTTCAGACATGTGTGGTAGGTAGTTCTGACATTTCTGGTAGTCATCTGTATGGTGGGACAAATTGTTATTCGAAAGTTAAACTAGTTTTCTAACAGAATCTCCAAATTAGTTATGTACATTCTTATTTCATTCCGTCTTTGTTAGCTTCCTCTCTGCATGTAACGTGTTATATGGAGTCTTAACTGCATTTGTGAATTGGATTTACCATAAACAGAGGCTTTTGAATTATACAAACTTTTTCAATGAATTTGTTTTATCCACAAACATAAACTTTTTTGAATTATGCAAACTTTTTGTTTCTTTTTCCACTTAAACTGGGGTGAGAGATCGCAGTTTGGTTGCCTTCCCTAATTCTATATAAACCATCAAGAAAAATTTACTGGTTACTTTTGCAGTTTAATGTTTTCTGATGCGGAAGTTTAAGGAAGAGCAAGGGAGCCGATTATGGTGAACTTTCTCCGAACAGCGTGTTTGACTGCGGTCTTTCGGCCAGCTCCTTTCCTTCTTCACTGTCTTCCCAACCAATCGGTCAACTATTCCACAATTTCCTCCAAACCCACTCCAGTGGAACTCCAAACTCCTCTGTTTCTCAGGCCACCAGCCCACACAGCCACCTTTGAAGCCCTCCAAAAATGGCAACTTTGGGCCAAAGCCATGGCAACCTCAGTCGGGACGAAGTTCTTAGAATTAGACAATGGCCCAGACTCGACCCTTTTACTTAGAGAGCTAAACTGGCTCATTGAAGACTTAGTTGAGGACCCAGCTGTCCCAGCTTCTGCTTCATCATCAGCCCATTTGGATGGTTCCAATGCTGCCATGAAGGTTGTCCACCTAAGGGCGTGTTTGGATGATATTTACTCGTTGTGGAAGCAAAGGATAGAGGAGAGAAGGCCATTTCAGTATTTGGTCGGGTGTGAGCACTGGAGGGACTTGGTTTTGAGTGTTCAAGAAGGAGTCTTGATCCCAAGGCCTGAGACTGAGCTTATTGTGGACTTTGTCAGTGATGCCTTAAGAGAGAATGAGCTATTAAGAGAAGGTTTATGGTCTGATCTGGGAACTGGTAGTGGGGCACTTGCCATTGGAATTGGGAGGATTTTGGGTTCTAATGGAAGAGTCATTGCTACTGACTTGAACCCCATTGCTGTTACAGTTGCCTCATACAATGTGAAGAGATACTGTTTGCAGGTTGCTTTGCGAATTGAAATAGAATTTTATACTTATTTTTGTACTATTTTTTTTTTTTTTGGTATCTACTATTTCGCAAGTTTATGTCTTGCTGTGTCTTCATGAATATCTTCAAAATATTAACGTTTAGTGAGAAATGAAAAGGAATATGCAGCTAAATAGCTACTTTTGAAGTAAGATAAAAGAAAAGTGATCATTTACTATCTTGTTTTCATTCTAATCAGTAATCTTACCGGTCTCTCAGGACAAAATTGAAGTTCAGCAAGGATCTTGGTTTGAACCTTTGAAGGAGTATGAAGGCAAACTTGCAGGACTTGTGAGTAATCCACCATATATCCCCAGTGAAAATATTGCAGGACTGCAAGCTGAAGTGGCCAAACATGAACCAATGCTTGCCTTAGATGGTGGTGCAAATGGCATGGGTGACCTTCTTCAATTATGCAGTGGTGCTGCTTCTATGTTAAGGCCCGGTGGATTCTTCGCTTTTGAGGTACGAATTCAGATTTCGTCTTGGCCTAAGTTTTCCTGATGTAGGTGACATTTGATTATCATATCATTTTCTTTTCATCAGACGAATGGAGAACAACAGAGCAAGTACCTAGCTGATTATGCCGAAAGGGAATCAAAAGGTAGCTTAGTTGATCTTAAAATTATACCAGATTTTGCTGGCATACCCAGATTCGTGACAGGATACAAAGCAAAATGAGCTGTTACCAAGGGGAGGTTACCGGGGAGGCAACCGACAGTTTTGAGAAACTGGTGCTCTTCTGAGATTCATTACTCTGTTAACAATTTTGCACTTTAGAATATGTCAAAGTTAGGATGGAGTTAACTTGGTTCACTAATCCCTGTGACCTTTCTTGAGTGTTTTGAGAAAGTTAAATCAACTATGAACCACTTCGATTATCTTATCATGTTTTTTTTTTTTCCCTGATGCTTTATTACATCAACAGTATACAAAAGCTGGAACTCGATATCGCATGTATATAGAGAGCATTTGCTCATTTTATGTCAGAAGAGATCTTACAACCAAAGACCTCTCACTTGTCTACATAAAGGATCATCATGCAAAACCATTGTTTACAGCTCTTGCAGTCTCATGGTCTCTGGAATGCAATAAAGAAGCTACTCCCGTGGCGTTTGGTGGCATTGTCGGACAAAGTCAAGAGGTTAGCAATGTTTACTCTCTTTCATCTTATGCTCATTTGTTTGTGGTTTTTACCTTGCGACTCCCTGGAGAATGATCCCACCTTAATGGGAAAAGTAATGCATGTAAATGCAGAGCTTTTATGAAAACATTATTTCAAAAGTTTGTCCAGGTCAGGCAGAATTCTGCAGATATAGCTGATTGGTTAAAGATGAAAAAATTCCTTTTGGTTCACTCGATCAATTGGCTGTATTTGATTGTTTGACATTTAAATTTTCAGGTCTCTCTCCAGCTTTCGTCTCAAGTCCCAAGAAGGTTAGATTCTAACCTGTTTGAGTCTTTTTCATCAAATATGATATACAAGTGGGACATGCGCTATGAGAAAGCTATAAGAAAAAATGACTGTGTTTTTCCAGTTATGAATCAATTCGGGCAAAATAGGATTCTACCAAGAAATCATGGATTTTTTAGTTTTCACCGTTGATTACCGGTTGAGCCACTGGAATGGAATGAAATGAAATAAGAATCTCTTGAGATTTTTTTTCTCCATTGACTCATAACAAGCTTTTCTTTTGTGGGGCTTCTTTCGAATGACATAATTGTCTGTTAAAAATATATCAGTAGAGTGCTTTTGAGAACGCACATATGGTGTATCAATTATCATGCCCATAATTCATGCCAATAATAAATGCTGGATAGCCAAGTGCATAGCAAGCAAACATCTAAATAGTAAATCCACTCCAAGATGATTGACCCTTGAGCCCACATTTTCTGTGCCTTTTGATGTTACGGGAGTTTGTAATAAGTGGATCGGTAGATAAATGAGTAATATTTTTTTAATCGGTAAATTATACTATATACCATAAAAATATATATCTATTATTATATTTGAAAATAAAATGATGAATTTGTATGTGAAATTTCAATGCATATATTTAGAAATTATTGAATTATATTACTTTACTTTCAAATATAATAATAAGTATATATCTGTAAGATATATATATATATAATTTGCCTTCTTAATCTTACCCTGAAAATAATATTACCATGATGCGTTTATGCAAGGTAATTAGAATTTAATAATTCAATAATCATTAAAGGAATTCAATTGTTTTTGACTTGTTTGATAAATTAGCAAAATATTTATTAAAATAATTTAATTGATTTTGCCATTTCTTTACTAACCAAAATATACAGTAATTATTTTGTCTTTCCCTCGTCCACTTTGCATCTTCATTTGTGACTGATCTTAGTATTATGCACATGCAGATTTTGAAAACATGGCATGATACATGAGCATTCATAGCAATAAATTATAGCCTCTTTGTAATGGTTGGTGAATGTTATATATTTATAAATTTAATAATTGCTCTCATTTTAATAAGCCTAGTCATGCCTTCACACGTACCCTTTTTGTCCCATTCTATTAGGTCTGATTTGTCTTAAAGGTTGTCCCATTTGGTTGCCTACATCTTTTAATTTGGAAGGTATTTTGTTAGTGAGTGAAATGTCCTACGTTTCTTTCATGACTTTGAAAATTGGACTCGTTTTAATATATTTAAAATGGTAATGGAGTCATTTCCCTCGTCTAGAAGATAGAAGGTTTGTTTTTTACACATAAATCCATTACTACTCATTAATTACGTGTCCCGTCTATAAATAATAGTCACCCTACCATTACTAAAAATTAGAAGTAGTGATCAATTTAGTTAGGTAAGTTCGTCTTTTTTACCCGAAACTAAATATTCTTAATATTTTTCTAATGTATTTTTGTTTTATTGGGAAGTGAAAGAACATTACTCCCTCCATTCTAATATATAAGTCGTTTTCACCTTTTAAGTGACCGGTTAAAATATAAGTCACTTGTCTATTGTTAAGAAACAATTCATTATTTTTACTCTATTATCCTTGTTTAATATACAATTTTATTGGAACTTGTTTTGTCATGCATTATTCCAAATTATAGTATTACTATCAAAATATATTAAATATGTGTATAACAGGATTTATAATTAAAATTTATGAGAATGTGTAACAAATAATTACTGTCTTAGTATTTGTGTTTGGTCAAAAACGACTTATATATTGAAATTGAGGAAGTAGTATTTAGTGACACAAACACCATAATCAATGCTCTCACATAATTTAATTTGTTGGGTGTGTAAATGGTAGTCTTATGACTACATTCAGGCCCGTCTGAAGTGAGATTTTTTTTTCTAATGTAAAAAAACTAAAGAGACGATTATGAAATTTTAAACTATTTATAAAGGAGAAACAATAGAAAGAGCGTTAAAATATAAGGATATAAAAAGTTCAATATCTTTTAATTAGATTGATCAAAATCTTCTAGTGCAATATAAAGATAAACCTTCTTATTAAAAAATAGAAAGGAAACAAAGAATTAAAATAATCATCTATTTAAAAATGATCTTCCTCACTAGATTGAAAGAAACTTTGAAAATTACGAAAACTTGATGAGTAGTTATAGTTTTAGTTTGTAGAGAATATTCTATAATAATAGGGAGTAGGAACTAGACTTAAATTTTATTTATTTAATTATTAGACCGCATATGAGGCCCTTTAAAATTGAGGTCCTGTGCAGTAGGACTGTTTACACAACCTCATCAACGGGTTTGACTATATTGCAAGATAGATAATTGATAATAATAAGAATTGATTGGTTAGAGGAGGAAAATATAGACATTCAGGTGGTTCACATCATTAAAGTGATTATAAACCATATACAATGGACTATCTTACATGATATTTTTAAAAATAAGGTATAAAAAATCAACACAAATAGAGAAATTATTATGGGTATATTATATCCTTCCCCAATATATTTTTAGTATCACCCCTAATTCTTATCTTCCACGTTCTTAATTCTTATCTTCTGTCCCTTTTATTATTACCTAACTACCCTTAATCAATTTAGCAAAAATTTTATAAGTCCCTTATTAATTGATAAAAAATTTATAAAAATTATTATTAAAGTAACATAGATGAGCGTAATTATAAATGAATTTTTTAATGAATACTTTTGATAAATTGATTAAGGACAGTTATGTAATTTAAAATATTATTTTATTTTATATTTAAATATTATAATTTTTATTTATTAATTTGTCAGGTGCAATTTGGACATAAAAGGACAAGAAATAATAATTCACAATTATTATTCACTTATTAAATTGATTATACATATGTTTGTCTAATTATTTGCCAAATCCAAACGTAAAGCACCCAATTACAATGATAGTTTTTTGACTTTCTGCATCAATTATTTTTCACCTTTTCACCTAGCCAATGAAACCCTGAATTAATGGACCAACTATTTCTATCTAATCCCACTTTCTTATTTTTCGTATTCTAGCCTTAGATCATGTGTGCCGGTAAATGTGGAAGTTTAGTTCTACTCTATATACAATTCTTGGCGGCTTTAGAAATGGTAAGTTTAATTGAAGACCATCTCTCCATATTTTATTGAGTAAATTCCAGAACGTTCATGATACTATAATTGGAAATCGAGTTTTTGTAAGTTTATTTTAAAAATTATTTTTTAATTTGTCTTTTTTATAATAACTGTGATAATTAATTTTACTAACGAATCATTTTGATAAGAGTATTTTTATATTTTTCATTCATTTTTCTCATTTTTTGCGTTTCTTCACCTTCTTTAGTCAGTCTTTTTGTTGTTACCCTTAAATTTTTATTTTTTTCTTTCTTATTTTTAGAAACTTAATTTTTTTATTTTTTAAAAAATTATTTTTATTTTTATCTTACTTATTATTTTAGAATAGTGATTTTTCATTTTATCATTTTTATATTATTTTTACTTTTTTCACACAAATTATATTGTGGAAAAAATAAAAAAGGCAAATTAAAGAATAATATAATTGGTGTGATAAAAAATTAAATTCAATATAACACAAAAATAATAAAATGAAAAAATTAATATTTTAAAAGTAAAATCTAAAGTTGGTTATCATACTATAATGAAATTCGGATTTCACTCATCATATTTTAGAAATTATTTTTTTGGTAATCAACTTTTGTATTTTGTCACAAAATTGGTCATTCCATTAAGTTACCATTAACACTTAACAAAAACCTAATTTTAGAGTAAATTTCAAAATTGATCATCGTATTAGTGAAAATCAGGTTTTAATCATCCTACTTTAGAAACTGTTTTCTCAGTCATCAACTTTTGTATTTTGTCATAAATTTGGTTATTTCGTTAAGTGTGACCGTTAAATTTACTAACGAACCATTTTGAAAGAGATATTTTCGTACTTTCTCCTTTAATTTCCTCATTTTTTTGCCTTTTTTCACTTTTCTCTGTCAGTTTTTTTTGCCACCACCTTAAAATTTTAATTCCTTTTTTCTTTCTTATTTTTAGAAACTTATTTTTTATTTTATTTAAAAAATCAATTTTATTTTTATCCCACTTATTATTTTAAAATGAGTAAATTTCAAAATTGGTCACTATACTATAGTCACTTTCTGATTTTGGTCATCATACTTTGAAAACTATTTTTAAAGTCATTATACTTTATTTTTCTTTTAAAAAATGGTCACTCCGTCAAGTTTGACCGTTAACCCACTAACGGTCAATTTTTTTTAGGGTTATTTTTGTCTTTTCATTAACTCATTAAATTTAAAAAAGAGTAAACTCTGAATTTGGTCATTATACTTTTCTAAAATCTCATTTTTAGTCATCTTACTTTAAAAATTATATTTGAGGTCATCATACTTTCATTTTTTATTTAATTTTGGTAATTCCGTCTAAATATTCCGTTAAGTCTCAAACAACCATAATTTTTTAGGGTAAATACCAAAAAAATACCACATCATGCACGTGGAATTTTTTTATTTATTAATTATTTTTCGCATCTCCGCGCGCCAACACCCACACCCTCACCCCCATCATGCACTTGACTTTAAAAAGTTTTATTCTTCTTAAGGGTGTGGGTTAGGGCTGTTAATTCATGTCAGTTTGTCAATTTTGTGTCGGTTGAAAGAAAAAATTATATTTTTGCCCCGGCACTAACCCGAACCAGAACGGGTTAAAAACTCCAACCCGAACCTGACCTGATTTTTACCAGGTCAACCCGAAAATTGACATAGTCAACCCATTGATTGACCCACCAACCGAAGCCAAACGGGTTGACCGGGTCGGGTTAGTGTCGACCAACCCTAACTCGACCCGTAAACCCGATTTTTTTCACACAATAATTTTTTGAAAATATTTCGGGTCATCATGTCAACCAGTTGACCCGGTGTGTTGACCTAATTTTGACCTAAAAATCTTGGACCGACATGAACTCGGCCTGAAAATTTTTCGGGTCCAAAATTCCAACCCGAACCCTACCCGTTTTGTGCCAATTTCGTGTTCAATTTTAGTATCGTGTCAGAAATTACCAGCCCTATTGTGGGTGTTCGTGGCGAAGATGCGAAATAATAATTAATAATAAAAAATTCCACGTGTATGATGGGGTGTGTTTTTCTGTATTTACCCTCAAAAAATTATGGCCGTTAGAGACTTAACGGAATATTTAGACGGAATGACCAAAATTGAATAAAAAATGAAAATATGATGACATCAAATATAATTTTTAAAGTAAGATGACCAAAAATGGAATTTTAAAAAAGCATGATGACCAAATTCAGAGTTTACTCTTTGTTTAATTTAATGAGTTAATGAAAAGACAAAAATAACCCTAAAAAAGTTGACCGTTAGTGGGTTAACGGTCAAACTTGACGGAGTGACCATTTTTCGAAAGAAAAGTAAAGTATAATGACCTTAAAAATAGTTTTCAAAGTATGATGACCAAAACTAGAAAGTGACTATAGTATAGTGACCAATTTTGAAATTTACTCTTTTAAAATAGTGATTTTTCATTTTATCATTTTCATATTATATTGAATATAATTTTTCACCACACCATTTTACTTTTTTCACAATATAATTGGTGTGAAAAAAGTAAAATAATACGGAAATGATAAAATAAAAATTCACTATTTTCAAATAATAAGTGAGATAAAAATAAAATTGATTTTTTAAATAAAAAAAAGTTTCTAAAAAGAAGAAAGAAAAAGGGAATTAAAAATTTAAGGGTAGTGGCAAAAAGACTGACAGAAAAGGTGAAAAAAATGGCAAAAATTGAGGAAGTTGAAAGAGAAAGTACAAAAATACCCCTATCAAAATGGTCTGTTAGTAAAGTTAACAGTCATACTTAATGTAGTGACAAAATTTGTGGCAAAATGTAAAAGTTGATGAGTGAAAAAACAGTTTCTAAAGTAAGATGACCGAAACGCGACTTTCACTAGTATGATGACCAATTTTAGAATTTACTCTAAAAATAGGGTTTATGTTAAGTGTTAATGACTCAACTTAACGGAATGACCAATTTTGTGACAAAATACAAAAGTTAATAACCAAAAAAAAAGTTTCCAAAATATGATGATTAAAACCCGAATTTCACTATAATATGATTATCAATTTTAAATTTTACTCTACTTTAAAATAATAAATAAGATAAAAATTAAAATTATATTTTAAAGAAAATAAAAGATTAAGGATATTAGCAAAACAACTGATACAAAAAAGTGAAAAAATTATAGAAAATGATAAAATTGAGAGAAAAAATAAAAAATACTCTATCAAAATAGTCCGTTAGTCAAGTTACGGTAAAACTTAACACAGTTTCTAAAATAAGATGATTATCGTTATAGTATGATAATTAATTTTGAAATTTACTTTGTTTTTGTAGCCAAATTTTGTTTACTTCCTTATCCATTCGAACCTAATCCACGTAAAAGAAGGATTCATTGATAAATGGAAACTGCATCACTTCATCCAGATCCATGTAGAAGAAGGAAAGATAATCCCAATTGGATTTAAAATTCTTTATTGTATTATTCCAAATCGGATCCATCCGTAGCCCTCTCTGCTTTTGATTTTTTGAGTTCTTGATTTGTTTCTGCAATTTCGAATTCATCTCTTTAACCACTATTCGTGAGTTACCGAGCTAAATGGCTCAGTTACTAAGCTCACGAGCTGAGCTCAAACTTGATGATATTTCTCGAGTTCAAACTCGAGCTCAAAAAAATAAGCTCGATAAATAAATAAATAAATAAATAATAAATACATTTAAATAATAAAATATAAATATAATTTAAATTAAATATAAATAAATATATTTAATATTTAAATTAAATATAATTATAAATATAATAATAAATAAAATAAATAATAATATTAAATTATTAATAAATAAATATAATTATTAGGATAGCAAGTTACAAATTCTGTCTCGGTAGGACACGTATTTCTATTACTATGAAATTCATAAATGAAGTAATTACTGGTGGGATTACCATTATCCTTTTTGGAGTGACGAATCTTGTATGTGTTCCTAAGAAAAGGAATTGGTCCATTTTTCGGGCCTCAAAGGAGAGTGGAAATATAAGAACTCTTGAGTGGAAATGGAAAATATAAATATAATAATATAATAAACTTAATATAATAATAACTTAATAAACATAATAATATAATAAACAATTAATAAACAATATAAATTAAATTATAAATATAAATTAAATATAAATAATAAAATAATAAATAAATTTATAAATATATATAAATAATTTATAAATATATATAAATATAAATAATAATAAATAAATAAATTTCAATAATAATAAATAATTTCACTAATAATAAAAATGTAATATAAATATTAAATTATTAAATATAATATTTAATATTAAATTATTAAATATAAATAAATATATTTAATATTTAAAATCCAAGACTTGTATCATTTGATGATGCCATGTGCATCGCTAGAAACATGTGAAGTGTGTGGCTAACCAAATAACGAAAGTTTCGTAAGGGGACTGGAGCATGCTACCATGTCGTGAATATATAAATTATAAATAAAAGGTTTTATGCTTGTTTCTTTCTCTTGTTTGAGACAAGTTGTGAATACAAAATATGTAGTATTTTACAATGAAAGAAGTTAAAACGAAGTTGTTAATAACAGATTACCTAGAGAAATAGGTAAAAGAAATTTCCATCCAAGACTTAATAATTGGTCCATTCGCAGCCTTGGCAAAGTCCATCTTGTTGCAATAGGAATAAACAAGAACAAATAAGTTTTAACTAATGTAATAAGTATACTGATTATTGTTCTAATTAAAAAAAGATAAGATCAATTCAGAAGCGCTTTTTTACTATATTTAATTTAATATAAATTACTAAGTTAAACCAATTTCAATTTCACTCTAAAAATTATAATTTGAATAGAATTTCATTTTCTATGTTTTAAGTTTTTGCTAAATCCTTCAAATAGTCAAACCAAGATGTTACATTTGGTCAAATGATATGAAAGTTAGAAATTCCAAATCTTGAAAATTCAAAATACTCTTTATACAGCTTTGATCACTTAATAGAAAAAATATTTTCATTAAGTAAAAATTGGGTTCTTAACCTTTTGTAGGGTATTTTATTGCATTTAAATCAAATGATCAAAATACAAATGGAAGAGTCTTTTACTTTTTTACTTTATCTAATAAGTTCTACCTACTATTGGATCTCTTTGAATAAGATATCAATTCCAGCGGCGGTTTCATTAGATATCTTACAACTAGAACCCCTCATTTTTCCGATCTAGTTCCTCCACCACCCGTCCCCTATTCTTATGAAAGAAACCCCACAAGCGCAAGCGGAAGAAGGGGTGGAAAGTGAAGAAGAAAGAGATGTAGAAATAGAAACAACTTCCGAAAAAAGGGAAGAAGACATACTCTTGAAGCTCATCCTCTTCATCATACTCTTGAAGCTCATCCTCTTCATCATAAATGACCCGCATGCCCCAAAATAGCCTGGACTCATAGGTAAAACCCAATTTATTGGGCCTTTCGATACAATCAAATAGAAAGGCCCAAGGTTGTATATCTATATCACTTTGTATGATCTTTCTCTCCCCCCTCCCCCTTCCCTTTATTTATTTATTTTTTATTTACCGCTTTCTATTTATTATTATTATCCCCTTTCTATATAGACAATAGACCAAACCTTATAATAAAATGAAGAGGTTCAAGTTTCCGTATTCGACTTAGTGTTGCCTAGACAAGATATGCCTTATTTGGAAGATGGAAGACCTGTTGATATGGTTTTTAACCCGCTAGGAGTACCTTCAAGGATGAATGTAGGACAGATATTTGAATGTTCACTTGGGTTAGCTGGGAGCCTACTATACAGGCATTATCGCCATTTTAAGACAAGCTGAAAGCTTGAGCTCGGCTTGACTCGTTTACACTCCTAGCTATGACCTCCCGAACATGCGATCTGAATAAGGTCATATTCGATAGAATACTTCTTGGAATCATCATTCTTCTTGTAGTTCCTTTTATTGTATGTTGGGTTGGTTATATACTTGGTTCATCACCTCCCAACAAACCCGAGTGTCAAATTCTTGTCCATGTCGGTGTCACCAATGGAGTTATCAGCCGAGAATTTCAATATCTTGGCGAATTAGGTTATCAAACTTGAGATTCAAATACTAACAAGAAACATTCTTTAAACTGCATCGAATTCGAAGTGTCGTTAACATATTACCCCCTTCTAGTTTCTTAACATGATCTAGATGGCACCTTTTAACATGATCAAATGGTGCCTTTTCAACTAACCCTAAGAAACCGAACGGAATTGACCGTAGAACCTAAAGTTCTGAACCGGAATCTAACATAGAAACTGAAAGGGAAATCCACGAAGATCTGGAAGATGATGGGGTGATCTCATTCGACGTGAGAGGTTGACGTACGAAAAAATGACATGAAAAGTCGCTTATTTGATGATGATCAGAATGATAAGTGAGGATGTTGGTTATACGACTGACAGAGGGAGGAGTTATGGATTCATGCATGGAAGATCCAGCCATGTGAATCTTGGAAGATCCAAAACTGAATTGATTGATTTAAAATGGTAGGAATTTAGATTTTTGCAAAATCTTGTACTTGTTGCACTACTTTTTGAAGTTGAATTTGTTACAACTCATCAATAGATTTTCCTAAAATCTCGAATATACTCATTTTAATTTACCAACAAACATAAAATAAATATCTAATATTAATATATTTTTTTATTATATACTATTTAATTATATTTCGTAATTTTTAATCCTAATTCTATTAACTACCTAGTTTTGTTACTGTTGTCAGAAATGGAACATATGTACATGTTACTAGGTTAATTCTCCCGTGGTTATTATTTACTCATTTGATTGGTAGACAAAGGCAAATCCTACAGGACCACCATGTAATTTTACTCTTACTCCTAATATAGTAGTAGTTTCTATTTTAGCCCTCCAATTGTATTAGTAGTTTCTTTTTTTTAAAACTCGGACACACATCTTTACATACCTGAAGGCTATATAAGCTTCCTTTTTTTCTTTTTTCTGCGTGTTTGTTGTCGATCTTTTGCTGTCATTTTTTGTCTTCGTCTTTCGCTTAGATTCTTTTGCTTCCAATTTTGATTACGGTATGTATTTGATGATGGTGATTGATTTTTGTTTAAGAATTTGTTGTTTCTCTATTTTTCGTCTTCGTGTTTCGCTTAGTTTGTTGCCGTTTGTGCTCTGTTTTATCTTTCGATGGAGTTTTTGCTTTGAATTTGATAATTCAGGTATTATTCCCGTGTTTTGATCTTTTTGATTGATATATGTGTTTGAAATTGTTGTTTCTACGGTTCTGTTCTTTTTCACGTTTTATTTTTGATTGAATATTGTTGTTTAACGTCTATTTTTTCGTTGATAGATCATTCTGGATTGAAGAAATTGCAATGGATGATACTATTGATTTCTTTCGTGAAGAAGATGCTCCTGAATTGTTTGATTTTGATAAACAGGACAAATCTGTGGTATCTATGTTAGAAAGTAAGTCATGATGTGATATTAGTTATTCATTGATCTGATATTACATTTTTATTGATCTGATAATAGTTCTATGTTGATATGATATGTTTTCAGTATATTGTTTTGGATCTATATGTATTGTGGTATGATATTAGTTTTAGTTGATGTGATATTAGTTATGCATTGATCTGATATTAGTTATATGTTGATGTGATACGTTTTCTGTTGGAGTTGAATACATAAGCTATGCTTGTATTGTACTTTTTCCCAGTTAATATATCGATTAATGTTTTGGTTAAATTTAGTTGTGCATTATTAGTCCATTTATATTATGTAGTTAGATGATGAGGTGTCTTGTATGACACAGTAGATCTCATCATTGGTTAAAAGACATAATATATAAATGAGGTTCGTAACCGAGACAGCTTTGGACAAACTGTCAGTTTAGGTTATTATGTGATTCAGATAATTGGTTTGTCTAAACTGATTGAATCATATAGATATGCCCGGGGCGTATTGAACTTGACCATTAGGAATGATTTGTCTTGTACTGATTTAATAGACAAATCGTTCTTGGTATTTTATCTCTTAATCCCTAGACTCGAGCAGGCATGAGGATTAGGGATAATGTACTTTGATCTGCCAATGGGTGAGGTCAATTGTGGCCAATAGTCTCGGTAGGTTGGGTGCGCTTGTTTAGTTGCTTGGTGTGCTGCTGCTTGTCGAAAGAAAACCATGTACCGGTGCGTCCGGGGTGATGGTGCTCCCGAGATGAGCTCGTAATGTTTATTATACTAAACCCGGCCGGTGGACTTATGTCCGGTGTAGTAAAATGGTCGAGTGGTACTAGTTTCGGAATTAAAGAAGTTAATTAATTAATTTATCAGTAAATTAATAAATTAACGAGCACCATATCTTTGATGTGAGGAGATTATGAATATAAATTAATTAAGTTGTTCTGGAAGCAATTTTGGTATAGGATGGTAGTGCCAAAATTAATCCGTTAGTGGTACGATTAATTTTGTAATTGGTTAATTGAATAGGTAGAATTAATTAATTGATTAATTATTTCCAAGGGTTAATTAAGGAATTAACAAAGTGGAATTATTTAATTAATTAATTAAATCTTAAGTTTCAATTAGAATTAGGAAATCCTAGAGATTAGGAAATCTAGTAGGATTTGGTTTATCCTATCAGATTGGTTACCTAATTGGATTTGGAAACTAATTACCTAAACCCATTAGGAAGACCAATCCTAAACCAACTTGGGGTCTCTCTTGTAACTCTATATATAAACAATGGATTAGCTATTCCACAATATACAATTCATAAGTTTTCAAGACAAGAAAACTTAGAGAGAGAAAATTTCTCTCTCTTAAAATTGGATTTCTCAGGCCTTTAAGGCTGCCAAAATTTGTTCAGTTTTTGGCGGTTTTGTGTGTGGCTTTCTCTCTCTCCGGGCGGTGCGTGGATTGTACGTTCCAGGTGCAGCGGTGCTGGAATTTTTTCTAGCAGGTGGATTGTGGTGATTAGCTGATCAATTGGTTGCTAGATCGTTGCCCACACAACGTGCAATCAACGTCTTGAGGCATATAAGAGAATCACCTAAGTATATGTTTCAATAGGTAATTCTTATTCTTTCGCTTTTAATTAAGAATTTTTGTTGCGTGATAAATCGAATGAGTGCAAACCCAGATCCTGCGCAATGTTATTTCAAAATGGTTGGAATAGCGATTGTGCTAGCGTCTGGGCCTGGCCAGAGATTCTGATTCTGGAATGCATAGCACGAAAGTGAGTTTCTGGCTAGGCCCGGGTAGATAATCTTTCATTTTCAATATATTGTTCTGAATCTATTAGATGATAGTTGACATCAGATATCAGATCAAAAGGTAATAGATATCAGATCAATGTATTATAGATATCAGATCAATAATATTAATCTCAAATCATACAATAGAACCAAACATACTGAACAAGGAGGATTATAATTATAAACATCAGATCAACTGACTGTAGATATCAGATCAATTGACTATAGATATCAGATCAACTGACTATAGATATCAGATCAACTGACTATAGGTATCAGATCAACTGACTATAGATATCAGATCAACTGACTATTGATATTAGATCAAGCATATAAAAGAAAATAATACAATAGAACTTAAAGATAATTAACAGTGTATAAAGTCATTGTCTGGATGATATGATATTACTTTTTTGTTGATCTGATAATAATTTGGGGTTGATCTGATATTAAATCACATGCATGGATGTAGACATTTCTGGACGTGGTGCTATTTGTTTTTGACGTGGTGCTAGTTGTTCTGAGACGTGGTGGGCTGTCTTTGTGAAAAAAATCTGTTTAAATTCACATGTATGGATGTAGACTTTTCTGGACGTGGTGCTAGTTGTTTTTGGACGTGGAGCTAGTTGTACTGAGACGTGGTGGACTGTATTTGTGAAAAAAATAGCTTAAATTCACACACATAGATGTTGACGTTTCTGGACGTGGTGCTAATTGTTTTTGAAGTGGTGCTAGTTGTTCTGAGACGTGGTGGGTTGTCTTTGTGAAAAAAATCTGTTTAAATTCACATGCATAGATGTAGACGTTTTTTGACGTGGTGCTAGTTATTTTTGGACATGGTGCTAGTTGTTCTGAGACGTGGTGGGCTATCTTTGTGAAAAAAAACAATTTAAATTCACACGCATGGATGTCTTTGTTAAGTATGTTTTAGTTCTATTGTATGATTTCTTTTATATTCTTGATCTGATATCTATAGTCTGTTGATCTGATGTCTAGCATTCTCTGATCTGATGTCTATATAATCATGATTTGATCCCCCTCGTTAATTATGTTTTAGTTCTATTGTATGATTTCTTTTATATTTTTTATCTTATATATATAGCGTGTTGATCTGATGTCTAGTATTCTGTGATCTGATGTCTATATGATCATGATGTGATCTCCCTTGTTAAGTACGTTTTAGTTCTATTGTATGATTTCTTTTATATTCTTGATCTGATATCTATAGTCTGTTGATCTGATGTCTAGTATTCTGTGATTTGCGTTGATCTGATGTCTATATAATCACGATGTGATCTCCCTTGTTAAGTATCTTTTAGTTCTATTGTATGATTTCTTTTATATTCTTGATTTAATATATATAGTCTGTTGATCTGATGTCTACATAATCACGATGTGATCTCCCTTGTTAAGTATCTTTTGGTTCTATTGTATGATTTCTTTTATATTCTTGATCTGATATCTATAGTCTGTTGATCTGATGTCTATATAATCATAATGTGATCTCCCTTGTTAAGTATGTTTTAGTTTTATTGTATGATTTCTTTTATATTCTTGATCTGATATCTATAGTCTATTGATCTGCAGAAGGTATATCCTATACCATGGTACATATACCTATTACTATATATAGTAATTTTTTGTATGATAACTGTACACTTACTAAATATAGTAAATTTCATCAACGCGCGCGCCTTTTTTTTTCCTCGCTGAGTGAACAACGTCTTCGCTGAGTCAACAACGTCTCAGAACAACTGCCGCAACGTCCAAAAAACAACTGTCACAACGTCTACGTCTAGGCATGTCAACAATGTCTCCTAATGCTAGCACCACGTCCAGAAACGTCAACATCCATGCATCTGAATTTAAACTGATTTTTTCACAAATACAACTAGCACCACGTCAAAAACAAATAGCACTACGTCCAGAAACGTCTTCATCCATGCGTGTGAATTTAAACTGATTTTTTTCATAAAAACAGTCCACCACGTCTTAGAACAACTAGCACGTCAAAAACAAATAGCACAACGTCCAGAAACGTCTACATCCAGGCATGTCCACAACTTCTTCGATGAGTCAATAACGTCTCAGAACAACTGCCGCAAAGTCAAAAAAACAACTGTCGCAACGTCTACATCCAGGCATGTCAACAACGTCTCCTAACACTTGCACCACGTCCAAAATAACTAGCACCACTTTCAGAAACTTCTACATCCATGCATGTGAATTTAAACTGATTTTTTCACAAATACAACTAGCACCACGTCAAAAATAAATAGCACTACTTCCAGAAACGTCTTCATCCATGCGTGTGAATTTAAACTGATTTTTTTCACAAAGACAGTCCACCACGTCTCAGAACAACTAGCATCACGTCAAAAACAACTAGCACAATGAATTATAGTATCTGTAGAGAAATAATGAAAATTTATCTGTCAGTAATAATATTATGATACAAAATGAATGAATTATAGTATTACTTACAGTCTGATTTCTTCCAGTTTTTGAGCATATGAATCAGTTTGTATCTACTAAGAAGCATCATACTCCTTTTGTAGATTCCTTGGGCTTGGCTCATGCTGCTGTGACAAGTCTATGCCGAGGTCGAAGCTTGGTGGTATGATTTCTTTAATTTCTTTAAGCTTCTTGTTTGTCTCTTGTTGTTCTTTTTCAATCTTATCAATCTGACTGAGAAGTGCAGCAATATTATCTTTATCAATCTGACTTTGTGGTGTGACAAATGCAGCAAACTTCTTATCGATCTCTTCTTAAACAATCTTATCCACTAGACTCAAAATATCAGCAGGATACTGAGTTGTTTGTGTAGCATCAATCTTCTTGTTGAGTTCTTCTTGTTGTTTTTGGAACATCTTTTCAACTTGACTCAACATTGGTTCAAAGTCAGTGGGAGGTTGACTTGGTACAACAACAGCAGCATCATCAACTTGTACTGTTTCTTTGGTGACATTGTTGAATCAATTTTCCATTTTTTTTAATGTCACTTCAAGCATCCTCAATGCTGGATTATCTTGTATTGTCTTTGTATCTTCTACAAGTTTAATGAGGTTGGTGTATTTCTTGAGTAATCGAGTCATTCCTTGATTAAGTCTTTTGATTTTGGCTTCATCAGAATTATCAACAGGCTGTACATAATAAAAAAGGAACAACAGAGAAGTTATTTGTGAGTGAATAATACACGCAACGTCCTGTTACACACACGCAACATCCTGTTACACTAACGCAACGTCCAATAACAAAGCCACAACGTCCAGTTACGTCCAGTTAATGTATAAGAGAAATAGTAATTTTGGATTTTGAATTTTACCTGATCTTGCTTCTCTGGTATTTCTTCATGTCTTATCTCAGCATTATCATCATCATCATTATCATAATCAACATCATGAGGCCCATGCTTTTAAAAATAAAAACAGAACAGAGACAGGTGTAAGTTAATATCCACAACGTCCTTCCACGTCTAGAACAAATAATGCTTTTGTGTTTGAAAATGTGAATATTACCTGATGTTGATCTTCTAGGATTTGATCGTCTTGTGGGATTTCATCATCTTCTAGCTGGTTTTTCATCTTATCCCTTGTCAATATTCTTCCCCTTCCAAATCCTCCCATTATTGTCTCTTTTGCCTCTCTTCTTGTATACTTTTCATAGTCCCAATGTGAGAGTAGAGGCACATTTCTTGGACTTATGGGTTCACCATGAATTTTGACTCTGTCCAGATACAGTAGCTTGAAAAAATGAAAGAATAAATGTTAGTTACGTCTGATGAAAATCAAGTGCACAACGTTTATAAATTAGATTGGAAGTACTTATCACA
Source organism: Knoxia roxburghii (assembly GCA_030378225.1). NCBI lineage: Eukaryota > Viridiplantae > Streptophyta > Magnoliopsida > Gentianales > Rubiaceae > Knoxia > Knoxia roxburghii. Next base: position 38,112,437 of record CM059422.1, on the reverse strand, counting down.
ATGAAGGGGAGCGATCCTTTAAAGATTACTCTTTGATTTGTGTCATTCCAATGTTTGACTGATTGTATCAAGCCTCTGATGGTGAACTCGCACCAGTTCATGTTTCTGATGCTATCTACATTTTTGACACTCTTCAGTAGTGATTGTCGACAACTTAAATCCGTGTAAGCCCAAAGGAGAGTTGTTGCCAGGTAGATTGTGAATTCTATTTTGAAGTTTTCATCTGCATAGTCTTTGTGTTACTTGATATAATCTGTCATTTGTGTTGTGGTTGGTTTTCTTTGATTCCCTTCGTTGCTAATGGATCCTGGATGTCTGGAATGAAAGTTTTCCATTTATTTCTTGTAGTCATCAGAGTATAGATTAGAAGAGGTGTATTCTTCAATCTTAATACCACCACGTGGTATTCCAAACACATGCCTGACATCTTCTTCTTCAATATCAATACTGCCACTATTCAACTGGATTTTGCACCTGTTGTTTGAGATTGTGAAAGACCGCAACAGATGTTCTCCTAATCCACATGGTAGTTGATTTAAGTTGATATCAAGCAACGATCCGAATCCAATATCTCTCACTGCTTGTTTTTGCTGCTCAGTCAAATGTCTTACAAGCTTGTACAATGCAGCAATGCTGGTCCTTGTTTGGAATTTGGTCTTCTTAGGAGATGTTTTTTGTTCATTTTTTTGACTGACTGTGATGGAAATAAATAAAAAAATCAGTCACATAAAAAAAATATTTCGCAACGTCTATTATAATACATACCATGTCCCGTTACGTCCATAAAATAACTACCGCAACGTCCTCAAACAACATGTTGATATGATAATAGAAAATATGAAAGTAAAAAGATCACAAAGTCTTCATACCTGATTGAAATTTTGGTCTCTTTGGTTGCTTTTTTGTTTGTGTTTTTTTGGGTTTAACAGGCTGTTTCTGTTTTTGTTGTGGTTCATCTCCTTCTGATTCTGTTTCGTCTCTAAGTCTTTTTAGTTTCTGTTTTGTTGATGATTTTTTGGCAACAAGATGTTTTGTTGTTGATGGTTTTTTGGTGTTGGACTGGTGATCTTGGGTTTTTGTTAGTTTCTGCTTTGGCTGTGGATTTTTTTTGAGGGTTGAGGATGTGTTTTGTTGCTGCATCAACAAGGGAATCTAGTTTTTTTTTTTTTTTTTTTTTTGCAGAAATTTGAGGGCTGGCATTTCGTTTTTTGAGTATGTATTGGTTTAATGGAATTTGGGAGTCATCTTCACTTGGTGCGGCAGCATTATATTTACTTGGTGTTGGTGATGGTGTGGAATCTGTGACGAAATCATCATCTGTATTTGGTATTGATCTTTTTGCGGGTTGTTTGTAGTTAACCATCCTGCAATGAACTAGGGAAATAATTATCAGAAACAAAAACAAAAAATTGTTAACATTATGATTACAACGTCCAGTTACGTCTGAAAAAAAACTACAGCAACGTCCAACAACAATGACAAAAAATTTATTATTTTTTCATAAATACAAAACACAAAACACATTTTTGGTCACCAAATTTCTATAACATACCTACAACAAATACAATGTTACTTTTATTAAATTAAACAAAAGCAAAGGCACCGCAACGTCCAGTTAAACACCCATCACGTCCATCAACGTCCCAAAAATTACTACCGCAACGTCCATTAGGAAACACACAAAAAAAAATTGTTATTTAATCCAATTCAAAAATGAAATAGATTTTGAATCCTATAATTCATATAACATATATCACAACATCAAATTTGAAACAAAAACAATTCTATTTTTAGCAGAAAAACAACCAGCAACGTCCAGTTACATACCCACCACGTCCATCAACGTCCCAAAAATTACTACCGCAACGACCATTAGGAAAAAAAAAAAAAAAAAGATATTTTCTCCAATTCAAAAATCAAATGGATTTTGAATCCTCTAATTCGTATAACATATATCACAACGTCAAATTTAAAACAAAACAATTCTATTTTTAGCAGAAAAACAAGCAGTAATGTCCAGTTACATACCTACCACGTCCATCAATTACTACTGCAACGTCCATTAGGAAACACATAATTTTAATTTCAGTACAAACAGAAATAACAAAGACGATGCAACGTCTAGTAAAATTCAGAGTAATAAAGCATTATTTAAAGTAATAGAGCATTATTTACTGTAGTTTGAAGAGTAACAGACAACGTCTAGTATAGCATTATAATCGAATGCAGCAAATAAGGGAAAATAGGGTTTCGAAAATTCATCAATTCCAGTGAAAACCAGTTTATAGTAAACGATGTAGTAGATTTTGCAATGTATTACATGTAGTTTTGTGAAGTTTTGATGTAGTGTATTAACGTTGCGGGACGTAAGTTGCTTGGGTTAAAGTTGTTCCGGTGGGTTTTTGCTCTTCTCTGTCGAAAACTTTGTCAGAAATTTCGTCCGATTCGTGTTTCGTCTGGATTTTTGAAGATTGGAAGCAGAAATCAGTTTTTTTAGGATTTGATCGCTGGAAGTTATGGAATATTTTGATGGGAAGGAGTTGGGGTTTTGAAAAACAAAACTGCTAGCAAGTGGGTTTTGGGCGGGGTTCGCGCGCGTAAAGTTACTATGTAGTAGTGAGACTGGGATATAAACACTATGCTCATGTACACAATATACATGTTATACGCACTGGATTTTGACGCTTTAGTAAGCAGTTATATAATTTGTCTAAGCTTTTGTACATATTTGGTTCAGGTTTCACAGTCGCTAGTTGCAATTCGTGTGATTTCACTTGTCTAACTCTGTTTATTGTCTTCTGTTTCTAAATCCTAGTAATTTAGGTTGTTGGGATACTAACCCAAGGAGATTCCTAAACAACTCGGTTTTTGCGTCGTTCCTTTGCTGCTAATTTTCTCCCGGGGGAGTTTCGAGATATGCGGCCGTGGGTGTGGGACTTTGATATCAATATACTTTGTCATAATTCAGGGACGACTTTTAAAATTAGCAATCTAGATAAGATTTTAATTTGATAATATTTTTATTTTCTTAATTATTTGTTTATTGAATTTAATAGTTTTATGATAATTATGTTAAGATGGAGATAAAACTATTAGGAAATTAAGGAAAATTGATGAGTATAAATAAAAAATAATATGAGAAAATAAAAGGGAAAATAAAAGGAGAAGATGGAGAGTTTGAGTAGTTCCTCGTGGGAATTGGTAGTGTAATGTACTAGGAAATTTTTTTGCTTAAATTTATTTTTATCCCTCATAATATGAGTCATTTCAATTTTGGCCCCTCATATATTTTAGTTATCAATTTTAGTCCTATTTAAATTTTTTTTACCAATTATGATTTCTTTTAACGGAAAAATTTAGAAGATAACGGATTAACTCATTTGATCGCTAATCAAAACTATTTTTTTTTTCAAAATGATTTGTACCATGATGTTTTCAATCCATTTTATGACTCGATTTCTCATGGATGTTCATCCCATTTAGATCGACTCACAATTCAAAATGACGGCCGAAATTCTAAATGGGTTGAATATTAATGAGGATTCGAATTATAAAATTGGTTGAAAACATCACGGTACAAATCATTTTGAAGAAAAAATTAGGTTTGACTAGCAATCAAATGAGCTAATCCGTTATCTTCTAAACTTTTTCGTTAAAAGGGACCATAATTAGTAAAAAAAATTTAAGTATGACTAAAATTATTGACTAAAACATATGAGGACCAAAATTAAAATAACTCATATTATGAGGGATCAAAAATGGATTTAAGCCATTTTTTTTTTATAAATTAATGTGATTATGGGTTCCCACTCAATTCTATAGTCTGATGGCCCTTACAATCGGCTCTGCTTTGCGAATTTGGAGGACAGTATGAGGATATTTTTAATTATTAAGAATATTTTAATAAAAATGGGACACCTTAAATTACATCCATCCACTCCTAGTAATGGTAATAGTCAACATTAGAATCCCTCTATAAAAAGAGCCCATCCATCCATTAAGTTCTCAGGGGAGCAAAAAGAAAACCAACAGCAAAACTAAACCCACTGCTCTGCCATCATCACTATTATTATTACATTTGATTTGAAACATGAGTTTCTCCATAACCCAAAACCAAAACCAAAACCAAAACCTCCCAAGTGATGAGCAAGAAGCCTTATTATCCTTATACTGGCGATTGGGATCCGTCCTTGATACTGTTTTCAGAACCGCAGTGGAGCTTAATTTGTTCGAGATAATCTCAAACGCCGGTGATGATGCCGAGCTCTCTGCTGCAGAGATTGCATCTCATCTTCCCACTAAAACTGAAAAAGCACCCGATATTCTCGACAGAATTCTGCATCTTCTGGCCAGCCATTCTATCGTGAAGTGCACCGTTCTTTACGACAACAACGGTAAGGCCACCAGATTATATGGTTTGAAGCCCTTTTCCAAGTGCTTTTTGCCTGATGAGGAGGGGATCTCAAGGGCTCCAAAAGTTGCATTCATGAACGATGGAGCCATCCTTGACAGTTGGTACCATGCTTCGCATCCCTCACTCACTAAATTCTTTTTTTTTTATTATTATTAAAAAAACTCACTCTGATTAATTGTATTGTGGGTTAAAGAGAGTGTTAAAGTTACCTTAATCTTACATCAGAACCCACAACACTCGTGTCTAATATAAATAATTTAAAATCTCTTCACCCATTGCCAATTGATTTGGGGTTGAATGTGTGTGTTACATCAATAAATTTAATAGATTGATGGGCGGCTTGTATTTTGGTTGTGAACTGTACAGGAAATACTTGAAAGATGCCATACTAGAGGGAGGAACACCATTTCAGAAGGCAAATGAAGGAATGAATTTGTTCCAATATCTGGGGAAGAACACCAGACTTGGTGCAGCATTTGATGATGCAATGCATTCCATGGCAACTAATTTTATGAGAGACATCCTCCAAACCTACAAGGGATTCCAGGATCTGAAAGAGTTGGTTGATATTGGTGGTGGTGTTGGGGGTACACTCAAAATGATTGTTTCCAAGTACCCTTGGATTAGAGGTGTCAATTTTGATTTGCCTCAAGTTATCAAAAATGCTTCTCCATGGCCAGGTACCAACCAATTTTTATTTTGGCTTAAATGTTTTTTCTCCTATCATTTTGGATTAAGTCGATCAAAATAATTAGCTTCCAGAGTTATTAAAATCATAAATATAGATTTGATTAACAGTCATATAAGTTAAAATGTTATTTTCAAAATAATTACAATAGAAAAATTTGTTCATTAAAAATGGACAAAAAATAATACTACCACTATTACGAGGTACCAAAATAATATTTAAATTTTTTTTGGTAAAAGGTAATTAAAGTTGTACTCTCTCTCTCCCATAATATAATTCTATTTAGATAAAATACAACCTTTTATTTTATTTTAAATAAAGTGTAACTAGTACAAAACCTTTATGGGTAACTTTATTATCATTTTTTATACTTGTAACTTTATATTTTAAGTTATAAATTCCATAAAAATTATGGGTAACTATATTAATTTATATTTTAGAATTAAAATGATATAATTGATATTAAAAGTATAAAAATAAGATTAATTTTGTAGGATAAATATTTTTGCTAAAATAAGATTATTATTTTGAAACGAAATAATACAATACAATTGTATTTATTTTATTTTGATATAGTTTTTATTAAAATATAATATTGTTCAATATAATTGTTTTTTATGTTATTAGAGCATCTCCAACCATAAACTTAAAAATGCAATACAATTTACTTTAAAATACATTATTTTCAATTTTTTTGTCGTAATATTATTTCAACCCAATAACTCTATTTCCTACATTAAAAAAATATTCTCCTTAAATTCATTTTTAATTTTTGTTAGGCAAGTTGTCTTGTAATAATATTGTATTAAATAATAAGTTATATTTAATGTTATTTTAATTATTTTAAGGTTCAATATTATATAATTTTATATTTACTCTATTATTTTTAACAGCGAGAGTTAAAATATAAGAATTTTAAATTATATAATTAAATGTTAAAAGTTTTAATGACACCCTAATTATTAATATTAACTATAACTTATGTCACAAAATTATATCAGTATTTAAAAAAGAAATAATAAAAAAAGAACCAAGAAAAGAAATTAATTTTTTATAGATGAAGAAAACAAAATAACCAAAAAAAAAAAAAAAACCGAAAATTAGACATGATTGGAATTATTTTAAGTCAAAAATAGAGTAAATAATATGTTTGCAGTATACTATAACAATCTGGCAGCGTTGGACCCATGGGGTGCTGAACGGGTCAACCCTTTGGTCCAATAATGTTGACCCGTCAATGTTCGAAAATTATACTATATACTCTATGAATATGTATTCTATTATTATATTTAAAAATTTTAAATATAATAATAGATATATTCAATAAATGAATACTATTTATTAAAAAAATAAATGAATACTATTACCCTGTTTGGATGACCTTCTAGTACTAGCTGGCATTTTCTCTATTTTAATTATAATAAATTATTATTTTAAAATGAATATAATAAATCATGAAATTTAATAATAAGTATACATAATGTCTAAAACGTTGCACTTCATATTGTATTCATTTATATTAAAAATTTTCATTTAATTTTGCTCGAAAAATATAATTCCCACCCTATCACAAAATATAAATAACTAAATATAATAACTATTATATTTATTTTAAAATAATAATTTTGCTCGCTTTGTTTTGGTTACTAAAATTATTAAAAAAAATTTATAAACTTTTTTATGCAGTAAAAGTTTATGAAATTTTTATATTTTTTATTTAATTTTTTGATTTTAAATTAATTTTATTTAATTTAAGACACAGTAAATCCTTATTGGGGAATCTGTATCGATTACGGGGTATAAATGGTTCGATCGAAACCGTCTAAATCGATTAAATCGGTCAAATTTAATTGGTTTGATCGGTTTTAAAATTTTTAAAAATTTTATTGGTTTGAAAATTTTAAAACTGATGACGGTTTCAATGGTGAAACTGGTCGTTTTAACCGGACTGACCGGATATATATTTATTATTTCATTATATAATATAATAAATATATTGCTTCAAAAAAATATAATAAATATATATATATTTTTTTTCTTCACCTTAAATCTACTTCATTATCTCTTTTTCTTCTATTGTGGTATGTTTTATTTCTTTCTTAATTGATATCACTCGTCTCGCAAATTATATCTTATACCTAGAGGTATATGTACCTAATAATACATCACTATTCTCACTATAAGAGAGTGAGATACACGCTATTCTCTTATTCTTCTTCTCCAAAAACTCAGTTCCTTCTTTTTCAAAAAATCCCTTCTTCTTCTTAAAAAATCAGTTATTCTTCTTCGCCGTACTCCATTTGAAACCGCATTTAATCAAAATTTTCATTCAAACACAGATTTAACGGAGATCGACGATTATTTTTTTCGACGAACAACACCAAATACAACGGAAAAATCACTTCTTCCTGTTCAAAAATCTCTTCTTCTTCCTCTTCAAAAATATTTCATTCTTCTTCAAAAATAACTTATTCTTCTTAAAAAATCACCACATCATAAAGTATGAACTGTATTTGATGGATTTACAGAACCTTATTTTCACGATTTGATGTTGGGTAATGTATTAATGATGTTATATTCGTGTTTTCTTATTCAAATAATGCTCTGTTACTCCGAAATATGATATATAAATGGTTTCCGTGAAGTATTGGCACTTTCATGTGAAATGGGTTGCTTCTGATTCTTCCCCGCTTATGGGACGTAACTAGATGTTGGGGGACGTTGCGGGACATAACAGGATGTTGCTGCTTTGTATTTTGACGTAGCGGGACGTTGCTGCTTTGTATTTTCGGACGTTGCGAGACGTTGCTGCTTTGTATTTTCGGACGTTGCGGGACGTTGCTGGACGTAGCTGGACGTATCTAGACGTGGTGCTAGTTTTTTCAGACTATGTTCTGTGAAAAAATTAGCTTAAATTCACATACATGGATGTAGACGTTTCAGGACGTGGTGCTAGTTATTTTTGACGCGGTTCTAGTGTTATGAGACGTTGTTGAAGGTGTAATGTGAAAAATTCTGCTTAAATTCACATGCTTGGATGTAGATGTTGCGGCAATTATTTTTTGGACGTACATGGACGTTGTGGCAGTATTAGGAGACGTTGTAGAAGGTGTAATGTGAAAAATTCAGCTTAAATTCACATGCTTGGATGTAGATGTTGCGGCAGTTATTTTTTGGACGTGCATGGACGTTGTGGCAGTATTAGGAGACATTGTAGAAGCTGTTATATGAAAAATTCACCACATGCCTGGCTGTAGACGTTGCAGCAGTTGTTTTTTGGACGTGCATGAACGTTGCGGCAATGTTAGGAGACGTTGTGAAATGTGCAATCTATGAAGTTGTATTGCACGGACGGTTCAAGAGGGCATAACTCGGCACTCGATTGTCCAATTTGGAAGCACGAGTAGTCGATTTGATGGTTCTCGACGAGATCTACGCAATGTACACATCAGATGGGTATTTGGAGATGGTTTTGATATTGAAAAATGTGTGGTTTTGGATGAAAACTTTAAATGGTCATAACTTTGCGCTCGGTGGGCCGCTCGAAACTCCAAAAAATGCCATATTTTAAAAGATACGAAAGATTTTTAATAATTTCAAGGGTTTTTCGAATTTTTGACGAAACATTTGACATGTATCAAAAATAGTTTTTTACGATTTGCATGCATGAAAACCTTGTTCGTCCGGGGTTGTACTGACCTATGTATTGGGAGATGGAAAATTCAATATTGACAATAGTGATCTTTTAAATGACATGTACAAAAAAGTGTAAATAAATGTCAACTAAATTTAAGTGGATTAATGGCAATTGAATTTTTTGGAGAGTCACAAGACTAAAATAACCAGGGTTCGAGTCTCGTCCCTGACAATTTTTTTTTTTTTTTTTTTCTTACTAATAGTTACTTAAATGGTATCTATTTTTTACATTACTAAAATCAGCTATGCCATTTTTGGACGTTGCAGCAGTTGTTTTTTGGACGTGCGGGGATGTTGCGGCCGTGTTAGGAGACGTTATGGATAGTGTTATGTGAAAAATTCAGCTTAAATTCACATGTCTGGATGTAGATATTTTTTGACATTGCGACAGTTATTTTTTGGACATAGGTGGACGTTACGGCAGTGTTAGTAGACGTTGTGGACATGCCTGGATGTAGACGTTGTGACAGTTATTTTTTGGACGTTGCGACAGTTGTTCTGAGACGTTGTTGACTCAGCGAAAACGTTGTGAACATGCCTAGATGTAGACGTTTATGGACGTGGTGCTAGTTGTTTTTGATGTGGTTCTAGTTGTTCTGAGACGCGGTGGACTGTCTTTGTGAAAAAAATCAGTTTAAATTCACACGCATGGATGAGGACGTTTCTGGACGTAGTGTTATTTATTTTTGACGTGGTTCTAGTTGTATTTGTGAAAAAATCAGTTTAAATTCACATGCATGGATGTAGATGTTTCTGGACGTGTTGATAGTTGTTTTGAACGTGGTGCTAGTGTTAGGAGACGTTGTAGAAATGCCTGGATGTAGATGTTTCTGGACGTGTTGATAGTTGTTTTGGACGTGGTGCTAGTGTTAGGAGACGTTGTAGAAATGCCTGGATGTAGATGTTGTGATAGTTATTTTTTGGACGTTGCGACAGTTGTTCTGAGACGTTGTTCACTCAGCGCGGAAAAAAAAAAAGGCGCGCGCGTAGGCGAAACTTACTATATTTAGTAAGTGTACAGCTGTCATGCGAAAAATTACTATATATAATAATAGGTACATGTACATAGTGTACAGGGTATACACGCTGCACTCGTCTCCCTCCTCCATCTTCCTCAATTGTTGACTATATAGGAATTGTGGCTCAATGTGGACAATCATTAAAAAAAGAAAATAATTTTAGTTTTTAGACATCATTGAAGATGCATATATATGATTATGGTTTGATTGTGATTGTAAAGGTGTGCGATGAAAAATTAGTGGATATTTTTGGTCGTAAATTTATTATTTTTAAAATTAAAAAATAAATAAATTAACTTTAAACTAATCGAACTAAACTACTTAAATGTGATTTAACCGATTTGATTTGACATAATTATTTAGCCTAGAGCCCAAAACTTTACAGCAAGAATCCTCAGAAAGATTAACACTTTGTACAACTGGTTCCCACATATATATGATTTCAGCATCTAACCTTTGTTTTCAAACTAACAAAAACATCTGTTCAATTCCAATAATCAAAATTATGCTTTGCAGGATAGTTTTTGAAACAGTTACATACCTACCATAATTGTAATATACAATTCTAGAAAGCAACTTTGTTTCACATATAATGTTAATATGTCAAAAATTTTGAAATAGTCAGATTAGAAAATTTTCAATGAAAGCTTACTGAGTAGGATGGAAACAACAAATATCTTTTTCAAGGTGTTAATAAAAATATTGTGACTATCATAAACAATAATTTTCAAATGCTTTTCACTCAAATATAAGAACGAAATGTTCACATTAAAAAAAAAAATCAAAATTAAACATGGTTCACACAGTACAACTAGGGAAATACTAATACTCCATATTCGTCTTCTGCTCTTAATCAGATAGAACGACAGTTTAGTGGTCTTCGACTTCATACGATTAATCGTACTGCCCCTCGTGAAGAATCATCTAGTACTTCACATACTTCTGAATCTGAACAAGAAAATGATGATATAGATAATATAGAAGAAATAGAAAACCAATTCTATGAAACTACTCCTCCTTTAGAACCTTTAGAACTTAATCGTATCTCTAGACGTCCAGTTAGACGGTCATACAGTAATAGATGGTCTAATAATAGAAATGTAATGAATTATCATAGTAGACCTACTCCCCCTGATATTCAATTTGAAGAACGTAATAGGTTTAATACTAAATCATATGATGGAAGTGCTTTATATGAATGGAATATAGATGGTAAATCTGAATATGAAATAACTAATACTTAGCATGAAATGGGTACTGCTAAGATAGCTTATAAATCTAAGTATCCTCAGATAAGTGAACGTCAAATTGCTTCATGTTTTGTTTCTGGTTTTACTGGCCAATTAAAAAATTGGTGGGATAATATGTTTACTCCAATGCAACAAATGGAAATTTTGACTCATCAAACTATTGTTCATCATGAAGTTACTATTAATGATGAAGTAGTTCGAACTACTGATTATGAATCTGACGGTGCTAGTTATTTAATTTATGTTCTTTCTATGCATTTTGTCGGTAATCCTAAAGAAGAATTAACAAGTTTAAAGATTTCATTGACTAATCTTAAATGTCCTACTTTTAGAGATTATTTCTGGTATAAGATTACTTTTTTGACTAATGTGTTGCGTAGACCAGACTGTAATCAATCTTTTTGGAAAGAAAAATTTATTACTGGTTTACCTCCTTTATTTTCACAAAAATTAATTACTAGTTTAATGAAAGAAATGGGTACGGAGAATTTGAATTTGTCTAATATTACTTATGGTCAATTATTTGCTTTCCTTAAAAAAGAGGCTTTATCTATCTGTCAAGATTTTAAATTGCAGAGAAAATATGGTCTTGAGAAACAGGAATTGGGGTCCTTCTGTCAAGCATTTGGCATCGCAAGTCCTCATCCGCCCTCTTTACAAGAAAAAAGACATAAAAAGGTTAGCCAGTATCATACTAGTAAAAATACGTATAATAAATATAAAAAGAAAAAGAAATATAATCCTGAATGGTATAATAAGAAACATGATAATTATAGAAAAAAGAAATATAAATATATTAAAGGGAAAAATTCTGTTAAATGCTATAAATGTGGTAAGTTAGGTCACATAGCGCCTAATTGTAAATTAGAAAAGAAGATTAATACTATATTTTCTGAAGAAACTGATTTAAAGAATAAATTAATGTCTATTCTAATTAACTCTGAAAAAGAAGAAACAGATAATTATTATTCCTCTGACTCATCTAATTTTTCAGATAATGATGATTTTTGTGAATGTAAAAAGACAATTAATATGATGAATAATTCTAGTAAAAATAGTTTAAATAAAGAATTATTATTCGATATAATAAAAGATATAAAAGATGATAATATTAGAAAAGATTATTTAGAAAAATTAAAAAACTTAGTTTTACAAGAAAATAATCATATGTTTGATATAAAAGAACCATTTAGTCTAAATAAGTTAATTGATAAATATAAACATGAAGATAATTTTGGTTTTCGTAAAAGTAATAATATTAAAGAAGAAATAAAAATATTAAAAGATGAAATTAGAAATATTAATAATCAATTAAATGAATTAAAATTAAAAGATTTAGAATTAGAAGCTAAAATCTTACTAAAAGATCAGTCTAATATAGCTTCTACATCCGGTATAATAAAAGATGACGAAATTAATATAGCTAATGATATTCCTGATGATACACAATTCTTAAATTTAATGAATAAAATAAAAATTGAAAAATGGTATGTTCTAGTTACAATAGGTGTAGAGGATTGGACGACTACTTGTGTCGCCATGCTTGATAGTGGCGCCGATCAATCCTGCATCAGTCGCGGAATAATTCCAGATAAGTATTTATCAAGAACTAAAGAAAAATTGTATGCTGCTAATGGATTAGAACTAGATATTTATGCTGAATTGAATAATGGTTATATCTGTAATAATGGCTATTGTTTTAAACATTCATTCTTAATCCTTGAAAACTTTACTACTGATGTGGTGTTAGGAAATCCGTTTTTATATCAGATTACTCCATTTACTAAACACACTGATCATATTTCAGTTAATCTGTTAGGTAATGAATTGGTTTTTTCATTTATTAATCCTATACAAGAAAAAGAGTTAGCATTACTTCAGACTAATTCTATATATAGACAGATCTGTGTAATGAATAAGAAAAAGAAAAGTTTAATGTTTTTAAAAAATGAATTAGATTTTTCTAGAATAGAAGAACAATTAATGAATGATGATGTGAAATTAAAAATTGATCATTTAGATAAGAAATTCCAAACATTAGTATGTTCCGAACATCCTAATGCTTTTTGGAGTAGGAAAAAGCATGTTGTTTCATTACCATATATAAAAGAGTTTAATGAACGTGATATTCCGACCAAGGCTAGGCCGATTCAAATGAATGAGGAATTACTAAAGTTTTGTAAACAGGAAATTCAGAGTTTAATGGATAAAAAATTAATCAGGAAATCACAATCTCCTTGGAGTTGTGCGGCTTTTTATGTAAATAATCAAGCAGAAAAGGAACGCGGAGTTCCTCGATTAGTAATTAATTATAAACCGTTAAATAAGGTTTTACAGTGGATTCGGTATCCTATTCCGAATAAAAAAGATTTACTTAAAAGGCTTCATAGTGCGAAAGTATTTTCCAAATTTGATTTAAAATCAGGATATTGGCAAATACAGATTAATGAAAACGATAGGTATAAAACAGCTTTTACTGTTCCTTTCGGACATTATGAGTGGAATGTTATGCCTTTCGGTTTGAAAAATGCTCCTTCGGAATTTCAACGAATAATGAATGATATTTTTAATGATTATTCTAATTTTGTGATTGTGTATATTGATGACATTTTAGTTTTTTCTGATAATATTTCTCAGCACTTTAAACATCTTAATTTAATGCTACATGTTATTCAGACTAATGGTTTGGTAATTTCCGCTAAAAAGATGAAATTATTTCAAACAAAAATCAGATTTTTAGGTCATGATATTAATCAAGGGAAAATGAAACCGATTCAAAGAACAATTGAATTCGCTAGTAAATTTCCAGATGAAATAAGAGATAAAAATCAATTACAACGCTTTCTTGGTTGTTTGAATTACATTGCAGATTTCTTTCCTAATTTGAGAACTATATGTGGTCCTTTGTATGAGAGATTACAGAAAAATCCTCCTGCTTGGACAGAGACTCATACTAATTTAATTAAACAGATTAAAGAAAAAATTAAGACTCTTCCTTGTTTAGGCATTCCCCATCCAGATGCATTCATGATTATTGAGACAGATGCATCAGATATTGGTTATGGCGGCATTCTTAAACAGAAAATGCATGCATCCGCATCATCTGCATTAGAAGAATTGGTTAGATACCATTCGGGCATTTGGGCGGGGCCGCAGAAAAATTATTCTACTGTTAAGAAAGAAATTTTATCAATTGTTTTATGTATTTCTAAATTCCAAGATGATTTATATAATAAAAAGTTTTTATTGAGAGTTGACTGTAAGTCAGCTAAAGAAATTTTACAAAAGGATGTGAAAAATTTGGTTTCCAAACAGATTTTTGCCCGTTGGCAAGCTATACTTTCTGTTTTCGATTTTGATATTGAATTCATTAAAGGCGATGATAATTCTCTTCCTGACTTCCTTACCCGTGAATTTCTTACAGGTCGCACCAATGTCTAAGGATCCAGGAAAACCGAAAACTCCTTCTGACTATATCATGTCTAATCCACCCAAGCCTTTGTCTCCTTCAGTTCCAACTAATGATTTTCCTCCACTTACCTACACTAATGCTGTTTTGTCTCCTTCAGCCAGACTCCAAACCACTCCGACTAATGTTTCTGCCTCATCATCCTCTTCTTCGTCTAATGCCGCCCCATACATTCCAAAAACCGAATTCGAATCTATAATGTTGACTCATTATAAAACCACTCCTGAGAATAATGATGTTAGAAATTTCTGTTCTCGTCTTTTCCTTCCTAATAATCAATGGCTTACAGATGATATCTGTAAGACTCAAGCTTACTATGAACTAATTCTTGTTGACACTAATTCCGTCGAAATTACTCATTATCCTGATAAAAAGGATAAATCTCGTATTGCTTATTCTAAGTTTATAATTCAGAAAATAATGAGTCCTCGTGACTTTCCTTCGATTCATGCTAGAAATTCCTTCTCCATTCCTTATGTTCCCGATGGTTTTAATTACGCTGATTACATTCTTGCCTTTTATCGGTGCCTTTATTACCGATCGTTTAATCATTCATGGTTCATTAGTTTTTCCACTACGTTTAATAAAACTGTCCCCATGTGGGTTTATGATTGGTGGAAATTACTAGGGGCCATCCCCGCAATTTTACCTCCTCAGGCTACTATTGGTTTTCAAACCTACAAGAAAAGATGTAGGTTAGAAGACTATCAGGCTAGCTTTTTGTTTCATGCAGAATTCCGGGTCCCATACATTATGGCCTGGAGTTTCCAAATTAAGTCTACTCAGACAGGGTATCCCTGTAGTTTAATTCGTCAGATTAATGTCAAGTGGTGGGTACAGTATAATGAGCAACAATGTTGTGCCCAAACAGTTAATAAATTCCTTGAATCTGGAGAAAAATATAAACATATAATTTCTGAAGTTTCCAGACAACTCCCGGTGAATGACCCTATGACTCCTAAAACACCGGACAAAAGTAAAATTCCACTACCAAAGAAAATTATGACTCCTCTACCCCAGCAAATTCGGACTACTTCACAGACTCCTCAGCAGATTCCTTCTCAGACTACTCAACCGACTCAACAGACTACTGCATCAACTTCTTCCCCGGCTAATTTTGTCACAGAACAAGGCCTTCAAGATTACTTAAAAATTTGTATTCAGACCTATCAAGAAATTCAAAAGGTGGCTAATGCAGAAATTGATCGAGCAGATCAAATGCGTGAACAAAATCAACCCGACAAGCATGTCCTGTCAACTACTCCAATTCAGGATAATGACGACCCATTTGGTGGGCCCTTGGCACAAGACCCTTTTGATTTTTAGTCAGATATGTAATAGTTAGGAATAATTGTATGACGTAAGTGCATGCGTCATTCCCTAAATAATTGTTAGGTGACGTAAGTGCATATGTCATTAGGCACTTACATTTAATTTGTCTTTCATTTACCTTTAATTTCGGACTCCATTTCCGGATTCCACTCTTGTATAATGTCTCCCCCTTTGCCTATTTAAAGGCTGATTAATCAATAGAATCCTCAGAGTGAATTTACACAACTTCCCTCTCTGCTTTCAAAAACTTCTTTGCAATCTTTTCCTTCCGCTTTCTAAACTCTTTCAAGTAATTTAGTTTAGTTCGAACTACTGATTATGAATCTGACGGTGCTAGTTATTTAATTTATGTTCTTTCAAAGAGTTTAGAAAGCGGAAGGAAAAGATTGCAAAGAAGTTTTTGAAAGCAGAGAGGGAAGTTGTGTAAATTCACTCTGAGGATTCTATTGATTAATCAGCCTTTAAATAGGCAAAGGGGGAGACATTATACAAGAGTGGAATCCGGAAATGGAGTCCGAAATTAAAGGTAAATGAAAGACAAATTAAATGTAAGTGCCTAATGACATATGCACTTACGTCACCTAACAATTATTTAGGGAATGACGCATGCACTTACGTCATACAATTATTCCTAACTATTACATATCTGACTAAAAATCAAAAGGGTCTTGTGCCAAGGGCCCACCAAATGGGTCGTCATTATCCTGAATTGGAGTAGTTGACAGGACATGCTTGTCGGGTTGATTTTGTTCACGCATTTGATCTGCTCGATCAATTTCTGCATTAGCCACCTTTTGAATTTCTTGATAGGCCTGAATACAAATTTTTAAGTAATCTTGAAGGCCTTGTTCTGTGACAAAATTAGCCGGGGAAGAAGTTGATGCAGTAGTCTGTTGAGTCGGTTGAGTAGTCTGAGAAGGAATCTGCTGAGGAGTCTGTGAAGTAGTCCGAATTTGCTGGGGTAGAGGAGTCATAATTTTCTTTGGTAGTGGAATTTTACTTTTGTCCGGTGTTTTAGGAGTCATAGGGTCATTCACCGGGAGTTGTCTGGAAACTTCAGAAATTATATGTTTATATTTTTCTCCAGATTCAAGGAATTTATTAACTGTTTGGGCACAACATTGTTGCTCATTATACTGTACCCACCACTTGACATTAATCTGACGAATTAAACTACAGGGATACCCTGTCTGAGTAGACTTAATTTGGAAACTCCAGGCCATAATGTATGGGACCCGGAATTCTGCATGAAACAAAAAGCTAGCCTGATAGTCTTCTAACCTACATCTTTTCTTGTAGGTTTGAAAACCAATAGTAGCCTGAGGAGGTAAAATTGCGGGGATGGCCCCTAGTAATTTCCACCAATCATAAACCCACATGGGGACAGTTTTATTAAACGTAGTGGAAAAACTAATGAACCATGAATGATTAAACGATCGGTAATAAAGGCACCGATAAAAGGCAAGAATGTAATCAGCGTAATTAAAACCATCGGGAACATAAGGAATGGAGAAGGAATTTCTAGCATGAATCGAAGGAAAGTCACGAGGACTCATTATTTTCTGAATTATAAACTTAGAATAAGCAATACGAGATTTATCCTTTTTATCAGGATAATGAGTAATTTCGACGGAATTAGTGTCAACAAGAATTAGTTCATAGTAAGCTTGAGTCTTACAGATATCATCTGTAAGCCATTGATTATTAGGAAGGAAAAGACGAGAACAGAAATTTCTAACATCATTATTCTCAGGAGTGGTTTTATAATGAGTCAACATTATAGATTCGAATTCGGTTTTTGGAATGTATGGGGCGGCATTAGACGAAGAAGAGGATGATGAGGCAGAAACATTAGTCGGAGTGGTTTGGAGTCTGGCTGAAGGAGACAAAACAACATTAGTGTAGGTAAGTGGAGGAAAATCATTAGTTGGAACTGAAGGAGACAAAGGCTTGGGTGGATTAGACATGATATAGTCAGAAGGAGTTTTCGGTTTTCCTGGATCCTTAGACATTGGTGCGACCTGTAAGAAATTCACGGGTAAGGAAGTCAGGAAGAGAATTATCATCGCCTTTAATGAATTCAATATCAAAATCGAAAACAGAAAGTATAGCTTGCCAACGGGCAAAAATCTGTTTGGAAACCAAATTTTTCACATCCTTTTGTAAAATTTCTTTAGCTGACTTACAGTCAACTCTCAATAAAAACTTTTTATTATATAAATCATCTTGGAATTTAGAAATACATAAAACAATTGATAAAATTTCTTTCTTAACAGTAGAATAATTTTTCTGCGGCCCCGCCCAAATGCCCGAATGGTATCTAACCAATTCTTCTAATGCAGATGATGCGGATGCATGCATTTTCTGTTTAAGAATGCCGCCATAACCAATATCTGATGCATCTGTCTCAATAATCATGAATGCATCTGGATGGGGAATGCCTAAACAAGGAAGAGTCTTAATTTTTTCTTTAATCTGTTTAATTAAATTAGTATGAGTCTCTGTCCAAGCAGGAGGATTTTTCTGTAATCTCTCATACAAAGGACCACATATAGTTCTCAAATTAGGAAAGAAATCTGCAATGTAATTCAAACAACCAAGAAAGCGTTGTAATTGATTTTTATCTCTTATTTCATCTGGAAATTTACTAGCGAATTCAATTGTTCTTTGAATCGGTTTCATTTTCCCTTGATTAATATCATGACCTAAAAATCTGATTTTTGTTTGAAATAATTTCATCTTTTTAGCGGAAATTACCAAACCATTAGTCTGAATAACATGTAGCATTAAATTAAGATGTTTAAAGTGCTGAGAAATATTATCAGAAAAAACTAAAATGTCATCAATATACACAATCACAAAATTAGAATAATCATTAAAAATATCATTCATTATTCGTTGAAATTCCGAAGGAGCATTTTTCAAACCGAAAGGCATAACATTCCACTCATAATGTCCGAAAGGAACAGTAAAAGCTGTTTTATACCTATCGTTTTCATTAATCTGTATTTGCCAATATCCTGATTTTAAATCAAATTTGGAAAATACTTTCGCACTATGAAGCCTTTTAAGTAAATCTTTTTTATTCGGAATAGGATACCGAATCCACTGTAAAACCTTATTTAACGGTTTATAATTAATTACTAATCGAGGAACTCCGCGTTCCTTTTCTGCTTGATTATTTACATAAAAAGCCGCACAACTCCAAGGAGATTGTGATTTCCTGATTAATTTTTTATCCATTAAACTCTGAATTTCCTGTTTACAAAACTTTAGTAATTCCTCATTCATTTGAATCGGCCTAGCCTTGGTCGGAATATCACGTTCATTAAACTCTTTTATATATGGTAATGAAACAACATGCTTTTTCCTACTCCAAAAAGCATTAGGATGTTCGGAACATACTAATGTTTGGAATTTCTTATCTAAATGATCAATTTTTAATTTCACATCATCATTCATTAATTGTTCTTCTATTCTAGAAAAATCTAATTCATTTTTTAAAAACATTAAACTTTTCTTTTTCTTATTCATTACACAGATCTGTCTATATATAGAATTAGTCTGAAGTAATGCTAACTCTTTTTCTTGTATAGGATTAATAAATGAAAAAACCAATTCATTACCTAACAGATTAACTGAAATATGATCAGTGTGTTTAGTAAATGGAGTAATCTGATATAAAAACGGATTTCCTAACACCACATCAGTAGTAAAGTTTTCAAGGATTAAGAATGAATGTTTAAAACAATAGCCATTATTACAGATATAACCATTATTCAATTCAGCATAAATATCTAGTTCTAATCCATTAGCAGCATACAATTTTTCTTTAGTTCTTGATAAATACTTATCTGGAATTATTCCGCGACTGATGCAGGATTGATCGGCGCCACTATCAAGCATGGCGACACAAGTAGTCGTCCAATCCTCTACACCTATTGTAACTAGAACATACCATTTTTCAATTTTTATTTTATTCATTAAATTTAAGAATTGTGTATCATCAGGAATATCATTAGCTATATTAATTTCGTCATCTTTTATTATACCGGATGTAGAAGCTATATTAGACTGATCTTTTAGTAAGATTTTAGCTTCTAATTCTAAATCTTTTAATTTTAATTCATTTAATTGATTATTAATATTTCTAATTTCATCTTTTAATATTTTTATTTCTTCTTTAATATTATTACTTTTACGAAAACCAAAATTATCTTCATGTTTATATTTATCAATTAACTTATTTAGACTAAATGGTTCTTTTATATCAAACATATGATTATTTTCTTGTAAAACTAAGTTTTTTAATTTTTCTAAATAATCTTTTCTAATATTATCATCTTTTATATCTTTTATTATATCGAATAATAATTCTTTATTTAAACTATTTTTACTAGAATTATTCATCATATTAATTGTCTTTTTACATTCACAAAAATCATCATTATCTGAAAAATTAGATGAGTCAGAGGAATAATAATTATCTGTTTCTTCTTTTTCAGAGTTAATTAGAATAGACATTAATTTATTCTTTAAATCAGTTTCTTCAGAAAATATAGTATTAATCTTCTTTTCTAATTTACAATTAGGCGCTATGTGACCTAACTTACCACATTTATAGCATTTAACAGAATTTTTCCCTTTAATATATTTATATTTCTTTTTTCTATAATTATCATGTTTCTTATTATACCATTCAGGATTATATTTCTTTTTCTTTTTATATTTATTATACGTATTTTTACTAGTATGATACTGGCTAACCTTTTTATGTCTTTTTTCTTGTAAAGAGGGCGGATGAGGACTTGCGATGCCAAATGCTTGACAGAAGGACCCCAATTCCTGTTTCTCAAGACCATATTTTCTCTGCAATTTAAAATCTTGACAGATAGATAAAGCCTCTTTTTTAAGGAAAGCAAATAATTGACCATAAGTAATATTAGACAAATTCAAATTCTCCGTACCCATTTCTTTCATTAAACTAGTAATTAATTTTTGTGAAAATAAAGGAGGTAAACCAGTAATAAATTTTTCTTTCCAAAAAGATTGATTACAGTCTAGTCTACGCAACACATTAGTCAAAAAAGTAGTCTTATACCAGAAATAATCTCTAAAAGTAGGACATTTAAGATTAGTCAATGAAATCTTTAAACTTGTTAATTCTTCTTTAGGATTACCGACAAAATGCATAGAAAGAACATAAATTAAATAACTAGCACCGTCAGATTCATAATCAGTAGTTCGAACTACTTCATCATTAATAGTAACTTCATGATGAACAATAGTTTGATGAGTCAAAATTTCCATTTGTTGCATTGGAGTAAACATATTATCCCACCAATTTTTTAATTGGCCAGTAAAACCAGAAACAAAACATGAAGCAATTTGACGTTCACTTATCTGAGGATACTTAGATTTATAAGCTATCTTAGCAGTACCCATTTCATGCAAAGTATTAGTTATTTCATATTCAGATTTACCATCTATATTCCATTCATATAAAGCACTTCCATCATATGATTTAGTATTAAACCTATTACGTTCTTCAAATTGAATATCAGGGGGAGTAGGTCTACTATGATAATTCATTACATTTCTATTATTAGACCATCTATTACTGTATGACCGTCTAACTGGACGTCTAGAGATACGATTAAGTTCTAAAGGTTCTAAAGGAGGAGTAGTTTCATAGAATTGGTTTTCTATTTCTTCTATATTATCTATATCATCATTTTCTTGTTCAGATTCAGAAGTATGTGAAGTACTAGATGATTCTTCACGAGGGGCAGTACGATTAATCGTATGAAGTCGAAGACCACTAAACTGTCGTTCTATCTGATTAAGAGCAGAAGACGAAGATGGAGTATTAGTATTTCCTTCTATAGCCAAATTAATGCGTTGTACTAAAGAAATTTCTTTTTCTAATTCTCTAGGAAGAGAAGGAGATACTAGTGGTTTAGATACTTCATTAGGAAAATTACCACTTTTATTATCCAATTTTACCGAAATTAAATCCACTTGTTGAGCAATAGTTTGTAAAATCTGAACGTGCATGAACGTTGCGGCAATGTTAGGAGACGTTGTGAAATGTGCAATCTATGAAGTTGTATTGCACGGACGGTTCAAGAGGGCATAACTCGGCACTCGATTGTCCAATTTGGAAGCACGAGTAGTCGATTTGATGGTTCTCGACGAGATCTACGCAATGTACACATCAGATGGGTATTTGGAGATGGTTTTGATATTGAAAAATGTGTGGTTTTGGATGAAAACTTTAAATGGTCATAACTTTGCGCTCGGTGGGCCGCTCGAAACTCCAAAAAATGCCATATTTTAAAAGATACGAAAGATTTTTAATAATTTCAAGGGTTTTTCAAATTTTTGACGAAACATTTGACATGTATCAAAAATAGTTTTTTACGATTTGCATGCATGAAAACCTTGTTCGTCCGGGGTTGTACTGACCTATGTATTGGGAGATGGAAAATTCAATATTGACAATAGTGATCTTTTAAATGACATGTACAAAAAAGTGTAAATAAATGTCAACTAAATTTAAGTGGATTAATGGCAATTGAATTTTTTGGAGAGTCACAAGACTAAAATAACCAGGGTTCGAGTCTCGTCCCTGACAATTTTTTTTTTTTTTTTTGTTTTTTCTTACTAATAGTTACTTAAATGGTATCTATTTTTTACATTACTAAAATCAGCTATGCCATTTTTGGACGTTGCAGCAGTTGTTTTTTGGACGTGCGGGGATGTTGCGGCCGTGTTAGGAGACGTTATGGATAGTGTTATGTGAAAAATTCAGCTTAAATTCACATGTCTGGATGTAGATATTTTTTGACATTGCGACAGTTATTTTTTGGACATAGGTGGACGTTACGGCAGTGTTAGTAGACGTTGTGGACATGCCTGGATGTAGACGTTGTGACAGTTATTTTTTGGACGTTGCGACAGTTGTTCTGAGACGTTGTTGACTCAGCGAAAACGTTGTGAACATGCCTAGATGTAGACGTTTATGGACGTGGTGCTAGTTGTTTTTGATGTGGTTCTAGTTGTTCTGAGACGCGGTGGACTGTCTTTGTGAAAAAAATCAGTTTAAATTCACACGCATGGATGAGGACGTTTCTGGACGTAGTGTTATTTATTTTTGACGTGGTTCTAGTTGTATTTGTGAAAAAATCAGTTTAAATTCACATGCATGGATGTAGATGTTTCTGGACGTGTTGATAGTTGTTTTGAACGTGGTGCTAGTGTTAGGAGACGTTGTAGAAATGCCTGGATGTAGATGTTTCTGGACGTGTTGATAGTTGTTTTGGACGTGGTGCTAGTGTTAGGAGACGTTGTAGAAATGCCTGGATGTAGATGTTGTGATAGTTATTTTTTGGACGTTGCGACAGTTGTTCTGAGACGTTGTTCACTCAGCGCGGAAAAAAAAAAGGCACACGCGTAGGCGAAACTTACTATATTTAGTAAGTGTACAGCTGTCATGCGAAAAATTACTATATATAATAATAGGTACATGTACATAGTGTACAGGGTATACACGCTGCACTCGTCTCCCTCCTCCATCTTCCTCAATTGTTGACTATATAGGAATTGTGGCTCAATGTGGACAATCATTAAAAAAAGAAAATAATTTTAGTTTTTAGACATCATTGAAGATGCATATATATGATTATGGTTTGATTGTGATTGTAAAGGTGTGCGATGAAAAATTAGTGGATATTTTTGGTCGTAAATTTATTATTTTTAAAATTAAAAAATAAATAAATTAACTTTAAACTAATCGAACTAAACTACTTAAATGTGATTTAACCGATTTGATTTGACATAATTATTTAGCCTAGAGCCCAAAACTTTACAGCAAGAATCCTCAGAAAGATTAACACTTTGTACAACTGGTTCCCACATATATATGATTTCAGCATCTAACCTTTGTTTTCAAACTAACAAAAACATCTGTTCAATTCCAATAATCAAAATTATGCTTTGCAGGATAGTTTTTGAAACAGTTACATACCTACCATAATTGTAATATACAATTCTAGAAAGCAACTTTGTTTCAGATATAATGTTAATATGTCAAAAATTTTGAAATAGTCAGATTAGAAAATTTTCAATGAAAGCTTACTGAGTAGGATGGAAACAACAAATATCTTTTTCAAGGTGTTAATAAAAATATTGTGACTATCATAAACAATAAATTTTCAAATGCTTTTCACTCAAATATAAGAACGAAATGTTCACATTAAAAAAAAAAAAATCAAAATTAAACATGGTTCACACAGTATAACTAGGGAAAAAAAAAAAAAAAAAAAACAGATATAAACAAAACCTGTCTGTGGGGCAGTATGCATTCCCGAACAATTAAGAACAAAAAATGAATATTAAGACATCGGTAGAATATTTTTCACACAAACTGAACATATATAAACACCGCAGATCATCGAGAACTAAAGTCCACAACAACTGGGGATCTTTTGGGAGCTTAAAACAAGTCCAGATGTCAGATTCCATAACACAGAACCAAGAAAGGAAAAGATGAAAACCCATTTATGAAAACAGTAGTACAAGAACTGAAATTTAAATAAATTCATCATAACATAAAAGTCATATTTCTTCTCCAGCAGAACCACTGCTGAATGATATTTTTTTTTTTTTTTTTTGAAAAAAAGGCAGTGTTGCTCACAAAACAACATGAAATTCTTCAGATTGTTTCATAAAATTTAGATTCGCTCAACGGGATAAAGATGGTCGGATGAAGAAAATTTAACCCCGCGGCTCAAAAGAAAATTTAACTCCAAATTGAAAAACTGAGCGGGAGGATAACTGAGATTTAAATTTGGCTTAATTTGCTTCTTCAAAATTTAAAATTCAATTTCAGACCCCAATTTATTTTTTCGTCTGATTTCTTTATTATTTTTAGCAATTTATTTTTTCAGACCCCTGGGTAAATCCTTTCCTTTTGTGCAATCTCTATTGATGGGCCAACGGCCCAAAACTGCCAAGAATATGTGGGTATACAAGATGTTGGCCGAATATTCTGGATAAAATTTTTTTGGATTTATAAAGCCCATATCCTCTTTCGATTTTTTTGTACGAATTCAGAATTTCTTTTAACTTTTTGATTTTACAATTAAATATGTGAACTCAAATTGATTTTTCAATGAATTTAAACTTATTTTGAATTTTGTAAAATTATTTTTTGTATAGGGGTGGAGCATGTCGAGGGTGATATGTTCAAATCAGTTCCAAGAGGGAGTGCGATGCTAATCAAGGTTTGAGCTAAAAGAAACTTTCTTTGTCCTTTTGTTTTTTAAAAATTCATTTTTTCCCTATAACCATTTATTTCTCGGTGGAGATTAAAATTTATTTGTTTCATTATTAAAATTTTTTTTCTAATGAAATCCTAAAAATTTAGAGGTAAATTTTCAAAAGTTATGAAAATAAACTTAACAAGATTAAACAATAAATAATGGTGATGGGCTGATTTGTAATAATATTATTTTTAGAATACTGAAACAAGAACCAAATTACTCCCATACAATTAACTTTAAATGCTATTTTTATGCATTTCAAAACCTAATGTCATCTTCTTAGATTGTTGATAAATTTTCACCATTTTTAATTTATAATTATCTCTTAATTTTTTTAACTTTATTTTAACCATTTTGTATAGCGAGTGCTTCATAATTGGTCTGATGAACAATGCACAAAAGTATTGAAGAACTGTTTTGATGCATTATCGGACTCAGGCAAAGTGATAATTATCGACACGATAATTCCAGAATCTTCAGAATCGGACATTTCTTCAAGAATTGCTTTAACAAGCAATATAACAATGTTTACCATGTTCCAAGGAGGAAGAGAGAGGACAAAAAAAGAGTTTGAGGATCTTGCTCAAAAGGCTGGTTTTGCTGCTTCCAGGTTGGCTTGTCGCACTTACGAGTTTTGTGTCCTTGAATTTTACAAGAACTAGCTTAGCTTTGCTTGAAAAATACTCAAGTTTGAAGATCATGAATGAATGTATTGAAAGTTTCTCGCAATAATCTAAGAGTGGAAATAGTTTTAAGATTTGTATTTTATATATTTAGACATGACCCTTTTCTTCATCAATAATTTTATGAAAGGTTTCAATCTGTTTTTAGTTTCTTTATTCCAAATTTGGTTCATATTTTATTTTGGTCATCAATATTAGTCCTATTTAATTTTTTTTTTACAATTATAATCATTTTTTACGAAAAAATTTTAAAAAATAACGAATTAACTCATTTGATCACTAGTCAAAACTAATTTGTATCATGATTTTTTTAATCTATTTTTTGACTCAATTTCTCATGAATATTTTACCCATTTAAATCGACTCACAATTTAAAATGACGGTTGAAATCTTAAATGGATTGAACGTTCATGAGAATCCAAATCTTAAAATTATTTGAACAAACTATGGTACAAATCATAGTTAAGAAAAAAGTAAGTTTGACTAGCGATAAAATGAGTTAATCCATTATCTTCTAAATTTTTCGTAAAAAAGAATTATAAATGCCAAAAAAAATAAATAAATGTGACTAATATTGGTGACTAAAATAAAAAAGGGATCAAACTCAGAATAACCTCCATTAAAGGGGACCAAAAATGGATTTACAAGAACTGTTTTAATGCTTGAAGATTTAGAAGCTTATGTTATTCATATTTATCGGGAAGGTAATTTTTCGGTGGATTATTTATCTTCTATGAGTTTTAAAGGTATTAATGGTTGTTATGACCTAATTCAAGATCTTCCTCCACGACTTCAGGGACTCATAGCTTTAGATCGACAAGGCGTTTCGGGCCTTTGATCATGTTGATTCTCTTTGTCAATTTTTTTCTCTCAAATATAATCATTGATGGGTAAGTTCTGACACTGTTTGTGTACTCTTCTCTTAATTCTAAATAATAGAGAGTTTCATCCCGTCGGTCACCAAAGCTTTCCATAGCTTTGACGTTGTTTGATTAAAAAAAAAAAAAAAAATCCTTTTTTTTTTCTCGTACAACTAGTACTACTATATTGTTTTGCATTGTGATGAGGTCAGAATCCGTTATTCAAGTATTTAATATAATATGTATGTGAAGTCAATTATCATATGGTAGGAACGCAGAGACATCATTTTTTGGTGTTCATAGCGCAATTAATACACACCTTAAATTAACCATCATCTCCTTCACCCCAATTAATGCGTGCACCTCCCAGAGTATCTACCGTGCTACCATTTCATCCAATTCATCACAATTCTCTGAGTCTTTTTTTTTTTTTTTTTTTTTTCTTGATATAATTCACAATTTTTGTTTTTTTAAAAAGAGTAAATTATATTTACTTTTCCTGTGGTTTGGTCAAACTACTAATTGTCCCCTGAGATTTCTGATAACTACCAATGCCCCCTTAGACAAAAGTCAAATATAAAGAAATGTCAAAAAACGAAAAAAATTTAACTATATTTTGTGAAAATGAGACTATAAAATGATGTTAATTTTGTCTTTTAGCACAATAATAATATTTACACCAATATTTTTACTCATTTTTTCCGTTGATCAGGGAATTATATGTTATTAATTTGAATAGTCAAGGGAGATATACGTTATTTTCAAAACTTGAGAGTGTATTGGTAGTTTGACCAAACTATAATGAAAATAAATGTAATTCATCCAAAAAAAATCCTACATCATGTATAATTTTTAATTTTTTTTAACAAAAAAATATTCATATTATATAAAACATTATTTGATATCAAACAGAATATTATCATGTATAGCAGACTTTCATATCAATACAACATAGAGATTCTTATATAAAAATAAACAAAGAATTCATATTATACAAAATATATTTTCATATTAGATATAACATAATTTTATATCAGATAGAATATAGTTTGATACTGTGTAATCAAAGGATCATATGTTGAGGCTTATTTCCAGTGGAAATCTCTACATATACTAAATGCATAAAACACCGTGAGAGATATTTGCATGAAAGATAGTAGCGAGCTTGTATGTCCTCATGGCTAGTTGCAATCTTGGATCTGTTTGGCTTTATTTTTTTATGTAATTTATCAAGCTGAGAAGGAATGAGTTGTTCCAATGTTAGTCATAAATTACAAACCACTCAATAAAATATTTCAATAGATTAGATACCCTTTTTCAAATCCTATAGTGTTGATGTTTTGTATAGCCTTCGTGAAATCGAATGGTTTATTGTTTCGCTCATTTGAGATGAGAGTATCCCTCCTGAAACTAATCGTTGCTAAATGTAGGATATCATTTTTCACGAATATTGTACAACTTTTTCAACTACTTATTCTGAACGCATTCATAATCATCCATCATTCTAAAAAAAAAAAAAAAAAAATAGATTTCATCAATAGAAACCTTATACTACGTCATATATAACAGTGATCTACGTTGCATAAAGTGCATGAATACGTCATATATAACAGTGAAATACATCAAATAAATACCAAGAATACTCAAACTGAGCCGTAGTAGCCACTTTGGTAAGTATACAGTGAAACAAATCAACAAAACCTTTCTGGGCACGCAAAGCTCCTATATTCTTCATCGAGTTTTGACCTATATACCAAACACACAAATGATGTCTAGTGCCTGAAAAATACCTTATTAATAGCTGCTGCCATTGAAAAAGTTTGTCTGTCATCAAAATAATTAGTGCTTTATAATCCATGGACTTAAAAAACGTGTTAAACAACCAAACAAATGACTCAATATTCTCATCCTTCATGAAACCCCATCCAAACATAACGTTACGACAATGATTATTCATCCCAACAAATGGTACACAAATCAAATCACATTTGCTTATCCTATAAGTGATATCATGAGTAACCAAATCTCTAAATATTTTATAATCTGCCTTCATTTGTCCATCATGCCAATACACGCTATACAATGATGAATCACTGTCCAACTAAAAGTCAAAATAAAAATTATTTTCATCAATATATCTATGTTTCAAAATCTGAATCAATGCATTAACATCACAACCATCTTAAGGTCTTCCTCTTCTCCATTTCCAAATGATTATAGGCATCTCGTGTAGTAAAACTTACTTGAAATAGTCCATCAGTCTATTATAAACAAATAAAAAAGTTTATCAAAATATAAACTATACAAATACGTCAACCAGTTACTGATAATACGTCACATACGTCATTTACAAGTTCAAACTATGTCTAATGCAACTTTGGATCTCTCAGCTAAAAATCCTAAATTAATTACTAAAAAAGTAACATACGTCATTTATAACAGTAAATTACATCAAATACCTATTCGCTCAAAACTCTGTATCCATTTAAAACACGAACACCAGATTCCTTCAAACTCTTCAAAAAATCAATAGAACTTGAATAAACATTCAAAACAGAATACAATAAATGTCTCTGATGTTCAGGGCACATGTAATGATTGTGTTTTTGAAAATGTTTTGTAACCACCCAAATTTCATCGTCTATTGTTTAAAATTCAACATATGCACTACAACCACAACAAATATTCAATTTCGAATACTCCTTCTCCAACTTTATTTTTTTTGAAATCTTATCACCATGTTTCGAACAAACAAAATGCCCCATATATATCACATATTTTCCATCTTCATTCCTACTACAACACTTATGCTTCCTAATACTAAAACCCAATCTCAAACCATAATCGTTATATAAATTGAATGCCTCTTCTTCGGTACTAACTTCATTACCAATCAAAGACTCCATCGAAACATCATCCATTACTGCATACGATTTCATGTAAAATATATATATAAAAAATAAATACATCAAAATTTACATTATATTACGTAAAAAAATATGAATAAATTACGTCATATCTCTACCAATTACGTCAAAAATATCCAACTATGTCAAATAATCATAAGTTAACACTTAAAGACAACTACGTCACTTAAAACGTTAGAATACGTCAACAATTAAGACAACTACATCATTTAAAAAATAAAATAACATACATCATAAGTTGACTACGACAGTTAAAACATAATAATACGTCTAATATGTCGAACATTTAACAAATCTACGTCAATACACAACAATGATAACACCAAAATAAAAAAAAAATACGTCACTTATAATTCCCAACTATGTGAAATAATCATTATAGTTAAGTCAAATTATGCCTCCGAATACATCATAATATTATACATCACCACCAAAACGAAATATACATCAATTCTAACGCCAAACAACATCAATTTATTTCTAGAAAACAAGATAATTACACGATCGAAAGCTCACCTATACTCATATCTCTTCCAAAATTTGCAGAAATCTTTTAGAATGGCAATTTAACAACAAAATTCAACAGAACACATTCAAAACATTGATCACAAACAAAAGAAAAATAATGATCATGATGAACAATTGCTCTTCGTTTCAATACCTTTATAAACGTCGCTGCAAAATCTGAATCAATGATCTGAATAATTGAATTTTGAAAAATCAATTCATCTGTGCCATAAGATATTCACTAGGTTGCTCTGGTTTGTTTTTTAAAAAATAACTTCTTATACGCGTTGTTCGTGTTAATATAAGTCGCTGCAGCAACCAAAAAAAAAAAGAGGCGTGTTGATATTTGTTTCTATATTTAGAATAAAAATACAAATATAGTAATAGGTATATATACTTATGGTATATAGTATAATTTGCACATAATAATACATTAAATATTATATAAAAATACAAAATACATAACTTTTTAAAGTATGAAAATATATCAAATATAACTAAACAATACATCTGGTATAACTTGAAAATATTATGAAATATATTTTTTAGTGGAATATGATTTAATTTGAAAAAAAAAGAGTGATAATTTAGAGTCACGCACTAGACACACAGAAGACTGTACGAATAGATTTTCCTACTTTAGGAGTTTACTCAAGGCAGAAATTCTACCCTACACCAAGGGTACATGTACCTAGTGTACATATACCAGTCTCACTACTAGCTAGTAACTTTCACGCGCGCGCCCCGTCACCAATACCCTCTCAAAACCAACTTGCTGCTGCAGTTACCTTTTTCAAAAAAAACTTCATTCCGCCCAAAAACTTCCATAACAGCAATCTATCAAACCCTAAAAACAGTGATTTTGGTTTCTTATTTTCAAAAAATCCATACAAACTATGTCTCCGACGAAATTTTCGATAAAAAGACCAAAAAACATGAGAACACGTTCAATCCAGACCGACTACGTCTGGCTACATTCATCTACGTTCATCAGAACTTCGTTCTTCAACTCTGAAAAAATAACATTCAAGCAAAAAAATAGGTAATACGTCAAAAAACTACTATATAGTAAACTATGAACTATATTTTACTGCAGTTAATGGATTTCTGAAACCCTATTTTCGCGTATTTACTGCGTTTGATTTTGGTTCAATATTATGATGCTATAATCGTGTATTACCCTTCAAATACTGCTCTATTACTATTAAATATGATATATTCGTGTTTACTGGATGTTTCATTGTGTTTTTTATCTGTGTTTGTACTGAAATTATAATTATGTCTGTGTTTTTGAACGTGGTGCTACTATTTTCGGACGTGGAGCTATTGTTTTTCGGACATATCAAGACGTGGTACCTACTATAGTGGACGTTGCGCTTCTATTTGCCATTTTTTTTGGACAAGACTAAAAATGTGTTTGTGATAGTGGATGTTGCAGTATATGTAATGTTATTTAGTAGAAAAACATTGTGTTTGCTGTTTTTATTTGTGAAAAAATAATAAATTGTTTGTGTGTGTTTTCGGACGTGGCGCTATTGGTTTTGGGGGCGTGTCTGGACGTGGTACCTACTATAGTGGATGTTATGCTTCTGTTTGCCAATTTTTTCTGAAAAAAATTAACTTTGTGCTTGTGATACTGGAAGTTGCAGTATATGTTATGGAATTTACTAGATAAACAATGTCTTTACTGTCTGTATTTGTGAAAGAATAATAAATTTTTTGTGTATGTTTTCGGACGTGGCGCTATTATTTTTTCTGATGTATTAGGATGTGGTACCTATTATAGTGGACGTTGTGCGTCTGTTTCCTGTTTTGTTTTTTTTCCGATGGTAATTTTCCATGTTCAATGCAGGATGGTTAACAAAACAAAACCAAATAGAAAACTTGTGTTAGATGATAGTGATGATGATTTTGTCACACCATCAGCATTAGAAGATGATTCTGCCTCACCAAGCCTGCATGTGTCTCCCACACAAAGTGAAGATGAATCACAAATACCACTAAACCAATATTTGCTGAAAAAAAGAACAGCCAACCCAAGTCCTAAACTTTCTGAACAAGATCTAGTAACCCTTGTTGATGCAACAACACTACACATCCTTGAACCTGAAAAACACAAACAGAAACCTCAAAAACAGCAATCCAAAACCAAAAAAACCAACAAAAAAGCCAACAAAGAGACCAAGAGATAAAACTGAATTAGAAGAAAATGAACTACAACAGAGAAAGAAACAAAAAGCCAAAAAAATAGAAACAAAAAAGAAGACTACACTAGAAAAAAAATCAACAAAAAGACAGAGAGTTGAATCAGGTATGAGGACGTGTTCGGACGTTGTAGCCTTTTTCATGACATATGAGGACTTTGTATGTGGTCGAACATTTATTTATTCATTTTAAGAACATGAAGAAGAAGAACATATTAAATTCCAAACAAGGACAACAACTGCTGGAATGTACAAGTTGACTAGAGTGTTGTCCGAGGTTCAAAGAGAGGCAGTAAGAGAGATTGGACTGGGATCATTGCTGGATGTAAATCTAAACCAAGTTCCATGTTCTTTAGGAGAACATCTCTTGCAGTGTTTTGATCTCTCAAGCATGTCAATCAGAATGCAAAGTGGAAGTTTGAAAATAGAAGAAGAAGATGTCCATCATGTGTTCGGAATACCACTTGGTGGTATTAGGGTTGAAGAATACACACATTTTGAAGAACACAATGAAGAATACAAGAATGACATGAACAACTTCCATTCAAGGCATCCAGGAACAATTAACAAGACAACCGGGAAACCAAGAAAACCAACCACCACACAAATTGCAGCATATATCAAGGCAAACAGAGAATATGCCAATGATAACTTCAAGATTGACTTCACAATCTACATGGCAACAACTCTGCTTTGGGTTTTCCAGGACCTTAGTTGTCGACAAGCAATACTGAAGAGCGTAAAAAATGTCAATGACATCATAAATATGGACTGGTGCGAGTTCACAATTAGAAGTTTGAAAGAATCAGTAGAGCTTTGGAAGGAAAAGAGATCCATGTTTAGAGGATCACTCCCCTTCCTTGTGGTAAGTATTTCAAACGTTGTGCACTTCACATCATCATTTTCCAAGATGTAGCTAACTATAACTTTTTCATTTTTCTAAAGCTACTCTATCTGGACAGAGTCAGACTTGCAGGCGATGCCCTACGTCCAACAAACACCACTCTACTCTTCTATTGGGACATAGAAAAATATAACAACAGAGAGACAAAGGAGATTAAAAGGTTGGGAGGTTTTGGAAGGGCAAAAATAATTTCAAGAGAAGAAGTACAAAAAGAACAACAACCTGGAGAGCAGCAAGTAGAACAACACCACCACAATGAGCAACATGGAGACCAACAAAAACAGAAGGAACCTGAATACCAACATCAGGTAATATTCAAAATCAAAAAATAATACTTACTCTTATTACTTGTTTTAGACGTATTGGGACGTGGTGGCTATATATGCAGACGTGGTAGATATTATTCGCTAACAAATTTGATATTTTACAGCCTGATGATTATGATGATGCCGAGATCAGAGATAAAGAAATGCCAGAGATGGAAGATCAGGTAAATTTTAAAATCTAAACACAATTTCTCTTAAACATTTACTAGACGTAGTTGGACGTGGCGACTGTGTACACAGACTTGGTGAGTGTGTACACAGACGTGGCGGGTATTAATTCAATTACACTTACTCCTGTGTTGTTTATATTAGATTGTGTGCAGCCTGTTGAAGCAAAGATTGGAAGCCTGAATCAATAATTGAATGGATTATCTAAAGGATTGACCAACATTATCCAACTTGTGGAAGATACCAAGAAAATCCAAGATAATTCAGCATTGATGATGCTTCATATGATGTGCAACCAAATGGCAAATCTGTTCAACAATGAGAAGAAAGAAAAAGTACAAGATGAACAAGATCAAATTGTACAAAGTCAAGCTGCCACTGAATTTGTTGCACCAATGTTGAGTCAAGTTGAAAAGATATTCCAGAAGCAACAAGAAGAACTCAACAAGAAGTTTGTTGATACAAATATAGCAACAGCCAATATGAGTCAAGAACTTACTCCTGCAATACTGAATCAAGTTGATAAGATCCTTAAACAAGAGATGGAGAAGAAGTTTGCAGCATATGAGACGCCACAGAGTCAAATTCAACAAGAAAACAACAACATTGCTGCAATCCTGACTCAGATTGAAAATATTGAAAAACAACAACAGGAGACAAACAATCTCCTGAACAAGAGGTTTCAAGAAGTTAAAGATTCTATGCCAAGCTTCAACCTGGGCATAGACTTAACTACTCCAAAGAAACAAATGCCAATGTCAATGCCAAGGAACCTTGAAAAGGAATATGATGCTTCTCAGTCACAACCAGAGGATGAAATCAGAAAGTAAGTAATACTATCATTCATTTACTTGTATTATAATATTATTACTGATAGGGTAGACGTAGATAGACGTGTCTAAACTTGTCTAAACGTGGTACATTTTAAATGTCTACAGAATCATCACAGATGAAGAAGACAATCCTTTGGAAATAGCATACATAAAGCCAAATCCAAAGCATCGCCAAATCAAACTTCCATTGGCACTGAGAAGTCCATTCTATTGCTACATGAAGCCTCTAACGAAGGAAATGCCAGATCTAAAGCTTTCTAAAAAAGAGAAAATATGAAAAACTTTGCATTCCTTATAGAGGATACAAAAAGAGATATCCCTTACAAATCTGGGTAAGTACATTCAACTTTAATATTTAAATCATTTGATACAACACATAGTCATCAGGCTGTACACACTTACACACACCACATCCAAGTAAGTCTTACTAACTATGTCTTACTAACTCTAATATCAATGCAGGCAAACACTTTACAGCTATGGATCCCTGGGCCTGACTAGATTAGACTTCCAAAACATGTCAAAGAATAAGTGGCTATCTAACAGTATGATAGATGTATGATGCAACCACATGAACTACATCAGATCTTTTCCTGGGAAAAAAAGGGACCACACTGATTATAAAAGGTTCTTATTCACAACTACAATCTCTATTCATTGCAGACAATTTGGACTGGCGAAGGAATATTCAAAATTTCTTCAAAAGAAAAAAAAAAAATTGTTTCGTGACTGGATGATTGAAGAACTTGTACGAAACCACAGAACCTTGGATGGTATCAATGCCGACATTGTAAGTACATTTACAAAACCATTCATTAACATTCAATTCATTAACATAAACTAATTTTTTTCTTATTCACTACCAGGTTTTTTTCCCTCTCTTGGACCACAAGCACTTCACCTTGCTTGTGATCAATTTTTCATTTGAAGTAGCAATGGTAATCAACAACTTATCTCCAAATCCCAATCAAAAATTGCCAAAGGATGTGCTACAAATGTTCCTTTCAATACTGTTGGAACAATCAAGTGAAAACCCCAAGTACAAAGAGATGAAAGGTATAGATATACTATTCCCTGCTGTAAAATGGCAAGATGAAACAAACAAGAATGATTGCGGTGTATACTGCATCAGGTAATATTACTTATTCTCTACGTATCTTGACGTGGTAGCTAGTATTTATTTACTTAAACTGATGTTGTGTTCACAATCAGGCACATGGAAATGCATAGAGGGCAGATGGAACTGGATTATGATAATCTCCTGAGAGAGGCTAAGGTGGACAACAACATAATGATGACACTAAGAGCCAAGTATGCATACAACATCCTCATGTCTCCATCAAACATGCTCAAGGATGAGGTCAAGCAAAACGCACTGGAGTATTACAAGGAGAACTATCATACCTTATCCACCATGCCATAAGAATCTTTGCCTCCTCCAAAAGAAGATGATGGAGAAAATGAAGACTATCAAACAATTGAGGTGAAGCCACAAGCACCAAAGGCACAACAAAAGCAAAAGCCTAGGGGTAAGGGAAAGTAGATAGCCTACCACGTCCTCACACGTCTGTAAATACATTAGCCACGTCCCAATACGTCTGTAAATACATTAAATATATATAATATTTTTTTATAATAATTTCTTAAATATCTTAATTAATTAACACATTTTGTATACTGCTTTACTAATAAAATCACGTTTTTATTTCAAAGTATATAGAGTTTGTTAACAGTAAGCCTACAACGTCCCGATACGTCTGTTAACATAGTCGCCACTTCCCGTTTCGTCCAAAATCATTACAATTTCTCAACACGTCTCGGCAATTCTATAAACACTACTGCAATGTCCTGATACATCCTGAAACAAACAGTCACATCTTTCATTAATGTATTAACTGCATCGATTATCTATCTCTTCAACCGAATAAAAACCTTCCATTCATCAATTCTATCAATTAAAAATGCGACTCCATGCAAATCTTCGTTACAATATATAAAATCGTCCAACTTCTTCAAATAATAATTCTATCTAAAAATTCTCCTATAAAACAACTTCTAAACATGGTTTAACATTCACTTCGCAAAATAAGCAAATCTCTTCATCTGCTTTTAATCTTTCATTTCAAAAACAATAAAACTCAAACCTTCTCTTCCTCGTTACGATGGCAAATCTTTTCATCTTTCCTACCATGAACTACTTCGAAGAACTCCAAGACCCCCAACCACAAATGCCACCAAGAATCCCACTTGATCATATGCCAATGAAGCATATGTTAGATGTAGAACCACAATCCCAACTTATAACCTTTCTAGTAAGAATGGGTTGGGTTGGACTCATACCGATGAACCACCAGAACGCTTGTACTTGATTTTTATCATGCTCTACACAATAAGGTTAGGTTAAATACAATAGAAGTGAGGGGATTTGGTTTTAGAATATCAACAAGAGCCATCAACTGGCACTTGAACTTGAGGAACAAAGGGGCCAGGTTATCATATGATAATATCTTGCATTTTATTCCAACAACGGAACAAGTCCAAAGAATCTTAAAAGACAACTTTCAGATTCCAAACGATTTTTGGACAATCCGATTGGAAGATATGAACCATATGGCAAGGACTCTCTACACGTTCCTCCGTTTCAATGTGGCTGCAGGAGAAGTCACAAAGACATTCATGCTCCAACTGTTAATTGCAGCAATGTCAGAAATGAATATCAATTAGGGCAGCATCATCAAAGAATTCATAGAACAATTTGGATTGAATTGGACATCCAGTATCCTTTACCCAAGCCTAGTAAGGGACATGTGTGACATGGTTGGAATCCTAGATCACCATATTGATGAAATGGTAATACTGCCACAATATATTTGTGACAACTCTTGCAATCTTGTTGAAGACAATCACGAATCCTCTAGCTTAAAAAGCAATGATGATGTATATTAATTTGTAGTCAAAAGTTTAATATAATGATGCCTCTTTTGTTTTAATCTCTCTATTTTAATATGATGCATCCTTTTAATATGCTGTAAACTCTACAATGTCTCAAAAACTAACAACTACGTCCCGACACATCTAATAAGAAAACAAAAATTAAACAACTCATATATCTCTACAACGTCTCAAAAACTAAAGACTACGTCCCACTACGTCTAATAAGAAAACCAAATTAAACAACTAATATCAAAAAATAACTCATGCTGCTTACAGCGTCCCACTACGTCCAGTCACGTCTAAAAAAAATCATAACAAAAACACATAAAAATTCATTCTCAATTTCTCAAATCAAAATATTAATTACAACTGAACCCGAACTAACATAGAATAGCTTGTATCTGGGTTACTTAATATTTAAAGGTAGCAAAATGATGAAGAGTTTTTCGTTTCAGCATTTCAAGCTGAATTAAACATTGATAGACCAAAATAATGTCTAGGGCCTGTGTTGAAAAACATTCCTTCACGTTACTTGCTGATATTGGATGAAGAACTAATATTTGGGATGGTTACTTAACCACTGAAACTGAAGCCGAATGATGGTGGATTGATTTGTTTACTCAAAGTTGTAATCGTTGGAAAATTAGAAAACAGAGCTTCAGGATATATAATTTCGGACCAAAATGATCAAAGTTCATAGGTTAATCCATTTATTGGCTTAATGGACACTTAAGCTGATATATTATGTTGGTTGGGTATCACTCTATGCATTAAAAAAATGATGAAGGGACATGGGTTCTGAATGTTGAATTGGCACTGGAAACTTGAATGAATGAGTTGAATTAGTTATGCAATGACTAGTTTGAACTTCGCAAGAAGGATGGGAATGTTGTTAATTGGGATAATGGGGTCACACTTGTTATAAAAAAAAGAAAAAAAAAGCATCTTGGCAGCAGACCATCTCGTCAGATAGCCATTGCTCATGTACATGGAAATCATTATGTCCATGTCCCTCCGTTGGCGTACTTGTGGAATTATCACTGCGATGAAGTTATGGAGCGATTTGCAGGAAGTCCTGAATTTAAAAGGAGGCTCGACCATTGGAACATGATTTGTGGACAATGATTTGTGACATTTCAGTTTGATTTGAATGTTTAGTATGTTATCTTTTAATAGTTGTCATTTACTTAGACTTCACATATCATTTCGTTACTCAAATTACCATAAATCATACCTAAATGAAATACTAAAAGACCAAAAAAACTTAAAGAAATAAAATAAAATAGTACAATATATATTACAAACAAATTTCAAAAAATAATAACAGAAAACATAGTACACTAATACAATCACCCAGCTAAATGTCATTTATCCATCTCCGCCCTCAACCTAGCATCGCATTCATCTGACTGGGGTGTGATTTTCTACGCGATTTCTAAAAATTTAAACGAAATAATATGATTTTTACCTTGTTGTACAAGCCTTTCCCCCTCACAGGAGCCCGTGGTGGTTGAGAGTCGCCTGCGTCCATTTTGCGATTTTTTCAAAATTTGTTGGATGGTCTGAGAGATTTTTGCTTAGAAAATCTGAAATGAAGTTTGATTTTGTAAGGTTTGCAAGCCAATTATATAAACATACAAATAGGAAAAAATCGCACCTACTTTCTAATTTTTTCCCCAAAAATCGGATGTGTTAGGCGAAACTGGGGGAAAAATCGCCCCACTTATCCGATTTTTGGGGAAAAATCGGATGTATTGTGCAATTTTTCCCCCAAAAATCGGATAAGTGGGGCGATTTTTCGCCCCAGTTTCGCGCGTTGGTGGTGATTTTTCGCAAATTGACTCCGATTTTTTATTCTAAAATCGCAAATTACAAGCGATTTTTCATTAAATTTTCAAATTTTCTATTTTTAGGGCATTTTAGGCATTTCATCAATTTTTTTGTGCTGTAAATAGCAGCCCAGATTTTGAAAACATGGCATGATACATGAGCATTCATAGCAATAAATTATAGCCTCTTTGTAATGGTTGGTGAATGTTATATATTTGATTGATTGATAAATTTAATAATTGCTCTCATTTTAATAAGCCTAGTTATGCTTTCACACGTACCCTTTTTGTCCCATTCTATTAGGTCTGATTTGTCTTTAAGGTTGTCCCATTTGGTTGCCTACTTCTTTTAATTTGGAAGGTATTTTGTTAGTGAACGAAATGTCCTACGTATCTTTCATGACTTTGAAAATTGGACTCGTTTTAATATATTTAAAATGGTAATGGAGTCATTTCCCTCGTCTAGAAGATAGAAGGTTTGTTTTTTACACATAAATCCATTACTACTCATTAATTACTTGTCCCGTCTATAAATAATAGTCACCCTACCATTACTAAAAATTAGAAGTCGTGATCAATTTAGTTAGGTAAGTTGTCTTGTTTTTACCCGAAGCTAAATATTCTTAATATTTTTCTAATGTAAAAAAAACTAAAGAGACGATTATGAAATTTTAAACTATTTATAAAGGAAAAACAATAGAAAGAGCGTTAAAATATAAGGATATAAAAAGTTCAACATCTTTTAATTATATTGATCAAAATCTTCTAGTGCAATATAAAGATATACATTCTTATTAAAAAATAGAAAGGAAAAAAAAAAGAATTAAAATAACCATCTATTTAAAAAGGGTCTTCCTCACTATATTGAAAAAAATTTTGGAAATTACGAAAACTTGATGAGTAGTTATAGTTTTAGTTTGTAGAGAATATTCTATAATAATAGGGAGTAGGAACTAGACTTAAAATTTATTTATTTAATTATTAGACCGCATATGAGGCCTTTTAAAGTTGAGGCCCTGTGCAGTAGGACTGTTTGCACAACCTCATCAATGGGTTTGACTACATTGCAAGATAGTTCATTGATAATAATAAAAATAGATTGGTTAGAGGAGGAAAATATAGACATTCAGGGGGTTCACATTATTAAAGTGATTATAAATCATATACAATAGATTATCTTACATGATATTTTTATCATTCAGAGGGTTCTTATCTGTCGCCCCTCTTATTATTACTTAACTATCCTTAATCAATTTAGCAAAAATTTTATACGTCCCTTATTAATTGATAAAAAAATTATAAAAATTATTATTAAAGTAACATAGATGAGCGTAGTTATAAATGAATTTTTTAATAGATACTTTTGATAAATTAATTAAAGACAGTTATGTAATTTAATATATTATTTTATTTTATATTTAAATATTATGATTTGTATTTATTAATTTGTCAGGTGCAAAATAGACATAAAAGGACAAGAAATAAGAATTCACAATTATTATTCACTTGTTAAATTGATTATACATATGTTTGTGTAATTATTTGCCAAATCCAAACGTAAAGCACCCAATTACAATGATAGTTTTGACTTTCTGCATCAATTATTTTTCACCTTTTCACGGAACCAATGAAACCATGAATTAATGGACCAACTATTTCTATCTAATCCCACTTTCTTATTTTTCGATATTCTAGCCTTAGATTATGTGTGCCGGTAAATGTGGAAGTTTAGTTCTAATCTATATACAATTCTTGGCGGCTTTAGAAATGGTGGCGGCTTTAGAAAGTTTAATTGAAGACCATCTCTCCATATTTTATTGAGTAAATTTCAGAACGTTCATGATACTATAATTGGAAATCGAGTTTTAGTAAGTTTATTTTAAAAATTATTTTTTAATCTGTCTTTTTTATAAATTTGGTTACCTCATTAATTGTGATAATTAATTTTACTAACGGATCATTTTGGT
Organism: Knoxia roxburghii; assembly: GCA_030378225.1. Lineage (NCBI taxonomy): Eukaryota > Viridiplantae > Streptophyta > Magnoliopsida > Gentianales > Rubiaceae > Knoxia > Knoxia roxburghii. The sequence goes on along the minus strand of CM059422.1, from coordinate 38,071,101 downwards.
AAGAGTATTTTTTATACTTTTTCATTCAATTTTCTCATTTTTTGTGTTTCTTCACCTTCTTTAGTCAGTCTTTTTGTTATTACCCTTAAATTTTTATTTTTCTTTCTTATTTTTAGAAACTTAATTTTTTAATTTTTTTAATTTTTTAAAAAATTATTTTTATTTTTATCTTACTTATTATTTTAGAATAGTGATTTTTCATTTTATCATTTTTATATTATTTTTACTTTTTTCACACCAATTATATTGTAAAAAAGTAAAAAGAGGCAAATTAAAGAATAATATAATTGGTGTGATAAAAAATTAAATTCAATATAACACAAAAATAATAAAATGAAAAAATTAATATTTTAAAAGTAAAATCTAAAGTTGGTTATCATACTATAATGAAATTCGGGTTTCACTCATCATATTTTAGAAATTATTTTTTTGGTTATCAACTTTTGTATTTTGTCACAAAATTGGTCATTCCATTAAGTTGCAATTAACACTTAACAAAAACATAATTTTTAGAGTAAATTTCAAAATTGATCATCATATTAGTGAAAATCAGGTTTTAATCATCCTACTTTAGAAACTGTTTTCTCAGTCATCAACTTTTGGATTTTGCCATAAATTTGGTTATTTCGTTAAGTGTGACAGTTAAATTTACTAACGAACCATTTTGGTAGAGATATTTTTGTACTTTCTCCTTCAATTTCCCCATTTTTTTGCCTTTTTCACTTTTTTATGTCAGTTTTTTTGCCACCGCCCTTAAAATTTTAATTCCTTTTTTCTTTCTTATTTTTAGAAACTTATTTTTTTATTTTATTTAAAAAATCAATTTTTTTATCCCACTTATTATTTTAAAATAGTGATTTTTCATTTTATCATTTTCATATTATATTGAATATAATTTTTCACCACACCATTTTACTTTTTTCACAATATAATTGGTGTGAAAAAAGTAAAATAATACGGAAATGATAAAATAAAAATTCACTATTTTAAAATAATAAGTGAGATAAAATAAAATTAATTTTTTAAATAAAAAAAGTTTCTAAAAATAAGAAAGAAAAAGGGAATTAAAAATTTAAGGGTAGTGGCAAAAAGACTGACAGAAAAGGTGAAAAAAAAGGCAAAAACTAAGGAAGTTGAAAGAGAAAGTACAAAAATACTCCTATCAAAATGGTCTGTTAGTAAAGTTAACAGTCATACTTAACGTAGTGACCAAATTTGTGGCAAAATGTAAAAGTTGATGAGTGAAAAAACAGTTTCTAAAGTAAGATGACCGAAACGCGACTTTCACTAGTATGATGACCAATTTTAGAATTTACTCTAAAAATAGGGTTTATGTTAAGTGTTAATGGCTCAACTTAACGGAATGACCAATTTTGTGACAAAATACAAAAGTTGATAACCAAAAAAAAAGTTTCCAAAATATGATGATTAAAACTCGAATTTCACTATAATATGATTATCAATTTTAAATTTTACTCTATTTTAAAATAATAAATAAGATAAAAATTAAAATTATATTTTAAAGAAAATTAAAAAATTAAGGATATTAGCAAAACAACTGACGCAAAAAAAGTGAAAAAATTGTAGAAAATGAGAAAATTGATAGAGAAAATAAAAAATACTCTATCAAAATAGTCCGTTAGTCAAGTTACAGTAAAACTTAACACAGTTTCTAAAATAAGATGATTTTCGCTATAGTATGATAACTAATTTTAAAATTTACTCTGTTCCTGTAGCCAAATTTTGTTTACTTCCTTATCCATTCGAACCTAATCCACGTAAAAGAAGGATTCATTGGTAAATGGAAACTGCATCAGTTCATCCAGATCCATGTAGAAGAAGGAAAGATAATCCCAATTGGATTTAAAATTCTTTATTATATTATTCCAAATCGGATCCATCCGTAGCCCTCTCTGCTTTTGATTTTGTGAGTTCTTGATTTGTTTTTGCAATTTCGAATTCACCTCTTTAACCACTATTCGTGAGTTACCGAGCTTGATGGCTCAGTTACTAAGCTCACGAGCTAAGGTCAAACTTGATGATATTTCTCGAGTTCAAACTCGAGCTCCAAAAAATAAGCTCGATCAAGCTTGAACCTAGCCATTTTAAGACAAGCTGAAAGCTTGAGCTAGACTCGACTCGTTTACACTCCTAGCCATGACCTCCCGAACATGCGATCTGAATAAGGTCATATTCGATAGAATAGTTCTTGGAATCATCATTCTTCTTGTAGTTCCTTTTATTGTATGTTGGGTTGGTTATATACTTGGTTCATCACCTCCCAACAAGCCCGAGCGTCAAATTCTTGTCCATGTCGGTGTCACCAATGGAGTTATCAACAGAGAATTTCAATATCTTGGCGAATTAGGTTATCAAACTTGAGATTCAAATACTAACAAGAAACATTCTTTAAACTGCATCGAATTAGAAGTGTCGTTAACATATTACCCCCTTCTAGTTTCTTACCATGATCTATATGGCACCTTTTAACATGATCAAATGGTGCCTTTTCAACTAACCCTAAGAAACCGAACGGAATTGACCGTAGAACCTAAAGTTTTGAACCAGAATCTAACATAGAAACCGAAAGGGAAATCCACGAATATCTGGAAGATGATGGGGTGATCTCATTCGACGTGAGAGGTTGACGTACGAAAAATGACATGAAAAGTCGCTTATTTGATGATGATCAGAATGATAAGTGAGGATGTTGGTTATACGACTGACAGAGGGAGGAGTTATAGATTCATGCATGGAAGATCCAGCCATGTGAATCTTGGAAGATCCAAAACTGAATTGATTGATTTAAAATGGTAGGAATTTAGATTTTTGCAAAATCTTGTACTTGTTGCACTACTTTTTGAAGTTGAATTTGTTACAACTCATCAATAGATTTTCCTAAAATCTCGAATATACTCATTTTAATTTACCAACAAACATAAAATAAATACCTAATATTAATATTTTTTTTATTATATACTATTTAATTATATTTCGTAATTTTTAATCCTAATTCCATTAACTACCTACTTTTGTTACTATTGTCAGAAATGGAACATATGTACATGTTACTAGTTTAATTCTCCCATGGTTATTATTTACTCATTTGACTGGTAGACAGAGTCAAATCCTACAGGACCACCATGCAATTTTACTCTTACTCCTAATATAGTAGTAGTTTTTATTTTAGCCCTCCAATTGTATTAGTAGTTTCTTTTTTTAAAAAAAAAAACTCGGACACGCGCCTTTACATACCCGAAGGCTATATAAACTTCCTTTTTTTTCTTTTTTTCCCGTGTTTGTTGCCGATCTTTGCTGTCATTTTTCATCTTCGTCTTTCTCTTGGATTCTTTTGCTTCCAATTTTGATTACGGTATGTATTTGATGATGGTTATTGATTTTTGTTTAAGAATTTGTTGTTTCTCTATTTTTCGTCTTCGTGTTTCGCTTAGTTAGTTGCCGTTTGTGCTCTGTTTTATCTTTCAATGGAGTTTTTGCTTCGAATTTGATAATTCAGGTATTATTCCTGTGTTTTGATCTTTTTGATTGATTTATGTGTTTAAAATTTTTGTTTCTACGGTTCTGTTCTTCTTCACGTTTTGTTTTTGATCAAATATTGTTGATTAACGTCTATTTTTTTATTGATAGATCGTTCTGGATTGAAAAAATTGCAATGGATGATACTGTTGATTTCTTTCGCGAAGTAGATGCTCCTGAATTGTTTGATTTTGATAAACAGGACGAATCTGTGGTATCTTTGTTAGAAAGTAAGTCATGATGTGATATTAGTTATTCATTGACCTGATATTACATTTTTATTGATCTGATAATAGTTCTATGTTGATATGATATGTTTTCAGTATATTGTTTTGGATCTATATGTATTGTGGTATGATATTAGTTTTAGTTGATGTGATATTAGTTATGCATTGATCTGATATTAGTTATATATTGATGTGATACGTTTTCTGTTGGAGTTGAATACATAAGCTATACTTGTATTGTACTTTTTCCCAGTTAATATATCGATTAATATTTTGGTTAAATTTAGTTGTGCATTATTAGTCCATTTATATTATGTAGTTAGATGATGAGGTGTCTTGTGTGACACAGTAAATCTCATCATTGGTTAAAAGACATAATATATAAATGAGGTTCGTAACCGAGACAGCTTTGGACAAACTGTCGGTTTAGGTTATTATGTGATTCAGATAATTGGTTTGTCTAAACTGATTGAATCATATAGATATGCCCGGGGCGTATTGAACTTGACCATTAGGAATGATTTGTCTTGTACTGATTTAATAGACAAATCGTTCTTGGTATTCTATCTCTTAATCCCTAGATTCGAGCGGGCATGAGGATTAGGCATAGTGTACTTTGATCTGCCAATGGGTGAGGTCAATTGTGGCCAATAGTCTCGGTAGGTTGGGTGCGCGTGTTTAGTTGCTTGGTGTGTTGCTGCTTGTCGAAAGGAAACCATGTACCGGTGCGTCCGGGGTGATGGTGTCCCGAGATGAGCTCGTAATGTTTATTATACTAAACCCGGCCGGTAGACTTATGTCCGGTATAGTAAAAAGGTCGAGTAGTACTAGTCTCGGAATTAAAGAAGTTAATTAATTAATTTATCAGTAAATTAATAAATTAACGAGCACTATGATGTGGGGAGATTATGAATATAAATTAATTAAGTTGTTCTGAAAGCAATTCTGGTGTAGGATGGTAGTGCCAAAATTAATCCGTTAGTGATACGATTAATTTTGTAATTTGTTAATTGAATAGGTAGAATTAATTAATTGATTAATTATTCCTAAGGGTTAATTAAGTAATTAACAAAGTGGAATTAATTAATTAAATCTTAAGTTTCAATTAGAATTAAGAAATCCTAGAGATTAGGAAATCTAGTAGGATTTGGTTTATCCTATCAGATTGGTTACCTAATTGGATTTGGAAACTAATTACCTAAACCCATTAGGAAAACCAATCCTAAACCAACTTGGGGTCTCTCTTGTAACTCTATATATAGACAAGGGATTAGCTATTCCACAATATACAATTCATAAGTTTTCAAGACAAGAAAACTTAGAGAGAGAAAATTTCTCTCTCTTAAAATCGGATTTCTCAGGCCTTTAAGGCTGCCAAAATTTGTTCAGTTTTTGGCGGATTTGTGTGTGGCTTTCTCTCTCTCCGGGCGGTGCGTGGATTGTACGTGCCAGGTGCAGCGATGCTGGAATTTTTTCTGGCAGGTGGATTGTGGTGATTAGCTGTTCAATTGGTTGCTAGATCGTTGCCCACACAACGTGCAATCAAAGTCTTGAGGCATACAAGATAATCACCTAAGTATACATTTCAATAGGTAATTCTTATTCTTCCGCTTTTAATTAAGAATTTTTGTTGCGTGATAAATCGAATGAGTGCAAACCTAGATCCTAAGCAATGTTATTTCAAAATGGTTGGAATAGCGATTGTGCTAGAGTCTAGGCCTGGCCAGAGATTTCGATTCTGGAATGCATAGTACGAAAGTGAGTTTCTGGCTAGGCCCGGGCAGATAATCTTTCATTTTCAATATATTGTTCTGAATTTATTAGATGATAGTTGACATCAGATATCAGATCAGAAAGTAATAGACATCAGATCAACGTATTATATATATCAGATCAATAATATTAATCAAATCATACAATAGAACCAAACATACTGAATAAGGATGATTATAATTATAGACATCAGATCAACTGACTATAGATATCAGATCAATTGACTATAGATATCAGATCAACAGACTATAGGTATCAGATCAACTGACTATAGATATCAGATCAACTGACTATTGATATCAGATCAAGCATATAAAAGAAAATAATACAATAGAACTCAAAGATAATTAACAGTGTATAAAGTCATTGTCTGGATGATATGATATTACTTTTTTGTTGATCTGATATTAATTTGGAGTTGATCTGATATTAAATCACATGCATGGATGTAGACGTTTCTGGACGTGGTGCTAGTTGTTCTGAGATGTGGTGGGCTGTCTTTGTGAAAAAAAAATCTGTTTAAATTCAAATGTATGGATGTAGACTTTTCTGGACGTGGTGCTAGTTGTTCTGAGACGTGGTGGGTTGTCTTTGTGAAAAAAATCAGTTTAAATTCACACGCATGAATGTAGACGTTTTCGGATGTGGTGCTAGTTGTTTTTGGATGTGGAGCTAGTTGTACTGAGACGTGGTGGACTGTATTTGTGAAAAAAATCAGCTTAAAATCACACTTATAGATGTAGAAGTTTTTGGACGTGGTGCTAGTTGTTTTTGAAGTGGTGCTAGTTGTTCTGAGAGGTGGTGGGCTGTCTTTGTGAAAAAATCTGTTTAAATTCACATGCATGGATGTAGACATTTTTTGACGTGGTGCTAGTTATTTTTGGACGTGGTGCTAGTTGTTCTGAGACATGGTGGGCTGTCTTTGTGAAAAAAATCAGTTTAAATTCACACGCATGAATGTCTTTGTTAAGTATGTTTTAGTTCTATTGTATTATTTCTTTTATATTCTTGATCTGATATCTATAGTTTGTTGATCTGATGTCTACTATTTTGTGATCTGATGTCTATATTATCATGATTTGATCCCCCTTGTTAATTATGTTTTAGTTCTATTGTATGATTTCTTTTATATTCTTGATCTGATATCTATAGTCTGTTTATCTGATGTCTAGTATTATGCGATCTGATGTCTATATAATCATAATGTGATCTCCCTTGTTAAGTATGTTTTAGTTTTATTGTATGATTTCTTTTATATTCATGATCTGATATCTATAGTATATTGATCTGCAGAAGGTATATCATGTACCATGGTACATGTACCTATTACAATATGTTGTAATTTTTTGCATGACAACTGTACACTTACTAAATATAATAAGTTTCGTCAACGAGCGCACCTTTTTTTTTTCCTCGCTGAGTGAACAACGTCTCAGAACAACTGCCGCAATGTCCAAAAAAAACTGTCGCAACGTCTACGTCTAGGCATGTCAACAACGTCTACTAACACTAGCACCACGTCCAAAACAACTAGCACCATGCATCTGAATTTAAACTGATTTTTTCACAAATACAACTAGCACCACGTCAAAAACAAATAGCACTACTTCCAGAAATGTCTTCATCCATACGTGTGAATTTAAATTGATTTTTTTCACAAAAACAGTCCACCACGCCTCAGAACAACTAGCACGTCAAAAACAACTAGCACAATGTCCAGAAACATCTACATCCAGGCATGTCCACAACATCTTCACTAAGTCAACAACGTCTCAGAACAACTGCCGCAACGTCCAAAAAATAACTGTCGCAACGTATACATCCAGGCATGTCAACAACGTCTCCTAACACTAGCACCACGTCCAAAACAACTAGCACCACGTCCAGAAACTTCTACATCCATGCATGTGAATTTAAACTGATTTTTTCACAAATACAATCAGCACCACGTCAAAAACAAATAGCACTACGTCCAGAAACGTCTTCATCCATGCGTGTGAATTTAAACTGATTTTTTTTCACAAAACAGTCCATCACGTCTCAGAACAACTAGCACCACATTAAAAACAACTAGCACCACGTCAAAAACAACTAGCGCAATGTCCAGAAACGTCTACATGCAGGCATGTCCACAACGTTTTCGCTGAGTCAACAGCGTCTCAGAACAACTGCCGCAACGTCAACGTCTACATCCAGGCATGTCCACAGCGTCTCCTAACACTACCGCAACGTCCCCGTACATCCAAAAAATAGCTGCCCCAACGTCAAAAAATATCTACATCAAGGCATGTGAATTGAAGCTGAATTTTTCACATAGCACCGTCCACAACGTCTTAGAACAACTAGAACCACGTCAAAAATAACTTGCACCACATCCAAAAATGTCTACATCCATGCGCGTGAATTTAAACAGATTTTTTTTCACAAAGAAAGTCAACCACGTCTCAGAACAACTATCACCACGTCAAAAATAACTAGAACCACGTTCAGAAATTTCTACATCCATGTGACACGGCCGGGTGCCGGTCGTTCCGCCCGTCTCGGCCGTTTCAGTTCCTTCAGCCCGTCAAGAATTATTTGCTGGCACGTTTGGACATAGAGGGATCTAGAAGGTTCCCTCCTTTGCAAGTTGCATTGCAAGTTGCACGGGTGACATCATGCATGATGTCAGCCCTATGAATTTCCTTGTATATATTATTTAGGGACTAGATTCTTCCAAGAATAAAATATAGGAAGCTTCTCTTGAAAGACATGAATAGTAACCGACCTTGAGCCCTATAAATAGAGGCCAAGGGTCATTTGTAAAGTCACCAAGCAAGAGTGTGTGAGTACTTGTCTAGAGCAATATACTTCCGTTCCATTTTTGGTCACTTGTGTGCCTACATTTCTCTTGTGTTTCTTGGTCACTTTGCTGCCCACAAGTTCGCTTGTGTGCTAAGGGATAAGGCTGAGCTAGTTCTAATCGTTAGTTGTTGAATTAGTGCCGCACGGTTTGCTAGTTAAAGAGTGAGCCAGTGACAAGTGGTATCAGAGCCAGGTTCTGCTCTTAAGCTAAGTTTCTGCTCAATCGTTCATAAGGGGGACATGGCCGAACCAAGTAATTCTGCCAAGCTGGTAGAGGTTGAAGGTGAGCACGCCTCACGTGAAACGGAATGTGCCGGCAAAAAGGGGAGCCGGAAGGACAAATCCATTGCACGTGAGCCGTCGGCCAATTTCGAGACACGGCTGGCCAAGGTGGAACTGGCCGTGGGGGACTTCCTCGATCATGATGAGGACAAGCTCGAGGAGAGAATGCTGACCGTTCTCAATCAGATCGTGGAACGTTACGATCGAACGATTGAAGAGCAAAAGGTAAGTATTGCCAATCTCCAGGAGGGGATGCTCAAACTTCAAGAGGAAGTTGAAGTTTTGAGGGCACAGGTGGCTAGGGGAGGAGTTCAAGGTGGAACTCTCCCCACCACCCGGATTGATATCCCTAAGCCCGAGGCTTATGGGGGAGCCCGGAAGGCGAAGGATATCGAAAATTTTCTATACGGCCTAGAACGGTATTTCAAGGTCGTTGGTGCAGCTACAGATGCTGCCCGGCTGGACTACGCCCCACTCTACCTCAAGGATGCTGCCTTGGTGTGGTGGAGAAGGAGAACGGGGACCGTAGACACAGGCGTGGACGCCATCAGTACTTGGGACGAGTTTAAAACAGAATTGAAGAAGCAGTTCCTTCCCAAGGACGCTGAAGACGAAGCTAGGGCGAAGCTTCGTCGTTTGCAACACCGGGACGGCCAAATTAGGGAATACGTCAAGGAATTTTCAGAACTGATGCTGGAAATCCCTGACTTGTCCCCTAAAGAGGCCTTGTTCACTTTTATGGATGGCCTCAGGCAATGGGCCAAGCTTGAGCTGCAGCGGAGGGACGTGCAAAATATAACTCAAGCTATGAATGTAGCGGAGTCCTTAATCGAGTTCCAGAAGAGAGACGGGGACAAGACGAAGGACAAGCCAAAGAAGTTTTCGGGCAAAAGTGGGGGAGACAAGGGGAAGTCTTACTCCAAGCCCGAGACGGCCAAGCCATCCAGCAGCAAGGACGGGTCGAAGGGAGACCGGCCCAGGAGGTTTGAAGGGTGCTTTCTATGCCAAGGTCCTCACATGGCGCGGGAATGCCCGTCTCGTTCCAAACTTGCGGCGTTAATTCAAGAATCCAACCAAGATGACGAGAGGAGGGTCGCTTGCATCCAACAGTTGGATGCCGTTCAAGCTAAGCTGGACGGGAAGCGTAAGGGCCGCATGTTTATGGAGGTAAGTTTTCCCAATCGGTCTTGTTGGGCACTTGTAGATACAGGGGCCGATTGCAACTATGTAAATGATGCCCTAGCCCGTGAGCTAGGCATCTCCTGGGAGCCCAGCAACGGTAGATTCAAGGGAGTCAATGGGGCCTGGACATCGGTCGTAGGCGAGGCCAAGGGTGTACCGGTCCAGATCGGGTCATGGAATGGCTGTGCCTCATTTTCTATTGCACCTTTGGGCGAATACGGTGTGGTTTTGGACATGCATTTTATCGACGGACTGCGGCCCTTCATGGTGACCCAAGATGACACCATGGTCGTGCTGCAAGGACGAGACACGTGCGTCATCCAGATGCACTGGGAGACGGAACTGAGTGCCAGACAGTTCAACCGGGGCCTGAAGTAAGGAGAGCAAACATTTGCAGCCCTGGTGTTCGAGGAAGAGCAGCCGACCGAAGTAGCATCAGTAACGGAGCCCGTTCCCGCAGCCCTACGCACCGTGATCGAGGAGTTTTGGGACGTAATGCCCGAAGATCTACCGAAAGAATTGCCCCCTAGACGGGAGATCGACCATGCCATTGAGCTGGTTGAAGGGGCAAAACCAGTAGCAAAGGCACCGTACCGGATGTCCCCTAGCGAGCTGCAGGAGTTGAAGGTGCAACTAAGGGAGCTGCTCGAGGCTGGGTTCATACGGCCGTCGAAAAGTCCATATGGAGCACCAGCTTTGTTCCAGCGCAAAAAGGACGGGACGTTGAGGATGTGTATCGACTACCGGGCGCTGAACAAGCTAACTGTAAAGAACAAATACCCCATCCCTCTTATAGCTGATTTATTCGACCGCTTAGTGAATGCTAGGGTCTTTTCTAAGCTGGACTTGAGGAAGGGGTACTATCAGGTTAGGATAGCCCCATGGGACGAGCCAAAGACAGCTTGTATCACTCCGTACGGGTCCTATGAGTTTTTGGTGATGCCATTCGGCCTCACTAATGCACCGGCCACTTTTTGCACGCTCATGCAACGCGTGCTGGCCGATTTCATCGACCGTTTTGTGGTGGTCTACTTAGATGACATTGTCATCTATAGTGAGACCATGGAGGAACACATGGGTCATCTCCGTGCCGTTTTCCAAGCCTTAAGGAGAACAAGCTATACGCCAAGGAGGATAAGTGTGCGTTCGGGCTAAAGGAAGTCTCCTTTTTAGGCCACATCATTGGGGGAGGCCAGATTCGCATGGATCCGGCCAAGGTTCGAGCCATTATTGAATGGGAGGCGCCAACCAAGACGATCGAGCTACGGTCTTTTCTGGGACTCGTCAACTATTACCGACGGTTCATTGAGGGACACTCGGCTATTGCTGCCCCTCTAACGGACCTGCTTAAGAAAGGGACGGGATGGTGCTGGACCCAGAAACAACAAACAGCCTTCGAGGCCCTGAAGGATGCTGTGACAAAGGAAACAGTGCTGGCCCTTCCAGATTTTTCAAAACCATTTGAAGTATGCACCGATGCCTCTGATTTCACCATCGGTGGTGTGCTGATGCAGGACGGGCATCCCATCGCTGATGAAAGCCGAAAGTTAAGTGATGTGGAACGACGGTGGCCAACGCACGAGAAGGAAATGCTGGCCGTAGTGCATTGCCTAAGGGTTTGGGAGCACTACCTAAAAGCAGCAAACCCGTTTAAGGTGAGAACGGATAATCGGGAGGTAAACTTCATTCAAAACCAGCCGAAGTTATCGAGCAAGCAGGCGCGATGGCTAGATTTTCTAGTCGAGTTCAAGTTTGAATTGGAGTACAGCCCGGGGAAAACTAACCGAGTCGCGGATGCTCTTAGCCGCAAAAGCATACCAGCACACCGGAGGGACAGATGTTAGAACGTATAAAAACGGGACTGGAGCATGACAAGCAAGCTCAGGCCTTCATTGAGCTTGTCAATGAGGCAAAGATGACCCGGTTTTGGCTCAAAGATGGGGCATTGTATGCCAAAGGGGACCGGTTGTATGTGCCAGCTTGGGACAATTTAAGACGGGAGATCTTGAAGGAGTGCCACGATTCCCGTTATGCCGGACACCCAGGTACACACCGTACGCCAGCTTTAGTGCAAGAGCGTTTCTACTGGCTGAGAATGAGGGAGGACGTAGAAGCCTATGTACGGACGAGTCTTGTTTGCCAACAAGATAAGACCGAGCAGGAGTATCCGCACGGTCTTCTCCAACCGCTGCCCGTACCAAAGAGGATATGGGACAGCGTCTCTATGGACTTCATAGTTAGCTTGCCTGTCTCAAGCGGATGCACCAACATTTTGGTGGTTGTAGACCGTTTGTCGAAATATGCCGAGTTCATTCCAGCCCCAAAGGAATACACGGCTGAGACTACGGCCAAGCTTTTTATGAAGCATGTGGTAAAGTATTGGGGGCTGCCAACTTCAATCGTGAGCGATCGGGACTCACGGTTCACCGGACGGTTCTGGCAAGAGTTGTTTAGGCTGTTGGGCACAGAACTAAAGATGTCCACAGCAATGCACCCGCAGACGGACGGCCAAACGGAACGGGTCAATAGTGTGCTGGAGGTGTACCTCAGACACTATGTCGCAGCCAACCAAATGGATTGGGCACAGCTACTAGATGTTGCCCAATTCTGTTACAACTTAATGAGAAATGAAAGTACCGGCAAGAGTCCATTAGAGATTGTCTTGGGTTTTCAGCCAACAACACCCAAAGACATCATTGGAGGCTACACGGGGAGTAGCCCACCGGCTTACCGGTTCGTCAAGGATTGGCGAGAACGAACTGATATTGCCCGACTTTACTTGGAACGATCGGCCAAGAGGATGAAGAAATGGGCCGATAAGAAAAGAACTGCCCGGGAGTTCCAGGAAGGAGACCAAGTGTTGGTCAAGTTATACCAACACGGGCGTGTTCGAGGCTTGCATCAGGGACTAATGCGTCGGTACGAGGGACCGTTTACCATCCTCAAACGTGTTGGAACAACGGCCTATAAGTTGGAGTTGTCGGATACCTATGAGAGGTTACATCCGATTTTCCACATGAGCCTACTCAAGCCGTTCCACAAGGACTTGGAGGAGCCGGAGAGAAGTGTTCCAACACGAGCCCCAACAAGGGTAAGGGAGCCATTGGGGAAAGAACCGGAGCAAATCCTTTCCAAACGTATTATTCGAGGGCAAAACCAAGCACCGGCTAAGGAGTACTTGGTTAAGTGGAAGGGACAACCAACGAGCGAGACAAGTTGGGAGCCGGCCGAAAAGTTAAGGGACGCAACCAGACTAGTGGTTGAGTTTGAGGAGTTAGAGCCATCGAGGACGATGTCTCGTTCAAGTAGGGGAGAATGACACGGCCGGGTGCCGGTCGTTCCGCCCGTCTCGGCCGTTTCAGTTCCTTCAGCCCGTCAAGAATTATTTGTTGGCACGTTTGGACATAGAGAGATCTAGAAGGTTCCCTCCTTTGCAAGTTGCATTGCAAGTTGCACGGGTGACATCATGCATGATGTCAGCCCTAGGAATTTCCTTGTATATATTATTTAGGGACTAGATTCTTCCAAGAATAAAATATAGGAAGCTTCTCTTGAAAGACATGAATAGTAAATGACCTTGAGCCCTATAAATAGAGGCCAAGGGTCATTTGTAAAGTCAACAAGCAAGAGTGTGTGAGTACTTGTCTAGAGCAATATACTTCCGTTCCATTTTCGGTCACTTGTGTGCCTACATTTCTCTTGTGTTTCTTGGTCACTTTGCTGCCCACAAGTTCGCTTGTGTGCTAAGGGATAAGGCTGAGCTAGTTCTAATCGTTAGTTGTTGAACTAGTGCCGCACGGTTCGCTAGTTAAAGAGTGAGCCCGTGACACATGCATGTGAATTTAAGCTATTTTTTCCACAAGGGCAACTAGCACCAAGTCAAAACCAACTACACCACGTCCAGAAACGTCTTCATCCATGCGTGTGAATTTAAACTAATTTTTTTCACGAAGAAAGTTCACCACGTCTAGGACAACTAGCATCACGTCAAAAATAACTAGCATCACGTCAAGAAACGTCTACATCCATGCGTGTAAATTTAAGCTATTTTTTTCACAAAGACAACTAGCACCACGTCTAGAAACGTCTTCATCCATGCGTGTGAATTTAAACTGTTTTTTTTTCACAAAGACAGTCCACCACTTCTCAGAACAACAAGCACCACGTCAAAAACAACTAGCACCACGTCCAGAAACGTCTACATCCATGCATGTGAATTTAAACTGATTTTTTTCTTGAAAATGGCCCACCATGTCTCAGAACAACTAGCACCACGTCCAGAAACATCTATATCCACGCATGTGAATTTAAGCTATTTTTTTTTTCACAAATACAACTAGCACCATGTCTCAGAACAACTAGCACCACGTCAAAAACAACTAGCACCACATCCAGCAACGTCTTCATCCGTTCGTGTGAATTTAAACTGATTTTTTTTCACAAAGACAGTCCACCACGTCTTAGAACAAATAGAACCACGTCAAAAACAATTAGAACCACGTCCAGAAACGTCTACGTCAATGCGTGTGAATTTCAACTGATTTTTTCACAAAGACAGTTCACCACGTCTCAAAACAACTAGCACCACGTCAAAAACAACTAGTACCACGTCCAGAAATGTCTACATCCATGCGTGTGAATTTAAACTGATTTTTTTTCATAAATTAGAGATAATACTTAGAGATATTGTCGTACAAATCCACCAAAAATCTGCTAGGATAATCTTCTGCCCCATTCATCAGAGAAACCATTGACCCGATTCTGGCGGCCTCTATATTGATTTGGGTTTCTGGCAGGGATACCAAAATTGAAAGATCTGGGAAATAGAGAGAAAACAATGGCGGTGAAGAAGATGGGAGATAAGGTTCTGGAGGAGAAGTGTGAAAGGAGGCGGCGAATTGAAATTGAGATTGTTTGGATGGATGGTTGATGAAATCGACAAAAATAATGGTGGGTGAAGGAGAAAGATACACAGAGTAAATGAAAAAAAAGGGAAAAGGCAAAGAACGAAGAGGTAAATAGTGGTAGGTGCATTTGGATTTTTAAAAAAATGTAGAAAATAGAGATAGAGAGGATGATGGTCAGTTGAAATTCAAAAGAAGAAGATAGGCCAAATGGTGTACTGAAGATGCCAAATGAATGAAAAGGGGAAGAGAAGGAAGATTTTAGGCATGAATAGATAAAAATACCCTTAAAAAATATGAGTTTATTAATAATTAACGGTGAACATTAATGGAATTATCATTTTTTAAAATAAAAATAAAGTTTGATGATTAAGAAGGTAGTTTTTAAAGTTTGAAATTTAGTTTATTATATTATTATTAACACTGTTCAACCCAATTTGTATACAGTACCATCTTCCGTACCTTATCAGTAATTACCACACTCTTTGCCTACGCGTGTTCTCACGCATCAGTCCCTCCCTCTCCCTCCCTCCTCCACGCATCGGTCCCTCTCTTCCCTCCACGCTTCGCTCCCTCTTTCATCCTCCTCCTCCTCCCACTGCTTCGGTCCCTCTCTTCCATCACCGCCAACGAAATCCATGGAGACAGAAGTTTCAGATCTGAAAATATTGGGAAACAGAGACGGTTCTTCTTTTGTTTTTTTTTTCTTGGTTTGATTATTGCATCGTAAAGAAATCTCCAGATCCCATGGTTTACCTGGAATTTGAGTGCCGAGTTCAGTACTTTAATGAAATCAAGCCACTTTCTATCTGTTTTATTTTGTTCTCCCCACTTTCGTCAATCCAACAAGGCATACGTGAAGAAGAAACTTCGGGAAAAGAGATTGGAAGCTGTTGCGTAGCTGACCCGGTATGGTAAAGCTTTGGATGTTTTTTGTTTCAGTCGATTGACACTTTGATTAGAGTGAATTTCAAAATAGGTCATCATACTTTGGTAAAGTTTAGCTTTTGGTCACTAACTTTTAAATATTTAAAAAATGTCACTAACTTTTACATCTGAATTTTAAATTTGGTCATTCCGTCCATATTGGCTGTTAACCCTCTTAACGGAGCCTTTTTTTGAGGGCATTTATGTCATTCTGTCCATATTGGCTACAGTAACGCGCTACAGTTGTCTTTCTTTCTTTTGTTATTTTTGGCTATTTTTTTTTTTTTTTTTTTTGCTTTCCTCCTTGAGACTTTTTTCCGTCCGTTTTTTTCTAAACAATTCAGTATTTTTTTAATGTTTTTGAATTTTATAAAAAAAATATTTTTAAATTATCATTTTATTTGTTTTATAATTGAATAATTTTAGATATTATGATACATATTATGAACAAAATTTTTTTAAAAAAATAATAATACAGTAGATATCAGATCAACAGATTATAGATATCAGATCAAAAATATAAAAGAAATTATATAATATAATTAAAACATAATTAACAAAGGAGATCAGATCAGGATGATATAGACATCAGATCAGCGAATACTTGACATCAGATCAACAGACTATAGATATCAGATCAAGAATATAAAAGAAATCATACAATAGAATAAAAGCATACTTAACAAGGGATATCAGATCAGGATTATATAGACATCAGATCAACAGACTATAGACATTAGATCAAGAATAAAAAAGAAATCATACAGTAGAACTAAAATATACTTAACAAGGGAGATCAGATCAGGATTATATAGACATCAGATCAGAGAATACTTGACATCAGATCAACAGACTATAGATATCAGATCAAGAATATAAAAGAAATCATACAGTAGAACTAAAACATACTTAACAAGGAAGATCAGATCAGGATTATATAGACATCAGATCAGCGAATACTTGACATCAGATCAATAATTAGTCTTTTAGAAAGGTATTCGCTGATCCCTTCTAAACGACTAATTATTGATCTGATGTCAAGTATTCGCTGATCTGATGTCTATATAATCCTGATGTGATCTCCCTTTTTAAGTATGTTTTAGTTCTACTGTATGATTTCTTTTATATTCTTGATCTGATATCTATAGTCTGTTGATCTGATGTCAAGTATTCGCTGATCTGATGTCTATATAATCCTGATCTGATCTCCCTTGTTAAGTATGTTTTAGTTATACTGTATGATTTCTTTTATATTCTTGATCTGATATCTATAGTCTATTGATCTGATGTCAAGTATTCGCTGATCTGATGTCTTTATAATCCTGATCTGATCTCCCTTGTTAAGTATGTTTTAATTCTATTGTATGATTTCTTTTATATTTTTGATTTGATATCTATAATCTGTTGATCTGATATCTACTGTATTATTTTTTTTTAAATAAATTTCGTTCATAATATGTATCATAATATCTAAAATTATTTAATTATAAAACAAATAAAATGATAATTTAAAAATATTTTTTTATAAATTTCAAAAACATTAAAAAAATACTGAATTGTTTAGAAAAAAAAACGGACAGAAAAAAATCTCAAGGAGGAAGGCAAAAAAAAAATAGCCAAAAATAACAAAAGAAAGGAAGACAACTGTAGCGCGTTACTGTAGCCAATATGGACGAAATGACATAAATGCCCTAAAAAAAGGCTCCGTTAAGAGGGTTAACAGCCAATATGGACGGAATGACCAAATTTAAAATTCAGATGTAAAAGTTAGTGACATTTTTTGAATATTTAAAAGTTAGTGACCAAAATCTAAACTTTACCAAAGTATGATGACCTATTTTGAAATTCACTCCTTTGATTATTGGGAAAAAATATGAGTTGTCTATAAATAATGATCTTTTCAGAAAGTACAATCAATTGTTGTAAATACTCTTATTTTCCTCTTTTGCAGTGAGGGTGTCACAAAATATCATTCCAAGTTCTCCTGCTCCATTATTTCTTAAGTTATTGCTGTCAAAGTTGTTCTTGTTGTAAACCATTTGAGCATTGAGTTAGTTTGCCAAGCTTGCATCAGTTTCATGTGAACTGCATTGATCCATGGCTACGGCAACAAGGGAGGTGCCCTGTTTGTAAATTTCGAGCTGGTTCTGGATGGAATCAAAATGGGCAAGAAGAAGATACAAATTCTTCGTATACGGTTTAGGCTTGGCATAGTATTATTGTTCATGCTTGAAAATAACAGATCTATCATTATTGTAGTTATTTTGCTGAGAACGGTAGTGGTAAACTGGTTTGAGTTTTCTTGAAAAGGGGAAAAAAAAAAAAAAAAAAAAAAAAAAAAAAAAAGAGCATTGAGTTAGTTTAACTGTGGGAAGAAAGAAAAAAGTGGACTCAGAGAAAGGCTTTGTTACCATGATTGTTGAGATGAGTTGTTTATCAACTGAAGAGTTAGAACCGTTCTTTTAGATGCCAATAGGGATGCCTTAAATGCCACCTCATCATTGTTGCAATCACTTCAAAAAGTGATGGAAAATTATATAAATTTATATTATACCCTATAGAAAATTTTATTTTATTTGATATAATATGTTGTTTTTGGTTTGATATAATTTCTATTCAAAATTTTCTATATAATATAAATTTATATTATACATTATATACATTTATATTTTGTTTGATATAAACCCCTCTTATTGTTGATATAAATCGAATTAAAACTCTTATAATAAAATACACTATTGAATATGATATAAACATATGTTATATGCTCAAATTATAGCATACTATTAGTAGTACTATGCTCATTGTACACCTACCCGGTTTACATCACAAAAATCGGGTTTTTGATGAAAAACTCAGCTTTTGTGATGTAAACATGCTGGAAGGGCATTAAATGTGCATTTAATTCGGCGGGTCTCCACTTTTAAAACAATTCACACCTTACGCGTCCATTTGCTTGCAAATTCTAACGCTTCCTTCCTTCCTTTCTCTCTCTCTCTCTCTCTCTCTCTCTCTCTCTCTCTCCTCATTTTGTTTGATTTTACATCACTTTTTTTGCTTGATGTAAAATGACATTTTACATCAAACAGTTTTTTATGTAAAATGACATTTTACATTATTTTTTTGTTTTGATGTAAAATGTCAATATGATAAATTATGATGTTAAATATCATTTTTTTCATGTCATTTCGATCAATTTTATGTAGTCTCGTGGTCCATCAAATGTTAGTTTTATATCAAGGGATGTTATGAACTCGAAATTGTAAAAAAGAGATTTATTGATGGCAGTGATTCAAATGCTTTACATCAAAAACAAATTTTAGATCACAACATTTTACATCACGATTTCTAGCTGTAATTCTTCAATTCCCATTTAACATTAGATTCTGGCTGTAAAAAGCAGATTTAAAATCAGTTTTCGTTCAAAAATATGATACCACATCAGTACCAATATTTGACATAAAAAAACAACATTTAACATTAGTACCATCAAAAAACAACATTTAACAGTAGTGCCACCATTTCACATGAAAAAACAGTATTTAACATCAGTACCACCATTTGACATTAAAAAAATAGCATTTAACATTAGTACCCCCATTTGACATAAAAAAAAAAAACATTTAACATCAGTACCCCCATTTGACATAAAAAACAGCATTTAACATCAGTACCACCATTTCACATGAAAAAACAGCATTTAACATCAGTAACACCATTTGACATAAAAAAAAGCATTTAACATCAGTACCACCATTTCACATGAAAAAATAGCATTTGACATGAGTACCACCATTTCACATGAAAAAACAGCATTTAACATCAGTACCACTATTTCACATGAAAAAATAGCATTTAACATCAGTACCACAATTTCACATGAAAAATCAGCATTTAACATCAGTACCCCAATTTGACATTAAAAAACAGCATTTAACATCAGTACCACCATTTCACATGAAAAAATAACATTTAACATCAGTAATACCATTTCACATGAAAACACAACATATAACATCAATACCACCATTTGACATAAAAAACAACATTTAACATTAGTACCACCATTTGACATAAAAAAGATATACGATTTTACATCAAGAACATATCTTTTTGTCCAAACCCTAGTTTTTTTCATCTTCGTGGGCTGCAAACACAACCAAACGGAATAAATACACCTTTTTGCATCAAACAAATGAAGTAAATTACCTTTTTGCCCAAACCCTAGTTTTCCTTTCATCTTTTTCACTTTCCAGCCATTAGCCCCTCTCCACTTTCTAGATCTGGTCGCTGCTGTCACCACCACCGCGCTGCCTCTTCTTGACCTCATCTTGATTTAAATACGTACGAAAATGGTGGAACATTGTATGGGTTTTGAAGTTTGAGAGGTGGGAAGTATTTTGACGGTGAGATATATTTCAAAATCTGCCCGGAATGACCATAATCGACGACGTGGAGCGACAGGGAAGAGAGATCGGGGAGAGAGAAGCCACTGAAGAGAGAAAAGAGAGAGAGAATGGATTAGGGTTTAAGGAGAGAGAGAGAGAAGGGATGAGTTTTTATATATGAGAGACACGTGTTTACACTTCCAGGGAAGCTTCTGTTTTTTTGCTCTTTTTTTTGGCCTAGGTGTACACCCACATATATACTACTAGTAGTATAGTATAAGAACTGTGTTATATATTATATAAAGTAAGGTTTTACTTGATATAAATTCATATTTTTGTTGATATAATCCACTATTTTCATATTGCAAAATTCAAAAACACTTAATGAACTATATGATATAGAAAGTCCCTGTACACGTGATATAACCCGTTGTTATATTGATATAGACATATGTATTTCATGATAAAATATCGTGTTTTGAATGATATAATCAAATCTTTACTTTATATATATACATATAAATATAAAAGTTCATAAAACCATTGTACACATGATATAAACTCTGGTTATATTGATATAAACACATGCTCTACATGATATAAATTCATGTAGATCTGATATAAATTCTGTTGATCTGATATAAATTCTGTTGATCTGATATCTATAGTCTGTTGATCTGATGTCTAAATAATCATGATGTGATCTCCCTTGTTAAGTATGTTTTAGTTCTATTGTATGATTTCTTTTATATTCTTGATCTAATATCTATAGTCTGTTGATCTGATGTCTAGTATTCTGTTATCTTATGTCTATATAATCATGTGATCTCCCTTGTTAATTATGTTTTAGTTCTATTGTATGATTTCTTTTATATTCTTGATCTGATATCTATAGTCTGTTGATCTGATGTCTAGTATTCTGTGATCTGATATCTATATAATCATGATATGATCTCTCTTGTTAAGTATGTTTTAGTTCTATTGTATGATTTCTTTTATATTTTTGATCTTATATCTATAGTCTGTTGATCTGATGTCTAGTATTTTGTGATCTTATGTCTATAAAATCATGATATGATCTCCCTTGTTAAGTATGTTTTAGTTCTATTGTATGATTTCTTTTATATTCTTGATCTTATATCTATAGTCTGTTGATCTGATGTCTAGTATTCTGTGATCTTATGTCTATATAATCATGATGTGATCTCCCTTGTTAAGTATGTTTTAGTTCTATTGTATGATTTCTTTTATATTCTTGATCTAATATCTATAGTCTGTTGATCTGATGTCTAGTATTCTGTGATCTTATGTCTATATAATCATGATGTGATATGCCTTGTTAAGTATGTTTTAGTTCTATTGTATGATTTCTTTTATATTTTTGATCTTATACCTATAGTCTGTTGATCTGATGTCTAGTATTATTATGTCTATATAATCATGATGTGATCTCCCTTGTTAAGTATGTTTTAGTTCTATTGTATGATTTCTTTTATATTCTTGATCTTACATCTATAGTCTGTTGATCTGATATCTAGTATTCTGTGATCTTATGTCTATATAATCATGATGTGATCTTTCTTGTTAAGTATATTTTAGTTCTATTGTATGATTTCTTTTATATTTTTGATCTTATATCTATAGTCTGTTGATCTGATCTCTAGTATTCTGTGATCTCCCTTGTTAAGTATGTTTTAGTTTATTGTATGATTTATTTTATATTCTTGATATGATATCTATAGTCTATTGATTTGATATCTGTTGTTTTTTTTAAAAAGTAATTTTTTTAAAAAAAGGCTGTGTGTCAAAAAAAAAAAAAAACTGTAGCGCGCTACAGTATGAACATGATGAATTTTACTCCTATAGCCCTATAGTATACTGACCCTACATAATGGTTCATATCTTCAAGAACAATATCATTTGTCAAAGGTTTTTCTGACTCTCTTTTTTCGTTTTTCCCTTCTATTCTTCAAGTTTTCTTACATCTCTCAATAATTTCTTCATCTACTATAGGTGAAAGTTTAGTAAGCAATATTAATGTTCAGATTTTTCAAAAAATACGTAAAACACTAACTTTATCTATGCGTAGAGATAATTTATATATTGATTTGTGATGAATTCAACAAATAGAAAAAATAAATATCATATGTACCTAAATATAGAATATTTTGAAGATAATTTTTTCATTGATGCACAATTCTCAGCAAATTGATTGGGCATTGGATTAATTACTTTACCGTTCATCCTTGTTTTCTCAAACCTTATATGAAAAAAAAAAATTATCCTTTACTTATTTAATTATTGTAGAATTGTAAATTTTAACTTATTTTGTCTATTAATAACTTTTTTTGATTTATTTACTTTTGCCCCTTTAGTGGGGCAAAATATAATTTTTTTAAATATTTAAATAAATTATACTACTTCAAATATTTTGAGGTAGTACCTCCCATGATTGCACACAAAGTCAATAATTACGATTGGACTCACTAAAATTAGTAATCGATATAAAAATTAGTTAAAATATAATAGAATTGTCCTTCTATAATTGTATTATATAAATTGCCTTATTCAACGATTAATTTTCATTTATTAGGGGTTAATCGATTTGGATTAATCAGTTTTTTAAGATTTTATCACCAGACCACGCCAAAACTTAGTGGAAGCCGAACAAAATCAGCAAAAAAGAAATATGTTGCACTGAAGGACAAAAGTCGGACAGAAAAACACAAAAGGTAATTATGCAAATATAAAATAGGGTTATTAGTTATTACTTCAGTTTTTTGGGTGATAGTTCATCATTTTTGATAAAATTATTTTTTTATTTAAAAAAAAAGAAAAAATATTTTAAAAGAATATTTTAATTCAAATTGAGACAATAAAAAATAAGAGATGAGATGATATCTAGTCAAATTTTATAATATATAAAAGAAAAATTATATGAGAGGAAAACAACAAATTTATCTAGTTGATTCTAACACGTTACTAATACAAAACCCATTTCTTCAAGCCAAATTGCAAGTTGATTTGATTTCTACAATGCTCGATGGCTATGGCCGGCTGCGTCGTAAAAGCTCCATTAAACTTCCCAGTGAGATGTAAGACGACCCACCTTTCAACAGGGCAGTTCTTGCTTTCCCCTTCAATTCTTTAACATTCTTCTTGACGTCATTCTCAGGCTGCATCATCAGCTTTGTGATTCCATTTTCAATTTCTTCCGCTTTCACAATACTAGCTTTTGTATTCATCATGGGATCAATCATGTTGTAATCCATCTTAATCTCTACTGCTATCCCTATATCCTTAACAATCTGCCATGCATTCAGCTGCTGCTCTGCATACATCGGCCACGCCGCCATTGGTACCCCAAACCAAACACTTTCCAGCACTGAATTCCACCCACAGTGTGTCACAAACCCTCCCACCGCTGGATGGCCTAAAACATCCACTTGTGGTGCCCATCCGATCACTTTTCCGACCCCGGCGGCGGCAGTACGCTGCAAGAACCCTTCCGGCAACATTTCTTCATGAAATTCATAATCACTGCCCTGTTGCTGTTTCGGGTTTTCCGACTGAGGCCTCCTCAAAGACCACAAGAACCTGCATCCACTATTTTCAAGGGCGTTGGCAATCTCATTCACCTGATCCGCAGCCTCAAAGAAACCACCGCTCCCAAAACAAAGAAAAACTACCGATGAATCTGGCTGACCATCAAGCCATCCCATGATAGTTTGGGTTTCTTGGCAGTTGGTATTCATACCAGTAAAGTTAATCAGAGGGCCTATGGGATAAACTGGCGGCATCCCCGGACAAACGGCGAGCGATTTTAACGCAAAAGATTCCAACTCCAAAAAGGTATTGACCATGATTCCCTTGGTCTGCATGATTCTCGAGTTGATTTTAAGTAAGAGAGCTAAACCTTCCTCCTCAAACGTTACAGAAGGCAATAGTTTCGCTGGGACAGGGTTCTTGAAAGTTGAAATCGGAAACTCTGCCGTGGAACCTCTGTACTCTGTGAACCTGATTCTGCTGATTTCATCTTTAAGGGCCAGCCTTTGATTCCAAAGGCCTAAAGTAGCAGCACCAGAGGTATAGAAGACATAAGCTGGAAGCTCAAACTCCTTGGCAATTTCGATCATTTCTGTTGTAAACATGTCGATAACCAACCCCATCAGTTTGCATGAGCCAGAATCCTTTAGCTGGGAAACAAAATCTCGAACTTGAGGCTTGTAGCTGTCCATCAATTTACACAGAAAGAGGAAAGGGTTCTCTGGTTTAGCTGGAGAGTAAGCAGCTTGTGGCTTTGGAATCTCTGTGAACTGTATTCCTTGAGTAGTTTCTGCATAGAGGGACTTGATAAAAGATGAACTTGGAGATCCATCGTTCAAGACGATTATTCTGATGGAGAGCTCATCGTCTCGACTGAGGAGCAGCTTGCCCAACTGCATTGCGGACGCCATGTGTCCTGCTGCTGGCAAAGGAATGAAAATCAGCTCTGATTTCATCGTCTTTCTTTCAACTTCGATCTGAAGCCAAGCTTAAAAAGAGTAGTTTGGATTCGGAATGTCGGATTCAAAAGCTGGATTCCTTTGGGTATGGGAGATTGATTTGGTGATCCGCTATCAAACAGAGCAGACTATTTATAAAAACCTTCTAGGTATGTTATACTGTAGGGGATGTCGACAAATTTTTCACTATATAAAAAGCACAGGGGCTCTGGAACCTACTTATCGATTATTAAATTAATGATAACAAATATGTTTAAATCTATTTTTGATATTCTTTAATAAGAGTTATTTTGTTATTGGCTACCTTTTTTACTTCGTCATCAATACTAGTTCACTTAATTTTTTTTTTAGTAATTATAATTTTTTACTAAAATATCTATTGACTAACGGTTCACTAACCTACCACCACCACTTCGCCGCTGCAGTCGTCACCGTGACAACAAGATGCGGCAGCTACATAGTGGCGGCGGAGATGCAGTGACAACGACGGATTAGTAAATCGCTAGTCAAATGATATTTTCGTAAAAAGAAAAACTATAATTACCATAAAAATTTTTTAATGTGATTAATATTAATAACGAAATAAAAAAAATATCAAAACAGAAATAATCCATCATAAAAATAATTTTATTTGTAACTATAAAACAACAATTCGAATTTTCTGAATTTTTTATTTATCGAGTCCATTCATTTCAACACTTGCAAATCTTTATATAATATTGTCTTAAATGGCATCTAGCATAACCAACACTTAGTGCAAGTAGGTACATATGTGTATTTTATGCATCATTTAAATGATGCTACTCCCTCCATTTGTCCATTGCTTTTTATTTTGAAGGGATATATCACAACGTAAATTATTTATATAATTTTTAAAAGATTAAATTATTGTTTTAGCTTTAATTATTTCATCTTATTTGTTAACATCAAGTGGATAGTTCACCCTCTTTCATTTTAAAGTCATT
The DNA here is from genome assembly GCA_030378225.1 of Knoxia roxburghii. Classification (NCBI taxonomy): domain Eukaryota; kingdom Viridiplantae; phylum Streptophyta; class Magnoliopsida; order Gentianales; family Rubiaceae; genus Knoxia; species Knoxia roxburghii. The sequence goes on along the minus strand of CM059422.1, from coordinate 38,045,567 downwards.
TATTATTAAAATAATTAATTGAAAATATAAAAAAAATTATTATTTGAATTTTTTTTGAAGCAATTATTTGACTTGGTAGAAATGTATATTAAATTATTATTTTTTAATGTTCGTGTTAAATTAAAAAGACTTATAATATAAGACAAACAGAGTATTACAAAAGATGAAACCCATCTCCTCCTCGAAACCATAAACAATTTGGTTACTCCTAGGAATCAGTCTACGAGAAGAAAATATTTTATTCCATCACAAAAGGTGCTGCCTTCTTCCTTCTCCAATCCCTACCATTTGGCAACCTCCAAGAATCAATCTGTACAAGAACAATAGAATTGTAACCCAAAAAAAAAAAAAAAAAAAAAAATTACAGATTAGATCATGGAAACATTATAATCTAAAATAATCAATATTAAAAGAAAAACATGATATGAAGGATAATTACAAAAACACTAAAAATTCACGAAAATCTTTAATTTATTTTGGACTTGAATATATGTGCTAATGATTTGAACTGACGTGGGTTTTCTTCTAAGGGCAAACTCCAATCGGTTACTATAAATCCACTTTTTCCTCTATTTTTCAGTATTAGCTTCTTCAATCCATAATGAATTTATCACTGTAAATTTAGAGTAATCCCAAAATATACTGCAAATATGCAGTAACTGGAAGAAGCACTGGATCACTGTTCAAATGGGTCCAGTGTAATTTTTTTTTTAAAAAAAATTGTTTTATTCAAATTTTTTAGTATTACATGCCCTTAATTTTTTTCCTTTGCTTTTCCTTTTAAAGAAAATTTGGTTTTCTTCCCCTATAAAAAACTAATTTCTTTCCTTGATTGTTTTCTTTTTTCTATTATTTTTAAACACTAACACAATTTTATGATATAAATAATATTTAATGTTAGGCTTAAATACAGTTTTGGTCCCCTATAATAGGGGTGATTTCACTTTTAGTCCCTCTTATGTTTTGAGTGGCTATATGAGTCACTATTATTTTTTTTAGCAGTTTTAGTAATTTTTTACAAAAAAATTTAGAAGATAACGGATTAACTCTTTTGATCACTAGTCAAACCTAATTTTTTCTTCTTACCATGATATTTTTAACTAATTTTATGATCTGAATCCTTATGAATGTTCAACCCATTTAGGGTTTCGGCCGTTATTTTGGATTGTGAATCGATCTAAATGGGTTAAACATTAATGAGGAATCAAATCATAAAATGGATTGAAAATATCATGGTACAAATCATGGTGAAGAAAATATTAGGTTTGACTAGCGATCAAATGAGTTAATCCGTTATCTTCTAAACTTTTTCGTAAATAGGGACTAAATCTGCAAAAACAAAAGGATGGGGACTAATATTGCCACTCAAAACATAAGAGGGACTAAAAGTGAAATTATCTCTATTATGGGGGACCAAAATTATATTTAAGCCTTAATGTTAATAATTAATATGTCATTAAGAATTTTAATATTAATAGCATAATTCAAAATTCTCACATTATGATTCTCATTGTTATAAATAATAAAGTAAATATAAAATTATAAAATATTGAATTTTAAAAAATTTTAAAATAACATTAAATATAACTTTTTACTTAATATAATACAACACTATTACAAGAAAAAATAAAAATAAAATAAAAAAATACAAACTTGCATAATAAAAATTAAAAATGAATTTAAAGAAAATCTTTTTAGTAGAAAATAAGGTTATTGGATTGGAGTAAACTGTGTATACTGTATTTTAAAATTTATGATTGCAGATGCTCTAGGTCTCTAAGAGCGTTTTGATGAGAATTATAACAGCAACATGAATTCAAATTTGTTTAATGGCTCAACTAAGGATGTTTCTTCGAAGAATGGTTTGAGTTCTACACCGTTTAAACAAATTTCAAGCGAAAAACTTGTAAGAACTATTCACAATATTGTTGGCTCGTGATTCACAAAAAGATTATAATGTAATAATTGATATTTTTTATTCCAAACCAATAAATTCAGAATTCAAGTATACGAATGAATGAACTATAAGTGAAGTCCAAACTTACCCACACACTTAAGGCCCAAAAATATTTTTTCACAACTTAATTGTTATATATCGTCCACAAATATTTTAATATCACTTACTATTTAAAATAATATTATCTAAATATTTCTAACTCCTCCCACATCAGTAGTTGAATGTGGGTGCAATGTCAGAAATTAAACCTACATGAATTGATAGAGAGAGTAAAATAAATTGTACCGTTTAAAATATTTGAAACGTTTAAAATCTGACACAAAAGCTCCTCATCCATCATTTCCCTTCTATCCTATTCTTTTCTATTTGTCTTTCTTTCTTTTATATTTTTTTGAAAAAAAATTGTTGAAAATAATAAGATAATAGTGGGGTAGGTATGGATCCAAAGTTATATGGGTAATGAGTGTAATGTTGTTAGAAAAAGAAGTGTAATATTTAAAGAGTGTAGTGAAATATTGACGTGGTACTAATGGAGAGTTAAATTGGAATTGAATGTGATTATGTTGATGTAGATGCCCTAATTGTGCAAAAACTCCTAAAAACATTTCTCTCCAAAAACAAATTATACACTCCTTTTCAAAAAAAAAAAAAAAAAGAAAATTCTTCCTCATTTTTACAATAAATCTAAAATGATGATGACCAAACAATTAATTATATTGAAAAAATTTTAAATTCTTTTTTTATAAAATATAATTATTTTTTTAAACCTAACATGGATTTCTAGCACCGCATCCCAAGAGCCGGTGCACAAATTATATAGAACTTTTATATGTATATTTTGTGCCCAAAATGCTTGCCATGGCTTGAAATCCGCATTAAATACGTATTTAATGCTGCGGTCTCCACATGTAAAATTCAGACCCCCTCACGTGCCTTACGTGCTTGCACACAATCACACTCATTTTCTCTTTCCATTTCTCTTATTTATTATCAATATCCCTCATTTTTTCTCTCCCTCTCTCATTCTTTTATCTTTATTCTTCTCCTTCACAAGCCATCCTATCTCTTTCTCTCTCCCTCATTTTCTCTCTCCCTCTCTCATTCCTTCAAGAATTTTGATGTCAAATCTAAGATAAATTGATGTAAATACATCCATTTTTTTAATATAAAATGACATTTTATATCATTTTTTTGTTTGATGTAAAATGTCATTATGATGTTAAATCTCGATTTTTTATGTCATTTTGATTAATTTTATGTAGTCCAATGGTCTATTAAATGTTGATTTTACATCAATGGATACGAACTCGAAACTGTAAAAAGGAGATTTATTGATAACAGTGATTCGAATGCTTTACATCAAAAACACATTTAACATCACAACATTTTACATGATGATTTTCGACTGTAATTCTTCAATTCTGATTTAACATGAGATTTTCGGCTGTAAAAAACAGATTTAACATCAGCTTTCGTTCAAAATATATGATAGCATATCAGGACCACCATTTCACATGAAAAAACAGCATTTAACATCAGTACCACCATTTGACATAAAAAAATAGCATTTTAACATCAGTACCACCATTTGACATAACAAAAATATTTAACATCATTATCACCATTTAACATGAAAAAAAAAACATTTAACCCCAGACCACCATTTGACATAAAAAAAGCATTTAACATCAGTACCACCATTTCACATGAAAAATCATCATTTAACATCAGTACCACTATTTGACATAAAAAAACAGCATTTAACATCAGCACCACAATTTCAAATGAAAAAATAGCATTTAACATCAGTACCATCATTTGACATCAAAAAATAGCATTTAACATCACTACCACCATTTCACATAAAAAAAAGCATTTAACATCAATACCGCTATTTGACATAAAAAAAATACGATTTTACATAAAAAATAATCTTTTTGCCCAAATCCTAGTTTTCCTTTCATCTTTGTGGGCTGCAAAATAAACCAAACGAAATAAATATACCATTTTGCATCAAACAAATGAAATAAATATACATTTTTGCCTAAACTCTAGTTTTCCTTTCTTATTTTCCACTTTCCAGCCACCAACCCCTCTCCACTTTCCATATCTGGCCGCCGCTGTCACCACTGTCGCGAGCTGCCTCTTCTTGGCCTTATCTTGATTTAAATACGTACGAAAATGGAGGAATAAGCGATGGGTTTTGAAGCTTAAGAGGTGAGGATTATTTTGACGGTGAGATATCTTCAAAACTCCGTCCGAAATGACCTGAATCGCAGGCGAGAGAAGAGAGAAAAGAGAGAAAAGAGAGGGTGACTGGTGAAGGAAAAGATGAGATAGAGAAATAGGGAGAAAAGGAATTAGAGTTTGAGGAGAGAAAAGAAGGGATGAGTTTTTAAACTGGAAGGCGTGTGTTACACCTTCCAGCCTCCATATTTTGCACCTCAAATTTTGGCCTTTTTTTGCTGGGTGTACGAGTACTATAGTACTACTAGTAGTACTATATAAGCAATGGTCTCAATCCCGCAAAAAATGCGGACTTCGATTGAAGTCCATTTGAAGACTTCAAACCAATATTTTAATTTTTTTTTAAATAAATAAATAATTTTATTAATTATATAAATTTTTAGGTAGATATTACATTTTAATTATTTGTTTTTTAACTATACAAAATTTTGGAAAACATATCATTTCACTTGTTCTATCTGCATAATTTTTTGGAATAATAATAAATACTTTTAGTTAGGTACAAATATCTAATATTTTGAAGTAATTTTTATTGTGAAATATGATTTGTAATGTATGCTAAAATTAAGAAATGTATATATATATATATATATATTGATGCAACGGATTTAGTGTCGTGTACCGCACAGAATTAATAATATATACACCGAATACCATAAATGATATAAATTAAATTTGGATGAATTAAGCTGTAAAGCATGGTTTTAAATTATTATTTTAATTAATAAATTTTGGCAAAAAAAAATCAAAATTGGGTTAATTGAACCAAAAACCGAATTTCTTAAACAGTTTTTGGTTCGGTTAATGGGTTATTTGTTTTGAGTGGTGGGCAGGTGAGTTGGTCTAGGATAACAAAACAACCCAAACTGAATAAACCACCCAAACCGAAAACCGCCCGAATACACACCCCTAGATAGTGGAGCATTGAATATTAATTTGTGGCTTTGAATGCATTTGTGACATTATGGATTTATGTATAATGTGTATGACGAATTGAGTGATAATATGGATTAAACTTTTATTATGTATTTGCTTATTATTTGGGATTTATGTATGTAAGTGTATGATGTTGATGCTTTGGTAGATTGGTGGATTGTGGTCGAAAAGACTTTTATTTAGGATGGTTGATTTTTAGATGACATGATATGAAATAAATTTGGATAAATTAAGCTATAAAGCATGATTTTGAATTGTTATTTAATTAATAAATTAAAATTTTAATTAATAAATTTTGACAAAAAAATCAAAATTGGGTTAATTGGTTAATCGAACCAAAAACTGAATTTCTTAATCGGTTTTTCGATTCAGTTAATGGGTTATTTGGTTCTGGTGGTGGGCGGCTGAGTTGGTCTAGGATAACCAAATAACTTAAGCCGAATAAACCACCAAAACCGAAAACCACCCGAATACTAACCCCTAGATAGTGGAGCATTAATCACTAATTTGTGTCTTTGAATGCATTTGTGACATTATGAATTTATGTATAATGTGTATGATGAAGTTAGTGATATTTTTTATTAAACTTTTATTATGAATTTGCTTATTGTTTGGTATTTATGCATGTATATATATCATGTTTATGCTTTGGTAGATTGGTGGATTGTTATTGAAGAGACTTTTATTTAGGATGGTTGATTTTGAGTTGACATGATATGAATTAAATTTGGGTGAATTAAGCTATAAATCACGATTTTGAATTTTTATTTTAATTAATAAATTTTGGCCAAAAAAATCGAAATTGGGTTAATTGGTTAATAGAAGCAACAACTGAATTTCGTAATCGGTTTTTCGGTTCGGTTAATGGGTTATTTGATTCGGGTGGTGGGCGGGTGAGTTGGTCTAGGATAACCAAATAACCAAAACTGAATAAACCACCCAAACTAAAACCGCCTGAATACTAACCCTTGAAAGTGGAGCATTGAAGACTAATTTGTGGATTTGAATGCATTTGTGGCATTATGGATTTATGTATAATGTGTATGATGAATTGAGTGATATTTTGGATTAAGCTTTTATTATGTATTTGCTTATTGTTTGGGATTTATTTATGTATGTGTATATGTTGATGCTTTGGTAGTTGGTGGATTGTTATGGAAGAGACTTTTATTTAGGATGGTTGATTTTGAGTTGATATGATGTGAATTAAATTTGGATGAATTAAGCTATAAAGCATGATTTTGACTTGTCATTTACATTAATAAATTAAAATTTTAATTAATAGATTTTGGCAAAAAAAAAAAAAGAAATTGGTTTAATTGGTTAATCGAACGAAAAACCGAATTTCTTAATCGTTTTTCGGTTCGGTTATTGGGTTATTTGGTTCGGGAGAGTTGGTCTAGGATAACGAAATTATCCAAACCGAATAAACCACCTGAACCGAAAATCACCCGAATACTCACCCCTTGATAGTGGAGCGTTGAAGACTAATTTGTGGGTTTGATTGCATTTGTGGCATTATAGATTTGTGTATAATGTTTATGATGAATTGAGTGATATTTTGGACTAAACTTTTATTATGTATTTGCTTATGGTTCTTTATTTATGTATGTATGTGCATGATGTTGGTGCTTTGGTAGATTTGTGGATTGTTGTTGAACAGACTTTTATTTAGGATGGTTGATTTTGAGTTGATATGATATGAATTAAATTTGAATGAATTAAGCTATAAAGCATGATTTAGAATTGTTATTTTAATTAATAAATTAAAATTTTAATTAACAAATTTTGGCAAAAAAATCGAATTTGGTTTAATTGGTTAATCGAACCAAAAATCGAATTTCTTAATGGGTTTTCTGTTAAGTTAATGGGTTATTTCGTTCGGGTGGCGGGTGGGTGAGTTGGTCTAGGTTAACCAAATATCCCAAACTGAATAACCACCCAAACCGAAAATAGACCAAATACTCACCCCTAGATAGTGGAGCATTGAATACTAATTTGTACCTTGGAAAGTATTTGTGGCATTATGGATTTATGTATAATGTGTATGATGAATTGACTGACATTTTGGATTAAACTTTTATTATGTATTTGCTTATTGCTGGTGATTTATGTATGTATATGTATGATGTTGATGCTTTGGTAGATTGGCGGATTGTTGTTGAAGAGACTTTTATTTAGGATGGTTAATTTTTAGTTGATATGATTGAATTACATTTGGATGAATTAAGCTATAAAGCATGATTTTGATTTGTTATTTTAATTAATAAATTTTGGAAAAAAATTAAAATTGGGTTAATTGGTTAATAGAACAAAAAACTGAATTTCTTAATCTCTTTTTGGTTCGGGTGATGGGCGGGTTAGTTGGTCTAGGATAAGCAAATAACCCAAACCGAATAAACTACCCAAACAAAAAACCGCTCGAATACTCACTCCTTGATAGTGGAGTATTGAAGACTAATTTGTGGGTTTGAATGCATTTGTGGCATTATGGATTTATGGATACTTTGTATGATGAATTGAGTGATATTTTGGACTAAACTTTTATTATGTATTTGCTTATTGTTTTGGATTTATGTATGTATGTGTATGATGTTGATGCTTTTGTAGATTGGTGGATTGTTGTTGAATAGACTTTTATTTAGAATGATTAATTTTGAGTTGATGTGATATAAATTAAATTTCGATGAATTAAGCTATCAAGCATGATTTTGAATTCTCATTTTAATTAATAAATTTTGGCAAAAAATAAAATCGAAATTGGGTTAACTGGTTAATCGAACCAAAAACCGAATTTCTTAGTCAGTTTTTCGGTTCGATTAATGGGTTATTTGGTTCGGGTGGCCGGCGGGTGACTTGGTCTAGGATAACCAAATAACCCAAACTGAATAAATCACAAAAATCAAAAACTGCCCGAATACTCACCCCTTGATAGTGGAGCATTAAATACTAATTTGTGGGTTTGAATGCATTTTATGTAGTATGGATTAATGTATAATGTGTATCATGAATTTATGGATATTTTGTATTAAACTTTTATTATTTATTTGCTTATTTTTTGGGATTTATGTATGTATGTGTATAATGTTGATGCTTTGGTAGATTGGTGGATTGTTGTTGAAGAGACTTCTATTTAGGATGGTTTATTTTAGTTGATATGATATGAATTTAATTTGGATGAATTAAGCTATAAAGCATGATTTTGAATTGTTCTTTTATTTAATAAATTTTGGCAAAAAAAATCAAAATTGGGTTAATTAGTTAATCGAACCATAAACTAAATTTCTTAATCTATTTTTCAGTTCGGTTAATAGGTTATTTGGTTCGGGTGGCGGATGGGTGAGTTGGTCTAAGATAACATAATAACCCAAACCGAATAAATCAACCAAATCGAAAACCGCCAAAATAGTCACCCCTAGATAGTGGAGCATTGAGGACTAATTTGTGGTTTTGAATACTTTTGTGGCTTTATGGATTTATGTATAATGTGTTTGATGAATTTAGTGATATTTTGGATTAAACTTTTATTATGTATTTGTTTATTGTTTGGGATTTATGTATGTATGTGTATACGTTGATGCTTTGGTAGTTGGTGGATTGTTATGGAAGAGACTTTTATTTAGGATGGTTGATTTTGAGTTGATATGATATGAATTAAATTTGGATGAATTAAGCTATAAAACATGATTTTGAATTGTTATTTAAATTAATAAATTTTTGCCAAAAAAATCAAAATTGGGTTAATTGGTTAATCGAACTAAAAATAGAATTTTTTAATCTATTTTTTGGTTCGGTTCATGGGTTATTTGGTTCGGGTGAGTGGATCTAGGATAACCAAATAATCCAAACCGAATAAACCACCCCAACCAAAAACCGCCCGAATATTAACCCCTTGATCGTGGAACATTGAAGACTAATTTGTGGGTTTGAATGCAATTGTGGTATTATAGATTTATGTAGAATGTGTATGATGAATTGAGTGATAATTTAGACTAAATTTTTATTATGTATTTCCTTATTGTTTGGGATTTACTTATGTATGTGTATGAAGTTGATGCTTTGGTAGATTGGTGGATTGTTGTTGAAGAGACTTTTATTTAGGATGGTTGATTTGAGATGATATATTATGAATTAAATTTGGTTGAATTAAGCTATAAAGCATGATTTTGAATTGTTATTTTAATTAATACATTTTGGCCCAGAAAAATAGAAATTGCGTTGATCAGTTAATCGAATCAAAAATTGAATTTCTTCATCGGTTTTTAAGTTTGATTAATAGGTTATTTGGTTCGGGTGGCGGACGGGTGAGTTGGTCTAAGATAACCAAATAACCCAAACCGAATAAATCAACCAAATCGAAAACCACCAAAATAGTCAACCCTAGATAGTGGAGCATTGAAGACTAAATTGTGGCTTTGAATGCTTTTATGGCTTTATGGATTTATGTATAATGTGTTTGATGAATTTAGTGATATTTTGGATTAAACTTTTTTTTATGTATTTGTTTATTGTTTGGGATTTATGTATGTATGTGTATGATGTTGATGCTTTGGTAGATTGGTGGATTGTTATGGAAGAGAATTTTATTTAGCATGGTTGATTTTGAGTTGATATGATATGCGTTAAATTTGGATGAATTAAGCTCTAAAGCATGATTTTGAATTGTTATTTTAATTAACAAATTTTTGCCAAAAAAATCGAAATTAGGTTAATTGGTTAATTTAACTAAAAACAGAATTTTTTAATCTGCTTTTCGGTTCGGTTAATGGGTTATTTGATTCGGGTGAGTGGATCTAGGATAACCAAATAATACAAACCGAATAAACCACCCCAACCGAAAATCGACCGAATATTCACCCCTTGATCGTGGAGCATTGAAGACTAATTTGTGGGTTTGAATGCATTTGTGGTATTATAGATTTATGTACAAGGTGTATGATGAATTGGGGGATAATTTAGACTAAACTTTTATTATGTATTTGCTTATTGTTTGGGATATATGTATGTATGTGTATGATGTTGATGCATTGGTAGGTTGGTAGATTGTTGTTGAATATACTTTTATTTAGGATGGTTGATTTTTAGTGTATATGATATAAATTAAATTTGGATGAATTAAGCTATAATGCGTGATGTTGAATTGTCATTTTAATGAACAAATTTTGGCAAAAAAAAAATCAAAATTGGGTTAATTGGTTAATAGAACAAAAAATCAAATTTCTTAATCGATTTCGGTTCGGTTAATGGGTTATTTGGTTCCGACGGTGGGTGGGTGAGTTGGTCTAGGATAACTAAATAACCCAAACCGAATAAACCACCCAAACCGAAAATCGCCCGAATACTGACCCCTAGATAGTGGAGCATTGAATAATAATTTGTGGCTTTGAATGCATTTGTGGCATTATTAATTTATGTATAATGCGTATGATGAATTGAGTGATATTTTGGATTAAACTTTTATTATGTATTTCCTTATTGTTTGGGATTTATGTATGTATGTGTATGATGTTGATGCTTTGGTAGATTGGTGGATTGTTGTTGAAGAGACTTTTATTTAGGATGGTTGATTTTGAGATAATATAATATGAATTAAATTTGGATGTATTAAGCTATAAAGCATGATTTTGAATTGCTATTTTAATTAATAAATTTTGGCCAAAAAAATAGAAATTGCGTTAATTAGTTAATCGAACCAAAAACTGAAATTCTTAATCAGTTTTTCAGTTCGGTTAATAGGTTATTTGGTTCGGGTGGTGGACGGGTAAGTTCGTCTAGGATAACCAAATAACCCAAACCAAATAAACTACCCAGACCGAAAACTGCCAAAATACTCACCCCTATATAGTGGAGCATTGAGGTCTAATTTGTGGCTTTGAATGCTTTTATGGCCTTATGGATTTATGTATAATGTATATGATGAATTTAGTGATATTTGTGATTAAACCTTTATTATGTATTTGTTTATTGTTTGGGATATATTTTTGTTTGTGTATGATGTTGTTGCTTTGGTACATTGGTGCATTGTCATGGAAGAGACTTTTATTTAGGATGGTTGATTTTGAGTTAATATGATATGAATTAAATTTGGATGAATTAAGCTATAAAGCATGATTTAAAATTGTTATTTTAATTAATGAATCTTTGCCAAAAAAATCGAAATTGGTTTAATTGGTTAATCGAACTAAAAACAGAATTTCTTCATCTTTTTTGGTTCGGTTAATTGGTTATTTGGTTCGGGTGAGTTGGTCTAGGATAACCAATTAATCCAAACTGAATAAACCACCCCAACCAAAAACCGCCCAAATACTCACCCCTTGATAGTGGAGTATTGAGTACTAATTTGTGGCTTGGAATGCATTTGTGGCATTATCGATTTATGTATAATGTGTATGATGAATTGAGTGATATTTTGGATTAAACTTTTATTATGTATTTGCTTGTTGCTTGGGATTTATGTATGTATGTGTATGATGTTGATGCTTTGGTAGATTGGCGGATTGTTGTTGAAGAGACTTTTATTTAGGATGGTTGATTTTGAGATGATATAATATGAATTTAATTTCGATGTATTAAGCTATAAAGCATGATTTTGAATTGTTATTTTAATTAATAAATTTTGGCCAAAAAAATAGAAATTGCGTTAATTAGTTAATCGAACCAAAAATGAAATTCTTAATCAGTTTTTCAGTTCGGTTAATAGGTTATTTGGTTCGGGTGGCGGACTGGTGAGTTGGTCTGGGATAACCAAATAACCCAAACCAAATAAATCACCCAAACCGAAAATTGCCAAAATACTCATTCCTAGATAGTGGAGCATTGAGGTGTAATTTGTGGCTTTGAATGCTTTTATGGCCTTATGGATTTATGTATGATGTGTATGATGAATTTAGTGATATTTGTGATTAAACATTTATTTTGTATTTTTTTATTGTTTGGGATATATTTATGTTTGTGTATGATGTTGATGCTTTGGTAGATTGGTGGATTGTCATGGAAGAGACTTTTATTTAGGATGGTTGATTTTGAGTTAATATGATATGAATTAAATTTGGATGAATTAAGCTATAAAGCATGATTTTGAATTGTTATTTTAATTAATGAATTTTTGCCAAAAAAAATCAAAATTGGGTTAATTGGTTAATCGAACTAAAAATAGAATTTCTTCATCTTTTTTTCGGTTCGGTTAATGGGTTATTTGGTTCGGTTGAGTTGGTCTAGGATAACCAAATAACCCAAATTGAATAAACCACCCCAACCAAAAACCGCCCGAATACTCACCCCTTGATAGCGGAGCATTGAGTATTAATTTGTGGCTTGGAATGCATTTGTGGCATTATCGATTTATGTATAATGTGTATGATGAATTGAGTGATATTTTGGATTAAACTTTTATTATGTATTTGCTTGTTGCTTGGGATTTATGTATGTATGTGTATGATGTTGATGCTTTGATAGATTGGTGGATTGTTGTTGAAGAGACTTTTATTTAGGATGATATGATATGAATTAAATTTGGATGAATTAAGCTATAAAGCATAATTTTGATTTGTTATTTTAATTAATCGAACCAAAAACCGAATTTCATAATCGATTTTTCTGTTCGGTTAATGGGTTATTTGCTCGGGTGGTGGGCGTGTGAGTTGGTCTAGGATAACTAAAGTAACCCAAACCAAATAAATCCCCCAAGCCGAAAACTGCCCGAATACTCACTCCTTGATAGTGGAGCATTGAAGACTAATTTGTGGGTTTGAATGCATTTGTGGTATTATGGATTTATGTATAATGTGTATGATGAATTGAGTGATATTTAGGACTAAACTTTTATTATGTATTTTCTTATTGTTTGGGATTTATGTATGTATGTGTATGATGTTGATGCTTTGGTAGATTGGAGGATTGTTGTTGAATAACCTTTTATTTTGGATGGTAGATTTTGAGTTGATATGATATGAATGAAATTATGATGAATTAAACTGTAAAGCATGATTTTGAATTGTTATTTTAATTAATAAATTTTGGCAAAAAAATTCGAAATTGTTTTAATTGGTTAATCGAACTAAAAACCAAATTTCTTAATCGGATTTCGGTTCGGTTAATGGATTAATTTGTTCGGGTGGCGGGCGGGTGAATTGGTCTAGGATAACAAAATAACCCGAACCGAATAAACAACCCAAATCGAAAACCGCTCTTATAGTCACCCCTAGATAGTGTAGCATTGAATACAAATTTGTAGCTTTGAATGCATTTGTGGCATTATGGATTTATGTATAATGTGTATGATGAATTTGTTGATATTTTTGGTTAAACTTTATTATGTATTTGCTTATTGTTTGGGATTTATGTATGTATGGGTATGATGTTGATGCTATGGTAGATTGGTGGATTGTTGTTGAATAGACTTTTATTTAGGATGGTTGATTTTGAGTTGATATGATATGGATTAAATTTGGATGAATTACGCTATAAAGCATGATATTGAATTGTTATTTTAATTGATTTTGGCAAAAAAAATCGAAATTAGTTTAATTGGTTAATTGAAGAAAAAACATAATTTCTTAATCGGTTTTCGGTTCGGTTAATGGGTTATTTGGTTCGGGTGGCGGGCGGGTGAATTGGTCTAGGATAACCAAATAACTCAAACTGAATAAACCACCAAAACCGAAAACCGCCCAAATACTCATCCCTAGATAATCATGCATTGAATACTAATTTGTCGCTTTCAATGCATTTGTGGCATTATGGATTTCAGTATAATGTGTATGATGAATTGAGTGATATTTTGGGTTAAACTTTTATTATGTATTTGCTTATTGCTTAGGATATATGTACATATGTGAATGATGTTGATACTTTGGTAGATTGGTGGATTGTTGTTGAATAGACTTTTATTTAGGATGGTTCATTTTGAGTTGATGTGATATGAATTAAAATTGGATAAATTACGCTATGAACCATGATATAGAATTGTTATTTTAATTAATAAATTTTTGCAAAAAAAATCAGAATTGTGTTAATTGGTTAATCGAACCAAAAACTGAATTTCTTAATCTGTTTTTCGGTTCAGTTAATAGGTTATTTGGTTTGGATGAGTTGGTCTAGGATAACCAAATAACCCAAACCGAATAAACCACCCAAAACAAAAAACGTCCGAATACTTACCCCTAGATAGTCAAGCATTGAATACTAATTTGTCGCTTTCAATGCATTTGTGGCATTATGGATTTATGTATAATGTGTATGATGAATTGAGTGAAATTTATGATTAAACTTTTATCATGTATTTGCTTATTTTTTGGGATTTATGTATGTATGTGTATGACGTTGATGCTATGACAGATTGGTGGATTGTTGTTGAATAGATTTTTATTTGGGATGGTTGATTTTGAGTTGATATGATATGAATTAAATTTGCATGAATTATGTATAAAGCATGATTTTGAATTGTTATTTTAATTAATAAATTTTGCCAAAAAAATTCAAAATTGTGTTAATTAGTTAATCAAACCAAAAACCAAATTTCTTAATCGGATTTCGGTTGGGTTAACGGGCAATTTGGTTCGGGTGGCAGGCGGGTATGTTGGTCTAGGATAACCGAAAAACCCAAAAGGAATAAACCACCCAAATCGAAAACCGCCCGAATACTCACCCCTAGATATTGGAGCTTTAAAAACTACTTTCTCGCTTTGAATGCATTTGTGGCATTATGGATTTATGTATAATGTGTATTATAAATTTATTGATATTTTGGATTAAACTTCTATTATGTATTTTCTTATTTTTGGGATTTATGTATGTATGTGTATGATGTTGATGCTTTGGTAGATTGGTGGATTGTTGTTGAATAGACTTTTATTTAGGATGGTTGATTTTGAGTGGATATGATATGAATTAAATTTGGGTGAACTACGCTATAAAGCATGATATTGAATTGTTATTTTAATTAATTAATTTAGGAAAAAAATTGAAATTGTGTTAATTAGTTAATTGAACCAAAAACCAAATTTCTGAATCGATTTTCGGTTCGGGTGACCGGCGGGTGAGTTGGTCTAGGATAACAAAATAACCCAAACCGAATAAACCACCCAAACCGAAAACTGCCCGAATACTCAACCCTAGATTGTGGAGGATTGAATACTAATATGTGTCTTTGAATGCATTTGTGGCATTATAGATTTCTGTATAATGTGTATGATGAATTCAGTGATATTATGGATTAAACATTTACTATGTATTTGCATATTGTTTTGGATTTAAGTATGTATTTGTACGATGTTGATGCTTTGGTAGATTGGTTGATTGTTGCTGAATAGACTTTTATTTAGGATGGTTAATTTTGAGTTGATATGATATGAATTAAATTTCGAAGAATTATGCTATAAATCATGATTTTGAATTGTTATTTTAATTACTAAATCACAATTTTAATTAATAATTTTTGGCAAAAACAATCGAAATTGGGTTAATTGGTTAATCGAACCAAAAACTAAATTTCTTAATCGGTTTTCAGTTCGGTTAATCGGTTATTTAATTCGGGTGGCGGGCGGGTGAGTTTGTCTAGGATACCCAAATAATCCAAACTGAAAACCGCCCGAATACTCACCCCTAGATAGTGGAGCATTGAGGACTAATTTGTGACTTTGAATGCATCTGTGGCATTATGAATTTATGTATAATGTGTATGATGAAGTGGGTGATATTTTGGATTAAACTTTTATTATGTATTTGCTTATTGTTTAGGATTTATGTATGTATGTGTATGATGTTAATGCTTTGGTAGATTGGTGGATTGTTGTTTAATAGACTTTTATTTAGGATGGTTGATTTTGAGTTTATGTGATATGAATTAAATTTGGATGAATTACGCTCTAAAGCATGATTTTGAATTGTTATTTTAATTAATAAATTTTGGCAAAAAAATCAAAATTGTGTTAATTGGTTAATCAAATAAGAAACCGAATTTCTTAATCGGTTTTTGGTTCGGTTAATGAGTTATTTGGTTCGGGTGGTGGGAGGGTGTGTTGGTCTAGGATTACAAAAAATCCAAACCGATTAAACCACCCGAACTGAAAATCGCCAAAATACTCACCCCTAGATAGTGGAGCATTGAATACAAATTTGTGGCTTTGAATGCAATTGTGGCATTATGGATTTAAGTATAATGTGTATGAAGAATTTAGTGATATTTTGGATTAAACATTTATTATGTATTTGCTTATTGTTTGGGATTTATGTATATATGTCTATGATGTTGATGCTTTGGTAAATTGGTGGATTGTTGTTAAAGTGATTCTTTTAGGATGGTTAATTTTGAGTTCATCTTGTATGAATTAAATTTGAATAAATTAAGCTATAAAGAATGATTTTGAATTGGTATTTTAATTCCTAAATTACAATTTTAATTAATAATTTTTGGCCCAAAAAAATCGAAATGGGGTTAATTGGTTAATTGAATGAAAAACCGAATTTCTTAATTAGTTTTTGGTTCGGTTAATGGGATATTTGGTTCGGGTGGCGGGCGGGTGAGTTGGTATAAGATAACAAAATAACCCAAACCGAATAAACCACGCAATCAGAAAACCGCCCGAATACTTACCCCTAGATAGTGGAGCATTGACTACTAATTTGTGGCTTTGAATGCATTTGTGTCATTATGGATTTATGTATAATGTGTATGACGAATTTAGTGATATTTTGGATTAAAATTTTATTACGTATTTGCTCATTGTTTGGGATTTATATATGTATTTGTACGATGTTGATGCTTTAGAAGATTGGTGGATTGTTGCTGAATAGACTTTTATTTAGGATGGTTGATTTTGAGTTGATATGATATGAGTTTTGGATGAATAATGCTATAAAGCATGATTTTGAATTGTTATTTTAATTAATAAATTTTGGTAAAAACAAATCGAAATTGGGTTAATTGGTTTATCGAACCCAAAACCGAATTTCTAAATTAGTTTTCGGTTCGGTTAAAATGGGTTATTTGGTTCGAGTAGCGGGTGGGTGAGTTCGTCAACGATAACCAAATAACCCAAACCGAAAACCGTCCGAATACTCATCCTTAGATAGTGGAGCATTAATGACAAATTTGTGGCTTTGAATGCAATTGTGGCATTATGGATTTATGTGTAATGTGTATGATGATTTGGGTGATATTTTGGATTAAACTTTTATTATGTATTTGCTTATTGTTTAGGATTTATGCATGTATGTGTATGATGTTGATGCTTTGGTAGATTGGTGGATTGTTGTTTAATAGACTTTTATTTAGGATGATTGATTTTGAGTTGATATGATATGAATTAAATTTGGATGAATTAAGCTCTTAAGCAAGATTTTGAATTGTTATTTTAATTAATAAATTTTGACCAAAAAAAATCAAAATTGTGTTAATTGGTTAATCAAATCAAAAATCGAATTTCTTAATCGGTTTTTGGTTCGGCTAATGGGATATTTGGTTCGGGAGGCGGGCGGGTGTGTTGGTCTAGGATTACAAAATAATCAAAACCGATTAAACCACCCGAACTGAAAATCGCCCGAATACTCACCCGTAGATAGTGGAGCATTGAATACAAATTTGTGGCTTTGAATGCATTTGTGGCATTATGGATTTAAGTATAATGTGTATGATGAATTTTGTCATATTTTGGATTAAACATTTATTATGTATTTGCTTATTGTTTGGTATTTATGTATGCATGTCTATGATGTTGATGCTTTGGTTGATTAGTGGATTGTTGTTGAATAGACTTTTATTTAGAATGGTTAATTTTCAGGTGAAATGATATGAATTAAATTTGGATCAATTAAGCACTAAAGCATGATTTTGAATTGTTTTTTTTAATTCCTAAATTGCAATTTTAATTAATAATTTTTGGCACAAAAATATCGAAATTGGGTTAATTTGTTAATCGAACGAAAAAATGAATTTCTTAATCGGTTTTCGGTTTGGTTAATAGGTTATTTGGTTCGGTGGCGGGCGGGTGAGTTGGTCTAGGATAACAAAATAACCCAAACCAAAAACTGCCCAAATACTCACCACTAGATAGTGGAGCATTGAGGACTAAATTGTGGCTTTGAATGCATCTGGGGCATTATGAATTTATTTATAATGTGTATGATGAATTGAGAGATATTTTTTATTAAACTTTTATTTTGTATTTGCTTATTGTTTAGGATTTATGTATGTATGTGTATGATGTTGATGCTTTGGTAGATTGGTGGATTGTAGTTGAATAGACTTTTATTTAGAATGGTTAATTTTTAGGTGATATGATATGAATTAAATTTGGATCAATTAAGCCGTAAAGCATGATTTTGAATTTTTTTTAATTAATAAGTTTTTGCAAAAAATAAAAAATAAAATTGTGTCAATTGGTTAATCGAATAAAAAACCGAATTTCTTAATCAGCTTTTCGGTTTGGCAAATGTGATATTCGGTTCGGGTGACTGGAGGGTGAGTTGGTCTAGGATATCCAAATAAACCAACAAAATCAAAAGGCACCTGAATACTCACACCTAGATAGTGGAGCATTGAGGACTAATTTGTGGCATTATGGATTTATGTATAATGTGTATGATGAATTTAGTGATATTTTGGAATAAATTTTTATTACGTATTTGCTTATTGTTTGTCATTTATGTATGTATGTGCACGATGTTGATGCTTTGGTAGATTGGTGGATTGTCGCTTAATAGACTTTTATTTAGGATTGCTGATTTTGAGTTGATATGATATGAATTAAATTTCGTTGAATAATGCTATAAAGCATGATTTTGAATTGTTATTTGACTATACTCCAAAAATGGTCCATTACATATATCGAAAATATCATTTAGGTCCAAAACAAAAAAAACTACTTTTTTAGTCCACTACATTATTTTTTTTTAAATTTTGGTCCAAAACCCACTTTTGCCTATCATGATTAGGGGCATTTTTGTCATAATCAAAAGTATATTTTTCTTACCTTTTAAAATTATAAAATAATAATTTTAAAAAAACCATTTACCCTCCCCTCTGCCCCGCCGCCCCTGTCCCTCTCTCCTCTCTTCTCCTCCTTCTTTTCTCCCCAAGTCGCCACAACCTTTCTTCTTTCTCAAAACCTTCCCGTCGCTGGCCCGACTTTCTAACGGCGTCCCTGATGAACGGCTCATCCGGTCAAAAAGGATGCAACAAAAATCACCGGAACCCTTCGCGATATAAACCCGAGGCGTCCAACCCGATTCTCCGGTGATCTTACTTCTCCGGCCTTCTTCTCCGACGGAGACCCTCGGTCTGGCCTCATTGATGAACGACATCGCCGTTCATCTCATCCGTTACATTCCTGGTAGTCTGGTCCTGTCGAGCGAAGAATCCGAAGAAAAGATCAATTTCCCGGTGAAACCAACGAAGGCCCATTTTTTCGATGCCCTCTTTTTTCGATCCCAGTGACAGTTTTTTACCCTTTCCCCTCTGCTCTCCATCCCCTTCGTCGCCCCTCCCCCGCCGCCTCCGCCTCCTCTTCTCCCTCTTCTCTTTTTTTTCCTTCTTCTTTTTTTCTTCTCCCGATTCCCAGTCCACCACGCGATCATTTTTTTTTCTTCTTGGTTTCTTTCTTCTCCCGATTCCCTTTTTTTTCCTTGTTCTCCCTATTCCCCGTCCACCACGCCACTATATCTTTGCTCAATGGTTTTGCTAAGGCCGCCTGGATGTTGATTGTCGGAATTTGCCAATCAGGTAAACCATTTTTTTCTTGGGAGAATTTTGTTTTTGAAATTTTTTGATCCATTTTCCTTGTTTGGGTTTAGAAAAAACGTTTGGAAAATCCAACCAAAACATTTGGCAGCCCAGAAAAACGAAAATTGATTTGACTTCATCATCCATGAAATTAAGTGTCTGTGACTGTGTGTGTCCTGTTTATTTGGTAATATTGGTTTTGGGCTGTGTGTGCCCTGCTTATTTGGTAATCTTGGTTCTGGGCTTGTGGGGTTTTAGGAAACTGGATGAAATATGAGTTCGTTATGCGAAGAATGACTCTGACTCTCTTGATCTTACCAAACTCAAGCTTGCGATAGCAGCGTCTGTCATGAAGAACCCACTAATTTTATTTCTTTTTTATATTATTTGGATTGGGTGAAATTGAAACCACGAAAAGGTGATTGAATTGAAGAAATTAAATTGGTTTTGTTTTTGTTTGGATTAGTAATTTGGTGCTGCTAGTGGTTTAATTATTTCAAGTTTCCTTCGTAATTTGGTGCTGTTTTTGGGATTGGTAATTTGGTGCTGCTTTGTGTTCTGGTTGTTCTGGGTGGAGATAGTGGTGGAGAGGAGGAGGAGCAATCATGAGGGATGGTGGTGAAAAAGGGAGAGGAGGGATGGTGGAGTTGAACCGCCGACGCCAAAAGAAGAAGAGAAAAGGGAGGGGGCGGTGAGGAGAGATGAGAGATGAGATAAGGGAAGGGGAGTTGAAGGTGAAGAAGAAGAAGGAGGAGGAGGGAGAGGAGGTGGTGCCGGAAAACAGAAGAAGAAGAAGAGAAAAGGGAGAGGGGGGCGGTGCGGGCCGCTGGGCAGAGGGGGAGAAGGAAGGGGGAGTACATTTTTTATTTTATTATTATTTTAGGAGTTTAATCATTATTTTATAATTTCAGTCGGTTAAAAGAACAAATATTTTTCATTAAGACCAAAATGTCACTGATCAAGATAGGCAAAAGTGAGTTTTGGACCAAAATTTGTAAAAAACATAATGTAGTGGACTAAAAAAGTAGTTTTTTTTTTTTTTTTTGGATCAAAATAATATTTTTGCTATATGTAATGGACCATTTTTGGAGTATAGTCTTGTTATTTTAATTAATAAATTTTGGCAAAAATAAATCAAACTTGGGTTAATTTGGTTAATCGTACCCAAAACCGAATTTCTACATCGATTTTCTGCTCGGTTAAAATGGGTTATTTGGTTCGAGTGGCGGGTGGGTGAGTTGGTAAAGACTAACTGAATAACCTAAACTGAAAATCGTCCGAATACTCACCCCAAGATAACGGAGCATTGCCGACTAATTTGTGGCTTTGAATGCATTTGTGGCAATTATGGATTTATGTATAATGTGTATGATGAATTGGGTGATATTTTGGAGTAAAATTTTATTATGTATTTGCTTATTGTTTAGGATTTATGTATGTATGTGTATGATGTTGATGCTTTGGTAGATTGGTGGATTGTTGTTGAATAGCCTTTTATTTAGATGGGTTAATTTCAGTTGATTTGATTTGAATTAAATTTGGATGAATTAAGCCTTAAAGCATGATTTTGAATTGTTCTTTTAATTAATAAATTTTTGCAAAAAAAAAAAAAAATCAAAAATTGGGTCAATTTGTTAATCGAACCAAAAACCAAATTTCTTAATCATTTTTTCAGTTTGGTTAATGTGTTTTTGGTTTGGGTGACGGGTGGGTGAGTTTGTCTATGATATCCAAATAACCCAAACCGAATAAACCACCCAAATCAAAAACCACCTGAATACTCACCCCTAGATAGTAGAGCATTGAGGACTAATTTGTGGCTTTGAATGCATTTGTGGCATTATGGATTTATGTATAACGTGAATGATGAATTTTGTGATATTTTGGATTAAACTTTTATTACGTATTTGCTTATTGATTGGGATTTATATATGTATTTGTACGATGTTGATGTTTTGGTAGATTGGTGGATTGTTGCTGAACAGACTTTTATTTAGGATGGTTGATTTTCAGTTGATATGATATGAATTAAATTTGGATGAATAATGCTATAAAGCATGATTTTGAATTGTTGTTTTTATTAATAAATTTTGGCAAAAAAATCAAAATTGGGTTAATTGGTTAATTGAACCCAAAACCGAATTTCTAAATTGGTTTTTGATTCGGTTAAAATGGGTTATTTGGTTCGAGTGGCGGAGTTGGTCAAGAATAACCAAATAACCTAAACCGAAAACCGCCCGAATACTCATCCCTATATAGCGGAGCATTGACGACTAATTTGTGGCTTTGAATGCATTTGTGGCATGATGGATTTATGTATAATGTGTATGATGAATTGGGTAATATTTTGGAGTAAACTTTTATTATGTATTAGCTTATTATTTAGGATTTATGTATGTACGGGTATGATGTTGATGCTTTGGTAGATTGGTGGATTGTTGTTGAATAGACTTTTATTTAGAATGGTTTATTTTCATGTGATATGATTTGAATTAAATTTGGATGAATTAAGCCGTAAAGCATGATTTTGAATTGTTCTTTTAATTAATAAATTTTTGCAAAAAAAAAAAAAAAAAAATTGGGTCAATTGGTTAATCGAACCAAAAACCAAATTTTTTAATCATTTTTTCGGTTTGGTTAAGGTGTTTTTTGGTTCAGGTGACGGGTGGGTGAGTTTGTCTAGGATATCCAAATAACCCAAACCGAAGAAACCACCCAAATCAAAAACCACCTGAATACTCACCCCTAGATAGTGGAGTATTGAGGACTAATTTGTGGCTTTGAAAGCATTTGTGGCATAATGGATTTATGTATAATGTGTACAATGAATTTAGTGATAATTTTGATTAAACTTTTTTTATGTACTTACTTATTGTTTGGGATTTATGTATTTATGTGTATGATGTTGATACTCTGGTAGATTGGTGAATTATTGCTGAAGAGACTTTTATTAGGATGGTTGATTTTAAGTTGATATGATATGAATTAAAATTTGATGAATTAAGCTATAAAGCATGATTTTGTATTGTTCTTTTAATTAATAAATTTTGGCAAAAAAAAAATCGTAATTGGGTTAATTGGTTAATCGAACCAAAAACTGAATTTCTTAATCGATTTTCGGTTTGGTTAATGGGTAATTTGGTTCTGGTGGGGGTGGATAAGTTGACCTAGGATAAGAAAATAACCCAAACCGAATCCGAAAACCGCCCGAATACTCACCCCTAGATAGTGGAGCATTGAATACTAATTTGTGGATTTGAATGCATTTGTGACGTTATGGATTTATGTATAATGTGTGTCATGGATTTAGGGATATTTTGGATTAAACTTTTATTACGTATTTGCTTATTGTTTGGGATTTATGTATGTATTTGTACGATGTTGATGCTTTGGTAGATTGGTTGATTGTTGCTGTAAAGACTTTTATTTAGGACGGTTGATTTTAAGTTGATATGATATGAATTAAATTTGGATGAATATTGCTATAAAGCATGATTTTGAATTGTTATTTTAATTAATAAATTTTGGCAAAAAAATCAAAATTGGGTTAATTGGTTAATCGAACCCAAAACCGAATTTCTAAATCAGTTTTCGGTTCGGTTAAAATGGGTTATTTGGTTCGAATAGCGGGTGGGTGAGTTGGTCAAGGATAATCAAATAATCCAAACCGAAAACCGCCCGAATACTCCGCCCTAGATAGTGGAGCATTGAGGACTAATTTGTGGCTTTGAATGCATTTGTGGCATTATGGATTTATGTATAATGTGTATGATGAATTGGGTGATATTTTGGATTAAACTTTTATTATGTATTTGCTTATTGTTTAGGATTTATTCATATATGTGTATGATGTTGATGCTTTGGTAGATTGGTGGATTGCTGTTGAATAGACTTTTATTTCGGACGGTTAATTTTCAGGTGATATGATTTGAATTAAATTTGGATGAATTAAGCTTTAAAGCATGATTTTGAATTGTTCTTTTAATTAATAATTTTTTGGAAACAAATTAAAATTGGCTAATTGGTTAATCGAACCAAAAACCGAATTTCTAAATTATTTTTTCGGTTTGGTTATTGTGTTATTTGGTTCGGGTGACAGGTGGGTGAGTTGGTGTAGGATATTCAATTAACCCAAACCGAATAAACTACCCAAATCAAAAGGCACCCGAATACTCACCTCCTATATAGTGGAACATTGAGGACTAATTTGTGGCTTTGAATGCATTTGTGGCATTATGGATTTATATATAATGTGTATGATGAATTTAGTGATAATTTGGATTAAACTTTTTTTATGTACTTACTTATTGTTTGGGATTTATGTATGTATGTGTATGATGTTGATACTTTGGTAGATTGGTGGATTGTTGTTGAAGAGACTTTTATTTAGGATGGTTGATTTTCAGTTGATATGATATGAATTAAATTTTGATGCATTAAGCTATAAAGCATGATTTTGTATTGTTCTTTTAATTAATAAATTTTGGCAAAAAAAATTGAAATTGTGTTAATTGGTTAATCGAACCAAAAACTGAATTTCTTAATTGATTTTCGGTTTGGTTAATGTGTAATTTGGTTCGGGTGGGAGCGGATGAGTTGGCCTAAGATAACAAAATAACCCAAATCGAATAAAACACCCAATCCAAAAACTGCCTGAATACTCACCCCTAGACAGTGGAGCATTGAATACTAATTTGTGGATTTGAATGCATTTGTGGCGTAATGGATTTATGTATAATGTGTATGATGAATTTAGTGATATTTTGGATTAAACTTTTATTACGTATTTGCATATTTTTTGGGATTTATGTATGTATTTGTACAATGTTGATGCTTTGGTAGATTGTTGCTGAATAGACTTTTATTTAGGATGGTTGATTTTGAGTTAATATGATATGAATTAAATTTAAATGAATAATGCTAAAAAGCATGATTTTGAATTGTTATTTTATTTAATAAATTTTGGCAAAAAAAAATTGAAATTGGGTTAATTGGTTAATCGAACCCAAAACCGAATTTCTAAATCAGTTTTCGGTTCGGTTAAAATGGGTTATTTGGTTCGACTAGCGGGTGGGTGAGTTGGTCAAGGATAACCAAATAACCCAAACCGAAAACCGCTTGAATACTCACCCCTAGATAGTGGAGCATTGAGGACTAATTTGTGGCTTTGAATGCATTTGTGGCATTATGGAGTTATGTATAATGTGTATGATGAATTGGGTGATATTTTGGATGAAACTTTTATTATGTATTTCCTTATTGTTTAGAATTTATTCATATATGTGTATGATGTTAATGCTTTGGTAGATTGGTGGATTTTTGTTGAATAGACTTTTATTTAGAATGCTTAATTTTCCGGGGATATGATTTGAATTAAATTTGGATGAATTAAGCCTTATAGCATGATTTTGAATTGTTCTTTTCGTTAATAAATTTTTAAAAAAAATAAAAAATGGACTAATTGGTTAATCGAACCAAAAACCAAATTTCTTAATTATTTTTTAGGTTTGGTTGATGTGTTATTTGGTTCAGGTGACGGGTGGGTGAGTTGGTGTAGGATATTCCAATAACGCAAACCGAATAAACCACCCAAATCAAAAGACACCTGAATACTCACCCCTAGATAGTGGAACATTGAGGACTAATTTGTGGCTTTGAATGCATATGTGGCATCATGGATTTATGTATAATGTGTATGATGAATTTAGTGATAATTTGGATTAAACTTTTTTTATGTACTTACTTATTGTTTGGGATTTATGTATTTATGTGTATGATGTTGATACTTTTGTAGATTTGTGGATTGTTTTTTAACAGAAGGAACCACGAGCCCACAAGGCGAGTAAACACATACAACGCAAGTACCACCTGATACGAGACATCGTAAAGAAGGAAGACGTGGTCGTGGCTAAGATAGCATCAGAGGATAACCTTGCAGATCCATTCACGAAGACATTGACCTCTAAAGTCTTTGAGGCTCACGTGGAGGGCATGGGGATCAGATATCTATGAGAGTCATGTTAGTTTTTCTAGATAGTAGCAGCAGATTGTATAGGATCGTATGTAGTTGTATAGTTAAAGCACAATTTAAGTATTAGTGGGAGATTGTTGGATTTGAATACATAAGCTATGCTTGTGTTGTACATTTTTCCGATTTAATATATCGATTTGTGTTTCAGTTATATTTTGTTGTGCATATTTATGTCCATTTATATTATGTAAGTAGATGATGAGGTGTCTGGTGTGACACAGTAGATCTCATCATTAGTTGAAAGACATAATATATAAATGAGGTTCGTAACTGAGACAGCTTTGGACAAACTGTCGGTTTAGGTTATTATGTGATTCAGATAATTATTTTGTCTAAACTAATTGAATCATATAGATATGCCTGGGGCATATTGAACTTGACCTTTAGGAATGATTTGTCTTGTACTGATTTAATAGACAAATCGATCCTTGTATTCTATCTCTAAATCCCTAGACTCGAGCGGGCATGAGGATTAGACATAGTGTACTTTGATCTGCCAATGGGTGAGGCAAATGTGGCCAATAGTCTCGGTGGGTTGGGTACGTGTGTTTAGTTACTTGGTGTGCTGCTGCTTGTCAAAAAGAAATCATGTACCGGTGCGTCCGGGGTGATGGTGCTCCCGAGATGAGCTCAAAATGTTTATTATACTAAATCCGGCCGGTGGACTTATGTCCGGTATAGTAAAAAGGTCGAGTGGTACTAGTCTCGGAATTAAAGAAGTTAATTAATTAATTTATCAGTAAATTAATTTTAATTAACGAGCACTATATCTTTGATGTGGGGAGATTTAATGAATATAAATTAATTAAGTTGTTCCGGAAGCAATTCTGGTGTAGGATGGTAGTGCCAAAATTAATCCGTTAGTGGTACGATTAATTTTGTAATGGGTTAATTGAATAGGTAGATTTAATTAATTAATTAGTTAATTATTCCTAAGGGTTAATTCAGTAATTAACAAAGTAGAATTATTTAATTAATTCCTAAGGGTTAATTAAGTAATTAACAAAGTGAAATTATTTAATTAATTAATTAAGTCTTAAGTTTCAATTGGAATTAGGAAATCCTAGAGATTAGGAATCTAGTAGGATTTGGTTTATCCTATCAGATTGGTTGCCTAATTGGATTTGGAAAGTAATTCATTACCTAAACCCATTAGGAAGACCAATCCTAAACCAACTTGGGGTCTCTCTTGTATCTCTATAAATAGACAAGGGATTAGCCATTCAAGATACACAATTCAATAAGTTTTCAAGACAAGAAAACTAGAAAGATAAAATTCTAGAGAGAGAAAATAATTTCTCTCTCCAAAACGAATTTTGAAGAGCAAATAGGCGGCTGGTATTCTTCATCAAGTGGCCGAAAATATTGGTCCAAAATACTAGCCCTGTGTGTTGCTTTCTCTCTCTCCGGGCAGTGCGTTTACAGTACGTGCTAGGTGCGGAGGTGCTGAATTTTTTCAGCAGGTGGATTATGGTGAGTTGCTGATCAATTGACTTCCAGATTGTTACCCACACAACAAGAGGTCATAGTGTTTGAGGCATACAAGAGAATCACCAGGTGCACGCTTCAAAGGTAACTTTCTAAGGTTCCGCTTTAATTAGAAATTTTTGTTACGTGGTAAATCGAGCAAGTGCAAACCCAGATCCTATGTGGCAAATTCTTTGATTATGTATAATGTGTATGACGAATTTAGTGATAATTTGGATTAAACTTTTTTTATGTACTTACTTATTACTTGGGATTTATGTATTTATGTGTATGATGTTGATACTTTGGTAGATTGGTGGATTGTTTTTTAACAGACTTTTATTTAGGATGGTTGATTTTTAGTTGATATGATATGAATTAAATTTTGAGGAATTAATCATTATTTTGAATTGTTCTTTAGTTATTAAATTTTGGCCAAAAAAAATCGAAATTGGGTTAATTGGTTAAACGAACCAAAGACTGAATTTCTTAATCGATTTTCGATTTGGTTAATGGATAATTTGGTTCGGGTGGGGGCGGATGAGTTAGTCTAGGATAACAAAATAACACAAACCGAATAAACCACCCAATTTGAAAACCGCCCCAATACTCACCCCTAGATAGTGGAGCATTGAATACTAATTTGTGGCTTTGAAGGAATTTGTGGCAGTATCCATTTGGGTATAATGTGTTGGGATTTATGAATGTATTTGTATGATGTTGATGCTTTGGTAGATTGGTGGATTGTTGCTGAATAGACTTTTATTTAGGATGGTTGATTTTGAGTTAATATGATATGAATTAAATTTAAATGAATATTGCTATAAAGCATGATTTTGAATTGTTATTTTAATTAATAAATTTTGGCAAAAAAATCGAAATTGGGTTAATTTCTTAATCGAACCCAAAACCGAATTTCTAAATCAGTTTTTGGTTCGATTAAAATGGGTTATTTGGTTCGAATAGTGGGTGGGTGAGTTGGTCAAGGATAACCAAATAACCGAAACCGAAAACTGCTTGAATACTCACCCCTAGATAGTGGAGCATTGAGGACTAATTTGTGGCTTTGAATGCATTTGTGGCATTATGGAGTTATGTATAATGTGTATGATGAATTGGGTGATATTTTGGATTAAACTTTTATTGTGTATTTGCTTAATGTTTAGGATTTATTCATGTATGTGTATGATGTTGATGCTTTGGTAGATTGGTGGATTGTTGTTGAATAGACTTTTATTTAGAATGGTTAATTTTCCGGGGATATGATTTGAATTAAATTTGGATGAATTAATCCTTATAGCATGATTTTGAATTGTTCTTTTCGATAATAAATTTTTAGAAAAAAATAAAAAATGGGCTAATTGGTTAATCAAACCAAAAACCAAATTTCTTAATTATTTTTTCAGTTTGGTTAATGTGTTATTTGGTTCGAGTGACGGGTTGGTGAGTTGGTGTAGGATATTCAAATAACCCAAACCGAATAAACCACCCAAATCAAAAGGCACCCGAATACTCACCCCTAGATAGTGGAACATTGAGGACTAATTTGTGGCTTTGAATGCATTTGTGGCATCATGGATTTATGTATAATGTGTATGATGAATTTAGTGATAATTTGGATTAAACTTTTTTTTTATGTACTTACTTATTGTTTGGGATTTATGTATTTATGTGTATGATGTTGATACTTTGGTAGATTGGTGGATTGTTTTTCAAGAGACCTTTATTTAGGATGGTTGATTTTTAGTTGATATGATATGAATTAAATTTTGAGGAATTAGGCATTATTTTGAATTGTTCTTTAGTTATTAAATTTTGCCCAAAAAAAATCGAAATTGGGTTAATTGGTTAAACGAACCAAAAACTGAATTTCTTAATCGATTTTCGGTTTGGTGAATGGATAATTTGTTTCGGGTGGGGGCGGATGAGTTGGTCTAGGATAACAAAATAACACAAACCGAATAAACCACCTAATCCGAAAACTGCCCCAATACTCACCCCTAGATAGTGGAGCATTGAATACTAATTTGTGGCTTTGAAGGCATTTGTGGCATTATGGATTTATGTATAATGTGTATGATGAATTTAGTGATATTTTGGATTAAACTTTTATTACGTATTTGCTTATTGTTTGGGATTTATGAATGTATTTGTATGATGTTGATGCTTTGGTAGATTGGTGGATTGTTGTTGAAAAGACTTTTATTTAGGATGGTTGATTTTGAGTTGATATGATATGAATTAAATTTGGACGAATAACGCTATAAAGCATGATTTTGAATTGTTATTTTAATTAATAGAATTTGGCAAAAAAATTTAAAATTGGGTTAATTGGTTAATCGAACCCAAAACTGAATTTCTAAATCAGTTTTCGGTTCAGTTAAAATGGGTTATTTGGTTCGACTAGCGGGTGGGTGAGTTGGTAAGGATAACCAATAACCCAAACCGAAAACCGCTTGAATACTCACCCCTAGATAGTGGAGCATTGAGGACTAATTTGTGGCTTTGAATGCATTTGTGGCATTATGGAGTTATGTATAATTTGTATGATGAATTGGGTGATATTTTGGATTAAACTTTTATTATGTATTTGCTTATTGTTTAGGATTTATTCATGTACGTGTATGATGTTAATGTTTTGGTAGATTGGTGGATTGTTGTTGAATAGACTTTTATTTAGAATGCTTAATTTTCCAGGGATATGATTTGAATTAAATTTGGATGAATTAAGCCTTATAGCATGATTTTGAATTGTTCTTTTCGTTAATAAATTTTTAAAAAAAATAAAAAATGGACTAATTGGTTAATCGAATCAAAAACCAAATTTCTTAATTATTTTTTCGGTTTGGTTAATGTGTTATTTGGTTCGGGTGACGGGTGGGTGAGTTGGTGTAGGATATTCCAATAACCCAAACCGAATAAACCACCCAAATCAAAAGGCACCCGAATACTGTCCCCTAGATAGTGGAACATTGAGGACTAATTTGTGGCTTTGAATGCATTTGTGGCATCATGGATTTATGTATAATGTGTATGATGAATTTAGTGATAATTTGGATTAAACTTTTTTATGTACTTACTTATTGTTTGGGATTTATGTATTTATGTGTATGATGTTGATACTTTGGTAGATTTGTGGATTGTTTTTTAACAGACTTTTATTTAGGATGGTTGATTTTTAGTTGATATGATATGGATTAAATTTTGAGGAATTAAGCTATAAAGCATTATTTTGAATTGTTCTTTAGTTTTTAAATTTTGGCCAAAAAAAATCAAAATTGGGTTAATTGGTTAAACGAACCGAAAATTGAATTTCTTAATCGATTTTCGGTTTGGTTAATGGGTAATTTGGTTCGGGTGGGGGCGGATGAGTTGGCCTAAGATAACAAAACAACACAAATCGAATAAAACACCCAATCCGAAAACCGCCCGAATACTCACCCCGAGATAGTGGAGCATTGATTACTAATTTGTGGCTTTGAAGGCATTTGTGGCATTATCGATTTATGTATAATGTGTATGATGAATTTAGTGATATTTTGGATTAAACTTTTTTTATGTATTTGCTTATTGTTTGGGATTTATTTATGTATGTCTATGATGTTGATGCTTTGGTAAATTGGTGGATTGTTGTTAAAGAGACTTTTATTTAGGATGGTTAATTTTGAGTTGATATGATATGAATTAAAATTTGAGGAATTAACCTATAAATCATGATTTTGAATCGTTATTTTAATTACTAAATTAAAATTTTAATTAATAATTTTTGGCAAAAACAATCGAAATTGAGTTAGTTGGTTAATCGAACAAAAAACTAAATTTCTTAATCGGTTTTTGGTTCGGTTAATGGGTTATTTTGTTCAGGTGGCGGTGGGTGAGTTGGTCTTGGATAACAAAATAACCCAAACCGAAAACCGGCCGAATACTCACCCCTAGATAGTGGAGCATTGTGGACTAATTTGTGGCATTATGAATTTATGTATAATTTGTATGACGAATTGAGTGATATCTTGGATTAAACTTTTATTATGTATTTGCTTATTATTTGGGATTTATGTATGTATATGTGCGATGTTGATGCTTTGGTAGATTGGTGGATTGTTGCTGAATAGACTCTTATTTAGGATGGTTGATTTTGAGTTGATATGAAATGAATTAAATTTGGGTGAATTATGCTATAAAGAATGATTTTGTATGGTTATTTTAATTAAAATATTTTGGCAAAAAAATTAAAATTGGGTTAATTTGTTAATCGAACCAAAAACCAAATTTCTTAATCGGTTTTTGATTCGATTAATGGGTAATTTGGTTCGGGTGGCAGGCGGGTGAGTTGGTCTAGGATAACAAAATAACCCCAACCGAATAAACCACCCAAACCGATAACCACCTGAATACTCACTCCTAGTTTGTGGAGCATTTAATTCAAATTTGTGGCTTTGAATGCATTTGTAGCATTTTGGATTTATGTATGTTGTGTATGATGAATTTAGCGATATTTTGAATTAAACATTTATTATGTATTTGCTTATTGTTTGGGATTTATATATGTATGTCTATGATGTTGACGCTTTGGTAAATTGGTGGATTGTTGTTAAAGATGTTAGTTTTGAATACAGAAAAGCTATGGCTTGTATCAAAAACTAATAATCCACAGTTGACATATCATTTTGTTTCGGTATAAATTTGTTCCTTTATATCATAGAACTAGATAACGAGGTGTGGACAGACACAGTAGATACCGTTATTGGTTAAAGTATTGATATATAAAAAGTATGCTCATAACAGAGATAGTCTGAACATACTATCGGTATAGGTTATTGTGTGGTTTGGAAATTAGTTTATCTAAACTAGTTTAAATCACACGGATATGCCCGAGGCATATTGAGCACGACCAGTTTGGATAGAATTGACTTATACTGATCGGCGTAGTCAATTCGGTCCTAGTATTCGGTCTCTCAATCCCGAGATTGGGACGGGCGCGAGAGTTGAATATTGTATGCTTTGATTTGCCAAAGAGTGCGGTCGATTGAGGCCTATACCTCGGTATGTTGGGTATGCGGTGTTTAGCTTGTTACGTGTCGTTGCTAGTCGGAGGAATCCACGTACCGTTCGCCGGGTTGATGGTGCTCCCGAGATGAGCTCGTAAAGTCTATTATACTAAACCCGGCCGGTGAACTTTATGTTCGGTATAATAAAAGGACGAGTGGTACTAATCTCGGAAACCAAGAAGTCGGTGAATTAATTTGTCAGTAAATTGATAAACCGACGAGCGCTAGATCTTTAATGTGGGGAGATAGAATAAAATATAATGGCGCGATGTAAAAGTCATTTTCGAGCGGTAGTTCCATAATTGGTCCGTTAGTGGTACGATCGATTATGCATTTGACTAATCGACAAGGTAAATTAATTAATCCTAAAGGTTTAATTAATATTTAATCGACAAAGTGAATTAAAAAATTAATTCTATTTGAATTAATTAATTCTAAGGGTTCGATTAAATTAAATTAATAAAGTGGGTTAAATAAATTAATTTAAATGGGTCGATTGGAGTTGATTAGTCGGGAAGACTTAGCGGTCAACAAAAGTCAAATTAAAAGGCCTAACTCGAGAGCCCATTAGGTCTCCTTAGAAGCTCCTTATAAATACAACTTATTGGGCAAGTCAAGACATAAGAAACTTGGAGGCCAAGTTAAGCCTAGTGAGAGAAAGTTTAGCTTAGAGTGAGAAGTTCGTCTTCCTCGTCGAAACTTCTTCTTGAAGTCAGCTAAGAAGCTTTCTTCTTCGCTGAAAACTTAAGCCCAAGTCCCGGTTTTTCCTGCCGTTGTCCACTGCTGTCCGCCGCTCGTTTTTCACTCCATTGCCATCGCGATTCCATCGTGTGTGCAGTATTTCCGGCGCTGCTGGCGTGCAGTATTTCTGGCGCTGCTGGCGACCGAACTCCAAGCCCGGGTGCTAATCCTGCTGCTGCTGCGTCGATCTCTTGATTATCTCGGTGATCCGTAGCAGTAGTGGTGCAGATCGTGGCGGGTTTTGGGGTTTGATCGAAGGGTTTTCTTTGGGTTTAAAAGGCAGCAGTTTTTCCGGCAGATTAGGGACTAGTCCGGGCAGATTTGAGTTTTTCTTGCCAAGCAAGTTTCTTGGGTTTTCTTATTTTGCCGTGGGTAACTCCGTAGATAATAGCCCACACTATTTCGGAGTTTGTATCGGAGTCATTCTTCGGATTTCTTGTGGTAATTGCGTAAAAGATTGGATTTTTTTCTTTAGGCAAGGGACTTCACTACAAAAGGTAGAATCTTTAAATTCCGCTTTTATTAAAGATTTAATTTTTTGTGTCCCGATTAATAAATTAAATAAGTATAATCCTAGATCCATTCATGGGTAAACTAATTTGAGCCTAAGCTTGGTCGAAAGCTTCCGATTCTGGAATGCATTGCACGAAAGTGAAGTTTTCGATTTAGCTCGGGCTTGTTCAGTTTTCCTTCAAAAGAGACTTTTATTTAGGATGGTTAATTTTGAGTTGATATGATATGAATTAAATTGGGATGAATTAAGCTATAAATCATGATTTTGAATTGGTATTCTAATAAATAAATTACGCTTTTAATTAATAATTTTTGGACAAAAACAATAGAAATTGGGTTAATTGGTTAATCGAACGAAAAACCGAATTTCTTAATCGTTTTTGGTTCGGATAATGGGTTATTTGGTTTGAGTGGCGGGCGGGTGAGTTGGTCTAGGATAACAAAATAACCAAAATCGAAAACCTCCCGAATACTCACCCCAATATATTGGAGCATTGAGGACTAATTTGTGGTTTTCAATGCATCTGTGGCATTATGAGTTTATTTATAATGTGTATGATGATTGAGTGATATTTTGGATTAAACTTTTATGATGTATTTGCTTATTCTTTAGGACTTATGTATGTATGTGTATGATGTTGATGCATTGGTAGATTGGTGGATTGTTGTTGAATAGAGTTTTATTTAGAATGGTTAGTTTTCAAGTGATATGATATGAATTAAATTTGGATCAATTAAGCCTTAAAGCATGATTTTGAATTGTTTTTTTAATTAATAAATTTTTGCAAAAAAAAAAATCAAAATTTGGTCAGTTGGTTAATAGAATCAAAAACCGAATTTCTTAATCAGTTTTTCGGTTTGGTTAATATGTTATTTGGTTCAGGAGATGGGAGGGAGAGTTGGTCTAGGATATCCAAATAAACCAAAGCGAATAAACCGCACAAATCAAAAGGTACCAGAATAATCACACCTAGATATTGGAACATTGAGGACTAATTTGTGGCTTTGAATGCATTTGTGGCATTATGGATTTATGTATAATGTGTATGATGAATTTAGAGATATTTTGGATTAAACTTTTATTACGTATTTGAATATTGTTTGGGATTTATGTATGTATGTGTACGATGTTGATGCTTTGTTAGATTGGTGGATTGCTGCTTAATATACTTTTATTTACGGTGGATGATTTTGAGTTGATATGATATGAATTAAATTTGGATGAATAATGCTATAAAGCTTGATTTTGAATTGATATTTTAACTAATAAATTTTGGCCAAAAAAATCGAAATCGGGTTAATTGGTTAATATAACCCAAAATCAAATTTCTTAATCGGTTTTTGGTTCTGTTAAAATGGGTTATTTGGTTCGAGTGGCGGGTGGGTGAGTTTGTCAAGGATAACCAAATAACCTAAACCGAAACCCACCTGAATACTCACCCCCAGATAGTGGAGCATTGAGGACTAATTCGGGGCTTTGAATGCATCTGTGGCATTATGAATTTATTTATAATGTGTATGATGCATGGAGTGATATTTTGGATTAAACTTTTATTATGTATTTGGCTATTGTATAGTTTTATGTACGTTTGTGTATGATGTTGATGCTTTGGTAGATTGGTGAATTGTTGTTGAATAGACTTTTATTTAGAATGGTTAATTTTCTGGTAATATGATATGAATTATATTTGAATCAATTAAGCCATGAAACATGATTTTGAATATTTTTTTAATTAATAAGTTTTTGCAAAAAAAAAAAAAAAATTGGGTCAATGGGTTAATCGAATCAGAATCGAATTTCTTAATCAGTTTTTCGATTTGGTTAATGTGTTATTTTGTTCGGATGACGGGTGGGTGAGTTGGTCTAGGATATCAAAATAAACCAAACCGAATAAATCACCCAAATCAAAAGGCACCGAATACACACACCTACATAGTGGAGCATTGAGGACTAATTTGTGGCTTTGAATGAATTTGTGGCATTATGGATTCATGTATAATGTGTAGGATGAATTTAGTATTATTTCGGATTAAACTTTTATGACGTATTTGCTTATTGTTTGGGATTTATGTATGTATGTGTACGATGTTGATGCTTTGGTAGATTGGTGGATTGTTACTTAATAGACTTTTTTTTAGGATGGTTGATTTTGGGTTGATATGATATGAATTAAATTTGGATGAATAATGCTATAAAGCATGATTTTTAATTGTTATTTTAATTAATTAATTTTGGCAAAAAAATTGAAATTGGGTTAATTGGTTAATCGAACCCAAAACCGAATTTCTAAATCGGTTTTCGGTTAGGTTAAAATGGGTTATTTTGTTCGAGTGGCGGGTGGGTGAGTTGGTAAAGGATAATCAAATAACCCAAAGCGAAAACCGCCCGAATACTCACCCCTAGATAGTGGAGCATTGACGACTAATTTGTGGATTTGAATGCATATGTGGCATTATGAGTTTATTTATAATGTGTATGATGAATTGAGTGATATTTTGTATTAAAATTTTATTATTTATTTGCTTATTGTTTAGGATTTATGTATGCATGTGTATAATGTTGAGGCTTTGGCAGATTGGTGTATTGTTGTTGAATAGAGTTTTATTTTAGAATGGTTAATTTTCAGGTGATATGATATTAATTAAATTTGGATTGATAAAGCCTTAAAGCATGATTTTGAATTTTTTTAATTAATAAGTTTTTGGAAAAAATTCAAAATTGAGTCAATTGGTTAATCGAATCAAAAACCGAATTTATTATTCATTTTTTTGGTTATTTTAATTTGTTATTTGGTTCGGGAGATGGGAGGGAGAGTTGGTCTAGGATATCCAAATAAACCAAAGCGAATAAACCGCCCAAATCAAAAGGTACCCGAATACTCACACCTAGATATTGGAACATTGAGGACTGATTTGTGGCTTTGAATGCATTTGAGGCATTATGGATTTATGTATAATGTGTATGATGAATTTAGTGATATTTTGGATTAAACTTTTATTACGTATTTGCTTATTGTTTGGGCTTTATGTATGTATGTGTACGATGTTGATGCTTTGGTAGATTAGGAAGATTAGTGGATTGCTGCTTGATAGACTTTTATTTTCGATGGTTGATTTTGAGTTGATATGATATGAATTAAATTTGGATGAATAATGCTATAAAGCATGATTTTGAATTGATATTTTAATTAATAAATTTGGGCAAAAAAATCAAAATTGGTTTAATTGGTTAACCGAACCCAAAATTGAATTTCTTAATCGGTTTTCGGTTTGGTTAAAATGAGTTGGTGAGTTGGTCAAGGATAACCAAATAACCTAAACCGAAAACCGCCCGAATACTCTCCCCTAGATAGTGAAGCATTGAGGACTAATTTGTGGCTTTGAATGCATCTGTGGCATTATGAATTTATTTATAATGTGTATGATGCATTGAGTGATATTTTCGATTAAACTTTTATTCTGTATTTGCTTATTGTATAGGATTTATGTACGTATGTGTATGATGTTGATGCTTTGGAAGATTGGTGAATTGTTGTTTAATAGACTTTTATTTAGAATGGTTAATTTTCTGGTAATATGATATGAATAATATTTGGATCAATTAAGCCATGAAGCATGATTTTGAATTGTTTTTTTAATTAATAAGTTTTTGCAAAAAAAAAAAAAATCAAAATTAGGTCAATTGGTTAATCGAATCAAAACTAAATTTCTTAATCAGTTTTTCGATTTGCTTAATTTGTTATTTGGTTCGGGAGATGGGAGGGAGAGTTGGTCTAGGATATCCAAATAAACCAAAGCGAATAAACCGCCCAAATCAAAAGGTACCCAAATACTCACACCTAGATATTGGAACATTGAGGACTAATTTGTGGCTTTGAATGCATTTGTGGCATTATGGATTTATGTATAATGTGTATGATGAATTTAGTGATATTTTGGATTAAACTTTTATTACGTAAATGCTTATTGTTTGGGCTTTATGTATGTATGTGTACGATGTTGATGCTTTGGTAGATTGGTGGATTGCTGCTTAATAGACTTTTATTTACGATGGTTAATTTTGAGTTGATACGATATGAATTAAATTTGGATGAATAATGCTATAAAGCATGATTTTGAATTGATATTTTAATTAATAAATTTTGCCAAAAAATAGAAATTGGGTTAATTGGTTAATCGAACCCAAAATCGAATTTCTTAATCGGTTTTCAATTCGGTTAAAATGAGTTATTTGGTTCGAGTGGCGAGTGGGTGAGTTGGTCAAGGATAACCAAATAACCTAAACCGAAAATCGCCCGAATACTCACCCCTAGATAGTGGAGCATTGAGGACTAATTTGTGGGTTTTAATGCATCTGTAGCATTATGAGTTTATTTATAATGTGTATGATGAATTGAGAGATATTTTGGATTAAACTTTTATTATGTATTTGCTTATTGTATAGGATTTATGTACGTATGTGTATGATGTTGATGCTTTGGTAGATTGGTGAATTGTTGTTGAATAGACTTTTATTTAGAATGGTTAATTTTCTGGTAATATGATATGAATAATATTTGGATCAATTAAGCCATGAAGCATGATTTTGAATTGTTTTTTTAATTAATAAGTTTTTGCAAAAAAAAAATCAAAATTGGGTCAATGGGTTAATCGAATCAAAAACCGAATTTCTTAATCAGTTTTTCGGTTTGGTTATTGTATTATTTTGTTCAGGTGACGGGTGGGTGAGTTGGTCTAGGATATCAAAATAAATCAAACCGAATAAACCACCCAAATCAAAAGGCACCCGAATACACACACCTACATAG
This sequence comes from Knoxia roxburghii, assembly GCA_030378225.1. NCBI lineage: Eukaryota > Viridiplantae > Streptophyta > Magnoliopsida > Gentianales > Rubiaceae > Knoxia > Knoxia roxburghii. The sequence goes on along the minus strand of CM059422.1, from coordinate 38,007,100 downwards.
TGGAGCATTGAGGACTAATTTGTGGCTTTGAATGCATTTGTGGCATTATGGATTCATGTATAATGCGTAGGATGAATTTAGTAATATTTTGGATTAAACTTTTATTACGTATTTTCTTATTGTTTGGGATTTATGTATGTATGTGTACGGTGTTGATACTTTGGTAGATTGGTGGATTGTTACTTAATAGACTTTTATTTAGGATGGTTGATTTTGAGTTGATATGATATGAATTAAATTTGGATGAATAATGCTATAAAGCATGATTTTTAATTGTTATTTTAATTAATTAATTTTGGCAAAAAAATTGAAATTGGGTTAATTGGTTAATCGAACCCAAAACCGAATTTTTAAATCGGTTTTCGGTTCGATTAAAATGGGTTATTTGGTTCGAGTGGCGGGTGGGTGAGTTGGTCAAGGATAAACAAATAACCCAAAACGAAACCGCCCGAATACTCACCCCTAGATATATGAGCACTGAGGACTAATTTGTGGCTATGAATGCATCTGTGGCATTATGAATTTATTTATAATGTGTATGATGAATTGAATGATATTTTGGATTAAACTTTTACTATGTATTTGCTTATTGTTTATGATTTATGTATGTATGTGTATGATGTTGAGGTTTTGGTAGATTGGTGGATTGTTGTTGAATAGAGTTTTATTTAGAATGGTTAATTTTCAGGTGATATGATATTAATTAAATTTGTATCGATAAAACCTTAAAGCATGATTTTGAATTGTTTTTTTAATTAATAAGTTTTTGCAAACAAAAATCAAAATTAGGTCAATTGGTTAATCGAATGAAAAACCGAATTTCTTAATCAGTTTTTCGGTTTGGTTAATTTGTTATTTGGTTCGGGAGATGGGAGGGAAAGTTGGTTTAGGATATCCAAATAAACCAAAGCGAATAAACCGCCCAAATCAAAAGGTACCCGAATACTCACACCTAGATATTGGAACATTGAGGACTAATTTGTGGCTTTGAATGCATTTGTGGCATTATGGATTTATGTAAAATGTGTATGATGAATTTAGTGATATTTTGGATTAAACTTTTATTACGTAAATGCTTATTGTTTGGGCTTATGTATGTATGTGTACGATGTTGATGTTTTGGTAGATTGGTGGATTGAGTACCAAAACTATAATTTTGTCATTCCTTAATGATCCACTTGACTATATTCCCTTAGCTAACCAAAATTTAGAGGGAAAAAAAAAGACAGAAATTGTAATGGGAAGTTGAATTTTCCACAGAGGCCTCTTTCACTAACATTTATTTCCTCATTCATCTAAAATGTCACGACTAAGTTGGTTGAATTCACTTTACGTACTCATAAAACATATAAACTTAGCTAATAATACCTGTATGCCTGGCGACATGCTTGCTTTCGCAGACCTCTGCCTACTGTTGTCAGTGCCATACTAAGAACTTCAACACACCAAAGCTGAGAATTCAATGTCACAAAGCAGGGGCAAGCAGCTCATTTAGGCTACCCTCTTCAAATCAGCAAAATCTGAGATGAACTGTCTATCCTTTTGTTTAGCATCCCCATTCGGCTTCTTTATTTTCTTGGTGCCCGGGTGGTGTAGAACGCTAGGTAAAGCCAAGCACGTTTTTCTCAAGCCTGCTGTGCCTGTAGCTTACCAGTTATGGAGTCTAGTACACCACCATCAACCTCAATTGAACTGCATCCAGGGAACTTCTTGAATCCTCCTCGCATTTTAGTTCTTATCTTTTTGACATCTTCCCACCTGTTGACAGATGCATAGATATTGCCCAAAAGGGAATGAACACTAGAATCATTGCACGCAATTTGCATTAAAGTTTTAGCTATGCGTTCACCCATATCGACATCACCATGGATCCTGCAAGCACTGAGTAAAGCGCCATAAAGAGGAATTACGATTTTGTTATCTTCGCTTGGTATATTTGCTATAATGTCCTGAGCGTCCCTTAGATGTCCAGCACGACCAAGAATATCTATCAGACAACCATAGTGTTCTAAATTAGGTTGAATTTGGAAAACTTTTGCCATAGAATCAAAATGTTGGCGGCCTTCCTCTACTAGCCCACCATGGCTGCAAGCGCTTAGAACTCCAATGAAGGTAATATCATCTGGTCTAATTCCAGCATTTTTCATTTCTAAGAACATCTCCAATGCTTGGCTTGACTTACCATTCATTGCAAGGCCACAAATAACGGCAGTCCATAATGCAGTGTCTTTCTCATTCAACTGATGGAAAATTTCCAAAGATTTTTCAACAAACCCACACTTTGAATACATCTCAATCAGAGCAGTACCGACAACAGCATCTAGAGGTATCATGTTTTCCTGGATGCAAGCATGAAGCCATTTCCCTTTTTCCAGGGCACCCAACTGAGCACACCCTGTAAGTAAAGCAACCAATGTATACTTATCTGGCTTTATATTAGCCAGTTGCATCTCTCTGAACAATGCTAGTGCATCATCAACACGTTTAAATTGTACATATCCACTGATCATAGCAGTCCAAAGAACAAGATCACGAGCTGGACTCCTCTCAAATAATTGTCTAGCCTCATCCAGCTGACCACAACTCAAATAACCTGAAACCATACTCGTCCAACAAAGCACATTCCTATTAGGCATAGAATCAAAAATTTCCCTAGCTGCAGTCAAATATCCGCACTTAGAATACATATCTAGTAATGCATTCCCAATTATAACAGTCATTTCAAGCTCATTGTTCACATAGCCATGAATTTCCTTCCCAATTTCCAAATTTCTTAAAGCAGTACAAGCAGACAAAGTACTTACGACAGTAGCTTCGTCAGGTTTTAGATTGCTCTCTTGCCTCATCCTCTTATATACTCCAACAGCATCCTTAAACCTTTTACACCGAACATAACCAGCTATTAAGACATTCCATGAAACTACGTCCCTTTGAGGCATTTCTTCAAACACCTTAAAACCTCTGGCACAACCTACTGCAGTGTAAAAATCCATGATGGAGTTACAAACATAGCAATCAAACCCATCCCCATTTTTCAACACATAGCCGTGAATCTTTTCAGCTTCTCTCACCAATTTCAGCTCTCCAATAGCCTTAAACACCAATGGATAAGTATAATTATCAGGGCATACACCACGTTCTCTCAACTCTTGAAACAAACACACAGCTTTTTTAAACTGACCAATTTTGGTATACGCTTTGATCATCACATTAAAAATAAACAAACTTGGGTTTTCAATGTGTTGAAAGATTCTTTGGGCATAGTCTATGTTTCCTAAGAAAGGGTCGGTAGTGAAAGCCATCAACTTGTGAAGAATGTCTAAGCTTTGGTGGTGGCCTAATATGAAAACTTGAGCTTGAATTTGCTTCAGTTGGGTCAAGGATTTGCATGTCTTGAGGAGGCTTATACATGATTTTTTGGTCAAGATTGTTTTGTGTGAATAGTTGGTTGTTGAGAAGTGAAATGCCAGCTGAGACACAAAATGGCAGGGAAGAGATTTCATGAATGACGGAAATGAAGAAAGTTAATAATACCAAAGCGATGGGAACACTAGCACTGTAACTTGGCTGCAGCCGACAAAATGAGGAAAGCGAAGAATTTGAAATTTCTAAAAGGAATAACGCACCTCCAGCTCAAAATTTTGCAGCTTTGTTTAAATCCTAGCCTAGGTGTTGGAATACGCTATAACGTCAATCGGATTAGCAAATTCTGACCGAAATCCAGTCGGCCAACTCATTAATTCTGGATGACATTGATTTTGGAATTCAATTGGACGAACAGCGCCGGAGGAGCAAAATTTTCCGGCAATAGGCGTCTGATTTCAGTGGATTCTTGGCATTCACACCAAATTAACAAAATAGGCAAAAGAGAAACAACGACAAAAGGCCTAGGGTTTTGGATATGAGGAAAAGAAATACTTATTTAACACTCTCGTAACAAAACTTGCTCATAATAAATTTAGTCTAAACATTGATAGTCGATAAATTTAATCCTGACTTTTGTTAAAATTAATCTATATATCTTCAAATTTGTCATGAATTAAATTAATTCATGTGATATTAACGTAATTTAGAGGGTGATAGAATTGCAATTTTTTTTTAGGACCATAGAATTGCAATTTAACCATTAATATCTAAAAAAATTTATTAATAACACAAAATGTATTGTAAATAATAAAGTATAGAACTAAATTTGTCGACTACCAAAAATTTAATATTAAATTTACCATTAAATCATACTTAGAAACTATTTACATGTTTTCCTTAACATTCTACATAGTTGAGCCAGTTGTGTTATTACCCTATTTCAGTTCGATAAAGATGTGCACCTTTAATAAATTAAAATGCCTCTGTTGTTGGTTTTCTTTTTTATATATGATTTAATACTAAAGCCTTATCTACCTCGTGTATCATCAGCGCGTATATCTTGTACACTGTGTATATTTACTTATTAGTACATATAGTAATTTTTTGCATGATAGTTGTACACTTACTAAATATAGTAAGTTTCGCATACGCGCGCACTCTTTTTAATCGCGCTGAGTGAACAACGTCTTCGCTGAGTCAACAACTTCTCAGAACAACTGCCGCAACGTCCAAAAAACAACTGTCGCAACGTCTACATCCAGACATGTCTACAACGTCTCCTAACACTAGCACCACGTCCGAAACAACTAGCACCACGTCTAGAAACGTCTACATTCATGCATGTGAATTTAAACTGATTTTTTCACAAATACAACTACAACCACGTCAAAAACAAATAGCACTACTTCCAGAAACGTCCTCATCCATGCGTGTGAATTTAAACTGATTTTTTTTACAAAGATAGTCCACCACGTCTCAGAACAACTAGAACCACGTAAAAAACAACTAGAACCACGTAAAAAAAACTAGCACCACGTCTACATCCAGGCATGTCCACAACGTCTTCGCTGAGTCAACAACGTCTAAGAACAACTGCCGCAACGTCCAAAAAACTACTATCGCAACGTCTACATCCAGGCATGTCCGCAACGTCTACTAACACTACCGCAACGTCCACCTACGTCCAAAAAATAACTCTCGCAACGTCAAAAAACATCTATATCCAGGCATGTGAATTTAAGTTGAATTTTTCACATAACATCTTCCACAACGTCTCCTAACACAGCCGCAACATCCCTGCAAGTCCAAAAAAAACTGCTGCAACGTCCAGATACGTCCAGCTACGTCCGAAAAAACTAGCACCACGTCCAGATACGTCCAGCTACGTCCAGCAACGTCCCGCAACGTCCGAAAATACAAAGCAGCAACGTTCCGCAATGTCTTGTTATGTCCCGCTACGTCCAAAATACAAAGCAGCAACATCCCGTTATGTCCTGTAACGTCCCGCAACGTCTAGTTACGTCCCATAACGCGTTCTACCAAGTCCAGCAGCGGGGAAGAATCATAAGCAACCCATTTCACATGAAAGTGCCAATACCTCACGGAAACCATTTATATATCATATTTCGGAGCAACATAGCATTATTTAAATAAGAAAACACGAATATAACATCATTAATACATTACCCAACATCAAATCATGAAAATAAGGTTCCGTAAATCCATCAAATACAGTTCATACTTTATGATGTGGTGAAGAAGAAGAATAAGTTATTTTTGAAGAAGAAAAAGAGATTTTTGAAGAAGAAGAAGAGATTTTTGAACAGGAAGAAGTGATTTTTTAAGAAGAAGTGATTTTTCCGTTGTATTTGGTGTTGTTCGTCGAAAAAACAATCGTCGATCTCCGTTAAATCTGTGTTTGAATGAAAATTTTGATTAAAATCGATTTCGAATGGAGTACGGCGAAGAAGAATAACTATTTTTTGAAAAAGAAGGAACTGGGTTTTTGGACAAGAAGAAGAAGAGAAGAGCGTGTATCTCACTCTCTTATGGTGAGAGTGGTGATGTATTATTAGGTACATGTACCTCTAGGTACAGGATATGATTTGCGGTGTATCATCTTTTATTTGATAATAAAAGTGATGCCGCTTCTCATATGAGTTTAAAATGAGTTCATATGTATGATCAAGAACTAAGATGAGCAGACAACTATAACAAGGGCTAAAATTAGTTGTGCAACTAAGAAAATATTTGAGGGTTTATACGTGAGTTATAAAACTAAGTGGGTTTATACGATAGGGTTTAAAATGAAATTCACCTCCATACTTAATGTATAATTGTAATATTCATGATAGTATGTGTTTTAAAACTAAGGGGGTCTTTGGTTACTAAACTTTGAAATGGGAGAATGGAATGAACCCAATCTTAGCCTCATTTCTTGTGTTTGGTTGAAAAGATGAGGGATGGGGGAATTGAAACAAGACCCATGGATATGGGATTGAGCAAACATGTTGGGGAGATGGGTTTAGCATCTCATTCCCTCCCCTTTCTTTGTTTTCCTCCAATATGTCCCTGGGTTGAAGAAGAAAAACAATGGTGGTTGTCCGGCGGTAGTAGCAGCGGGAAAGGCGGCCGGAGAGAGACAGACCCAAGGTGGAATATTTTAGAGGTTTTAAAGCTTGAGAAGTGAGGATTCATTCGGTGGTGAGAGACAACCAAAATATAGCCGGAAATGGAAGAAATCGACAGCAAATGTACGGCGGCAAGAAAGGGTCGGGGAGAGAGAAATCGGAGGAAGAAGAAAATAACAAGGCCTGGGTTCTGTTCCTTGTGAAGACAGCCGGGGAAGGGGAGTTACGAGAGAGAGAAAAGAGACGGAGGCGCGATGAAGAAATGGGGGGACAGTTTGCAATGATGAGGAGATGGAGGTAGGTAGTTTAAAAGTTGTAAACCCTAATTTTACTAAGGATAAATTTGTAATTTTATAAATTTTAAACCCTAATAATACTAAACCCACCTTACAAACCAAACAACTTTTATAATACTCATTTAAATTCTCAAAACCTCATACTCATTCTGACTTAAATTGAATCTATTTCGATTTAAATAAAACCCATAACAATTCCGATTCTCGTGAGTTCAACCAAACGCCCCCTAAGTGGGATTGTTGGAGTTGATTTAACATACAAACTAATAATATGTGAATGTTGGCGTGTGACCAGTTCCACACGTAGAAGTCATTGGTTGTTTTGTCTACTCATTCAAATGGTGACCGATTGCTTTGTCTACAAAACAACAGTGAAATAATATTTTTTTTAATTTTTATTTTTTATATCTTTAGAGAGTAATTGATATTGTAACGAAAATTTCCCAATCGTTTAGAACAAGTTCTAATCTCTTACAATGCGTTTTGTTTAGAATCTTGTTTCAGAGTATTGTTCATTCCATATCCTATTTTCTTACATCAATAACCATAATCTTAAAAGAGAACAACTTTGAGAAATACAAAGCAGAAAATGAAAAAAAAAAATAAAGCATTGCAAAGTGGTGCTAATCAATAAAGTGACCATAAACCTTAAAGCAGTGTGAATGTCAAAGGGCCCAACTGACAACATAGTCTCTAACGTTAGAAGCTATTCTTTGGATTAGGCAACAGGAGAAATAACTTCAATACAACTGAAACTCAGAAACTAACTTCTATATGAAATAGGTAGGAGTATAATATTTAACAATCGGCTACAAAACATCAATAAGGAACCAATGTATCTATAAAAAAAAACTTCAGAAGGGATCAAAACTGGAATATCCCCGTTGTCTGACCTGTTTTCGAGCTTATTTTGTAAAGGAGTAAATGCAAGCAGCAGGTAAGCAAAAACAACTCAACAACATACGGAACATAATGAATCCAAAGATGCAAGAAGAGAAATTGCGTTCAGCATCACTCTGTTTCGATGCAAAAGAACATGGGAACAACACAAGAAAAACCAACCCAAAATCCCGGGGGGTTATGAAGTTCAGTCACAATTAACCCCGAGGGCCTTAACATTAATTTTCTTTGGAGGTTCAAGAGTGCTATTACAGAAGAGCACTATTGGTACAACCTTAAATTCAGACAAAAATTGCACAAGAGTACAAGATTGTTTCTTCTAGCAAAAAGAAGAATTAAGCATGCTCATACTACAAGAGCACTAGCCCAAGCTCTGATGCCCTTAGCACATTTCTCATCCGGTAGTTGTAGAGATAATAATGCAGTTTTCCATCACCCGGCCCAAATTTCAGTTCTTTCCAGAAAGTATCATTATGCATCACATCTAAAGCATTGAAGACATCAAATTCTTTTTGCTTCGCAACAATGAGAGCATCATTCATCAGCTGAGTCAATGGAGTTTTTGCAGACACGTTGTAATAAGAATAAGCAGCCTTTAGAGTACTGTAATTCTGGCTACCTAGTATAGAAGATGGAAGTGTGTAAAAGCTGCAGAAGTCCGTAATCTCATGAGTTTCTGGGCTTTCAACTAGGTAGCTGTCCACAACATCTTCTTTGGGAAGAAGCCAGTGCTCTACATCATTTCATCAAAGTCTGGAGAAACAACAAACTGCTTCAAAAAATTGCGAAGTAATCGAGTGACTGCAGGAATATCGTGAGGCTCCATTTTTCTGAAACCAGGAGTAACAGTTTGATCTGGTAACTTGTACAGTTTTATAGTCCGGCTCATGGTCATCCTTGCACCCAGCCTAGAAAACCCCACATCAATAAGTTTCTTAGGATTTAAAGATCTATGCAAGTACTGACAAGTTGTTATGGGTGTTGGAAGAACCACCCCAGCAGTATAGGCAGCTTGCCAGATATTCTCCAAGTGAACCCTCCTTGTTACTTCTTTGATCATTACTGGAGCAAGTCGTTTGGACCTAAGTTTCTTATGGACGCACATAAAATTAATTTCTGCCATGTTTACTACAGTTTCACGAACCCGAATTCTTGCTGGAATCCCAGTAATAAAAGCAACTAACTTTTTGGAACTCCTCGCTCTCACTCCAATGTGCCAGCCAGCTTCTAAAATAACCTGGAGGACGAAGTGCCCATTGGAGAAACTCCTTCGAGTAGTTAAACCTGAACATGTTCTCATCATCTTCAACATAATTATTGGTTAAAAGGTTATACACTTCATTGCACATCTCTTCAGAGTCCATATCACAGGTAATCCACTCATATTGACTTGGAAGGTAATAAGGCTCCTGTTTGACTTCAGACAGGGGTGTTGGTGGTTCAATTGGACCTTCAGGTAGGCTAGAATCACCAAGATCTTTAAACTGGCCTACAGGTTGAGTCTCCCAAAACTTATGCCTCTTAGCAAGAGAAAGAGATTCTTGAACTTTTCGTGCCAAGGAATCAATCGATATCTCTGAATCATTCTCAGAAGTAGGTTTAGGGTTCTCCATTTCCTTTTCATTTTCATCCATTGCAACTGACTTAATACACAACTCTGAAATAGAAATAGAAATGTAATATCATTGGAACACTATCCATAGATTAAGACAGCAAAAATTTGAAAGAACAGAAGGCACGGACAGACATTACACATGTACCATAAAAGATAAAACAACCTTGAAGCTGCAATACATATTTCAGATTAGAAAAATCATAACAAATATAGTAATAACAAACAGATACAGTTTAAGAACCTTTTTCCCTTTTGTGGGGAGGTGGGGTTAGTTGCATACAGAAAGACAAATCCATAACAGGAAACCAAAATTGATAAACGTTCATGTAGAAGTTCATTTTGCAAATTGATAAAAGCATTATTCAGGAAACAATCGAAATGACAACAGAAGGCACTGGTGATGCTTCGTATCACTTTTGAAGCAGTAATATATTCAATAATTATTAAACATTCCATCATTAATCATCAACCTACCTTCTCACAATCCAGTTTGTTAACCGAAAAAATTGGCCAATATTCAATTTTATTCAAGAAAGTCCACGCTTGTCGAAACTATTGGAAGAAAATAAGATACAGAAGTACTCATGCAGTTTAGACTTAAGTAGCTGAAGTTTTAGTATAGAGGACGTGTGTTGGGGCAGTGACAGAATGATTGAGGCGACATACTTGGGGCTACATCTCAAAGCACAAAGCCAACAGAAGTGTTAATGCAGCTAGAACCCGCTTCATTCTTTTGAATCTACCAATTGCTCAACATTTCAGAATTAGTTTTTGACAGTTTTAGTCTCCAATGTTTCAGGGTTCAACCATTTTAATCCTGAAAATCTTTTAGTTCAACAAATTGGGTCCCTATGATTTCAATATGTAGCATTTTAGGGACAATTAACAGAAATTACTCAACATCTAGAAATAGGACCTAAATCCACATCTATGACTGGTCAAAACTTTAACGAGTATAGAAACAATCTAGATGCAAGCAATAAATACTATTGTCAATAAACGAGTAATCTCTAACAGTTGTTCTTGAAATGTTGTGAACTGAAACTAGGGACAAGATTATTCCAGCTTCGAAAAATAGTTAAATCCCCAATCGCTGGGGCCTAAAAATGACATTCTCTTAGAATCACCACAATATGAATGTTCATCCTAATTTCTTACGAACTGATCACATTTTGCCCTAAAAGAATGTAATTTTCCAAAATTGACAGTAAACATTCGTAAACAGAAGTAAATTCAGTGGAACCTGGAAAACATACATCCAAAATACAGTCTATTTTGCATGCAAGTGAAGTTCAGCAGCTCATAACTTCAACTACTCTCAACATTTCTATTTTATGAATAAATCCGGGGTCATTTCCGCAAAAACTTTTCCTATCAAAATCCCACAACCTCAGTAATCATACACATTTCCAGCCACATTCATACTCCACTTTCATCCCTTCTTAGTCAGGTATCATTTTTAACTCGTCAAATTTAAAACTTTCTTCACTGCAATTTAGTGATGAACTCCAACCAAAAACCTTAAAACAAGTCTGAAGAACGAATCAAAACAGGAATTGAAAAGAACCAATGTAATCGACCACCAATCGAAGAAATATTTCCTACTCTGAACAAAATGTAAATGGGAATGAAGGAATAAGAAGAAAACCCATGGAAATGGGTTCGAGCAAACCTGTGGGGGGAGGTGGGTTTCAATTTTCATTCCCTAAGCTTGTGCTTTTCTTTTGTTTTCCTCCATCTGCCCTCACAGGAAAGAGAAGAACAAGAGAGTAGGGGGGCGGTGGTCGGGATGGCTCAGCGGTGGAGGTTGAGCCCTTACTTCACGGTTGTTGTTGTGCTATCTCTCCGTGCTTATCTTCAGGGGATGTCGCGGCGGCCGGGAACCGGGGAGGGAGAAGGTGACTTGGGGGTTTCAAATCTGGGGGAGAAGGCGGCCCGGGGAGGGAGGAGGGAGGGGGACGAGGGGGAAGAGAGAAGGGAAGGAGGAGGAGAGGCCCGGGGAGGGAGAGAAAGGAAGAGGAATTTGGTTATTGGAGGGAGAATTCGATTGGCTCCAATTGGACATGGCCTTGCGCAAATTATATGATGTAGCTAGTTAATTTACCTAGTTGTGGTAACTTAGAAGTAACTAATAATATAGTACCCCTTTTACTATAAGAGAGTGACTTTTCTCTTTTTTTTCTCCAAAAACTTAATTACTTCTTTTTCAAAAATTACTTCTTCTTCTTTAAAAATCAGTTATTCTTCTTCGTCGTACTCCATTCGAAACCGCATTTAATCAAAATTTTCATCCAAACACAGATTTAATGGAGACCGACGATTGTATTTTCGGATAAACAATACCAAATACAACCAAAAAATCACTTCTTCCTGTTAAAAAATCTCTTATTCTTTTTCAAAAATAAACTTATTCTTCTTAAAAAATCATCACATCATAAAGTATGAACTGTATTTGATGGATTTACGGAACCTTATTTTAGCGATTTGATGTTGGGTAATGTATTAATGATGTTATATTCGTGTTTTGTTATTCAAATAATGCTCTGTTACTCCGAAATATGATATATAAATGGTTTCCGTGAAGTATTGGCACTTTCATGTGAAATGGGTTGCTTCTGATTCTTCCCCGCTGCTGGACTTGGTAGAACGTGTTATGGGACGTAACTAGACGTAGCTGGACGTTGTGGGACATAACGGGATGTTGTTGCTTTGTATTTTGGACGTAGCAGGACGTAACAGGACGTTGTGGGACGTTGCTGGACGTAGCTGGACGTGGTGCTATTTTTTTGGACGTAGGTAGACAAGGTAGACTATGTTCTGTGAAAAATTCAGCAAAAATTCACATGTTTGGATGTATAAGTGGTGTGGTAGTGGCCAGTTGTGATTCTGGCTGTCAAATTTGTCAACAAAATTTTAGAATAACAATTTTACACAACGCAATTTGTACAACAATATCTCCAAGTATTACCTCCAATTTGTGAAAAAAATCAGTTTAAATTCACACGCATGGATGTAAACGATTCTGGACATGGTGCTAGTTGTTTTTGACGAGGTTCTAGTTGTTCTGAGACAAGGTAGACTGTCTTTGTGAAAAAAAAGCTTAAATTCACATGCATGTATATAGACGTTTCTGGACGTGGTGCTAGTTGTTTTTGACGTGGTGCTTGTTGTTCTGAGACGTGGTGCTAGTTATTTGTAAAAAAAAAAAAAATCAGTTTAAATTCACACGCATGGATGTAGACATTTCTGGACGTGGTGATAGTTATTTTTGACGTGATTCTAGTTGTTCTGAGATGTTTCTGGACGTTTCTGGATTACACGTTGTGGAGGGACGTAGCTGGACGTTGTCGTACGTTGCGGGACGTATTTGGACGTAGTGCTACATTTTTTGGATGTGGCAAGACGTGGTAGACTATGTTCTGTGACAAATTCAACTAAAATTCACATGTTTGGATGTAGATTATTCTAGACGTGGTGCTAGTTGTTTTTGACTGGTTCTAGTTATTCTGAGACGTGGTGCTAGTTGTATTTGTGAAAAAATAGTTTAAATTCACATGCATGGATGTCGACGATTCTAGACGTGGTGCTAGTTGTTTTTGACGTGGTTCTAGTTGTATTTGTGGAAAAAAAAAAAAAAAAGCTTAAATTCACATGCATGGATGTAGACGTTTCTAGACGTAGTGCTAATTGTTTTTGATGTGTTGCTAGTTGTTCTGAGACGTGGTGGGATGTTTTTGTGAAAAAAATCAGTTTAAATTCGTACGCAAGGATGTGGACGTTTCTGGACGTGGTGCTAGTTGTTTTGAGACGTGGCGGACTGCCTTTGTGGAAAAAATCAGTTTGAATTCACACCCATAGATGTAGATGTTTCTGGACGTGGTGCTAGTTATTTTTGACGTGGTGATAGTTGTATTTGTGAAAAAAATAGCTTAAATTCACATGCATGGATGTAGACGTTTCTGGACGTTGTGATAGTTATTTTTGACGTGGTGCTATTTGTTCTGAGACGTGTTGGATTGTCTTTGTGAAAAAAATCAGTTTAAATTCACACGCATGGATGAAGACGTTTCTGGACGTGGTTCTAGTTGTTTTTGTGAAAAAATCAGTTTAAATTCACATGCATGGATGTAGACGTTTCTGGACGTAGTGCTAGTTGTTTTCGACGTGGTGCTAGTGTTAGGAGACGTTGTGGACTTGCCTAGATGTAGACGTTGCGACAGTTATTTTTTGGACGTTGCGGCAATTGTTCTGAGACGTTGTTGATTCAGCGAAGACGCTCACTCAACGAGGAAAAAAAAAAAAAAGACGCGCGCGTTGGCGAAACTTACTATATTTAATAAGTGTACAGTAGTCATGCAAAAAATTACTATATATAGTAATAGGTACATGTACCATGATACAAGATATACCTTTTGATGGCCTTGGCCGAATGGTTCAAAGTCTTCACTTTCTCCCCTCTTCAAGTCCATCTTCTATAAGACAAGTCGGTTTACATTATTGGACTCCGAGAGAGTAACTTAGATGTGGGCATGTTATTGGACTTCTTAAATAAGGAATTGAAAGGCATCTTACATTTTCTTTTGTCTTATTTCTCGTCATAAACCCAACAATATCGACTAAAAGATCTCGTTTATAAGTGTTTAGGTCCTTAGCTGGACTTCGATTGGAATAACCAATAGAATTCCCATTTCCCATGGGCGGATGGGAGCCTGCGACTTCTTCATGGCTTTGGCTGGTTAATGATCCCTTCTGATGTCTTCATCATGTTTCAATTGAGAGAAAAAGAAAATTAATTTTAGTACCTGCTAAAGAGTCTAATGTTTTGTATGTTCCTCATTTCTGTTGCAACTTCTTTCTATTCAAAGTTTAACATCATCTCTTGATTGTGAAGTTAGATTCACGTCTGACAAAGTTTTATTTCATAATTGTCTCACCAAGAAGACGATTGGTGAAGGCATTCATTTGCATGGCTTTTACTATTTTTTCTCGGATTATAATCCTTCTCCATATGTCTTCAATCCACTTCTTTGGTTGGATATCAGAACTTATTATGGCATCGTCGTTTTACACATCCATCTAATGATGTTATTTCACATGTTGCAACAGTATTATTTTTTTAAAAAAAAATTGTGTGATATTTGTCATTACCCAAAGTCAACAAGATTGCCCAATAGTTCTCGTTTGTCAAAAACCACTCAAATATTTGATCTTATTCATTGTGATGTATAGGGTCCGTTTTTGATTTTCATTGTTGGTTTCAAGTATTTTGTAACCGTTATTGATTATTATTCAAGGGTTACTTGGGTATATTTATTGAAGTAAAAAAGTGAAATTTTTCATTTTTTTCAAAGTGTTTTATTCGACGATTGTCAATCCGTTTTCCCCCCATATTAAGGTACTACGATCTGACAATGGCAACGAATACCCATAGAGAGAGATAGGAATGGGGGGAAGGAGACGGAGAGACCAAGGGAGATGGTGGTGATGGTTTTCGACAACGGGAGAGGTGTACAATGGTGGCCGATCGGGGGGAGCAAGGAGAGGGGGTGTGGCGACTGATCGTGAACGGGAAGGGGGAGTAGAAAGAGAAAAAAAAAAAGAAAAAACAAAAAGGGTTTTGAATATGTATTTTTTAAATTACAAAATAAACCCTGAGTATTTTATTTTAAAAAAAATTTGTCCAAAATGACTATTGATTAAGTTGACTTATACTTATTCCTGGTTGATTACCAAAATCGCTTAAAAAGTAAAACGTGATGGGTATTTTTGGGGGGTTTAAACATGTTCGACCAAAAAAATAAATTCGCCAAATATAATGGACCAAAATTTTACTTTTTTCGTTTTTAATATATATTTTATAAATTGTAAAATAAACCCTGAATATTTTATTTTTTAAAAAAATGACCCAAAATGACCATTGACTGAGTTGGCTTATGCTTATTCCCGGTTAATGGATCAAAATCACTTAAATATTAAAACATAATGGATATTTTTGGGGAGTCTAAACATGTTGGACCAAAAAAGTAAATTCGTGTAGACCAAAATTGCATTTTCCCTCAATAATTTTGAGAGGCACGAGGACAACGAAGGGGCATTAGAGAAACGGGCAGAGGGAGGAAGATTAAAAGGTAAACCGTGAGAAAAAGAGGGAGGAAAAAGAAACGGGAAAAAAAAGAGAAAAGTTTGTCTTAATTGATCATAAGTTCTTAGGTATTTTATTTTTTGAAACGAACACATTTACCTTTGACTACATTCACTTATACATTTACCCGTTATTCTTAGTCAAAATTTTGTATGAACAAAATACTTTATGTCTAAAATATACAAATTTCTTAACTTAGTCGCGACTTCCATTATTTTTAACGCATATACCTTCACACTTAATATAAGCATTCTATTGAATTTTCTTCTTTTTCAAATACATTTTGACAGAATTTTCAATTGATTGGTGCTCACACCAAAGATGTCACTTAAATTAAAATATAGTTTTAGACTTTTTAGACAGATTAAAATAATAGTTATGGTATTAAAAATGAGAATGGAATAGAGAGAAATTTTTTTAAAAAGTTATTAATATGGTTTGCACATGAGAAGTTTGTTTTCACCATTATATATATTAGAAATTATGTGAATATTATCGTATCCAGTGTTTGTAGGAATAGCTATAAATGATAGAGTTATCATTTTATCTTCTTATCTTGTGTGGTTTGTAACTTGTCTATAAGATAGGATCGTGTACACTATATGTTGATATAATTTTTGAATATATTATTATTGGTTTCTTCATGGTATCAGAGCAGAGATCCTGCATCTGATTTTTTGTTCTCATCTATTTGGTCATCAACTGAGTCTGCACGATGAGTGGCCAGAGTGCGGGGTTCTCATCTATTTCGTCACAACGATTGACTACTATCCTTATGAACGAATTTAACTACCTACCATGGTCAAGGCAATCCGAATAGCTCTTGGAGGAGGCTCGAATGTCGGGTTTATTACCGGTAAAGAGAAGGCTCCTGGTGTTGATTCCGATGGATACGATGATTGGGTTTCGAAAGATTAAATGGTCATGCCTTGGCTATTGCATTTTATGGAACCAAAAATTGTTGAATTATTTATCTACTATGAGTCGTCGTTCGATATGTGGGAGGCCATGCATGATATGTATGGCAATTAGAACAATTATGCTCGCATTTTACAACTTCAACAAGAGATTATCAGTGTTCGTCAAGATGGAAGACCGTTCGTGAGTGTGCTGACAAAATTAAAAAGCTTGTGGAACGAGTTAGATATTATCAACCGCATTGTGTTGATCCTGGTGTCTTGAGAAAGTGGACGGAGGAGGATCATGTGTTCCAGTTGTTGGCTAGTCTTGGGCCAGAATTTAAAGATTTCCGACGTAATAGCTTGATGACGGACGAATTGCCATCCCTCAAAACTATATGTGCTGCAATCCAAAGGGAAGAGGTCCAGAGAAAGGTTATGGTTCAGGACGCAGCCTCTGAAAATCAGGCTCACCTGGTTCAGGCGATTTTTGAGAAGAAATCCGCTAGAGTTCGATCGAGCGACAAAGGGGTTGATCGGTTTTTGGTGGTGCACCCTGAACAAAAACCAAAATTTAGTAGTCAGAGAAGTACTGATCGACGGCACGATAATAAAGCTGCTCTGTTCAATCACACTCCAGAATCATTTGCTTCAAGTCCCATGTCTCTGCTGACCGAGTTCGCTACGTACTAGCAGGAACGACAGGGGAAGACATCAGCTAGCGTATCTCCAAGCGAAGCTGCAACTGACTCAACGGCTCTTCTGAGTCAGTTTTCCATTTTTTTTAAACGCTGACAACAATGATCATACGCAAGGTATTATTCAATCTCTGGCTTTCGCATTACATATTAATTCTGTGTATGATATTTGGATTGTGGATTCTAGTGCGATGAATCATGTGTCAAACCATTGAACTTACATTTGTGATTATCAGCCTTGTGTCTCACCTACTGTCATATCAATTGCGAATGGCAAAGGAGTTTCTGTTGCAAGTCGAGGGAAGATTCAGTTAGTGTCTCAGATTGAATCTCCAGTTTTATATGTTCCTGTGTTTCCTTTGCAGTTGTTGTCAGTTAAAAGTCTGATCTCGGCACTTGTTTGTGAGGTTAAGTTCACATCTGACAAGGTTTTTTTCCAGGATCGTCCAACCAAGAAGACGATTAGTGAAGGCTTCTACATGCATGGCTTATATTACTTTATTTCCGGGTTAAAGTCTACAGGCAAGTGTTCAATGACGTCAGGTTCATCTCAATTACAGTCTCTTTGGCATCGTCAGCTTGCTCATCCTTCTGATGGCGTGTTGTCACGGCTGCACCCGGAATTGTCTAAGCATTCTCATTCTTGTGATACTAGTCATTTTTCAAAGTCTACTAGGTTGCCTTATGAGATGTCGTCGACCAAAACTAGCCAGATGTTTGATTTGGTTCATACTGATATCTGGGGGCCATTTTCTGCTTCTGTTGACAATTTTTAATATTTTTTGACTTTTATTGATGATTTTTCTAGAGTAACTTGGGTTTATTTGCTGCAATCTAAGGGAAAAGTGTTTTATTAAAGGTGTTTCACGAAATGATAGGTAATCAATTTCGCTCGAAGCTTCGTTGTTTACGGTCCGATAATGGGGCTGAATACAAGTCAAAAGACATGGAGAATTATGAGTAATGGAATCCTACACCAAACTAGTTGCGTTTACACACCGCAACAGAATGGAGTAGCCGAGCGTAAAAATCGTGATTTACTAGAAAAGACGAGCTATTATGCTTCAAATGAATGTTCCTAAATTTTTTTGGTCATTTGGAGTACTCACAGCAGTATATCTCATTAATCGATTGCCAACCCAAGTTTTGAATTTCAAATGCCCGATAGAAGTCTTGCAAGGATGTCAACCAGATTTATCTCATTTACAAATTTTTGGCTATAAATGTTTTGTTCATGTTCCAGGGGTTAGCTGGGACAATCTGGATCCGCGTGCGATTAAATGTGTCTTCCTGGGATATTCAGTTGCTCAGAAAGGATATAAGTGCTATGATGTTGATAGACATAAACTCTATATTAGTCATGATGTGAGGTTTGTTGAAGGAGAATCTTATTTTGAAGAGGTTTTGCGGACTCAACTTCCTTAGAGTTTTCTATGCAAATTACGCCAGATTTTGAGAGTGCTGAATCGGATTTGCCTACTGCTTCTCCCATGTCCGACACGCCTGATCCATCTCAAGAAGTAACTCCAGCAGTAATTCCTTTTCGCCGAAATCCTGATCGCACACTCCATCATTCAGTGCACCTCAATGATTACGTGGAAAATTCCACTCGGCCCACGCGATATCCGCTGATTGATGGATTAAAATCCAACAGCATATCTTCAACCTATCACAAATTTATTGAGGTGATACTCGCTACCCCAGAACCCACGAGCTTTCATGAAGCTGTCAAGCATGCTCAATAGAGAACGACTATGGCTGAAGAAATATCTGCCTTGGAAGATAATCGGACTTGGAGTATCACCCAGTTACCCCCTGGTAAGCATGCTGTTGGCAGTCACTGGGTTTTCAAGATGAAGTTTAACGTAGATGTATCGATCGAACGAAAAAAGTCCAGGCTCATGGCTTAGGGATTCACTCAACAGTTCGGCGTCGATTACAAAGAGACCTTCACTCCTGTGGCAAAGATGACTACAGTTCGGGTTCTCTTGTCATTCGCAATTAATCATTGTTGGGAACTCTCGTAGTTTCATGTGAAAAATGTGTTTTTACACAGGAAACTTGATGAGGTGGTTTATATGCGTCTTCCACCGGGTCATTCTCAGCTCATCGTTCCGATTTGGTGTGCCGATTGCATAAATCCATTTACAGATTGAAACAAAGTCGTCGCGCTTGGCATGCGCGGCTGAGTTCCGCCCTTGAAGAGTTTGGTTTCACTCGCAGCGTGGCTGATGCTTCTCTGTATATTCGTCGCAATCCAAAGAAAACGTTGGTTGTGTTGATTTACGTTGATGATTTGATCATCACTGGGAGTAATTATGCATCTTTTTCTACTTTAAAACAGCGGCTTCAAGCTCATTTCCCGATTAAAGACCTTGGTTTGTTAGGATATTTTCTTAGAATTGAAATGGCAGTCTCGTCCAAAGGATTATATTTGAACCAGCGTAAGTATATCCTCGATTTACTGTGTGAAGCTGATTTAACATATTCTAAACCGGTTCATACTCCCTTGCATAGTAAGTTGAAATTGCAATCTGCAGGAAAGTCATTATCTTCTCCACGTATATATCAAAGGTTAGTGGGAAAGCTGATTTATCTGACGATCACGAGGCTTGACATTGCATTTCCTCTAAGCTTGGTTAGCCAGCACATGCATGCCCCTACTGAGTACCACATGTAATTGGTTAAACGGATTTACGTTATCTAAAAGGCCCAGTTAGCCGAGGTTTACTGATGGTTAATCACGGTCATAATAATATTGTGGGGTATACTGACTCTGACTGGGCGGGTAATGCAGTGGATCGTCGATCTACTACAGGTTATTGTATGTTTGTTGAAGGAAATTTGGTATCTTGGAAGAGCAATAAGCAGCATGTTGTTGTCAGGTCAAGTGCAGAAGCAGAATATTGCGCTATGGCATCTACTGCGTGCGAATTAGTTTGGCTTTAAGTCTCTTCTCGTATATATCGGGTGTTCGTTTGATGGTCCTATTACCTTGTATTGTGACAATCAAGCTGTCATGCATATCGCAACTAATCCGGTGTTTCACAAAAGAACGAAGCATATCGAGGTCGACTGTCACTATATCCGTCAACAAGTTCAGGCTGAGACCATCGTTCCATGTTACGTTCGTAGCCCGGATTAGCTTGCAATGTTTTTACCAAAGTTCTTCCCACTGCTCAATTCAATCGGTTACTTGGCAAGTTTGGCTCAATCAATTTGGTGAATCCAACTTGAGGGGGTGTATTAGAAATTATGTGAATATTATCGTATATAGTGTTTGTAAGAATAGCTGTAAATGAGAGAGTTATCATTTTATCTTCTTATCTTGGGTGATTTGTAACTTGTCTATAAGATAAGATCGTGTACACTATATGTTGATATAACTTTTGAATATATTATTATTGGTTTCTTCAATATATGTTCAGTCACTTATGTTTATATTAAAGGTTTTCACCTAAACAATTAATGGCGCTGTAGGAACCACAGTTCACAAGCAAGTTCCAACATTGTTGTTGTCATCAAAGGCCACTATATTCTAGTCTCATTAAATGTTCTATTTTTATAAATATAATGAAAATGACATCTTATGAATGATAAATTATCAAATTATTTATAAAAAAACAAAATAGGTAGGTGAGTGTTCAATCAATTAATAACATATTTTGTGAATTAAATAAATTTTGATATATATTAAAAATATTATAAGAACCCATCCCTTACAAAACAAGGTGAGGATCAATCAATTAATAAAGTACGTTCTTAGATTAAATATTTTTATTTATATATTTCAAAAAATCTCATCCCTTAAAAAACAAGGTGAGTAGGTGAGAGATTAATCCATTAATAAGGTACTTCTTAATTAAATAAAATTTGATATATATATATATATATATGAAATTTACTTCTATAAACCTTGTAAATATGAGCAACTCCAACCAATGTAGTGTTACTATTTGTAAAAAAAACGCATTGCTACTATTTGTAAAAGGACTCATTGCAATATAGTTATACTACTATTATATAACGATTGTTCTTTCAGATGTCTTGGATGGAATTAGAAAACATTTGATATATTTCATTCTATTTTCTTATATTCTAATTTTTATATTTTTATTAATTATATCTACTAACTTGCTTTCTACTTGTTTAATGAAATTGTTTTAGGCAATTAATATGTAATATACAATTCAAAGATAAAATTATAATTAAAAAATATAATAATATATATTTTTTGTATATATTGTTTGTATAAAAAAAATAATGCATTCCCTAAGAAAGCCATCTTTCATGATTAGTTAATGGTAAAAAGTTTCAGGTGAGAAAAAGAAAAAAAAAAAAAAAAGTTCAGGTTAGCAAACGTATTCAATCATATAATTTTTTGTCACTCTTATAATAGATCTTGTACAACTTTTGATCCCAATTAATTTTAGAGTACATTTTTAGTCCTCTATTTTTTTTATTAACATTTTTATTTTTTTTTTGACGAAAATACTCTTTGATTTAACGGTTGACTAATCCTCAAAACCCTTTAGCTATTGACCACCCTTGTCGTCGCTGCCGCTGCTGACACTTTTATCGTCGTCACCGCCCCGCTGCCAACACCACCACCCCGCCGTCGTCTCCTCGCCACCACCACCCTAGTGCCGCCACTCGAGGGTGGTGGTGATGGCAGGATGGTGGTGACGAAGAGGTGGTGTAGCGGGAGGGGCGGTGATGGTAACGGGGCAGCAGCGGGGCAGTGGTGGTGGTAGCGGGACGGTGGCGACGATAGAGGTATCAGCAAAGGCAACGATGACGGGGGTGATCAAACCGTTAGTCAAAGGGTTTTGAGAGTTAATCAAATGATATTTTTCATCAAAAATAATTAAAAATACTAATAAAAATAAAAGAACGGGACAAAAAATGTCCCCGTAAAATTAATTAGGACTAAAAGTGATACAATTCCTGTTATAAAAATCAAAATTATAATTTGGCATTAAACTTTTAAATGATGTCACTTATCATACCTCTGTCTATCCAATGATTTGACAGAAACTTAAACGCGTGCAAATAAACGTGAATTTTTCGAAGCTGAACAAAACAAAAAAAATAATAAATAATAATTCAATCATCTTCTCCCCTAAACCGGGCCGGGACCCAAAAAATACATTTATTACAAGTGTGGACTAAAATGTTTGATTTTGGGTGTTGTGGACAAAAATAGGCCTTTCAAATTTTACAAATCCAAAACTTTAATTAATTAAACTTTTGAATTTTTAAAATCCAAAAGTTTAATTAATTTTAACAATCGAATTTGTAAAATCTGAATATATATAATATTAATATAAATTCAGAATAACTTTTTAAAAGTTTGAAAATTAAATTTTAAAAAAATGAAAGTAAAAATCGGATTTTTAAAATTTGAATGTATTTTAAATGCAAATTAAATCGTGCTAAATAATTTCCATAATTAGGATGATAAACATCCGAATGTTGAAAAAAAAACAATCGGATTTTTGTCGTCCGATATTTTTTTTACAACATTCAGTTTTTAGGAATCCGACTTTTAGTAAGTTCGGATGACAAGAATCCGAATTTTAGTAGAATTCCGATTAGCAAAATCCGAATTTAGCATTTTATAAAAAGCAAAACCCTACACTTTTTCTCATTCTTCTATTCTTCCCTAAAATTTTCTCTCTCTAGCGGCTCTGCACTATTCATCCGAAAATCTTGTAGGGTTTGGGTTGTTTTCTTGAAGAAAATAGGCGATTTTTCTGATTTGGGGTTGGATATTGGATTCCGGCTATATTTCTTCGAAGATCTACGTCACGTTGTAATATATTGGTAAAGTAAATCACGATTTAAGTGTTTTATGGTTGATATTTCATTATTCATATGATTTTCATGTGATTAGATAATGTTTTGAGTGTAGTTGAGGAAATGTGATTAGGAAATATATGTATTAGTAGCTTAGGACTAAGATTTGTGTAAATTTTGTGGACTTTTTAATAAGTAGTTATGCATTAGTAGTGTAATTATTTTAATTACGATTTTAAATATGATTACTCGTAAGTGATCATAAAGTTACAATTCAAATAATATTATTGTAATGGAAAGATTGACCTATGGTTCTATAGTTGTTGGTTGCTTCATGTATCGTGGTTTAAAAATTTTATTGATAATAAATTTGGTTAAGAAAATTAAAAATAAATTGTCATAATGATGTATTTTTTATTGACATGTATTATGGCATTCAAAGATCCGTATATGTTTGATTTGTATTCGACATCGTCGTTTGTTATTGAATTGGTAGAAAGTAACGCTCCGAATCATACATTAGTTAATGATCGTAGATTGTAAAGGGATGAATTGGTAGAAAGCATTCGCGATATAATTGGGTGGTCAAAGAATTCTTAGAAAATTACACTTACAGTGTTATTTGAACTAAATGGGACTAGGAGACAAGCCAAAATTAGTTCTAATCATGTGTTGGATTACATTTATACTTTTCAAGAATG
Source organism: Knoxia roxburghii (assembly GCA_030378225.1). NCBI lineage: Eukaryota > Viridiplantae > Streptophyta > Magnoliopsida > Gentianales > Rubiaceae > Knoxia > Knoxia roxburghii. The sequence continues at coordinate 37,983,553 of CM059422.1, read as the reverse complement.
GAGTTTTATTGATGTGTATGTCGACGTTGAGCAAATTCAGTCTTCAAAAAGAGTGGATAGGTAAAATGTTGCTTCGAGTTCTTCACAAAGACAAGAAGTTCAAATTGATTTTGGAAGGAGCGGAGGAGACCGTTACAAAGAAGAAGACGAGTCAGAGGACTTGGATTATAACATTCAGGACGATGTCGACGATGTCTATACATCCAACAGCGATTTTCGTTCAAATGCTACCTATTTCAGTTCTGATGAAAATGAGGAAGAGTTTAGGAAATCGGAAAGGGGACATTTCGTCTACTCTGATGTGGGCCACCAAGATTGTGACGCCATTGATTGAGATGAATATGCCTTGAAGTGCTATAATGGTACAGATGATAGTGTAACATTGGGAACTTGTTTCAGAGACAAGAAAGAAGCACAATGGACCATATCCGCATGGAATGTGTCAAGGTGTAGGTAATATATCAATTGTGAGCAATCAGAGAACATGGTGCGTGGAATGTAAAAGTCGAACAATTCCTACACCCGAAGGTTATCATCAATGTGCATGAAAAATCCACGTCTCAAAAAAAGGTAAAGGTCATAATCTATGGGAATTTACTATTTGGGTTTCGAGTCACAATTGCATTGGAGTTCTCGTGGGAAATGACAACCGTAATGTGACATTTTCCACAATAGCGCCGCTCATATTGAGACAAATTGAAAAAGACTCGGAGTATAGTGTGCCTACAATTCAAATTTAGGCAAAAAATAAATTAAAAATTGACATGAAGAAGAAGAAAGCATGACATGGTAGAGGGAAAGCCATCGAAACCATATTTGGTGATTGGATGACGAACTTTGTCGAGTTACCGATGTATGTTTTCATAGTTTATGATTTTTTTTATAAATAAGATTGGTGATGTTTAGATGATGATTGGGTGATAATTTTGTTAATGTTTGGTTTATTTAGGTTTCTTGCTATTTTACAATCGTCGAATCCCGGCACGATTGTTGAATTGGAATTTCAAGAAGGGTCAAGTCTAACAGAAAAGCATTTCAAATATTTGTTTTGGTCATCCGGTGCAGCTCAGCGTACGTTTTGTAGATGTCCACTAGTGGTTAGTATTGATGGGACACATTTGTGGGATGGATACAAGGGGAAGTTGATCGTGGGCATTACCGTCACCACTGCACGACGTCTGTTGCCACTCGCGTTTGCACTGGAAGACGACGAAAATACAAAAAGTTGGACATTTTTCATTAGACACCTCATGAATCATGGTTCTGCAGATCGTGCTATCGGATCGCTGGCTTGGTATCATCGCCGCAGTTAGAGACATTGTGGAATGGCATGAAGGTGTTATAGGTCACCATAGATTTTGTCTGCGACACGTTCGAAGCAATTTATTGAAGCATCATCGCGGCAATAGATTGAGAAATTTGTGCTGGCAAGTGGGTGAAAAGTGTCAACCTGGAAAGTATGAAAGATTTGGTTAGGAGATGGTTCAATACAACAGGGACGCAAAACAACATTTGATGGACATTGAACCGTCGAAACGGAGTCTGCCACATGACGGATACCATCGATGGGGTAACTTAATCATGAATATGTACAAAAGTTATAACAGTGCGTTGAAAGGCGTCCGATTTCTTCCAATCAGAGCAATCATTGAGGCCACATTTCAAAAAACTAAAGAGATATTTCGGGAAGAACATGGGTTAGCTCGTGCATGCAACACAATTTCCTCCTCAGTTATGGGAAATCTTCACTGAGTACGAGAGATGTTCTGTGGGTCATTAAGTAGAACCATATGACACGTTGAACAAAACTTTTAAGGTTAGTACCTTTATGCGCCCAAGCGGTAAAGAAGATAGCACCCACATGGTACAATATGATATGTGCATATGTACGTGTCATAAGTGGCAACATTATAGATATTTGTGTTCCCATGCGTTGGCGGTGTGTCTTTACCTTGGTCATAATGCAATAAATATCGTCGACGAATTGTTTACGGTCAGAAATTGGAGGAGGCAATTTGGGAATGCGAGTTTTACCCCAATCCCTCCGAAAAAGTAATAGCCAAGGGACATTCCATGGAATTTAATTCCTGATTATCGATGAATAATCGTTTATAGTGGTCCGGGAAGGAAACATAAGCGGATGTTAATGATGGAAATGGATTATGTGGCCGACGAAGCCGAGACGAATGCACGAAGTGGGGCAGTGCGGACCATCGAGTTAGAAGGTGTTTTTTATCTCATCCTAGATTGGACCGAACAAAGATTGGTGTCCATTATGACCCAACCGGCATTGTTGGAGCAGCCCCCGTCCCATTTGATGAACCTTGATGTTATTTGTTGTATAATGCTCTTATGTTGTATTGGTTAATGTTGTTGTTTTGGTATATGTAATTGTTAGAATGACTTCTTTGATGTTCTTATGTTGTTTTGGTTAATGTTGTTGTTTTGGTATCTGTAATTGGTAAAATGGCTTTTTTGATGTTCTTATGTTGTTTTGGTATGTGTAATTGGTGAATGGTTTCTTTGATGTTGTTAGTTTTGGTTTATGTAATTGGTAGAATGAACTTTGATGTTGTTATGTTGTTTTGATATATGTAATTGGTAGAATGAAATTTGCTGTTAGAATATCTTGTTTTGGTTTATGTCTTATTTGATGCTGTTTTAGTTAATTGTTTGAAGAGATGAATAGCCAATAGTTGGATGGAAATTTGTTAATGTCTTCTATGATTTAAAAAATAAACAAAACATCTTTATTAAATTCAGATTCAAAATAATCTGAATTTTGCAAAATTCAGATTTCAATATTCTGAATTCTAATCAAAATCGGATTTCAAAAATCCGAGTGTTGTAAAAAATTTTTTTTCTGAATTCATCAAAAAAATTTTCAGTTTGGATAGAATATTTGTGAAGGTTCGGATTTCAATCATCTGAATGTTGACATGTGGACGATTTAAATTCGAAGTTTCATAAACATATTGTCCAACGAAAAAATTTTTTTGCCATCGCTAAAATTTTTTAACATTCGGATTTCAAAAATCCGAATGTTAAAAAACATACTGTCCAGATTCAAAAAAAAAAATTCAGTTTCGAAAGAATTTTTTAGTCACTCGGATTTTAGAAATCTGAATGTAAGTAAATCCGGATAACTAAAATCCGAATGTAAAGCGGGGTATAAAAAGAAAAACCATCCCTTTTTCCTTCTTCTTATTATTATTCTTCTTCTCTCTCTAGTGGCCGACCTAAACCCTTACCGGTGAGCAATCACCGATTTCTCCATTTCTGGCCATCATCTACGCTAACTGAACCGATCAAATTACTCCCCTAAACATAAAGAACAAAACCATACCCTCAAATCATCACTTTGGTCGGTTTTTCAATCGCCCAAATCTCTTATTCCTTGCAGTAGTTTACCTTCGATTCCCGACAATTCGGCTGGAGTTTGAATAGGATATCACCACAAAATTATTCCCCTATTCTAGCTCAACAAAACCCATCGAAGAGTTTAGCATTTGGACCTCCGCCACCAGACCGCCGCCGACTGCCACCACCGCTGACCGAACTAACTAGGGTTTCTTTGATTATAACATTCTGGTAAGCTTTTTCTATTTATTATTTTTTCAATTTATCCATTTATGGATATTATGTTGTGAATTTTTATTTTCTTGTGACTTATGCCTTTGATTTTTGTAATTTTACTTTTTTGAATTCAAGTAGAAACATTTTGATATTTTATGTTTTAGTTTGTCTTATTTGAACGTTCATGGTTTTGGAGACATGTTCGTGGTTAAATTTGGACCATTGGATATTTAGGTTTGTTTGCTTGTTTTATTTTATTCTTGATGATTTTATTTTAGATTACGATGTGAATGTAGTTTTACTGTTTGTGATTATGGTTTGTGCGAATGGTGATACAATTTAGGTTTGTCTATTGCACCTTTTACTTGTGTTCATTTGTTCATTTGTTTATGGTGATATAATTTAGGTTTGTGCGAATGGTGACAAAAGTAAAATGTTGTGCTTATTGGTTGCTTATGGTTTCTATGTGCATTTTATGATGAATAGAAGGATTTTTTAAGGTGGGTTAGTGTTGGTTAAAATGCTGTTATTGAAGCTTGTGAAGTATCCTTATTTGTATGTGAACATGTGTAGAATATTTACTTTCAAGTTTGGTTGGCTTCATTAGTGATTTGAACTTGAAATGCATATGTTGGCTTTAATGTTTGTTTATGTTTTTACAACTTGAAAGTTAATTGGTAATTGAATGTTTATTTATGTCTTGTTGTAGGTACAATGGCATCATCGAGCTTAAACACTCAACACCAACGCCAATGTCTTATTCCGGGACCAATCGATCCGGACCTTCTTTATCTCCTATCAAAACACCGATCTTTGATTATGTACAAGGATGTGGAAGGGTTTCGAACAAAGCCCCTCAAGTGTCGACGCGCAGATAGTGGTATGTGGGAACCTTTGGAAAATGAACCGGTCCAAGTGCGTGATGAAATCGACCGGTTTGGATTTGGGGGAGTTTCTCGTGTGGGGTCAATTCAACTCGACCATGCCCCAATAACGGCATTGGTGGAGAGATGGTGCCCAGAAACACACACATTTCATTCCCAATTCGGAAAGGCAATAGTGACGTTGCAAGATGTGAAAGTCCTGTTCGGTCTACGAGCAGAAGGTTATTCTATTTCGGGTACTCTCGTCCAAAGATCAACCCAACAATGGATAGCAAAATGTGCCCAGTTGTTGGGTTTTACTCCAGAGCCAACCAATTTTCGTAGCAACTATATCAGGCTCGACCATCTTAAACGTCAGATTAGTGGACGAATCCCAAATGTAGGGGTTCAACAAGAAGTTTATACATAGCGGGCTAGGTGCTATATCCTGTACATGCTATACGGATTGATATTTTTGAATAAGGAAAGAAACTGGGTCCTTCTATACTATCTTTAGAATATAGAGGATCCGAACAGGAGTGCAGAACATAGTTGGGGTTAAGCGGCCCTCTCAGGTTATACCGAGGCCTATGCAAGGCTTACTCAAACGAGGCCAATGACATAACTGGTTTTTTGCTCCTCCTGCAGGTAAAAAGATTTGGTGTTCTTTTAAAATCCATATGGTTTATGGTTTTTTTTTTATTTTATTGTTTTCACTTTATAACTCTTCTTATTAATATATTTTTTTAATGTGAATTTGAACTGTTTATCAAGATATGGGCTTGGGAGCATATTCCTCGCGTCAGACCGACTAGAGTGTCGATGAGTGAGATACCTGACGTTGGTTGCCCGTTGGCAGAACAGTGAGACTTCCCTTTCAAGTTTGAAGACGTCAGTCCTCATTGTTAGAGTTGAATACATAAGCTATGATTGTATTGTAGTTTCTCCCAGTTAATATATCGATTAATGTTTTGGTTAAATCTTGTTGTGCATTTTTTGTCCATTTATGTTATGTAGTTAGATGATGAGGTGCCTTGTGTGACACAGTAGATCTCATAATTGGTTACAAGACATAATATATAAATGAGGTTCGTAACCGAGATAGTTTTGGAAAAATTGTCGGTTTAGGTTATTATGTGATTCAGATAATTAGTTTGTCTAAACTGATTGAATCATATAGATATGCCCGGGGCGTATAGAACTTGACTATTTAGAATGATTTGTCTTGTACTGATTTAATAGACAAATCGTTCTTAGTATTCTATCTCTTAATCCCTAGACTCGAGCGGGCATGAGGATTAGACATAGTGTACTTTGATCTGCCAATAGGTGAGGTCAATTGTGGCCAATAGTCTCGGTAGGTTGGGTGCACGTGTTTAGTTACTTGGTGTGCTGCTGCTTATCGAAAGAAAACCATGTACTGGTGCGTCCGGGGTGATGGTGCTCCTGAGATGAGCTCGTTATGTTTATTATACTAAACCCAGCCGGTGGACTTATGCCCAGTATAGAAAAAAGGTCGAGTGGTACTAGTCTCAGAATTAAAGAAGTTAATTAATTAATTGATCAATAAATTAATAAATTAACGAGCACTATATCTTTGATGTGGGGAGATTATGAATAAATTTATTAAGTTGTTCTGGAAGCAATTCTGGTGTAGGATGGTAGCGCCAAAATTAATCCGTTAGTGGTACGATTAATTTTGTAATGGGTTAATTGAATATGTAGAATTAATTAATTAATTATTCCTAAAGGTTAATTAAGTAATTAAAAAAGTGAAATTATTTAATTAATTAAGTCTTAAGTTTCAATTAGAATTAGGAAATCCTAGAGATTAGGAAATCTAATTGGATTTGGTTTATCCTATTAGATTAGCTACCTAATTGGATTTGGAAACTAATTAATTACCTAAAACCATTAGGAAGACCAATCATAAACCAACTTGGGGTCTCTCTTGTAACTCTATATATAGACAAGGGATTAGCTATTTAAGAAACACAATTCATAAGTTTTCAAGACAAGAAAACTAGAGGGAGAAAATCCTAGAGAGAGAAATAATTTCTCACTCTAAAATTGGACTTTAAGCTCAAAGGCTGCCGATTTCTTCTTCTTCTTTTGGCCGGCCAGATTTTGGTGACGCGTGGGAGAGTTTTCGGCAATGCGTGAGTTCTTTCTCGGGTCCTAGGCGACGCGTGTACATCACGTGCTAAGAGCTGTTGTTGCAGAATTTTTCAGGTGACCCTGTTGTGGTGATTAGCTGATCAATTGCTCGTTAGATTGCTGCCCACACAACATACGAAAAAAGTTTTGAGGCATACAAGAGAATCACCTGAGTAAACGCTTCGATAGGTAATTCTTATTTTTTCACTTTTAATTAAGAATTTATTTGTTACGTGATAAATCGAATAAGTACATACCAAGATCCTGCGCAATGTTATTTCAAGCAAGGGTTAGAATAGCGATTGTGCTAGCGTCGAGGCCTGACCAGAGATTCCAATTCTGGAATGCATAGCACGAATGTGAGTTTCTGGCTAGGCCCGGGTAGATAATCTTTCACTCATGTCTTGCCCACTTACCGAAATCAGCTCTCGGGTCTCCGAGATCAGGACATAAGTTTCAATATTTATTAAATTCGATGAAGATATTAATATATTATTATATTTATCAAGTTTTTTATAAGTGTTCTATTTTTTTTTTTTTTTAGTTTAAGTGGCTGCCTTACAATGATGACGAGTTGCTTGAGTATCTCCCAAAATTCTGCATAGCGTGGAGGTATTGTTGGGTGTCCCTCACGTGGGTTATTTTTTGGGACTCCCACGAGCATCATGAGGCCGATAGGGTACTTCGGCAATTTAGGTACCATCAGTCTATTCCTGGCAACCCTCAAATTTTTTCCTTTGAGGGAGGACATATATATAGCGAATCATTCCAAGGGAATGGGAGGCAATGGGTATATCAACTTCTCAGAATGTCTCACATATAATGTCGATTGACAAAATAGGATAGAGTTATTACCACCTAACGCAAAGTACAAAAGGTGGTTTAACCGCAATACTATCAGACTAATCAATGATATAAGCATTGATGATCCTTTGGGCGAGGGATACCGAGGTGCTTCGGCCCGAGAGAGAGTATATGTAAGTGTTTAATTTAATTGCTTAAATTATTGTACATGTTCGCCAAGATTATCATTTTTTTATAAATATTGGATTTTTTAATTGTTTGTAGGCGGATACTATGAGTGACATATACAATATGAGCATGTAATTCAAGAGGAATTACAATCGTGATGACCCTGAGGTCTAGCAATACGTCGAAGGGATCACCAACTCTCTCCACAATGTCCTCACACTTGGTCGTGATCATTTTGTAGCATTCGGTAGTATCCAAATACTCGCCGATGATCCACCTCCATTCTCTCAAGCCCTACATCTGGTTCCCTGAAGGAGGAACATTACTGTGCAGGGAGGTGGCAGAAAAAGGAGGCATCCCCACAACCAGTGAATGTGAATGTGGAAATTGAACCTATTGGCAACCAAGAAAAATACAAGAATGCATCGAGTGAGGATGATCCACCATCGCCGCCGCCACAGCCTACAAGTCCACAGCCGACAGGTCCACAATCAATAGGTTCGAGTTCAGGCCCTATTGCTAGGAGAGTGGGTAAAGAACTGCGACTCGACCTCGTCGATTTGATAGTGAGATTTTTAGTTCACATTTGGATGTTTTGTGTTTATATTTGGAATTTATAATATTTTAACATTGCAACTTTTATTTCTTAATATTATGGTTTTTTGTAGTCATTTATTTGCATTCAATTTCTGAAGATTATAATTTGTGATTTCATTGTTGCTACGCGTATGTTGATAGATCAAATCATATCATAAAATCAATAAATTTTTTTATGTCTTAATTTTTTTTCATAAATTTCAACTAGATTCGAATTTTAATCATCCGAATCTTAGTCAAAATGACCAAAGATTCGAATTTTAGAAATCCGAATACAGTCTTTAAAAATATTCAATTTCGAAAAATTTATTTTTTAATTGTATTTAATTTGAAATTAATTTTTTCCTTAACACTGGAATTTGAGAAATTCGAATTTCATTAATTAAACTAATTAACATAATTAGTTACTAATTTAAATGGGATTCGATTGATTCGAATTTACAAAATCCGAATCTCTTTACATTCAAAATTTTAAAATCTGAAAAAAAAAATTTCGTCCACACCTACAAACTATATATTTTTCAGCCCACAATTTTAATTTTTGTATTTTTTTATGGAAAAATCCCACCCAAACGATATCCCCATTGTCTGCATTAGGGGTGTAATCGAGCCGAGCTGAGCCCGAGCAGGGCCTTGCTCGAGCTTGGCTCGGTAATAATCAATGGAACTCGAGCTCGAGCTCGGTGAGCTCCCTTTCTTGGTGCTCGAACTCGGCTAGGTAAATAATTTTTGAGCTCGAGCTCGGCTCATGACTCGGCAGAGTCACGAGTCGAGCTCACGTTGCTGTTTTATATTTTGGACGTAGCGGGACGTGGTACCCATTATAGTGGACGTAGTGTGATGTGGTACTCATTATAGTGGACGTAGTGGGACATGGTACCCATTATAGAGGACGTATCTGGACGTGTTACCCACTATAGTGGACGTATCTGGACGTGGTGCCAGTTTTTTGAGACGTGGTGCTAGTTGTTCTGAGACGTAGTGGACTATCATTGTGAAAAATTTTTTAAATTCACATGCTTGGATGTAGACGTTTTTGGACGTGGTGCTAGTTGTTCTGAGACGATGTGAGATTTTTTGTGAAAAAATAAGTTTAAATTCACATGTCAGGATGTTGACATTTTTGGACGTGGTGTTAGTTGTTTGAGACGTGGTGCTAGTTGTTCTGAGACGTGGTAGACTGTCTTTGTGAAAAAAAAAAAAAGTTTAAATTCATATGAATGGATGTAGACATTTTTGGACGTGGTTCTAGTTGTTCTGAGACGAGTTGAGATGTTTTGTGAAAAAATTAGTTTAAATTCACATGTCTAATTGTAGACGTTTTTGGACGTGGTGCTAGTTGTTTGAGACGTGGTTCTAGTTGTTCTGAGACGTGGTAGACTGTCATTGTGAAAAAAAAGCATTTGAAATTCACATGCTTAGATGTAGACGTTTTAGGACGTGGTGCTTGTTGTTCTGAGATGAGGTGAGATGTTTTGTAAAAAAATTAGTTTAAATTCATATGTCTGGATGTTGACGTTTTTGGACATGGTGCTAGTTGTTTGAGATGTGGTGCTAGTTGTTTCGAGACATGGTAGACTATCTTTTTGAAAAAAATAGTTTAAATTCACATGAATGATTGTAGACATTTTTGGACGTGGTGCTAGTTATTCTGAGACGAGTTGAGATATTTTGTGAAAAAATCAGTTTAAATTCACATGTCTAATTAGAGACATTTTTGGACATGGTGCTAGTTGTTTGAGACATGGTGCTAGTTGTTCTGAGACGTGATAGACTGTCATTGTGGAAAAAAAATCAGTTTAAATTCACATGAATGGATGTAGACGTTTTTAGACGTGGTGCTAGTTGTTCTGAGATGAGTTGAGATGTTGTATGGCCATTTTATTTGTTTTATCTTATTATCATAAATATTTCTAAGAGTAATATGGTCATTTTAATTATTTTATCTTCACAAAACTCTTAGATCAGAGATCATGAACATTTCAAAAGTTGAATGGTCATTTTATTTGTTTTATCTCATTACAACTCTTAGATATAAGATCATGATCATTTCTAAGAATTGTATAGCCATTTTATTTGTTTTATATTATCAAACCCTTAGATAAGAGATTATGAACATTTTGATCAACCTCAGACGATTTTGGACGTGGTGCTAGTTGTTATGAGACGAGGTGAGATGTTTTGTGAAAAATCAGTTTAAATTCACATGTATGGATGTTGACATTTTTGGACGTGGTGCTAGTTTTTTGAGACGTGGTTCCAGTTGTTCTGAGACTTGGTAAACTGTCTTTGTGAAACAAAATCAGTTTAAATTCACATGAATGGATGTAGACGTTTTTGGACGTAGTTCTAGTTGTTCTGAGACGAGTTGAGATGTTTTGTGAAAACATCAGTTTAACTTCACATGCATGGATGTAGACATTTTTGGATGCTGTTCTAGTGTTTTGAGACGTGGTTCTAGTTGTTCTGAGACATGGTAGACTGTCATTGTGAAAAAAATAGTTTAAATTCACATGAATGGGTGTAGGCATTTTTTGACTTGCTGCTAGTTGTTCTGAGACGAGTTGAGATGTTGTATGACCATTTTATTTGTTTTATCTTATTACAATACCTACTTACAAGATCATGAACATTTCTAAGAGTAATATTGTCATTTTAATTGTTTTATCTTCACAAAACTCGTAGATCAGAGATCATGAACATTTCTAAGAGTTGAATGGTCATTTTATTTGTTTTATCTCATTACAACTCTTAGATATGAGATCATGATCATTTCTAAGAATTGTATAGCCGTTTTATTTGTTTTATATTATCAAAACCCTTAGATAAGAGATTATGAACATTTTGGTACACCTCAGACGTTTTTGGACGTAGTGCTAGTTTTTTGAGACATTGTTCTTGTTGTTTCGAGACGTGGTAGACTGTCTTTATGAAACAAAATCAGTTTAAATTCACATGAATGGATGTAGATGTTTTTGGACATAGTTATAGTTGTTCTGAGACGAGTTGAGATGTTTTGTGAAAAATCAGTTTAAATTCACATGCATGGATGTAGACGTTTTTGGACGTTGTTTTAGTGTTTTGAGACGTGATTTTAGTTGTTCTGAGACGTGGTGGACTGTCTTTGAGAAAAAAATCAGTTTAAATTCACATGAATGGATGTAGACATTTTTGGACGTGGTTATAGTTTTTGTGAAACGAGTTGAGATGTTTTGTGAAAAAATCAGTTTTAATTCACATGTCTGGATGTAGACATTTTTGGACATTGTTCTAGTGTTTTTAGACGTGGTTCTAGTTGTTCTGAGACGTGATAGACTATATTTGTCAAAAAAATCAGTTTAAATTCACATGAATGGATGTAAACATTTTTGGACGTGGTTCTAGTTGTTTTGAGACGAGTTGAGATGTTTTGTGAAAAAATCATTTTAAATTCACATGTCTGGATGTAGACGTTGTTGGACGTGGTTCTAGTGTTTTGAGACGTGGTACTAGTTGTTCTGAGACGTGGTAGACTGTCTTTGTGAAAAAAATCAGTTTAAATTCACATGAATGGATGTAGACGTTTTTGGGCATGGTTCTAGTTGTTCTGAGACGAGTTGAGATATTTTGTGAAAAAATCAGTTTAAATTCACATGTCTGTATGTCGACGTTTTTGGGCGTCGTTCTAGTGTTTTGAGACGTAGTTCTTGTTGTCTAAGATGTGGTAGGCTCGTGAGCCTACCGAGCCTGTTTCTGGTTTGCTCGATACTCGACTCGTCAGTGAGACGAGCCGACTTGAGCTCGGCTCGAGCTCGGTCAACCCGAACCCAAGCTCGAATAGAGCTTTGACCGAGCTGCTTGCGAGCAGCTCTGTTCATTTACACCCCTAGTCTGCATTCCCAGTAGACCTATCTAGTAGAGTTCCTAGGATGAAGTTGAGCCCCTCCTGTCATTGAGCCGCCTTCTATCGAGGCTGCACTAAACTTTTAGAAAATATACTTTTATGTTCGAATTCACACTAAAAAAATAAATTCAATGACCGTAAAGTCAAATTAAAACTCACTTATTCTTGGCACCACTAAACTATTACCTATCTACTACCTTCTCGTCATATTTAAATTCATACTTTCATTAATATAAAAGCGAAATTAAATTCAAACTCGAAAACGTGAAATATTATTAAATAAAAGGACAAAAATAATATTATTTTATCGTGACATAATGGTTTACTCGTTAATTATTATAATATTTTTAATATATATTCTTAAAATATAATTTAACAAATGAGATTATTATTTTGAAACCAAAAATTTTACTTTTTCTCACAAAATGACCTAATATTTTGGGAGCCCGACCCGAAAAATCCAAATTTAATAGGAGTGGACTGAAATATTTGATTTTGGGGGTTGTGGACAGAAAAGAGGCCTTCTATATTTATAAAATCCAAACCTCCTAATTAATTAAAGGTTCGGATTTTATAAATCCGAACTCTTAATTAATTTTAAAAATTGGATTTATAAAATGTTAATATATATAATAGTAATATAAATTCAGACTTAATTTTTAAAAGGTTTCAAAAAAAAAAAGAAAAATAGAAAGGAAAATTCGGATTTATAAAATTTGAATTTCTGAAATTTGGATTTCAGAAATCCGAATGTGTATAATATTAAAAAAATGTCACACTAATTTGTGAAAATTTTTAAAATTAAATTAAATAAAAACATAAAGTAAAAAATTGAATTTTAATCATCCGAATTTTATAAAATTCGGATAAGGAAATCCGAATTCTTTTAAATTCGGATTTGAGAAATCCGAATTCTAGAAAATTTGAATTTTCGCGGGACTATAAAAAGCAAAAACCCTAGCCTTTTTCTCATTCTTCTCTTCTTCTGCTTCCCCCAATTTTTCTCTCTCTAGCAGCCCTGAACTATTCATCCGAAAATCTTGGATTCCAGCTAAATTTTTTAAAAATCTACGTCATGTTGTGATATCGTGGTATGGTAAGTCACGATTTAAGTGTTTTATGGTCAATATTTCATTATTCATACGATTTTCATGTGATTAGATGATATTTTGAGTAATGGTGTATGTAATTGAGGAAATGTGATAAGGAAATATATGTATTAGTAGCATAGAACTAAGATTTGTGTAAATTTTGTGGACTTTTTAATAAGTAGTCATGCATTATTAGTGTAATTATTTTAATTACGATTTTAAATATGATTAGTCATAAGTGGGTGGTTTATAATGTTGTGGGTTGTTTCATATATTGTGGTTTATGAATTTTATTGATAATAAAGTTTGATTAAGATAAATTTTCCTACTGACATTTTTATGATTGACAGGTATAATGACATTTAATGGTCCGTATATATTTAATTTCAATTGGACATCTACGTTTGCTAATGATAACGCTCTAACTCCAGATCATACAATATTCATTACTCATAGATTGTCAAGGGATGATTTGGTAGAATGCATTTGCAATGCAATTGGGCGGTCAATGAATTCTTGAAAAATCACACATATAGTGTTTTTTGAACAAACTGGGACTAGGAGACAAACAATAATTACTTCTGATGATGTGCTGGATTTCATTTATACTCTTCGAGTATGTAGTTTTATTGATGTGAATGTCAGCTTTGAGCAAATTCAGTCTTCCGAAAGAGTGGATAGGCAAAATATTTCTTCGAGTTCTTCACAGGGTGGAGAAGGTCAATTTAATTATGGAATGAACGAAGGATTCCATTTTGATTTTGAAGATGATTTAGGGGACTTGGATTATAACATTGAGGATAATGCCGACGTTGTCTATACATTTGACGGTGATTTTTGTTTAGACTCTACCGAGTTCAGTACTGATGAAAGTGAGGAAGAGTTTAGGACGCCAGAAAGGGGACATTTTGTCTACTCTGATGTGGGCCAGTAAGATCGTTACGTCATTGATCGAGATGAACATCCATTACCCTGATATAATGGTAATCCTGAGAGTATAACCTTGGGAACTGTTTTCAAAGACAAGGAAGAAGCACAACGGGCCATATCTGCATGGAACGTGGCAAGGTCTGGGGAATATGTCATTTGTGAGAGCAATGAAACCACATGGTGCGTTGAATGTAAAAGTCAAAAATTTTCTCCAGCCGAAGGTTATCATCCATGTGAATGGAAGATCCGCATGTCCAAAAAAATTCACGGTCACTGCATATGGGAAGTGACTATTTGTTGTGCGAGTCACAATTGTGTTGGAATAACCGTGGGAAATGACCATCGTAATGTGACATCGTCCACAATAGCGCCGCTCATATTGAGATAAATTGAAAGAGACCCTGAGTATAGTGTTGCTGCTATTATAACTGAGGTAAAAAACAAAGTAAAAGTTGACGTCCAGGAGAATGAAGCATGGCATGCCAGAAGGAAAGCCATCAAGCTTGTATTTGGTGATTGGGTGACGAATTTCGTCGAGTTACCGAGGTAAGTTTTCAATTTTTATCATTTTTTTGTAAACAAGATTGGAATTATTGTTTAGATGATCATTGGGTGATGATTTGTTAATGTTTGGTTTATGTAGCTTTCTTGATGCTTTACAATCGTCGAATTGAATTTTGAATGAGGGTCGAGTGAAACAAAAAAGAAGTTCAAATATTTGTTTTGGTCATTCGGTGCACCTCGGCGTATGTTTCGTAAATGTTCACCGGTGGTTAGTATTGATGGAACACATTTGCACGGTGCATACAAGGGGAAGTTTCTGGTGGCCATTACCGTTACCGCTGCACGTCATCTTCTGCCACTTGCGTTTGCACTAGTGGACTATGAAAGTATAGAAAGTTGGACCTTTTTCATTAGACACCTCATTAATCATGTCTTTACTAGACGTGTCACATGTGTGCTATCGGATCGATGCCTGGCATCATCGCCGTATTTAGAGATATTGAGGAATGGGATGAAGGTGTTACAGGTCACCAAAGATTTTGTCTGCGACGGGAATGGGATGAAGGTGTTACAAGTCACCAAAGATTTTGTCTGTGACACATTCGAAGTAATTTACTGAAGTATCATCGCGGCAGTAGATTGAACAGTTTGTGTTGGGAAATGGGTGAAAAGTGTCAACCTGGAAAGTATAATAGAATTTCTTGTAAGATGTATGAATACAATCCAGCCGCATACCAATATTTGATGGAAGTTAGTCCATATCAATGGATTTCGGCACATGACGAACACCACCAATGGGGTAACTTAACCACGAATATGTCCGAAAGTTACAATAGTGCGTTGAAAGGCATCTGGTTTATTCCAATCAGAGCAATCATTGAGTCCATATTTCAAAAAACTGAAGAGATATTTTGGGAGGAACATGTGGAGGCTCGTAAATGCAACACACACTTTCCTCCTCAGTTATGGGAAATAATCACGGAGTACAATAGACGCGTTGGGGGACATATTGTAGAACCATATGACACGTCGGACAAAACTTTCAAGGTTAGTACCTATGGGTGTTCGGATCGTAAAGAAGGAAACATACACACGGTTCAGTATGATGTGCACACATATAAGTGTCATAAGTGGCAAACTTATAGATATCCGTGTTCTCATGCGTTGGCAGTGTGTCGTTATCTTGGTCATAATGCATCAAATCTCGTGGATGAATTTCTTAAGGTCAGAATTTGGAAGAGGCAATTTGAGAATGCCAGTTTTACCTCAATCTCTCCAAAAGAGAAATGACGAAAAGACATTGGATGGAAGTTGATTCCTGATTATCGATGAATAATAGCTCATAGTGGTCCGAGAAGGAAACATAAGTGGAGGTTTAAGATGCAAATGAATCGCCGTGGACGACGACACCGAGGCGAATGCACAAGGTGTGGTAGTGCGAACCATCGAGCTAGAATATGTCATGTATCTCATCCTAGATCGGACAGAACAAGGCTTGGTAGAATTTATGACTCAACCGGCATTATTGGAGCAGCACCCATCCCATTTGATGAACTTTGATGTTATTTGGTAGAATAATTTCTTTGATGTTTTTATGTTGTTTTGGTTAATGTAGTTGTTGTGGTTTATGTAATATGTACAGTGACTTGTTTGATGTCATGAATGTTGTATTGGTTAATGTTTACCTGTTTTGGTTTATGAAATTTATAGAATGAACTTTGATGTTGTTATGTTGTATTGGACATAATGTAGTTCTTTTGGTTTATGTAATAGGTAGAATTGTTTATTTGATGTTCTTATGTTGTATTGGTTACTTAATGTTGTTTCGGTTTATGTAATAGATAGAATTGCTTATTTGATGTTCTTATGTTGTATTGGTTAGTTAATGTTGTTTTGGTTTATGTAATCTGTAGAATGGCTTATTTCATGTTAATATTTGGGTTATTTATTTAAAGAAAAAATAAAATACGAATTATATAATATTCGAATTTAGAAAATCTGAATTATATAAAATTCAGATTTCAAAAATTCGAATTAAATTCGGTTTTCATAATATCTGAATTTTATATAATTTGAATTTTTAAAATCCGACCCTTTTAATATATACTGTCCATCTGGAAAAAAAAAATTCCGGCTGAACAGTATGTTATTCAAGGTTCGGATTTGTAAAATCCAAACCCTAAGCAAACATACTGCCTAGTGAAAAAAAAATTTTCTGTTGGACTGAGGTAGACAAGGATCGGATTTGTGAAATCTGAACTTTAACTTTTTAATAAGGTTCGGATTTCCGAATCTTGTCGGGGGTATGAAAACCCACCAGCCCTCCTTTTCTTCTTATTCCTTCCTTCTTCAACCCTAAACTGACGCCTCCCTTATTTCTCCAACCTACCCGCTTGATTTCACATTCCGACCATAAAAAATCCAATCCAAACCGCTCAAAATCCTCCCCTCATCACAAGGAACAAAACCATACCCTCCATTATCTATTTTGGGTTGTTTTTTTCTCTCTCCAAAAATTCAAACCCACCACCTTTCCTTAAATTCCGGGCAATCCGGCCGAATTTTGGTTGTAAGCTCACTATAAAAACATTCCCCTCATTTCAAAGTACATAACCCATCAATGTTTTTGGCATTTCATGCTTACCACTGCCGAATCACCACCGAACCGCCACCTATTTTGCTCAATTCTCTTCCACTAGCCTTCAAACGATAGTGTTCATTTTTTTATAATTTTTTTAATTTATTAGTATTATTATTGTTGTTGTTAATTAGTTTATTTTTAATTTATTAGTATTATTATTGTTGTTTTTAATTATTTTTTTAAATTTATTATTGTTATTGTTGTTATATATTTATGTTTAGATGATTATGGCCTTACCGGCTCATGGGTTGTGGTTTATGGTTCATTGTGTGTTGATGGTTGATTGATATGGCTGTGTTTATGGTTTTCTGTACTGTTTGGGAATTTGGAAAGTTGCATATACTGTCGTTATGCTGCCGGATTTTAGTTAATAAATGACATATGAACTATTTACTATTGTTTAATGTGTAGTTGTAGGTACAAGAGAAATGGCTCCATCAAGTAGAAGCACTCAACCTCGTCGTGAATTTCTCAATCCGGGACCAATCGATCCAGAGCTCCTTTATCTACAACCAACACACCGATCTCCACAGGTGTACAGAGATGCGCCAGGGTTTCAATCGAAGAACCTCAAGTGTTGACGCACAGATAGTTGTTTGTGGCAACCTTTGAGGAGGGAACCGGTCCAAGTGCAAGATGAAATCGACCGGTTTGGCTTTGGGGGAGTTTCTCATGTAGGGTCTATTCAACTCGACTGGGCCCTAATAATGGCATTGTTGAGAGGTGACGGCCTAAAACACACACTTTTCATTTCCAGTTCGGCGAGGCAACGGTGACGTTACAAGATGTGCAGGTTTTATTTGGTCTCCGAACACACGGTCCTTCTATTACGGGTACAATTATTCGAAGATCAACCGAAGAATAGATATATAAATGTACCCGGTTGTTGGGTTTTTATGCAGAGTTGGACGATTTTAAGAACAACATCTTAAATCTTGATCGTCTTAAGCGTGCAATTAGTGGAGCATTCCCGAACTGGGGGGTTGAGCAAGAAGTTTATAGACAGCGGGCTAGGTGTTATATCCTGTACATACTGTTTAGATTGATTTTTCAGGACAAGGGAGGAAATTGGGTCCCTCTATATCTTTTTTAGAATATAGAGAATCATGATAGGTGTGCAGCACTTAGTTGGGGTTCGGCGGCCCTCTCCGATTTATACCGAGGCCTATGCAATGCATGGCAGCACTATGCAAATGACATAACCGGTTTTTTGCTCCTACTACAGGTAAAAAGATTTTGTGTTCTTTTCAAAAATCCAAATTGTGCTTTTTGCTTTTTTATTTTTATTTTAGTGTTTTCACCTTATATCTATTCATATTAAATATTTTTTTAATGAAAATTTGAATTGTTTATCCAGATATGGGCTTGGGAGCGTATTTGTTGTGTCAGACCGACTAAAGTGTCGACGAGCGACACACCCAAAGTTGGTTGCCCATTAGCAGAACGGTGGCACGTTCCTAAAAAATTTGACAACATCAGTCCTCATTGCTTGCCCACATACCGAGATCAGCTAGGGGATCTCCGAGATAGGGATGTAAGTTTCAATATTTATGAAATTAGGTGCATATTAACATATTTTATATTTATCAATATTTTTATAAGTTTTCTATTATTTTTTTACTTTTTCTGGCTACCTTACGTTGAGGACAACATGCTTAAGGAGTATCTCCCCTAATACTGCCGAGAAAGGAGGGAATGTTGGATGTCCCGTACTTTGCTCATTTTTTGGGACTCCCACGAGCCTCATGAGGCTGATAGGGTAATTCAGTAATTTGGGTGCCATCAGTCTATTCCTGGAGACCCTCAGATTTTTGCTTTGAGGGAGGACGTATATACAGCGAACCATACCAAGGGAATGAGAGGCAAGGGGTATGCTAACTGGGAATCACAATGTGCGCTATACAATATGCATTGGCGAGAAAGGCACCGGAATATTTACCTAATGTTGTACCAGAGGACCCTCCACAAGCGAACGCGGAGTACGGAAGGTGGTTTAACCGCAGGACGGTCTGACTCGTCAATGATCCAAGCATTGATGACCCTGAGGAAATTTGATACCGATGTGCAATGGCTCGAGCGAGAGTATATATATGTGTTTAATTTAGTTTTTGTTTAGATTATTGTACATATTTGCCAAGGTTTAAGCTTTTTTTTATAACTATTGGAATTTTTTTATTTGTTTGTAGTCGAATTCGATGAGTGACTGATACAATAGGAGCATGGAATTCCAAAGTAATTACATTCGAATAGATGACCCTGACCCTGAAGTCCTGCAGTACGTAGAAGAGATGACCAACTCTCTCCACAGTGTCCTCACACTTGGTCGCCGTTATTTTGTGGCATCCGATGATGATACCCAAATACTCGTCGATGATCCTCCTGCATTCTCTCATGCCTCGTTTATGGATCGCTGAATAAAGAACGTTCCTCTGAGGGGAGGAGGCAGAAAAAGGAGGGCACCCTAAGGACAACGTTTGAATGTGAAAAATATTAGGGCCAAGATAAAGAAGAGGATGATGCGAGCGAGGATGATGGAAGTTCGCTGCTGCCACAGGGTCGAGGTCCACCTGGTCGATGTCCTCCAAGTGGAGGTCCACAGGGTGAAGGTTCAAAAGGTGCAGGTTCGAGTGCAGACCCTATTGCTAAGAGAGTGAAAAAAAGGGTTGCGCCTCCACCTCGTCGATGGGGTTTTGATAGTTAGATTTTTAGTTTTTCCTTTGAATGTTTTTTGGATTCATATTTGGAATTTATTATTTATTCATCATATTTAACATTTAGTATTTTTTGATATTATTGTTCAATATGTTCTTTGGTAGTCATTTATTTTCCTTTCAATTTTTGAAGATTAGAATTTGGGATTTTATTGTTGCTAACGGATCAAATCAACCAATTTTTTTTCTAATTTCACCTATTTTCGGATTTACATTTTATAATAATATTCTATTTTAGAAAAATTTATTTTTTAATTCTCTTTAATTGTTTTCTTAACATTCGAATTTCAAAAATCTGAATTTCATTAATTTAATTAATTAAGATAATTAATTTCTACTTTAAACGGGTTTGTGAAAGATCCAGATTTATTCGGATTTATAAAATTCGGATTTTCTTATATTCTGATTTACAAAATTCAAATGGCATATTTCCGTCCACACCTCCACATTATATATTTTTCAGTTCACAATTTGAATTTTGAGATTTTTTTGGTCAAAAATTCCTAATATTTTTATCGCATCCCACAAAAAAAAAAAAAAAAAAAAAGACAAAACACCTCATAGATAAACAAATTTGAAAGAACTTTGTGATTGGAGATGGAGTTCTTTTTGGTATGCTTCTGGGGTACTCCTCCAGACCATTAAAATGCAAATTACAAGCAGTCATGCATGCATGGGAGTTCAAAGTGTTATATGTTGACAATATTAGGGGTTAAAGGTTTAGACCCATTAAGCTTCAAGGCGTGAACTTCCTTATAAAGCTAATGGGCCATCATTACAATTATTGTGCTGAAATGCAAACATGAAATAGTTTATTGTTTTGTGCATGATTGTATTTCCATGGCTATACAAAATAGATGTTGGTTACTCCTAGGAGTAAAAGTACACTACTACTCCTAGCAAAAAAAAAAAAAAAAAGGCAAAAAATGAGGCCCACTTCAACTAGCACCACGTCTGAACTTATGTAGTTCAGAACTTATGTAGTTCATTTTACATAAGTAGTTCAGAACCCTCAGTTTACATAAGTAGTTCAGAACCCTCAGTTTACATAACTAGTTCAGAACCCTCAGTTTACATAACTAGTTCAAAACCCTCAATTTACTTAATTAGTTCAGAACCCTCAGTTTACATAAGTAGTTCAGCACCTCAGTTTACATAAGTATTTCAGAACTTTACATAAGTAGTTCAGAACCCTCAATTTACATAAGTAGTTCAGAACCCTCAGTTTACATAAGTAGTTCAGCACCCTCAGTTTACATAAGTAGTTCAGAACCCTCAGTTTACATAAGTAGTTCAACACCCTCAGTTTACATAAGTAGTTCAGAACCCTCAGTTTACATAAGGAGTTCAGAACCCTCAGTTTACATAACGAGATCAGAACCCTCAGTTTGCATAAGTAGTTCAGAACCCTCAGTTTACATAAGTAGTTCAGAACCCTCAGTTAACAGCAACAGGAATAGTCTGAGTTAAGGTTGGACGACTTCTGAGGAAGAAGAATTCCAGCGTTGGTCTACGAAGAAAGCGGGGCAGTGATGGCTGCGGTTCATAGCCGGACGGGATGGGGCGGGATGGGGTTTCTGCAGATGGTCGGAGGTGGCACTGGGCTCGACTGGAGATGGCAGATCAGTAGACGGTGACGGGACTGGAAGTCGAATCGGAGCCGAGGTGGAGGTGGTCGGGACGGGCTCGGCTACGGAGGTAATGACGGCGGATCTGAAGTTGCGTCCTGAGAAGATGGAAGATTGGGTGGTGAAGAGAGAAATAGGGGGGAAGAGAGAGAGAGAGAGAGAGAGAGAAGGAGGAGTGTGTGAGTGTGTGTGTGTTGGAAAGTTGGGGAAGGGGGTACCAGGAAAAAGTAAACCACTCCTAAGAGTATATTATAATTTGCCGGTTTACTCCTAGGAGCATACAAAATAGTGGCTACACTATACCTGTAAAGTTTACATTGATTGATTGAGTTGAGTGGAATGCCAGCCAGCATACTGAAAAACAACAGAAATGGCTGCTTATTTCCGTTCTTCATTCTTGGACGTGATGGCCGTCTTTTTGGTGGTTTCCGCCTTCTTCATTATCTCCGGGGAAAGAAGCTAGTGGGCTGGCCACCTACTGGGGACAGATCGGCAAGGACGAAGGGAGTTTGGCATTAGCCTGTTACCTGAGCGGTTTGACTGGGCGGTCATTTCTTTCTTGAACAACTTCGGCGCCGGCAAAACTCCCAAGTTACACTTAGCCGATCACTGCGACGCCGGTGGGATTCAGATCAAAGCATGCCAGTACCTCCAGGTTAAAGTCTTCCTTTCGGTCGGAGGCCCAGAGCCAAATTATAGTCTGGACACTCAGGAAGACGCGAATTTCCTCGGCGGCACCTCAGATTCTCGTCCCCTTGGCGACGTCTTCCTCGACGGAATCGACTTCGCCGTCGAGAGTGGTTCCAATAAGTACTGGGAATACGTGGCAGGAAAAATCCATGCCCTCAGCACCCCAACCAAGAAAACCTACCTGACGACGGCGCCAAAATGCCAAATCCCCGATTACTACATGGACGGGGCCATCAAGCTCGGGATTTTCGACTACGTTTGGGTGAAATTCTACAATGATTCGTCTAGTCAGTACGAGGGAATCTCCAACGATTTCGGGAAGAATGCCGAGAAGCTGCTGGCGAGTTGGTACACCTGGCATGATTATCCAGGGATCAATAAGCTGGTTATGGGAACTCCATCGTATCCAGAGGCTACCCCTGGTGGTGGGTACATGTATGTTGATCCTTACTATTACTTCATCCTTCCGATTCTTCAGAAATCGCCGAAATTCGGAGGTACGATGTTCTGGACAGTGAACTATTCGCCGGAGGGTACCGTCGGAGGATCGGTTTCCTCATCAAAGGGGTTGGCTGTTATGTAGACATCATTTTGGTTCAATTTTTCTTCAACTAATTTAAGAGAATCTGCAACTCCTTCCGATCATCTCTTGATATTTAATCTGTTCGGAGAGATGATCGGCAAATGTTTGATATAATTATCCTATCAAGTTGTAATTTTTCCTCCCATGATATATAGGTAGGGGTGGCAATTTTTGACCCAACCCGTGAACCCGTCACGACCCAACACGGGAAAAAAGCAGGTTGAGTTGAGATTTTCAACCCGTTTATTAAACGAGTTGGGTTCGACCCAACCCGTTTAATAAACATGTTGGGTCAGGTCAACCCGACGGGTTCACGGGTTCACGGGTTAACTCGTTTAACCCGTAAAAAAATATATTTAAATACTTTCATTTTGCATTGCTTGGATTTGGTTTGGTTTGGTTTGTGGTTAGATTTGGATTGATTTGGAAGTTGTAATGAATTTAAAGTGTTTTGTTTTATGTATGGTGGTGACATTTGTTTTATTTAATGTATCAATAGTAGTAGGATGTTGGTTTTCTTTCTCTGTTTACCTTTCTTCTGCTATATTATATATATTTATGTGTGTGTGTGTGTTTAGTAATTATTTAGGTCCTTCTTTGGTTGGTAATATTAGCAGAATGTTGTTTATGTTTGTTTTGCTTATGAAATTGACTTAAAATCCTCGGAGCAAGACTGCTGCTAGCACCCTGGCTTTGGCTGATTCAGTAAAAGCTCAGTATAAGTTTCATTTTACTATCAAGCACGTATATATATAATATATGTATATGTGATGTGAGTGAATTCATAAGCAAGCATATATACAATAATATTGACAAGTTTATTATACTAATCAATTATTTATATGTGTTTTGTTTCTGTTATTAGCAACGAACGAATGACATGAAAAAATGATTTATATTTTCAAATAAATAATTAAAATATATTAGGCGGGTCGGAGGGTTGGCGGGTTATGGGTGACCTGTTTAATTAAATGGGTTAGACGGGTTGGGTTGGGTTGACCTGTTTATTAACAAGGTTGGGTTGGGTTCATATTTTTAACCCATTTAATAAACGGGTTGGGTCAACCCAACTCGATTTTTTCGCGGGTTGGGTCAACCGAACCCGTTTAGAGCGGGTTGACCCATTTTGCCAGCCCTATATATATAGGGAATAAATCTTTAGTGAGTTTGGCTCAGTTAATCAATAATATTTTCAAGAGTCTAATAGAAAAAAAAAAAAATTAATTGAAGCCAATAATAATTATAACTTACTACTAAAAATAATACTACAAAATATTCTAGAGTGAATTACATTTTTCCCTTAAATTTTAGTCAAAATACGCAAATCTTCTGAAATTTTTAAAAATTACAAAAATCTCCTTATGCTATCCAATAGTCTCTTTTCGCCCCTTAAACAAATGATATCATTCAATTTATTATGTAAATAGACAATAATACCCTTAATAGATCCCTGAATAAATTTTCAAACCAAAACACCCTTCTATTTGGTATACATAATTCAAAACACCCTTATTTTTTAGGCAAAATGTGGTATATGTATACTGAATAGAAGGGTGTTTTAGTCTGAAAATTTATTTAGGGATCTATTAAGGGTATTATTGTCCATTTACTTAATAAATTGAATGATATCATCTGTTTAGGGGGCAAAAATAGATTATTAGATAGCATAGAAGAGTTTTTATAATTTTTAAAATTTTAGGGGGATTTTATATTTTAACTAAAATTTAAGAGGTAAAATGTAATTTACCCAATATTTTAATCCTAACATGTTTAATGTGCATTCTCCTAT
Source organism: Knoxia roxburghii (assembly GCA_030378225.1). Taxonomy (NCBI): domain Eukaryota; kingdom Viridiplantae; phylum Streptophyta; class Magnoliopsida; order Gentianales; family Rubiaceae; genus Knoxia; species Knoxia roxburghii. The sequence continues at coordinate 37,958,938 of CM059422.1, read as the reverse complement.
GGAACATCTTATACTCATTCCCTCCATCTAAATTTAAATGTCACTTTAACCTTTTTATTCATATTTTGAAAAAGTCAATATTACTAAAAAAAATCAATTAATGTGTTCACCTATTGTGTTAAACGGAGAGTACTTACCACTGAACTACAACTCTCTTGTCATATTTTTTACTTCTTAATTAATAGTTTTTGTCCAACATGAGTTTAAAACACTGGCTAGATGATTTCAAAAATAAGAGTGAGAATGCAAATATCCAAATTTGATTTTGTTAACTAGAACTGATTCAGTGACTGTTAGAACTGTTAAATCTTAACCAGAAATCAATATAACTTATAATCCCTTAAAAATCATACCTTGCTAATTGTAGTTTAAAATTACTATTTGAAACTCAAAAAAATGTATAAACTTCCATAGTTGCAGTTCATCTAAAAAATTACAAAATTTTCAACACTCCAAAAATACCTCAAAACATTCGGAAAAACTTGAAACAACATTATAACGATCGTAGAACTACGTTGAGGAGAAACATTAGTTCAAAATTCTCGCAAAAATTGTAAGTTTCCGATATGTTACTTTCAATTAGTTTCCGATTTTCATGGTACGCACACTCATTTTGGACGCATTATAAAATGGTACGAATGTTCAAAATGGGCGCGTTCGTCATTGTAGACACGCCCAAAATGGGTGTGGTCACCCAAAATGGGTGTGGTCACCATAGAATCCACATTAATTTGGGGCGTGGATACAATTGATGAACACGCCCAATATGGGCATGGCTTCCATGGTGACTACACCCATTTTGGACGTGTCAACAACGGACAAACGCGCCCATTTTGGGCATGGAATCCATGGTGACCACACCCAAAATAGGTGTGAACATCAATGGGAGGCACACCCATTTTGGGCATAGATTTCATTGTGACCGCACCCCTTTAATATGCGTGGAAACCATGGGTACGGACGCCTTACTAATGCGTCTGTGGCCATGGTTCCCACGCCCATTTTTGGCGCGGCCACCATGGTACGCGTGCTTTTTGCACCCGTCCTTTGGATGGTGTTCGTGCATTTTTTGGGCATATTTCCCCATTGTAACCGTGTCATTTTTGGGTGTATCGTCCATTATAAAGTCAAGTTTTTTCAAAATTTTTTTATTTTAAATCAGTAAGAAAATCATCCAAGAGGTATTTTGATAATTTGACTATAAAATTTAACCTACAAATAGCAATTAGCATAATTCAGATATATTACTTACATCTTATAAAAAAAATTTATCCCACTTATTTCAAACCTTATCTAGTATTTCGGCTCAAAATTTAAACATATTATCCTTACTTTAGGATTAAGAATATCATTTTTTAAATTTAAATAAGAGTAATAATATTGAGACGTATAATTGCCTAATTGTTTAGCAAAGTTAGTGATAAATTATGCATTCATATAACTAAACCACACAACCACACAACCGCCGGCGCCGAGCAGCCAAAACCACCGGAGTATGCAGCTGTACACTGTAGACCCACTGTACACCCAAGTGTACAGTTTTAAAAACAGACGTTAACCCATTGTGTGCCTGAGAAGACAGTGCGGCGCCTGTACTTCTAAGGCATTTAGCTCTACCTCTTCCCCATGAGACGGCGCTAAGTTTCTGTCCACTGCCATAGCATGGCATGCACTCTCCAGCTGAATGCACCCGGGTGTACCATACCCTGCTGAAACTTTCCTTGTTTTAGGAAAATTTGCAGGCCTCCTGTTAGGGATATGGATGAAGTAACCGCAGAATGATCCATGAATTTCAGTTCCATTAATGAAATGGCTGGTTGATCAATTAGGTCACGACGGAATATCGTTTTTTATGCAATTTTTTATGCAATAGGGTTCACATCAGGTAGTTTTACGATTAAAAAAAATTGATAAATTATTACAGTTTATGAAAAAATTGCTATAGTTTATCACTGTACAGCTATATATATTGCAGGAAAATAAGAAAAGAAATTGTACCGTAATCCCTTGTTTGAATCCCAATCTCACGAAAATTATATAACTTTCAATAATATAAAGATTTAAATATTTTTTTAATTTCTTGTAATCACATTTTTTGCAAGAAACCCAAGGGAGGTTGGGTTTCATTAAACCTATTTTTCATACCCATTCCCCTTCCTTTTATAAACAAACAAACAAACAAACAAACAAACAGGGGGAATGGGTATGCATCCCATTTCATACCCGCCCTCAAAACAAACACCCTGAATTCCACAGTACTGAGACGAATTATGAGATGCAGAGATCTTTTAATCAAAACACAAACCTAATGTAGCATACAAGTATCAAAACAAGATACAGATATGATGATTTGTAGGAGGATGGATCATCAACCCCTGTAATATAATTATACATACTTTCACCTGCATAAAATCACTAAGATGGCTATGGCTGAATTTTTCAATCAGAAAACACTATGTATTTTTGGCATATATATATATATATATCAATTCCCATGGCACCAGAACTTCTACTCAAGATGTCCTTTGTTGCTTTCGGCCATGGCGGAGAGAGACAGTTAACTATTATACAGTTTTAAACTAATCAAGAACTTCTCCATCGCTTTAAATTGTATTGACCAAGTCAGACGAGTCGTCAGAGCTTCAGGAGTCACTCTCTTGAGTTCTACCAGGCATATAAATTGAATGATGCCTTATCCCCCTCATTCTGTTTCTGGGAAATAAGAACTTTCAAATCATTTAACATCTTTATTCGTATACTCTCTTCCTCTTCAAAAGAGTTGGAACGATCGCCACCGTTCCAATGAGGAAAAGAACAGATAGAGTTTTGAAATCATATAAATCTTTCACGGACTTCAGGTCCCCAAGTGCAAGGCCAGCCTGTGGGTCACAGAAGCAGGAGTTGCAAATCACAAACTCGTAAGCAAATAAATTAGTCACATTTCATCTGAACAAGCTAATTCCAGCAAAACTACATCAACAGCAGAAATCTAACTTGTATCTTTAATTTATAGGGATGAGCCATATAATAGAATGACTGAACTATACGAATGAACAGAACAGTTACACTGCCCATCCCTCAGCACATAGTCTAATTCAAGAAGTAGATCAAAAACAGGTGCAATAAATTCTTTAGTAAATGGCACACAACAGAACATTTGTAAACAAGTATACCAGATTTTTCCTATTTGGCAGTCAATGCAAAAGAACAAAATGCATCCAGAAACAAGAAATAAACTCCAGGTTTCAAAAGTGGAGAGACTTACTCTGACAGTAATGTAAGAGGCAGGAATCAGACCAATCACAGTGGCCAGGAAAAAGATATGAAATGGTATATCAACAATAGGTGACGCCAAGTTTATAAAAAGGTTTGGCAATGTTGGAGTTACTCTCAGAAAGAGCATGTAATTGAGTAACTTGTCTTTCCGCTTTGCTATCTGTAAAGAGTGGCAGAAGGAAATAATCATGAAAAAATTGGGGACAGGTACTGATCACAAAAATATAACTATTAAATAAAATAAACCATCACCTCTGACTGGAAAAATTTCAATTTGTCTGGCCAGAGCCAGTTAACAACGGGCCGTCCAATAATTTTAGACAGAAAATAGCAAGATGATGCCCCAGCAGTGGCATTGAAAACAACCAGGAAAAGGCCCTTAATAACCCCAAAGAGTGCTCCAGCAAGCAACGACATAAAGATAGTGCCAGGAATCATAAATGTCTGCATGAATATATATGTTGAACAATATCCAAGTATGAATTGTGCTGGGTAAGCATGTGCATACTTTGCAAGATGATCTCTGAAATAGGATAGAAACAAAAACTTACAAGTTGAGTTTGTATGAACAAAAAGAGAAATCAAAGTCGAACTAATGGTACTTGAACCTCAAGTCAAAATATGATAAAAGAAAAACAATAGATAACGAACTTCTGGTAACCAGAGCAATAACGTGTGTAGCTAAGAAAAGTGAAACTTCTCAGCCAGATTCTTCATAAACTCAACAGCTTGTGAAAGCAATCAGGAACTCTCTATATACATTGAAAGTATTTGATGTTTTATGTCACTAGATCAATAACATCAACTTCTTATCCCCGGAAACCATTTTGACAATATATCGACATCAGCGGATAGGGCTGACAACTCCTTGACCATCATTACCCTCAAAAATTTTCATAGCCTATGAACAACTTCCTTTCAACTCTACCCATTATCTAGCATTGCAACTGATGCATTTCAATTTGCCAAAGTCCCATAGGCATGAAGTAAATTGTAAAGGATCATCCTTAAAAGGAGCAGATTCTCAAGTACCTCTAGAACTAAATAAAATCTGCCAAAAACCAGAAGAGAAATCCATGGTCTCTTTCAGATAAAAACTATTTTGCTTTTCATAGAGTCATAATAATCTGCAGATGGTTAGTAGTATTTAAGATCAAATCATATTTGCCTAAGATTTGTTCTATAAGTCACCATTTGTGATTCACAACTTGCCCAGGAATCTCAAACATAAAAGCTTTTCATAGTGGTGTTATAGAAGAAACAAATGGTGAAAAAAATCATGAATAATTGAAAGTATCCACCAATCAAGGTAAGATATGCATCGATTGCTAGTCTCTAGAGACCAACTTTGAGGTTATTTAGAAGATGAAATTGCTACACCAGCAATGTCCTCCGACTATAAAAAGAAAAGAAGGAAGAAAAGACTGACATTTAGATTTCAAAATTTCTTCTTGCAAAATAAGATTGGACAACTCTGGAGCAAAGAGGTCAAGCTGCAATCAAGTTGGCATAGAACAAGATTACAAGGATAAGGGACAAACTCAAAATAGGATATCAACGGAACATTTGGAAGGATGAAAAAAATAGTAATCATCAGGTCAGGCTACCACTGGCTTTTAGGATAAGGGACAAAGCATCCAATAGTTTCATCTGTTGGATTGTAAGCGATGATAAAATGAGGACGGATGACAAAATGATGATATTGGACATACCAACACAGAGCAGAACTTGTTTACTGTGCACCACAGAGCCAGAAACAAGAAACCATCTCTTCTTGGGGTGCCCATTATCAAGTAAATATTGAGAGAAGCGACATAATGGATGGGAGTGAAGCAGCTAAAGGACCACTACAGGCAATCATCATCAAAAAATATTACACTTGGACAGGGGGCAGTAATGGAAGAACATTTAATGCAAAAAAAGGGATGCACAGCAAATAGTAATCCAAATACAACAGGAGTTGAGATGGAGCATGCAGATATCCACACAAAGAAGACAATGGCACCAGAAATCCGGTAGATACAAAGATTCAGAGTAGAAAGAGAGTAGAAAATGAACAAATATGGTAGGAAGAAAGGTGTAATACAGATAGAGTAGGTGAAGGAATAGGAGATTGTAAAATATGTTTGGGTTAGTTGCACTGTAATACATGGCTACCGAAAAGAAGAGATGCACATCCTTCAAGTTACATACCAAACTAATAACAATAATAAACCTACAAGCACAAGCACATGCACTGGTCAGTTAAATGGTGCAAGGATATAACTCTCAAGTTCAGAAATGCTTAGACTACAGGGATAAGTAACTGTAGCACACACACAAAAAATTAATTGTTGAAATGAACAAATTGATAACAAATGGAATCTTGGGAATAATAACTAAATTGGTTTCCTTCTACCTTCTTGATTTGTCAAGAACAGATGGATATTTCCAAGTAGTGGGGCAGGTACATACTAGCAGTAACACACAAAACTATATAGCTTAAACCAAAGAAACTCTTACGATAGCAATAACTTCTAGACATATATGAACCCTAAGGTTATTAGGATTATTCAATTATGGCAATTCCATATATTATACCGTAACACAACCAATGAACAGTAACAAAGCACATAACAATCATTGAATAGTTAACCTCTTGGCCATCATCTCAAAATCATTATGATAAGATATTCTATTTTCACAATATCTAAAAGTGAATGACAATTTATAACTAAGTCTATAAGAAAATGAATCTCAGGCATCCAATTTCTTACACATTGAAGAAGATTAAAAGTTCCAAGCCCAGCCCCAAAAATTTAAGCCAGAATCCAATAATCGTTTCCAATGGCATAATAAAGCAATCTCACAAGAAGGAAAACAAGCCCAATATAGCATAAGATTCAGCAATCGACCCTTTCCGTTCCTCTCTAGTTTCATATTTCTTTTTAAGTTGAAAAGGCGATTGCATATAATCAGTACATGGACTGAATTTCACTCAATATAGCTCCCCAGACACGACACACCCGTGGAAACCAATAACCCTTCAAATCAAAGTTAAACAAACCCTAAATTTTCCCAAGCCAGAGCCTTTCTCCCTCCATTACATTAGCCATCAAAATCCCAATCTCTAATCATATCTATAATTTCACCACATGACTCCAATATGCTTTAAACTTGACAATCACAAAAATACTTTATAATTACCAAACCAACCCACATAACGATAGCAAATAAAAAGAAAATATTCAACATTGCTATAAATTAAACGATTAACCTACTTGAGCATGCGAAGATCTGAGAGTGTACGGGGGAGCTTGAGCTTACTATAATCCGCAGCTGGCATGGTCAAGTAAATGCAGCCCAAACCAATTGAGAATATTAAAAATACCCCCAAACCCGCAAAGAGCTCCCACCGCGACAATGGAAACGCGCCCCCTTCACCTACTTTACCCTTCTTGCCCGTCGGTGAATCCTCCGGTGGATTATAATCCCCAAAATTCTTCTCCTCATCCCTCGTCCTCCCTCCTCCGACGCCGACCCCAACAAGGCCGTTATCAAGCATCACACTCCTAGGCGCCGCCATTGATGACGTCGATAAAGAACGGAACAATAATGCACCGCTATCAGATATCGACGAGCTGCGTATAGATGACGATTTGGGTTTCATTTATTTATAGAAAAGAACTTGGATTGAGAATTTTTATAATTAGCTAACAATGCCATTGATGGATCAAACGTTGATCCGATATCCGAAAGGCAGCCTAATTTGGGTATTCTAGGCTGCAATCTTGCGATACAAAAACGCCTCAAAATTCAATTTTGACGGAAACCCAGAAAAAATCCGGTCATCAAATAGCAAAAAAATTAACAGATCAATCCCCAAAAAAAAAAAGATGACTTCCCTAATAATCTAAAACTAGTATTTCTGTGTAGGAAGAGTGATGGGAAGAGGAAATCTAGAGGAGAAGCAGTGCCGTAGTGGTCCCTTCGAATTGAAAGAAGGAGAATAGTCAATGGTGGTGTGAGGACAGGAAAGGAATCAACAGATTGGGGGAGGAGGGGAGCTTTTGATTTGATGATGTTTGAAAAATGGACGCGCTTTTCAAGGGAGGAGAGGATGATGAGGAGGGTCTGTTGAGTTATGTGTGTTGTATTTGAATGAATGCTAATTTGGGATTCGACGAATTTGCGTGGAGCTATGGTGGCGGAACTTAGACCATTTTGACGCTCCTTTACTGCAGAGTAGGCGGAGACATTGCTCTTTCCTATAACTTTTGAGTAAATTAATAATTCTGAATTTTTAGGAAAATAGATGCCCTACGTTACCAAAGCAAGAAAAAAGTAAATAAATAAATAAATATATATATATATATATATGAGAAACTTTTCTTGCTTTATCTTTAAAAGGATAACCGATTTAATTATAATTACTCATGTAAATATGGATGGTATATTGTTGTGTGTATATAAATTATCAATAATTTATACTTATCTAATTAGAAGATTATATGCTTCAAAAAAAATTAGAAGATAAATAAAAAGGATAATAATTTGTGGGAAAATGAGGAGATAAACTTGTAATACAATTCAAAAATATTAAAAATTAGATAAGATGATAACAATAAAAAAATAAGAAGATAAATCGTTAAAAGATAATAATTTGTGTAAAAATTGTGAAAAAAACAAAGAATTGGAGGGAAAACGAGAGACTTGTAAGCAATTTTTTTTTTTTTTTTTTTTTTGCTTAAGTTTCTCTCTATCTTTTACTTTAACATATAGTTATAGATTTGGCCAACCGAATGAAGACAAGAAGATTCAAATCCATTTATGTTTTTTTTAACATGGTAGGAGAGCTATGATATTCTAATTACTCTATTCTATAGTAGCAATGGCCGACAAAGAAGAAGGATCTATCAAAGCTACATCTGAAAAAAGCGTGAAACAAAATACAATCTTATCGTACAATTTCACACAAAATTTGGTGGTGCAACTACTAAATCAATCTCATGACAAGATGAGCAATTTAACCGGAATAAAGTTTATAATAATTGGATATATAACTGTGGAGTCACTCGCCATATGATAAGACATTGGTGTTTACCGAGTTTACTTATAAAAATTACTCAAAACATGACAAGTAATAAAAATAAGTTTTGATTACATACTATGCCGAGTAGTAATGATGGTCGATCTCACGAGGAACGATAGATTATTTGGTCGAATTTTCTTTTCTTTTTGTTTTTGTTAAATAAAGCAATTTAAAGGATTCGAGTTGCAATTGGTCAAAGTATCAAATAAATATAAACCAGAAAACAAGTATATGGAAATAATAATAATGGTGGGGATCTACTCAATCTTGGTAATAAAGGTGTGGATGATATCATTGTGCATGGAAAAACATCATTCTACTGTTCATTATTAGACTTTAGCTATGGGATTTATGTCACTAAAGGTTACTTTAGCTATGGGATTTACGTCACTAAAGGTTAATCCTAGTTTTTCACTCTAGATCGGATGATCAAATCACTAAAATGGAACATTTAAGTGGGTTATTAGCTAGCCTCCCAAAATATTTTAACAAGCCCATGTTGGATTTACTAACCAGTAGGTAATTAATGTAACGACCCTAAAAGCAACAGATCGTTAACCTAGTGATTTAGCAATAATTCACCTGTCTTAAGCCTATAAAACTCAATTCGTGTCAAAGCAAGAGTTTTCAAAACAAGTTCCAGCTTGCCAATCCGGATAGTTACCAAGTCTCAAAAGTTTGTTTACAAACACCAAATTAAATCAATTCAAGTCTCGCCAACATCAAGTGTTGAATAACTAATGTTTTTGCAAGGGTTACTTTTATTCTCTCCCAACCCGGTCCCGGTTCTCTTCTAGGCTCGCATGTCTCTCTCGAACTCACCTAGAAAACAATCAAAGATAAAAATAAGTATGTTTTGTGCATACTTAGTGAGGATTTCCCCACTTTTTTTTCTTACTTGGCGCGGCTCCTCGGCTTGGCATAGAAGAAAAGAAACAAATAAACACGTCATAACATGAAGACTTATCATACACGCTATGTTCTAGGTAAGCGAGGAAACCCACAAGCAAAGTAACCACTTTTTTTTTTCTTACTTGGCGCGGCTCCTCAGCTTGGCATAGAAGAAAAGTAACAAATAAACAAGTCATAACATGAAGACTTATCATACACGCTATGCTCTACGTAAGCGAGGAAACCCACAAGCAACGTAACCATATAACCAGCTCAAGCGTAATTATGTCTAGTATCCAAAATAGCATAAACAAGTAGCAAGTAACTATATTATCCAGTCTAGCAAGATCAAGTCCAGTATCTATTCTAGCATAAACAAGTAGTAGTTAAACATGTTATTCTAGTCTAGAAAGAACAAGTCCAGGTATTCAGTCTAGTATAAACAAGTAACAGGTAAAAATGTTATCTAGTCGGGATTTTGAGATGATAGATATTGGACTTATGTCATATTAATTGGGCATTGAAGTCAAGAAAGTTGAGGATGGAATCTTCATCTCACAAGAAGGATATGCTAAGGAAGAGCTTAAAAGATTTGGCATGGAGGATTGCAAGCCTATTAGTACCCCCATTGAATTTGGAGCAAAGCTCTTGAAGGATGATAAAGGAGAATCTGTCGATGCTACTCAATTCAAGAGTCTTGTTGGGAGTTTACGTTATCGTACTTGCACAAGGCCAGGTATTCTCTTTTTCGTGGGACTTTTCAGTCTATTTATGGAAGCACCGGCGACAACACACTTAAAGACTGTAAAGAGAATACTTCCTTACCTCAAAGGTACAATTGACTTTGGCTTGTATTATTCAGTATCTGATGACTTCAAGCTGGTGGGATTTAATGATAGCGATTACATTGGAGATTTGGATGATAGAAGAAGCACTACTTCCTTCTTTAGACTAGACAATCATGGCTAATTGAGCTAGCTAATTAAGATAGGAAATATTCTTGCCATAACTCATAACAATTCTTGTACTTTATATCGGGCTAGTTGGCTTGTACAAAATTAACACGAATACACTTTCCATACGTATTCTGTTCTTGAATTCTTTCATGGTATCAGAACCAACGATCTTTTGTTGATCATGGCAAAGCAATGTGAAGGTACCAGTAAGATTGCTGAAGAAATAGCAAAACGTAAGGCAATTTCTCCGTACGATCTCACTGCCAATGATAATACTGGCATTGTGATTAGTCAAGTGATGCTCAAAGAAGAAAATTATGCAGAATGGTCGACTTCTCTACAAATGGTTCTTCAAGGTAGAAAGAAAGTTGACTTTGTTGATGGCACTATCACTCAGCCATCGGAGGATTCAGAAGATTTGGAGGATTGGCGTACTATCCAATCTCTCATTTGCTCGTGGATAATGAATACAGTGGAGCCATCGTTATGTTCATCTATCACGACCACCGAAATTGTGACAGCCAAAAAGTTGTGGAATAATATCAGAGAACGATTCTCTGTTGTCAATGGCCCTCGAATCCATCAATTGAAGACCAAATTGGCAGAGTGCAAACAATTCGGACTCAGTATCAGTGCATACTATGGTAAGTTGAAAACGTTGTGGGGAGAATTGTACAGCTATGAACGTTTCCTGGGTTGCATAACCTGTGCAACGCGTGCCTACAATATCAAACAAATTTTGGAAAAAAGACATGAGGATGAAAAAGTTCATCATTTTATTGATGGACTGGGATGCTGGTTCTTATGGCACTGTTCGTTCCAACATATTGGCATCAGACCCACTGCTTTCATTGAATAAATTTTATTCCTTGGTAGTTCAAGAAGAATGCGTCTGAACAGTGTCCAAAATTTAGGAAGGAAACGGTGCTTCTCCAGCCATGGCTTTTGCTGCTCGAGGTCAAAATTGAGTTCCCGTGAGAGGAAGACATCTTGTCTGTACTGTGTGTAACAAAGGTAGCCATGATGCCACGACATGCTTTGAAGTTGTTGGATTTCCCGACTAGTGGAGTTCTCAGCGAAATGGTGGTGCGGCTGGACAACAAACAATGGGAGAAAATAATCAATTTTTTGATGCAGGAAATAAAGTGAAGTCACTTCTGCCGATCGCCAGTGGTCATGGAAACTTAAAGATTATCTGCCCGAGTCTAGCCAGAAACTCACTTTCATGTTATGCATTCTAGAATCAGAATCTCTGGCCAGGCCTAGACGCTAGCACAATCGCTATTCCAACCCTTTTGAAATAACATTGCGCAGGATATGGGTTTGCACTTATTCGATTTACCACGCAACAAAAATTCTTAATAAAAGCGGAAAAATAAGAATTACCTATTGAAGCGTATACCCAGGTGATTCTCTTGTATGCCTCAAGACTTTGCTTGTATGCTGTGTGGGCAGCAATCTAACTAGCAATTTGATCAGCTAATCACCACAATCCACCTGCCAGAAAAATTCCAGCACCGTTGCACCTGGCGCGTACAAGTCAAGCACCGCCCAGAGAGAGAGAAAGCTATACATTGCTGCCAAAATTTAAGAAAATTTCAGCTGCCTCTAGCTTTATGAAATCTGAAATTTAGTGAGAGAATTTTCTCTCTCTTGGATTTTCTCTCTCTAAGTTTTCTCGTCTTAAAAACTTATGAATTGTATATTGTGGAATAGCTAATCCCTTGTCTATATATAGAGTTACAAGAGAGACCCAGAGTTGGTTTAGGATTGGTCTTCCTAATGGGTTTAAGTAATTAATTAGTTTCTAAATCCAATTAGGTAACCAATCTAATAGGATAAACCAAATCCAATTAGATTTTCTAATCTCTAGGATTTCCTAATTCTAATTGAAACTTAAGACTTAATTAATTAATTAATTAATTCCACTTTGTTAATTACTTAATTAACCCTTATGAATAATTAATCAATTAATTAATTCTACCTATTCAATTAACCCATTACTATCATACACCAGAATTGCTTCTGGAACAACTTAATTAATTTATTCATAATCTCCCCACATCAAAGATATAGTGCTCGTTAATTTTATTAATTTATTGATAAATTAATTAATTAACTTCTTTAATTCTGAGACTAGTACCACTCGACCTTTTTACTATACCGGACATAAGTCCACCAGTTGGGTTTAGTATAATAAACATAACGAGCTCATCTCGGGAGCACCATCACCCCGGACGCACCGGTACATGGTTTCCTTTCGACAAGCAGCAGCACACCAAGCAACTAAACAAGCGCACCCAACCTACCAAGACTATTGGCCATAATTGACCTCACCCATTGGCAGATCAAAGTACACTATGTCTAATCCTCATGCCCGCTCGAGTATAGGGATTAAGAGATAGAATACTAAGAACGATTTGTCTATTAAATCAGTACAAGACAAATCATTCTAAATGATCAAGTTCAATACGCTCTGGGCATATCTATATGATTAAATTAGTTTAGATAAACCAATTATCCAAATCACATAATAACCTAAACCGAAAGTTTGCCCAAAGCTATCTCGGTTACGAACCTCATTTATGTATTATGTCTTTTAACCAATGATGAGATCTACTGTGTCACAGAAGACACCTCATCATCTAACTACATAATATAAATGGACAAATAATGCACAACTAAATATAACCAAAACATAAATCGATATATTAACTGGGAAAATGTACAATACAAGCATAAATTATGTATTTAACTCCAACAATCTCCCATTAATACTTAATCTGTGTTTTAAGTATACATCTACATACAATCCCTATACACTCTGCTACTATATATCTAGAAAAACTGTCTTGGCTCTCCTAAGTATCTGATTCTCATGCCCTCCACATGAGCCTCAAAGACTTTTGAAGTCAATGTCTTTGTCAACGGATCTGCCAGGTTATCCTCTGATGCTATCTTAGCCACGACCACGTCTTCCCTCTTTACGATATCTCGTATCAGGTGGTACTTGCGCTGTATATATTTACTTGCCTTGTGGGCTCGTGGTTCCTTCGAGTTTGCTACTGCACCGTTGTTATCACAATACACCGTGATAGACTTCTGCAAATCAGGAATCACATCTAAGTCCACTAGGAAGTTCTTGAGCCATACTGCTTCATTCGCTGCCTCTGATTCGGCAACGTATTCAGCCTCCACGGTAGAGTCCGCCACGCATTTCTGCTTGACACTCTGCCAAACTATGGCTCTACCTCCTAGAGTAAACACATACCCTGAGGTAGACTTGTTTTTGTCCCTGTCGCCTTGGAAATCTGAATTTGTTGAACCTCGGGGTACTAGCTCAGATGCCTGATAGACCAACACTTGGTCTCTCATTCTGTGCAAATACTTGAGAATGCATTTCATTGCCTCCCAATGAGCTTTCCCAGGGTTACTCTGATATCTGCTTACCATGCCAACGGCATAACAGATATCAGGCATCATACACAACATGACATACATGAGACTTCCTATTGCAGAAGCATAGATGTACTCCGTGTCTGAAAGGTAAAAAACCTTTCTTGGAGTTCTGCATGTTAAAACGGGCTAGAATCGTATCTATGTATGAAGCTTGGGAAAGCGTTAATCAACGTTTCCTACGATCTCGAATTATCTTGATCCCAAGGATATGTCTCGCTTCCCCTAAGTCCTTCATATCAAATTGCTTGGACAGTCATGCCTTTACGTCTGTAACACTTTCTTGTTGTTGCTAATCAATAGAATGTCATCTACGTAAAGCACAAGAAACACCACCGAGTTTCCATCACATCTACGGTTCACACATTGCTCATTCGGACACTGAGTAAATCCGTATGACTGGATTACCTCATCAAACCGGATATTCTAAGATCTGGATGCCTGCTTAAGTTCGTAAATGGACCTTTTAAGCCTGCAAACCTTATGCTCTTGACCTTTTTAAACGAATCCCTCTGGTTGCTGCATGAAGATGGTTTCCTCAAGACTTCCGTTTAGGAAAGCTGTATTGACATCCATCTACCATATCTCATAATCTAAATGAGCAGCTATGGCTAAGAGAATTCGGATTGACTTAAGCATGGCTACCAGGGAGAAGGTTTCCTCATAATCGACTTCCTCTTTTTGAGTATACCCCTTCGCCACCAGCCTAGCTTTAAAGGTTTCCACCTTCCCGTCAGGTCCTCTCTTACGTTTGTAGACCCACTTGCATCCAATGGGTTTAAACCTATCAGGCAGGTTTACAAGCTCCCAGACTTGATTGTGGTCCATTGACCCCATCTTGGATATCATTGCCTTATGCCAAGATTCTGCATCTTTATCTCGGAGAGCCTCATTATAGTAAACTGGGTCAGGCTCAGGCGCGCCTAGGACTAGGTCTGAGGCCTCTCCCACGCCAATGAACCTGTCGGGCTGTCTTACAACCCTCCCACTACGACGAGGCACCACCTGTGTAGGCGCATCATCTGTGATCTCTTGTGCAATGTGTGGTGTATCTACTTGTGCTGGTGCATCAGGATTATTAGTTTGTTTTCTAAGCTCTTCTAGTACTATCTTACTCTTAAGCTTGTGATCTAGGATATAGTTTTCTTCCAAAAATCTAGCGTTGGTACTAACCACCACCTTCTGATCTTTAGGACTATAAAACAGACCACCTTTTGTTCCCTTAGGATATCCTACAAACAGCATTAATTCTGTTCTTGCATCTAACTTTGCCGCATTTGCCTTAAGCACATGTGCCGAGCAACCCCAAATTCTGAGATGTCTTAGACTAGGCTTTCGCCCGTTCCACAACTCTACTGGGGTTAAAGACACGGTTTTAGATGGTACAAGATTAACAATATACAGGCATTTTCCCAAACGAACTCGGAAAATCACTATAGCTCATCATTGACCTAACCATTTCCATGAGAGTTTGATTCCTTCTTTCTACTACACCATTCTGCTGTGGTGTGCCAAGTGTAGAAAACTGAGACTGAATTCCCACCTTACTGAGGTATTCTCAAAATTCGTGGGACATGTACTCCACATCACGATCCGATCACAGTGTCTTGATACTCTTACCATGATGCTTCTCCACATCTGCCCAAAACTCTTTGAACTTGCTAAAGCACTCGGACTTATGACGCATTAGATAAATGTACCCATACCTTGAGTAGTCATCCGTGAATGTCATGAAATACTCGAACCCACCTCGTACTTGGACCGACATTGGTCCACACAAGTCAGAATAAATCACCTCTAGTACTTATTTGGCTCTATAACCTTTTGCTTTAAAAGGTTTCTTGGTCATCTTACCCTCCAAGCAAGATTCGTAGGTTGAATAACTGTCAATCTCTAATGAACCTAAAGGTCTATCATTGACCAACCTCTGAATCCGACTAAGATTTATATGACCTAGCCTGATATGCCAAAGATAAGTTTGATTTATTTCAAAAGGTTTCATCCTCTTATTAATGTTAGATAAAGAGCTATCTGTTTCTATGTTTTGCACAACAGGGGAGTTAGAATTAACCACAAACAAATTGTCAGCCAATGAACCAGAACAAATAAGTTTTCCATTTCTTCTATAAATATAGAGTCATCATAAAAAATGAACTTATAACCGTTCTTCAAGAGTTTAGAAACCGAAATAAGGTTCTTTCTAAAACTCAGTATAGAAAGACAATTAACTAATTCTAATCTAGAATTTTCAAAATTTAGATTGACCACTCCCACTGTTTTTACTGACACTCTTGTAGTGTCGCCCATGTAGATGTCCAACTCACCCTTTCTAAGCTTCCGGGTTAATTGGAACCCCTGCAAAGAATTACAAACATGGTCAGTGGCGCCTGAATCCACACGCCAAGTATCTATGGGAATCACCACTAAACATGTCTCAGTAATTGGGGCAGAAACTATTGTACCTTTAGGCTTTGGACAATCCACTTTTTAGTGTCTCGTTTTCCCGCACCTGAAGCACTTGCTTTTAGGCTTGCTATTCTTTGCTATTTCAGGCTTCGCAACAAGTTTATTGGCATCATTCTTATTCTTCTTATTCTTTTTGCCTTTAGGCGCAGAAGAAGAACTTGACACCTTTACAATGACCAAAGCTTGCTTCTTCTCGTGGCAGATGCCTTCGGCCGCCACCAAATCAGTCAAGAGCTCGGGTAGAGTGTAAACTCTTTGGTTCATGTTATAATTGACCTGAAACTGCTCAAAACTAGAGGGTAAGCTCTGGAGAATGATATCTATCTGACTTTCTTGGTCAATTTCACCTCCCAACGCCTCTATCTCATTGATGTTACTAATCATGTGTAGCACATGATCTCTCACCTATCCGCTCTCAGCCATCTTAGTGTTCATCAACTTTCTCATGGCTGCTTGCCTAGCAGTCCTGCCTTGATGAGCAAATATCTCCCTCAGGTGAGCCATCATGTTGAAGGCAGAGACCATGGGATGAAGTTGATGTTGCAGCACATTAGACACAGAAACCAAAATATAGAATCGCGCCATCTCATCCACTTTTCTCCACCTGACATAGGCATCCCTATTATCTTGAGGAGAGTTATCGTTAAGCACATCTGGACATACTTCTGTGAGCACAAACTTGTACTGCTCTGCCGTCGGGACAATGTCCAAGTTACGACTCCAGTCGATATAATTGATTCCAGTTAACTTATTGTCTTTCAATATAGTAGCTAAGGGGTTGAATGCCATATCAAAAAACTGTAAAATAAATAAACAGACAATGTTTCAGTTATTGAGTCTAGAATTTCAAAAATATGGAAATTCTAACAATTATTAACTTCCATCAAAACAATAATTATAATCCACCAACATCTTATTCACCAAAATTCTCGCAAGCCACGATAGTGTGGACGTTTACGCTAACCCACATTCGTTTGAGAAGAACCAAGTTCATTAACTACACTATCTGACCAAATGATCTATTGATCAATGTAGCTAATAGTCGGTGCTTTTAGCCGTACAAATAAGCAGCGTAACCTCGATGGAAGGGATACTGTAGATCATACACTAAGTGTGTGCCATTACGTGACTTCTGAGTTTGTTGCCTCAGGATAGTGCGCCTCAGATAGAGAGGGTGTCGCATTTTTCCTAGTTAAACTTACTCTAGTCATCTTACTTAGAATTCATAATCTAGCGATCTCGGGGTTGGACTCGTCCGAATGGAGGAAGACCCTAATACCAAAGTGCAAACCCACCCACATCGCATATGAACTCGTAATGGTGGCCATTGGGATATTAAACTAACCTGCTCCCACTTAGATTTCTAAATTGAGGATTTTTTTGATTTTAACATGCAATTAACTAACCCTAAGTTATATGCAACCATAAAACCATCATGCTTTAAAATCATGCATCTAAAATACAGCACAAAAAATTAAAGCACAATAAATTAAAACAATAAATACGGGAAATAAACGTGAAATTAAATTTCCCGTCACGTAACTCGATGGAAAGAGTCTTGAACTTCAAAAAATAAAAACTGGAGGAAAAATGGGCCAAAAACATGACCCGAACGGACCATGCGCACGACACGCCTAAGGTGCACCGCACGCTGCTACAGCATCGCGCTGCAGCAGTGATGCTGCTACCGGCGACTGCTCCCGCCGGAGAGTCATCGCCGGCGCCGCCCCTCTGCCGCCAATCTCTCATTCGCTTATTCCCACGCTATTTGGTCTTCTTGCAATTCGTGATGGTTTTTCTGGGTTTCTATGAATTAACGATAACTCAAAACCCACGAATTCAAGTTGCTCACTATAACGTCTTCGATTACAGAAAATTAATTCTCCTACTACAAGGCTTTCTAGGAAAATTAAATAATCAAAATTACATAGAAAAAATCCTACTACAGATTTGATCTAATCCTACACGGCTTCCAGAACATGGTTATAATATTACAAACATTCATAATAAAATCAAATTAGGACATGTCCCAGAGTTTAATAAAACCCATACAAACGTAACCATAATAGTCGGGATTTCTTAACCACCTGCAAATAAAATCATGTAATAAATCGAACAAGCACAAAATCCAAAACCAGGCTTTGATACCAATTGAAAGATTATCTGCCTGGACCTAGCCAGAAACTCACTTTCGTGGTATGCATTCCAGAATCGGAATCTCTGGCCAGGCCAAGACGCTAGCACAATCGTTATTCCAACCCTTTTGAAATAACATTGCGCAAGATCTGGATTTGCACTTATTCGATTTACCACGCAACAAAAATTATTAATAAAAGTGGAAGAATAAGAATTACCTATTGAAGCGTATACCCAGGTGATTCTCTTGTATTCCTCAAGACTTTGCTTGTATGCTGTGTTGGCAGTAATCGAACTAGCAATTTGATCAACTAATCACCACAATCCACCTGCCAGAAAAATTCCAGCACCGCTGCACCTGGCGCGTACAAATCACGCACTGCCCGGAGAGAGAGAGAAAGCTATGCGTTGCTGCCAAAATTTAAGAAAATTTCGACTGTATCTAGCTTTATGAAATCCAAAATTTAGTGAGAGAATTTTCTCTCTCTAAGGTTTCTTGTCTTCAAAACTTATGAATTGTATATTATGGAATAGTTAATCCCTTATCTATATATAGAGTTACAAGAGAGACCCCAAGTTGGTTTATGATTGGTCTTCCTAATGTGTTTAGGTAATTAATTAGTTTTCAAATCCAATTAGGTAACCAATCTAATAGGATAAATCAAATCCAATTAGATTTCCTAATCTCTAAAATTTCCTAATTCTAATTGAAACTTAAGACTTAATTAATTAATTAAATAATTTCACTTTGTTAGTTACTTAATTAACCCTTAGGAATAAAATTAATTAATTAATTCTACCTATTCAATTAACCCATTACAAAATTAATCGTACCACTAAAGGATTAATTTTGGCACTACCATCCTACACCATAATTGCTTCCGGAACAACTTAATTAATTTGTTCATAATCTCCCCACATCAAAGATATAGTGCTCGTTAATTTTATTAATTTACTGATAAATTAATTAATTAACTTTTTTAATTCTGAGACTAAACCACTCGACCTTTTTACTATACCGGACATAAGTCCACCAGTTGGGTTTTGTATAATAAACATAACGAGCTCATCTCGGGAGCACCATCACCCCGGACGCACCGGTACATGATTTCCTTTGGACAAGCAGCAGCACACCAAGCAACTAAACACGCACACCCAATCTACCGAGACTATTGGCCACAATTGACCTCACCAATTGGCAGATCAAAGTACACTATGTCTAATCCTCATGCCCGCTCGAGTCTATGAATTAAGAGATAGAATACTAAGAATGATTTGTCTATTAAATCAGAACAAGACAAATCATTCTAAATTGTCATGTTCAATACGCCCTGGGCATATCTATATGATTCAATTAGTTTAGACAAACCAATTATCCGAATCACATAATAACCTAAACTGACAGTTTGTCCAAAGCTGTCTCGATTACGAACCTCATTTATATATTATGTCTTTTGACTAATGATGAGATCTACTGTGTCACACAAGACACCTCACCATCTAACTTTATAATATAAATGGACAAATAATGCACAACTAAATATAACCAAAACATAAATCGATATATTAACTAGGAAAATATACAATACAAGCATAGTTTATGTATTTAACTCCAACATAAACGCTGACTAAGGAAACCGGTGATGGTGAACGAGGACGACTGGAGAAGTTTTTTGGTAGACATGGGTATGCTGGTCGGGACAAAAGAGGACGACGCAGTAGTGGGTTTATGGCTTGGCTTTCTACGGCTTCAACTGAGCCAAATTTCAATAGGCAACAAGAGTCTCCTTTTAGTTATTATGCTGTTGGGCCAATTGGACAAATTACTGGGCCGTCTGGAGTATTTAGTGCAGCAGTCCACTCTCCATCTTTTGGAGACTCTTTGGTTAGCAATTCTTTTCAAAGAAATAGGTGAGACCTTTTAGGCCTTAATTCTGATCAATGGGCTCGTCTGGTGACCATGTTAAATAAGCCTGAGCCCACTGAAAATTTTACTGGTATATTTCTAATTATTGGATGCTTGATAGCGGGACCACTCATCATATAACGGTTTCTGCAAATTATCTTTTGGAAATGAAAAATATTGTTTCTAGACCTGTGCAGCTTCCTGATGGGACCGTGACAGTGTCAAATAAGGCATAGACCATTCGCCTCAGCAGTTATGTGACATTATATGACGTGCTTTATATTCCTGATCTCCAATGCAATTTAATTTCTTTACACCAGTTGTTGGATCAATCTTGTGCCACGGCTTATTTCACTAATAAAATCTGCGTTATTCAGGACCGCAATTCAAGGATACTGATTGGAGCGGGTGAGCAGGTGGGGGGCCTGTATTTCTTCTGTGAGACTGTGAGTGCAGCAGCAGTCCGAGCCACGAATAAAGTTACTCTAGATATTCGGCATTAGCGTTTGGGTCATCCGTCATCTCGTATATTGGAACAATTGTCTTTGGGTAATTCTGTTACTGTAGAGAATAAAAACTGTGATGCCTATTTTAGAGCCAAGCATTGTCGTAATTCTTTTCCAATTAATCTTAATAATGTTGATGCCATTTTTGAATTGATTCATTGTGACTTGTAGGGAACGTATCGGGTACCAAATGTGTGTGGTGCTTGTTATTTTTTAACTGTGGTTGATGACTGCTCTCGTGCCATCTGTGTGGTGCCCCTATTGCCGTGCCCCTGACAGGTTAGCTGCTAGTGACATAGCCTGCGTCCTCCTGACTCACGCCAGGACAAGTGTTGAGTAACAGGTGCGCGTGTGAAATATACAACAAAGGAAACAAAATAGCATAACATAAAGGAAAAAGACGCAATATAAACAAATCGAGCGACAACAATGCGTGAGAGATCCTGAGAGTAGGACCTACTAAGATAGCCAAAATGTATATAAGTAGAGTCATGTCTGTAACAGTGATACATCGAAGGTTTACAAGGCCGCGTTGGTCTTATTTCCACTAAGTACAAATGTATATTGAACACACGTGGACAATATGTACAAGGCTTCCTCGTAACCTCTAAAGTCTTCTAGGAAGTCAATCTACACATCTGTGCCTCGATCGCCTCACCGAGCATCTGGACCTAAGGTAAGGGAAAGGGATAACGGGGTGAGCATGCACCGTGCAAGCTCAGTAAGCCTTCCTAAAGACTCCATATAATATATTTATATAAGAAATAAAATCACAGCACAGGTTTTAATCGTGTCCTTAGGTAACCCTTATCCTATGTCTCACTATCTTAATCGTGCTTCATTTTTTCCTCAGCACAGGGTTTTTCTTGCCGCTATGACTGCGGATATTGAGCCTACCATTTTCTAGGATACGGCCACATATCCCAAATGGCGTGCAACTATGCAGTCTGAAATTGCTGCTATTGAGACCAACAAAACTTGGTCTGTTACTACTTTGCCTCCTGAAAAACCAGCAATTGGGTGTAAATGGATTTATAAAATCAAATATAAATCCGATGGTACTGTGGAATGTTACAAAGCTTAGCTTGTCATTCTTGGCAACAATCAGGTGAAAGGCATTGACTACCAGGAAACTTTTGCTCCTGTTGCGAAAATGGTCAATATTTACAGTTTTCTTGCTGTCGTTGCGGCTCAAAAATGGGAATTGCATAAGATGGATGTCCACAATGCATTTTTTCATGGTGATCTGACTAAGGAGTCTATATGAAACTTCAGCCTGGTTTTTATTCATCCACTTTTGGACAAGTCTGTCGTGTGCATCGATCATTGTATGGTCTCAAACAAGCCCCTCGCTGCTGGTTTGCCAAATTGGCTCGTGTTCTTCGTCAATATGGCTTCGTTCAGTCTTTCTCTGACTATTCATTGTTTACCTTCTGTCGACATCATGTGCAACTTCATGTCTTTGTCTACGTGGATGATTTGGTCATTTGTGGCAATCACACGACTGCTATTACTGATTCTAAAGATTATTTAAGTCCATGTTTCCATATAAAGGATCTGGGGCCATTTAAGTATTTCATTGGTATTGAAGTTGCTCGTAATACTTCCAACATTTTTTTGTGTCAACGTAAATATGCTCTCGCTATCATTTCTGAAGTGGGGCTTTTTGGTGCTAAACCTGCGGGTTTTCCTATGGATTCTAATCGTCTTGCCCTGGCTGATGATGCTCTTCTTTCTGATCCCAATCGATATCGATGTCTCGTCAACTGTCTTATTTATCTGGCAATTACTCGTCCTGAGCTCTCTTATTATGTGTACACTCTTGCTCAGTTTATGCAGCATCCTCTCCAGACTCATTGGGATACTGCTCTTCGTGTTGTTCGCTATTTGAAGGGACATTCGGGTCAGGGTATACTTCTGCGTTCTGACTATGATCTTCGGCTTTATGCTTGGTGTGACTCTGATTGGGCCAGTTGCCCTCTCACCTGTCGTTCTCTCACAGGATGGTTAATTCAACTTGGTCAGTCTCCTGTTTCCTGGCGCACCAAGAAACAGCAGAACGTATCTCGCTCCTCTGCCGAAGCTGAATATCGAGCTATGGCCTCCACCACTTGTGAACTCAAGTGGCTTCGATCCCTCCTCAACAGTCTTGGTGTGGATCATCGATAACCCATGTGTATTTATTGTGATAATCAAGCGGCTCTTCACATCGTGGCTAATCCGGTGTTTCACGAACAAACTAAGCACATAGAAATCGATTGTCACTTTCTTCGGGATGCGTTCATTCAAGGCGTTATTGCTCCTGGCTATGTTCCCTCATGTGCTCAACTGGTAGATATTCTTACTAAAACTCTTGGGAAACGTCAGTTTGATGATTTCTTAGCCAAGTTGGGCATTCGAAATCCTCATGCTCCAACTTGAGGGGGGTGTTAGAATTAATTAGAGTAAATTGATTGATTGATTAGCTATATATATTTAGTGTGTAAAGATTATTCTGTTTCCTTCTTTAGACTAGACAATCATGACTAATTGAGATAGCTAATTAAGATAGGAAATATTCTTGCCATAACTTGTAACAATTCTTGTACTATATATCGGGCTAATTGGCCTTGTACAAAATTAACACGAATACACTTTCCATACGTATTCTGTTCTTGAATTCTTTCAGCAACACTACTTTTACTTGGGTTTCTAAGAAGCAACCCATAGTCACCTTATCTACGTGTAAAGCTGAGTATGTGGCTGAAGTATCGTGTGTGTGTCATGCGATTTGGCTCAGGAACATGTTGAAGGAGCTGAATATGCCGCAAGAAGAAGTGACAGAAATATACATGGACAACAAATTAGCTATCGATTTAGTAAAAAATCTAGTTTATCATGAGAGAAAAAAACACATCGATACCAGGTACCACTTCACAAGGGAGTGTGTTGCAAAGAAGGTTGTTGAGTTAAAACATATGAGATTACAAGATCAAGTTGCAAATATTTTCACAAAGCCACTTAACGTATAAGACTTTGTAAGATTAAGGATGATGCTTGGAGTCGCTAAACCATGTTTAAAGGTGGGTGTTAATTACTAAACTTGTTTTGGTGCAACTAATTAAATTGGGCTATCCAAATTAGATGGTTTATTAATATTAGTCCAAGTCCATTATTATGAAGTATGTAGAAGATGAAAAATAGTAGAAGTATCTAGAAAAATATCTAGAGTTTGGTATAAATATCTAGATATTAATGCCAGCGATATTGCCAGAGCAATTTTTAGTTGTTAGAGCACAAGTTTTTTTTTTCCTCATACTACCCTTCTCTATCTTTCTATATCAAGATCTATATCTCAAAAATTTTAGAAATTCTCCCTCCCAAAATAATTAAAGAAAAGATTGAAATTAAGGCTGCTAAATTTTTGAAATAAATTAAATTTATCTAATCAATTTAAATATTTCTTTTATCTAATAATTATATGTTTATCAAAATTTTTAAAATGTGAGAAATAAAAAGTAAAAGAAAAAAAACCCCTAATCTTAGTGTACCTTACTTTGTCATCCTACATGATTTATAATTTACGTATGAATTTTTTTTAAAAAAATTTATTTTTCTCGAAATCATGAATTAAATGCTCTGTTCATTTTTCTTTCCGCCGTTTCATCCTCTACATGTTACTCTTAACAAAGTGCTTATTTGTTCACTACTTCTAAACTTGATTTTCCAATAGTTCTACAATATTGAAAGATAAAATTTTGCAGCTAATTAATTTATTATTTTGGGAGGAAAATTGCTAAAATTTTGGAGGAGACCGATCTAATGAGAAAGATAAAATTGTACTGTAAATCATGAAAGTGAACGAATTTTGAGAAATATGAGGAAGAAGAGAATGTAACAAATTAGAAGTTTGACCAAAGAAGGGTAACATGAGAAAGAAAAGCAATTTGTGCTCTGGCAGTTAAAATTATACTTGCAATATTGCTGACCTATTAAGTGTGTAGTGGAAAGATTGTAGAATCTTCCATAGAGTAGTATAAATTGGAATTCCACCCCATTGTAGAGAAGTAGTACAGAATTGTGAGAAATCTTTAACCAAAGTCTTATAAATTTGAATGTCCGTTTTACTACAAAGTAGTAAATCTCTCTTTGTTCAAGAAAATATTTTCTCTTCCATTCAAACTTCTTTTGTTAATCATCCCATAAATCTCATCTCTTAACACAAAGGGTTCTTTGATATAAACGGTTGCTTCCGCTTATACCAAAAGGGTTATTGTCTACAAACCAACATATTTAAAAATCAACGTATAATAATTAAAGTGTATAGTGTGTGGTATCTTGTGTTGATCTTTAGAGCATCTCTAAGCACATACTCCAAAATACAGTATATCTATTCTAAAATCCAGTATCTATAGTGTTTTACAATAACTCCACTCCAACCCACAACTCTATTTTCTACCTAAAAATAATATTTTATTCAAATTTATTTTTATTTTTATTAGGCCAAAATGCTTTTTTGGTTCCTTATAATTGGTCTTGTCTCACTTTTGGTCCCTTATAATTTTACGGGGATCTTTTTAATCCCATAACATTAATTTATTAGGTCTTTTGGTCCCTCTTAACAGAAATTTTGGTCAACAAACGGTTTGACCAAATTTGTTGTTGGTCTCGGGGCTTTTGTGTTAAAATTTTTTTTCAAAGGGCTTTGTATAAATTTTTTTCTACTCCTTCCTCCACCGGTACTAGCTTGGATGATCATATAGTGAAACCATGGATTCTCTTTTAGGACATAGAACTTAGGTTGGGACTACTATATAACATTAGAAATTTTCTTTAGTTATGCTTGATCTTATCGACATATTTCTAAGCTCAACTTGTTGAAATTTAAATTAAGGCTCCCTTAAATTCTTCTCTAAAGGTTCTTTTGGGTTTCTTTTGATAGGTTGAAATTGAGCTTTCTGATTAATTGCATAAGGACTGACTTGTATAGCAGTATTGCTTATTTTGTTTGATGTGTGTTGATTTGGTGCCCTGAAAGGTGGTCAGTGGCAGCGATGGGAGTAAGGTTCAAGTGAGGGGAAAGAGGTGCCGTCAAAGGGAAGAGGAAGAAGATAATGAGAGAGAGAAAAAGAGAATTAATTATTTTTAAAGATTTTGAATGAACATAAACACCCTCAAAAATATGGTTCTGTTAAGTTTCTAACGGTGTATTTTGACGGAGTGATCAGAAGTGGAACAAAATACAAAAGTTAGTAATTTTAGATAGGATTTTTAAAAGATAGTGACCAAAAGCTGAACTTCAACAAAGTAAGAGTACCAATTTTGGAATTTACTCATATATTTATAAATTTAGTGATTTAATTTTAAATTATATTTTTAAATAATTAATATTAATTAATAATAAAATAATTTTTATAAAATTAAGTATAATAATAATGAATGTATGAATTAATATTAAATGAATTGTATTCTTAAAATCTAGACCGTTAGATAAGATAAGATATCTCAAAATATAGATCGTTAGATTTTAGGATATCTTATCTTATCTTTATTTTATTTATTGTCTCAATCTCAACCGTTGGATTGCTTTTATTATCATCATAACCGTCCAATATATTTCACTACAATCTCAACCATAGGTGCTAATTTCATGAAAATCTAGACCATTATATTTTAAGAATATTTTATCTTATCTTTATCTAAATCTCAACCGTTAGATTGATTTTATCATCATCATAACCATTCAATAGATTTCACTATCATCTTTATTTTATCAAAATTTCTCTATAAATGTCTAGTCATGCTAACTCAAATCCATACCAAATTTCTCATTTCAAAATTTCACCTTATATTTTTCGAATTCATCTATTTCAAAAACAAAAAAAAATCCTCCAAATTTGCAATCATGAATTATGATATTGGCAGCCCTTCTAATATCAATTCCCAAATCAGTTCACCACCCCAATCTTCATCAAATTTGTCAAGTTCGGAAGAGTTCGAACAAGAAATTTGTAGATTGAAGTTACGACAAATGCTCATACTTCAGACGATGCAAACAAATAATGCAGAAATTGCGCGTATTCTTGAGCAAGAAATAACCAAAGGAGGCGTGGTGGCTCAATTCGAGGACACAAAGTAATAAATTGTGATCGTGAAGGTGCGCTTTTTAATTTAGTACATGATTATTTCTCTGAAAATCCATTGTATGGTGACGCTGAGTTTCGTCGACGATTTCGCAGATCTAGAATTTTGTTCCTTCGTATTGCCAATGTTGTTAAAGATCATGATAATTATTTTTGAACAACGAAGAGATGGTCTAGGCAGGCTTGGATTATTAACTCTACAAAAGCAACAATCGTATTCTGAATGTTAGCATTTGGTATCCCAGGAGATCTAACGGATGAGTATATTAAAATTGGTGAATCAACAACAATGGTATACTTGAAGAGATTCTGTCGTTCTGTTATTGAGGTATCTTCAACGCAATATCTCTGATTGCTAAATAATAATGACATTGTGAGACTTCTTTATGTAAACGAGCAACGTGGTTTTTCAGGAATGTTAGATAGTCTTGATTGCATTGGAAGTGGAACAAATCTCCGACTGCTTGTGTAGGAAAATATACTGGACGTTCAGGATTTTAGACAATAATTCTTGAAGCTATTGTCGATCATGATTTATGGATATGACACACTTATTTTGGTATGCCCGATTCTAATAATAATATCAATGTGTTGGAGTCATCTCCTTTACTTTATAATATGGCTCAAGGGATTGCTCCTCCTGCTCATTATGTAAAACTAAATTAATACAATTCATATAATGTAGGACTATAGTAGTACAGTCCTCCATCCCCGTCCCTAAATTTTAACCACCTATTGGTCGCAATCTTAACACGTGATATCACGACTTTTGTTTTTCTCCCGAAATTCAATGGCTCCTTCCCTACCCTCTCCCTCCTTTCCCTCACGTCTCCTCTCTCCCTCCACAGCATCAGGCCCTTCTGTTAAAGAATCAAGCAACGCTGGAAGCATTATTGATCTAGTTTGGAAGGTGGCATCATATTCGAGCGCTGCTCCAGTGAATGTAATCTCAAAGCCCATCAAAGTTATATCCAAACTACCTTGGATAAGAATCTCCAACATGTTTTCCCCTCAGAACAAAGAAAATGGAGATGATTAAGATCCTGCAGAAAATGAAAATATCAAGGCCGGCGCCGGAGGAAATTTCGAGAGACCTCCATTAATGGAACACATCAACATCTCTGACTTACACCGGCGGCATCTTCAGCATCAAATTCAGAAGTCATGATGGTACACTTATAGATTTTCTCTACATATTTGTTGATCTCTAGATTTCTCATCACTCTTCCTAAATATAATGCTATGGTTGTCAACAACTGAGTCATTCTCTTGTAGATTATCCAAAAAAGAAGAAGAAGCTCTTGAACAAGAAAAAAGGTAAAATACTTGTTGCCGAAAATTTATATCAAACCAACTCCGATAATGAAGATTCTAATGGAGAAGAAGAAACTCAAATGGCTTTTATGGTTCATCTTGAGGTATCAAATTCTACTCTTTTAAGTGATGATGAAAATGAAATCGAAGCATGTTCTCTACTTGATTTTGATGATAAAATGTTTGTAAAATATGTGAAAAGTCTTGCATCTCATTTAGAAAAGGCTAAGAAGAGGAATGTATGTTTGAAATCAAAAGTAGATACTTTATAAAAGGAAAATATTTTGTATATTGAAATTTTAAAAATCAAAGATAATGAAATTATTGAACTTAAGAATGAGAACAAAAATTTGATTGAAGAAAACTTATCTTTCAATGAAAGGGTGAAATTAGAATATAAAGAACTTAAGTGTAGAATTGAATATTTAAGTAATAGTCTTGCAAAATTTACCCAAGGGAGAGATAATTTAGAAAATTATTGGGTAAAAAAAAGTTTGTGATGATAAAAGTGGATTATGATATTCACATTCAAATACACAAGCATCCACTAGCAAAACACCAAATTTTCATGCTTGGAGATATAATGAAAATTATGTTTCAAATGTTTCTACTCCATTTTATGAATTTTATACCCCGCCTCATTTTTCATTTATGCAACAAAATAATGCTCATTCTTTTAGACCTTATAATTCATTTAGAATGCATGAAAGAACAAGAAATAATTATTACATGAAATATGCTAATCACAAAATCCCTTGTTCTTCTAACTTTCATTTAACTTGTAACTATTGTGGAGTTTTTGGGCATGTATCTTCTAGATATTTTTTTCTATAATTGATGTAGAAAATGGTCTAAAAGAATGGAGAATTTATAAATCCTCTAACCTACAAGGACCCAATTAAAGTTGGGGACCTATAAGTTTATTTATCTTTGTAGGAAAGAAAAAGTTTGAAAGAAATGAAATAGTACTTGGATAGTGGATGCTCAAGGCACATGACCGGAAATGTGACTTTTGGTGATGAGACAAAAGACAAAATTATTAGTATACGTAACATTTCTTAAAAGCATAGTGATATAATTGAAAATGTACTCTTCATTGATTTGAAATTCAATTTGATTAGCATAAGTCAAATTTGTGATAAAAATTTAGGGGTAAATTTTACAAAAATGCATGTTATATTGTTGATCCTACTAATGATAATATTATTTATACTGGTAGTAAAAATAAAAATATTTATGTGTTAATTATTGAAAATTTGATGGATCAAAGTGATTATTGTTTGAATGCATTAGTTGATAATATATGGTTGTGGCATAGAAGACTTGCTCATATTAGTGTAGATTATTTGAATGAACTTTAATTAAAAAAATTGGTAAAAGGGTTACCTAAAACCAAATATGTGAAAGATAGAATTTGTAGGGCATGACCTTATTTGATTACTTGTGCATGCAAACATGTGTATGAGAATTGATGAATTCCAAAGTCAAATTCTTGACTTATGATCTTATTACACATGTAAAAAAAACTTTGATTTCTCACTTTTTTTTGTTTTTAAATCTAACTTTTTATTGATAACAAAAAAGGGGAGAAGGAAAACAAGTCAAACTAACTATTTTTAAAATTTTATTGTCAAAGTAAGGGGGAGTTCACTTGTTACTTGTAGTTTTATTTTAAAATGTCATATTTGTTTTGGCATCATCAAAAAAAGGGGAGATTGTTGAATTTAAGTGTTTCAGTCTTTGTTTTAATAATAACAAAACAAATATGTGAAAGTAATAATTTCTCAATTTGTCTAAAATTATTTTTTGTAGAAAGTGCAAATTTTCAGATTGATACATTCATCTTCAAATGAGCACAACCAAAAATTAAGATTTTGGATGTTTTGAAAACCTCTTTCAACCATATAAAAAATGGTGTGTAATAGTCAATGTGAAATTCTAATGGAATTTTGGTAAAAATATACCAAAAAAAAAAAAAACTATGTCACTGCAATGCCACATTTTAGTAAATTATATGTAACTTGAGCTAAAAATGTCCAAATCAACTGATTTTGATAGCCTTGGAAAGCTAAGAGAAAGATCTACAACATTGATTTCTGATACAAAAGTCAAAAGTAGCTCCAAGAAGCCAAAAAACTTGAAGGAAGTTCAGACTATGACAAATCATCTTTGGAGCTAAAATTCAATTGTTTGAATTGGAGCCCAAATTTGCCTGTAAATAGAGACCATGGGTGAATACATTCAAGATATCACAAGCTATCAAGCCATTGTTATTATTGTCAAATTCTCTCAAGTTTTTAAGTGCTTATTTTCAAATTTTACTTTCAAGTTTTAGTTATTTTTCAAAGAGTTCTAGTCATTTTTCAAAGTGTCAATTTTAGACTAGAACCTTGTCACTTGTAAACCATAAACACTTCACACACAAAAAAAAGGTTTTATTGTTCTTGAAAGCAAGAGGTTGCAAGTCAGGAACAAGTTAGAGGGAGATTAGTGAAGAATTTCTTAGTAGAGTTACTAAGTTGTTCTTGGGAGATTTGTAAAGGTTTAAATTCCACCTTAAGGAATTTTTATTTCTTTGAGAAATAAATAGGAATGGCCTCAACTTTAGAAGTTGGCGAGTGGATGTAGAGATTGTAAGGAGGTTACAAACTCGAACCACTTTAAAAATTTTGTCTCTTTCATTGCATTGCATTTTGCATCCATACTCTCTGTTCTACATTTCTTGCATCATAAAATATCACCATTAGACTTGTTCAATTCAAGTCTTAAATTTTTAATTTCAAAATTTTATTTAAGACTTGGTCTTATTTCAAGTCTAGTTTTCTTTAATTAAGTATTTACTTTATCTTAGACTTGTCCATATCAAGTCAAGGACTTGGCCTTAATCAAGTCAATACTTGAGCTTTATTTTAAATTATTTAATTTCAAGACTTATCCATTTCAAGTCAAAGACTTGTCCTTAATCAAGTCAATACTTGAGTTTTATTTTAAATTTTTTAATTTCATGACTTGTCCATTTCAAGTCACATACTTGACCTTTATTTTAATTTGATTATTATATATTGTGAACTAATAATTTCTTGTTTCCTTGTATAATTTTATATTATTGACTAATCTTATTATTCTTATTTTCATCCTATTTTAATTTTGACTTATTTGTTATTTGTTTCTTACATATAGATAGTCATTGTTTATTTTAAAAAGAAATTATTTTAAGATTTGCTCATTTTTAAGTAAAATTTTAAACAACCTAATTAACCCCCACTCTTAGGTTGTGTTGTTGATTTTCATATGTTATATAAAGTGAGGTTCTACTTGATATAAACTAGTAATTTCAATGATATAATCAAAATTTCATAAAACTATTATACACATGATATAAATCTTTCTTATATTGATATAAACACATGTTCGATATGATATAAACTCATGATCTACTTGATATAAACTCGTGTCTTCAATTATATAATCAAATCTTTACTTTATATATATATACATATACTTATAAAAATTTCATGAAACCATTGTACACTAATCCCTGTTATATTGATATAAACACATGTTTTTCATAATATAAACTCATATTTTATTTGATATAAACTCGTGTTTTCAATGATATAATCAAATATTTACTTTATATATACATATACATATAAAATTTCATGAAACCATGATATAAACTCATGTTCTGACTGATATACTCAAATTTTTACTTTATATATATACAAAACTTCAAAAAAAAATAAAAAACATTCATGAAATTAAAATTTTGATATAATCTCATATTTAAACTTAATTAAATAATTTTAAAATTTTAATCAAAATTTTTTTAATTTATAAAAAACTAATTTTTTATTTTGAAATAAATAAATAAAATTTAATTTCAAAATAAAAAATAAAAAAATTGAAGGAAAAAAAAGATGAAAAATGGGAGGATTAATTAAAAATTAGAAAAATTACAAAAGAAAAAAAAAGGAAGAATTGGGAAAAATTAAGACATGTCAGTAGTTAAGTAATGTAGTAGCAACAAATTACTTACTAATTAAAATTCGCGTACACAGTAGTATTTCAATTATATAGCAATTGAACCAAAAGCAGAACCCACCAATGGAGACGCGCGTGTGGAATTTGCTAGTGGACAAAACGTTAACAATTGTTGCTGGACCCATTAAAGCTAAAAATCAGTATAAAAACTAATAGGAATATAATTGTATTGTACTACTATAGTAGTACTATATAAATTTCCAAATTAGTACAATTCATACGTTCATTATTACTATTATACTCAATTTTATAAAAATTATTAGTCAACTAGTACTCGCGCCCGTGCATCGCACAGAGAGTTATAAGAACGACTTAACGATTTGTATCACGATAATAACAATTTATACGTTATTATTATTTATTTCAATGTATAATATTTTACATGAATTTTAAATAAATGTCATTAATTTACAAATCGTTCTTATAAAATTTTTTAGTAAATGATTACAATAATAATTTTTTTGTGAATATTATTATTATAGAACATTTTATATAATTGATATAATGTTAATCATAATAAATATGTAGCATAAAAATAATTCTAAATATAAATTATAAAATTAATGAGGAAGAGTTATACTTATTTTATTATGTATAAATGTTTTCATAATAATATTATTTATAAAATTAAATATATATGAAAATTACAAAAATAAATAACATATTATTAAAATCATGATTGTGTAAGAATAAAAAATGATTGTGTAAAAATAAAAGTAAACAAAAAAATTAAACAAAGACAGCCATTAAAGGAAAGCTTATATTTTATTCTTTCTAAAAATTTACTCTGCACAACTCTGCGAATAATCTTCCGTCAAATTTGGGTAAGCAAATCATTCCGATCCTTTCATCTATTGTCAATGCAACATTGAAGTTCATCATGACATAAGCATCAAAATGAGATTTTAATCTTCTGATTAGTTGCCTTGCATTTTGGGTTTGAAAACCTAAATTTCTTATTTTTACATTTAACTCAAAATAAATCACTCAGAGGCATTGAGGGAGGTAATATCATTCAGATTCGACGGAATTAGTTAATGGATATCAAGTAAGTTATAATGTGTAATGAATGTGATGATTTTATCTACATTCTTCAAGCCCTTTCTGTAATTTAAATCTCATATATTCAGATATTTGAAATTCATATTTTGGTTTTAGATGTTTAGAGCTAATAATATTTTTTTTCTTCAAACCCTTTTTTTATAGCATGGGAATTGAAATTGGAATTTTCTTTTTTTTGTTTGTTTAGGCTCTGGTTGCCTTAGTAAATTAGATTTCATATCTGTTCATTGAATGAAAAAGTTAATCACAGATATGATGTATTTTTTCATGTTGAATATGCATTTTATTTAGTGTGTCCAATAGTTTAGTTAAGATTCAGTTTTAGATTTCAAAATTTAGATGTTGTTTTTTTTTTTTCGATTTATTGAATTGCATAACTTCAGTTAGCCATTTCAACAACTTTTCATATCAATATATCCCTTTAATGATAAATTAGTAGAGTTATTCCGTCTTATTCAATTATATATATATATACATGTAGTTGGCTTCTTTTCTATTATCCAGAAGTGCTTATACGGTGATTTCTGCTCATATATTTAGTTAAGTTATTGACATAGTTGTAGTACATCTCTTTTTGACACACCATAGATTTTGGATCCCATGTTCATATATGCAATCGTAGAATACATAATTTGGTTTTAGTTTATTATAACTAACAATGGTTGTTTCAAGTTTGATATGCAAATTCGATAATAATGGACATTGTATTTATATGTTTTGTTTATTTTCTTGTTGGTTTTTGCAATCTTTTCTCATTCTTTTGTATTTCATAAAATTATGTGATGTTGAGCTTGAATCAATGTTTCCAATGGCCCTAAACAGGTGATGATGAAATAGATAGAGATATGATGTAGAAGAAAAGATAAATATTGATTGAAGAGTTGCAGAAACTACATGCTTTGGTGAAAGAAAAAAGAAGCATAGACATCAGAAAATAATTGCAACATTGAGATAAGAATACAAATTTTGAAGAGGCCTGGATGAGAAGCACAACAACTCTTATTCAATCAAAGAAAAAGAGAGATATCCTATAGAAGAGAATAAAAATTTTGACTGAGGAACTACACAAACTAAATGCTTTAGTGTAAGAAAAAAATCAGAAATAGGAAAAAAATGATTACAAAGTTGAGATAATTGAGAAAATGATTGTTGTTGTTATCTATAACTTTCAAGAGCTACACTCGAAATTGGATGAGAAGCACAACAACCGTCGGTGAGAATAGATAGTAAAAGAAAGAATAATAATCCAATTGACATTTCCTATTATTATTAAATTAGATCTTAAAAGAGATAAATTATTATAATTATATTTAGTATTAAATTTGTAAGTTAAAATTGATTCAAATTAATATAGATTTGTGATTATACATTAAAAAATGCAATTAGAAACATAAAAAAATTAACTATTTGACATTTCAGACAATATTATTCCAAATTTAGGATATTTTTTGAGTTTTCACTCTATTCAAAATTATTTTATTACACAATGATGAAGTTTTGAAAGTTTATAACTGCCCAAAATAGCATTTATTTATGTAATTGTGTGTGTTTTGTATTATATTAATTTTGTTAGTTATGAATTCGGGAGAGGTTGCCATATTGAATTGTGCATCCCCTCTTGGAAAAAATTGTAAGCTATTTTAATCGTTTATTGACGTGAGATTATTTAGAGTTTGATATTTTGATTTTGAGCATTCTACTGTTTACATTTTTTAGATATACTATCTTGAATGTTTTTCCTGATTGCAAAATTTTGTGCATTTTTTATAATTCCATTTAACATTAGTTAAAAGAATATATTCTCCGTGAACATCATAGGCACGTCACTTGATTGCATCTTTATGAGGTTCTCTTCCAAAATATTTTGATTATAATGTCGTCTGTTTGTGTGATCATAATCTTTTGATACGCATATGGAGTACTGTCAGGGTGGTGTAATTTGGAGACTGGTGTGATTTCAATGTTTCTATCAATTTTGATATATAAATATGTAGCTTTATTGTACATATACATGTGTTTTCAGAGTTTGTGTCGTCTGCTGAAATGATTGTGTATGTGTCAGCATGTTAAATATTTGCAATGTATTGTACAAAATATTGCTATAGATATATTTTTCAATTCGTTTTGAGATATTTGTAGGTTTGGTTTTCTGGAGCAGGTAAATTTTGAATGTAACTATTTTCAACCATTCATCTATCCTCCTTTTTTATGTATATATTGTTAAGTCTTATTTTTTGAACAGGTTGATCAAATTGTATAGAAAGATAATCTCTTTAAACGTGGCATTATTTTTATAAAAACTTTGTGCTATTATGAAAGTCGTGTTCTTGGTGCACATCATGGTCTGCTATCCACATATGCATTGGAAACACCAATTCTCTATATTTTTATATGTTTCATTTGTTCTTAGACGGTCCTCTAGCAGTAATCTCTTATAAGGTGACATTTCTCATAGGCAAATGTAAAACCTGGACTTGGCATGTTTATCTAGACTTGTGTAGGTTCTGTATTAATTTTTGCATTACTTCAACAAGTTTGATTGAGAAAAGTATTGTATCACTTTGACAGGTCCAGTTTGCAAATCAATGTAGTTTTATTTTTCATTTCCATTTATCTGAAAATTTTTATTTGTGACGAAACTTTTGTTTATGACTAATAACTTTTGATAGTACATGATAAGATTGTTCGTTTGTTATTTTGGGTAGGAATTTAAACTTCTCATGTTTGCAAAAATATTAAGAGAGCTGCATCAAAAGAAATTCTAATTACTTTAAGATGTAAAGTGTTTGAAAACATTTCTCATTTTTGTGTCATTTATCATGAAATGATCTACTGAGTTTGTTTTCATGTTTATGATTTAGTGCTTGTGTTTTGATAGTTTTTAACATTTCTGTTACATTATTATTCCATTCCTAAATGTTGAGTTGACATAACAACGTACATATGCTCAAAATTATGTATCTTATAATTCTTTCCGTTTTATGTATCTTATAATTCTTTCTGTTTTATATTTTTCTAAATAAATTTTATCTACATAAGTCAATTGTAATCAATATTACTAAATGCTTTTAAAGCTTTTGATATGTGATTTCGTGTGCTTTAACCACGAGATCACATATCAAATTTTACTGACATAAGTCAATTGTAATTACATTTTAAAAAAAAAGATAATCATGTTCTTTTCATCCTATTTTTATATTATTCTTCTCTAATTTTTTTATTTTAAAAAATAATAGTATTTTTATTTTTATTTTATATAATAATTTTATTAAAATTTTTACTTTTATTTTATTGAAACTGTCCCATTAAATCTATCATATTAAATATTAAAATCTTAATATACGTACTACTACTTATAATTTACAAGATACATGATCATGGTTTCATCTTGAAGGATTCAAAAGAATGAAAGAAGATATGTAACATAAACTACTATTTAAAATTATTGTAAAGATAAAATTTTAAAAATAATAGATGAGGGAAAAGATAGGATTGTATTTTAAATTTTGAAAAGGATAAATCTTTATTTTTTGAAAAAAAATAAAATGTTAATGTATGAGAATAGTAGAAAAGGAGATAATGAGTTGGAAAAAGAAGTTACCAAGGAGATAATTGATTATAATTTTACTATTAGTAATTAACAAGTGAAATTCAAATCGATTGACGATATTGATTTGAATTTTAGTATTTGTAATTGATTGATGATAATTTTACTATTTGTAATTGATAAGTAAAATTAAAATTGATTGATGTTTGATTATATTGATTAGAATTTTAGTATTTGTAATTGATTGATGATAATTGATGATATTTTACTAATGACATTATTTTATAATATATTCTACTAAACTAAATTAAGATTTTTTATAAATTAATAATTTTAAAAAAACTAAATTAATATATATCTCAAAATTATCTATTTATTTTTAATTATATATAAGTATCCAATAATTTATATTGTGCTCAAATTCATCAAATATATCATGACTAATGACTTCATCATATTTTGAAACTTTTGAATACAAAAATGATAATTCGAATAAATAAAAAATGGATACAGTAGATGATAGTAAAATAAGAAAAGGTTTATCATAATTACAATTAAAGTGAAATAAAGAAAAAGGATTGTGACAAAATAAGATAAGTAATATATTTTAATAAGTTTATAAGATAAAATTTATATCTCATAAATTTATGGCCAAAATGTTTTTTTGGTCCCTTATAATACCTTGTTTCACTTTTGATCCTATATAATTTTACAAGGACCTTTTTAGTCCCATAATATTAATTCATTAGGTCTTTTAGTCCATCTTAACAGAAATTTTGGTCAACTAACGATTTGACTAAATTTACTATTATTCTTTGGGCTTTTGTGTTAAATTTTTTTTTAGGGACTTAAGATGCAATATTCTAACCTAAAACCCTAACTCCCCCATTTTCTTTTCCTTTTTCCTCAGCCGACCCTCCTTTCCCTCTTTTCTTCTCCTTTTCTTTTCTTCCTCCTCCCTTTACCCATGCCGGACCGACCTCCCTGCTGCTGGCCGCTGGCCGTTGGCCGTTCGGGCTCCCTCACGGTCACGCAACCCCATAGAAAGAATCCCACACTCCACATAACAAAACCCAGATATTGGACAAGCCAGTTTGGTTCAAAGCTATCACACAGATACTGGACAACTATGTTAAAGATCCCTCGGATGCTAATCTACAGTTAATAATCAAGTTTTGTAACTCGTCGAGATTCCACAAGAATGATGCAGCTTTTGAAAGATTATCTGCCCAGGCCCTGTCAAAAATTTACCTTCGTGTTACGCATTCCAAACTCTTGACCAGACCTAAGCACTAGTGCAATTACTATTCCAATCCTTGCTTGAAATACCATTGCGCATGATCTTAGCTTCTACTTATTCGATTTGTCACGCAACAACAAATTCTTAATTAAAGCGGAAGTTTAAGAATTACCTCTTGAAACGTATACTTAGGAGATTCTCTTGTCTGACTCTAGACAAGCTCGTACGTTGTGTGGGCAACGAACCAAACGAATCAGCAAAAGAACAGAACACCAAACCCCGTCGGAAAATACCAGCTGAGACCGCCAGAAAAAACTCCATCGCCACTCACCGTTGCACGTGTCCACATCTTCCTCAGTCAAGAGAAGACTTCCGCCACTTCACCGACTTCATGCGTCGGCCGATAGTTCAACTCCCGCCGGTTGCCACACACAAAATCCGAGGGAGAATAGAGCTCGAAGGAATTGCTCTTTCTTTTATCTCTCTAGCTTTCTCTCGCTAGTTTCAAGAATTATGAAACTTGTGAATTGTGTTCTTAATTGCCAACCCTCTATGTCTATTTATAGAGCTACAAGAGAGACCCTAAGTTAGTTTAGGATTGGTCTTCCTATTGAGTTTGTATTTTACTTCAATCCCGTTCCTGGACTGATTCACATCCAACTGACACAAGGATTCACTTATCCTTAATCCAGTTCCTGGTCTGATTCACAACCAACTAACACAAGGATTCAATTATCCTTAATCCAGTTCCTGGTTTGATTCACAACCAATTGACACAAAGATTAATTAATTACTTAATTAATTAAATCTACCTTTATTAATTTCCCAATACATAATTAATCGTACCACTAACGGATTAATTATGGCACTACCATCCTCCACCAGAATTGCTTCCGGAATAACTAAATTAATTATTCTTTAATCTCCCACATCAAAGATATAGTGCTCGTTAATTTATCAATTTACTAATAAATTAATTAATTAACTTCTTACAATCCGAGACTAGTACCACTCGACCTTTTTACTATACCGAACATAAGTCCACCTATAGAGTTTAGTATAATAAACATAATGAGCTCATCTCGGGAGCACCATCACCTCGGACGTACCGGTACATGGTTTACTTTCAACAAGTAACAGCACATCAAGCAATCAAACACGCGCACCCAACCCACCGCGGGCCTCAAGTGACCTCATTCTTTGGCAGATTAAAATACACTATGTTTAATCCTCATGCCTGCTCAAGTTTAGGGATTAGCGATAGAATACTAGGATCGAATAGTCTATTAAATCAGTATAAGACAATTCATTCTAAATGGTCAAGTTCAATATGCCCCGGGCATATCTATATGATTCAACTAGTTTAGACAAACCAATTTCTGAATCATATAATAATTTAAACTGACATTGTGTCAAAAACTGTCTCAGTTACGAACCTCATTTATATATTATGTCTTTTAACCAATGATGAGATCTACTGTGTCACACCAGATACCTTATCATCTAATTATGTAATATAAATGGACAACATATGTAAAACAGAAAATAATTTAACTAAAATATTTAATCGATATATAAAAATTGGGAAATAGTTTAATAGAAGCAAAGCTTCAATATTCAAACTCAACAGCTTTCAGCTCTGTAAATGAGTTGATTAGCCATTGCCTATCTTTGTGGTTGACAAAGGAGGAAAGAATGAGTCCTTGAGCCCATCAAACTAAAGCTCTCCACCATTTCAATCAATCTTGCAGATCCTGATGGTATTCTTATATTAAGTTATTGAATATTGGTTATGGTTCCTTTCTCTGTATAGCCTAAGCTGAGAATACTCAATTCGACAATTCATTTTTGGGTCAATTTTACATTTTAAGAGTCTCGATTTAGCCGGGCTTAAAGAAAGTTAAAAAGACAGGGCATAATGATATTGAATTCTTGAAAATAATGCGCAAATTTCCACACTTTCTGTAAACGAATTACAGTTAACGAGCAATGTTTGTTGGCATCACTCGTTAGTTTTCTACGGAAGGAGTACAATTTGATCAAGAACTCTCCACATCCCACTCAGAAAAAGAGACCATAACCAGAGAAACAAAAGCATATGAAAAGCTCAGGAAATTCTGAAAATTCACAGCTGATTAAAATGGGGAGCAAACAAAGCTAAACTGTGTAGTATTGAAAAAAAATAATAAGGGTTAGGTTTTGTTCTATGGAGTGTGGGGATTCTTTCTATGGGGTTGCTTGACAGGGAAGGAGTTCAGACGGCCAGTGGCGAGCTGCGGGGAGGTCGGTTTGGCGTGTGTAGAGGGAGGAGAAAGAAAAGAAAAGGAGAAGAAAAGAGGGAAGGGGAGAGTCGGCTGAGAAAAAAGGAAAAGAAAAGGGGAGGGGGGAGTTAGGGTTTTAGGCTAGAATATTACATCTTGAGTCCCTAAAAAATTTTTTTAACACAAAAGCCTAAAAACTAATAGCAATTTTTGTCAAACCATTAGTTGACCAAAATTTTCGTTAAAAGGGACCAAAAGACCTAATAAATTAATGTTTGGGGATTAAAAAGGTTCCCGTAAAATTATAAGAGACAAAAAGTGAGACAAAACTAATTATAAGGGACAAAAAAGTATTTTGACCTTTTAAAGGGGTACACATGTTAATTTTTTATTGATCGGTGATTCGAGGAAAAAAAAAATTAGTATAAGTAAAAAAAATAGGAAGAAAAAATAAGTAAAGAGATAAAGAAAGTAAACAACAATTTGAGGAAATTAACTTTAAATTTCTCTCTTCGAAATCAGCACGATGAGAAATTAAACTCAAATAATAATAATAATGATTAGATATTTATAAATATTACAGTAAAAAAATATTATTTTTACCCATATTTTTTATCAAATAAATATAGATGGTAGTGTATTTGAGAAAATGATGAAAAATATATATAATAGTGGTAATAAAATACATAATAGATAATAAAATAGTAAAAGAAATAATAGTGTGTAAAATATTATAATAAAAAATTTTAGTCAGCTCGTGCCCTTAATTGAAAGGGTAATGTTACTTCTAAAGATTAGTCGCTTCTTTGTTCAGAATAAAAAAGTGTAAAAAAATGTTTAGTGAGAGAAATTGAAGAGAATAATCATGAGTTTATTTGATAAGAGGGCTGCACAGTAGATAGATAGATTAATAGATGTGTTCAAAGTTATATTTATAATAAATATTAATTTTTTATATATCTTTATCTAAATTTTAATCTTATTTGGTATCATTCTAATTAGTTTTTTTTTTTTTTTTTATATATATAAAACAGTCATACCAGTCATGAGGACTCGATGACCGGATTGAGATCCCTCTATTAATATTCAAAGAAGAATATTATACAAAAGAAGAGTTTGGTGCCTTAAACAAAAGGAAGACCTCTCGGACCTAGGCTATATAAGCTACAGCTACCAATTACAGAAAGTCTACCAAAAAAAGCTACTCCAAAAAAGTTTTCGCACCCAAATTCAACTAACTCTCAAGCTTGGAGTTCCTCAGTATCTAAGAGAATTAGGCCCTTTAATCTAGTAGGAAGTTCATCTAGATTGTCAAAAAATTTGTTATTTTTCAGTCCAATACCTGCCAAGTAATCCGTCGGAGCGTTTCCTTCCCTATGAATGTGATCCACCGTTCCTTGAAGCTCCCTAAGAGATTTCTGAATTTCCTTGAGGTCCGGAAAGTGCCGCCAAGCCAAAGCTGTTTCACCCTTTACGATTCTTGCTATCAAAATGTTGTCCGTCTTCACTTGGACACCTGTTGCTCCTATATTCCTGCAGCATCTAATACCTTGGAGCAATGCTTGGGTTTCTGAATGAAGAACCGAAATTATTGGCAGTTGGCCAGCCTCCGCACGAGCCAGAATTCCCCTTCCGTTCTCAAAATAAAACCTACCATCTTGCCGCTTTACTCTTAGAAAAAGCTCCATCCGTATTCAGTACCCACAGAGCTCTAACTTTGCTTGATCCAAGTGATCTGATGAACTGCCATTGGAGACGACAACTGAATTTTGACTTTGAAAAATGTTTCAATCCATGTTGCTTCCATCTGATCTCTGACTTGCGGCTTGTAAGCTCTTAAACAATCTGCCACACCTCTCATGATTGTTGACTGGATGAGATTTATACTTGATTGATTAGGTTATAAGTTTAGCGGTTCCTTGCCTTCCAAATTTAAAAAACAATCAACCCAGGGAGAAGATTTTTGATGACCGAGAAAACAGAGGGTCCTTTACTTTTTTCCACCAACACAACAATGTATGAAACCCATTTGGCCAATTCAAA
This sequence comes from Knoxia roxburghii, assembly GCA_030378225.1. Taxonomy (NCBI): domain Eukaryota; kingdom Viridiplantae; phylum Streptophyta; class Magnoliopsida; order Gentianales; family Rubiaceae; genus Knoxia; species Knoxia roxburghii. The sequence continues at coordinate 37,916,641 of CM059422.1, read as the reverse complement.
CTAAAGCCAACAGCCTTTTACCAAAAAATCCATATACTTCTACTTATGGCACATTCAAAGAATACATGCAAAAGAGATTCTTCATGATTCTTACAAAATCCGCACCTTGAGGGATTAGAGACTATGTTGAGGGAGTTTAGCTTCTCTGGGAATGGCAAAATTTTGTTGAACATCTTCCAAAGGAGAATAGAGATCTTCGGTTGCTACCATTTGCACCATATAAATTCTGAAAATGGAAGGGGGTACTGCTTCTTCCTTATTTCTTTATAGGCTTCCGCAAGAGTGAAATTTCCTGCTGGTGAGGACTGCCAAAAAATCTTGTCAGGCTCATCTATGAAAAACATATCCATCTGCGCTTCGCTCAGGGATTGGCTGCTCAGTTTTTCCTTTAAAATCTCCAGATATGCATCTCTTTCTTGGAAGAATTCTCGGATGGTGAGATCTGGAAGGGGAGGTTGTTTAACTGATTCCCAAAGGATTCCGAGAGAAGACCAATTATCTTTCCAAAAAGAGGATCCCCCATCGTTGATGATAATTTTTGTTCTTGAAGCCGCAGCATAGGCGATGTTAGTCACTCTCTTCCAAGTAGTTCTTCACCTTGTTGTTTCTGACAAAGAAATAATAAACTTTGTCCAAAGTCCTTGGCCATTCTCCATTTCCACCAAAGTTTAAAGGAAAATGCCTCAATGATGCCTTCCATTTGCCGAATGCCCAGTCCATTTTCCAACTCCGGAAAAGTTATTCTAGACTGTTTCCTTCAGTGCCTATTCTGCTCTTCCTCCTTTTCACCCCAAAGAAATTTTTGACATCTTCTTTCCAGCTCCTTTACTACTGTCCTTGGAGGTTGAACCTTGTAGAAAATGTGATTGGGGATGGCATATAAAATTGATTTGATGAGGGCTATTCTTCCACTCATACTCAGTATTTTGTTTCTCCAAGAAAAAAGCCTTTTATCAATATTATCCTTCAAATCTTGAAACAGAGAATTCGGCCTTCTAATTAGTCTTATATCTTCAAATCTTATCATCTCATCTCATTATTAAATTAATTTTTCTATATGCAAAAGTTAAATTCATATTACACAATAATTATATTTATTGTTATTCATAATTTAAAGTCTAACTAAATTATGTTATTTAAAAATAGTTTCTCACGTTTGGTTTGAAATCCTAATTATAGATACCATCATATTCATCTTTATCATCACCATGAACATAATCAAAATATAAAATAAAAGAAAATTGAGGATTTCGGATCTGTGTACTCAATTTTGCTATTCTTAAAAGACAAAACAATAAACAATTTTAGATTTCAAGAACAACACATATCATAATCGGTGACAAAAGGAAAAATTAATGCAAAGTCATTAACACTATAACGAATTAATATACCTTTGGTATTTGAGAAGTCGAAGGAGATGAAGGAAGATTGTGGAAGCCATCAAGATTTCTATTAAAAAAAAAAACCTCATAATGAGTGTTTATCATCACATTGAACATAATGAATATATAAAATAAATAATTAATGCAAATAAATTAAAGAAAATACCTTTGGTATGTGAGAAGAGGGAGAGATATGAAGGATGTGAGAAAGTTGTTGATTGCTTGTTGAAACCATAAAAATTTCTCTAAAAAAAAGAGATAAATATATATTTTGGTTGATGATTTCAGTTGTGTGTGGTGTGGTGTGAGAATGAATGGTTAGTGGGGGGGGGGGGGGGTGAAGAAAGATAAATAAGAGATGAAGAAAAAGATAGAATTATATTTTAGAATTTAAATTGATGATAATTAATGATGATAAGTTTACTATTAATAATTAAATTGAATTGAATTGAATTAAAAATGAATTGTTCAAAATAGTTGTCATGTCATCGTAGCTTAACTGTTTAAATGACACGTGTCATCAGTCAGAGGGGTCGGTTGCTCAAAGATTTCTGCTGAGGTGGAGGGACTGGTTGCTCAAGAATTCTTCTCTTTTATTATATTTATAATATAAGATATAAGATTAGTTTTATGTGTCTAAATAGAGTCCGTTTACGGTAGTCCTATAGGACTACCGTGAATTTTACTCCTACCTACTGTAGTGCTACAGTAACGCGCTACAGTGTGCGTTACAGTACGCGCTATAGTTGCGCGCTACAGTAACGAGCTACAGTTGCGCGCTACAGTTTTTTTTTTTTTTTTGACGCACTGCCTTTTAAAAAAAATACTTTTTTTATAAAAAAAATACTTTTTAAAAAAAAAATACTTAACAAGGGAGATCAGATCAGGATTATATAGACATCAGATCAGCGAATACTAGACATCAGATCAACAGACTATAAATATCAGATCAAGAATATAAAAGAAATCATACACTAGAACTAAAACATACTTAACAATGGAGATCAGATCAGGATTATATAGACATCAGATCAGGGAATACTTGACATCAGATCAACAGACTATAGATATCAGATCAAGAATATAAAAGAAATCATACACTAGAACTAAAACATACTTAACAAGAGAGATCAGATCAGGATTATATCGACATCAGATCAGCAAATACTTGACATCAGATCAACAGTACAACAAAAACGTCTATAATATGTATCATAATATCTAAAATTATTTAATTATAAAACAAATAAAATGATAATTTAAAAATATTTTTTTTATAAAATTCAAAAACATTAAAAAAAATACTGAATTGTTTAGAAAAAAAATGGACGGAAAAAAGTCTCAAGGAGGAAGACAAAAAAATAAAATAAAAAAATAGCAAAAAATAACAAAAGAAAGGAAGGTACTGTAGCGCGTACTGTAACGCGCTACAGTAGGTAGGAGTAAAATTGCATGGTGGTCCTATAGGACCATTATATAAATTACCGTCTAAATTATATAATTTCTTTATATATAAAAAAGTAATATTGTAATAGTAAAATAAGAAAATATAATTATTTTGATAAAATTTAAGAATATTTATAATTTTGAAGTAAATGTATGAATTTACAATTTAGAATTTTTTTTGAAGCAACAATACAATTTAGAATTTGAAATTTTTTTAATTATGTAAACTGAGAGATAATATGTAAGATATTGTATTAATAAAGAAATAATTATTAAAAAGTTGAGGCCAGATTTGATAAAAGTAGAGATTTAGATAGAAAATAAATAAGAAAATTTCTCCTGAATCTATTATTTCCATTCGTCAAATCAGAGTGGTCGCCTTTACAATATTTAAATCACACCCATCTTTTACCAAATTTTAAATAATCACACCCATAATTTTATCAAATTTAAGACTTTTTTTCTCCTATTTGTAGTGTCTAATTTAAATTTTTATCACAAATAAACTTTAACTATTTGAGTTTTTATATAAATCTACAAAATCTTTTATTAAGATACTATTGTTCTAAACTAAACTAAATAGAAAACTAAAGTACTAATTATCAAGAAAACACCAATCAGCAGCAAGACTAGGAGAAGAAGAACTGGTTTACATTTGTATTATGGGATCGTGGCCCTTTGCCAAGATTATGTTAGCATACTACTACTTAGATGATTCTTCCTAGCTTTCTATGTAAGATATTTTAGGTTCTTAATATGATTTTTAAAGTTTATGTAATTTCAAGAACAAGCACGGGTAATTCTATCGTTCTTCATTGTCCGTCCCACGATTTCTACCGTTTCTAATTTGAAACTCTTCTTGGGGTGGCAGCACTACCTAACCATTGTGAAAACTTAGTTTAAAAGAGGCAATTGAAATTGAAAAAGGAACAAGAAGATTTGAGTTAGTTTCCTAATAGAATTTGAGTTTAGATTTTGGTAAATTCCTATTGAGTTAGTTTCCTAATACAATTTATATATGCATATAAATTGCTTGATATCTTAAACCCATGAAGCCAAAATCAATCTGTGCCGTTTTTAGTTGGTTCATTGGATATAATTAATTTATGTTTCTAGGCACAACAACTCATGAGGACGAGTATGATGATGATGACGAGGACGAGAAGGAGCAGGAAGCGGAGGAGGACGACGAGGAGGATGAGGATGGAGGAGGAGGGGATATTTTCGCGGCTTCCTGAGGTTATAAAGATGGAAATACTAATGAAACTGGACTTGAAAAGTTTGTGTAGTGGCCAATGCGTCTGCAGATCATGGAAAACAATCTCCGATGTTGAATTCATGAACAGGCACCGCCATGAATCCATGCTGTTCAGAAGCTCCAACCTCATCCTCTACGTCTCTCTACGGTACAAGGTACAACGGAGAAAGTTTTTGGGTTAATTCGACATTGACAAGGGCTAACCTAATAAAAGGAGGTGGATACACTACTACTATTAATCCAAAGACAATGAGGGCATTGAGGGCCGATGGTGCCTTTGTGGCGTGGGGTGGTTGCGATTTGTTGTGTGTGGTTGGTCGTGAGATTATTCATCTGGGGAATCCTACCACTGGTCAAGTCCATGAATTGCCAGCCCTTCAAATCCCTCAATTCTTACATCATTGGCTGCCGTTATTTGGATACGACTCCTCCAGCAGAGAATACACAATTGTGGTAACCTCTTCTGGTCGTGATAAAGTAACCTGTCATCTATCATTCTCTGCTGATAATATCCCAACATCGTCATTGTCGTCCTAGAAAGTAATTAAGGAAGTCTGGCCTTGGCCTGGCCGAGTAGGCCAGAGCGCAATATTGATTGGTAAGGTGGCGTATTTCGTGATTCAGCCGGTCCGGCCGATGGTGTTGTTGGAGTTGAATACATAAGCTATGCTTGTATTGTACTTTTTCCCAGTAATATATCGATTTATGTTTTGGTTTTATCTTGTTGTGCATTAATTGTCCATTTATATTATGTAATTAGATGATGAGGTGTCTTGTGTGACATAGTAGATCTCATCATTGGTTAAAAGACATAATATATAAACGAGGTTCGTAACCGAGATAGCTTTGGACAAACTGTCGGTTTAGTTTATTATGTGATTCGGATAATTGGTTTGTCTAAACTAATTGAATCATATAGATATGCCCGGGGCGTATTGAACTTGACCATTAAGAATGATTTGTCTTCTACTGATTTAATAGACAAATCGTTCTTGGTATTCTATCTCTTAATCCCTAGACTCGAGCGGGTATGAGGATTAGACATAGTGTACTTTGATCTGCCAATGGGTGAGGTCAATTGTGGCCAATAGTCTCGGTAGGTTGGGTGCGAGGGTTTAGTTGCTTGGTGTGCTGCTGCTTGTCGAAAGGAAAACATGTACCGGTACGCCCGGGGTGATGGTGCTCCCTAGATGAGCTCGTAAAGTTTATTATACTAAACCCGGCCGGTGGACTTACGTCCGGTATAGTAAAAAGGTCGAGTGGTACTAGTCTCGGAATTAAAGAGGTTAATTAATTAATTTATCAATAAATTAATATATTAACGAGCGCTATATCTTTGATGTGGGGAGATAATGAATATAATTTAATTAAGTTGTTCTGGAAGAAATTCTGGCGTAGGATGATAGTGCCATAATTAATCCGTTAGTGGTACGATTAATTATGTATTGGGTTGTCGACAAAGCTGATTTAATTAATTAAGTAATTAATTAATCCTTGTGTCAGTTGGTTGTGAATCATACCAGGAACTGGTTTGGGATAAGTGAATCCCTGTGTCAGTTGGTTGTGAATCATACCAGGAACTGGTTTGGGATAAGTGAATCCCTGTATCAGTTGGATGTGTATCTTTCCAGGAACAGGATTGAAGGAAAACAGAAACCCAGTAGGAAGGCCAATTCTAAACCAACTTGGGGTCTCTCTTGTAACTCTATATATAGACAAGGGATTAGCTATTCAAGACACACAATTCAATAGATTCATAATTCAAGAATCTAGAGAGAGAAAATCCTAGAGAGAGAAAATTCTCTCTCAAAGTCAGATTTTTGGGCAAAATCTACGGCTGGTTTTTTCTCTTCTTGGCCGAATTTTTGGCGTGTCAAGCCAGCTGCGTGTTTAGCTTTCTCTCTCTCTGGGCAGTGCATTTACAGTACGTGTCAGGTGCAGCGGTGCTGGAATTTTCTGGCAGGTGGATTGTGGTGATTAGCTGATTAATTGGTTTCTAGATCGTTGCCCACACAACGTGAAATCAAAGTCTTGAGGCATACAAGAGAATCACATGAGTGCACGCTTCAAAGGTATTTTTCTAAGATTTCGCTTTTAATTAGAAATTTTTGTTGCGTGGTAAATCGAATGAGTGCGAACCCAGATCCTGTGCAATGTTATTTCAAAAGGGTTAGAATAACATTGTGCTAGCGTTTAGGCCTGGCCAGAGATTCCGATTTTGGAATGCATAGCACGAAAGTGAGTTTCTGGCTAGGCCCGGGCAGATAATCTTTCAATTGGTATCAGAGCCTGGTTTTGGGTTTTGTGCTTGTTCAAATTTTTGGCCGTGCTTGTCGAGGCACCCAAAATAAATCCGATTCTACCGAACTCCAAACAACTTGCAGCAGTAGTAGTACCGAGTCGAAATCCCAAAGGAACCAAAATTAATTCTTAAACCAAACAATTATCAGGGGTTTTGCAATTAAACTAACTACTAAATCAAAAGAATTCTAAAATTGAGACAAATTCAAACCAAGAAAATCAAAGAAGAAAAATCCAATCCAAGGGAAACATGAATAATTAACACGATGATCATAGGCTCAAAGGTTTTCCTTCAATTCAAGCATTCAACCTCCATTATTATTAGGATAGCCATAATAACTATGGATTCTCTAATTTAATCAACCAAACCCAGCATTCGATTAACTCTTGCTATGAAGAACTGGGCACGATAGCGTTCCATATTCACCCATAACAGCATTACACACAAGAATTAGTCGAAAACTAAATTAACTAAAAGAGATAGCTGCAATTAACTAATTTAGTTCAATTGTTTCCCTTTAGATTATCACGCATGCTCAATTAAGTCTCACCAACATGCATAAATAAACTAATTGCTACTTGGAACTACAATTTCGTGTCATATACGTAACACTCAACATGTAGATAGCACAGAAAAATCAATACTAATCAAGTCGTCAATTCAATTAATACTGAAAATTCCTCAATTAAACCAAGAAACAATCATACTTGAACTTACGAAAGAAATTAAATTCAGCACAAAACCTCACAACATGCTAATTAAATCAAATCCCTTGGATTAGAAAAATAAAATTAGCTACTCATGTTCTTGAACAAAACAAATAAGAAATTGTTATTCATAAAAATAGAAAATTGAAAACAGTAAAAAAAACAAACACAGCCGTTGAGCTCTCCTATTTGCTCTGTTCTGCTTCCTTCTGTTGTATTCTCTGCTGAACTCTAGGTTCTCCCTCTCTTTAAATGCCAGCTGCAGAAAAATTATAAAAATGGAAAATCCAGTCCTTAGCCATTTTCCTTTGCTTTCTTCGGGTAAAACCAAATCGGAAATTTGGAAACAGAATTTTTTCTTTCCTTTTCTTTTCGGTCCAGCAGCAAATTGGGGAGGAGAGGAATCAACATCATCTTTGGAAACAAAAAATCAGCCAGCTCAATTTTGTATCTAAACAGCACCCTTCCTTCCTTTTTCCCACTTGGATTCGCAGCCTTGATTTCTTTGGAACTCACCGAATTTTTGCTGCAGTTTTTTTTTTCCTTTTTTTTTATTCCTTCTTGACTGGTCAGCCCCTTGAATTTTGAGAATTCAGTAGCAGTAATTTTAGAAAGAACAAAACTTCCTTTCCCAGTTCTTGGCATCTTTTGGAAACAAGGAGAATAAAATTCTGCTTCCTTTTCTTGTTCATCGGTTTGCAGCAAAGCAACTTGGAAATTTAGGAAAATCCCTTTTCCTTATTCTTATGATTTCCTTTCTTTAGAAACCAAAAACGCAGCAGCCCTGCTGCCCTTAATTTCTTTGAGAAAACAGCAGCAAGTATGGAAATTGGAGAAATCAAAGCAGCTCAATTTTTGGAAGGATTTTTACTTGCCTTCTTTTTCTTGCACTGTGGCAGCTGTAGCTTCTTAGAAACCAGGAAAATTCCAATTTCTTTCCTTTCTTCTTGGGTTCTGATTTTGGACAGCAAGTACTTTGGAAACAATAGCAGCCCGTTTCCTTTTTCATCTCGCGTTAGCAGCTTTGAGAAATCGCAGCAACTCCGGATAAAGAAAAACCACCAGTTTCGATTCTTCTCTTTAGGACTTAACAATGGATGGCAGCAGCTTGGCAGCTGCAAATCTGGAAGCAAAATGAAGAAGAGCAGCCGACCACTTCAATTTAGTGAGCTAGGGATTTTAGTCAAAATAGCCACAATGCAGAATTGACCCCCTATTTATGCCATTGTCAACTTTCACCCCTACTTTTCCTTCAATCTTGCAAATTGGTCCTTAATAGAGTGTATCCTCCAAAATAATTGCAATCTCCAATTTCTATCCTTCAACACAAAATATAGATATAAGCAATTAATTCAACTCACAAAGCCTATAAAACAATAAAATTATAACACTGAAAAATACCATTATATGGCTTTATCAGATTTATTATATGGTTTTATTTGCAGGTGGTTAAGAAATCCCGACTATTATGGTTACGTTTGTATGTGTTTTAATTAAATTCCGGGACATGTCCGGATTTGATTTTATTATGAATGTTTGTAATAGTATAACCACGTGCTGGAAGCCGTGTAGGATTAGATCAAATATGTAGTAGGATTTTTTCTATGTAATTTCGATTATTTAATTTTCCTAGAAAGCCTTGTAGTAGGAGAATTAATTTTTTATAATCGAAGGCGTTATGGTGGGCAACTTGAATTCGTGGGTTTTGGGTTATCGTTAATTCGTAGAAACCCAGGAAAACCCAGAATGAATTGCAAGAAGACCAAATAGCGTGGGAAAAAGCGAAGGAGGGTGTGGCGGCAGGGGGTGGCGCCGGCGACCACCCGCCGGCAGCTGTCGCCGCTGGCGACCGCCAGCAGCAGCACCGCTGCCGCACGGCGCAGCAGGAGGCTGCACCAGCCGTGATTGCAGCAGGCGACAGTAGTTGTTGCGCGCTGCTGGGCCGTGGTTTTTGCCATTTTTTCCTTCAGTTTTCGTTTTTTGAAGTTCAAGACTCTCTCCATCGAGTGACGTGACGGGACCCGAGATCAAGGCAGAAGATGGAAGCAATTAAAACCATAATAGTCAGAAAATTTATTTTTCGTATTTATTTCCCATATTTATTGTTTTAATTTTTATGCTGTATTTTAGATACATGATTGTAAAGCATGTTGGTTTTATGGTTGCATATAACTTAGGGTTAGTTAATTGCATGTTAAAACCGAAAAAACCCTCAATTTGGAAATCTAAGTGGGAGCGGGTTGGTTTAATATTCCCATAGCCACCATTACGAGTTCATATGCGATGTGGGTGGGATTGCGCGTTGGCATTAGGGCCTTCCTCCATTCGGATGAGTCTAGCCCCGAGATCGCTAGATTATGAATTTCTGAGTAAGATGACTAGAGTAAGTTTAACTAGGAGAAATGCGACACCTTCTCCATCTGAGGCGCACTATCCTGAGGTAACAAACTCAGAAGTCACGTAATGGCATACACTTAGTGTACGATCTGCAGTATTTCTTCCAAGAGGTTACGCTGCTTATTTGTATGGCTGAAAGCACCGACTATTAGCTACATTGATCAATAGATCGTTTGGTCAGATAGTGTAGTTAATGAACTTGGTTCTTCTCAAACGAATGTGGGTTAGCGTAAATGTCCACACTGCGTGGCTTGCGAGAATCCCGATGAATGAGATGTTAGTGGATTATAATTATTATTTTGAGGGAAGTCAATAATTAATAGAATTTCATTTTTTTTCGAAATTCTAGGTTAATAACTGAAACATTGTCTGTTTGTTAATTTTACAGTTTTATCGATATGGCATTCAACCCCTTAGCTGCTATTTTGAAAGACAATAAATTAACTAGAACCAATTATGTCGACTGGAGTCGTAACTTGGACATTGTCCTGACGGCTGAGCAGTATAAGTTTGTGCTCACCGAAGTATGTCCAGGTGTGCCTGATGAGAACTCTCCTCAAGAGGATAGGGATGCCTATGCCCGGTGGAGAAAAGCGGATGAGATGGCGCGGTGCTATATTTTGGCCTCAGTGTCAAATGTGCTGCAACATCAGTTTCATCCAATGGTCTCTGCCATTAACATGATGGCTCACCTGAGAGAGATGGCGCATCAAGGCAGGACTGCTAGGCAAGCCGCCATGAGAAAATTAATGAACTCAAAGATGGCTGAAGGCGGATCGGTGAGAGATCATGTGCTACACATGATCAGTAACATCAATGAGATAGAGGTGTTGGGAGGAGAAATCAACCCAGAAAGTCAGATAGATATTATCCTCCAGAGTCTACCCTCTTGTTTTGAGCAGTTTCGGGTCAATTACAACATGAACTAAAGAGTCTATACTCTACCCGAGCTCTTAACTAATTTGGTGGCGGCCGAAGGCACCTTCCACGAGAAGAAGCAAGCTTTGGTCGCAGTGAAGGCTTCAGGTTCTTCTTCTGCACCTAAAGACAAGAAGAATAATAAGAAGAAGAATGCCAGGAAACTTGCTACGAAGCCCGAGATCGCAAAGAGGAGCAAGCCCAAAGGCAAGTGCTTCAAGTGCGGTAAAACGGGACACTGGAAAGCGGATTTTCCAAAGCTTAAAGGTACGATAGTTTCTGCCCTAATTACTGAGACATGTTTAGCGGTGATTCCCACAGATACTTGGTGTGTGGATTCAGGCGCCATAGATCATGTTTGTATTTCTTTGCAGGGGTTCCAAGTAACCCGGATGCTTAAAGAGGGCGAACTGGACATCTACATGGGCGACACTACAAGAGTGTCAGTAGAAGCAGTGGGAGTTGTCAATTTAAATTTTGAAAATTGTAGATTAGATTTAGTTAATTGTCTTTATGTACCGAGTTTTAGAAAGAACCTTATTTCGGTTTCTAAACTCTTAAAGAACGGTTATAAGTTTGCTTTTTCTGATGAGTCTATATTTATTAGAAGAAATGGGAAACTTATTTGTTCTGCTTCATTGGCTAACAATTTATTTGTGGTTAACTCTAATTCTCCTGTTGCGCAAAACATAGAAACAGATAGCTCTTTATCTAACGTTAATAAGAAGAAGAAACCTTCTGAGATGAATCAAACCTATCTTTGGCATCTCAGGCTAGGTCATATAAACCTTAGTAAAATTCAGAGGTTGGTCAATGATGGACCTTTAGGTTCATTAGAGATTGACAGTTATGCAACCTGCGAATCTTGCTTGGAAGGTAAGATGACCAAGATACTTTTTAAAGCAAAAGGTTATAGAGCTAAGGAAGTATTATAGTTGATTCATTCTGACTTGTGTGGACCAATGACGGTCCAGGAATGAGGTGGGTTCGAGTATTTCGTGATGTTCACGGATGACTACTCAAGGTACGAGTACATTTACCTAATGCGTCACAAGTCCGAATGTTTTCACAAGTTCAAAGAGTTTCGGAAAGATGTGGAGAAGCATCATGGTAAGAGTATCAAGACACTGCGTTCAGATCGTGGTAGGGAGTACCTGTCCCATGAATTTTGAGAATACCTCAGTGAGGTCAGAATTCAGTCTCAGTTGTCTGCACCTAGCATGCCATAGCAGAATGGTGTAGCAGAAAGGAGGAATCGGACTCTTATGGAAATGGTTCGGTCTATGATGAGCTATAGTGATTTTCCAAGTTCGTTATGGGGATATGCCTTAGAAACGGTGATGTATATTCTTAATCTTATACCATCTAAAACCGTGCCTACAATCCCATTAGAGTTGTGGAATGGGCGCAAGCCCAGTCTAAGACATCTCAGAATTTGGGATTGCCCAGCACATGTGCTTAAGGCAAATACGGCTAAGTTAGATGCGAGAACTGAATTAATGCTGTTTGTAGGATATCCTAGGGGAACGAAAGGTGGTCTGTTTTATAGTCCTAAAGATCAGAAGGTGGTGGTTAGTACCAACGCTAGATTTTTGGAAGAGGACTATGTCTTAGATCACAAGCCCGAGAGTAAGATAGTACTAGAAGAGCTTAGAAGACAAACTACTAATCCTGATGCACCTGCATAAGTAGATACACCACACACTGCACATGAGATCACAAATGATGCACATACACAGGTGGTGCCTCGTCGTAATGGGAGGGTTGTGAGACAGCCCGATAGGTTCATTGGCGTGGGAGAGGCCTCAGACCTAGTCCCAGGCGCGCCTGAACCTGACCCGGTTAACTACAATGAGGCTCTCCAAGATAAAAATGCAGAGTCTTGGCATAAGGCAATGATATCCGATATGGGGTCAATGGACCACAATCAAGTCTGGGAGCTTGTGGACCTGCCAGATGGGTTCAAGCCCATTGGATGCAAGTGGGTCTACAAACTTAAGAGAGGACCTGACGGGAAGGTGAAAACCTTTAAAGCTAGGCTGGTGGCGAAGGGGTATACTCAGAAAGAGGAAATCGATTATGAGGAAACCTTCTCCCCGTTAGCCATGCTTAAGTCGATCCGGATTCTCTTGGCCATAGCTGCTCATTTAGACAATGAGATTTGGCAGATGGATGTCAAGACAGCTTTCCTAAACGGAAGTCTTGAGGAAACCATCTTTATGCAGTAACCAGAGGGATTCATTGAAAAAGGCCAAGAGCATAAGGTTTGCAGGCTTAAAAGGTCCATTTACGGACTTAAACAGGCATCCAGATCTTGGAATATCCGATTTTATAAGGTAATCCAGTCTTTTGGATTTACTCAGTGTCCGGATAAGCAATGTGTGTACCACAGACGTGATGGAAACTCAGTGGTGTTTCTTGTGCTTTACGTAGATGACATTCTATTGATTGACAACAACAAGAAAGTGTTATCAGACGTAAAGGCATGGTTGTCCAAGCAATTTGATATGAAGGACTTAGGGGAAGTGGGACATATCCTTGGGATCAAGATAATTTGAAATCATAGGAACATTCGTTAACGCTCTCCCAAGGTTCGTACATAAATAAGATTCTGGCCCGTTTTAACATGCAGAACTCCAAGAAAGGTTTTCTACCTTTCAGACATGGAGTGTATCTATCTAAGGAACAGTCCGCTAAGACTGTTGAGGAGATAGAGGCCATGAAGACATTCCTTATGCTTCGGCAGTAGGAAGTCTCATGTATGCCATGTTGTGTACTAGGCCTGATATCTGTTATGCCGTTGGCATGGTAAGCAGATATCAGAGTAACCCCGGGAAAGCTCATTGGGAGGCAGTAAAATGCATTCTCAAGTATTTGCGTAGAACAAGGGACCAAGTTCTAGTCTATCAGGCGCCTGAGCTGGTACCCCGAGGTTACACAGATTCAGATTTCCAAGGCGATAGGGACAAGAGCAAGTCTACCTCAGGGTATGTGTTTACTTTTGGAGGTGGAGCCGTAGTTTGGCGGAGTGTCAAGTAGAAATGCGTGGCAGACTCTACCATGGAGGCTGAGTATGTTGCCGTATCAGAGGCAACGAAAGAAGCAGTATGACTCAAGAACTTCCTAGTCGACTTAGATGTGATTCCTGGTTCGCAGAATTCTATCATGGTTTATTGTGATAACAACGGTGCAGTAGCAAACTCGAAGGAACCAAGAGCCCACAAGGCGAGTAAACATATACAGCGCAAGTACCACCTGATACGAGACATCGTAAAGAGGGAAGAAGTGGTCGTGGCTAAGATAGCATCAGAGGATAACCTTGCAGATCTGTTCACGAAAACATTGACTTCGAAAGTCTTTGAGGCTCACGTGGAGGGCATGGGAATCAGATACTTAGGAGAGGTATGACAGTTTTTCTAGATATATATGAAGGAAAACTGAACAAGCCCGGGCTAAATCGAAAACCTCACTTTCGTGTAATACATTCTTGAATCGGAAGCTTTCGACCAAGCTCAGGCTCAAATTAGTTTACCCATGAACGGATCTTAGCTTATACTTATTTAATTTATTAATCGGGACACAAAAAATTAAATCTTTAATTAAAGCGGAATATTAAAGATTCTACCTTTTGTAGCGAAGTCCCTTGCCTAAAGAAAAATCCAATCTTTGATAGCAATTCCAAAAGAAATCCACTAGATTACTCCGTAGAAACTTCGAATATTGCGTGGGCAATAATCTATCGAAGTCTACTTGCTTAGCCCACAAGGAAATCTCTCTAAAACTGGACTCAAACAAACCAAAAACTGATCACAAAACTCAACCCACAAAAATCCTGCTGCTGCTGCCCAAAAGCTGCTGCCTTTAAATATAAACACCACTCCGACAGCAGGAATTCGAACTGCCCAGTCGTGATCTAGACAGCCCAAGCTTCGAATCACCAAGAAGAGATCAACAAAGCCCAGGCCGAATCAAACGCACTGGACAGCAGCAAAAACCCGGTGCCAGAAATCCATGAAAACCCGCTGCAGCCCCTTTGTGCGAGAGAAGAAAAACCTGGACAGCAGTTTTGCGTGGCAGCCCCTTTGCGCGAGAGAAGAAGAACTGGGCAGAATGAAAACCCAAATGTAAAGCTGTGATCTTTGATTTGAATCCAGTCAAGAGCAAGTGAGAAATCTGGTTTGTTTTTGAGAAAAAATTCTTGAAGAAAAATTCTCTCTTAAACCTTCTCACTCAAGAAAGCAAGAAAAATTGTCTTGCAAGACTTCCTTAGGTTTTCTTGCGCTTCAAGTCTTCTATTTATAGGAGCTCTAATGGAGACCTAATGGGCTCTCGAGTTAGGCCTTTTAATTTGACTTTCGTTGACCACTAAGTCTTTCCCGACTAATCAACTCCAATCGACCCATTAGAATTAATTTCTTAACTCACTTTGTTAATTTAATTTAATCGAACCCTTAGAATTAATTAATTCAAATAGAATTAATTTCTTAATTCACTTTGTCGATTAAATATTAATTAAACCTTTAAGATTAATTAATTCACCTTATTGATTAGTCAAATGCATAATCAGTCGTACCACTAACGGACTAATTATGGAACTACCGCTCGAAAATGACTTTACATCGCGCCATTATATTTTATTCTATCTCCCCACATTAAAGATCTAGCGGTAGTCGGTTTATCAATTTACTGACAAATTAATTCACCGACTTCTTGATTTCTGAGATTAGTACCATTCATCCTTTTATTATACCGAACATAAAGTTCACCGGCCGGGTTTAGTATAATAGACTTTACGAGCTCATCTCGGGAGCACCATCAACCCGGTGAACCGGTACGTGGATTCCTCCGACTAGCAACGGCACGTAAGAAGCTAAACACCGCATACCCAACCTACCGAGGTATAGGCCTCAATTGACCGCACTCTTTGGCAAATCAAAGCATACGATATCCAACCCTCACGCCCATCCCAATCTTTGGATTGAGAGACGGAATACTAGGACCGAATTGACTACGCCGATCAGTATAAGTCAATTCTATCGAAACTGGTCGTGCTCAATATGCCCCGGGCATATCCGTGTGATTTAAACTAATTAGATAAACTAATTTCCAAACCACACGATAACCTATACCGATAGTATGTTCAAACTATCTCGGTTACGAGCATACTTTTTATATATCAATACTTTAACCAATAACGGTATCTACTGTGTCTGTCCACACCCCGCTATCTAGTTCTATGATATAAAGGAATAAATTTATACCAAAACAAAATGATATGTCAACTGTGGATATTAGTTTTTGATACAAGCCATAGCTTTTCTGTATTCAAAACTAACAATATAGCAGCAGAGTGTATAGGAGTTGTATGTAGATGTATACTTAAAGCACAACTTAAGTATTATTGGGAGATTGTTGGAGTTGAATACATAAGCTATGCTTGTATTGTACTTTTTCTCAGTAATATGTCGATTTATGTTTTGGTTATATCTTGTTGTGCATTAATTATCAATTTATATTATTTAGTTAGATGATGAGGTGTCTTGTGTGACACAGTAGATCTCATCATTGGTTAAAAGACATAATATATAAATGAGGTTCGTAACTGAGACAGCTTTGGACAAACTGTCGGTTTAGGTTATTATGTGATTCGGATAATTGGTTTGTCTAAACTAATTGAATCATATAGATATGCCCGGGGATTTTATTGAACTTGACCATTAAGAATGATTTGTCTTGTACTGATTTAATAGATAAATCATTCTTGGTATTCTATCTCTTAATCCCTAGACTCGAGCGGGCATGAGGATTAGACATAGTGTACTTTGATCTGCCAATGGGTGAGGTCAATTGTGGCCAATAGTCTCGGTAGGTTGGGTGCGCGTGTTTAGTTGATTGGTGTGCTGCTGCTTGTCGAAGGAAACATGTACCGATGCGCCCGGGGTGATGGTGCTCCCGATATGAGTTCGTAAAGTTTATTATACTAAACCCAGCTGGTGGACTTATGTCCGATATAGTGAAAAGGTCGAGTGGTACTAGTCTCAAAATTAAAGAGGTTAATTAATTAATTTATCAAAAAATTAATATATTAATGAGCATTATATCTTTGATGTGGGAAGATTATGAATATAATTTAATTAAGTTGTTCCGGAAGCAATTCTGGTGTAGGATGGTAGTGCCATAATTAATCCGTTAGTGGTACGATTAATTATGTATTGGGTTGTTGACAAAGGTAGATTTAATTAATTAAGTAATTAATTAATCCTTGTGTCAGTTGGTTGTGAATCATACCAGGAACTGGTTTGGGATAAGTGAATCCCTGTGTCAGTTGGTTGTGAATCATACCAGGAACTAGTTTGGGATAAGTGAATCCCTGTGTCAGTTGGTTGTGAATCATACCAGGAACTAGTTTGGGATAAGTGAATCCCTATATCAGTTGGATGTGTATCTGTCCAGGAACTGGATTGAAGGAAAACAAAAATCCAGTAGGAAGACCAATCCTAAACCAACTTCGGGTCTCTCTTGTAACTCTATATATAGACAAGGGATTAGCTATTCAAGACACACAATTCAATAGATTCATAATTCAAGAATCTAGAGATGGAAAATCCTAGAGAGAGAAAATTCTCTCTCTCAAAGTCGGATTTTTGGGCAAAATCTGCGGCTGGTTTTTCCTCTTATTGGCCGAATTTTTGGCCTGCCAAGCTAGCTCCGTGTGTAGCTTTCTCTCACTCCGGGCGGTGCGTTTACAGTACATGCCAGGTGCAACGGTGCTGGAATTTTCTGGCAGGTGGATCGTGGTGATTAGCTGATCAATTGGTTTCTAGATCGTTGCTCACACAACGTGAAATCAAAGTCTTGAGGCATACAAGAGAATCACCTAAGTGCACGCTTCAAAGGTATTTTTCTAAGATTTCGCTTTTAATTAGAAATTTTTGTTGCGTGGTAAATCGAATGAGTGCGAACCCAGATCCTGTGCAATGTTATTTCAAAAGGGTTGGAATAGCATTGTGCTAGCGTCTAGGCCTGACCAGAGATTCTGATTCCGGAATGCATAGCACGAAAGTGAGTTTCTGGCTAGGCCCGGACAGATAATCTTTCAGGTGTCCTATGATGATGAACTCATAGTTTCATTGGATCTTGAGAAGGAAAGTTTCGGGCTTATAAACAAGCCCTCGACCATGATCGGAGAATCATATGCCCCCCGTAATCCAGACCGAGTTTGCTTGATCGATGTTAAAGGCAGCCTCTGTCTATCTTATTGGTTGGAGGAGGCTCAAGTTCTTGAATTTTGGACATGGAGATTTGATAATGATAATGAAGCTGGTTGGGGTTGGGTGAAAGAGTACAGTTTCACACTACGAGGTTTCCTAATGGACCCAAAGGATCACGAACTTTATCCATGTCCCAAATCTTCTGTTGAAGGAGAAATAATATTGTTTTCGGCAGAACTTATAATTTCTATTTATACAATCCCGAGAAAAGGGAATTCGAATTTTGAAAATACCTGGGAGTCGAAATTCATTTCCGTTTATTTATCAAGATGTGGGTTTTTTTCGGGAGAGTTGCCTCAAATTTCCAAGCTCATCAATGTCCTAGCTCTACCCTTTCATACCAATTAATCAGTGCTTTCTGTAAGACTAGAAGAAAGAAACTCCTACTCTGTTTAAGGCATGGTTAAACAGATTGATTGAGCCTTCAACTCATTGCAGAGTTGACATATATTTGCTTCCTCCTTCTGCTTAATTAGTGGATGATCATGGATTTACTACTACTTAGAATGTACTACCTAAGTTTAATGTTTGAACCTTTAAGTACTAAATGTGTTACTAAATAATAAAGTTTAGGATTAAATTTATCGACTACTAAACGTTTGCCACTAAATTTGCCATTCAAGCATACTATATAGACAATTTTTTTCTAAAATAATACATTTTAGCCGGTTTCTTTTCCCTGATTCTCAAATTATCAAAAACAGCAATAATTTTTCTTTCTATAGCTATATAACACTTTGCATGCAGTACTATGTTAAAACTGATTATAGTCATTATCACAACTGGAAGGGAACAATCATGAACGCCGGCGAAAATGTTGCTTCAGAAGTTCATCCTTTCTGCAACAACTCAGTAATCTGCATTATTATACCGAATCAAAATAAATTAAAGGGCTAATATCAAAAAAGCCCCTTGAGTTTTGTTTAAAAATCAAACATCCTCCTCAACTATAAAAATATCAAAAACCCATTTCTATCAATAAAATTGAAAAAATGACTAAAAACCCACGTAAATTCTAATTATAAAATCAAAGATTTGTGAGGACCTATAGCAGAGCTGTTTTGTCTGCTCAGGCTTATGCCATGAATGATAATTTTCCAGAGTTATTAGGCGGCAATGGAATGCTACTAAAAAAAAAAAGAGGATAAATTTGTCTATTTTAATGAGAAAGGGTAAATATAATACTTAATTATTTAATAAAAGGGGGGTTTTTGAAATTTCTCAAACCTTAAAAGGGTATTTGATTTAGGCTTAAATCTATTTTTGGTCCCTCATAACATGGGTTATTCCAGTTTTGGTCCTCCATATGTTTGAGTCACTAATTTTAGTTCCACATAAATTTTTGTTACCAATTATGGTCCCTTTTAACGGAAAAATTTAGAAAATAACGGATTACCTCATTTGATTTCTAGTCAAACCTAATTTATTCTTCAAAATGATTTGTACCGTGATGTTTTCAACCAATTTTATAATTCGGATCCTCATGAATATTCAACTCATTTAGAGTTTCGGCCGTCATTTTGGATTGTGAGTCGATCTAAATGAGTTGAACATCCATGAGGAACCGAGTCATAAAATGGATTGAAAACATCATAGTACAAATCATTTTGAAAAAAAAAAGGTTTGACTAGCGATCAAATGAGTTAATCCGTTATCTTCTAAACTTTTCCGTTAAAAGGGACAATAATTGGTAAAAAAAAAAATTTAAGTGGGATTAAAATTAGTGACTAAAACATATGGGGGACTAAAACTGGAATGACCCATGTTATGAGGGACCAAAAATGGATTTAAGCCTTTGATTTATAATCAAAACTCATGGGGTTTTTTATATTAAACAAATTTAAAAGATAACTTGAGTCCTTATAATGATTCCAGTAGTAAATCCTTCTTTGATTTAGGCTCTATGATATGGTTTCTTCCAGTTCCCAAACAACTAATTTAAAATTATAATTCTAACTCTAAATTAATTCTACATTTTACCAAACAAAAATTAAAATTGAATTCTAATTCTAATTCTAATTCTAATTCTAATTTTAATCCTTCAATTCTAATTTCATAAAGTTAAAATGCCAATTCAATTCCAAATCCATGAAACCAAACACAGCGTAATTCAAGATGCCTTAAAACCCAAGCTCAAGCAACTCTTTTTAAGACAAAAAATATGGCAATATTTATCCTACAACTAGGAGTAGCAAAGGAATTATACTCCTAGTGAAATTCCTATACAAATCAGCATTAAATGTCTTGTTCCACACTCAAAAAATAAGCCCCATCTTCACGCGCCTATCCTTGCTTGCAAAACCCTCAACCCATTTGTTATTATTACTCCATTAATTGCAGCTGTTTTTTTTTTTTTTTTTGGAAACCTGCAATCAAACAATCAATTTTTAGCCGTTTTTCCTTTTTGAAAATTGCCACATATTTGTTAAGATTCATGTTCTTTATTTCATTCCTGTCGTGTTCTTCCTTTCATTCGTGTTCTTCCTTTCATATCGTGATGGTAAATCGTGATAGTTGATGTAAAATCGCAGTATTGGACATATTCTACTCTCATTCACTACTTTTTTTTATATTTCGATATGGATATCATGAATCTGAATGGAGATAATGGTTCAAGTAATTGCAACAATGTTCAAAATCGTCACAATGTGCAAGTCATATGTGATGGTAAGTTACTTTTGACATTTTTTATTTCCTCTGTGAACGATAAGCATTCAATATACATTCTTTTTTCAGTTTCTGGACAAGGTGATGATGTTTCAATGGAGTCTCTTTTACATAAAACTATTGGGAGTGAGGAAAAAGCTTACGAAATGTATAATTCGTATGCTTAGAACCATGGTTTTGGTATTCGTCTAGAAAGAGATCGAAAGAGAGCTCATGATGGAAAACGTTACTACAGGAGACTTGTTTTTTAAACAGGGGGAGAAGAGGGCGACTGATAAGATAAACCAAATGTACACGAATCTTGAATATCATTGTGGTTGTTTGGCTTACATTGTATTTAAACTGAGGGATGATGGTTTATGGGAAGTCACCAAACATTTTTGTAGGCATAATCACGTTATGTGTCCAAAGAATGAGCGACATCTGTTACGTTCTCATCGGAATGTATCTAAAGGTTCGGTTGAATTTTTAAGACAATGAAAGGTGCTGCAATAACTGTTGGTGATAGTTATAAGGTTTTGTCTAGAGAGGTAAGTTATCTTTCTCCATTTATACTTGATGGAATATCACATGTTCATGATTGAAAATGTGTACAGAATCTAAATATGTAAGTTATTTTTAGTCTGATATAATCGATGAAATATCACATGGTTATGATGGAATATCTTATAGAATATCATTTTCGGTGAACTAGTAGTGATCTTAAGGATATGATTGATGGAATATGCAATGTTATATTTGATGGAATATCTATTAAATTTATCAATCTGATTCGAATATTGTTAAATTATTTTTGTTAAATATATCTCCATTGCGAATGTTATGTAATATGAATTTTTGATTGTTGTTCATGTAGTGCGGCGGTCCCTCAAAGGTTGGCTTTACACCGAGGGATGCACACAACCAACTGGAATCTGAAAAACGTAGATTTCTTGATGATAGTGATTCAAATTCCTTGATAGAAACTTTGAAATATAGGGCTTCTCACGATAAAGCTTTTTTCTTTGATTTCGAATTAGATGCTGAGTCTTCGTTGAGGAATATTTTTTGGAGAGACAGTCAAATGAAATTAGATTACAGTATTTTTGGGGATTTAGTAGTCCATGATATCACATATCGTACTAATAAATACCATATGTATGTTGCCCATTTGTCGGTGTGGACAATCACAATCGCAATATCATGTTTGGAATCAGTTTTCTAAGGGACGAAAAATATGAATCCTGAAAGAATATTTGCCACATAAGATATGGGTTTGCACTTGCTCGATTTACCACGCAACAAAAATTTCTAATTAAAGCGAAACCTTAAAAAAGTACCTTTGAAGCATGCACCTGGTGATTCTCTTGTATGCCTCAAGACTATGACTTCACGTTGTGTGGGTAACGAACTAGAAGCCAATTGATCAACCAATCACCACAATCCACCTGCTAGAAAACTCTAGCCCCGCAGCACCTGGTACGTACTAAAAACGCACCGCCCGCAGAGAGAGAAAGCTACGAGCAGCTGGTATAAACCAAGGCCAAAATTTCAGCCACTAGAAACCCAAAAACCAGTCGCACACTTTCTTGAAAATTCAACTTGGAGAGAGAAACGTTTTCTCTCTCTAGAATTTTCTCTCTCTAGATTCTTGAATTATGAATCTATTGAATTGTGTATCTTGAATGGCTAATCCCTTGTCTATTTATAGAGTTACAAAAGAGACCCCAAGTTGGTTTAGGATTGGTCTTCCTAATGGGTTTAGGTAATGAATTAGTTTCCAAATCCAATTAGGTAACCAATCTGATAGGATAAACCAAATCCTACAAGATTTCCTAATCTCTAGGATTTCCTAATTCCAATTGAAACTTAAGACTTAATTAATTAATTAAATAATTCCACTTTGTTAATTACTGAATTAACCCTTAGGAATAATTAACCAATTAATTAATTAAATCTACTTATTCAATTAACCCATTACAAAATTAATCGTACCACTAACGGATTAATTTTGGCACTACCATCCTACACCAGAATTGCTTCCGGAACAACTTAATTAAATTATATTCATTAATCTCCCCACATCAAAGATATAGTGCTCGTTAATTAAAATTAATTTACTGATAAATTAATTAATTAACTTCTTTAATTCCGAGACTAGTACCACTCGACCTTTTTACTATACCGGACATAAGTCCACCGGCCGGGTTTAGTATAATAAACATTTCGAGCTCATCTCGGGAGCACCATCACCCCGAACGCACCGGTACATGATTTCCTTTCGACAAGCAGCAACACACCAAGTAACTAAACACACGCACCCAACCTACCGAGACTATTGGCCACAATTGACCTCACCCATTGGCAGATCAAAGTACACTATGTCTAATCCTTATGCCCGCTTGAGTCTAGGGATTAAGAGATAGAATACAAGGATCGATTTGTCTATTAAATCAGTACAAGACAAATCAATCCTAAAGGTCAAGTTCAATATGCCCCGGGCATATCTATATGATTCAATTAGTTTAGACAAACCAATTATCTGAATCATATAATAACCTAAACTGATAGTTTTTAGCCGCCATCAACTCTGCCAAGAGCTCGGATGAACTCCACAACATCTTACTTATGTTGTAGTTCAACCGAATCTGCTCATAGCTTTGAGGCAAGCTTCGGAGGACAATACCGGCTTTGGTTTCACCAACGATTTCGCCTCCCACTACCTCAACCTTGTTGATGTTACTAATCATGTCAATGACACGATCTCTCACAGGAGCGCTTTCAGCCCTAAGGACAATGTCCAAGTTACGACTTCCATCGACATTATTAATTCCAGTTAAATTGTTGTTTTTCAAAATAGCAGCTAAAGGATTGAATGCCATATCGATTTAAACTGGAAAGTAAACAAACAATGTTTCAGTTATATGCTTAGAATTTTCGAAAACATGAAAATCAATTAATTATTGATTTCCCTCAAAACAATAATCTTAAACCACCACCATCTCATTCACCGAGATTCTCGCAAGTCACGCAGTGTGGACGTTTACGCTAACCCACATTCATTTGAGAAGAACCAAGTTCATTAACTACACTATCTGATCAACGATCTTTTGATCAATGTAGCTAATAGTCGGTGCTTTTAGCCGTACAAGTAAGCAGCGTAACCTCGCGGAAGGAATACTGCAGATCGTACACTAAGTGTGTGCCATTACGTGACTTCTGAGTTTGTTACCTCAGGATAGTGCGCCTTAGATGGGGAGGGTGTCGCATTTCTCCTAGTTAAACTCGCTCTAGTCATCTTACTCAGAAGCTCATAGTCTAGCGATCTCGGGGCTGGACTCATCCGAATGGAGGAAGGCCCTAATGCCAACGTGCAAGCCCACCCACATCGCATATGAACCCGTAATGGTGGCCATGGGGATATAAACCAACCCGCTCCCACTTAGATTTCCAAATTGAGGGTTTTTCTGGTTTTAACATGCAATTAACTAACCTAAGTTATATGCAACCATAAAACCAGACATGCTTTAATTCATGCATCTAAAATACAGCATAAAAATAAAGCATAAAAAATAAAACAATAAATACGGGAAATAAATACGTAAAATAAATTTCCCGACTATTATCGTTTTAATTGCTTCCATCCTTTGCCTTGATCTCGTGTCCCGTCACGTCACTCGATGGAGAGAGTCTTGAACTTCAAAAAAAGAAAACTGGAGGAAAAACGGGCCAAAAACAGCTCGAACGGCCCGAACGGGCTGCCCGGGCCGCAGCACGGCCCGAAGACCGCGCTGCCCGCGCGCACAGCACGCACTGGTCGTGCGTGCGCGGCCCATTGCGCGCGCGGTCCACGCCCAGCAGCAGCGCGCAGCAGCTGCTGTTGCATTTTCTTGGCTGTCGGCGGCGATCGTTGCCGGCGTCGCCTCCTGCCGCCAATTCCTTCTTCGTTTTTTCCCACGTTATTTGGTCTTCTTGCAATTCGTTCTGGGTTTTCCTGGGTTTCTCCAAATTCATGATAACCCAAAACCCACGAATCCAAGTCACCCACCATAACGCCTTCGTTTACATAAAAAACAATTTTCCTACTACAAGGCATTCTAGGAAAATTAAATAATCGAAATTACATAGAAAAAATCCTACTACAGATTTGATCTAATCCTACACGGCTTCCAGCACGTGGTTATACTATTACAAACATTCATAATAAAATTAAATCTGGACAAGTCCCGGAGTTTAATTAAAAACCCATACAAACGTAACCATAATAGTCGGGATTTTAAACCACTTGCAAATAAAACCATGTAATAAATCGAACAAGCACAGAACCCCCTAAACCTGGCTCTGATACCAATTGAAAGAATATTTGCCACATAGGATCTGAGTTTGCACTTACTCGATTTACCACGCAACAAAAATTTCTAATTAAACCGAAACCTTAGAAAAGTACCTTTGAAGCATGCACCTGGTGATTCTCTTGTATGCCTCAAGACTATGACTTCAGGTTGTGTGGGTAACGAACTAGAAGCCAATTGATCAACTAATCACCACAATCCACCTGCTAGAAAACTCTAGCCCCGCAGCACCTGGTACGTACTATAAAAGCACCTGGTACGTACTATAAACGCACCGCCCGCAGAGATAGAAAGCTAAGCGCAGCTGGTATAAACCAAGGCCAAAATTTCAGCCACTAGAAACCCAAAAACCAGCCGCACACTTTCTTGAAAATTCAACTTGGAGAGAGAAACGTTTTCTCTCTCTAGAATTTTCTCCCTCTAGATTCTTGAATTATGAATCTATTGAATTGTGTATCTTGAATGGCTAATCCCTTGTCTATTTATAGAGTTACAAGAGAGACCCCAAGTTGGTTTATTCCTAATGGGTTTAGGTAATGAATTAGTTTCCAAATCCAATTAGGTAACCAATCTGATAGGATAAACCAAATCCTACTAGATTTCCTAATCTCTAGGATTTCCTAATTTCAATTGAAACTTAAGACTTAATTAATTAATTAAATAATTCCACTTTGTTAATTACTTAATTAACCCTTAGGAATTAATTAAATAATTCCACTTTGTTAATTACTGAATTAACCCTTAGGAATAATTAACCAATTAATTAATTAAATCTACCTATTCAATTAACCCATTACAAAATTAATCGTACCACTAACGGATTAATTTTGGCACTACCATCCTACACCAGAATTGCTTCCGGAACAACTTAATTAAATTATATTCATTAATCTCCCCACATCAAAGATATAGTGCTCGTTAATTAAAATTAATTTACTGATAAATTAATTAATTAACTTCTTTAATTCCAATACTAGTACCACTCGACCTTTTTACTATACCGGACATAAGTCCACCGGCCGGGTTTAGTATAATAAACATTTCGAGCTCATATCGGAAGCACCATCACCCCAGACGCACCGGTACATGGTTTCCTTTCGACAAGCAGCAGCACACCAAGTAACTAAACACGCGCACCCAACCTACCGAGACTATTGGCCACAATTGACCTCACCCATTGGCATATCAAAGTACACTATGTCTAATCCTCATGCCCGCTCGAGTCTAGGGATTAAGAGATAGAATACAAGGATCGATTTGTCTATTAAATCAATACAAGACAAATCAATCCTAAAGGTCAAGTTCAATATGCCCCGGGCATATCTATATGACTCAATTAGTTTAGACAAACCAATTATCCGAATCACATAATAACCTAAACTGATAGTTTGTCCAAAACTATCTCGGTTACGAACCTCATTTATATATTATGTCTTTCAACCAATGATGAGATCTACTGTGTCACACCAGACACCTCATCATCTACTTACATAATATAAATGGACAATTATGCACAACAAGATATAACTGAAACATAAATCGATATATTACAGGAAAAAATACAACACAAGCATAGCTTATGTATTCTACTCCAATGTGCAAGTCATATGTGATGGTAAGTTACTTTTGACATTTTTTGTTTCCTCTGTGAACGATAAGCATTCAATATATAATACATTCTTTTTTCAGTTTCTGGACAAGGTGATGATGTTTCAATTGAGTCTCTTTTACATAAAACTATTGAGAGTGAGGAAAAAGCTTACGAAATGTATAATTTGTATGCTTAGAACCATGGTTTTGGTATTCGTCTAGAAAGAGATCGAAAGAGAGCTCATGATGGAAAACCTTACTACAGAGACTTGTTTTTTAAACTGGGGGAGAAGAGGGCGACTGATAAGATAAACCAAATGTACACGAATCTTGAATATCGTTGTGGTTGTTTGGCTTACATTGTATTTAAATTGAGGGATGATGGTTTATGGGAAGTCACCAAACATTTTTGTAGGCATAATCACGTTATGTGTCCAGAGAATGAGTGACATCTGTTACGTTCTCATCGGAATGTATCTAAAGGTTCGGTTGAATTTTTTAAGACAATGAAAGGTGCTGGAATAACTGTTGGTGATAGTTATAAGGTTTTGTCTAGAGAGGTAAGTTATATTTCTACATTTATACTTGATGGAATATCACATGTTCACGATTGAAAATGTGTACAGAATCTAAATATGTAAGTTACTTTTAGTCTGATATAATCGATGAAATATCACATGGTTATGATGGAATATCTTATAGAATATCATTTTCAGTGAACTAGTAGTGATCTTAATGATATGATTGATGGAATATGAAATGTTATATTTGATGGAATATCTATTAAATTTATCAATCTGATTCGAATATTGTTAAATTGTTTTTGTTAAATATATCTCCATTGCGAATGTTATGTAATATGAATTTTTGATTGTTGTTCATGTAGTGCGGCGGTCCCTCAAAGGTTGGCTTTACACCGAGGGATGCACACAACCAACTGGAATCTGAAAAACGTAGATTTCTTGATGGCAGTGATTCAAATTCCTTGATAGAAACTTTGAAATATAGGGCTTCTCACGAGAAAGCTTTTTTCTTTGATTTCGAATTGGATGCTGAGTCTTCGTTGAGGAATATTTTTTGGAGAGACAGTCAAATGAAATTAGATTACAGTATTTTTGGGGATTTAGTAGTCCATGATACCACATATCGTACTAATAAATACGATATGCATGTGGCCCATTTGTCGGTGTGGACAATCACAATCGCAATATCATGTTTGGAATCAGTTTTCTAAGGGACGAAAAATATGAATCCTTCGTTTGGTTGTTTTCTGCATTCTTGAGGTCTATGGACAATAAGCCTCCTATAACTATCATGACTGATCAATCAGCCTCTATGGCAAAGGCTATTCTTGTTGTGTTTCCTAATTCCCAACATCGTCATTGCATTTGGCATATCATTAAAAACTCTGAGAAGAATGTTGGATTTCTCAGGCAACATGAAGGTTTCTCGGAAATATTATATAAATGCTCACCCAAGTGGAAACCGTTGCTGAATTTGAATGGCTCTGGAATAAGTAAGATTATGTTATTAATGGAATATGCCATGGATATGATGTAAAATGTCACTGATTTTGTTAGGAATTATTTTTTTTCTTCTATGATTGAATATCTGATTGACGATGTGTGTGTGGAGCCTAAATGGGTGAGTTTTCTTTTAGTGTGTTATAATTGATGGAATATCATATGAATACGATAGATTGTGTAGTATTTTTTTTGTTTATGTGGGCAATAATATGTTTGTTGGGAAATATATTATAATTAGCCTATTGTTGTTGATGGAATATCAACGCCACGTCTGTTGTTGTTGATGGATTATCATATTACTTCTTTATCCATATTATTTATGTATTACCGTATGTTTGTTCCCCAATTTTTGATGGAATATACCTCTTCTTATCAGTATGATGCAAACATATGGTTGTCGTGACGTTGATTAGTTGAAAGGATTATATGAGTTACGCGAAAAGTGGTGTCTTGCTTTCAGCAAGGATTACTTTTATGGTGGAATAGTGTCTTCTCAGATGAGTGAAACTACTAATCGTTCCATTTCTCTTAAATTGTCTAAGACTTCAACATTATGTGAATTTTATGGACATTATGTGGATGTTGTGAACGATTGGCGATACAATGCTGCTCAAGAAGACCATAGGTGCTTCTATGGTAAAGTTGTTCTTGCTGTGAAAGATTCTCTAATTTTGAAACATGCTTATGAAGTATACACAATCGAAATGTATACAGAATTTGAGAAGCAATATCTGCAAATGCTTGCTTTGTATCTGGTACAGGTTACTCAATCAAATAGCTTATATGAGTTTTAGGTTTGGGTACCTGAAAAAGATAGTTTTCGTCATGTTGTTCGCTTTGATGAGAACGATTATTCTGTAAAGTGCACATGCAAAATGTTTTCTGAAGTTGGTAGTCTGTGTTGCCACTGTCTTCGTGTTCTTATGCAGAACAATTATATATATATTTTTGTACATTGATGGAATATCGTACAAATGGTGATGTAAAATGTATTATACAGGTTATAATCCGATGCTTTTTACTTTTTTATCTCATTTTCAATGAAAATTATTTTATACTTATGTAATATCATACTGTTGCAGAGAATTCATGTTGTTTACATATTGAATAGGTGGACTAAATCTGCATCAATTTCACGTAATGAGCAGTTAAATATTTCCCAAGAGTCCAAATGTCCTGGAGATCCTTCCCCATATTTGTGGAGGGCAGATGCTAGTAGAAAGTATCTCGATTTGATTAAATTATCTCATACTAGTTCTATTGCTCGCCGTATTTTGGATGAGTTCTTTGTCAAAGCTAGAGATGCAATTGTTGCTGAAGCTGAGCTTGTGGATGAGAATTTGGAGGTTCCATCGTCTAAGAAAATCAGAGATCCCAGTTCCAGGCATGCAAAAGGTGTTAGGAATGTTCGTATAAAGAGTACTGTGGAGAAGCAAATTAATAAATCCAAAGCCAAACATCAAGGGCGTTCAAGGAAGTCTAAAGCAGTTGCATTGCGATCTAATAAGGTGGTCACCGATATTCTGAATAAGAATTATGATAATTTAGATGGTGTTTTTATGAACCCTGTTGATGATTAAGTTTAGGAATATTGATGAAATTTGTTTCTTGATGGAAAATCTTATATTTATGTGTACCCGTTATTTTGTGTTTGTTGATGCAAACATGTTTTTTGCCTAATACATGAGATGTAATATCGTGACATGTTTTCAAACGCAACTTTCAGAATTTTGACCATATTTTCTATCAAATTTCAGAATTTACCATCAAGTTTACCAGATGGTCTAAACAATTGTTAATCAAACTTTCAAACGCAACTTTATTCATCGTATATAAGTTACTCGTTGACTCCTAATGCTTATTATAAAAATCCCATTTATATCGTATATAACAAGATACAAAACTCGTAGCAAACGCAATTATAAGTTTTACATTAAATAAGATAATATATTCCTTCAAAAAAGAAGTCAATATTCCATCAGAACAGCAGTGCATATTTCATCAAATCAATATCTTACTTCGAATAAAAAGCTGCAATTTTTTTCATCACTTCCCCCTCACCCTGTTACATGGCGACGTAATCAAGTCATATACGTATTTGAGCCTAAATGTTAACAATATATCTGGTTGCTCCACTGGAACAATCATCACCTTGTCATAGTCGAATGTCTCTTGCCCCTTGTATGTTTCCATGTGCCTCATTACGTATATGCCACAATTTATTCTATCGTCATTTTTCCATTTGATTCTAGGGTATGTCTTCTTCCATTTGTCACAATCAAGATACAATTCTCTGCCCTTGGATGAATGCACCCAGTTTGTGAAGTATTTCACCTATAATAATATACCATCAAAAGCTTGAATCAGCAATCAATCAGATATATAATATTCAAACTAACTTTAAAGAACCATATGTTTAATATCGTAATTAATACTTACAATTTCACTGTGGTATCCCATAATTGTCGACGGTGGTCCGCACATGTTGTCCAACACTATCACTCGCTTTGACCTGCTGTTGATGCAGATTACCAAAAAATGTTTGGGAAGTTGTATTGGGAAAAATACCTGCATTAACATAAACATACAGAGAACATGTACATTTGACGACATTTGACGATATTGATGGCAAATATGCAAAATGCATTACAGAATTTATGTATTCATTACCATGGATGGATCAAATCTTTCCGGTGTTATGCTTATCAACCTTAATTCCCCTTCCAGTTGCTCATCGAACCTTTTGCATATCTCACCCACTAACTTTGTATGATCATTTTCAGGTGCTTGAACAATAAACTGCAGTGTATAATCAAATAATAATATATTTTTCATCAAAACATTGTAGTAACTTGCATAACAATAATTAAATATGATGTAATGTTCTAATTACCATAAAATTCATTGAGAAGTATATTCTTGTAGGATCTTCAAGCTTTGGGACGTTTCTCGTCTGGTTCAAGTGGTATGCCCAACAGTTAATTACAGAGATGTCTAACCAATTAGGCAACTTCATACATTCCAAATCTTCCCTGTTTAGGCCAAAAAATGATGATCCTCTAAAAAGTATCTCACTGCATTATACATGAAGAGTAAATAATATATGGATTAGTTGGTTTAAAGTTAGGTTTAACCATAAAAGATACTAATACTTTTGGATGGAAAGTATACAAACCTGTTAAAAATGCCTCTGTCTTTATCTTGCACCAGTATTGCGTAATCATTCACCATTATCTCTTTCTCCGAGACCTTGAGTCTGTCCCTTGGCCAGCTAGTAATGTAGGGAGACATCAATTTTGTAGGTTTTTTGCCTTCTCTACGTTTATTGTTTGGACCAAACATCACTCCCTCTAAACTATGGTGGTCACCTTCATCAATAATCCTAGAAAATTTTGAATTGTAATAATGCATGTGAGTTGTAGAACACGATATTCCATCAACTTTGGACATTTTACATCAACTACAACAGATATCATACAACATTTTATTCGATCAAGAAACAGTTTCACATCAGTAACATGAATGAAAATATAACATGTTATATTAAAATTTCAGTAAATTCCTTACTCCTTGAGTTTTGATCCTTCTTCTCCGACTGAAGTTGGTATTGGAGTATTGTAATCTAGTTTCTTTCCTAGCACTCCTACACCTCTATCTTCAGTCGAGGCAACCACTAACGCTATAAGTGCGTCCAATTCTGGTGTGCTCTCTGTTGTTTTTTTTTTTTTTTTTTTCTGCAGCATCCTAAAATTTTTCATTCAAACATACCGGTGTTAGTTGTGATATTCCAAGATCAAATGATGGAAAATCTATTGTATTTTTCTTGGCATGTTTCTCCCCATCCGTTGTTCTCTTTCCACTACATCCAGTACCCTGCACATTTCATTTATGCACTCTGTGTCCGGGGTATCGGTTAGTTGCATATTGGTTGTTATATATGTCAAATGTTTCTATCAATATCCAAATTATTTTCGGTAATATTGTTGAAGTTCAAAATTACCTTTGCAAAAGCTTTTTTGTTGTTGTCGGGGGTTTGCATCCCAATTGTTATGTCTTCTTCCTTTTCATCCTGCAACAAGAAGTTAAAGTATAAGAATTTTGTTTATTTCCATCATCTTTTATATTAGTTTACATGAAGTTAAACAACAAGTTTCAATTACGTGCTTACCTCTCTATGTGCCTCTTTATCATTTGCAGGATTTTCCATCTTATGTTTTTCCTTTGATTTCTCCTTCTCATCCTGCCAACATAATCATAATCAATGCAATTCAAGCAATCATAAGCATTCTTGAAAGAAGTATTATATTATATTAGTATCTCTTCATATTTTTTTCCCCCGATCTCTAATTTTTTCATCACCTGTTCAGCAACATCAGGGCCATCCTCCTTATGGTCTATGTCTTTGATTCCTTTTCTCGTTTTTTCAAAGATCAAATCAACTTGCTCAATGATTTCACAGAGTTGTATATCATTCTTTCCATCTGAATCTTTTACTCTATTGTAGACTTCCAATAATTTCGTCGTTGCATTTTCAATTGCAACTACGCAACCTTTCATCTGTTCCATGTCACCGGGTTGTTTCTGTTAACCCATCGTAAACAATGCCATTAGATACAGCATCTAGAATAATATATTATATTCCATCATTTTCTTTTTTTGTTTCATTGACTACCTCTTCCTCATCAATGTCCATGATATTTTCTTCATGCATTCCTCCAGTTTTTTCCCTTTCTTCCATCAATTCTTCTCCTTCATCCTATTTTACATAACAGAAATAAACATAGTCTGCATCAATATGCATTTTCCATCATAAAACAAACATTTTCCATCACAACAACAGAGTATATAAAATAATCGCAATTTTTAGCTTGTAAGTAATTTTCAGTACCTCTTCTTCTTCGTTGTCTCCATCCGAATCTTCATATGTCTCCTCTTCCTCTTCCTCTACGTCATTACCCTCTTCCTCCTCTTCGTCATCTTTCACATGCTGCCAATACAAGCATAATGATTACTTTTTTCCATCATACTATTATCATTTTAAATCAAATGAATCATAAAATGAACATCTTACATTATCCTCTTCATCACCATCTGTATCCTCCTCATCATCATCATCTTTTTTTGGGCGTCCCATTATTTTTCCCTTCCCAAAATCTCCTTTGTATTCTGCAAGAACATTCAGTTGTTGCTCTGTCCAATTTTGAATTGTTGGTACAAGTCGGGCTTGGTTTCTTGATTTTCCATACCCAACTCTATCTGTGTAGAACAACTGTGGTTATGAAAAAATAGAAACAGGATCAATATTTCATCAAATCATAACAGATCATAATAAATATTTCATCCAAATCATAAAACATAATCAATAGATGGGTATAAGATTTACCACGAGAAATGTAAGCGGCCCTCTGAAATGGTCTTTACCATTCCGCCTATTCCAGTCATTTGTTGCTTCCAACAATTTGTCAAATATGTATTTTTTCCAATTAATCTTCCTGATGTTTTCCACAGTATCCAAAGATTTCAGCAATCTGTATCTGACGGAGGTGTTTCCATAGCTAAACACCAATGTTGATACCATTAAAATCAAGAAATCTTGAAGGAAATCCAAGTTGTAATATTCCTTGTTTCGCAGGATGTGAACTGCTAATTCTCCAGTTGATGGTATTTTCCCTCCATGCCTTCTTTCCAAGTTCTGTTTGTCCACTTTATATTTATCCGATCTCTCTTCCTTCCTTGTATACTCATCTATTTCGAGTTTGCCACTGGAGAAACCCATAACAAGTTCTACATCAATCTCATCAATTGAAATATTACTTGATGGCAACTCTAAATTCCTAGTGGTTGTGTTCATCTTGGTGAGCAAATATTCTCCCAATACATTTGGAAGAGTGTCTATATTCAAGTGGAACAGGTAAGAAAGTCCAACCTACCTCAATGCTTCCTTTTGAGCTTCAGTAATGTATTCCAGCATTGCTGATATTGCAGAATGAGAAGTTCTGCTCAAGAACCTCATTGAATCATATTCTTTCTTCAATTTTTTCAGACGTTTATTCCCCTTATTCTTCTCCACAGGTTTTTTGACTTTTTTCATTATTGATTGAAGCATTTCTAAAGGGATGTTCTCTGTGAAATCATCATCCGTTTCTTCGTCATCATCTTTCTTCCTTTTGCTTGTACGTAAAGAGTTTTGAATGAAGATAATTTTACTTAAATCATTACATCATATCGGATTTTTACTTCATACTTGAATGAAAATACATTTACCATCATCAAAATCATATAAAAATAATATAATAAACATTACCATCAAAACCATCATAATATAATACATATACCATCATATTTGAAGAATAAAAAACATACCATATTATGGATAATACAATACATTTACTATCATGAGATTACATTTACCATCACACTTACAGATCATTGGGAAAAAAATAAGAACAAAAAGAACATCAGGGTTGCATTTACCATCATCAAAAAATAAAAACAGGATGGTCATTCAATTACATTTACGGCACAATATCAAAAAAAATAAAATTCAGAACCAAAGCATGGTCACATTTACCATCACCATGGTTACATTTACGGCCCAATATCGGAAGAAAAATAAAAAAAAAATATGCGCTCTCCAATTACATTTACCATCAACAACATCATATTGCAATACATTTACCATCATATTTGAAAAATCAAAATTCATTACAGATCATCGTAGAAAAAAAATGAGAACAAAAGCAAGAACAAAAAGAACTTCAGGGTTGCATTTACCTACATTTACGGCACAATATCGAAAAAAAAACAAACAAACAAAAGCATGGTCACATTTACCATCGCCATGGTCACATTTACCATCAACAACATTATATTGCAGTACATTTACCATCATATTTGAAAAATCAAAAATCATTACAGATCAAGGTAGAAAAAAATGAGAACAAAAGCAAGAACAACAAGAACTTCATGGGTTGCATTACCATCATCAGGGCTACATTTACGGCACAATATCAAAAAAAAAAAAACAAAAGCATGGTCACATTTACCATCACCATGGTTACATTTACGGCCCAATATTGGAAGAAAAAATCAGAAAAAAAATAGGATGCCCTCTCCATTTACATTTACCATCAACAACATCATATTGCAGTACATTTACCATCATATTTGAAGAATCAAAAAACAATACAGATCATTGTAAAAAAAAATGAGAACAAAAACAAGAACAACAAGAACTTCAAGGTTGCATTTACCATCATCAGGGCTACCGAACAATCATATCGGTAAAAAAATCAGAACAAAAAAAAGATACGTTCTCCAAGAACATACCTCCTCTCTGGGGCTGTTCTTCTCCCCCCGTTGATGCATTTTTTGTTCTCATTTTGTCTCCCTTTCGAGTGAGTTTTGTCCTCCCGTTGATGTTTTTTGCTATTATTGATTCTTCAAATAAGATGGTAAATGTTGTTGTGCCGCTGTTCAGATTTCGATTTATAGGGTTGATGGGTTTCACTTTTGCGGACGGTTGAAGACAGGGCCGTCTAATCAATATGAGACACCCTGTTCTAAAATGAAAGTAAGACTTTTTTTTTTTTTTCAAGCACGTTTATTTGTTTTGCCAGAGAGAGATAGAGATAAACGGTAGGATTAGGGTTTTAAAAAATCAGGCACACTTCCTTAGCATTTGGAAATTAATTTTCTTGGGTTTTTTTTTTTTTTTTTTTGGGCCAATTCTCCTAAATGACTGAAGCTCCATATTCCAATATGTAATATTGGACCCTAGTAATAATACCATAAAAAAATTTTGAGGCCCTCTGAAAATTTGAGGCCCAGTGCAATAGGTCTGTTTGCACTGGGCCATCAACGGGCCTGGTTGAAGACGGGTGCTTCGTCGTGTAGGAACGTGGGCGGTTTCTGGGTAGAAATGATCGAACGTGGGAGGTTTGCGGCCAATCAAAAGCAGCAGTTTTGCTTCCTCAACCGACAATGAGGATGAAATTGATGGAGGGAAGGTTTTGTTCTCCATTTTCTGAGAATTGATGGAAGAAATAAATTTGTCCAATTTCACCGGCATGATTGAATGATGGTTTTGTGTTGGAACCCGTTGATATGGAAAAAAGTAGGCGGCTCTGTTTTGTAGGTTTTTAAAGAGCGTGAATACAAACTCCTCCCTACTTAATTTACATATTTTCTTTTTGTTTTAATTTTTGCTGTATGTACCAGTTTATATAGTACACCTAGTTGTACTATATATAAGTACTGAAAAAATATTACCTAATGTTTATTAGAAAACATTGGGTCAACACGAAGGACTAAGAGATCGGTCACTAGTGGTGCTGAATTGCTATTTGTCCTTCGTCCCAAAAATGCCCACGAAAAAAAAAAAAAAAAAAACTTGCAAGAACTTAAAACGCACAAAAAAAGCGCCAATCATAAGGGAAAAACACACAAAAAATGCTCGAATTAGGGAAAAAACGCACAAAAAGCACTCCACCATTAGAAAACAAACTCGCAAAAAAGCACCTAGGCGATGACAGGAGCGCTTTTCAGAGAGTTTTTTTTTTCTAACCTAGGAAAAAGGCGCATTTTGTTGAGTTTTTGTCTGTAGCATTTAAATTAACATTGATAATTTAATATTGGTGAGTTTTTGTCTGTGAATTTAGGTGAGTTTTTGTTCGTGGTATTTTGGTGAATTTATAATAATATAATATTAATAATTAAATTAACTAACAATATTAACAGGTGAAAATTATAAATATATTATTTAACAACAAATTAAACATATATCAAAACATGGCCAAAGTACACCTTATCGCACGGCAAAATACGTTCACCTTACCGTACGACGAAATACGTCCAAAATACATCTCACCATACGACGACACGCCTTAAAGTTGTTCGCGGCCGTACGGTGGAGCGCCTCCATTAGGCTCTTTACCATACGGCAAAAAAACCCCTAAAGCGCTTTATCCAACGGTTGATCGCTTTTAAAACGTGTTCCACCGTACGTTGGAGCGCCTCTATGATCCGAGCGCATTTTCAAGCGTTCGGACGCCAGACGTACGAATTCAACAAAAACACTAAAAACTTATCAAAAATTTAACATTTTTATGTGAATCTTGAGCTAATCCTTCTTTCCATAAAATCGAAGTTTGGGCACTTTAGAGTGGCGAAATTATGGGCAATGTATATGGTACATCTGTACAAGTTTTTGTACTGTTTTTTAGTTGTAATGTATCCATACGCAATTGTTGACTTTTGGGTTAGAGCAAGGGGCCATGCACTCGTCAGTTGGGGAGTCACACTTGGTTTTAGTTGCTTTCAGGGCTGTTCTAATGATTTTGAGGGCCCTAGGGCGAAATAATAATGATGGACCATTTTGATATTATTCGGGTTTAACTGATTTAAATAAGAGAATGAAACCTACAAAATAGAAAATGACACTCCGAAGAGCAAGGCAGTGATCAGAAGAGAAAAAGTAAAGTAAAACTAGAGATAAGAAGAGAGAGTTTAAAATGTTATTTGTCACATCAGGGCACATCAGTCATCATAGAAATATCATTTTTCGAACACTTTTACATGCAAAGTCATTAATAAGATTATCCACATCTATAGTTTCTAACATAATTTTTTAATACATAAAATTGACAAACCATTCAATCTTTCTTGTGACATTGATGATCTTAAATACGTTTTCAATAATTTTAATTTTGAAAAACTTCTTTCATTTGATGCTACTGTCACAGGCAAAATTAATAAAATTCAATAAACTATACACACATTTAGATTACAATCAATAGGTTTCACAAATTCAATAATTTCAAGAGCTGACATTGGTTTATTTGACAAAACAGTTTATAGCACTTTTAACTCGTTAAAAAAATCGTTTACATCAATATCTGATAATTTTTCATGATGTTGAAAGCCACTCTCTCCAATCCCGGTAAAGGCTGAAGAAACGAAAGGGTGTTAGGGATTTTGTTTCTATATGGCCAGATTCCCAAAGAATTATAATAATTGATAGATTGGGAGGGTAAATTTGAAGAAATTTTGAGAATTAAAGATTGTTGATGGGTTAGAATTATTTCAATGACTATATTTATTAGAATGAAAATTTTAAAAATATGACTGTTCTTGGAATTAAAATTATGAATAGAAAAACTCATAAATTTTCTCTCATTCAAATTTGACCGCCTCTCCAATTTTCCTGGTCGCCCTATTCAAATCTCATTAAAACTGCTAAAATTGGTGACCGTCCTTCCAACTCCCAATTTGACCAAGTTTCCTTTATTTTTTTATTTAAATAAATTATACAATGAAATGGCTCTATTTTATAGACTTTTTTGTTTTCAATTATACATTAATATTAATAATATATAAAAAAATATGGGCCCCTAAAATTTTTGGCCCTGGGCGGTCGCACTTCCTGGCCTACCCGTGGTTGCTTTTAATATGTACTGCACAATGCACGGGTGGTTTTTTCATTTTTTTAATAGATTTTCTTATTTTTTTAATTATTCATCCCATTTTTCTTGTTTTTGTTGGCTTCAAATTTTTTTTAATTTTCATTTTGAAAATAAATTTTATTTATTTATTTTATTTCAAAATTAAAAAATTTTAATTAAAATTTTAAAATTATTTAATTAAGTTAAAATATGAGATTATATCAAAATTTTAATTTCATGATTATTTTTTTGAAATTTTGTATATATATATAAAGTAAATATTTGATTATATCAGTTAAAACATGAGTTTATATCATAGTTTTATGAAGTTTTATATGTATATGTATATATATATATAAATTAAAGATTTGATTATATCATTGAAAACACGAGTTTATTTTAAGTAGAATAAGAGTTTATATCATGTAGAGCATGTATTTATATCAATACAATAAGCAGGGGCGGATCTATCTCTTATTTCCATACTCTTCATTTCACTCATCTTTCCCTTTTTAAAATTAATTTTTATTTTTTTCTTTAAATTAGCACCCCCATGTTAAAATTTCTGGTTCCGTCACTGACAACAAGGATTTATATGATGTGTACAATAGTTTCATGAAATTTTGATTATATCATTGAAAACATGAATTTATATCAAGTAAAATATGGATTTATATCATATAGAGCATGTATTTATATCAATATAACAATAGATTATATTACGTGTATAATAATTTCATGAAATTATGTATGTATATATAAAAAGAAAGATTTGATTATATCAATGAAAACACGAGTTTATATCAAGTAGAACTTGAGTTTATATCGATATATCAATGATAAAATGACGTTTTATATATTATATTTCATTAAGTGACTGTTTATCAACTATATCAACTGAGGAGGTTTATTGAGGAGTTTATATCAAGTAAAATAAGAATTTATATTAAATAAATCAGCACATTATATAGATTGTATATCAACTGATAGTTTATATCAAATAAATGAGCTATATCAACAAAGAGTCTATATGAGTTTCAATAGGGTTTTTATCAACAAAAAAAAGATTTATATCAAACAAACGATCACCTTATATAATATAACAGAGTTTATACCTAAACCAAAAAAAATTATAAAGAGTTTATATCATGTTTATTTCACTAACATTTGAGAATTTATATAAACTAAAAGGGAGTTTATATTAAAAAATAAGATTAATAAACTCAAAAATAAAAAAGAAACATTACATTATCTTAAATATACTAAAGCAGGTGAATTCCTTGAACAATTAAGCCCCCAATTTGATGACATGGAAGCAGGTGAATTCCTTGAAAAATTAAGCCCCACAACTTGATGACATGGATTTTTGACAAATTTTTTCAATTAATTAATTTATCCAATTTTTTTGAATTCTTCAATCTCACTTATATTATACTTACTTATCCTTACTAATAATACTATCCTTAAACATTAAGAATTTATTCATTACTTAAACTCTTCTTTCAATTAAACTCTAAATTCTCAATAACTACTTATATATATAATCTGTCTATACAGTAGTATTTAATCCCCTCCATATTTTCTTATTCATTCTTTCTTTCTTTATACAGAACAATTATCACCAAAAATAACAAATATCTCCTTTATGATATTATTGAGTTAGGCGTACCTTATTCCCATCCTTTAGCTGATGGTCCAGTTATTCAGGTTTTTGACCAGTATCACATATTTGTTTGAGTTGCTTTTGTGGTATTTTTAGTTGGCTATATTTGTTTCTTTTTCTTTCTGTGCTTTTTAGGCTGCTTCAACAAAGTCATTGGCTAAAGGAACAAATTTTGATAAAATCATCTCCATGTTGAAGCATGTAAGTCCTCTTATGATTACTTTCTTATATTTAAATACTGGAAAATTGCGTATAAGTTGACGAAGCAAAGTTTGACATTCATATGCACATTGCACTTTAGCTATGAGTCGATGCCTGATGAGTTTGGTAAAAAAGTTGAATATGTTAGTGATCATCTTGTGGATGACTTGTGCTGGTAATTGGTTTTGTGTTTGTGTGTGTGTTTCATTTAGATACTTATCATTTTTTAAAAAAAAAAAATTTTATCCGATAGTTCAATAAATTTTAATATCATAAATATATGAATTTATCCTTTTTATATTTTTTTAAATATATATAAAATTATATTGTTTTTAAAATTATTATTACGATTATATACATCATTATATTTAAATTTTAAAGTTGTAATTGAATTTTTTATTTATTTATCTAATACATTAAAAATGAATTAAAGGATTATATAATTTAAGATTCTTTCATTTAGATAATACTTATCATTTTTTATTTTACAAATTTTATCCGATTTATAAAAAAATAGTTTTTTAATTTAAATTTTTTTATATAAATACATTTGAAAAAAATTTTAATATCCAATGATAAAATTGTTAAATTTTTTTATACTAATAATTGTTTCACAAACTCTCAACTCCACTTTTATATCATAGTTGCCTCCAATCTTTTTATACATATCATAATTGTATGTTTTTTCCTCCAATCTTTTTTATCTTCTTTATAAATTCCTTACATCTTCTTTGGCCATGCATAATAATACCGTCCTTATCAATTCTATTCCATCAAAGCTCCATAATAATGAAGTATCCAAGTCACAAAACATATCCACTCCTCCATCTTCCAAAAGATTTACCTGGGCAGATTTGGAGATGATAGCCAAACGGCGTACAAGGAATGGTCCGCCAACTTTCAGATCATATTTCAAGCCTTATTGCATGAAGAGATCCTATTTGGTAATTCAAACTATCATTCACAATATCATTCTTTATATATTTATTTTATTTAACCCATTACTTTATATACTTTTAATTATTTTATATTATTTTATTTTCAGAATTTACCAATGGAGTTTGCTACAAAAGCTGGTCTATTAAAGAAGCGCAACATGATCATCATAGACGCCTATGATAATGAATGGAAAGTCAAATTAAAGATAAACGATTCTCATTTCCAAATCGTACATGGATGGAAAGAGATTCGAAATGCATTGGACATCGAAGTAGGTCAACATTACAGCCTTCAACTCATCGAAGATGGCAAACATCCTATTTTCGAGATTGTGGTATTAAAATTTGTTAACTTAATAATATATTTTTTAAAAAAAATTTATTGAGCACAAATATAAATTCAATAAAAAAGAATATAAAAATAAATCACATGCCATTATTAATTATTTATTTTATCTTGCAGCTTGGAGGGATTAACACATGAAGAATTTGTGTTTTTACAACACATTTTGTATGTTTCTTTTTGTCAACAATGTTGCAAAACATTAAATAATGTTATTTTCAAGTTGATTTTTTATTTTGAATTTTGAATTTCGTTGTTCATCTTATATTTTTTATTTTGATTTCATTACAATATTTGCAATAAATTATAAATTGACTTATATAATTCTTATTTGAAAAATGTTATATATTCACTTTTTGATATTTACTTCTTTACCATATATATATCAAAATGTCCCCAGAATAAAATATCAATTAATAAAGGACAATTTTTAACCCCTAAAATCTCTATTAATTTGGGACTGGGGGTTTATGGTTGAAAGTAATTCTAATTTATAGAAAGTAATTCTCAAAAAGCGAAATAAAAAGAAAAACAAACATTCAATTTCTTTAACTAAAAATATTAAAGTCATCATTATTTCATGCTTGCTATTAGGATTATCTACGTACAATCCTAATAGATAATGATGATATTCAAGTTGCTATTAGGATTATATAAAAAAAGCAACGTCACCAATTCCAATTGTATTCGTATTTAGTGCTTCGAGGATCCGCTTACGGTCTAACCCCTACCCCACCCACCTTCATCATCAACCAATTCTATTTAAAAATTTTCATTAATTATAAATTTTAACATAATTAAGATAATTATTATATAATTTGAATATGAATATATAAATTTATCCTTTTTTCCAAAATTTTTAATATATATCCACATTATCATTATTATATTCATTTATAAAATTTACATTAATTATAAATTTTAACATAATTAAGATAATTATTATATAATTTGAATATGAATATATAAATTTATCCTTTTTTTCAAAATTTTTAATATATATTATATGATAATATATGATAATATATATAATCATAATAATAATTTGAATATGAATATATAAATTTATCCTTTTTTTCAAAATTTTTAATATATATTATATGATAATATATATAATCATAATAATAATTTGAATATGAATATATAAATTTATCATTATTCTTTTTTAAATTTTTGAATATATATATTAATATTAATATTCAAATTAGTATTAGGATTATATATATCATTATATTTAAAATTTTAACTTGCAATTTAAATTATCTACTACATTTCAAATTCTCAAAATCATTATATAATTCTATCTATCAATCTTCAAACACAACACACATTATATTTAAGATTATATATATATATATATATATCAAATTCAGTATCATTAACCATCATCATCTCCTAAAATCTTCCTTTCAACTTTCATATCACATTCTTCAACCTCTTC
Source organism: Knoxia roxburghii (assembly GCA_030378225.1). Classification (NCBI taxonomy): domain Eukaryota; kingdom Viridiplantae; phylum Streptophyta; class Magnoliopsida; order Gentianales; family Rubiaceae; genus Knoxia; species Knoxia roxburghii. Next base: position 37,873,818 of record CM059422.1, on the reverse strand, counting down.
ATTCCAACTAACTCATTTTATATATCAACCTTCACATTATTTCCTTCCATATTCTAAATTTGCAATTATTCAACTCAAATCATCATGGTTCAAGATCTAAATTATATCAAAGACATTACTCCTTCAAATGAAAAGTGGAAGATTCACATCAGAATCATTCGATTATGGAAACAACCATTGTATACTAATCCAAATGAAGATGGTAGTATCGACATGGTACTTATGGATGAAAAGGTAACTCCATAATATAATTTTTTCAAAGTACGATTTCATTATATTTAAACATCTCATTTTTTACCCATCATTTGCTTAATTATAGGGTGATAAGATACAAGGTGCCATCAAAAAGGCATTCATTGAAAATTTTTCTCCACTAATTGTGGAAGGAGGATTTTTTGTCATACAAAATTTTGGTGTTGGCCAAAACACTGGATCCTACAAGCAAACAACTCACCCGTACAAGATTCATTTCTTGAGATCAACATCTGTTGCAAATTATACCGTTTTAAACATTCCAAAATACGGTTTGAAATTTGTACCTTTCAAGGATATTATATCCAACACATTAGATGACAATATTTTAATAGGTATGTGTGTTCATTATCACTTTGAATTTTCATTAAACATTTTGTATAACAAAATTATGTGTTATTATAATATCTCTCTTATCATGTAGATGTCATTGGAGAAATTGTTTCTGTTGGTTCTATTCAAGTAACAGAAAAAAATGGGAAGGTGTCACGAAGACTTGTCATAGAATTGGAAGATTTAGAGTAATTATGAATTATAAGTTTTGTGCTCTTTTCATAATTACTTTGTATACATTCAACTAAATTTTAATTTTTTTAATTAATTTTTTTTTGTAGGAAAAATCAATTAAGCTGCACTTTGTGGAATAACTTTGCTGACGAATTGTATAATTATGTCAGCAATCAAAATCAAGATCATGTCATCTTATTAATTCAATTTGCCAAAATTCGAATTTGGAAAGGTTTTAATCAATATCAATGTTACTTTGCACATTTCACATCATACTTTCTTCATTCATAATTGTTAATATATTAATTATAATGTATGCAACAGGTCAAGTCAATATTTCCAATTCATTGTTCTCAACAAGGATGATTATTAACGATGACATTGACGAGATCCAAGATTACAAAAATAGGTAAATGTATATTCCTATAATGTTCTTATTTATTTGCAAATTTATATATATATTTATATATAATTAATTTTTTGTATATAAATTTTTTTATTGGCTAATAATTATAGGATGATGGCTCTCGATGGATATAACAATTCTTTTCCAAGAATTGCTCCCATTCAATCTCACACTACACCATCTACTCATGAGGAGTTTTTGCAACCATCCAAAAGAAAAACTATCAATGAAATTCGTGATATAATGGATGTATGTTCAATATATATATATATGTATATATGTATATACTAAATTCATTTGAATTATATGAATCTCACTCACATCTTTTATTTTACAGGCTTCCTTTTGCATTATCCATGCAGAAATTGTTTCTATTAAAACTGAATATCAATGGTTTTACATTGCATGTAAAAAATGCAGTAAGAAGGTGACTAACGATGATTTGTCCATTGATTATCAACATCCTTCTGATAATCAATCCGCACTTGATGAATTTGCCAATAAGAGGAATGAATCATACTATTTTTGTCCCAAATGTAAAAAAGAAACTTCCTTCCTCTTCAGTTGAACCTAGGTTGGCTCAATATGATTTGATTCATTATATTCCTAAATATTTTCATTATATTTATTTTAATTAATAAACTTTTTTCGTTTAGGTATAAAGTTCAAATTCGTGTGGTTGATCACACTGGTAGTGCATCCTTACTCATGTTTGACCGCGAGGTTGTTGGTGTTTTGAATAAAACTGCTTATGAACTAAAGCAAGAGTTATCAAAGGTTATAACTATACATTTACATGAATCCTTCCGATCTTCAATCATTTGTTCATATCCTCATTATTATAAATTGATATTTTATAGGTTGAAGATACACATTCATTTCCCACGGAGTTAAATAATCTTGTCGGCAAGAAGTTCCTTTTTAAGGTCCAGATTTCCAATTATAATATTGAAAATAACTTGTCTATTTATTCAGTTCATAAGCTAAGCAATGATCAAGAACTCATCAACAAGTTCATTGCCAGTTCTTCACATCAAAATGTAAGTTATTATTATTTTGGTGTTACATTATTTATAAATCCATCATTGAACATATTGAAATAAATAATTTGTATTTTAATGATATAGGAAATCCTTGATGTTGATGATATATCACTTCCTCCAGCATCTCTTCCCATAAGTTCTTCTTATGTAAGTTCACAAAATTAATAACACAACATTACTTATATTCATATTTGTATGTTTCCTTTTTCACAAAAGAGTTTATACATATATATTATTACATAAAACACTAATTATTAAAATCATTTCTTTGTCAGGATTCAAACTCTTCAACTGTTGATGCTGATAATCAATCATCTTATTTGTATATCAACAGTCCAGATAATATAAAAAATGGAAAGAGACCTATATCACTGCCAGAAATAGATGTTGATGCAGAAATATTTCCAACAAAAAGAAAGGTCCATGTGAAATTGGAAAAAGTAGACAAATAAACTCATGATAACTCCTTTAGATATCTTGCCTCTATTTTTTTTTCTTTTTTTCCCATGTATTTTGAATAATGAATCTTAAAACATGTTTTTCTTTATGCCTTATGTAATTTATTTTATTATATTTGACATGTTAATATAATTTTTTAATTATAATATAATTAATATATAATAATATAATCATCATTATCATTATATTATATTATATATTATTATATTATACAAATTCAATCCGTGAACACCTGCTTGCATATCATGTTTAATATATGAATCCAAATCCAATTATGTTTCCATATCATCTTTAATATAATCTTTAATATTTGAATACAAATCCAATCATTGAACTACCACAAAATATTATAATATATAATATATATTATAATATAACACGCATTGGATTTGATATTGGACGGTTGTTGCAAATACGACCAATTGTATTTGTATTTGGATTAGGTGGATAGATAAGTATCACTAATTTTTAATTCTTATTTAATAGAATATAATATATAATCATATATTTTAAATTTTATGATACATTATTTTTAAATTGGATAAAGAATATCAAGAATAAAAGGGTGTTATATAAACATCATTTTTGATAAATATTAGTTGATATATATCAACCAATACGTTAAAAAATAGATTCATAAACAACATTTAATAATTTTGAATATATCACAATTGACATATCTTTTACGTAGAATATAATATCATCTTTAACATCATGTTCATCTTTAATATTTTCATCCAAATCTCAACTAACACACATTATTATAATATAATATATATTATATGTACATTCATTCTTTCTCAACATACATTCATTATTTCTCAATATTTTTTTTTTCTATTGTCCACCACCTGTTCACCATTGTTATACCCAATTATGGACAACAAATATCGTAACAAATCCAAACATCTCCGATATTGGTTGCAAAATTATGTTTCATCTAACGTGAATATTCTTCCAATTCCAAAACAGGTACAAACAAGAATTTTTGATGATGTTATCTCATGTCCCATAACTTTGATTATGGGACAATTTCAATGGAAGCTCAAATACGAACATGGATCTTTCACTAAAGGTTGGAAGAAGTTCAACAGAGAGAGCTTGCTTGAAGATCGTGAGATGATTTCGTTTTCAAAGTAATCATCTTTACACCAGATCATTTGCTAAAGCCTTACGTGCTAGAGAAGCATGATTCTCAATCTGATTATTCAGAATCTGAAGATGAAGGTTCTACATCTTCAACCCCTCAATATCCATCCTTCACAATCAACTTGACTGAATATTGCTTTTCACAGCAATGCTTGGTAATATTTTATTTTAAACAAAACTTTTTTTTACTGTTTCTGATTGCAAGTACAGGTGTTTACATAATCAACCTCGTGCACCTAATACCACATGTTAATATATTTAAGCAAAAATTTGTGTTTTTCAGATACTTCCCCGTGGATTTGCAATGGATAACGGTTTATTGCGAGGAACAATATTTAATGTTTCTATTCAAGATCCAAGAGGAATTCATTGGGATTTTGATGTTTATCAAAGTATGCACACCAATATCCAAATCAAGAAACAGGAAAATTTTGCTGCTATGTTGAATGAGAACCGAATTGTTCAAGGAGACAAAATCACATTGCTTTTGCTGAAAACACGACATTCTCCACTTTTTAAGTTGGAAAAGATAACCCAGGAAGCAGTTCCTTCTCAAGAAATTACTGCAACCATAAAGCCGTATAGCCTCACAAGAAATTACTTTGTAAGATCTATTTGAACTTTAACCTTATCAATCAATACATATTTGTTAATTTTCTCACTCAATTTATCTTTAATTTTGTGACACTAATAGTTAAATTATTAATTTTCTCTTTGTTATGCTTAATTTATCATTAATTCTGTAACACTAATACTTAAATTATTCCTTTCAATATGACATTGTTTTAACTTTTTTCTTATGTTTTGTTTAGTATTTTCCAATAAAATTTGCCAGAGAAAATGGACTCTTAAACAAGCATCAAATTACTCTTACCGATACTGTTGGTAGGAAATGGTCAGTCCGTGTGAAATTTTGTAATTATAAACATTTCAAAATTATTGATGGATGGAGTCAGTTTAGAGATGCAAATTCAGTCAAAAAGGCACAACAATACACATTGCGCTTATTAGATAATCAAGATGTTCCACTTGTGGAATTTATTGTAAGTAATATTTCATTACATATTATTATTATAATATGTGTAGTATTCTTTTTTATTCACTCTATAATATTCCTGTATTAAAAATATTATTTTTTATTAATAGTTATTTTATTATTTTTTTTGCAGGTTCATCAAAATGTCGAAGCAAGTGATTCAAATCTTATGATTGTCCATCAAAATGAACAGTCAAGTGATTCACATATTATCATAATTGACTGATGATATCAAGATGTGATATTTGCATTATGGTTATGGATTATATGGGTGTAATTTGTTATTTTAGTTGATTTTTTTATCAAACTTTATCATATTGTTTCCTTCACAAATTATTATTATTGTTTTATTTATAATCTGGAGAGCAAATAAGCATCTCACGTGTTAATTTTTTTTTTTTGTAATTCTAAATTACAAAAATAAAAATTAATGGGAAAATACAAGCTTAGATTGTTCTTACAATTTTCTAAACCAGATACGGAAAGTTGTTTTAATTATTATCATACCTACATCTAATATAATAATAATCATAATAATTACAAATGAGTTTATTTAGTTGTTTTAATTATTATCATACCTACATCTAATATAATAATAATCATAATAATTACAAATGAGTTTATTTAATGAGTCGTATATTCTTTGAAATTGAATACACTAAAACAAGTGGAGATAATTATTAAGTGGATATGTTCCAAACTGTGTATCCAACCATGAAGATAGTAAAGAATCATTAATATTCATATAAATAAAATTGTTAACATTGATTAAAATAAATAAAGGTTTACCTATTAATATCATCTTCATCTTCATCTTTAATAAACGTTTACACACATTATTATATAATATTATCTTTAATATCATCTTCATCTTTAATATTTTCATCCAAATCCGAAGTAACAAACATTAATATAATATAATATATTAAATTTAAACCTTTAATTAAGGATATATTTTAAATTACAATTTGCTTATCCAATACATCATATATCCTTATATTTTAATTAATGATAAATTTATAAACAGATATATACAGGGGATATAAGTGCAGCAATCAGATTGCATGGCTTAAGACAGATGTCTCTAATTAACGTCTGAATTGAGAAATAGTTGGCTAAGATATTTCCAAATTGCTGGGAAGAAAGAGAAGACCTCATCATGTTACTTCTGAAACAATTGCACTTTAAACCAGTAATTTTAGCATTTTACAATAACAGGCAGGCAAGAAAATGTACTCAATAAACCCTAATCTATCCTAATCAATAGTTGTATTAGGATACGAAATATTTAAAGACTGAAATATAATTAATGGTTTGCAACAAATCTTAATAATTCAATGTTATCACGAATTCAATCTAACAATAATTTTAACTTTTATTTATATTTCATTCTATCATTTAAAACTAATGATAATCACAATTCATCATCCTAACAACTAATCTCAATATTAAATTTTAAAATTCAATGAACAATTAATATATGATTATATATATATATATATATCTTAAACCAATATTTGAGCTTTAACTTACCAATTACTTATCCAAATCTCAAATCTTAATTATTACATTATTATATATATCACACATTAAACAAATTCAACTCACCCGTACTTCAAAAAAATGTTGAACACAAATCAACATATCACTCCATCACATCATTTCTTCAATCCAAAACAAACACAAACTCAAATATACCCTCCTGATATTGCAGCTCAAGCAAGACTGAGAAGAAGATTCATTTTGGCCAATAAGAGAGGAAGAACTTTATATCATCCTTATTGCTATAGCAAAGTAAGTTTTTAATCTCATCCCTTAACCAATCCATTTTGTTGAAAATGTCATTTTAAATATTTTTTAATATGCAACATGTTCATCTTTCTAAATTCCTCTTTTGTAAATCATAAATCAGGCCATCAAAACACGCGAAGCAAGATTGAAGAGGAGAATCATTTTGGCAAAAAAGAGGGGTAGAACTATACATAAATTATATTCTAATCAACATGTAAGTTTTATGAATACTCATTTATTCCCATATAGTTTTTAAATTAAATATTAATTTTTTAATCTTTTTAAAATAAATATATTCTTTAACTTCTAATGGTTTCAATGATGTTGGTACACGCAGACTAATGATCATCCTCAACAAAACAACACCGTGACACTAAACAATGATGCAAATCAGAGACGTAACAATGTAAGTTTTGTGAATTTTCATTTCTTTCCATATAGGTTGTAAATTAAATATCAATTTCTTAATATTCTTCAAATAAATATATTCATTAACTTATAATGTTTTCAATATTGTTCATACACTCAGTCTAATGATCATCCTCAACAAAACAACACCGTGACATCAAACAATGATGCAAATAAGAGACAAGCAAGATTGAGAAGAAGATTCATTTTGGCCAATAAGAGAGGAAGAACTTTATATCATCCGTATTGCTATAGCAAAGTAAGTTTTTAATCTCATCCCTTAAACAATCCATTTTGTTGAAAATGTCATTTTAAATATTTTTTAATATGCAACATGTTCATCTTTCTAAATTCCTCTTTTGTAAATCATAAATCAGGCCATCAAAACACGCGAAGCAAGATTGAAGAGGAGAATCATTTTGGCAAAAAAGAGGGGTAGAACTATACATAAATTATATTCTAATCAACATGTAAGTTTTGTGAATACTCATTTATTCCCATATAGTTTTTAAAGTAAATATCAATTTTTTAATCTTTTTAAAATAAATATATTCTTTAACTTCTAATGGTTTCAATATTGTTCATACACTCAGTCTAATGATCATCCTCAACAAAACAGCACCGTGACATCAAACAATGATGCAAATAAGAGACCTAAGGCTATCTGTGATGGTAAACGCACAAAACTTACCTATTGCACCACAAATTCATATAAATTTTACATCTTAGTATTATTTACTAAATTGTTCACATCAAAATGCATTTTTATTAATCTTATTATTCAAATTATCATATTCATGTTTCATTAATCATGCTTATTTTTTAAATTATATTTTTATGTAATTTTTTTATAGATTATTGGGACATCGAAAATCCTTCCTATGATTGCCAATACTGTGGCGCATTGATGTGGATCCAAGAAAGTGTGTGCTATACAAAAAAGTCATCTAAACCTACCTTCTCAAGGTGTTGCATGCATGGAAAAGTTCAACTACCCCTTTTGAAAGATCCGCCAATATTGTTGAAGAAACTACTGGATAACAACGATGATAAGAGTAAACATTTTCTTCATAATATTAGAGCATATAATATGATGTTTTCTTTTACTTCAATGGGAGGAAAGGTTGATTCTTCTGTTGCAAAAGGCCGTGGTCCATACACCTTCAGGATAAATGGACAAAACTGTCACAGAATAGGTAGTTTGGTACCAAATTCCGGATCAATTCCTAAATTTTCACAGCTGTACATTTATGACACTCAAAATGAAGTTGACAACAGATTAAATGCATTCGGGTACGTTATTACTGTTAAATTAATTAACATGTGTTTACTTTTCATATTTAACATATATTTTATATTTCTAATCTTATTTTTTTTTGCTAATATTTTTTTCCAGCAATAAAGGATCCACCGAAAAACAAACTTCATTAGATGCAGAGATTGTTCTTGATTTGAAGAAGCTTCTTGATGATAATAATACTTTGGTAAAGGTCTTCAGAATGGCAAGAGATCGTTATGTTTCAAATGATAATCAGGACTTCAAGTTGAAACTCATTGGAAGTAGAGAAAGAGATGGAAGAATGTATAACCTTCCAACAGCCTCAGAAGTTGCTGCTCTCATTGTTGGTGATATTGATATTTCAACTACTAACAGGGATATTGTAGTTGAGACTCAATCCGGTAATCTGCAGCGGATACATGAGTTGCATCCTTCTTACTTGCCGCTACAATATCCATTACTTTTTCCATACGGAGAAGATGGATATAGATTTGACATTTCACTGAGAGAATTGGACGATCCTTTTGCCAGGAAAAGAAAGAGATTGAGCATGAGAGAGTTTTTTGCTTTCAGGATTCAAGAGAGATTGAATGAACCTCCTACTATATTATCTTCAAGGAGACTGTTTCAACAGTTTTTGGTGGATGCATACACAATGGTTGAGGCGGAGAGGCTTTCTTATATTCGATCCAACCAACATGCTCTTAGGAGTGAGTCTTATCAAAATTTATCATCAATATTTCAAAATGGAAATTGGGACGCTTCCTTGGTCGGACAACGAATAATATTGCCTTCTTCATTCACTGGTGGTGAAAGATATATGGCACAAAATTATCTTGATGCAATGTCACTTTGCAAGTTTTTTGGATTTCCAGATCTATTCCTCACCTTTACTTGCAATTCTAAGTGGCCAGAAATTACCAATTTCCTAAGTTCCCGACAGCTCAGACCAGAGGATAGACCAGACATTGTTTCTAGAGTTTTCAAGATTAAACTTGATCACTTTATCAATGAATTGAAGAATGAAAAGCTGTTTGGTCGAGTTAAAGCAAGTAAATTCAATAATATTGAATAATTACTTTATAATTTTTATTGTGATGTCTTTTATTTCGATTATAATTCTTTATAGTCATTTTATTTTTTATAAAATACTTTAATATATCATTTTGTCATCCTCATAATTATCTCATATGCTTATTATTATCTCAATGTATTTATCTTATAATTTTAATATTATTGTAACATATATTTTGTAAATGACATGAAATGCATACGATATTCTACCTAACTTACTGATTATGTTATCTTTGCAGTTGTATATACAGTGGAATTACAAAAACGGGGCCTCCCTCACTCTCATGTAATATTGTTCTTGCATCCCCAAGACAAGTTTCCAGATGCCAATCATATTGACAATATCATTTGTGCAGAAATTCCAGATAAAGACATGGATCCTGAAATTTATGATCTTGTGAAGGAATTTATGATTCATGGTCCTTGTGGTTCTTTAAATCCTAAATGTCCATGCATGAGACATGGTAGATGTTCCAAAAAATTCCCAAAGGATTTTAAGGAATTTAGTTCTGTTAATGATGATGGTTATCCTGTTTATAGGAGGAGGGACGATGGAAGGACAGTCCAAAAGAACGGATGCATTTTGGACAATAGATTTGTTGTTTCATACAACCCAGGATTGTTGAAGAGATATCGGGCTCACATTAACATTGAGTGGTGCAATCAGTCCAGGGCCATCAAGTATCTTTTTAAGTACATTAGTAAGGGAAATGACAGAGTTACTGTTGTTCTTTCAGAAAATGGCTCTTACAATGTACAGAGAAAAGATAACAAGGACACCGACGAAATAAAGGTATATTATGATTGTAGGTATATTTCTACTTGTGAGGCGGTGTGGAGATTATATGGTTTTGATATTCACTACAGGACTCCATCCGTGGAAAGGTTGACTTTTCATCTTCCTGGTGAACAATCAATTGTATTTGATGATTACGCTGATCTTGAATATGTTATGAACAGGCCTGGTATTAATGAATCAATATTTCTAGGATGGATGAAATGCAATAACACATATGATGAAGCAAAGTTACTCACTTATGAGGAATTCCCTACCAGATATGTTTGGAATAAACAGATTAAGGAGTGGACTCCAAGGAAAAGGGGTTTTTCAATTGGCAGGGTTCATTATGTGCCGCCTAGGTCAGGTGAAATATATTTCATGAGGATTTTGTTGTGTAAAGTAAAAGGACCTACATGTTATGAAGACATACGAACAGTTAATGGCATAGTTTATCCAACTTTTAAAGAAGCTTGCTACGCCCTTGGACTATTGGATGACGATAAAGAGTACATTGAAGCTATAAAAGAAGCAAGCATTTGGGGATCTGGGCATTATTTACGAACTATGTTCGCATCTCTTTTATCATCTGATGCTATAAATAGACCTGAAGTTGTGTGGGAAGAAACATGGAAATTGTTGTCCGATGACATTCTTCATAATCAGAGGTCCATTCTTCAATTAGATGGTAACCTTATTTATATGTTATTTTTCTTATAATTATGATACTTGATATTATCAAAAATTCACTAATATTATTAATGTATAATTTATCTTGTGTTTTGTTTTACAGATATGCAGCTTACTAATGATGAACTAAAGAAACATGCTCTGGTTCGTATTGAAAAAATATTATCTAGCAATGGCAGCAGCCTCAAGAATCATCCCTCATTGCCATATCCAGATGATTTCATCACTTCACATGGATGTAACAAGTTAATTCAAGATGAGCTTTGTTATGATCATTTGTCTTTGGAGATGGAGCACCAGCAAACTTTTTGCAGCTTGAATGATGAACAGAATTTGGTGTATCAGCAAGTAACTGATGCTGTATCAAAAGGAGGGGGTGGTCTTTTCTTTGTTTATGGCTATGGAGGAACTGGAAAAACATTTATTTGGAAGGCATTATCGGCTGGATTGCGTGCTAAAAGTGATATTGTACTAAATGTTGCTTCCAGTGGAATAGCTTCATTATTATTACCTGGAGGTAGGACTGCACATTCTAGATTTCGAATTCCTATAAATATTACTGAAGTTTCTACTTGTGTCATTAAACCGGGTAGTGAGTTGGCTAATTTGATACATAAAACAAAGCTGATTATATGGGATGAAGCTCCGATGATTAACAGGTTATGTTTTGAGGCTTTGGATAGGACTTTGAGGGATGTACTTCGATCCTCTAATCCAAGGAGTTTGGAACAACCTTTTGGTGGGAAAGTTGTTGTATTTGGAGGAGACTTTCGTCAGATACTTCCTGTTGTGCCTTCGGGTAGTATGCAAGATATTGTCCATTCTGCTTTAAATGCTTCTTACTTGTGGGATTACTGCAAAGTTCTGAAATTGACAACAAACATGAGGCTTAAACAATCTGAATATGGAAATTCAGAGGAAACCAGAGAGTTTGCTGAATGGATTTTAAAGGTTGGAGATGGTTGTGTAGGTGAGCCTAATGATGGAGAATCTGTTATTAAAATTCCTGATGACATTCTCATCAAGGAATCAGAGGATCCTATTGCATCCATAGTGGATTCTACTTATCCTTATATTGTCGAAAACCTATGGAATCCGTCATACTTTCAAGAGAGATCAATCCTTACTCCAACAAATGATGTTGTCGACATCATAAATGAAAAGATGCTGTCAACTATACCAGGAGAAGAAAGAGTGTATCTCAGTTCTGATACAATTTGTGAATCAGATAGCCGGACTGATTTTAATGAATCTATATACACTCCTGAAGTACTCAATGCTATTACAGCATCCGGTTTACCTAATCACAAGCTTGTGTTAAAAGTTGGAGTTCCGATTATGCTGCTTAGAAATATGGATCAATGTTCTGGCTTGTGCAATGGTACTAGATTGCAGATTTTCAGGTTGGGAAGTCATGTAATTGAGGCAAAAGTTATTTCCGGAAAAAATATTGGCAATCCAGTATTCATTCCTCGCATGGTGTTAAGTCCATCAGACACGAAATTCCCTTTTAAGCTGCAGAGAAGACAATTTCCAGTGGTTCTTTGTTTTGCTATGACTATAAATAAGAGTCAAGGACAATCTCTTTCAAATGTTGGATTGTTTTTAAAGCGGCCGGTTTTTACTCATGGACAACTCTATGTTGCAATATCCAGGGTTAAATCAAGACAAGGATTGAAGGTGCTCATTTGTGACAAGGATGGTCAATTGGCCAAAACTACAACAAATGTAGTTTATAAAGAAGTACTTCAGAATTTGTAATAATGCATAATATCTTTACATGAATTCTTCCTCTTAACATTACCTTTTAATTTCTGTACTGATATTCTTGTGTTCTATCCCTGGTCCCTGTCAAATCATTTGCAGATTATTGTCATCTTTATCTGCAATCTGCTGCAAAGACCATAGAAGATCCTGCTTGATGCGAAAATTTCTTCATCTAAGTCAGAATTGAAGTCATCGAGATTCATAGTCATTAATCAATTTAACAAATAAATTAATAATATTATAATTTATAAACTAATTTTATAGGAATTCTATTACAAATAATTACACCAATTTACAATTCATATAAAATATTATGATTAAAAACTAAAAATTTTAATAATTAAATTCTTATAACCATTATAAATAATAATGTCGGTCGTTATTATATTTTGAAGTGCCATAAATAATTAGTGTGTTTCTATCGCATCCCGTGCGATGCACGGGCGTGTGTACTAGTATAAACTAAACTAAAATATTAACCCTCCCCCTTCATTTTCCCTTCCCCACTATCTCTCCCCCGCCACAAACCTGCAAAATTCAAATAATTCCAACAAAAAAAGCCAAAAGTCCAAGGGGGTTACCAGTTACTGCCTCAGTTTTTGGGGCGGAAGTACATAAGTTCTGACAAAATTGCTCTTTTATTTAAAAGAGTGGAAGAGAGAGAGTATTGTAATGGAGTATTTTAGTCCAAATTGAGATAGTAGATGGTAAGAAGTGGAGCGGTAACTAGTAAAACTTAAAGCCCAAAGTCGAGAGTGTGTTGTGGGTTAGGGAGGGTGTTAAGATTGCCCAATTATATATCGGAAACCCACAACACTTGTGTCTAATATAAATAATTTAAGGGTCTCTCCATTCATCGTCAATTGATTTTGGTTGGATGTACTTGTTGGCAATAAATTTCCAAAAGGAAGGAAAATGCAAATCCAACGGGAGCAGCCAGAGAATGTTAGTACTTTTTCTTTTTAATCAGAAATATTCTTTTTAATCAGCAATGCCCAACAGCCGAGATTCTATTCATCGACATTTGAAGGTTCGGCAGCCATATATTATGTTTTGAAGAAAAGTAGATTGGTTTTCGTCAAGCATATTTGGCTTTGGTAGTTACGTGATTTAAGTGAATTACACCGCTTTTAACTAGTTTAAGCTTCCATGAAACAGAAAGTAACTGTATATTCTTACATGCTCCACCAATCAAAAGATACTCCCTCCCTTTTTTTTTAGCTGTCGTTCTAGACATTTTATACTTTACATATTTAGATGTCGTTTGAAAATTACAATACAATTGTTACCATTCTTTTCCTTTTCTGCCCTTATAATAATGTCTATCCCAATGTAATTTTTTATTCCCGACAAAAAGTTACGGAGAGTAATTAACAGAGATTTTCAATGCATCTTTTAACAACTTTTTATTCCCAAGAAAAAGTTACGGAGAATAATTACAGAGAGTCTTGTAAGTATCCGAATGTAAAAAAAGTTTTTTTGCATCTTTTTTACTCCATCTCTACTCATCGAAATTTTGTTCAAACATGGATGGAGAGGAAGAAGTGGTTCAAGATTCATTTGAAGAATTAGAAGAAAATATTTCTTTTGAAGAGGAGTTAAACAATCAGGTGGTTCAAGATTCGTTTGAAGGATTGGAAGAAGAGATTTTTGTAGAAGAGGGGTTAAACAATGAAGTCATTCAAGACACATATGAAGAAATGGGAAATGAGTATGGAGAAGAGCCAAATGAGGAAGAAGAAGAAACTCAATCTAAAGGTGATAAATTTCCATTAAATTTTGATTTGAATGAACCAGCCACTTTAGATTTTGACTTGAACGAAATTCCAACTGATGATGGAGAAGAAAGATTTGCAGAAAAAGAAAATAAAGATGTAATTTATGAGTTAATGAAGATTTGGGTCCCTCGTATTGATAGTATTGATAGGATTTAATATTGGGTGTATCGGTATGTTTGTTGTCTGTTTGTATTGTGTTGTTATTTTGTTATTCTTGCAGTAAAACTTGCATTCGAAACGAGTTTGGGTTGTTGTTTGCCAAAATTTATTTTACCTTTTTTCTGTATTGTAAAACTAGTTTACCAAAAAAAAAGAAAAAAAGAAAATCCATTCATTTTTACGTTTTTTTTTTTTTCATCAATCTATTTTTTTTAAAATATATCAATCCATTTATTTAGATGTAGATAAATTGATTATTTCAAAAAAGAAAAGATGTAGATAAATTGATAAGATATTTAAATTTGATGATAATATTAAAAATTTTAAAATCCTATTCTTACATATCCTTACCCTATTAATATTGATATTTATCTCCAACTATTCTCTAATTATTATTATTATTATTATTATTATTGAAATAATATAAACGCCAAATCAATAAAATTGATGTTACTGATCATAGGGGTGTAAGACGGCCGGTTTGGCCGGTTTGAGAGGTGAAGTACAAACCAAACCAATAGTGTTCTGTTTGAAAATTTGTCAAACCAAACTGGCCAAATGAATTCTTCAATCCAAACCAGCCAAACCGCTTAAATGCGGCTTGGTCCGGCCAGTTTGGACGGTTCAAGGCTATAATAGTAAGCAAACTTGATAATAGAAGAAGCAAATAAAAAAAAAAAATGCAGAACAAAAAAATCTAAGTTCACATGAATAGATGTAGACGTTTCTGGACGTGGTGCTAGTTATTTTTGACGTGGTTCTAGTTGTTCTGAGACGTGGTGGACTGTCTTTGTGAAAAAAAATCAGCTTAAATTCACATGCATGGATGTAGACGTTTCTGGACGTGGTTATAGTTATTTTTGACGTGGTGCTAGTGTTCTGAGACGTGGTGGACTGTCTTTGTGGAAAAAATTAGCTTAAATTCGCATGAATAGATGTAGACGTTTCTGGACGTGGTGCTAGTTATTTTTGACGTGGTGCTAGTGTTCTGAGACGTGGTGGACTGTCTTTGTTGAAAAAATCAGCTTAAATTCACATGAATAGATGTAGACGTTTCTGGACGTGGTGCTAGTTATTTTTGACGTGGTTCTAGTTGTTCTGAGACGTGGTGGACTGTCTTTGTGAAAAAAAATCAGCTTAAATTCACATGCATGGATGTAGACGTTTCTGGACGTGGTTATAGTTATTTTTGACGTGGTTCTAGTGTTCTGAGACGTGGTGGACTGTCTTTGTGAAAAAAATCAGCTTAAATTCGCATGAATAGATGTAGACGTTTCTGGACGTGGTGCTAGTGTTCTGAGACGTGGTGGACTGTCTTTGTGGAAAAAATCAGCTTAAATTCACATGAATAGATGTAGACGTTTCTGGACGTGGTGCTAGTTATTTTTTACGTGGTTCTAGTTGTTCTGAGACGTGGTGGACTATCTTTGTAAAAAAAATCAGCTTAAATTCACATGCATGGATGTAGACGTTTCTGGACGTGGTTATAGTTATTTTTGACGTGGTGCTAGTGTTCTGAGACGTGGTGAACTGTCTTTGTGAAAAAAAATCAGCTTAAATTCACATGCATGGATGTAGACGTTTCTGGACGTGGTTATAGTTATTTTTTACGTTGTGCTAGTGTTCTGAGACGTGGTGGACTGTCTTTGTGGAAAAAATCAGCTTAAATTCGCATGAATAGATGTAGACGTTTCTGGACGTGGTGCTAGTTATTTTTGACGTTAAACCAACAATACTAAACTTCCAAATTTCACAGTTAATTTGTAAACAACAATACTAAACAACATTTAATATTATGCATGAGAAAATATTAACTAGAAATATTATTTAAGTAATTTAATACTTCCAAAACTAAATTCGGATCACATTGTAGTCGCTCGGGAAGTTGACCTCGTCTCTCCAACATTGCCTTCTTCATGTGTGTGATTTTGTACTTGTTGCAACCTTTAACTTTCATCACTTCTATCATGCATGACTGCAGTGTCAAAAATATCCTATTAATATTGGATATTGAATAGTTTTCGTAGGCCTTCATAACAGCGGCAATGAGCTCATCATATGTTCTGGTTGACTCTTTGTCTTTAATCGCTTGAATAGCACTAAAGAATCCAAGATCCAAAATATTAAAATCTGGAGAGCTTGGAGGTTGATTCATCAAACGAATGTCTAAACCATATTCTCTAGTTGCTTGAGCAAATCCAATATCATTTTGATCGATGTGAGGTCGTGCGTTATCTTGCTGAATGTATATTGGATTCCTCAAATCATCTCTTGGCCATTTTGCCTTTATCGCTGGTAGAAGTTTTTCAATAAAAAATGACCTTGTAATTTCTCGCGTCACTGTTATTGGCTTTGTTTCTAAAGTCCCTGCAACTCTATTAGCACTTGTCCTTTGAGCCGGCAATTGAGTGACAAATGGAAAGACACCAATTTTACCTGAAAAAACTTCGTTGCCCTGTGGATCAAACCTTGGTCGAGCTAATGCCACTAAAAACATAATCTTTCCCATGAAATTTGTATTCTGAATAGTTCGATGTGGATCCTCCTCTTCCGGTAGCAAATAGTACCACTTACTCTTCTTTGACATCCAGAACCATTTTTCATCAATATGTATTATATTATACATTCCTTGAAAAACCGAATCATGTCTTGTGCCATCATGTTCAAGCATCGACAAGCAAAATCGCAACCGTGCTATTTTAACATTGTCCTTCAAGAAAGGTTTTATGGAATTTGAGTGACGGTGAATTTTTCCTGACTTTCGAAGGTTGGACAATGCGGACTCACTTATATTCAAGGATTTAGATAATGTACTTAAGGTCGATCTATTGTTCAAAGGAATATTACTAAATGAATCATAATCAAGTTGAATTCTTTTACGACCACAATTACCTGTCTTCCTGTGAGATGTATCACCAGATTCCTTTGCTCTTTTCCAAATGCGTTGCACCGTTCTCATACTAACCGAAAATATTGAAGCCACCATACGTGTTGTTCCTTTCTTCAATTTTCCATTATCACTTCCTTGCAAAAGAACATGATATATAGCTTTGCGTTCTTCATTCGACAACATCCGAGCATTGAGTTGATTTTCTGATTCATCAACGATGTCCTCTGCATGAGGCCAGTTTGAAGAATACATGCAGTTTTGGTTTGAAGAGAAACAATATTGACCCAATATTTTTTTTAATGAAATTTGGAATAATAATAATAAAAAAAAAACATACCCATATCATCATCTTCAAACGTTGATGGCTCTTGATTTAGATCTAACAAGGGTTGTGTTGTTAATATTTCATCCTCTGAATTTGGAATAAGATTGAGATCAATCACAAAATCACCTGTTTCATCCATAGTAAGTTCATCTTCTCCTATAAATTCAACATTTAAGTCGATTTGTAGTGGATTTTTTTGATTTGAACTCATGGTTACGTAAGTGTAAAATTAAAAGTGTAGGAGTGATTTATATAGTTTTTCTATGGCTGAAATCGTCCAAATTTTTGGTGGTAAATTAAAATTTGAAAGTTTTGAATTGAAAATTTAAGGTTATCATGGTGGGAAATTTTTTTTTGAATAAATCAATAATTCTTTCTTGATCTTATCCTCCCACCATATTCAAGCCAGCGTTTTCATGCTGTGGTGTCTGATAATGATTACTACTACCAATTGAAGCCTGATGAGTCTAGAACACCATTGGCTAGAGTGAAAGGTGAAAAAAATTTTTGGAATAAACTATTGGCTATAGTAAGTTGTAAGTTACTTTTTTATTTTTGTATTGAAACTTTACTTCGTAACTTCAAAGAGTGTGGGAGGGTAAATAAGGGAATAAAATAAAAATAATTACACCTCCTTAATAAATGTGTAAATTTTAAAACGACAGCTAAAAAAAAAAAGGAGGGAGTAGCTTCTTGGGTAAAACAAAACTATGATGATAATGGGTCTGATCACACACAAAGTGACGATGTATAGGTTTAGGTGATTCGAGAACATTTTGAGTAAATTATCACTTAACCATTTTCTTTTATTTTGGTAATTTTATTGGAGAATGGGTTCTTTCGGTCATCTACTTTTGTTGGAGAATGTGTTTAATAACCCTAAAGGTTTTATATCAGATAACATATAATTTTATATCAACTACCACATATATTAGAAAAAAAATATCCTGGCATTTTTACAGCAGTCCTTGAGCAACCCTCCAGGCTCCAAGTCCGCCATACAGCACACCTTATTTCTTACCTCCTCCAAAACTCATTACCTTTGAGGATATTGACAAAGTTAAGGTGATCCCGACATCGATCCAGTCATCAAACAATGAAAAGCAATGGGAAAGATACAGGAAAATCATCAAGTATCTTGCATGGGTCAATTAAACATTATGCACTCCAACTTCAAGAGATAAGGCTATAATATTCATATCCCAAAAGAATGGTCTAATTTTGAGAATGTACAACGTTTTTATGAGTGACTTTAAAGTTTTTCTGCTAGTTCCCCTATGAATGGCCCGGACAAGCAACAATAAGGAATTTCCATAATTTCATAAACAAGCATCAAAGATCAAAATCCCTGTACCAATTGTTGTAGTAACTCTAGAAGTAATAAAACAGTCTGGAGGCTTAATGGATACAAACATATAAATTCTAACTCTTACACACCAAGTTCATCCACAAAAGCTGGAATTCTTTTTCATTGGCTTAAAGGGTCGGCTCTGTTTTTGCATATGCCACCATCTCAGGTAGGAAAAATGATGCACACAGCATCCACTTCCCGTGAGCTTTTGAGACACCATACACATGAATTCTGGGTAATGGGTGACCTCGATCCTTCTGATGCCTTTCGAATATTCCCCTGAATACATCAAGAAATTCTGCTGAATCATTAGGCAAATTCATGATCACTTGTGTTACAGAGCGAGCTTTTCCACTTGCAAAGACGGTGTCAATAAATCTTCTTCCATCCATGTTAAAAACCTCAATCTTCCGCTCGAGTTTATTCAAGACAGTTTCTTTCCAAATAATCAACATCGCAAGGTTTCAAAAATCATTGGCATAAACATGCTTGACTTTCCTTGCAGCAGATAAAGCTATTGGACCCATCCCAGCAAAAACATCAGACAACATCTTCATGCTGAGTCCGCTATCATTCATGATTCAGAAGATCAAAACTCGTCAAAGATACCAACAAAAAGATCAGAACCTGTTAACGATAGTTTATATTATATAATTTATATAACCAAAATAGCAAATTATATCAAATAAAACATAACTTTGTATAACTTATAATATAAGTTTATATAAAAAATAAAAACTAACTTAAAAAATTAAATAACGGAGTTTATAATATTATATTATAGCTGATATAAACTAAAACCAACAAATTAACCAAAAAATTCACAAATGCAAACTGAGGGCGTGCAATTTCCGACCTTCAGCCAAACTTTTGTAAGTTGAATTCCAAAATCCTCACGGGAGTTGCTACTATGTCTAGCAACAAGCAAGAGAGACAATGTACGATTTCGAAGAGTTTCATCAAATTACCTGAGCGATGGTGAGTATTTGGATCCATCAATGCATGTGTTTCCAGAGTCGAAAATGACCGAATCTGTTTCCAAAGCTGCATCATTAGTACATTCGGCTACCAAGAAAGACCCCCAACTGAAGAAGACTAGAGATCTGAATCAAAATAATGAAAATCAAACTTCTTCTGGAGCGAGCCGGTTGTGTTTGGCAAAGTTGCAGGCAGCGTTCGATCCGGAAGAGGGAGGGAGGCGGCGGGAAGGAGAGGAGAGAGAGAGGAAGGGAGGAAGGAGGCGGCCGCGGGAGGAGAAAACAGAAAACAAAGGTTAGCAAAAGCAGAGGTGGAAAAAAAAAGCGGCTAAGTTGCAAGTTGCAACTGGTGAAAGGTAGAAAATTACGAATTACAAAAATGTTCACCTGAGAAACAAATAATCTTATCTTAAGAAAATAGATAAGAATCCTGAAATATTTGCAGCTAAGTTTCCTTCTCATTGGACACACCATTCTCAACTCTGACATCAAGACCATGATATGCCACTTCAATCATTGGTCTTGGCTCCACACGTCCACCAAAGTCGTCTGGAAAGGACTCAAAATCTGGTCCAAAGTTGAACTTCACAGTGCAATTAGGCTGGTTCGGCAGAGTATACATCGAAGCAGCAGGAAAATAACGACCCCCATAAAGATCTTTGAAAGCAACGCCTTGACATACTCCATTTTTAAAGAAAGATATTTCACTTCCAGGCACCACTTTGGGAGGATCATCTTTGGCATCAGGAGCAGTTACATACTTCTGCCCTTTATGCCAAACCCACCTAGGAGGCTTTGGTGTGTACAAACTCCCCTCGGGCAAATTAATGTAAAACCCAATTACATCGCCTTCTTTATAACCCTCCGCCCCATACTTCTCCCGAACAGCTTTATGCACCTTACTCCCATCAATATCTCGGTAACCAAAACTGTTCCCATCATAACCAACAGGTGCCTGCAAATCCCCTTTATCTGTAGACCAACCAAGTCTCGTGTGCCCCGATTCACCCAAATGCACAATTTTGATCTCAAAATACCATGCTCCTTCTACAACCCCTCGAGTCGCCCTTACCATTCTATAACCTTTAGTACTCCCAGCACTCAGCCTATCCTCACTCAGTTCCACTTTCTCAGCCTTATAAACCTTCGAAAGGCATAGTTTTGCATCCAGGCTATCATCGTTTTTATCAGGAAACCTTGGGGTCGGAGTAATCAACACCTTATCCTCCAATTCACCTGCCTTGTTCGTGTTAGGCTCATTATTATTGCCGTTGTTTTTACCCTTCTTTTTACCTTTACGCGAAGTAGGCCTCGTCCATACATTATTATTCTTCTTCTTGGACTTCTTACTGCTTTTCGAAGCTGATTTTGGCAGGGCGGTCGTCTGCAAGGATGAATTTGGAGCTTCTCCAGCTGCAGCTGCCGGAGTTAAGGGTGATGGGAGTCCAGTAATTCCAACAAGATCAGAATTCGGAGGGTTCTCCGAAGAAGGAGACGCTAATGAAGAGAGTTGCCTCTGTTTCTTGGGAGGGGGCTCCTCTTCATCTTCATCGTATTCGGCATCAGAGACTTTGGTAAAATTGGGAGAATTTGGAATAGTATTTTGGGGTTCAGATTTGTCGTTTCTGTTTTCATCGGAGACTTCATTGGAGGAGAGGTCTTCTGAAACCGTGGCCTCTTCTTTCTCGCCAACTCCATCGTTAGGAGGGGTTTGAGAGATGCAGTGATTGATGGTGGTAGGTAGTACCGGAGTTTGAGGTTGCCCGGAAACGTTATCACCACTCTCGTCCTTGTAAGAAGCCCTAAGAGATTCCATTGTACTCTGAAAATTTTACTGGCAGTGTTACTCCATGTACATAGCCCGCAAAACTACTAAGACTGTTCTTCTCTATTTCCTCACAGAATCTATACCTATTTTTACAAACTAGGATTAGAAACAGCTAAGCAAAAGACTAAAAGGCACAAAAAGAATACCTCCATTGAAGTAATTTCAGAGTTTCCAATGAGAAAATCAGTCCTTGACATCAGTAACACCTTCTGGAGAGCAGGGGAACATTGAACCAGTTGGATAAACGCTCAAGCAGACGGGCCAGTCCTTGCGCAGAAGAGGCATGCTCAGATTCTTTAGGCATCCTTTGCTGAAGTGTAACCTAATGACACATGCAAAAAAAAAAAAAACAAACAAACAAACAAATCATGTAATTAACACCCAAGAAAAAGACACGTCAAATTAACAAACTACAACAACATATAAAGTTAAAAACGTACACACTAATCAATCAGTTCCAAAAAATAGCTCAGTCAAAGATACTTCAGCAGAAACCACAGTACCACACTAAAGTCAAACAGCAACCACTTATGATTACAAGACTAGTTTGGAGCAAAGAAAAAAAAATCTGCATCAGCACAATTAAGGAAGCAAGAAGAAACTTGAAAAATCAGTTGTGGGGAAAGCACAAGTGGCTACTGGAGTATTGAGGGTATGTTGCACTTATATTAGACTCATGAGTGTGAATAACGAGAGACCGAATGGTAAAATAACAGATACGGGGATCTCCGACAATTCATGCCAAAATTCAACATCTACGTCCCGATCTTCTCTTCTCCGGGATTCCTGGATGACGACGGCCGATAAATTCCAGACGCAATGCTTTAAAGGTTTTGATGGAGGTTCATTGGCTGGAGAAGACAAACCTGGTGGGCATAAGCTACAACGGCTTCATCGGGTATACCTTGGCGGTGCAATTTCCGGAGGCGATTGAGAAACCGGTTAGACGGAGAGAGAGAGAAGGCGGGAGGTGCCGCTAGGGTTTGGGATTTGGGTTTTGTTAGTCACGTGAGATGAGAGGAGTGAGTGTTCGATAGGTAATTTGTTGGACTAAAAATTGGGCCCCCTTAAAACTAAAAAAAAGTAAAAAATTGGCAAATTATATTCTATTTCTACTGGGATACCTTGTAAGGTGTCCCTAATAAATTATAAGTAATAATTAAAATTATATTGTAATGAGAGCCTCTGAATTGCCCACTAACTCTCCTATAATCAATTTCCTTCCTCCACTTGTATACAGACACACTACTATAAAGTCGTAGAACGATAATATAAGCATTGGTAAAAAATGGATAGAGTACAATAATATTTTACTACATTTTTTTTTTTTTTATGTTTCAATCTAATTAGATGACATATGAAAGGACTAGTTAATTTTCAATGAAATGTAAGGATTAGGGGTGTAACTCGGCCTGTTTAGCCGGTTTGAAGGTAAAAGTACAGTCCAAACCAATAACTACGGTTTAAAATTTTTTCAAACCAAGTCGGCCAAATAAATATACCAAACCAAATCGTCCAAACCGCATTTAAGCGATTTGGTTCGGCCAGTTTGGCCAGTTTATAGCTATTTTATGTTTTCTTAAATAATAACAAGTTCATAACATAAAATATTCGTCAATTTCTTATTCTACAACTTCACAAGTATGATCAAATCATAATTATACATGTACATTTTCATTGATCACTAAAAATTAAAATTAAAATTTTTTATTTTTGAATACATTTGTCTCTTCGGTCGACCACTAGGTGCGCAACAATTGAAGGGGATGAATGAGAGAAATCTGTACCATCAATAAGGAAATGGACGATAATGGAAGAGAAAAGAGGGAGTAAAGTAGATTTAGAGTTAAAGAAATATAAAATAAAATATATATTAACAAAATAAAATATATATTAATAATATTATTATATTATATGAAAAATATAAATATATATGCATCCGGTCGGTACGGTCGAAACGGCCGATTTTACTATTGAAACCGTCAGCCAAACCAATTCTTTCGATTTGAAAATTTTCAAACCAATAAAATTTTATAAAATTTAAAACTGATCAAACCGGCCAAATTTAACCGATTTAAGCGGTTTCGGCCAAACCACTTACACCCCTAGTAAGGATTATCATGGGTCAATTTGATAGCAAGATAAACGAATCAAAATTGCTGCTAAAATGATATTAATGGGAGATGGGACTGACTGGTGACACATCACATGCTACATTTATTTGAGTGTAAATATAAATGCATGGCTTAGGATCGTCTCTGACAATTTCTGTAATACTCCCTGTGACAAACTACAATTACTTTATTTCTATATTGTATTTTTGATTAATTTTTAGGTAATACATAATCATTTACACTCTTATATTTTTTAACACGGCGGGTTCACTTTTGTAAAAGGTTAGGGTATATTAAATTATTAAATATGATTTTTATAGGTAAAAATATATAAAAATAAAATAATACTAAAAAAATAAAATATGAAAATAAAAATAATCTACTAAAACTATATGTTGCCAATATATATAAATTAACATGAAATACAATATATAAACAAAGTAATTGAGGTTTGTCATAGAGAGTGTCACAGGAAAGTGTCACAGAGGATCCTAAGCCGCCAATAAATGGGCAATATTGAGTAGCCAATAAAATGGACAAAATCGAGTAGCTAATAAAATAGGCAAAACTATCCAACTTTTGGGCTGAGCTTTTCCAAGTAAGAAGGATCAAAAACCGACTTCGAGAAAGATCTTCAACGAAGAAGATGAAATTCTCTCTCTAGGCTTCTCCTTCTCTCTCTAAGTCAAGGCTAGCCTCCTAAGTTTCTTATGTCTTCTTATTGCAAGACTTTAAGTTATTTATAAGGAGGTTCAAGGGAGACCTAGTGGGCTTTTGAGTTGGGCCTTAGTGTTGGACTTTCGTTGACTCTCTTAGTCATCCCTAGACTAATCAACTCCAATCGATCATTTTAAATTAATTTCTTAACCTACTTCGGTAATTAAATTTAATCAAACCCTTAGGATTATTTCGTATAACTCACTTTTTCAATTAAATATTAATTAAACATTTAGGATTAATTAATTCACTTTGTTGATTAGTCCAACGCATAATTAGTCGTACCACTAATGGACCAATTATGGAACTACCGCTCAAAAACAAATTTACTTCGCGCTCACTTTATTATTCTTCTATCTCCCCACATCAAAGATCTAGTGCTCGTTGATTCATAAATTTACTGACAAATTAATTCATCGACTTCTTGGTATCCAAGATTAGTACAACTCGACTTTCTTATTATACCAGACATAAAGTCCACCGGCCGGGTTTAATATAATAAACCTTTCGAGCTCATCTCGGGAGTACCATCAACCCGGCGAACCGGTACATGAACTCTTTTGACTAGCAACAATACACAAAGAAGTCAAACATTGCATACCCAACTTACCGTGATTTGGAAATTAGTTTGTCTAGACTAATTAAATCATACGGATGTGTCCGGGACATATTGAGTACGACCAGTTTGGAATTAAATTAACTTGTACTGATCGGCGTAGTTAATTCGGTCATAGTATTCTAATCTCTTAATCCCGAGATTGGGACGGACATAGGAGTTATATATCGTATGCTTTGATTTGCCAAAGGGTGCGGTCAATTGAGGCCTAAATGTTGGTAAGTTGGGTATGCGGTGTTTAGCTTCTTGTATGTCGTTTCTAGTCGGAGGAATTCACGTACCGATTTGCCGGGTTGATGGTGCTCTCATGATGAGCTCGTAAGGTTTATTATACTAAACCCGACCGGTGGACTTTATGTCCAGTATAATAAGAAAGTCGAGTGGTACTAATCTCGGATACCAAGAAGTCGGTGAATTAATTTGTCAGTAAATTGATGAACCGACGAGCATAAGATCTTGATGTGGGGAGATAGAAGAATAATAAAGTGAGCGCGATGTAAAGTCATTTTTGAGCAATAATTTCATAATTGGTCCGTTAGTGGTACGACTAATTATGCATTTGACTAATCGACAAAATGAATTAATTAATCATAAAGGTTTAATTAATATTTAATTGACCAAGTGGATTAAGAAAGTAATTTATATTGAATTAATTAATCCTAAGGGTTTGATTATATTAAATTAACGAAGTGGGTTAAGAAATTAATTCGAAAGGTTCGATTGGAGTTGACTAGTCTAGGGAAGACTAACGGGTCAACGAAAGTCAAATACTAAGGCCTAACTCAAAAGCCCACTAGATCTCCTAAGGAGCTCCTTATAAATAGCTAATGTTAGACACATTTGACGACATTAGAAACCTTAGAGGCTTTTGCCTAGTGAGAGAAAGTTAAGTCTAGAAAGAGAAGCTCTCCATCTTCATTGAAGCTCTTTCGAAGTCAACTTTGGAGCTTTCTTCTTCGAGAATCTTTAAGCCCTGATCTTAGAAAACCCAGCCCTTTATTCCACCACTTTAGGGAGTTCGGCCGCTGCTAGTTGCGCCACCACCGGCCGCTGCCAGTTTTGGTGAATTTTGGGCAACAATTTTAGTGGGTTTTGATCCCTTTGTTGTGTTGATCCTTTGGCTCATTCCTTCGGGTTCACCAAAGTCTAGATCTACGAGCAAATGTCAATTCCTGAAGTGGGCTTTCAGATTAGGATCAGTTCCCGGGCTAAATCTGTTTTTCAGATCTGTGAGATTCTTGAAGTGGGTTTCTTTGGATTTCTTCGCCAGTGCTTTTAGCCACCTTGTAGTTACTTGCCCACCCAAGTTTGATGTCGTTTGGAGTTATCCTTGGAATTCTGAATGGATTTCACTTTCCCAGAGATTCGGTTTTCTATATTGCTTAGGACTTCGCTTCAAAGGTATAATCTTTAATCCTTCCGCTTTAATTAAGATTTAATCTTTGAGTGTCGTTTGAATAAATTAAACTAGTATAAGCCTAGATCAGTTAAGGGGAAATGAATTTGATCCTGAGCCGAGTCGAAAGTCTCTGATTCTGGAATGCATAGCACGAAAGTGAGATTTTTGATTTAGCCCGGACTTGTTCTATTTCTTTAACAAATCACACGATAACCTATACCGATAGTATGTTCAAACTATCTCAGTTACGAGCATCTGTTTATATATCAATACTTTAACCAATGACGATCTATTGTGTCTTTTCACACCTCATTATCTAGTTCTATGATATAATGGAACAAATTTAATACTGAAACATAATCAATATGTAAATTGTGAATATTAGTTTTTCATACAAGCAATAGCTTTTCAGTATTCAAAACTAACAGGAAGTTATCTAGCCTAAAGATTTTGTTGGTTTTTTTGGGGTTGTATGAAGCAGCCTCTTGTCATAAAATTAATAAGCAAAAAAGCTCAGCTATTCTCCCAAGTCATCCTTTGCCACACAGAAAGGCCAGAATTTTAAGATGTCTTGGCATGCAGGAAGGAAGCCTCTCTCTCACTTACTTGGGATGCAAGTTGTTCAAAGGAAGATCGAAGGCGATATATTTTCAGTTCCTTGTGGATGCAGTTGATGTTCTTTGAATGGTTGGAAGAGTAAATTCCTTTCGCAAGTAGGACGGATTCAGTTAATCAACTCAGTCATAATGGCAATGCCCATTCATGTCTTAGCAGCTTTTTCCCCACCAAAATTTATAATATTGGCTATTGAGAAGAGGTGCCAAAGATTCTTATGGGGCTCTTCAAATGATATTAGGCGCCACCATTAGTGTTCCTGGGATAAAGTAACTTTCCCAACGCAGCAAGGGGGGTTTGGAATTCGTCAGCTTCCGGCAACAGTTGAGAGTTTTGTTACTATATTGCGGTGGAAACTAAAATCAGGAGTGTTGGATTTGAATACTAAAGTTTTGCTTGTATTAAACTATTTCCTAGTTTGTATATATCGATTAAATGTTTTAGTTAAATTATTTTTATGTTTTACATATGTTGTCCATTTAATTGTGTAATTAGATGATGAGGTGTCTGGATCTCATCATTGGTTAAAAGATATAATATATAAATGAGGATCGTAACTAAGACAGTTTTGGACACACTGTCAGTTTAAGTTATTATGTGATTCAAAAATTGGTTTGTCTAAACTAATTGAATCATATAGATATGTCAGGGGCATATTGAGCATGATCTTTTCAGATTGAATTGTCTTATACTAATTTAATAGACTATTCGATCCTAGTATTCTATCTCTAAATCCCTAGACTTGAGCAGACATAAGGATTAGACATTGTGTACTTTAATCTGCCAAAGAGTGAGGTCACCTGAGGCCAATAGTCTCGGTAAAATGGGTACGCATGTTTGATTGCTTGGTGTGTTGTTACTTGTTGAAAGGAAACCATGTACCTGTGCATTCAGGGTGATAGTGCTCCAGAGATGAGTTCGTTGTGTTTATTGTACTAAACCCGGCTGGTGAACTTATGTCTGGTATAGTAAAAAGGTCGAGTGGTACTAACATCAGATTATAAGAAGTTAATTAATTAATTTATCAGTAATTCATTTAGTTATTCCAGAAGCAATCCTGGTGTAGAATAGTAGTGTCATAATTAATCCGTTAGTGGTACGATTAATTATGTATTGGTTAACTGGCAAAGGTAGATTTAATTAATTAAGATATTAATTAATCCTTGT
Source organism: Knoxia roxburghii (assembly GCA_030378225.1). Lineage (NCBI taxonomy): Eukaryota > Viridiplantae > Streptophyta > Magnoliopsida > Gentianales > Rubiaceae > Knoxia > Knoxia roxburghii. The sequence goes on along the minus strand of CM059422.1, from coordinate 37,845,243 downwards.
GTCAGTTGGTTATGAATCAGTCCACGAAGTTAGTTGGATGTGAATAAGTCCAGGAACGGGATTGAAGTAAAACACAAACCCAATAGGAAGACCAATCCTAAACCAACTTGGGGTCTCTATTGTAACTCTCTAACTAGACAAGACGTTAGCAATACACAACACAAAATTCATAGTTTCATAGTTCAAGAAACTTAGAGAGAGAAAATCTAGAGACAGAATTTCCAAGAATTCTTTCTCGTAGTCAGTTTTTTTTCTCTTTAAAGCTCGGCGGTTCTTCTTCCCAAGAGGCGATAGCAGTTTATCCTAGTTCAGGCTGGCGGTGCATGGAAGAAAACTGGGTAGTGCGTGGACTTTGTCGTCGGCGCGTGAATCGCACGTGCGGGTTGGCGGATGAAATTTTTTCAGCGAGATTTGTGGTGTTTTACGGATCGTTGGTTCATTGCCCACACAATATACGAATTGGTCTTGAGTCATACAAGAGAATCACCTACGTACACACTTCAAGAGGTAATTGTTAAACTTCCGCTTTAATTAAGAATTTATTATTAAGTGACAAATCGAATAAGTAAAAACTAAGATCCTGCGCAATGGTATTTCAAGCAAGGGTTGAAATAGTAATTGTGCTAAAGCTTAGGCCTGGTCAAAATTTTAGATTCTAGAACGTAGCACAAAAGTAAATTTTTTACCAGACCCGGGCAGATAATCTTTCAATTGGTATCAGAGCTATGGTTTTGGTTTTATGCTTGTTCGATTTGTTTCATGGATTTGATTGCAGGTGGTTTAGAAATCCCGGCTATTATGGTTGTATTTGTATTTTTTTAATTAAACCCCGGGACATGTCCGGGTTATTTTTTTTATGTATGCTTGTAATAGGAAAACCACGTGTTGGAAGCCGAGTAAGATTAGATTAAATCTGTGGTAGGATTTTTTCTATGTAATTGTCGTTTTTTATTTTCCTAGAAAATTTTAGCCTTGTAGTTAGAAAAATTTGTAATAATGAAGAGGAGCAGAATAGAAGACCCGGAAACCAAACCCGTGGGGGAGGAGCGGCCCGTCTGGGTTGCGCAAGCGGCCCATTTTATGAGATAATTCCGAGATCCAGTTTTCAAACTCAATCCATCGAGTGATGTGACGGGACACGAGAACAAGGCAGAAGATAAAAGCAATTAAAACCATAATAGTCAAAAATTTTATTTTACGCATTTATTTCCTATTTTATTGTTTTAATTAGGTGCTTTAAATTTTTGTGCTATATTTTATATGCATGATTTAAAGCATGTTGGTTTTACATTACACGTAACTTAGGATTAGTTAATTGCATATTAAAACCGAAAAAACCCTCATTTTAGAAGTATAAGTAGGAGCGGGTTGGTTAATATTCCCATAGCCTCAATCACAAATTCATATGTGGTGTGGGTAGACTTACGCGTTGGCATTGGAGCCTTCCTCTATATCGGATGAGTTTAACCATAAGATAATTAGTTTGAATTTCTAAGTAAGATTACTATAGTAAGTTAAAATTGGAGAAATGCGAAACCCTCTCCATCTGAGATGCACTATCCTAGGTAACAAATTTAGAAGTCACGTAATGGCACACACTTAGTGTACGATTTGTAGTATTCCTCCCATTGAGATTACACTGCTTATTTGTACGGCTAAAAGCACTGACTATTATTGATCAATAGAACATTTGGTCAGATAAAGTAGTTAATGAAGTTAGTTCTTCTCAAACGAATGTGGGCTAGCGTAAACGTCCACACTATCGTGGCTTACACGAATCCCGGTGAATGAGATGTCGGTGGATTTAATTATTGTTTTGAGGGATGTTAACAGCTGTTGAATTTTCAAAATTCTTGCTTAGTTTACTAAAACATTATTTGTTTATTTATTTACAGTTTTCGATATTGCTTTTAATCCGTTAACTACAATATTGAAAGACAACAAATTAACTGGTCCAAATTATGTCGATTGGAGTCAAAACTTGGACATTGCCCCAACGGCTGAGCAGTTCATGCTCACTGATGTTTGTCCAGAGGTGCCCACTGATGAAACTCCTCAAGAGGATAATGATGCTTATCAAATGTGGAATAAGGTTGATGAGATGACGCAATGTTACATTCTGGCCTCTGTGTCGAATGTTTTGCAGCAACAGCTTCATCCTATGATCTCTGCCTTTAACATGATGGCTCACCTAAGAGAGATGTTTGGTCATCAAGGCAGGACAGCAAAGCAGACAGCTATGAGGAAAATTATGATTACCAAAATGACTGAAGGCAACTCAGTGAGAGATCATATGCTTCAAATGATCAGTAATATCAATGAGATAGAAGTGTTAGGCAGAGAAATTGATCCTGAAAGTCATATAGATATCATTCTCCAGAGTTTACCTCACATTTTTTAGCAGTTTCGGGTTAATTACAATATGAATCAAAGAGTTTATACTTTTCCTGAACTCCTAACTACATTGATATCGGCTGAAGGCATCTTCCAAGAGAATAAGCAAGCTTTAGTCAGAGTCAAGGCTTCGAGTTCCTCTTCTACGCCTAAAGGCGAAAACAACAAGAAGAATAAGACCAACAAGAAGACTGAGAATCATGCCGCTAATTCTGACATCGCAAAGAAGAAGAAGCCTAAAGGCAAATGCTTTAAGTGCGGGAATACTGGACATTGGAAATCAGATTGTCTAAAACTCAAAGGTACGACAGTTTCTGCCTTCATTACTGAGACGTGCTTAGTGGCGATTCCCACAAATACTTGGTGTGTGGATTCAAGCGCCACAGACCATGTCTGTAATTCTTTACAGGGGTTCCAAGTAACCCGGAAGCTTAGAGAAGGCAAGCTTGAAGTCTACTTGGGCGACACTACAAGAGTGTCAATAGAAGTAGTAGGAGTAGTTACTATCAATTTCGAAAATAGTAGATTAGGTTTAAATAATTGTCTTTATGTACCGTATTTCAGAAAGAACTTGATTTCAGTTTCTAAACTCTTAGTGAATGGTTATAAGTTAATTTTTTCTGATAAATCTGTTGTTGTTAGAAAAGATAGTAAACTTATTTATTCTGGTTCATTAGTAGATAATTTTTTTTTGATAAAATCAAACTCCCCTGTTGCGCAAAACAAAGAGCTAAATGGCGCATCATCTAACCAAAATAAGAGGAAAGAATCTTCTTAAATGAATCAAACCTATCTTTGGCATCCAAGGCTAGGTCATATAAACCTTAGTAGAATTTAGAGGTTGGTCAATGATGGACCTTTAAGTTCATTAGAGATTGACAGTTATTCAACCTGCGAATCTTGCTTGGAAGGTAAAATAACCAAGATACTTTTTAAAGCAAAAGGTTATAGAGCTAAAGAATTATTAGTGTTTATTCACTCTGACTTGTGTGGACCAATTTCGGTCCAAGCATGAGGTGGGTTTGAGTATTTTGTGATTTTCACATATGATTGCTTAAGGTACGGATACATTTACTTAATATGCCACAAGTCCGAATGCTTTAGTAAATTCAAAGAGTATGGGCAGATGTGGAGAAACATCATGGTAAAAGTATCAATACACTACGATCAGATCGTGGTGGAGAGTAACTGTCCCACGAATTTTGAGATTACCTCAGCGAGGTTGGAATTCAGTCTCAGTTGGAATTCAGTCTAAGTTGTCTGCACCTGGCACACCACAACAGAATGGTGTAGCAGAAAGAAGAAATATAACTCTCATGGAAATAGTTAGGTCAATGATGAGCTATAGTGAATTGCCTGATTCGTTTTGGGGATATGCCTTAGAAACTGTGACATACATTCTAAACCTTATACTATCTAAAACAGTGCCTTCAACCCCTACAGAGTTGTGGAACGGGCGCAAGCCCAGTCTAAGACATCTCAGAATTGGGGTTGTCCAACACATGTGCTTAAGGCAGATGCGGCTAAGTTAGATGCAAGAACAGAAGTAATATTGTCTGTAGGATATCCTAGAGTAATGAAAGGTGGTCTGTTCTATAGTCCTAAAGATCAGAAGGTGATAGTTAGCACTAACGCCAGATTTTTAAAAGAGGACTATATTCTAGATCACAAACACAAGAGTAATATCATATTGGAAGAAATTAGACAGCAATCTGATAATCTCGATGCACCATCACAGGTAGATATTCCACAAAACACTGCACAAAATATCACAGATAATGTGCCTACACAGGTGGTGCCTCATCGTAGTGGGATGGTTGTGAGACAACCCGACATGTTCATTATCATGGGAGAGGCCTCAGACCTAGTCCCAGGTGCGCAAAAAACCCTACCCCGTAAACTACAAAAACGTTCTCCGAGATAAACATGCAGAATCTTGGCGAAAAGGCAATGATATCCGAGATGGGGTCAATGGACCACAATCAAGTCTGGAAGCTTGTGGACCTACCTAATGGTTTTAAACCCATTGGATGTAAGTGGGTGTACAAACGCAAGAGAGGACCTGACGGAAAGGTGGAAACCTTTAAAGTCAGGCTTGTGGAGAAAGGATATACTTAGAAAGAGGGAATCGATTATGAATAAACCTTCTCCCCGGTAGCCATGCTTAAGATAATCCGGATTCTCTTGGCCATTGCTGCTTTTAGATTATGAGATATGGCAGATGGATGTCAAGACAGCTTTCCTTAATGGAAGTTTGAGGAAACCATCTTCACGCAGCAACTAGAGGGATTCTTTGAAAAAGGACAAGAGCATAAGGTATATAGGCATAAGAAGTCTATTTACGGACTTAAGCAGGCATCCAGATCTTGGAATATCTGGTTTGATAAGGTAATTCAGTTCTACGGATTTATTCAGTGTCCGGATGAGCAATGTGTATATCGCAGACGTTATGGAAACGCGGTGGTGTTTCTTGTGCTTTACATAGATGACATTCTATTGATTGGCAACAACAAGAAAGTGTTATCAGGCGTAAAGGCATGGCTGTCCAAACAATTTGATATGTAGGACTTAGGGGAAGCGGGACATATCCTTGGGATCAAGATAATTCGAGATCGTGGGAACGTTCGTTAACGCTCTCCCAAGCTTTATACATAGGTACGATTCTGGCCCATTTTAACATGCAAAACTCCAAGAAATGTTTTTTACCTTTCAAAAACGGAGTGCATCTATCTAAAGAATAGTTTCCCAAAACTGTTGAGGAGATAGAAGCCATGAAGACAGTTCCTATGCTTCGACAGTAGGAAGTCTCATGTATGTCATGTTGTGTATGAGGCCTGATATCTGTTATGCCGTTGGTTTTGTAAGCAGATATCAGAGTAATCCCGAGAAAGCTCATTGGAAAGCATTAAAATGCATTTTCAAGTATTTGCGCAGAACGAGAGACCAAGTGTTGGTCTATCAGGCACCTAAGCTGGTACCCGAAGTTACATAGATTCAGATTTCTAAGGCGACAGGGACAAGAGCAAGTCTACCTCAGGGTATGTGTTTACTCTGGGAGGTGGAGCCATAGTTTGGTGGAGTGTCAAGCAGAAATGTGTTGTGGAAGCTACCATGAGGGCTGAATACGTTGCCGCATCAGAGGCAGCGAAAGAAGCAGTATGGCTCAAAAACTTCCTAGTGGACTTAGATGTGATTCCTGATTTGCAGAAGTCTATCACGATGTATTGTGATAACAATGGTACAGTAGCAAACTCGAAGGAACCACGAGCCCAAAAAGAGAGTAAACATATACAGCACAAGTACCACCTAATTGAGATATCCTTAAGAGGGAAGACGTGGTGTGGCTAAGATAGCATCAGAGGATAACTTTGCAGATCCATTCATAAAGACATTGACTTCAAAAGTCTTTGAGGCTCACATGGAGGGCATGGGGATCAGATACTTAGAAGAGCCATGATAGTTTTTCTAGATATATAGTAAGTGTATAGAGTTGAATGTCGTTGTATACTTAAAGCACATCTTAAGTATTAGTGAGAGATTGTTGGAGTTGAATACATAAGCTATGCTTGTATTATACATTTTCACAGTTAATATATCGATTTAATGTTTTTGATTAAATTAGTTGTGCATTATTTGTCCATTTTTATTATGTAGTTAAATGATGAGGTGTCTTGTGTGACACAGTAGATCTCATCATTAGTTAAAAGACATAATATACAAATGAGGTTCGTAACTGAGACAGCTTTGGACACACTGTCGGTTTAGGTTATTATATGATTCGGATAATTAGTTTGTCTAAACTAATTGAATCATATAGATATGCCCAGGGTGTATTGAACTTGACCATTTAGAATGATTTGTCTTATACTGATTTAATAGACAAATCGTTCTTAGTATTCTATCTCTTAATCCCTAGACTTAAGTGGGCATGATGATTAGACATAGTGTACTTTGATTTGCCAAAGGGTGAGGTCAATTGTGGCCAATAGTCTCGGTGGGTTGGGTGCGCGTGTTTAGTTACTTGGTGTACTGCTGCTTGTCGAAAAGAAACCATGTACCAGTGCATCCGGGGTGATGGTGCTCCCGAGATGAGCTCGTTATGTTTATTATACTAAACCCGGCCAGTGAACTTATGTCCGGTATAGTAAAAAGGTCGAGTGGTACTAGTCTAAGAATTAAAGAAGTTAATTAATTAATTTATCAGTAAATTAATATATTAACGAGAACTATATATTTGATGTGGGGAGATTAAGAATAAATTAATTTAGTTGTTCTGGAAGCAATTCTGGTGCAGGATGGTAGTGCCAAAATTAATCCGTTAGTGGTACGATTAATTTTGTAATGGGTTAATTGAATAAGTAGAATTAATTAATTAATTAATTATTCTTAAGGGTTAATTAAGTAATTAACAAAATGAAATTAATTAATTAATTAAATCTTAAATTTCAATTTGAATTAGGAAATTGTAGAGATTAGGAAATCTAATTGGATTTGGTTTATCCTATTAGATTAGTTACTTAATTTGATTTGGAAACTAATTAATTACCTAAACCCATTAGGAAGGCCAATCCTAAACCAACTTGGGGTCTCTCTTGTAACTCTATGTATAGACAAGAGATTAGCAATACACAACACACAATTCATAAGTTTTCAAGAGAAGAAAACTAGAGACAGAAAGTTTAGAGAGAGAAAATATTTTTCTCCCTCTAGAAACTTTTTGGGCGGATGAATTTTGGTCCCAGACGGAGGGTGGTGGTTCATTATCCGGTGAGAATCCAACACAATTTTGTTGATTGCTGATCAATTGGTTGCAAGATCGTTGCCCACACAACATGCGATCATAGTCTTGAGTCATACAAGCGATCACCTGAGTTAACACGCTTCAAGAGGTACTTTCTATGATTTCGCTTTTAATTAGAATTTATTTTGTTGCGTGATAAATCGAATGAGTACAAATCAAGATCCTGCGCAATGTTATTTCAAGCAAGGATTGGAATAGCGATTGTGCTAGAGTTTAGCCCTGGTCAAAGATTTCGATTCTGGAATGCGTAGCACGAAAGTGAGTTTTTGACCGGGCCCGGGCAGATAATCTTTCAAAATCGAATAAGTAGAAGCTAAGATCCTGCGCAATGGTATTTCAAGCAAGAGTTGGAATAGTAATTGTGCTAGAGCTTAGGTCTGGTCAAGAGTTTCGATTCTGGAATGCGTAGCACGAAAGTAAATTTTTGACTGGGCCCGGACAGATAATCTTTCAAGGAGAAGGGTTATGGGTTGGATTTCTAACATGCTTGTCACGCTTAGCACGTAACCGCACTTCTTGCCTTCGGATCTTCCTTTTGGGTCAGAAATTCTCCCAGCTATAAAAGGTGATAATACGGGATGGTTCTTCTTCATTTTGGCATGATAACTGGTGCCTCGAAGGAGTACTATGGAAGCTTGCAGGTATGCCTCCTTTCGAACGCCTAACCGTGTGTGAATTTTTTCTTGAGAAGTCGGTTTATCTTAAGATTTTTTAGCGGTTTTTGTCAACAAGCTTGCTTCTGTTTCTGAGGGTCTCAATGTCCAAATTTATAAGGGCTGAGATGTGTTAGTCTAGCAATTTTCCCCAGTTGGAACATTCTCGGTTTCGACGGTATATGCGACACTATGTAGAAGTCACCACGAAATTACATCCTTGAAGAATTGTTGGGGTCTTTATATTCCTCCAAGCTATCTTGTTTCATGTGGAGGCTTTACAAAGGGTTTCTGCCTTTTCCGGAGATAGTCAGTAAATGGTGTGGAACAATAATTCTGCCTTTAATATGTTTATTTTGTTTGCGCCATGGTGAGGATTTGCATCACACCTTGTTTGCTTGTTCAAAAGTATGACCATTATGGAACTCCTTGCTGCGTGGTTTCGGTTTTGGAGTGTCACAGTTTGTAGGATGGGTCTTCTTAGAGCAATGGTGGCGCAACTGCTCTTCAGTTCCCACGCATATGGAGCTTGCGAAGATACTCTTGCTTTGGGAGCTATGGAAATTGAGGAACAAAGTTTGGTTTGAATGAGTGCAGCCAGATTTTGGGGAAGTTTTGCACAAGGTAAGGGAGGAGGTAACCTTATATTTTTCCTTCAATAAATCTGCTAGCGTTATACCAACACAAATTAGAGTGCTTGTATGGAGATCATACTCAGTTTCGCCTATTCGATAATGTGGATTGATCAAGGCGAGCAAATGGGACTGCGGGTTATGGGTTTTGTATGCGAAATACTGAGGGGGTTCTTCTTTTTACCCAGGCTTGTCACATATCTGAGAGGGTGTTATCAGTTTGTGCTGAGGCTCGAGCTTTGTTGGAGGCTATGAGATATTGTAGGTATAAGGGTACACTAATATCTGCTTTCTATCGGATAATATCTTTCTTGTCTCTATGATATCTCAATCTAATGGTTTTTTGTGGGAAGAATACAATGCATTATGCTAGATTTGTGTCTTTTTGGCAGCCTCTTCTTCCTCTTTGTTGCATGTATACAGGGAAGCAAATATGGTTACAGATTATATGGCTAAGATGGTATCTACAAGTTCTTCTATTTCTTTTGTATCGACAAAAGATGCTCCTTTGCGTCTTCACGGTCTTATTTCTTTAGATGCTGCTGGAATTTCATAAATTAGACTTCGATAGACTTTCTTTGTAGGTGGACATGGATGGTTAAAGGGTACCACGTAGGAGGATGAGGTTAGAGTACGCGCTGCCCCAGTAATTAATTTATTATAAAATTTTTATTTACATTAAACTTACAAGTAAAAACCAAAAGAATTTATAAAAATTATCCAAATTAAAATCATTTTAATACAAAAATATAATTCATCTTAATAGGATATATTTTTTCAAAAAAATTACAGCGTTAACCTGTTGCCAGCAAGGACTCTACAAGGTCGCAAATTATATTATAGGACTAGGTGTAAAGTCCCCGTTATACACCCACCCAGTTTTTGATAAAAAAAACCGGGTTAATGGTCGAAAAATCGCAAAAGGATCGGGCTTTTTTCTTGCTTTCTTTCTTCAGGCATATTAAATGCGCATTTAATGCTCCTGAAGGGAAAGAATGGTTCACGCGCGTTCAACAAATCGGGAGCGGTCTTCACCCACGTTCGACAAGACGGGAGCATCCTTGAAAGGATGATTTTCTGCTCCATTTGTTGCCCAACGGACAAATAATGATGACGGGCGGTGATTTTTGAGATTCAAATTTGGTATATATCATCATGTTCATCTTGAGCGTGTTTCAAATTTTGAAATTTCGATTATTGTGGTATCCATTTCAGGCAGTCTTAAGGGCACGATAGTTTATGTAAACTCGCCATTGTGCTTATGTAAACTCGACTATGTGCTTATGTAAACTCGAATGTGTGTTTATGTAAACTCGTATTGTGTTTTTGTAACGTCGACTTTGTGCTTATAGTTTCTAATAATTTGTATAGGGGAAATAGCTAATTTAATTGAAGGTGGTTTAGGTGTTTGCAAAAGTGCGGGATATTAGTCTACCGTGCAAGTAATATGTTGTGGTAGGTTATTGTTTATCATATATTTTTTCGTCTTTAATGAATATGGATTTGATGCAAACTTCAGTATTTCTTTATTCGTTTCAGATTCGAAACAAGGGGATGATGAAACAATGTCTTATCTTATTGATAGAATATGTGAGAGTGAGGAGCAAGCATATGAACTTTATGATTCATATGCTTGGGATCTTGGTTTTGGTGTTCGTTTAGAGAAAGATAGAAAGAGAAGTGACAGAACCAGGTATTGGAGAAGAATTGTTTGCTGTAAAAATGATAAGAAGAAGGAGAATTGTAAGATAGACCAAATATTCACCAAGATTGATAGTCGTTATGATTGTTTGGCTTGTATTGAAATTAAAATGAGGCCAGAAGATGGTTTATGGGTCGTCACAAAGCATTTCCAAAAGCATAATCACGTTATATGTCCGGAGAATGAAAGACATTTGTTACGTTCTCACAGGAAGATGTCGAGATCATCTATTGATTTTTTCTATGTAATGAAATCTGCGGGGATATCTGTTTTTGATAGTTACAAGCTCCTTTATGAAGAGGTTAGTTTTGTTAGTGTAAAATGCTTGTTATTTGCATACAATGATCGTACTGTTATGTTTGTCTAAACTGGTAGTTTACATAACACACTTATATAAACTAACAGTTTACATAAACGTTTATGTAAACTACCGCATTCATGTAAACTGGTAGTAAACTGGTAGTTTACATCAACATTTATGTAAACTACAACTACCATATTCATGTAAACTGGTAGTTTTCATCAACATTTATGTAAACTACCAGTTTACATAAATGTTGATGTAAACTACAAGTTTACATTATGTAAACTTGTAGTTTATATAAACAAAACAGATCAGATATAACTTGTGTAAAGTACCCTTTTGTTTACATAAATGTTGATGAAAACTACAAGTTTACATGAACGTTTATATAAACTAACAGTTTATGTAAACTTGTAGTTTACATAAACAAAACAGATCAGATATAACTTGTGTAAAGTACCCTTTTGTTTATGTAAACTGCCAAGTATAAAGAATTCTAATGTTATGTAGGCTGGAGGTCGATCAAACGTTGGTTTTACACAAAGGGATGTATACAACGAGCTGAAAACGAAAAAATGAAAAATACATTGATGGCAGTGATTCCAATGCTTTGATTGAGATATTGAAATACAGGGCTGCTCACGAATAAGGTTTTTTCTTTGATTTTGAATTGGACGATGAGTTTTGTCTGAAAAATATTTTTTGGAGAGATGGTCAAATGAAGACTGATTATAAGCTGTTTGGTGATTTTTTAATCCATGACACCACGTATTGTACTAATAAATATGATTTGATATATGGTCCATTTATCGGATTGGACAACCACAGGAAGAATGTGATGTTTGGAATTGGTTTTATGAGGGATGAGAGAATTGAATCATTTATTTGGTTATTTTCTACATTCTTGAGGTCGATGGACAATAAGCATCCGATAACTGTAATGAGTGATCAATCAGCATCCATGGGAAGGGCGATTCAAGAGATATTTGTTTATTCACGACATCGTCTTTGCATTTGGCATATCATAAAAAACTCCGAGAGCAAAATTAGTTTTCTCAGACAGCAGGTAGGTTTCCGTGAGATGTTTTATAGATGGCTCGCCAAAATAGACACCGTTGATGAATTTAATTACCACTGGAAGAGGTACGTAATTGTACCTGTTCATTTTTACATCAACGACAGTTGTAAACTGACAGTTTACACAAATGTTTATGTCAACCGTGAGTTTACATAAACTGACAGTTTACATAATTTTAAATAATTTTATAACATTTTGATGTGTTTTTAGGATAGAACAAAAATATGGATGCGAAGATAATGAGTGGTTGAAAAAAACTTACGAATTAAGGGAGAAGTGGTATCCTGCGTTCAGCAAGGGTTATTTTTCTGGGGGAACATTATCTTCCCAGAGGAGTGAGAGTACAAATAACTCTATTTCTCGAAGATTGTCTAAGACTTCAACATTATGTGATTTTTACCATCAATTTTTTGATGTTATTCTGGATTGGCGATACCAAGCTGCTTGTGAAGACCATAGGTGCTTCAATGGCAAGGTTGGCGTGCCTATTAAACAATGTCTAATGTTGAGGCTGTTGGAGTTGAATACATAAGCTATGCTTGTATTGTATAATTTCCCAGATTAATATATCGATTTATATTTTGGTTATAATTTGTTGTGCATAATATCTCCATTTATATTATGTAAGTAGATGATGAGGTGTCTTGTGTGACACAGTAGATCTCATCATTGGTTAAAAGACATAATATATAAATGAGGTTCGTAACCGAGACAGCTTTGGACAAACTGTCGGTTTAGGTTATTATGTGATTCAAATAATTGGTTTGTCTAAACTAATTGAATCATATAGATATGCCCGGGACATATTGAACTTAACCTTTAGGAATGATTTGTCTTGTGCTGATTTAATAGATAAATCGTTCCTTGTATTCTATCTCTTAATCCCTAGACTCAAGCAGGCATGAGGATTAGACATAGTGTACTTTGATCTGCCAAAGGGTGAGGTCAATTGTGGCCAATAGTCTCGGTAGGTTGGGTGCGCGTGTTTAGTTACTTGGTTTGCTGCTGCTTGTCGAAAGGAAACCATGTACCGGTGCGTCTGGGGTGATGGTGCTCCCGAGATGAGCTCAAAATGTTTATTATACTATACCCGGCCGGTGGACTTATGTCCGGTATAGTAAAAATGTCGAGTGGTACTAGTCTCGGAATTAAAGAGGTTAATTAATTAATTTATCAGTAAATTAATATATTAACGAGCACTATATCTTTGATGTGGGGAGATTATGAATATAATTTAATTAAGTTGTTCCGGAAGCAATTCAGGTGTAGGATGGTAGTGCCAAAATTAATCCGTTAGTGGTACGATTAATTTTGTAATGGGTTAATTGAATAGGTAGAATTAATTAATTGATTAATTATTCCTAAGGGTTAATTGAGTAATTAACAAAGTGAAATTAATTAATTAAGTCTTAAGTTTCAATTGGAATTAGGAAATCTTAGAGATTAGGAAATCTAGTAGGATTTGGTTTATCCTATCAGATTGGTTGCCTAATTGGATTTGGAAACTAATTCATTACCTAAACCCATTAGGAAGACCAATCCTAAACCAACTTGGGGTCTCTCTTGTAACTCTATATATAGACAAGGGATTAGCTATTCAAGACACAATTTAATAGATTCACAATTCAAGAATCTAGAGAGATAAAATCCTAGAGAGAGAAATAAATTCTCCCTCGAAGTCAGATTTTGAGACCAAAATTGTGGCTGCCCACTTGAAGTCCTTTTGGCTGGATTTGTCTTTATTTCTGGCGGCAGTTTAAGGATTTGGGCGGCGGCGCGTGTTGGTTTTATCTCGAGCCTAGGCGGCGAGTAAAGGTCACGCGCTTGGCAGTGGATTTGCTGAATTTTTCTGACGAATCCAGTTGTGGTGATAGCTGATCAATTGGCTTCTGGATTGTTGTCCACACAACAAGAAGTCATTGTCTTGAGGCATACAAGAGAATCACCAAGTGCGCTTCAAAGGTATTTTTCTAAAGTTCCGCTTTAATTAGAAATTTTTGTTGCGTGGTAAATCGAGCAAGTGCAAACCCAAATCCTATGTGGCAATCCTTTCAGAGGCATGCCCGTGAAGTGTACACACTTAAGATGTACACGTATTTTTGAAAGATTATCTGCCCGGGCCTAGCCAGAAACTCACTTTCGTGCTACGCATTCCAGAATCGGAATCTCTGACCAGGCCTAGACGCTAGAACAATCGCTATTTCAACCCTTGCTTGAAATAACATTGCGCAGGATCTTGGTTTGTACTTATTCGATTTATCACGCAACAAATAAATTCTTAATTAAAAACGAAAGAATAAGAATTACCTATTGAAGCGTTCACTCAGGTGATTTTCTTGTATGCCTCAAGACTTTGTTCATATGTTGTGTGGGTAACAATCTAACGAGCAATTAATCAGCTACTCACCACGATCCACTTGCCGGAAAAATTCTGCAGCTCGTCGCTGCATGAATTTCAATCGCCGCCGCCGGAGGATTTTCCTGCCACCGCCGCCTACCGGAATTAGCCATCGACCGCTGCCTGGTGTCACGGGCTCACTCTTGGCCCAGTGAACTGGTGAGGCACTAGTTCCAACAAACACGATCTCGAACTAGCTCAGCCTTACTCTTGCTCAAAAATGAGCTTGTTGGCCTAGAAAATGACCGAGATGGCAAGCGAATGTAGGAACAAAGATGACCCGAGATTGGAACGCAAGTATATTGCTTTGTACAAGTGCTTACAAACTCTTCTATGCCTCCCTATACAAATGACACTCACCCCTATTTATAGGGCTCCAAGTCGATTACTATTCATGGCTTCCATCAGAAGCTTCCCAATATTTTATTCCAAGAAGTCTCTAGACTTCTCTAGGTCCCTAATATTATATACAAGGAATTCCCTAGGGCTGACATCATGCTTGACGTCACCCGTGTGCAACTTATGCAACTTGCAAGGGAATGGAACCTTCTCTTCCTTTCTAGAGAAGCTGTTGCTCATCGTGTCCCATTCGGTCCCAAAACGTTCGAGAGATTCCACCGTAACGGGCTGGGAAGCATTCTGTTTGACGGGCCAAAATGATTGGAACACTCGGCACACAGCCGTGTCATTCTTGAAACCGTGTTTGGCGCATGATGTGCTGCCTGCTGTGCCTAGTACCGTCCCAGCTCGGTCCGGTTGGTTTGGTCCGTGCCCCATGCACTCCAAAGCCCCACGGTCTGTTCCCTTTTGTGCATATGGCCCTGAATCTCGGCCACCGATGCTTCCGTCCCACTTGGGCCGAACCATCCGTGTCAAGGCCGTGACACTGGGATAATAACCGGCCACCTGAGATTATGCTAGAGGGAGAAAAATATTTTCTCTCTCTAGACTTTCTCTCTCTAAGTTTTCTTGTCTTGAAAACATATGAATTGTGTATTGTGTAATAGCTAATCCCTTGTCTATATATAGAGTTACAAGAGAGACCCCAATTTGGTTTAGAATTGGCCTTCCTACTGGGTTTCTATTTTCTTCAATCCTGTTCCTAGACTGATATACAACCAACTGATACAGGGATTCACATATCCCCAATCCAGTTCCTGGTATGATTCATAACCAACTGATACAGGGATTCACTTATCCCCAATCCAGTTCCTGGTATGATACACAACCAACTGACAAAATGATTAATTAATTACTTAATTAATTAAATCTACCTTTGTCAACAACCCAATACATAATTAATCGTACCAACCTAACCAGAATTACTTCCGAAACAACTTAATTAATTTATTCATAATCTCTCCACATCAAAGATATAGTGCTCATTAATTTATTAATTTACTGATAAATTAATTAATTAAATTCTTTAATTCCAAGACTAGTACCACTCGACCTTTTTACTATACGGGACATAAGTCCACCAACTTGGCTTAGTATAATAAACATAACGAGCTCATCTCGGGAGCACCATCACCCCGGACGCACCGGTACATGGTTTCCTTTCGACTAGCAACAGCACACCAAGCAACCAAACACGTGCACCCAACCTACCGAGACTATTGGCCACAATTGACCTCACCCATTAGTAGATCAAAGTATAGTATGTCTAATTTTCATGTCCGCTCAAGTCTAGGGATTAAGAGATAGAATACTAAGAACGATTTGTCTATTAAATCAGTACAAGAAAAATCATTCTAAATGGTCAAGTTCAGTACACCCCGGGCATATCTATATGATTCAATCAGTTTAGACAAACCAACTACCCGAATCACATAATAACCTAAACCAACAGTTTGTCCAAAGTTGTCCCGGTTATGAACCTCATTTATATATTATGTCTTTTAACCAATTATGAGATCTACTGTGGCACACAAGACACCTTATCATCTAACTACATAATATAAATGGACAAATAATGCACAACAAAATATAACCAAAACATTAATCAATATATTAATTGGGAAAATATACAATACAAGCATAGCTTATGCATTCAACTCCAACAATCTCCCACTAATACTTAAGTTGTGCTTTAAGTATACAACTACATTCAACTCTTATACACTCTGCTACTATATATCTAGAAAAACTGTCATGGCTCCCTTAAGTATCTGATTCCCATGCCCTCAACGTGAGCCTCAAAGACTTTTGAAGTCAATGTCTTCATGAACGGATCTGCAAGGTTATCCTTTGATGCTATCTTAGCCACGACCACGTCTTCCTTCTTTACGATATCTCGTATCAGGTGGTACTTGCGTTATATATGTTTACCGCCTTGTGGGCTCGTGGTTCCTTCGAGTTTGCTACTGTACCATTGTTATCACAATACATCGTGATAGACTTCTGCAAACCAGGAATCACATCTAAGTCCACTAGAAAGTTCTTGAGCCACACTGCTTCCTTCGCTGCCTCTGATGCGGCAACGTATTCAGCCTCTATGGTAGAGTCTGCCACGTATTTATTTTTGACACTCCACCAAACTATGGCTCCACCTCCTAGAGTAAACACATACCCTAAGGTAGACTTGCTCTTGTCCCTATCGCCTTGGAAATCTGAATCTATGTAACCTCGGGGTATTAGATCGGGCGCCTAATAGATTAACACTTGGTCTCTTGTTCTGCACAAATACTTAAGAATGCATTTTACTGCCTCCCAATGAGTTTTCCCAGGGTTACTCTGATATCTGCTTACAATGTCAAACGGCATAATAGATATCAGGCCTCGTACACAACATGGCAGCATAAGGAACTGTCTTCATGTCCTCTATCTCCTCAACAGTCTTGGGAGACTGTTCTTTAGACAGATGCACTCTGTGTCTGAAAGGTAAAAAACCTTTCTTGAAGTTCTGCATGTTAAAAAAGACTAGAATCGTATCTATGTATGAAGCTTTGGAGAGCGTTAATGAACGTTTCCTATGATCTCGAATTATCTTGATCCCAAGGATATGTCCCGCTTCCCTTAAGTCATTCATATCAAACTGCTTGGATAGCCATGCCTTTACGTCTGATAACACGTTCTTGTTGTTGCTAATCAATAGAATGTCATCTACGTCAAGCACAAAAAATACCACTGAGTTTCCATCACATTTGCGGTACACACATTGCTCATCCGGACACTAAATAAATCCGTATGACTGGATTACCTCATCAAACCGGATGTTCCAAGATCTGGATACCTACTTAAGTCCGTAAATGGACTTCTTAAGCCTGTAAACCTTATGCTCTTGGCCTTTTTCAACGAATCCCTCTGGTCGCTGCATGAATGATAAGCATAAATTATACCTATATATTATGCACTTTTATTTGAGGTTTTGTTAGGATTTGTTATTATTTTATTAGATATTTATTTAATTATAATAGATAATGTAAAACATAAAAAAATAAATAACTAAAGAAGAAAAAATAATATAATAAAAGAAATGAAGTCAAAAGGGGGATTTTCTAATTAATTGGCATTGGGTTGGAGATAATTAGCTTGGGTTAAGTTGGTAGGAAGTGGGCCGCAGGTTGAGGGAGGCAGCAAATTAGAGGGTTTTTTTTTTAGGTTTTCCATTAGCTTAGTTATTTTTTTTTTTCTCCAGTTTTGAAGAGGCGCCGGAAGGATTTTCTTCTCCAACATTATACGGCGAGCTGCACTTTGTTCTTGGGATTTTTGGCTCTCCAGAGTGAAGTAGCTTAGGACGGAGGCTGAGGGTTTTCCTCTAAAAGGCGGCTTCAGCAATTTCACCAAATTCCAAATCGGCTGATAAATTTCACGGGAAAGCTTTCATAGTGGTGTTCTTCGATTGGGTTTTTATTCTTTGTTGGCTATGGGTTCAAGCAATTCTCAGACATCAGTCCTTTGATGAAGGAGTACCGAATACTGCAATTTAATTTCCCTTTTTGAGCAGAATTTTTATGTTTAAGAATTTAATTGGAATTAGTACATTTTTTATTCTATTTTTCAGATTTCAATATGATGAATTATATTTTTGCTATGATAGTTTTAATTATGTTTAGAGGCTAAATCTTTTTAATCTAGGACTTGGATGTAGCCATGGATTATTTAGTTTAGTTGAATTATAGAATTGTGATTTCTTCATTGATCAATATTTGATATTCTTGATTTATTCCATGTGAATATTTGATCACTATTTGCATGTTCTAAGGTATTAATTGATGGAGCGAGAGTTGAAAATTAATATTAGTTTGTGGGAATATTAGACTTGGAGAGTGTTTTACGAGAGTAGGAACATAATCTTTGCAGCTTTTAATTCCATGTTCTCAATGTGCTTTTGTTAATTCCTATTGTCACGAAAGTAGTCATAGGGTTAATTTAAGTAAGAGAGTTAAAACACGAGAGTGTATAATTCTTAAATGGGTGAATTGCTGTGAGATCAATGAAGGTATAAAAATTACAGTTTTATGAATTTTACTTGAATTGAATAGACCGTAGGTGAGTCCAATGTCCTAGATTCCAAAATCTCCTTGTTTAATCCAGTTATCACGAATTCGTTAGTTTCAGTTGCGTTTTTTTAGGTTACGTTAGAATATTAGGTTAAACTTCTATGATTGTGATTTGTCTGAATAATAATAAGAATTAGTCTAGACCTGGTAGTTGATTTTCTTCTCTGTGGGATCGACCCTACTCTCTGCTATATTATTTTTTTTATTCGTTTTGAGTAGGTTTATTTGATTAAGTGTGACGACCGCTTGTCAAATTTGGCGCCGTTGCCGGGGAAGGCAATAATCAATATCAAGATTAGATTGTTTCTGTTATTAATTTAGATTTTGAGTTTTTCTTTGTTTCATTATTGCTTTGTTAGTATTCCTTCGATACTTTGTCCAAATTCTTGTATGCGAAGTTCTAATTCTAGCTGTTTGTTGTTTGATCCAGAAATTGAGAAGACTGCGCGTGCATTAAGAAAAGAAACAAGGTTAAGGAAGGAGAAAATTCGGAGTGATATAATGGCTGATCAGGAAAATGATACTAGGACACTGGGGGAGTATTTTGCACCTACGGAGGATACTATTAGGCCAAGTATCACCAGGCCCACTGTTGCAGCAAATACTTTTGAGCTTAAGCCAGCTTTGATCCAAATGGTGCAACAGAATCAGTTTTCAGGATTTTCGAATGAAGATCCTAATGCTCATGTGGAAAACTTTTTGGAGTTATGTGATACTATAAAGCTTAATGGAGTGTCACCTGATGCAATCCGGCTGAGACTTTTTCCTTTTTCATTGAGGGGAGAAGCCAAGACTTGGCTGAACACGAGTGATCCAGGTTCTATTACTACATGGGATGATCTCTACAAGGCATTTTTAAGTAGTTTCTTTCCACCAATGAAGGCAGCTAAGTTGCGTAATGATATTGTGGGGTTTGTTCAAGAAGATGGTGAGACATTGCATGCTGCATGGACCAGATTCAAAGAGTTGCAAAGAAAGTGTCCTCACCACGGTTTACACAAGAGTGTTTTAGTTCAAACATTCTATCAAGGGTTAACAGAAGGCATAAGGAATAATATTGATGCTGCAGCTGGAGGTTCTCTGATGAACAAATCACTTGATGAGGCTTATGAGTTATTGCAAAGTATGGCTAAGAATGGAAGTCAATGGTCAAGTGGAAGAAATACTTTTAAGAAGCCTGCCGGGACATATGAAGTCAACGAGTTCAGCATTCTCAATGCAAAGATTGATGCATTGACCAAGGCGATGGGAAGTATGGCCAATATAAATGCAGTTTCTGATGTCATTGTTTGTGAGTTTTGTGCAGGACCTCATCAAAGTTCACTATGCATGCAAGTGGCAAGCGCACAATATGTCTCAAATTTCAATAGACCATTGCAGCAGAACAATCCATACTCCAACACATTCAATCCAGGTTGGCGAAATCATCCAAATTTTTCTTGGAGTAATCAAGGGAATCAAAATGCTGATGCAAGACCACTCAATCCTCCTGGATTCCAAGTAAAGCAGCATCAACCAGCTCCTAAGTCAGCATTGGAGTTAAGTTTGGAAAGAATTGAGAGGTCCCTAACTGAGAATAATGACAGAATGAATCGAATGGAATCAGCTCATAGGACTTTGGAGTTGCAAATGAGTCAGATGGCTACATCAATAAATTCTCGCGAGCAAGGTCACTTACCTAGCAAGCCTGAGATCAACCCTCGTGAGCATTGTAAAGCAGTTACATTGAGAAGTGGTAAGAAAGTTGGTGAAGAGGAAGAGACTAAGTCAGAGGAAGATGAAGACTATGTCATTGTTGAAGAGAAATATAAGATTGAGAAGATTAATGGAGAGGAAGTGGAAAAAGAGGAAGAACAGATATCAGTTCCACCACCGGTTCAACCTTATGTTCCACCAGTTCCTTTTCCACAGAGATTGCAGCAATCAAAGCAAGATAAGCAGTTTGAAAAGTTTCTTAAAGTTTTTAGGCAATTACATATTAATATTCCTTTTGCAGATGCTTTAGCTCAAATTCCAGCTTATGGGAAGTTTTTGAAAGAGATTATTTCGAATCGAAGAAAGGTGGAAGACTTTGAGACAATAGCATTGTCTGAGGAGTGTAGTGCAGTCATTCAAAGGAAGTTGCCTCCAAAACTTAAAGACCCTGGGAGTTTCTCTATTCCTCTTACTATTGGAGATGTTGAGTTTGGAAAAGCTTTATGTGATTTGGGTGCTAGTGTTTCTTTAATGCCATTGTCTGTTTGCAGGAAACTTGGTCTAAAGGAATTGCAGTCAACTAACATCACTTTACAACTAGCTGATAGATCTTTAACTTATCCTAAAGGGATTTTGGAAAATGTGTTAGTTAAAGTGCAAAAGTTTTACATTCCTGTTGATTTTGTGGTGTTAGAAATGGATGAGGATGAGGAAATTCCAATTATCTTAGGACGTCCTTTTCTAGCTACAGCTGGTGCTGTAATTGATGTTAAAAATGGGAGTTTGAAATTTCATGTTGGTGAAGAATCTGTGGAATTTACTTTCTCTAAAGACTATAAATATCCTGCATTTACTGATCATGTGTTTAGTATTGATATACTTGAGGAACTAACTGAATTTTTTTCTTTGATTGAGACTTCTAAAGATCTTCTTGAATTTTGTTTAACTAATGCAGGTGCTATAAATGATGAGAGAAAAGAGATTGCAGAAGTTGCATGTGCTTTGGAACTACCACAGATGGAAGAGGTATGTTTTGAACAGCTGGTCCATGGTAAGTCTCTACCACCACCTTCATGTATTGAAGCTCCTGTTCTTGAATTGAAACCACTTCCGGCACATCTCAGATATGCATTTTTAGGTGAGAATGATACTTTGCCTGTGATTGTGAGTTCCTTGTTGACTGATGCACAACTTGAGAAATTGTTGCGTATTTTGAGATTGAGAAAGAAAGCTATAGGCTGGACGATTTATGATATTAAGGGAATTAGCCCTTCTGTATGCATGCATAGAATTTTAATGGAAGATGATCATAAACCTGTCATTGAACATCAAAGAAGACTAAATCCTCACATGAAGGAAGTTGTTAAAAATGAGATTTTGAAATGGTTAGATGCTGGATTTGTTTATGCTATTTCTGATAGTGTGTGGACTAGTCCTGTTCAAGTAGTGCCAAAGAAAGGTGGGATGACTGTTGTTGCAAATGAAAATAATGAATTAATTCCCACTAGAACTGTAACTGGTTGGAGAGTATGCATTGATTATAGAAAGCTGAATAACGCTACACGCAAAGATCATTTTCCTTTGCCTTTTCTTGAGCAGATTCTTGAGAGACTTGTTGGGCATCAATTTTACTGTTTTCTTGATGGATATTCTGGTTACAATCAAATTCCTATTACGCCTGAAGATCAAGAAAAAACTACTTTTACATGCCCTTATGGTACTTTTGCATTTCGTAGGATGCCATTTGGTTTGTGTAATGCACCTGCTACTTTTCAACGTTGTATGATGGCTATATTTTCTGATTTCATTGAGAAGATCATGGAAGTGTTTATGGATGATTTTTCTGTTTTTGGGTCTTCCTTTGATAATTGTCTTCATAATTTGTCTATGGTCTTGCAACGTTGTGAAGAGACTAACCTTGTTTTGAATTGGGAGAAGTGTCATTTTATGGTGCAGGAAGGCATAGTTTTGGGGCATAAGATTTCAGCCAAAGGTATTGAGGTGGACCGAGCTAAAATAGAAGCCATTGAGAAATTGCCTCCACCTATTACAAGAAAGGGAGTTAGAAGTTTTCTAGGCCATGCTGGATTTTACCGTCGTTTTATTAAAGATTTTTCTAAAATCACTAAACCTTTGTGCAATTTGTTAAACAAAGATGCGGTTTTTGAATTTGATTCTAGTTGTCTTGCATCTTTTAATGCCTTGAAAACAGCTTTGGTTTCAGCACCAATTCTAACAGCCCCGGATTGGAGTTTACAATTTGAGTTGATGTGTGATGCTAGTGATTATGCTTTAGGAGCTGTTTTGGGGCAAAGAAAAGATAGAAAGTTGCATGTGATTTATTATGCTAGTAAATTGATGAATGATGCTCAGTTAAACTATGCAACCACTGAAAAAGAAATGCTAGCTATTGTCTTTGCTGTTGATAAATTCAGATCTTATCTAGTTGGTTCTAAAGTAATTATTTACACTGATCATGCAGCAATAAAATATTTATTGGCTAAAAAGGATGCAAAACCCAGACTAATTCGTTGGGTTTTATTGTTGCAGGAATTTGATTTGGAAATCAGAGATAAGAAAGGACTTGAGAATGCAGTAGCTGATCATTTATCTCGCATTGCAGTACCTGAAGAAAAAGTTCAGATTCCAATCAATGACGATTTCCCTGATGAAAGGATACTAGCTCTCTCCTCTATTCCTTGGTATGCAGATTTGGTCAACTACCTTGTAAGTGGTGTTATTCCAAAAGAATTTGGTTATCAGCAGAAGAAAAAGTTTCTATGGGAAGCTAAGCATTACTTTTGGGAAGAACCATTACTTTTCAAGTTTTGTGCTGATGGGATGGTTAGGAGATGCGTTCCAGAGGATGAGTTTCATGGCATTCTTACACATTGTCATTTTCTGGAAGTGGGAGGTCACTTCAGTCCATCGAAGACCATAGCTAAGATTTGGCAATCTGGATTTTATTGGCCAAGTATGTATCGAGATGCCAGAAAGTTTGTAGAGCAGTGTGATAAATGCCAAAGGATGGGAAATATTTCCAAGCGCAATGAGATGCCTTTGACAAGCATTTTGGAAGTTGAGCTTTTTGATGTTTGGGGCATCGATTTTATGGGGCCTTTTCCATCTTCTTTCAACAACCAATATATTTTGGTCGCGGTGGATTATGTTTCCAAATGGGTAGAGGCCATAGCAACTCAGACTAATGACTCTCGTGTGGTGATTAAATTTCTGAAAAAGCATATCTTCACAAGATTTGGAGTCCCACGAGCAATTATTAGTGACGAAGGTACCCACTTTTGTAACCGGAACTTGGATGCTGTATTGAAGAAGTATGGTGTTACTCATAAGGTTGCTCTTGCTTATCATCCTCAAACAAATGGACAAGCAGAACTGGCAAATCGGGAGCTGAAGAAGATTTTGGAGAAGACAGTGGGAGCTTCAAGAAAAGATTGGTCAATGAAATTAGATGATGCTATTTGGGCTTATAGGACAGCTTTCAAAACACCATTAGGAATGTCTCCATACAGATTGGTGTTTGGGAAGTCATGTCATCTTCCAGTGGAGTTAGAGCATAGAGCTTATTGGGCTGTGAAAGAGTTGAATATGAATCTGAAATCTGCTGGAGAGAAGAGATTACTACAGCTGAGTGAGTTGGAAGAATTTCGTTTGGATGCTTATGAAAGTGCTAGGATTTATAAAGAGAAGACAAAGTATTGGCATGATAAACACATCCAAAAGAGAGAGTTTGAAGTTGGCCAGCAAGTGTTACTTTTCAACTCACGACTCAAGTTATTTCCTGGCAAGCTTCGTTCAAGATGGTCTGGGCCATTCACTGTGACAAAAGTGTTTCCATATGGTGCTGTTGAGATCCATACAGATGAGCATGGTTCTTTCAAGGTTAATGGGCAACGGCTGAAGTTATATTTAGCTGGAGATAAAGTGCCTCGAGGAGTTTCATTCTCTTTGAGCAATCCTTCATACAAGTGATCAGCCACATAGTCTAGCTAAAGACTATAAACAAGCGCTTATAGGGAGGCAACCCTAGTTGTTTTTCAGTTTTATTTTTATTATTATTATTATTTTATTATTTTATTTATTTTTTTTTCCTGTTATTTTTGAAATTTCTGATTTCTTAAATATCTTGTTTTTCTTAATTTCTCCAATGACTTTGTTGGTTAGAGTCTTAGCTTCTTTCTTTTTGTTGCAGGGCTAAAACCCAGAGTTGGAATACAAATTGCAAGATGATTGAATTGTAGGCAGTTTCTTCGAATGCTTTAGCATTGAAAATTCACCAGGGCGGTACAAATTTCTCTATCCTTTGGTTTTTATTGTCGGCTTCTCTATCATACATTGAGGACAATGTTTGCTGTAAATGTGGGGGAGAAATTTGGTGATTGTATGCTGGTTTGTGTACTGATGAGGCCTGATTTGTGTGTTGATGCTTTCTCGTGATTTTGAAAAAAAAAATTTTTAGAACCACTATTTTTTTTGTGATTTCTTGACTGTTATCTTGCTATAAATCATAAGTTTGTTGGTGAAGCATGATAGACATGAGTTCTTCTTGTTGTTATGTACTACTCAGATATCTGTGTGGATCTAAATGCTGATATTGAGAGATGGAATACTATCACAGCAAACCTTACTTTATATTGAGTGTTTGAGCCTTTCTGAGCAAATAGAGTAGTATATTTGAATGCTCAAAAAAATTTTGTGTGAGTTTAATATCGTATCTAGTATTGATTAATCTGGAATTTGCCAAGATAGTGCATGTTGTTGCTCTTGTGAATAACTCACCAAAATGCATTAGGATAAAACCAAGTTTGGCTTGTTTTAAAAATCCGACCTTCTATGCTTACCATTAGTTAACCACTTTGAAGCTTGGATCCTATTCTTTGATTAAAAGCCACTAAATAAACCTAGGCCTGATTTTAACTTGAGATTTCTACCTAGTTATTGGAAGAAATTTATGCTTGATTGTTGACCTTGGTTTGTGGTAAGAAGGGTGACATTGCAATACAATGTTAGCTTTTAAAGATAGAATGCTATATGTTTTGAATGTATTATATGTGCCTATGAAAAAAAAAAAAAAAATTATAATAAAGGCACTATATCATTTGAAAAGAAAACGGAAAAAAAAAAAAAAAAGAATCTCTTGAAAAGAAGAGATTGGGAAAAAAAAAAAAAGAAAAAAAAATGAAAGAAAGCACAAATCTTTAAGGGTGAAACATTGTGTTGCATGGGATATCTTCGGTAAGATGGTTGAAGGTTAACAATTCAAGTATAAGTTTTATTTCATAACTTGAGCCTAGATTTTATCCTTGTTTCTTACCATACTATTTTCCTTACCTAAAGCTCCATTACGTCCATGTTAAAGTCCTTTATTGGTGAGTTTGTTTGCTTGTGGTATATGATGTGTCGTCTTTTCAAGTTTTGGAGGAAGGCTGGAAGGTAATTTTTACTAGATATTGATTTGAGTGCATTGTCTTATACACTATCCTTTGAGAGATACACTTTGAGAGATCATTTGGGAGGTGATGTATTCCAATCATTGATGGAGTTTAGATATGAAACACTTATCTTGTTGAGTATGCATAACAATAGAAGGATGTGTGTTTGATTGTTTAGCTGATTATTCTCGTGATTAATATGTGATATGATAGTTGAGATTGTGGTTTTATGTTGTGGTTCTAAAGGTCGGAGATGTTTGGATTTATATTGAGGGAGCTGTTCTTGTTCTTGTTTTGCTTAGGGACAAGCAAAATCTCAAGTTTGGGGGTATTTGATAAGCATAAATTATACCTATATATTATGCACTTTTATTTGAGGTTTTGTTAGGATTTGTTATTATTTTATTAGATATTTATTTAATTATAATAGATAATGTAAAACATAAAAAAATAAATAACTAAAGAAGAAAAAATAATATAATAAAAGAAATGAAGTCAAAAGGGGGATTTTCTAATTAATTGGCATTGGGTTGGAGATAATTAGCTTGGGTTAAGTTGGTAGGAAGTGGGCCGCAGGTTGAGGGAGGCAGCAAATTAGAGGGTTTTTTTTTTAGGTTTTCCATTAGCTTAGTTATTTTTTTCTTTCTCCAGTTTTGAAGAGGCGCCGGAAGGATTTTCTTCTCCAACATTATTACGGCGAGCTGCACTTTGTTCTTGGGATTTTTGGCTCTCCAGAGTGAAGTAGCTTAGGACGGAGGCTGAGGGTTTTCCTCTAAAAGGCGGCTTCAGCAATTTCACCAAATTCCAAATCGGCTGATAAATTTCACGGGAAAGCTTTCATAGTGGTGTTCTTCGATTGGGTTTTTATTCTTTGTTGGCTATGGGTTCAAGCAATTCTCAGACATCAGTCCTTTGATGAAGGAGTACCGAATACTGCAATTTAATTTCCCTTTTTGAGCAGAATTTTTATGTTTAAGAATTTAATTGGAATTAGTACATTTTTTATTCTATTTTTCAGATTTCAATATGATGAATTATATTTTTGCTATGATAGTTTTAATTATGTTTAGAGGCTAAATCTTTTTAATCTAGGACTTGGATGTAGCCATGGATTATTTAGTTTAGTTGAATTATAGAATTGTGATTTCTTCATTGATCAATATTTGATATTCTTGATTTATTCCATGTGAATATTTGATCACTATTTGCATGTTCTAAGGTATTAATTGATGGAGCGAGAGTTGAAAATTAATATTAGTTTGTGGGAATATTAGACTTGGAGAGTGTTTTACGAGAGTAGGAACATAATCTTTGCAGCTTTTAATTCCATGTTCTCAATGTGCTTTTGTTAATTCCTATTGTCACGAAAGTAGTCATAGGGTTAATTTAAGTAAGAGAGTTAAAACACGAGAGTGTATAATTCTTAAATGGGTGAATTGCTGTGAGATCAATGAAGGTATAAAAATTACAGTTTTATGAATTTTACTTGAATTGAATAGACCGTAGGTGAGTCCAATGTCCTAGATTCCAAAATCTCCTTGTTTAATCCAGTTATCACGAATTCGTTAGTTTCAGTTGCGTTTTTTTAGGTTACGTTAGAATATTAGGTTAAACTTCTATGATTGTGATTTGTCTGAATAATAATAAGAATTAGTCTAGACCTGGTAGTTGATTTTCTTCTCTGTGGGATCGACCCTACTCTCTGCTATATTATTTTTTTTATTCGTTTTGAGTAGGTTTATTTGATTAAGTGTGACGACCGCTTGTCAATGAATATGGGTTCCTCAAGACTTTCATTAAGGAAAGTTGTCTTGCTATCCATCTGTCATATCTCATAATCTAAATGAGCAGCTATGGCCAAGAGAATCCGGATTGACTTAAGCATGGCTACTGGGGAGAAGGTTTCCTCATAATCGATTCCCTTTTTCTGAGTATACCCCTTCGCCACCAGCCTAGCTTTATCTGTCAGGTCCTCTCTTACGTTTGTAGACCCACTTGCATCCAATGAGCTTAAACCCATCAGGCAGGTCCACAAGCTCTCAGACTTGATTATGGTCTACTGACCCCATCTCGGATATTATTGCCTTACGCCAAGATTCTGTATCTTTATATCGGAGATCCTCATTGTAGTTAACCGAGTCAGGTTCAGGCACGCATGGGACTAGGTCTGATGCCTCTCCCGCACCAATGAACCTGTCGGACTGTTTAACAACCCTTCCACTACGACGAGGCACCACCTCTGTAGGTGCATCATCTATGATCTCTTGTGCAGTGTGTGGTGTATCTACTTGTGCTAGTGCATCAGGATTATTAGTTTGTCTCCTAAGCTCTTCTAGTACTATCTTACTCTTGGGCTTGTGATCTAGGATATAGTCATCCTCTAAAAATCTAGCGTTGGTACTAATCACGACCTTCTGATCTTTAGGACTATAAAACAGACCACCTTTCGTTTCCCTAGGATATCTTACAAACAGTATTAATTTTGTTCTTGCATCTAACTTAGCCGCATCTGCCTTAAGCACATGTGCTGGGCAACCCCAAATTCTTAGATGTCTTAGACTAGGCTTTCGCCCGTTCCACAACTCTACTGGGGTTGAAGGCACGGTTTTAAATGGTACAATATTAAGAATATACACCGATGTTTCTAAGGAATATCCCCAGAACAAACTCGACAAATCACTATAGCTCATCATCGACCTAACCATTTCCATGAGAGTTCAATTCCTTCTTTCTGCTACACCGTTCTATTGTGGCGTGCCAGGTACAGACAACTGAGACTGAATTCCTATCTCACTGAGGTATTCTCAAAATTTGTTGGACATGTACTCCCCATCATTATCTGATCACAGTGTCTTGATACTCTTACCATGACGCTTCTCCACATCTGCCCGAAACTCTTTGAACTTGCCAAAGCACTCGGACTTGTGACGCATTAGGTAAATGTACCTATACCTTGAGTGATCATCCGTGAACGTCACGAAATACTCGAACCCACCTCATGCTTGGACTGACATTGGTCCACACAAGTTAGAATGAATCAACTCTAGTACTTCTTTGGCTCTATAACCTTTTGCTTTAAAAGGTCTCTTGGCCATCTTACCCTCCAAGCAAGATTCGCAGGTTGAATAATTGTCAATCTCTAATGAACCTAAAGGTCCATCATTGACCAACCTCTGAATCCGACTAAGGTTTATATGACCTAGCCTGAGATGCCAAAGATAGGTTTGATTTATTTCAGAAGGTTTCTTCCTCTTATTAATGTTAGATAAAGAGCTATATGTTTCTATGTTTTGCACAACAGGGGAGTTAGAATTAACCACAAACAAATTGTCAACCAATGAACTAGAACAAATACGTTTTCTATTTCTTCTAATAACAACACAATCATCAGAAAAAATAAACTTATAACCGTTCTTTAAGAGTTTAGAAACCGAAATAAGGTTCTTTCTAAAACTCGGTACATAAAGACAATTAAATAATTCTAATCTAGAACTCTCGAAATTTAGAGTGACAACTCCCACTGCTTCTACTGGCACTCTTGTAGTGTCACCCAAGTAGATATCCAGCTATCATTCTCTAAGCTTCCGGCACTTGGAACCCTTGTAAAGAATTACAAACATTGTCAGTGGTACCTGAATCCACACACCAAATATCTGTAGGAATCGTCGCTAGACATGTTTCAGTAATTAAGGTAGAAACTATCGTACCTATAAGCTTTGGACAATCCAATTTCCAATGTCCCGTCTTATTGCACTTGAAGCATTTGTCTTTCGACTTCTTCTTTGCAATATCTGGCTTAGGCACAATATGCACCTTTTGAGCTATTTCCTCGAGCTTTCTCTTCTTCTTTCCAGCCTCAGGCTTAGAAGAAGATTCTAAAGCTTTGATTGCGACTAAAACTCGTCTCTTCTCTTGAAAAAGACTTTTAGTTGCCACCAACTCTGCTAAGAGCTCGGATGAAGTACACAACAATTTATTCATGTTGTAGTTCAACCAAAACTGCTCATAGCCTTGAGGCAAGTTCTGGAGGACAATATCGACTTTGGTTTCACCATCGATTTCGCCTCCCACTACCTCAACCTCGTTGATTTTACTAATCATGTCAATGACATGATCTCTCACAGGAGTGCTCTCAGGCGTTAGGACAATGTCCAGGTTACGACTCTAGTCGATATAATTAAGTCTAGTTAACTTATTGTCTTTCAATATAGTAGCTACGAGGTTGAATGTCATATCGAAAACTGTAAATTAAACAGACAATGTTTTAGTTATCTAACCTAGAATTTTGAACATGACAAAATTCTAAAAAATTATTGACTTCCCTCAAAACAATAATTTTAATCCACCAGCATCTCATTCACCGGGATTCTCGCAAGCCACGATAGTGTGGACGTTTACACTGACCTACATTCATTGGAGAAGAACCAAGTTCATTAACTACAATATCTGACCAAACGATCTATTGATCAATGCAGCTAATAGTCGGTGCTTTCTGCCTTACAAATAAGCAGCGTAACCTCAATGGGAGGGATACTTCAGATCATACACTAAGTGAGTGTCATTACGTGACTTTTGAGTTTGTTACCTCAAGATAGTGCGCCTCAGATGGAGAGGGTGTCGCATTTCTCCTAGTCAAACTTACTCTAGTCATCTTACTCATAAATTCATAATCTAGCGATGTCGTGGTTAGACTCATCCGAATGGAGGAAGGCCCTAATGCCAACGCGCAAGTCCACCCACATAGCACATGAACTCGTAATGGTGGTCGTGGGGATATTAAACCAACTCGCTATCACTTAGATTTCTAAATTGAGGATTTTTCTGATTTTAACATGCAATTAACTAACCCTAAGTTATATGCAACCATAAAACCATCATGCTTTAAAATCATGCATCTAAAATACAGCATAAAAATTAAACCACAAAAATTAAAATAATAAATACGGGAAATAAATGCAAAAATTAAATTTCCCAACTATTATGGTTTTAATTGCTTCCATTTTCTACCTTGATCTCGTGTCCCGCCACGCAACTCGATGGATTAAGTCTTGAACTTAAAAAATGAAAACTGAAGAAAAAAGGGCCAAAACGTTACCCCAAACGGGCTGCACGTGCCCAGCAGTTGCTGCGCGTGTTGCTGCCGCGCCTACTGCCGCGCGCTGGTGCAGCAAATCGGCTGGTTGTGCGGTAGTGGTGCTGCTTTTTTTTGGCGGTTTACGGCGGCTCCCGCCGGCGAGTCGTCGCCGGTGCCGCCCCCTGCCACCAATCCCTCATTCACTTTTTCTACGTTATTTAGACTTCTTGCAATTCGTTTTGGGTTTTCTGGGGTTTCTACGAATTAACAATAACCTAAAACCCATGAATTCAAGTTACCCACCATAACGCCTTCGATTACAAAAATTAATTCTCCTACTACAAGGCTTTCTAGGAAAATTAAAGAATTGAAATTGCATAGAAAAAATCCTACTACAGATTTGATCTAATCCTACACGGCTTCCAGCACGTGGTTATACTATTACAAACATTAATAATAAAATCAAATCCGGACATGTCCCGGAGTTTAATTAAAATTCATACAAATGAAACCATAATAGTCGGAATTTCTTAACCACCTGCAAATAAAACCATGCAATAAATCGAACAAGCACAAAACCCAAAACCAGGCTCTGATACCAATTGAAAGATTATCTGCCCGGGCCTAGCCAGAAACTCACTTTCGTGTTACGCATTCCAAAATCAAAATTTCTGGCCAGGCCTAGACGCTAGCACAATCGCTATTCCAACCCTTGCTTAAAATAACATTGCACAGGATCTTGGTTTGTACTTATTCGATTTATCACGCAATAAATAAATTCTTAATTAAAAATGAAAAAAATAAGAATTACCTATTGAAGCATTCACTCAGGTGATTCTCTTGTATGCCTCAAGACTTTGTTTGTATGTTGTGTGGGCAACAATCTAACGAGCAATTGATCAGCTAATCACCACAATCCACTCGTCGGAAAAATTCTACAGCTCGTCGCCGCCTGAATTTCAACTGTCGCTGCCGCCAGATTTTCCTGCCACCGTTGCCTGCAGGAATTAACCACCGACAGCCGCCTGGGACAATAACCAGCTGCCTGAGATTATGCTAGAGGGAGAAAAATGTTTTCTCTCTCTAAGTTTTCTTGTCTTGAAAATATATGAATTGTGTATTGTGTAATAGCTAATCCCTTATCTATATATAGAGTTACAAGAGAGACTCCAAGTTGGTTTAGGATTGGCCTTCCTACTGAGTTTCTGTTTCCTTCAATCCTGTTTCTGGACTGATACACAACCAACTGATACAGGGATTCACTTATCCCCAATCCAGTTCCTGGTATGATTCACAACCAACTGATACAGGGATTCACTTATCCCCAATCCAGTTTCTGTAATGACTCACAACCAACTGACACAAGGATTAATTAATTACTTAATTAATTAAATCTACCTTTGTCAACAACCCAAAACATAATTAATCGTACCACTAACGGATTAATTATGGCACTACCATCCTACACCAGAATTGCTTTCGGAATAACTTAATTAATTTATTCTTAATCTCCCCACATCAAAGATATAGTGCTCGTTAATTTATTAATTTACTGATAAATTAATTAATTAACTTCTTTAATTCTGAGACTATTACCACTCGACCTTTTTACTATACCGGACATATGTCCACCAGTTGGGTTTAGTATAATAAACATAACGAGCTCATCTCGAGAGCACCATCACCCCAGACGCACCGGTACATAGTTTCCTTTCGACAAGCAGCAACACACCAAGCAACCAAACACGTGCACCCAACCTACCGAGACTGTTGGCCACAATTGACCTCACCCATTGGTAGATCAAAGTACAGTATGTCTAATCCTCATGCCCGCTCAAGTCTAGGGATTAAGAGATAAAATACTAAGAACGATTTGTCTATTAAATCAGTACAAGACAAATCATTCCAAATGGTCAAGTTCAATACACCCCGGGCATATTTATATGATTCAATCAGTTCAGACAAACCAATTATCAGAATCACATAATAACCTAAATTGACAGTTTGTCCAAAGCTGTCTCGATTACGAACCTCATTTATATATTATGTCTTTTAACCAATGATGAGATCTACTGTGTCACACAATACACCTCATCATCTAACTACATAATATAAATGGACAAATAATGCACAAAAAAATATAACCAAAACATTAATCAATATATTAACTGGGAAAATATACAATACAAGCTTAGCTTATGTATTCAACTCCAACAATTTTAGTAAGCAATATCTGAATATGTTGGAATTGAAGATGGAACAGAAGTCCCAATCAAATGGTGTATATGTTTTTGAACTTTGGATTTCAAAAGAAGATGAGAATGATCCCATATTCTGGCACGTTGTCATTTACGATGACAATGATTATTCTGTAAAGTGTTCATGCAAGAAGTTTTCTGAAGTTGGGATTTTATGTTCTCATTGCCTCCGTGTCCTTTTTCAGAACAATTTTACGGTATTCTCTATATGCTGATGTCAATTATGTAAACTAGTTAAAACTGATGTAAAACAATATAACATATCTGGTTTTTTTTTTTTTTTTTTTTTTTGCCCTTTTTGTAAAAAATTCCACAAATGCATATCCTCGATAGGTGGACAAAAGCTGCTTCAGTTTCCCGTAGTGGAAAGTTTAATGTTTCAGAAGTGTCGATGTGTTTGCCATCAAGTTTTTCACCATCTTTGTGGAGGGCAGATGCTAGTAGAAGGTATTTTGATTTAATTAGATTATCGTATACTAGTGAGATTTGTCGTAGTATTTTGGATGAGTACTATGTGAAAGCCAAAGATGCACTTGCTGCCTAAGCTGATATTTTGGATGAGAATTTTGAATTGCCTTAGTCGAAGAAGATTAGAGACCCCACTTCTAGGAGGGTAAAAGGTGTGCGAAATGTTCGTTTTAAAAGTACAGTTGAGAAGAGGGTGCACAAAGCCAAATTAAAATATCAAAGGAAATAGAAGAATTTTTGTTAACGATATTTTCTGATGGCTCCATCGGAACTGGGTTAGGGGAGGGGCAAGATGAGGGAAGATGACCGGGGTGGGTTTTTTCAGTTGCTTGCAACTGCTCTGAAACTTGCAACTGAAACTTGCAAGTAACTGCTCTGATACCATGAACAACAAACTATTGTGTGAAACAAGACTTAACGTTTCTTGTATTCCAAACTCATAATATTACTGTACATGCAGCCTAATTTTTATAATACAAATTAACTGATTCTAGTAAGATAAAATGATAAGATACTTAGAGATAAGTATGATCTCTAATATCTCTAAGATATAGTATATCCTAACTACAAAATATACACTAGTACACGTGTGATAATCTACATTTTCTCTCTCTCTCTCTCTCTCTCTTAAAACATCCAACCTCTGTGGAGTTTCTAACTGAGAAGGCTACTACTCGTATTCTTATTACTTTTTATTTATTGCAACCTACAAATTTGAACTTTTAATAAAGGTGGTCCAACTAAACTCGAAGGACTTACTGGTAGTCATCTCCAATGCAATGGATTTTGTAAGAATTCAGACATGATTGAGTGGTAAAAACACAAATCTTGTATTGAGTTTAGAATAACTTTAAATTCATGATAACTATTTGGCTCATCAAATTTCATAACTTAATAGAAGAATGAGTTGCTATTGTTTATGTGTGATACATTAAAAAATAATATTGAAAAAGAATTCGAGTATATTCTCACATATATAAATTTACAACAAAATACAATTGAATATAACACTAAAAATAAGTAAAATACAAGCACCTTTGGGCCAACCTTATAAAAACCATCCTACTATTTTCAAAAATCTTCTCTACACAAAATCAGCAATTTCAGTCCAGGTATGTAGTATGAGAAAATTCACAATTACATAAAAACTAAAAAGTAGTAATATTCAAAATCAAAGTTAGAAACAATATCCAAATTGTTAACTAACTAAACTCCCTTTCACAATGCCTCTCCACTTGTTAAATAATTAAGGTTACCAATCTCCTCCATATTTGGATTGGGTGAAAATAGGTCCTCCTTCATCCGTTCTAAAATTAGAGTCCTATGAATATTTTTAATACGATTGTATGTATTAAAAATAGGACTATAATTTTGTCACGGACAGAAATAATATCATGTTTAGTGTTGTTGTTTAATCACTCTTGAATTTGGTGCGTAATTAGCTACAAGTCTGTAAAGTATCCCAGCAAGAATTCGTCGTCTCGGGTTATTAACATGTTCTGATTCTGCAAAGCATAGGAAGCTGATGATGGATCATTCAAATGTGGAACCATCCGCTTGTCGAAAAATTTCCAATCGTTTTGCTGCTCCTGCTGCTGCTGTAAGTAGACGTTGCTCTTCACATCTTCGCCATCTTCATTTGGGAAAGTATGTGTTGCCAAGCTGGTGGAGATTGAAGGGCTATCAAGCTGTGGAAGTTCAATGAGTTGATTGCTGAAATTCGCGGCGGCTGTGGCGGCTGCCGTGGCGGGGTTGGATATCATTTCTTGCTGCTGCTGGTGATGATGATGATCCGCTGCATAAGGAAGTTGATGATTACTGCTGCTCATTGGGTTCATTGCATGCATTGATGATGAGCTGTGAATGAAGGATGGAGTCCGGTAATTCTCGTTTTCTCTTGCGTAGTATGCGTTAGTCCAAGCTTCAAAACCTTGTTTGTGACTTGGACATGGCTTCTTGAATGCTCGGCAAACTACCCATCCTTCTTCCTGTAATATTAGCAGAACATAAATGAAGTTTCAATTTTTGTGCCTAGGTAACAATTTATCTCTTGAAAAAATATCATTTGTAATACTAAAAACGATATTAAAATACTCTAAAGAAGTTGTAAAATAAGAAAATTTCTATTCAAAATTTCAAAAATTGATTAGAAAAAGGCCAAAAAGTAAAAAATAATTAATAAAACAGAAGGGGGTCGTTATTTATCGCCCTCATTTTTTTATTTATTGCTTTTCTTTTCAAAATTGCTGTAAGTTCTACTCAAATTCCTTATTCTCCCCCCTTTTTCTAAAAGAATTTGGGTAGAAATTAGGACAATTTTTAAAAAACGGGAGGGTGAATAAAAAAAATAGTTAACCGTATATATGATTTATAACCAGAAACAGGGGCACATATATATTATTCAGTGTAGTATGCAAGGACACATGTGAAACTCAATTTCCATGGGTCGAACGCATGCATGGAAATGCATTATGGCGTTTCTTGACTAGAAGAAAGGCGAACCCTTCCCCCCCCCCCCCCCCCCCCCCCCCCCCCCCCCAAAAAGAAAAATCAAACTTTAGTAAAAGTTCAAAATAATCAAAAGCTTTGCCTCATACTTTCTGGAAATACTTTGCATGCATTCCAAAAACCATTATTAATTTGTATATTCTCAATTTCAATAACATTTCTTTTAAAAAAATATATATTTTGTGACGAAAGCAGTATAAATTAAGAGAGAAATAAATTTGAGTTTAATTGTGACTTGCCTGAGGGGGTCCTTGTTCAGATGTTTGAAGCCTGTATTCATGCATGATCCAGTCAGTTTTCCTCCCATTTGGTGCACGTCCCTTGTAAAACACGAGGGTTTTCCTCATCCCTATTATGTTCTCCTTTGAAGTCACTGCTTTGTCTCTCCCGGTTGCTTTCCAGAATCCGGCGGCCGTCGCTCTGTTTGTTCGAGTTCCGGTTGGATACTTCCGGTCCTTGTGGCTGAAAAAATACCATTCAGTTTGCTCCTCGTACCCTAACTTGCACCTATCTGTGAAAACAGTATTGCAACTTTATATTAGAGAGGTCTCGTATATAATTAAGTTTTGATAGTTACCGACTAGTACTTACTCTCTATCACCCAAATTTAAATTAAAATACCTTCTATAATATCATTTTTCTTCTCCCTTTTAAGTAAAAGGGTAATTTTATCAAAATTAGAAACTATTACCCTAAAAACTGATGTGGTAACTGGTAACACCCTACATAATTTTAATGATTATGTGTTCATATAACGAGAAACGATTTTATTTTTTTATAAAGAAAGAGGTATGAGTTTAAATAACTCGAATACGAAACATGTTAATTTTAAGTGAGAAGTGTCAACCATTATATTACTACTCTCTTATCACAAATTTTTATTATAGTTCAATAAATAAAATTATTATATAGAATATAAAAATATTATTTATTAACAACTAAATGACAGATTTTTAGATACAAAACATAAAATCGGTTACTCACCTTGTCTCAAAATAATAACTATATTTATTAAATTAAAATACTATAATAAATAAGATTATTTTTTATTTTTCCCTGGACGAAAATAATCATATTGATATCAATATAAGGATAAATTAGAGGAAAATATTTAAAGTAGATGGTTTTATGAGACATGAGAATTAAATTGAACTCTTTCAAGAAAAAGGGAACAAATAATTTAAACAAATTTTGTTATTATTACTTTTATATTTTAGATATTTATGATCAATAAGAGAATAATTTCTTGCTAAGTTTAATTTCTTTTTAGCTGGTGAAAGTAAGGAATGAGCCCAATAATCCATGATATTTACTAGATTGCCATGATTAAAGGGTTGCCGCTATTCTAGTTTTCCATCAAACATCCAATAAAATATTATATACTAATAGCTTAATTTACTAAATCCTGACCGCATGTCTCTGTTGCTTTTTACGTATATACTTACACTCCAAGAAATTGTCACTTCTGATTATAAGTAATATTTTATTTAGGGGAGAGGATGACTTTTGACATTTTTTTTATAAAAAAATAGACAAACTAATATCTTTGTCTATAAGGATAATTTTATTTATTATAATATAAGTATTACTTTCTAATTGGAGAAGTAATAAAAGATTGAAAGTATCACATCCCTTCTAAAAAGAGCTAGAGTTATGTTTTAAAATATTTTCCTCAAACTAAACTAAATAAAAAAAGGGTTATTAGTTACCCTCATAAGTTTTTATAAAATTGTCTGCTTATTTAAAAATGGGAAGAGAGAGAATATTATAAAAGAGGTATTTTAGTTCAAATTAAGGTGATAAAGAGTAAAGAGTGAGGCACTAAGTAGTAAAATTTATAAAAAAAAATAATGTTTCCCTTGATTTTCTTAGGTACGTTACTTCTACAGTGATATGTATTGTCCAAAATTAAAAAGTAAACATTTATATTAGTGAAATAAAACATAATAAACAATTTGATTTATATATGTTAAATTATAATTAATTTATGTTAGTTTTTTGAAAGGACGAAAAACGACACTGCTATTGCTACTTACTGTCAAATTTCATTGCAACACAAAAAGAAATTTATAATTTTTTTACTTGTAATCGTTAGAGGATTTAAAAAAAAAAAAAAAGATTGTAATTTTCAGATTGAAAATTTGATTTTACAGATTATAATTTAATTTAAAAGAAAAATAAATTAATCTTAGCATACCTTGAATATCCCATGGCTCCATTCTGTAGAGATCAATGTCAACTATAACATCAAGATCAATCTTGAGGGAATTAACCTTCCGATTTAGGTAATATCCCACAAGTTCTTCCTCAGTGGGATGAAACCGAAATCCAGGAGGCACACATGATTCCATTTGATCCATTGATCCTAATAACAATAAAAAAAAAGGAAAGTATTCAACTTCATTATATCACTGTTACAAAATAATAAATTTTTTTTTTTTTTTTTGGATACCAGTTCCTTAGCCATAGAGGCAAGAGGAACCGGCGGGATCAGAACCCTTGCATAAATTGAGAAAAAAAAAAAGATAGAGATGATAAAGTCAAAATATCTATCACGACCTAATTCATTTCTCTGGAAGTGTAACTGAACAAAATAGAAAGGGAGGTTAATAATGCAAAGAATTAAAAATGTAGCCTTTGGAGGAGATATTTTGTTTCCTCCTTTTGCTATACTAAGATGTAAAGCACACTTTCGAAGACATTCTTGTTGATGATGTGAAGCTGAAAAAGCCATGATTATGCTTTTCTTCTACAGAAAAAATTGTTTTTTTTTTTTTTTCTAAATTCTTCTTGATTAATCCATATCCACTCGTGAGCAAGAGAGGATGATGATGCTGATGATGATGATGATCTTATTTAAGGGGGACCCCAAGAAGAAATGTGTCCTCCATTGATCGATCTCTCCCACTGTCCCAAAAGTTTCATTAAGGAAAAAATGGCAGACCATTAGTGGGCTCCCACCAAGATGCACAGATATTTTTTGCCATCCTTAAAACATCTAGTCCAATCGCCTTAGTTGCATGTAGTTAGGTTTAGGCTAAGACTATGAAGTTATTACTTGTTTACTGAACACAAAAGTGGCCGCAAACATGGACTTCTTTGAGTGCATTGCACTCCAATTAAGCTCATGGTTTGGCATTCCGAAAATGTTCTTGCACCCACCATCCCACAAATATACCCCAGAAAAAAAAAAAATTTCTTTTTACCATGGACCAACCATTTTTGATCCTTGATACATTAAAATCAAAGATCTAAAAATATCTCCACTTCATAACTTTCTATGTTAGTTCTCGGTTTCAAAATACTTGTTCTATTAATTAAATTAAAATAATATAAGGAATAGAATTGTTATTTTGATATAGAGGTATTGGGTGATCAGTCCTAAATGTTAATTCTGGAGGTTAGAGAGTTTGAAACTTACCAAGAGCCAAAAATGCAGCAATTTTATGCCTTTTTGGATTGGATGTCAATAAAAGAAAGTAAATGACTAATTTCTGGAAAACTTTGGTCAGAACGGGCTATGAAGATGGCAAATTTGCAGGTTGGCAAAGCAATGATTTAAAACCATGGCCAAAGATGAACCCTTCCACTTGGCTTTGTGCAACCTCAGTAATGCACTTACATGGAAAGTCTCTACGCAGAGAAATGAGAATCAAAAGGGCCTTGTTTCCTCTAACCTAATCCTTTGAGATTGATGCGGCCGCTTGAACTAAATATTTTTCCGAGATTTCAATACACTACTTTTATCCCAAGATAATAGTCCTGAATTGCGTTATTATAGCTTCATCATGCATCATAAAGATGAGAAAATACTCGGAAAAATGCCTCTTTATCCGCCAAAGATCGTTTTTTGCAACCAAAAAAAATATGGAACGTGCAGATCAAGATTGAAACACATGTATTCATTGTATGTATACTAAATGTAAACTAACCAGAAAAGATGGATATTGTGTTCTTGTTCTTCTTCTCCTCCTTCCTCTCCTCCTCCCTGGATTAAAGCTATGCTCGACAGCAAAAGAGACAGAGAGATGTGTGTTTTCTCCGTCTCTGTGTGTGTGTGATCTTTCTTGCAATGTTAAATAGAAAGACCCAAAAAAAGAATGGAGAAAAATATATGACTGTCACCCTCCTGATCTAGTGTTGGTTGGATACGCTAGCTAGCTGCTGTTGGGAAGAGTGTGGGAGAGTTCCATATATTTATATATGCAAAATGAATGATGATGATGACTAAATAGTATGATAAGAGATAAGATAAACGGCATTTTATATCTCACTCCATAGACTATCATACAAAATAATTTATTGTATAAAATTTATAATCACTTTAATATTATGGACTTTGAAATGCTCTTTTTTTTCTTCTTAACCAATATAATCATGTCATTTGTCAATGAATTATCTTTTAATGTAGTTCTTAGATTACTATTTACGGAATAAATATCAATAAAAGAAGAATTAATGGTGACACTACAAATTGGAACTTTAACCCAAAAAAAAAACCTTTTTATGTAAATATGTACTGTTCTTTAGAGATAAAACTAAAAATTTGTGATTATTAAATTAAAATAGGATTTACTTTGAGAGGGAAAACAGTGTGTATTTGTATATATTTAAAAGGAAGGAATTGAAGAAGAAAAGGTGGTTATGGAAATGGGGATGTACAGAAAAAATTGGGTGATTGTTATTGATTACGCGTGGGGTGGCAGATACATGAAAGGTTTGTTTGGACGGCGTGACAACAATATTTCACGCCACCCCCTTCCACCGCCCCTCCACCGTTACATTTCCGCCACTCTTATCACATTTTCCATTAATTACCGCTTGTCAAATCATATCACTAACTTCCATTATATTGGAAATCATACTTATCTTTTCACTAGGAAATGCAAATACAGGGTTCGAACGTCGAGTCAATTTTGCAATATCAAATATAGGAAAAAGAGCTTTAAAACAATTATGTCCGAGTTAATTTTTAACTAGTAAAGGCAGGGATAAAAATTTGACCGTAAATAATTACGTTCGAGTTAATTTTTACCTAGCAAATAATTATGTTCGATTTATCTGAGCCAATTTTTAATTAGCAAATGCAGCTATATAAGTTTGAGTGTTAGCCATTATGTCTCGATTAATTTTTAAATTTTAACTAGCAAATACAGAGACAATGATTTGAGCGTAAGCTGAAATGTCTAAATCAATTTTTAAAATTAATAGGGATGTATGTTTTAATATAAATTATAAAGTAGTATAATTTTCCACACCACCCAAAAAAAAATTCTATGAGTTTTTATATATTTAATAAGAATTTATGAATTTTGCACTATCAAACCTAAAATTTTGACTTCACAAGTTTCTAGCTGTTTAACTAAGGTTTTTTTCTTTTTTTTTTTTTTTTTCTGATGAGAGCCCAACTTCTATATATATATATATATATATATATATATATTTTTTTTTTGGTAAAGAAGGGAGGAGGCTGAAGTTCAAATTCAGGCTTTTATAAGTATACCCAATTGAAAAAAGGAAAAATTTTAAAATGTGTAAAAAAATATTTTTATATGTTTTGAGATATAATTTTATTAATTTATATATTAAAAATAAAAAATAGATTTTTGATGTAAAATAATAGAAATTGTTAATGTGTCCACACGAATCGAACAACTTCTTATTTTGTCAATTGCCAACATTTAATTTGTTTAAGGTAAATATGTAAAATCATATTTTTTTTATCAGTAAAACAAAAATATTTAATGTGTCAACACAAATCGAACAACTTCTTGTTTTGTCAATTGCCAAGATTTACGAAAAAAATTATTGAATTTAAATAATTTATTAAACACTTAAAAATAACAGTAAAAATAAATTACTTACTTGAAAAACACGCAGTTAATTAGCAACATATGAAAATTTGTATTTCACCATAGGTTAGCCGGCCATCTTCACAGTATCTCCTCCCACAATCCAGGTCGGGTTGTCTGTTTGGTGCGCCGCCCTTTGACAGATGGCACCCTCAGACACCTGCCACGTGGATGACACATAAGAATATCCAAAGCTGTCTACATCCAAGAACTAATCATTTGCGCCATTGTTTCCTTAAACTCCAGGGTTATTGAATTAAATGTAACATTATTTCCCACAAAGTCGGTCCAGTAACAAACTAAAGTCTGCATCCCACCAAAACAATGCCTATAACTGGATTATGACTAAATTATGTGATCAGTGTAATAATTATTATTAAAAAAATATTTTAATATAATTAAAAGATTAATATATAATACAAATATGAAAGAAAATATATGAATTATCAAGTATTTATAATTATTTATATAAACGATAAATAATAAATAATAATAAATTGTGTTAGAAAAAAATAGAATTAAAATAGAGTTTAAAGTATTAAAAATGAGATAAAATGATAAGGATAAATATTTAAGTAAACGATGAATCATAAAAAAATAATAATTTTTGTGAAAATGATAAAATATAATTGCAATACAATTTAAAAGTTTTTTTTTAAAAAGAAAAGTATTAAAAAAATTTTTGAAATAAAAAAAGTATTAAAAATTAGATAAGATGATAAGAATAAAAATTTAGGCGAGAGATAAATCAGAAAAATATAATAATTTAGACTAGAGAAGACACATAAGTTCAATTTCTCCCTGTACGGCTATGTTTGATAAAAGAATTCAACACTTAATCTAAGAGTATTTGATAATTCAATTTATTGTTGATTTAATGAATTAAAAGTTCTTTATTAAACACTTAATAATTAAATATATTTGATAATTACAAATTAAAATTTTAATAGATTAAGTGGGTCTGAAAAGCAAATACAAATATTAGCCTAAAAATAACTGATGATAAACTACTTATTGTTAAAGTGAATTACTTGTAATTTTTTTATTTTTCATTATTTATCATATTTTTTAGCTTTTTCTTTAAATAATTTTTATTTCATTAAATATTTTTATCATTTAAATAAAAAAATATTTTTTTCATGTGAATTTTTAATTTTTTATAAAATTTTGTTAATTTTTTATATTTATTTTAATTAATATTTTAATTTAAAATAATAATAACAGTCTAATTTATTGTTAAAAGGTTTTAAAATATTTTTTATTAGTAGAATTTTATATTATTAAGTAAATAATTATAAATTTTAAAAAATATATTATATAAATTAGAAAATATTTGTCTTTTTTTGTAAAAAAAAGGTAATTTAATTTAAATTTAAAATATATTTAATTTTATAAACTGATTTTATAATTCAAATTTTAAAGTTCAGAATTCAGCATTCAATGTTCTGTCTTCAATTTTTAGATTTCAGACATATTTTATAATTTTAGCAAACACGCAAACTTAATAAATTCAATTTTCAGAATTCAAACTTCTAACTTTAAATTAAGTTTAATCAAACGGACTTAAAATTTTTTTTTAAAAAAAGATGTCTTTCTATATTTTAAAAATTATGAATTTAAGTTATCTCAAAATTAATAAATACATAGGTCAGAAAATTTATTTATGTAATCGAATTTTCTCAAACTAAAATTTAGGGGAAGAATTACTTTTTTCGATTTTTTATATAAATGGTTTAAATTATTTACACAAATTAAAAATAATTTTTTTAATTTTTATTTTATTATATTTATTTTTTAAAAAATCTTCTATTTATCAAAAATTTATTATTAAATAAAAATAATTTATGACTAAAAAAATTAAACTTTATATTAAAAGTTATAAATATTTTATAAACTTTTTTTAGTTTTTAAAATATTTTATGTAAAACATGGAGGGACTATTAATCATCATAAGAAAAAGACTGTCTATTATCAAGTTTGGAACACTGGATTCCCACTATCGACTTTTATAGGAAAAATAAAATAAGATTGACAGACGGTACTGTAAGAGTAAAAGTTACTCCCTCTACTGCAAAAAAAATAATGGTTATTCTTAGAATTGACGGTGATTTTTTTACTACCTTTTAATAGTTTATGTAAAATATTTAAATTTTTCACACAGATTAACTTTATTTTTCTTTTATTACAATTTTTTCCCGAAAAACTTCTTCATTCTATCCAATTAAGATTTCAACAATAAATAGGAAATATTTAGAATTAAAATGTAGATTTGTATTTCTTTTTGAAAAAATGATATATATATATGTTTTTATATTCTTCTTTTAATAACTCAATTTCACAAGTATTGATTTCAAGCTAAGAGGGTAAACTATTGAATTACAAGGGAAAAAAAAAAAATATAGGGTCGATGTACTTGTTTCGTGGAAATGTTATTTTGGGGTGGATAATTTATATGAATTTTCTACCATTTGTATGGTTATAGTGTTAATCCAACATTATTAGGGTAAGGTACTACTTTATGATTTTCTTGAAGAGGATTTAAGAAATAGCATTGGTCCTATCATTCTTTTGTTGGAGTTCTTGAAAACGAAAGTTGAGAAAATAGTTAACAAGAACTAAAATATAGTCTCAAAGGGTTTTTTTTTTATTATTTTTTTTAATTTTTTATTCAAGTGAAGGCACAATAATTAATTATAACAATTGTTTGTTAGACCCAATAAATTCGCAAATTATACTATAATCCTATTAGAC
The DNA here is from genome assembly GCA_030378225.1 of Knoxia roxburghii. Lineage (NCBI taxonomy): Eukaryota > Viridiplantae > Streptophyta > Magnoliopsida > Gentianales > Rubiaceae > Knoxia > Knoxia roxburghii. Next base: position 37,800,720 of record CM059422.1, on the reverse strand, counting down.
ATGAAGTAGTATATCTCTTGTTATTTTATTATACATTTTGTGCATTAAGTCATACTTGAGATTCTTTCATTCTCATGCGCGTTTGGACCGGTTTGTGTGCAAACAGTAACGCTTTGTTTTCTCTAATACAACGTGTTCTTCAATTCTAATTTCATTTTTCAATGCTTTTAATATAAATTTATTGTAATTAATTTTCCATTTTGTATTTTTGTACTAATTGAATTACAGACAATTGAAAATATATAGCTGAAACAATTTCTAATGAAAACTCAATTTACATGTGATGAAAACTGAAAATTTTGGAATAAAATCTTCAAATTTGATTATGTTAGAATAGCTTAGCATTGTTGTTTGGTATTTCCTTAATTTATATTATGCCAGGGTTTGTGTTTTTTTTCATTATGGAGTTAATACCGATTTATGAAAATAATCTTTTGTATGATGATGTCAGAATATTGTTGACTTAGACGAACGTGAGTTGTTATGTACAGTTCGAATATAAATATGTATTAATGTATCTATGTTTGTTTGAAGATAATATAATTTGTTTCCATTGTCATCATACAAAATATTAATGTGTGTAAAGTTGGTATTCATTTCTGTGTAGTAATCGAAATTACAGAAAAATTCTAACCCTTGTCTTCTAGCTGCGGATATTAAGTGTATTTTTTATGAAAATAATTGATGAAATCTTAATTTTTTTGAAGTAAATCTTTGAATTTGATTATGTGAGAATAGCTTATCGTTTCTCTTCGGATATTTCTTTTATTTTGTTCGTTCGGAATTAATAGAAAAGAGTTTATTCTTACAGGGACACCACCGTAGTTGATGATCTTTGAGTGAAGTACAAGAAGACACAACACAAAACAACAACACTTTGTCCTGAAACTAACACAGCTTTTTGTTCCCAAAATGAATGATAAGAATTCTTGGAGCAATTTGGACCACACAAAAATTCGAAAATGGAAATGCTGCTGAAAATTCGAAAATGGAGGCCACTTCAGCCAGCTATGAAACCCCCGACCAAACAAATTTATAATAATAATATTAATAAGAGAAACCTAGAAGCTCCAATGACAGCTCGTTGTGCTTAGAATACAAGACTCTCAACAATTATTTTATTTTGTTAGTTTCTCCTCTAATTAAATTTCATTACAAGAACTGAAATATTAGGCTCTGTTTGGTTTGGGCCGGTTTGTAATTTACCAAAACGAATTGATTTTTAAGACAAGTGTTTGATTGCATAATGTTTGAATGAGAGAATGAATTTCATTCTCCTTTTTATGGGTTTCGTCATTCACTTAACTATCTCAGTTATCAAATTTTTTCATTCTCAACAAATTTTTAACCATGGTTTTGTATTATAATTTATTCAATTTATTTTATAATCCGGATTCTCATGAATGTTCAACTTATTTAGGTTTGATCTAAATGAGTTGAACATTCATGACAAACTGAGTTATAAAATAGATTGAAAAAATCATAGAACAAATCATGATAACAAAAATTGAATTTGATTAGCGATCAAATGAATTAATTCGTTATTTTTAAAAAATTTTCGTAACAAATACTATAATTGTCAAAAAAATTTAAGTAAAACTAATTTTAGTAATTAAAATAAAAGAAAGATCAAAATTAAAATAATCCCTATTAAAAAAATCAGAAATAGATTTAAATCAAGCGTAGTTTTCCATCTGGCAATCATGGAAAAGGCATGAAATTTTTTTGTCATCTAAGGTTAGGTTTGTAATAATGCCAAAATTGGAATAGGAAAAGGATAATGACTCCCATCGCTTATGATGGGGCCATACGTATTATTACTTGGGCTAGATATTTGTTATCAAATTATTACTATAGGCTAATTATGAATAGAAAACAATGGTTACCCTATTATTATACCCTACTAATTAACCAAATGACAAATTGGTCCTTTGCAAACTTTTAGTTCTATTGGGGCCCAATTAATTCTAATTTTAAAATGTAGCTTAAAACTGAGCAAAATAAAGCGAATTTGTTCGAACAATTTTATTAAGACAGATTATTTTTTAAGGCCAAGATTTCAAATCAACTTATTGGAAGCAACTGATTGTTTGGTTAGCCTGAAATTTGGAAAAGGCATAGTTGTGATATGAACCATTTGAAAAATAAATGTCCTCTAATTTTTAACCAATTATGCGGAGACATTCATTCATAATTTTAACGAAAAAGTTTGAAAGCGTATTTATTCGGACTCAGCCGGTGAAATGCACCGGAGAAATCATTCATTGTAATCGCCATTCTTTGCTGAAAGATGGAGTTTTTATTTTCACATTGGTTTGTTTTGGAGATTTTTGTCATACTTATAATTTTATTTGTTTTGAATATAAATTTTAATATGATAATTATGACAAAAAAATAAAAATAATATTATTTTTCAAATTATATAATCATTGATAATTAAATTGTAGGTATAACTTTAAACATCTTAATGTACAAAATTGGAGGGAATAACAAAACAGTATGTTTTCACTTTTTAACTAAGACCAAGGCCAATGCCCTAAAAGTGATTAAATAATTATAACATGTAAATGCATGTAACAAGACAACACTTTCACTTTACAACAAACATGACATTAACTATGTGTTACCATCTTCATTTTATGTTATTGTATTACAATTATGAGCAGAGGACACTTCTTCACTTTTTTTAAAAAATAAATAAATAAATCATAGAAATAAAAGGTATAGTTTTTTTTTTTTTTTCTAAAATGAAATTCTACTCTAAAGAATAGTTATTTTGCATTTTTTTGTGAACATTATACAACATAAAAATAGAAGAATAGTCTTATAGTATGATTTAGTGGTAAATTTAGTCCTAAATGTTTTGATAGTCAACAAATTTATTCATAAATTTTGCTATTCACAACACATATAGGCTTAGTAACATTTTTTTGAATAAAGAATGTATTTCGAACCCATTATAACGTGTTAGTTCATGTGCCATACAATTTGTTACATGAATTAATTGAATCCACGTGGCATCTACGTGATTTAGGGATTGATGGAATTATAATTCGACCATTACATATTCAAAAAAAATCGTTATTAGGACTAAATGTGTTGTGAGTAACAAAATTTAGGATTAAATTTGTTGACTACTAAACATTTAGGATTAAATTTGTCACTAAACCCAGTTCTTATACCATATACCTACTAAATACATGTACTAAGCAGCTATTAGTAGGAACATCAGTATCAATATACCTATTACTTTCTATATATAATCATAGGTACATGTACAAAATTAGAAATGTACAGTTGGTATGACAAAACTTACTATATATAGTAATACATACATGTATTTATATATATATGATATAATTTGCACAGTAAATTATACTTTAGGGACTATTCTTACATTTTTCCTAATAATTTGTTCAACATTTTTTCTCATGTAATTCATGTATATATAAAGTAAAATTCATTTGTTAAACAATTTGAATTCAATGAATCAAACTTTTCTTAGACCGATATAATATGATAAAATTTACAAAAACACTTGTTTTACATTAAATGATAATACAATAGGATTTTTTTTTTTTTTTTTTTTGAGTGTCCAATCTATCTGGAGAAGTTTTTTACCTACTTGTTTAAGTTACATCTGTCCTTTGATGTTCAAACTTTCAAGAAAGGACCTTCCTTTATTATCAAGTACGAATCGAATAGTAAATTTCAAATCGGTGTTTACAAACGTTTTTATTTTACTTGCTCACCATTTTGTATGAAAAGAATACTACGTGAACACTTGTGTTACTTTGAATGGTAATTAGACCAGTAACAAACACCAAAAGAAGCAAAAGCACGCGCGTGGCTTAAATATCACACTGACAATTAGGGTGCGTATATTCGGTGTGTATGAGAATTGGATACTCGTAAAATGATTTTGATTACTTATTTTTAAATAATAAAAATAAAAGTAAACGTAATCTAATAACTATAAAAATATCTAAATAATACATGTCAAAGACAATCAGATTCTTTTGAAATATGTCCTCATAATTTACAAAACAAATCAAAGTAATTAAATTTCTTTAATAATTATTGATTTATCAAATTACGATTGTCTTATTCTCATCCCCACGAAACAAACGCACCCTTAAGGTTTTTACTATAAATACCTTTTAACTCCAAAATAATAATATTATTTATTAAAATTTATAACTATATATTAAATTAAAATTTTTAAAAAACTTAAAGTAAAAAAATAGACTTCAATTTTCTCTAATCCTCCATTTTTTTAATTATTGAATAACACGATTAATATTGTCATCAAAATGATCTAACTGTTTCATAATTAAATTTTAACTTATAAAAATCTAGTTATATTATATAAATATTAAAAATATATTATTTTTTTTTTAATAACAGTTATTAAATCACCAACGACTAAAATAATATAACAAACACAATTATAATTCTTAGATTCAAAATAATAAATATATTTAATATTTTAAGTTTAACTATGTATATAATTTTTTTTGGTAAAAAAAAAAGATGGTAATTTAACATGAATCGAACTCAAATTATTGTTATAAATAGAAAGTGTCCGATATTGTCTAAATTTAACTAGTTTATGGGACCGAAGAAACTAACAACAGGGTGGTGGGGCCAGCACCAAAAAAATGGGTGGCCCAAAGAAGGTCGAATGAAGAGCAAGGTTTATGTTAAGCCCAATCTAGGAAATGATTACAATGTTATGCGATCTACCGACTCCCCTGCCTTTTGTGCACATTTTGTTTAACGTGATCATGTCTTTCTCAACAAACTAATGCCATATTGCTCTCGCCACATATCAATGCTTTTGTTTTCATTAGGGATTCTTAAATCTATTCCACCTCATAAAAAGTTCCCATATTTTACTGGTAGAAAACTCAATAAAATCTTACATGTGATTTTACCTCAAAATAATGAAATTTATATGATGCTTTCAAGATTTATATATTTTTCATGTAGGATAACTGAATATACCTCTTTCAAGCCCAACGGTAATATCGGGTCAAGATCGAGCCCAGTCTACATCGCAAGTCTCACAAAACCCGCAAGTCATAAAAATTCACCGTGATACCATGTAGAAAGCTCAATACAAGCTAATATGTGGTTCCACCTCAAAATCAATTGACAATGAAAAAAATAACACATGAAATTTATATGATGCTCTCAAAATTCATATATTTTTCATGTGGGACAAGTGAACATGAGGCATTATTTATTATTTCAATAAATATACCCTCCAAATAAAGGGCATTAGTATTTAATACCCTGAAATGCCATTAAGGCATTAACAACCGCCTCCACAAATGTTCATTTCTCAATCCAAAAAGTAAATCCCATAAAATAAAAAATACTAACTCTATTTCACAATAATAATTGTGCTTATTATAGGGTTTTAATTCGACAAAAATGACTATTATATCGAGAAAAATATACTGGTTGCATCCCATAATTCAGTAAAACACATGGGTATGAAGGGAAGAAAATACAAGAAAATCAATTTTATATATTTTACTTCGTATAAAAAAATATTTATATCTCGTTTTATTATTATTATTATTATTATAAAAAAGTATATATTTTTTTGATACAAATAAAAAAGTATTTATAAATATATTGAGGTAATAAAATATAACAACATTATAATGCTATCTCAGTTACATAAATGCCTAATTGCAGAATCAGAAATTTTGAGATGATAGTGTAAATTATGTGAGAAAAATAAGGATTGAATAATGTTGAAAAAGGAGGAGTGACACAGTGTGGAGGAGGAGTTTGGAGGGAAGAGAAGAAAATAATAGTTACCACACTTTTTTAGGTTTTTATTTTTTTAGTTAACTACTTATTCAAACGAAATCATTTTTAATTTATTAGAAGGAGTATAGAAAAATAATCATTTTTATTATAAGGGTACAGATGTGCCTTCGTCTCTCATGGTAGTTCCACTATTGTAAGTGACGTGTAAAGTCGAGCCTTTCTCTTTTATTATGGGTGAATTTATTTAGTTTAAGCTAATTAATGAATTAATGAATTAATGAAGAACCGAACAAATAAATAAAAATTAATTTTCTACTAGAAAAGCCTAGAAGATTCATACTTGAGATGGATGACAAAGAAAATGGAATAAAATATTTTCGCTTTTGGAATAAAATATTTGCACTTTTGGACCGGAACTATCAATCTTCATTGCAAAGTTTAAATCCAGCACAGGATCCAAGGCAAGTTTCATCAAAGCCACACTCCTTTTTGGTTTATTTATTTATCGTTATTATATATTCTCACCATATTAAAAAAATAACTTTTAATTATATACTAATTGCTTCCCATATTTTAATTACTTTATATTACTAAAAAATAATATCATGAATATTCTTTATTATCTTTACATTTATAAATACTCTCCTTATAATAATAACAAAGATGAAGTTGGGTTTTGACGATAACAACTCAAAATAAAAAAGATAAAATTTGTTCACGAGTCATTAATTTTGTGTCAAGATGGGTCAAAGAGATTTCACTAACGATTAATTTAATAAAATTGATGAAATTATAATTTTTTTAATTTTTTATTAGAAAATAATAAAAGATTTTACTAGTTATCGCTCTAATTTGGACCAAATCCTCCTCTTTGCCTTTCTCTTTTTCCCCCTTCGAAGTAAAATGATAATTTTGTTAAAATTGGAACGATAATACTTAAAATTGAAGTGGTAACCAGTAATACCAAAAAAATTAAGTAATTTTTTTTGGATAAAATAGGAGAATTATATTGATGGGAAAATAGAGCCAAAGAATAGTTTGTGTAATCTATTTTGGCTTAAACAACCCCCAAGAACCATCTAGCTTAGAACTAGCCATTCCCAGACTTTTGCAGCATTGGGATGAATCTTCTTTCTAAACTAAAAAGACCTCTTACTTTCTTTGGTAGTGACTCAAAAGAATCAAAAGTTTAAGAGTGTTCAGAAGATGCCAGCTTTGTCAAAAAATCTGTCGGACTATTCCCTTCTCTATATACATGAGTTACAGAGTATTGACTTGTCAAAATAAAGCGAGATTATTTTGATAAATCAAAGTTAAAAAGGACAAAAAATAATACGACCATTATTGCAAAAAATAAAGAAACATTTAAGCCTAAAAATCTTGAGGTAAAAAAAAAATTTGGAGGAATTGAAGCCGCCATTGTGAACCACGTTGGTAAAGGTTCATGATCGTGTTTGAACACAGGATTCACAGAGAAAAAAAACACGAGGGACAAGAACTGAAGTGCATAAGCAACTCCGGAATCGGAACTAGATTTTTTGAATAATGTGGATCTTGTACTTTTAGTAGAAGAAAGACGACAGACACGTCCAACCAACTTCATAAAAGAGAGTTCCCTTTTTCATGGGATGCCATGGAAATTGAAGCTTCGATAATGGCAGAGCTCCGCAAAGCTAATGATAAAGTTGAATGTTTTGAGTCAAAAAAATTGACTTTCTGTTTTTTTTTTCTTTAGCTTACCATTAATTTTTTGTAAAATATTTATTTTCATGTTAATAAAATTTTTTTAAAATAATCTAAGGGTGTTGTTCATGGATTCTATTGTTCTTGCGCATGGCATAGCATGACATGGCTTATTGTCGTGCATGCTTCATTGTTTGCAGTCTTTTTTCTCTATATTATGATGTCTCGCTCCCTCAATTAAAATAATACTACAAATATAATTATTTTTAATTTAGGGTAAAAACCACTACATCTCTCATCATTAGAGCTCATTTCTCCAAATTTTGTTACCTCAAACTTATTCTATTTTGTAATTTTAGCTATTTTGTAATTTTAGTTAAGAAAATGTATTATAGTCCTTATAGTATGATATAGCGTCAATTGTAATTTTAAACATTTAATAATTAATCTATTTAGTTCTAAACATTTTGATAATTGCACATTTAGCAATGCCAAGAGAGGGATGAAGGTGGCATGGGTGGAAAGGGAGTTTTTTTTTTTTTTTTGGTAAACAGTCCTCAAAGAGGGCCCGTGAAATTCGGATCCCTTTCAATTAATTGGTTAGAAAGAAAGACATAAATGGTGAGCTGAGATTAGGTTTCAGTTTAATCATTCTGTACAACAGAAGAGCCCTATAATTAAAAAGTAAAAGACTACCTGACGAAATTACAATACAATTTTTAGAAACTTTTTATCTATCATCTAAACATGTGTCAATACTTCGCATGATCTATACAACTACTACTTGGCGAAGTATTGAGACAAAATCCTTATCCGACTTGATCAGTCCTCTTAGTCACATGGGTGGGTCAAGTGTGATAAGAGGTGATTAAAAAGATGTAGAAAATTGTGCCAAGTTATCAAAGAAATTAATTTACTCATTGGGATTATTTTTAAATTTAAATACTTTGCTTGATTACATTCTTAAATTTAAAAAAATTCAATTTCACCTTAATATTCCACTAATTTTAGTATTGATTGATCCAATTGCCAAAATTTAACAAAATGAAGCAAATTCTAACTTAGACGAGACTCTAGTTGAACATATAAAGAAAGAAGAACGAGAAAGTCTCTCAAATTTTTGAAGATTGGAGAGCGTGATCATAGTGAAGGAGATTTACATGATTTTGTTAAATTTTGTCAATAACTAAAATTGAAATCAAAACGTTAAAAATAAATTAAAACTTTTTAGATGTCTACTATTTAATTTATGAGGTTAAGACTATTTTATCATATTAAATGTATCTTAAATAATCTCAACTAATAATATATCAATGGTTATATACTACAAGTAAAAGTACATTACAATATATACTTTTAACAAATGATAAGAAAATATTAATTAAAAAGAAAAACGAGACAAATTCGGAAAGATTACTGAATTAAATGACTTATTCATAGTAACACAACACTATAAATTACATATTCCAGGTTGTAAAATATAATTTGACAGATATATTGCATGGGTAATTTGGCTATTAACCATCAAGAAATTATAATTTTCACCAATAAAAATGATTGAGATCATAAAATTCTTTATAATATTTTTTTAATTAATAGTAATTCAAAATATCGGTAAATTGTATTATACCACTATGAGTACATATTCATAGTAATGTTGGCTCAATAAAAATAGTCATTTAATACAGCGTCCTTTTAAATTTGTCTTATTTTCTCTCTCAACTAATGTTTCACGTTCAGTTATCAAAAATACAGATTACATTATACTATTAATTGTGCTGTGTAACTATTGAATTCAAACTGAAGAATTAATCTCAACACAAATTAATTCGATTGAAATTTCTAGATGTGAACTACGAAGTACTACAAATTTGGTCACATTCACCGAAATTCAAATTGGAACTGTGTAAGGTTTCATAGGAAAAACGTAAAATTTAAAAAACCAATCACTCAAATCATTTTTATTGTTTGATTTCGTCAATAAAATTTAAAATATTAATTTTTTTAACATTCAAATTCTAATTAATAAAATTTATTAACTTTTTGACTTAATATATCATCTCTAAATTTTATCAAATAATACGTGGATCGATTAATATTCAAAACTTGATTATTTAATTTTGACAATTACGAAAGGAGTTTACTAGTTACCGCCTCATTTTTTAGTACGGTAGTCTATAAGTTTTGACAAAATTACTTTTTTACTTAAAAGTGGAGAAGAGAGAGTGTATTGTAGGGAGGAGTATTTTAATCGAAATTGAGACCATAGAGGATAAAAAGTAGGTGGGTAACTTATAACACTTATTACGAAATCACTAATTAATTAATTGATCACCTTTCTACATCTCTAACTAAAATTATTCTGACCATAGTTTCTATTGGAACAACACATTCCGCCTCCAAGATTGCTGCACTTGAATCGACTTCTGAGCAGAATTTTTATCTTCCTGCTTCACCGAAAGGCTATACATTTAATATTTTAATAGAAAGAATATTTTGTCATTTAATACGATTATTCCGCTGAATTTCATTGTATCATTCTTTAATCAATGTTATTTTTTTATTTATCAAATGATATATTACAATGTATTTTTAGTAATACTATATAACAATTGCTATATCCTAGCAAAGTAACGGTGCGGGCTGCCCCAAGTGGAAAGTAGTACACTTCAGTGAGGCAAAATTTTCCTCATATTCTTAATCCCAAAATTGCAAAAAGTCTAACCTTGCAAGAAGCTTTACTATTAATAGGAAGTTTGAGTTTGACTAACTGCTCTATCCTTGGAGATTTCTCAGTAGTATTGACTGCTAGAAATGATGGATGCAACACACATTTACAATTCGATCATTGAAGATTTTTAAGAAATTTTACTAGTTACTGTCTAATTTTTACTATTTATCGGACTAAAATGTCCTCTCTTTATTCCTCTTCATCTTCTTTTAAAGTAAAAGGACAATTTTATTGAAATTGAGATAATAATATTTAAAACTGAGTCGATAACTAGTAACTTTGGGCATCTTTCGAATTTTCCGAAGTGAGAATACACACTATTATGTGATATGTTAAATTTATAATAATTTTTGAATAAGTCTAGTGTGAGCAATTTTTTTTTTATATAATTTCTACCTGACAGATCCAGTAATTTTTAATAAATTTTACCTTAAAAAAAAAAAAAATTCTTCTCTACTATTTAAAGTTCAAAAAAATTTACAAATTAAAGTAATTAAAGTTGAAATTTAAATGTTAAAAATAAAAATAATAAAGATGAATGGGATGCAAAATCCAAATCAAGGATAATTTATGTGATTAGTTAAAAATACATTAAATGTACACATGGTTTAAGTGGTTGACGACAAGAAGAAAACAAAAGAAGTGGTTGCTAGCTTAGCATTTAATTTCTTTTTCACGTTTGATTTGTTTTATGCTGTCTCTACGTCAACTGTGAAATTTTACCAACTTCTGTGACAAATTCAATAAGTATTATCTTTATTTCAAATTATCATCATAAATTAAAAATTAATATCAATATTAATTTTTTTATTACAATTTTTATCTTAAAAATTATCTCTCTTATATTTGTTTAAATTCTATCATTAAATATGTTTGTTTGAATTATCAATTTGAATTCTGTCTAACATTTTTTTTTGTTTAAATTTTATCATTAAATATGTTTGTTTGAATTGTCAATTTGAATTCTGTCTAACATTTTTTTTTAAAGGAGGAGGTCTAATAAATCTTAGACTATTACTTGGATACAAAACTCCAAATAGCAGAAGAAGGGGTGTGAAATTTTTCTGTCTAACTGCATTTTATTAATAAGAACTTCTCATAATTTAACACGTATATTCTCTAATTAATGCTATAATACCTAATCAAATCTGAATAATCCTAATAGAAGAAGAGGCGAGAAATTTATTTTCTTTAAATGTGAAAATTTATTTATTTATTTATTTATCACTCACATAAAATATTTATTATTATATTTTTTTACTTATAAACTTATATTTTACTTATAAATTATATAAAAATTATATATAATAATATTACTTTAAATTTTAATAATAAAATAATATTTTTTTTGGGTAGAAAGTCGAGCCTTCCTATTTGTAGCCCTATTTTTGAAACAAACTTTTTTTGGATACAAATAGTAGTCCAGTTTTATATATTACCCAGGAACGAGCTGGTTACAAAAAGAAGCCCGAACCCTACCTCCACTATTAGAATTTTGGGCTTTCAAAACACTTGAAATATTTTAATGGATAATACTTGATTGCATTTTATCTATGGTGACACATACTTTTTGTGTTATCTATTTCAATGTAACCAAAGGTTTATTGGATTACACGACACTTTTTAATGTAAACACATACACGTTGAAAGTGTGGAGTTGGACTAACATAGGTAAACACAAGTATATGCCATGATAAATTATCTATCATGACACGGTTGTTCGTATATAGTGTTATATATGTTAACATGTTAATACAATACACCTATTATGACACGATTGTTTGGATAGAAAATCTATTATGACAATTTTAAGTATTCATACAAATACCATAATATCATAAAATTATGTGTCATTATATTATATAATTGAAAAATCATATAAAAATACACTATATTTTATTTATTTAAATGTTTAATTAAAATAATAAATAATAATTTATTAAAATTTAATCTGATACAACTACAACTTCAGGAAAAATACATCTACAGTCTAAGACTGTTGAAATTCTGGCCTATAATAATCCAAACTCAATCCTTCTCTTTTAATACTACAGTTAATACTCAATCATTCTCTAAATTTCTAATGTGGGACAACAGCAGACAGCTTAAAATTCACACTTAATAATGTAATTATATATGTATTGCAATTACACTATACATAGTAATCTATTAATATCTTAAGTTAATATATTAACAAATAAAATAAGACTTGATTGTATTTTTATACTTTTAATCAAGTGTTTCTATACTTATAAAATTGTAATTACACTTGTCAGTGTTTTGATTGAAATTTTATTATAACACTTATTCTAGTGTTATGATAGGATTTTATTTGATGACACATTAAAATATTTATAACAACATTACTTTTGTAGTGTTTTATTATATATAAATAAGTTAATATTTTATGTGATTGTAGATATTAATATATGTATTTATACTTTAGTGTTATGAAAGGGGTGTGGGGAAAGTCCAAAATTTTAGTAGTGCTCTTACAGATTCATTATACAAAAGAGAGGGTGATCAAACTACCCTAAAGTTCTAATTTACATGAATCTAATTATAGTTTGGGATGAGCAAAAACCAGGGGGGACTTGGATAATTACAAAAGTTTATCTTATGCGGAGAGCGGATGTAGAGATTGCCTCTAAAGCGATCAGTCCTCGCAATTTCTGTGGAGCTTCACTGATTGAGTTGAAAGAGGCAGATTTTCGGAACCGTCCGAGTTTAGCTAGGAGTTCCGCTGGCAAGTTTCCCTCCCTTGGAATGTGGCGGATTGTCGAAGAGCTTTGACGCATGAACATGAAGAGGCAGATGTCTACAAGGGCTGCATGATCCTTCCAAAGAAAGCCAGTTTCATTGCTTACCATATTAGCTAGAAGGCATTATCAGTGATGAAAAGTGAGTTGGAGACGCCTTTCTTATGACAAATTCTGGAGGCCAGATGAAGAGAGGAATTACTAGTTATCACTCCAGTACTTTTTTTTAATCGCCCCAATTTGGACGAAAATGCCTCCCTTACAATACCCTCTCTCTTCCCCCAATTTTATGTAAAAGGATATTTTTGTCAAAACCTATAGATTACCACTTAAAAAGGTGAGGCGGTAACTAGTACCCCATGAAGGCTATAGTTTCTGCTTGGATTACACACTTCTTGCTTCCCCATATTAATAAAATAATATGTATTAATAGTAAAAATCTAAAAATTAAACTATTTTGTGGAATAAAAACACTATACTAAAGAACAACTATAGTATCGCAACTGCATAGACTGATTCAATAATTTTTAGGTTTCGTCATCGTTAATCCAAATGGCTTTCACAAATTATTAGTAATTTAGTACTGTAACATTCCATTCCCATAGATTGACCCAATAATTTTTAGGTTTCGTTATCGCTAGTCTCGATCACTAGGACGAGTTTGTAGCCCAATTTCCCTTGAAAGGATACTGTATAGGTGGCTTTAGCCCTTTTTTTTTGAGTTTAGATGTGACATAGCATTTAGTTTTCTTGGGATGAGACTCTAGAAGTTATTTCTGTCAGTTGTGCCCCCGAATCAACGATGACATATACGTTCTAATTTCATAGATTGACATAATAATTCTCAAGATTTCATAGATAATAATATGAGACGATATTTCACAAGAATTTTTTTTTTCATATATACAAGAAGGAGGTCGAAATTTGCCAACTCAAAACCTACTAATTTTAAGTGTGAAGTACCTTACAACCCTCTTGTCTAAAACACTTTTATTATAAGATAGAATGGATGAGTTTTAATTTATTATAAACGATCAAATTTAAAATGTATGGGAATACGACTGTCCGCTCTCTGGGCGGTAACTAATAATAACCAAATTTAAATCTGAATTAAATTCATCATATTGTCTTTATTGCAACTTTTGTTTTTGGGTTTTGTCAACTTTGAGAAGGAAAAAGCAAGAAAAATATCTATTTCTCATGATTTATTTGTCGAACCTATCCTGATGGGCACTAAACCTGTCCCCCTGCGTTCCTCAAATATGAACTCTGGATACCAAGAATCTTATGAAGATATATAATGATTAACCATATTTAGACCTTCTTCTAAAACGAAATCAAATACAGAGTACGATGAACATTTAAAAACCCTATTTCTGGAGGGGTGGGGTGGCCTCCCTCCTGTGGGGTTGCTTCAGCAAACCAGTAATAGTGCGAAATAAGCAAGTTGGAGATTTGGGGCGGTTTGTGGGACTCCCCTAAAGCTAGTGTTTGTGTGCTGCGTTTTTTACACACCAAAACCATGACTTATTTTTTCAAACTTCTTCATCATTCCAAACCACATTCATGCCATTTATCATTGGTGGGGTTTTACTAGTTTCATCAACTCTGGGTCGACTTCCTATCAGTGATCCAAATTTGATTCTACCCTAGTAATTTAGGTACTATGATGAACCCAAATTCTGTCCATGTCTGCCACAATCAACACTTACCTTGTACATCTCCGTGCGGTTACCACTTTAATAGTAAAATTCGTATCAAAAAATAAAAAAATATTTTTTTGTAGTAAAAATAACGAAAGTATATGTTTGAGATATTGAATAGAATCTATTATTATAGGTAATCCAGTAATTAAATTGTAATATATTTTTTGATAAATGCAATACACATTCAAAAGTGACACAACATTAAAGTGTGAATTTAGTCCTTATACAAAAATTTCAAAGAACACAACATTAATTGATCTTTCTAAACTACAATATAATTTGTGGAATCAAATCTATATATAAGTATAATCTCAAATCACCATGAGAAACAAGTTTAAACTTATCTTGTGTGAACTACCTATAGAAGGCCTTGAGCTTTGTCCAACATCATGCTCATTTACAGTAGTCAATTGAAATACGTGCTTACTAGCAAATAACAGTGATCTTATAGGAGGGACAAGAGGGAGGGGCAAAACCCCCTATGGTATCTTATAGAAGAAGAAGAAGCGGTGGTAGAGGGACAAGATCGGGAGAAAAAGAAGAAGAGGAGATCGTTGGTAGCAGTGGTGGAGCGACGATGGGGAAAGGGCGAAGGAATTTAAGAATAGATTAAGAGTAATTTTGAAAAAAGAGCAAAAAATAATAAAGAAGGAGATGGTAAATAATAACCTCCTTCACTTTTCTTTTGCAATAATTTCGAACCAATATATAATCATTCTCCAACTATCCAGACATGTAAATTCCCACCCCCCCTCCCAAGCCCCACCCTCACACATTCAGATATGTAAATTTTATGTGCTCATACTTTTCATTCTTAAAATATAAAAATTATTATTAGTTATCGCCTTAATATTTATCATTTATCGTTTTAATTTAAATTAAAATATCTCTCTTATAATATCATTTTTTTTTCTTTTTTAAGTAAAAAAGTAATTTTATCAAAATTAAAAACTACCGCCGAGACGGTTTCATAACTAGATTTTACAATTTTTGAAAATCATATTAAAGGGCACAAAGTGTATATATAATGTTAATTGCATACTTCTAAAATCAATTTTTTACAGAATTCTTGATGTGTCCCTTGGAAGAGCTTTATTAATCACTTCTTCTACATTGTTCTTAAAAAACACCTGGAATGTAAAGTAGAGGAGGGGAGAGAAGAACAAAGAAGCTAACTATACTAGAAAATGACTTGAACAAAGCTTCTAGAACTGGGGTGACCAGTACTAGGGTCCCTTAAACTAGGGAATGATAATGACATGTCTCCAGTTTCCTCATCATAGGGGATTTTTTATGATTAAATTATTAGGATTTATTCTTAATTTGTCTGTTCTTGTTCCTTTAGGAGTTTGCTTTTCTGTGTTTCTTAAAAAAAAAAAAAAACCACTTTCTCCTAGACTAATATCCAATCATCTTAGGACAATGACCCCCAAAGTAGACTAAACAGGTAATAAATAACTCTATATGTCATTGAGAGATTTTTTAAAGATTTTTTCTTTTAAGAACCGAACAAGGGTATCCTAGTAGGTATGATTGATCTGAAAAATTATTTCTAGCACAAAAAAATTAATAAAATATTTAAAATGATCTCAAAATTGGAAAGCGCCAATTGCAATGAAAAAATACACATGTTTTGCGATAATTGAAGAGAAAATAGCATGAACATTGCAATATGAAGGACAAAAATCGCTTAAGACGCGCGTCCAGTGTGTAAAAAATCGCCACACTTATCCGATAAAAAGAGTGAAAATCGTAGATCATGAGCGATTTTTCATTGCAAAATCGGATAAGTGTGGCGATTTTTCATTCCTCGATCGCGCATTAGGAGCGATTTTTATCTACCGAAGCGCAAAATAGGTGTATTTTTTGTATTTTTGGGTTATTTATTTAGTTGCTATAGAAACCATACAAAACCAACATCCATTTTAGATTTTCTCACAAAAAATCTCTCAAACCATCCAAAACTTTCTCCAAAAATCGCAAAATAGAAGCGGGCGGATCTCAACCACTACGCGGTCCTTGGAGGGGGAAAGGCTTGTACAGTCAGGTAAAAATCTTATAATTTTCGTTTAATTTTTGAAAAATCGCAATCCGGGTGCGATTTTTGTTAAAATTCTCGCAGATCACCGGCAATTGCGCCTCCAATCGCCGATAATCTCCGAGAATCCTAACAAAAATCGCACACGGATTGCGATGTTCGTCAAAAATATCGCACGAATATCGCTGATCGCGGGCGATATTTTTGGCAAAAATCGCCATCGATCTCCGAGAATCGGAATAAATATCGTTTATTTCCAACAAAATTTCTCCCAGAAATCGCACTTTAGGTGCAATTTTTTGGAAGGTTATCGCCGTTGAGCAGTGATAAGCTTTCAAAAAATCACAACTTAGTTGTTTTTTTTTTGGTTTTTTTTTGGATCGTTTATCGCCGTTGATCAGCGATAAACTTTCAAAAAATCGCAACTTAGCTGCGATTTTTTGCAATTAATTCACTGGTCAACGGCGATTTTTCCAGAAACAAATTGCATGTTATGTGCGATTTTTTATAAATTTGAATTATTATTAATATTTTTCATATTTTTAATTATTATTCGTAATTTTATTGTTGTATTCATGAAATTTGTTATAAGTTGGGGGGAAGTCTCTCCCGCGACCGTGTCCCACTGCTTCAAATAGGAAGAAGAAAGTAGGGAGAGGTAGTTCATCCCATCTTTTGATAGATGAGGATGGGCAGTTTATTGATGGAGAGGGGCAGCATGGGCAGGGGAATCCCTCATCCCCAGGACATGATGAGGAGCCCACACGAGGCCGGTTTTAAATTTATGATTTATTTTTTGTATATTTATTTATTTACATTATTTAATTTGATTATATAATTATGTTATGATATTTGAAGTGTAGTAGTGATTATTATTATTTATTTAATTTGATTATGTGTTGATATATGAATTATATTAGTGATTTTTTTAATTTATGTTTGTTAAATAAGTTTATTTATAATAAATATTTTGGGAAATTAGTTACAAATAAGCGTGAGAGGGTCGATACGTCTTGGATTGTGACTGTGTCTTGTACGGGTGGCCCTATTGATGGGTCAGTGATACCTAGTTGGAAGGGGCATTTGGCTTCAAGGTATAAACAAGACGGTGAGGAGGGTGAGGAGGCTGTAGTACCTAGGTTGCCCTTGAGGTGCCACAATAAGGCAGGGGTATGTGAGAGATTAGTTTCTTAGTTTGAGGGGATGCCCGATGATTGGCAAACATTATTGAGGTCGACCGGGTTGTCTCACCTGCCTTCTACCATGCACAATACCATTGATGCCCCCCTTATATGTGCATTTATTGAGCGTTGCCAGCCTGATACGAACACGTTCCACCTCCCTGTTGGTGAGATGAGTATACTCTTGCACAATGTGTGGGAGATATTTCGCATACCGGTTGATGGTAGTATGATCGCTGATTGTATTGCTAAGTCAATTATGTGGAGCCTATGCAGAGATTTGTTACAGGTGTCTGAGCAGGATGGGGAGTGGAGTGAGATGCACTCTGATGGTGGGATAGTGGCTGATTATGTGTTTAGGTGATGGTCGCATTTAGAGACGTGTACTATGCATTTGCCTTATGATGTGGAGGCTTGATTATGGTTATCTATTGGTTCTACTTTATTTGTGGACAAGAGTTCCAATAGGTTTAGACCACATCATATTGTACATATTAGGGGTCAATTACATACCGTTGATCAACATTCTTGGGGTACCTCGACACTAGCGTACTTATATAGTAATTTAGGTAAGGCTAGTAGAGGTAGCTGCAGCGGGATGACGGGTTGTCTGACATTGCTATAGGCATGGATATATGAGTATTTTCCAGCATTCAGACCTCATTCTGTGCCTATGCCTGATGATCCACATACCCCACGAGCTGCTTTGTGGACTGTTGGCCCCCGACAGGGCGCGAGTGCCCGTCTACAGAGGTATCGCGATGCACTTGACCACTTGAGAGTCGAGGAGGTACGTTAAAATATTTTTGTACATTTTATAATTAAAGTTTTAGTTAAATTATAAATATTTAATAAATATTTGACCATAATTGTATATATTACAGGTGACATGGACCCCATACGGTCAGTATCCACACTTACGCACCCCGATCACCACGTACCAAGGATTGATTGCATGTGGGGACGAGGTTGAGCCTTACATGCCAGATAGGTGTGTGCGACAGTTTGGATACGTGCATGATATCCCATTCGCTATCTTTCGTCTGAAGAAGGCACATTGGCCGTATAGTGTGGGTTACAATGTGAATTTTGACCTGGAGTTCACCAAGAGTTTATGGCAGTCAGTACGTAATTTTAGTTTACGTACTGAGGACTTTCAGCCTTGTGATTCCCCCGGCACCTCCACAGATAGGTACCTTACATGGTATCGCTAGCACTCCTACCCGTATTTGTTCATTGATGACCCCCCACTGTTTAGGTGAAGTTCCGCCTCGCACAAACACATAATATGTAAGTAATTTTTTCTTTTGTTTTAGTTAATAATAGTTTGATATTATTAAATGAAATATGAAATTAATAATTTCAATGTGTTGAATTTGTAGTGGGTGAGCCAATTTACGCATATATCTGAGGAGTTTTTGCAGATCATTAGAGATGGTGGATATCCCCAGTCGGATGAGTGCGAGGCTATGTTGAGGGCGGAGATGGATAGATTACATTTAGCTGGGTGATGGTATTATTGTACTCTTTTTTTGGTAATTTTGGATTTTGTAGCTATGACTTTTTTGTTGTGTTGTATTTTATTTAGCTATGACTTTTTGGTTGTTTTGTATTTTATTTGAGTAAATTCCAAAATTAGTCATCATACTATGGTCAGAACAACTAGCACCACGTCTCAGAACAACTAGCACCACGTCAATTGGACTTTATTGTACATAATAATGGTATTTTATATAAGATACCATATTAGAAACTAAATTTGAAAACAATTATAATGAAATGATAATTTGAAATAAAATGAAATGACAACTAATATAAAAACAAAATAAATATTCAAATCAAATTGAAATGTCACATATAATGTCGCATACTTCACGGTCCACAAATCGTGTTCCAATGGTCAAGCCTCTTTTTAAATTCATCAGATGCTGCAAATCGCGCCATAGCAGCATCGCAGTGATATCCCCACAGATATGCCAACGGAAGGACAGGGCAATCATCAGTCAAACTAACCCGTATAAAATGATTTCCACGAACATGGGCAATGGCTATCTACCGAGATGGTCTTGTGCAACCACCTAACGGCCTCAAAGGTAAAATGAAGAAACAACACACACGAGTGATACTGAGATGGATTACCAAGGCGTTTGCATAAGTGACGATAGGAAACAAGTCCGTGGGGGTGCTCATCTAGCCAGCACTGGCACATGGTGATGAAAATGATTCAATCGCCTAATTCCCAAAGCAATAGGATCAGTGTCCGGAGGAATATTGTGTGGTAGACAAGCATAGAGAAGCGGTATGTACGTATCCTGATGCACAACAATCTCTCCAATAGATGCAGTCCTAACCGTTCCCCATTCATTCTGATTGCCATAGAGACTATCTACAACAGCTCAAAAACCACAATTGCCATCTGACTCTACGTCTAAAATGCCAGTACAGAAAGGATGGACATAATCTGGTATTAGGGGACTACTCTCACTGTCTTCTCTAACTACAAATTGGAAATAAACAATTATTGTAATTTTAGTCAATTAGAAAATTAAGTAAAGAGTCAATCTTAATTGACACAAAAACGCTTACCATCCTCAAATTGCAAAGATCTTTTGGATGATATCCCAGATGTATTATTTCACCGTGCAACTTTCTCGCGAGCACTCAGCTCGCGCCTCACTGATGGATGTAATCTTTGACGACCCCTTGATGTTGTCAAAACAGCTGGCTCGAACACACTTGTATTGTCAGGATTCAGCGACACGTTCATCTTGACAATCATATCACGCATGACCGCATGTGGACTACTCTCAAATTTAGGAACGATTTCATCGCGAAAGTATATGTTAAAAAAATTAAATTATAACATATAAAAAATCTCTATGAAAATACATGTAAATGAATCATAACTTCACTAACTAACATACATAATGTAAAACATACCTAAGTTCCTCAGATATGGTATTCGAATCCACTTCAGATGTCTCAATCGTCAATCTCTTCCAAAACTTGTGCACCATTTCAACAGTTATCGTGTCGTGTGATTCCTTCAACTTCCAAATTTCACATGCACAAGGAATCCCATGCGTAGTCTTACAGACACAGCCACATCTCTCAAATAAGTCATTGCCCAACTTAATAATCCTTTCAACTTGTTCGCTAATCAACTCCAAACAATAGTGCGACACATGTCCATTAAATAATTCATACGAAAAACACAACATAGCAGTTGCTTTCTTGGAAATGCATGTCTCAAGCGTTTCCCTAAAATACATTAAAAAATTAAAAAGTGCATAAATTAAATTAATAAAGTATAGAATCAAATTAAATAATCAAGTTATAAGTGCATAATTTAAATTAATAAAGTAAGTAATGAATCAAACTAATTAATAAAATTACCTGATCTGTAATAACTGATAATTGACATGGTCGTCAATCACACCAAATAGCATGTCAAGTGAATGGGTGCCATCATTCATCCAATCCTTCAGTGCAACATGAGTACTCTCCACTCTGTTACTACTAGTATTGCCAAAGTGGAGAATTTTGTTTATCCAAGCCCTACAAATCATCTCTTTATGGACCAGCCATGTGCTCTCCAAGTAGACAACAACAGAAGGCGCAACTATAGAGTAACTATCCTTCAAAAGCTACAGTAACAAATCATACTCTTCAACTGTTGGCGCATTAACAATTGCCTTCCAAAGCTTTTTTATTTCTTTTTTCCTTTCACCCTCACCAACAAGCTTTTACAATTGATTATAAACATCACGGTCGATATGCCACAAACATAGCAGGTGGTGTGATCCAGGAAAATGATCCCTATTAGGATCCATCAAACTCATCTCTCGATCAGAAACAATAGCACTAGGAACATTTTTAGCATCCAACAACTCTCTCAACTGTGCAAACACCCAATCATAACTAATTTTTTTCTCATCTCTCAAAAGGGCACATGCAATATTATAATTCTTATTGGAAGGAGTCATAGCAATAATCTGAAAGAGTGACATCTTGTACTTGTTGGTCTTGTATATTGCATCCACCACAATCACCCAATAATATCTGTTTAACAACTGAATTGACATTGGATGCGCTATGAATGCATGTGTGATCACATCTGTGCCCTCTTCTATCAAAACTTTTACATAATAATGCTTCTCCTCGACGTAATGAACAAATTGCTGCCCGATATTTCTACCTTGAAACTTTGCTTTCCTGTCATCAGATTTCAGATTGTTTAGCTGCATCCCTGTCACATTATCTTCAGGATGAGTCTCAACAAGATGATTCCAAATCATTTTTGGCTTCATATTTGCATTGTTCAAAGTTCTAGCAACCTTTCTTGATTCATCAGTCAAGCGGCTAAGCTGTCTGTGACCCTCTGGATACACTGTAGCAATGTGATTGTGCATCGACTTCACAATCGGTGTTAATTTGACCCACCAACCATTTTCTTTCACCTCCTTGCAATATAACTTGAACATACACTTACATCATCGCCGTTTGGTGTTCTTCTTTTGTTGGGGGGGAGGCCCTTGCTCGATCAGATCTCTGAATCTGTTACAACGATAAGTGACCCTTTTTCCTTTATTACCCTTCCCTACTTTAATCAGCTCGAAACGAAATCTAAGAGCCAAATCCGAATAATAAGTGTATGCTTCTTCTTCAGTAGGAAAAAAGTCAGGACACTTAAAATCGTGACTCATATCCCTCTGAAGGTCGGGCAATCCATTTGGATCCTGCTTCATTAATCAAATTAAAACTAGTAATAAGTAATGACATAAACAATTACAAATTATACAAAATATATAATTTTGAAAAATTGGAGCAGATAGGTGATTTTCATATGAAAAATCGCATATAAAGTGTGATTTTTCAAATAAATCTCGCACACAATGTGCGGGGTTTATATAAAAAATCACCAACAATGTGGGAATGTATAGTGAAAAATCGCAAATGCTTTGCGATTTTTACTGAAATAATCGCACACACCTTGCGATTATTTCTAATAAAATCGCAGAACATTGACGATTTTTCAAGATATTATCGCCCACACTTAGCATACATCATACAAAAAATCGCAAAACCTGTGCGATTTTGATTACCTTCCTCGCCAATTTAGGGTGATTACTTTAATGAAAATCACAAAACATGTGCGATTTTTTATGTCAGCAAATTAAAACAATAAAAAAAAATCAAAATCTTACCATTTTTGCGTAAATTTTGATCTAGATTGTATCCCAACTTGAAAGAAATCAGTGTTTGAATTTTTTTTACGATTTTGGAAGGTTTTTTTGAACGATTTGGAAGGGTTTTGTAAGATTTTTGAGAGGGTTTTTAATGTTTGGAGATATTTTTTGAATTTTTGAAGTGTATAACTTCTTAATACATGAAGAGTATTTTAGTAATTTTACTTTTTTTTTTTTGCTACCATTAGTAGATTTGTGCTAAAAATAGCAAGATCCTTGATTGATGGGCAGTATTATAGTTTGCTTCCTTTTTCTTTATTCATTGTCCTCTATTTTTTAAAAAAGTTCTTAATTTTTTTAAATATCCTCCTTCTAATTTTTATCTTTTGCCCCATTAATATTTATTTTCTATCTCTCATATTATTAACTAATTGTTCTTAATTAATTCATCAAAAATTTTATAAATTTCTTCTTAATTTATAAAAAATTTATAAAAATTATGATTAAAGCACCATAGATGAGTAGAACAATAAATGAATTTTTTAATGAGTATTTTTAGTAAATTGATTAAGAGCAGTTAGATGATTTAAAATATTATTTTATTTTATATTTAAATATTATAATTGGTATTTTTTAATTGGTCAGGTCAATTTGAACATAAAAAAGGCAAAACAAAACATAAGCATTCACTACAAAAATAAGTAGTATAAAAAGGGAGATAAATATACTCTGCTCTCCATTGAAAATATGATCAACCATGCATACAAGCTTACGATGTAAGAGGAATTTCACAAATAATAATACTAATAAATATAGGAACAAAAAATAATAGTAATCAATATAATAACCAGGAACAAACTAGCCAAATAATAGTAATAGTCACGAATACCCTGTACTTGGTGTACATGTACCTAATAATTATTTAGTAACACCACTACTCTCACTATAAGAGAGTGAGATCTACGCTCTCTTCTTCTTCTTCTTCTTCTTCTTCTTCTTCAAAAATCACTTCTTATTCTTTTTTAAAAATCATTTCTTCTTCTTCACCGCACTCCATTCGGAACCGCATTCAATCAAATCTTCATCCAAAAACAAATTCAACGGAGATCGGCGATTATATTTTCAGACGAACAACACCAAATATAATGAAAAAAATACTTCTTCTTCAAAAATCACTTATTCCTCTTCAAAAATCACTTCTTTTAAAAAAAATCACCACATTATAAAGTATGAACTACATTTGATGGATTTACGAAACCTTATTTTTGAGATTTGATGTTGAGTAATGTATTAATGATGTTATATTTATGTTTTCTTATTCAAATAATGTTCTATTACTCTGAAATATAATATATAAATATTTTTCGTGAGATATTGAAACTTTCATGTGAAATGGGTTGCTTCTGATTCCTTCCCGCTATTGCACATTGTAGCAGTTGTCATTTGGACGTAGAAGGACATTGTAGTAGTGTTAGGAGACGTGGTGGAAGGTGTTATGCAAAAAATTTAGCTTAAATTCACATGACTGGATGTAGACGTTGTAGCATTTGTTTTTTGGACGTAGAGGGACGTCGGAGTAGTGTTAGGAGACGTGGGGGAAGATATCATGTGAAAAATTCAGCTTAAATTCATATGCCTGAATGTAGACGTTGTAGTAGTTATTTTTTGGACATAGAGGACGTTGTAGTAGTGTTAGGAGACGTGGTGGAAGTGTTATGTGAAAAATTCAGTTTAAATTCACATGCCTGGATGTAGACGTTGTAGCAGTTATTTTTTGGATGTAGAGGAACGTTGTAGTAGTGTTAGGAGACGTGGTGGAAGTGTTATCTGAAAAATTCAGCTTAAATTCACATTCCTAGATGTGGACGTTCTAGCAATTTTTTTTTGGGACGTAGAGGGACGTTGTAATAGTGTTATGAGACGTGGTGGAAGGTGTTATGTGAAAAATTCAGCTTAAATTCACATGCCTGGATGTAGACGTTGTAGCAGTTATTTTTTGGACGTAGAGGGATGTTGTAGTAGTGTTAGGAGACGTGGTAGGAGGTGTTATGTGAAAAATTTAGTTTAGATTCACATGTTTGGATGTACACGTTGTAGCAATTACTTTTGGACGTAGAGAGACGTTGTAGTAGTAAGTTTACAACGTCTCAGCTAGGAAAAAAAACGCGCGCGTTGACAAAACTTACTATATTTAGTAAGTGTACAACTGTCATTCAAAACTTACTATATAATATAATATGTACATATAACACTACTTACATGGTATAATTTATGCACATAGGATCCATTATATCCAATATTTGATGACTCAAATATTGATCATGCATAAAACTTCAATCGGCAGCCAAAAATGAAAATTGAAGTTTTGGCAATTTTTCAACTGTTTTTTTTTTTTTTTCTTGTGTTTATATTTTTCTTTGGTACAAAATGTGAAACTAGTCATTTTTGTTTATAAATAACTAAATTACTATTTTCTAATTCTAAACAGAAAATCAATCATTATTCTATTCTAACTAAGACTTTTCTATTTCTAACCTTGAGTATTGAGAGGCATGTGAGTTTCTTGATCTATGCTTGCTTCCTTACTATCTTTGCCTTGATATTGGCCTTTGAGAATTCTATACGAAAAGATTTAAGGTTGTTTTATGCCCAATGTGCTACATTCGAATATCAAATCTGGATTAAAAGGAGATTTTTACTAAATTATATCCTTTTGTGACCGGCCCATCTAACTAGCCCAATAACATGGACCATACAAGTGAAGAAAGTTGCCTATTAACTCCAATGACAAAGGACATGACCACGTCAAATCCATTCGAGATTCTCAAATACCTTCATCAAAGATTACAAGTGACTCCCCAAATTCGTACAAAAGAGATCGATTTAGTGACATTATTGGCCCAATTACAAGATCAAAATCTCAGAAGACGTAAACTTTCAACTATTTAATCCAAGAGATTTGGTATACAAATAATATCAAGTGTTAAAATTTAAGGCACATATTTGTTTGGTTTTGAGCCCAATTGGAGAGGCCTATATCCCTTTGTACTTAGGGTTTCCATAAATGGCACACTGAGGATTTATGTTTGATTTAAAATTTTCCGTTTTTCTTAAAAAAAATAAAAATGTTCAAATAAAGCTCTTAATATTTTGGGATCCTTAGTTTTCCATCTTTAAAGGAAATGAAAATTGTTTTGTTTGTTTGTTTTTTTTTTTCTTTCCATTTTATATAAAAATATATTATTGTTTTGAATATTCTTATTCACCATCACTTGGTCTCTTTTTATCCGGTGACAGATGCCTTAAACAGCGTTACTCCCCTGATTCTAGCAATGCTATAACCTTTCTTCCCCGACCAATATAATTGTTTGTAACTATCTCCCTGAGCTTGTAAAGGCTCTAGCCCTATATCTCAAAATACATTACAGTTTACTTTAAAAATAATAAGAAAAAAATAATTTTGGTTCAACATATTAGACAAATTTACTCTTTTGATCAAACATGTTTAGACTTCTCAAAAAATACACATTACGTTTGAAATTTTATACACTTTTAGTTCAACATGTTTATTTTTTATGACCAAAAGTATATTAAATTTCAAACGTATTGAGTATTATTGAGGGTATAAACATGTTGGACCAAAAATGTAAATTTATAAAAAATGTTGGATCAAAATTGTATTTTTTCCTAAATACAATATTTACAATGTTTTAGAATAAATTCACTCCAAACCAACTAATTTATTCCCTACCTAAAAAGAATATTATATTCAAATTTAATTTTAATTTTATTATTATATTACTTGATTTTTTTACTCATTCTCATTATATTTTTTTATATACATATCTATATTTATAAATTTAGGAATTTAATTTTAAATTATATTTTTAAATAATTAATATTAATTAATAAAAAAATTAATTTTTATAAAATTATGTATAGTAATAATAATGAAGGTATGAATGGTACTTAAATTAGTTTTACAACAAATAATATATATACAAAGTATTAAGTTTTATTAAACATAAAAATTTTAAAACATACAAAAATACAAAATAGACATACTTATAAGATATTATTAAAAAAAAAAAGTAGTAATACAATTCAAATAAACATAACTGGTTTCTTAGTTTGATAAGTAAGCACGATGTGCCCATAAATAATCTATTAAGGTATTTCTTAATTCAAAGTGTGCATTTTTGTCTTTGACTTGTCTGTACTAAGCAAAAAATTGATCAAATAGACTATTACAATTTGGTATCATTTTCACATCAGGCTTGGAGTTTCATTTGCATCTCTTATAGGTGCATTTAGATAAAGTTCATCTTCCACTATCATATTGTGTATGATAACGCATGCAATCATGATATCATGCAAACACCTTCTTATCCCAAATTCGTGTCGAATTTGCAACAATGACAAATTTAGACAGTAGAACCCCAAAGGCACGATTCCTTTCTACATGCCCCGTGCCTTTATGCAAAGTACTTATGATTTTCTTGATATAGATTACGAATTGGTTGAAAAATTGTAGACTATTTCAGATAAATACTGTCAGTCAAATAGTATCTCAGATGATACTCTTTTCCATTAACAACATAATGAATATGAGGAGCAATCGCTTGAGTCATATTATAAAGTAAAGG
The DNA here is from genome assembly GCA_030378225.1 of Knoxia roxburghii. Taxonomy (NCBI): domain Eukaryota; kingdom Viridiplantae; phylum Streptophyta; class Magnoliopsida; order Gentianales; family Rubiaceae; genus Knoxia; species Knoxia roxburghii. Next base: position 37,773,000 of record CM059422.1, on the reverse strand, counting down.
AGAAAACTCCAACACATTGATATCATTATTAGAATCAGACATACCAAAATAAGCGTGCCATATTCATAAATCATAATCGACAATAGCTTCAAGAATTATTTACGCTGATGTCGAACGTCTAGTATATTGTCCTGTCCAAACTGTCGAACGTTTGTTGCTCTTCCAAAGCATACAATCTAGATTACCTAACATTCTTGAAAATCATGTTGCTCGTTTACGTAAAGAAATCTTGCAATATCATTCTTATTTGGCAATCGAAGATATTGCATCGAAAAGAGATTATTAACAAAACAACAGAATCTCTTCAAGCATTCCGTTGCTGTTGAATTCCCGATTTTAATATACTCATTTGTTAGATCTCCCAGGATACCAAATGCTAAAATTCGGAATATGGCTATTACTTTTTTGTAGATTTGATAACCCAAGCCTACCTATACCATCTCTTCTTTGTTCAAAATAATTATCATGATCTTTAATAGCATTAACAATGCGAAGGAACAAACTTCTAGACATGCAAAATCATCGGTGAAACTCAACGTCACAATACAATGGATTTTCAGAGAAATAATCACGCACTAAATTAAGATGCGCACATTCATTATAATGATTTATCACTCTGTGTCCTCGAATTGAGCCACCATGCCTCCATTGGTTATTTTGTTGCTAAAAAATGCACTCAATTTATGCCTTATTTGCTTGGATCATCGGATATATAGGAGTCTTTGTTCTTCATTCAATATATGAATTCTTATTCAAAATCTTTTGAGCTTGATGTAGATTGAGGTGTTGAACTGATTTGGGAATTGATATTGGTGAGTTTCTTTTTTAAAAAAATATTTGAATTTTAAAATATAAGGGGAAATTTTGAAATGATAAATTTGGTATGGATTTGGGTTAGCATGGCTTGCAATTTTAGAGAAATTTTAATAAAATAAAGATGATAGTGAAATCTATTGGACGGTTATGATGATGATAAAATCAATCAAATGGTTGAGATTGAGATAAAAGTAAGATAAGATATCCTTAAAATCTAACGATCTAGATTTTGAGGAAATTATTACCTACGGTTAAGATGATAGTGAAATCTATTGGATTAATTTTATTAAGATGATAGTGAAATCTATTGGATGATTATTATGATGATAAAATCAATCTAATGGTTGGAATTGAGATAATAACTGAAATAAAGATAATATAGGATATAATTTAACGGTCTAGATTTTGAGAAAATTAGTACCTATGGTTTATATAATAGTGAAATCTATTGGACCGTTATTATGATGATAAAATTAATCCAATGATTGAGATAGAGATAAGAGTGAATTTCAAAAAAAAGTCACCTTACTTTGCTAAAGTTCAATTTTTGGTCACTATCTTTTAAAAATCCTATATAAAATCATCAACTTTTCATTTCAGTTCGACTTTTGATCACTCTGTCTATTTGCTCCGTTAGCTTGATAGAAACCCAATCACGTGACCACTTTTTAGAGGGAAATTAAGTATTTTCACAAATTTCTTGGATATTTCCATCCTTTGTTAACCGTGCATCCTTTTGCAACACGAAAGGTTTCCTCTCCATTGATACGAATCCCAACTCTCTCTTCGTTTTCAACCTTGAAACCTTCCAACCTTTCCAACCTCGTACCGTTATTATGATGATAAAATTAATCCAATGGTTGAGATAGAGATAAGAGTGAATTCCAAAAAAAGTCACCTTACTTTGCTAAAGTTCAGCTTTTTGTCACTTTCTTTTAAAAATCCTATATAAAATAATCAACTTTTCATTTCAGTTCGACTTTTGATCACTCTGTCTATTTGCTCCGTTAGCTTGATGGAAACCCAATCACGTGACCACTTTTTAGAGGGCAATTAAGTATTTTCACAATTTCTTGGATATTTTCATCCTTTGTTAACCGTGCATCCTTTTGAAACACGAAAGGTTTTCCCTCCATTGATACGAATCCCAACTCTCTCTTCGTTTTCAACCCTCAAACCTTCCAACCTTTCCAACCTCGTACCTTTTGAAACTCAGCAGCATTCAAAAGCTCAATCCCTACCATTGAACACGCAAACCATACCAAAATCCCATCTTTCGTCTTTGTTGTCGCTGTTTATTTCGGCTTTGCATTTTAATCGAAGAAAGTGGTGTAGATGAGGTGGTTTATGAGGAAGGATGGAGACTATTTCGACCTATATATGGCTTACGGTCAAAATCCCATCTTTTTTGTGTTTATGATGCTAATAGTTTGCTTATACTTGGTAGTACTTGATTCGGTAAGTTGGGGATTTATTTGCTTTCAAATCAAAAGATAATGTTCGAACGGATAGGTTGATCAAAATTTTAAATTAAAAATATAATTTTTTTAAGTTTGCATGTATGAACATTGACATTTTGTTTAAAAAATTTCAATTTTTTTTTTTTTTTTGTAAAAAATTGTGAAGCCGTGATTTTAAATGGGTTTAAGGTTTAAGGTTGGGATTGGTGATGGTGAAAATGGGTTTAAGGTTTAAGGTTCTTCCACTTCGTGAATTTGGAGATTGGGGTCCTCAAATTGTGAAGATGTTTGATACTCAAAAGGATACATATGTCTTATGTTATGTATCTGAGAAAAGGGATTTAGCCAAAGTGTAGTTTTATTCTGTGAGACTGTGAATCTGAGGGTTTAGTTCTGTTGGTGTTTCCATGTTGTGTTGCTAATTCATGGAGTTATCAATGCTATTTTTGTTTTGAAATGATGATTAGGCTAAAGCTTAGGGGGAGAGTTGTATTGGGTGGTGAGGGGTAGGCATTGTTTCTGAAAGTTCTGTACTTCCTAGTTAAAATTACGAAGGAAATAAAAAGAAAAGTACCAGGGGGCTCATTAACTTTTGTTCCGTGGTTAAATTTACATATTTAAAGGGGAATGAATTGATTGTTTGATTTAATGGAAGTCTAATTTCTTTGATCCTGTTGGTAATTCTATTAGGGAAATTTCTCATACTAGTCCAGCCATGGTTTTAGTTAGTTTAAGTATTGTTTTTTTTTTTGCATGCTTAGCTAACTAGTGTATGTTTTTGGTTTACAGAAATGGCTTTTTTCAATAAAGTTGAGGTGATGGGGAAGAAGTTTGATGAAAGTCCTGTCGGGTTGGTGACTTTTTTGTCCGAAAATGTTGTACACTGCACTACATTTAACTATGGGAAAAAAACAAAATTAAAGACAATTAAAACAAAAAAGAAGAAGAAGGAAGCTGTGTTGTGTCAGAAACTGTGTGGTCTAACACTTTTTGAATTTACTGTTATTGAGGGTTGGGGGCAATACTTCCATAATTTTGATAGGTTTTTAATTTCATTGAACAGCCAATTTTTTTTTTTTTTTTTAACAACTCAATGCCTCATATTCTTTTATTTTGACGGAAAAAAATGTATAGGTTTGGAATGATCGTATTTGTTTCTGTGTGTTGTTATGCAGAACCTTATTCAAGTCTATTTTTGTTTTTGTGTGTTGCTATGCATAACCTAATTCAAGTATATTTACGTTAAGACTGCACCATGGTGGTCAACTAACTAGGGATAAATACAAATTCTACGAGGGGGAGGGATTCAACATATTTTGATGTAGTTGATGGGGATAGGTTCAGCTTTCATACCCTGAACAATATGTTATTTAGGGTAGGGTATGACAAGAAGATATTTGTGCTTTATTATTTTCTTAATCCGAGAAGCGAGTTGCGTAATGGGTTTAGGGAACTACAAACAGATGGGCATATGATAGAATTCATTTCTTGGGTTCAACAGTATAAAGTAATGGAATTTTTCTGTGATCATAAACCGAAAGAGGTAATCTTAGTTACTCTTTCAATGATGAGTGGGAAAGCAAAGTCATCAGTATTTATCGAAGAGATATCTGAGGAAAGAGGGAAGAGAACTGGGATCTTGAATAGGGAATCTGGGATTGCTGTTACAATTGGGCAAAGAAAGGTAAAATCAGTTGATGTATTGGCAAGAGTCCTACAAGTTGGTTGGAGAGATCCAGCAGAAGAAGGTAATAAAGATGATGATCCAGCAGAAAGGCAGCAGGAAATGGATGCTGAATCCCAAGAGAGTAAGAAAGAAGTGATAACACAAGTGGAGCAGGAAAGGGTGGAGCAAGAAAGGGCACATGAGGTTCTAACTGAAAAAGTAGTTGTTGAGGATGCCGAAGACTGAGTTGGTCCTGAAAAAGACTTGGGCAATGATGATATAGAAAATCAAGTGGATGATTTCGATAGGTACTTTGCAGCTTTCCAAAACGATGAGGAGTTTGAACAGATTTTAGATGAGGTCACAAGGAATGAATTGGAGAAAAATGCAGCAAATGTTGGGAATATGATTTTAGAAAATCAAGAAGCAAAAGGGGCTGAAAATGTTGGGAGTGAGACATCTGAAAATGAAGGAGAACCACATGGTGAATAACAGTCTGGGTCTGAGAGTAAGAATAGCCACAACATGGAAGGGCTAGCATGTAGTGATATGAGTAGTTCATCCAAGGGTGATTCATTACATACAACTGATGAATCACAAACTGAAGAATCTGTTAGACTGAGTTTAGAGAAGGAAGAGAACAATGTGGTTGCTGACACCCAAGAGGACAATATGAATGTTGAGGTCCATTCTAATGCAAATTCAGAAGATGAAAGAGAGGCACCAGTTCAATATTCTAACTTTAGGTAACCTTCCGGTGACAACGTTCCAACATTTGAGGTTGGTCAGAAGTTTGGGAGTAAGAAGGAATTCAGAAGTGCAATGTACTCATATAGGATAATGACTGGGCATCCAGTGGGTGTGACCATAAACGACAAGAAAAGATTAAGAGTCCAATGTGAACGTCCTTGTAAGTGGTCCATATATGCTAAGAAGAGAGCGCCAGTGAATAGTTCGGATTTAATTTTGAAGTCTTTCAGTCTTGCTCATGGTGGGTGTAGGGATTGTTATGAGAATCCTAAAATGTCTGCTGCATAGTTGGCCAACAAACATTTGGAGAGGTTTAGAGCCAACCCGAAGATGCCTCTTGCACAAATTAGGCAGAACGTTGCTGAGGACTTCAAGTGTGAGATAACTAGATCTAAGGCTTATTTGGCAAGGAAGATTGCTTTACAAATTTTAGATTAGAAGGCAGATGATCAGTTTAAGTACAATTGAGATTATGCTGAAGAATTGAGGAGGACTCACTAAAACACAACCACAGAGTTGATGTTTGCTCCTAGAGAGGAAGGTAAAAACCTTATATTGATGAGGTTTTACTGCAGTCTTGGGCCATTGAAAGCTGGATTTTTGGAAGGATGTAGCCCCATTATTTATTTGGATAGGTGTTTTACCAACAAAAAATATAAGGGCCAAATCTTGATAGCAATGGGAGTTGATGGAAATAATGGATATTGGCCATTGCATGGGCCGTTGTGGAGAAAGAGGCTAGAGAGTAGTGGGCCTGATTCCTCACCTTAATTATCAAAGACCTGGACATAGAAAACAACTTTTATTGGACCTTTATTTCTGACCAACAGAAGGTATTAATTTACCATATATTTATCTTCAGTTTCTGATGTATATTAAATATTAATGCTAATTGTGCTCTATTTTTTTCATTTTTTTTGGTTAGGGTTTGACCAGTGCTTTGGTAGAGTTGCTACCCAATGCAATATACAGATATTGTGTGCAGCATATGTACTCAAATTTCAAGAAGAAACACCCCGTGAAGGATCTGAAAAGCCATTTTTGGGCTATTGCTGATACTATAACACAACCTACGTATGAGATGGAGCTGGAGAGTCTGCACCAGTGTGACATCAATGCTTAGAACTGGGTGACAAAAAAGCTCCTCCTCCTCATAAATGGTGCAAAGCTTTCTTTTCTTTTCATACTAAGTGTGATATGATTGTTAATAATTTGTGCGAGAGTTTTAATTCTTAGATTCTGGATGCTAGAGATAAACCAATTATTTCTATGTTGGAGGGGATTCGGGTTTATATGTTTAAGAGGAATAAAAAAAGGCCTGAAAAAGTACAGAAGTTTGAGTATCCTGTTACCCCTGTTTGTAAGGCTATCATTGATGCCTTGAGTACGGATTATAGGGTTTGGAAATGCATAACTAATGGGGTAGGTGGGTATGAGGTTAAAGGGCCAAAAAATAAGCAATTTGTTGTGTATCTTAGGGAGAGAACCTGTAGTTGTAATTTATGGTGCTACGAACTATGCCTTGTGTTCGTGCAATCGCTTGTATTCAGAGGAACAAAGAGGATCCATTTGATTATGTAGATACATGTTATAGGAGGGAAACATTTCTGAAATTGTATGGACATGTGTTACACCCCATCAATGGGCAAAATTTGTGGCCAAAATCATCTATGATACCTCTTGACCCTCAATTAGCTTGTGTTCAACCTGGTCGGCGTAAAAAGAATAGGAGGATAAATCCTTCAGAAAAGCTGGGAAATGATGGAGTGGTGAGACTTAAGAGGCATGTTGCGATACGCTGCAAGAAATGTGGATAGAATGGCCATAATTCGAGAACATGCAAGGGACCAGCTACTGGAGAAGGTGCGAGGCAGAATGTAAAGGGCCAGAATACAGAGGTCTTTATTTATTTATTTTTTCTCAAACATTGATTTTTTTAGTTATAATTTTGTTTAGTATTTGATTGATATCTCCTTTCCATGCTAATAATTGATGCAGGGGAAAAAGAGAGGTAGACCTCCCAAGGTTAGAAACATAGTCGAAGAAACTAACCAAGCAGGGGGGCAACAACCTAGCCAAGAAGGGGGGTAACCAGCTATGGAAGGGCAGCAACATAACCAAGAAGGGGGGCAGTAAGCTATAGAAGGCCAGCCAAGTAGTTCTCGACCACAATCCACTACTGTCCAAGCAAGGTCTTCCTCTAAGAAGAGGAAATCATACACTGATGCTGAGAAGATTAGGTACAATGCAAATCAAGAGTATTTAGGTTTGAATCCACGTTACAAGGTTGGACGTTGGGCACAACAAAGAAAAGGCCGACTGTGAAGGTTTGTGGTTTTTGGGGTCTAATACTTTGCTATGTAGTCTCTTTGGTTTATGCTACCAGATTTTGGATAGCTTTTGTCACTGGATTTTGGATAGCTTTTGTGACCGGATTTTGGTTAGCTTTTGTGAAAAAGTTAAGCTAGATTTTTGTTTGCTGAAGTTCCAAAGTTTGTGTTGGAAGCTATCCACTTTTGTATTGAATTGCATTATATGTGTTCAATTTAATAGAACCCAGTTTCTGTGACCAAAAAAATTCTTTGCTCCAGTTGCTTCTTAATTTTTATGTGAGCCCATGCATGTTGATGAAGTCCCAGAAAATTTCGATATTATTGGAGTCCTAAATTTTTTTTTCTAAGTTAAAAGGAACAACTGCTTTAGCAATTAAGTGAAGAAATGGTTTAGAAAGAACAGTTGGCAAATATTTAGCACGTGCCATTCTCCCGCCTTTTTAAAATGCCAACAGTTGAAACTTTACAACAAGGATGACATTCCTATTTTACCCTAAAAAAGTAAGCCTATCAGTGCCATTAACAGAACAAATAGATAAAGTGACCAAAAGTCGAACTAAAATGAAAAATTGGTGATTTTATATAGGATTTTGAAAAGATAGTGACCAAAAGCTGAACTTTAGCAAAGTAAGGTGACCTTTTTTTGGAATCCACTCTTTAGATAATGATAAGATAAGATATTCTTAAAATCTAATAGTCTAGATTTTAAGGAAATTAGTACCTACGATTGAGATGATAATGAAATCTATTGAATGGTTATGATGATGATAAAATCAATCCAATGGTTGAGATTTGGATAAAGATAAGATAATAAAAGATATCCTTAACATCCAACGGTCCAGATTTTGAAAAAATTAGTACCTACTATTGAGATGATAGTGAAATCTATTTGACTGTTATGATGATGATAAAATCAATCCAATGGTTGAGATTGAGATAAAGATAAGATAAGATATACTTAAAATTTAACGGTATAGATTTTGAGGAAATTAGTACCTACAGTTGAGATGATAATGAAATCCATTGGACGGTTATGATGATGATAAAATCAATCCAATAGTTGAAATTGAGATAAAGATAAGACAAGGTATTCTTAAAATCTGACAGTCTGGATTTTGAGAAAATTAGTACCTACGGTTGTGATGATAGTGAAATCGATCAAATTGACAAGATTTTGATAGAATTCATTAGGCGACTATGATTGTTTTCATAAATATCTAAAAGTCTAAAAATATGAAATATTTTAACACAAGTCACACATAACAACCATTCACTATCTAACCTAAGCATTCTATTTCTCACTCACTTTCTTACTTAAGCATTCTATTTACGAAATAATCATGTCTTATTCTAAGAAAAGCGTAGGATCATGAGCTGGAAACTACAACCAAATGGAAGATTTGAATCATTGCATAACGCATATGAAGATTTCGCAAGATCTTACTGTTGGAAGATGTCAAAGTGGTGATACCTTTTGGCAACAAGTAGACAAAATGTATCATGAGATGAAATCTAAAGATTTGAAGAATCATACTCTGAGGTCATTGCATTTACGATGGCAATTTATCGAGAAAGTAGTACGAAAATTAATAGCATGAGTGAAAAAATTGAGCGCCTACATCCAAGTGGCATATCACCATGAGATGCGGTAAGTACATAACAAAATTTTAGATTAAAACTATCATATATTTTGTATTTGTTGAATTAATAAATATATATAACTTATAGATGACCTGAGTAAAAGTGTTGATGATGGAGGATTCTGAATTTAAAAATGGATTTAAGTACGATCATGTTTGGGACACTTTCAAAGATTTTGAAAATTCAAGGATGATGTACAAATAGCAAGATAGAGTTACCTAAGCCAAAATTCCGAGTACAATATGAAGGAAAACAGAACAAGCCCGGGTTAAATCGAAAACCTCACTTTCGTGCAATGCATTCCAGAATCGGAAGCTTTCGACCAAGCTCAGGCTCAAATTCATTTACCCAAGAACGGATCTTGGCTTATACTTATTTAATTTATTAAAACGACATCTAACGCACAAAGATTTCATCTTTAATTACAAGCGGAAGGATTAAAGATTATACCTTTGTGGCGAAGTCCAACGCAATAAGAAAAATCCAATCTTTATGCGAATTCCACAAGAAGTCCAAAAGATTACTCCGAGAAAACTTCGAATATTGCGTGGGCAATAATCTATTTAAGTCTGCTACCAAAGCCCACGAGAAACCCGCCAAGAAAATCCCTCAATTAGATCAAATCTGCCCAAAAGATCAAACCTTTAACCCAAAAAATGCTGCCCCACTACTTTTCTCGCCAATAAAATCGAACCACTTCAACTCCGGTCGCGATCTGGACAACCGGGATTGTGGATCACCAACCCAAGGAAGAGATCAACACAAACCCAGCTGGATCAAGCACCCGGAGTGAACAGTGTCCGAGTGAACAGTGTCCTGCGTGAACAGTAATTCCGGCGTGAACAGTCCCCCCCCCCTCCCCAGTGAACAGTAATTCCTGCAGTGGGCAACTCCAAAAATCAATGGGCTATCTAAAAGTTTAATCTTTCAAGCTTAATCTAAATCGAGAAGTGAGAATCCAAGTTCGTTTTTGAAAGAAAACTTAAAAGGGAAGAGAGTTTCTCTCTAGAACTTCCTCACTCTAAGGAAGACATAAATGTCTTGCAAGATTTTCTTTAAGTTTCTTTGGCCTTAAGCTTTCTATTTATAGGAGCTCTAATAAAGACCTAATGGGCTCTCGAGTTGGGCCTTTTAATTTGACTTTCGCTGACCGCTTAGTCTTTCCCGACTAATCAACTCCAATCGACCCATTCGAATTAATTTCTTAACCCACTTCGTTAATTTAATTTAATCGAACCCTTAGAATTAATTAATTCAAATAGAATTAATTTCTTAATTCACCTTGTCAATTAAATATTAATTAAACCTTTAGGATTAATTAATTCACCTTGTCGATTAGTCAAATGCATAATTAGTCGTACCACTATCGGACTAATTATGGAACTACCGCTCGAAAACGACTTTACATCGCACCATTATATTTTCTTCTATCTCCACACATTAAAAATCTAGCGCTCGTCGGTTTATCAATTTACTGACAAACTAATTCACCAACTTCTTGGTATCCGAGATTAGTACCACTCGACCTTTTATTATACCGGATGTAAAGTTCACCGGCCAGGTTTAGTATAATAGACCTTACGAGCTTATCTCGGGAGCACCATCAACCCGGCGAATCGGTACGTGGATTCCTCCGACTAGCAACGGCACGTAAGAAGCTAAACACCGCATACCCAACCTACCGAGGTATAGGCCTCAATTGACCGCACTCTTTGGCAAATCAAAACATACGATATCCAACTCTCACGCCCGTCCCAATCTCGGGATTGAGAGATTGAATACTAGGATCGAATTGACTACGCCGATCAGTATAAGTCAATTCTATCCAAACTGGTCATGCTCAATATGCCCCGGGCATATCCGTGAGATTTAAACTAGTTTAGATAAACTAATTTCCAAACCACACGATAACCTATACCGATAGTATGTTCAGACTATCTCGGTTACGAGCATACTTTTAATATATCAATACTTTAACCAATAACGGTATCTACTGTGTCTTTCCACACCCTGTTATCTAGTTCTATGATATAAAGGAACAAATTTATACCGAAACAAAATGATATGTCAACTGTGGATATTAGTTTTTGATACAAGCCATAGATTTTCTGTATTCAAAACTAACACAATATATCTGAATCAGATTATTTGACTTCTCCAGAAACACAGGTACTAGAATCACTGGGACTTTTTGATTGTTTTCTTAATTTGTCTAGTTCTTGTGCATGCGACTCTTCACTTAAAAGACCTATTTGAATGAAAAAAACTAAATCAAAAAGAAAAGTTGATGAATCAAATATGTCTCATATGAATGATTTTCGAGAAGTTAATATGAATCTAATGGAGATGATTAATAAATCAAGAGAAACTACACAAACAATCAATGAAGGCAAGATGCTTAGGCACCATCATAAGATGGATAGGAAACAAAAAAAGATGGATATGGAGAGAGAGAGAGAGAGAGAGATTAAATTTTGAAATTTAGGTCCCAATAATTGATTAAAGTTGTTATGTACTAATTGGACGAGTTTGTTTTTGTAGTTGTCAATGTACTTTATGCGAGTTTTTGTGTGTGATTTTTTTTTTTTTTTCTCTTGTAATAATGTTGTATTAAGTAACAAATAAAATTCAATGTTATTTTATTTTATTTTTGCTAAAATTCAATGTTGGATAATTTTATATTTATTTCATTATTTATAAAAATGAATGTAAAAATTTGATAATTTCGAACTATACAATTAAATACAAAAAGTTTTCATCATTTATTAATTATTAATATTAAATATATTTTATATCACAAAATTATATAGAGTTAAAAATTTTAAAAATTGAATAAATCAATAAAAAGAAAAGGAAAAAAGTAAGGAAACAATTAAATTTCCAAAAAGAAAAAAAAACTCCCAAAATAGCTAATATGGCTGGTAAAAAAATTAGGGGCTGTTTGTTGACAAATTATATCCTACTCCTAGGAGTAAACCACCTGGTTTACTCCTAGCTGGTTTACTTCTAAAAAACCAGGACGTGGGCTAAATACACTTTCCTCCACCGCTTCTCTTATATTCTTCATTCTTCTCTCTCTCTCTCTCTCTCTCTCTCTCTCTCTCTCTCTCCCTCCCTCCCATTTCTCTCTTCTCCTCCCGATCTCCCATTTTCCCAAAACGCAACTCCAGATCCGCCATTATCACCTCCGCAGTCGAGCCCGCTTCTCCACCACTTCTCTCCGCCGCGGTTCCTCCACCTTTGCCTCTGCTAAGGTGGAGGAAGGATTGTCGCCGATCTTGATGGCTCTTGAGGTGCTTGATAATCAAATCCGCCTTGTGCTTGAGGTGGCTCAACATTTGAGTGAAAATGTTGTTCGGTGTATAGCCATGGATGGTACCGAAGGGCTTATGTAAACGGACGCTGGCAGCAATGACCCCAACTCCAAGTACGCCGGCAGCAGCCGGTAAGTTCAGACGTGGTGCTAGTTGACGTGGGTTTATGTAAACTGGCTTATGTAAACTCGAATGTGTACTTATGTAAACTGAGGGTTCTGAACTACTTATGTAAACTGAGAGTTCTGAACTACTTATGTAAACTGAGGGTGCTGAACTATTTATGTAAACTGAGGGTTCTGAACTACTTATGTAAATTGAGGGTGCTGAACTACTTATGTAAACTGAGGGTGCTGAACTACTTATGTAAACTGAGGCTGTTGAACTACTTATGTAAACTGAAGGTTCTGAACTACTTATGTAAACTGAGGGTGCTGAACTACTTATGTAAACTGAGGGTTCTGAACTACTTAAGTAAACTGAGGGTTCTGAACTACTTTTGTAAACTGAGGGTTCTGAACTACTTATGTAAACTGAGGATTCTGAAACTACTTATGTAAACTGAGGGTTCTGAACTACTTATGTAAGCTGAGGGTGCTGAACTACTTATGTAAACTGAGGGTTCTGAACTACTTACGTAAACTGAGGGTGCTGAACTACTTATATAAACTGAGGGTGCTGAACTATTTATGTAAACTGAGGGTTCTGAACTACTTATGTAAACTGAGGGTTCTGGACTACTTATGTAAACTGAGGGTTCTGAACTACTTATGTAAAATGAGGGTGCTGAACTACTTATGCAAACTGAGGGTGCTGAACTACTTATGTAAACTGAGGGTTCTGAACTACTTATGTAAACTGAGGGTGCTGAACTACTTATTTAAACTGAGGGTGCTGAACTACTTATGTAAACTGAGGGTTCTGAACTACTTATGTAAATTGAGGGTTCTGAACTACTTATGTAAACTGAGGGTGCTGAACTACTTATGTAAACTGAGGGTGCTGAACTACTTATGTAAACTGAGGGTGCTGAAGTGGGCTAGTTGAAGTGGGCCTCATTTTTTGACTTTTTTTTTTTTTTGGCTAGGAGTAGTACTCCTAGGAGTATGATATACGAACTGCTGTTTGTTTGAGTTTGGCTTGGGTTTTGAACGGGTATAAATCTCATTCTGCCTGTTTGTTTGAAGAGTGTAATGGAATTCATACCTCCGTTTTATGGGTTTGAGGAAACCCACCCCCCAAGGTTTCAGTTTCATTCTCACCGCTCTTTTTTTTTTTTTTTTTTTCTTTTTCCCTTCGATTGCCCTTCCGTTTTTTCATGGCTGCCCTCGCTCTTTCATTTTCTTCATGGCTGCCCTTCCGTTTCTCTTTAACGGATTATCAATATGATAAAATTAGCTCCGGTGAATGGTTGATTGGGGATTGTCTGGTTCTGCTGTGACTCTTTGGGCTGAGGGAGAGGGAGTTCTGACCGACGGTAGCAATGGTGGCTAGGCGAAGAGAGAAATCGAGAGAGAGAGAAGGACCGGAGGACGAAGAGGGGCGAATCCGTGGCGGGATCGGGCCGAAGAGGGGCGAACTAGCGGATGCAAGTGGCGGGAAGAGGTGGCCGATAGAGAGAAGGGATGGGGAGAGAGAAGGGAAAGGGAAAGAGAAAGGAAGGGTAGTTAGGGTTTTTGAAAAAAGAGGGAGAAGACATTTTTTTTAAATTAATTTAATAAAGGATAAAATTAATATTAAAATAATAAATTAAGGATAAAATGAACATTTTACATTATTTTAAATCCAAACTTACTCACAAACCAAATAATCTTATTAAAATTCACAAAACCCATGTTATTCCCATTTTAATAATTCTCATTTCGATTTTGCTTCCAACTAATTCTACCAAATGCCCCCTTATTAAAATACCTCACTCCTATTGGGGTTACATCTCCCTCCTGTTGATATAAATATAGTGTATACGAGTTCTACTGCAAATTTACACCAACCCTTAGCCTAACAATTGGAAGGGCATTCTATTGCAATTTTTGAGAAAACGCTATTTTACAGCATTCATTGAGATGTTCTTAGCGTAGCGATTGGAGGAGCATTTTCCTGTAATTTTTTAAAAAATAATATTTTACAGCATTTGTTGGAGATAGGGGTGTAAATGAACTGAGCTGCTCGTGAGCTATTCGCGAGCGGCTCGGTCAAAGCTTGGCTTGAGTTCGGAGTTGACCGAGCTCGAGCCGAGCTCGAGCTCGGCTCGTTAAGGTAACGAGCCGAGTTCGAGCCTGTAATATATAGGCTCGTTAGGCTCGACGAGCCTAACGAGCTTATATATTATATATATTTATTTATTGGGACTTGCTATTTGTATCACAAAAAAAATCAAAATAATTATGAAATGACCAAAATGGCCTTATGAAGGAAAAATGTAGAAAATGGCTAAGTAAATGTCGAAAATTTTTGGTGCGTTTTTTGTCCCGTACTACAAAATCAGTTTTTTTAGACGTTTTTGGACGTGGTCCTAATGTTTTGAGACGTGGTGCTACTTGTTCTGAGACGTGGTATACTGTCTTTGTGAAAAAAATCAGTTTAAATTCACATGAATGGATGTAGACATTTTTTGACGTGGTTATAGTTGTTCTGAGACGAGTTGAGATGTTTTGTGCAAAAAATCAGTTTAAATACACATGCATGGATGTAGACGTTTTTGGACGTGGTTCTAGTGTTTTGAGACGTGGTGCTAGTGTTATGAGACGTGGTCGACTGTCTTTGTGGCAAAAATCAGTTTAAATTCACATGAATGGATGTAGACGTTTTTTTGACGTGGTTCTAGTTGTTCTGAGACGAGTTGAGATGTTTTGTGCAAAAATCAGTTTAAATTCACATGCATATATGTAGACGTTTTTGGACGTGGTACTAGTTATTTTGGACGTGGTGCTTGTGTTCTGAGACGTGGTAGACTGTCTTTGTGGCAAAAATCAGTTTAAATTCACATAAATGGATGTAGACGTTTTTTTGACGTGGTTCTAGTTGTTCTGAGACGAGTTGAGATGTTGTATGGTCATTTTATTTGTTTTATCTATTTATAACACCTACTTACAAGATCATGAACATTTCTAAGAGTAATATGGTCATTTTAATTGTTTTATATTCACAAAACACTTACATCAGATATCATAAACATTTCTAAGAGTTGAATGGTCATTTTATTTGTTTTATCTCATTACAACTTTTAGATATGAGATCATGATCATTTCTGAGAATTGTATAGCCGTTTTATTTGTTTTATCTTTTCAAAACCCTTAGATAATAGATTATGCACATTTCGGTCCACATCAGAAGTTTTTTTTACGTGTTTCTAGTTGTTCTGAGACGAGTTGAGATGTTTTGTGCAAAAATCAGTTTAAATACACATGCATGGATGTAGACGTTTTTGGACGTGGTTCTAGTGTTTTGAGACGTGGTGCTAGTGTTATGAGACGTGGTAGACTGTCTTTGTGAAAAAAATCAGTTTAAATTCACATGAATGGATGTAGACTTTTTTTTTACGTGTTTCTAGTTGTTCTGAGACGAGTTGAGATGTTTTGTGCAAAAATCAGTTTAAATTCACATGCATGGATGTAGACGTTTTTCGACGTGGTTCTAGTGTTTTGAGACGTGGTGCTAGTTGTTCTGAGACGTGGTAGACTGTCTTTGTGAAAAAAATCAGTTTAAATTCACATGAATGGATGTAGACGTGTCAGCACAACTAGCACCACGTCAAAAATAACTAGCACCACGTCCCGAAACGTCTACATCCATGCGTGTGACTTTTAGCTGAATTTTTCACAGGACATAGTCTACCACGTCTCTCTACGTCCAAAACAACTATCGCCACGTCTAGATACGTCCAGTTACGTCCAGTTACGTCCGGAAACGTCCAGTTACGTCCCATAACGTGTTAATTTATTTTATAATATTAAATATTTTTAATATTTTTAAAATTTTTCATTTTGTAGACAAGTAACTATCCTTTAAAATATGGTTTCTTCTCTCACGGAATTAATATTAAATTTAATGAGCACTTTGTCAAACTCAAAATCGAGCCGGCTCGCGAGCTCGAGGTCGAGCTTCACAATTCTTAAACGAGCTCGAGGTCGAGCTCCAAAAAATGAGCTCGAACGAGCTCGAGCTCGAGCCCATTCATATTTAGGCGAGCCGAGCCTGAACATAGGCAAGTTCGAGCTCGGCTTGGCTCGTTTACACCCCTAGTTGGAGATGCTCTTAGCGAAACGATTAGAAGAGCATTCTACAGTAATTTTGGCGAAAATATTATTTTATAGCATCCATTAGGGATGCTTTGGAGTAGCATTTTATTATAATTTTTAGAAAAATGCTATTTTACAGTATCCCATGAAGATGCTCTAATATTAATTAACATTGCCATCTAATCCTAGAGATGATTATGCGGTTCGAGGCCTTGGGCCTCCTTGTTTATCTTCTATCTTTCTCAAACCACCAAACAAAGCCTCGGCTCTATTTCTTTTTTCACGTTCTGTCTTATAGATTGAATCGTTCGGTTTGGCCTAATCCTTATATTCGTAGTACAAATTTAATATTTGTATAAAAAAAAATTAATGAAATATCTAAAATGTCCTTAGAAGTTGAAAAGTGCCAATACCAATGAAAAAACGAACATATTTTGCGAAAATCCAAGGTAAAATCTCACCAAAATTAAAATCAAGATGATAAAAATTGCCGACAAAGCGCAACCAGTGTGCGAAAAATCGCCACACTAATCCGATGTAAAGGATGAAAATCGCAAACCAAGAGCGATATGGCCTACAATAAACGGATAAGTGTGGCAATTTATCAAACCCCAATCCTGCAATAGGAGCGATAATTTGACACCGAAGTACAAAATAACTAACACCACGTCTCAGAACAACAAGCACCACGTCAAAAACAACTAGCACCACGTCCAGAAATGTCTACATCCATGCATGTGAATTTAAGCTATTTTGTTCACAAAGACAGTCCACTACGTCTCAGAACAACAAGCACCACGTCAAAAACAATTAGCACCACGTCCAAAAACGTCTACATCCATGCATGTGAATTTAAACTGATTTTTTCACAAAATATCTTACCTTATCTCAACAACTAGCACCATGTAAAAAAATGTCTACATCCATGCATGTGAATTTAAACTGATTTTTTTTTCACAAAGACAGTCTACCACGTCTCAGAACAACAAGCACCACGTCTCAAAACACTAGTACCACGTCCAAAAACGTCTACATCCAGACATGTGAATTTAAACTGATTTTTCACAAAACATCTCAACTCGTCTCAGAACAACTAGCACAACATCTATATCCATTCATGTGAATTTAACATTTTTTTTCACAAATACAGTCTACCACGTCTCAGAACAACTAGCACCACGTCTCAAAACACTAACACCACGTCCAAAAACGTCTACATCCACACATGTGAATTTAAACTGATTTTTTCACAAAACATCTCAACTCGTCTCAGAACAACTAACACCACGTCCAAAACCGTCTACATCCATGCATGTGAATTTAAACTGATTTTTTTCACAAAGACAGTATACCACGTCTCAGAACAAGAAGCACCACGTCAAAAACAACTAACACCACGTCCATAAACGTCTACATCTATGCATGTGAATTTAAGCTATTTTTTTCACAAAGACAGTCCACCACGTCTCAGAACAACAAGCACCACGTCAAAAACAACTAGCACCACGTCCAAAAATGTCCACATCCATGCATGTGAATTTAAACTATTTCTTTTACAAAACATCTCACCTCATCTCAGAACAACTAGCACCACGTCCAAAAACGTCTACATCTATGCATGTGAATTTAAATTGATTTTTTTTCACAAAGACAGTCTACCACGTCTCAGAATAACTAGCATCACGTCTCAAAACACTAGCACCACGTCTAAAAATGTCTACATCCAGATATGTGAATTTAAACTGATTTTTTCACAAAACATCTCAACTCGTCTCAGAACAATTAGCACCACGTCCAAAAACGTCTACATCAATTCATGTGAATTTAAACTGATTTTTTTCACAGATACAGTCTACCACGTCTCAGAACAACTAGCACCACGTCTTAAACACTAACAGCACGTCCAAAAACGTCTACATCTAGACATGTGAATTTAAACTGATTTTTTCACAAAACATCTCAACTCGTCTCAGAACAACTAGCATCACGTCCAAAAACGACTACATCCATGCATGTGAATTTAAACTGATTTTTGTTCACAAAGACAGTCTACCACGTCTCAAAACAACAAGCACCATGTAAAAAACAACTAGCACCACGTCCAGAAACGTCTACATCCATGCATGCGAATTTAAACTATTTTTTTTCACAAAGACAGTCCACCACGTCTCAGAACGAATAGCACCACGTCAAAAACTACTAGCACCACGTCCAGAAATGTCTACATCCATGCATGTGAATTTAAACTATTTTTTTTCAAAAAGACAGTCACCATGTCTCAGAACAACTAGCACCACGTCAAAAACAACTAGCACCACGTCCAGAGACGTTTGCATCCATGCATGTGAATTTAAGCTATTTTTTTCACTAAGACAGTCCACCACGTCTTAGAACAACTAGCACCACGTCAAAAACAACTAGCACCACTTCCAAAAATCGTCTATATCTATGCGTGTGAATTTAAACTGATTTTTTTCACAAAGACAGTCCACCACGTCTCAGAACAACTAGCACCACATCAAAAAAAACTAGCACCACGTCCAGAAAATCACCAGCAATGTGGGAGTTAGAAGTGTAAAATCGCACATGTTGTGCGATTTCACTGAAAAAATTGCAAGAAACTTGCTATTATTTCTATGAAAATCACATAGCATTGGCGATTTTTTCATAAATTTTCACCCGCACAAAGCGTGTGTCACACAAAAAATCGCAAAACACATGCAATTTTCATTGCGATTCTCGCCAATTGAAGGCGATTGTGTCAATGAAAATCGTAAAACATGTGCGGTTTTTTATGTTAGTAAACTAAAAGCAATAAAAAAAATATCAAAAACTTACTATTTTTGTGTGAATTTGAAGTAGATTTTATCCCCACTCGAAGGAAATCAGTGTTTGCATATTTTTCTACGATTTTGGAAAGTTTTTTGAAAGATTTGGAAGGGTTTTGTAAGATTTTTTAGGGGGTTTTGAATTTTTAGAGATGTTTTTTTAAGTTTTCAAGTGTATAACTTCTTAATACATGAAAGACATTTTTGGAATTTTATTACTTTTTTTTGTGCTACAAATAGCAAGATGCATTCTAAACGGACCATCTTCTTCCCATATGCCAGCTTGAAGCACGAGCAACCAAATTGAAGCTGAACTGAACTGAACCAGTAGCCGAAGCGGATGAGAAATGAAGTTCGGCCGATGGTAAGTTTATCAAAGGATAATATACACTACATTGTATTACAATTAACATTGGATTCAATTTATTTTCCCCAATGTCCCTGTTTATGTAGAGCGACTTTGTACTCTTGCAACATTAATACATTATTTAAGAAAGATACATTTCCTCACTCGGCTAATAAGATTCATAAACTGATCAAAGGACTCTAAAAAATAGCCTAATCCCTAGTACTCAAAGAATATCATGAAAAATGTCTTGAATTACAGTTTCCATGGATATATAGGATGATCCACCATCCAAAACATACATCCTTGCTTTTTCTTTCATCTCCTTAACATTTGCTCTAATTCCACTTTTTGGATCCATCAATTGCCTAATCCCATTTTCAATTTTATCAGCCTTCACAAGAATCGGATCAGTATTCTTGAAATCCAACCTGTAATCCATCTTAATATCCACTGCAAGGTTCAACTCCTTCACCAAAAAAAAAAAGCATTATCTGCTGATCAGAATTCATTAGACCACGTCTTCCCTCTTTACGATGTCTCGTATCAGGTGGTACTTGCGCTGCATATGTTTACTCGCCTTGTGGACCCGCGGTTCCTTCTAGTTTGCTACTGCACCGTTGTTATCACAATAAACCGTGATAGACTTCTGCAAACCAGGAATCACATCTAAGCTCACTAGGAAGTTCTTGAGCCATACTGCTTCTTTCGCTGCCTCTGATGCGGCAACGTATTTAGCCTCCATGGTAGAGACCGCCATGCATTTCTGCTTGACACTCCGCCAAACTATGGCTCCACCTCCTAGAGTAAACACATACCCTGATAGACTAACACTTGGTCTCTCGTTCTGCATAAATACTTGAGAATGCATTTTACTGCCTCCTAATGAGCTTTCCCAGGGTTACTCTGATATCTGCTTACCATGCCAACGACATAACAGATATTAGGCTTCGTACACAACATGACATACGTGAGACTTCCTACTGCCGAAGCATAAGAAACTGTCTTCATGGCCTCTATCTCCTCAACAGTATTGGGAGACTGTTCCTTAGATAGATGCGCTCTGTTTCTGAAAGGTAGAAAACCTTTCTTGGAGTTCAGCATGTTAAAACAGGCCAGAATCGTATCTACGTACGAAGCTTGGGAGAGCGTTAACGAACGTTTCCTACAATCTCGAATTATCTTGATCCCAAGGATATGTCCCGCTTCCCCTAAGTCCTTCATATCAAATTACTTGGACAGCCATGCCTTTACGTCTGATAACACTTTTTTGTTGTTTCCAATCAATAGAATGTCATCTACGTAAAGCACAAGAAACACCACTGAGTTTCCATCACGTCTGTGGTACACACAATGCTCATCCGGACACTGAGTAAATCCGAAGGACTGGATTACCTCACCAAACTGGATGTTCCAAGATCTAGATGTCTGCTTAAGTCCATAAATGGACCTCTTAAGCCTGCAAACCTTATGCTCTTGGCCTTTTTCAATGAATCTTTCTCGTTGCTGCATGAAGATGGTTTCCTCAAGACTTCCGTTTAGGAAAGCTGTCTTGACATCCATCTGCCATATCTCATAATCTAAATGAGCAGCTATGGCCAAGAGAATCCGGATCGACTTAAGCATGACCACCGGGGATAAGGTTTCCTCATAATCAATTCCCTCTTTCTGAGCATACCCCTTCGCCACCAACCTAACTTTAAAGGTTTCCACCTTTTTGTCAGGTCCTGTCTTACGTTTGTAGACCCACTTGCATCCAATGGGCTTAAACCCATCAGGTAGGTCCACAAGCTCCTAGACTTGATTGTGGTCCATTGACCCCATTTCAGATATCATTGCCTTACACCAAGATTCTGCATCTTTATCTCGGAGAGCCTCATTGTAGTTACCGGGTCAGGTTCAGGTGCTCCTGGGACTAGGTCTGAGGCCTCTCCCACGCCAATGAACCTGTCGGGCTGTCTCACAACCCTCCCACTACGATAAGGCACCACCTATGTAGGAGCATCATCTGTGATATCGTGTCCAGTGTGTGGTGTATCTACTTATGCCGGTGCATCAGGATTAATAGATTGTCGCCTAAGTTCTTCTAGTACTATCTACTCTTGGGCTTGTGATCTAAGATATAGTCCTCTTCCAAAAATCTAGCGTTTGTACTAACCACCACCTTCTGATCTTTAGGACTATAAACAGACCACCCTTCGTTCCCCTGGGATATCCTACAAATAGCATTAATTCAGTTCTCGCATCTAACTTAGCCGTATCTGCCTTAAGCACATATACTGGGTAACCCCAAATTCTGAGATGTCTTAGACTAGGCTTTCGCCCATTCCAACACTCTACTGGGGTTGAAGGCACGGTTTTAGATGGT
Source organism: Knoxia roxburghii (assembly GCA_030378225.1). Lineage (NCBI taxonomy): Eukaryota > Viridiplantae > Streptophyta > Magnoliopsida > Gentianales > Rubiaceae > Knoxia > Knoxia roxburghii. Next base: position 37,751,240 of record CM059422.1, on the reverse strand, counting down.
ACAAGATTAAGAATATACATCGCTATTTCTAAGACATATCCCCAGAACAAACTTGGCAAATAACTATAGTTCATCATCGACCTAACCATTTCAATGAGAGTCTGATTCCTCATTTCTGCTACACTATTCTGCTGTGGCGTGCCAGGTGCAGACAACTGAGACTGAATTTCAACTTTACTGAGGTATTATCAGAATTCGTGGGATTCGTACTCCCCACCACGATCTAATCGCAATGTCTTGATACTCTTACCATGATGCTTCTCCATATCTGCCCGAAACTTTTTGAACTTGCCAAAGCACTCGGACTTGTGATGCATTAGGTAAATGTACCCGTACCTTGAGTAGTCATCCATGAATATCACGAAATACTCGAACCCACCTCGTGCTTGGACCATCATTGGTCCACACAAGTCAGAATGAATCAACTCTAATACTTTCTTAGCTCTATAACCTTTTACCTTAAAAGGTTTCTTGGTCATTTTACATTCCAAGCAAGATTCGCAGGTTGCATAACTGTCAATCTCTAATGAACCTAAGGGTCCATCATTGACCAACCTCTGTATCCTACTAAGGTTTATATGATCTAGCCTGAGATGCCAAAGATAGGTTTGATTCATTTCAGAAGGTTTCTTCCTCTTATTAATGTTAGATAAAGAGCTATCTATTTCTATGTTTTGCACAACAGTGGAGTTAGAGTTAACCACAAATAAATTGTCAACCAATGAACCAGAACAAATAATTTTTCCATTTCTTCTAATAAATACAGACTCATCAGAAAAAAATAAAATTATAACCATTCTTTAAGAGTTTAGAAACCGAAATAAGGTTCTTTCTAAAACTCGGTACATAAAGACAATTAACTAACTCTAAACTAGAACTTTCAAAATTTAAAGTAACAGCTCCCACTGCTTCTACTGACACTCTTGTAGTGTCACCCATGTAGATGTCCAGCTCTCCCTTTCTACGCTTCCGGGTTACTTGGAACCCCTACAAGGAATTACAAAAATGATCAGTAGCGCCTGAATCCACACACCAAGTATCTGTGGGAATCATCGCTAAACATGTCTTAGTAATTAGGGTAGAAACTATCGTACCTTTTGGCATTGGACAATCCGCTTTCCAGTGTCCCGTTTTTCTGCACCCGAAACACTTGTCTTTGGGCTTGCTCTTCTTTGCGATCTCAAGCTTAGCAGCAAGTTTCTTGGCATTCTTCTTCTTCTTCTTATTCTTCTTGCCTTTTGGTGCAGGAGAAGAACTTGATGCCTTCGCTGTGACCAAAGCTTGCTTCTTCTCATGGAAGATGCCTTCGGCTGTCACCAAATCAGTTAAGAGCTCGGGTAGAGTGTAAACTCTTTGGTTCATGTTATAATTGACCCGAAACTACTCAAAACAAGAAGGTAAGCTCTGGAGGATAATATCTATCTGACTTTCTGGGTCGATTTCTCCTCCCAACACCTCTATTTTATTGATGTTACTGATCATGTTAAGCACATGATCTCTCACCGATCCGTCCTCAGCCATCTTTGTGTTCATTAACTTCCTCATGGCTGCTTGTCTAGCAGTCCTGCCTTAATGTGCGAACATCTCACTCAGGTGAGCCATCATGTTGAAGACAGAGACTATGGGATGAAGCTGATGTTGTAGTACATTTGACACAGAGGCCAAAATATAGCACCGCGCCATCTCATCCGCTTTTCTTCACCTGACATAGGCATCCCTATCCTCTTGAAGAAAGTCCTCATCAGGCACATCTGGACATACTTCGGTGAGCACAAACTTATACTGTTTTGCCGTCAGGACAATGTCCAAGTTACGATTCCAGTCGACATAGTTGGTTCTAGTTAATTTATTGTCTTTCAAAATAGCAGCTAAAGGGTTGAATGCCATATCAATAAAAACTGTAAAATAAATAAACAGACAATATTTCAGTTCTTAAGTCTAGAATTTTGAAAACAAGGAAATTCTATCAATTATTGACTTCCATCAAAACAAAAATCTTAATCCACCAACATCTCATTCACCGGGATTCTCGTAAGCCACGCAGTGTGGACGTTTACGCTAACCCACATTCGTTTGAGAAGAATCAAGTTCATTAACTGCACTATCTGACCAAATGATCTATTGAACAATGTATTTAATAATCGGTGCTTTCAGCCGTACAAATAAGCAGCGTAACCTCGAGGGAGGAATACTGCATATCGTACACTAAGTGTTTGTCATTACGTGACTTCTGAGTTTGTTACCTCAGGATAGTGCGCCTCAGATGAAGAGGGTGTCACATTTCTCTAGTTAAACTTGAAAGGATTTGCCACATAGGATCTGGGTTTGCACTTGCTCGATTTACCACGCAACAAAAATTTCTAACTAAAGCGGAACCTTAGAAAAGTACCTTTGAAGCGTGCACCTGGTGATTCTCATGTATGCCTCAAGACTATGACTTCACGTTGTGTGGGCAACGAACTAGAAGTCAATTGATCAGCTACTCACCACAATCCACCTGCTAGAAAAATCCAGCACCTCCGCACCTAGAACGTACTGCAAATGCACTGCCCGGAGAGAGAGAAAGCAACACACGGGGCTAGCAAAATAAGGCCAAAATTTTGGCCAAATAAACCAAGAGGCCAGCCGCCAATTGCTTAGAAAATTCGACTTAGAGAGAGAAAGTTTTCTCTCTCTAGAATTTTCTCTCTAGAAATCTTGTGGATTAATTGTTATGTCTTGAATAGCTAATCCCTTGTCTATTTATAGAGTTACAAGAGAGACCCCAAGTTGGTTTAGGATTGGTCTTCCTAATGGGTTTAGGTAATGACTTAGTTTCCAAATCCAATTAGGCAACCAATCTGATAGGATAAACCAAATCCTACTAGATTTCCTAATTCCAATTGAAACTTAAGACTTAATTAATTAATTAAATAATTCCACTTTGTTAATTACTTAATTAACCCTTAGGAATTAATTAACCAATTAATTAATTAAATCTACCTATTCAATTAACCCATTACAAAATTAATCGTACCACTAACGGATTAATTTTGGCACTACCATTCTACACCTGAATTGCTTCCGGAACAACTTAATTAAATTATATTCATTAATCTCCCCATATAAAAGATATAGTGCTCGTTAATTATAAATTGATTTACTAATAAATTAATTAATTAACTTCTTTAATTCTGAGACTAGTACCACTCGACCTTTTTACTATACCGGACATAAGTCCACCGGCCGGGTTTAGTATAATAAATATTTCGAGCTCATCTCGGGAGCACCATCACCCCGGACGCACCGGTACATGGTTTCCTTTCGACAAGCAGCAGCACACCAAGTAACTAAACACGTGCACCCAACCCAACGAGACTATTGGCCACAATTGACCTCACCCATTGGCAGATCAAAGTACACTATGTCTAATCCTCATGCCCGCTCGAGTCTAGGGATTAGGAGGTAGAATACAATGATCGATTTGTCTATTAAATCAGTACAAGACAAATCATTCCTAAAGGTCAAGTTCAATATGCCCCGGGCATATCTATATGATTCAATTAGTTTAGACAAACTAATTATCTGAATCACATAATAACCTAAACCGACAGTTTGTCCAAAGCTGTCTCGGTTACGAACCTTATTTATATATTATGTCTTTCAACCAATGATGAGATCTACTGTGTCACACCAGACACCTCATCATCTACTTACATAATATAAATGGACAATTAATGCACAACTAGATATAACCAAAACATAAATCGATATATTACAGGGAAAAAGTACAACACAAGCATAGCTTATGTATTCAATTCCAACAAAACTTACTCTAGTCATTTTACTCAGAAATTCATAATCTAGCGATCTCGAGACTGGACTCATCCGAATGGAGAAAGGCCCTAATACCAACGCGCAAGCCCACCCATATCGCATATGAACTCGTAATGGTGGCTGTGGGGATATTAAACTAACCCGCTCCCACTTAGATTTCCAAATTGAGGGTTTTTTCAGTTTTAACATGCAATTAACTAACCCTAAGTTATATGCAACCATAAAACCAACTTTCTTTAAAATCATGCATCTAAAATACAGTATACAAATTAAAACAATACATACGGGAAATAAATATAAAAAATAAATTTCCTGACTATTATGGTTTTAATGTCTTCCATCTTCTGCCTTGATCTCGTATCCTGTCACGTAACTCGATGGAGAGAGTTTTGAACTTCAAAAAGCAAAACTGGAGGAAAAACGGGCCAAAACGCCCGAACGGGCCACACGCGTGCAAAACACCCATAGGCGCACCACATGGGCCGCTCGCGTGGCCCAGCAGTGCTTAGCAGAGCAACTGCTGCTACTACCAGAGGTTGCCGGCGGCGCCTCCTGCCGGCGAGTCGTCACCGGCGTCGCCCCCTGCCACCTGTTCCTCCTTCGCTTCTTTCCACGCTATTTGGTCTTCTTGCAATTCATTCTGGTTTTCCTGGATTTCTACGAATTAACGATAACCCAAAACCCACGAATTCAAGTTGCCCACCATAACGCCTTCGATTACTAAAATTAATTCTCCTACTATAAGGCTTCCTAGGAAAATAAAATAATCGAAATTACATAGAAAAAATCCTACTACAGATTTGATGTAATCCTACACAACTTCCAGCACGTGGTTATATTATTACAAACATTCATAATAAAATCAAATTTGAACATGTACCGGAGTTTAATTAAAACTCATACAAACATAACCATAATAGTCGAGAATTCTTAACCACCTGCAAATAAAACCATGTAATAAATTGAACAAGCACAAAATCCAAAACCAGGCTCTGATACCAATTGAAAGATTATCTGCCCGGGCCTAGCCAGAAACTCACTTTCGTGCTATGGATTCCAGAATCGGAATCTCTGGCCAGGCCTTGACGCTAGCACAATCGCTATTCCAACCCTTTTGAAATAACATTGTGCAGGATCTAGGTTTGCACTTATTCGATTTACCACGCAACAATAATTTTCTAATTAAAAGCGGAATCTTAGAAAAAATACCTCTTGAGGTGTGAACTCAGGTGATCGCTTGTATGACTCAAGACTTTGATTGCACGTTGTGTAGGCAACGATCTAGCAACCAATTATTCAGCAATAAAAACAACTGGATTCGCCAGAAAATTTAGCCTAGCGTGTGGTGTTAATGCGCTGTCTAGGCCCGAGATAAGCAACAGGCGCCGCCGCCCCAAGCCGCCAATGCTCCCGCCGGAAAACTTATGAAGTTCGGCCACATGGACTTGCGTAAAGGCTGCCACACTCAAGCTTATAAATCCGACTACAAGGGAGAAATTTATTTATCTCTCTAGGATTTTATCTCTCTAATTTTCTTGTCTTGAAAAATTATGAATTGTGTATTGTGAAATAGCTAATCCCTTGTCTATATATAGAGTTACAAGAGAGACCCCAAGTTGGTTTAGGATTGGTCTTCCAAATGGGTTTTGGTAATTAATTAGTTTCCAAATCCAATTAGATAACCAATCTGATAGGATAAACCAAATCCTACTAGATTTCCTAATCTCTAGGATTTCTTAATTCTAATTAAAACTTAAGATTTAATTAATTACTTAAATAATTCCACTTTGTTAATTACTCAATTAACCCTCAAGAATAATTAATCAATTAATTAATTCTACCTATTCAATTAACCCATTACAAAATTAATCGAACCACTAACAGACTAATTTTGGCACTACCATCCTACACCAGAATTGCTTCCGGAACAACTTAATTAATTTATTCATAATCTCCCCACATCAAAGATATAGTGCTCGTTAATATATTAATTTACTGATAAAATAATTAATTAACTTCTTTAATTATGAGACTAGTACCACTCGACCTTTTTACTATACCGAACATAAGTCCACTGGCCGGGTTTAGTATAATAAACATTACAAGCTCATCTTGGGAGCACCATCACCCCGAAAGAAGCGGTACATGGTTTCTTTTCAACAAGCAGCAGCACGCCAAGCAACTAAACATGTGCACCCAACCTACCGAGATTATTGGCCACAATTGACCTCACCCATTGGCAGATCAAAGTACACTATGTCTAATCCTCATGCCCGCTCGAGTCTAGGGATTAAGAGATAGAATACCAAGAACGATTTGTCTATTAAATTAGTACAAGACAAATCATTCCTAATGGTCAAGTTCAATACGCCCCGAGCATATTTATATGATTCAATTAGTTTAGACAAATTAATTATCCGAATCACATAATAACCTAAACCGACAGCGTGTCCAAAGCTGTCTCGGTTACGAACCTCATTTATATATTATGTCTTTCAACCAATGATAAGATCTACTGTGTCACACAAGACACCTCATCATCTACTTACATAATATAAATGGACATAAAATATAAATCGATATATTAACTGGGAAAATGTACAATACAAGCATAGCTTATGTATTCAACTCCAACAGGTATGTGTTTACTCTAGGAGGTGGAGCCATAGTTTTGCGGAGTGTCAAGCAGAAATGCGTAGCGGACTCTACCATGGAGGCTGAATACGTTGCCGCATCAGAGGCAGCGAAAGAAGCAGTATGGCTCAAGAACTTCCTAGTGGACTTAGATGTGATTCCTGGTTTACAGAAGTCTATCACGGTGTATTGTGATAACAATGGTGCAGTAGCAAACTCAAAGGAACCACGAGCCCACAAGGTGAGTAAACATATACAACGCAAGTACCACCTAATACGAGATATTGTAAAGAGGCACGCAACAAATAAATTCTTAATTAAATACGAAAACATAAGAATTACCTATTGAAACGTTTACTCAGGTGATCGCTTGTATGACTCAAGACTTTGATTGCACATTGTGTGGGCAACGATCTAGCAACCAATTGATCAATAATCAACACAACTGGGTTATCAGGAAAATTCAGCAGCTCGTCGTCGCCAGAAACCACTTGCCGCCGCTTGCCAGAATTTTCAACCAGCCACCGCCTTGGAACAAATTTTGGCCGCCCAAAATTATGCTAGAGAGAGAAAAATGTTTTCTCTCTCTAAAATTTCTCTCTCAAGTTTTCTTGTCTTGAAAACTTATGAATTGTGTGTTGTGTAATAGCTAATCCTTTGTCTATATATATAGTTACAAGAAAGACCCTAAGTTGGTTTAGGATTGGTCTTCCTAATGGGTTTAGGTAATTAATTAGTATCCAAATCCAATTAGGTAACCAATCTAATAGGATAAACCAAATCCAATTAGATTTTCTAATCTCCAGAATTTCCTAATTCTAATTGTAACTTAAGACTTAATTAATTAATTAAATAATTCCACTTTGTTAATTACTTAATTAACCCTTAGGAATAATTAATCAATTAATTAATTCTACCTATTCAATTAACCCGTTACAAAATTAATCGTACCACTAACGGATTAATTTTGGCACTACCATCCTATACCAGAATTGCTTCCGGAACAACTTAATTAATTTATTCATAATCTCTCCACGTCAAAGATATAGTGCTCGTTAATCAATTAATTTACTGATAAATTAATTAATTAACTTCTTTCATTCTGAGACTAGTACCACTCGACCATTTTACTATACCGGACATAAGTCCACCTGCTGGGTTTAGTATAATAAACATAACAAGCTCATCTCGGGAGCACCATCACCCCGGACGCACCGGTACATGGTTTCCTTTCGACAAGCAGCAGCACACCAAGTAACTAAACACGAGCACTGAACCCACCGAAACTATTGGCCATAATTGACCTCACCCATTGGCAGATCAAAGTACACTATGTCTAATCCTCATGCCCGCTCGAGTCTAGGGATTAAGAGATAGAATACCAAGAATGATTTGTCTATTAAATCAGTACAAGACAAATCATTCTAAATGGTCAAGTTCAATACGCCCCGGTATATCTATATGATTCAATCAGTTTAGACTAACTAATTATCCGAATCACAAAATAACCTAAACTGACAGTTTGTCCAAAACTGTCTCGGTTATGAACCTCGTTTATGTATTATGTCTTTCAACCAATTATGAGATATACTGTGTCACACAAGACACCTCATCATCTATCTACATAATATAAGTGGAAAAATAATACACAACTAAATTTAACCAAAACACTAATTGATATATTAACTGGGAAAAGGTACAATACAAGCATAGCTTATGTATTCAACTCCAACAGTAATTCCCATAAATACTTGGTGTGTGGATTCAGGAACCACTTATCATGTTTGTAATTCTTTGCAGGGGTTCCAAGTAACCCGGATGCTTAAAGATGACGAGATTGAAGTTTCCTTAGGAGATGCTACCAAAGTGTCAGCTAAATCAATGGGAGTGGCAAACCTTATTTTCCAGAATAATGTTGTAATAGTTTTGAAGAATTGTCTTTATGTTCCAAATTTTAGAAAGAATTTACATTCAATTTCTAAACTATTGTTGGATGGTTATAAGTTTGTTTTTTTCTAATAATTCTGTTACTGTTAGAAAGAATGAGAAACTTATATGTTCTGGTTCAATGGTAGACAATCTCTTCAATGGTAGACAACCTCTGAATCCTACTAAGGTCATATCAACCTTAGTAGGATTCAGAGGTTGGTCAATGATGGACCTTTGGGTTCATTGGAGATTGACAGTTATCCGACTTGTGAATGCTGCTTGGAATGTAAAATAACCAAGAGGTTTTTCAAGGTAAAGGGGTATAGAGCAAAGACATTTTAGAGTTGGTTCACTCTGACTTGTGTGGACCTATGTCAATTCAAGCTAGAGGTGCGTTTTAGTATTTTGTGACCTTCACAGATGATTACTTGAGGTATGGGTACATTTACTTGTTGCGCCACAAGTCTGAATGCTTTGGTAAGTTCAAAGAGTGTTGGGTAGAGGTGGAGAAATATCATGGTAAAAGTATCAAGACACTGTGATCAGATCGTGGTGGTGAATACCTATCTAGCGAATTTATGAGCTACTTGTCAGAGGTGGGTATTCAATCCTAGTTGTCTGCACCTGGCATACCCCAACAAAATAGTGTAGCAAAATGGAGGAATAGGACTCTTATGGATATGGTGAGATCTATGATGAGTTATAATTAGTTGCCCAATTCGTTTTGGGGATATGCCTTGTAGACGACGGCTTACATTCTGAATCTTGTACCCTGTAAATTCGTGTCTTCAACCCCTGTGGAGTTATGGTCTGAGCGAAAACCCAGTGTCAGTTATCTCAGGATTTAGGATTGTACAACACATGTGCTTAAGGCAGATGTTGGTAAGTTAGATGCAAGAACAGAAGTAATGTTGTTTGTAGGATATCCTAGAGGAACGAAAGGTGGTTTATTCTGTAGTCCTAAAGATCAGAAGGTGGTGGTTAGCACTAACGCCAGATTTTTAGAAGAGGACTATATTCTACCCCACAAACCAAGTAGTAAGATTGTGCTAGAAGAACTTAGGGGACAGTCCAGTATTCCTGATGCACCAGTACAAGTAGATACACCACATAATACAACACAAGATGTCACAGATGATGCGCTTACACAGGTTGTGCCTTGTTGTAATGGGAGGGTTGTGAAACAACTCGAGAGGTACGTGGGCTTGGGAGAATCTTCGTATTTGGTCCCTGATGCTCACGAACCAGACCCAGTTAACTACAATGAGACTTTCCAAGATAAAGATGCAGATTCTTGGCAAACGGCAATGATATCTGAGATGGGTTCGATAGACTCGAATCATGTCTGGGAGTTGGTAGACCTGCCTGATGGTTTTCAACCAATTGGGTGCAAATACGTCTACAGGCAAAAGAAAGGATCATATGGGAAGGTTGGAACCTTAAAAGCTAGGCTTGTGGCGAAGGGGTATACTCAGAAAAAGGGTATCGATTATGAGAAAACCTTTTCCCCAGTAGCTACGCTTAAGTCGATCTGGATTCTCTTGGCCATAGCTACTCATTTGGATTATGAGATTTGGAAGATGGATGTCAGACAACTTTCCTTAATGGAAGTCTTGAATAAACAATCTTCATGCAGCAACCGGAGGGATTCATTGCAGAAAGCTAAGAGCACAAGGTTTACCGGCTTAAGAAGTCCATCTACGGACCTAATCAAGCATCCAGATCTTGGAACATCCATTTTGATGAGGTAATCCAGTCCTATGGATTTACTCAATGTCCGGTTAAGCAGTGTGTGTACCGCAGGCGTGATGGAAACTTAGTGGTGCTTCTTGTATTTTACGTAGATGATATTTTTCTTAATGGCAACAGTAAGAAGGTATTGTCAGACGTAAAGGCATGGTTGTCCAAACAGTTTGATAGTGCACCTCAGATGGAGAGGGTGTCGCATTTCTCCTAGTTAAACTCGCTCTAGTCATCTTACTCAGAAGCTCATAGTCTAGCGATCTCGGGGCTGGACTCATCCGAATGGAGGAAGGCCCTAATGCCAACGCGCAAGCCCACCCACATCGCATATGAACCCGTAATGGTGGCCATGGGGATATAACACAACCCGCTCCCACTTAGATTTCCAAATTGAGGGTTTTTCCGGTTTTAACATGCAATTAACTAACCTAAGTTATGTGCAACCATAAAACCAGACATGCTTTAATTCATGCATATAAAATACAGCATAAAAATAAAGCATAAAATTAAAACAATAAATACGGGAAATAAATGCGTAAAATAAATTTCCCGACTATTACGATTTTAATTGCTTCCATCATTTGCCTTGATCTCGTGTCCCGTCACGCCACTCGATGGAGAGAGTCTTGAACTTCAAAAAACGAAAACTGGAGGAAAAACGGGCCAAAAACGGCCCGAACGGGTCGCCCAGGCCGCACAGGCCGCAGCACGGCCCGAAGGCCGCGCAGCCCGTGCGCGCGCGCGGCCAGCACGCCAGGCCCAGCGCGCACGGACGCGCGCGAGACCCAGAGCCCGGGCGCCCGCGCGCCTGCACGGCCCAAGCCGGCCGTGCGCGCGCGGGCCTGCGCGCCCAGCAGCAGCTGCTGCGTGCAGCGACTGCTGCGCGCTGCTGCTGCCTGCTGCTGCCCTTCAATGGCTGCCGGCGGCGATTTTGCTGCCGGCAATCGTTGCCGGCGTCGCCTCCTGCCGCCAACTCCTCCTTCGCTTTTTCCCACGCTATTTGGTCTTCTTACAATTCGTTCTGGGTTTTCCTGGGTTTCTTCAAATTCATGATAACCCAAAACCCACGAATCCAAGTTGCCCACCATAACGCCTTCGATTACATAAAAAACAATTTTCCTACTACAAGGCATTCTAAGAAAATTAAATAATCGAAATTACATAGAATAAATCCTACTACAGATTTAATCTAATCCTACACGGCTTCCAGCGCGTGGTTATACTATTACAAACATTCATAATAAAATTAAATCCGGACATGTCCCGGAGTTTAATTAAAAACCATACAAACGTAACCATAATAGTCGGGATTCTAAACCACCTGCAAATAAAACCATGTAATAAATCGAACAAGCACAGAACCCCCTAAACCTGGCTCTGATACCAATTGAAAGATTTTGGTAGGATCTGAGTTTTGTACCTGCTCGATTTACCACGCAACAAAAAAATTCTAATAAAAGCGGAACTATAGAATAATACCTTTGAAGCGTGCACCTGGTGAATCTCTTGTATGCCTCAAACACTATGACCTCTTGTTGTGTGGGCAACAATCTAGAAGTCAATTGATCAGCAACTCACCACAATCCACCTGCTGGAAAACTCTAGCCCCGCAGCACCTGGCACGTACTATAAACGCACCGCCCGCAGAGAGAGAAAGCTACGCGCAGCTGGTATAGACCAAGGCCAAAATTTCAGCCACTAGAAACCCAAAAACCAGCTGCACACTTTCTTGAAAATTCGACTTGGAGAGAGAAACGTTTTCTCTCTCTAGAATTTTCTCCCTATAGAAATCCTGTGGATTAATTGTGTTATTGTGCTAATCTGAATGACTGATCCCTTGTCTATTTATAGAGTTACAAGAGAGACTCCAAGTTGGTTTAGGATTGGTCTTCCTACTGGGTTTCTGTTTTCCTTCAATCCTGTTTCTGGACTGATACAGATTCTGTTTCCTTCAATCCTGTTCCTGGACTGATACACTCCCAACTGTCACATGGATTCACTTATCCCAATCCAGTTCCTGGGATGAATCACTCCCAACTAACACAGGGATTCACTTATCCCAAACCAGTTACTGGGATGATTCACAACCAACTGACACTAGGATTAATTAATTTCTCAATTAATTAAATCTACCTTTGTCAACAACCCAGTACATAATTAATCGTACGACTAACGGATTAATTATGGCACTACCAACCTACACCAGAATTGCTTCCGGAACAACTTAATTAAATTATATTCATAATCTCCCCACATCAAAGATATAGTGCTCGTTAATTTATTAATTTACTGATAAATTAATTCATCAACTTCTTAATATTCCGAGACTAGTACCACTCGACCTTTTTACTATACCGGACATAAGTCCACTGGCCAGGTTTAGTATAATAAACATTTCGAGCTCATCTCGGGAGCACCATCACCCCGGACGCACCGGTACATGGTTTTCTTTCGACCAGCAGTAGCACACCAAGTAACTAAACACGCGCACCCAACCCACCGAGACTATTGGCCACATTTGACCTCACCCATTGGCAGATCAAAGTACACTATGTCTAATCCTCATGCCCACTTGAGTCTAGGGATTTAGAGATAGAATACAAGGATCGATTTGTCTATTAAATCAGTACAAGACAAATCATTCCTAAGAGTCAAGTTCAATATGCCCCGGGCATATCTATATGATTCAATTAGTTTAGACAAACTAATTATCTGAATCACAAAATAACCTAGACCGACAGTTTGTCCAAAGCTGTCTCAGTTACGAACCTCATTTATATATTATGTCTTTCAACCAATGATGAGATCTACTGTGTCGCACCAGACACCTCATCATCTACTTACATAATATAAATGGACATAAAACTGCACAACAAAATATAATTAAAACACAAATCGATATATTAAACTGGGAAACTGTACAATACAAGCATAGCTTATGTATTCTACTCCAACAGTTAAGTGCATCCTCAAGTATTTGCACAGAACGAGGGACTATGTCTTGATCTATCCGGCACAAGAGTTGATTCCAAAGGGTTACACAAATTCGGATTTTCAATGTGATAAGGACAAGAGCAAGTCTACCTCTGGTTTTTTGTTTTTTTTTTTACTCTGGGAGGTGGAGCCATAGTTTGGCAGAGTGTCACGCAAAAAAGTTTGGCGGACTCCACAATGGAAGCTGAATACATTGCAGCATCAGAGGCAACGAAAGAGGCTGTATGGCTCAAGAACTTCCTAGTGGATTTAGATGTGATTCCAGAGTTACCATGGTCTATCACAGTTTATTGTGATAACAATGGTGCGGTTGCTAACACGAGGGAACCACGAGCCCACAAGGCGATTAAGCACATAGAGTGTAAGTACTACCTGATACGAGAGATCGTAAAAAGGAGAGACGTGGTCGTGGCAAAGATAGCATCAGCAAACAACTTTGCAGATCCATTCACGAAATCATTGAATCTAAAAGTCTTTGAGACCCACGTGAAGAGCATGGGAGTTAGATACTTGAGTGAGCCATGAGAGTTCTCTAGATTTTGGTATGAGAGTAGAAAAAATGTATTAAACCAGTTTTTGTACTTAAAAGCACAGCTTTGAGTATTAGTGGGAAATTGTTAGTTTTGAATATTTAAAAACTTTGTTTTTATAAAAAACTATTTCTCAATTATATATTGATTGTGTTTCAGTATATCATAACATGTTGTCAACTTATATCATATGACTAGATGATAAGGTGTTTGGTGTGACACCGTAAATCTCATCATTGGTTAAAGTTATGATATATAAATAATACACGTAACTGAGACAGTTTGGATATACTGTCAGTTTAAGTTATTTTATGATTTTGAGATTGGTTTGTCTACACTAATTGAATCATGCAGATGTGCCCGGGGCATATTGAGCAGGATCGTTGTAGGATCGAATTAACTTGTACTGATTTTCATTGTTAATTCGAGCCTTGTATTCTCTCTCTCTCAACCCCTAGACTAGAGCAGACATGGGGATTAGACATAGTGTACTTTGATTTGCCAAAGAGTGCGGTCACTTGAGGCCTATAATTTCGGTAGATTGGGTATATGTGTTTAGTTTCTTATTATGCTGTTGCTTGTCGAAATGAAATCATGTACCGATGCGTCCGGGGTGATGGTGTTCTCGAGATGAGTTGGTAATTGATTATTATACTAAACTTGGCCGGTGGACTTATGTCCGATATAGTAATAAGGACGAGTGGTACTAATCTAGGATGATAAGAAGTCTATTAATTAATTTATCAGTAAATTAATAAATTGACGAGCACTATATCCTTGACATGAGGAGATAAAAAAATAGTTAAAGTGGTATCCGGAAGCAATTTCCTTTTGAGCGGTAGTTCCATAATTAATCCGTTAGTGGTACGATTAATTATGTGTAGGATTAATTGACGAAGTGGATTTAATTATTTAATTAATTATCATTGGGTGAATTAGTATTGACTAGTCTAGTAAACACTTAGAAGTCAATAAAAAGTCCAACTAGAAGGCCCAACTCAAAAGACCACTAGATCTCCCTTGAAGCTCCTATAAATAGATAAATTCTTGCCCTTGAAAAAATAAGAAACTTGGAAAACAAGATGTCTTGCCTCTAGAGAGAGAAAGACCTAGAGAGGGACTTAGAGAAATAGTAAAACTAAGACCCACTCAAAGTCGGCTTTGGATCTCTCATTCTTGGAATAGAAGCAGCCCAAGAATTTTTGGAGTGAGCAGAATTTTTCGGCGGACTGTCCAGTTTTTTCGGCAAATTCTTTCGGTTTTTCCGTCCAGAATTCCGACGGGTTTTTTTGTCTAGATTTTTCGGTGGCTGATTCCAAATTTTCTGGGTCTGTTTTAGTGGTTTTCCAGCGGCTGTTTTAGAGATTTTCTGGGGACTGTTTTGAGTAGTTTTTCTGGCGGATCTACAACTTTTTCCAGTGAGTTTCTTGGGTGTTTTTTTGTTGGAGTTGAATACATAAGCTATGCTTGTATTGTACATTTTCCCAGTAATATATCGATTTATGTTTTGGTTATATCTTGTTGTGCATGATATGTCCATTTATATTATGTAAGTAGATGATGAGGTGTCTTGTGTGACACAGTAGATCTCATCATTGGTTGAAAGACATAATATATAAAAGAGGTTCGTAACCGAGACAGCTTTGGACAAACTGTCGGTTTAGGATATTATGTGATTCAAATAATTGGTTTGTCTAAACTAATTGAATCATATAGATATGCCCGGGGCGTATTGAACTTGACTATTAAGAATAATTTGTCTTGTACTAATTTAATAGACAAATCATTCTTGGTATTCTATCTCTTAATCCCTAGACTCGAGCGGGCATGAGGATTAGACATAGTGTACTTTGATCTGCCAATGGGTGAGGTCTATTGTGGCCAATAATCTCGGTAGTTTGGGTGCGCGTGTTTAGTTGTTTGGTGTGTTGCTACTTGTCGAAAGGAAACCATGTACCAGTGCGCCCGGGGTGATTGTGCTCCCGAGATGAGCTCGTTATGTTTATTATACTAAACCCAGCTGGTGGATTTATGTCCAGTATAGTTAAAAAGGGTGAGTAATACTAGTCTCGGAATTAAAGAAGTTAATAAATTAATTTATCAGTAAATTAATAAATTAACGAGCACTATATCTTTGATGTGGGGAGATTATGAATATAATTTAATTAAGTTGTTCCGGAAGCAATTCTGGTGTAGGATGGTAGTGCCATAATTAATCCGTTAGTGGTACGATTAATTATGTATTGGGTTGTTGACAAATGTAGATTTAATTAATTAAGTAATTAATTAATCCTTGTGTCAGTTGGTTGTGAATCATACCAGAAACTGGTTTGGGATAAGTGAATCCCTGTATCAGTTGGTTGTGAATCATACCAGAAACTGGTTTGGGATATGTGAATCCCTGTATCAGTTGGTTGTGAATCATATCAGGAACTGGGTTGGGATAAGTGAATCCCTGTATCAGTTGGATGTGTATCAGTCCAGGAACAGGATTGAAGGAAACAGAAACCCAGTAGGAAGGCCAATCCTAAACCAATTTGGGGTCTCTCTTGTAACTCTATATATAGACAAGGGATTAGCTATTCCACAATATACAATTCATAAGTTTTCAATACAAGAAAACTAGAGAGATAAAATTCTAGAGAGAGAAATAAATTTCTCCCTCAAAGTCGGATTTTAGAAGGAAATATGTGGCTGGATTTTTCCTCTGTGTTGGCCGAAATTTTGTCTTGTTCAAACCAGCAGCGCGTATAGTTTTCTCTCTCTCCGGGTGGTGCGTTTATTGTACGTGCCAGGTGCGGCGGTGCTGGAATTTTCCAGCAGGTGGATTGTGGTGATTAGTTGATCAAATTGGTTTCTAGATCGTTGCCCACACAATATGAAATCAAAGTCTTGAGGCATACAAGAGAATCACCTGAGTGCACGCTTCAAAGGTATTTTCTAAAGTTCCGCTTTTAATTAGAAATTTTTGTTGCGTGGTAAATCGAATAAGTGCAAACCCAGATCCTACGCAATGTTATTTCAAAAGGGTTGGAATAGCAATTGTGCTAGCTTCTAGGCCTGACCAGAGATTCCGATTCTGAAATGCATAGCACGAAAGTGAGTTTCTAGCTAGGCCCGGGCAGATAATCTTTCATTTTCATGGGTTTTGACCGATCTATCCAGTAGATAGTTGCCCACACGACTTCCAGATTTATCTTGGAGACATTCGAGGGATTTCTTGAGGGACAAGTTTCAAAGGTGGAATCTTTCTCAATTGATTTATCGAGGGACTCGCTCCAAATGTTGATCTTTCCGCTTTAATTTAAAGATTCAATATTTTATGGGTAAAATAAATCGAACAAGTTAAAGTAAGATCGGGTTCAAAGGAATTTGTACTAGTGTTTGAGCTCGGTCGAAAGTTTTCGATTCTGAAATGCATATCACGAAAGTGAAATTTTCAATTGGCCCGTACCGACTAATTCCATCACGGAGAGAGAGAAGGAAGAGAATGTGGAGGTGGCTAATGTTTAAAAAAAGGAACATGGGGGATAGTTTTTTTTTTTAATATATCCAAGGTCAAAATAGACATTGATCAATATAATATTAAGGGTGTGTTTATTTAGAGGCAATGAGAACGAGACAATCATAAAATGATTCCGATTACTACGTTCCCAAAAAAGTAAAAAATAATTAAATTCCTTTAATGATTGTTACTAAACAAGTCAAAGGTAATCAGATTCATTTAATGAATGTTACCAAACAAATCAAAGACAATCACATTCCTTTCATAATTGGTCAATTATAAAATTCGATTGCCCCCATTCCGATTGCCTCCAAACAAACGCATCCTAAGAATAAAATATATATTTTACACAATTCTAAATTCAAATTCATCTTACAAACCAAACAACCTTATTTGATTCACAAAATTCATACTCATTCTCACCTCAATCATACCCATTCCAATTTCGATTCCGATTCAAGCCAATTCTACCAAATGGCCCCTAAATAAATTAGTATGTTATTAATACTTTATTTTAAAATATATTTTAGAAGTAATTTTAGTATAAATGTATTTATTTTTTTTGTTCTAGCAGTCTAAATGTATTTATTATATTATGATGATGCATTTGCCTAAAACGACTATCCGGCAGCAAGGTCTGACCCGACCGGAGGTCCATTTTGCCCAACTCTTATGTTTTGTTCTGTTTCTCCCTCTACGTCTCCAAAAACAAACCATTATTATTTCGATATGTTTCAGCATTCTCATTTGGATGTTATAACTCATTAATATTCTGTAATAATACTCGTCAATATTCTACAGTTATCTCTTTAATAACTTATTAATACTTTACAATAATACTCGTTAATATTTTTCAGTTATTTTTTTAATAACTCATTAATATTCTGCAATAATACTCAGCAATATTTTCTAATTATTTCTTTAATAACACATTAATATTTTGCGATAATACTCGTCAATATTTTGAAATTATCTCTTTAACATCTCATTAATATTTTACAAAAATACTCGTCAATATTCTCCAGTTATCTCTTTAACAACTCATTAATAAAAGCAACCTCCCTAATACGTTTGAAGAACTCATTAATATTTTGCAATAATACTCGTCAATATTCTCCAGTTATCTCTTTAACAATTCATTAATATTTTACAATAATACTCGTCAATATTTTCCAGTTATCTTTTTAATAACTCATTAATATTCTGTAATAATACTCGCAATATTCTGAAGTTATCTCTTTAATAATTCATCAATATTCTGAAGTTATCTCTTTAATATTCCGCAATAATATTCATTAATATTCTCTTATTATAATTAATATGATATTATAATCTTAATAAAAATATATGATGTTATAATCGATCCAAAATTACCTGACATTTATCCATAGTTGTATCAAATAATTACCCACTTAATAAAAAACTCCTATCGCAACTGGGTGGAGTCACAGTTCATTTCCTCTGGAGCCAGAGCTGCAATAGCAAAATTTTCCTCCGGTATATTTAAACCAATAATTACTTTAAATTAGGGAAAAAAAAAAAAGGAAAGGTAACAAAAAATAAAATTTGTTGCCGATTGATTTTGGATTTTGGGTTTTTTCTGTTTCTCCTTTAGGGTTTGACTTGATTTGGACTCTCAGTGACGAGGGTTGGAGTTTAAAGGTATGAACCGATTGTTCTTGTTCTAGTTTTGTTGTTCTATTGGTTGTTTTGAGTTGTTGTCCGTGATTTTCCACCCCTTTTACGTGAAGTTGCCTCCTTCTCTGCATTACAGAAGTGAGAAAATTGATTGAAATAGGATTAGGGTTTCTTTTGATTCTTTGTTTTGCTTTTAGGACAGAAGTGAGAAAATTGATTGAAATAGAAAATTGGGAAAACTGAACTTGGATTGATCTGATTTGACATTTTAACGTAGTCTGACATGATTCAGATTTGGTTTGAGCAATTTTAGGCACTGAAATGATGGGGAGTACTGATAGTGTCACTGAAGTTGCCATTTTTTGGTTACTCTGTTTCATCTGTGTGCTTCTCTGGTTCAGTGGTTGGCCCCATATCCACTCCATTTTCAGTTGCATTAAAAGATGCAGTGGTTGACCCTATATCCACTCCATTTTGATTTGGGAGGCACTTCTTAATGTACTTAAGATTCTGAATTTGACAAAATGTAACGAGTACAACTAAAGAGGATCTAGGATGAGATCCATTCCATCATTTTTTTAAGAAAGAAACTAAAATCAATGGTAAATTAACAAATTAAGTGGAAATAAAGAAACATTAAGACATATACAAAGTTCAACCCTTGTCATTATCATTATAGAGAGCAGCTGGCATTTCCCCATTTCATGTAGATAACAACAAAAATATTTAGTAAAGATTTGTGGATGGAAGCTAAAATTCCTAAGATTATCTAATGATCCATTTGGACAGATTTGTTTCATACTTGTTTCTCTGCAGGCTTCCCCTTTTAACTTTGTCAAAATGAAATGGTCTTCCATTACTCTGATTAATAAAAAAAGTGGCATTTTGCAGCTCTCCTCTTCCTTCATTTTCGCTCTTTGTCCATTCGTTCAAAAAAAAATAGTCATATTTTTACGGTCGGATAGTTCTTTTGGGGCAGAGGTAAGTAATATTTATGATGGATCAGAGCATTCAGAGTTGAAAGATGAATGAGAAATTTGAAGAGTGCAAAAATACAGAAAGAAAGCATCCTGTAAACTTCATCTATCATGTTAGGCTTTTGAAGCAATTTTTAATACTGAGTTGACGAAAGATAACGGGTGGTTTTATAGACAAAATTATTCCTTTGCATTCTCTAATTTATCTCCAACAACTACTTTTTGTACAGCTTTTTGAGCAACCAACTCCTTACTACTGACAAGCACCATAATGAATAATGCAAGAGCCTCTCCATTTGGCTAATTGGTTTTGTATTTGAGGCTCATATATATTTAGATCTTTTTAAGATCGTCTGCGTATAAGGTATAATTTATACTGTACTTATTGATAGTGTTTTTTGTAGGGTTTGAAAAAAGAGAAGACCGTGAAATTTCTACTACAGAAAGTGCTGAAGCAAATTAATGTTGGTAATCTGGGAAGAATTTTGTTACCTAAAGTAATTTCCTTTTCTTAAGAAGTATAGGATGATTGGATAGAATTTGACAATACTTGTATTGAATTTGGATGTTCTAGCTAGTTAATATTCTTTTTTTTTTTTAAAAAAGAAATTGACTCAATTTTTGCATTTGATTCTTAGAAAGAAGCAGAAACTCGTCTTCCAGAACTTGAATCAAGTGATGGAATCTCTGTAGTAATGGAGGAGATTGGTACTTCTAATGTCTGGAACATGCGCTACAGGTATGAACACAACTTTTTTATTAAATTCTACATTCTATCGGTGATCGAAATGTAGTATTTGAACATGTCTAATTTGTTTTGCGCAAATATATACTTCTTTGTAGATTTTGGCCCAATAGCAAGAGCAGAATTTACCTACTTGAAAACACTGGTAAGCAACAGTCGGCTATTTCGATTGAGCTGATCTTGTATGCATGGAAAAAAGCTGTTTTTAATTGTCTATACGTTGCATTTGTTCCTCCTAAACAGGGGATTTTGTGCGGGTAAATGGACTTCAGGAGGGAGACAACATTACATAAAATAAAACAAGTCGACTCTGACTTGAGATTAAACTGACACCAAGTGACCCAAACTTTTGCCCAGCAAACTCAGTTCCCTTTAGAAGACCATACCTCATATAGGGTTTTTCTTCTTAATTATAAGGGAATGACAAAAATAACTGGGCAACCTTAATGCATAAATTATTAAGGAAACAGGGAAAATAAACAAACATCATCGGACCATCACCACATCATCATCATCTTAGATTGAATTTCTAGATGAACTTGTGAAGACGAGCCCTAGTTTCATCATCATTAGAGGTGTCATTACCACCATTAGATATCTCATCAGCACCATCGATTCCTCCATCATCAGATGCGCTGCGGTTAAGTCAATGTCCTGATGATTACTACCACGGTTGCCACCACCTGCTGCAGCAGCCAACTCCGGGAGGGCAAGCTGAAGAGTGAGCTCAGCTTCCTCAGCAAGCTTGCTAGAGAAGTTGAACTTGCTGAGGAAGCTAACCTCACTCTTCAGCTTGCCCTCCCGGAGGTGGTGGCTGCAGCAGGTGGTGGTGGCCGTGGTGGTAATCATCAGGACATTGATCTTAACCGCAGTGCATCTGATAATGGAGGAATCGATGGTGCTGACGAGATATCTGATGGTTGTGATGACACCTCTGGTGATGATGAACTAGGGCTCGTCTTCACAAGTTCATCTAGAAATTCAATCTAAGATGATGATGATGTGGTGATGGTCCGATGATGTTTGTTTATTTTCCCTGTTTCCTTAATAATTTTTGTATTTACTTTGCCCAGTTACTTGTCAGAAAAGTACAATACAAATGGCTAATATTTAGAGTGGGTAGAAAAACTCCAAGGCTTGAATAAACTAGAACATTAGATGAACAATTTGGAAGAAGAGGAAATTTCTCCCGGGAGTGGAGAAAAAAACTCTGAACTGCAGAGAATAGAGGAAGCAGAATGAATGCCGGAAAAATTTGTGTTCTATTCTAAGTCCAATAAAGGACTATTTCTATTCTGAAGAGTGAGACACATTAATTTGTTGCATGAATTTCAATTGCTTATTTAAAACCATTTAAAAAAAAAAAAAAAAGTTTGCAGATTTTTCTTTTTCCCCTTTGAGGCAAAACATTCAACAGTATAATAGCCTTAAATGTATCAGTTGTGGGTTATAGAAAATGAACCAATGCCTTCATGTCAAACCGTTTTGAAATCCAAGCATTGATGCTGCCATAATCTCATGAATCTGCAAGACGGAGATGGATTTAGAGAATAATCAACTCTTCTTCAGCCATCTTCACCAAACGCACGTTTTTCTAGAGGAATTATTTTTAGTTTATGTATTGATTATTCTCTAAATAATTTTTCATTTTAAATATAAATTTTACATTTTGCACTTATAAGTTTTATTTTTTCATGTTTATTTCATTATTAAAATCAATGCCAAAATCAAATCTATGAGTTAATAATCTGTTTTGAAAGTATCTTGGATTTAATTTTTAATTTTAGTGACCGTAAAACAAAATTTATCAAAAATATTATATTGGAAGTTAGGCTAAAATCGCCTCAGTTTTAAGTATTATCATCTCAATTTTAATAAAATTATCGAGACGATATTTTATAAGGAATTATTAATTACTGTCTCAATATTTTTTTATCGTTTTAATTTAGACTAAAATATTCTCTCTTAAAATACTCTTTCTCTTTCTTTTTATATAAAAAAATATTTTTGTATATTTTTGTCAAAACTTATAAATTATCATCCTATAAAAATTGAGACCGTAACTAGTAATTCTTTATTTTAAAGGATGTTTTAATCTAAATTAAGATAAGACTATAAAGAACTTACGCAGTACTAGTAAATTTTTTAGAAAAAGGTAGCTTCGTACGAGGTTCAATATCATGAATATCAAGAGCAATACAGAAAAATAAATAATGTGTTCCAAATACGCTAGTCGCAGGCTGGGGGTGGAGCACACAAGCATTTGTTATGATAGGACATGGGGCATAGTAGGTGTTACAGTAAAAAAAGATTACAAGATCAAAGCCACACGATCATGTGCTCACTTTTTATTATTTAAGGATACAAAACAAGAGTCCATTTCAATTCTCTGGCCAAAGAAAACTAGACAACTAAAATGCACATTTATTTTCATTACATCGATCTATCAGGCTTGCTTCCTTTATTTGTTCTCCAAAATCATTGTTCATATTTGGCACTGGCGGGGACTCAAGTTGCACTGCTGCGGAAGATTCCTAGCCACTTGCCTTATCTGTTCCACTCCCTGCTGTCCTTGCTGTCCTTGCTGTTGTTGCTGCTGCCTGAATGCTTGCTTCACCGCTTCGCAACGACACTCGTTGTCGAAGTTCTCGAGTACCTGACAGCATTCCCTGAGCCTCTGCTGAGATCCTTGTGCGTCCTCCTGCCCCACTTCTTTGATCATCATGTCCATTCCATATGGTCTTTGGGTGGATGCCAAGTACTTCTGGCAAGAGCGAATCCTCTGTTGTTGTTGCTGGACCTGTTGCTGGCATCTCCTTGGAGATTGTCCTCGTTGATTGTCATCGTCTTCATCAACAGTGGTGGTTATGGTGAACCTTGTGGCCTGAGCAAAGGCCAACATGGCTACCATGACTGCAGCAAAAACCATAAACTTCGCCATTGCTTTTGGGATTAAAGAAAAAGATTTCTACTTTGAATGATGTTGAAGAAGTACTTGGTGGTGAAAGTGCAGAGACACTGAGGGTATTTATAGCAGATTTAGAAGGTTTGCATGTCAGAAACGTGGAGCCTCATATGGGAAGCGGAGGATCGGTGCGGGATGGCGAGGTGTAACTCTACTAGGAAACCAAGCTTACACGTAGTCTCCATGCATCATGCAAATGCATGCTGCCACACACCACTGGAAAATTTAGTTTTAATGACACCTAATAATATATATATTTTAAATTTTTTAATTATAAGAACAGTCCTAACCCCAATGGAAGATAATGAAACAAAATAAAATAATGAAAGGTAGCACCTTCATTCACCCAAGTCTTCCTACATGGAAACGGTCTAACCGTACCCATCTTCCTGTGCTATACAATCACCAATCCTTCATGATGGAGTGAAACATAAAACAAAACCTGCTCTATACATAAGCAAGACCCTATCTAATCCGCATCCTTGGGGTACCTGCTGCATTAAGGGACACCAAGCCTTTAAGATGCCTCGGAGTCTCATCTAAAGACATAAGTGAAATATAAGTAACTGATGAGCCTATTTTAGCTAAAAAATTTGCTACCATATTGTCTCTATATACATGTGTTAGAGGGGATGAAGAGGTTTCCAAAAATCCACAAATTTCGCATAGAAAATTATACTCCTTCCACAAGATAACAAGCAAACATTGGTAAAACCTTTATATCTGCAACAACGGACTGCTTCTGACAAAGCTAAAATTTCCGCTCTCACAGAAGATACTCCGCCTTGATTAATGTAGCATGCCTGTGCAAAAAGGAAATTGCCTAAACCACTACGCACACAAAAATCAAAACCAACCTCTCCATTGCGCTTGCGCGAACCGTCAACATTAACTACCAAATGTGCACAAGAATATGAAATCCAAGAGACATATTTGACTTGAGAGGAAACAGACCGCGAACTTGCTGGGAAGACAAAAGAAAAACATAATGAGGCCTTATTCTGTACCCTATTCAAACAACTGCAATATCACGGTAGACGCCTTTATAAAATGTGGAATTATAGTATTACTATATTTAGGATTGTAAATATAGTAGTTTACTATATCTTGTTCCTTTAAATTAGGAAACGGGTTTCTTATTTAGAAAAAAACCTGAGATCATGTAACTATAAATATTTGTTCATACATTAATAAAACACATGCTTTATACAAAATTTTTTCTCATATTTTGTTATGGTATCAGAGCAGAGAAAAATTTTCTTAGTCTTTATCTTTGCGTAAAACAGCTTGCGGTTCTTGGATTTTCTTCAGTTTGGGGCGCTTGGTTTTCGTGCTTATTCGGTCACAATATTATTGTCAATATTATTGTTGGCTTCGGCAACAATATTGTTGATATCTTTTATTTTGGCGGGACATATATTATTGATATATTATTGCTTTGTTATGTTTGCAAATTTTGCAACCGTGGGAATAGTTTTGTGGGCGGTGATCAAATTTTGCCAACCCACCTCAATTGTTCAACCCACTTCAATTGTTCATCGGTTTTTTTGTGCGGCACTTTTCTTTGTGTGCTTTTTTTTTTTTTTTATTTGTTTTTTGCCGACCAACTCCTATTTTGCATCGGTTATTGTGAGGCAATTCGTGTGGATTTTTTGCATCGGATTTTCTTTTGTGCAGATTTCTCATTGACGGCGGTTTTGTTTCGGCCACGGCGGATTTTGTTGGTTTTTTTGCCTGTGATAATATTTATTGTGTGACATGGCTTCACGTGGCGGCGACACTGATAGCATCCAACGGGTGCCGACCGTCGGTCCAGCTCGGGTGAATTCCGTGCGTATCCCCTTAGTTGCAGCTGATCTGAGTATAGTTGCTTCCGGAATGTCTAGTGACCAATTAGCAGTAGTATTAGAATTTATTAATTCTGTTCAGACCGACAAATTATCTGGTATGTCTCAGTCTTCTGAATGGATGTTTGATTGTGGATCTTCTCATCATATGACAGGTTGTTTGGAATTGCTCAAGGATGTTCGATCAATTCCGTCTCGATCAGCTCAATTGCCCAATGAGAATGTATTTCAGGCATCCTATATTGGGACTATTTCTCTTAATTCTCATATCACTTTATATGATGTCTTATTTGTTCCTGGATTACGATGTAATCTAATTTCTTTGTCCCAATTGTTGACCTGTTCTGATCTAATTGCGTCATTTGATGCTTCATTATGTCTCATTCAGGACCACATCACGAGGAGGACGATTGGCATGGGTAAACAGTGTGGGGGGACTATATTTCTCTCAGAGTCTTCTTTGAAATTGTGGCATCGTCGATTTGGTCATCCATCTGTGACAACTATTCAGTCTCTTCCCCGGATCTCTGTTTCTCGGTTAGATATTTTGCAGTTTAATAAATCTTGTGAAGAGTGTCTTTGTTCTAAGCATTCTCGTTCTAGTTTTCCTGTTAGTCAAACGGTTAGTTTAGCTACCTTTGATTTAATATATGTCGATATTTGGGGTCCCTACCGTTCTCCTGCCATATGTGGAGCTCGGTATTTTTTGAATATTGTGGACGATTTTAGTCCTATCACTTGGACTTATTTGTTGCATGATAAGGCTGGTGTGCTAGCTGATTTGATAAAATTTTTGAATATGATTCATCGTCAATTTAGTGCTCCTGTGAAAGTTGTTAGAAGTGACAATGGTACTGAATTCCTGGGATTGCGTTCATATTTTCATGAGCATGGTATTTTGCACGAAACCTCTTGTGTTGGCACCCCTCAGCAGAATGGTCGAGTTGAGCGTAAACACCAACATCTTCTTAATGTTGCTCGTGCCTTATTTTTTCAGTCTAAGTTACCTGTGCAATTTTGGGGTCATTGTGTGTTGATAGAAACCAATTTGATTAATCACACACCTACTAAAGTCTTGCATAATCTCACTCCCTTTAAAAAGTTGCATGACAAGCCTCATTCAGTTGCTCATATTCGTGTTTTTGGTTGCCTGTGCTATGCTCATAATCAGAATCATGGGGGTGATAAATTTGCTAGTAGGTCCCGTAAGTGCTTGTTTGTTGGTTATCTTATGGGTACCAAAGGGTGGTGCTTGTATGATTTAGAATTACAGAAACTGTTTGTTTCCCGAGATGTGGTTTTTTGTGAATCTGAGTTTCCTGGTCTTACAGTTGATGACTCTGCTGTCTCCCGGGTTTTTGCTTTGGATATTTTTTATGATGATTTGGATCTCATCGCCGTGCCTTCGTCGCTGACGCGGCCTGCCACACCTTTCTCACCGCCGGCTGCTATTGTTCCCTCGCCGCTGGCCCCTGATTCTTTTTCATCGGTGCTATCCGCCGCCCTTTCGCCGAAAGTGCTACCTTCTCCTTCAGCTGATGAGGCATTGGGTCGAGGTCTCCGCCAGAAAATTCCGTCATCTCGATTCTGCGATTTTGTTGCTTCTGCTATTAGCCCCTCTCTCTTGCCTACTGTTATCCCTTGTGCCTTGTCCTCCTTAGATACTCCTTATTCCTTGACTAATTATGTTTCTTATGATAGATTTACCATTGCCCATCAGATATTTTTGGCCTCTATTACCTCTGCAGAGGAGCCTCAGACTTTTGGGCAGGCAGTTCATCATGAATGTTAGAGAGATGCTATGAGGGACGAAATATTTGCTTTAGAGAAGAATAATACTTGGGATATTGTTGCTCTTCCTACAGGAAAAAGGGCTATTGGATATAAATGGATTTTTAAAATCAAGCATAATGCTGATGGCTCCATTAAATGTTATAAAGCTCGCTTGGTTGTTTTGGGAAATAATCAAGTTGAGGGGCTTGATTATACTGAAACATTTGCTCCGGTTGCTAAGATGCCCACTGTTCGTTTGTTTCTCTCTATTGCAGCTGCTCTCAAGTGGGAGCTTCACCAAATGGATGTTCATAATGCATTTCTCCATGGTGATCTTAAGGATGAGGTGTATATGAAACTTCCTCCTGGTTTTCGCTCCGCAGGCCCAAACAAGGTCTGCCGTTTGCGTCGCTCTTTGCATGGCTTAAAGCAAGCTCCTTGCTGTTGGTTTGCCAAACTCACCACTGCTCCTCTTCAGTATGGCTTTAAGCAGTCATATCATGATTATTCTCTTTTTACCTTTCGCCGAGGTTCCATTCAGTTGCATGTTCTGGTTTATGTGGATGATTTGGTCATTTCTGGTAATGATCATAATGTTATTTATGCTTTTAAGGCTTATTTGAGCTCTTGTTTTTATATGAAAGATTTGGGTGTTTTAAAGTATTTTCTTGGTCTAGAAGTTGGTCACACCCAAACAGGGATCTCTCTGTGCCAGCGCAAGTATGCTCTGGACGTTGTTACTGAGGCAGTTTTGCTGGGATGCAAGCCAGCATTGTTACCTATTGAGCAAAATCACAATCTTTCTTTGCTTCAAGGACCTATTTTTCATGATCCAGAGGCCTACCATCGTCTCATTGGTTGTCTCATTTATCTGACAGTTACTCAACCAGATCTCTCGTATTCGGTGCACGTTTTGTCTCAGTTCATGCATCATTATTTGCATGACCATTAGGAAGCAGCTTTGCGGGTTGTTCGTTATATTAAAGGTTGTCCCGGCAAAGGCCTTTTCTTTCCAGCAGCCTCCTCTCTTTCTTTGACCGGGTGGTGTGATTCAGATTGGGCCGGTTGTCCTACGACTCGGCGTTCTCTTACTGGTTGGATGGTACAGTTTGGTGGTTCACCTATCTTCTGGCGTACCAAAAAGCAGACTACTGTGGCTCGCTCCTCTGCGGAAGCAGAATGTCAGGCCATGGCGGCTCTCACAGCTGAACTTAAGTGGCTCAAGGGTCTCTTATCTTGTTTTGGAATTTCGCATTCCTCCCCCATCTCTATGTTTTGTGACAGTCAATCAGCTCTTCATATTGCAGCCAATCCCGTTTTTCATGAGCACACAAAACATACTGAGATTGATTGTCATCTTGTTCGGGAGGCTATTGCTCAAGGTCTTATCACTCTTATGTATGTTTCTTCTCAGCATCAGCTTGCTGATATCTTCACTAAGGCACTTGGTCATGTTCAGTTTGATAGCGTACTTCGCAAGTTGGGCATTTGCGATCTGCATACTCCAACTTGGGGAGGGGGTGTGGAATTATAGTATTACTATATTTAGGATTGTAAATATAGTAGTTTACTATTTCTTGTTCTTTTAGAATTAGGAAACTAGTTTCAGAAAGAAACCTGAGACCCTGTAACTATAAATATTTGTTCATACATCAATAAAACACATGTTTTGTACAAAATTTCTTCTCATATTTTGTCATAAAAGGCTTATTGCTCATCTTCCATATCTTCCACAGTAGAAAAATTGACAGTAGACGCCACAGTCCATCTGAAGAAGAACCACAACATTTCTTCCACCACTGCACCAAAAAAGGCCAACCAACTAAGCAAGATCTCCCAAAACCTATCCAACAAAGGAGAAAAGAATCCCAAATTGGGCGAATTAGGCACATAAAAATGTGTGAACTAAACTTTCACTATGTTGCAAGCAAAATTGGCAAATAGAGATGAACACACATACATCTCCCAGCCCATATATCACCTCCTGAAAAGGTAAGTAACCATGAAAAAATCTCAACATGAAGCATGATACCTTAGGAGGGATCGAAAGACTCCAACAATAAGCCATTGAGGGAATGGGTCGCCGAGAGCTGCAAATGGCTCCATATGCTGATAAAACTGTGAAAATGTCAGTAGGAGGAGACCATAAAACCACATCATTCCCTTCAAAAAATTGCACCTCCAGAGTCGCAAGAAAATCCTGAATGGCTGTAGACAAAACCATCCCAAATTCCAAAATATAGAACCACTTATCTATATAGAATTCCTGCACCGAAAGAGCATCGAAAGGAGGCCTACCAGCCCCTCTCCACAGGATTCCCACATCGCAACAGTTATCGTGCCAGAAGGATGCATAACCATCCCAAATTATTATCTTGCATAGCTGCACATATCTTGGAGAAACGTGCAATATATGGCGGCAGAAAATACGTCTCTGGTCTCTGGGCTGCAGGGGAAAGCGAGTGAATGAGCCTTGGCCAGAGACCATCCCCACTTCATTGTTTACTCCACAGCTTTGCCTCAAAACTCTGCACAACGGCGTGAAGCTGATGAATTCCTAACCCCCTTTGAATAACAGGATAAATGACTGTTCTCCAGAAGCACCAATGGCGACGCTTCACATTTTCAGAAGAAGCTCATAAGAAATTCTGACATTGCTTCTCGATTGCAACAATAACCGACTTTGGAGGGGTTAAGGCGGCCATAACATGAATACTCCCTCCATTTCATATTATTAGTCGTTTTCTCAAATTAGGTGGCATGTCAAAATATAAGTCGTTTTTTTACTGATAGAGTGTGTTTACTACAATACCCTTATTTATTGATTTCACTGGGATGTGTGTTTATTAATTCTCTCCTTAACTCGAGATGATTAATTAAACTATGCTGTAAATGAGTAGTATTGGAAATACGCAAAGGGAGGCGAAAGGCCAAAGTGTAGAAGACGTTTGCTATACATATTTGTTTTTAATTTCTATTCATTATATTTGTTTTGAAATGGAACAGACGTTTGGATTTGGATTAGGCAAAAGTGTAGAAGATTTAGTTGTTGAGGATTCGTTCGAAAACGCAGTGGTTGAAGATTCCTTTGAAAATGCAGTGGTTGAAGATTCATTCGAGGGTGTTGAAGATGATTTTGAAGACGACAATGATGATGATGATGCTGTAGATGAAAGAGAAGGTACAAAAAAATCATTACCTTTTGATTTGAATGAACCCGCGACGTTAGATTTTGATTGGAACAAATACCCTGAAGAATTATGAGAAGGATTCGAAGCAAAAGGACATGAAGATGTAGTCAGAGACATGTTAAGGATATATTGTCCTGTATTTTTTTAACCTTAATTATTTTTCTATAATTTCACTGTAATTGTACCCGTACTGTGTTTGATTTGTTTTGTTTAGAGGATGAGTATTTTTCTGATATACTGATATTGATTGCATTGGAATTTTTTTACTGAAGTAATTTTTTTTTATCAAAGTACATTTGGATTGCTTCTGATTAGAGTTATCAAAGATTTGGAAACTCTTAAATTTCGTTTCATTCAAGAGGTGGGGTTGGAACTTATCTATTTTTTCTTCCCACAAATCTCTTAGCCATCTATTGGAGCCTGGATTTTAGTGATTCCGACTCAGACTGATGTCATTTTCCGGTGGAAAAACATCCTCGTCGTCGTCGGTTTTGTTTTGTTCTTCTTATGTGGTGGTTCTGCTCGTCATATTTTGTTCCTGCATATATGTGTGTTCAAGGAAAACAGAGTCGAGCCATTCGGTAGAAGAGCAAGGAAAACAGAGTCCTACACATATGCGTGCTCGTCATGGCTTCATACTCAACTCTCAGTTCCTAATTAGTTTATTTGTGGTGTTCTAAATAATTTGACATGCACATCATTTCCTGTTTGGTTTTGGCCATCATCATTAACTGTTCTTTTCTGTTCTAAATAATTTGGACCTCTTTATCTGTTCTTTTCCATTAACACAGTTACCACACCAATTTCCATTTTCTTTTCTTTTCATTTTTTTTTTACCTCTCATTTGGCTATCAACACAAAATCTGCTTTGTAGAAAGTTGTCCTTATGACATTGTTTATGAGTAGATATGCCATTGGCTCTTGGGACAACTTCTGAGGATAGTTTATTATGCAAGTTTAGCTGACTTTAAAATTGTTCTAATCAAGAACTTGCCTTAGTATTTTGTCTCTGTTCCTTGTCTGATTTGCTAGAGTTGTTCTTATGCATCAAATGCATGAGTTGCATTTGAAGTTCTTGTACTTGACCCCAGTTAAGTGTATTGTATGGTGTTGTTTTCAAAAGTTTTAATTTTAAATTCCAAAAAATACTTAAGCGTGTAGTTTTGGCACAACCGAAGAGAAAGATGAAGTTTGAGAGATCATTGAAATAATGTTAACCAAAGATGAGAGCAAAGATTCTAAAGCGGCAGGAGATTTAGCCTTAGAAATGGATTCCAACGCTTCATTCGCGATTGCAGCACCAGATAAGTCATGTTAAACATAATTCATAAGTCATGTTCAAATGCAGTTGAACTTAAAAAAAAAAAAAAAATCACAATCAAATGCAGTTATTCATAAGTCATGTTCCAAGTCATGACCAAAATAAAATATGGCAAAAATATTAAACATAATTTAAATAATTGATAACTGTTTGAATAACACTACGATCACATTCCAACTGTTTGGGTAGTCGACCTTGTCTTTCAAGCAATGCTTTCTTCATATGTTGGAGATTAGGCCTAATTAAAAAAAAAAAAATTATATATTTGATTTAATATAAAAGAAAATTTAACTTTCAACTAATTAAAAGTAAATATATGTGAAAGTATGCACCTGTTACTGCCCATATCCTTCATAACTTCTATCATGCATGTCTGCAAGGTTAAGAAAATCCTGTTAACATTGTGTGGTGGATAATTCTCATATGCTCTTACCACAGCTCCAATAAGATCATCATAAGTTTTTGTTACCTCTTTATCTTTTATAGCTTGAATAGCTCTAAAAAATCCAAGGTCCAACACATTAAAGTCTGGAGAGTTTGGAGGTTGGTTCATCAGACGAATATCAAAACCATCTTGTGTAGCAGCTTGATTTCTTTTATATTCTTGATCTGATATCTATAGTCTGTTGATCTAATGTCAAGTATTCGCTGATCTGATGTCTATATAGTCCTGATGTAATCCTTGTTAAGTATGTTTTAGTTCTACTGTATGATTTCCTTTATATTCTTGATCTGATATCTATAGTCTGTTGATCTGATGTCAAGTATTCGCTGATCTGATATCTATATAATCCTGATGTGATCTCCCTTGTTAAGTATGTTTTAGTTCTATTGTATGATTTCTTTTACATTCTTGATCTGATATCTATAGTCTGTTGATCTGATGTCAAGTATTCGCTGATCTGATGTCTATATAATCCTGATGTGATCTCCCTTGTTAAGTATGTTTTAGTTCTATTGTATGATTTCTTTCATATTCTTGATCTGATATCTATAGTCTGTTGATCTGATGTCAAGTATTCGCTAATCTGATGTCTATATAATCCTGATGTGATCTCCCTTGTTAAGTATGTTTTAGTTCTATTGTATGATTTCTTTTATATTCTTGATCTGATATCTATAGTCTGTTGATCTGATGTCAAGTATTCGCTGATCTGATGTCTATATAATCCTGATGTGATCTCCCTTGTTAAGTATGTTTTAGTTCTACTATATGATTTCTTTTATATTTTTGATCTGATATCTATAGTCTGTTGATCTGATGTCAAGTATTCGCTGATCTGATGTCTATATAATCCTGATGTGATCTCCCTTGTTAAGTATGTTTTAGTTCTATTGTATGATTTCTTTTATATTCTTGATCTGATATCTATAGTCTGTTGATCTGATGTCAAGTATTCGCTGATCTGATGTCTATATAATCCTGATGTGATCTCCCTTGTTAAGTATGTTTTATCTCGCTAATCTCAGATAAACATGTAATAGAACCATGTATTTCTTGAAAGCTTGAATGAGTCCAAAGATAGACAAAGACCGAAAAAAAAAATAAACATAAACAACAGTAATCTCAGATAATTGCTTCAAAAGTAAAAAATCTAATCTCAGATAATTGCTTCAAAAGTAAAAAATCTAATCTCAGATAAACATGTAACCATATATCCAATTAAAATTTAAAATATCAAAAATATACGTTACCAGAATCTTCTTCATGTGAAGAATATATTCCATCGACGTCATTAATTTCTTCATCCCCTTTATCAGAATAATCCTCCTCCTCTTCGTTCTCTGTATAAGTGAAAAAAAAAAAAACAATTGTCAGTACTAATCTTTGTTCTTTCTTCAATTACCATACATTAAATATTTCTTACCAATAAAATCATCCAAAAACAGAGTTGGTTCTTCATTAAGATCGGGAAGGAGACTGGTTGATGCAACTGAACCACTCATGGATGAACTTGGGGGACGAGCATTGAGGTTGATTACAAAATCGTCTCGTGGTACTTCATTAAGATCGGGCAAATGATTATCTCCATCTCCAATGGATGCCATAATAGATTTTTGACGGTACAGTAAACAAAATTGTTGGACTTAAGCAAGGTTTATAGTGTTCACTTTCTTCTCCTCCCCAAAATTAATGGTGGGAATTTTTCAAACTTCATACTAATTTGTCAAAAAAAAAAGGGAGGAAATTTTAGTTCAATTTGATGTTAAGCATGCAGCTGTCATAGTTAAGTTGCAGAAATAATTACGCACCTGTCATAGTTAAGAATCTACTTGTTCCCAAGACTGCATTAATTAGGGGTAAAACAGGTTTAACTAGTAAAATTTATGGAAATATTAAAAAATTAATTATTATCTTAATATTCGTGTTTGGTTAAAAACGACCTATAATATGAAATGGAGGGAGTAGGCATTTAAAATATTTTGCATATGATATTTAAATTTTAATGACACTTTTAATAAATGTCATGTAAACCAAATTCATTATAGCTAAGGTATATTAGAAAAATAAATTTTAAAATATTTTAAATTGACTTAATAAAATATCTATAATGTTACTTTCACTTCTTTAATGACATTAAAAAATGCATTCAGACGTTATATAACATAACACTATATTTTTTTTATTTAAAAACTATTATAACAATTACAAAATGTCTTTATAAATATTTTTAATCACTATTTAAAATGTAATGAAAATAGGTATATTTTTATATATTTTTTATGTATTATTATTTGAAATTTATGGTGTCATTATAGTTTTTTTGTCAACTTTTAATTTATATTAATATTATATTTTTCATGAATTTTAATTCACAGTCTTTTTATAATTTATTTTCAATTAATTATGATTAAAATAATAAATATTATATTACACAAAAAATACTTAATTAAAATAAAAAAATTATTAAGATTTTATCTACTACAATTACATTATTATCTTCTCAGCAGAAGTATCTACATTTACTAGGATCTTCACTTTCCCAAATTCATTTATCAGTAAGTGTACATTTTCCTTATCTAATATATTGAATGTTTATCCAACTCTTATCTCAACTTCTCACCTCTCTCCTTACAAGGTTTCGCTCTATGCATATCATATCGCGCACTTCACTACTAATTTCAAGAGTGTTAAAAGAAAATCCAAGGGCAACATTGTTTCTATAGATCCATTATGCAAGAGTATAGTAGCATTAAAATGAGAATCCAAGTTATGACGATGAATCTAAAAATAGGGTATTGCTATTTGTAGCTCATAATTGCTATTTGTAGCTCAAATTTTAGTATAAAATGACCAAAATGTCCTTTATTTTAAATAAGAAATAATTTAAAATAAAAAATATTGTAAAAAGCTAATTAGCAATGGATGACCCACTCAAATTACGCACGTTCACCATGGACGGACCACGTAAAATAGGCACCGGTACAACGGGCGAAACGCTTAAAAAAAACCCCTCACCATGGTATACCTCACCTAAAATGGGTGAGTCACCATGGACACGGACGCATAAGTAACGCGCCTCAGCCATGGACCAGGCGCCTATTCTATGCGCCCAGACCATGGTGACCACGCCCGAAATGGGTGGCCACCTTGACTACGTGAATAAAGTATGATCTACTAAAACATTTTTATCAACTTCTAAATTGCCAAACACTCCAAAACCGCGGCTAAAAATCAGTGAAACCTTCACAATGCTCGTTGAACTACGTTGATGAAACGCATTGGTTCAAGATTCTTGAGAAAATGGTACGTTTTCGTTTATGTATTTGTTATGTTGTATGTTTACAATATCTATGGTAAGCACTTACATTTTAGGCGCCTTCATTCAATGGTTCAAACGCCCAAAATAGGTGCCAAAACCATTGAATACTCGCCTATTTTGGGCGAGTATTGAATACACGCCCCCAAATGTTGCGATACCATTAACTGCTCGCCCGTTTAAGGCGTGTCTTCCATGCTTTTATCGCCCATTTTAGGCATTTGTACCATGGTTTACACGCCCAAAATGGGCGATGAAACCATGGCATAAACGCCCTAAACAGGCGCTGAAACCATTGTTCAGCGCAACATTTTGGGCGTGAAATCCATGGCTTGAACGGTAAATGTAGGCGTTTGTACCATGGTTTTTACGCCCAAAATGGGCGGTCAAACCATGGTTTTTTAACATTTGGTTGCGTCCTGTCAATGGTGTTTCCGACCATTTGAGCGATTTTTCAATGGTTTGAACGCCCAGTATAGGCGTTTTTTAAATGTTTGTTATTGGTAATATTATGTTTTTTCATATTTAGCTTTATTTTGTATAATTATAAAGGTGAACTTATGTTTATTTTACGAATGATGCAGGATCCAGTTGAATTACCCGATCTGTCGGTTGATTTGAGTGGCTATTTTGAGTCTCCCATTTATTTTAAGACTCACGAAGAAGCATTTCAGCATTGTAAAGATGTAGCCAATGAATTACGTTTCGAGCTTATTATCGCTGGGCGGACTCAAAAAGCTAATGCTTACACGTATCGGTGCGCACGATGGAGGGATCCTATTGAGCAGGGGCCTACCCCCAAAGAAAGGAAAAATACTAGACGGAAAGGATGTGAGTGCCCTTTCAAGTTATATTGCAAGAACGAACCGAAGTTTGGTTGGTGGATCAGAATATATCCCGGTTATGAGTCAACGCATAATCATCCTGGCATAGTTTATCCACAGGGTCATAGACAGTTTAGCTGCATGAGTGACGGAGCAAGGGCCTTAGCTAAAAGGTTGGGCAAGGGAAATGTGAAGCCCAAAATCATCAAGTCAATGATTGATGCGGAATACCCCAGTGATAATGTGGTAATCAAGGCTGTATACAATCAAATAGCACAAGACAGGGATGATGAGCTGCAAGGTATGGATATTGGTGAACAATTTGTTCATTTGGCCAATGAGAAGAATTATTATGTTAAAATCCAGAAGGAAGTGGGCACAAGTGAGATCACCCATGCATTCATAGCTCATCCAGCATCAATTCAGTTGTTTGCTAGCTATCATTGGGTGATTGTGGTTGATTCAACCTACAAAACCAACAAGTACAAAATGCCGCTCTTTCAGATGATAGGTATGACTCCCACCAACATGAACTTCAATATTGCGTTCGCCCTTTTGAGGGATGAGTCTGCCATCACATACGGTTGGGTGATGTAACATTTGAGGATGTTGTTGGATGATGCACATGTGCCAAGTGCAATTGTCTCAGATAAAGAGGGTGGTTTGTTGAGGCCTATTGAGAATCATTTTCCATATTCGCACCACCTGTTATGCTTGTGGCATATAGACCGTGATGTTGACGCAATGTTGCGGAAAAAAGTTCGTGGAGATAGGTTAAAAAGGGATGTCAAAGCCATGTGGAAGAAAATCATCAATGCGCCAACAGTTGAAGAGTATGAAATTTTACTGCAGCTGTTCAGGGGAAGTTACTCTACTATTGCGCATGAAGCTGTGGTCTACTTGGAAGGTACTTGGCTTTCCCATAAAGAGAAAATTTGTAAGGATTGGACAAACCAAATTTTCCATCTTGGCAATACAAGTAGCAACAGGGTGGAAAGTACTCATGCTGCACTTAAAGATTGGATGAATTCTGGCACCCAAGCACTTCACACTCTATTTGGGGTGATTGACAACCATGTCAATCACCAGTTATCTCAGATCAAGTAAGTATAGTAATTTAGATTATTTTTGCTTTATTTATTAAATTACATATATACGCGATTATTAATTTGATGTGATTTGTACGTTACACATGCACACAAATTCCTTGGAGATGTCAACTTGAGGAATCTATTTCGACACGACCAATCGATAAGATGCGATTCCCATATGATCTGTTGCATGGTATTGTGTCGCATGACTGTATGGATTTGATCAGCAAACAAGTTGAACTTATGGCTAGCTGGGGCGACAAAGTGGTTGAGAAATGTCAATGCTTCTGCAAGGTGACTCATGGTATTCCGTGTGCTTGTGAGCTATTCAAATTAAAGGAATCAAACGATAAGCTCACAATCGACAATTTGCACGAGTTTTGGAAGCGATTGCAGATCGTACCAGCCCAATCAGCATCGAATACCATTTCTCCGGAGCTGCAGTGAGTTCATTGTTTTCAATACAGCTTATATGTGGTTAAAATAAATGTAAGTTGTTTGTATTAGTTGTTTGTATAATTCATAATCATTCCTAATAGGTACTTCCGCGAGCAAATCATTCCAGCATTTGAGAGCAGTCCAGCCGCCTTGATGCGTCAGGCGCTTGTTTCAATGGATGAGGCTCTGTTTCCTGACAGGAGTAGTGCGTGTGAGCCCGCTGTGTTGGCAAAATCTCGCGGACGGCAAAGATTGCATTCATCTGTTATGCGGACGCAGAGTGGCTACGAGCGCGAGACAAGCCGATCTAATTCATCGGTTCATTCGTCAGGTCGCAGATTACAATTTGCGGATGGTACGACAAATAATCACTGCTATTTCTTCATGACTATTATGTGAATATTATATTTAATTACGTTATTTTTTAGGCACGGCAGAACCAGATCATTTTCCCCTCCTCCCTGCATATATTCACCCTTACTGTACTGGTTATTTGAACGTGAAGTCAGATGGCAACTGTGGTTTCAGAGCTGTGGCACACTCTCTATATGGGAACGAGGATGCCTGGGGAATAGTTCGGATGGCGACTATTGGAGAGATTCTTGCATATCAAGATAAGTACATTCCTCTAATGACTGCATTTGCACCTGGTGAGATTCCTAATGAGTCAGTTGTAGATTGGACAGTTAATAGGATAGCTCACCGTTCATCACCGTGTGGCATAGATTATTGGATGCGCACACCCACTGACTTATTTGCTATTACCACGTGGTCGAACTCATTGATTGTGCATCTCAATGACCGCAGTACATCTTGTTGTTTCACTATATTACCTGTGAGGGAGGTAGATGGTGCCACTGAGCCGGCCACGGAAATATGCATTGCACATATTCATGACATTCATTTCATAAGTGTAAGTTTGGTTACTGATTGCCCTCTTCCACCATTGCTTAATATGTGGGAGAGGCACCGCGATCCAAGTTTAGATGTGTTTGCGAGGTCTCCGAGATTCTTAGAAAGGATTAAGGAATGGGAATTGATATGTCCTCGACGTTAGTGTACATGTTTGCGTGACATTTCGATGTTATTTATTTTCATTTTACCATTTATTTTAAAAATCATTTTAAATTCACATGCCTAGTTATTTGATCTGATGTCACTCAAATAACAAAAAACATAAACATAGTTCGAAGGTAATAAGGAAATAAATCTAAAATCTTAGTTCAATTGTAAATCGCAAAATGACAATAACATATCACTGGGCCAAATGCCAGCGATCAACCAAACTAGCAAGCTGCTCCTCGCACTCATCCGCCTCATCGCAACCCCGATATCTGATGATCTCACAAAATCTCCGTGAGACCGCCAAACTCTCTCTCATCCACTACATAATGTAATCAAAAAAATAATCATAAATTATTTATATAATATTTACAATCATTAATTATAACATACAAGCTAAAAAATGTAAACTTACATATTCAGTGTTGCCTCGCGAAGGAACTCGTCGTGCGTCGTGGAGCGATAGACCAACAACTATACGCGGGTGGGAGTGTCTCGCGTACCAATCCATGTAATCCTCAGTACATGCGCCTGGATTGCTGGCACTGTGCAACAATCTATCCGTCCGTATACTACTCCCATCTGGGAATGAGTCCCACATGTAAAACATATCGCGGCTAAACTCCACCTTGTACCCCGTACCATCATATCGCCGCATACAAGATATAGGACGGAGGATCGGGCGAGGCACTCCCTGCACATATCCAAGCTGCCTGACACATCTATCCGGCATATATGGCTCAACAGTACCATGAGCTGCAAGCACACCTCTATATATGGTAATCTCAGTGTGCACGTGAGGAAAGTCCCGTATGGAAACCATGTCACCTTCAAATTACATGCACCAATAAATACACGACACAAACAAATTACAATTAAATAAATCAACTGGGTGTAGAGTAATATACCTCATCAG
This sequence comes from Knoxia roxburghii, assembly GCA_030378225.1. NCBI lineage: Eukaryota > Viridiplantae > Streptophyta > Magnoliopsida > Gentianales > Rubiaceae > Knoxia > Knoxia roxburghii. The sequence continues at coordinate 37,711,540 of CM059422.1, read as the reverse complement.
CTGTCATACTGTCCAGCTGCTCCCGGTAAGTAGCTAGGCGCATATCACGATCGCTGCCCGTGCTCACACGCCACAGTCGAGCCTGCGGAGCAAGATGATCAATAGTCGAGGGCACAACATGGGGTCTGAATATAGGAAAGTACTCGTATATCCATGACTGCAGTAAGGTGAGGCACCCCGCCATAGAACTAGTACCACCTCTACTAGCAACACCCAACTGCCTGTATAGATACGCTAAAGTCGCAGACCCCCAGGAATACTGACCACAGACTGGGGTCTAAACTTATTGGCACTCTTGTCTGGAAACAGACAAGCGCCAATAGTAACCCACAACCATGCCTCTACATCCAAAACAGGGTCCCTCTCGTCGCCGTTATTCCAACGGCGATCAAACACACGCTCCGTCACAAGGCAACCACTATCATACATCTTCTGCCAGTCATGACTACGCTCATCTAGCTCAACTACCTCCCTGCATAAGGCCTTAACCACATCCTGATGTGTGACATCATTTACCATACGGCCCTCAACAGGTATCCGTAGAATCTCCCACACATCATGTAATAGTATCCCCATCTCACCAAAAGGCAAATGAAAAGTGTTCGTATCGGGTTGCCACCGCTCTATGAAAGCGCAAATGAGAGGGGCATCTATGGAAGGAAACATAGTAGCAGGTAGGTGGCTCAATCGAGTCACACTCAATCTATCACGCCAATCAGCGGGCATCTCAGCGAACCAACGATGCAACTTCCCACAAACCCCTTTCCTGTTCTGGCACCTAAAGTGTGGCCTAAGTCGCTCTCTGGCCTGTCCATACCTCGATGCAACATGACCCAACCAGCTGGGTATGACTGATCCATCCACAGGCCCACCAACACACGGTACAGTCACCTCCCAAGGATCCATCTCAACAGTGGGACGCTTATTCTTGTCTAAATTCATAAACATATTTTTATAAATAACGACAAATAGCATTTGTAAGTAATTAAAATAATCATACAATGAAATTGCAATTATTCACGTCAATCGAATATAAAAATAATCATAAAATCGATCTAAATAAATCACATATTAAAATAATCATAACATTACATTACTATATTAAAATGAATCAAGTACATCGCATATTCAAATAAAATTATACATTACTAATACAAAAAATTGAATTTAAATATTTATTGAGATCAGCGTGTACCTTTCGCCGTGAAGCGACCGTCTCCAGCTCGTCGTCTGTGAGTGATGACCTGCTCCTTCTCACCGCCATCACCGCTGTGTTCGCCACCAGCACCGCTGCCGCTACCACGACCAACATCATCATCACCGTCATCATTACCATAACCACCATCATCATCACCATCATCGTCATCTCCGCCCTGCTCCTCAATAAAGCGGTCGCTGTGATGCTCCATCCCACTCCCAATGGGATAATCCTCGTCATCGCCTATAAGATACTCCATCTCAGGCGTGGGCTCGGGTAGTATAAAGTCCATCTCATTATCTGGCCCGCCAATGTCAGCATCATCCATCGAATGAGATGGCTCATCAGGTTACTGGTGGGATGAGCGACATGCTTTCCGCTTCCTATAGGAAGCTGTGGGTCGCTGTCGCGGAATTATTTGGCCCAGAACCTACAAAACATTTAACGAATTTAAGTCAACAAATAAAATTAAATTTAATTATATACATTATTTAAACAATTAAAATTATATAAATTATAATTAATATACTTATAATTTAAAAATTTAAAATTTGACCGGTCAAACGGCCGGTCAACTAGCTAAGTTGACAGTTGACCGGCCGGATCAACCATGCGAGCAGCCGGCGGCCAAAATAGGCCCTGCCGGATCGCATGGGCGATGATGCCCGGATCGCCTGGGCGATCCTGCGGAGATCGCCCATGCGATCCGACCGTGGGGAATCTCACCGGTCGGATCGCATTGGAGATCCGACCGGTGGCGACCCCCACCCGACGGATCACATTGGCGATCCGTCGGATGCAAACTCGCATCCGGCGGATCGCCTGGGCGATCCTGCGAAGATCGCCCAGGCGATCCGCCGGATGCGGGTTTGCCCGGTCGAATCGCATTGGCGATCCGACCGGTGGCTACTCCCACCCGACGGATCGCCCAGGCTATCCCTCGGATGCAAACCCGCATCCGTGGATCGCCTGGGCGATCCTGCGGTTGGAAAACCGCTACAGCCGGATCGCCCATTCCGAAACGGCTTCCGCCGGATCGCCCATGCCATCCGTTCTTCAAAAACATCACCACCACGAATTTGAATAAGGAAAACACTTCAAAAAATCAATTACGTTCCCGAATAACCCTTTTCCAGCTCCATGGCGCTTTGGGGGTTCGTCCCCTCCACCGTCCATTCGCCCTTGCGTTCTATAGAAGGTTTGTTTGAAGAAAAATGTTGAAAGAGTTTTTTTGTGTTATAGAATGGTAGGGAGAAAATGCCCCGCATTGGATTACATAAGGCTGCATTTGGCATCCTCACCCAAAATAGACGCCTTTACCATGGGTCGGCCGCATTAGAAACGCGTCCGACCCATGGCTGCCGCGCCTCTTTTGGGCGTTTGACCCGTGGTGAAATGATGTACGTTTCACCACAGCGTAATCGCCCTAAAGAGGCGATTGTCCATGGGTACGAACGCGTTCCTAATGCGTCCGTACCCATGGTTCCCCACCCGTTTAAGGTGGACTATTCCGTGGTCAGATTTGCCCTTTTTTGCGTTTTTTCAATGATTACCGCACGTTATTTAGGTGGTCCGTCCATGGTGAACGTGCGTAATTTGAGTGGGTTATCCATTGCAAATTAGATTTTTTGAATATTTTTTATTTTAAATTTTTTCTTATTTAAAATAAAGGATATTTTGGTCAATTTATACTGAAATTTGAGCTACAAATAGCAATTTTGAGCTACGAATAGCAATTCAGCTAAAAATATCATCTCCATATGTTAATCATGTTACTTAAGAAGAAAGTTGCTATACATCCAAGAAAGAAGAAAAATTGTGGATAACATAACCTACTTGTTAATTTTGAATACTGAAAAATTTTGTTTGTATGAAAAACTCACTCCCAGTTCATATCGATTATGTTTCAATATTTTATACTGTCACTTTATATCATATATCTAGATAACGAGGTGTGGAAAGACACAATAGATCTCATTATTTGTTAAAGTAATGATATATCATTACTTTAATTTTGGCCTTTTAAAACACTTGAAAATGTTTTAGTAGATAATATTTCATTACATTTTATCTATGGTGACACGTACTTTTTGTGTTATCTATTCCAGTGTGGCCAAAGGTGCATAGGATTACACGACACTTTTTAATGTGAAAATATACGTTAAAAGTGTGGAGTTAGACTAACATTTGAAAACATAAGTATATACCATGATAAATCATCTATCATGACACGGTTATATATGTTAGTGTTATATAGTGTTATATATGTTAACATGTAAATACATAATAAAGTGTTTGGATAGAAAACCTATTATGACAATTTTAATGTTCATACAAATCCATAATATCATAAAATTATTATCATTATATTATATAATTAAAAACATAAAAATATGTTTAAATAGATAGTATATGACGTCATTTGTAAGTAAATATGCAAATAGTCTTAGGATGTTGAAATTCTGATCTACAGGCATCCAAGCTCAATCATTCTATTCATTTCCAATGTGGGACAATACCAGACAACTTTAAATCACACTTAATAATGTAATTACATATGTATTACAATTACACTATACATAATAATCTATTAATACCTTAAGTTAATATATTAACAAATAAAATAACACTTGATTGTGTTTCTATACTTATAAAATTTTTATTACACTTGTTAGTATTTTGATTGAAATTTTATTATAACACTTATTTCTAGTGTCATGGTAGAATTTTATAGGGTGGCACATTAAAATAGTTATAACAACACTACTCTTGTAGTGTTTTAGTATATATAAATAAGTTAATATTTGATGTAATTTTAGATATTAATAGATACATTTATAGTTTTGTATTATGAAAGGTGTGTGGTGAAAGGCCAAAATTCTAGTAGTGATATAGAAATAAAAGCTCGTAACCGAGACAATTTGGAAATATTGTCGGTTTAGGTTATTGTACAATTCAGAAATTAGTTTATCTAGACTAATTGAATTATACGGATGTGCTCGAGGCATATTGAGCAGGACGTAAGAAGGATTGAATTAACTTATACTGATCGGCGTAGTTAATTCGAACCTAATATTCTAATCTCTTAATCCCTATACTAGAGTGGGCATAAGAGTTAGACATGTGTACTTTGATTTGCCAAAGGGTGCGGTCAATTGAGGCCTAGATCTCTATAAGTTGGGTATACGTGTTTAGCTTCTTAGTGTGCCGTTGCTTGTTCGAAAGGAATCCATGTACCGATTCACCGGGTTGATGGTGCTCCCGAGATGAGTTCGTAAGGTTTATTATACTAAACCCGGCCGGTGGACTTATGTTCGGTGTAATAAGAAAGTCGAGTGGTACTAATCTCGGATACCAAGAAGTCGATGAATTAATTTGTCAACCAATTTATGAATCGACGAGCACTATATCATTGACGTGGGAGATATAAGAATTACAAATTGAGCGCGAACTAAATTCGTTTTTGAGTGGTAGTTCCATAATTGGTCCGTTAGTGGTACAACTAATTATGCGTTGGACTAATCAACAAAGTGAATTAAATAAATTACCCTTAAGGTTAATTTTATATTTAATTGACGAAGTGGGTTATACGAAATAATCCTAAGGGCTCGATTAATATTTAATTAACAAGGTTAAAGATTTATTTTAAAAGGCTATAGTGGAGTTGATTAATCTAGGGAAGACTAAGAGAGTCAACGAAAGTCCAAAACTAAGGCCCAACTCAAAAACCCACTAGGTCTTTATTGAAACTCCCTATAAATAGCTAATGTTAGGCATTTTGAAGACATTAAGAAACTTGTCGGGAAAGTTGCCTAGAGAGAGAAAGGATTAGCCTAGAGAGAGAACTTCATCTTCTTCGTTGAGTTCTTCCTCGAAATCGGCTTAGGATCTATTCTTCTTCGAAACTCAGTTGGATTTTTGCCCCGGAGTTGTTGTGAGTTGCCGCCGGCCGCTGCTTTGGGATTCGTGCCACCACTACATTTTGTGGGTTTTCCAGCGTTATTTTGCACCGCCAGCTCCAATCGGATCTCTGTCACACTTGATTCGATCTCCGTTGTGTTGATCTTGATCTTGATCGGTGATCCATGACAGTGGTTGTCTAGATTATGGTCGGAAAGTTCCTTTTGGGGTGGTGTGCAGCCAGGTGGTAAATAGCAGCTGGATCTTCGGGCAACAATCTGTCACGAATCTGTCGAGTTTTTTGAAGCGGGTTTCTTTTGGATTTCTTCCTTAGTGCTATTATCCATCCCGTAGCTAGTGGAGTCATTTGAGGGATTCGATTGTGGATTTCGCAGGCAAGTAGTAAATAGACGGCAGGTAGTAAACAAGTGCAGGATCTTCGTGTTGGAGTAGAATACATAAGCTATGCTTGTATTGTACAGTTTCCCAGATTAATATATCGATTTGTGTTTCAGTCATATCTTGTTGTGCATTAATCGTCCATTTATATTATGTAAGTAAATGATTAGGTGTCTGGTGCGACACAGTAGATCTCATCATTGGTTGAAAGACATAATATATAAATGAGGTTCGTAACCGAGACAGCTTTGGACAAACTGTCGGTTTAGGTTATTATGTGATTAGGATAATTGGTTTGTCTAAACTAATTGAATCATATAGATATGCCCGGGGCATATTGAACTTGACCTTTAGGAATGATTTGTCTTGTACTGATTTAATAGACAAATCGTTCCTTGTATTCTATCTCTAAATCCCTATACTCGAGCGGGCATGAGGATTAGACATAGTGTACTTTGATCTGCCAATGGTTGAGGTCAATTGTGGCCAATAGTCTCGGTAGGTTGGGTGCGCGTGTTTAGTTACTTGGTGTGCTGCTGCTTGTCGAAAGGAAACCATGTACCGGTGCGTCCGGGGTGATGGTGCTCCCGAGATGAGCTCGAAATGTTTATTATACTAAACCCGGCCGGTGGACTTATGTCCGGTATATTAAAAAGGTCGAGTGGTACTAGTCTCGAAATTAAAGAAGTTAGTTAATTAATTTATCAGTAAATTAATTTTAATTAACGAGCACTATATCTTTGATGTGGGGAGATTAATGAATATAATTTAATTAAGTTGTTCCGGAAGAAATTCTGGTGTAGGATGGTAGTGCCAAAATTAATCCGTTAATGGTACGATTAATTTTGTAATGGGTTAATTAAATAGGTAGATTTAATTAATTAATTGGTTGATTATTCCTAAGGGTTAATTCAGTAAGTAACAAAGTGGAATTATTTAATTAATTCCTAAGGGTTAATTAAGTAATTAACAAAGTGGAATTACTTAATTAATTAATTAAGTCTTAAGTTTCAATTGGAATTAGGAAATCCTAGAGATTAGGAATCTAGTAGGATTTGGTTTATAAACCCATTAGGAAAACCAATCCTAAACCAACTTGGAGTCTCTCTTGTAACTCTATAAATAGACAAGGGATTAGCCATTCAAGAAACACAATTAATCCACAAGATTTCTAGAGAGAGAAAACGTTTCTCTCTCCAAGTCGAATTTTCAAGAAAGTGTGTGGCTGGTTTTTGTGTTTCTAGTGGCTGAATTTTGGCCTTGGTTTATACCAGCTGCACGTAGCTTTCTCTCTCTGCGGACGGTGCGTTTATAGTACGTGTCAGGTGCTGCGGTGCTGGATTTTTCTAGCAGGTGGATTGTGGTGAGTAGCTGATCAATTGACTTCTAGTTCGTTGCCCACACAACGTGAAGTCATAGTCTTGAGGCATACAAGAGAATCACCAGGTGCACGCTTCAAAGGTATTTTTCTAAGGTTCCGCTTTAATTATAAATTTTTGTTGCGTGATAAATCGAGCAAGTGCAAACCCAGATCCTATGTGGCAATATTCTTTCAATTGGTATCAGAGCCTAGTTTAGGGGGTTCTGTGCTTGTTCTATTTATTACATGGTTCTGTTTTGCAGGTGGTTAAGAAATCCCGACTATTATGGTTACGTTTGTATGGGTTTTAATTAAACTCCGGGACTTGTCCGGATTTAATTTTATTATGAATGTTTGTAATAGTATAACCACGTGCTGGAAGCCGTGTAGGATTAGATTAAATCTGTAGTAGAATTTTTTCTATGTAATTTTGATTATTTAATTTTCCTAGAAAGCCTTGTAGTAGGAAAATTGTTTATTGTAATCAAAGGCGTTATGGTGGGCGACATGAATTCGTGGATTTTGGGTTATCATGAATTTGAAGAAACCCAGGAAAACCCAGAACAAATTGCAAGAAGACCAAATAGCGTGGGAAAAAGCAAATGAGGAATTGGCGGTAGGAGTCGACGCCGGCAACGACTGCCGGCAGTAGTCGCGCCGGCCAGGAGAGGCTGCAGCAGGCAACAGCAGCAGCAGCAGCTGCTGCGCTGCTGCTGGGCGCGAGCCGCGCCGGCAGGCCGCGCGCCCTGGGCCATTCGCTGGGTCGCGCGCACGACCGCTCGCGGAGTAAGTCGCGCGCGCTGGCAGCGCGGCTTTTGGGCCGTGCTGCGGCACGGACGGCCTGTTCGGGCCGTTCAGACTGTTTTTGGTCGTTTTTCCTCCAATTTTCATTTTTTGAAGATCAAGACTCTCTCCATCGAGTGTCGTGACAGGACACGAGATCAAGGCAAAGGATGGAAGCAATTAAAACCATAATAGTCGGGAAATTTATTTTACGTATATATTTACCGTATTTATTGTTTTAATTTTTATGCTTTATTTTTATGCTGTATTTTAGATGCATGAATTAAAGCATGACTGATTTTATGGTTGCATATAACTTAGGTTAGTTAATTGCATGTTAAAACCAGAAAAACCCTCAATTTGGAAATCTAAGTGGGAGCGGGTTGGTTTATATCCCCATGGCCACCATTACGGGTTCATATGCGATGTGGGTGGGCTTGCACGTTGGCATTAGGGCCTTCCTCCATTCGGATGAGTCCAGCCCCGAGATTGATAGACTATGAACTTCTGAGTAAGATGACTAGAGCGAGTTTAACTAGGAGAAATGCAACACCCTCTCCATCTGAGGCGAACTATCCTGATGTAACAAACTCATAACCAACGTAATGGCACACACTTAGTGTACGATCTGCAGTATTCCTCCCGCAAGGTTACGCTGCTTACTTGTAAGACTAAAAGCACCGACTATTAGCTACATTGATCAAAAGATCGTTGGTCAGATAGTGTAGTTAATGAACTTGGTTCTTCTTAAATGAATGTGGGTTAGCGTAAACGTCCACACTGCGTGGCTTGCGAGAATCCCGGTGGATGAGATGTTGGTAAATTATAATTATTGTTTTGAGGGAAGTCAATAATTAATAGAATTTCATATTTTTGAAATTCTAAGCATATATAACTGAAACATTGTTTGTTTACTTTCCAGTTTAAATCGATATGGCATTCAACCCCTTAGCTGCTATTTTGAAAAACAACAATTTAACTAGAACTAATAATGTCGATGGAAGTCGTAACTTGGACATTGTCCTTAGGGCTGAGAGCGCTCCTGTGAGAGATCATGTCATTGACATGATTAGTAACATCAACAAGGTTGAGGTAGTGGAAGGTGAAATCGTTGGTGAAACCAAAGCCGATATTGTCCTCCGGAGCTTACCTCAAAGCTATGAGCGGATTTGGTTAAACTACAACATAAGTAAGATGTTGTGGAGTTCATCCGAGCTCTTGGCAGAGTTGATGGCGGCTAAAAGTCTTCTTCAAGAGAAGAAGCGAGCTTTAGTCGCAGTCGAAGCTTCAGAATTTTCTTCTGAGCCTGAGGCTAGAAAGAAGAAGAGGAAGCTCGAGGGAATAGCTCAAGTGACGCAAATTGCGCCTAAGCCAGATATTGCAAAGAAGAAGTCGAAAGACGAGTGCTTCAAGTGCAATAAGACGAGACATTGGAAAGCGGATTGTCCAAAGCTTATAAGTACAATAAATTATACCTTAATTACTGAGACATGTTTAGCGGCGATTCCCACAGATACTTGGTGTGTGGATTCAGGTGCCACTGACCATGTTTGTAATTCTTTGCAAGGGTTCCAAGTAACCCGGAAGCTTAGAGAAGGCGAATTGGATATCTACTTGGGCGACACTACAAGAGTGTCAGTCGAAGCAGTGGGAGTAGTTAAGTTGAATTTCGAAAATTCTAGCTTAGAGTTAGTTAATTGTCTTTATGTACCGAGTTTTAGAAAGAACTTGATTTCAGTTTCTAAACTCTTGAAGAACGAGTATAAGTTTATTTTTTCTGATGACTGTGTTTTTATTAGAAGAAATGGAAAACTTATTTGTTCTGGTTCATTGGTGGACAATTTATTTATGGTTAACTCTAACTCCCCTGTTGCGCAAAACATAGAAATAGATAGCTCCAGATCCAACATTAATAAGAGGAAGAAACCTTCTGAAATAAATCAAACCTATCTTTGGTATCTCAGGCTAGGTCATATAAACCTTAGTAGGATTCAGAGGTTGGTCAATGATGGACCTTTGGGTTCATTAGATATTGACAGTTATACAACCTGTGAATCTTGCTTGGAAGGTAAGATGACCAAGAGACCTTTTAAGGCAAAAGGTCATAGAGCTAAAGAAATATTAAAGTTGATTCATTCTGACTTGTGTGGACCTATGACGGTCTAGGCATGAAGAGGATATGAGTATTTCGTGACGTTCACGGATGACTACTCTAGGTACGGATACATTTACCTAATGCGCCACAAGTCCGAATATTTTGGCAAGTTCAAAGAGTTTCGGGCAGATGTGGAGAAGCATCATGGTAAGAGTTTCAAGACACTGCGTTCAGATCATGGTGGGGAGTACCTGTCCCATGAATTTTGAGATTACCTCAGTGAGGTAGGAATTCAGTCTCAGTTGTCTGCACCTGGCACGCCACAGCAGAATGGTGTAGCAGAAAGGAGGAATCGAACTCTTATGGAAATGGTTAGGTCCATGATGAGCTATAGTGATTTGCCAAGTTCATTCTGGGGATATACCTTAGAAACGGCAATGTATATTCTTAATCTTGTACCATATAAAACCGTGCCTTCAACCCCAGTAGAGTTGTGGAACGGGCGGAAGCCCAGTCTAAGACATCTCAGAATTTGGTGCTGCCCAGTACATGTGCTTAAGGTTGATACGGCTAAGTTAGATGCAAGAACAGAATTAATGCTGTTTGTATGATATCCTAGGGGAACAAAAGGTGGTCTATTCTATAGTTCTAAAGATCAGAAGGTGGTGGTAAGTACCAACACTAGATTTTTAGAAGAAGACTATGTCTTAGACCACAAGCACAAGAGTAAGATAGTACTAGAAGAACTTAGACGACAAACTACTGATCCTGATGCACCAGCACAAGTAGATACACCACACACTGCACATGAGATCACAGATGATGCGCCTACACAGGCGGTGCCTCGTCGTAGTTGGAGGGTTGTGAGACAGCCCGACAGGTTCGTTGGCGTGGGAAAGGCCTCAGACCTAGTCCCAGGTGTGCCTGAACCTGACCCGGTTAACTACAATGAGGCGCTTCGAGATAAAGATGCAGAATCTTGGCGTAAGGCAATGATATCCGAGATGGGGTCAATGGACCACAATCAAGTCTGGGAGCTTGTGGACCTGCCTGATGGGTTCAAGCCCATTGGATGCAAGTGGGTCTACAAACGTAAGAGAGGACCTTACAGAAAGGTGGAAACCTTTAAAGCTAGGCTGGTGGTGAAGGGGTATACTCAGAAAGAGGGAATCGACTATGAGGAAACCTTCTTCCCGGTAGCCATGCTTAAGTCGATCCAGATTCTCTTGGCCATAGCTGCTCATATGGATTATGAGATTTGGCAGATGGATGTCAAGACAGCTTTTCTAAATAGAAGTCTTGAGGAAACCATTTTTATGCAGCAACCAGAGGGATTCATTGAAAAAGGCCAAGAGCATAAGGTTTGCTGGCTTAAGAGGTCTATTTATGGACTTAAGCAGGCATCCAGATCTTGGAACATCTGGTTTTATGAAGAAATCCAGTCTTTTGGATTTACTCAGTGTCTGGATAAGCAATGTGTATATCGCAGACGTGATGGAAACTCAGTGGTGTTTCTTGTGCTTTACATAGATGACATTCTTTTGATTGGCAACAACAAGAAAGTGTTATCAGACGTAAAGGCATGGCTGTCCAAGCAATTTGATATGAAGGACTTAGGGGAAGTGGGACATATCCTTGGGATCAAGATTATTCGAGATCGTAGGAAACGTTCATTAATGCTCTCCCAAACTTCGTACATAGACACGATTCTGGCCCGTTTTAACATGCAGAACTCCAAGAAAGGTTTTCTACCTTTCAGGCATGGAGTGTTTCTATCTAGGGAGCAGTCTCCTAAGACTGTTGAGGAGATAGAGACCATGAAGACAGTTCATATGCTTTGGCAGTAGGAATTCTCATGTATGCTATGTTGTGTACGAGGCCTGATATCTGGTATGCCGTTGGCAGGTGAGCAGATATCAGAGTAACCCCGGGAAAGCTCATTGGGAGGCAGTAAAATGCGTTCTCAAGTATTTGCGCAGAACGAGGGACTAAGTTCTGGTCTATCAGGCGTCTGAGCTGGTACCCCGAGGTTACACAGATTCAGGTTTCCAAGGCGACAGGGACAAGAGCAAGTCTACCTCAGGGTATGTGTTTACTCTAGGAGGTGGAGCCATAGTTTGGCGGAGTGTCAAGCAGAAATGCGTGGCGGGCTCTACCATGGAGGCTGAGGACGCTGCCGCATCAGAGGCAGCGAAAGAAACAGTATGGCTCAAGAACTTCCTAGTGGACTGAGATGTGATTCTGGGTTTGCCAAAGTCTATCACGGTATATTGTGATAACAACGGTGCAGTAGCAAACTCGAAGGAACCACGAGCCCACAAGGCGAGTAAACATATACAGCGTAAGTACCACCTGATACGAGACATCGTAAAGAGGGTAGACGTGGTCATGGCTAAGATAGCATCAGAGGATAACCTTGCAGATTCATTCACGAAAACATTGACTTTAAAAGTCTTTGAGGCTCACGTGAAGGGCATGGGGATCAGATGCTTAAGAGAGCCTTGACAGTTTTTCTAGATAGATAGCAGCAGATTGTATAGGGATTGTATGTAGTTGTATACTTAAAGCACAACTTAAGTATTAGTAGGAGATTGTTGGAGTAGAATACATAAGCTATGCTTGTATTGTACATTTTCCCAGATTAATATATCGATTTGTATTTCAGTCATATCTTGTTGTGCATTAATCGTCCATTTATATTATGTAAGTAGATGATGAGGTGTCTGGTGCGACACAGTAGATCTCATCATTGGTTGAAAGACATAATATATAAATGAGGTTCGTAATCGAGACAGCTTTGGACAAACTGTCGGTTTAGGTTATTATGTGATTCAGATAATTGGTTTGTCTAAACTAATTGAATCATATAGATATGCCCGGGCATATTGAACTTGACCTTTAGGAATGATTTGTCATGTACTGATTTAATAGACAAATCGTTCCTTGTATTCTATATCTAAATCCCTAGACTCGAGCGGGCATAAGGATTAGACAAAGTGTACTTTGATCTGCCAATGGGTGAGGTCAATTGTGGCCAATAGTCTCGGTAGGTTGGGTGCGCGTGTTTAGTTACTTGGTGTGCTGCTGCTTGTCGAAAGGAAACCATGTACCGGTGCGTCCGGGGTGATGGTGCTCCCGAAATGAGCTCGAAATGTTTATTATACTAAACCCGGCCGGTGGACTTATGTCTTGTATAGTAAAAAGGTCGAGTGGTACTAGTCTCGGAATTAAAGAAGTTAATTAATTAATTTATCAGTAAATTAATTTTAATTGACGAGCACTATATCTTTGATGTGGGGAGATTAATGAATATAATTTAATTAAGTTGTTCCGGAAGCAATTCTGGTGTAGGATGGTAGTGTCAAAATTAATCCGTTAGTGGTACGATTAATTTTGTAATGGGTTAATTGAATAGGTAGATTTAATTAATTAATTGGTTAATTATTCCTAAGGGTTAATTCAGTAATTAACAAAGTGGAATTATTTAATTAATTCCTAAGGGTTAATTAAGTAATTAACAAAGTGGAATTATTTAATTAATTAATTAAGTCTTAAGTTTCAATTGGAATCAGGAAATCCTAGAGATTAGGAATCTAGTAGGATTTGGTTTATCCTATCAGATTTGTTGCCTAACTGGATTTGGAAACTAATTTATTACATAAACCCATTAGGAAGACCAATCCTAAACCAACTTGGAGTCTCTCTTGTAACTCTATAAATAGACAAGGGATTAGCCATTCAAGAAACACAATTAATCCACAAGATTTCTAGAGAGAGAAAATTCTAGAGAGAGAAAACGTTTCTCTCTCCAAGTCGAATTTTCAAGAAAGTGTGCGGCTGGGTTTTGGGTTTCTAGTGGCTGAAATTTTGGCCTTGGTTTATACCAGCTACGCGTAGCTTTCTCTCTCTGCGGGTGGTGCGTTTATAGTACGTGTCAGGTGCTGCGGTGCTGGATTTTTCTAGTAGGTGGATTGTAGTGAGTAGCTAGTCAATTGACTTCTAGTTTGTTGCCCACACAACGTGAAGTCATAGTCTTGAGGCATACAAGAGAATCACCAGGTGCACGCTTCAAAGGTATTTTTTTAAGGTTCCGCTTTAATTAGAAATTTTTGTTGCGTGGTAAATCGAGCAAGTGCAAACCCAGATCCTATGTGGCAATATTCTTTCACTTCGGGCAATGATCTGTCAAGGATCTATCGAGTTTTTCGAAGCCGTTTTCTTTTGAATTTCTACCTTAGTGTCTTAGCTACCCCATGGATAGTCGTCCACACGACTTTGGAGTGTAGACGGAGTTATTCTCGAGATTCTCTCGTGGCTGGTCCCAGGCGGTAAATAAGCATAGGATTTTAAGTTTTGGTTTCTTTATTGCTTTGAGGACACGCTTCAAAGATATAATCTTTAAGTCTTCCGCTTTAAATTAAAGATTTAATTTTTAGCGTGTCGTTTTAATAAATTAAATTCATATAAGCCGGGATCCGTTCAGGAGAAATGATATTAGAGTCCAGGCCATATTGAAAGTCTCCGATTCTGAAATGCATAACACGAAAGTGAGATTTGCGATTTAGCCCAGACCAGATCAGTTTCTTTCAATTGGTAATAGAGCGAGTGTTTTGGCTTTATACTTGTTCGATTTATTACACGGCTTTGTTATTTTATTAACAGGTGGTTATTATTCTCGTCTATTATGGTATTTACATTCATTCATAAACTGCAGGACATGTCCGGGCTTGTTTTATTTTGAATGAAAATGTCTGTAATGATAACAAACACGAGCTGGAAGCCATGTAGGATTAGATAAATCTTGTAGTAGGATTTATTCCAAAGATGTCATCTTTAAATTCCTAGATAATCATTTGTATATAGGAATTTATGTATTATGACGAAGACGTTATTGTGGGTAACTCATATTCGTAGGTTTTGGTTTATCGTAATTTTGGATGATTCCTAATTACGTAGAAAACTGAGAAAACCCGAACGAATTAGGAGGAATCCAAATAACGAGTGGGAGCGACGCGATGGGACGTGTCAACAAGGCGTCAAAGGAAGCGACGATTGAGAAGGCCATAATAGTCAAAAAATATTTAATTACGTATTTCCCGTTTTATGTCGTTATCGTTGCTTATGTATTTTCATTTTATGTTTTTATGCATGATCGAAAAAAACTTTTTTTTCAATGCGTGGAATTAACTAAGGTAGATTATTCGCATGTTAAAACTCCAACGATTTTATAGGTGCGAATATCAAAAGTTAAGATATTGCATGTTAAAATGTAAAAGTCCTCAATTCTAAAAATCTAAGTGGGAGCGGGTTGGTTCATATCCCCATGGCCTCCATTACTAATTCATATGTGATGTCGATAGACTTGCGTTTTGGCATTAGGGCCTTCCTCCATATCAGATGAGTCTTTATTCATAAGATCACTAGATTGAATTTCCAAAGGGATGACTATAGTGAGTTTAACTGGAGGATTGCGACACCCTCTCCATCTGAGGCGTCCTATCTCCTAAGTAACAAACTTAGAAGCCATGTAATGGCATACACTTAGTTTACCTTTTGTAGTATTCCTCTCATCGAGGTTACATTACTTATATGTGCGGCTAAAATCACCGACTATTAATTTCATTGATCAAAAGATCATTGGTCAGATAGTGAAATTAATGAACTTAGGTTCTTCTCGAACGAATATGGCTTAGCATAGACGTTTACACGATTGTGACCTGTGTGAATCCCAGTGTGAGAGATGTTGATGGAAGATTATATTGTTTTGAGGATATCAATATTTTTGAAAAAGATAAAGATAAAATACTGAAACTTCTCTGTTTATTTACATCTTTTGATATGGCATTTAATACAATATTTTTCACACTAAGGAGAAAAAATTAACTGGTCCAAATTACATCAACTGGAAATGCGATTTGGACATTGTCCTCTTGGCTAGGCGGTGCAAGTATGTCCTCACTGAAGTATGCCTATATAAGCCTAGAGATGACTCTCCGCCTGAGCATACGGAAGCCTATCAAAAGTGGAGTAAGGCTAATAGGATGGCTAGATGTTGTATTCTGACTTCCATATCGAATGTATTGCAGCGATAACATCAGTCAATGAACTCTGCTTTTGACATTATGGCAAACCTAAATAAAATGTTTGGTCACCAAGGCAGAGGTGCTAGGCAAATAGTTATGCGAAAGCTAATGACTAGCCAGATGATAGAGGGCATACCTCTTGGTTATCACGTACTTGAGATGATTAGCGACTTCAATGAGATTCAAGTACTGGGTGGAAAGATTGACTGGAAAACCTAGGTCGATATCATGCTTTAAAGCTTGCCTAAAAGTTTTAAGTAGTTTCGGCAGGAGTATAACATGAAGCAGCATGTTTACACTCTTTCTGAGCTTTTAGCTGCATTGGTGTCTGTTGAAGGCCTCTTCCAAGAGAAGAAGCAAGCTTTAGCCACAGTCGGGCCTTCAGGTTCTTCTTCTGGGCTCAAAGCCAGAAAGAAGAAGAAAGCCAGAAAACTGCTAATCATAAGCCCAAGCCAGAAATTGCCAAGAAGAAGGAGCCGAGAGGCGACTACTTCAAGTGTGGCAAAAGAAGACATTGGAAGTCTGATTGTCCAAAGCTCAGAGGTACAACTATCTCTGCCTTAATTACTTAGACATGTTTAGTGGTGATTCTCACAGATACTTGGTGTGTAGATTCAAGAACCACTGATCATGTTTGTAATTCTTTGCTGGGTTTGCCAAGTAACCCAAATGCTTAGAATGGGCGAGATGAAAGTTTACTTGGGTGACACTATCAGAGTATCAGTGAAAGTAGTGGGAGTGGCTAGACTTATTTTCTAAATAATGCTAATAGTTTTTTGAAGGATTGTCTTTATGATCAGAGTTTTAGAAAGAATTTACTTGATATTTTTAAACTCTTATTGAATAGTTATAAGTTCGTTTTATCTAATAATTATGTTATTGGAAAGAAAGAGAAACTTATATGTTCCAGTTAATTAGTGGACAATCTCTTCTCGTTAAAAACTAACTCACTAGTAGTGCAATAACACTGACATGAATAACACGTCATTAAATCATAATAAGAGGGAAGAACTGTGTAAAATGAACCAAACTCATTTTTTACATCTAAGATTAGGTCATATAAACCTTAGTAGAATTCAAAGGTTGGTCAATAATGGGCTCTTGGTCTCATTAAATGTTGACAATTACTCAACATACGAATTCTAATTTGAGAGTAAACTGACCAAGAAGTTTTTCAGGATCAAAGAGGTTTTAGAATTGGTTTAATCTGACTTATGTGGACCTATGACAATTCAGGTTAGAAGTGATTTTGAGTATTTTGTAATCTTCATAGATTACTACTCGAGGTACGGGTACATTTATTTGATGCGCCACAAGTCCGAATGTTTTGGAAAGTTCAAAGAGTTTCGGACAGATGTGAAGAACCGTAATTGTAAAAGTATCAAGTCATTATGATCCGATCGTGGTGGTGAATAACTATCTGGTGAATTTAGGAGCTACTTAACGGAGATGAGGATTCAATCCCAGTTGTCTACACCTGGCACATTCCACCATAATGGTGCAGCAGAACAGACAAACAAAACTCTTATGGAAATGGTTAGATCTGTGATGAGTTACAGTGAGTTGTCCCATTCGTTTTGTGGATATGCCTTAGAAACAAAGGCTTACAATCTAAATCTTGTACCATATAAGTCCATGCCTTCAACCCCTGTAGAGTTATGGTTAAAGGTAATGTTGTTTGAAGGATATCCCAGAGGAACGAAGTGTGGTTTATTCTATAGTGCTAAATATCAAAAGGTGGTGGTTAGTACCAATACTAGATCTTAGAAGAAAACTATATTCTAAACCACAAACCAAATAACAAGATTGTGCTAGAAGAGTTTAAGGGACAGTCTAGTATTCCTGATGCACCAGTACAAGTAGATACACCATAGAATACTGCACGAGTTGTCACAGATGATGCGATTACACAGGCAGTGTCTCATCATAGTGGGAGGGTTTTCAGACTACCCAAGAGGTAATCCAGTCCTATGGGTTTACTCAGTGTCTGGATGAGCATTGTGTGTATCGCAGACGTGATAAAAACTTAGTGGTGTTTCTTGTACTTTATGTAGATGATATGTTTTTTTATTGGCAATAGTAAGAAGGTATTGTCATATGTAAAGACATAATCGTTCAAACAAGTTTGATATGAAGGATTTGGGAAAGGCTGGACATATCCTTAAGATCAGGATTATTCAAGATCATAGGAGATGTTCATAGATACTTTCTCAGACTTCCTACATAGACATGATTCTGACTCGTTTTAACATGCAGAACTCCAAGAAAAGTTTCCTACTTTTCAGATACGGAGTGCATCTATCTAAGGAGTAGTCTCCTAAGTGGATAGAAGCCATGAAGACAGTTCCTTATGCATCTGGAGTAGGAAGTATCATGTATGTTATGTTGTGTACGAGGCTGATATTTGCTTTTCCATCTGCATAGTTAGCGGATATTAGAGTAACCCAGGAAAAAGCTTAAGTATTTGCGACCAAGTTTTAGTCTATAAAGCGCAAGAGCTAGTTTCAAGGGGTTACACAGATTAAGATTTCCAAAAGGGATATGGACAAAAGAATGTCTACCTTTGGATTTGTGTTTACTCTGGGAAGTGGAGCCATAGTGTGGCGGAGTGTCAAGCAGAAATGCATGGCAAACATTACCATTAAGACTGAATACGTTGCCGTGTCAGAGGCAGCGAAACAAGAGTGTGGTTCAGGAACTTCCTAGTGGATTTAGATATGATTCCTGAGTTACCCAGTTACTGCGATAACAATAGTGCAGTGGGAAACTCGAAGGAACCACAAATCCACAAGGCGAGTAAACACATAGACCACAAGTACAACCCAATACCAGAAATCGTAAAGAGGAGAGATGCGGGTATCAGTAGACAACCTTGCAGATCCATTCAAGAAACCATTGAATGCAAAAGTCTTTGAGACCCACGTGAAGGGCATGAGAGTTAGATACTTGGTTGAACCATGATAGTTCTTTAGATTTTGGTGTGACATTAGAATAATTGTATTAAACTAGTTTTTATACTTAAAAGCATCACTTTGAGTATTAGTGGGAGATTGTTAGTTTTGAATACTGAAAAGCTTTGCTTGTATGAAAAACTCACTCCCTTACATATCGATTGTGTTTCAATATTTTATATTATCTCTTTATATCATATATCCAGATAACGAGGTGTGGAAAGACACAGTAGATCTGTTATTGGTTAAAGTAGTGATATATAAATAAAAGCTCGTAATCGAGACAATTTGGACATATTGTCGGTTTAAGTTATTGTATAATTTATAAATTAGTTTATCTAGATTAATTGAATTATAAGGATGTGCCCAGGGCATATTGAGTAGGACCTAAAAAGGATTGGATTAACTTATACTGATCGGCGTAGTTAATTCGAACCTAATATTCTAATCTCTTAATCCATAGACTAGAGCGGGCATAAGAGATAGACATGTGTACTTTGATTTGCCAAAGGGTGTGGTCGATTGAGGCCTAGATCTCGGTAAGTTCGGTATACGAGTTTGGCTTCTTAGTGTGCCGTTGCTTGTTCGAAAGGAATCCATGTACCGGTTTTTCGGGTTGATGGTGCTCCCGAAATGAGCTCGTAGGGTTTATTATACTAAACTCGGCCGTTGGACTTATGTCCCGTATAATAAGAAAGTCGAGTAGTACTAATCTGATACCAAGAAGTCGATGAATTAATCTGTCAGCAAATTTATGAATCGACGAGCACTATATCTTTGACGTGGGGAGATATAAGAATTACAAAGTGAGCGCGAAGTAAATTCGTTTTTAAGCAGTAGTTCCATAATTGGTCTGTTATTTGTACGACTAATTATGCATTGAACTAATCAACAAAGTGAATTAAATAAATTACCCTTAAGGTTAATTTTATATTTCATTGACGAAGTGGGTTATGCGGAATAATCCTAAGGGCCCGATTAATATTTAATTAACAATGAGGGTTAAAGATTTATTTCAAAAGGCTCGATTGAAGTTAATTAGTCTAGGGAAGATTAAGAGAGTCAACGAAAGTCCAACACTAAGGCCCAACTCAAAAGCCCACTAGGTCTCCCTTAAAACTCCCTATAAATAGCTAATGTTATGCATTTTGAAGACATTAAGAAACTTGTAGGCAAAGTTATCTAGAGAGAGAAAGGAGTAGCCTAGAAAGAGAATTTCATCTTCTTCGTTCAGTTCTTCCTTGAAGTCGGCTGAAGATCATTTCTTCTTCAAAAACTTAGTTGCATTTTTGCTCCAGATTTGTTGTGAGTTGTGGCCGCCACTTTATGATTCGCGTCGCTGCCGCATTTTGTAGGTTTTTCAGCGAGCCTTATTTTGCACTGCCAGCTCTGATCGGATCTCCGTCGCACTTGATTCGACCTCTATTGTGTTGATCTCGATCTTGATCGGTGATCCATGACGGTGGTTGTCTAGATTATGGTCGGAAAGTTCCTTTTGGGGTGGTGCGTAGCCAGGCGGTAAATAACAGCTTGATCTTCGGGCAATGATCTGTCGAGTTTTTTGAAGCGGGTTTCTTTTTGATTTCTTCCTTAGTGCTATTAGCCGTCCCATAGTTAGTCTCCCACACGATTTCGGGGTTGTTGGAGTCATTCGAGGGATTCGATAGTGGATTTCGCAGCCAGGCGGTAAACAAGTGCAAGATCTTCGGACAACGATCTGTCAAGGATCTGTCGAGTTTTTTGAAGCTGTTTTCTTTTGAATTTCTACCTTAGTGTCTTAGCTACCCCGTGGATAGTCGCCCACATGACTTCGGGGTGTAGACAGAGTCATTCTCGAGATTCTCTCGTGGTTGGTCCCAGCTGGTAAATAAGCCCAAGATTTTAAGTTTTGGTTTTCCTATTGCTTTAGAACACGCTTCAAATGTATAATCTTAAAGTCTTCCCCTTTAAATTAAAGATTTAATATTTAGCGTTTCATTTTAATAAATCGAATTCGTATAAGTCTAGATCCGTTTAGGATAAATGATATTAGAGTCCGTGCCAGATCGAAAGTCTCCAATTCTGAAATGCATAACACGAAAGTGGGATTTTCAGTTGAGCCCGGCCATATCTGTTTCCTTCACTAATATGGCGGAACAAGATTATAGCCATATTTCAGACCATAAATGCTTATCCAGTTGAAATCCCAAGATGCTAGACAGAAAAACTCTTTGAATGTGCACAAGCAAACACCATGAACTATCCAAAACATTATCAGTGCACAAGAATTACTCATTGTTTTAGTAGTTGAAAGAATTTCCTACAGAACATCAAATTAATTACTACCTTAAGTTATTTACTGTTGGCAAGATTCTCAAAATGTTCAAGATTCTCCCTATTCTACTTAAGAAAAAGCAATTCTACCTAAGGAATACAGACTTTAACTTGCTTAACATAAGTAGCTTGACTGGGTATAGGGTACTTAAAAGTATTTATCCTTTTGGAATCTCAAAAAGTGATGCTTTATCTCACTAAATAGATCAACTTCATTTTCCATTATCTGAGTGCTTTTCACCTGGTTGTCATTAGAGATCTTGAGAGCCTGATATGGAGGTTCCTCGAAAGCCCTCAATGAAGATGAATTATTATCACTGCAGGAATGAAAGAGCACAACAAACACAGTTCACCTAATAACACTACTAATCCAAGAAAAAACAATGATTTGCTTCTCTCTTGGGATCATTGTCGACTGTGGCATATTTGGCTTTAGTTTTTAAGAGTGGGAGTTTCTTATATAGCAATCAGCAAGCCAAAAGAATTAGAATCTCGGGACACAATCAAGATTTGGATATGATCAGAGTGATGAGTTTAAGGTCCGATTATTCAGGACTTTATGAAATAATTGAAAAACAACATGACTCAAAATCTTACTACCAAAAATTAATTGTTATATCATAAATGTATTGCAAAAAGAATGCTATATCAGGTTCACATATGGGAACACGTAACAGTTCAAAAGATGAAATTTTTTTTAAAAAGCTACTGTTCAAGTGATTACTATTGCATTCTAATTTCTGAAATATATGATTTAAACCATGAAGTCGTAAAGGGGCCAAAACAGCAAGATCTTGATCGCTTAGTAGTCAAGAAGCCCTTAAGAAAAAGCTATAAAATGAAGTAAAAAAATTAGAAGAGAATGCAAAAGGGAGCTAAAAAGGATTCAAAATACCAAAGAACATACTTGAAAGAGTGCGGTAATTTCAATGGGTTCAGGTTATAATCCAAGAATCTCAACTGGGAACTAAGAACCTACTCCACACATAAAAAAAGAGCTATCTTTAAATTCAAGAATCGCGAATAAATGCATAATACAAAACATATAAAGCATGCAGGACAGGAATGGCAGTTCATCCCACTCATATTCAAACCAATCCTGCACCTTTGAGAAGTTCCAAAATGGCCTGCACTATATCATTCACGCAGTAAAAACCAGAAGCTACATAGCCTCTAAATTCGACAGGATGACATCGACTAATTAAGTAATACTAACTAGACTAATTAAGTAATACTAACTAGTCAATAAACTGTAGGAATACAAAGTACCTGGTAGTTTTCTTGTTAGAAAAAAAAAAAAAAAAAAAAAAAAAAAAAAAAAAACTGGCAGTTTCCTTGGTTTTCTCAACATGACAAAATTTGCCCCAATTTGCAATGCAATAGGAGAACCAAATATTAAGGTGGGTAGAATGAGGAAGAGACAAATGAGAGGTTTCCAAAATCATCATTAGTAATTAAAATTCTTTAGAATTAATTCATTTCATGAACCTTCCTCTTAGTTAAAAACATTGAAACAGACTTTTAAGTCCTAGTTTGAATCACAGACCCGATGTACTCAACAACATCGTTGAGGAGAAAATAGAGCAAGACAAACAAGACAAAAGGATCATAATCCAAACTCAGCTTACGAACCAAACAACCTTATCGGATTCACAAAATTCATACCCATTCTCACCTCAATCATATCATTCTGATTTAGATTCCGATTCCAACCAATTCTACCAAAGTGCCCCTAAATAAATTATTATGTTATTAATACATTATTTTAAAATATATTTTAGACGTAATTTTAGTATAAATATATATATATATTTTGTGATAGCAGTATAAATGTATTTATTATATTATGATGATGCATTTCCCTAAAATTAGGGTCGGCCGTACGCATGTGTAGTTTAGCACTTGTCATAGGGCTCCAAAATTTAGGGGGTCCAAAAAAAAATTACCATGTAATTACTTCTATAATGTATATATATATATATATATATTTTTGGTACAATGTAAACCTTCTATTTTGAATGCATCAAGTGCATTTCTCTCCCCTAATTTTTTGATCTTTCTTTTACTCCTACAAGCTAAACTGCTATCTATTTTAACGATAAGAACAAAATCTCACAAATACCCATATTTCTTCTCTAATCTTTCAATTATCAAGAATTATACAATCTAATTAGCTCCAAACTAATTGTTGATTGAAAATTTTATTTGGAGATTGTGGGAATTAAGCCATTTTTCTTTTTCAATTCATTTATTTGAAGGTATAATATATTTTTTTAAAATTATATGGTCGGTAAATTTTGGTGAAAGTTGATAATTATAAATAGTTGATTGTCGATTTTGCTTCAAAGAAAGTTCAATTGATGAAACTTTTTAATAAAATACAATCTGAAAGATTATCTGCCTGGGCTGGGTCAAAAATTCAATTTCGTGCTATACATTCCAGAATCGGAACTCGTGACCAGGCCTAAACTCTAGCACAATCGCTATTCCAATCCTTGCTTGAAATAACATTGTGCATGATCTTAGCTTCTACTTATTCGATTTGCCACGCAACAATAAATTCCTAATTAAAGCTGAAATTTAAGAATTACCTCTTGAAGAGTGTACTTAGATGATCGCTTGTATGACTCAAGACCAGCTTGTACGTTGTGTGAGCAACGAATCAACGAACCAACAATCAGCAATCCACCACAAATTGCCCGAAGAAAAAACCAAACGCCATCGCCCCCTAAGCGCGTGCAATACATGCGTCGCCAGGAAGCTCACGCGCCGCCGCCGAATCCGCCGGAGAGAGAAGAAGATGTGCACTGCTGTCGGAAAATTCTGCTGCCGCGTTGCTTCCCCAAAACCGATTTATGAGGGAGAAAATTCTTAATTTCTCTCTCTAGGTTTTCTCTCTCTAGTTTCTTGAATTATTAAACTAATGAATTATGTATTGTGAATTGCTAATCTCTTGTCTGTTTATAGAGTTACAAGAGAGACCCAAGTTGATTTAGGATTGGCATTTCTAATGGGTTTAGGAATATTAATTAGTTTCCAAATCTAATAGGATTTTCAAATCCAAATAGATTTACTAATCTCTAGAATTTCCTAATTCCAATTGAATATTAAAAGTTAATTAATTAATTAATTTCACTTTGTTAATTACTTAACTAACCCTTAGGAATAATTAAATAAATAATTAATTCTACTTTATCAATTAGCACACTACATAATTAGTTGTACCACTAACGGATTAATTATGATACTACCATCCTATACCGGAATTACTTTCGGAATAACTAAATTAATTATTCTTTAATCTCCTCACGTCAAAAATAGTGCTTGTTAATTTATTAATTTACTGATAAATTAATTAATTAACTTCTTATAATCCGAGACTAGTACCACTCGATCTCTTTACTATACCAGACATAAATCCACCGGTCAGATTTAGTATGATAAACATAACGAGCTCATCTCAGGAGCCCCATCATCCCGGACGCACTGGTATATGGTTTCCTTTCAACAAGCAACAACACACCAAGCAATTAAACACGCGCACCCAACCTACCGAGGCTATTGATCTTAAGTGACCTCACTCTTTGGCATATTAAAGTACACTATGTCTAATCCTCATGTCTACTCAAGTTTAGGGATTAAGATATATAATACTAGGAATGAATAGTCTATTAAATCAGTACAAGACAATTTATCCTAAACGGGCAAGTTCAATATGCCCCGTGCATACCTATATGATTCAATTAGTTTAGACAAACTCATTTCTGAATCACATAATAACCTAAACTGACAGTGTGTCCAAAACTGTCTCGATTACGAAGCTCATTTATATATTATGTCTTTTAACCAATGATGAGATCTACTGTGTCACACCAGACATATCATCATCTAAATATATAATATAAATAGACAACATATGTAAAAATACAAACAATTTAACTAAAATATTTAATCGATATATACATCTGGGAAATAGTTTAATACAAGCAAAGCTTCAGTATTTAAATCCAACACAATCATCATGGATAAATTTTCTGACGTTTTCTTTTATGATTAATCTTCGTTATTAAATATTTTAGATACTCATTTTGAATAGGGTGCTGATTTTGCCAGAGCAAAAATTAGCATCTAGATCTATTTCTATTTAATCTTACAAATTTACGCATACTAAGTCATGCAAAAACCTTTTCCCTTTTCTTCTTCCCTTTCCATAGCCGCTCCCTCCTCATTTCACTACTATGGCCATCACCGCCAGCCTTTCTTGGCCGTCGTTGCTGGCACCACCACCACCATCTAGTCCGCGAACACATATTTTATGGGTTTTGTTTGTTTGGTGAGACTCGTGAAATACAATTCGTGTTTTTGACTTTGCTTCCTTGAATGGGTATTTTTTATTAGTTTAGTGGTGGAACTCCGAACCCTTTTCATATTAGTTTTTGTTTCTAAAGTATATATTCAATTTTGGACAAGAATCTTATCTTTGTGATTATCTTTTCATGATTCATTTTTTTATTTTTGATGAGAATGAAATGAAATGAATTCTTTTTCTTATTTGTTTAGCTTCAAATCTTATTGAATCCCTTATCTGTTTGTGATCATCATTGCTACAAGATACAATTTTGATGGGTTTTTTTTCCCCCTTCCTGATGAACTCTGAACTTTTGGTTGATATGATATAAATTCTGTTTTTAACCTTTAGTATTCGAGGTACTAGTCTAGTTTTTGCAAGATTCAGCTTTTTTTTTTTTTAATGCTTTCAGTGTTTTGGATCTTTTTCCTCATAAGGGTTGATGCTTTTTAGCCTGAAATATTTTGATGGAAAGTTCGCAACTTTTGTTAATCTTTGGGTTATGTTCAAAGGTTTGAATTCTTAGTGGATGCTGTTGTTGAGCCATACTCAATATTTTTACTCAGAGTATTGGTTTAGACAAAAAAATTAGAAGGGATTCAATTTTGATTATTTAGAGACTTATCTATTATTCTTTTCCTTCCCTTGATATATATATATATATATATATATATATATATAAAGGCGAAGGATGGAAAGAAAAGTGCTGGGTTTTGATACTTGAGAGTGGAGAGGTCCGATCATGGTGGTGGTGGTGAAGCAAAAGTGACCGTGAGAAAGGAGAGAACCGGTGGTAGTGGCGGATGGGGAAAGAGGCCACAGTTCGATAAGGCAGATCAGGAGGGAGGAGGAGAATGTGTTAGTGGAGCATATGGTGGTGGTGGTGGCAGCAACAACGGTGGCCACAAGTAGGAAGGGCAACGGTGGCCACATATTTGTAGGAAGGTTGGACATATTTGTAAGATTAAATAAAAATTACTCTATATGCTAACTTTTTTTCTGACAAAATTAACACTTTTTTTAATAATATCACATGACATCAATCACATTTGGGACGAGTCTGCCTAAAACGACTCTAGTCTCATCCGGCGGGCAAGGTCTGACCCGACCAAAGGTCCATTAATTAGCCAAGTTCTCAAAATAAAGCGTCCAAACCTATTCTAACAATTCTTTCCTCAACTCTTATGATTTGTTATGTTTCTCCCTCTACGTCTCCAAAAACAAACCATTATTGCTCCAAAACAAACCATTATTGCTCATGTTATAGCTCATTAATATTCCAAAGGAAGTCCGTCCTCCTCCGTCTATTTGGGACTTTGACTATTTATTTGTCAAAATTTTCGAATTATCTCATTAATATTCTGCAATAAAATTCATCAATGTTCTTATAATTAATATGATGTTATAATCGATCCCGCAATTACCTGCCATTATCCATAGTTGTATCAAATAATTACCACTTAATAATTCTTAGTAGATTTAAACCAATAATTAGTTTTTTTTAGTAAAAAATGAAAGACAAACCTAAATCCTTATGCACTACCTTCTGAAATAAGAAACTCCTACCACAACGTGTGGAACCACTGTTCATTTCCTCTGGAGCCAGAGCTGCCATAGCGAAATTTTCCTCCGGTAGATTTAAACCAATAATTACTTTAAATTAGAAAAAAAGAAAGAAAGAAAGAAAGAAAGCTATTTATATAGATTATAGGACATGGGGCAGAGTAGATGTTACAGTCACAAAACATTACAAGATCAAAGCCACACGATCATGTGCTCACTTTTTATTTAAGGTTACAAAAGAAGAGTCCATTTCAATTATCCAGCCAAACAAAATTAGAAAACTAAATGCACGTTTATTTTCATTACATCTCAGGCTGGATTCCCTTATTTGTTCCCCAAACGCACTGTTCAAACTTGGCACTGGCGGGGACTCAAGTTGCACTGCTGCGGAAGATTCCTAGCCACTTGCCTTATCTGTTCCACTCCCTGCTGTCCTTGCTGTCCAGGCCACTGTTGTTGCTGTTGTTGTTGCTGCCTGAATGCTTGCTTCACGGCTTCGCAACGGCACTCGTTGTCGAAGTTCTCGAGTACCTGACAGCATTCCCTGAGCTTCTTCTGAGACCCTTGTTGGTCCTCCTGCCCCACCTCTTCGATCATCATGTCCATTCCATATCGTCTTTGGGTTGATGCCAAGTATTTCTGGCAAGAGCGAATCCTCTGTTGTTGTTGCTGGACCTGTTGCTGGCATCTCTTCGGAGATTGTCCTCGTTGATTCTCATCGTCTTCATCAACAGTGGTGGTTATGGTGAACCTTGTGGCCTGAGCAAAGGCCAACATGGCTATCATGACTGCAGCAAAAACCATAAACTTCGCCATTGCTTTTGGGGACTGAAGAAAAAGATTTATACTTTGATTGATGTTGATGAAGTAGTTGGTGATGAAAGTGCAGAGACGCTGAGGGTATTTATAGCAGATTTAGTTGATTTGCATGTCGTAAACGTGGAGCTTCAGATGGGACGCTGTGGATCGGTGCGGGATGGCGAGGTGTAACTCTATTAGGAAACCAAGCTTACACGTAGTCTCCATGCAAATGCATGCTGCCACACACCAGTAGAAAATTTAGTTTTAATGGCACCTAAAAATGTTTTTTTTTTTTTTAATTTTTAATTTTAAGAACTGTCCTCTAACTGAATGAAAAAGACAAAACGGGCGGATTTAGATACTCTGTTATTAAAATAAAATAAAATAAAATAATGAAAGGTACAGGGATAGCGCATTTGCTCACCCAAACCCTCCTACGTGACAATCGTCTAATCGTATCCGCCCTTCTAGTACTGTACAACCACCAATCCTCAATGATGGAGTGAAACACAAAACAAAACCTGCTCTATACATTAACAAGACCCTATCTAATCCGCATGCTTGGTGTACCTGCTACATCAAGGGACACCAAGCCTTTAAGATGTCCCGAAGCCTCCTCTAAAGACATAAGTGAAATAGAAGTACCCAATGAGCCCATTTTAGCTAAAAAATATACTACCATATTGGTCTCTCTATATACATGTGTTAGAGTGGATGAATAGGTTTCCAAAAGCCCAGAAATTTCGCAAAGGAAATTATACTCTTTCAACAAGAAACTTTTCTTCTGAGTGACCATTAAGACATAAAATCTGTTGTTAGATAAGAAGCCAACATTGGTAAAACCTTTATATCTGCAATAGCGAGCTGCTTCCAACAAAGCAAAACTTTCCGCTCTCATAGAACATACTCCGCATCGATTAATGTACCATGCCTGTGCAAAAAGGAAATTGCCTGAACCACTAAACACACCAATACCAAAACTAACCTCTCCATTGCGCATGTGCGAACCCTCAACATTAACTACCAAATGTGCACAACAATATGAAAGCCAAGACACATATATGACTTGAGAGAAAACAGGCCACGAACTTGCTGGGAAGACAAAAGAAAAACATAATGAGACCTCATTCTTTACCCTATTCAAATAAGCTGCAATATCAGGGCAGTCGCCTTCATAAAGGGCTGTATTTCTCATCCTCCATATCCCCCACAGTAGAAAAATAGGTAGTAGACGCCACAACCGAGCTGAAGAAGAACAACCATATTTCTTCAAAAGACTGCACCAAAAAAGGCCAACCAACTAAACAAGATCTCCTAAAACCTGTCCAAATGAGCAAAGAATCCCAAAGTGGGCGGATCTTTGGCACATAAAAATGTGTGAACTAAACTTTCACTCTGTTGCATGCGAAATTAGAAAATAGGAGGGAACACAAATAAACCTCCCCGCCTGCATATCACCTCTGGAAAAGGTAAGTAACATGAAAAAATCTCCACATGAAACATGATACCTTAGGAGGGATCGAAAGACTCCAACAATAAGCCAATGAAGGAATGGGTGGCCAAGAACTGCAAATTGTTCCATATTTTTGGCAGATCAGATTCAATAAAGAAGCTCAAAGTCCAGTTCTGTGCAATATAGCTGCAGTAGAAGCTTTGCAGCAGCTCCAAGTGATTGTGCATTTCTGATGATTGAAGATTGTAGTCAAAAGAGATTTAGTGATATGAAAAGTTGCTGTATAGTTTATGATCCATGCTAAAAGTCTTATGTTGAGCTGGATTTGTTATTAGCTGTCTTAGTTGGAATGGACAATAGCTAGCTTTTAAGTTAAGCAAAGAAAGGAGTTAATTAGTTGACTGGACTTTGTATATATATGTTTTGACAGAGCGGTTTTAGAAATTAATGGGAGAAAAGCTTTCACAAAACAACTTTTCCCTCTTTTTCTCTGCATCTCATACGCTAGGGTTTCTCTTCAATTTTGCAAAAATTTCATGGTATCAGAGCTTGCGTTCGATCTGTGGTCAGATTAATATTCAAAGTTGATGGTTATGGTTGACAAGATGGATGGAGATCGGGACGAAGTTGAGGATTCAGATGATATGAGCGATGAATTTCGAAAACTCACCGATGAAGAAATTCAGGAACAACTCATGATGCATGGAGTGGATCATCCAAACCTGCAGTTAGTTTCAAAAGTGCTGACCGATACTAATTACTTACTGTGGAAGAGGAAGATAGAGCGAGCACTTCGAGCTAAGAACAAATTCACCATTGTTGATGGCTCTTTTCCGGTATCGAAGGTTAACTCTCCTTATTATATAAAATTGATTATGGTAAACTCTATGGTAGTTTCGTGGATTCAGGGAGCGATGTCTGTTGATCTAGTCGATCAATTCGTATAAATAGAATATGCGAGTGATCTATGGGAAAAAATTGACGCTAGGTTCGACATGTCTCATTTATCTCTACTGTACCAGCTCAGAAGAGAAATGGCCATGGTGAGGCAAGGTGATATGCAGATTACTCACTATTTTGGCAAGGTTTAGGAGCTTAGAGATAGGATAGATCAGTTGAAGCCGAATCGATTGGGGGAAAGAGTCCCTATAGAATTACAGAAAGAACGGAGGTCTGCTCAGTTTATGGCTGCAGCTAAAGAATGTCTGAAGGTTGTTCATAGAGAATTGGAGATAGGCAAAGCAGAGGACAGGTGTCTTGAGTTTTTAATGGGAATAAATTATGAATATGAGGCAGAGAAAAATTATTTGTTAATGATGGATGCCTTACCACCTCTGAATAAGGTGTATGCTACAATGTTGAATGCCAAAAATAACAAACAAGTTGGTGGTCAAGTAATGATAAACTCAGAAAATACAGCGATGATGAGTGTTGCTACAAAAGGAAATAACAGGAAAGATGGACAGAAAAATCAGAAGGTGGATAAAAGTAATATGATTTGCTCACATTGCAAGAAGAATGGACATCTTGCTAACAGTTGTTTCAAGCTTTATGGATATCCCGATTGGTGGGAGGAAAGGAAGAAGAAAGGAAACAAAACAAATGCAGTTCAGCTGGTAGAAAGTCCTCTGGATATGAATAAAGAAGATGAGGCTTGGAATCGGGCACTAGCAGTGGCTGTGCTGAAGGAATTGGACAAGATGGCTAAGGGAAAAGGAGTTGCTAAAACCACTTATGCAAATTATGCTCGGTATCATGATTTTGCAGGTAACAGCTCTAACTCTCTTAATATTAGTACTAGTACATTCTGGACTGAACGAAATGATGATGAATATTGGATCATTGATACAGGAGCTACTAGTCATATGACCTATAGTGCTTCTTGTCTTGTTAATGTTGAATCTGTGAATTCCTATTCTTCAGTTGTCTTTCCTGATGGCAGTTCAAAGTCTGTTCATAGTTCAGGAGACTTGATTCTGTCTGAGTGTCCGATTTTGAAGCATGTGCTGCTTATTCCGAGCTTTAAGCACAATCTACTTTCTGTTAAAAAGATTGTACAGGACTCATCCTGTTTTTTTCTTTCTTTCATGATTGTTGCCTACTGCAGGATTTGAAGACTAGAAATGTCCTGGCAGTTGGAACAATTCTTGATGATCTCTATGTTTTTACTAGAGCCTCTTTTCTTCCTGAAGTTGTGGATAGGTATAAGAAACTAGCTGTAGTTGATGACAGTAGTTTGAATAAAACTCAGCTAAATGTTTCACCCTAGTTTCTCATACAAATAATAGAAATATGCTGTCGCATTTTAGACTTGGACATCTTGCAGTTGATATAATGCATAAATTTCATTTTGTTTCATCCTCTGTAAATACACATTCTGCAACGAAATTTTGTGAGATTTGTCCCTTATCAAAGCATCACAGACTACCTTTTCAATCTAGTCATTCTAGAGATTCTACTCTTTTACAGCTCTTGCACATGGACTTATGGGGACCTTACAAGGTCAAGTCCTTGAATGGTTGTCTTTACTTTCTTACTGTAGTTTATGACTTCAGTAGACATACATGGACTTTTTTGTTGAAGCAGAAATTTGAAGTAACAGGAACTATTTTTGCCTTTGTCAAACAAGTTCAAAGACAGTTTGACCTTTCTGTTAAAATTGTTCAAACAGATAATGGCACTGAATTTTGCAATTCAGAGTGCCTCAGTTACTTTAATGATCTTGGTATTGTTCACCAAAGATCTTGTCCCTATACCCCTCAACAGAATGGAGTAGTTGAGAGAAAACATAGACACCTAATTCAGGTAGCTAGAGCTCTTTTGCTTCAATCAAAGTTGCCTAAACATTTTTTGGGGGAAGCCATACTCACCGCCACCTATCTTATAAACAGAACTCCTTCTTCTGTTTTAAATTGGTTAACTCCTTATGAAAAGATTTATCAGAAAACCCAGATTACAGTACGTTGAGAGTGTTTGGTTGTCTGAGCTTTGTGTTGAATAAGCATACTTCTGTAGACAAATTTGATTCTAAGTCTTATGCAAGAGTTTTTGTTGGTTATCCTGTAGGGCAGAAAGCTTATAAGATTTTTTTTCCAGCTTTGAACAAGATCTTAGGTCCTAGAGATGTCTTATTTTATGAAACTAAGTTTCCTTCTGATTATGTTAGTCATTCATCAGAGTGTGTTTCTTTGCCTTCATATTCTAGCTATGATTTTGATACAGAATCACAGGTTCAAGTTATAGAATCCTTTGTTGGTTCTGAATCACCTTGTGTATCTGCACAACATTGTTCTTCTGATTCTGAGAATGTTGTTCCATTAACTGATACTTTTGTTCCTTCTGTCTCTTTGAATGAGAGTGGATCTTCTACTTCTTCTGAAATGCCTCAGTCTAAATCACAGTCACTATCCTTACATCCACCTAGACACAGTACTAGACATAAAACTGCACCTAAGTGGATGCAAGATTTTGTTCTCAATTTTGCTTTTGAGTTTTCTTCATGTGTTTTATCCCTTGATCATCAGAAATTTCTGTTCAATCTTTCTACTTTTTGTGAACCATCATCGTACAGTCAAGCTAGTACTAATGTTAAGTGGTGGATGCCATGTCAAAAGAGATAGAGGCACTTGAAAATAATAAAACCTGGGAACTAACTTCTCTGCCTGCAGGAAAGAGGGCAATTGGTTGTAAATGGGGTTTACAAGGTTAAATGTAAGCCTGATAGATCTGTTGACAGGTTTAAAGCCAGATTAGTTGCCAAAGGTTTTACACAGAAGGAAGGTGAGGATTACTTTGAGGTTTTTTCTCCTGTGGCAAAAGTGGTTATTGTGCGTTTGTTGATAGCTGTTGCAGCTGCAAAGGGGTGGCCTTTGTGCCAAGCAGATGTGAACAATGCCTTCCTCCATGGTACACTTGAGGAAGAAGTTTATATGAGACCCCCACCTGGCTATGAGAAGGCTCAGCAGGGGCAGGTTTGTCGTCTAAAGAAATCATTATATGGCCTTAAACAGGCGTCTAGGCAATGGACCTTGGAATTTATTTCCAAAATAACTGATTATGGTTTTCAGCAGTCATCTTCTGACCATTGTATGTTTGCTATGCATACTTCAGCCACAGTTTGTTCATTTTAGTGTATATGGATGATGTGATAATCACAGGTACTAGTGAGGCTGAAATTGAGAAAGTAAAGATCTTAGATCAGTCTTTTACAATAAAGGATCTGGGATATGCAAAGGTTTTCTTGGGAATGGAACTGGCCAGATCTGATGCAGGGATATTGATAAGTCAGAGAAAGTACATTCAGGATATTCTCACAGATGCTAACATGGTTCAGTGTTCTTCAGTTTCCACTCCATTTCCACCAGGCCTTAGATTTCCAGCTGAAGGTTAGGATGACTCTCCACTTCTTGCTCAACCTGATCAGTTCAGAAGACTTGTTGGAAGGTTATTATATTTAGGGTTTACACAACCATATATCTCTTATCCTGTGCAGTAGCTTAGTCAATATGTTCATTCTCCTCATCAATCTCATTGGCAAGCTGTTGTCCATCTTCTCAGATATTTAGTTGGTATTTCAGAGCAAGGACTCTTCTTTCCAGTTCAGTCTTCATTACAGCTGAGTGCATACAGTGATGCTGATTGGGGTTCATGCAAAACCACTCGCAAATCTATAACTGGTTATTGCATATTCTTTGGTCAAGCTTTAGTTTCTTGGAAGTCTAAGAAACAAACAACAATTTCATGTTCTACAGCGGAGGCAGAATACAGGTCTGTGGCAACAACAGTGAAGGAGCTGAAGTGACTTACTTATCTTCTGGCTGATTTGCATATTCCAGTATCTTTGCCTATTGAATTTTGGTGTGATAATCAAGCAGCCATCTATATTACCGAGAACCCTGTGTTTCATGAGCGTACGAAGCATATTGAGATAGATTGCCATGTGCTAAGAGCAGCTTATAAGACTGGTTTTTTGTCTCTGCAACATGTTTCATCAACTGAACAGGTGGCTGATATTTTCACCAAGGCTCTGTCCAGTTCTACTTTCTCTTATCTGTTGTCCAAGTTGCAGCTTCTCCCGGCTGCACTTGAGGGGGGGGCTGTTGGCAGATCATATTCAAGAAAGAAGCTCAAAGTCCAGTTCTATGCAATGTACCTGCAGTAGAAGCTTTGCAGCAGCTCCAAGTGATTGTGCATTTCTGATGATTGAAGATTATAGTCAAAAGAGATTTAGTGATATGGCAAGTTGCTGTGTAGTTAATGATCCAGGCTAAAAGTCTTATGCTGAGCTGGATTTGTTATTAGCTGCCTTAGTTGGATTGGTCAATAGCTAGCTTTTAAGTTAAGCAAAGAAAAGAGTTAGTTAGTTGACAGGACTTTGTATATATATGTTTTGACAGAGCGGTTTTAGAAATTAATGGGAGAAAAGCTTTCACAAAACAACTTTTCCCTCTTTTTCTCTGCATCTCATACGCTAGGGTTTTTCTTTAATTTTGCAAAACTTTCACATATGCTGATGAAACTGTGAAAATGTCAGTAGGAGAGGGAAACCATGCAACCACATCCTCCCCTTCAAAAAATTGCACCTCCAGAGTCAGCCAGAAAATTCTGAATGGCTGTAGATAAAACCATCCCAAATTCCAGAATATAGAACCACTTATCTATATAGAATTCCCGCACCGAAAGACCATCGAAAGGAGGACAACCAACCCCTCTCCACAGGATTTCCACATTGCAGCAGTTATCGTGCCAGAAAGATGCAGAACCATCCTGAATTATTATCTTGGATAACCGCGCATATCTTGGAGAAACGCGCAACATATGACGGTATAAAGTACGCCTCTTGGCTGCAGGGGAAAGCGAGTGAATGAACCTTGCCCAGAGACCATCCCCACTACTTAGTTTCCTCCACAGCTTTGCCTCAAAACTCTTCACAACCACGGGAAGCTGACGAATTCCCAATCCCCCTTGAAGGACAGGATAAGTGACTTTTCTCTAGAAGCACTAATGGTGACGCTTCGAATCTTCAGAAGAAGCCTGTAAGAAATTCTGACATCGCTTCTCGATTGCAATAATAACCGACTTTGGAGGGGTCAAGGCGGCCATAACATGAACAGGCATTTAAAATATGTTGCATATGATATTTAAAATTTAATGACACTTTAAATAAATGTCATGTAAACCAAATTCATTATAGGTAAGGTATAGTAGAAAAATAAATTAGAAAACACTTTAACGGTAGTCCTATAGGACTACCGTGAATTTTACTCCTACTGCTACAGTGGCGCTACAGTGCGCGCTACAGTGACGCGCTATAGTTGCGCGCTACAGTTTTTTTTTTTTTTGACGCACAGCCTTTTTTTAAAAAAATACTTTTTAAAAAAAAATACTTTTTTTTTAAAAAAAATAATAAGACAGTAGATATCAGATCAACAGACTATAGATATCAGAACAACTAGCACCACGTCCAAAAACAACTAGCACCATGTCAAAAAAAACTAGAACCACGTCCAGAAACGTCTACATCCATGTGTATGAATTTAAGTTATAAAATGATTTTGTTATGAAAATAGTGATCTGATGTCAATTTTTTGTTGATCTGATGTGTGTTTTTCCTTGATCTGATGTGTGAATTAAGTTGATCTGATGTGTGTTTTTCCTTGATCTGATGTGTGTATTCAGTTGATCTGATGTATGTCATATGCTGATCTGATGTGTTCATGTTGTGATCTGATGTCTTATATCTGCTGAATTTTAGCTGAATTTTTCATAGAACATAATCTACCATGTCTCGCTACGTCCAAAACAACTACCACCACGTCCAGAAACGTCTACATCCATGCATGTGAATTTAAGCTATTTTTTTCACAAAAACAACCCACCACGTTTCAGAACAACTAGCACCACGTCCAAAACAACTAGCACACCACGTATACATCCAAACATGTGAATTTTAGCTGAATTTTTCACATAACATAGTCTACCACGTCTCGATACGTCCAAAACAACTAGCACCACGTCTAGAAACGTTTACTTCCATGCATGTGATTTAAGCTATTTTTTTCACAAAGACAACCCACCACGTCTCAGAACAACTAGCACCACGTCAAAAACAACAAGAACCACGTCCAAAAACGTCTACATCCATGCGTGTAAATTTAAACTAATTTTTTTCACAAAGACAGCCCACCACGTCTCAGTACAATTAGCACCACGTCCAAAAACAACTAGCACCACGTCAAAAACAACTAGCACCACGTCAAAAACAACTAGAACCACGTCCAGAAACATCTATATCCATGCATGTGAATTTCAACTAATTTTTTTCACAAAGACAGTCCGCCACGTCCCAGAATAACTAGCACCACGTCCAAAAACAATAACACCACGTCCAAAACAACTAGCACCACGTCTAGAAACGTCTACATCCATGCATGTGAATTTAAGCTATTTGTTTCACAAAAACAACCCACCACGTTTCAGAACAACTAGCACCATGTCCAAAACAACTAGCACACCACCTATACATCCAAATATGTGAATTTTAGCTGAATTTTTCACAGAACATAGTCTACCACGTCTCGATACGTCCAAAACAACTAGCACCACGTCTAGAAACGTCTACATCCATGCATGTGATTTAAGTGATTTTTTTCACAAAGACAACCCACCACGTCTCAGAACAACTAGCACCACGTCAAAAACAACAAGAACCACGTCAAAAAATGTCTACATCCATGCGTGTAAATTTAAACTAATTTTTTTACAAAGACAGCCCACCACGTCTCAGTACAATTAGCACCACGTCCAAAAACAACTAGCACCACGTCAAAAACAACTAGAACCACGTCCAGAAACGTCTATATCCATGCATGTGAATTTAAACTAATTTTTTTCACAAAGACAGCCCGCCACGTCTCAGTACAATTAGCACCACGTCCAAAAACAACTAGCACCACGTCAAAAACAACTAGAACCACGTCCAGAAACGTCTATATCCATGCATGTGAATTTCAACTAATTTTTTTCACAAAGACAGCCCGCCATGTCCCAGAATAACTAGAACCACGTCCAAAAACAATAACACCACGTCCAAAACAACTAGCACCACGTCCAGAAACGTCTACATTCATGCATGTGAATTTAAGCTATTTTTTTCACAAAAACAACCCACCACGTTTCAGAACAACTGGCACCACGTCCAAAACAACTAGCACACCACGTATACATCCAAACATGTGAATTTTAGCTGAATTTTTCACAGAACATAGTCTACCACGTCTCGCTACGTCCAAAACAACTAGCACCATGTCTAGAAACGTCTACATCCATGTATGTGATTTAAGCTATTTTTTCACAAAGACAACCCACCACGTCTCAGAACAACTAGCACCACGTCAAAAACAACAAGAACCACGTCCAAAAACAACTAGCACCACATCAAAAACAACAAGAACCACGTCCAAAAACAACTAGCACCACGTCAAAAACAACTAGAACCACGTCCAGAAACGTCTATATCCATGCATGTGAATTTCAACTAATTTTTTTTCACAAAGACAGCCCGCCACGTCCCAGAATAACTAGCACCACGTCTAGAAACGTCTACATCCATGCATGTGAATTTAAGCTATTTTTTTCACAAAAACAACCCACCACGTTTCAGAACAACTAGCACCACGTCCAAAACAACTAGCACACAACGTATACATCCAAACATGTGAATTTTAGCTGAATTTTTCACAGAACATAGTCTACAACGTCTCGCTACATCCAAAACAACTAGCACCACGTCTAGAAACGTCTACATCCATGCATGTGATTTGAGCTATTTTTTTCACAAAGACAACCCACCACGTCTCAGAACAACTAGCACCACGTAAAAAACAACAAGAACCACGTCCAAAAACGTCTACATCCATGCGTGTAAATTTAAACTAATTTTTTTCACAAAGACAGTCCATCACGTCTCAGTACAATTAGCATCACATCCAAAAACAACTAGCACCACGTCAAAAATAACTAGAACCACGTCCAGAAACGTCTACATCCATGTGTGTGAATTTAAGTTATGAAATGATTTTGTTATACAAATAGTGATCTGATGTCAATTTTTTGTTGATCTGATGTGTGTTTTTCCTTGATCTGATGTGTGTATTCAGTTGATCTGATCTATGTGTTTTCGTGATCTGATGTATGTTATATACTGATCTGATGTGTTCATGTTGTGATCTGATGTCTTATATCTGCTGAATTTTAATTTTATTTTTCATAGAACATAGTCTACCACGTCTCGCTACGTCCAAAATAACTAGCACCACGTCCAGAAACGTCTACATCCATGCATGTGAATTTAAGCTATTTTTTTCACAAAAATAACCCACCACATTTCAGAACAACTAGAACCACGTCCGAAACAACTAGCACACCACGTATACATCCAAACATGTGAATTTTAGCTGAATTTTTCACAGAGCATAGTCTACCACGTCTCGCTACGTTCAAAACAACTAGCACCACGTCCAGAAACGTCTACATCCATGCATGTGAATTTAAGCTATTTTTTTCACAAAAACAACCCACCACGTTTCAGAACAACTAGAACCACTTCCGAAACAACTAGCACACCACGTATACATCCAAACATGTGAATTTTAGCTGAATTTTTCACAGAACATAGTCTACCATGTCTCGCTTCGTCCAAAACAACTAGCACCACGTCCAGAAACGTCTATATCCATGCATGTGATTTAAGCTATTTTTTTCACAAAGACAACTCACCACGTCTCAGAACTACTAGCACCAGGTCCAAAACAACTAGCACCACGTCCAAAACAACTAGCACCACGTCCAGAACAAGTAGCACCACGTCCAAAACCAGTATACTGAAAACATATCATATTAACATAGAACTAATATCAGATCAATACAAACGCAATATCAGATCAATGCATAACTAATATCACATCATGACTTATTTTCCAACATAGATATCACAGATTCTTGTTGTTTATCAAAATCAAACAATTCAGGAGCAAATTATAAAATAAAACAATTCAGGAGCAAATACTGAATTGTTTAGAAAAAAAAATGGACGGAAAAAAGACTCAAGGAGGAAGACAAAAAAATAAAATAAAAAATAGCAAAAAATAACAAAAAAATGAAGGTACAGTAGCGCGTTACTGTAGCGCGCGTACTGTAGCGCGCGTACTGTAGCGCGCTACGGTGGTTGGAGTAAAATTGCATGGTGGTCCTATAGGACCACCATATAAATTACCAAATATCTATAATGTTACTTTCACTTCTTTAATAAAAATAAAAAATGCCTTTAGACGACACTATATTTTTTTATTTAAAAACTATTATAACAATTATAAAATGTCTTTATAAATATAATCACTATTTAAAATGTCACGAAAATAAGTATATTATTATATTTTTTATATATTATTATAAGAAATTTATCGTCTCATTGTAGTTTTTATTGTCAACTTTTAATTTATATTAATATTTTATTTTTCCATGAATTTTAATTTATAATTTTTTTATTTTCAATTAATTATAATTAAAATAATAAAATTATATTACACAAAAAAACACTTAATTAAAATAATAAAAAAATTATTAAGTTTTTACCTACTACAATTATATTATGGGAAAATTTGGATTAAGGGCAGTGAGGGAGTTAAAATTAATAAAAAAAGTACAACTTCCATATTATTTAGATTAAGGACAGTGAATTAATTTATTTTATTTTATTTTTTTAGAAACAGTCTCTATGGGAAAATTTGGATTAAGGGTAGTGAGGGAGTTAAAATTAATAAAAAAAAGTACAATTTCCATATTATTTAGATTAAAGACAGTGAATTAATTTATTTTATTTTATTTTTTTAAAAATAGTCTCTATGCTCTAGCAGGGAAGGTCGACCAGTAAGATTGATTATCTTATTATTTATGTTCGATAAAACACTTTAAGAAAAGGTATTGGGCAGCGTCAAGCCTTCGCAAATTATATCATACTCCTAGGAGTAAATCGGGCGGTTTACTCCTAGTTGATTTATGGTGGAAAACCCCAGTTAATGAGCCCAAGACCGGCATTTTACATGAAGGAAGTCGCGGGATTTCTTCCATCACGGCATTAAATGGTTCACGCGCGTTCCACAAGGCCGTAGTCGTGGTCACTGACGATCGACAAGACGGGAGCCATCGTCTCCGACGATCGACAAGACTGGAGCATTCTTCAAAGATTGATTTGACGATCGACAAGACTGGAGCATTCTTCAAAGATTGATTTTTTGGTCGATAGTTTATGTAAACTCCGAACGGTGTGATTATGTAAACTCGACAGATTGCTTTATGTAAACTCCGAACGGTGTGCGTATGTAAACTCGACAGATTGCTTTATGTAAACTCCGAACGGTGTGCGGATGTAAACTCGACAGCTTGCTTTATGTAAACTCCGAACGGTGTGCTTATGTAAACTCGAATGTGTACTTATGTAAACTCGACAGCTTGCTTATGTAAATTTCGAACCGCGTGTTTACGTAAACTTTGAACGTGTGCTTATGTAAACTCGCATTGTGTATGTGTAAAGAAGCATTAAATGCGCATTTAATGTTACTGGAGGAAAAGATTGGTTCACGCGC
Organism: Knoxia roxburghii; assembly: GCA_030378225.1. Classification (NCBI taxonomy): domain Eukaryota; kingdom Viridiplantae; phylum Streptophyta; class Magnoliopsida; order Gentianales; family Rubiaceae; genus Knoxia; species Knoxia roxburghii. Next base: position 37,670,651 of record CM059422.1, on the reverse strand, counting down.
GTTCGACAAGACCAGATCATCCTCGAAAGGATGATTTTTTTATTTATTTTGTTGCCCAGTGGACAAATAATGATGACGGTGGTTGATTTTTGAGATTCAAATTTGGTAGAAATCATCATGTTCATCTTGATAGTGTTGCAAATTTTGAATTTCCGATCATTGTGGTATCCATTTCAGGGAGTCTTAAGGGCAAGATAGTTTATGTAAACTCTCATATTATGCTTATGTAAACTCGACTGGGCGCGTATGTTAACTCCAATGTGCACGATCGTTTATGTAAAATCGCCTTTTGTGCTTATGTAAACTCGTATGTGTGTTTATGTAAACAGGTAGTGTGTTTGTGTAAACTCATTTTGTTTGTGGTAGAATATCTAAACAGGTACTTTATGGGGGAAATAGCTAATTTAATTGAAGGGGATGATGAAACAATGCCTTCTCTTGTTGGTAGAATATGCGAGAGTGAGGAGGAAGCATATGAACTTTATAATTCATATGCTTGGGATCTTGGTTTCGGTGTTCATTTAGATAAAGATAGAAAGAGAAGTGATGGAACGAGGTATTGGAGGAGAATTGTTTGCTGTAAAAATGGTAAGAAGTTGGAGAATTGTAAGATAGACCAAATATTCACCAAACTTGATAGTCGTTCTGATTGTTTGGCTTGTATTGAAATTAAATTGAGGCCGGAAGATGGTTTATGGGTCATCACGAAGCATTTCCGAAAGCATAATCACTTTATGTGTCAGGAGACTGAAAGACATTTGTTACGTTCTCACAGAAAGATGTCGAGTTCATCTATTGATTTTTTCCAGGCAATGAAATCTGCGGGGATATCTGTTCGTGATAGTTACAAGCTGCTTTATAAAGAGGTTAGTTTTGTTCGTGTAAAATACTTTTTATTTGCATACAACAATCGCACGATATGTTCGTGTAAAATGCTTGTTATTTATGTAAACTGATAGTTTACATGAACATTTATGTAAACTGATAGTTTACTTGAACATTTATGTAAACTACCACTTTACATAAACGTTCATGTAAACTAATAGTCAACATGACCAATTATGTAAACTGATAGTTTACATTAACACTTTTGTAAACTACCAATTTACATAAACGATTATGAAAACTACCAATTTACATGAACAGAATATATCAGTACTGATATAACTTGTGTAAAGTACCATTCTGTTTATGTAAACTGCCAAGTTAAATAAGTAAACTGCCAAAGTTAAATATGTTAAAGAATTATGATGTTGTGTAGGCTGGAGGTCAATCAAACGTTGGTTTTACACAAAGGGATGTATACAATGAGCTGGAAACGAAAAAAAAGAAAATACATTGATGGCAGTGATTCCAACGCTTTGATTGAGATATTAAAATACAGGGCTGCTCACGAAGAAGATTTTTTCTTTGATTTTGAATTGGACGATGAGTCTTGTCTGAAAAATATTTTTTGGAGAGACGGTCAAATGAAGAGTGATTACAAGCTGTTTGGTGATCTGTTAATCCATGACACCACGTATTGTACTAATAAATATGATTTGATATGTGGTCCATTTATCGGATTGGACAACCACAGGAAGAATGTGATGTTTGGAATGGGTTTTATGAGGGACGAGAGAGTTGAATCATTTGTTTGGTTATTTTCTACATTCTTGAGGTCGATGGACAATAAGCATCCGATAACTGTAATGAGTGATCAATCAGCATCCATGGGAAGGGCGATTGAAGAGATATATCCTGATTCACGGCATCGTCTTTGTATTTGGCATATCATAAAAAATTCCCAGAGCAACATTGGTTTTCTCAGACAGCAGGAAGGTTTCCGTGAGTGGTTTTATAATTTGATGGCCAAAGTGGACACCGTTGAAGAATTTAATTACCAGTGGGAGAGGTAAGTGATTTGACTTGTTCATTTTTTCATAAATGACTGTTGTAAACTGACGGTTTATGCAAATGTTTTTATGTCAACTCTGTGTTTACATAAATTTCAGTTTACATAAACTCACAGTTTACATAAGTTTACATAATTGAAGAACATTTTTTATGTGTTTTCAGGATGGAAGAAAATATGGATGCAAAGAGAATGAGTGGTTGAAAAAAACTTACGAATCAAGGGAGAAGTGGTGTCCCGTGTTCAGCAAGGATTATTTTTTCGGGGGAACATTATCTTCCCAGAGGAGTGAGAGCACAAATAACTCTATCTCTCGAAGATTGTGTAAGACTTCAACATTATGTGATTTTTACCATCAATTTGTGGATGTTGTGCTTGATTGGCGATACCAAGCTGCCTGCGAAGACCATAGGTGCTTCTATGGCAAGGTTGATGTGCCTGTTAAAGAATGTCTAATGTTGAAGCATGCCCGTGAAGTGTACACACTCGAGATGTACACATATTTTGAGAAACAATATCTTAATATGCTAGAATTGAAGATAGAACAGAAGTCCCAATCAAATGATGTATATGTGTTTGAAGTTTGGATTCCAAAAGAAGATGAGGATGATCCCATATTTCGGAACGTTGTGATTTACAATGACAATGATTATTCTGTAAATTGTTCATGCAAGAAGTTTTCTAAATTTGGGATTCTATGTTCTCTTTGCCTCCGTGTCCTTTTTCAAAACAATTTTACGGTATGCTCTATATACTGATGTCAATTATGTAAACTAGTTAAAACTGATTTCCAACAACATAACTAATGTGGTTTTTTTTTTTTTTTTTTTTTTTTGCCCTTTTTGCAGAAAATTCCACAAATGTATATCCTTGATAGGTGGACAAAATCTGCTTCAGTTTCCCGTTGTGGAAAGTCTAATGTTTCAGAAGTGTCGATGTGTTCGCCGTCTATTTTTTCACCATCTTTGTGGAGGGCAGATGCTAGTACAAGGTATTTTGGTCTAATTACATTATCGCATACCAGTGAGATTGGTCGCAGTATTTTGGATGAGTACTATGTGAAAGCCAAAGATGCACTTGCTGCCCAAACTGATATTTTGGATGGGAATTCTGAAGTGCCTTCATCGAAAAAGATTAGAGACCCCACTTCTAGAAGGGCAAGAGGTGTGAGGAATGTTCGGTTCAAAAGTACAGTTGAGAAGAGGGTGCACAAAGCCAAATTGAAACATCAAAGGAAGAAGAAGGATTTTTAATCTCTTTATGTAAACTTAAAGTTCTGATCTCTTTGTTTCGTGTAAGGTTTCTGATCTCGTTATGTAGACTGATGGTTCTGAACTCGTTATGTATCGTGACAGTTCTGAACTACTTGTGTAAACTGAGGGTTATAATCTGGTTATGTATTCTGAGAGTTCTGAACTACTGATGTAAACTGATGGTTATGATCTGGTTATGTATTCTGAGTAGTTCTGAACTACTTATGTAAACTGATGGTTCTGATCTGGTTATGTATTCTAAGTAGTTCTGAACTACTTATGTAAACTGGGGGTTCTGAACTACTTATGCAAACTGAGGTTCTGAAATACTTATGTAAACTGATGGTCCTGCACTACTTATGTAAACTGAGGGTTCTGAACTACTTATGTAAACTGAGGGTTCTGAACTCGTTAGGTAAACTGAGGGTTCTGAAATACTTATGTAAACTGAGGGTTCTGAACTACTTATGTAAACTGATGGTTATGAACTATTTATGTAAACTGGGGGTTCTGAACAACTTATGTAAACAGAGGGTTCTGAACTACTTATGTAAACTGGGGGTTCTGAACTACTTATGTAAACTGGGGGTTCTGAACTACTTATGTAAACTAGGGGGTTATGAACTACTTATGTAAACTGAGTGTTCTGAACTACTTATGTAAAGTTAACATATATAACAAATATAATGTTTACATCACAAATATAAATCTGGGAATATATAATCTCCTTATGTAAACTTAAGTTTACATAAGCTGATAGTCAATGTAAACTTAACTAAGCTTAACTAACATAGTTAGTTATCATTTGAATGTTAGTTTTTATAGTAAAATTCAGATATCATTCTCTTGAGCTGACCCACCAGGGTATTGTGTGGTGACATGAGCAAGTTAAACAGGTACTTCACCCTTAAGGTTTTTAGGATCTTAGGATTGTTCTTCGCCGCAATCAAGACATAGTCATAGTCGAAAGCTTGTTGTCCATGATAAAGCTCCATATGCCGCATGATGTATAGGCCACAATTGAATCTGTCAGGGTTTTTCCATGCAAGGTCAGGGTAGGTCCACTTCCAATGGTAGCACTTCTCATAGCGTTTAGCTCAAGGTGTATCTGATGTCCAGTCTTGGAAGTAGTACACCTGTAGCATTTTACATAAGATTTGGTGTAAAATGCAGTCTACAATGATGTAAATTCTACATTATTATGTTATATTGTACTTACTAGTTTCTTTGGAAGACCACCGTAGGATGCCGCTTCTCCGCGTGCATTGTCAAACAGTACCACCTATTTTTCATTGCTGTTGATGCACACCAACACAAAATGGGTATCTAGGTGGATGGGGAAGAACATCTGCATTATATGTATACATCAAAATGCGTTTTTTCTTTTTTTTTTTTTTTAATGTAATGTAAACTATGACAATGCAGATGTCATATGTAAACTACTTATGTATTGTGACAGTTCTGTACTACTTATGTAAACTGAGGGATCTGATCTGGTTATGTATTCTGAGAGTTCTGAACTACTGATGTAAACTGATGGTTCTGATCTGGTTATGTATTCTAAGTAGTTCTGAACTACTTATGTAAACTGATGGTTCTGATCTGGTTATGTATTCTAAGTAGTTCTGAACTACTTATGTAAACTGGGGGTTCTGAACTACTTATGTAAACTGAGGTTCTGAAATACTTATGTAAACTGATGGTCCTGCACTACTTATGTAAACTGAGGGTTCTGAACTACTTATATAAACTGAGGGTTCTGAACTCGTTAGGTAAACTGAGGGTTCCGAAATACTTATGTTAACTGAGGGTTTTTTTCCTTTTTTTTTTTTTAAATGTAATGTAAACTATGACAATGGTTATACTCATTACCATGGACGGTTGAAAAGTATTTTCAGTTTTCTTGATGAACCATAACTCTGTTGTCATTTGTTCTGAAAACCTGTGCATACATGTTTTGTTCTTTCCTGCCTTCATTCCCATGTCATTCACTATGAGCTGCATAATATGAAATGTTAAATAGAGGGGTTATAACAAACCGTTTGAGGCCAAGTGATGTAAAGAAGTGTGTAAGTATTAACTCACCGAAAACTGGACTGAGCAGAAAAACCTCGAAGGTTTCTCAGTTTGTGTCAAATTTTTGGTTCTATTCAAGTGATACGACCAACAATCAATGATGGCCGTATCCAACCATTCACCCCAAACCATGCTGGACATCTGCTCCCCGTCTATGGTAAGATTGCCAGCCGCACCAAACAGTTGCTCGCTGACTGTGTTATGTAAAATATACTTATGTAAAATATGCTTATGTAAAGTACATTTATGTAAACTCGTTTGGATAAACCTTTATGTAAAAATCACTTAAGTAAACTTTTATGTGAACTAGATTTGTTGAAAAATGACTTATGTAAAATAGAATTATGTGAAATAAGATGTAGGTGAAGAACACTTACTTCTTCGATCTGCCCTTGCTTGCATCCTGAGGCAAAAGGGCATAGTCATTGACTATCTTCTCCTTCTCCGAGATTCTTGCAAGTGTATCCTTCTTCTAGCTGGTGATGTAAGGAGACAACAATTTCCTTGGTTTTTTAACGGCCCGATGAGCCCGGTTGGGATGGAATGCAGCTACCTCATCAGTGTTATCCGGATCCCCCATGATCACACAGAAATGTTGGATTCAAATTCTTTAATCGATATTCAATGTTTAATTACATCAAATGGGAGATGGTAAGAATACTTACTCAAAGTCAGGCTCGTCCGCAAGCAATGGTTCAGCCGTGAAGTCAAGTCTCCTAAATAAGTGGGACTGAACATCTTGAATGGATGCTTGTACCAAGGCATTTGCTCCATGCGTATCGGCCATTTTATCTTTCTCAGTTTCCTAAAATTTATGAATCAAACGCACTGGCGTTAGTTGTGAAAAGCCTAGATCAAAAGTTGGAGTCATTGGCGTCCTTTTCTTAATTGGAATGGCCGCCTGTCCAAAGCTTTTCTCTACAAGATCAGCCAGCAGGCACATTTGTTTTAACAACTCAGTGTCTGGTGTGTCTGTTGGCTGCAAGTAGTTATTATATAATCATTGAAAGTTGTGCAATCTAAAATAACAAATTTACATGATTTTACATGAAATACCTCTCGGGTTGTTATTTTGATTGCTGGCGTGGTTTTTTCAGTTTCTGCAGGTTCCACCCCACGGGAACCTGCAGTACATAAAGAAGCAAAACATTAACAGAACTACTTATGTAAACTGATGTTTCTGAACTTTTTTTGTATCCTGAGAGTTCTGAACTACTTATGTAAACTAACCGTTGTCATAACATAATGTAAAGTGAGTGTTCTGATATCGCTATGATAACTTTATAGTTATAATCTCCTTATGTAAACTGGCCATTCTGAACTGGTTATGTAAACTGACCATTCTGAACTGGTTATGTAAACTAACAGTTTCACTCTCGAAATGTAAAACGACAGTTTTGAAATCTTTATGTAAACTGACTGTCATGATCCCGTTATGTAAAATTCAAGTGAAATACATCTCCGGCTGGTATTTTGGTTGCTGCCGTGGTTTTTTCAGTTTTTGCAGGTTCCACCCCCACGGGAACCTGCAGTAGTTTACATAAAGAAGCAAAACATTAATAGAATTATTTTACATTAAGAAGCAGTAGTTTACATAAGCATATCAAAATATTAATCACCAATTATCAGCATTCTAGTACTAGGTGAAAGATTTTGGTAGGATCTGGGTTTGCACTTGCTCGATTTACCACGCAACAAAAATTTCTATTAAAGCGGAATCTTAGAAAAGTACCTTTGAAGCGTGCACTTGGTGATTCTCTTGTATGCCTCAAGACTATGACTTCACGTTGTGTGGGCAACGAACTAGAAGTCAATTGATCAGCTACTCACCACAATCCACCTGCTAGAAAACTCTAGCCCCGCAGCACCTGGCACGTACTATAAACGCACCGCCCGCAGAGAGAGAAAGCTACGCGCAGCTGGTATAATCCAAGGCCAAAATTTCAGCCACTAGAAACCCAAAAACCAGCTGCACACTTTCTTGAAAATTTGACTTGGAGAGAGAAACATTTTCTCTCTCTAGAATTTTCTCTCTCTAGAAATCCTGTGGATTAATTGTGTTATTGTATATTCTGAATGACTGATCCCTTGTCTATTTATAGAGTTACAAGAGAGACTCCAAGTTGGTTTAGGATTGGTCTTCCTACTGGGTTTCTGTTTTCCTTCAATCCTGTTTCTGGACTGATACAGATTCTGTTTCCTTCAATCCTGTTCCTGGACTGATACACTCCCAACTGTCACAGGGATTCACTTATCCCAATCCAGTTCCTGGGATGAATCACTCCCAACTGACACAGGGATTCACTTATCCCAAACCAGTTATTGGGATGATTCACAACCAACTGACACAAGGATTAATTAATTTCTCAATTAATTAAATCTACCTTTGTCAATAACCCAGTACATAATTAATCGTACCACTAACGGATTAATTATGGCACTACCACCCTACACCAGAATTGCTTCCCGAACAACTTAATTAAATTATATTCATAATCTCCCCACATCAAAGATATAGTGCTCATTAATTTATTAATTTACTGATAAATTAATTCATCAACTTCTTTAATTCCGAGACTAGTACCACTCGACCTTCTTACTATACCGGACATAAGTCCACCGGCCGGGTTTAGTATAATAAACATTTCGAGCTCATCTCAGGAGCACCATCACCCCGGACTCACCGGTACATGGTTTCCTTTCGACAAGCAGCAGCACACCAAGTAACTAAACACGCGCACCCAACCTACCGAGATTATTGGCCACTATTGACCTCACCCTTTGGCAGATCAAAGTACACTATGTCTAATCCTCATGCCCGCTCGAGTCTAGGGATTTAGAGATAGAATACAAGGATCGATTTGTCTATTAAATCAGTACAAGACAAATCATTCCTAAGAGTCAAGTTCAATATGCCCCGGGCATATCTATATGATTCAATTAGTTTAGACAAACTAATTATCTGAATCACATAATAACCTAGACCGACAGTTTGTCCAAAGCTGTCTCGGTTACGAACCTCATTTATATATTATGTCTTTCAACCAATGATGAGATCTACTGTGTCACACCAGACACCTCATCATCTACTTACATAATATAACTGGACATAAAACTGCACAACAAAATAGAATTGAAACACAAATCGATATATTAAACTGGAAAAATGTACAACACAAGCTCAGAGAGGCTACTTGTTACGCTTGATGTAATCAGAGAGGCTACTTGCTGATATAATCGCCTTGTTTTGTGGAACGGGGTGCCTGAGATCCCATTTTGTCTTGTCTTCTTTGTACACCCGGGATGCTTGATCTTTCCTGGTGTATTCCTCCACATCCAGTTCCCCACTAGAAAATCCCATTACTGACTCAACATCTGCCTCTGTAATTGGAATTGTGCCAGCATCCAACTCCAAAGTGCTTCTTTCAGTATTGATGTTCGAGATCAAGTAATGGCCGAACAAATTCGGAAACCTATCATAGTTAATGTGGAACAGGCATCCCAGTCCCACATTTGTCAGCTGCTGCCTCTGCGCTTCATTTAGATCCGCAAGCAGCGACGATATTCCAGCAGCAGAGGTTCTTGACTGAAATGATTGTTTTGATTCTCTAACAGCTTGGTATCCTGCGGTTTCTTGCAAACATGCCAATTGCGCATCTTCACGCAGTGGCTGGGTCCTTTCTTGAAAGATTTGAATAGCAAGCTCTTCATCTTTCCTTCTATTATCATCTTTCTTCTTTTTTCTTTCCTCAATTTTTTTTTTTTTTTTTTGGTTTCAGCTTCTGCAATTTTTTGAAGCTGATTATTTCCTCAAAATCATCGTCTGAATTCGCTTCGACGATCTTCTTTCTTTTGCCTGAACCGCATCAAAAAGGGCAAAATTACATTTAATAAAAAACCAGTAGTTTACATAAGCAGAACAGAGGAAGAATTTACTCGCATTATGAGCATTCTAGATTTAGAAACAACAATTTACAACCAAAAAATGGAATTCACATTAGAAAACAGTACTCTAACCAAGCAAATAAGCACTTTACATGAGTTACCAGGAGTTTACAAGAATTTCAACTGGAAACTAAGAACCTAGTCCACACATAATAGAGAAGCAATCTTTAAACTCAAGAATCTCGTATAAATGGATTATACGAAACATATAAAGCATGCAGGACAGGGATGACAGTTCATCCCACTCACATTCAAACTAATCCTGCACCTTTGAGAAGTTCCAAAATGGCTTGCACCATATCATTCACGCAGTAAAACCAGAAGCTTTATAGCCCCCAAATTTGGCTGTATGACATCGACTGATTAAGTAATACTACTAGTAGATAAACTGCAGGAATACAACGTACCTGGCAGTTTTCTTGGTGAAAAAAATGGCAGTTTTGCTCCAATTCGCAATGCAATAGGAGGACCAAATATTAATGTGCAATAGAATGAGGAAGGGACAAATGAGGGTTTCCAAAATCATTATTAGTAATTGAAATTCTTTAGCATTAATTCCTTTCTTGAACCTTCTTCTTAGCTAAAAACATTGAAATAAAATTTTAAGTCTTAGTTTGAATCACAAACCCGATGTACTCAACATCATTCGTTGAGGAGGAAATAGAGCAAGATAAGCAAGACAAACACATGAATAGCAATTTCTACTCCTTGAATGACAACTTTATTGTAATCCATTTAAAATCACTTAGACACGTCTTAATACCAAATATAAACTCTTCTTTCGTAGGCATTGAATTTTAAACACGAGGGCTCAAAATTATTTACAAATCCTTACACAGAAACCAGATGACAACACTAATATAGTAGTATTATCAAAATGACATTGTGTTGATGAGTTAAAACGGTGCTCCCTCTATGGAGAAGGAAAACATCATTCCAACGATCTAAGTGCAAAGTCACTTCTTCATATGCCAAAAAACTATTGATCTTCATTGGCGCATCCCAAAAAATTAACATATATCTCCCCCAAGAAGGAAATAATATTCCCAATTTGACTCCCATATGCCAAAACGTTGCATAAGCTCTCTTGTATATCCTCTTTGAGAAACAAAGTACCCTTGATCAGATTTTTTGATTTCCAGACCAAGAAAGCAGCCAATTTCAAGTAAGTTTTTCATCTCAAAACGAGTAGACAATTCATTTTTCAACATAGAAATTTCAACTTCAGTATCACCAGTACTTATCATATCATCCACATACAATAAGACCAACAAATGCATACCAGAATCTACTTTAATAAACAAACTAGAATCTGCATCAGAAACTCGAAACCCACAAAATATGAAATATTCAGCAACTTTACCACAAAAATCACCGGGTGCTTGTTTGAGACCATACAATGCCTTCTTTAGTTGACAAACATGTTGAGGATATTGATAAGCCTGAAATTAATGATTGGTTTTTGTTTAAATTGAAGGGCAATTAGATGAATTCTATGGTTTAATGGTTGTATTTTGAATGTAGGAGAAGATGGATTTCGGTAGAGCTAAATACGCAATTTGGCCATATTTTTGGAGGAAGTCGAGAGTTTGAGCAGAATGAAGAAATATCAAATTGGGCTTGCGGGAAGAATTAATTATGAATGAAGATAAATATTCGATTGGGCTTAATGTTTAGACCCAAAGTTAGTTAATGGATTTGTTAGTAATGTTATTACTTTCCAAAACTAAATAGGAATTAATAATTTAATAATTAGTTTATTAGAAGAAGTGGGCCGCCTTAGGTTAGTATATATGGTAATATACAGTAGGTTAGTTTTATGAGTGCTGAGTATATATAGACTTAGTACTTAGCTTTAGAGTTTGAGTTTTCACCCAGGAAGGCGGCCACTTTGTTGGAATGGGGTTTTCGGCTAAGTTTTCTTTTCTTTCTTTTAATTTCAATTATGTATTTTAATTAAGTTTGATAGTACTTGGATTGGATGAACTCATAAATTATTTAATTTCATATTATAATTATGTGTTAAATATTTTTGAATATTTATTGTGATTTATGCTATTTGGTTTATATTACAGTCAAATAATTTGCCTAGAGCTTTTAAGTTTGATATAATATAATCTCAATTAGGATAATCCGTGCAGGCTTACGAATTTGCCAATTAGAGTTGAAGAGGTTAAAAAGGTGGAACCTTTTAAGGCCTAGAACACTAATAAGGCAATGGTTTGTAGCAATAAATAGGTTGAGTTAATTAATGTGATGAAGTGACTAATAAGGTCGGTGGATTCAATGGATTTGAATTGAGCCTACTAATTGGTGAGACGATGACATGTTGATTCGATTTGCATATTTGCATCCAAATATCTTTAACTGTGGGTTTGTAAAGCACTATGAAATTAAAGAGTTTATGAAGGATTCTTATCTAAGTACTACGTTAGGAATTTTATTATTTTCTTTATTTTTATTTATGTTGGTTAGTTTAATTAGTAAATCAATTCTCAAAAACCCCCGCTTCTTGACCAGATAGTAGAAAAGAGGTTAGTTCTAATACATGGTCCCTGAGGAGACGATCCTACTCACTGCTGTGCTGCTAAAACCCTTTAGAATAGGTCTTTTATATTTGTTAGTTTGACACCCATCAAATTTTGGCGCCGTTGCCGGGGACTAAAGATATTAGAAAAACCTTGATTTTATTATTCTAGTTTTTATATTTTATTATATATTTTTTATATTTTCTTTTCTGCATTACATTATTTTCCATATTTTCTGTTTAGGAAGCTTGCAAGAACAATGATGGATGAGCAAAAGTATTCATGGCAAGGTCACAATGGATTCGGTGCAAGTTACCCGCATGGCTATGAGGGAGAGTACCAAAATATGCCCACTTGGCAAGCTCGTTCAGAAGATACATCATATGGACAAGATCTAGCAAGTCAAATACGCAGATTGAACAGTGAAATAATGGCCAGACAAGCACCAAATATGCAGGTTGAGCAATGTGAAAGGTCTTGCAAATGCGAAAGTAGATTTTTCGAATTGGAGACTCGACTTACCCAAATGCAATAGACAATGGACATAGTGCTGCAAAAATTGTTACAACCACAATGTCAAGGGGCAGTTTACGTGCAAGAGAAAGAGCCAGTGGATCAACCACCAAAGGATAATGGCAAGAAGTTAAATTTTGAAAAAGAGGTGCTCAAATACTTAGAAAAGGAAAGTGCAAGGTGGAACAAGCATCTAAAGGTTCAAGACAAGATAGTTCAAAGAGAGTATGTCCAAGAAGAACAATTGTTCAAAGTGGAATCACAGATTAAACAATTAAACTCTGCGGTCAAGGATGTTTGTATCCATCTACTTGAGAAGGAAAGTGTTCAGATGCTCTCTGCAAAGAATGACATCAACAATGGTGGGATCGTTCCAAAAAGTCATGCCAAGGGGGGGACACATGGCAGAGAAATTAGTGGGAATGAGCAAATCAAAGACTTTCCTGAAATGATGTACACATATCCTGATGATTCTAGCGAGGAAGAGCATGAAGTCATAGAAAAAATGTTATTGCGTGACCACGCTATGGAATTTGAGGTTCACAACCTCATTCCAGAAGAAGACATAACGCCTCAAATTGCCAGAATAGACACCAAGAAGAAGTGCATCAATAGTAAGAAGAGTAAGAGACGGTTAAAGAGAGAAAAGGCTAAGATAGAGGGAAAGAGATTCAAAGAAAGACTAACCGTTTTAGAAGACACGGTGTTCCAACTCCTGAATAGTCAGAGACCTATAACTACAAGTCTCATATCTGATCCAGGAAAGGTAAATGCACCTCAAACACAAGGAAAGTGCCATGACGATAGTCAAAACTACGTATATCATCCGCCTTAAAGCAAGCTATCTCACGTCGAGCTACAGACGTAAAACAAGCGCTTATGGGAAGCAACCCAAAAAAAAAAAAATTTTTCTAATTTTCTTTTGTCTTTTAATTGTATTTTTAAGTGCTTTTTAGCAGAGAATTTTGATGGAATTAAAGGCTTGGGCAGAATACAATTCTTCCTCTGACATGCCCAGGTGAGCTTTTCTTGGATTTTTAAAAGAGGCTGGACAGAATATAATTTTTCCTCCGACATGCCCAGGTCAGTGCCTTTGATTTTTCCACGTTTTTCTTTGCTTTTTGTTGGAATTTTTAAGGAGTTGGGCAGATTACAAGTTTTCCTATGACATGCCCATGTCATTTACACTTACAAAAAAAAAAAAAAAAAATCTTTTTCCTTTCCATTTTTTTTTAATTAGGGTTCTTAATTTCTTTGGTTTTCATTCTTGTTTTCAAATAGCAGCGCCCGACTCCCTCTTCCCAACCAAACCCGCCACCACCATCCTTCACCATCACAGTTTTTCTTCTCCAATCGGCCACCTCTAATCTCCGCAGGGTACGGCGACCGCTCCGCCATCTTCTCCTTCGACATCCGGCCAAGCGTTGGAGCAAACCAGTGACGCCCACTCACCGCTGTCAACCTCATCTTCTCCATTCGCCCTGGGCTGAAATTTTTCTTCCCTTATCTTTCTCTTGTTAATTTCCTTTACTTTGAGGGTTGATTGAACTTTTTGGGTGCTGATTTAATTATTTTTGCAATTGATTAGTGGTGAGAATGACGGCCAAAGCAAGAGGGCCCATTAGAGGAGGAACGATTAGCTCAATGGATTAAAAAAAAAAATAATAATTCGAGAAGTGAACTCCAATCTCCACGCCCTTTGCGCACATGTGGGCTTGAAACCACCAATTCCTCCACCATAGAGAAGCTTCTTTTCCCCTTACTAACTTTTATTTGTTTTAGTTATTTATTTTATTTATTTTTTTTCTGTCTTGGTGGTGTTTGTTTTTGCGATCCTGTTTATGCCTATTTTTTTTTCTACATTGGGGACAATGTAGAGTTTTGGGTGTGGGGGGATTGTTTTGTATGATTATTGTTTTGGGGATGTTTTGTGTTTTATTGTGTTTAGAGTCTAGGTGTGGGGGAGATGTAAATGTTATGTGTTTTGTGTTGGAAAATTGATATGCAATGTGTGATTTGGTGAGGTAAGGATGAAATGTAGGGAATATTAGTAGTATTGTGTGTTGAATGACTATAACTGTTCCTTATGATAATTCAAATGATGATACTTGTGTGAGTGACACCCAAAAAGCTAGATAAAGTGAGATTTTGGGCCTTAATGAGCAACAGTTCTTTCTTGTGCTCAATTGTTTTTCTTTAGAGTGTTTCACACATAGTTTGCATATTCTAGAACTTGCTTTGTTATGCATGTTACCATTGCTTGTGAATTTGAAGTACAAAAAGGATAAAGGCAATAGGATAAACCAATTTTTGGCTTGCAAAAAAAAAAAATCCAACCTTCAATGCTTACCCTTAGTTAACCTTTTTGAAGCTTGGACCTGATTCTTTGATTTTAAAGCCACTAAATTAAACCTAGGCCTGTGTTTAGCTTGCTCTTTTCGCCTAGTTATTGAAAGAAGTACATACTTGGTTGTTAACTTGGGTTTGTGGTTTGAAGGCGGACATTGTGAGGCAATAGTAACTCATTAAGGATAAGTTGTGCTCTGACCAAGGCTGTTGAAAAAAAAAAAAAAAAGTAAGAAAAAAGAAAATGAAAAAAAAAAAGAAGACAAGAAAGAAAATGAGCCAATATAAACAAATTCAAATGAATTTGTGTGGCTAGGAAAAAAAAAAGAGAAAAAGAAAAAAAAAAAGGAAAAAAAGAAAAAAAGATTGTGGAAAGAGCCAAGTTGGAATCCTTTGAGGGTTAGTAGTGTCTTGCATGGGTCATTCTCGGTAAGATGGTTGAAAGTTAACAATCAAGTATGTTCTTTCTTTCATGACTTTAGCCTTTGTTTAATCCTTGTTTATCCTACCTTGTCCTGAGCCCCATTATGACCCTTGACGAAGACCTTTTGATTTGTACTTTGATTTATTTGAGTGATAGTAATGTGATAATTTTGCAAGCTTATGGCAAGAACATGTTATGTGATGAATTTGAGTGATTATATATACCCTAAACACTTTTGAGTACATGAGAGATAACCTGAGAGGTGGATGTCACTCTTGCTTGTTATTTGATTTTGGAGAGTTATGAGGAGTGGGTATAGTTATAGCAAATGCATGATACTATGAAAGTTTCCTATGTGGATTGCAAGCCTTGCTTGATCGTATGTTGCATATTGAGGATCCATGTGTTCGTTTGTTGTTTTGTGTTTATTTTTTTTTTTCTTGATGAGTCTTGAGTCATGCTTGGGGACAAGCATTGTCTATGTGTGGGGGATTTGATAAGTCTGAAATTAATGATTGGTTTTTGTTTAAATTGAAGGGCAATTAGATGAATTCTATGGTTTAATGGTTGTATTTTGAATGTAGGAGAAGATGGATTTCGGTAGAGCTAAATACGCAATTTGGCCATATTTTTGGAGGAAGTCGAGAGTTTAAGCAGAATGAAGAAATATCAAATTGGGCTTGCGGGAAGAATTAATTGTGAATGAAGATAAATATTCGATTGGGCTTAATGTTTAGACCCAAAGTTAGTTAATGGATTTCTTAGTAATGTTATTACTTTCCAAAACTAAATAGGAATTAATAATTTAATAATTAGTTTATTAGAAGAAGTGGGCCGCCTTAGGTTAGTATATATGGTAATATACAGTAGGTTAGTTTTATGAGTGCTGAGTATATATAGACTTAGTACTTAGCTTTAGAGTTTGAGTTTTCACCCAGGAAGGCGGCCACTTTGTTGGAATGGGGTTTTCGGCTAAGTTTTCTTTTCTTTCTTTTAATTTCAATTATGTATTTTAATTAGGTTTGATAGTACTTGGATTGGATGAACTCATAAATTATTTAATTTCATATTATAATTATGTGTTAAATATTTTTGAATATTTATTGTGATTTATGCTATTTGGTTTATATTACAGTCAAATAATTTGCCTAGAGCTTTTAAGTTTGCTATAATATAATCTCAATTAGGATAATCCGTGCAGGCTTACGAATTTGCCAATTAGAGTTGAAGAGGTTAAAAAGGTGGAACATTTTAAGGCCTAGAACACTAATAAGGCAATGGTTTGTAGCAATAAATAGGTTGAATTAATTAATGTGATGAAGTGACTAATAAGGTCGGTGGATTCAATGGATTTGAATTGAGCCTACTAATTGGTGAGACGATGACATGTTGATTCGATTTGCATATTTGCATCCAAATATCTTTAACTGTGGGTTTGTAAAGCACTATGAAATTAAAGAGTTTATGAAGGATTCTTATCTAAATACTACGTTAGGAATTTTATTATTTTCTTTATTTTTATTTATGTTGGTTAGTTTAATTAGTAAATCAATTCTCAAAAACCCCCGCTTCTTGACCAGATAGTAGAAAAGAGGTTAGTTCTAATACATGGTCCCTGAGGAGACGATCCTACTCACTGCTGTGCTGCTAAAACCCTTTAGAGTAGGTCTTTTATATTTGTTGGTTTGACACCCATCAAATATTGTTCTGACACATATCCTTTTTGCTGAATACTTTACGATCCAATTCTCTGTAAAGAAATGCATTTTTCACATCAAACTGCCACAATGTCCATCCCTTAAAAGAAGCTAAAGAAAAATAGTTCCTAAGGTTTCTATTTTTGCAATCGGGCTAAATGTTTCTTCGTAGTCCATCCCATAGCTTTGAGAGAAACCTCGAGCAACAAGTCACGCTTTGCACCAATCAATGGTCCCATCAGATTTTCTCTTCAACTTGTACACCCATTTACAAGTGACAGGCTTACATCCTTCGGGCTGCAGAACTAGCTCCAAAGTTTGAATCTTGCTCAGTGCATCAATCTCTTCCAGCATAGCTACTTCCCATTCATGGCAACTTTTTGCTTCTTCAAAACTGGTTGGTTATTTATCTATTGCTCCAGTGAAAAAAACATGAAGTGATAGTACATTGATTGATTGGTTGTGACTGTATTCAGTTTATATTACTATATTTAGAGATGTTGTAAATAGAGTAAATTACTATTTCCTGTTCTTTTAGGATAAGAAAGCTAGTTTCTTCAAGAGCAAGAAATTTTGAGATCTTGTAACTATAAATACTCTTGTTTATACATCAATGAAAATATACTTGTACAAAATTCCTTATCATATTTTGTCATAGTATCATAGCAGAAAAAATTTCCTTGGTTCTTAGATAAATTCCTCTTTTTCCAGGGTCGACTGTACAAATCCCTGACGATGGTTTCGCTTCTCTTTTTGGTTCGTTGGAGCGAAAATATTCTTCTTGACTTTCATAATCACGGCGACGTCCAAATTAATTTGTTCAAAATTCATTTGTTTGTGATCAAGGGTTTTTGGTGCGGCATCAACTTTTTCAAATTAATTTGGTGACAAGCTCCTCAGCAGAATACTAGGTTAATTTGGTTGTGGTAGCGGAGAAGACCAAACTTGGTCTATTTACTTGAAGAATTTTTGACCTGGTGGAGTTGGTTTAATATAGCATACACTAATATATTAAACTTTTCCTTATGGCATGCTTTCCACAAATTATTTCTTCATTCATAGAGCCTTTTCTTTGTTCTCCTTCCCGTGATAATACTTATTGAGTGATATGGCTCCACGTGGCGGAGGCGCTGCTGCCATCCAGGCGCGATCCAGTGCAGTGTCTGTCCCGAACTCCTCTTTTATAACTGCAGAAGATTTTAACAAGGCTGTCTTTGGATTAACAAGTGAGCAGAGGCAGTCTGTTTTGGGATTCATTCACTCTGTTCAAACTGAAAAATTATCTAGTACGTATTTTTCAACTGAATAGGCCGCTTGTTTTATTTCAGGCCGCTTGTTTTATTTCAAATATTCGGGAGATAGTCTCTCGTCAAGTACAATTGCTAGTAGCATAGTTACCATGGTTGATCTCAGTCTGGGACAATTTGTCTTAATTCTGATATCACTCATTTTGATATTTTATTTGTAGCTCATTTGCATTGCAATTTTGTATCTCTCTCTCAAATGTTGATTCATTCTGATCTGATTGCTTCATTTGATGGTTCATCATGTGTTATTCAGGACCGCACTTCCAAGAGGATGATTGGCTCGGGTAAACAGTTTGGGGGGCTATATTTTTTCCAGAGGGCAGCGGCAGCTTCAGCAACTATGGTTGGTTCCAAAGTTTCGCTTGATTTGTGACATCGCCGGTTTGGTCATCCCTCTGTGTCCACTATTGCACGTTTTCCTAGTATTTATAGTTCTAAGTCTGAGTCTCAGTCTCATAAATCTTCGTGCAAAACAGTGTCGTTCTCCTTTTCCTATTAGTCAGTCAGTCAATTTAGCAGCTTTTGACTTGATACATTGTGATCTTTGGGGTCCATATCGTTCTCCTTCGATTTCTGGGGTTCATTATTTTTTTTATAGTTGTGGATGATTTTAGTCATGCTACTTGGGTTCATTTGTTAAATGATAAAGCCCATGTGCCTGTTGCTTTAAAGAAATTCTTTACCATGGTTTAACGTCAGTTTAATCGTCCTGTGAAAGTTGTGCGCAGTGATAATGGTACTGAGTTCATGGTTTACATACTTATTTTAGTGAAAATGGCATGTTGCATGAGACATCTTGTGTGGGAACTCCACAACAGAATAATAGAGTAAAGCGCAAACATTAGCATCTTATCAATGTTGCTCGGGCTTTGCGATTTCAATCTAACTTACCTATAGAATTCTGGGGGTATTTTATTCAAACTGCAGCGTATTTGATAAATCGTACTCCCACCCCGATTTTGAATAATCTCACCCCATTTGAAAAGCTGTATGGCAAATATGTGGAAAGAATTAGGAAACTAGTATAGTTGTAAATATACTAATAGTTTACTATATTTAGTATAGTTGTAAATATAGTAGTTTAGGATTAGGAAACTAGTTTCAATCCCACATCGGAAACCCACAAGACTGGTTTCAATCCCTGTAACTATAAATATTTGTTTATACATCAATGAAACACATGCTTTGTATAAAATTCCTGCTTATATTTTGCCATGGTATCAGAGCAGGTTTGGGCATGTTTCTCTAATCCGGCAGTATATCCGGTTTGTTCGCTCATAGTTTGGCCCTGTTTATCTGATTCGACAGTACATTTGATTTTCTGTTCCCGTTGGTAATATTCCCAACGGTGTCGTTGGGTTCTTGATCATGGACGATATTCCCGACAGTCGATCCTGCTTCGTTGATTTCTTGATTTGGTTCCCAGTGGTGAGATTGTTGGAGTTGAATACATAAGCTATGCTTGTATTGTACAATTTCCTAGATTAATATATCGATTTATGTTTTGGTTATAATTTGTTGTGCATCATATGTCCATTTGTATTATGTAAGTAGATGATAAGGTGTCTTGTGTGACACAGTAGATCTCATCATTGGTTGAAAGACATAATATATAAATGAGGTTTGTAACCGAGACAGCTTTGGACAAACTGTCGGTTTAGGTTATTATGTGATTTCGATAATTGGTTTGTCTAAACTATTTGAATCATGTAGATATGCCCGGGGCATATTGAACTTGACCTTTAGGAATGATTTGTCTTGTACTAATTTAATAGAAAAATCGTTCCTTGTATTCTATCTCTTAATCCTTAGACTCGAGCGGGCATGAGGATTAGACATGGTGTACTTTGATCTTCCAAAGGGTGAGGTCAATTGTGGCCAATAGTCTTGGTAGGTTGGGTGCGCGTGTTTAGTTACTTGGTGTGCTGTTGCTTGTCGAAAAGAAACCATGTACCGGTGCGTCCGGGGTGATGGTGCTCCCGAGATGAGCTCGTAAAATTTATTATACTAAACCCGGTCGATGGACTTATGTCCGGTATAGTAAAAATGTCGAGTGGTACTAGTCTCGGAATTAAAGAAGTTAATTAATTAATTTATCAGTAAATTAATAAATTAACGAGCACTATATCTTTGATGTGGGGAGATTATGAATATAATTTAATTAAGTTGTTCCGGAAGCAATTCTGGTGTAGGATGGTAGTGCCAAAATTAATCCGTTAGTGGTACGATTAATTTTGTAATGGGTTAATTGAATAGGTAGAATTAATTAATTGATTAATTATTCTTAAGGGTTAATTGAGTAATTAATAAAGTAGAATTATTTAATTAATTTCTAAGGGTTAATTGAGTAATTAACAAAGTGGAATTATTTAATTAATTAATTAATTAAATCTTAAGTTTCAATTGGAATTAGGAAATCCTAGAGATTAAGAAATCTAGTAGGATTTGGTTTATCCTATCAGATTGATTACCTAATTGGATTTGGAAACTAATTAATTACCTAAACCCATTAGGAAGACCAATCCTAAACCAACTTGGGGTCTCTCTTGTAACTCTATATATAGACAAGGGATTAGCTATTCAAGACATACAATTCAATAGATTCATAATTCAAGAATCTAGAGAAATAAAATCCTAGAGAGAGAAATAACTTTCTCCCTTGTGGTCGGATTTAATACCCAAATTGCGGCTGCCCTTGATCAAGCCTTGCTGCCCGGAATTTCTCTCTTCACCGGCGGCGATTTTATAAGCTTGGGGCTGTGGTGCGTTTGGTTTATCTCGAGCCTAGGTGGCGCGTGAAGGTCACGCACTTGGCGGTGGGTTTGCTGAATTTTTCTGGCGAATCCAGTTGTGTTGGTTACTGATCAATTGGCTTCTAGATCGTTGCCCACACAACGAGAAGTCAAAGTTTTGAGTCATATAAGCGATCACCCAAGTCACGCTTCAAAGGTACTTTTCTAAGATTCCGCTTTTAAACAGAAATTTTTGTTGTGTGGTAAATCGAGCAAATGCGAACCCAGATCCTATGTGGCATTCTTTCAGAGATTCCCAACGGTGTTCTTGGTTTTTTTTTTTTTTTTTTGTACTTCGGTCTTCATCGTCATAGGTAGTCGGTGGTGAGATCATAGTTACCGGTGTGTACTGATCATTGGTGGTCGGCCGATTTTCTTCTCCCGTCACAGTACCACCTTTTATTGCAGTTTCTAATCGGCGTTGGTTTTTTTCTTTTCGGTTTTCTCTCCGTAGCAGTTCTTCCAGCGGCAGTCATTTGGTCATGTGCAATTCGATGGATTACTTCGCAAGTTGATTTGTGATCTGTATGCTCCAACTTGGGGGGTGGTGGTGTGGAAAGAATTAGGAAACTAGTATATTTGTAAATATACTAGTAGTTTACTATATTTAGTATAGTTGTAAATATAGTAGTTTAGGATTAGGAAACTATTTTCAATCCCACATCGGAAATCCACAAGACTGGTTTTGTAACTCCCCAAACTAGACCCCTTTCCAATACGGGTGTCTAGCCGGATGTCAGCCTGACTCATGACAGGACTCAATCAAAATATGACAATTTAATTGAAACTACTCACAAAATTTCAAACTGCAGCACCTCGTTATTAAGCCATAGCCTTATTTTTCTCACAAACCTGTGAGTTACATACAACATTCCGGTAACTACTACAATACAAGGTAACAACCAATATTTCAAAAAAAAAAAAAAAATCTATACAAGCCTTAGAGTAGGCTATAACACTCCTAACTATCACAACACTAGTACAGTTTCTACAACCTCTTGCTGCACAGACAGCTACTTCAGTTCTTCAGCTGGAGAAGTATAGTTTTAGGAAAAATAGTGAGTTGTATTTCCCGTGAGGTTCTCAGTTGGTTTTCAAAAGAAAATGTTACACAATCAAAACAGCAGTAACAACAAGTCCCATGGCGAAGACATTCACTATAGCATGTAGTGATATAATGAGCAATGAAAGAAATGCCACAGTATGACAGTATATCCATTTCAAAGGTAAAAATATCACTCTTGGAATCTGCAGTAAACATGCTCATTCAATAGTCATAAATCATTTAGCGTGGAAGGTCTTACTCCGGGCTGCTTGTTCCCAAGGAGTAAGCTCTCACCACTTACTGTACCAGTCTGTATGGTATCCCACACAATCGTCAGCCTCGCCCCTTTAACAGTAAACAATGCACAATAAATAGTAACAATGACAGCTCGAGTTTGCCTTTACCGCAACGACTTCGTTCAGCCACCCAAACCAGTTGCTGGCCTAGAGAACTCAACTATTCGCAGCAAGTTTTGGGTCCCTCAACGCAACAGTACACAAACAAATAGAGAAATACCTGGGTATCCATTCTACACTACCGCAAACAACATACAACATTCAATCATCGATAAACACACCCAAGCACAAGGATAATAAGCCATGGGAAGACTGCTCAGTAGGAATGTTTATCTAATTATATACATACACAAGTACAGCTGTATATACACAGTATATATATACTTTATAGGATAAAGATGCATTCAAAAGTAGCGAGAACACTCACCAATCCTCAAGGCTTTGGATGGTCACCTTTGTCCAGCTAAATTCCTACAACAAGGGAAAGTCAAGGTTAACAAATTTAAGATTTCGGTTCTCTTTCTTCTTACATGTCTATTCAACTAGACTAGATGATTTAATTTTTCTTGTCTAAAGCAGGGTGCAGGTTTCAAGTTATGTCTCTTGAGCAAAACAACATTCTTAGTTATAGGATTTAAAGGAAAAAACAAGTCAAGAGGTAAACAAAAAAGAAGGGAGAAACTTCTCAAAAGCACTATGATATTTCCCAACAAGAGAAGGTTGAAAAATCAGAATTTTCTACAAAAGAAACACAATAGGACGTAAACATACAGGAGTAAGAAAGGAACTTCTAACATTTCAAGGATGGCTTCAATTTTCAAAAAATTGCTACATAATGCAGCTCTGTTCTTTGCTATTTTTTGAAAAATTTAGAAACCAAAGTTGTTTCTATAAATTTTTTAGTAAACCTTATTCAAATAGGTTTAAACCGAGCTATAGTTTGCTTAAATCGGACAAAGAACGAAGAAGATATGAATTTCTGAAGTACATCTATTACTTCAGATTTTCTGCGGGATGAACAACACTTTCAGCTTTGTTTCAGAGCTGATTTGTGCGATCTTTACAAGTACAAATGGAGAGCCATAAACTTGTAATCCCTATAAGGAGAGATTTAAAACGAGATATGGTTCATTCAAAGCGGATACAAAATGAGGGAGTTACATAGTTTTGAAGTTGGCTACTCCAATTAGCAATTTCAGAAAAATCTACAATAGCAATCCTACTTCAAGAATACTTTTTGGACGATTTACAAATCCAATTGGTAATTTGTAAAATTCAGAATAATTCTAGCAATAAGAGGTTTGAAATAAACCAAAGTTTTTCTAAAATGGACCAAGAACAGGTGATATATGAGATTCCGAAGATCAACACCTGAACCTGCATTTTCTATTTTCTGCAGTATGCTATTATCTCAAAATCACTTTTAACTCATGTTGTTTAATAGAATTCAGCCTCAAAGTTCTTGAGACTGACAGAGAGTGTTTACAAGACACTTCTCAGTAATCTTGGCACTTTAAACAAGTTAAGGGGACAATTTCCTAAGTTCTAAAGCAATCAGTTAAGGTTCTAAGGGTTTAAATCTTGGAATAAGTGCAATCATAATTTCCTTTTAACTTTTTGGCTCTAAACGAATGCAATCAACTTCTGGTTTGATAAACAAGAGTTTTCCATCCAACATAAAACCATCTACCTATGAAATCATCTCATGCTTGTGACCAGCAAATAAACCAAGCCTACCCAATGTTCTAAACCTTCCAGCACATGTAGCAGCACCACAAGACATTCAGAAAAAAATCCAAAATTCACTCATGCAGTAACATCAAACAACTTATGGAGTTTTACAAGAGTTAGAGGAGATTATTGTTACCTTATCTAGATTAAGCGGGTGGAAGCAAGATAGCCCCTACTTCTCCAGCTAATTTCCCCAAATTAATTGAGCCTTGGATTCTCCTTCAAACAAAATTCTCCCTCTGCCTTCCTCTTTCAACTAGCTATGGTGGAGAGAAGTTGAACTACAAGCTTGGAAAAGAAATAAAAGAAGAAGAGAAAAAGAAAAGAGAAGATGTGAGTCGGTTGAAGAAGATTAGAACAAAGGACAAAGACAAAGAAATTGGGAAAAGCAAAGCTTCTGGGTTCTTCCCGTTTTACTTCCTTTTTGGTTAAAATAAACAACAACACTTATCAATAACTCTATTTACTCCCTCTACCCTGAATTTTCCCACCCACTCAAATAACTCTTCTTTCAATTAAATCCCTGCAACTCCTAATTATGTTTTATCTATCTAGCAAAAGTTATTGCATAAAGTCTTATTTTAGATATTAGAAGGTTATTTTCTGTATTACCTCATTAGTTTAGAGCGGGAACTCACAGGTTTCAATCCATGTAACTATAAATATTTATTTATACATCAATGAAACACAAGTTTTGTACAAAATTTCTTCTCATATTTTGTCAAATTCCCTTCTGTAAACGTATCAAGAGGTTTGGTTGTTTATGTTATGCCCATAATCAACATCAGGGGGGGGGGGGGATAAATTTGCTAGCAAAACTAGAAAATGTATCTTTGTGGGTTATCCTTTTGACAGTAAATGTTAGTATGAACTTGAGTTGGATCAGTTTTTTGTTTCTCGGGATGTGATGTTTTGTGAGACAGAGTTTCCTGGTCTTGGTAATATTAAACCGCTAGCTAGGTATTCGGATTCGGAATATGTTGTTTTCTTTGATGATGAGGAGGATTTCTCCCCACCACCGCCGGCCGTCTCTGTCACCCCTATGCCGTTGGTCGCTCCTGACGATTCACAGGCGGCGACGCCTCCCCACTTCTTCAACTACTGTTTATCCTGCAGCTTCATTCTCCTCGGGAGTAATATAGTAATATAAACTGAATACAATCACATTTGTACCTCATAATCTTCAAGATAACTTGTCTGGTTCTTGTTCCTCAGTATTTTCTCTTCACCATGAAAATTTGATGTATTCGAAGTTGATGATTCGTCATCACTTGAAGCTTCCATGTTTTCTTCCCAATGTGTCTGTAAATTTTCTTGATCACCACCAAGAATAACTTGTTTAGTAGAGGATTTTTGTCCACAATAATATAAAGAGACCTCATCCAACATCACGTCTCTAGACATAACAAACTTCTTTGTTGCTAGATCCATACATCTCCACCCTTTTCTACTTGAGTCATAACCAAAAAACACACATTTCTTTGCTTTGGGATCAAGTTTAGTTCGATTAGACTTCGGAACATGCACATAACATATTGAACCAAATACTCTAAAATAGCTTACGTTTGGCTGAACACCATACAATATCTCACTGGGAGATTTTTCCTTACCAGGCCATGGGAGCAAGAGATTTATGACATGGCACATGCATTGGAAAGCTTTAGCCCAAAGTTCATGAGGTAGACTTTTATCGTGCAGCCAGGAAAGACTTACCGAGGAAAGACGAGCTAATTTCCTCTCAGAAACACCATTTTGCTAAGGTGTATTTGGATATGTCATTTGCCGTGAAATGCCATTTTTGCTGCAATATTTAGAGAAATCTTCTGACATAAATTCTCCTCCATTGTCACTCCTCAAACATTTGATCATCATTCCAAATTCACTTTCAACAGCATTTTCAAATTCAATTAATTTAGAAAGTGCTTCATTCTGGAAAAATCATCCACCAGTACCATGACATAGCGATTCTAATTGGGAAAATGTGAGGCATTGAACAGTAGTAGGAGAGCAAAATAGATATTTTATAAAATTCTAAATCTATTCATCAACAAACTAAACATAAAAATGGTAATAATATATAAACTCATCTTACAAATCAAATAACTTTACTGGATTCACAAAACTCATACACATTCCCACCTCAATCATACCCATTCCCATTTTGATTCCAACCAATTTTACCAAAAGACCCCTCATATTAAACCCAAAAGGGAATGCAAATGATAATTCCAAACAGGCCTAAATCACCTCTTTATTAGGGTATGATTTCAATAATGCCTCAAATGATAATTCCAAGACTTTCCTTAATAATTAATTGTACAACTGGCCCTCTAAAATTATGCTCTTGTCAGTCTCGGCTCCAAACCTACTTTAATCTTTCAATTTAGTCTTCAGTCATGCTAAATTGCTAAAAACAATTGCAATCTCCAATCTTGAGCTCTAAAACAAAAATATAGTTTTAAACAATTAGTTCGACTTATAAAATTCATAAAATAATAAAATGATAAAAATTAAAAATACAACTTATAGGCTTTATCTATCCTCCTGGGACGATCGAAGAAAACGTCGGGCATCCTTCTTAGATGCTCGAACCAGTATGATTTTAAGGGAAAAATTATGTTTATATTTAAATTTTATTATTTAATTAATGTGTGTGACTAGTTTAATAATCTTTTAGTCAATTAGATTACGATTTATTTAGTGGTTCGTAATTAGGTATTAGTATATTTTAGTAATATATATGGTGATCATATTTTACTCTCATCACAAAAGTAGTAATTATTTTGGGATGGATTAAATTTGGAAAAGTAAAGACGGATCATTCAATTGGTAATTTATATGATAGTCCTATATGATCATTATGTAATTTTACTTCTATCCCAAATACAGTAATTTTTGGGATAGGAGAAACACGTGCGTTTGGGATGTCACTTTTTTTTTTTACCCCGCAATGTTGATGTAAAGTAAAGCTACGACTACTGCAAATATTTTCCTTATGTCATTTTCACTCCTTTGTTTATTTTTTATTATTTAAATGATATTTTTTTCTTTTTTTTTCTTCTTCCCTTAAACTTTTTTTCCGCCCGTTTTTTTCTAAACATTTCAATAATTTTTTTCTATATTTTTTATTTTTTAAAAAATGATAAAAAAAATTTTAATTATTATTTTATTTATTTTATTATTAAATAATTTTATATATTGTGATATGATTTTTTTTGTCTTGTGATATGATATGTGAAGTTTGCAGATACGAATACATGTTATGGGCGTTTTTGTTGTATGATATGATTTATTTTATATTCTTGATATGATATCTGTTGTCCGCTGATCCGATGTCTATATAATGATGATTTGATCCCCCATTATTAAGTATGTTTTAGTTCTATGAGATGATTTCTTTTATAGTTGTGATATGATATTTGTTGTCCGCTGATCTGATGTCTACTATTTTGTGATCTGATGTATATAGAATCATGATTTGATCCCCGCCTTGTTAAGTATGTTTTAGTTCTATGAGATGATTTTTTTTTTATAGTTGTGATATGATATCTGTTTTCCGATGATCTGATGTTTACTATTTTGTTATCTGATGTATATATAATCATGATTTGATCCCCCTTGTTAAGTATGTTTTAGATCTATTGTATGATTTCTTTTATATTTTTTATGTGATATCTGTTGTCTGATGATCTGATATCTACTGTCTTGTGATCTGATGTCTATATAATCATAATTTGATCCTCCTTGTTAAGTATATTTTAGTTCTATGAGATGATTTCTTTTATAGTTGTGATATGATATCTATAGTCTGCTGAGCTGATGTCTACTGTTTTATGATGTAATGTCTATATACTGCATGATTTTATACCCCTGTTAAGTATGTTTTAGTTCTATTGTATGATTTCTTTTATATTTGTGATATGATATCTGTTGTCTGCTGATTTGATGTGTTATGATCCCAAGCCAACCAAGTCCAACTCTACCACCAAGGCCCTACCAAAGAGATCCTTTGATTGACATAGATGGACCTTTGACAAGAGCAAGGAGAAGAAAGGCCACGCAAACCCTCAATGTCTTAGCCCATAAAATCTTCACTCGAGAACTTGCCCTTCAAGACAAGTATCTACCCAAAGAGGTTATGGTGTTGAGCATTTATCTCTAGTCTTTCTCATTTTAATTTACTTGAATTTATTTTGTTTTAATGTTCTTTTACTTTCGGCCAAAAGACTTGTTATTTGGCTTGAATAATTTTGGCTCGATAGTTTAGGCTTTGTCTTGTTTTAAATTTGTGATGTTTTTGGTAAAGCCTATGCTTAATGGCTTATTAATTAATTTTGGCCCAATGTTTAGGTCATAATTAATTAATAAGGTCCTTTTAGAGGGAAATGTTGTTAAAACTTGGGAGGAAGACTACACCAAAGGGAAGTCCTGTTTTTATTGCTTCTAGAAGGGTTATAACTCAGAGTTTTAACCTTAGGAGGAGTCCTAAAGATAGGGGACTCATTGGTGGCTGATTGAAAGAGTTTGAGTCTAGTTACACCACTCCCTCTCACGTGGGAATCAACTTACAAGGTTGCTGAATTTTGCCTAGAAGAAGTCTAGTTGAAGAAGGACTCCTAAACCTACAAGAAATACTCCCCAAATCCGGTTTTTCATGATAATTACACAAATTTGAGGAGTTCTAACCATCCAAGTAGTTTAGGAGGCTGAACAAGAAGTTATAGTTGGTTACAACAACTCTCCGGAATTTCAGCATAAGTGAGAGTCCACTACTTCAAGCATTCTCGGCCGATTACTTCTCCAAAGAGGCAGAAACTTCTACAACACCCAAGACTCTAACCCTAGAAGGATTCAAGGTCTAAAAGGTGTTTTCTTTCCTTCAAAATTCATTCAAAAGCAAGATTAAATCTCAGCCACACAAGTTAGGGTTTTGAGAACTAAACTAGAGTTCGAATTGTATCAGGACTAGTCTAGGGTTGAGGGATAAACTTGTAACTTCAAGGCTATTCCTTCTCCTATAAATAGAGAAGGAATTCAGCCTTCTCAATCATGATTTGAAGCAACAAAAACCGAGTTCATACTCAACTTACTCTCTCAAGTCATCACTTTTAGCATTTATCAAGTTTAGGGTAGAATAAGCTTGTGGTTGCTCTCCTGAAGTTCTTCCTTTTGAAGACCTTTGTCCCTCTACCACCCAAAGTACACATCCCCTTGAAAGCACTAGATTTGGGAACCCTTTGATCCTTAAAATAGCCTCTAAAAGTCAGCCTCCCTCCCCTCCATCTCTTCTCTTCCTCGCGCCGCCTCACTCCTCCCATCCCACCGCCCGATCTTCTCCCTCGCGGCAGGTCTCCTCTCTCTCGCCGCCTCCCTCCTCCCATCCCACCACCCGATCTCCTCCTTCTCGGCCGCCCTATCAACCATCTACGGCATCAGGCGAAAAGCATGATTTTTTTTCTCAATTTTCTATCCTTCACGTCGCTGTTCCCTATTCTTAAATGTAGCAGAGCCTACTTTTCAGAGTTATTAGATGAAAAATAATATTGACAATATGGTGTAGTTGAAGAACCCTCCATGGAGAAACTAGCAGAGGAATACTCTGGGAAAAAATACAATCTTATCACCAAGAATTGCAATCATTTTTGTACTGATGTGTGCTTGCACTTGATAAGGAAGCCCATTCCTAATTGGGTTAATTGGCTTGCACGACTTGGTTTTATTTGCAATTGCGTCCTTCCTGCTGGGTTGAATGAGGCAAAGATCCGGCAAATAAGAACAGAAGACAGTGTGCATGAGAAGAAAAAGCTAAGAAGCCATTCTAGTAGGTTCATGTCTACTACTTGTAATGAATCTCATTTGTCATTGTGTTCTTCAAAATCTGGCAGAAGGAATAGTGGAAAAAGAAATCTAGTATTTGTTGCCCTCTCTGATTGTGAGTATCAATATTTGTTTTCCCTTTATATAATACCGATGTGTTGGTATAGTTGAGTTCCCTGTTGATATTTCTTTTGAAGTCATGAGGAAGCAAGAATGAGTGGAAATGCTCGAGTGTTACCAAAGCTACTTGACTTAGTAAAGATTTGTGTATATTGGCCTGAAGAAAACGGCCTCAAAGTGTGAATTTTAATACTTCTAAATAGTTGATATAAACCCACCATTATATGATATAACATTCTAGTGAAACTCTTATACTAAAAAACAATTATTCATAAAACAAAAATTATATGATATAAATGTGTTATATATTATAAAAATCCAAATTTTACTTGATATAAAGAGTCGGATATAGTTTATCAAATTTAATAGTCATTAATGAACTATAAGATATAAAACGACATTTTATCATTGATATAAACACGTGTATTCCGTTATATAAACTTATGTTCTACTTGCTATAAAATTATATCTTGAATGATATAATCAAATCTTTTCTATATATATATATAATTTCATAAAACCATTATATAAACTCATGTTTTGGCTGCTATAACCAAATATTTACTTTATATATATACAAAACTTTAAAAAAAATCATAAAATTAAAAATTGGATATAATCTCATTTTTTAACTTAATTAAATAATTTAAAATTTTTAATTACAATTTATTTTAATTTTAAAAAAATTAATTTTTTATTTTGAAAAAAATTTAATTTCAAAATGAAATTGGGAAAAAAAATTGAAGCACCCAAAAAAAAGAAAAATGGGATGAATAATTAAATAAAAAGAAAATTAAAAAAAAAAAAAAAAGAAACCCGTGCATTTGTTGCAGTACATATGAAAAGCAATTTAAACAAAAACAAGTGCAACTTCCACCACTGATGCGCACGTGACCCTTCCTCCAATCCAAAAGTCAACAATATAATTAAATAATAGTACAAAAATTAGTAAAAATATAATTAAATTGTATTTTTATAGTAGTATTATATAAATTGCTCGCGTCACTACAAGCTCTTTTTTTTTTTTTTTTTTTTGGGCAAATCCTTCACGCCTCTTCCAAAGTTGCTTCTTTCCTTTTTGTTATTATTATATTGGTATTTTTTTTTCTTCTTCCATGAGATTTTTTTTCATCCTTTTTTTTAAACAATTCAGTATTTTTTTATGTTTTTGAATTTTTTAAAAAAAAGTATAAAAAATATTTTATTATTATTTTTTTATTTATTTATAATTAAAATAAAATAAATTATATTAAAAAATGATATACAGTATTTCATATCATGTAAAGTTGAATTCATATCAAACCAAACAAGTTTTTATATTATGTAAAACTTGAATTCATACCAACACAACGGATATAAACAAAAAGCAGGGAATGCATTCATATCAAGGGACATAATATATCATATCAGTAAATATAAGAAATCATATAAGGATACTTAATATATATCATATCAGAAGACACAAGATTTGATATCATACAACAGAAAGGTATAAAAAAATCAGAAAATGCATTCATATCATATCAGTAAATATAAAAAATCATATAAGGATACTTAATATATATCATATCAGAAGATACAAGGTTTCATATCATGCAACGGAACGGATATAAACAAAAATCAGAGAATGCATTCATATCAGACAATATAAGGATTCATATAATATGAAATTCTACTATGCATGATTGACGTGACTCAAAAATATAACTTTTATGACCCAAAATCATGCATGTTTAGCTCACTTTAGTTGATTTTCAATGAATATAATATCTTTTATGAGCTTTCAATGCACTTATAGTTGGATTTGCATGATCTTATAGTAAAAAGCTATGTTATTTTGGAAGAAACTAGAAAACTTTTGCTGAAAAAGAGGAGATAACACGAAGAATTGGAGCCAAATAGAATAATTTGGAAAAGAGCAAAAGCGAGCTGAAGAGTCCAAGATCAGCGACCTACAGGTACCGGTACCTATACGCCGCCGACCTCGGTGTCCTCATGGTATCGTACCTTGCCGCCGCCCGAAAAAACTGCTAAATGTTCTAAATTACCCTTAAGCGTGTTTTATAATGTAATTTACCATTTTTAGCCCTCAGATCTCTTTCTTAGTGGCTAAGGCCTGATGTAAAACATATACTTTCACACTTTTAGTAGGTTTTTCTAGAGTAGCTTAGTGGAGAAGTTTCACACATTTCTACACCTTTCTCTTCACACACTAGATGAATTCTCTTAGAACCATGTTGTTCTAAGTAGATTTCTAGTAATTCCACCCTTCTAAGTGATAGGGGGTAGTGGAATCCAAGGATGTAGGGTAGATTTCAAGATATTTGGTGAATTATTCACCTTGTTTATTTGGATTCAAGCATTGTCTTCCTATTTCTCATGTTTAGTTAATAAAAATTGTGACATTAGCTTTTGGATTTCAATTTCTATGGTTAATCTATTCATGAATGTCTTCTATTTATTCTAATATAAGGTTTTTCATGAGTATTATCAAGTGAGTTTCTTATATTTGAGTTTATATTGCTATTTGATGACTTGTTTTAGCTTGCATGAAAGGTATAATTATAAATTTATGCATGGATTGGTGATATTGTTCCTTGATTCTAGATTAATGGTCTCTAATCTACTTATTGGTACATTCATGGTACTATTCTAGTCTCTTGTGATTCAATCTTCATTGATAGTTCATACGTAAAAGAGTGTTAGTTGAATAAGATTGACGATCCTATTTAATTGATGGCATAAATGAGGTTGATTGTTTAGTTTTCTTGTAATGATGTAATCATTTGATTGATGCTAGACAAGATATGGATTTTTAGCTCTCTATTTTCTCTTATGTTTAGCCATACAAGTCTATCTATATGATCTTATTCTCATTTGTAATAATCTTGCTTGGTAATATCCCTTTGATCTAAGAAGTGGTGTGATTCCGCCTTTATCAATTTGTTATCTTTTCTTTTATTTAGTTTTGTTGTTTTCATAACACTTTAAATTACTACTTTATCCTTTTTTTTTTAGTTTTTAGATGTAGAAACTAGTAAATTTGTAGTAGTAAGTGAGGATTTGAGCCTAAAAACAACTTCAATCAAGACAACTTTCTCATGGAAACAAAACCTTAAGTACAATAGTATTAGTATTTTGGTTTTGTTTATTGTAAATTTTATTTTGAAGTGTTCGCCTAAAACTTATACAACAACAAGAGTACGTCAAAATTGGTGTCGTCGACGGGGATGGTTTATTTTGATTGATTATTGTGTTGGTAGTTTGGTTGTTCACTTGTTTTTGCATTTTTAATAGTTTTTAGTAGTTTTGGGTGTTTTTAAGTAACCTTTATAGTGCAATAGTTTTTCTACTGTTCATATCCTTGTTTTGTTTTTATCTTGTTGTTAATACTTTTCTTTTGTTTTTAGGTGCTTGGTAACTTAGAGCAATGGGACATCAAATTCGTGCTACTTCTAGAACATATGAGCAAAGGTTTTATGGTTCTTGTAACATCACGTTTCGAGGATCTAGTCAAAAAGAATCTAGGATGCGAAATGGTTTGCTCAGTCAAAATATGGAAGTTCAAGGAATGTGTAGATGTGAAAGTTGTCAAGCAAATCATGGATGGAATCCGATGTTTAATGAGCCTAAGAGGAGTGAGTTTGGTGGTTATGATAATGCAATTGATGCAAGGAGAGATGAAGATATGAGAGTTATGAAGAATCAATTGAAGATGTGATCTATAAAGCAAGTATGAATACAATTTCTATTGTGGGTATAGAGGCACCATTAGAAGAGATGGAATTGAAGTTGGAAGCCATATGAAGGGATTATGAAGGTCGAAATCAAAGAGAATAGGAGAATGAAAGATTTGATGTAACTAAACTCCTTTTGAACATTCAAAGCATACCCATCGATGATTATGAAGATGTAGAATCTCCAGAGAATAATGATGACTCTTTAGTGTGAAATTTGAAGGTGAGGACTTAGTGAGAGGTATAATCAAGGTTGGTGTATGTGATTGGTATTGGAATAAACCGAAAGAGGTTGGACCGGTTGTTGAAGAACCTAGTGAAACTAGCAAAGATTATGAGCTTTAATGAGGATGAGAAAATTCTCCTGTGCCTTAGTGGTTTGAGAAAAATAGAGCTTAAGGTGAATAAGGTACAAGACACTCTAGATATTCTCATGATTAATATGTTGGAGATTAGAGATGCCTTATGGAACGATCAGAGGAAGGAAAAGCTTTATAAGGACAAGTTGAAGGAATTGGAAGCTAGCACTAATATAGACAAAAGTGAGCTAACTTATGAGGAAATAGTGAGAAATCGAAAGAAAGAAGAAAGCTCAAAAGGAAGATGAAAAAGAAGTCAGCCAATGAGAATTGCACAAAGATGGTTGAGAATTTCTCAAAATTTAAAGAAGTTCTTGGAAAGATTAATGAAACTATTGGAAGTGCAAACTATGTGCAAGACTCCATGAGTCTTGTACCAACTTGATCATTTACCTTGAGACAAGTCTAGCCACAGACCATAAAGTCCAAAGCGCTTCTTGGGAGGTAACTCAAGCATTTTTATTTCTTTTTATCTCATTATCTAGAATTTAGATTTTTAGATTTTTCAAATGTAAATTTGTCGTATGTTTTCATGTGGATTGTGAGAATATTAATTTGGAGGATGTGTATATGTTGTAGGTATAGGTTTTAGCATGATTGGATGGATACAAAAGCAAGAGAATCAAAATTTGAGAATTTTTGCAAAAAGTCAGGATGAGTACCAAGACAGTGCCTATGAGTCGCCAAGCCTCGGGTGGCACATAGACACCGTACCTTATTGTTGTTGACATCATTGGCGCTATCAGCAGAACCCACCTCTAGCGCCTAGTTGCAGCCTTGG
This sequence comes from Knoxia roxburghii, assembly GCA_030378225.1. NCBI lineage: Eukaryota > Viridiplantae > Streptophyta > Magnoliopsida > Gentianales > Rubiaceae > Knoxia > Knoxia roxburghii. The sequence continues at coordinate 37,635,990 of CM059422.1, read as the reverse complement.
CGACCTGGAGACGGCATTAAGGTACCGTGCCTTTAATGAAAAAAATCAGACTTAAAAGGTAGAAATGGGCACTTCGAAGGTCAAAGCCTTCTGAATGCCCAGTCACATGACAAACCCTCTCAGAACCTACACAAGACCGATCTTCAATCCAATCTTCCAAACAGGTTTTTCGTTCGAATTTTCTTTAATCAAACCCTTCCTTGCCTACTTGCGAACAAATTGAACCAATTGGATTGTTTCAAAACAACTTAATCTGTCACGAATCAAAAGGTAAAAGTTTTAGGGTTTTTGTTCTTCATTTTCAAAAGTTGGATTTTTAGATTTCATGATTTAAATTTGATTTCATTGTATTAATTATGATTATTTAATCTTAATGAAGTACGGGTAACATGATTCTAAGCTAAATTTACCTTTCATGTTCATGAATTGATAATTTTGTTAATTTGGACCTCTAAGAACATATGGGTTTATACTTTGTTGAAATAGAATCGTGTTAATTCATGTTTAGGAACATTTTATAATTGAAATAGGTTGTTGTGCATGTTGTGGGTGATCAAATAGCTAAATGGTATGAGTTTTACGATTTTTGAGTTAGAACCATGCTGGGCGACACCTAGGTACCGTACCTTGCGGCCACCCATGCTTGGTGGCAACCTGATGGTACCAAGGCATGTCTGCCATCAACCTTGGTGACCTCATGATACCAGTACCTGTACACCGCCCACATGGTTTCTACAACTAATTTGAATTCTTTAAATTGATTTCTATATCTTTCAACATGCAGATCAGGGCTAGATTGGAGAATGTTGGATCAAATAATGAGCAAACAAGCTCTAGTGAACAACAAGAGCCATTGAGGCTTACAGATTCTTTTGAAAGTTTGTTTGCTCCTGAGGATGAAGAGAGAAGTGAAAGTGATGCCAGGCAAGAAAGTAGAGGAGAAGAATCTGATGAGGAAAAAATATGAGTAAAGCAAATGCCTCTGAATCTAATACTTCCAGTGGAGAATCTCAACCGGCCGAGAGTTCACCTTCATAACAATCTGAAGAGGAAGAGATAGCTACTTCACCACAAACAAAGAAGGTGAAAAGAGTTCATATGTGTAAGCCCAACAAGATGCCCGAAAGCAAAAAAGAAGCTTTGAAAAGAATGAGTGCAAGAAAGCTCACTTTACAGAGGGGAGTGAGCAGAAGAAGCACGTACTGGGAAATGATTGAGATAAATAATTGGAAGAAGTTCATGCCTTCTTCAGAATGGGCCAACAAGCACTTTTGTAGAGAGTTCTATGTTGCTTTGTGGTTCAAAGATTCTAAGAACTTCATTAAGTTGGCGGATCATAAACTGTGAATTTCAAGAGAGGTCTTGAATTCATTCTTAAGGATAGATGGGAGAGGACTGCTGAAGAAAGAAGAGCTTCTGAAGAAAGAAGAGCTTCTACAGAGAACTGTGGAGGACAAGGATTAGAGAAAGTGTATCAGTCTTGCGGTGACTTGCCCTTCTATATGAGAGGAGGTAACTTATACTGACCTTCACAGAAGTTCCAGGACCATTTACATGTTCATCAAACACAATCTCATTCTGACAAAGAACCACAGGATTACCAGAGACATATTTTTACTTATGTTGGCATTGATGGAGGGGAGCACATTGATTTAGGTGACTTTATTTATTCTGCCATGCTTGATACTTTGGATGGTAGTTCAGTAGCTGGTTTGCCTTTTTCTTCCTTAATGCAAGATTATTGTTATGCTGTACATATGAGACCAAATTATACAGATAGAGACAAAAAGCTTAGTACAGCCATAGATGATATCACATGTCAAGGGAAAGAAATGGAGAGGGCAAAGGAAGCAGTTAGAGGGAGCATGATAGAGCCCAGAAAAATGGAGCAGAGAGAGCATGTTGATAGGAGTACAACCCATGAGGAGGCTAGTACATCTGCTTGAGTGCCATCGTTGAGAGGAGTTATGGATTGTCTAGATACCATTGCAGAGACGATGCAGATGGTTGTGGATAGAGTGGAGGCTCAGGAGCTTTGAGTAGAAGGATTATAGAGGCTCATCAGAGAATAGAGCAGAAGATGGAGTTACGGGCACGCTCTACATCACAGCCACCTGTGCATCATACTTATTCTAGATGTTCCCAGCAGTGATAGAGAGTTTGGAGATCCTTCTGAAAGATTATCTGCCCGGGTCTGGTCAAAAACTCACTTTCGTGCTACGCATTCCAAAATCGAAATCTTTGACCAGGCTTAGACTCTAGCACAATCGCTATTCCAACCCTTGCTTGAAATAACATCGCGCAAGATCTTAGTTTGTATTTATTCGATTTATCACGCAATAAAATAAATTCTAATAAAAAGCGAAATCATAGAATATACCTCTTGCAGCGTGTTAACTCAGGTGATCGCTTGTATGACTCAAGACTTTGATTGCACGTTGTGTGGGCAATGATCTAGCAACCAATTGATCAACAATCAACACAAAAACTGCATCGGGGTTCTTACCAAAAAAAACGAACCACCGCTCCGCTGCCTTGACCAAGAATTTCAGCCACCAAAGCTTCCTAGAGGGAGAAAATTATTTTCTCTCTCTAAACTTTATCTCTCAAGTTTTCTTGTCTTGAAAACTTAAGAATTGTGCATTGTCTAATTGCTAATCCCTTGTCTATATATAGAGTTACAAGAGAGACCCCAAGTTGGTTCAGGATTGGTCTTCCTAATGGGCTTAGGTAATTAATTAGTTTCCAAATCCAATTAGGTAACTAATCTAATAGGATAAACCATTAGATTTCCTAATCTCTAGGATTTCCTAATTCTAATTGAACCTTAAGACTTAATTAATTAATTAAATAATTCCACTTTTTTAATTACTCAATTAACCCTTAGGAATAATTAATCAATTAATTAATTCTACCTATTCAATTAACTCATTACAAAATTAATCGTACCACTAACTGATTAATTTTGGCACTACCATCCTACGCCAGAATTGCTTCTGGAACAAGTTAATTAATTTATATTCATAATCTCCCCACATCAAAGATATAGTGCTCATTAATTTATTAATTTACTGATAAATTAATTAATTAACTTCTTTAATTCTGAGACTAGTACCACTCGACCTTTTTACTATACCGGACATAAGTCCACCGGTCGGGTTTAGAATAATAAACATTACGAGCTCATCTCGGGAGCACCATCACCCCAGACGCACCGGTACATGGTTTTCTTTCGACAACCAGCAGCACACCAAGCAACTAAACACGCGCACCCAACCTACCGAGACTATTGGCCACAATTGACCTCACCCATTGGCAGATCAAAGTACACTATGTCTAATCCTCATGCCCGCTCGAGTCTAGGGATTAAGAGATAGAATACCAAGAACGATTTGTCTATTAAATCAGTACAAGACAAATCATTCCTTTTGGTCAAGTTCAATACACCCCGGGTATATCTATATGATTCAATCAGTTTAGACAAACCAATTATCCGAATCACATAATAACCTAAACCGACAGTTTATCCAAAGTTGTCTCGGTTATGAACCTTATTTATATATTATGTCTTTTAACCAATGATTAGATCTACTGTGTCACACGAGACACCTCATGATCTAACTATATAATATAAGTGGACATTTAATGCACAACAAAATATAATCAAAACATAAATTGATATATTAATTGGGAAAAAGTACTACACAAGCATAGCTTATGTATTCAACCCCAACAATCTCCTGCTAATACTTAAGCTGTGCTTTAAGTATACATCAACATTCAATTCCTATACAATCTGCTACTATATATCTAGAAAAACTGTCATGACTCTCCTAAGTATCTGATCCCCATGCCCTCCACGTGATCCTCAAAAACTTTTGAAGTCAATTTCTTCGTGAAAGGATCTGCAAGTTATCCTCTGATGCTATCTTAACCACGACCACATCTTCCATCTTTACGATATCTTGTATCAGGTGGTACTTGTGCTATATATGTTTACTGGCCTTGTGGGCTCGTGGTTCCTTCGAGTTTGCTACTGCACCATTGTGATCACAATACACCATGATAGACTTCTGCAAAACAGGAATCACATCTAAGTCTACTAGAAAATTCTTGAGTCATACTGCTTCTTTCGCTGCCCTAATGCGGTAACGTATTCAGCCTCCATGGTAGAGTCAGCCACGCATTTCTGCTTGACACTCCGTCAAACTATGGCTCCACCTCATAGAGTAAACACATACCCTGAGGTAGACTTGCTCTTGTCCCTGTCGCCTTGGAAATCTGAATCTGTGTAAACTCGGGGTACCAGCTCTGGCGCCTGATAGACCAACACTTGGTCTCTCGTTCTGCACAAATACTTGAGAATGCATTTTACTACCTCCCAATGAACTTTCCCGGGGTTACTCTGATATCTGCTTACCATGCCAACGACATAACAGATATCAGGCCTCGTACATAACATGGCATACATGAGACTTCTTATTACCGAAGCATAAGGAAGTGCCTTCATGGCCTATTTCTCCTCAACCGTCTTGGCTACTGTTCCTTAGACAGATGCACTCTTTATTTGAAAGGTGGAAAACCTTTCTTGGAGTTCTGCATGTTAAAACGGGCAAGAATTGTATCTATGTACTAAGCTTGGGAGAGCGTTAATGAATGTTTCCTACGATCTCGAATTATCTTGATCCCAAGGATATGTCCCGTTTTCCCTAAGTCCTTCATATCAAACTGCTTGGACATCCATGCCTTTACGTCTGATAACACTTTCTTGTTGTTGCCAATTAATAGAATGTCATCTACGTAAAGCACAAGAAACACCAATGAGTTTCCATCACATCTACGATACACACATTGCTCATCCGGACACTGAGTAAATTCGTAGGACTGGATTACCTCATCAAACCGAATGTTCCAAGATTTGGATGCCTACTTAAGTCCGTAAATGGACCTCTTAAGCCTGCAAACCTTATGCTCTTGGCCTTTTTCAACGAATCCCTCTGGTTGCTGCATGAAGATGGTTTTCTCAAGACATCCATTTAGGAAAGCTGTCTTGACATCCATCTGTCATATCTCAAAATCTAAATGAGCAGCTAGGTTTCCTCACAATCGATTCCCTCTTTCTGAGTATAACTTTTTTCCACTAGCTTAGCTTTAAAGGTTTTCACCTTTCCGTCAGGTCCTCTCTTACGTTTGTAGACCCACTTGCATCCAATGGGCTTAAACCCATCAGGCAGGTCCACAAGCTCCTAGACTTGATTGCGGTCCATTGACCTCATCTCGGATATCATTGCCTTACGCCAAGATTCTGCATCTTTATCTCGGAGAGCCTCATTGCAGTTAACTGGGTCAGGTTCAGGGGCGCCTGGGACTAGGTCTGATGCCTCTCCCATGCCAATGAACCAGTCAGGCTGTCTTACAACCCTCCCAATACGATGAGGCACCACCTGTGTAGGTGCATTATCTGTGATCTGTTGTGCAGTGTGTGGTGTATCTACTTGTGCTGGTGCATCAAGATTATTAGTTTGTCTTCTAATCTCTTCTAGTACTATCTTACTCTTGGGCTTGTGATCTAGGATATAGTCTTCCTCCAAAAATCTAGCTTTGGTACTAACAACCACCTTCTGATCTTTAGGACTATAAAACAGACCACCTTTCGTTCCCCTAATATCCTACAAACAGCATTAATTCAGTTCTCGCATCTAACTTAGCCGCATCTGTATCTAACTTAGCCGCATCTGCCTTAAGCACATGTGTTGGGCAACCATAAAATCTGAGATGTCTTAGACTGGGCTTGCGCCCGTTCCACAACTCTACTGGGGTTGAAGGCACGGTTTTAGATGGTACAAGATTAAGAATATACATTGTTGTTTCTAAGGCATATCCCCAGAACAAACTCGGCAAATCACTATAGCTCATCATTGACCTAATAAGAGTTCGATTCCTTCTTTCTGCTACACCGTTCTGCTGTGGATTGCTAGGTGCAGACAACTGAGACTGAATTCCGACCTCACTGAGGTATTCTCGAAATTAGTTGGACAGGTACTCCCCACCACGATCTGATCGCAGTGTCTTGATACTCTTACCATGATGCTTCTCCACATCTGCCCGAAACTCTTTGAACTTGCCAAAGTACTCGGACTTGTGACGCATTAGGTAAATGTACCCGTACCTTGAATAGTCATCTGTGAACGTCATGAAATACTCGAACCCACCTCGTGCTTGGACTCCACACAAGTCAGAATGAATTAACACTAATACTTCTTTAGCTCTATAACCTTTTTCTTTAAAATGTCTCTTGGTCATCTTACCCTCCAAGCAAGATTCGCAGGTTGAATAAATATCAATCTCTAATGAACCTAAAGATCCATCATTGACCAACCTCTAAATCCTACTAAGGTTTATATGACCTAGCCTGAGATGCCAAAGATAGGTTTGATTCATTTCAGAAGGTTTCTTTCTCTTATTAATGTTAGATAAAGAGCTATCTATTTCTATGTTTTGCACATCAGGGGAGTTAGAATTAACCACAAACAAATTGTTAGCTAATGAACCACAACAAATAAGTTTTCTATTTCTTCTAATAAATACAAAATCATCAGAAAAAATAAACTTATAGTCGTTCCTTAAGAGTTTAGAAACCGAAATAAGGTTCTTTCTAAAACTCGGTACATAAAGACAATTAACTAACTCTAATCTAGAAATTTCAAAATTCAAAGTAACAACTCCCACTGCTTCTACTGACACTCTTGTAGTGTCCCTTAAGTAGATATCCAATTCGCCTTCTCTAAGCTTCCGGGTTACTTGGAACCCTTGCAAAGAATTACAAACATGGTCAGTGGCACCTGAATCCACACACCAAGTATCTATGGGAATCACCGCTAAACATGTCTCAGTAATTCAGAAACTATTGTACTTATAAGCTTTGGATAATCCAATTTCCAATGTCCCGTCTTATTTCACTTGAAGCACTTGTCTTTCGACTTCTTCTTTGCAATATCTGGCTTAGGTGCAATATGCGCCTTTTGAGCTATTCCCTCGAGCTTTCTCTTCTTCTTTCTAGCCTCAGGCTCAGAAAAAGATTCTAAAGCTTTGCCTGCGACTAAAGCTTGCTTCTTCTCTTGAAGAAGACTTTTAGCTGCCACCAACTCTGCCAAGAGCTCGAATGAAGTACACAACATCTTACTTATGTTGTAGTTCAACCGAATCTACTCATAGCTTTGAGGCAGACTCCGGAGGACAATATCGACTTTGGTTTGACCAACGATTTCACCTCCCACTACGTCAACCTTGTTGATGTTACTAATCACATCAATGACATGATCTCTCATAGGAGTGCTCTCAGCCATAAGGACAATGTCCAAGTTACGACTCCAATCGACATAATTAGGTCCAGTTAACTTGTTGTTTTTCAATATAGTAGCTAAGGTGTTGAATATCATATCGAAAACTGTAAATTAAATAGACAATGTTTTAGTTATCCAACCTAGAATTTCGAAAACAAGGAAATTCTAACAATTATTGACTTCCCTCAAAACAATAATCTTAATCCACCAACATCTTATTCACCGGGATTCTCGCAAGCCACGCAGTGTGGACGTCTACGCTAACCCACATTCGTTTGAGAAGAACCATGTTCATTAACTACACTATCTGACCAAATGATCTATTGATCAATGTAGCTAATAGTCGGTGCTTTCAGCCGTACAAATAAGCAGCGTAACGTAGAGGGAGGAATACTACAAATCATGAACTAAGTGTGTGTCATTACTTGACTTCTGAGTTTGTTACCTCAGGATAGTGTGCCTCAGATGGAGAGGGTATCGCATTTCTCCTAGTTAAACTTACTCTAGTCATCTTACTCAGAAATTTATAATCTAGCGATCTTGGGGTTGGACTCATCCGAATGGAGGAAGGCCCTAATGCCAACGCGCAAGCCCACCCACATCGCATATGAACTCGTAATGGTGGCTGTGGGGATAAAAAACCAACCCGCTCCCACTTTTATTTCAAAATTGAGGGTTTTTCCGGTTTTAACATGTAATTAACTAACCATAAGTTATATGTAACCATAAAACCATCATGCTTTAAAATCATGCATCTAAAATACAACACAAAAATTAAAACACAAAAATTAAAACAAAAAATAAGGGAAATAGATACGAAAAATAAATTTCCCGACTATCATGGTTTTAATCGCTTCCATCTTCTGCCTTAATCTCGTGTCCCGCCACGCAACTCGATTGAGCCTTAATCTTAAAAAACAAAAACCGGAGGAAAAAAAGGCCAAAACCGCGATCCAAACGGGCCCCACGCATCCCACATGGCCGCCCGCATGGCCCAGCAGCGCGCGGCAGTTGCTGCGCACTGCTGCCCCTCGAGGCAGCGGTGCTGCTACAGCCGGCGGCGGCTCCCGCAGGTGAGTCGTCGCCGGCGCCGCCCCCTACCGCCAATCCCTCCTTCGTTTCTTCTCACACTATTTAGTCTTCTTACAATTCATTCTGGGTTGTCCTGGATTTCTACGAATTAACGATAACCTAAAACCCACGAATTCAAGTTAGCGCCTTCGATTACAAAATTAATTCTCCTACTACAAGCCTTTCTAGGAAAATTAAATAATCAAAATTACACAGAAAAATTCTTACTACTGATTTGATCTAATCCTACAAGGCTTACAAACATTCATAATAAAATTAAATCTAGACATGTCTCAGAGTTTAATTAAAACCTATACAAATGTAACCATAATAGTCGGGATTTCTTAACCACCTGTAAATAAAACCATGTAATAAATCGAACAAGCACAAAATCCAAAACCAGGCTCTGATACCAATTGAAAGATTATCTGCCCCGGCCTAGCCAGAACTCACTTTCGTGCTATGCATTCCAAAATCGAAATCTCTGGCCAGGCCTAGACGCTAGCACAATCGCTATTCCAACCCTTTTGAAATAACATTGCGCACGATCTGGGTTTGCACTTATTTAATTTATCACGCAACAAAAATTCTTAATTAAAAGCGGAAGAATAAGAATTACCTATTGAAGCATATGCCCAGGTGATTCTCTTGTATGCCTCAAGACTTTGATTGGACGTTGTGTGGGCAACGATCTAGCAACCAATTGATCAACTAATCACCACAATCCACCTGCTAGAAAAATCCAGCACCGCTGCACCAGACGAGTACAATCCATACCGCTGCCGCCTCGAAAACCGTGCGCTGCCAGAAAAAAAGAGAAATTCGGCCGGTTTATAGAAAGAGAGAGAGAGAGGCCGCACAAAGCTATATAAATCGGACTTGGAGAGAGAAGAAAATATTTCTCTCTTTAGGATTTTATCTCTCTAGTTTTCTTGTCTTGAAAACTTATGAATTGTATATTGTGGAATAGCTAATCCCTTGTCTATATATAGAGTTATAAGAGAGACCCCAAGTTGGTTTAGGATTAGTCTTCCTAATGGGTTTAGGTAACTAATTAGTTTCCAAATCTAATTAGGTAACCAATCTGATAGGATAAACCAAATCCTACTAGATTTCTTATTCTCTAGGATTTCCTAATTCTAATTGAAACTTAAGACTTAATTAATTAATTAGATAATTCCACTTTGTTAATTACTCACCTTAGGAATAATTAATTATTTAATTAATTCTACCTATTCAATTAATCCATTACAAAATTAATCGTACCACTAACAGATTAATTTTTGCACTACCATCCTACACCAGAATTACTTCCGGGACAACTTAATTAATTTATATTCATAATCTCCCCACATCAAAGATATAGTGCTCGTTAATTTATTAATTTAGTGATAAATAAATTAATTAAATTCTTTAATTCTGAGACTAGTACCACTCGACCTTTTTACTATACCGGACATAAGTCCACCGGTCGGGTTTAATATAATAAACATTACGAGCTCATCTCGAGAGCACCATCACCCTGGACGCACCGGTACATGGTTTCATTTCGACAAGTAACAACACACCAAGCAACTAAACACGCGCACCCAATCTACCGAGACTATTGACCACAATTGACCTCACCCATTAGCAGATCAAAGTACACTATGTCTAATCCTCATGCCCGCTCGAGTTTATGGATTAAGAGTTAGAATACCAAGAATGATTTGTCTATTAAATCAGTACAAGACAAATCATTCCTTTTGGTCAAGTTCAATACGCCCCGGGCATATCTATATGATTCAATCAGTTTAGACAAACCAATTATCCGAATCACATAATAACCTAAACCGACAGTTTGTCCAAAGCTGTTTCAGTTACGAAGCTCATTTATATATTATGTCTTTTAACCAATGATGAGATCTACTGTGTCACACAAGACACCTTATCATCTAACTACATAATAAAAGTAGACAATTAGTGCACAACAAAATATAACCAAAACATAAATCGATATATTAACTGAGAAAAAGTTCTACACAAGCATAGCTTATGTATTCAACTCCAACAAAAAGTGTGACCTTAGCTTTTGGATTTCAATTTCTATAATTAATCTATCCATGAATGTCTTGTATTTATTCTAATCTAATGTTTTCCATGAGTATTATCAAGTGGGTTTCTTATATTTGAGTTTATATTGCTATTTGATGACTTGTTTTAGCTTGCATGAAAGGTATAATTATGAATTTATGCATGGATTGGTGATATTTTTCCTTGATTCTAGATTAATGGTCTGTAATCTATTTATTGGTACATTCATGTTCATTTTCTAGTCTCTTGTGATTCAATCTTCATTGATAGTTCATGGGTAAAGGAGTATTAGTTGAATAGGATTCACGACCCTATTTAATTAATGGCTTAAATGAAGTTGATTGTTTAGTTTTCTTGTAATTATGTAATCAATTGATTGATGTTAGAGAAGATATGGATTCTTAGCTCTCTATTTTATCTTGTGTTTAGCCATACAAGTTTATCTTTGTCATCTTACTCTCATTTGTAATAATATTGCTTGGTCATGTCCCTTTGATCTAAGAAGTAGTGTGATTTCGCCTTTATTCATCTGTTATCTTTTCTTTTATTTAGTTTTGTGATTTTTATGACATTTAAAATTACTACTTTATCCTTTGTTTTTGTTAGTTTTTAGATGTAGAAACTATTAAATTTGTAGTACGTGGGGATTTGAGCCCAAACACAACTTCAATCAAGACAACTTTCTCATGGGAACGAAACCTTAAGTACTATAGTTTTAATATTTTTTATTTATTATAAATTTTATTTTGAAGTGTTCGCCTAAAACTTATATAACTACAAAAGCACGTCAATCATATGAAAACATGTTATATCTAATATAAAATTATTTTTTGTGTGATATGAACCCTTTATTTGTTTTCATACAAGATTTTTTTTTTTTTGTAGTTTTATTAAGGCAACGTTATACATTATATTGTATTTGATATGAAAATATGTTATGCGTGATATAAAATCATGTTATATTTTATATAATATGAATATTAATTCATGTTCGGTATAACAATTATTTTAAAATAAAACATTAAATTATTTTATATTAAAAAATATATAAATAATAAATAATAAAAATTATATATGATTTAATTATTTTTTAAAAAAATTGACTTAAAAAATGTTAATTGCAAAGAAAAAAGAGTGTGGAGAGAAAAAAGAAAAAAAGAATGGAGAGTGATTGGTAGGAAAAGAGAAAAAAAGGAAAAGGTCTGGGGGCGGGTGTCCGGCCCCAAAAACAAAAAATAAATGAAATGGGTGGAGGCTGCATGAGGCCCCCAAAAAACAAAGGAACAACCAAATAAATATGAAGGGGACTGCGCGTCCCCACATTTTAAAAATTAAAAAAATAAATTTTTTTAAGCAAATTAAAAAAATAAATTTACTTGTTCACTTGGTACATATTCTAATTTTACAAGTTGGAGCTAAAAGATCCAACTCATTTGGTGAGAGAAATTACACCATCAGACATCCTCTTTTGACATCGACTTCCTCTTTTGAGATTGTTAAAAAAATTGGGAAAAAATTATTAAATATTTTAAAATTTTTTTATTTGAAATTGTTAGTATTTAATAGTAAACTTTTAATAAATAAAATAGACAAAAATTCCATCGGGCTGGTGGATGGAAGAGCATTGGTCGTAGGTGCCGGCACCAAAGGTGCAGCCTTTGGAGGAGGATTATCATCACTATCGTCAAACATGTCCCAGCCACAAGATTCAGATGAAGCTGGAGAGGTATCCAAACGGACAGAAGGAAACTCATATTCAGAAAAGATGATATCGCGAGATACCAAAAACGTTTTACTAGTGAGATCAAACACCCGCCAACCCTTCTTTCCATATGGGTATCCAATAAAAACGCAACGACAACTACGAATTTGAAATTTGTCACCTCCATGAGATTTATTGTGCACAAAACACAAACATCCAAACACTCGTAACTGCTTCATAGGAGGGGAAACGCCATGCAACATCTCATACGGTGTCTTCCCTTGCAGAATACAAGATGGTGTGCGATTGATCAAGTAGCAAGCGGTTAGAACACATTCTCTCCAAAACTCAATAGGCAAAACAAACTGAAACTGCAAAACACGCGCCACATTAAGGATATGTCTGTGTTTTCGTTTCACTTTACCATTTTGTTGAGGCGTTTCTACGCACGACGTTTCATGAACAATACCTTTGGTTTGGAAAAATTTTGATATACACACAAATTTGGTCCCATTATTAGAGCACACAGTTTTCACAAAAACTTCAATTGACGTTCAACCAACGCGATAGAATTCTGCAAAATAGACTACACTTCTGTCTTATCGATCGACAAATAAATCCAAACTGCTAGGAAAAGTCATCGACGATTGTCAAAAAATATTTTGCACACGAATAACATGGAATATGATACGGTCCCCACAAATCAACATGTACCAATTGAAAAATAGAGACAGTTTTATTTGAACTAATAGGAAAATTTTCACTTGTGTGTTTCATTTGGAGACACACCTCACAAGGTTTATTTGGAAAAATATTAGAAAAACCAACAAAAATAAAAGGAATCTGCGGTATCACTTGAGCTCTCGGGTGCCCTGACCTTCAATGCCATAAATCAAAATCTTCACCTAACTTACCACAGCAAACACAACTTCTTCTCTGTCATGAAATAAGTAGAGATCTCGACTTCGCTTACCCACTCCAATTTGCCACTGGGTAAGACGGTCCTGTACTACACAAAATGTATCATCAAACAATACCACATACCGGAATCCCTTGTGAGATACGAAATCGAGATCAAATAGCAAGTAAGACGGAGAACCGACCAAACATTTAATAAAGTGATATCAGAACTAAGAATCACATCCCCAGCTTTCGTAGTTGTGGTGATTGACCCATTTGGAAAATTTACTGTACAGGGCTCAATATCCCGAATCATATCAAAACAATCACCGAAACCTTTAACATGCCTAGATGCACCAAAATCATAATCGAGGAGTAAGAATTATGCATACCAGATAAGCGATCATGTGGCCCTGACGGAGAGATATGAGCAGCATTCAGAATCTCTACTAGTGTGTTCCACTGATTTTCATTGAAACCACTAAGTGACACTGGTATTGATCCTGCTGTTGATGCCACGGCCACTACAGAATGCACGTGTGCACTGCCTTCTCCGTAGCTGACACCGCCACCAGAATTTTCGTGACCACCAGCAGGGAAGCTGCGGCCTGCTGCCGCTGATCGTCCGCCGCGGTTACCACCACCGCGGGAAGCCTATAATTTCATAGCATTCTGCAGTTGTATGTCCCGATTTCTTGCACTTTTGACAAATAAGACTCTCCGAATAACCATGCAGCTGATAACAGGTGCTAGAATCATGCCCGAGTTTCTGGCAATGACTACACTGCGGGCAACAATTTTCTTTGTTATCTTGATCATCCGGACTAAGTTTGAGCTGCAAAGATCATATTGTCATTATTCTTACTATCGTAACTTGATCGAGACATTTTCCTAACCCTCTATTCTTGACACATGACAACATATGCTCGGTTCACAGTGGGCAGAGGATCTTACACCAATAGGTTTGATCAAGCAGTTCCATAAATAGACTCATCTAGTCCTAAAAGGAACTGATGAGTCTTGTCTTCTTCCCGAACCTTGTCCCAATGAGGTGCTGAAGGAAAACAAAACAAGCCCGGGCTAAATCTAAAACCTTATTTTCATGCAATGCACTCCAGAATCGGAAACTTTTGACAAAGCTCAGGCTCAAATTCATTTTCCCATGAACGGATCTAGGCTTATACTTATTTAATTTATTGAATCGACATCTAATGCACAAAGATTACACCTTTAATTAAAAGCAAAAGGATTAAAGGTTATACCTTTGAAGCGAAGTCCAACGCAATAAGAAAAACTGAATCTTTATATGCGAATACCACTGAAATCCAAAAGATGACTCCAAGAAACTTCAAATATTGCGTGGGCAATAATCTATCGAAGTATACTTGCAAAGCCCACGAGAAACCCACAAAGAAAATCCCTTGAAAAGATTAAATCTACCCAAAAGATCAAACCTTTAACCCAAAAAACTACTGCCCGCTATTTTTCTTACCAATAAAATCGAACCCACTTCAACTTCGGTAACGATCTGGAAAACTGGGATTGTGGATCACCAACCCAAGGGAGAGATCAACACAAACCCAGCTGGATTAAGCACCCCGGAGCTGCTAGAAGAGGGCTGGCCGGAAAAAGATGAAGAATGTGAAGTCCGGCCAAAGCTAGAAAATCCGGCCAAAAAAAGATTAAAAAAAAAATAGGCAGCAATTAAATAAAATCCATCAATGGGCTATCTAAAAGTTTGATCTGACTTAATCTAAATCGAGAAGTGAGATTCCAAGTTCGTTTTTGAAAGAAATCCAAGAAAGGAATGAGAGTCTCTCTAGAACTTTCTCACTCAAGAGGAAGACAAAATGTCTTGCAAGATTTTCTTATGTTTCTTTGGCCTTAAATTTTCTATTTATAGGGAGCTCCAATGGAGACCTAGTGGGCTTTTGAGTTGGGCATTTTAATTTGACTTTCGTTGACCACTTAGTCTTTCATAGACTAATCAACTCCAATCGACCCATTCGAATTAATTTCTTAACCCACTTCGTTAATTTAATTTAAACGAACCCTTAGGATTAATTAATTCATATAGAATTAATTTCTTAATCTACTTTATCAATTAAATATTAATTAAACCTTTAGGATTAATTAATTCACTTTTTCGATTAGTCAAATACATAATTAGTCATACCACTATGGGACTAACTATGGAACTACCGCTCAAAAATGACTTTATATCGGGCCACTATATTTTCTTCTATCTCCCCACATTAAAGATCTAGTGCTCGTCGGTTTATCAAGTTACTGACAAACTAATTCACCGACTTCTTGGTATCCGAGATTAGTACCACTCGACCTTTTTATTATACCAGACATAAAGTCCACTGGCCAGGTTTAGTATAATAAACCTCACGAGCTCATCTCGGGAGCACCATCAACCCGGCGAATAAGTACGTGGATTCCTCCGACTAGCAACGGTACGTAAGAATCTAAACACCGCATGCCCAACCTACCAAGGTATAGGCCTTAATCGACCGCACTCTTTGGCAAATCAAAGCATACGATATCCAACTTTCACGCCCTTCCCAATCTCGGGATTGAGAGACTGAATACTAAGACCGAATTGACTACGCCGATCAGTATAAGTCAATTCTATACAAACTGGTCGTGCTCAATATGTCCCAGGCATATCTGTGTGATTTAATTAGTCTAGATAAACTAATTTCCAAACCACATGATAACCTATACCGATAGTATGTTCAGACTATCTCAGTTATGAGCATACTTTTTATATATCAATATTTTAACCAATAACGGTATCTATTGTGTCTTTCCACACCCCGTTATCTAGTTCTATGATATAATGGAATAATTTAATACTGAAACAAAATGATATGTCATCTGTGGATATTAGTTTTTGATACAAGTCATAGCTTTTCTGTATTCAAAACTAACAGGTGCTACTCCACAAGTACAGTCTGGAATTTGTTGAAACTGAGCGAGTTCTTCCCACAACGATTTTAATTTTGTATAGTAATTGACCATCGTCATCCACATCTGCTTTGTGTTCGCGAGTTCAGCGTTCAATTCTTGGACATGAGACCGTTGATCACTGAAAGACTTACCCGAAGATCATCTCACAAGTCTTTTGCAATCTCAAAATTTATTAACTGAGATCTAAGAGATGGAGCAATTGTGTTGAGCATCCATGAAGATACCAGAGAATTAATCATTCACCATTCATCATGATCCCGATAATCTTTACTGGGTTTGGGAAACGTTCCATCCACAAATCTGAATTTTTTCGGTGCTCGGAGTGTCATGCGCACCAAGCGAAACCATTCTTCATAATTATCCTCTTTCAATTGCACTTCGGTAAGGATAATACAAGAATTGTCATTGAATGAAAGATCATATGGTGAGATGGTTTTGCGTCTGATCTCATCACCCCCTTCACTGTTCGTCTTGCACGAGCCTTCACCGGTCTTCTCCATCGAAAGCAGTTGCTCGAAAAATCAATTAAAGCTTGGCTGCTCTGATACCATAATAAACTGAGATTGAGAATGAGTGATTTTGGTGGAAACCAAGGAAAAATTTCCTTGTTCGTTTTCTGTATATTCTAATTGTATATATACATGTATCAGTATCCTAAATTACTACTCCCTCCGTCCCAAATTAATAGACATTTTAGAGATTTCACTGTTATCAAGGAAAATTAGTAATTAATGATTTAGTCAAGTAAATTTTCATCTTTTACCCCAACTTGGAGAGGAAATTACTAATGAAATAGGTAGTTGAGTGGTAAAGTTCAATGCCCTCACAAATTTTGAAGAATGGTAAAATAAGAAAAACTATAAAAATTACTTTGATAATGGTCAAGTGTCAATTAATAAGGGATAACTTTCAACCCCTAAAACGTCTATTAATTTGGGACGGGGGGAGTACAATCTCTCCTACAAAATATCTTCTACCATATATACAATGGCCAGTGATATTTCCAGTCAAGATTTTGGTTTCCAGAGCAAATTTCCCCTTCTTTTCTCATGTTACCCTTATTGGTCAAACCCCTTTATTATTTTTCTTTTTTTTTCTCTTTTAAAAATATAATTTATGGTAGTTAAGAAAATTAACGTCAATTTCAATAATCCTATATCAGGATCAATCTCCCTCCAAAAAGTTTTAGGTTTCTTGTTCTTTCATTCTATTTTTTTATCCTGCAACATAACCCGTAAGTTTTCTCTCTTCTTCTTATTATCATAATTTAGCTGTGAAGGGTTTATTTTTCTATTTTGTGTGATGCTATAGTGTGTTTTTCTTATGCATCTTTCAGATTTATGAGAGAAGGAGTACCATGTGTTTGGGTTAAGGAGTGATTATTATCCAATTTAACTGCTATCTACCATCTTTATTACTACAGAGCATGTCTTTGAAGTTTTAGCATCATTGTAGTGAGTGGGTAGTGAGTGGGTAGTGAGTGGAGAGACAGCAGAATCACAAATATGCTATCAGTGAACCAAAAACACTATTATTTAATGTAAAATAATGCACCCACATGCACTGAACTAGGACATTGGTAGTATGGAGTTCATGTGGGGTGGGGTTTTGAAGGAAGATAGTGTTTAAAATAGTCTTCTCTGACAATTCAGAATTTCCTATCAACCATAATTGCAAAAGCAATAAGATTATGGTCATGACTTTTTTATGGCTTTCCAATAGTTGTTTCTCTTTAGAAACATATTTAGAATCATTGTCAAATTTATGTGATCTTATGTATCCTTGAATATGTTCCATTTTCGGACGTATTGAACTTGAGCAGTGTAGCGTTCGTTGGTGACTCATTGAATAGGAACATGTTTGTTTCACTTTTCTGCACTCTGAAACAAGTTTCAAAGGTGTCGATGTGAATTTCCTGCAAATTTATTCTTTATGTTAACCTTTAGAAGAACAAAGATGAATGAAATTGTTGATGAGAAGTAGAAAAAGGAAGGTGGAGGGGGAAGCAGGCAAAAAGATAGTAAACTAAAATGGGCCGTTGGGCAGAATATTGATTACTGTTCTTAGGTTGATGTTCTTATCTACTAATTTCTTTTTTTATCTTTCATTGCAGATAGGATTGGTAAATATACAACTTAATTAACAGAAAACTAAGGTCCAAAATGTGACAATGTATTACGTCTATTGACTTGCTAGTTATCTCTGTTGAATGGGCACGGGGTTCAGTGTGTTTTAGTAAATATCTGTGCATCACACTTTTTGTAATTAAAGATGGATTTCAAATACTTTTATGTATCACTCAGTATAAGAACCTTGCACTTCTGGTGCTCTATAAAAAAAGATAAAGGAATTTGTTTTTTTATCCAACTGGAAAACTAGTAGTGATCAAAATAAACTTGCTTAGTTTCACTTCATATAGTATATAGATTTTAATTGTTTAAAATCTTGAAATTTTCATTTGTTTGTAGAATATCCTATTGACACTGATGGCATACGAAGGCACTACTGAGTTCAATCAAGATTATGTGAGACAAGCAGAAATTGCTGAATTACTTGCTATGGCATTCAAGACTCGTGGTGGTCACATAGAGGCAGCAAAAAAATTTTACTCAACTCAAGGGTATAAGCTATCAATCAAAATTTCAAGGTCAAATAGATATGTTATGATTGGGCATGATAGAGGAGGAGTATATCGAAATAGAATGAATGTCCCAGTTGAAGAGAGACAGAGGAGAACAAGTACTCGCCTCATAAATTGTCCTTTTGAAATATCAGGGAAGATGAAACATAAAGGTTGTTGGAAGATATATATTAAAATTGATTCACATAATCATGATGCTTCAACAGATATTTCTGGTCACCCATTTGAGCGAGTTTTCTTGGAAGAAGAAATTTTGAATGTGAACAATTTGACCAGAGCAGGAGTTGCACCTCGTCAAATAATTTCATTGATTTGACAAAACAATCCAAACTCTCAGATTGTAGCTCAAGATGTTTACAAACCTTAAAGGGCACACAATCATTTAAGTTCTCTTTGAAGAATTCGGTAAGGTTGGATATTTGTTTGATTGCAAAAATGATGACAAAGGCTATTTAACTCATGTTTTCTTTGCACATCCTGAGTTGATTAGATTAAGTAGAAGTTACTCAACTGTTTTTGTCATGGATCGCACATACAAGACCAATCGCTATAAGTTGCCGTTACTTGAGATTATTGGTATGACTAGTTTTAACACATCATTCTATTCTTATTTTGCATTTTTGAGACAAGAAAAACAACCAGATTATGAATGGGCATTGCGTGCTTTCCAAAAAAATATTGGGTGATGGAATTTGTCCCTCTATTATTGCGACGGATAGAGAGTTAGCACTGATGAATGCTATTCAAGTGGTTTTTCCTAGCTCTTCAAATTTGTTATGTGTTTAGCACATTGAGAAAAATATTCTTCCGAAATGTAAATCTCATTTTGAAAACATAGAAGATTAGGATGACTTTTTGATTGCATGGAACAGACTTGTGTACTCTTCTACAGAGGAAGCTTTCAATCAACTGTGGTATGGGATGGAGTTAGTTTACAAAGAAAAGGTAGATATTTTGAATTATCTACGAGATACGTGGATTCTATACAAAGGGCATTTTGTTAGTGCATGGACAAATAAGAAATTGCATTTTGGAACACGTTCCTCGTCAAGAGCTGAAGGTGCACATTCAAAATTGAAAGGGTACTTATTTGTTTCAACTGGGGATTTATTGGGAGTAAAGCAGGAAGTATCTCTTCTCCTTAAAAATGATCTTAAGGAATTTAAAGTAAAGATAGCAAATGAAAGGATTCAACTTCCTCACAAGTGCAATGTTCCATTTTTTTAGAGAAATTGTTTTTCGAATTTCATTTTTTGCCTTGGATAAGTTGGTACAACAATTTGAGATAAACAATCAGAAGATGAGTGTAATATGTAGTGGTAGTTTTATGACCACTATGGGGTTACCTTGTGCACACATGATGCGTTCTTGGATAGGGAAAGCAATACCTATAACTGCTATACATCCACAATGGCGCATTGACACAAAAGAATCTCTTTTTATTGATGAACGTGCCGATAATGGTGATTCTAGCTTGAGTAGATTGGTTAGAAGGTTGGAAGGAAACTATCAAAAGCTACCTCTTGATAAGAAGAAAAATATTGAAGACAAATTGTATGAGTTAGGTACTGAAGAACCTACAGTGAACTTTGAACCAGAGGTGCAACAAGGTAGAGGAAGACCACCAAGTGGGAAAAAGAAAAAATGATTGTGTTCAACAACTAGAGATCCATCCCAATTTGAAATTGTTGAAGAAAGATTGAGTCAACGAAATTATAGACATGGAGAAGGTAGTAGTCAGACAAGCCAAATTACCACCAGTAATTTGAGTGAAGATCAAATTCCAACCTATGTGGATGATAGAAATTGAATGAGTTCTGTTGATTTAAATTTACTACCAAATTTAGGTGATGAATTTCAGTGGAACTAAATTTTGATTTTCAGGTATGCTTTTTGGTTTGATCAATTTCTTTTGCATATTTGTCTAAATCTGCTGCCTCGTAGTTTTAGTAGAAATTGGGAGTATGAAAATGAGTTTGCTTTATCTCATACTATGTTTAAATCTCTTTGAAATGTTGGAACGGATCTAGCAAAAAGAAACTGCACCCCAAATGAGAAATTGTATCCAAAAGTTGTTGGTTGCAAGCTTCCGGATCATAGTTTTCTTGTTAAACAGTTTATGGCTTTTTTTATGTTTAAGAAATATATAGCAAATTCTTGTAATTTGCTGCAAGTTTTAGCTTTTTCTGATAAAACATTAAAGATCAGAAATAATTTGATGATCTCAACAGAAATAATAGCTTTTTTTCCTTTTGCCTTTTCCTGTAATTTACAGTTTTTGGCTTTTTTTTTTTTTTTTTTTTTCCTGTTACTGATTATGTAGATGATCTCTATGCCTATTACAAGAAAATGAAGGTAAACTGAACTTCAAAAAGAGTTGACAAGTAGTCTTATTCTAATATATCTTGTGTGTCAAGAATATTATTTGGTTTGGATCTTTTAAACTTATATTATTCTTTTTTACCAAAGTTATATGGTATTGCATCTGTTCGTTTTGAGCACATTTAGGCTAGCAATGCAAGATGCATGCAATAGCTTGTTTCCTGTATAAATTTAGATAAGAATGCCTGCTTTTTCATTTTGAGTATTTCTTGACTGTTTCAATTATGAGTGTTAAAAAGATTTTTGGTGCAGGGCTGCTGCTGCTTTTCACCAAATTATATGTCCCAACAATTTGACATCAATGAGAAAATGAGAGCCATTCTGATGGACTGGCTTATTGAGGTACATTGGTTGTTCCAGATTTTAATGAATAATAACAAAGATAAACCTCATAACTGATGTTTACTTTACCTGAATGATGAGCTGATATTTTATGATACAATTTGGTGCTGAATTGGGCACAGTTGGATGTTTTGGTGAAACTAAATAGCGTTTTTATATGTGCAGGGGATTATATTGATTTTAAGAAGGATAGTGCAATTTTTGGACAAAAGGAGGGCAAATTGGATAAATTGAAGAAAAGGAGTTGGGGCTAAGATTTGGGTTTACAATTAATTGCTAATGTGGCTGATATATTGTATTGAAGGAGGAGGATTTTTGGGAAAGACAAGAAAAGAAGAATGACAAAATTAGGAAGGAGGAATTATATAAGGATAGGAATAAAAAAAGTAAGATTTTTATTCTAGGATTGATTATCTTGATTTGGGGGAAATTAACTGCAGGAATTTTAATTTTGGAAAAAGGGAAGAATTGAGAAAAGGGGAGCACTGCAGACGGAGGCATTATTCTGGAGACTGGGATCAATTTTTGACTTTGAAGGGAGAAAAGAAGTGGGGACGGTTAAAGAAAAGAGACAAAACAAGGTGGACAGCAGCTTTGGGTTCCAGGCTTCTACCATTAGTACTCAGTTCTATTTCTTTTGCTCTAGTTTGAATTCATGTCGCACAAATTATACATTATTTTTATTAGTTTAATTATGAGTAGCTAGATTTCTTTAGTCTAGTCAAGGGACTCAAAACCCCTCGATCTACTTGAATCGTGAGATCGAATTGATATTATTATTAATTGATTATTAGTTTCTTATTTATTCTTGTGTGTTTTCGTGGATTATTTGGCACTGTTTGTATAGCTGGTAGCATGTAGGCTTTCCTAGGTAATCCAATTTACTAGAATACACGAGGTTCGGTATTCCTTAGAGTTCATGAAACTAATCACGTGGTACGTAGATTAGTGAATTGAAAAGAATAAATAATCAAGTTCAATTAAGCTAATTAGGTTAATTGTAATTGAACTGGGTCCTTGGCTATCGTGATCTAGGTTCTAGGAGGTTCCAAAATTGATCATCGATTATAGATGCGATTAACGGAGGTTTCTTAATCGCTGGCTTTAATTAATAGGACTGAATTGTTAGGAGGTTCCAACAATGAAAACCGGTGTAACCCATAATTAATTAATACATTTTTGCATCAAGGATCGATTAGTGCATCGAGGTGGTCCAATTCCCTTGGCTAGACCTTTTTTCCCAACTTGGATTTTTACAATTTGTTTAATTTCTTGCAGTTTAATTTTATTGATTTTTGTTAGTTACTTAAAAACAAACCCCCCATTTTGGTTATGTACTTTTGACCAAACTTAGTTCATTCAGTTGCTCCCTGTGGATACAATCCTACTCGCTCTATACTATTTTTAATAGTTTCAGAAGTAGGTTTATTTTTTATTGGCCTGACGATCCATCACTGAACTACAAATTTGATCTGAGGTTGGAGACGCTATTTCTTATTGTAAACATAATAGACAAATTCTTCGAGAAGCAAGGTGTGGTAAGAAAGAAGTTGCAACTGGTTGGTTTAGTAGCTATGCTTTTGGCATGCAAATATGAAGATTCCTCAACATGTCAGTGCCAACAATATCTTTTCTGAATATCAGCTTTTGTGAGTTAAAAGAACACTATAAAGATACATTGATTTCTCTTTTGCAAATAATATCTTTTGTTTCATAATCTGATGAAAGTTTCTTCCTTTGTACTCTTGTGATCACAGGGAAATCTCAAAATTGATTGTGGGATTCCACCAAAAAGCAGCAATAGGGAAGCTTACAGGAGTAAACAGGAAATACATCACATCTAAATTTGGTTATGCACCAAAATGTGAACCTGCACATTTTCTACTTGTTGATTCTCAAACATTATCATAAGCAGGGCTATGTATAGTTTAAAATGACTTTATGTGACTTCTTTAAGAGAGAAAGAGAGGGTTAACAGGATTAACAAACAATAATTCAACAACTTTGGTTGCCAATTTTAGGATTGTTACTCTTACTTAGCTTTGATTTTTTTTATTTTTAATAGTCAACTCTACAACCACAATGGTCGTTAAAAACTGGGCAGACAACATTGATGGTTGTTCAATTTGTTCATCTTGGTTACATATTTTTCCTCGTTTTTCAATTGATAATAATACTGTCTTTTCCATTTGGTAAAAAAAACACCTTATCTGGAAGAACTTGCATACTGCATTAGTCACACATTATTTGTTCCTTCAAATGGAAACAATTTGTTCTTCTTGTACTACTACTGCTCCGAGTAAACTATTGTGCATTAACAGACGTGATATAGAACACAAACTTGGATCTTTTTGCAGCATTGTTTTGCATCATCTGCACTTAATTTTAACTTTTTCTGAACAATGTTGTTAAATGCAAATTGGCTTCACCAAGAATTTCACAAAAAGAATTGATCTTGGGAAGAAATCAAAACAAGAATATGTAACAAAAAAGTACCAACCATTTCAATCCTTTTCTTTTTTTTTTTTTTTAGGTAAAAAAAACTAGTTGTTGCTCAGAATCTTGAGCCAACTTTTATTCATCTAAACCTGTAATAATAAGGTTATCTTTTATATTCATCATCATCATCATCATCATCATCATCATCATCATCATCATCATCAGTAGTAGTTCTTGTTAGACACTATATGCATATCACTGACTGCCCTTTTTAGATCATCTTAAGTTGTTGTGTAAATCCTATGAACACAATCCCAATACCCCCCCTCCCTACATCTGCACATTCTTTTGACGACGACGACTACTAATATCCCAGGCTGCTGCGAATTTACGATAAATATAAGCTTCTACTTGTACTCATTGACTAAGTGTATGATGATGTTAGCCTTCAATCAATCAAGAAGAGTCCGGCCAGCCATAGCCGTACGGGTTCTTGCTAGCCCTCCACTAATCTCTGCACATTTCGTCGATTCCATATTTCGCCTTCACCTTCAATTCGCGTTTGCTTTCAATGGAATTTTCTTCCCAGATGCCTTCTCAAATGCTGCTACCATTTCCAGCACAGATATTCCCTTCCCAATTCCCAAGTTGTAAACTTCACAACCTACAGAAGGATCTGCAGTTTGTTCATAAAATAATTTAGGAAGGGTTTCTCAATCCAACAAGAATACCATTTCTTGTTTCTCATTTTGTTTTGCAGATTTCCTAGTCGAGCCACTGCATGATCCACTTTATTATGCAATTCACAAGTCTTCCTATAAGTTTTATTCAGTCTCTCTGTTTTTGTTTGGAAAGGCATTTTCAAGACTGAAATGTACTTGTAACGTTTCCCAACATTGTTCATCTCAAAGAATTTCTTAACCTCATAATCCACTGCCCTTTCACCGGCGAAGGCTCCGACGACGACAAACGTGACGTAGATAGGGATAAGACGGAAGATCAATCTGTAAATCCCTTCAAAGGCTCCCCTCCATTTATTCGAGTTGTAACAAGGTTTGTCATTTTAGAAATTTTCTTTTTCTATCTTCTTGATTTGCTCGCAGTCTTTGGGGTGGTGGCTAGAGCGACGAGGGAGAAAGCGAAGAGTGGTGAGCTTCGATTCCGGAAGGGGATTGTCTTTTATTCACTATAAATTATATTTTTAAAGGGAAAAAAGAAAAAAAAATAATAAAGGAGTTTGACCAAATAACATTAACATAAGAAAGGAAAGGGAAATTTGTTCTAGAAGCTAAAATCTTCCCGGACAATATCGCTCCCCATATACAATTTTCACATGTATTATTAATTTATGCTTTAAAATAAAAAAATTAATGAGCATTAATTTGTAGAACCAACCGACAAACATCAGAATACAATTAATACGACATTCAATTCAGCGCAAATGTCAGTAAGACGGCCAGCATAAATTAATGTTTTACTCCTCAATGAATTATTTATTTATACTCCAGTACCAGCACGTTAGCTTAGCTGTCTGCGATCATCAAATGATTGTTCTTCTGTTGAGCATTCTCAGTTGTAGCAAGGAATATTAGTCCAAATTCAGCGATTCCTGCCTTCCAACATTTTTTTTCTCCAGAAATGAAGGAATCAAAACTGATTTTCACTCCTCTGCCTCTGCTAACTCACTTAGTTCCAGCAGTTCAGTTAGCAAAGCAACTCATCAGCCGCCACCGCCAAACCAATCTCAGCATCACCTTCATAATCATGAAGCTGCCGTTCGATGCCAAGGCCCAATCCTACTCCAGATCAATCTCCGCCGACTCAAAGAATTCAGCCCTGCAGTTTGTATACCTCCCTGACCCTGACCCAGATTTCTCCTCAGATGCAACCTCCCCAGCTAGCTATTTCTCTAAAGTCATGGAAGCTCAAAAGCCTCTTTTTAGAAAAGCTGTAGCCGAAATTATAGCCGAGTCTAAGCCAATTAAAATTTCTGGATTGGTTGTAGAGATGATGGGTACCTCTGCAATGATTGATGTGGCTAATGAATTTGGAGTTCCAACCTACTGTTCCTCCATGAGTGGTGCTGGAACTCTCGGCATATTTCATTTCCACAGTCTCAAAGAAGATGCCAATCAAGAGATAACGGATTACAACTCAAGTTCCGATTTTGAGATATCGATGCCATTTTATACCAATCCAGTCCCTGTGAAGCTTTTACCAACATCCTTTTTTGACAAGGATGGGATGTCTTCGCTTCTACATTTCGTGAGAAGACTAAGAGAGACTAAAGGGATCATACTTAATACTTTCAAGGAACTCGAATCCAACGCAATAAATGCACTCCTGGATGACAAAACACTGCCACCAATCTACGCAGTTGGGCCTGTAGTAAACTTCGAGGGAATTAGCATCCGAAATCAAGAGAATGATTCTGTCATGAAATGGCTAGATGATCAGCCAATTTCATCAGTAGTTTTTCTTTCTTTTGGTAGTGGTGGATCTTTCAAAGATGACCAGGTAAAGGAGATAGCATATGCACTTGAGCAGAGCGGAAACAGATTCATATGGTCTTTACGGTGCGCTTCAGGGGAAAAGGGCAGTTCTGATGTTCTGCCAGAAGGATTCCTGTTACGCACACAAGGGATCGGCATAGTCGTCCCCTGGGTGGCCCAGGTGCAAGTATTGTCACATCCTTCTGTTGGCGGTTTCGTGACTCATTGCGGGTGGAGTTCATTGATGGAAGGTGTATATTTTGGAGTTCCAATGGCGGTTTGGCCCATGCATTCTGATCAGCAGATGACAGCATTTTTGTTGGTGAAGGAGTTGAACCTTGCGGTGGATATTAAGATGGATTACAGGTTGGACTTCAAGAATACTGATCCGACTCTTGTGAATGCTGATAAAATTGAGAATGGGATTAGGCAACTGATGGATCCAAAAAGTGGAATCAGAGCAAATGTTAAGGAGATGAAAGAAAAAGCAAGGATGTCTGTTTTGGAGGGTGGATCATCCTATATATCCATGGAAACTGTAATTCAAGACATTTTTCATGATATCATTTGACTATCTTCTTCACACTGAATATATCAGAAAGGCACGTTCTTTGACAAGCTGTTCACAAAAAAAAAACCTTTTGATTCAAGTATAATTCCATTTGTCTCACATTTGCTTTTCTTATTACAGGGGATTAGACTATTTTCTAGCGTCCTTTTATCAGTTTATGAATCTTATTAGGCTGTGAGGAGAAACGTATCTTTCGTAAAAGTATTGATGTTGCAAGAGCACAAAGTTGCTATACATAAACAGACACAGTGCGAAAAAATATATTGAATTGAATGTCAATTGTAATACAATGTAGTGTACATTATCATTTGAGAAACTTACCATCGGCCGAACTTCAGTTCTCATCCGCTCCGGCTACTGGTTCAGTTCAGTTCAGCTTCAATTAGCCTCAATGGGAAGAAGATGTTCCGTTTAGAAGGATTAGGCTGAACCTTAAGTGGGAGACCAGGCCAAACCGAACGATGAAATCTAGAAGACAGAATGTGAAAATTAAAAAAACAGAGCCGAGGCTTGGTTGTGTGCTTTGAGAGATTTGGTCCTTTAATTATAACCCCTATCCAAACTTACTCCCTAAAAATTTGTATATTTCAAAATTAGTCTTAAATCCTTTCTTATATACTGCTCTTTTTTTTTATTTTTCATATCTCTTTTCAAAAGTGTATAGTTTTTTATTTACCGCCTTGCATTTCTTATTCACTCTCTCTTATACTCCGCTCATCCTTCTGCCATTGCCGCCAGGCTCTACCGTCAGACTCCCGTCATTACCGTCGATATCCAACCGTCGATCTCATTACCACCGCTACTTCTTTTTCTTCTCCCTATCTCCCGATCGAAATTTTGAGGGCGCTCATCACCCAATCGGGACATAGGGAGAAGAAGAAAAAATGGCAGCTGTGATGTGATCGACGGCGGGATATCGACGGTGAAAATGTGAGTCTAGCGGCGGAATCCGGCGACGACAACAAAATGACGGACGGAGAATAGAGGACGATGAATAAAAAAAATAGGGCGGTAAATAATAAAATAAATACAATTTTGAAAAGAGTGATGAAAAAAAAAAGGGGTGGTAAGTAAGAATGAACTTAAAATATAAAGAAAAATGACTAATTTTGGAACATATAAATTCTTAGGGACTAAGTTTGGATGGAAGTTATAGCTAAAAGACCAAAAGTGAATTTTGTCCTAATTAATATTAAAGCATCTTTATCGGATAATGTAAAATAGTATTTTTTTTTTTTCAAAATTATTGTAGAATGCCCCTCCAATTGCTAGGGTAAGAGCATCCCTAACGATGCTATAAAATAATGTTTTCCCAAAATTGCAATAGAATGCTCATCTAATCGCTTCGCTAAGAGTATCTCCAACGGATGCTGTAAAATAGTATTCTCTCAAAAATTAAGGTAGAATGCTTTACAATCGCTATGCTAAGAGTATCTCCGATGTTGTAAAATAGCGTTTTCTCAAAAATTAAAGTAGAATGCTTTCCAATCGCCACGCTAAGAGCATCTCCAACGGATGCTGTAAAATAGGATTTTCCCAAATTTGCACTAGAATGCAATGGCTATGCTAAGGTTTGCGCAGTAGAGTTCAGATACAATATATTTACAGTAACATGGGGGATACGGAACCCAGTAGAAGTGGTAATTTATATGGTGGTCCTATAGGACCACCATGTAAATTTACTCTCACCCCAAAAATAATAATTTTTTAAAATGTGTTAATGATTCCATACGCGTGCGGGTTTGGGAGAGTGTTTTTATTTTTTTTTTAAAACTCGCGTAATCCGCGCAGCTTTCAATTTTAGTCCAACTTTATCCATCTTTCAATTCTTTTCTTATTCCTTCAACTTCTTTTTTTTTTTTTTCCTCTTTCCCTTAAATTTTTTTCCGTCCGTTTTTTTTAAAACAATTCAATAATTTTTTTCTACATTTTTGAATTAAAATAATGATTAAAAAATATTTTTTATTTATTTATAATTATTTAATTTTATATACTGTGATGCTCTAAAAAAAATTTATATACTATGATATGATATCTGTTTTTCAATGATCTGATTTCTAGTATTTTGTTATCTGATGTCTATATAATCATGATTTGATCTCCCTTGTTAAGTATATTTTAGTTCTATTTTATGATTTATTTTATATTATTTATCTGATATCTATAGTTTGTTGATCTGATGTCTAGTATTTTGTTATCTGATGTCTATATAATCATGATTTGATCTCCCTTGTTAAGTATATTTTAGTTCTATTTTATGATTTATTTTATATTATTTATCTGATATCTATAGTCTGTTGATCTGATGTCTATATAATCATAATGTGATCTTCATTGTTAAGTATGTTTTAGTTCTATTGTATGATTTCTTTTATATTCTTGATCTGATATCTATAGTCTGTTGATCTGATGTCTAGTATTCTCTGATCTGATGTCTATACAATCATGATGTGATCTCCCTTGTTAAGTATGTTTTAGTTCTATTGTATGATTTCTTTTATATTCTTGATCTGATATCTATAGTCTGTTGATCTGATGTCTAGTATTCTCTGATCTGATGTCTATACAATCATGATGTGATCTCCCTTGTTAAGTATGTTTTAGTTCTATTGTATGATTTCTTTTATATTCTTGATCTAATATCTATAGTCTGTTGATCTGATGTCTAGTATTCTCTGATCTGATGTCTATACATTCATGATGTGATCTCCCTTGTTAAGTATGTTTTAGTTCTATTGTATGATTTCTTTTATATTCTTGATCTGATATCTATAGTCTGTTGATCTGATGTCTAGTATTCTCTGATCTGATGTCTATACAATCATGATGTGATCTCCCTTGTTAAATATGTTTTAGTTCTATTGTATGATTTCTTTTATATTCTTGATCTAATATCTATAGTCTGTTGATCTGATGCCTAGTATTCTCTGATCTTATGTCTATATAATCACGATGTGATATCCCTTGTTAAGTATGTATTAGTTCTATTATATGATTTCTTTTATATTATTGATCTGATATCTATAGTATATTGATTTAATATCTACTGTCTTATTATTTTTTTTAAAAAAAGTATTTTTTAAAAAAGGCTGTGTGCCAAAAAAAAAAAACTGTAGTGCAACTGTAGCGCGTTACTGTAGTGCGCTACAGTAGGAGTAAAATTCACAGTATGAACTCAGTAGAAGTGGGGTTTTTCGCTAATTTTTTTACCAGTCATGTTTGCTATTTTGGTTTTTTTTTTTTCTTTTTGAAAACTCAACTATTTTTTTTCCTTTTCTTTTTATTGATTTAGTCTTTTTTTATTTTTAATACTATATAATTTTGTAATATAAAATATATTTAATATTAATAATGAATGTATGATGAAAATTTTTGTATTTATTTATATAGTTCGAAATGGGACTTGCTATTTGTATCATGAAATTGCTATTTGTATCATAAAAAAATAAAAATAAAAATTATGACAAAAATGCCCTTATGAACTAAATTCTTGATAAATTGGCAGATTTTATGTAAAAAAGGGGCAAAATTGCGTTTTTCCTCTCCCAAAATTTCATGAAAAAACGTTTCAAACATACAAAATTTATGCCAAATTGCGTTTTTATGGGTTGAAAACGCAAATTTATAGCGTTTTTGGCACTCAAAAACGTCAAACTGGGAAGTTTTCACCATGGTTCGCTCGTTAAAATGATGCGTTTTTAGTGTATCAAATCGTTAAAACGGTGCGTTTTAACCATGGTTCGCTCGTAAAAATGGTGTGTTTTTTACATGTACAGAAGTTCAAAAACGTTTACATACATTCATGTGAACTGGATGAAAAATTTATACACAACAACTATCAAAAAAAACAAATACGAACAAATTATTACGTTAAAAAACATTCGTTACATCATTCAGTTGACGTGGAAAGAATATTTAGCACGTGAATCATCACGATATGGTAAGTTTTCGAACCGTAAAGTTATATATTTTTTTTGAAAATTAATGTAGGGGAAACACGCAAAATTGACGTTTAGGAAGCGTAAAAACGCAGCAGTTTGACAATTTCGCCATGGTAGAAACTTCAGTTTGTAGCGTTTTTGACAGTTAATATATAAAAAGTGCTGCGTTTTGTACGTCTGTTATGTAAAAAGTGCTGCGTTTTTGACATGCATTATATAAAAAGTGTTACGTTTTGGGTTGCTGGAAACTAAATCTTGGTGCGTTTTTGGCTGCTAGAAACGCAGAATTGTAGCGTTTTCGGCTTCATGAAATTTAAAACTGTTGCGTTTTTTATTGCAAGAATTATAACTGTGCTGTGTTTTTGGTAGAAATAATTGTGAAAATTCTTTTTTTTTTTTTTTTGGTTTTTGTACGATAATTTTTACCATACTGCATACATACTGTTTCGTATGTAATTTTGATTGTGTTTTTGTATAATATAATAGTAAATGTGTTTTGTTTTACTTAATGTGTGTATTCACATACAGGATGACGATAATGAGTACGAGGAGGAGGACGTGTATGAGGATGAAGAGAAGGCGGGGAATGAAGAGGAGGAGGACGATGAAGAGGAGGATGAAGATGACAATGAGGCGGATCATGCTCAAGGAGAGGCGGTGGAACTTGAACCTGGCGCAGATTTGAGTGGATATTTCAAGATTGACAGAGAGTTTCCCACTATTGGCAAGGCCTTGAAATATTGCCAGAAAATAGCTAAGAGGTTGAAGTTCCTAATTACAAAGAGGGGAGGTAATCAAGGATTTGCGACGTACTACTTTTCTTACAAGCGATGGAGAGATCCTACCAAAGCCCCTCTCCCAACCAGACGAAAGAATACAAGAAGGAGCGGCACTAATTGCCCTTTTAGGTTGACTTGTAAGAGAATTGATCTGGGACATCACAAGGTTTATACAAATCCAGGAGCAGCGTCAACTCACAATCACACTAGTATTACATTATTTGCGTATAATAGTAATTAAGTTGATTGATGTGTTGTATGCATGAATTGTTATTATAACTAAATGGTATTTACAGGTATAAGGCATCCATATGGTCACAGACAGTTAAGCCATTTTACAAAAGAGTCAAAAGTTGTTGCTGAATTTATGCTTCGGTCGAATGTGAAGCCAAAGTGTATTTGGGAAGCTGTTAATAAACAGTTTCCCGATTCTCAAGTACCAATCAAATCAGTGTACAATTTAAAAGGAGTGATGAAGACCGCCGTATTGGAAGGTAGGAATATTGGGCAGCAATTTATGCATTTGGCTGAGGAGAAGCAGTATTATGTCAAGATTCTCAAGGATGCGAACACTGATGAGATCACACATATCTTCTTTGCACATCCAACCTCAATTCAGATGTTCCACAGATGGTACTGGGTGGTGGGGATTGATTCTACCTACAAGACCAACAAGTACCAAATGCCTGTCGTCGAGATGGTAGGTATGACTCCTACAAATAAGAATTTCAATATTTCATTTGCTATTGTTAGAAATGAGACAAATGAGTCATATGACTGGGTTATGAGGAACTTGAGATTTTTGCTGCCGGCTAGTTTGTCACCTAGTGTGATTGTGACAGATAGGGAGTTGGGTTTGTTACAACCAATTATGGATCATTTTCCTGCTTCACATCACTTGTTATGTTTGTGGCATATTGGCCGTGATGTGAATGCGTGGTTGGAAAAAAATGTTGGGAGAAGAAACAAAAACTTAGCATGTGATATTCATGACAACTGGTGGAAAAAAATTATTAAGGCTCCGACAGTAGAGGAGTTTAACCGTTTATTGCAGAATTTCAAGGTTAAGTACACTCTCATTGAGCCGTTGGCTGTTGATTATCTTGAGACCACATGGCTCATTCACAAGGAGAAATTTGTTCGAGCTTGGACAAATCAATTTCTCCACTTTGGTAATACTTCCACTAACAGAGTAGAGGCTTCGCATGCTGCTATGAAAGATTGGCTTAATTCTTCCACCAATTCCCTTGACACTTTGTTCACAAAGATCGACTCTCACCTCAGCCACTTGTACCCTCACATCGGGTTAGTTTAATTATTTAATTGTTTAAGTATTTTTTTCAATATTAGTTCATATCATTCATTTTTGGTATACTTATATTTATTTCAGATGTTCTAATCAATTTTATTTTTAATTGACATTATTATAGAGGCTTACTTGAGGCTTCCATCTCCACGACTCAAACAAGTATGCAGGGATTTCCATACTGTTATTTGAACAAGTACGTGTCACACCATTGTCTGAAGTTGGTTAGGAAAGAAGTTCGACGAAAGAATAAGTTGGCAGGCGCAGTACTCGATCAATGTGGATGTGTGCCCAAGGTGACACGTGGGATTCCCTGTGCTTGTGACATATTCAAGGCACATTCATTGCCTGAATATCCCTTACTTCCACACGTGCATGAGTTTTGGAAGAGGTTGACCATTGTGCCATCACAGGGTGATACGAATTACATTGATGAGGACATCAAGTGCATTTTTAAATTATGAACTTTAATATTATTCAATTAATTTGACATTTAATATTTTTCAAAAATAGTTGGAGTTGATATATTTGTTTGTTAGGTATTTCAACGAGGAAGTAGTCCCTACAGTATCTACCAGTCCGTCTTTTTTGGCCCGTCTGTTGAATAGGGCGTACGTAGAGCAAATGTACCCTGACATGGCCAGTGTTGGAGAGCCAGGTACCTCGGGACCCCAAAGGGGGCGACCACCAAATAGATTACATCATTCTGTAATGCGCGAGTGGAGTTCACGAGAAAGAGCGACACGTGGCCGACGTGGCAGGTGTCGTTCAGGTTCATCCGGCCGCTCGACAGGTCGATCACACCGCATTCATACAGGTTTTGATGGTGGATCTCCATTAAGGACAGGTAAATAAGTCCTTTTAAGTTTTTCAATAAAATAATTCTGAAAATGCATATGTTTTTAATAAATTTTTTACGTTTATATACAGTATGAAGTTATGTTTATTAAATGAAACATAATTGCTTGACAGGTTCTGGTGGAGACATTCAGTGTGTGCCAGCATTTTTCCAGCCTTACTGTACCGGCTGGTCAGATATAAATGGGGATGGCCATTGTGGTTTTCGAGTAATTTCTACGTACCTTTTTGGCCACAAGAAATATTGGAGATTAGCTCGCAGGTCATTGAGTGGGGAGATTATGAGCCACCCGAACAGGTATAGGGGTGTATTCCAATTGTTGGAGTTGAGTCCCCCTGATGGTGATCACGTGGCTATGGTACTTAGGCAAATAAATTTTGAAGGCACAGATTGTGGTGAGCAGCATTGGATGGCTACTCCTACGGATTTGTTCCCTCTCGCCACTTATGCAAATGCACTGGTAATACATTTGAGCCGTACTCGTTCAGATGGAAATTATTCTGTATTACCTTTGTACTCCTCCACTGGCGACACACAACCTGAAAGGGTTATAGCGCTTGCCCATGTAAATGGGAACCATTACGTACGTGTCGATGTGGTCGATGAGTGCCCTATCCCGCCGTTGAGTTTTGTTTGGCAACATCAGCGTCATGTTGAAAGTGTAGGTGATTGGCCACAAAATTTGGCAGCTAGATTTAATGCTTGGACTGCACTACGTGACGGCTAGGATGTATATTGTTATGTGAAATATGTTGTATTACTATTATCCTTATAGTAAAATTTTGTAAATTCCAACGTCTACATCCAGACATGTCCACCACGTCTCATAACACTATCACCACGTCAAAGAACACCAGCACCACGTCAAAAAACATCTACATCGTGTCATGTGAATTTAAACTGATTTTTTTCACAAAAATAGCCCATCACCTCAAAGAACAACTATAACCACGTCCATAAACATCTACATCAATGCATGTGAATTTAAGATGATTTTTTCCACAAAGACAGTCCACCACGTCTCAGAACACGAGCACCACGTCAAAAATAACTAGCACCACGTCCAGAAATGTCTACATCTATTCATGTGAATTTAAGCTGATTTTTTCCACAAAGACAGTCCACCACGTCAAAAATAACTAGCACCACGTCCAGAAACGTCTACATCTATTCATGTGAATTTAAGCTGATTTTTTCCACAAAGACAGTCCACCACGTCTCAGAACACTAGCACCACGTCAAAAATAACTAGCACCACGTCCAGAAACGTCTACATCTATTCATGTGAATTTAAGCTGATTTTTTCCACAAAGACAGTCCACCACGTCTCAGAACACTAGCACCACGTCAAAAATAACTAGCACCACGTCCAGAAACGTCTACATCTATTCATGTGAATTTAAGCTGATTTTTTCCACAAAGACAGTCCACCACGTCTCAGAACACTAGCACCACGTCAGAAATAACTAGCACCACGTCCAGAAACGTCTACATCTATTCATGTGAATTTAAGCTGATTTTTTCCACAAAGACAGTCCACCACGTCTCAGAACACTAGCACCACGTCAGAAATAACTAGCACCACGTCCAGAAACGTCTACATCTATTCATGTGAATTTAAGCTGATTTTTTCCACAAAGACAGTCCACCACGTCTCAGAACACTAGCACCACGTCAAAAATAACTAGCACCACGTCCAGAAACGTCTACATGTATTCATGTGAATTTAAGCTGATTTTTTCCACAAAGACAGTCCACCACATCTCAAAACACTAGCACCACGTCAAAAATAACTAGCACCTCGTCCAGAATCATCTACATCCATTCATGTGAATTTAAACTGATTTTTTTCACAAGGACAGTCCACCACATCTCAGAATAATTAGCACCACGTCAAAAACAACTAGCACCACGTCCCGAAACGTCTACATCCATGCGTGTGACTTTTAGCTGAATTTTCTACAAAGACAGTCCACTATGTCTCAAAACAACTAGCACTACGTCAAAAACAACTTGCACCACGTCCATAAATGTCTACATCCATTCATGTGAGTTTAAGCTGATTTTTTTCACAAGGACAGTCCACCACGTCTCCGAACAACTAGCACCACGTCCAAAACAACCAGGAACACGTCCAGAAACGTCTACATCCATGCGTGTGACTTTTAGCTGAATTTTTCACATAGACATTCCACTATGTCTCAAAATAACTAGCACTACGTCAAAAACAACTTGCACCACGTCCAGAAATGTCTACATCCATTCATGTGAGTTTAAGCTGATTTTTTTCACAAGGACAGTCCACCACGTCTCCGAACAACTAGCACCACGTCCAAAACAACCAGGAACACGTCCAGAAACGTCTACATCCATGCATGTGACTTTTAGCTGAATTTTTCACAGAACATAGTATACCACGTCTCGCTACGTCCAAAACAACTATCGCCACGTCTAGATATGTCTAGCTATGTCTGGATACGTCCCGCTACGTCCAGTTACGTCCCATAACGAGCGACATTTAACGAGCAACATTTTAACGAGCGAGCCATGGTGAAAACACACCATTTAAACGAGCGAGCCATTGTGGAAACGCACCATTTTAACGAGCGAACCAAGGTTTAAACACTCCAGTTTGACATTTTTGGTAAACATGAAACGTTAAAGTGATACATTTTTTGTTGTCATTATCGGAGAATTTTGACGTTTTTTTTGTATTAAAACGTCATCAGTATTAAATTTTACATTTCAAAAACGTTATTCTTTGCGTTTGTGTAAATGGAGAAAACGCATTTTAGTTGCGTTTTCGACATTTACTTAGCCATTTTCTACTTTTTTCCTTCATAAGGGCATTTTCGTCATTTCATAATTATTTTGATTTTTTTTGTGATACAAATAGAAATTTAGTTATACAAATAGCAATCCAGAGTTCGAAATGGAGGCGCTGCGTGATGCTAGCTGTGGATGATGACCGATCGGCGGCACTGTCAAAGGAAGAAGAATTACAGCAAGTGAAATTAGAAATTGTAAAAAGTAAAAGAGGAAAGTAAATAAACAAATATATATTTTATGGAAAAGATTAAGAAAACTTAGAAAATTCCCTTTTAATGAAAAATAAATAAAAATTGAAAGAGGAAACTATATTTTTTTTAAACATAAAAAGAGAGAGAGAAAATGAAGAAAGAAAAAATAATAACATGTAATTTAATAAAATAATTTTTACAGATAAAGAACTCTGTAAAAAAACATGAAGGAACATAAAAACAATAAAATAAAAATCTTTTTATTTTAAAGATTATCCTTTCTTTTTTAATAACAAATATAGTACAAACAACCGCTGGAGCAAGAATTAATCTTAGTTCCTCAGCAATGGCGCCAAATTTTGGCAGTGCTTGTCGAGGCACCCAAAATTAATCCAGTTCTCTACCGAACTACAATTAATTTGTAATGATAGTGGTACTAGGTCGAAATCCCAAGGAACCAACTTGTAATTCAAAGACCAACGACAAACCAAGGATTCATGTTTTGATTGAAAAATACAATTAAATTATAGGAAAAGTAAGTAAATAAATAAATTCAGGAATAAAAATGTCCAATCTAAGGGAAATATGACTAATTAACACACTGATCATAGGTTCAAAGGTTTTCTTTCAATTCAAGCATTCAATCTCCACTATTATTAGGATAGCCGTAATAACTATGGGCTCTCTAATTTAGTTAACAAAACCAAGCATTCAATTAACTCTTACTATGAAGAATTGGGCACGATAGCGGTCAATATTCAACCATAACAGCATTACACAGAACAACTAATTGAAACCAAAATTAATTAAAAGAGATAGCTGCAATTAACTAATTTCGTCCAATGATTTCAATTTAGATCATCATGCATGAACAATTAAGTCTCACTAATCATGCATAAATCAACTAATTTCTACTTGATGCTACGGTTCGTGTCAATTACGTAGCATTCAACCTGTAGATAGCACAGAAAAATCAACACTAATTGAGTCGTCAATTCAATTAGTACTAAGAATTCTCAATTAAACCAAGAAACAATCTATACTTGAATTTAACGAAAGAAATTAAATCAAACACAGAACCTCACAACATCCTTGTTGGAGTAGAATACATAAGCTATGCTTGTATTGTACAGTTTCCCAGTTTAATATATCGATTTGTGTTTCAGTCATATCTGGTTGTGCATTAATCGTCCATTTATATTATGTAAGTAGATGATGAGGTGTCTGGTGCGACACAGTAGATCTCATCATTGGTTGAAAGACATAATATATAAATGAGGTTCGTAACCGAGACAGCTTTGGACAAACTGTCAGTCTAGGTTATTATGTGATTCAGATAATTAGTTTGTCTAAACTAATTGAATCATATAGATATGCCCGGGGCATATTGAACTTGACTCTTAGGAATGATTTGTCTTGTACTGATTTAATAGACAAATCGATCCTTGTATTCTATCTCTAAATCCCTAGACTCGAGCGGGCATGAGGATTAGACATAGTGTACTTTGATCTGCCAAAGGGTGAGGTCAATTGTGGCCAATAATCTCGGTAGGTTGGGTGCGCGTGTTTAGTTACTTGGTGTGCTGCTGCTTGTCGAAAGGAAACCATGTACCGGTGCGTCCGGGGTGATGGTGCTCCCGAGATGAGCTCGAAATGTTTATTATACTAAACCCGGCCGGTGGACTTATGTCCGGTGTAGTAAAAAGGTCGAGTGGTACTAGTCTCGGAATTAAAGAAGTTGATGAATTAATTTATCAGTAAATTAATGAATTAACGAGCACTATATCTTTGATGTGGGGAGATTATGAATATAATTTAATTAAGTTGTTCCGGAAGCAATTCTGGTGTAGGGTGGTAGTGCCATAATTAATCCGTTAGTGGTACGATTAATTATGTACTGGGTTAATGACAAAGGTAGATTTAATTAATTGAGAAATTAATTAATCCTTGTGTCAGTTGGTTGTGAATCATCCCAGGAACTGGATTGGGATAAGTGAATCCCTGTGTCAGTTGGGAGTGATTCATCCCAGGAACTGGATTGGGATAAGTGAATCCCTGTGACAGTTGGGAGTGTTTCAGTCCAGGAACAGGATTGAAGGAAACAGAATCTGTATCAATCTAGAAACAGGATTGAAGGGAAACAGAAACCCAGTAGGAAAGACCAATCCTATTCCAACTTGAAGTCTCTCTTGTAACTCTATAAATAGACAAGGGATCAGCCATTCAGAAAACACAATTCAAGAAAGATTCATAATTCAAGAATCTAGAGAGATAAAATTCTAGAGAGAGAAATTTCCTTCTCTCTCAAGAACGAATTTTTGAGCAAATTGGCGGCTAGTTTTCTTCATCAAGTGGCCGAAAATATTGGTCCAAAATACTAGCCCCGTGTGTTGCTTTCTCTCTCTCCAGGCAGTGCGTTTGCAGTACGTGCTAGGTGCGGAGGTGCTGAATTTTTTTCAGCAGGTGGATTGTGGTGAGTTGCTGATCAATTGACTTCTAGATTGTTGCCCACACAACAAGAGGTCATAGTCTTTGAGGCATACAAGAGATTCACCAGGTGCACGCTTCAAAGGTATTATTCTATGGTTCCGCTTTTATTAGAATTTTTGTTGCGTGGTAAATCGAGCAGGTACAAACCCAGATCCTACCAAAATCCTTTCAATCCTAACTAAATCATATTCCTTGGATTAGAAAAATAGGAAATTAGCCACTCATGTTCGTGAACATGACTTGAAAATTCTTGAGAAAGTTAAAGAATAAACTGAAGAGAACAATAATACTTTTTTAAAAATTCTACTCTACTACTCATCTTTCTTCTCGTCACAGAAGACTCCTATTATAATATATTTCATAACATAATAAAAATAGTAAAAGTGATATTATCCTTAAATAAAAATATTTTAAAATCCTTATCTAATCCTTGACTAATTCAAAGTCTTAACAAACGAAATCTCCATCAACCAGACAAAAATCAATTTAGTAAAAAAATCCAGCAATTGTAACTTAATCCCTGAAGTCATTAGTATTTTCATTCGGACTTTCATAATTCTTGAAAATTGCAATTTGGTCCCTGAGGGTGTAAAACTGAGCAGAATATCTTCAAAATCCAGAATTCAGTCCCTAGCACCAAAATGTGAACATAAGCAACAATTTATCTCATAAAAATCTACAAATCCATAAGATATACAATAATAATCACCAACTTTATAGACTTATCAAGTGGTTGGTATTGGTCAGGAGCCACGGTTGACTAAGTGGGTGCCACTGAGCGATCCATGGCTCAAATAGAATGTCGATGCCACTGTTACACAACAATGAATGGCTTCAGTAGGTGGATTACTCCGAAATAACAAAGGGGACTGGATGGGTGGTTTTGTTGCGAACATGGGTCATTGTAGTGTAATCCAAGCAGAACTTTGGGGAGTGTTTTATGGTTTGCAAAAGGCTTGGGATGATGGACACATAATACTAGATGAATTACTAACATAGAGGCTGTAAAGCAGCTCAATAGGATGTAGGACAAAGCTGGGAAAGGGTCAAGCATGGTGCGAGGCATCTCCAGAATGCTTGATTTGGATTGGGAAGTGAGGATAAGTCACATTTTTAGAGAGGTTAATTTGGTTGCGGAAAGGCTGGCGAATTTTACCAAATTGTGATATAGACGGCTAGCGGAGCCACCTGATGACATCCGAAGGTATTTGTTGATGGATCAACAAGGAACGACTCATATAAGAAATGTAGAACTCGAGTAGATTGGCACTAAGTCTCCTTCATTGTAACCAAAAATGAAATGAAATAAAATAACATTGAATTTTATTTGTTATTTAATATAAAATTATTACAAGAGAAAATTAAAAAAAAATGCACACACAAAACTCGCATAAAGTACAATCACTACTACATAAACAAACTCGTCCAATTAGTATATAACAACTTTATTCCATTATTGAGACATACTTTCAAATTTTACTCTTTCCCTCAATATATCCATCCTGTTTTTTTGTTTCATCTCCATTTTATGACAGTACCTAAGCATCTTGCCTTCATTAATTATTTGTGTACTTCTTGTGATTTCTTAATCATCACCATAAGATTGATATGCGACATATTTGATACATCAATTTTTCTTTTTGATTTAGGTTTTTTCATTCCAATAGGTCTTTCAGATGAAGAGCCGTATGCACCAAAACTAGACAAACTAAGAAAAAAAATGGAAAGTCCTGGTGATTCTAGTACCTTTGTTTCTGGAGGAGTTCTGATTCAGATATATTGTACTCGGAATTTTGGTTTTGGTAACTCTATCTTGCTATTTGTACATCATCTTTGAATTTTTCAAAACCTTGAAAGTGTCCCAAACATGATCGAACATAAATCCAATTTTAAATTAAAAATCCTCCATTCTCAACCCTTTTGCTAGGGTCATCTATAAGCAATATATATTTATTAATTCAACAAATACAAAATATATGAAATTTTTAACCTAAAATTTTGTTAGGTACTTACCGCATCTAATGGTGAT
Organism: Knoxia roxburghii; assembly: GCA_030378225.1. Taxonomy (NCBI): domain Eukaryota; kingdom Viridiplantae; phylum Streptophyta; class Magnoliopsida; order Gentianales; family Rubiaceae; genus Knoxia; species Knoxia roxburghii. The sequence continues at coordinate 37,594,631 of CM059422.1, read as the reverse complement.
ATGCTACTTGGATGTAGGTGCTCAATTTGTTTTACTTATGCTATTAATTTTCGTACTATTTTCTCAATAGATTGCCATCATGAGTGCAATGACCTCAGAGTATGATTCTTCCAATCTTTAGCTTTCATCTGATGATACATTTTGTCTATTCGTCGCCAAAAACTATCACCACTTTGATATCTTACAACAGTAGGATCTTGCAAAATTTGCAAATACGCTATGCAAAGATTCAAATCTTCCATTAGGTTGTAGTTTCCAACTCGTGATCCTACAATTTTCTTAGAAGAAGACATGATTATTTCGTGAATAGAATACTTATGTAAAAAAGTGATTGAGAAATAGAATATTTTGGTTAGAAAGTTAGAAAGTGAATGGTTGTTATGTGCGACTTGTGTTAAAATATTTCATATTTTTAGACTTTTAGATATTTATGAAAATAATCATAGTCGTCCGATGAATTCTATCAAAATCTTGTCCATTGGATTGATTTCACTATCATCTCAACTGTAGGTACCAATTTTCTCGAAATCTATATCGTCAAATTTTAAGGATACCTTAACTTATCTTTATCTCAATCTCAAAAATTAGATTGATTTTATCATCATCATAATCGTCCAATAGATTTCACTATCATCTCAATCGTAGGTACAAATTTCCTCAAAATCTAGACGTTAGATTTTAAAGATGTCATATCTTATTTTTGTTTAAATCTCAACCATTGGATTAATTTTATCATCATCATAATGGTCCAATAGATTTCACTATCATCTCAACCGTAGGTACTAATTTTCTCAAAATCTAGACCGTTAATTATATCTTATCTTATCTTATCTTTATTTCATTTATTATCTCAATCCCAACCATTGCATTGATTTTATCATCATAATAACCGTCCAATAGATTTCTCTATCATTTCAACCGTATGTACTAATTTTCTCAAAATCTAGACCGTTAGATTTTAAGGATATCTTATCTTATTTTTATCTCAATCTCAACAATTGGATTGATTTTATCATCATCATAACTATCCAATAGATTTCACTATTCTCTATAAATTTCTCTATCATCTTTATTACCTCAAACTCATACAAAATTTCTCATTTCAAAATTTCACCTTATAATTTTTAAATTCAAATATATTATAAAAAAAAAAAAACCCCACCAAATTTTTCATCTTGAATTATGATATTGGAAACCCTTCTAATATTAATTCTCAAATCAGTTCAACATCTCAATCTTCATCGAATTTATCAAACTCTGAATATTTCAAATAAGAAATTCATAGATTAAATGAAGAACAAAAACTCCTATATATCAGATGATCCAAGCAAATAATGCAGAAATTGAGTGTATTTTTTAGCAAGAAAATAACCAAGGGAGGTGTTGGTGAATGTGCCCTTTTGAGGGCTATTTATGTAAATAGACATTTGTTATTTGATTGATCTCTTAATCGGATGAGTTAATTTTCATGAATGTAATATTCTTGTGCATGCTTTAATTCATGAAAACGATCCTCCAAAAGAAACACTCCATGGATTTCTAAGATTTTGAGTGATTATTTTGCGTAGTACTCATACGATGATCCTTAGACCAGAAATCACTACATGGTCTTAGGTGAATTGTAGAGTGCTTTGATATACGCCTAATGGGGCCGTAACAAGTTGCAAAGTATGAGTATGATTGGTGTACACTATGAGTCATGCTAAGGTATGTAGGTGAAGTGATGGGACTACAAGTCTTTCTTAAGTGAGAGATGATATCTTGGCCACTTGATAATGAACTGATAAGTGCATGGTCGTGCCCAAGAAATGATAAGTGTTATTATTTGCTTGAATAAAATCAGTGTCACTAAGAGATCAAATAAACGTTTAGTTAAATAAGGATGATGGTTCCATGCCTTATGCTGAACTGAATATCGATATAGAGGATCGTTACGTGGTATGCTCAGAAGGTTGTGTTGAATCACCATTTGACCCTTCATTTTGAATTGAGTAGTCATTATGTCTTGCTAGAGACCACTAATGATTTATAGATTAATCAATGGGATTGATTTATCCATTGTCAATTTGGAATGGGCATGCAGGATCGCACATAAGAAAGTTCGATGATACAGAATTGCCTGCAATAACTATAAGTGTTATACTTAGACAAGTAGTATTTAATTAAATAGTTTAATTAAATATAATTGAAAAGTTTTGTGGTATTAGTTAAGAGTTAATTAATTACCTAGGAAGAATTGGAATAGGCTGACAAATCAAGAGACCTAATTACAAATTAAGGTTCTTGACCATCAGTCTGATCCATGGGTCACTGGGTGATCCATGGGTTTTGGTAAAACCCAAATCAGTAAAGTAAATATTATTTTAATTATTTAATTAATTAAATATTTACTAAAACTGATTTTTACTGACTCAGTCTTATGTCTATCGAGACAGAGTCAGTTGAGAGATAGAAGATTTTTCTGAAAAGAAAATTTTTAGCAAAATTCTTCCAAGAAACTTTTTTTTTTTCTCTGCAGGTAAACGGTTGAGAGAACTCCAGTGCTTGAGAGTAGAGAGCATCTCCTGATGAAGTGCTTTGGTGGTGATCTAAATTCCTGGATGAACATCTATTAGGATCCAGGCGGGGCAACCAATTACGCTATGAGGGTAAGCATTAAAAGCTTTAAACGTAGGGCTAATTAACACTAAAACACATATTAGGCATTTCTGCTGCGTATTTTTTTGTTAATCATGCCTATAAATCCAACAGGAGGCATGGTGGCTCAATTCGAGGACACAGGGTGATAAATCGTGATTCTGAAGGTGCGCATCTTAATTTAGTATGTGATTATTTCTCTAAAAGTCTATTGTGTGGCGACTTTGAGTTTCTCGAAAATTCTGCATGTATAGAAGTTTGTTCTTTCGCACTGTTAATAATGTTAAAGATTATGATAATTAATTTGAACAACGAAGAGATGGTATAGGTAGGCTTTGATTATCAACTCTACAAAAGGCAACAACCGTACTCCAAATGTTAGCATCTGGTATTCCAAGAGATCTAACAGACGAGTATATTAAAATCGACGAGTCAACAACAATGGAATGGTTGAAGAGATTATGTCGTTTTGTTATTGAACTATTTTCGATGTAATATCTTTGATTGCCAAATGATAATGATATTGTAAGAATTCTTTACTTAACGAGCAACGTGTATTTTCAGGAATGTTAGGTAGTCTAGATTGTATGCTTTGGAAGTGAAACAAATGTTTGACAATTTGGGCAGGACAATATACTAGATGTTCGGGATTAGCGACAACAATTCTTGAAGCTATTGTCGATCATGATTTATGGATATGGCACGCTTATTTTTTTATGCCGACTCTAATAATGATATCAATATGTTGGAGTCTTCTTATTGACTTTATAATATGACTCAATGGATTGCTCCTCCTGTTCATTATGTCATTAATAGAAAAGAGTACCATATGGGATATTATTTGCCTGACGGAATTTATTTGAAATGGTCTACAATTGTTTAAAAAATTCGTAATATATATCAAGAAAATCATAAGTACTTTGCAGAAAGACACGGGGCATGTAAAAAGGATTTGAAGCATGCCTTTGGGGTTCTACAATCTAAATTTGTCATTGTTGCAAATCTGACACGAATTTGTGATAAGAAGGTGTTGCATGATATCACGCTTGCGTGAATTATCATGCACAATATGATAGTGGAAGATGAAGTGATCCAAATGCACCTATAAGAGATGCAAATGAAACTCCAATGCCAGATGTGCAAATGATATCAAATTGAAATGGTCGGTTTGATCAATTTATCGCTCGGTACAGACAAGTCAAAAGCAAAAATGCACACTTTGAATTAAGAAATATCTTAATAGATTATTTATGGACGCGTCATGCGTACTTATCAAACTAAGAAACTAGTTATGTTTATTTGAATGGTATTACTATATTTTTTAATAATATCTTGTAGACATGCCTTTTTTGTATTTTGTATGTTTTAAAATTTTTATGTTTAATAAAACTCAATATTTTGTATATATTTTATTTCATTATAAAAATAATTTAATACAATTCATACCTTAATTATTATTATACTTGATTTTTAAAAAATTATTTTATTATTAATTAATATTAATTATTTAAAAATATAATTTAAAATTAAATTCTTAAATTTATAAATATAGATTTGTATATAAAAAATATAATGAGAATGAGTAAAAAATTATAGTGATATAATAATAAAATTAAAAATAAATTTGAATATAATATTCGTTTTAGGTAGAAAATAGAATTGGTGTGTTGGGGGTGGGGTGTAGGATGGGAGATGCTGTTAGGACCTGTATAAGTTAGTTACAAATAATTATAGTGGTCGGGGAAGAAAGGTGACAATTGCTGGAATAACGGAGTAACGCGGTATCGTCACCGGATAAAAGGAGAGATCAGGTGATGGTGAATAAGAACATCCAAAAGAGTAATTTTTGAATGGATTAAACAATATTTTTGGTCTCTTATATTTGATCAAATAATTTTTTTGATTCCTTACATTTAAAAATAAATTTTTTTTTTATATTTAAAATATGTATTATTTGGTCTCTATTGTTGATTCAGTCCAATCCTATAAACTCGATTTATGTGAGTCCGTATATCTCCTATAGGACTGCTACAGTGACGCGTCACTTTTTTTATTTTTATTTTTTACATAAGCCCTTTTTTTAAAAAAAAAAAATCTTCAATTTAACATATTTTATTATTTTAAAATAAATAAGACAGTAGATATCATATCAGCAGATTATAGATATCATATCACAAGTATAAAAAAATCATAAAATATAACTAAAACACACTTAAAAGGAGGATCAAATCATGATTATATAGATATTAAATAAAAAAATAGTAGATATCAGATCAACAGACTATAAATATTACATCAATAATATAAAAGAAATTATACAATAGAACTAAAACACACTTAACAAGGAGGATCAAATCAAGATTATATAGACATCAGATCAATGGACTATAGATATCACATCAAGAATATAAAAGAAATCATACAATAGAACTAAAACATACTTAACAAGGGGATCAAATCATGATTATATAGACATCAGATCACAAAATAGTAGACATCAGATCAACGGACTATAGATATCACATCAAGAATATAAAAGAAATCATACAATAGAACTAAAATATACTCAACAAGGGGGATCAAATCATGATTATATAGACATCAGATCACAAAATTGTAACCATCAAATCAGCGGACAACAGATATTATATCAAGAATATAAAAGAAATCATATCATATAACAAAAACGGCCATAACATCTATTCATATATGTAGACTTCACATATCATATCACAAGACAAAAGAAATCATATCACAATATATAAAATTATTTAATTATAAAATAAATAAAATAATAATTAACAAATATTTTTTTATCATTTTAAAAAAATTAAAAATATTAAAAAATACTAAATTATTTTTAAAAACAGACCAAAAAAAGTCTCCGAAATAAAAAAATGATCTATACTAATGGAAAAGAGAGAAAAAAATAAAAATAAATAAAAAAATGTACAAAATAGGCTCTTGAAAAAAAAGACTGACGTGTGTCAGTTGACGCGACTGACAGTCAGTCCCAGCTCCTATAGGAGCATGGTATAATTTGCCGATTTGTGTACAGTCCACAAGACTTTCATAAATGAATTATATAATAGTCTAAACATTAATCTAACTATTAAAAATTCTAAAAATTTAAATCAAACAATTAAAATTTATAAATAACTAATCCGAAATTCACTAATTAGAGACGAATCATTTTAGATTTTCATAACTGAACTTATATTTTAAATCTCTTAATGAATACACGGGTATTTAAACTATTATATCATTCATTGAAAAATTTTTGTATACTACTCGTAAATAAATTTGGGACAATTTAGATAAAATGGATATTACAATGACTAAATAATACATTTTTAAAATGTAAGGGGACCAAATAATGCATATTTTATATGTAATGGACCAAAAAAATCATTTTGAAATATAATGGATCAAAAAAAGTACTGGATCAAATGTAAGAGACCAAAAATATGATTTAATTTATATATATACATATATATATATATAATGGAAAGGAATAAAACAAACAAAACAATTTTCATTTTTTTAAAAGATGGAAAACTAAGGATCCCAAAATATCAATTATTAGTACAACTAGGAGGACAATGCAATGTACCATTTCAATAAATAGCTGGGTAACATTAATAGTTGGGGGGAAACGAGGCAAATTCAGGAGGGTCAATGTATTAAATGAATTATTTTTATTGGACTAACATTATTAGGAGTACATACTCCTAGTTGTACAATATATTTTGCCGCAAAATATTGAGAGCCTTATTTGAACAATTTTTTCCTTTTGTTGGAAAAACGAAAAAATTTAAGAAACAAATCAAATATAAATCCTCAATATCCTTAGGTTGTGTTTTGTTTGGTGGGAATGACAATGGCCATCATAAAATGATTTCGATTACTATTTTTTCAAACGGTAAAAGTAAAGGCAATTGGAATCTGATAACTTGGAGACATTTTATTAACACATGTTAGAGGCAATCAGAATCCTCTAATGAATGATCTCCTAATTTACCATACATGTCAAAGGCGATCAGATTATTTTAATGATTATTGAATTATCAGATTATGATTGCTTCCATTCATATTCTCACAAAACAAACGCACCCTAAGTACAAAGGGATATAGGCCTCTCCAATTGGGCTCTGAAACAATACAAATATGGGCCTTAAATTTTAACACTTGGGTAGTACTATTTGTAGCCCTATTTTCAAAATAATTTTTCCAAATTGTCCTTTTACTAATTTTTAAATAATTTATCAAAATTCAACAAAATGAATATATTTTTTTTTATCCCAACAAAATGAATACTATCTTAATCATTTTAAACATATTTAATCATATAATAACTAATTATAAGAACAATTCTCATACATACAGTATTTTTTAGAAAAGTAAAAAGATTAAAAAAAAAGGAAGAAATGGGGGATGAAAATAATCAAAAAAAAATTTTGGTAAAAAATTCCTGAATAACTACTTGTGTTAATCGAATGAACTCGGATTAATTACTAGAACTAATATCATCACCATCACAGTCGTTTCCATGAGCATGATCGCAACAATGAGTTTGATTTTCATCATCGTGATCATCGTTGTCATCTTCATCAAAGGGTTTATTTTTGTGGAAAATGCAGCATTTCTTGGAGCGATTCTTCCTGCTACTGTTGTTGCAGAGAAGACAATGAAGAAGAAGATGATGGCGTGAATTGTCTCATGGTGGCTCTGGCCATCGTTAAATGGTATCCGCGGGAAGAAAAATAATTCTAAAAAATAGGCAAAATAAATATATATATATATGTGTAATTATGAATAAATTCTATTATGCTATTATCTTATTATGAGAATATGTTATGCACTAAGTAAAAATAATTGCTTTAGAATTCAAATATTTTTTAATTAAACTTTTTTGTGTAAAATTTTTCTCAGGGTAGTGTGTTTGTGGTGGAATTTGAAAAATGAGAAGAAGAAATAAGAAAAAATGTTAAGTTTTTTTTTTTATTAGAGGGGTATTTTAGATAGTAAACTTTGAAAATAGGGATATAAATAGTAAAAAATAGGCTACAAATAGTAGTGCATTATTAGTATACCAAATCTCTTGGATTAAATAGTTGAAAGTTTAGTTAAAAAAAAAAAAAAAAGAATAGTTGAAAGTTTATGTCATCTTATGAGATTTGGATCCTATAATTGGGCCAATAATGTCACTAAATCGCTCTCTTTTGTAAGAATTTGGGGAGCCACTTGTAATATTTGATGAAGGTATTTGAGAATGGATTTGAAATTGTCGAGTTATACCCAACCCAAAAATTATATGTAGATTTTATTTTGGGTCCATCCCAGGTCCCATTAATAATGCGCTTGGGATAGTCCCTTATATAGTCCATTCCCTACTCCCTCGAATTAGAAATTAACATGTGTCCTATTTAATTTTTACTCCCTTTACTCCCTCTCTGTTACTCTGTTGCTTCTTTTTCCGTTTTCTCTCTCTTTCTCTCCCGTTTCTTTTTTTGGCTCAGCTTCTTCTTAAGCAAAGCAAAGTGGCGGGGCAGAAGAAGATAACCTATCGATCCCTCTCGATCAAGAAGGAAAAGTTTGAAATTCGATACATCGTCCGGCTAATTCTAAGGTTTTGACTTATACCTTTTTTATTTTTCTTTTTCCTTTTACTGTGTGTTGGATTACCTTGTGGGTTTATTTTCAGTTATTTCGGCTTCAAATCTTCTTCCATCCAGGTAGGCTTCCTGTTTCCGTTTTTTTTTTTTTTTTTGGGCACCTGGAATATGGAAGTTGTTTTAACAATAAAATTGATTTGTTAATTTGATTGTATTCTATGGTACTGTGGATTCTCTTACATTCATTCCTCAAGAATTATGTACATTTCCATTCTTCGTTTTGTTGGAGAAGAAATTACAGGGTTTGATTAAGAATTATGTCAGAAAACTATATTGCAGTGTTATGACTATATAGTTTTAGAAATTGTACTATTTCTTTCCATGGAGAAGTTTGGAGATTAATTTTGTTTTAACTATCTCAATTTTGATTGTGATTGCAGGATGGATTTGGTACGAGTTCAGGATTATGGGTTTTCTATAAATATTACTTTGGACATGATAATCGATTACATGTTCATGTTAATGGATGTTGGTAACTTGACATCTCTTGAGTTTTGCTTTGGACATTTATATCTGTGAGTTTGTGCGTGTCTCTACGATTCATTCCTGTTCTTTTTGTGCACATTCTTTTAATGATTTTAGATAAGCTGTTTGTTTCATGTTTATGTGTTGCATGCATGTGAAAAACAGAGCCCCAAAATACTATTTTGTTCAGTTGGGACTTAGGATCTTTAATTTTTGAGTAAAGATTGTCCACTGTGACCATTTTGTTGGTTTAATTATTTTATGTGTTGTAATGAGAAATTACTATTGATTTCTACTGGTATAATGAAACTGAAGATCCCTAAAATCACATAAGTTAAGTTTTTAATTCAATATATGGGCCATGCTTATCATATTAATTCTCTACATACTTTCATCACAAAATTCCTTTGCATTTGGTTTTGATAAGTAGTTCTTGCCTTCTGCTGTTTTTGTTGACTATCTGCTGTTTTTCCCTTTAGTATGCGAACAAGCATACTAGGATATGCATAAGAAGTGTCTAAATCACCACTCATCTAGGTGTGCTAATTGTTTGCCCTTGATAACATGATATAGGTTTGGTGGTTGTGTTTGAGAGCAATGTATTTTGGCGCTTTTGTTACAAATGTTGTCATTATAATTAATCTGAAATATAATTGTGTTTTTGTCACTCAGAAAGTGAATTCTCCTACCCTGATATGCTTGAACTAATTTGCAAGCAAGTGATGATTTTTATTACTAATTTTGTTTGAAAATCTGTAGTAAACGACTTAACAGGAGCTTTACACTTTTTAATTTGATTAAGGATTCATGCATAATCAAATGGGTTGCAATTGTACATTGATTTCTTACTTTCAGGTCACCTTATAAATAACGAAAATGTTGTTTGCTGCAGATTTCCGTCCAGTAAACCAACTAAAACAGTTAGACCGAAGCAACACTAGCAAAAGGCTCACTGACCATAGGAAAGCATAAATCTTCAAAAACCATCTCGCTTGGGTAACCTCAGACTGACGCAAACAGATTTGGAGATTGCTCAAATGCGGAACAAAGGAGTGGATCAGAATTTTGGACCTGTGATAAAATCTATTAACTCACGTGGGTAGTAGAATTATACTGTATCCATCTACTTTTTGAGTTTATAATGAGCACTCGCTATGGGTTTGATTATACTTCCCATAATACTTGGGACAATACCTATAGTTTCACAACTTTATAATATATATATATATATATATATATATTTATTCTTGAAATTCTTGGGTCGTATCAATTCTCAATTGTTTAGAGTTCATAATTTATTGGATTGAGTTATTTTTTTAATTGACATTGTCACGAATTAAAAAGTTGTTTCTAAATATGTCAAGTTATAATGGATTGACGGCTAATGTTGAATATAATATTAGAAAATATATATAACTTTAGTTGAATATGATATATTATTTTGTGTACTAATATTTAATCTTGTCTTTGAAGGCTCTGATGATAACTCCTCCATCAATGAAAGCCAATCTCGTCGTAGATTGGAATTTGAGAATTCAAATTTAGTTTATACAAATGAAATTATCCATCCGTTGCATGTTATTGAAGGCAATCAAAACAGGGATAAGAGTATTTCACAGAAGATTATTTTTGAATAACTTATTCCAAAAATTGGAATGGAGTTTGAGAATGAATATATTTCCCTACAATTTCTACAAAAATTATGCTAGAGCAATGGGTTTTGGTACCAGACTGAGAAAGACGCACAAGGATAAGAATAGTAATGTTGTTTTGGATCGAGTATTTTGCTGCTTTCGAGAAGGGAAAAAGGCAAGAGACAACCGTGGTGTGACAGTTAAGAATCCTCGTGCAGAAACAATATGCAACTGTACTACTCAGACGAAAATAAGTTGTAGAGAAGATGGGAAGTATCGAATTGTGCAATTTGTTGCTGATCACAATCATGACCTATCATCTCCCAGTAAGATTCATTTGTTTCATTTGTTTAGATGTTATCGAAACATGTCAGATGCTCAAGAAGCTGAAATCGATGTTGTCAAAAGTTGCGGGGTGGCACCAAAACAAATCATGGAGATAATGTCTAAACAGGCAGGTGAGCGAGAAAATCTTGGATTTATTCGTGATGATTTGAAAAATTATTTACGATCCAAAAGGTCCATAGCAATTAAACAAGTTGATACTGATGGTGTTCTACAGTACTTGCAAAAAATGCAAGTAGAGGACCCAAATTTTTACTATGCCATTCAAGTTGATGAATATGATCTAATGACAAATATTTTTTGGGCTGATGCGAAAATGAGAACAGATTTTGTTCACTTTAGTGATGTGGTATCTTTTGATACAACTTATAGGAAACATAGATATGGTAGACCAATTGTGTTATTTGTTGGTGTAAATCATCACAAACAAACTTTGGTTTTTGGGGCTGCATTACTGTATGATGAGACTGCAGAAACTTTTGAGTGGTTGTTTGATACATTCTCGAGAGCTATGATGGGCAAAAGGCAAATGACAATTTTAACTGATCAAGATGCGGCAATGGCAACAACATTAGCATCTCAGTGGCCAACATCGAAGCATCGTTTATGCATATGGCATATATACCAAAATGCAACCATTCATCTTTCTGATGTTTTTGCTAAATTATAAAGTTTTGCAGGTGATTTCAGTAAATGTGTGTATGATTATGAAGAAGATGACTTTTTGGATGCGTGGTATCAGATGATGAAGAAATACAACCTGCAAGATAACAAGTGGTTGGACAGAATGTTAAGGTTGAAAGAAAAATGGGCATTGGTGTACGGCAGAGATATTTTTTGTGCTGATATAACTACAACTCAAAGAGTGAGACCATGAACAGTGTTTTAAAGAGGTATGCTGATTACAAAAATGATCTACTTGAATTTTTTAATAATTTTTGGAGCTTATTAAATGATCATCGGTATGAGGAGTATAGAGAAGATTATAGAAGTAATCAAAGTACTCGAGCTATGACATTTCCTCTGCAAATTTTGAAGCATGCAGCTAGTGTCTACACACACAGGGTTTTTGAATTATTTAATCAAGAGTTATGGAAAGGAATTGACTGCAAAATAGAAAGTGAGAGCCAACTTGAAAATCAAAAGGTTTATAATATTAGACATTGTCATCGACACATTGAACATACAGTTACTTATGATGTGTCCAATGACTCTATAAGGTGTAGCTGCAAAAAGTTTGAGTTTGGTGGAATTTTGTGCTCCCATTATTTAAAGGTTTTTACTACTCTGAATGTTATGAGGATTTCTGATCAATATATTTTAAAGCGATGGACCAAGGTGGCAAAAAAAGGGATGTTAAGAGTTTGCAGTGATGTTTGTGGAGTAATTGATAAAAAGGAAAATATAAGTGCACGTTACAAAGAGTTGTCTCATTTGGCCATGCAATTGGTGACGAAAGCAGCAGAAAGTGAAGAGGAATATGAATTTTTTAAGGAGAGTTTATGCAATATGGTAGAAGAATTTGATGCATGTGCTAGAAAAGAAAAAATTCAAAAAACTGCTCCTACAATGTTGGTGGACAAAGGTGCAAGTTCAAGCATTATCATTAGTCCAGATGAAATTGATGAAAATAGAATAAAAGGGGTGAAACCAAAAGGAAGAGTGACATACAAAAGTAGTAAGAGACTAAAGAATGCGTTGGAACATGCAACATCTAAGTGAAAGAGCAAAGCAAAAAAGACACTTTCGGATGACAAAATTCACGTAATAATTTTTTCTAACGAATCAATACTTATTGTTTCATATTTATAAATTTAAAGATTTGATCTAATATTTTTGGTTGGACAGAATTTTGAAGCTATCAATTCTAGGTCTATTGTGGTTACTTCATCAGTTCAAAATTCTTCTTTCCACCCCCAACAAGTAAGTTCATTTATATGTTAATCGGTATTTTTACTAATCTCTATTTTTCTTAACTGATAAAATATTCACGATATAGGTTTTGGAGCCAAATATATATCACTTTTCGCAAGTTATGCTGGTTGATTCATGTCAAGGAAATTCCCACGAACAATACTTTTCACGTGTGAACTTGAGTTGTGTAAACGAAGAGCAACAAGAACATGAAAAAGTATCAAATATTCGCCATGTATGAAATGAAGAAAGGGTTAGTTGTACTCATCTATTATCGATTTAAGTTTATTAATTTGTCTGGATGAAAATTTTAATTGTATACAATATTTAAATATTACAGGAACCATTTGTTCAAGGGGATGTAGGTTTTGAAAACTTTTACAAAAGTTTTGGAGGAGACAAACTTTGAGATGGTGACATTGGCCAATTTCTAGGAGTTGGGTGCTCAAATGCGGCAGTATGAGTTCATATTGATCGGAAGTTTCAGGCATTTTTGGAAATTTTGTCGGTGTAAAAAGATCTAGTTGTCAAAGTATAAACTCAATCTAACAACAAATATGTGATTTTAATGTTGCAACAATAAATTTTCGTAGGTTATTGAAACATGTTGTGAGAGAAACTAACAGTGCTATTATTTCACTTATTCTAGTCTTCTAGATAAATTGAAAGGTATTTTACGTTCAAATCAGTTAACTGTATCTTATTTTTGAGGACGTTAGCTGTTTGAGATGTAACTAATTTTTAGCTAATAAAATCCTTCGCTTATTGAAGTGGGAAAGAAAACGGGAATATAAATGGATGTAGTCCTAAAGACTCCAAATGTATTGAGAAAGACAGGGGAGGTCAATGAAGGTCCAATCTTGAATTTTTGGCAATAAAAAATACTAGAGTGGAGTGGGAAGTGAGTATTGTAATTAATATGGATTGGAATAATAAATGACCATCGAATATTTATTTAAAGAAGTCCTGCAATAGTCAACATCATCGCCAAATTTCTATTAAGCAATCGCAAGAAAGAATTGCATTGCCTTCAATTATTCCACAAGAAACTCCACAAAATAATAAAGGAGAATTTCATATAGTCAAAAGAGGCAATTTTTTTCCTACAACTAGGTGTACAAGTAGGATGGTACCCATAGTAGTTTTTGTATATAAAACATGTCATTAAATGATGTTTCTCAATTTTCCTCTTCTTAAATTGAGGTCATTAATGATGTTTCCCATAGTAGTTTTTATTTTTATTTTAATTTTTACTATGTGTACAGATTTTTATAGTACACTTAGTTGTACTATATAAGTATTGGTCAAAACACATCAACATTTTCAATCATGTAGTGATTTTAGTTTTCTCTTTATTCCTTCTTTTACTACTTTGGTATAAAATTAATTGTTTAATTATTGATATATCTTTATCAATATATTGATATTTAGATAGGAGGAGTAATAAGAATTAATAAATAAATTAGTTATTGAATAAAACATGCAAGAATCCAATTTATGTGTGTCTACAATATGATAACGGATTGCCATCTTCAATTTTGGAGAATTCAGTTTTCTTTCCTCTTTCATTTTTATTTGAAATAAGAAGAACCTCGAAATCAAAAAATAGTCCAACTTGTTAGATTTTTTTTTTATTGAACTAATTAAAATTGAAATAAATGTGTCGATGATGAAATTAAAACTTTTTAAAATTTAAGAAAAGATGGAACTAAAAGTTTACATTTATGGACATCAAGCGCTTACAAATGAAAACCTACCTCAGCCAAAGATGAATTGTCAATACCGTAATGTACTTTGCCATAACGGTTTAGAATAAAAGAACCAAATGATGGGGTCGGAGTGGTTTGGAGAGTTTGAGGATTTAGGTTTAAATTTCAAAGTTGTAAAAAGAGAGTCAACATTTTTTGTTTTATCATCTTTATATTAGTGTCAAATTATATTATCCTACCCTTAAATTATCATTTTTTTTCTTATTTATCGTGATTTTTAGACTTAATTATCCCCAAATTTTTTTGATAAATGCCCTCCTCTACCTCTGCCTTTCCACCCCCTTCTCTCCCCTTTGCCCCCCCCCCCCCCCTCCTCCTCCGCTACCAGCGGTCTCCTCCCCCAAACTTCCTCGACCTCTCCCGATCTTCTCTCCTGACCTCTTAATCAATTTATTAAAAATATCCATTAAAAAAATTCATCTATAGTTTTACTTATCTATGCTACTTTAATCATAATTTTTATAAATTTTTACTAGATTAAGAAGAGATTTATAAATTTTTTTTTGTAAATTGATTAAGGGTAATTAAGTAATAATAGGAGGAACGAAAGATAAGCATTAAGGGGGCAAGAAATAATAATTAAGGAGTGATACTTAAAAAAATGGATTTTTTTTTGAAAAATTGATTAAGGACGTTGAATAACAAAAATGAGAGCGCGATATAACACTACTCAAAAGTAAAACTAGAGAGAAGAAAATCCTAAAATGACTGCTATTAAAAAAAGGGAGGGAGTAATACAAACACAATTCAATGTCTATAATATAGAGAGAAAGTCCTTAGATATAGAGTTATCAATTCAGAGACTTCTTAACTTGTTTTGAATGCTCCACCTCTCTCTTTTTGAGCGGTAGATTTAGGCTACGAGTTTGATTCTGGGCAAGAATTTAGCTAATTCTGATAGTATAGGTAACTGCCATGATAGCCCTTTTTTTTTTTTTTTTTAGCAAAGGATATTTCATTGGCTTACTGGGAATCGTCCAGCAGCAGTTGAGAGAGGAAATCCGGCACAGAGTGCCAGTATTGAGTGATAACTGCCATGATAGGCCCTTTTAGTTTCCAGGTGAGGCAGCAAAATTAGAGTTCTATCTAAAGTAGTAGGAACAAGCAAGATCAAATCTCCTCTAAATATATCAGTTGCTAACAAATTAATATAGGGGTTCTAATCCCACCGGTCTCCCAATAGACTCTTTTGGCAAAAAAAAAAAAAAAATGGTTTTCATTTTACCAAATGAAAGTCAAATCTACAAGTCGGTCTCCAAAGAGCTCCGAAAACCTGAAAAACAAAGAATCTGCAAATTACAGCAAAAAAAGGACATACAACATGTATACAACAAAGCTAAAAAAACTAAAAATGAGATTGAGATCCAAATTTGCAATAGTAATGTTTTCACAACACTGACATCCATCAATTATTGCACTACACAAACACATTTACTACACTAGACAATGTGCAGGTGAATCCATTTATTACCCCCTTAACCACCACCACCATCACCACCACCTTTCTTCTTCCTCCTCCTCCTATATTAACACTCCCCTCATGAATCCCTTCAATTAATCATTTTACCCAAATCCCTCCTTCAAAATCTTGCCACTTTCTTGTGCTCTTCTGGAATTAAGGCCATGAGGTTCTGTGGGGTGGTGTTCTTGTTGGTTTTGAGTGGTTTTGCTATTCTGGGACAAGCTCAGAATGGTGATGGTGACTATGGCAGCGAAGCTCCCGGAAGAGAGACTGCAGCCCGGACGGCGATGGTGCCTGCCATGTTTATTTTTGGAGATTCTTTGATTGATAATGGCAACAACAATAACCTCCCTTCTTTTGCAAAGGCTAACTATTTCCCTTATGGTATTGATTTCAATGGCGGTCCAACTGGTCGTTTTTCTAATGGTTACACCATGGTTGATGAAATAGGTACGTATTAAAAACATGCGTCTTGTTCCATCAAACATTTCTGATTTGATCTGTTTTTTTTTCTCCTTCAGTTTCCAAATCTGTTTTTCTGTTCATGAAATCTACAATTTTATCAATCGTGCATGCATGTAGAACATGTAACTTTATTTAAAGGCTTGAAGTTGCAGATCTAAAACAAGGCCTTCTTTAAGCTGATACCAGAAAGCCCACTTCAGTTCATGATTAAATAAAAAATATTTAAGGATAAATTTAACCAATCTCATTAATTATATATGAATATATTCATGAGAATGGAAGTTTTCTGCTTAACTGGCTCTCACTTTTTCTTGTACCTTAAAAATTGTACAGCTGAGTTGCTTGGATTGCCACTAATTCCTCCATGAATTGTTGCATTGTCTAAATTTATTCAATAGGAGGTGGTTTCTTTTGTCTTAAATCTTGCTGGCTTTTGTTTTCTTCTCGGGGATGTCTGATGAAATTAAAAGTTGTTGGCTTCTTGAAGTAGAATGACACTTATGTTTGCCTAAGATGAACAATGAAGATCTCTGTTAAACGTTCATTCTATATAAAAGTAGCAGCTAAGAAAGAAACTAAGTATCAACAAATAAGCAGGGACTTTAAGTTGTAGAATCTCACTGACTAAATTGAATAGAATAATGGAAGATAAAGGAGATAAACTAGCACAAAATATATGAGAACAAGAGCAAAAAAAGTAAGAGAAAAATCCGCAATTCCAACAAAAGATTGTAAGGAGCTCTATATCGCTTCAAAAAAATTTCAGTGTGTTTCTGACTTAAGGGTGTTCCCGACATCAAAACAATACTTCATGTCCTTCTTAATCATCCTGTCAATCGCGTCATTGCAATATTGTACTGGGACCATTTTAATAGATTGAATCACAGGTCCAAAAGTCTGATGCACTCATTTGTTCCGCATTTGAGCGAACTCCAAATTTTTTTGTGTCAGTCTGAGGTTGCCCAGGCGAGATAGTTTTTGAAGATTTCTGCATTCCTGCGGTCAATGAGCCTTTTGCTGGTGTTGCTTCGGGTCTAACTGTTTTAGTTGGTTTACTGGACGGAAATCTGCAGCAAACAACATTTTCATTATTTATAAGGTGACCTGAAAGTAAGAAGTCGTACAATTGCAACCCATTTGAATATGCATGAATCCTTAATCAAATTAAAAATTGTAAAGCTTGTGAATAATCAAGGTTAGAACAAGAAGTAGCTCAAGAATTTACCCTCTCTGCTATACTTCATGGATGAGTAGCACCACCTCGCTTTGCACAGATCTTGCAAAGAACTGTGTCAGAGAACTGAAACAACTTCTCCATTGCAACAATTTCCGCTTAAGTTTTTGGTAAACTTAAATGGTGTGACAAAAGATGAGCCTGATTTCTACGTTCTCCACCCTGGATCAATGCAAATAAATAGTTCTAGAATGAACGGAAACGCCAAAGAGAAATTAAGTGCCAATGAACAACAGCTGATCATGAGCTAAAATTGTTACATGATTGTCAGAAAATAAGCTGTGATCATCATCTATTTCTCTCTTAAGGTCAGTGAAAGTTTTAGTGAATTTGGATGTTGGATTGTTCCATGATGATCTAAAGGGGAACTCAGAGCCATAATATTGATTGTCACCATTCCTAGTTCAAAGTTTCTCATCATTAGCTCCGCCATTCCCACTGATCTCATTCTCAAGTTCTGAGATTCTAGACAACATTCCTAAGGTAGAATGAATCCCAGATGAGAAGTTCATAGGCCCTTTTGACATGTTTGATGTTGGATTTAGATGTTCACTCTCACCACTTCCCAGTCTGTACCGTTTTACACTTCTCATTTTCGCATAGCCTACATATTTGCTAGTAAAACCTCAGTACCTAACTCCCTTTAACATGTCTGAAAAGACTTATTAATTTTGAAATTATAACACCATTTTTATGGTCTTAATCAAATGCCAATAAAATAACACGAGTAGGTAACAGAAGAACACTGAGAACAGAGCAAAGATTACAAGGATCATGCGCTGCCCCAAGAGAGGTTCGCTATCTGATTTTTATAAAACAAAAAAAAAAAAAAAAAAAATTCCAATCAGGAACTGAGTGCAGATCAATCACGATCAGATTAAAAAAAAATTAAGAATTTTTCATCAAGTTCAAATCTTTTCAGACCAAATAGCAGTAAAATAAATGAATCAATTACAAAAAAATTCCTAGAGAGGGAGGGGATAAACTTAAAGAACGTGCAAAATCATTTATACATCCACATACATTAGAGTGTTAGAGTCGTCTTCCCCACCATCCCACTTCTCAAATGAAGAAAAAAAAAAATGTTGTAGCGAGTAATTCAATCCATCTCCATCTAGTTATGCACAAACTAAACCAAGCATGTAAAACTTAAGACTTCAATTTTGAGAAATTAACTCCAAAATTTCAGAATATAAACAGCACCACTTTGAGCAGAGAGGTGTGAGAACAATTCAGCAGGGGTTTGAACCAATTTTGTACTATCCTTGATTCTCCACCCCAATTGAATTTGGAATTCTATATCCGCCATTGACATACTCCATTTGAGTAGTACCCGCACTGGAGCTAGGAATACCGAGATAGAATCTGTGAATTCATAGAATAACCATTAACACTTTGAGAAACCTGATTTCCATGTGCTCTACTACTAGAATTAAATCTTGACGTCAACCCTGGATTTTGTTGAATTTCGTCGTTGTTTTTCACCCTTACCCAACGATGAATCGAATTTCAGATTTTTCCTTCTTGATCGAGAAGGATCGATTGGTTATCTTCTTTTGTCCCACCGCTTTACTTTGCTTGCCCAACCTTACTCTAGAACCCGGGAGTAGAAGGTTTGAGAAGAAGCTGAGCAAAAAAAGAAACGGGGTAGAAAGAGAGAGAACGGAACGAGAGAAAACGGAAAAAAAAACAAATGAAGTAATGGAGATGGAGTAAACGGAGTAAAGAGAGTAAAAATTAAATACGACACGTGTCAACTTTTAATTTGGAGGATTAGAAAGTCGCAATTTATATCCTGTACCACTGTGTACATGTACCACTTACTATAATTAGTAAATTTTTTTGAGCCGACTGTATTTTTTTCATTTTTAGTAATATTTAGTGACGCGCCCAGTTTTTCTTTTTTTTTTTATTTTTCTTTTTTTTCCCACCGTGGTATATATACATTCAAAACGTGGTGGTTGCACTTTTTTTTTCAAAAACTGAACGAGAGCGATCAAAAACTGAATGAGAGCGATGAAAAACTGAACGAGAGCGATCAGAACCAGAGTTTTTCGAATTGCGCTGCTTCTGAAATCATTTTGCAAGCATTGAAATTGTTAATAAAGGTATTGGATCGAAATATGATCATTGGTTTTTTTTTTTTTTTTTTTATGTTCGTGATTGATGTTTTTGTTGTTTAATTGTTGTTCTTATAGTATGTTTTTGAGAATTATGATTTTCGATCGTTTGAAAATTGTTGTTCCATTCGTATGATTCGTCTTTGTGATGCTGATATTTTGATCGTTTTGTTCGAGGACGTTGTTGGTATGTATTTTTGAATGTTGCGGCATAAATATGCACGTTGCGGGATAGGATTTTTTTTTTTTTTTTAGTTTTTATATGATGTAGCTGGACGTTGCGTAAGGTATAACTGGGACGTTTTTGGACGTTGCTTAATGCGATGTAGTTTGGTTTTGTTTTGTTGTGATGTTTCTGGACGTTGCGTAAGTAATAAGTGGGACGTAGTGTGACGTTGCGCGATATGAGATTTTTCTCTAGTTTTTATGTGATGTTCATCTGGACATTGCGTAAGTAATAATTTGGAGGTGTTGGGACGTTGCGTAAGTAATAAGTGGGACGTTGCTTAAGTTGTTATAAATTTTTTTTTTTTCAGATATGGAATCAATGGATGATGAGTCGATGCTGTCTTTGATTGGTCAGAGAGTTGGTAGCGTAGATGAGGCATACGATTTGTATAACAAATATGCTTTCGAATTGGGTTTTTGTATTAGGAAGCATAGGTCTCGTAGCAAGGAAGATGGGTTATATATGAGACAGTTTGTGTGTTCGAAGCAAGGTGAGAAGGATTATAAAAATAAGACTAAGAATGAGAGGATTTATTCTAAATTGGATGTTCGAACGAAATGTAATGCGCTTGTTGAATTTAAGAGAATTGATGATGGCATTTGGGAGGTGCAGAAGCATTTCAGGAAACACAATCATGAGATGTGCTTTGAACATCAGAGACACTTATTGCGTTCTAGTAGAAATATGAATTCTTTATCAGTTGATTATTTGAAGACTTTGAAGGATTCTAGAGTTCGTGTTTCAGATGGTTACAGAGTATTGTGCAAAGAGGTAATGGACTTTAAATAGTTTTCCTGTAGACGTAAGTGGACGTTGCGAGAGTATTAATACTGACGTTTCAGGACGTTGCGAGAGTAGTATTACAGACGTTTGGGGACGCTGTAGTTATAAATTTTATTTATTTTTTTTCCAACAGGCTGGTGGACCATCTCAAGTAGGTTTTACTTCACCACATATTTATAATCGTATTGAAATTGAGAAGAAAAAGACCATTGATGGTTGTGATGCAAATACACTTTTTGAGATATTGAAGAAAAGGTCTTGTGATGAACATGATTTCTATTTTGATTTTGAGCTGGACAACGATTCATCATTGTGTAATTTGTTTTGGCGTGATGGACAAATGAAGGCAGACTACAAGATATTTGGAGATTTGGTTGTTCATGACACGACTTATAGGACAAACAAGTATGGTTTGATATGTGGACCATTTGTTGGGATGGACAATCACTGCCGTAATGTTATGTTTGGAATTGGTTTTATAAAGAATGAAAAGATTGAATCATTTAATTGGTTGTTTAAGACGTTTTTGAGGTCCATGGAAGGTCAAGCAGCGATTACTTTGATGACAGATCAAGCATTTTCGATGGCAGCAGCTATAAAGGATGTATTTCCATCAACTCGTCATCGGTGGTAGGATGTATTCTATGCCGAGGTCGAAGCTTGGTGGTAGGATTTCTTTAATTTCTTTAAGCTTCTTGTTTGTCTCTTGTTGTCCTTTTTCTATCTTATCAACCTGACTGAGAAGTGCAGCAATGTTTTCTTTATCAATCTGACTTTGTGGTGTGACAAATGCCGCAAACTTCTTGTCCATCTCTTCTTGGACAATCTTATCCACTTGACTCAAAAGTTCGGCAGGATACTGAGTTGTTTCAATCTTCTTGTTGAGTTCTTCTTGTTGTTTATGTAACATCATTTGAACTTGACTCAACATTGGTTCAAAGTCAGTGTGAGGTTGACTTGGTACAACAACAGCAGCATCCTTTTGTGTAGCATCAATCTTCTTGTTGAGTTCTTCTTGTTGTTTCTGGAACATCCTTTGAACTTGACTCAACATTGGTTCAAAGTCAGTGGGAGGTTGACTTGGTACAACAGCAGCAGCATCTACATCTTGTAGTGTTTTTTTTGTGACATTGTTGAAGAGATTTTCCATTTTTTTCAATGTCACTTCAAGCATCCTCAATGCTGGATTATCTTGTATTTCCTTTGTATCTTTTACAAGATTTATGAGTTTGGTGTATTCCTTGACTAATCGAGCCATTCCTTGATTAAGTCTTCTGATTTTGGCTTCATTGGAACTATCAACAGGCTGTACACAATAAAAAAGGTACATCAGAGGAGTTAATAATACATACAACGTCCTGTTACGTCTGACGCAACGTCCTGTTACGTCTAACGCAACATCCAATAAGAAAGCCACAACGTCCAGTTACGTCCAGTTACGTCAAGTTAATGTATAAGAGAAATAGTAATTTTAGATTTCGAATTTTACCTGATCTTGCTTCTCTGGTATTTCTTCATGTCTTATCTCATCATTATCATCATCATCATCATGAATGTCGTAATCAACATCATGAGGCCCATGCTTTTAAAAATAAAAACAGAAACATATACATGTGTAAGTTAATGTCCACAACGTTCAGTATAATATGCACAACGTCCTTCAACGTCTATAACAAATAATGCTTTTATTTTTGAAAATGTAAATATTACCTGATGTTGATCTTCTGGGATTTGATCGTCTTGTGGGATGTGATCATCTTCTATCTGGTTTTTCATCTCATCCCTTGTCAATATTCTTCCCCTTCCAAATCCTCCCAATGTTGTCTCTTTTGCCTCTCTTCTTGTATACTTTTCATAATCCCAATGTGAAAGTAGAGAGACGTTTCTTGGACGTATGGGTTCACCAGGAATTTTGACTATGTTCAGATACAGTAACTTGAAAAAAAATGAAAGAATAAATGTTAGTTACGTCTGATGAAAATCAAGTGCACAACGGTTGATAAAGTAGATTGGAAGTACTTACCACAATGAAGGGGAGCGATCCTTTAAAGATTACTCTTTGATTTTTGTCATTCCAATGTTTGACAGATTGTATCAAGCCTCTGATGGTGAACTCGCACCAGTTCATGTTTCTGATGTTATCTACATTTTTGACACTCTTTAGTAGTGATTATCGGCAACTTAAATCCGTGTAAGCCCAAAGGAGAGTTGTTGTCATGTAGATTGTGAAGTCAATTTTGAAGTCATCATCAGCATACTCTTTGTGTTGCTTGATATAATCTGCCATTTGCGTTGTTGTTGGTTTTCTTTGAGTCCCATCATTGCTAACGGATCCTAGATGTCTGGAATGGAATTTTTCCATTTCTGTCTTGTATTCGTCAGAGTACAGATCAGAAGTGGTGTATTCTTCAATCTTAATACCATCACGTGGTATTCCAAACACATGCCTGACATCTTCTTCTTCAATATCAATGTTGCCACTGTTCAACTGGATTTTGCACCTGTTGTTTGAGATTGTGAAAGATTGCAACAGATGTTCTCCTAATCCACATGGCAGTTGATTTAAGTTGATATCAAGCAAGGATCCAAATCCAATATCTCTCACTGCTTGTTTTTGCTGCTCAGTTAAATGTCTTACAAGCTTGTATAATGCAGCAATGCTGGTCCTTGTTTGGAATTTGGTCCCTTTAGGAGATGCTTTTTGTTTATTTTTTTCACTGACTGTGATGGAATAAATGAAAAAATTAGTCACGTACAAAATATATTTCGCAACGTCTATTATAATACATACTACGTCCCGTTACGTCCATAAAATAACTACCGCAACGTCCTAAAAGAACATGTTGATATGATAATAGAAAATATGAAATTAAGAAGATCATAAAGTATTCATACCTGATTGAAGTCTTGGTCTCTTTGTAGGTTTTTCTGCTTCAGGTTGCTTTTTTGTTTGTGTTTTTTTGGGTTTAGCAGCCTGTTTCTTTTTTTGTTGTGGTTCATCTTCTTCTGTTTCTGATTCATCTCTAGGTCTTTTTGGTTTATGTTTTGTTTGTGGTATTTGTGCAACAGGATTTTTTGTTGTTGATGGTTTTTTGGTGTTGGAATGATGAGCTTGGGTTTTTGTTATTTTCTGCTTTGGCTGTGGATTTTTTTGAGGGTTGAGGATGTGTTTTGTTGCTGCATCAACAAGGGAATCCAGCTTTTTTGCAGAAATATGAGGGCTGGAATTTCTTTTTTTGAGTATGTATTGGTTTAATGGAATTTGGGAGTCATCTTCACTTGGTGCGACAGCATTAGATTTACTTGGTGTTGGTGATGGTGTGGAATCTGTCACAAATACAGATGATGAATATACAGATGATGATTTCGTGAATACTTTATGAGGAATCTGTCACAATCAGGTATGAATACTTTATGATCTTCTTAATTTCATATTTTCTATTATCATATCAACATGTTCTTTTAGGACGTTGCGGTAGTTATTTTATGGACGTAACGGGACGTAGTATGTATTATAATAGACGTTGCGAAATATATTTTGTACGTGACTGATTTTTTTCATTTATTTCCATCACAGTCAGTGAAAAAAATAAACAAAAAACATCTCCTAAAAGGACCAAATTCCAAACAAGGACCAGCATTGCTGCATTATACAAGCTTGTAAGACATTTGACTGAGCAGCAAAAACAAGCAGTGAGAGATATTGGATTTGGATCCTTGCTTGATATCAACTTAAATCAACTGCCATGTGGATTAGGAGAACATCTGTTGCAATCTTTCACAATCTCAAACAACAGGTGCAAAATCCAGTTGAACAGTGGCAACATTGATATTGAAGAAGAAGATGTCAGGCATGTGTTTGGAATACCACGTGGTGGTATTAAGATTGAAGAATACACCACTTCTGATCTGTACTCTGACGAATACAAGACAGAAATGGAAAAATTCCATTCCAGACATCCAGGATCCGTTAGCAATGATGGGACTCAAAGAAAACCAACAACAACGCAAATGGCAGATTATATCAAGCAACACAAAGAGTATGCTGATGATGACTTCAAAATTGACTTCACAATCTACATGGCAACAACTCTCCTTTGGGCTTACACGGATTTAAGTTGCCGACAATCACTACTAAAGAGTGCCAAAAATGTAGATAACATCAGAAACATGAACTGGTGCAAGTTCACCATCAGAGGCTTGATACAATCTGTCAAACATTGGAATGACACAAATCAAAGAGTAATCTTTAAAGGATCGCTCCCTTTCATTGTGGTAAGTACTTCCAATCTATTTTATCAACCGTTGTGCACTTGATTTTCATCAGACGTAACTAACATTTATTCTTTCTTTTTTTTTCAAGTTACTGTATCTGGACATAGTCAAAATTCCTGGTGAACCCATACGTCCAAGAAACGTCTCTCTACTTTCACATTGGGATTATGAAAAGTATACAAGAAGAGAGGCAAAAGAGACAATATTGGGAGGATTTGGAAGGGGAAGAATATTGACAAGGGATGAGATGAAAAACCAGATAGAAGATGATCACATCCCACAAGACGATCAAATCCCAGAAGATCAACATCAGGTAATATTTACATTTTCAAAAACAAAAGCATTATTTGTTATAGACGTTGAAGGACGTTGTGCATATTATACTGAACGTTGTGGACATTAACTTACACATGTATATGTTTCTGTTTTTATTTTTAAAAGCACGGGCCTCATGATGTTGATTACGACATTCATGATGATGATGATAATGATGAGATAAGACATGAAGAAATACCAGAGAAGCAAGATCAGGTAAAATTCGAAATCTAAAATTACTATTTCTCTTATACATTAACTTGACGTAACTGGACGTAACTGGACGTTGTGGCTTTCTTATTGGACGTTGCGTTAGACGTAACAGGACGTTGCGTCAGACGTAACAAGACGTTGCGTGTATTATTAACTCCTCTGATGTACCTTTTTTATTGTGTACAGCCTGTTGATAGTTCCAATGAAGCCAAAATCAGAAGACTTAATCAAGGAATGGCTAGATTAGTCAAGGAATACACCAACCTCATAAATTTTGTAGAAGATACAAAGGAAATACAAGATAATCCAGCATTGAGGATGCTTGAAGTGACATTGAAAAAATGGAAAATCTCTTCAACAATGTCACAAAAGAAACACTACAAGATGAAGATGCTGCTGCTGTTGTACCAAGTCAACCTCCCACTGACTTTGAACCAATGCTGAGTGAAGTTCAAAGGATGTTCCAGAAACAACAAGAAGAACTCAACAAGAAGATTGATGCTACACAAAAGAATGTTGATGTTGTTGTACCAAGTCAACCTCACACTGACTTTGAACCAATGTTGAGTCAAGTTCAAATGATGTTACATAAACAACAAGAAGAACTCAACAAGAAGATTGAAACAACTCAGTATCCTGCTGAACTTTTGAGTCAAGTGGATAAGATTGTCCAAGAAGAGATGGACAAGAAGTTTGCGGCATTTGTCACACCACAAAGTCAGATTGATAAAGAAAACATTGATGCACTTCTCAGTCAAGTTGATAAGATAGAAAAAGGACAACAAGAGACAAACAAGAAGCTTAAAGAAATTAAAGAAATCCTACCACCAAGCTTCGACCTCGGCATAGAATACATCCTACCACCGATGACGAGTTGATGGAAATACATCCTTTATAGCTGCTGCCATCGAAAATGCTCGATCTGTCATCAAAGTAATCGGTGTTTGACCTTCCATGGACCTCAAAAACGTATTAAACAACCAATTAAATGATTCAATCTTCTCATTCTTTATAAAACCAATTCCAAACATAACATTACGACAGTGATTGTCCATCCCAACAAATGGTCCACATATCAAACCATACTTGTTTGTCCTATAAGTCGTGTCATGAACAACCAAATCTCCAAATATCTTGTAGTCCGCCTTCATTTGTCCATCACGCCAAAACAAATTACACAATGATGAATCGCTGTCCAGCTCAAAATCAAAATAGAAATCCTGTTCATCACAAGACCTTTTCTTCAATATCTCAAAAAGTGTATTTGCTTCACAACCATCAATGGTCTTTTTCTTCTCAATTTCCATACGATTATAAACATCTCGTGATGTAAAACCTACTTGAGATGGTCCACCAGCCTGTTGAAAAAATAAATAAATAAATAAAATTTATAACTACAACGTCCACAAACGTCTGTAATACTACTCTCGCAACGTCCTGAAATGTCAGTATTAATACTCTCGCAACGTCCGCTTACGTCTACAGGAAAACTATTTAAAGTCCATTACCTCTTTGCACAACACTCTGTAACCATCTGAAACACGAACTCCAGAATCCTTCAAAGTCTTCAAATAATCAACTGATAAAGAATTCATATTTCTACTAGAACGCAATAAGTGTCTCTGATGTTCAAAGCACATCTCATGATTGTGTTTCCTGAAATGCTTCTACACCTCCCAAATACCATCATCAATTCTCTTAAATTCAACAAGCGCATTACATTTCGTTCGAACATCCAATTTAGAATAAATCCTCTCATTCTTAGTCTTATTTTTATAATCCTTCTCACCTTGATTCGAACACACAAATTGTGTCATGTATAACCCATCTTCCTTGCTACGAGACCTATGCTTCCTAATACTAAAACCCAATTCGAAAGCATATTTGTTATACAAATCGTATGCCTCATCTACGCTACCAACTCTCTGACCAATCAAAGACAGCATCGACTCATCATCCATTGATTCCATATCTGAAAAAAAAAAAAAATTATAACAACTTAAGCAACGTCCCACTTATTACTTACGCAACGTCCCAACACGTCCAAATTATTACTTACGCAACGTCCAGATGAACATCACATAAAAACTAGAGAAAAATCTCATATCGCGCAACGTCACACTACGTTCCACTTATTACTTACGCAACGTCCAGAAACATCACAACAAAACAAAACCAAACAACATCGCATTAAGCAACGTCCAAAAACGTCCCAGTTATACCTTACGCAACGTCCAGCTACATCATATAAAAACTAAAAAAAAATAACATCCTATCCCGCAACGTGCATATTTATGCCGCAACATTCAAAAATACATACCAACAACGTCCTCGAACAAAACGATCAAAATATCAGCATCACAAAGACGAATCATACGAATGGAACAATAATTTTCAAACGATCGAAAATCATAATTCTCAAAAGCATACTATAAGAACAACAATTAAACAACAAAAACATCAATCACGAACATAAAAAAAAAACCAATGATCATATTTCGATCCAATACCTTTATTAACAATTTCAATGCTTGCAAAATGATTTCAGAAGCAGCGCAATTCGAAAAACTCTGGTTCTGATCGCTCTCGTTCAGTTTTTGAAAAAAAAAAAGTGCAACCACCACGTTTTGAATGTATATATACCACGGCGGGAAAAAAAAGAAAAAAAAAAAACTGGGCGGGTCACTAAATATTACTAAAAATGGAAAAAATACAGTCGGCTCAAAAAAATTTACTAATTATAGTAAGTGGTACATGTACACAGTGGTACAGGATATAAATTGTGATTTGATAGAGATGTTGGGGAAGAATGGTTAATTAGATTGTGGTTAAATGTATAAAAATTAATTAGGATACTTTAGAGTGTATGATTAGAAATATTTTTAATATATTTAAAAAAATATTTTTTAATAAATTACAATTTTAAACTTGTGTCTATTTATAATAAAATCGGAAATAAATATTGTACAAATCATCATTTTTAGGTCCGGATGCAATAAAATTCCGCTTAAGTGACAAATTTCTATTACACACCACTCCCTCCCTTCCCTTAGTTCTACTGCCACCGGGCCACAGTGCTCTTCCCGTGTCCGGTGACCCACAGTCACAGAGCAGCACGCAGTGATTGGGCACTGACGAAATTAGAAGTTAGGGAACCATGGGGGAACGTTCCCATCTTAAAACAAAAAGGTCTAGTAAAAGAAAACACCGTAGTAAAGCAGACGAGTACGATTCCGCCACGTCATCACCTTCATCATCGTCCTCCTTGTATTCTTCCGAAGAAGATGACGACGACGACAGCAGGGAAAAAAGTCACAAATGACGCCATTGGAGCAGCGTTGAGCGGCACCGCAAGAGGAGGTCCTCTAGAAAGGATAAGAAAGAATCGCGTAGAAGAAGAAAAATTAAAAACAAATCGAAGCGGGATGGTAGAGATAAAGAGAGATGTTATTCGGATTCGGATGAGTCCGATGAAGGCTCCCGTCGTGATAGCTCGGAGGACGTTGTGAAATGTATATTGAAAGAATTTCCTGCCGCGGCTGGAGATTTGGAACAGGTAAGTTGTTCATTTTTTCTTTACATGAAAAGTTATACATGGTTTATTTTTACATACGAGTTTGATGAAATTTATCTATTTGTTTTTGAGTATAGTTTGGTTCTGTGTTGATTAGGTTTGAAAAGGCTTTTTATCATCTTTTATTTTCTTAAGTTTAGGATTTTGAGTGAGAAGCATCAATATGCAAGAAATTATAAAGTTTTAAGTTTGACATGGCTACTCGAGTATCCTAAAGGATTCATTTGCTAATATGACTTGCTAATATAAAATTGGAACAAGTAGTCTCCAAGGAAGAAAAATCTTATGGTTTCTGAATATGTGGAAGATCGGAGCTGAAATTGGTAATAATGATGATTTTTATTTGGATGATTGTTTTTAGAATTTTGATCGAAAAGAAATGTGGAAGATGTTTGGTTTGGACAATATGAATGGATGAATTTGGTTGATTTTATGGCTAGTCAAATAAGTATAAGGTTCGCATTCAGAGCAAACTATGTCTGGATTAAGCTAGAGTTCGCACTTTCCTATAGTTCACATAGGCAAAGCAAAATAAATCAGGGAAGTTTCACAAATTATAAAAAATTTTATGCTATGTTAATTCTTATGAAAATACTTCATTTTTTTGGAGTGAGCTAAGGAGTAACTAAACCTGATAATGTTAGCATAATGGTTAAGAAAACTTTGTAAAACCAAATTTACTAGCGTAGTAGAAAAGTTGTGTGGAAAATACCTGTGCTATAGCTTTGACTCTTTTTCTGCATTTGCAAATGCTTCTTGACAGTGCAGTTATCCACTAATCTAGACTGAATATTTTGAACTTGTTTATTCGGCTGATGTATGAAGGAATGTATTATTTTTACAGTTAATAGTGCCTTACTAGTGTTTTATTGGGAATGTTGTATTTTTGCAGCTCTTGCGGATGATAGATGATGGCCAAACTGTCGACATTGGAGGATTGTCCGAAAGGGCTTTGATCAAGCAACTGAGAAGGCTATTCCTTTCCTTAAACCTTAAAGAAACTGGTGATAATGTCTTTCTCTTGAAATCAAAACAGCACCCTACACTTGAGGTTGTTGGACCCGTCATTCATGATTATGTGCACCTTCATAAACAGCCGCTTGATAATCCTACATCAGAGAATGACAGGCGTACCTACTCACCAGATGCAAGGAATGAACAAGTGACTGATGATGTTCAGATTAGTAATCCTTTTGAAGAAGCCACTGGTCCTCGGAGGAGGTATCTCAAATTTCTTTGTTTTCTATCCTGCATCTCCTGCCCATAGTGCTTTGTCGGTTTAATCAATCAACTGCTGCATTTTGTTTTCTTAATCTTCGTTTCGATTCTTCTTTCCTAGGAGCAATATGGTTTAGTACATAAGAGAAACAAGTGTTTATGCTCTTTTTGTATTCTTTTAGTGGTCAGACATATTAAATGTTTAGTCTCTTTCTTTCTCCTTTACAAAATGTCATTAGTTAATGCCCATCTTGAGCAGCAGAAGAAGTTTAAGTTGCAAAGAAGAGCCACAAGGGTAAGTATAATTTACATGTAAACAGCATATCGCGATCTTACTGGAATATTTAACCTTTGTACTCCTTTCTCTTGTAGTTATTCTTGGTTCCCTATATAATCAAAGGAGATAAATAAAAAGTATTTTCTTTGTATTGGCTTAGAGGATGTGTCTTTTATTCAATTCAAAGCGTCTCCAAGGTCATAGATCACCCTTTTAACTCAGTGTATGTGCTTCAGGGTGATTGGCCCCGAAATGCCTTCTGCCGAGTTACTTGCAGCTGCAGCCAAATTAACTGAAGCAGAAGCTGAATTGAGGTACTGCTTTTCCAGGATTCCCGTTTTGTGGCTTCATTATATTCTTGTACCTGAATTAACTGCTTGGTGTAGTAGACTTTGGGGAAAAATGACTGAAGAAGAAATAAGTCAGGTTCTAAAATTTCACGGACCAAGTAAATATTGCAAAAATTTGATAAAATACAACTCTGTTTAGACCTTTCATTTTTGGACCGAAACAGCAGTTATATTTTAAATAACACAAATAAGGATGGTATCTACTAGAAAGTACTCTAGTAAATGGTACATTTTTTGTTAAATCTCCTATTTGAGCCTCATTTTGGTTTTTGTAAAAAGCATAATGAACAAGTGTTTTTGTTGAGGGATTAATGGATCCGGATCTTAGGAATTGTACCTACTAAAAAGTTATCTAGTAGATGGTGCATTTTTGTGAAATCTCCTATAAGAGCCTCATTTTGGTGTTTGTAGAAAGCATACTGAAAACTGTTTCTGTTGAGTGGTTAATGGATCCAGGTCTTAGGAATGATATTGCTTTGGAATAAGCATGAGTAATCAAATGAAATTTACTTTTGATGAGACCCCATGCCCAGAAATAGGTGGACTGCATATGAAGAACTCTTCTCTGAAACTTGCACTTTTTTATTTTCATACAAATATAGTGAATAAACTCAATTATTATAAACTAAAGGGACAGATTTAGAGATACTGTGGTTCTGGACTAGTCTAATTAGGACTAATGCTTTCCTGGTAATTAATGTAAAACAAAATTGAGTAATCTAAGATCCTAAATGAAAGAAAATAGCTTTAAAATGCTTAAAGATATGCTTATGTTAACCACCTGAATGAGGACACTTGGTTAGAATCCTTTCCACCAAATTTTCACATCAATATGGGACACAGTTGGGAGCTCTAATCTTCCTCGATCATCTTATGCAAATTTAAGTGGTATGGGAATCTGAGATACTGCTACATGGACTCTCTAATTTGGGGGGTAATACTTTGGTACCTACACGGAACACACGTCTGACATGGTCAAATAAAAGTAGTCGCTTTGACTAAGTCAGAGACTGTGAACAAATGAGCTGGAAAGAAAAACCAAAGAACGGATAGGGAAAAATTGGAAGAAACCTGAACATCCTCTGAGGAGAGAGATGGACAGAAGAGGAAGATGGAGATGGAGATGGAGAGAGAGAACGATAGAGAGAAGAGGCTGCTGGCTGCTAGGGTAGAAAAGAAAGGAGCCAAATGCTTTGGATTCCTAACAAATTGAACCCTAAATTTTATTATTATTAAGGCCCAAAATTTTACAGTAACATATACTAATTTCTTTCTATTACTTATAAACAGCACTACTATGACTATAACTATTCTAAACTACTAAAGTACAAATTATATCCCTGTACCTGCGCCTGTGTCCATCACGAGGTCCCCATATCCTAAATTATTTAAGAAAATACCACACTAGACACTTATATCAACGCCTGACACTGTGTACCTGAGTCCATGTAACATAGCTGGGATAGCAATGCATAGAGAACAATGCCATAAGCATCATATGAGGAATAGAAAGGTTGTGGTTGTGGTTGTGGTGATGTGATTCTATGCAGAGTCTTATAACCTTCTAGGACAGGTTATCATCATTCGCTTCCAAAGTCGAGGTGGGGAGAAACTTTTGTTCATCTGGTTGGTAGTTTGTTCTTGATTTTTGTTTCTTTACACATTGGTTTGTGAAAGATTCGATATTTAGTATTGAAAAAGAGCCCAGTCTTTGGTTGTACCAAGATTAGAGCATTCCTGATGAGTGGTTCTTTCCTGACAAGTTAAGTAAGGTGCAATTTTGGAAAATTGGGCCATTGACAGCATTGATGAATAGGAGAATGAAAAAGTGTGAATTGGAATAATTTTGCGTGGGAATGAGCTGCATTTCCCATTTTAACCTTGCAAACTTGTGCCATTTACTCAACTTTAGATGAGTACTGGAAATTTGATGAAGCACTAAAAAATTACATGTAGAATGAGGTATAATTTTTAATGGTTTCATATTTAATATAATCGTGAGTTTATCGACTAACACAAAGTAGCTTACTTTCTTTCCTTGAGGTTTTTCGTAATTTGAAATGTTAACCACTTGCCAACTTTGTGAAATTTGAAGGTGTTGGTAGTAGTAAATTTGTAATACATATTAGGAACTTCAATGCGTTTCTGAAACCTTGCTACCGTATAAGGATGAAAATTACTTTCTTTTGTAGTTTCCATAACTTCTGGGTGCAAATGAGTCTTAACAGCTTCCATTTCATGACATTTTGTGGATCATTTCCTACTTCAATTTGTTTCAGAAAAATGGTCTTTTTAGTAAGAAAGATATTGATGGCTCCAATCTTGAAACTTTTTCAGCCGTTGATGCTCTCATGACTGATAGGATAAGGTTTTCATCTTCTAAAATCACTTGATAATCATTTTCATATTGATCATCCATAGAATATCTATGTGCTTTCTTCATGATTGTTATCCTCTTATGTCTGCCAAATTAACTTACCATTTTTGACAATTAGCATGGTCATGTCCATCTTTTTTTTTTCCACGCAAGAAACAACAGGAACGGCCTGCACTAATCAGTTATATTGATTGACATTGTTGACAGAAACAATGGGGTGCAGCACAAGCATGGGTTTCAATAGAACATATCTTAGCTCCTCTTTAGGTGTTTCGGAAGGCAGGAAGAAAACTGAATTTGAAACTTAAGGATCTAGAAACTTTGAGAAAGTTAAAAGCTTATCTACGAATCACACCCAAACAAAGTTGCATCACACAACCCTCGAAGAAGACAAACAGTCGCTGGTATTTTTTTTGGGAATCTGTTAAATATTCTCTGGAGAGAGGTACATTATATATAGACTTGAAACTTAGATCCAATTGAGATTAGAATTCAGCTTCACTTTCCTAAAGAATGAATTTCCTATCTAGATAAAAGATGTTACTTGCCAAATAAGCATAAGAAACAAACAATCAAAACAGAAAGGCTAAAATTCAGGAATGCAAAGCAGCAATTTTAGATAAATACCCTTGACAACTAAGTATTAGAAATTACTATAAACAGCATATCGCATTCCAGTGTCTAAGAATTAATTTAGAATAACTTGGATAAGTTATTCAAATGTTGCTTTCATCTTTGGAATTGAACAAACTTGGGCACAATCAAGAAAATTCTTAATTACGGAGTTCCTTGTCTGCATCACAATGGAACGTAACACTTCTAAATTACTTGAAGAGTCTTTTGATTATTTCAGTGCCTGAATAATGGGGTTCTTACAACCTGAATACTGACCTTTTTTCTTGTGTAATAGCACACTCATGCAGTATGGAACCTTGAAACCTTCTTGATATCTTGCTAATGTTGATGATCATTTGATGACTGATATTAATGGATGAGTTATTTAGTCTTGTGGTCCTTAATCTGCTGCGTCACTTAGTCTTGTCCTGTGAGCTTTGTTTTCTAAAGTTTCTCTGAACTATTGAAAGAACTGATTTCTAAAAATTAAATGATTCTCATTGATGGATGAATCGAGAGAGGTTGAAGTAGATGACGATTCTGAGTTGTTCATAGGGCCTCCATCCCCTGCCCTGGTTTCTGAGGTTGAGTCGTCGAACGAAGCAGAGCGTTTTGAAGAGGTATTCTGTTTCGCCCTGACATTCTCTTTAAATATTTATTTTGTGTATGTATACAATTTAAGGTTAAAGGCTTGCAATTTAGAAACAAAAACTCGTTCACATGGTTGTCTTTTAGAATTATCATGGCATCCCTTTGCTGTTAGGTGGATTATCTTCGCCAAGAGGACACTACTTGTAACATCTCGTCCAAAACACCTCAATTTTACACAAGGTGCCTTGCATGTGATGTCTGCCTAACTCACGCCAGGGCTCAATAAAACTCACTTAACTAAAGTTGTGCGGAAGCGTGAAACGGATTTCAATTAAAAACTTAACTCAAATGCAAAACTCATTTCAAATCCAGAGTTACTAACGCAATAACTAACAAATGAATAGAAACTAAATTCTAACTCTCGATAACACTCCTTCAAGATTTATTCTTCACAGCACGTCCGGTCCACAATCCAAGCTACGTATTCTTATTCTCTCTTAAACTAATATGAAAAATGGTATATGAAGGAGTGAGCCATCGCTCAGTGAAGTAGCCAAAAGAAGTTTTGGCACGCATTAATCATGCAAGCACTTAATATAAGATAGATAGAAACTAAAACTTCATATATATATATATATATATATATATAAAATATATCTTATTGCACAAAAAAATCGATTTTTAATATTAAATAGGTTTTCAAAACGCGTAATAACACTTGAACATTTTCACTTTCAAAAGCACGCACTATTACGAATTCACTTTCACTTAAAGCCAGTAAAACATTTCACCTAAGGCATTAAATTTTCATTCAAGTAGTTCAAATAATGTATAATATCACGCAGGTACCCGGGCGGACAAACCCAGCGCATAAGTCACTGTGTCAGTCCATTCGGCCAAGAATCTTGACACCCTGATTCAACTGAACAGATATCACACGTCACGTAAATAATCGTATAACACACGCAGGACCCAGATGGAAAAATCAACACAAAAGTCGAGATTTCAACGCCATGGTCAACCGAACAAATGTCACACGTCACGCAAACAATAACGATAACGATAAACACTTCACTGATGGCCCATTGTCCGAAGACCAGTGACCAAACATTTCACTGACCCATTGACCGCCATTGGCCCCGATCTACCACTTAAACACGCACGAAACACTTAGCACGTAACACGCAAGAACTTTCACGTAAGATATTTCATGCAAGAACACTTATAAACACGCAAAATTAGAACACTTATACGCAAGTCCTTTCACTAAAGGAAAAGACATTTTTAAATTAAACTCCAATTCACTTAACGGAAAGAATTTAAAATACGTTAGTTCACTCGAAAAGTCACGAGTTTTAAATGGTAAATTCACTTGATTCAAAGTCTTATCAAACTTTCACCTAAAAATAGTTTGAAACTAATTTTTAAATTCACGTCTAATCAAGTAGATTCACACACTTAAAATATCGATAAATTTATGATATTATCACAATAACACAAGACCACACTTCAAATATCGATAAATCCATAATCTTACAAACAATAAAATAAGCATGCACAAACACATAGGAATTTTATGAAAATATATATAGAATCATGTAACGTAAAAGTATAAATTTTTATGACGTAAATTATAAGGAAAATCCCCTTCTGATTTTCCTCATAATTTATGAAAATATCTTCTCGAGTCCGACATCTGTCAAAATAAGTTAAGAAAACAAATTAACTACTTTGTTGGAAATTAAAAACAACCCGGAGGTACTTGGTTGGAAATTAAAACTAACCCTACCTCAGGATGCCTTCTACTTCCTTAGTCAATAATCTATTCTTTACCCATTCCTCCAACATACTCCCTGATTTCACTATTATCAAGGAAAAGTAGTAATTAATGATTTAGTAAGGTAAATTTTCCTCTTTTACCCCAACTTGAAGAAGAAATTAATAATGAAATAGGTAGTTAGGTGATACACTTCAATAACACCTACAAATTTTGAGAAGGGGTAAAACAAGAAAAACTAGCAAAATTACATTGATAATGATAAATTTTCAATTAATAAAAGACATGAACAGTAGCATATTCCTAAAACCACATTAATATTCAACCTCAAATAATAATAATATTAATAGTAATAATAATAATAATAATTATAATAATGATAATAATAATAATAATAATAATAATAATAATAATAATAATAAAAAACAACACAAGTAGGTCATTTGGCTTTGATGTTTCGGGTAGAACAAGAGATCAACTTTTGAAAGATTAATAAATCCAACTAAGGCTAGAATGGATGAGTTCTAAATGGATTGAAAAGGTAGAGTTCAACCTTGAAAAGGAGGCCGTGAGATTGTCGAAGGCGATGATGATCTGACGTGGAAAAGATCTGGAGTTGCACTGGCGGCGACTGGCTACCACTGGCGTTGAGGGAGAATGAGGAAAAGGATGGTGAGGACTGTGGTTTTAAGGTTTGATGATGAAGTTGATAGTGGTGGTGATGAGGGTTCCTAGTAGAGCGTTAGAAGGTGACCGTAATGGTGGGAAGGAAGGAGAGAGGTCGGCAGGGTGGATTTCAAAACTAAGGAGGTGTGGCTGGATGATATAGGAGGGTGAAGAAATCAGCAATTATTAGGATACGTATTAGTGCGTATTAGGGTAGAACACACTAATTAAATGCCTAATTAACTTATAAAATTGAGCTCTATCCTAATTACAAATTACAATCCTATGACTAATCAATTAACGTTTCTTAAATTTTCTTTATCTGTAATCTTTTAATTACTAATCTATGTCAAGATTAAAATATCTCATAACTCCTCTTCCATAATTACGTTTCTACATTTCTAAAATTAATTTCTATCTTAGTTACCAATTTAAGTAAAAGTCAACACCCAATCATGTATCACCTATCTTAATTTTTAAATAACTATGCTTAAGTTTTTATTTATTTATTGCAAATTATCCTATAAAAATTATGATTAAAATTTTCGCATCGTCACATTAGTTTATGTGGATTGTTACTCTTTGAACTTTTGACCATAAATTTCATATAAGAACAATGAGATGCATCTAAGCTTAACTTAACATGTCAGAGCATTTTTTGTTAAGCTCAACTAAAACATCAAACATCTAGAGTTCCCTTATATATATATGTGTGTCTCTGTGTGTGTGTGCGTATGCACACTCCCACACGTATAGGATAAAATGATGAACAACTAGAATTAAATTTAGAATTTTACAATTGTAATGGGACTCGCTCCCGCACATACAGGATGAAATGATGAACAACTAGAACTAAATCGAGAATTTTACACTGAGGTCACTACGGTAGTAGACATGTGGTCTT
Source organism: Knoxia roxburghii (assembly GCA_030378225.1). Lineage (NCBI taxonomy): Eukaryota > Viridiplantae > Streptophyta > Magnoliopsida > Gentianales > Rubiaceae > Knoxia > Knoxia roxburghii. Next base: position 37,556,747 of record CM059422.1, on the reverse strand, counting down.
AGTAGCTCATGGATATGTGGCTTACTTGCATCTAATAAAGGGATTTTTTTTGGGAGTGTGTACAGATTACAAGAATTATGGGAGTTGAGGTAGACAGTCCATATGATATCGTTGGAGTGAATAGAAACATGACAGCTGAAAACATGAAGAAAAAGGTTAGTTTGTTCTTCAAGTTCCAAGAGCGTGCAAAATCATCTATACGTCCACATATAAAAATAGCAGTAAAAGAAATGAATCAATTACAAGAAATTCCTAGAGACGGAGGGTATAAACTTAAAGAACGTGCAAAATCATCTAGACATCCACATACATTAGAGTGCTAGAGTTGGTCTTCCCCACCATCCCACTTCTCAAATGAAGAAAAACAAAATGTTGTAGCGAGTAATTCAATCCATCTCCATCTAGTTATGCACAAACTAAACCAAGCATGTAAAACTTAAGACTACAATTTTGAGAAATTAACTCCAAATTTTCAGAATATAAACAGTACCACTTTGAGCAGAGAGGTGTGAAAACAATTCAGCAGGGGTTTGAACTAATTTTGTACTGTCCTTGATTCTCCACCCCAATTGAATATGGAATTCTATATCCGTCATTGACATACTCCATTTGAGTAGTACCCGCACTAGAGTTACAAATTATATCCTACTCCTAGGAGTAAACTAGGGTGGTTTACTCCTAGCTAATTTACTGCTACCTCTACTATTACTACCAAGCTTTATTCATCTCTCCTGTTATTGTCTTTCAGTCATGGCAGAAGTTTCAAACAAACCCATCTCCCTCTTTTCCTTTTTCCTTTACCTTTTCCTTTATTTCTCTTCCTACTCCTACTCCCCCGCCCCCTCCGCCGCCGCTGAGCATCAAACATTTGTACCCAGCTCCCTCCCCGGACGTCTCCAGCTGCACCAACGCCCTCCGTTCATTCGATTGCCGTTCCGATCCTGACTTCTCCGGTCGTGTTCCTCGGCCTGAGATCCCCGCATCCGGTGCGTGGGTTCAACATCAGATTCGGAGGTGAGTGGGTTTCATGGCAAGATCTTGTCTTTTCACTTAATTTTACCTCCCTTCTTGGTTTTGCTACTTGAAAACTGAAATGGGTCTTAAAAATGTGAGCTCTGGTTGTGAGGATGTAACTGTGGTTAATTGTTCGGAACCCAGGGTGTTGATTACTATTGAGAGGTTTAATTTGAAGACTTTTAAGTCGATTGTGTTTTTGGATTATCAAACCCCTGTGAATGGCTCAGTGCCTGGTGAATGTGATGTGGCATGGAGGTATAGGAATAAAAAGGAGAGGTCTTGGAGGAGGTATAGGGATTTCAGGAGGTTTGTGATTGGTATTACCGATGATTGTAGTTATAAAGTGAAGCGTGCTGGGCGTTGGCACTCCGGAAGCGAAATTGGGGTAAATGATAGCTTATGTAAACTCGAATGTGTATTTATATAAACTGGAAACGATAGCTTATGTAAACTCGAATGTGTACTTATGTAAACTGAGAGTTCTGAACTACTTATGTAAAACTAAGGGTTCTGAACTACTTATGTAAAACTAAGGGTTCTGAACTACTTATGTAAACTGAGAGTTCTGAACTACTTATGTAAAACTAAGGGTTCTGAACTACTTATGTAAACTGAGGGTACTGAACTACTTATGTAAACTGAGGGTTCTGAAATACTTATGTAAACTGAGGGTTCTGAACTACTTATGTAAACTGAGGGTTCTGAACTACTTATGTAAAACTGAGGGTTCTGAACTACTTATGTAAACTGAGGGTGCTGAACTACTTATGTAAACTGAGGGTTCTGAAATACTTATGTAAACTGAGGGTTCTGAACTACTTATGTAAACTGAGGGTTACTGAACTACTTATGTAAACTGAGGGTTCTGAACTATTAATGTAAACTGAAGTTACTGAACTACTTATGTAAACTGAGGGTTCTGAACTACTTATGTAAACTGAGGGTTGCTGAACTACTTATGTAAACTGAGGGTTCTGAACTACTTATGTAAACTGAGGGTGCTGAACTACTTATGTAAACAGAGGGTTTTGAACTACTTATGTAAACTGAGGGTTCTGAACTACTTATGTAAACTGAGGGTGCTGAACTACTTATGTAAACTGAGGGTGCTGAACTACTTATGTAAACTGAGGGTGCTGAACTACTTATGTAAACTGAGGGTTCTGAACTACTTATGTAAACTGAGGGTTCTGAACTACTTATGTAAACTGAGAGTGCTGAACTACTTATGTAAACTGAGGATTCTGAACTACTTATGTAAACTGAGGGTTCTGAACTACTTATGTAAACTGAGGGTGCTGAACTACTTATGTAAACTGAGGGTTCAGACGTGGTGGTAGTTGAAGTGAGCCTCATTTTTTGCCTTTTTTTTTTTTTTTTGCTAGGAGTAGTAATAGTACATCTACTCCTAGGAGTATGATATACGAACTGCACTAGAGTTGGGAATACTGAGATAGAATCTGTGAATTCATAGAATAACCATTAACACTTTGAGAAACCTGATTGCCATGTGCTCCACAACTAGAATTAAGACGATGAATAGAATTTCAGATTTTTCCTTCTTGATCGAGAGAGATCGATAGGTTATCTTCTTTTGCCCCGCCGCTTTACTTTGCTTGACTGCCGCGCCTTACTCTGGAACCCGGGAGTAGAAGGTTTGAGAAGAAACTGAGCAAAAAAAGAAACGGAGTAGAAAGAAAGAGAATGGAACGAGAGAAAACGGAAAAAGAAGCAAGCGGAAAAAGAAGCAAGCGGACTAGGAGATCCCAAGCGTTAATAATGGAGGCGTTCCATTAATGGAGTCAATATTGATACGCTGAAAATCTTTTTCTCCAGTTCTTGTTTTTCTCCTTTTCTTTTTCTTCTTTTTCTATTGTACATTTTATAAAGAAATGCAATCATTAATATCATTTTGCAATAATTTTATAATATAAAAAAATTAAATCATATTTTTGATCCCTTATATTTGATTAAATAATTTTTTTTTGTCCCTTGCATTTTAGAATGATCTTTTTGGTCTCTTAAATATAAAATATGTATTATTTCGTTCCTTACATTTAAAAATTTTTTATTTAGTTCCCATAATATCTCTTTTATCTAAACTATCCCAAATTTATTTATGAGTAGTATATAAAAATTTTTTAATGAAAGATATAATTGTTTAAATACCAGCGTATACATCAAAACATTTAAAATTTAAGTCAAATTATGAAAATTTGAAACGGTTCATTTTTATTTAGTGAATTTCGGGTTAGTTATTTATAAATTTTAATTGTTTGATTTAAAATTTTAAAATTTTTTAACAGTTATATTAATATTTAAAGTGTTATATTGTTCATTTTAGAAGGTCTTGTAGGATGTACATAAATGGAGTTGATAAAAGTAGACTATGCATGAATATAGTTGATAAAATTTAGATTGAATCAACAAAGGGATTAAATCATACATATTTTAAATATAAAGGACAAAAAAAAAATTATTTTAAAATGTAAGGGATTAAAAAAACTATTGAGTGAATGTTTAATCATATAAAAATATACATGATAGTTGGATTGAAACCTACCGCGTGATTTAAAACTACAACAATAATGTTTTGGAACAAAGACTTCTTTTATTTTATTTTTTCTTCTTTTACTTAAGAACGCCAATCGAAATTTCAATGATTAAACCCAGTGCAAACCTCATTGCATAATTATTGGTTTGAATTTCATAATGCAGTAAAGAAATAGGCGTACCACAAATGGACCAAATTCATGGCCGTTCTATGGTTCAATACAATAATGCAACAACAAGAATTATTAGACGGGGACACAGAGGTAGAGACACAAATGGCCCAGATACTTGTATTTATAAAAGTTGTTTAAAGTAGTATTTTTTTTTAATAAAAATAATTTAAGGTAATTTTGGTGGATGATAAAGTTATTTAGACATATATTTTTTAAATTGAAATACCCGTATAATAATTTTCTAGTAAAATTATTTGATATATTAATAAATTTCATGGGTTTTTTTTTATATTAACCCTTTACAAAATCATAACTATTTTCTTGCTTCAAAAAATCATAACTATTTTAACCTCTTCTTAAGTGCTTATAAATAGTCTACCATTTTAAGAAAGCATCACCAGGTTAATCTCTACTCTACGCCTGAGGAATTCAAGTCCAAACATATAGTTAATATTCCATACTATATTCTTGTTGCAGTCCGGAGATTTTAAGAAGGAGATGATGAAATCAGAATTGATTTTCATTCCTTTGCCTACAGCAGGACACTTGGCATCTGCAATGCAAATGGCCAAGCTTCTTGTTAATGGAGATGATAGTCTCTCAATCAGAATCCTGGTTTTCAAAGATGTTGCTGCAAGTTCATCAGAGATCAAGTCGCTGTACGCAGAAACTACTGAGGGAATACATTTCACAGAGTTTCCAGAGCCACAACCAAAAGCTTACTCCTCAGTAAAATCACAGAATCCTTTCATTTTTCTGTGTAAAATCATGGAAACATACAAACCACAAGTTCGAGATTTTGTTTCCCACCTCAAAAACTCGGGTTCATCTAAACTTCTGGGGTTTGTTGTCGACATGTTTACCCTTGAAATGATTGATATAGCCCACGAGTTTGAGCTCCCAAGTTATCTTTTCTATGCCGCTAGTGTCTCCAGTTTAGGCCTTTGGCTTATTTTGCCCAGTCTTGAAGATGACAACATTGATATTACATTGTACAGAGAATCCAAAGATGAATTTTCGGTTTCAACTTACAAAATCCCTGTCCCGGCTAAACTATTTCCTTCTGTAGTATTTGACAGGGAAGGTTTAGAAGTTTGCCTCAAACTCAGCCGAAGGATTATTCAAACCAAGGGAATCATTGTCAATTCCTTCCAAGAATTGGAGCCTTATGCATTAAAAGCTCTCATCAATGATCAAGATATCCCTCCAGTTTCCACAATAGGACCTCTGATTAACTTTTCTGGTATTGATACTAACCGCCCAGAAACCGATACTATCACGAGATGGCTGGATGATCAGCCGGAATCTTCGGTGGTGTTTCTTTGCTTTGGAAGCCTTGGATATTTTGACGTGGGGGATCAGGTTGCTAATAACTTTGTGCCTAAGTAATTTGACTGACTTAGTTTTATTCATTTACTATTGTGGAGTAGTGGGTAATAAATCATGGAGACATGAAATAGTTATGGAGTCATGATTCTGCATTATTTTCAGGATCATAATCATTCAGGCTTTCAAGTTCAATATTCAGACTTCTATTCTTTATATTTTTTCATCTCATAAGACTGCAATATCAATTTCTAAACTATACACAGGTGAAGGAGATTGCGAATGCACTCGAGAATAGCGGGTGCAGGTTCTTGTGGTCATTGAGGAGGCCTCCATCGGACCAGAAACAATATCCAGCTAGTGATTGTGAGTTTCAAGAAGAAGTCTTGCCGGAAGGGTTCTTACGGCGAACATCCGGGATCGGAAAAATCATCGGATGGGCTCCTCAAGTTGAGGTTTTAGGCCATCCAGCGGTCGGAGGTTTTGTGACACACTGTGGGTGGAACTCAGTGTTGGAAAGTGTTTGGTTTGGGGTACCAATGGGAGCTTGGCCGATGTATTCTGAGCAGCAGGCGAATGCATTAATGATGGTGAAGGATGTAGGTATAGCTTTGGAGATTAAGATGGATTACAACATTGATCCGATGATGATGAGCAGTAGAGTGATTGTGAAAGCAGATGAAATTGAGAATGGAATCAGAGAGGTGATGCAGACTGAGAGTGAAATCAGGAAAAATGTTAAAGAATTGATGGGGAAAGCCAGAAGTGCAATGCTGAAAGGTGGATCATCTTGCATCTCCATGGGGAATCTAATGGATGATATACTGACCGGCGGCAATTAATGGGGCAATTTTGCTTGTGACAGTGATCGTTGCTCTTTGTTCATTAATTATTTGTTAAGCTTTTCCTTTTCTTGTCCCTTTGCCCCAAATCAAGAATTTTTTTTTTTTTCTTTTTTAACAAAGAAGGGATTCGAAATCTAGTCGGACTCTCAAACTCAAGATCTATCGATTTTAAGAAACGAGACGTATGAACCATTGAGTTACACTCCCCTCTTGTCAATATTTCCGGTTATCTACTACGTGTGGGGGAATGGATCAATGGATTGAGATCTAGATCCTTGATTTGAATCAGTTTGAAAGAACACATATATTCCACCAATTCATTTGTAACCTTTTGCTTTTTTCTGCTAATAAAATAATAATTTTATTTATTTAACTAAAACAAATATAAAAATCTGACTATTATTTTTATGATAGAGGTGATATTTGTGAGTCCGTTTACGGTGGTACTATAGGAGTATGATGAATTTTACTCCTACTTGCTACAGTAAGCGCTCGCGCTACAGTGACGCGCTATAGTTTCGCGCTACAGTAACGCTACAGTTTTTTTTTTTTTTTTTTGACGCACAAACTTTTAAAAAAAAATACCTTTTTTATAAAAAATTCTTTTTTAAAAAAAAAAATACTTTTTTTAACAAGGGAAATCAGATCAGGATTATATAGACATCAGATGAGAGAATACAAGAGATCAGATCAACAGACTATAGATATCAGATCAAGAATATAAAAGAAATCATACAGTAGAACTAAAATATAATTAACAAGAGAGATCAGATCAGGATTATATAGACATCAGATCAGCGAATACTTGACATCAGATCAACAGACTATAGATATCAGATCAAGAATATAAAAGAAATCATACAGTAGAACTAAAACATACTTAAAAAGGGAGATCAGATCAACAGACTATAGACATCAGATCAGTGTATACTTGACATCAGATCAACAGACTATAGACATCAGATCAAAATTTTAAAAGAAATCACACAGCAGAACTAAAACATACTTAACAAAGGAGATCAGATCAGGATTATATAGACATCAGATCAACTCATACTTGACATCAGATCAACAGACTATAGACATCAGATCAAGATTTTAAAAGAAATCACACAGCAGAACTAAAACATACTTAACAAAGGAGATCAGATCAGGATTATATAGACATCAGATCAACTCATAACTGACATCAGATCAACAGACTATAGACATCAGATCAAGATTTTAAAAGAAATCATACAGTAGAACTAAAACATACTTAAAAAGGGAGATCAGATCAACAGACTATAGACATCAGATCAGCGTATACTTGACATCAGATCAACAGACTATAGACATCAGATCAAGATTTTAAAAGAAATCACACAGCAGAACTAAAACATACTTAACAAAGGAGATCAGATCAGGATTATATAGACATCAGATCAACTCATACTTAACATCAGATCAACAGACTATAGATATCAGATCAAAAATATAAAAGAAATCATACAGTAGAACTAAAATATACTTAACAAGGTAGATCAAATCATGATTATATAGACATCAGATCAACTCATACTTAACATCAGATCAACAGACTATAGATATCAGATCAAAAATATAAAAGAAATCATACAGTAGAACTAAAATATACTTAACAAAGTAGATCAAATCATGATTATATAGACATCAGATCACAAAATAGCAGACATCAGATCAACAGAATTTAGATATCAGATCAAAAATATAAAAGAAATCATATCATACAACAAAAACGTCCATAATATGTATCATAATAGCCAAAAATAACAAAAGAAACGAAGGTACTGTAGCGCGTTTACTGTAGCGCGCGGAACTGTAGCGCGTTACTGTAGCGCGCGCGCGGAACTGTAGCGCGCTACTGTAGCGGGGTAGGAGTAAAATTCATGGTGGTCCTATAGGACCACCATATAAATTACCGATATTTGTTGGGTTGTTATTCGTTTTTTTTTTTTGGACTAAAATATTTTTTGATTATATTATATTTTAAATTTTAAAACTATATTTTTTATATTGATAAGGATATTTTAATTCAAAAGTGACGAAAAATAATAAAAAAGGAGCCGTAAATAATAATCTTATATTTCGTTTTAGTACGAACATTCAAATAATACAAATTTTGTTTCAAAATGTCCACAAGATGGTTTTAAAAAGTTTACAAAAATATTTTTAAAAATTTGGATCAAAAATATTTTTAAAAGTGATCATGATCCAAAAATTATTCGAACTGATATAACTATCCAAAACAAAACTGTTAAAAAAGTATGTTTCGAACATATTCAAATAGTTTGAATCATATTTAGTGTAGAATGGATCCAGGTGGATCATCAATTTTGTTCCACCCTCCACCCAAATAAAATAACTCCCATTTGGATATTGCAATACTTGGAGAGGTTCAGGGGTTATTGGAGAATGAATCACGCTAATGATCACTTGATTAAGTTAAACCCTATAATTAAGATAGCAAACACACCTTAATATAATTTTACATTATTATTTTTGAAATTCTATTTCATAAATATGTATATGCTCCCCCGTTACTATTGTATAGTACAATTTTACCCCAAACAAAATCTTAAAACTTTAAATTTTATAGTAAATTCAACCCTTTTTTATCCAAAAAAAGAGTCAATGTTCAACTAATGTAACTACACCCATAATAAGTGTGCAATTTTAAATATCAAACATAATTTAAATATTTTTTTGAGTATTTAAATTTGAATTAAAATTAATTAAATATAAATACATGTGTTAAGGATATAATAGTAAATAAAGTAGTTAATAATTGAAGCATATAAACATTAAATATGACAGGACTAAATAAAATGTTTTTAAACACAAAATTATAGAAGGAAGATATTTGATGACGAAAGCAAAGATTTGATGAATAAAATAAGTAATAATGAATTACTCTATCATTTCATAAAAATAATCTATTTAATTTTTTTCAAATCAAACAATAATTATTTCAGTGTAGATGAAGATTTTTTTTTTTAAATGCGGGATTGATTCCTTTTTATTAATAACTTATAAGAACATGCTTGTTATATTGATAAGAAATTCTATACGTGAGAATATGATTTTTTATATATAAAAATATTATGTTGTATTTGATATAAAAGTTTGTTACAATATGAAACTATATTTTATATGATATAAATATGATTTATGTTATGTATAATATGAATTTTAAAAATAAAAAAATATAAGGATGAAAAAAATAAAAATTATATATGATATGTTATGTTGTAAATTTTTTAAAAAAATAATAAATTAAATAAATATTTGATAGCAAAAAATAATAATAAAAACTGGTTGGCGGCGGTGAGAGAGAAGAAAGGGAAAAAAAAAAAAAAGGTGCTAACGACTTGAAGGAAGGAAAAGGAAAAAAAACCTAAAAGATACTCACATCCCTTGAGAAAATATAACTATTATTTAGAAAGATACACCATGAAATTAATTATATTTAACATATATCTTTTATTTAATTGAAAATAATATTTTTTAATGACATTTGATAGGTCTTATTATTATTATTATTATTTTTTTAAATACCTTTGATTTCTTCTTGAGTTGTGACCCTTTGATTGCTCTTACACTTAATTGAAAAATTAACCAAATAAGGGTAAGGAAATTACACCTTTAAAAACTTGAGGACGAAAGTTGAAATTTTAGAAAAAAATAAACCTAACCTAGCAATAAATATAAACATGTAATGTTCGCACATCGCGAGTCTTTGTACAAACGCAAAGCATCTGACTCAGTGTCCTTCCTATGATTACCACTACGATGCTTCAGTAGCCTTCGCAAGGTACTACGCCTCCGCCTATGCTCCAGCGGCCTTCGCATTTTACTACGCCTCCGCCTTCGATTGGTACTAGGCTCCAGCCTCCGATTCCGATTGGTACTAGGCTCCCGTCTTCGATTGGTACTAGCTAGGCTCCCCTAACCCCCAACCCAGCCCCCCCCCCCCCCCCCCCCCACATGGTACTCTGCCTATGCGTCATATTGGTTTATCAGCATTCTGGGTAGTCAATCTTATGATTGTTGTAGCCGCTGTTGGTGCCATAGTCGCACTGATGGCATACTTTCCTCCACCAATAGTTTATATTGTATGTTGTGCATCTGGGGTCTGGCTTGTATTTGTTTGCAGTTTCCTTGGAGCAATGGTGAGGAGGACGAAATAGCCAAGGTTTTTTACTAAAGTAGGTATTGCAGGATTATATTGTTATATTGCTCTGTTAATAATGCCATAGCCACATTTATAAAATGGCCAACAACACATTTTTGTTCTTTGAATTATTAATTTTAGATATAATGAAAAGAGTAAATTGTAAAATTGATCATCATTCTTTTGCAAAATTTCACTTTTGGTCATCATTTTTTAAAAATAATATTTAAGGCCACTAAACTTTCATTTTCAACTCATTCTTGGTCACTCTGTTAAAGTTGACCGTTCAATGCTCTAACAAAAATATTTTTTGAGGGTAAAAGTGTACAAATTCACTCCACTATGATGACCAAAAGTGTAATTTCGTAATAATATGATGATCAGTTTTACAATTTACTCCTATAAATATATTTTACACTTTTAAAATTCTCAAAATATATTTTAATTTCTTAACATTCATTTTTTTTCAATTTTTAATATAAAAATAAATTAAAACATAATAAAAATATATCATTGATAATTAGTGAAATTAGGTATTTATACTAAATATATCATTAATCTACTAAATTATTTTTATTACTCAATATAATTAATAAGTGAATAGTAATATAAATGATAAAATTTCCAAATAGATATTAAATATTTTATTAACGAATTAAAAAGTGTTTCATCACTATTTTATAAATAAAAATAAGTAAATATTTCATATATATCGTAATAACTATATTTTTTATTATTAATTTTGGTAATATAAAATACACAAAAAGTTGGTATCAATAAATTCCTTTTTTTTAAAAAAATCACTCCTCAATATAATAACAATGTTTTCTCATTGATTTTGTTATTATATTTTTTATATATTTTATATTATCAAAATTATTAATAATAAATATATTTATTATGAGATAGATGAAATATTTATTTATTTTTAGTTATAAAATAGTGGTATAATACTTTTTTATTTTTTAATAATTTATTTGGAAATTTTATCCTTTTTATTACTATTCACTTATTAATTATATTGAATAGTAAAGATAATTTAGTAGATTGATGATATATTTAATAAATACCTAATTTCACTAATTATTGATGATATATTCTTATTATGTTTTAACTTATTTTTGCATTGAAAATTGAAAAATAAATGTTAATAAATGAAAAGATATTTTGAGAAATTTAAAAGTGTAAAACGTATTTATAGGAGTAAATTGTAAAATTGCTCATCATACTATTGTGAAATCTCACTTTTGGTCATCTTAGTGGAATGAATTTGTACATTTTTGCCCTAAAAAAATACATCCGTTAGAGCACTTGACGGTCAACTTTAACGGAGTGACCAAGAATGAATCAAAATTGAAAGTTTAATGACCTTAAATATCAATTTTAAAGTATAATGACTAAAAGTGAGATTTTACAAAACAATAATTACCAATTTTAATGAAAAATATATGACTACAGCATTTTTTTTCTTCAAAATATATAAACTAGTATTTTTACACATGAAATATATGAAAATTAGTATTTTTGCACATGTGAAAAACTTAGTATTTTTGCACATTACATTTTACTTCAAAACTACAATTATTCTGTTCTAGGTAATGTTGATTTAAGGCTTAAATTCATTTTTTGTCCCCTTTAATAGGGGTTATTCTGGTTTTGGTCTCTCTTTTATTTTGGTCACCAATATTAGTCCCACTTATATTTTTTTTGGCAATTATAGTTTTTTTTTTTACGAAAAAATTTAAAAGATAACGGATTAACGCATTTGATCGCTAGTCAAACATAATTTTTTCTTCACCATGATTTGTACCATAATTTTTTCAATCCATTTTATGACTCGGTTCCTCATGAATGTTCAACCCATTTAGATCAACTCATAATCCAAGATGACGGCCGAAACCCTAAATGGATTGAAGATTCATTAGGATCCAGATCATAAAATTGGTTGAACAAACTATGGTACACGTCATGGTTAAGAAAAAAAGTAGGTTTGACTGAGGAAATTTGAAGAAATGGCTGATAAATGTTTACGAGAGCAAGGGATAAGCATGCCTTCAATGGCTGTTGTCGTATGACATCTTGAACTTTGCCTTTACCTGCAGGATGCTGTAATCCAAAATGATCAAGATAATCCCGATGAGAACAGTAGGCATGTCATCGGCGAGCTCTCCCCTTCTGTTTTTTAAATTGTATGATATTTCTAGTGTTTCGAGTAGATATTGAATAACTACTGTAGTTGTGGACATTTTGTGTAATTATGTAGAAAAACATACATATAGAAAATCATCTTTTTCGTCAATAGTTTCGATTCTGTTCCAAAAGAAAACGGGGTCATTTTACTAATTTTCACCAGTCAAAAATGCATCGGCTCTCCTCAAGACTTGAGTCAAGCCGAAAACTTTTATGCTTTTTAAGAGATAATTTAGCCAAACTCAAATTACTGACAGATAATTATAAGAGATTAAATTTGTTAGGAGATAGGATAAGAGAAATGCTAAGTTCGCTAATTTAAGATTAAGTTGGGTAGGGAATTGAATGCTAAGTTACCATATTGTGTTACCACCATAAAAGCCTAGAAGCTCAAGATGGTCAATGATGGTTTTGAAGTTCCATCCCATTTTAAAAATAGAGCAGAAGAAGTTCGAGCCAATCTTGATCCTCAGTACCGCTGCACCTGTAAACGCACCGCCCGGAGAGAGAGAAAGCTGCGCGCAGCTGGTAAAAATAGGCCAAGAATTTCGGCCAAAGAGAGGAAAAACCAGCCGCAAATAGCTTTGAAAAATCCAACTTTGAGAGAGAGAATTTTCTCTCTCTAGATTCTTGAATTATAAATCTATTGAATTGTATGTCTTCAATAGCTAATCCCTTGTCTATATATAGAGTTACAAGAGAGACCCCAAGTTGTAGGATTGGCCTTCCTACTGGGTTTCTGTTTTCCTTCAATCCTGTTCCTGGACTGATACACATCCAACTGATACAGGGATTCACTTATCCCAAACCAGTTCCTGGTATGATTCACAACCAACTGACACAAGGATTAATTAATTACTTAATTAATTAAATCTACCTTTATCAACAACCCAATACATAATTAATCATACCACTAACGGATTAATTATGGCACTACCAACCTACACCAGAATTGCTTCCGGAACAACTTAATTAAATTATATTCATAATCTCCCCACATCAAAGATATAGTGCTCGTTAATATATTAATTTACTGATAAATTAATTAATTAACCTCTTTAATTCTGAGACTAGTACCACTCGACCTTTTTACTATACCGGACATTAATTCACCGGTCGGGTTTAGTATAATAAATTTTACGAGCTCATCTCGGGAGCACCATCACCCCGAACGTACCGGTACATGGTTTCCTTTCGACAAACAGCAGCTGATGAGCTTATATTTTATGATACGAATTGGGCTGAATTGGGCAAAGTTGGATGTTTTGGTGAAGCTAAATAGCGTTTTTATATTTGCAGGGAATTATATTGACTTTGAGAAGGATGGTGCAATTTTGGACAAAAGAAGGGCAAATTAGACAATTGAAGAAAAGGAGTTGGGCTAATATTTAGGCTGAGAATTTAATTGTTAATTGGGCTGAAATATATTGTTTTGCTGAGGAGGATTGTGGGAAAGAAAAAAAGAGTGGGCCCAAAGTTGAGAAAAAAAAAAAAAGGGTTTTATTAGGTTGGAAAAGAGAGCAGGGGATATGTTATGTTTTTTTGGAAAAAATCAGAGAAGGCTATTTTTGGTGGACTGCGGGGGAGCTAGGCGGCGGAGGTGTGCAGCCAGTTTGGTGAAGACTCACATTTTTGGCTTTGAAGCTAAAGTTGGGCAACGCAATTGGGATACAATTTTGGAGCGGTCACCATCTTAGTACTCAGATTTATTCTTTTGTTTTTAATTAAATTCATGGCATACGTTTTTTATATTATTTTTATTAGTTTAATTATGAGTAGCTAGATTTCTTAGTCTAGTCAAGGGAATCAAAACCCCTCGATGATACTTGAATCGTGAGATCGAATTGATATTACTATTAATTGATTATTGGTTTCTTATTTATTCTTGAGCATTTTTTGTGGATTATTTGGCACTGTCTGTATAGCTGGTAGCATGCGGGCTTTCCTAGGTAATCCAATTTACTAGAATACACGAGGTTCGGTATTCCTTAGAGTTCATGAAATTAATCACGTGGTACGTAGATTAGTGAATTGAAAAGAATAAATAATCAAGTGCAATTAGGCTATTGGGTTAATTGTAGTTGAATTGGGTCCTTGATTATCGTGATCTAGGTTCTAGGAGGTTCCAGAATTGATCATCGATTATAGATGCGATTAACGGAGATTCCTTAATCGCTGGCTTAAATTAATAGGACTGAATTGTTAGGAGGTTCCAATAATGAAAACCGGTGTAACCAATAATTAATTAATATATTTTTGCATCAAGGATCGATTAGTGCATCGAGGTGGTCCAATTCCCTTGGCTAGACGTTTTTTTTTCCAAATTTGGATTTTTACAATTTGTTTAATTTCTTGAAGTTTAATTTTATTGGTTTTTGTTAGTTAGTTTACTTAAAAACAAAACCCCCCATTTTGGTTACGTACTTTTGACCAACTTTAGTTCACTCTGTTGCTCCCTGTGGATACGATCCTACTCGTTCTATACTATTTTTTATAGTTTCAAAAGTAGGTTTATTTTTGATTGGCCTGACGACCCATCAGCAGCACACCAAGCAACTAAACATGCGCACCCAACCTACCGAGACTATTGGCCACAATTGACCTCACCCATTGGCAGATCAAAGTACACTATGTCTAATTCTCATGCCCGCTCGAGTCTAGGGATTAAGAGATAGAATACCAAGAACGATTTGCATATTAAATCAGTACAAGACAAACCATTCTTAATGGTCAAGTTCAATATGCCCCGGGCATATTTATATGATTCAATTAGTTTAGACAAACCAATTATCTGAATCACATAATAACCTAAATCGACAGTTTGTCCAAAGTTGTCTCGGTTACGAACCTCATTTATATATTATGTCTTTTAAACAATGATGAGATCTACTGTGTCACACAAGACACCTCATCATCTAACTACATAATATAAATGGACAATTAATGCACAACAAGATATAACAAAACATAAATCGATATATTACTGGGAAAAAGTACAATACAAGCATAACTTATGTATTCAACTCCAACAATCTCCCACTAATACTTAAGTTGTGCTTTAAGTATACATCTACATACAACTCCTATACACCCTGCTGCTATATATCCAGAAAAACTGTCATGGCTCTCCTAAGTATCTGATTCCCATGCCCTCCACGTGAGCCTCAAAGACTTTCGAAGTCAATGTTTTCGTGAACGAATCTTCAAGGTTATCCTCTGATGCTATCTTAGCCACGACCACGTCTTCCCCCTTTACGATGTCTCGTATCAGATTGTACTTGCGCTGTATATGTTTACTCACCTTGTGGGCTCGTGGTTCCTTCAAGTTTGCTACTGCACCGTTGTTATCACAATAAACCGTGATAGACTTCTAAAAATACTAGGAATCACACCTAAGTTCACTAGGAAGTTCTTAAGCCATACTGCTTCTTTCGCTGCCTCTGATGCGGCAACGTACTCAGCCTCCATGGTAAATTCCGTAACGCATTTCTGCTTGTCACTCCGCCAAGCTATGGCTCCACCTCTCAGAGTAAACACATACCCTGAGGTAGACTTGCTCTTGTCTTTGTCGCCTTAAAAATCTGAATCAATGTAACCTCGGGGTACCAACTCAGGTGCCTGATAGACCAGAACCTGGTCCCTCGTTCTGCGCAAATACTTGAGAATGCATTTTATTGCCTCCCAGTAAGCTTTCCTGAGGTTACTATGATATCTGCTTACCATGCCAATAGCATAACAGATATCAGGCCTCGTACACAACATGGCATACATGAGACTTTCTACTGCCGAAGCATAAGGAACTGTCTTCATGGCCTCTATCTCCTCAACAGTCTTAGGGGACTGTTCCTTAGATAGATACACTACATGTCTGAAAGGTAGAAAACCTTTCTTGGAGTTCTGCATGTTAAAATGAGCCAGAATTGTATCTATGTACGAAGCTTGGGAGAGCGTTAATGAACGTTTCCTACGATCTTGAATTATCTTGATCCCAAGGATATGTCCCGCTTCCCCTAAGTCCTTCATATCAAACTGCTTGGACAGTCATGCCTTTACGTCTGATAACACTTTCTTGTTGTTGCCAATCAATAGAATATCATCTACGTAAAGCACAAGAAATACTATTGAGTTTCCATCACGTATGCGATACACACATTGCTCATCCGGACACTGAGCAAATCCGAAAGACTGGATTACCTCATCAAACCGGATGTTCCAAGATCTGGATGCCTACTTAAGTCCGTAAATGGACCTCTTAAGCCTGCAAACCTTATGCTCTTGGTCTTTTTCAATGAATCCCTCTGGTTACTGCATAAAGATGGTTTCCTCAAGACTTCAGTTTAGAAAAGCTGTCTTGACATCCATCTGCCAAATCTCATAATCTAAATGAGCAGCTATGGCCAAGAGAATCCGGATCGACTTAAGCATGGCTACCGGGGAGATAGTTTCATCATAATTGATTCCCTCTTTTTGAGTATACCCCTTCGCCACCAACCTAGCTTTAAAGGTTTCCACCTTCCCGTCAGGTCCTCTCTTACGTTTATAGACCCACTTGCATCCAATGGGCTTGAACCCATCTGGCAGGTTCACAAGCTACCAGACTTGATTGTGGTCCATTGACCCTATCTTGGATATCAATGCCTTACGCCAAGACTCTGCATTTTTATCTCAAAGAGCCTCATTGTAGTTAACCAGATCAGGTTCAGGCGCGCCTGAGACTAGGTCTGAGGCCTCTCCCACGCAATGAACCTATGTGGCTGTCTCACAACCCTCCCACTACAATGAGGCACCACTTGTGTAGGCGCATCATCTGTGATCTCATGTGCAGTGTCTGGCGTATCTACTTGTGCAGGTGCATCAGGATTAGAAGTTTGTCGTCTAAGCTCTTCTATTACTATCTTACTCTTGGGCTTGTGATCTAAGACATAGTCCTTTTCCAAAAATCTAGTGTTGGTACTAACCACCACCTTCTGATCTTTAGGACTATAAAACAGACCACATTTCATTCCGCTAGGATATCTTACAAACAGCATTAATTCAGTTCTCGCATCTAACTTAGCCGTATCTGCCTTAAGTACATGTGCTGGGCAACCCCAAATTCTGAGATGTCTTAGACTGGGCTTGCGCCCATTCTACAACTCTAATGGGGTTGAAGGCACGATTTTAGATGGTACAAGATTAAGAATATACACCGTCGTTTCTAAGGCATATCCTCATAACGAACTTGGAAAATCACTATAGCTCATCATAGACCTAATCATTTCCATGAGAGTCTGATTCCTCCTTTCTGCTACACCATTCTGCTGTGGCGTGCCAGGTGCAGACAACTGAGACTGAATTCTGCCCTCACTGAGGTATTCTCGAAATTCATGGGATAGGTACTCCCCACCACGATCTGGACCCAGTGTCTTGATACTCTTACCATGATGCTTCTCCACATCTGCCCGAAACTCTTTGAACTTGCCAAAACATTCGGACTTGTGACACATTAGGTAAATGTACCCGTATCTTGAGTAGTCATCTGTGAATGTCATGAAACACTCAAATTCACCTCGTGCCTGGACCGTCATTGGTCCACACAAGTTAGAATTAATCAACTCTAATACTTCCTTAGCTCTATAACCTTTTGATTTAAAAGGTCTCTTGGTCATCTTACCTTCCAAGCAAGATTCGTAGGTTGAATAACTGTCAATCTCTAATGAACCTGAAGGTCCATCATTGACCAACCTCTGAATCCTACTAAGGTTTATTTGACCTAGCCTGAGATGCCAAAGATAGGTTTGATTAATTTCAGAAGGTTTCTTCCTCTTATTAATGTTAGATAAAAAGCTATCTGTTTCTATATTTTGCGCAAACAGGGGAATTAGAGTTAACCACAAATAAATTGTCAGCCAATAAACCAGAACAAATAAGTTTCTCATTTCTTCTAATAAATATAGACTCATCAGAAAAAACAAACTTATAACTGTTCTTTAAGAGTTTAGAAACCAAAATAAGGTTCTTTCTAAAACTCGGTACATAAAGACAATTAACTAACTCTAATCTACAATTTTCAAAATTTAAATTGATAGCTCCTACTGCTTCTAGTGACATTCTTGTAGTGTCGCCCATGTAGATATCTAGTTCGCCCTCTTTAAGCTTCCGGGTTACTTAGAACCCCTGCAAAGAATTACAAACATGATCAGTGGCGCCTGAATCCACACACCAAGAATATGTGGAAATCACCCCTAAACATGTCTCAGTAATTAGGGCAGCAACTATCGTACCTTCAAGCTTTGGAAAATCCACTTTCCAGTGTCCCGTTTTACCGCACTTGAAGCACTTGCTTCTGGGCTTGCTCCTCTTTGCGATATTGGGCTTCGCAGCAAGTTTCCTAGCATTCTTCTTCTTATTCTTCTTGCCTTTAGGTGCAGAAGAAGAACCTGAAGCCTTTACTGCGATCAAAGCTTGCTTCTTCTCGTGGAAGATGCCTTCGACCGCCACTAAATCAGTTAAGAGCTCGGGTAGAGTATAGACTCTTTGGTTCATGTTGTAATTGACCCGAAACTGCCCAAAACAAGAGGGTAGACTCTGGAGGATAATATCTATCTGACTTTCTTGGTCGATTTCTCCTCCTAACACCTATATCTCATTGATGTGACTGATCATGTGTAGCACATGATCTCTCACCGATCCGCCTTCAGCCATCTTTGAGTTCATTAATTTCCTCATGGCTGCTTGCTTAGCAGTCCTGCCTTGATGCGCGAACATCTCTCGCAGGTGAGCCATCATGTTGAAGGCAGAGACCATGGGATGAGCTGATGTTGCAGCACATTTGACACAAAGGCCAAAATATTGCACCGCGCCATCTCATCCGCTTTTCTCCACCGGGCATAGGCATCCCTATCCTCTTGAGGAGAGTTCTCATCAGGCACATCTGGACATACTTCGGTGAGCACAAACTTATACTGCTCAGCCGTCAGGACAATATCCAAGTTACGACTCCAGTCGATATAATTGGTTCCAGTTAATTTATTGTCTTTCAAAATAGCAGCTAAGGGGTTGAATGTCATATCGATAAAACTGTAAAATTAACAAACAGACAATGTTTCAGTTATTAACCTAGAATTTCGAAAACATGAAATTCTATTAATTATTGACTTCCCTCAAAACAATAATTATAAACCACCAACATCACATCCACCGGGATTCTCGCAAGCCATGCAGTGTGGATGTTTACGCTAACCCACATTCGTTTGAGAACACTCAAGTTCATTAACTACACTATCTGACCAAACGATCTATTGATCAATGTAGCTAATAGTCGGTGCTTTCAGCCATACAAATAAGCAGTGTAACCTCTTGGGAGGAATACTGCAAATCGTACACTAAGGGTATCCCATTACGTGATTTCTGAGTTGGTTACCTCAGGATAGTGCGCCTCAGATGGAGAGGGTGTCGTATTTCTCCTAGTTAAACTTACTCTAGTCATCTTACTCAGAAATTCATAATCTACCGATCTCGGGGCTGGACTTATCCGAATGGAGGAAGGCCCTAATGCCAACGCTCAAGCCCACCCACATCGCATATGAACTCGTAACAGTGGCCATGGGAATATTAAACCAACCCTCTCCACTTAGATTTCCAAATTGAGGGTTTTTCCAGTTTTAACATGCAATTAACTAACCCTAAGTTATATGCAACCATAAAACCAACATGCTTTAAAATCATGCATCTAAAATACAGCATAAAAATTAAAACAATAAATACGGGAAATAAATGTGAAAAATAAATTCCCTGACTATTATGGTTTTAATTGCTTCCATCTTCTGCCTTGATCTCGTGTCCCGTCATGTCACTCAATGGAGAGTGTCTTGAACTTCAAAAAACGAAAACTGGAGGAAAAACAGGACAAAAACGCAGCCCGAACGGGCCACACGAATGCAGCACGCCCAAAGGGCGCGCGCACTGCTGTCGCCTGCCGCTGCCGCGGCTAGCGTAGCCTCCTGCGGCTCCTCGCGGCAGCGGCGCTACTGCTGACGGTCATCGACGGCGACTGTTGCCTGCGGGTAGTCACCAACGCCCCCCTTGCCGCTACACCCTCCTTCGCTTTTTCCCACGCTATCTGGTCTTCTTGCAATTCGTCCTGGATTTTCCTGGGTTTCTACGAATTAACGATAATCCAAAACCGACAAATTCAAGTTGCCCATCATAACGCATTCGATTACAAAAAATTAATTCTCCTACTACAAGGCTTTATAGGAAAATTAAATAATCAAAATTACATAGAAAAAATCCTACTACAGATTTGATCTAATCCTACACGGCTTCCAGCACGTGGTTATACTATTACAAATATTCATAATAAAATCAAATCCGGACATGTCTCAGAGTTTAATTAAAACCCATACAAACGTAACCATAATAGTCAGGATTTCTTAACCACCTGCAAATAAAACCATGTAATAAATTGAACAAGCACAAAACCTAAAATTAGGCTCTGATACCAATTGAAAGATTATCTGTCCGGGCCCAGCCAAAAACTCACTTTCGTGCTACACATTCCAGAATCGGAATCTCTGGCCAGGCTTAGACGCTAGCACAATGCTATTCCAACCCTTTTGAAATAACATTGCATAGGATCTGGGTTCGCACTCATTCAATTTATCACGCAACAAAATTTCTAATTAAAAGCGAAATCATAGAAAAATACCTTTGAAGCGTGTACTCAGGTGATTCTCTTGTATGCCTAAAGACTTTGATTTCACGTTGTGTGGACAACGATCTAGAAACCAATTGATCAGCTAATCACCACAATCCACCTGCCAGAAAATTCCAGCACCGCTGCACCTGGCACGTACTGTAAACGCACCGCCCGGAGAGAGAGAAAGCTGCGCGCAGCTGGTAAAAACAGGCCAAAAATTTCGGCCAAAGAGAGGAAAAACCAGCCGCAAATAGCTTTGAAAAATCTGACTTTGAGAGAGAGAATTTTCTCTCTCTAGGATTTTCTCTCTCTAGATTCTTGAATTATTAATCTATTGAATTGTATGTCTTGATAGCTAATCTCTTGTTTATATATAGAGTTACAAGAGAGACCCCAAGTTGGTTTAGGATTGGCCTTCCTACTGGGTTTCTGTTTTCCTTCAATGTTGTTCCTGGACTGATACACATCCAACTGATACAGGGATTCACTTATCCCAAACCAGTTCCTGGGATGATTCACAACCAACTGACACAGGGATTCTTTTATCCCAAACCAGTTCCTGGTATAATTCACAACCAACTGACACAGGGATTCACTTATCCCAAACCAGTTCCTGGTATGATTCACAACCAACTGACACAATAATTAATTATTTACTTAATTAATCTACCTTTGTCAACAACCCAATACTTAATTAATCATACCACTAACAGATTAATTATGACACTACCAATCTACACCAGAATTGCTTTCGGAATAACTTAATTAAATTATATTCATAATCTCCCCACATCAAAGATATAGTGCTCATTAATATATTAATTTACTGATAAATTAATTAATTAACATCTTTGACCTTTTTACTATACCGGACATTAGTCCACCGACCGGGTTTAGTATAATAAACTTTACGAGCTCATCTCGTGAGCACCATCACCCCAGAAGCACCGGTACATGGTTTCCTTTCTACAAGCAGCAGCACACCAAGCAACTAAACACGCGCACCCAACCTACCGAGACTATTGGTCACAATTGACCTCACCCATTGGTATATCAAAGTACACTATGTCTAATCCTCATGGCCGCTCGAGTCTAGGGATTAAGAGATAGAATACCAAGAACGATTTGTCTATTAAATCAGTACAAGACAAATCATTCTTATTGGTCAAGTTCAATATGCCCCGAGCATATTTATATGATTCAATTAGTTTAGAAAAACCAATTATCTAAATCACATAATAACCTAAACCGACAATTTGTCCAAAGCTGTCTCGGTTACGAACCTCATTTATATATTATGTCTTTTAACCAATGATGAGATCTACTGTGTCACACAAGACATCTCATCATCTAACTACATAATATAAATGGACAATTAATGCACAACAAGATATAACCAAAACATAAATCTATATATTACTGGGAAAAAGTACAATACAAGCATAGCTTATGTATTCAACTCCAACAATAGCTCCCACTGATTTCCTGCTGCAATTGCTATAAACATCCTGACAGTCACAATCTTTGCCATAGGTGATAAGACTTCAGTGTAGTCCTCTCCCTCTTTCTGAGTGTAGCCTTTTGCTACCAGCCTCGCCTTGTATCTTTCTATAGAACCATCAGCATGACACTGGACTTTTTATACCCATATGCAACCTACAGCCTTTTCACCAGCTGGTAGAGTAGTGAGTTCCCAGGTTCCATTTTTTCTCCAAAGCAGTTATTCCTTGCTCCATAGCTTCTGTTCACTTAGTATCAGTGGTGGCATGATCATACGAAGAGGGCTCTTGAAAACCAGACAAGTAGCCATAACAAATTCATGCTCAATACTAAAAGTGCACAAATTAAAAACAGGTCCAAAAGAGGAAATAGAATCAGAATATGCATGTAGAATAAAATCTTGCATCCATTTAGGTTTCATTCGAACTCTAGAACTCTGCATAGTAGGATAAGACACAGAAATAGGGCTAGAAGGAACATCATATGAGCTAAGATAATGAGAAGAAGCACTTGACTCAGATGCATCTAGGTTCACAGGAGAAGATATATCAGGCTAAACTACAGAATCTTGAGATGGAGAAGTATCATAAATATCAGGTGTAGGATCATATTCTAAATTAAAATACGGAAATACAGATGGTAACACAACATCAGTTTGTGAAAAAGTAACAGCTGGAAAAATCTCTTCATAAAATAACACATCCCTAGAGATCAGGACTTAATTCAGTGCAGGACGAAAAAACCTTATATCCCTTCTACCCAGAAGGATAGCCAACAAACAGCCCTGAATATAACCTATTATCTAGTTTGTTTCTTCCTGGAGCTTTATTTAGCACAAAACTAAGACATCCAAAGGTTCTCATATGACTGTAATTTGGTTTTTTGTTATAAAGTAACTCAAAAGGTGTTTTCTATTGTAACACTGAAGAAGGTAATCTATTAATCAAGTATGTGACTGTCAGTACAGCTTTACTTCACAAAGTTTTAGGAAGGTTGGCTTGAATTAACAAGGCTCTAGCAGTTTGTAAGAGGTGTCGGTGTTTCCTCTCAACTAAGCCATTTTGCTGTGAGGTGTAAGGACAGCTGGTATGGTGGACAATCCCTAATTCAGCAAAGAAAGAATGACATTGGAGAAGGAATTATCTGTCTGGCCCCAATCAAAAATTTCACTTTCGTGCTACGCATTCCAAAATCAAAAACTCTCATTCAGACCCAGACGTTCATGTAATAAGATTCAAACCCTTTTGAAATATCACACGAACATAGGATCTTGGTTTACCTCATTCGATTTGTCACGCAACAAAATAAATCTAAATTAAAATGGAAGGATAAAGATTTGACCTTTGAATCGTGATCCTCAAAATTTCTCTTACATGACTCTGAGACCCGTCTGGAAGTTGTGTGGGCAACTATCTTCCAAACGATTGAATCAGCACCAACAAAAACACCCACATAAAAATTCCTAAAAAAAGTTGCTCGCTGGAAAAGTCATGCCACTCGCTGAAATAGTCACGCCGCTCACGGGAATACTCACCCCACGCCACTATTGGGAACAGTCACGCCGGAGATCGCACCTCGGGAAACTCACCTAAGGTTCTCACCCTTTCTCTCTAGGTTTTTTTTTGTATTACTTGTGTATCTTGTATTTCAGACCCTTGTGTCTATTTATAAAGTTACAAGAGAGACTTTAAGTGGGCTTGAGTTCAGCCTTCTTGTTGGGCTTGGGTTATAGTAGTTTCCAAATCTCAATTAGATTTTCTAATTCTTAATTGAACCAAGAATTAATTAATTAAATAATTAATTCCACTTTGTCAATTTACTAATTGACCCAATGATTAATTAATTAAATAATTAATTTCACTTTACAAATTAATCCAACATATAACTAATCGTACCACTAACGGATTAATTATGGAATTACCACTCAAATAAGAATTGCTTCCGGAATCACTAATTTAATTATTCTTTTTTCTTCCCAAGTCAAAGATATGTACTCATCAATTTATTAATTTACTGATAAATTAATTAATCGACTTCTTATCATCCGATATTAGTACCACTTGACTTTATTACTATACCGGACATAAGTCCACTGGCCAAATTTAGTATAATAAACTTTACGAGCTCATCTCAAGAGCACAATCACCCCAAACGCACCGATACATGGTTTCCTTTCGACAAGCAACAACACACCAAGCAATCAAACAAGCGCATCCAACCTGCCGAGACAATAGGCCTTAAACGACCCTCATTGGCATATTAAAGTACACTATGCTTAATCCCCATGCCCACTCTAGTCTAGGGATTAAGAGATATAATACAACGTTTGAATTAACTACTTAAGAACAATACAAGTTAATTCAATCCTAAACGGTCATGCTCAATATACCCTGAGCATATCTATATGATTCAATTAGTTTAGACAAACTAATTTCTGAATCAAATAATGACTTAAATCGACAGTATGTCCAAACTGTTTCAGTCACGAGCCTCATTTATATATCATGACTTTGACCAATGATGAGATCTACCGTGTCACATGAGACACGTCATCATCTAGTCATATGATATAAATGGACAACATATGTAAAAATATAAAAATAATTTAACTAAAACATTCAAT
Organism: Knoxia roxburghii; assembly: GCA_030378225.1. Classification (NCBI taxonomy): domain Eukaryota; kingdom Viridiplantae; phylum Streptophyta; class Magnoliopsida; order Gentianales; family Rubiaceae; genus Knoxia; species Knoxia roxburghii. The sequence goes on along the minus strand of CM059422.1, from coordinate 37,531,648 downwards.
CAATATATAAATCGGGAAATAGTTTTAATACAAGCAAGGCATTAGTATTCAAAATCAACAATCTCCCACTAATACTTAAGTTGCGCTTAAAGTATAAAACTACATTAATCATTGTTTTACTAATAACTAGAAAACATTCAAGGCTCAACTAAGTATCTAATTCTCTTGCCCTTCACGTGAGCCTTAAAGACCTTTGCAATCAATGTCTTCGTGAATGGATCTGCAAGGTTATTTGCTGATACTGTCTTAGTCACAACCACGTCTTCCCTCTTAACGATATCTCATATCAGGTGGTACTTGAGCTTTATGGGCTTACTCACTTTGTGGGCTCGTGGTTCCTTCGAGTTTGCTACTGCACCGTTATGGTCACAGTACACTGTGATTGACTTTTGCAAACCAAGAAATATGTCTTAGTCCACTAAGAAGTTCTTGAGTCACATTGCTTCTTTTGCCACCTCTGAGGCTGCAATGTACTCAGCTTCCATGGTAGAGTCCGCCATGCATTTTCGCTTGACACTCCGCCAAATTATGGCTCCACCCCCCAAAGTAAACTCAAACCCTGAGGTAGACTTACTCTTGGCCCTATCGCCTTAGAAATTAGAATCTGTGTAACCCCTCGGAACTAGCTCTTGCGTCTAATAGACCAAAACTTGGCATTTCGTTCTGTACAAATACTTGAGAATGCACTTTACAGCCTCCTAACGAGCTTTTCCTGGATTACTCTGATATATGCTAACCATACCAACAGCATAGCAAATATCAGGTATCGTACATAACATTGCATACATAAGACTTCCTACTGTCGAAGCATAAAAAACTGTCTTAATGGCTTCTATCTCCTAAACATTCTTCGGGCACTGCTCTTTAGATAGATGCACTCCGTGTCTGAAATGTAGAAAACCTTTCTTGGAGTTCTGCATGTTGAAACGAGCCAGAATTGTATCTATGTATGAAGCCTTCGAGAGCGTCATTGAACGTTTCCTACGATCTCGAATAATCTTGATCCCAAGGATATGTCCAACTTCTCCCAAGTCCTTCATATCAAATTGTTTGGACAACCATGTCTTTACATCTGATAACACTTTCTTATTGTTGCTAATAAGTAGAATGTCATCTACGTAAAGTACAAGAAACACCACCGCATTTCTATCACATTCGTTGTACACACATTGCTCATCCGGACACTGAGCAAATCTGTAAGACTGGATTATTTCATCAAACTGGATGTTACAAGATCTGGATGCTTGCTTAAATCCGTAGATGGACCTCTTAAGCTTGTAAACCTTATGCTCTTGGCCTTCTGCAATGAATCCATCTGGCTGCTACGTGAAGATGGTTTCCTCAAGCCTTTCGTTAAGGAAAGCTGTCTTGACATCAATCTGTCAAATCTCATAATCTAAATGAGCAGCTATGGCCAAGAGAATCCAGATCAACTTAAGCATAGCTACCGGGAAAGAGGTTTCCTCATAATCAATACCTTCTTTTTGAGTATACCGTCACAAGCCTAGCTTTAAAGGTTTCAACCTCTCCATCGGGTCATCTCTTTCTTTTGTAGACCCACTTGCATCTAATGGGTTTAAAACCATCAGGAAAGTCTACAAGCTCCCAGACTTGATTAGAGTCCATCGACCCCATCTCGGATATCATTACTTTTTGTCAAGATTATATATCTTTATCTCAGAGTGCCTCATTGTAGTTGACTGGGTCTGGTTTATGCGCACCGGGAACTAAATAAAAAATTCTCCTAAGCCCACGTACCTCTCGGGTTGTCTCACAACCCTCCCACTACGACGAGGCACCACCTGTGTAGGCGCATCATCTGTGACTTCTTTTGGAGTATTTTGTGATGTATCTATTTGCAATAGTGCAATAGAATTAGTGGATTGTCATCTAAGTTCCTCTAGTACGTTCTTACTACTGGGCTTGTGATCTAGAATATAGTCTTCTTCTAAAAATCTGGCCTTTGTGCTAACTATCACCTTTTGATCTTTAGGACTATAAAATAAACCACCTTTCGTTCGTCTAGGATATCCTACAAACAACATTATTTTTGTTCTTGATAGTTTACCCACATCTGCCTTAATCACATGTGCTGGGCATCCCCAAATTCTGAGATGTCTCAGACTGGGCTTGTGTCCCGTCCACTACTCTGTAGAGGTTGAAGACACAGATTTAGATGGTACAAGGTTAAGAATGTAAGCCGTTGTTTCTAAGGAAAATCCCCAAAATAAATTAGGCAATTCACTATAACTCATCATCGATCTAACTATTTCCATAAGAGTTATGTTTCTCCGTTCTGCTACACCATTCTGTTGGGGTGTGTCAGGTACAGATAAATGAGACTGAATTCCTACATCTGACAGATAGTCTTTGAATTTGCCCGAAAGGTATTCACCACCACGATCTAATCGTAGTGTCTTGATGCTCTTACCATGAGGTTTCTCCACATCTGTCTGATACTCTTTGAACTTGCCAAAATATTCGGACTTGTGGCGCATTAGTTAAATGCATCCGTACCTCGAGTGGTCATCTGTGAACATCACAAAATACTCGAAGCCTCCTCTCGCTTGAATAGACATAGGTCCAAACAAGCCATAGTGAACCAATTCTAACATGTCTTTGGCCCTATACCCTTTTGCCTTGAAAGGCCTTTTGGTCATTTTACCTTCCAAGCAAGATTCGCAAGTCGAATAGTTGTCAACTTCTAATGAACCTAAAAGTCCATCTGTGACCAACATTTGAATCCTACTAAAGTTAGTGTGACCTAGTCTAAGGTGCCAAAGATATGTTTGGTTCATCTCAGAAGGTTCATTCCTCTTATTATAATTCAATGATCCGTTATTTGATTCAGTGTTTTGCGCAACAGGGGAGTTTGATTTTAGTAAAAATAGATTATCTACTAATGAACCCGAACAAACAAGTTTCTCATTCTTTATAACAATAACATATTTATTAGAAAAAATAAACTTATAACCATCCAACATAAGTATAGAAACTAAAATCAAGTTCTTTCTAAAACATGGAACATAAAGACAATTCTTTAAAACTAAAACTGAACTTTCAAAATTAAGCCTAGCTACTCCCACTGCTTCAACTGACACTCTCGTAGTGTCGCCCAAGTAGAGCTCTAATTCGCCACTTCGAAATTAAGCCTAGCTACTCCCCTGCAAAGAATTACAAACATGATCAGTGGTTCCTGAATTCACACACCAGGCATCTATGGGAATCACCGCTAAACATGTTTCACTAAATAAATGCGAAAATAATCATACCTTTGATCTTCGGACAATTCGACTTTCAATGCCCCATCTTACCGCATTTGAAGCACTTTCCTTTCATCTTATTCTTTTTTGCGATGTTAGGCTTAGGCGTATGAATAGCTATCTTCTGGGCTTTCTTTTTTATCTTTCCAGCTTTGGACTTAGAAGAGGAACCTTGAGCCTTGAATGTGACTAAAGCTTACTTCTTTTCTTAAAAGAGGCCTTCAGCTAACACCAAAGCAGCTAAGAGCTCGAGTAGAGTGTAAACTCACTGATTTATGTTATAATTCAGCCAAAAATGCTCAAAACTCTGAGGCAAACTCTGGAGGATCATGTCAACCTGCGTTTCCGCATCAATTTCACCTCCCAATACCTCAACCTCATTGATGTTGTTAATCATGTCAAGTACGTGATCTCTCATTGTGGTGCCTTCAGCCATTTTGGTGTTCATTATCTTCCTCATGGTTGTTTGCCTTACCGCCCTGCCTTGATGACCGAACATCTCCCTCAGGTTAGCCATCATGTCAAAAGCAGAGATCATTGACTGATGCTGATGTTGCAGAACATTTGACATAGAAGCCAGAATGTAACGTCGTGCCATCGTATTAGCCTTCCTCTACCTCTGATAGGCTTCCATCTTTTCTTGAGGTGTCTCATCATTTAGCGTGGGTGGGCAAATTTCAGTGAGCACAAACTTGTACTGCTCAGCCGTTAGGACAATGTCCAAGTTACAATTCTAATCGACAAAATTCGGATCGATTAATTTGTTCTCTTTTAGTATAGTAGCTAACGGATTGAATGTCATATCAAAAACTGAAAATAAATAAACAAACATGTTTTAGAATAAGAAATTCAAAAATATTGAACCCTTAAAACAATATAATCTAGCTACCAACATCTCGTTCACTGGTAGTGTGAACGTTTACGTTAATAACTAAGTTCATTAATCTTATTACCTGACCAAACGTTCGATTGATCAATCAAATTAATAGTCAGTACTTTTAGCCGTACACAAAAGTAGCGTATCCTCGATGGGAGGAATACTACTAATCGTACACTAAGTGTAAACCATTACGTGACTTCTAAATTTGTTACCTAGGATAGTGCGCCTCAGATGGAGAGGATATCGCATTCTCTAATTTAACTTACTATAGTCATCCAATCTAGTGATGCTGTGAATTAGACTTATCCGATATGGAGGAAGGCTCTAATGCCAACGCGTAAGTCTACCCACATCACTTATGAATTTGTAATAGTGGCCATAGGAATTAATTAACTAACCCGCTTCCACTTAGATTTTTAAAACGATGGTTTTTCAATTTTAAGATGCTTTTAACTATCCTAAGTTATATGCATAAAAAATCAATGTTTTAATCATGCATTAAAAAAATAAAGCATAAATTAAAACACATAAGCATGCAACTTAAAACGATAAATACGATAAATAAATACATTAATAAATTTCCCAATTATTATGGTTTTAAAACTGCATCATGTTTCCATTTGCGGCCTTGTTTGCGTGTCCCGTCACGTCACTCTAATGGATTGAGTCTTGAACTTGAAAGATCTCGGAACTAACTCAAAAAATGGTCCATGCGCGTGCGCACGGGCCACGCCACGCATAATTGGGCTGTGCGCAGCGCAGCTAGTGCCCTAGCGCTGCGACGCCTGCTGTCGGTGACTGCTGCCAGCGACTCCTTCGCTGGCATCGCCTTCAGGGTCTTTTACTTCGCTCCCACTCGTTATTTTGACTTCTTGCAATTTGCCTTAGTTTTTTAGGTTTTCAACGCAACCCTTGGAATCACCAAAATTGCGAAAAACCAAAACCCACGAATTCAAGTCGTCCACCATAACATCTTCGATTACATAATTCTCCTAAATATAAAGCTGATTTCTTGGAAAATAAAATCGAAAAATTACATAGAAAAAATCCTACTACATATTTAATCTAATCCTACACGACTTCAAGCTCGTGATTTTACTATAACACGCATTCATATAAAAAACCAACCGGATATGTCCCGAGGTTTTATTAAAATATAAATGTAAACCATAGTAGCCAAGATAACAAACCACCTGCAATAAAAACCATGTAACAAATCAAACAAGTATAAAGCCAAAACCTTAGCTCTGATACCAATTGAAGGAATTATCTGTTCGGGTCCAATCGAAAATTTCACTTTCGTGCTACGCATTCCAGAATCGGAAACTCTCTTTCAGGCCCAGACGCTCATGTAATACAATTCAAAACCCTTTTGAAATATCACACGAACATAGGATCTTGGTCTGCCTCATTCGATTTGTCACGCAACAAAATAAATTTAAATTGAAGAGGAATGATAAAGATTTGACCTTTGAAGCGTGATCCTCAATATTTCTCTTGTATGACTCTGAGACCCGTCTAAAAGTTGTGTGGACAACTATCTACCAAGCGATTAAATCAGCACCAACAGAAACACCCGCACAAAAATTCCTGAAAAAAGCTGCTCGCCGAAAAAGTCACGTCGCTTGCTGAAATAGTGACGCCACTCACGGGAACACTTGTGCCGCTCGCGAGAATAGTCGCACCGGAGATCGTACCTCGGGAAACTCACCTGAGGTTCTCACCCTTTCTCTCTCTAGCTTTCTTTTGTGCTTTGTTAATAATGACTTGTGTGTCTTGTATTGCTGACCCTTGTGTCTATTTATAGAGTTACAAGAGAGACCTTAAGTGGGTTTGAATTAGGCCTTCTTGGTGGGCTTGGGTTTTAGTAATTTCCAAATCTCAATTAGATTTCCTAATTCTTGGATTTCTGAATTCTTAATTTAACCAATAATTAATTAATTAAATAATTAATTCCACTTTGTCAATTTACTAATTGATCCAAGAATTAATTAATTAATTTCACTTTATCAATTAACCTAACACATAACTAATCGTACCACTAAAGGATTAATTATGAAATTATCACTCAAACCAGAATTGCTTCCGGAACCACTAATTTAATTATTCTTTATTCACCTCACATGAAAGATATAGTGCACCATCACTCCGGATGCACCAGTGCATGGTTTTCTTTCAACAAGCAACAGCACACTAAGCGATCAAACACGGGCACCCAACCTGTTGAGACTATAGGCCTTAAACGACCAAACTCAATGGCATATTAAAGTACACTATGCTTAATCCTCATATCCGTTCTAGTCTAGGGATTAAGAGATAGAATACAAGGTTTAAATTAACTATTTAAGAACAGTACAAGTTAATTCATTCCTAAACGGTCATGCTCAATATGCCTCGGGCATATCTATATGATTCAATTAGTTTAGACAAACTAATTTCCGAATCACATAATGACTTAAATCGACAGTATGTCCAAACTGTTTCAGTCGCGAGCCTCATTTATATATCATGACTTTGATCAATGATAAGATCTACCGTGTCACACCAGACACGTCATCATCTAGTCATACGATATAAATGGACAACATATGTAAAAACATAAAAACAATTTAACTAAAATATTCAATCAATACATAAATCGGGAAATAGTTTTAATACAAACAAAGTTTTAGTATTCGAAACCAACAAAAACTCAGTCCCATTATCAGATTGAACTATTTTCACTTTTTGGTCAAATTGGTTCTGGAGCTGAAAGATAATATGATTAAAAAATGTGGTAGTTTAAGATTTATGTTTCATCATTAGTGTCCAGGTGGCTCTACTATAATCATCTACTACAGTAAGGAAATACTGACTGCCACTTACACTAGGTATCTTATATGGCCCCCAAACATCCGTGTAAAATAGACAAGACTTCTGATGATGTAGTGCTTGGAGAATAAAATGGTTTTTTGTGTTGCTTAGCCAAAGGACACACAGAACAAAGATATCTGATAGAGTTTTCACTATTACAATACAAGAAAACGGACATTCGTTTAAGTACAGCATCAGAGGGGTGGCCTAATTGATCATGCTATGAAATTTGAATAGTGGTTGCTTTATTACAAAGTGCAAAAGCAAAACAACTAGGATTTATTGAGGACTGTCCAGGACTTATTCTTGAATGAACCAAATCTTGTGCTTGTAGTATTAGTGAAGAGCTGATAGATTGCTGACTAAACATGTAAAGATTATTATTGACAATGCCCACTGCTAAGACTGTGGTAGTCTTCGAGTCCTGCAGCCAACATTGATCATCAAAGAAGGTAAAAAAACATGTTGAATCTCTAGACATCTTGCTAACATAAATCATGTTGTACTTAAAGGAAGGAATATATAAAACATCCATCAAAGTAAAAGTATAAGACAACTTATGATTATCAATTGTTTGCACAACCTGAGAACTCCCATCAGGAAGAGAAACTGAAACAGATTTTGTCAATTTTCTAAGATTGAAAAGTGCACTCTCATTACTAGTCATATGACTTTTTGCCCCCATTTCTACAATCCAAGCGTGCTTATTTCTACAATCAGCAAAATAAGCACTAATACTAATTGGATCAGAGATACTACTTGCAAACTCTGTTGTGCCATGAGCAAAGTTGACTGGAGCTTTCTCCTTATGCATCCTACCTCTCACTTGCAGTTTCTTCATTTCCTTTTGAATAGCATCAGATAGCACATTGTTCCGTCTGAATTCACCACATGACCCTCAAGAGGACTATCAGGCATATGATCATTGGAAGCTGAAGTCTGAGCATAATGCACTTTTTCTCTTTTCTTTTTTTGAGATTCCCACCAATCAGGAAACCTGTGCATCTTAAAACAATTCTCCACTAAGTGTCCAGTCTTTTTACAATGGGAGCATATCGAATGGCTCTTGTCATGTTTCCCTTTATTCTTCTTTCCTGAATCCTCTTTCCCCATAGGACCTTTGACAGCCATTGCTGAGTTCTCTGGATCCAGTTTCATGTCTGTAGCCACCTGCTTGTTGTTTTCTACTTTAAGAAAAAATTAAATCTAGCTTGTATTTGGCAACTCCTCCATCATTAGAACATGATTCTTCTCAGCACCATAAACATAATTTACCCCCATCAAAAATTCCATGGACCTGTCTTTCATTTCTCTAGTTTCCAAGCTTTCATAACAGCACGTACTGCATATTTTACCCCTGATCTATACTGAATGGACTTCTTATCAGTTAACAAGTACCTTTTAGTTTCTACCCCAATCAGATTAGGCCTAGACTGCTCAATTTTGTCATTCAACTCCTTCAGTTTTCCATAAAACTGTGTCGCTTTTATGTTGTCCTACCTGATCAACGAGACTTCTCTCTTCAATTGATATGGAAATGCCAAATTCGAAGTTCCAAATCGATCATTAATTTCCATCCATAGATCACGAGCATTCGTGATATACATAAACTAATTCACAATATCCTTTGCAATTGCAACTTTCAACCATGACACAACCATAGAATTCACCATACGCCACTTCTTGTAGAAAGGTGAATCTACTAGTGGTGAAGAACAACGAAAAAAATGTAATTTTGGTCTAACATGTTTGGTCATTTCACTCTTTTGGTCCAACATATTTGGCTTTCGTAAAAAAATACCCATTACGTTTAAATTTTTAAGCAATTTTGATCTATTTAAAAATTGTAACCTACTATTACATATTTTTGTAGAGTCAATACGGGTCAAAAGTTAATGTTCTAATATTGCAAATATTAAAAATACATAAAATGAGTATTTTGTAAATATACAAGATACATTAGATTTAAAAACAAATTTCTCCCCATTTTTGTTTTCTCTGCCACCTCGGTAGAACAGCACCACCGCCACAGTACTCCTCCTGCCCTGAACAACCACCACTGCACTTCTCCCCCTGCAACCACGAAATCAACCGGAAAAATCCCCTTCCCTTGTTGTCCTAATCAAGGGCAGCACAGCACGGCCATCAACCGAAAAAATTCCCCTTCTCTTAATGGCTATTCTTATGTTAATGGCCGTGCTGCCAGTTGGTACTACAAAAATCACCATTCTCAGAGAATTTAACTGCCAACCCAGACCCATAAAAATCACCCCAAAAAAGGTGTGCTTGAGTGAAATCAAAAGGGATAGTGCTGAGCAAATCAACAAGCCAAAGATTCGAGAGAATCCAGATGAGAGAATGACCTCTTCTTGAGTTGATTTCCACCCAAAAATGGCCATCTTGGTTCCTCTTGATGTTATCTGGGAACCCTGGAAGTGTTGCCAATACTTCAACTTGGCCGGCTTTCGGGGATGGTGGCATCTAGAGCTTCAGTATTCGGCAATTTGTAGCCTCTGCCACCAGTAGAAAATCACCATCCCTGAATCGGGTATGGTAGGTACTACAAAAAGTATAATTTCTTATACTTTTTTTTTTTTTTTAAATGTATTGATGATGAACTAGAAATTGGTACTACCAACTGGCAGCAAGGCCATTAAGAGAATGGGATTTTTTCCGGTTGGCTGCAGGGGGAGAAGTACTGTGGTAGTGGTGGTTGTCCAGGCGGGAGTACTGTGGCGGTGTTGTTCTACCGCCGGGGGAGGGGGGGGGGGAGTAGAAAACAAAACTGGGAGATGTATTTTGCATATTTACAAAACACCCATTTTATGTATTTTTAATATTTGCAATATTAGAACATTAACCTTTGACCAGTTTTGACTCTACAAAAATCTGTAATAGCAGGTTATAATTTCTAAATGGATCAAAATCGCTTAAAACTATAAATGTAATGGGTATTTTTTGTAGATGCCAAACATATTGGACCAAGAGAGTGAAATGGCCAAACATGTTGGACCAAAATTGCATTTTTTTTGCCATCAATAAAACCGAGCTTGCATTTTGCTTCAACTGCGGTTAACATTGCAATCCTCCAAATCGGATAGTTGCAATCCATTAAAGGTGTAGTGACCAACTGCATGCCTGGAAAATCATATACGTGCAGCCGCAATTGATCCTCTATATCTTCATCAGACAGGATTTGATCAGTTGAAAGTATCTTTTCTACACCAATATCTCATCTTCATTTAGATTATCCATGAAATCAATCCGAATTATCAATCAGACTATCAGATCATCAACCGAAACTCTGATACCATGTAAAGAAGTCAAAATCAGATGAGAAAATTGTAATGAGGATTAGGGCTAGAAGAGTGAATTGGGGAAAATTTTCTGTATTGTATTATTTTTCAATAACTTGCACATTGCTGTCTATACATACTGTACAAGTACATCACGATTTTAACTTAGCCTAGAAGTTACAAGGATTTGATGAGATGGACTAATCAGATGAATCCACCTCAGCCTGCTTGATCCCTCACGTGATAGAATCGTTTGGCTGCCACATCATCACTAGCTTTAATTTCCACATCATCACTAGAATTCTTCGATAACGTCCCAGTATAAATTGATTGGAAAAGTTCATGAATACAAATTACATCGTTTTTCCTTAGGGTCTTCCAATGGTTTTTGCAAAATATATTTGCCAAAGGATGATGAAGTATGCTTTTTGGAAGATGACGATGGAAAAGAATACAAGGAAAATTTCCTTGCAGCTAAAACTGGACTTAGAGGAGGCGGGAGAGGCTTTGCTGTTGCACACAAATTGCTCAAGGGAGATGCTGTTGTTTTCCATTTAGTTGGGACTTGCAAATTCAAGGTTAAGCAGATTAACTTCGATATAGGCTGCATTTTCTTGAAGGTCCAATTTGAGATATATAGCCTTGTATCCCTCCTGATAGGTTTTTATAGTCAGAGCAGCTAGTTTTGGAGAAGTTGATGGAGCCATTGGCCTCTTACAGTTGGATAAAAATATGAGCGGGCGACACTCAGGTAAGTGTACCGTCTTTTTATTTTTTATGTTGTTCTTGACGTTTACATTTGTAGTTGTTAATGTTCTAAAAACTTGATTACATGACAAAAGGAGGAGTTGTTAAAAGAGATAAGGATTCAAGAACAAAGATTGAAATGTTCATGGAAGATGTAGAAGGTTGTGGAAGAAGATCAATTCCTTTTGTTGTGGAAGAAGGTTCCTTACATTTGTTTTCTGGGTTGTTCTTCATGTTCATATGTCCTCAATTTTTTAGGCAATTTTTAAAAACTTATAGCACCATAAAAGGCCACAGGGAAAGGCATAGGAATAAAGGAGAAACAATTATACTATTTTTTACGAGTAAATATGCAATTTTTGAATATAATTTAATAGAGAAAATGTAAAAAAGTATTTTAAAATAATTAGTTTAAATTCGTGAACGTTGCAAGCCGTGCTCAACACTTTTGCACACGCCCTGCGGCGCAATAATTTTGCGCACGGCAGGCGGCTACGCGCAAATCCATTGCACACAACCATAGACCCTGCGCAAAAATGTTGCGCACGGAACCTAGGTTTGTGCACAATTGTCTTGCGCACGAACCTAAGTCTGTGCGCAACACTTTGCGAAGGGCATACGACCGTACATAAAAGTGTTACGCATGAACCTAGGTTCGTGCGCAACCTTGGTGCGCATGAACCTAGGTCCATGCGAAAAAATATTGAGATTGTGCGAGCAGACTTATGTTTTGGCATAATTTTTTTTTTTGCGTCTACTCTCATGTTGTACGCAATTTTCTTGTGGTTTTTTTTTTTAAAAGCAATTTCTTGTGTTTAATTATTAGGAAAAACAAATTGAATAAATTTTAATATAAATATCAAGCCATAAGTTATTACTGTGGGTATTGGAAATATGGTGAGATAAATTATATTGATATAATGATTATTATATTATTAGTTTGAAATTATAAAATTCAAATAAAACAATGATTCTCATAAAGGTTTGTAAATAGAAAATGTGTAAAGGGTAAAAAAAGTTTTAAAATGAACTGAAACAAGTAAAAAAATTAATTGTATATAACAACACCCGTTCTATTATTTGTTTTCCATAGGTTGCTCAATTCATGGAGAGTATTGATCAAACTGAGATTCTAAGAACACGTATTTTTATAGAATCACAAGGATTTCATTCGAGGGATCATTCAATTGAGAGTATCCAATACAATGTTCCGTCTCTTTCTCCACCATCTGTTTGTTCCCAATTTTTGGGGTCACCAGTTCTTGAAAATCGTCCTACATTGTTGTTTTGTTTGGATAGCGCAAAACACGATGGAGAAAGTAACAGTGGTCTTGTACCATTTGGCTTGAATATTCCTGCAGATCGTCGATTTGATCTAAACAAATTTCCAGATGATGACTAAGGAGAAACTAACAAGGAAAATGATAAATATGGAGTTGGTAGGGCTGTGTCAAAAGATGCAGATATGATCTGGGGTAAAGATAATGTAGTAAATGGCATCAAGGGCAAAAAACAGTAAATTCCGGGGAGAGGCAAAAGAATGGACATACATATGCATAATCATTATTTCAACCAGTTATTTTATTCCATCTCTTACAAAGAAAATAACATTTTTTTTTAAGCATAGAAATAAAATAACTTAAATTAAAACACTTAATAGATACATTTATACAATTAAAACACTTAATAGATACATTTAAACAAAAATTCTACCCCAACACACAATGAAATCTTGTAGACAATCAAACGAAATCCAATCCATGAACCCACTTGCTGGTATTTTAGAAACTTCACCCAATTTTAAGTACTTTTAGTACTTAAATTGTTGTGTGTATTTTGCCCAACTAATGGCTCATATTAAGGGAAAGAGGGAGTTAAATTTTCTAAAGACGTTAGAAGCTCACATAACATAAAAAAATATTTTCATATCTCATACAATGAAAAATTCTTTCAAGCTGCAATATTTCTTTTGCCTGCTGGCGTTTCCTTGATGTTTAGCAAGAATCGTTCATCTTTGTCATCAACATGTGGGAAACGGGAGCATCCGTTGACCAAGCTACTTGAAAAAGAGCACCTGTCCAGACAGATATTATATCCTGAAGGTGGGTAGAAGTTAGATTTTATTTTTATGCCATTAGTTCAGATTTGACATGAAATAAAAGAACCTCCTAATGAAACTAATATTTCAAGATGGAAACATTCCAAACTTTTACTTACAAATCGAACATAAGTATGGTGATGGAAAAGCCCGGTACGTACCTTGGAAAACACTGTAAGCTACAGAGGAAGAAAAATCAAAAGGATAAAGCAAATCAACCAGTCCGTCTGCTAAGAGGGAGCTCCATAGCTTTTATGGGATGCCCTCGTCCATGATCATCTACAGGAAATTTCTTTGGAATGATCCAGAGGAGAATCTAGAAGACAAGCCCTGGGCCATATTTTCACCATCCAATTTTACACTTTGCCTTCCAGCAGTCAAATCTTTCTCCCGATCCCATGGTTTCCATGGATGCTTTCCCTCCCATTCTTCTTTAACTGGTTCCTGCTTAGATTTCTTCTTTGAACGACTTTGAACCGACTCCTGATGCTTCTCTACAAGGGACTTTGATCGTTTTGATTTGTTGTACTGGTCCACCAGTTGTGCATCTGTGTTAGCTCGTCTTTTTTCTTGCTCATTTGAAGCAAGCGCAGAAGCCTCGTTGTAGGCTTCTAAGTAACTATAATTTTTACGCATGTTAGCTTCAGACAACCAAGTTATAAAGCCTTGTCAACATAAGAGCGCATACTTACTTCATTTTTGCTTTCTGTGCTCTTTCTGATGGAGTATCTGTCCAGACACTGGTGTCCCCGCGTCCTTCCTTGGAACTTTTGCTGAACTTTGTCGTTTGCATGGTCATTCCAGGCTGATAAACAGAATGCAGGGCAATCAAGGTATTTTAATAGTTAATACCAGACCAACAGGCACTTGTACATGTTAAGTTTCAATCAAAAAATAATACTCACAGAAGCACCTAATTTACAATTAGCAGCAAATTCTTAAAGATTTTCATATTATGAGTTTTAATAAACTATATCCAACAGATTGATCGAGAAATTATCTATGATATACATGCTAAGGCTGAATCACACCAAGGAACTGTAACATGATTTTAAGTGACTTTGGCAATACAATGCAAAGGGGAGGAGCTAAGACAAGAACAGAGCTGATGTATGTTTAATTCAAGCATTTTCCTTCAAAGATTGTTCTTCTCCAACTGCTAGACTTGTTATAATAATTGCTGGAAACAACTCTTAAATTTCCTTTAATTTAAAAAGGTGAAGCAGACAAACACGATTTCAATGCTAAATTCAAATATTTGTGTTGAAAAGGGCTGTGCAACTGCACTACCAAGTGGCCCCTACCACTGACCACGTATGTATCAGAAAGGAATATTGACGTAATATATCCCTCCATCCTGAAAAGGTGTCAGGTTTAACAAGATAAAACCTTTTATAAATTTCGAGGTAAGACAAAAATTAAATTATTTGTTTTTTTTTTTTTTTTTTTCCCATTCATGCACCTTCTTATTTGTAGATCGTACAATCCACATTTGTAATGTTGAGAAGGTAAGAAGGTAGAACATAATTCTTTTGTAGGAAAAAGAACTTAAAAATATTAACTCATAACAGCAAGTCACTGATTTGACATAAACTGATCAGCTGAGGAGAAGGGTAACCAGGATCATTTTAGTTATTCAGGAATAGCGTGGGTTTAGGCTCAGCCTCAAACACTGATCCTTCCAATCATCAACCCGATAGGTAAAATGGTGTGTGCTTCCAAGGGATGCATGAATTATTCATTTAAACAAGGTACAACTTGAGTTCCAAATTAATAACCCCCTCCCATCCAAAAAAAGAATCTTGTTTGTTGAACTGAACAAACACAACTCTTTTTCCGAGACGAAGACAGTATGACTTAGGTCCACCTACTGAAACCATCCAACCCGACTCAAATGGAGTTTACACAAAGGCACAAACCAGCTGGACCTTAATCAGGTTTTCTCCTCCTAGACAAAAACAGCTAAGAGCATTAGAGCAATCTTGTAGCGCACTACCGTCTAGGAGCACTAAAGAAAACCTATGGGTCGGTTTGGATTGATCACCGCTCCATCTGAAACTTCTACCCGGTTCAATTTAGATGAAAAATTTTGAAACTTGGGTCAGAAAAATACTTATTTGGCCCAATCCAGACAGATATAGTGCGGACCCAATCCCAAGAGTTGTAAAATTTGAACATCCATACTACCTTTCATTAGACCATTCCGAGAAGCTACAGCAGTAACTTTAGTAAATCACTCCCAAGGAAGCTGTTCCATTCAACTGAACTTCCTAGTACACCTTTATTGCGTGCTTTACTTCCAAAGTGCTTTACTTCAATACCAGTAAAGATAGCATAAGATTGCTACTTCCCCACTGAATATGAATAACAGTTTCAGCTCTCTTTTAGCGACAGTTCTAATGTTTGAATTCTACACTGTTCAAACAGCTAAATTTTCAAGGCTTTTTAGATTCACATGGCTAATGCTTATTGCCATGATGAAGCTTCAGCAAAGATTGAATTTGCCAGATACCTCACACTTAGGTATGCCACAAAACCTCTGCAATTTCTGCAGACTCAAGGGAAACTAAAATGACATCTGCTACCGGTTACAACAATGAAGCTTCATTCCTCACCCTTTGGTCCATCTCTTAATCTGCGCAATTTCCGCAGACTAAAGGGAAACTATAACAACAGCTATGGTGCAACTTTTGCCATGATATTTTCCATCATTCTCAAATAACCTTGAAAGCAAAATTAATGAAAGAAAAATAAAGAGGGATCCTTACTTTTCTTTCAGGAGGTAGTGTTGTCATCCATTCATCTCTTTTAGGTTCAACTTTTACTTCCATCTCTGCCAAAAGTATGTCATCACCTTCCATGGATATACCTGCAATTTAAGAGCTTTTCAGCAATCAGACCAGGAAGATATTCTGGATATATGGATAATTACTCTCGAACCACTCCAAATCTACTAATTTCAATAACCAGAATCAAATTATACAGCAAAGATACTTTGATGTGAAAAAAATAGAATAAAACGAAAAAATAAAAATCAAGTATGTAGTTACATAAGGTTACCCAGTCTATAAAGCCTCAAGCTCCACATACCAATAGAACAAAGAAGTCATTACTCAGATAAAAGAAAAAACAAATTTGCTGTCAAATGTCATCTCATTATGATAGCAAAATTTAAATAATTTGAAGTCAGCGTACCAATGCAAAGTTCCTCAAATAGAATAGTCAAATAGCTATGTTCTGTATCCTCAACCATTTTACACTGCATTTCTAATGCTCCCTCTGCCCCATTATAAACAGCCCAATGTTGATTTTTCACACGTATAAAGAGGGTGAGACAACTAGATTAACTAAGGATATGTTTGGTTTGTGTTTTGCAATATGTTTTGGATATTTTCATATGGGGAATTGAAAAGGATGCATCAGAAATTTAAAAGTTGTATGAAATTAAAAAAGTTGAGTTGGAAAATGGGAAAAAACTCAAAAACGTATTTTGAGTAAGCAAAACAAACAGGTCGTAAGACTATAAAATTAATAGATATATATATATTTATGTATATGATTAAAAATTAAAATAAAGAATACCAAAAAAAATGCATAGGTGGACAAGAATAAATGATGAATTCAAGTAAAAATGAAATCTACAGTCAAATGAGTTTTAATTTGTGCCAAAAAAAAAATCAAAACTGGAATGTTAAAATGGGATGGAGAATGAAATAATAATTTCAATCCGTGGACATATGGATGTATCCTACTGCAGCTTGAGAAGACTCACAATGAAACTTGCTTGTACTTTTGGTATTAACTTGATGTGCATGTATGCATAAATTAGCTTACCAAGGTGAGAACACGTTGGAAAGGTCGCCAAAGTTAATACAGGTTAAATATGAACCTTGAAAACAAATTTTGAAAGAAAATGCTAACCTTGCAGGCGTCTCCACTGTGCAGCTTCTCTCATTGCTTTCAATTCAATCTATCAGAGATGATAACCATTCCGTTAATATAACTATAAAGATGAAAAAAATGACCAGCGTCATGCCAATACTGTACCTTGAATTCCTCTTGCTCCTCTTTGAGCTTTATTTTATCATCCAATGCTTTTCTCTACAGAAGCGTGCAAATGGAATCAGAAAACCATACTAGACCATGATAACAGTAAAATATCCATGTCAACAAAACATCAGCATAGACAGTAAAGCTAGACAACAAGAACTCACACCAAAATCCCATGTTGATATACCAGAGAACATGCAACCCATAGTGGCTTTTACCACCATTTCACTCCCAGTTTAATACTTCAAAGAAACTCTCATTGATCCACAAAGAAACTCCAATGCATATAGGGCAACTAAAATCACCATGTTTCTCTAATTAGCAGGATTGTTTAATGTTTCTTTAAAAGGTTTGTCGTGAGGGTCTGTTTTGGTTCGAAGTTGGGAACGGGAATCAAAATGGTTTTGAACGTATGATGGAATGGGCACGAAAATCCTGAATTATTACAGCTTGGTTTATCATTTGGAATGAGGGGAGGAATTAACGAAAAATATATTTTTATCCTATCTCACAAATTGATCTAAAAAGCTTGTAGAAACTAGAAACTACCTTACGAGTTAAAATATGTTTCAAATTTTCAAAAACCAAACTAGTAAAATGGATTTAAAACCATGTGAAAGAGATGCAAGCTCCTACAAAATGCATGGTCCATTATGTAAATCTAGTTTCCATCCAAAAATATAATTCAATTTGTCAAGTATCATGGGTTCCAAAACACAGAATAGTGTGGCCCGCCCCCCCCCCGCCCCAAAAACAAGCATATAAACCCCACTCTAGAATTGGAATGAAGGAGATCCAGACATGAAAACTAAGTACCACAGTTTTCTCTAATATATTTCTTCTTTTTTGTTTTCCTATAATATTTCTCATTAAAGAAGAGAACAGAAAACTCAAAAAATTAGATATTCCCTCCGTCTGCATATATTAGTCGTTTTAGGAGTTGGAAATGTCTATTATTAATTGACGTGTTACCATTATCAAGGTAACTTTTCTAATTTTTCTTGTTTTACCCTTCCTCAAAGTTTGTGAGTGTATTGAACTCTACCACCCAACTACCTACTTTATTAGTAATTTCCTCTTCAAGTTGGGGTAAAAAAGAAAACTTACTTAATTAAATCAATAATTACTGTTCTCCCTTGATAACAGTGAAAAGTGTAAAGCGGCTATTATTTGCAGACGAAGGGAGCATTACAGTAATTAACAAGGGTTTGGCGTAAATTTAGTATCACCAAATTCGGGTTGTTGAGACAGATTTACAAAGCTCATGGGACTGAAGCTTCTGAAATCTCCTGGCATCAAGAGAAACACAATGGTTGTTTCTCTGGTTGGAGAGATCTTGACTTCCAACTGGGTCAAAGCTTTTCACTGGCACTGAGTTTGAGAGAGAATTGGATAAGGGTTACAGGGTGGCGGGAGAGTCGAAGCATAAGAGAAGACAGGTGCGGGTTAAAGGAAAGTTGAAGAGGGAGAAGGAAGGAAGGAAGAGACGAATGGGGAAGGAGGTGAAGGTTAGTTGGACAGATAGGTAAAGAAAGGAAAAGTGCGAGTATTCCTTGTCTGAGACCCACCACGGTCCTCGGGTTTGTAGGATAGTAAGGATTGACAAACCAATAGTTATTAACTAAGCTATAAAACCCTTAGATTCAATTGAGGTTCCCATGAATCAAGCAGGCCCTCAAAGTTTTTAAAGTAACACTTTCAGCAGTGCTTCCTAGAACCACATTACTGAAAAAAAAATTTAGCCTAACAAAAGATGGAACCAGGGAGAGACAGACGCGGAGAGAGAGAGAGAGAGAGAGAGAGAGAGAGAGAGCAATTCCTCGCTAATACTTACAAGATCTCTTCTAATGAGTAGACAGAAATTTATTACTGCACAAACAAATTTTAAAATTCATTTTAAAAATATCCCTCATTTCATCAAAATTACCTTATCTGGATCTTGCAGGTCTTTAAAAGCTTTGTTCAACTTGATGAATGCTTGGTGGGCCTGGGGATGAGAACATTTGTCTGGATGAACCATAAGTGACAACTTCCAGTACCTAGTTCAGAAACAGATTTTTAGTGGTCTAGGTGAAAGGAAAGATACATATAACGAACAATTTCAACCATTACCAAACTTCAGTTGCCATTCGCAAAACTACAAATTATAAGATGCCAAATTCTAAATGAACTTTAAAAGCCAAATTGTCCACCCCACTATCAAGTAAAGAAAAAGAGATAAGGCAGCAGTTTCCAGGAAAAACTCTTAAATCCAATGTGATTTCATGGGAATGATCATAACTACTTATGACGAGGAAAGTAGAAGTGTGTTTTCCAGTAACAAAGTTCATACGAAATTGTACAGAAATTCCAAAATTTTATTGTTGTGAAAATCACATTTGTACGACTTCCTTCAACAAGTGATCCACTACAGAAACCAAGACAACAATTTCAGAGCAAAAGATCAAGAACAAACTAACCTTTTCTTCATGTTTTCAGCTGTCATGTTTCTATTCACTCCAACGATATCATATGGACTGTCTACCTCAGCTCCCATAATTCTTGTAATCTGTACGCACTCCCAAAAAAAATCCCTTTATTAGATGCAAGTAAGCCACATATCCATGAGCTACTAAGACCACATGTCTACTACCGTAGTGACCTCAAAGTCCCATTGTAAGTGTAAAATTCTCAATTTAGTTCTAATTGTTCATCATTTTATCCTATATGTGTGGGAGTGTGTCCCATTACAAGTGTGAAATTCTCAATTTAATTCTAGTTGTTCATCATTTTATCCTATACGTGTGGGAGTGTGCGTACACGCGCACACAGAGACACACATATATTTAAGGGAACTCTAGATGTTTGATGTTTTAGTTGAGCTTAACAAAAAATGCTCTGACATGTTAAGGTAAGCTAGCTGTATCTCATTGTTCTTATATGGAATTTATGGTCAAAAGTTCAAAAAGTAACAATCCACATAAAGTAGTGTCCTCTTGGCGAAGATAACCCACCTAACAGCAAAGGGATATTCTAAAAGACAACCATGTCAACGAGTTTCTGTTTCTAAATTGCAAGCCTTTAAACTTAAATTGTATACATACACAAAATAAATATTTAGAGAGAATGTCAGGGAGAAACAGAATACCTCTTCAAAACGCTCTGCTTCATTTGACGACTCAACCTCAGAAACCAGGGCAGGGGGTGGAGGCCCTATGAACAACTCAGAATCGTCATCTACTTCAGCCTCTCTGGATTCATCCATCAATGAAAATCATTTAATTTTTAGAAATCAGTTCTTTCAATAGTTCAGAGAAACTTTAGAAAACAAAGTTCACAGGACAAGACTAAGTGATGCAGCAGGTTAAGGACCACAAGACGTCTAAGCTCATCCATTAATATGAGTCACGAAATGATCAACAACATTAGCAAGATATCAAGAAGGTTTCAAGGTTCCACACTGCATGAGTGTGTTATTACACAAGCAAAAAGGTAAGTATTCGGGTTGTAAGACTCCATTATTCAGGCACTGAAATAATCAAAAGACCAGCTCTTCAAGTAATTTAGAAGTGTTAAGTTCCATTGTGATGCAGACAAGGAACTCCAAAATTAAGAATTTTCTTGATTGTTCCCAAGTTTGTTCAATTCCAAAGATGAAATCAACATTTGAATAACTTATCCAAGTTATTCTAAATTAATTCTTAGACACTGGAATGTGATATGCAGTTTATAGTAATTTCTAATACTTAGTTGTCAATGGCATTTCTCTAAAATTGCTGCTTTGCAGGAATTCCTGAATTGTAGACTTTCTGTTTTGATTGTTTGTTCCTTATGTTTATTTGGCAAGTAGTAGCTTTTATCTAGATAGGAAATTCATTCTTTAGGAAAGTGAAGCTGAATTCTAATCTCAATTGGATCTAGTTTTCAAGTCTGCATATAATGTACCTCTCCAGAGAATATTTAACAGATTTCCAAAAAAAAATACCGGCGACTGTTTGTCGTCTTCAAGGGTTGTGTGATGCAACTTTGTTTGGGTGTGATGCCTAGGAGTTCTAGAAGTGATTAGTAGATAAGATTTTTAACTTTCTCAATGTTTCTAGATCCTTAAGTTTCAAATTCAGTTTTCTTCCTGCCTTCCGAAACACCGAAAGAGTAGCCAAGATATGTTCTATTGAAACCCATGCTTGTGCTACACCACATTGTTTCTGTCAACCATTTCAATCAATATAACTGATTAGTGCAGGCCGTTCCTGTTGCTTCTTGTGTGGAAAAAAAATATGGACATGACCATGCTAATTGTCAAAATTGGTAAGTTAATTTGGCAGGCATAAGAGGATAACAATCTTGAAGAAAGCACATAGATATTCTATGGATGATCAATATGAAAAAGATTATCAAGTGATTTTAGAAGATGAAAACCTTATCCTATCAGTTATGAAAGCATTGAAGGCTGAAAATGTTTTGAGATTGGAGGCATCAATATCTTTCTTATTAAAAAGAACATTTTTCTGCAACAAATTGAAGTATGAAATGATCCATGGAAGCTGTTAAGACTTATTTGCACCAAGAAGTTATGGAAACTACAAAAGAAATAAATTTTCATGCTTATATGGTAGCCTGGTTTCAGAAACGTGTCGAAGTTCCTAATATGTATTACCAATTTAGCTACTAACAATACCTTTCGCAAACTTGGCAAGTGGTTTAACATTTCAAATTACGAAAAAGCTCAAGGAAAGAACATAAGCTACTTTGTGTTAGGCGATAAACTCACAATTATATTAAATATAAAACCATTGAAAATTATACCTCATTCAAACATGTAATCTTTTAGTGCATCATCAAATTTCTGGTACTCATCTATAGTTGAGTAAATGGCACATGTTTGCAAGGTTAAAATGGGAACTGCAACTCATTCCCACCGAAATTTTTCCACTTCACACTTTTTCATTCTCTCCTCTTCTTCAATGCTGTCATTAGCCCAATTTTCCAAAATTGCACCTTACTTAACTTGTCGGGAAAGAACCACTCATCAGGAATGCTCTAATTTTAGTACAACCAAAGACTGCCCTTTTTTTCAATGCTAAATATCGAATCGTTCACAAACCAATGTGTAAAAAAACAAAAATCAAGAACAAACTACCAACCAGATGAACAGAAGTTTCTCCCTTCCCCACCTCAACTTTAAAAGCGAATGATGATAACCTGTCCTCGAGGGTTATAAGACTCTGCATAGAATCATCACTCTTCACTCACATCACCACAACCACACCTTTCTATTCCTCATATGACGCTTATGGCATTGTTCTCTATGCCTTGCTGTCCCAGCTATGTTACATGGATTCAGGTACATAGTGTCGGGCGTTGATATAAGCGTCTAGTATGGTATTTTCTTAAAAAATTTAGGATATGGGGACCTCATGATGGACACAGACGCGGGTACTGGGATATAATTTGTATTGTATTAGTTTAGAATAGTTATAGTCATAGTAGTGCTGTTTATAAGTAATAGAAAGAAATTAGTATATGTTACTATAAAATTTTGGGCCTTAATAATAAAATTTAGGGGTCAATTTGTTATGAATCCAAAGTATTGGCTATTATATAGCTATTTTACGAATATAATTAAAACCTAGCCTCTCTTTTCTATCCTAGCAGCCAGCAGCCTCTCCTCTTCTCTCTAGCATTCTCTCTCCATCTCCATCTTCCTCTTCTGTCCATCTCTCTCCTAAGAGAATGTTCAGGTTTCTTCCAATTCTTCCTCATCCGTTCTTTGGTTTTTCTTTCCACCTCATTTGTTCACAGACTCTGACTTAGTCAAAGATCCCACTTTTATTTGACCATGTCAGACATGTATTCTGTGTAGGTACCAAAGCAGTGTCGTGTCGACACCAGTATTACCCCCCAAATTAGAGAGTCCATGTAGCAGTGTCTGAGTCTCCCATGCCACTCAAATTTGCATAAGATGATCGAGGAAGATCAGAGCTACCGACTGTGTCCCATATTGATGTGTGAAAATTTGGTGAAAAAGGATTCTACCCAAGTCCCTATTCACGTGGTTAACATAAGCATATCTTTAAGCATTTTAAAGCTATTTTCTTTCATTTAGGATCTTAGATTACTTACCAGGAAAGCATAAGTCCTAATTAGATTAGTCCAGAACCACAGCATCTCTAAATCTGTCCCTTTAGTTTATACTAATTGAGTTTATTCACTATATTTGTATGAAAAGTGTAAGTTTCAGAGAAGAATTCTTCATATTCAGTCCAACTATTTCTGGGCATGGGGTCTCATCAAAAGTAAATTTCATTTGATTACTCATGCTTATTCCAAAGAAATATCATTTCTAAGACCCAGATCTATTAACCACTCAACAGAAACAGTTTTCAGTATGCTTTCTACAAACACGAAAATGAGGCTCATATAGGAGATTTCACAAAAACGCACCATTTACTATATCACTTTTTAGGAGGTACAATTCCTAAGATCTGGATCTATTAATCACTCAACAAAAACACTTGTTCAGTATGCTATTTACAAAAACCAAAATGAGGCTCATATAGGAGATTTAACAAAAATGCACCATTTACTAGAGTACTTTCTAGTAGATACCATCCCTATTTGTGTTATTTAAAATATAACTGCTGTTTCTGTCCAAAAATGAAAGGTCTTAACGGAGTTGTATTTTATCAAACTTTTGCTATATTAACTTGGTCCGTTTAATTTTAGACCTGGTAATGTATTTCTTCTTCAGTCACTTTTCCCCAAAGTCTGTTACACCAAGCAGTTAATTCAGGTACAAGACTACAATGAAGCCACAAAATGGAATCCTAGAAAAGCAGTACCTCAATTCAGCTTCTGCTTCAGTTAATTTGGCTGCAGCTGCAAGTAACTCGGCAGAAGGCATTTCGGGACCAATCACCCTGAAGCAATTACACTGAGTTAAAAGGGTGATTATGACCTTGGAGACGCATTGAATTGAATAAAAGACACATCCTCTATGCCAATACAAAAGCAAATACTTTTCAGGTATTTACTTTGATTATATAGGGAACCAAGAATAACTATAAGACAAAGGAGTACAAAGGTTAAATATTCCAGTAAGACCGCCATAAGCTGTTAACATGTAAAATATACTCGCCCTTGTAGCTCTTATTTGCAACTTAAACTTTTTCTGCTGCTCAAGCCATTAACTAATGACATTTAGTAAAGGAGAAAGAAAGAGACTAAACGCTTAATATGTCTGACCACTAAAAGAATACCAAAAGAGCATAAACACTTGTTTCTCTTATGTACTAAACCATATTGCTCCTAGGAAAGAAGAATCCAAAGGAAGAATAAGAAAACAAAAATGCAGCAGTTGATTGATTAAACCGAAAAAGCACTATGGGCAGGAGATGCAGAATAGAAAACAAAGAAATTCGAGATACCTCCTACGAGGACCAATGGCATCTTCAAAAGGATTACTAATCTGAACATCATCAGTCACTTGTACATCACCAGTCACTTGTACATGCCTTGCATCTGGTGAGTAGGTACGCGCGTCCTTCTCTGATGTAGGATTATCAAGCAGCTGTTTATGAGGGTGCATATAATCATGAACGACGGGTCCAACAACCTCAAGGGTAGGGTGCTGTTTTGATTTCAAGAGAAAGACATGATCACCAGTTTCTTTAAGGTTTAAAGAAAGGAATAGCCTTCTCAGTTGCTTGATCAAAGCCCTTTCAGACAATCCTCCAATGTCGACAGCTTGGCCATCATCTATCATCAGCAAGAGCTGCAAAAATACAACATTCCCCATAAAACACTAGTAAGGCACTATTAACTGTAAAAATAATACATTCCTCCATATAACAGCCGAATAAACAAGTTCAAAATATTCAGTCTAGATTAGTGGATAACTGCACTGTCAAGAAGCATTTGCAAAGGCAGAAAAAGAGTCAAAGCTATAGCACAAGTATTTTCCACACGACTTTTCTACTACGCTAGTCAATTTGGTTTTACAAAGTTTTCTTAACCATTATGCTAACATTATCAGGTTTAGTTACTCCTCAGCTCACTCCAAAAAAATGAAGCATTTTCATAAGAATTAACATAGCATAAGAATTTTCATAATTTGTGAAACTTCCCAGATGTATTTTGCTTTGCCTAGGTGAACTATAGGAAAATGCGAACCCTAGCTTAATCCAGACATAGTTTGCTCTAAATGCGAACCTTATACTTATTTGACTAGCCATAAAATCAACCAAATTCATCCATTCATATTGTCCAAACCAAACATCTTCCACATTTCTTTTCTATCAAAATTCTAAAACAATCATCCAAATAATAATCATCATTATTACCAATTTCAGCTCCGATCTTCCAAATATTCAGAAACCACAAGATTTTTCTTCCTTGGAGACTACTTGTTCCAATGTTATATTAGCAAGAATTCTTTAGGATACTTGAGTAGCCACATCAAACTTAAAACACTATAATTTCTAGCATATTGATGCTTCTCACTCAAAATCCTAAACTAAAAAAAATAAAAGATGAAAAAGCCTTTTCAAACCTAATCAACACAGAACCAAACTATATTAAAAAACCAATATATAAATTTCATCAAACCAGTCCGCATGTAAAAGTAAACCATGTATAACTTTTCATGTAAAGAAAAAATGAACATCTTACCTGTTCCAAATCTCCAGCCACGGCCGGAAATTCTTTCAATATACATTTCACAACGTCCTCCGGGCTGTCACGACGGTAGCCTTCATCGGACTCATCCGAATCCGAATCTGAATAACATCTCTCTTTATCTCTACCATCCCGCTTCGATTTGTTTTTACTTTTTCTTCTTCTACGCGATTCTTTTTTATCCTTTCTAGAGGACCTCTTCTTGCGGTGCCGCTCAACGCTGCTCCGATGGCGTCTTTTGTGACCTTTTTTCCTGCTGTCGTCGGCGTCATCTTCTTCGGAAGAATACAAGGAGGACGATGATGAAGGTGATGACGTGGAGGAATCGTACTCGTCTTCTTTACTACGGTGTTTTCTTTTACTAGACCTTTTGGTTTTAAGATGGGAACGTTCCCCCATGGTTCCCTAACTTCTAATTTCGTCAGTGCCCAATCACTGCGTGCTGCTCTGTGACTGTGGGTTACCGAACACGGGAAGAGCACGGTGGGCCGGTGGCAGTAGAACTAAAGGGAAAGAAGGGAGTGGTGTGTACTAGAAATTTGTCGCGTATGCGAAATTTTATTGCATCCGGACCAACTATGCAATTAAAAATGATGATTTATATCATATTTATTTCGCTTTTTACCAAATATGTAAATAGACACAAGTTTAAAAGTGTAATTTATTAAAAAATATTTACACTCTAAATTATCCTAATTAATGTTTGTATATTTAACCACAACCTAATTAACTATTCTTCACTACCATCTCCATCAAAACGCCTAAATTTACTTTTTATTAATCTACTAGAAAACGTCCTGCAACGATTGACAACAGGAAAATATAACCAAAGAAATACAAATTGCAAGTATTATTACAAATTGCAAATATTGTTGTATTTATTACGGATAAACCTATATAGAGCTACCTTATCAAGTGGTGGATATACCTCTTGCCGAAATTTTAATCCGAACAAAGATACATCACTAATTATCAAATGAAATCTCCAAACTATAAATCTAATAAATAAATATATGATGACTGAATCCTCTTGGACCAAATCAGCGAACAATATCAACGACTCTGCTATCACTCAAACGAACTTCACCAACGAACTGTCGCCATAACAACGAACACCATCAATGAAGCAACAACCAAACACTACCAGTAGATCTGAATCTACTGAAGGAAAAAGATATTCTACCCTTCTATAGATCATCTATTGAAAGACAAAAAAAAATTAAAGATTGGAATAACCTCTTTATTGGATGACAGAACTAAAACAACAAAACAAAATAAATTGAGAATAAATTTATTTCCTACATCCTCCCATGATGGGAAGATAGGGGAAGAAATATTTTTTGAAGGTTGAGGTTGGGAGAGAAGGGACGCTTTATTTTTTTTTAAAATCTCGTCAATCAACAATGGTGGTTCAACCGCAGCATCCAATCAACATCAGTTGTCAAGTTATCTTCATCAACACAAAGTTGAAGGTATAATTAGTTCTGTTTCGCGTATGAATTTTGTTAAATCGTTTGACAATAAAGAAAGAAAGATAGTTGTCATCTAATGTATTAATACTTTCGTTTTCACGCATGGATTTTGTTAAATTGTTTGGTTGGTTTTGTTTTCTTATTAGTTTGATTTATATTAATAGATTAAAATCACTCCTACAAACACCAAATCATTGCCCAGCAAAACATCATCATCTGCACCAGTCTAAGCAAATAAGAATATAATATATACCAAAAAAAAGAAAACAATAGAATCGAGGACTCAATCTAACAGATCAAACGCAACCGTGAATGCAGGAGAAAGGTAATTTTTTTATATTTTTTAAACACATTATTTTATGTGTTGTTTTTTATGCATACGAATGTATTTTTAGTGTTTTTTTTTTATATGCATTGACTCTTAATTTTATGAGTTGTTTTGAGAAAAAATGAAATACATAAAATTTTAGAGAAATATACATGAGTACATACTAATATATGCATGTATAGTGTTGATTTAAAGATTTAGTATGTATAGTTCGAATTAATATGTTATTTTACATAAATATGCATATTAATTAAAGAAGTATATAAAATACCTACAAATATAAATAATATTTATGAAAATAAATTATAAAATACATAGCCCTAACTGGACCACTGGAGTGTAGAATTGGATGTTAGGAGTTTGCCTTCTAACTTACCTATAAGTTGGAATATACATGTAACTTAACAATTTTGTACATATAAATAAAATATAATAAGCTTGTAGTATTTTTATTATGATTCATTGCCGATAAATTCCCATTATTACAATGATGTGAATATATATAATATATACATGCTATAATTTTATAATGTACATTAAAATAATAATAAATATACGATGGTAAAATATATATATATAATATACATGAAAAAATTTTTATTATTAAAATTGTCTGTCAGCCAAATCAAAAATATTTTCTTCATTCACGGGCAAATTATATGGTACTACTATAGTAGTATCATGCTATTGTACCCGGCGTGAGTTTTGTATAGGGAGCGGGTTTAATTAATGGTCCCCATGTTTTTTTTAATTGAGGCAATTTGTATGGATTTTATTTCCTCACGTGCGTTTTGATACCCAACTAATCACATTCTATATATAAGACACCTGTTTTTTCATTTTCAAATACTGCATTCATTCAATTTACCAAATATCGTTTATCTCGTTCATTTTTCTTCTTGCCAAATTGATCTTCAACTACTGCAGATTGTTCGGATTCCAAGTATTTCAGCTTATAATTGTTGTTTTTTATCGGATCACAAGAATCGTTCGTTTTTTGTTCTTTTTGTTGATGAAGTTATTGCTCTGTTTTTTTCTTGATATTTTGCTTTCTCGATCGTTTAGAATGGAGATTTGTGATCGCGTTAGTAATGTTGATCGATCGGATTGCGAGTGTGGAGTTTTTTTTTCTTGTTTTTGTTGCTGAAGCTATATGGTCTTCGTTCTTTTGTGATATTTTGCTTTCTTGGTAATATTTTGTTTAGAATGGAGATTTGTGATCGCGTTAGTAATGTTGATCGATCGGATTGCAGGTGTGGTGTTTTTTTTTTCTCGTTTTTGTTGCTGAAGTTATATGTTCTTCGTTCTTTTGTGATATTTTGCTTTCTTAGTAATATTTTGTTTAGAATGGAGATTTATGATCGTATATTAATGTTGATCAATCGGATGATGATTTGTTCAGAAGCGATTGTATTTTTTTGAACGGAGAAGGTTCTATAATTCGTTTTATGATCTTGCAATGATTTTTTATTTAATAATTTGTGAAAATACGATAGAAACTGAATAATTGTTCTGTATTTGGACGTACAGTGAATTTTTCTGGAGGTGATGATAATCAATCGGATGAGAGTTCTATTTTGAATGATGTTGTTGTTTTTTATGAAGGTTGGTAATGAATTATATAAATTGGAGTTCTAGTTGATAGAATATTGAGATAAGGTTGATATAAATGTATCATTATTGGTTAGTATGTATAATGTTAGACATTTTAATGATGTAAGGTGGAGTTATAGTTGATATAAAGTAACATTTTGTATGATATAATCTTTTTTTGTGAAATATGTAGGACGCAAGGACATATCCAAACTTATTGATAATGTTGATGTTATTGCTTCCGGTGAAGGTAATAGTTTATAGTTACGTTAATTATTATGTTATGTGATTATATATTTTTTTGCTATATTAACTGTTTTTTGTTTGTAGGTTCTAGAGTATTGGTTGATGAGTCAAACATATCTTTGGTTGGTGAGATTGTTGAGAACGAGAAAGCTGCTTTTGATTTATATAATCAGTATGCTTTTAGAGTAGGATTTAGTATTAGAAAAGGAAAAATGTTGGAGTTGAATACATAAGCTATGCTTGTGTTGTATTTTTTCCCAGTTAATATATCGATTTATGTTTTGGTTATATTTTGTTGTGCATTATTTGTCCATTTATATTATGTAGTTAGATGATGAGGTGTCTGTGTGACACAATAGATCTCATCATTGGTTAAAAGACATAATATATAAATGAGGTTCGTAACCGAGACAGCTTTGGACAAACTGTCAGTTTAGGTTATTATGTGATTCGGATAATTGGTTTGTCTAAACTGATTGAATCATATAGATATGTCCGGGGCGTATTGAACTTGACCATTAGGAATGATTTGTCTTGCACTAATTTAATAGACAAATCGTTCTTGGTATTCTATCTCTTAATCCCTATACTCGAGCGGGCATGAGGATTAGACATAGTATACTTTGATCTGCCAATGGGTGAGGTCAATTATGGCCAATAGTCTCGGTAGGTTGGGTGCGCGTGTTTAGTTGCTTGGTGTGCTACTGCTTGTCGAAAGGAAACCATGTACCGGTGCGTCCGGGGTGATGGTGCTCCCGAGATGAGCTCGTAATGTTTATTATACTAAACGCGGCCGGTGGACTTATGTCCGGTATAGTAAAAAGGTCGAGTGGTACTAGTCTCAGAATTAAAGAAGTTAATTAAATTAATTTATCAGTAAATTAATAAATTAACGAGCACTATATCTTTGATGTGGGGAGATTATGAATATAAATTAATTAAGTTGTTCTGGAAGCAATTCTGGTGTAGGATGGGCCTAAATTAGTCTGTTAGTGGTACGATTAATTTTGTAATGGATTAATTGAATAGGTAGAATTAATTAATTGATTAATTATTCATAAAGGTTAATTGAGTAATTAATAAAGTAGAATTAATTAATTAATTAATTAATTAATTAAATCTTAAGTTTTAATTAGAATTAGGAAATCCTAGAGATTAGGAATCTAGTAGGATTTGGTTTATCCTATCAGATTGGTTACCTAATTGGATTTAGAAACTAATTAATTACCTAAACACATTAGGAAGACCAATCCTAAATCAACTTGGAGTCTCTCTTGTAACTCTATATATAGACAAGGGATTAGCTATTCCACAATATACAATTCATAAGTTTTCAAGACAAGAAAACTTAGAGAGAGAAAATTTCTCCCTCTTAAAATCGGATTTCACAAAGCTTTAGGGCTGCCGATTTTCTTCAATCTTTGGCGGCTCGTGTGACTTTCTTTCTCTCTCTCTGGGCGGTGCGTGGATTGTACGCGCCAGGTGCAGCGGTGCTGGATTTTTCTGGCAAGTGGATTGTGGTGATTAGTTGATCAATTGGTTGCTAGATCGTTGCCCACACAACGTACAATCAAAGTCTTGAGGCATACAAGAGAATCACCTGGGTATACGCTTCAATAGGTAATTCTTATTCTTCCGCTTTTAATTCAGAATTTTTGTTACGTGATAAATTGAATAAGTGCAAACCCAGATCCTGCGCAATGTTATTTCAAAAGGGTTGGAATAGCGATTGTGCTAGCGTCTAGGCCTGGCCAGAGATTCTGATTCTGGAATACATAGCATGAAAGTGAGTTTCTGGCTAGGCCCGGGCAGATAATCTTTCAAAAAGATCGTAAATCAAACTTTCTGGAATTAGATATTGGATGAAGTATGAATGTAGTAGACAACATTCTTATTCAGAGATCGCTTCTGTTTACATGTATACGTATATATATAAAGGAAAGATGATTATATCATTTGAGACATGAGTTTATATAAAGTAGAACATGAGTTTATATCATGTGGAACATGTGTTTATATCAATATAATAAGGGGTTATATCATGTGTACATGGGTAAAGATTTGATTACATCGTTAAAAAATACGAGTTTATATCGAGTAAAATGTGAGTTTATATCATGTAAAGCATTTGTTTATATCTATATAACAATTGTTAATATCATGTATAAAGAGCAACAATTTGATTATATCATATACAATAGTGTTTGAGTAGAGTTTATATCAACAAAAAACATGAGTTATATCATATGAAATATTATTTTATATCAACCAAAAAAGAGTTTATATCAGCAAAAAAATACAATACAGTAGTAATTTATATCAACCATATTCCTAATAAAAATAATAGTGTTTCATATCAACTGAAATTGTGTATATATCAACCAAAATTAGGAATTATATCTACACAATAATATTTTATATCAACCAAAACACCCAAAAGAGATTTACAACTATTATCCACTTAGAATTGAGAAAAATATGAAAAGAGATTAAAAATGTAAGAAGTAAAGAATTGTATTTCATAAAACTCATCGGATAGAATACATGATATGCTCGTTTTATAGAATGCTACTCTAGATGATAAACATAAGAGATATTGTAGATAAAAAAATTACTTGACATTCATTATCACAACATATATCTAGATAAAACTATGAACATGATAACCTTATCACTCCAATGCATCCTTATCACTCCAAGCATCCTTATCACTCCACATATTCACTGATGCTGTGTTTGGTTTGTTGGAGTTGACTTTGTTGTTTAACAAAAAGGTTATCATCTTGATAACTTTTAAATGAACCCTCTTCGCTCCCTTTTCCCTTTCAACCCTCGCAGAACTCGAAACACTCTAATAATGTACTAACCACTATAATTAATTATGAAGAACCAATACTTGTAATAGCATAAAATGAAAAATTTATCGGAACAGGCCATCAGAGAGGAGGCGATTGAGACGCTGATCAAGACGTCGAGAAGAGTGGGGAAGAGGCACCAAAAATCCCGAAGTCGAAGAAGAGGAGGCGCGACAGAGTCGAAGGAGATCCGAGGGAGGAAGGGTGGCGACGTGAGAGAGAGAGAGAGAGAGAGAGAGAGATGGAAGGTTAGAGAAAAAAAGAAAAAAAGCGCGTGTTGCTAATCGCCCGTGCTGCGACTGGTGGAATGTGAAAAATTAGGGAGAGTACAATAACATCGTACTGCTATAGTAGTACTGTATACGATCCTCATTCACGAAGGAAGAAACATAAAATAAAATAAAAATGCTTACACTTAATTTAACTAACCTTTTTTTTTAATCAACTAACCTAAAACTTAAAAATTTGCTCAAAAAAAAAAAAAAAAGAAACTTAACAACGACCATCACCAACATGAAAATCTAACTCTAATCCCCCCTCCAATACTAGGTCTGTCACCACCTCATCCACCAACATTGAAACCTGATTCAGACCATCGGTCATTACCATAAGCGCAACGATCACAAAATTTAGTACCTTGCAAAGAAAATTACCTGTCAGTTTCACAAACTTACCTGCCATCGCCACCATACCAACTACCAAGCCAAGAAATATGCCCATTATTTTTATCCCGAGCCATATATTTTCTACGGCCCAATTCATCATCTTAAACTTACCTGCCATCACCACCATAACAACTACCAAGGCAAGAAATATGCCGATCTCCGGCCACATATTTCCTACAGCCCAATTCATTAGCTCAACAATCGCATATCCACACATCTTAGCGATCTTCGTTAACATCTCTTTAAAATTTGCATTTTCTGCAATCCCCAATAACGTTTTGAGAGCTCTTGGTCTATGGGTAGCATCAACCGATTTGATAAACCCCCTGATCTCATTGTCAGTGAAGCAATTTCTCAACTTTTCATATGTTTGGGCCTTCTCCGCAATAAGAAACTCCCTCTAAAAGCAATCCGCTAGACAATCAGTTTGATTGTAAGTATGGATAGCACAGTGCTCTATCTTATTTCTCGAATCTCCAATCTCCATAACCTTACTCGGCTCTCCAATCTCCATAACCTTGCTCTTTTTTTCTTTTTTCTTCAGTCTTGCCCATATCCACTCTCCATTCTCAATATCCTTGCTTGGCTCTCCACTCTCCATAACCTTGTTCTTACGCTTACTTGACTCTCCACTCTCCATAACCTTGCTCATATCCACGTTGACTCTCCACTCATTCTTGCTAAACTGCAGACTACTTTCTTTACTCTCTAATAGGTTGTGTCTCCACTTAGTGCCCTCTACATAAAGTAAAGACGAAAGGGGAGAACGGAAAAGGAAAATTATAAAACTGTTGTGGTAAAAAAAGGGCACTTTTTGGGCTGGTTTGGTGGTAAAAAAATGGACATCCTTCGTCCTTGATTCGGATTTTGGGACACGCGGGACGTTATGCATCCTTCGTCCTTAACGCTGGACGTTTGTTTATTCGTCCTTGACGTTGGACGTTGTTGATTCGGATTGACGTTGTGCAGAGTATCAGTGTGCATATGGCAATGTGGCTCTGTGCTGGGGGCGATGGTGGGCAATGATGCATCCGTAGTGCGGAGTGATTGTTGTTTTTTCGATTACGGGCAGAGCGATTATTGTTTCGATTGTTTTTCGATTAAGCATGAGGCGATAATAATATACATGAAAATATTACATGATATACATGTAGAAATTCGTTAGATTTTGAAAAATATCTTATTGATCAAACTCTCATTACCTAATTATTATTATGTATATTTTATGTTTTTAACATTTTAAAATTATTGATATGGTAATAGACCTTATCCGATCCAATCAACTAAAAGAAAATCAAGAACTCAAGTTGAGATGAGGAAAAAGAAACATGTCTAATCCAAAGTGATTTTTATAATTTAATTTAATAATTTAACTATATGGATAAAATTTCTTAAAATGAAATAATTAATCAATTCCTTAACATTGTGCATTTGTATACTATGAATATTAATGAAGGCAATGGTTAGAAATGCTCAACTAATGGGCAAAACAAGAATAAGATGAATGAGTCTGACAACAAGCAAGGAGACAGAAGTCTAACTTCCAAATTAGAACATCTCCATGTGGCTTATTTCATTTTTTCAATAAACTCAACACCGACACTAAAAATGAAGCAACAAATGCTCTCAACCAAATGAAAAGACAGGTAATTGATGAAATTGGTTTTGGGTCACTCGACTCGATCAACTTTTAAAAAATTGCTCATGAATCAGCCAAATATTTGGTAGAATGATTCAATCTCAATAATACAACAATTGAACTCGAGAACGAAAAACTACCAGTGAACGCAAAGGACATCCAACTCGTTATTGGGATTCCAGCCGGACCAAAAAAGTTAAAGATGATGCAGATATGAAAGTTGATCAATTACACATACGACATATAATAAATATGCATATATTGATAATAAAATATACATTCAAATTTTGTAGATGCATGATTTCATATTCATAATGCACATGCAATTGTGCTATCTTAAATTATTTCTTATATTATTCCCATTCATTAGATATTGGAATTGTCCTCGAATATGATGAGCAGTTGACAAATTTAAAAATTAGATATGGAGGAACATGGTCAAAACTCACCCAAATGCCAAAAATACTCATGGAGCATACAGAAGTTGGAGAAGATTTCAAACGAGCTATTGTATATATACATAGTAAGAGTGTAAGTGGTTCGGCCGAGACCGGTTAAACCGGCCAAACCGTTCAAGTTTGGTCGGTTTGGCTGGTTTCAAAATATTTAAAATTATTATTGGTTTGAAAATTTTCAAACCGTAAAATCTGGTTCGGCCGACGGTTTCAACAGTGAAACCGGCCATTTAAACCGGATCGGACCGTATATATTTATTATATATTAATATTATATAATATATATTGTATAATAAATAAATATTTTATTATTTTCCCCCAACCCTAATATTTTCTCACGCAAATTCATCTTCTGCCGTTTCTTTCTTAGCTAGCTGCCAGCCAAACGAACTCCATCTTTCTCAATCGAACGAACCTCCCATTTCTTTGTTTCTTGCTCAACCAAAACGAAGCTCGGTCTTCTCCTGTTTTTTCTCAGTTTCGCTTCTTCTTCCGTTTCTCTCAGCGTGAAACTTCATCTTCTCTCATTTCTTATTTCTCTGTAAGTCTTTACGCCCTTGATACCATGCCTCCTAATACCAGTTGAATCGGCCTCAATCCACAGCAATAGAACGTAAATTTGTTTGAAACCGTCCAAACCGGCCGAACCAAACCGTCTAAATATGGTTTGGCTGACTTGGTTTGGCATGTTTATTTGGCCGACTTGGTTTGAAAATTTGTCAAACCGTAGTTATTGGTTTGGCCGCTACTTTAGCCTTCAAACCGGCCAAACCGGCCGATTTACACCCCTAATACATAGTATCAAGTTTCTTGAATGCAAATCGAAGCTAACAGATATTTTTCAAAATTCTTAAGTCGCTTATTGACACAAAAGAAATTAGGAATTATTGAACACCAAATCGATCATTTTCATAGTGACAGCAATCATAATTCTTTTTTTTTTTAGTTAATAAGCGACTTAAGAATTTTGACCACTATCCATTGGCTTCTATCTGCATACAGGAAACTCGATACTATGTTATAACAATATCTCTTTTGAAATCTTCTCCAACTTCGGTATGCTCCATGAGTATCTTTGTCATTTGGGTGGGTTTTGGCCATGTTCATCCATATCTAATTTTAAATTTGTCAACTGCTCATGATATTTAGGATTGATAATTTCAGCACATAATGAATGAGAATTATATAAGAAAATAATTTAAGATAAGACAACTGCATGTGCATTATGAATATGAAATCATGCATCTACAATTTTTGAATGTATATTTTATATAAATATATGCACATTTATTATATGTCACACTATATCATTTTCAACATTTTTTGGTCTAGTTGGAATCCAAAAACGAGTTGGATGTCCTTTGCGTCCACTGGTAGTTTTTTAGGTTATGGTTAAGTATTTATAAATTAATTAACATAATTTAAAAGTTTATCAGGATTAAGAATATTTCTTTTTAGTAAATTTCACTTTTAATACCTTAATTGCAAAAAAACTCCCATAAACTATACCCAGATCAATAATTGCCTGCTAAACTTCTATCTCACCTCACCCGTGAACTTTTAAAATCGTTAAAATCAAATTTATTACCCTATAAAATTTTGTGTTGAGATAAATTATTCCTCATCATTTTCTTTCTTTCCTTTGTTGCTTAAAATAACAATTATCTACAAATAACCGTAACGTACTTATCTTTTATTTGTGATTTAGTTCAATCAATCTTCTAGAATTTCTTTCCAAATTTATAAAACTCCATCTCCTACATGGTAAAAGATTAAATCCTTTCTCTATTTTAATTAAAATCAAAAATAAACTAAAAGAATCCAATAAATCAAAACCCATCCAAAACATATTTCTCCTTTATAAATTGCATTATTCGCTTTTTTCCAACTCTTTTTAAAAAATTGATCCCCTCTTTGTTTTATGATATAATAAATCTAGCACCATCAGAATTAAAATGAATTCCGTCACCGATCATGTATACCACTATTTAGTTCTCATGAAAATCGCTATTCCAATAAATGAATATTACTATTTAGACTCTTGAGGAAATGCTATAGGCCAAAAATTTGAATAGTAAATATTTTTACTAGTATTTGTAATTTTTATATAATGTGTTGCTGTTAAAATATGATTTTATTTTATTTTTGAAAAAAATGAAGTATTACATTAAAGTATTTATTCAACTGCAAAAGAATAATGTCTTCAAAGACGTACATACATAATATAATATACTGTACACAAATCTTCATAAACATATCTTAAACACTAAAACAATCCTGTGTACTTCCTAAAGATTTACAGAGTCAGAGACGTATGATGCATCTTTACTCAAAGTACTATAAACCAAATCTTAAACAAAAAACCATTTTCGGACCCAAATTTTAAATTTTTAGGGGCGGAATTGTAGCGACATAGATGGCAGATATCGGCCAGAATAACCCTACTAGGGAAAATTCTGACTATTTTGGGAACGGTCGCCCTTCCTCACCACCGTGTAGTGCTGCCCCTGTTTTCAGAAACGAACCCAACAGCGAGTGCACTTAGCCATGCAATCACCTTTACAGTCTACATTGTAACCTAGAACCTTTGGATTCCGTAGGAGGAGGTTTTTCAGAGTTTTCCCTTCAATTCCCCAATCCTTTTCCAGAAGTTGGACATTTTTCTCCAGTTCATCTTCAAGGTTGCAGCCAAGAACTTCAGGGAACTTCTTCAGAATTTTGCAAATATCACTATCAGTGAGATTCAGCGTCCTAAGATAGTTTAGTACCTTATTTACCGCGTCGACTTTTGGGACTTCCTTGGCACGTTCTTCACTCCAGTAAGGGGAATGAATAACACCAAATGCTTTCCCTAATATTTTGTTTTCCTCCTCAATACTGAATTCGAAAGCCGACAGAACTTCTCTACAAGCATCCCATGATTTCTTTTCTTCGTTACTTAAAACTGCATCCTCAACTTTTGCTGTAGAATATACTTCCCACTTTCTTGGCATAGGCAGCCTTCGGATGGCACTTGGTGGAGCATTACTTGTGAAGTTTGCATTGTTGAGCAGCCCACTAGGTGCTATTGAAGCAGAATCAAACTATGAAGGGATGGTGCTGAAGTCAGCATTTCATCAGACAACAGACGAGAAAATAATAAGGTATATGTAATAAATGAAAAGGACTACCATGTCAACAGTACTAAACATTTGTAAAGTTCATCCAAGATGTAGCATAAAATCAACACAATGTTTGCACTGTGCAGCTCAAACATGCAATTGCAAGCAAGAAAATGACCATGCCACTTACCATAAGGCCAAATTTCTTGAATTGTTTTCAGTAAACTTCCAAACTTTGCATAAGTGATATAATTAATATACAACCCTAAGAGTATAGACACATGATTCCTTTCGGTTTCCAGAAGGAATCACTATTTAAGAGGAAAGAAAAATAAAAAGAAAAGATTGAGAATGCCCATATCTTTCTATACGTTACTTTTCAGACCTTAGTATAAGGGAAAGGATGAATTTTTATAGACAAAAAGATGTCGATGGTTTTACATATCGAAATTTGACCCTTATTTTGGAGATAATGCCTGAAAGAATGTACATGAAACAGATGAGGGTTCGTGGGAAAGATATATATGTAGTTCAGTATTTCTCTGTAAGTTACAGAATTTTAACACAAGGACAGAGGGCAGGTCCATTCCAATTCATAGCGCTTTTAGTCCCTCCTCCACAACTCTATATCGTTTGCTGTTCTTTCTACTTTTCAACTGCCTACAACAACAGCACTATCTTGCTTGAGAAATCATGAACAATTGGTAGAGGGTGTGGTAGACTTTAGGTTTCCAAAAAGTAGATAGAAGCCCCAAAAAGAATAAAGGGTATTGTGGCTAGTATGAAACATACTATCATGGCTATCCTTTTCCGCTCATTTTTGCTCTTAATCAAAATTCATGGTTTGAGGGGGCTTGCTCGAGCAACAAGGAGCGTAAGTGACATTTGGGCCATACCATTTAAACATAAATTTTTGAAGCAGTTCAACTAAAAAGATAGTGCAAGACAAATAGATTTAAAAATTCAATCCATTCATATGCTACAACAACTAAGCCTTCGTCCGACCATGCGAGGTAAAATCCATTTGTATGCTAATTTAACAAAATTCTAACATGTTACGTATGTTATTAAGCATAATATGACCCTTTTTGCAAAGTAAGAAAGTTACTTATTCCCATTCTGTCCTTTTGCATGACTAGAAATAGCAAAAGGATCAATAAGCAGCGGAATTTCCAATGACCCGAAACAATGTATGTGATTGCATTTTCATGGTAAGCAACAAAGTCATAACTAGCCTGATTGGGGATTTCAACTTCCTCATAATACTTATCCCGACAGTATAAAATGCCATTCCAACACATTAGCATAAATCATATACATATAAAACGAGATGGCTATACTTACATGGCAAAAAGAATTGCATGTATTTGAGTTCAATATCAAGATTGGACATGTATAAATTTTTGCCAGCATCCCTGCAACATACAGGAAAGATATGGTGAAACTGCAGAATAGGAAGTACCTTATATATTGAACAAAGGAGTCAAGTAAGAACCACAGATCAATTGGTTTGATATAAGTCATCACAAGGTCACTAAGACAAATATCTTCTTTCAGCAGTTAAAGAGAGAACAGAAATAAAAATATCATTTATCTGTATGATGTAAGCACAAATCTCCTTCTTGACCTATAACAGCTAACAGAAACTACGCTTACTGCTTAAGTTGGGTGTTAAGACCAATACCTAAGATGGATCAGAAACAGTGTATACATGTCCTTGGTCCCATTAAATTGGCTTTAAGAAGGAATTTCACAGAATAACTTATTTGGAGGTAAAACTGGACTCTAACACTGGTTGCAAGTTGCTAGAGAAAAGTTTATAGACCATCACTTAAAATAACTTTAAACTAGCTAACAGACATACAATTCCCAACAAATATGGTAACTTTCGAAGAATCAGAGAGCTGAGTTTGATATATCTATGAGTGGAAGAACCAAATAACCAGAACACTTAGCAAAGAAGTAATCCAGATCCTCCAACTTCCCAACACCCCATCAAACTTGAAATAGGGGAAAAGATTGGGTCACTCAACGGTCTCCACAATCAAATAATAACACACTGACAAAAAAAAAAAGAGAATTTCTTGGGTTTTCAGTGGCCTCAAATACGCTAGAAGCCATTATCTCACCAACAACCACATAGAACATTTTCTATTAAAATTCCTTTAACCACATAAAATGAATCAAGTTCTGCCCACAATGCTTCTACTTGTTATCATTCATATACGTGATGGCACAACATTGATATCATTCAACCGCCCAATTCATAATCAAATCAACAGAAAGATGAGATTTTTTTGGTGGCTTTTCTAGAGCTGAGAAACTAGAAGCAACTAGCTCATTTGGTGGCTGTTCACAAATTCCCATCGTAACTATTATGTTCCATGTAGGCCCTCCAAGAAATTTACACTGTGTAGAACATTAAACCGCCATGATCCATATTTCAAACCTGTAATCCTCCTGAGCTAAGCCTAACCTCTGTCATGAGAATTCACCTCCTGTAGAAATAAGATCTAAGGTACTAACGCGGACTATCAAACGTTTTCCAATTCTCGTACAACCAAGAGCTTACAATCTACCAAAAAGAAAAAAGAAAAGCAAAAAGCACACTGCCAGCACCCCAGTTCTCTCTATTTTCAGAAACTGTTCCAATTAACATGCTTCTAATCCATAATTAACATGTTTTCACCTTACTCACCAGTTTTGACTGTTTCAACATCTCAAACAACCACAATTAGCAGAGTAAAACTCTGGAGACTGAACTGAAAACGCAATATTTGAAAAAAAAAAAAAAAAAACGGAACCCAATTTCATATCAACGATAAGGACGAAACTTGGAATCTTCTAGCCACTATGATTTCAATTTAAAATGGGTTTCATTGAAACTAACTCAATTATCACTTCACTTGTCAATGTAAGATGACCTCTCATATGAAAGCATGAACAACAAAAGTCTACGGGTTTTATACATTAGAGAAGGATCAAGGAGCATATAAATTAAATAAGTAATTATGACATAAGATAGTGGGATTGAACCTTGAAGTGCTGGATTGTTCTGTATCTCTGTTGTGAGAGCAAAATGCACTCCTCGGTAGTTATCGGAGAAAACGAAAATCTTTCTGAGTGGCTGTTGATTCATTTGATGTTTCTACCAATGCCGGGGTTGGAGGAGGGCCCCATTATTATTATTATTCATTTTTTTCTTTTTTTCCTTTTGTTGGGGTTAAAGTTAATTGCAATGAGCGGTTTAATTTTTTTAAATAATTAATTTATTGGGACTTGTTATTTGTATCACAAATTTGCTATTTGTATCATAAAAAAATTGTAAATTGACCCAAATGCCGTTATGAACAAAATTCTTGAGAAATTGACAGATTTTATATAAAAAAAAAGGAGGCAAATTTGCGTTTGTGTCTCCATAAAAAACGCATTGAAAAATATTTTTGACGTATGAAATTTAGCCAGGATGACATTTCAAATACTTAAAAACGCTAAATAATTGCGTTCATGTTGATGAGAAAACGTTATACTTTAACTATTAAGTCTTACAAAAACGTTAAAATTGGATGTTTCCACCATGGTTCGCTCGTTAAAATGATACGTTTGTAATCTATTTAATCGTTAAAATTGTGCATTTCAATCATAGTTCGCTCGTAAAAATTGTGTGTTTTTGACATGTACAGATGTCCAAAAACGTTTATATACATTCATGTGACTTGGAGGAAAAAAGGTG
This sequence comes from Knoxia roxburghii, assembly GCA_030378225.1. NCBI lineage: Eukaryota > Viridiplantae > Streptophyta > Magnoliopsida > Gentianales > Rubiaceae > Knoxia > Knoxia roxburghii. Next base: position 37,489,719 of record CM059422.1, on the reverse strand, counting down.
TACACAACAACTTTCCAAAAAACAAATCCAAACAAATTCTTAACTTAAAAAAACATTCAGTGTATCATTTAGTTGACGTTGAAAGAATATCTAGCACGCGAAACATCACCATATGGTAAGTTTTCGAATCGTGAAGTTATTTGTTTATTTTTTTGGAAAAATGTAGGGCGAAACACGCTAAAATGACGTTTAGAAAGCGTTTAAATGCTGCTATTTAGCTATTTCACCATAGTTGAATCGTTATTTTGCTGCATTTAATACAGTTACTATATAAAAAGTGTTGCGTTTTTTACGTGTGTTATGTAAAAAGTGCTGCGTTTTTTATTATATTATATAAAAAATGTTGCGTTTTCATGAACGGAAATCATAAATCTTCAGCGTTTTAGGTTGCAAGAAACTAAATCTTACTGCGTTTATTGCGTATGAAATCGTGGAAATCATGCGTTTTATTTATAAATTATGTAAAATATATTGCGTTTTTGATTGTAAGAATCATAAATGTGCCGTGTTTTTTGTAGAAATAATTGTAAGAATTCCTGTTTTTTTTTTTTTTGTATGATAATGGTTAACATATTTCGTGCATACTGTTGCGTATGTAATTTTGACTGTATTTTTGTATAATTTAATAGTAAAAGTGTTTTGTTTTAATTTATGTGTGTATTTAAATACAGGATGACGATGATGAGTACGAGGAGGACGAGGTTTATGAGGCTGAAGAGAAGGAGGAGGATGAAGATGACAATGAGGCGGATCATGCAGAAGGAGAGGCGGTGGAACTTGAACCTGGCGTAGATTTGAGTGGATATTTTCAGATTGACTGAGAGTCTCGCACTATTAGTAAGGCTTTGAAACATTGCTAGAAAATAGCTAAGCGATGGAGAGATCAAGGATTTGTCACGTACTACTTTTCGTGCAAGCGATGGAGAGATCCTGCCAAAGCCCATCTCCCAACCAGACGGAAGAATACAAGAAGGAGCGGCACTAATTGCCCATTCAGGTTGACCTGTAAGAGAATTGATCTGGGACGCCACAAAGTTTATACAAATCCAGGAGCAGCGTCAACTCACAATCACACTGGTATTACATTATTTGCGCATAATAGTAATTAAGTTTATTGATGTTTTGTATGTATGAATTATTATTATAACTAAATGGGATTTACAGGTATAATGCATCCATATGGGCACAGACAATTGAGCCATTTTACTAAAGAGTCAAAGGCTGTTGCTGAATTTATGCTTAGGGCGAATGTGAAGCCAAAGTGTGTTTGGGAAGCTGTTAATAAACAGTTTCCCGATTCCCAGGTACCAATCAAATCAGTGAACAATTTGAAAGGAGAGATGAAGACCGCCGGATTGGCAGGTAGGAATACTGGGCAGCAATTTATACATTTGGCTGAGGAGAAGCAGTATTATGTCAAGATTTTGAAGGATGCAAACACTGATGAGATCACACATGTCTTCTTTGCACATCCAACCTCAATTCAGATGTTCCACAGATGGTATTGGGCGGTGGGGATTGATTCTACCTACAAGACCAACAAGTACCAAATGCCTGTCGTCGAGATGGTAGGTATGACTCCTACAAAAAAGAATTTCAATATTGCATTTGCTATTGTTAGAAATGAGTCAAAGGATACATATGATTGGGTGATGAGGAACTTGAGATTTTATGCTGCCGGCTAGTTTGGTACCTAGTGTGATTGTGACAGATAGGGAGTTGGGTTTGTTACAGCCAATTAAGGATCATTTTCCCGCTTCACATCACTTGTTATGTTTGTGGCATATTGGCCGTGATGTCAATGCGTGCTTGGAAAAAAATGTTGGGAGAAGAAACAAAAACTTAGCATGTGATATTCATGAAAACTGGTGGAAGAAAATTATTAAGGCTCCGACTGTAGAGGAGTTTAACGATTTATTACAGAATTTCAAGGTTAAGTACACTCTAATTGAGCCGTTGGCTATTGATTATTTTGAGACTACATGGCTCATTCATAAGGAGAAATTTGTTCGTGCTTGGACAAATCAATTTCTCCACTTTGGTAATACTTCCACTAACAGAGTAGAGGCTTCGCATACTGCTATGAAAGATTGGCTGAATTCTTCCACTAATTCCCTTGACACTTTGTTCACAAAGATCGACTCTCATCTCAGCCACTTGTACCCTCACATCGGGTTAGTTTAATTATTTAATTGTTTAAGTTTTTATTTCATTATTAGTTCATATCATTCAATTTTATTACACTACTATTTATTATAAATATTTTATTTCATTTATTTTTAATTGACATTATAACAGAGGCTCGCTTGAGGCTTCCATTTCCACGACTCAAACAAGTATGCAGGGATTTCCATACTGTTATTTGAACACGTATGTGTCACACTATTGTTTGAAGTTGGTTGGGAAAGAAGTTCGAATAAAGAATAAGTTGGCAGGCGCAGTAATCGAGCAATGTGGATGTGTGCCCAAGGTGACACGTGGGATTCCCTGTGCTTGTGACATATTCAAGGCCCAGTCATTGCCTGAATATCCCCTACTTCCACACGTACATGAGTTTTGGAAGAGGTTGACCATTGTGCCATCACAGGGGGATTCAAATTACATTGATGAGGACATCAGGTGCATTTTAAATATATGAACTTTAATAATATTCATTTGATTTCACATTTGATAATTTTTTAAAGTATTTTACATTTAATATATTTATTTGTTAAGGTATTTCAACGAGACTGTCGTCCCTACAGTCTCTACCAGTCCGTCTTTTTTGGCTCGTCTGTTGAATAGGGCGTATGTAGAGGAGATGTACCCTGACATGGCCAGTGTTGGAGAGCCAGATGTCTCGGGTCCCCAAAGGGGGCGATCACCAAGTAGATTACATCATTTTGTAATGCGCGAGTGGAGCTCACGAGAGAGAGCGACACGTGGCCGACGTGGCAAATGTCGTTCAGGTTTATCCGGCCGCTCGACTGGTCAATCACACCACATTCATACAGGTTCTGATGGTCATTCTCCATTATGGACTGGTTAATAACTATTTTTTATTTTGTATAATTTAAATTTTCTAGTTGCATTTTTATTATATTTTTTTGTCTTCTATTTACATTCTGCCGTTATGTTTATTAAATGAAACAAAATTACTTGGCAGGTTTTGGTGGAGACATTCATTGTGTGCTAGCATTTTTCCAGCTTTACTGTATAGGCTGGTCAGATGTCATTGGTGATGGCCATTATGGTTTCTGAGTAATTTCTACTTACCTTTTTGGCCACGAGAAATATTGGAGAATAGCTCGCAGGTCATTGGGTGGAGAGATTACGAGCCATCCGGACAGGTATCGGGGTGTATTCCAATCTTTGGAGTTGAGGCCCCCTGATGGTGATCACGTGGCTATGGTACTTAGGCGAGTAAGTTTTGAAGGCATAGACTGTGGTGAGCAGCATTGGATGGCTACACCTACGGATTTGTTCCCTCTCGCCACTTATGCAAATGCACTTGTAATACATTTGAGCTGAACTCGTCCAGATGGAAATTATTCTGTATTACCTTTGTATTCCTCCAGTGCCGACACACAACCTGAAAGGGTTATAGCGCTTGCCCATATAAATGGGAACCATTACGTACGTGTAGATGTGGTTGATGAGTGCCCTATCCCACCGTTGAGCTTTGTTTGGCAACATCAGCGTCATGCTGAAAGTGTAGGAGATTGGCCACGAAATTTGGAAGCTATATTTAATGCTTGGACTGCACTACTTGATGACTATGATGTATATTGTTATGTGAAATATGTTGTATTACTCATATCATTGTAGTAAAATTTTGTAACTTCCAAAAAAAAAAATTTTGAAATTTTTTTTTAAAGTTAGTTGCTTTTCGTCAACAAAATGTGTATTACTCTTTTGGGACGTGGAATGTTATAATATAGAATAAATTATATGTGTGAAGTATACAATACAATATATGGATCAAAGTGACCTTTGAAAATTATTTAAAAATTCTTAAATAAAAAACTATATAAAACTTATATTAAACCAAAATATAATTTTTATAATTTCTAAATATTTACTAACCATGTCCGCGGTCATCTCGTCCAGCGCAAGGCGTATGGAGCTCAAGCACTGCTCTGTACCCCGGTGGCTGTCGATGGCCCACCTCACTGCACGCGCCTGTGTGCCATGCAATGGAAGGGGCATCGGATGGGGTCTGAAATAGGGGAAATGCTCGTAAATCCATGACTGTAATAGAGTCATGCATCGGGCGAAACTCTGCGTCCCGTGGCGACTCGCGCACCCTAGATAGTGGTAGAGGAATGCAAGTGTCACTGTACCCCATGCCTCCTGCCTAACCTGATCCATCCCCTTCCTAACTTGTACCACAGGGGCTGGCATAAACTTATTGGAACTTTTGTCTTTAAACAGACAAGTCCCAATAAGACTCCATACAAGAGCGGTCACATCCGAATCGTCCCTGGCCCGCTGCATACACCTCTCGATCACCCGCTGAGTAGAAAATCCACCATTCTTGTACAAATCACCGTCTAGTCGCTCATCTGGAGGAATCTCATCATTGGTTAAAGCTATGATATATAAATAGGCTCGTGACTGAGACAGTTTGGACATACTGTCGGTTTAAGTCATTGTGTGTTTCTGAAATCGGTTTGTCTAAACTGATTGAATCATACAAATATGCATGGTGCATATTAAGCATGATCATTTAAGGATTGAATTAACTTATATTGATCTTTCATAGTTAATTCGAACCTGGTATTTTGTCTCGTAATCCCTAGACGAGGACGGACACGAGGATTGAGCATAGTATACTTTAATCTGCCAAAGTGTGCAGTCGCTTAAAGCCAATATTTTTGGTAGATTGGGTGCACGTGTTTAGTTGTTTGGTGTGTTGTCGCGAGTCAAAATGAAATCGTGTACCAGTACGCCAGGGTGATGGTGCTCTCGAGATGAGCTAGAAAAGATTATTATACTAAACCCGGCCAGTGGACGAATGTCCGGTATAGTAATAAGGTCAAGTGGTACTAATTCGGATGAGAAGAAGTTGATTAAATTAATTTATTAGTAAATTAATAAATCAACGAGCATTATATCGTTGACACGTAGAGATTAATGAATATGTAATTTAGTTGAACCAGAAGCATTGTTCGGTTTGGTCGGTAGTTTCATAATTAATCTGTTAGTGGTACGATTAATTATGTGTTGAGTTAATTGACAAAGTGGATTTGATTAATTAATTAATCCTTGGGTCAATTGGTTATTAATCAGTTCTGGAAAAGGATTGGAGTTAGTGAAACACAAACCCAACAGGAAGGCCAAACCTAATCCCACTTGAGGTCTCTCTTGTAGCCCTCTATATAAGACACAAGAATCAGCCCCAGAAGTTACAACAGAACTCATAACACAAGATACTAGAAAGAGAAAGTTAGAGAGAGAGAGAGAGGTTGCGATCGACATGAGTTTTCCAGCGACGAACGGCGCGACCTTCAGGGTCGCGACGGCAGCAATTTTCTCTGACAACGATCGGTGCGAGTTTTTCGGCGACAATCAGCGCGAGCTTCAAGGTTGCGGGAGCTGTAGTTTTCTCCGGTGATTTTTTGTGGAGTTTTATGTCAGTGCTGATTCATAAACGTTTGGTAGTTCGTTGCCCACACAACATCCGGACGGGTCTTTGAGAATACAAGAAAATTCTCAAGTTCACGCTTCAAAGGTCAATTCTAATCTTCGGCTTTATTTATTTTTATATTTGTTTGCGTGACAAATCGAACAAGGTAATCCAAGATACCGTGCAATGGTTTCAAAAGAATTTTTTCAAATCGGATTGCACGAACCGAAAACTTTCACATAGTTCCCAAGTAATGTGAGTGAAATGTATTAACAATGTGTCTTAGAGAGACTTAACTACCCACATTTGCATGATATTTGCTTGTTAGTAGCCCTTTGGATCTTGAGGTGGTGTGATCCCGCTTTTATCTTTATTATCTTTTGTTTTTATTTCATTTTGTTACTTTTATGACACACTCAAATTACCTATTTACCCCTTTATTTTGTTAGTTTTTAGGGAAGAAAAGAAACTACTAAACTTGTAGTAATTGAGGATTTGAGCCCAAACACGACGTTTAATCAAGACAACTATCGTATGTGAATGAAACTTTAAGTACTATAGTTTTTGTATTTTTGTTTTGTTTTATATAAATTTTATTTTGAGTGTTCGCCTAAAACTTTTACAACGACAAGAGCAGGTCATAAATAATTTATGATAAATATGAAATTATAAATGCAATTGAAAATGTAATTCATTTATAGCTCTATTTTTCTAGTTATAATTAGTCACTTCTAGTTATTTAGATTAGTATTAGGGTAATTAATTTATTAAATAGAACTTTAAATTAGTAAATTGGGTTTAATGGAATAATAGGAATCAAATAGAGGGCAAAATAGATAGGGACTAAGTTAAAGGACCTAAATCGTAAATATAGCAAACTGTGGCAATTCCAAATGAACAAATTGCTCCTATCCCAGGTAAGCTCCACTTCAATATATTGTTCTCCCCACCTGGATTTCGATCCTCTCCTTCCTGATCCTCATCATCCCAATTACCCTCTTTTTTTGCATCTGCATCAGGAATATCACTGTAATCCATGTTGTATTTTTTATCAACAACTTTCATCATCTTTCTTTGTGAGGAAATCTTGATTGTTTCTGGCCCTCCACCACTACCACCTGTTGCAGCAGCAGCCTCAAATTGAACCATCTGCTGAGGGGATGGCTTGTTCATTCCCCAATTCATGTCGTTTTATTTATAATCACATACCAAATTCAGTTTTGAATATCCAAAGAGTTCATAAAGATACTAAGTTCACGGGAAATGCCTGGAATAAACTTTTGGATGCCAAAAGGAAGCCTACATCTTATCCAATTGCAACTTGACAAACTTCTTCCTTTAAGGCATTGTAATTAAATAATTGGATCCATGGATGCTTACCGCTATAGTAATACCATTTCTGCAGAATGCTGGGAAGTGCTTAAGCTTTTTGCCACATGGCCAAGACTCACCAGACCATACTATATCCGAAGGATGGCCTCTCAAATTCCTTGCAAGATGACCCTATATGAAAGTAACTGGCTGGCACATCAGATTCACGAGTAGCAAGTTAACAGAACACAGAAAGGGTGCAGAACCAGTACCTTAGATTCACGCATTTGCGTCTGCTGCACATCAACTGCAAAACTGGATCATCTTTTGGTGATCCTGAAAATGAAAATAAATTGAAGCAAATTTATTCATTTTACCAATTGTAATAACAATAGTGGCCTAGATTGTAACCTCACAAAACAGGGTAAATGAAAAGGCCAACTTTGTCTCTTTACACCACCATAATAATAATTAAAAACATGGCAAACAAGGCGTACCAAAAGGGAATATCTGGCACAAAAACTTAAAGCAAATCCGACATTAAGAGATGTAGATTTGGAGTTGGAAGATTAATAGGCGAGGGTATTGTCCAAGTCGGAGGAGAATGTAGTGGTGTTGGTCTCAACAGAATCAGAGGAAGGGTAGAAGAGTAGGAAAGCTAAGGCTTATTACTAGACGTTGTCTGCTGTGATCGGAATTGTAGGGCCTTGCACCGAAAATTCTTCTGAGAAATGAATGATTGAAGATGAATTATAAAAGAAGAAAAAAAAAAAAATTCTCCACTTGTGAGTGACGAAGATAAACACGTTGGGAAGGAGAACGTAGAAGCCCGGTGGTTTCTTTTCATATATATAGTTAGATAAGACTACTTTTCCTCAAGTTAAAGAGCGGTGTCGTTAGTTTTTAGCAAGAAAAGTCACTCTCTTCTCAAGAAAAGGAAAAATTACATATCTTTCTTAAAATTGGATTTCCTTTTCTTGCAAGTTTCATTTTCCTTTTGCAATAAGTTTTGTGGAAATTCCTGCTCATATGTAATAGGAATTTCATCCAACTTTTCTAGTTATATTAATTAGTTAGTTAATTAGGAATAATTGGTATCATCTCGGGAGAAAAATTACCAAAATTTCACTTCATTGTTTATTGACTAGTTTAGGTGTTTTTTCTTTTATTTTTGGTTGTAACTCACAGATTCATCCCTACAAAAAGGGCAGAATTTTGTGCATTAAGATTCAGACTTGAGTAAATAATAATTTTGTCTTCCGTGCGTTATTACAAGTTACAACTTATCTGAGTGTATCACTGATAAAATGTATAGGTAGTGTGATATTCTCTCCGTCCCTATTTATCTGTTCTTTTAGAATTTGATTTTTAGTCTAATACGCTTTTAAATAAATGAGGTAAAATTGAGTTACTATTCTCATTTTAACCCTCATCAAACTTTGAATATTTTATTAATATTAACAAATTTAAACCAATAATATTATTTACATGCACTAAACTATTAATTAGTGTCATTGGTAAGAGTACAATCTCTCCTTGGTAATAATAGTAAACCTCTTTAATTAGGGGGGTAAAAAATATATTTTATGAAACAAACTGATTCATTAAATGTAATTTTTAAGAACTGTGAAAATTTTAAATTACAGATAAATCGGGATGAATGGAGTATCATTTTATACGGAAATTCTCTTTTTGAATCCACATCCTATAATTTAGAAATTCCCCTAAAATCATTGTAATTCTGCCCAATTTACTTTGATGCTGGTCCACCGTTGATAAATTTATAGGCAATTGATATTAAACAACATATTCAACCCTTAAAAAATAAAAAATAAAAAATCCACACGTCAAAAACACTTTAACTCGTAAACTTAAATGTTTTAAGTATAACCAAATCTAACAACACTGTGTGAGATAGTCAATATCAATTAAATGATAAACTATTTAGACAACATATCCAGAAGTCGAAAAATACTTTACTCCTTCCAATAAACAGGTAACAAAATTAAAAAAAAAAATGACATACTATTAGTATTAGTAAGGTGATATTTATCTTTTTTTTTTATTTACCACTTCTCATTTTTATTAACATACTTTTATTATTTTTTATAATAATAAGAATATTTTAATAAAAAATTTAAAAAATAATAATTTAAGAAACAATAAATAATTAAAAAAACAATATTTAAAAATTCCCTTAATAATTCACCCCGAAATATCTACATGTTAATATCAAATCATTATTAGAAAGTTACCTTTAATTTTACGATCAAATAAGAAAGGTGTCCTAATAATAACAAATTTTTTTTAGGGCAAATTGCCTTTTTTTTTTCTGGGGTAATTGTGCTTATAGTTCCAAATAATAATACGATTATATTATTGCTCTTTTAATTTTTTTATTAGTATTTTTGCGAAAGAATTTATAAAATAACGGATTAACTCATTTGATTGCTAGTCAAACTTAATTTTTCTTCAAAATGATTTGTATCATGATATTTTTAATACATTTTATGACTCGATTCTTCATGAATGTTCAATCCATTTAGATCAACTTACAATCTAAAATGACGACTGAAACCTAAATGGGTTGAACATTCATGAGGATCCGGATCATAAAATTGATAGAAAACATCAAGGTAAAAATCATTTTGAAGAAAAAATTTAGTTTGATTAGCGATCAAATTAATTAGTCCGTAATCTTCTAAACTTTTTCGTAAAAAAATAACTAAAAATACTAATAAAAAATGTTAAAGGACGAATAGTGTAATCGTACTATTATTTGGTATAAAAAATGCAATTACTCTTATTAAGAGGGACTGTAATTAAAATTTTCAGAAATAGATAAAAAGGAGTTGGTCTGATGATTGGCCGGATCATGAAAATTCCAGAAATAGACTATTTTTAATGCATTTTTTTTTTTCCAACAAAACCAAAAATATTTGGGTACGTACCGGAGGTGTGCTTGGCACAACCCACAAAGTTCCTAGCACAAATTTCAAATTTGGCAAATAAGAAACTCCCTTGAACAAAATTTTCAATTGTGACAAACTGCATCCGCGACACGAGGGACACAATGTGCTCACTCAAACGCCTATGTGGCGGCAAGCATTTGCATGGAGACTACGTGTAAGCTTGGTTTCCTAGTAGAGTTACACCTCGCCATCCCGCACCGATCCACCGCGTCCCATCTGAAGCTCCACGTTTACGACATGCAAACCAACTAAATCTGCTATAAATACCCTCAGTGTCTCTGCACTTTCGCCACCAAGTACTTCTTCAACATCATTCAAAGTAGAAATCTTTTTCTTTAATCCCAAAAGCAATGGCGAAGTTTATGGTTTTTGCTGCAGTCATGGTAGCCATGTTGGCCTTTGCTCAGGCCACAAGGTTCACCATAACCACCACTGTTGATGAAGACGATGACAATCAACGAGGACAATCTCCAAGGAGATGCCAGCAACAGGTCCAGCAACAACAACAGAGGATTCGCTCTTGCCAGAAATACTTGGCATCCACCCAAAGACCATATGGAATGGGCATGATGATCGAAGAGGTGGGGCAGGAGGACGCACAAGGATCTCAGCAGAGGCTCAGGGAATGCTGTCAGGTACTCGAGAACTTCGACAACGAGTGTCGTTGCGAAGCGGTAAAGCAAGCATTCAGGCAGCAGCAACAACAGCAAGGACAGCAAGGACAGCAGGGAGTGGAACAGTTAAGGCAAGTGGCTAGGAATCTTCCGCAGCAGTGCAACTTGAGTCCCCGCCAGTGCCAAATTTGAACAATGATTTTGGAGAACAAATAAGGGAATCCAGCCTGAGATGTAATGAAAATAAACGTGCATTTTAGTTGTCTAGTTTTGTTTGGCTAGAGAATTGAAATGGACTCTTGTTTTGTATCCTTAAATAATAATAAGTGAGCACATGATCGTGTGTGTGGCTTTGATCTTGTAATGTTTTTAGACTGTAACATCAATTATGCCCCCATATCCTATAATCTATATAAAGGCCTTTCTTCTTATTTCTTTTTTTTTCTAATTTGAAGTAATTATTGGTTTAAATCTACTAAGAATTATTAAGTGGGTTATTGTTTGATACAACTATGAATAATGTCAGTTAATAGCCCGATTTGATTAGATAGAGAATACTAATGCGAGAATATTAATACTGCCTCCAAGGCGTTATATGGCCTTAAGCAGAAGGGCTTGGTTTCATCGCTTCTTCATCTCATTCCTGTACTCCCTCAGGGATTTGTTTGCAACCGTGTATGAAAAAAAAAAAATATTGCCATCTGAGAATATTAATGAGTTATAACATGAGACGGTATGAAAATATTAATGAGTTATAACATGAGAATAGGAATACTGAAGCATATCGAAACCATAATGGTTTGTTTTTGGAGACGTCGAGCGAGAAACAGAACAAATCATAAGAGTTGGGCAAAAACTTGTTAGAATGACTTTTTACATTAGTAGAACTATCATACAAAAATACAATAAACTATTGTTTATTGTATAGATTCTAAAAAACTTTAAAGTTGTACTAAAAAAAAGTTTAAAGTTGTGAGCTCTCTTAATGTTCCTTCTCACTATGAACTATCTGCCCCTACCATTTATTGATTGTGTTAGAATAGGTTTGGATGCTTTATTTTGAGAGCTTGACCAATTACTGGACCACCCGTCCCTTGCTTACCAGAATGGGCAATTTATATAGTAGACCTAATCGTGGCTTCGTGTAACAATCGAATTATTTATAACAATAATAATAATTTAAATATTATTTTTATTTATTTGAATGTATAATATTTTATAAATGTTAAATAAGTGTCATTGTTTTACAAATGATTTGTATATAATTTTTTAGTAAATAATTATATTAATAATTTATTTATCAGTATTATTATTATAGAATTTGTTATATAATGAAAATAATGTTAATGATTTTTTAATTCAAATAGGTAATATAAAAATTAATTCTTAATAATTATTATAAATATATGTTCAAAATTTTCACTTATTTTATTTTATGTATAATTGTTGTTCTAATATTATTATTTATTAAATTATATATATAAAAATTGATAAATATATACATAAGTAAGTTATTAAATTTAAAAGTTAAAATTAGAATTCGTGCACGATTCGTGCACTGTAATTATATTAATTAAAAATTAGCATGAATAATAGTTAGAAATTAAAATGATATAATAATTATTAATATATTATCATTATAGTGTTAAATTGTTAATTGGGTGATTTACACTTATATTTTTTTAATTGATTATTTGACTAAAATAATATGATGAATATAAAATAAATTAAATTAAATTAAATAATTATATATTATGTATATTTCCATGTGAAATATAGGAAGATATGTGTAAAAAGAAAAAAATATAACTTTTAAATTACGATAAACATAATCAACAAATAATATTTTAAATTTTGAAATGAGATTAATGATAATTTTGGTAATTGATAAATGAAATTTAAATTGGTTGATTGATTAAAAGTGTGATTTTTTATCTTATAGATAAATACATTACATTAGATTTGTTTAAAATTATAATAAATGTGAAATTTGAATTATTTTTTATTTTTTTGAGAAAACGTGAAATTTGATTTTTTTTTTTTTTTAAGAAATGTGAAATTTGAATTAGATATATGTTATGTTTATTTTTTTATAATGTGAATCACATTATATCAAATTAATGATACTCCGGGATAAAACATTAGATGATAATGATTATTTTTGTTTAATTTTATAGTAAATATGATATTTTAATTGGATAAATATTATGCTTATTTGTTAATAATCATAATTATTTAAAAAACATATTAATGATGTTGTCATCAAGAAATTAATGAATTTTAGATTATTAGTTTCTTATCATACAATATTAATTTTAAAATTAAATTATGTTTAAAATAAATAAAAATAACAATATATGAATGTATTATTAATATTTAAAGAGTTATAAATTTGTAGTTATTGGAGTATAGATGAAAAATATATTGAGATCTCGTTGGGAGGTTGAAAAAGTAAATATATAAGTATTTTCGATTTGAATATGGAGAAGAAAATATATGATTAATTCAAATTATTAATGTGAAAGTACAAATTAAACATACCAAAAATATATATTTTTTTCTCATTAATAATAATATTTTTACAAACTCCAAATGCATTAAAATACTTAAAATGAAGAATTGTATAGTTATTGGGGTATAAAAAATTAAATAATATTTATACTAATTTCTTCCACATATGACAATGATAGGTAACAATGCTTAATTTAATTAAGGAAAACCGTATATGTGCAATTAATGAGAATTAATTATTAACATGAATAATTAAAAAATTATTAACATAACTACATTATTGAAAAATTAATTTAAAAATAATAAAAAAAATAATTTGCTCTAACGAAATAAAAAAAATTATTATTATAATTACTACAAATTTTAAGAGATAATGAAAAAGAGTTTAAGAAATATCAAGTTTGAAATTGATGAGAAGAATTATGGAGATGAAGAATGAGAGAGATTTGTTGATTATTTGTGACACCCATGAAGATTTTTGAAAAGAAAAACACAAAATAATATGGTAATGAGTCTGTATCATGATTAAACAAATAATAATTGAATTATGATAAAAAAAGTAGTAAAAATTTATTGAGCCACCGAAAAAAATTTATTATTATTACAAATAATAAAAATTTTAAGAGATAATGGAAAAATGGTTGGATAAAGATGAAAATTGGAATTGGTGAGAAGAGTTAGGGAGTTGAAGAATGAAAGAGATTTGTTGATTTCTTGTGTAAACTATGAATATTCTGGGAGCAAAAAAAAAAGAAATATGGTAATGAGTTTTTATCATAACTAAAAATATAATGGAGATATAAAATAAAATAATTAAACCAATAATAATTGAATTATGAAAAAAAATGTAGCTATATTAAGCCACCGAAAAAATAATAAAATTATTATTATTATAATTAATAAAACTTTTAAGAGATAATGAAAAAATATATAGATAAAGATTACAATTGCAATTGGTGAGAAGATCTATAGAGATGAAGAGTGAGAGATTTGTTAATTTATTATGTAAGTGATGAATATTTCTAAAAAAAACACAAAAACATAGTAATTAGTCTCTATAATGATTGAAAAATATAATGAAGATATAAAATAAAATAAATAAACTTAAATAAAAATAAAGTAGTGAAAAAATATTGAGCGATCAAAAAAATTATTATTACAATTAATAAGAATTTTAAGAGATAATGAAAAAAGAGTTGAAGAAATATCACAATTGGAATTATATGAGAAGATTTAGGGAGATGAAGGATGAAAGAAAATTCTAGATTTCTTGTAGAAGTCATGAAAATTCCTGAAAAAAATATAAAAAAATATTAATAATTATTTATCATGATAATATATATAATCATATACAATGAAGATATAAGTAAAAGAATTAAAGAAAATAAATACACATTGAAGATTTGGGATGATTGTGCTAAATTTTTTATCTTTCGAAGACAAAATAATAAACAATACTACCTTTGAAGAAGATGGAAGGAGATCAATCCATGATATTTTGGTTGAAAATTTTGACTCTGTGTAGTGTGGTTTGGTGTTGTGAGAATGGATGTTTGATTTTATAATAAGAGTTCAATAAAAAGATAGTATTATATTTTATAATTTAAATTGATGATAATTGATTATTAGTTACTAATAGTAATAATAATTGATAAGTTAAATTGAGTTTATTGATAGATTGAGAAAGGGACGTGAACGGAAAAAGAATTTTTTATAAGAATACTTGACATGTCAGCAAATTTATGTCACGTATCCGGGTCGGAGGTCTGTTGTTCAAGGAACTATCTATGAGTTCGTATACGGTAGACCTATAGGACTACCGTGAATTTTACTCCAACTGTAGCGCGCTACAGTAACGCGCTACAGTTGCACTACAGTTTTTTTTTTACGCACAGTCTTTTTTTAAAAAAAATACTTTTTTTAAAAAAATAATAAGACAGTAGATATCAAATCAATATACTATAGATATCAGATCAATAATATAAAAGAAATCATACAATAGAACTAATAGATACTTAACAAGGGAGATCACATCACGATTATATAAACATAAGATCAGAGAATACTAGGCATCATATCAACAGACTATAGATATCAGATCAAGAATATAAAAGAAATCATACAATAGAACTAAAACATACTTAACAAGAGAGATCACATCATGATTGCATAGACATCAGATCAAAGAATACTAGACATCATATCAACAGACTATAGATATCAGATCAAGAATATAAAAGAAATCATACAATAGAACTAAAACATACTTACCAAGGGAGATCGCATCATGATTGTATAGACATCAGATCAGAGAATACTAGACATCAGATCAACAGACTATAGATATCAGATCAAGAACATAAAAGAAATCATACAATAGAACTAAAATATATTTAACAAGGGAGATCACATCTTGATTATATAGACGTCAGATCAGAGAATACTAGACATCAGATCAACAGACTATAAATATCAGATCAAGAATATAAAAGAAATCATACAATAGAACTAAAACATACTTAACAAGGGAGATCACATCATGATTATATAGACATCAGATCAGAGAATACTAGACATCAGATCAACAGACTATATATATCAGATCAAGAATATAAAACAAATCATACAATAGAACTAAAACATACTTAACAAGGGAGATCACATCATGATTATGTAGACATCAGATCAAGAATATAAAAGAAATGATACAATAGAACTAAAACATACTTAACAAGAGAGATCATATCAAGATTATATAGATATCAGATCACAGAATACTAGACATCAGATCAACAAACTATAGATATCAGATCAAGAATATAAAAGATATCATACAATAGAACTAAAACATACTTAACAAGGGAGATCACATCATGATTATATAAACATCAGATCACAGAATACTAGACATCAGATCAACAGACGATAGATATCAGATAAAGATATAATATAAATCGTAAAATAGAACTAAAATATACTTGACAAGGGAGATCAAATCATGATTATATAGACATCAAATAACAAAATAGTAGACATCAGATTAACTGACTATAGTTATCAGATCAAGAATATAAAAGAAATCATATCATACAACAAAAATGTCCATAATATATATCACAATATCTAAAATTATTTAATTATAAAATAAATAAAATGATAGTTTTAAAATATTTTTTTTATAAAATTCAAAAAAATTAAAAAAAAATACTGAATTGTTTAGAAAAAAAACGGACGAAAAAAAAGTCTCAAGAAGGAAGGCAAAAAAATAAAATAAAAAATAACAAAAGAAAGTAAAAAAGAATTGAAGCAAAATCTCGTGAAGGAATTGTTTAAAAATTGAGATCTCCGCTGAGCGCGTCTCGCTAGAGGCTAAAAAAAAAATTACACCGCGCCACTCGTCCGCCTTTTTCCTATAAATAGCCCATCCTAAAAAATTTACTATTTTTGGGGTAGGAGTAAAATTGAATGATGGTCCTATAGGACTACCATGAATTTTACTCCTACTGTAGCGCGCTACAGTACCACGCTACAGTGCGCGCTACAGTAACGCGCTACATTTTTTTTTTACGCACAGTCTTTTTTTTAAAAAAATACTTTTTTTTTAAAAAAAATAATAAGACAGTAGATATCAAATCAATATACTATAGATATCAGATCAATAATATAAAAGAAATCATACAATATAACTAATACATACTTAACAAGGGAGATCACATCATGATTATAAAGACATAAGATCAGAGAATACTAGACTTCAGATCAACAGACTATAGATATCAGATCAAGAATATAAAAGAAATCATACAATAGAACTAAAACATACTTAACAAGGGAGATCACATCATGATTGTATAGACATCAGATCAGAGAATACTAGACATCAGATCAACAGACTATAGATATCAGATCAAGAATATAAAAGAAATCATACAATAGAACTAAAACAAACTTGACAAGGGACATCGCATCATGATTATATAGACATCAGATCAGAGAATACTAGACATCATATCAACAGACTATAGATATCAGATCAAGAATATAAAAGAAATCATACAATAGAACTAAAACAAACTTGACAAGGGACATCGCATCATGATTATATAGACATCAGATCAGAGAATACTAGACATCAGATCAACAGACTATAGATATCAGATCAAGAATATAAAAGAAATCATACAATAGAACTAAAACAAACTTGACAAGGGAGATCGCATCATGATTTTATAGACATCAGATCAGAGAATATAGACATCAGATCAACATACTATAGATATCAGATCAAGAATATAAAAGAAATCATACAATAGAACTAAAACATATCTAACAAGGGAGATCACATCATGATTATATAGATATCAGATCAGAGAATACTAGACATCAGATCAACAGACTATAGATATCAGATCAAGAATATAAAAGAAATCATACAATAGAACTAAAACATATTTAACAAGGGAGATCACATCATGATTATATAGACATCAGATCAGAGAATAATAGACATCAGATTAACAGACTATAGATATCAGATCAAGAATATAAAAGAAATCATACAATAGAACTAAAACATATTTAACAAAGGAGATCACATCATGATTTTATAGACATCAGATCAGAGAATACTAGACATCAGATCAACAGACTATAGATATCAGATCAAGAATATAAAAGAAATCATACAATAGAACTAAAACATACTTAACAAGGGAGATCACATCATGATTTTATAGACATCAGATCAGAGAATACTAGACATCAGATCAACAGACTATAGATATCAGATCAAGAATATAAAAGAAATCATACAATAGAACTAAAACATACTTAACAAGGGAGATCACATCATGATTATATAGACATCAGATCGGAGAATACTAGACATCAGATCAACAGACTATAGATATCAGATCAAGAATATAAAAGAAATCATACAATAGAACTAAAACATATTTAACAAGGGAGATCACATCATGATTATATAGACATCAGATCAGAGAATAATAGACATCAGATTAACAGACTATAGATATCAGATCAAGAATATAAAAGAAATCATACAATAGAACTAAAACATATTTAACAAGGGAGATCACATCATGATTATATAGACATCAGATCGGAGAATACTAGACATCAGATCAACAGACTATAGATATCAGATCAAGAATATAAAAGAAATCATACAATAGAACTAAAACATACTTAACAAGGGAGATCACATCATGATTATATAGACATCAGATTAGAGAATACTAGACATCAGATCAACAGACTATAGATATCAGATCAAGAATATAAAAGAAATGATACAATAGAACTAAACCATATTTAACAAGGGAGATCACATCATGATTATATAGACATCAGATCAGAGAATAGTAGACACCAGATCAACAGACTATAGATATCAGATCAAGAATATAAAAGAAATCATACAATAGAACTAAAACATACTTAACAATGGAGTTCACATCATGATTATATAGACATCAGATCACAGAATACTAGACATCAGATCAACAGACTATAAATATCAGATAAATAATATAAAATAAATCATAAAATAGTACTAAAATATACTTAACAAGGGAGATCAAATCATGATTATATAGACATCAGAAAACAAAATAGTAGACATCAGATCAACAGACTATAGTTATCAGATCAAGAATATAAAAGAAATCATATCATACAAAAAAAATGTCCATAATATGTATCACAATATCTAAAATTATTTTATTATAAAATAAATAAAATGATAATTTAAAAATATTTTTTTATAAAATTCAAAAACATTAAAAAAATACTGAATTGTTTTTAAAAAAAACGGACGGAAAAAAAGTCTTAAGGAGGAAGGCAAAAAATTAAAATAAAAAATAACTAAAGAAAGGAAAAAAGGAATTGAAGCAAAATCTCGTGAATGAATTGTTTAAAAATTGAGATCTCCGCTGAGTGCGTCTCACTGGGGGGCTAAAAAAAAATTACACCCGCGCCACTCGTCCTCTTTTTTCCTATAAATAGCTCATCCTAAAAAATTTACTATTTTTGAGGTGGGAGTAAAATTGAATGATGGTCCTATAGGACCACCATATAAATTACCACTATCTCATGAATGAATTTATGATATCATGCTTTAGTTAATATAATGTTTAGTTTTTAATTTTAATGGTTTCACTTGCAATTGCTAATTTTTTAATGTTATATCAAGCCACACGCGCGCTTAGGATTTTGTTTCAGGGTTTTGTTTCACTTCCTTTACTTTTGGGTACACCCCAGGCACGATTCTTTTTATTTTCTCATTTTTTTAAACTAATCCTCCTTATTTTCTCCTTATTTTACCTTTTTTTAAAATTTTATTTTGAAAAATTATTTATTTATTTATTTATTTCAAAATAAAAAAATATAAATTTTTTTATAAATTAAAAAATTTTTAATTAATATTTTAAAATAATTTAATTAACTTAAAATATGAGATTATATCAAAATTTTAATTTCATGAAATTATATATAAATATATATACATAAAGCAAAGATTTTATTATATAATGCAAAACACAGGTTTATATTATGTAAAACATGTGTTTATATCAATATAACAAGTTTATATCATGTATACAATGGTTTCGTGAAGTTTTATACATATATGTGTGTGTATCTGTAAAGTAAAGATTTGATTATATCTTTTAAAACACGAGTTTATATCAAGTAGAACACGAGTTTATAACATGTAGAGCATGTGTTTATATCAATATAACAAGGGTTTATATAATGTGTACAATAGTTTCATGAAGTTATATAGAGTACATATATTTGATTATATCATTCAAAATACGAGTTTATATCATGGAATATATATGTTTGTATCATGTAAAATATGTGTTTATATCAATATAACAAGGGGTTATATTATGTACAATGGTTTCATAAACTTTTATATGTATATGTATATATATATGTAAAGAGTAAATATTTGATTATATCAGTCAAATCACGAGTTTATATCAAGTAGAACATGAGTTTATATCATATAGAACATGTGTTTATTTAATATTTTTTATATGTTTTTTCCAAAATAGTCTCTTTCGAGACCGGCGGGTTAGACTACCATGTTATAGATTTGTAACATTGGTAATTACAAAGGAAGTGCCATGGCTTGTCCTTGCTATTTAGTCTAATCTACTCCAGCCATCCCAAGATTCTATACAATCACTAATAATCAAAAGAGTTGCTAATCTATACATTACCAAAGTCTCCAATTCTCAAAAGGGATTCAACAGCTAATTTTCTTTTATCAGACTCTTAGGGCCTGGGTCGCTTCAACATTAAGCGTCACTAGGCCTTGTAATCTCCTCGGAGTCACCCCTAACGACAAGAGTGAGACGGAGTCTCCAACTGAGTCCATTCGTGCCAAGAAATCCACAGGCGTGTTACCTTGTCTATAAATGTGTTGGATTGTTGAGGAGGAATCCTCTAAAAATTTGCGTATCTTCTTTAATGAGAATTATTCTTTCCAGAAGAAGTTTCTATTTTGCAAAATCATGGACACAACAAAAGAGTTATCTGAAAAAAATTGGACTCTCGAAGTCCTGTATACCTGCAATAACAGGTTGCTACCAAGAGGCCAAAGATCCCCGCTTAGACAGTGGACAGCCTTGGGAGATGACAAGCATGACCAAAGATGAAGGCCCCTGTTGCTTTTCTTACTATAAAACCATATCCACAATCTCCTGAATTGAGACGAGAGCTATCCACATTGACAACAATATAACAAGATTTATATCAGTGATTAAATGATGTTCTCTATCTTATATTTCATTAAGTGACTACTAAATTTGATGAGCTCCTTGATTCTTTATATAAATCAAAACATAAGTTTATATCAAGTAAAACCTAACTTTTTTTTTTTTTTAATAGTCCCACAAGCCCCAGCGGGCAAGGCGGCCGGCGGGATTGATTACCCTATTATTAATCGTTCAAAATAAAAGCATAGGTACATTAGGCAGTGTCATGACTTACCTAAACCCGCTTACTAAGCTAGCATTGCCCCCCACCAAGCTAGACTATACAATCACCAATACTCCGCAGAGCCCCTAACTAGTTAAACCCCTTACTATTACAATTTTAAGAAAGTCGCAATCCAGGTACACCCTTCTCATCAAGTAACACGAGTAGGCATCTCAGACAAAAGTTCAAAAGTAGCACTTATACCTTTCAACCCCAAACTTGCCATATAGTCCGCCACAGAGTTCCCTTGTCTCAATATATGCGTCACAACAGCATCCAATTCTTTCAAAATTCCAGAAATCTCGGAAAGAACTAAAATATGTCTCCAGTCCATAATGAGTGTCCCCGTTAACATTCGAACCACCATAAGATTATCTAACATGACCTGCAGGTGTCTAATATTCAAGAACTTACAAAATCGAATATCCTGCAAAATCGTCATAATTTCAGCCCCCAGAACCGAACTTCGATCCATAAAACCAGAATCAGCATGTACCTATCGACCACTGCCAAAACGAAGAACAAATCCCCAACCCGCCTTGCCCTTCCCATCAAAAGCACCATCAGTGTTAAGAACAAACGGAGCAGACACCAAAGAGTGCCATGCTACAGTTCGAACTCTCTGGGGAGGTGAAAGGGATAAAGAGATTCCAAATAAGCTATCCAATTCTCTCTTCTCATAAACTGTAAACGCAGCTGGTTTGAAAGCTAACAGCATCTCAGCTAAGGCCCGGTATACTCTGTTGATCATGACTGTTGAAGGCGAGCTCATAGTTTGCTCATATATCAGGCGGTTTCTCTCCTTTCAAATCTCCCCGATTATAATACTGGGTGTCAATCGCTGAAATTTTGAAATAACAGAAGAGCCATGTGCCCGCCTCGACCACACAACTAGAGACTGACGATTAAGAGGCAGCTGCAAACCCAAGCCATAAAAGGATTTCCAGTAACTCCACACTGGTTGAACCAAAAAACATTCAAAAACCACATGTTGCAGGGTCTCACTCTCTTTCACAAGAAGCAAACGGAAGGAAAGGAGCAGAAACCTATTTTGCATAATGACTCAGGAAACTGAAGCAAGAAATTCCAAAACCTCCATAACAAAATTGAAATACGTGGAGATAACCAAGGATGCCAAATATTGTTTGCAAAAACCACCAACGCCCCCTTAGCTCTGACAACCTCATAGGCAGACTTTAGAGTAAATAACCCAGAAGCATTTGGTTGCCAAACCAGCCTATCCTCCCCCGCCGACAATGTGATATTGCAATTGATCAACACTCGCCTCTGTTCTGCCGTTAGGAAGTGAGAAAAATATTCCAAATACGTAACTCTATCCAGATTAAACTCAGCTACTGATAAAGTAGAGAAAGGCGGTTGATCGCATTGACGCCATAAAATACCCAATTCTGACCAGTTATCCCACCAGAAAAGAGCATATCCTCTTTGCAGCAAAACCTTCAAGAAGGAAGAAGCCGCCCCCAACACCCTTCGGACTCTGCGCCAGGAGGTTTTCAACCGACTGGAATAGGAAAGAGATGTAACAAATTTCGTCAAAAGTCCAATCCTTGATCGCCATCTCCACCATAATTTGAAAGAATATGCCCGTATAATTGCATGTAACTGACGAATGGCCAACCCATTTTCTTTTTCAGGAAAAGTAAGCCTTTTCCATTTTCGCCAATGTCTCCGTTTATCCCTATCTACTCCCTCCCACAAAAAATCTTGAAAGCACTTCTCCATTTTCTGTATAACGGACCTAGGTGGATCAAGATATGCAAATAGATGTGTAGGTATAGCCATAAGGACTGACCTAATTAATGCTACTATCCCTCCCAAAGAGAGATGGCGATGCCGCCATGACGCCAACCGGGAATGCAAATGCTGAAGCATATCACTAAAAAGACCTTGATCTCTATGTGATTTAGACAGCGTACAACCCAAATAAGGCCAAGGTAAAGGAACATAAGGTATTTTCAAAAGCATCTCCAGCTGATGACGGCGAGCATCAGAACACCTATTAGATACCACAAAAGAACACTTTGACAAATTAGCTTTCTGTCCAGAAGCTACTTCATAAGCCCGCAGTAACCCCATTAAAGCCTGCAGCGAAGATATGACACCTCTAGTGAAGATAATTAAATCATCTGCAAAGCAGAAATGTGACATCTTTAAGGAACCTGATGGAGAACCATAACAGTGAATTATCCCCCTATCCACTAACGTCTTAAGGCTGCGAGAGAACGAGTCTATCACTAGCAAAAACAAAAAAGGAGATAAAGGGTCCCCTTGCTTGATTCCTCGGGAAGCTGAGAAAAAACCAGATGGCACACCATTCACCAAAACTGAAAATCTTGCCCCTTGTAAGTTATTCAGAACCAACCAAATAAAACGCTGAGGGAAACCAAATTTGGCTAACAAAAGCTTAAGGTAATGCCAAGAAACTCTGTCAAAAGCTTTCATCATATCCATCTTGATCAACATATTATGGCCCCAGACTCGATCATCCAAGAACTGGCACAAGTCTCTAGCTAGCAGAACATTATATAATATATGACATAAAAGTTTATATCATATATAATATTTTTTTTATCATAAGAAAAGAGGAGTTTCAATCAAATAAAACATCAATTAATATAATATATGACAGAAGTTTATATCAACAAAAACAAAAGTTTTAAAAGCTCACTTTATGCGTCATAAATATAAGCATTGCCAACCAAAAGCCATTCCTTTATGCTCTTCTAATAACGGAACGCACAAGTCGCGGCGTTGCCCTTCTCCAAATAATCAATTTGGCTCCAGCATTCATCTATCAGTCCAGTTTCTTCCCCTTTAAATTTCCCACCTACAAATCTTATCATTCTCGCCAATGCATTAAGACTTGAAAAATTGATGTACATAAATTATATCTATATATTATGCACTTTTATTTGAGATTTTTGTTAGTATTTTTATTAATTTTATGAGTTATTTATTTAATTTTATTAGAAAATGTAGAATATTAAGAAAATAAGTGAGTAAAAGGAAAAAAAGTAAAAGAAAAAAATATAATAAAAGAAAAGTGGAAAAAATGTTTTCTTAGTTAAATAGACAAAGTTGGCACGGGACCCAAAATTTGGTATATATATATATATCTGGGCTGCTATTTGTAGCTCAGTTTTGCTATTTGTAGCTCAAAAAAATTGATGAAATGACAAAAATGCCCTTAAAATCAGAAAATGTGAAAATGCAATGAAAAATCGGACCCAATGTGTGCAATAATTTTAAAAAATCGGACCCAATTTGCGAAAAACTGTGGAAAAATCACCTACAATGCGTGAAAGAAAATGCAAAAATCGCCACACTTATCCGAAATTTAGGGCAAAAATCGCCCAGAGCATCCATTTTTGACTGAAAAATCGGATAAGTGTGGCGATTTTTGCCCAGAAAAATCACCTACAATGTTGGAAATATTTGGGAAAAATCGCCTGTAATGTCCGATTTTTCAAAGAAAAATCGCCTGGAATGTGCGAATTTTGTTGCAAAAATCGCACATTCCAGGCGATTTTTCTCAAACATTTCACCTACAATTGGCGAATTTTGAACAAAAATTCGCTTAAGCTGGGCGATTTTTTCCTCCAACTTCACCAATTACAGGCGATTTTACCTACTAAATTTACAAAACATGTGCGATTTTTAAAGCAGTATGCAAAAAACTATACAATAGTATTAAATTCGTACCATATTTGCGTATATTTTGAAGTAGACGCTATCCCAAATTAACCCAAATCTGTGCTCCAATTTGCTTCTGCGATTTTGAACGTTTTTTTGAACGATTTCGAATGGTTTTGTTTGATTTTTGAAGGAGTTTTGTCTGTTTTGATATGTATTTTGAATTGCATGAAGTATATACCTTATTCATATGTTAAGGGTAATTTTGTCATTTCATTTTTTTTTTGAGCTACAAATAATAAATTTTAGCTACAAATAGGAAGATCCGTTATATACATATTTTGCCCACGAGATAGAAAGATGAGAAGGGTTTTGGTTGATTTAGTTTGGAGTTTTCTTTTATTCTCCAGTAGTGGACGGCGGCGGCGGCGACTGCAATTTTATTCATTGAATTGGGATTCTTAGTGGCTACACGGAATTCGGGATCTGAAGCTTTGGAGGAGCAGCTACAATTTCTCTTTGGTTTTTGACATCTGCAACTTCACGGAAAGCTCTCGTAGCGGCTGATATTCAATTGGGATTTTTTTTCTCCTCTGTTCGCTGCAGTTTTAAGAACTTTTCAGAAATAAATCCTTGGATGAAGGAGTAGCAGCCGCGGCGTTTTTTTTTGTTGAGCGAAATTTTGTCTCTTTAGTCATTGATTTTATATTCTAATTTTGGGATTGATTGTTTTTTCTAGATTTTAATATGATGAATTATATTATTTTTGTGGTAATTTTAATTATGTTTAGAGGCTAAATCTTGTTAATTTAGGACTTGGATGTAGCCACTGAATTATTTGATATGATTAAATTATGGAAGTTGTGATTTTCTTCATTGGTCAATATTTGATATTCTCGGTTTTATCTTATGTGGATACTTGATCACTATTTGCATGTTCTAAGGTATTAATTGATGGAACGAGAGTTGAAAATCAATATTAGTTCGTGAGAATATTAGACTTGGAGAGTGTTTCACGAGAGTAGAAACACAATCTTTGCAGCATTTAATTCCAATGTTCTTAAGGTGCTTTGGTTAATTCCTATTGTCACGAGAGTAGTCATAGGGTTAATCTAAGTAAGAGAGTTATAACACGAGAGTGTATAATTCTTAAATCTGGATTACTATTTGTATCACAAATTTGCTATTTGTATCACAAAAAAAAATGACCAAAATGGCCTTAAGATGGAAAAATATTAGAAATTACTAAGTACGGGACAAAAACGCTACAAAATTGCGTTTTGACCACGCTCGGAAACGCAGAAAAAAATGTTTTTAACATTTAAAAACGCCGACGGATGACGTTTACGAAGACCCAAAACGTCAAAACCACCCGATACTAAAAACCAAAAACGTACTAAATTAACGTTTCCTGCACAACAGAAACGTCAAACCATTGCGTTTCGACCATGG
The DNA here is from genome assembly GCA_030378225.1 of Knoxia roxburghii. NCBI lineage: Eukaryota > Viridiplantae > Streptophyta > Magnoliopsida > Gentianales > Rubiaceae > Knoxia > Knoxia roxburghii. Next base: position 37,463,587 of record CM059422.1, on the reverse strand, counting down.
ATCGCTCGTTAAAATGGTGCGTTTCGTCCATGGTTCGCTCGCTAAAACGACACGTTTTTGACTAGCACAATCTAAAAATCGGTTAAACCCTTCAACCGCAACATTGTTGACACATTTTATTCGAAATTAAAACTTAAAAACACGAATTGAGTAAGATTTTTTCGGCCAAAAACGCAGAAATGGACGAAGGAGATGGCGAATCATCATAAAGACACGGGGCGGGCAAAGGTCTCATGATAAACAAGGTAAAAATCGTTCAGGAATTTTTGTTTTTTTCTGAATTGCAGAGCATAATCGGCCCATTTTTTCGCTTTTATTTGCATGAATCAGTGATGTTTTCCGTTAATTTTGTTAGAAATCGCTATTTAGGTGCGTTTTAGGTATGTAAAAACGTAATTTGGTAGGGATTTTGGTGCCAATAATCGGTAATGTATGAATTTTGGGCGTATTGAAACCGCAAATTTGTTGCGTTTTTGTCGGACTGAAACGCTATCGGGCGGCGTTTGGATAGCTTGAAAACGCCATCGGCCGGCATTTCGATTGCCTGAAAATGCCATCGGCCGGAGTTTTAATTGCGTAGAAACGCTAGCGGGCTGCGTTTTGGTTGTTTGAAAATGCAAACCCTAAACCCTAAACATTGATTGAAAAGTTAATTTTGTGCGTTTCTTAGTAGTTAAAACGTAAATAGGTTGCGTTTTTGTTTGCTAAAATAGCTGATTTGGTGTGGTTTACAATGTGCACTTATTTAATTAAATTTAAATTCCACAATTGAAGTTTACAATATAATAGCTTTTATTTATTTATTTAGGGTGGCGTAAGTTAAAGCCACAAGTAGATAGTGTTGGATTGTGTTTAGGCATTTAATTCTAAATTAAATGGTGGAATTCCTAAACACTAAAGGATTCGGGTCTTACCCTCGATGCGTAATCGGTTGTGCAGTCGCCTGGATCCTTTGGGAAGATTGCGTTCACCACCAAAGAACAATTCAAGCGAATTGCCTCTACGTTCTTGCACTGGAGTTCTCTCAGAACCGGTGCTAGCCCCAAAATTTGCCTGTCAAGAGAAAACGATTTTTCTCTCGTAAGAGGTTTTTGGAAGAATGTCTGTCTGTCCTTGTTTTTTTTTTTTTTTTTTCAGAGTCAGAGTCAGTTTTCAAATCTTTTAAAACGTGTTTAAAACTAATTTTTCTAAAAACTCTCAACAGACAGATACTTCTCTGATTTGAGAAGTATTTGTTAAATAATTAATTATAATTAATTATATACTGTTGGGTTTAACCAACACCATGGATCAACCCATTGATCCATGGATCAGGCTGATGGGTCAAGAACCTCAATTCATAATTAGGTCCCTTGATTTGTCAGCCCAATTCAATTCTTCCTAGGTAATTAATTAACTTTTAATTAATACCATAAAACTCTTCAATAATATTTAATTAAACCATTTAATTAAATATTATCAATTTAAGTATAACTCTTATACTTAGAACAGGCAATTTAATTAATTCTGAATCATCGAACTCACTTATGTGCGATCCTGTAGGCCCATTCCAAATTGACAATGAATAAATTAATCTCATTAATTAATCCATAAATCATTAGTGGTCTCTAGCAAGACATAATGACTACACAATTCAGAACGGAGGGTCGAATGGTGATTCAACACAACCTTCCGAGTATACTACGTAATGTCCTCTACACTGATATCCAGTTTAGCATAAGGCATGGAACCAATCATCCTTATATAGCTAAACGTTTTACTTGATCTCTTAGTGACACTGAACTTAATCAAGCAAATGATAACCCTTATCATTTCTTGGGCACGGCCATGCACTTCTCAGTTCACTATCAAGCGACCAAGATATCATCTCTCATTTAAGAGAGACTTGTAGTCCCATCACTTCACCTACATACCTTAGCGTGACTCATAGTGTACCCAATCATACCCGTACTTGGCAACCTGTTACGGTCCCGTTAGGCATATGTCAAAGCACACTCTAATTCACCTAAGACTATGCAGTGATTTCTGGTCTAAGGATCCTCGTACGAGTACTACTCAAAAGAATCACTCATGATCTAACAGTCCATGGAGTGTTTCTTTTGGCGGATCATTTTCATGAAATTCAATATGCACAAGAATATAATTTCATGAAATTAACTCATCAGATAAATAATCAATCAAACGACAAATGTCTTATTTACATAAATAACCCTCAAAGTTTATTTACATAAATAGCCCTCAAAAGGGCACACACACCAACAATCTCCCATTTGCCCGTTGTAGGGCTATGTCCTAAACTGTTTAAGACCAAGCTCTATTACATGTCTATCAAACTTTGACTGCGGTAGAGCTTTTGTGAGAGGATCTGCTACATTGTCGTCTGACCCTATTTTGCACACTTTCACATCTCCTCGATCAATGATCTCTCGGATGAGGTGAAACCTTCTGAGTATATGTTTGGTTTTCTGGTGTGACCGAGGCTCCTTAGCTTGTGCGATGGCCCCGTTATTGTCACAGAAAAGTTCTATCAGATCTTGGATACTCGGTATCACTCCGATGTCTGACACGAACTTTCTTAACCAAACAGCTTCCTTTGCAGCATCGGATGCAGCAATGTACTCAGACTCTGTTGTAGAATCGGCTGTTGTATCTTGCTTTGAGCTTTTCCAACTTATTGCACCACCATTCAGACTAAACACGTAGCCTGATTGTGACTTCATGTCATCTTGATCTTTTTGGAAAGCAGCATCAGCGTAACCTTGTACGATGAGCTGTTCTTGTCCTCCATACACTAGCATCAATCCTTTAGTCCTTCGCAAGTACTTTAGGATTGCTTTGACTGCAGTCCAATGATCTGTTCCTGGATCTTGTTGGTATCTGCTAGTCATGCTCAGTGCATGTGCGACATCTGGGCGGGTACATAACATGGCATACATGATAGATCCTATTGCCGAAGCATATGGTACTCTACTCATTGTATCCCTCTCCTCTCTTGTTGAAGGACCTTGGTTCTTCTTCAAGAGAAGGCCATGTCTAAATGGTACCTTACCATTTTTGGAGTTAGACATATTGAACCTCTTCAATATTTTGTCTATGTACCCTTCTTGACTTAGTCCTAGAAGCCTTTTTGACCTATCTCTATAGATCTTGATACCTAGTATCATTTCGACTTCTCCTAAGTCTTTCATAAAAAATACAGTCCCCAACCATTGTTTGATGTCTTTCATCATGGGAATGTCATTTCCTATGAGTAGGATGTCGTCCACATATAGGACAAGGAAAACTATCTTGCTCCCACTAACCTTCTTGTAAACACAAGGCTCATCTTCGTTCTTTATGAAGCCGTAACCTTTTACTGCCTCGTCAAAACGAAGATTCCAACTCCGAGATGCTTGCTTTAGTCCGTAGATAGACCTCTGAAGCTTGCATACACGATTTGGATGCTCTTGATCGATGTATCCCTCGGGTTGTTTCATATAAACATCCTCGAGTAGGTTTCCATTCAGGAAAGCCGTCTTAACATCCATCTGCCATATCTCATAGTCATAATATGCAGCTATGGCGAGCATAGTCCGAATGGACTTGAGCATCACGACAGGGGAGAAGGTTTCATCATAGTCTATACCATGAGTCTGTCTGAAACCTTTAGCCACTAGTCGTGCCTTGAAGATCCCGCCAGGTTTTAACTTGAAAATCCACTTGCAATCGACAACCTTTGCCTGAACAGGAGGATCAATCAAAGTCCAAACTTTATTGTTCCTCATGGATTGCATTTCAGATTCCATTGCTTGTAGCCATTTATCTGAATCTGGACTTTCTAAAACCTGTTTGTAGTTCACAGGCTCATTAGAGTCCACCAAGATCAAATCTTGATCGTCAGTTACGAGAAATCCGTATCTCTCAGGTTCATGACGAGATCTACTAGACCTTCTAGGTTCTTGTGTTGTTGACTCAGGCTGCTCATCTTCATGAGTTCCCATGTCAACTTCCATCTCAGTTTCTGTAGATCGTTCTACATTCTCTTGTGGTTCTGGAACTTCTCCGAGTTCTATTCTACTCCGACTATCTTTCTTGTAGAGAAAATCTTTCTCTAAGAAAGTGGCTCCCCGAGCAACAAACACTTTGTTCTCAGTTGGATTGTAAAATTGATATCCTTTAGTTTCCTTAGGATATCCCACAAACAGGCATTTGTCAGTTTTAGGTTCAAGCTTACTACTTTGTAAACGCTTTACATGAGCTTGACAACCCCAAACTCGTAGATATGACATATAGGGTTTTTGACCCGTCCACATCTCATATGGAGTCTTATCTACTGCCTTAGATGGAATACGATTTAGTAAGTAGGCAGCTGAAAGGAGGGCATAACCCCAAAAGGACATAGGGAGAGTCGCTTGACCCATCATAGATCGAACCATATCTAATAAGATCCGATTCCTCCTCTCGGATACACCATTCCATTGAGGTGTTCCTGGTGGAGTCAGCTGTGAAACAATTCCACACTGTTTTAGATAGCCATCGAACTCATCATTAAGGTATTCACCTCCCCGATCGGAGCGAATAGCCTTAATCCTTCTATTTAACTGATTTTCTACTTCATTTTTAAACTCTTTGAACTTTTCAAAAGTTTCACTTTTATACCTCATTACGTAGACATAACCATATCTACTATAGTCATCGGTAAAAGTCACGAAGTATTCAAATCCACCTCTGGCTTGTGTGCTCATCGGTCCACATACATCTGTATGTATTAGTGCCAATAGCTCACTAGTCCTCTCGCCTTTCTTGCTGAAAGGACTCTTCGTCATTTTGCCTTGCAAACAGGGTTCACATGTGTCATATGATTCGAAATCAAATGAACCAAACACTTCATCCTTATGAAGTCTTTGAACTCGCTTCTCATTTGCATGGCCTAGACGACAGTGCCACAGATATGTTGGACTTAAATCAGATTGAATTAATTTGGCTTTCTTTTCAATGTTATATACCGGTTTCTCTTGGGTCAAATCCAAGATATATAGGCCATTGCACAAATTTGCAACTCCATATAAAACATCTTTTTGATATAAAGACAACGATTTATTACCAATAATAAAACGAAATCCTTTAATATCCAAACAAGAAATTGAAATAATATTCCTACTCATAGTAGGTACATAATAACAATTCTCTAATACAATGTTTAAACCAGAAGGCAAAGACAAAATGTAATCTCCAACTTCAACGGCTGCAACTCTTGCCCCGTTGCCTACTCGGAGATCTACTTCGCCTTTCTTTGTCATCCTTCTATTGCTCAGTCCCTGCACATCAGTACAAATGTGAACCCCACATCCGGTATCTAATACCCATGAGGTGGACATAGAAAGATTAATTTCAATAACAAAGATACCTGAAGCCGAAGGATTCTGTTTCTTCTCTTCAAGAAACAGCTTGCAGTTTCTTCTCCAATGCCCCTTCTAATTGCAATGGAAACATACTGCGTCCTTCTGAGCATTTTTCTTAGCAGGAGGAGTTTGAGGCTGAGCCTTAGGAGCAGTCTTACTGTGAGGCTTCTTATTTTCAGCAACTTTTGCCTTGCCTTTAAACTTTCTCTTGTTGCCCTTACCTTTTTCCACAACAAGTACTGGCGTTACCTTCCGAAGGGTCTGCTCAGTATTTTTAAGCATTCCATGGAGCTCAGGAATCGTCCTCTCCATGTTATGCATGTTGTAGTTCACCACAAAGTCATTGTAATCATCAGGCAAAGAAGCCAAGATGATGTCAATGGCTAACTCTCTAGAAAGAGGTGCATTTAATCTCTCTAGGGTATCAATATACCCCTTCATCTTGATCAAATGCGTGCTTACTGACGAACCCTTCGCCATCTTGCACGAGATTAATGCTTTTATCGTAACGAACTTTTCGTTACGGGCTTGTTCACGGAACATTTCCGTTAGTGACACATAAATTTGGAACGCTTCCGAATTCATGAATTGTTTCTGAAGCTCGCCTGACATAGTCGCGAGCATCAGACATGTCACGTCATCGGAATCGCTTTTCAGCTTTTCCCATGCTCGTTGAACCGCAGCCGTAGCATTTACTGGTGGTTCAGGTAAAGCAGCGTCTAAGATATTTAGCTTCCTTTCTTGTTTGAGAACGATTCTCAAGTTTCTTTCCCAATCTAAGAAGTTTGGACCAACAAGTTTTTCTTTGTCCAAAATGCTTCTTAGAGTGAGATTAGATGTATTAGTGCTAGTAGATGCCATTTCTACAAAAGAAAATGCAAAATATTAGAATGAGTTTTAAAATATTTTCCACAATAGCCAAAATTGAAATCCCAAACAATTTTGTGTTGGTGCTAGATTGTGGGCCGAAAATCCACAAAGAATTAACCCCAGTCTTGCTTTGGCAAGTATCGTAGGGATTGGGCTCTTTTGGTAGGCAACGTTCAAATCACATCCCTATGTAATTTAACGATTTCCAATTGCATCACTATACAACTTTTCGGTGATAGGATGAACATTCCAAATGTTTGACACCATTCTATCTTTGCAAAATTAATCCCTAGTCAACTTATCGGGTCAAGCTAGGATTAATTTTCCCAAGTTAAACCATCCCTCAAGGCATCACATCAATAGACACCCACACAGTTTTTCCATAACAAGTGGTAGTGATAAAGTCGAGCATCTAATACCCAAACAGTTTTTTCACTCATTAATGGTAGTGATAAAGTTGGGCACTATTATGCAACAACCCGCCGAACGAAGAAAACCTGAGGCCCTTGGGCTCTCCAAGTCCATCAGACGTTCAACACTCAAGCGGGCCCTCAAGTATGGAAGCAAAATCTTGGGTTTTTGGGATTTAAGTTTGATCGGCTTAACATGCATTGTCGTTTTCATTCATTCACAAAACATAAAATTGCGAAAATGCGATGAATTGGGCTCTAATATATTACAGGGCCTTTTAAGAAAAAAAAAACTCTTTTGGGCCTCCATTTGGGCTTCCGTTCCTGGGCTTCACCATGGACTTCTTTGGAACCTTCTTTTGGGCCTAACTATTACATAATCATTTAATAGGCACGCAGGCCCAATTATAAAATGGCTCGCAGGCCCAAAATTTAAATAATAAATTTTAAGCCCAATTCATGCATAGAAAAACACACAAATGCATATGCTTCATACAAGCCAATTTTATTAAGCCGAATCATTTAATTAGGGATTGTGTAACTCTTACACTATTAAAATTGATCGTGTCATGATCAATTTTAATCAATCCCATGTTCATTCATTTTAATCGAATGATGCATGGTCATACCAAAAATGCGTGCAATTATTTAAACATTTTAAATAAATAACACATTATTTCGGAAAATGAATAAATAAATAAAACATAATAATTAATTAACTAATCTTATTAATTAATTAATTAATTATTCATTTAATTATCTAATTTTATTAAGATAATCTTTCTAATTTTAAAATTTAAATATTTCTAATTATCCTAATCTCATTAAGATAATTTTTCAAAATTTTAAATTTTAAAATTCTATAGGATAAGAATTAAATCTAAATCTAATCCTATCTTATCATAATTTAAAATCTGATAATATCTTTTAATTTATCCTAAATTATAAATTAAAATATTATCAAACTTTAAAATTCAGAAAATTAAGGTTTTTCTGAAAATTTTAGGGCAAATCTGTAATTAACAAAAACTCTCGGGCTAGGGTTTTAAAGATTAAAACTGTTGGGGTTGTTTTTGCAAATTTTAAAACAATTTTTAAAACTTTGGCAGTTTCGGGATTTTTGGAGTGCGGAGGGGGCAAACTGGTCATTTCAGCCCAATTAGGGCACCAGCCCCCCGCCTCCTCCTTCTTCTTCCCCGATTTTCAGTCGGCGTCGCTGCTCGGGTTTTCCGGCGAACACTTCGCCTTTTCCGGCGCTGATCGCAGCGCCGGACGTCGTCTCTTTGCCCCGGTTCGACCCTGATCAAATCGAGGCCCACCTCGGCAGTTCATCAACCGACGAAACCCGCGACATAACTTTCCGGTGGCCACGTTTTTCCGGCGATTTAGCCTCAAAACCGTTTGAAAACGATTTCCAAAACCCAGCATTGATTCCGGCGTGTCCCTGCGAAAAAACACAGAAGCAAAACAGCCCAATATTTTAACCAACACAAGGCGAAAGTCTTCCGTTTTTCCGACAAGCCAAACAAAACAACAACCCAAAAATTCTTCCAAAATCTTTGCAATCAAAACGTTTTTGACAACCCAATCAACATAAAATCGTTCCCCATTAATGAAAAAACAAAAAGCACAGAAAAAATTCAGGCCAAAACCAATTTTTGAGCACTTTCCGTTTTTCCGGCGAACTTCCGGCCAGCCGGAAAATCGCTCCGGCGGCCATTCCCAGCAACATTTTTTTTTTCTTTAAAACTGTTTTTCAAAAAAAAAAAAAAAGTTATACCCAATTTTTAATTAAAACATTTTTAAAACCAGGCTCTGATACCACTGTTGGATTGTGTTTAGGCATTTAATTCTAAATTAAATGGCGGAATTCCTAAACACTAAAGGATTCGGGTCTTACCCTCGATGCGTAATCGGTTGTGCAGTCGCCTGGATCCTTTGGGAAGATTGCGTTCACCACCAAAGAACAATTCAAGCGAATTGCCTCTACGTTCTTGCACTGGAGTTCTCTCAGAACCGGTGCTAGCCCCAAAATTTTCCTGTCAAGAGAAAACGATTTTTCTCTCGTAAGAGGTTTTTGGAAGAGTGTCTGTCTGTCCTTGTTTTTTTTTTTTTTTTTTTTCAGAGTCAGAGTCAGTTTTCAAATCTTTTAAAACGTGTTTAAAACTAATTTTTCTAAAAACTCTCAACAGACAGATACTTCTCTGATTTGAGAAGTATTTGTTAAATAATTAATTATAATTAATTATATACTGTTGGGTTTAACCAACACCATGGATCAACCCATTGATCCATGGATCAGGCTGATGGGTCAAGAACCTCAATTCACAATTAGGTCCCTTGATTTGTCAGCCCAATTCAATTCTTCCTAGGTAATTAATTAACTTTTAATTAATACCATAAAACTCTTCAATAATATTTAATTAAACCATTTAATTAAATATTATCAATTTAAGTATAACTCTTATACTTAGAACAGGCAATTTAATTAATTCTGAATCATCGAACTCACTTATGTGCGATCCTGTAGGCCCATTCCAAATTGACAATGAATAAATTAATCTCATTAATTAATCCATAAATCATTAGTGGTCTCTAGCAAGACATAATGACTACACAATTCAGAACGGAGGGTCGAATGGTGATTCAACACAACCTTCCGAGTATACTACGTAATGTCCTCTACACTGATATCCAGTTTAGCATAAGGCATGGAACCAATCATCCTTATATAGCTAAACGTTTTACTTGATCTCTTAGTGACACTGAACTTAATCAAGCAAATGATAACCCTTATCATTTCTTGGGCACGGCCATGCACTTCTCAGTTCACTATCAAGCGGCCAAGATATCATCTCTCATTTAAGAGAGACTTGTAGTCCCATCACTTCACCTACATACCTTAGCGTGACTCATAGTGTACCCAATCATACCCGTACTTGGCAACCTGTTACGGTCCCGTTAGGCATATGTCAAAGCACACTCTAATTCACCTAAGACTATGCAGTGATTTCTGGTCTAAGGATCCTCGTACGAGTACTACTCAAAAGAATCACTCATGATCTAACAGTCCATGGAGTGTTTCTTTTGGCGGATCGTTTTCATGAAATTCAATATGCACAAGAATATAATTTCATGAAATTAACTCATCAGATAAATAATCAATCAAACGACAAATGTCTTATTTACATAAATAACCCTCAAAGTTTATTTACATAAATAGCCCTCAAAAGGGCACACACACCAACAGATAGGCAGCGTCCCACAGCTTCTGCTAGAAGGCAGAAAGTACCTGTGAGGAGGGGAGGAGGTAGAGGGATGGGTGGGGGTCGTGGGGGAGGTGGTATTGTGATTTCTGAGGGAGGACAAGGAGGTGGTAGACGGGGAGTCGGTAGAGGAGTTGGAGGTGGCGATGACTCCTCATTTCAGTTGAGGGATGAGTATTACGATACTACTGATTCCGATGACACTGATGATAGTGAGGACGAGCCTATTGGGCATCAGGAGGAGGATGAGCATCCGCATCATGCGGAGCAGGAGCAGTCACGGCAGGAGGAGGCCAGTGGGAGTGGACGGCCACTCGAGGATCAGGGTGAGGGGGATACCTACGGAGGTGACCCTTCTCACCCACATGCTGAGAGGACCGTCCGGTATAGGAATCCGGACGACGGCCAGTTCGAGGAGGTGGATCCTGCTTCAGGTACACGTTTGAATTTATATGCATAATTATTTATAATAAGTAATTGTTTTAATTTAATTGTTGATAAAATTAGTTTATTGCTTGACTTAATTGTGTGTTTTTTATATAGTTCAGTAATTATTTTAATTTGCATATGTATTTGCTTGACTTATTTGTTTTTGTAGTTAATTATTTTAGTTGATTTAGATTACAAATTGCATAAACTAGCATGACGTAAAAAACCATATAGCACCATGTTCTAAAAAAAAAAAAATTTTTTTTGAACACGTTGAAAAACACCTATCATATGTCGTTGCTTATTATACTTATTTGTTAATAATATATATTTATTTTGTACTTAATTATTTTAATTGTTATAGATTATAAATTTCATTAACTATCAAACCGTCGAAAAACATCGCTCACCACGTTTAAAAAATAATAATAACAAAGTTTAAAAACACCTAACACCACGTACAGAGTCAACAATCAACAGTTTCACGAAACACTTATCACAATATCCAGAACAACTACATTTATTTAATTAATTTAAATTAAAAATGAATTAAAGTGTTATTTAGTTGTTTATTTTAAGTTGTTTACATTAACTATCAAAAACGTCCAAAAACATCGATCACCACACACGAAATCAAACAACAACAGTTTAACCAAACACTTATCACAGTATCATTGAAATCTAAATTGAATTAATTAATTTAATTTTAAATTGAATTAAATTTTTATTTACATGTTTATTTTAATTTGTTAAATTAACTATCAAAAGCGTCCAAACACATCGATCACCACACACGAAATCAAACAACAATAGTTTCACCAAACACTTATCACAGTATCCTTGAAATCTAAATTGAATTAATTAATTTAATTTTAAATTGAATTAAATTTTTATTTACATGTTCATTTTAATTTGTTAAATTAACTATCAAAAACGTCCAAACACATTGATACACACGAAATCAAACAACAAAAGTTTCACCAAACACTTATCACAATATCCTTGAAATCTAAATTGAACTAATTAATTTAATTTTAAATTGAATTAAATTTTTATTTATATGTTCATTTTAATTTGTTAAATTAACTATCAAAAACGTCCAAAAACATCGATACACACGAAATCAAACAACAAAAGTTTCACCAAACACTTATCACAATATCCTTGAAATCTGAATTGAATTAATTAATTTAATTTTAAATTGAATTAAATTTTTATTTACATGTTCATTTTAATTTGTTAAATTAACTATCAAAAACGTCCAAAAACATCGATACACACGAAATCAAACAAGAAAAGTTTCACCAAACCCTTATCACAATATCCTTGAAATCTGAATTTAATTAATTAATTTAATTTTAAATTGAATTAAATTTTTATTTACATGTTCATTTTAATTTGTTAAATTAACTATCAAAAACGTCCAAAAACATCGATACACACGAAATCAAACAACAAAAATTTCACCAAACACTTATCACAATATCATTGAAATCTAAATTGAATTAATTAATTTAATTTTAAATTGAATTAAATTTTTATTTACATGTTCATTTTAATTTGTTAAATTAACTATCAAAACCGTCCAAAAACATCGATACACACGAAATCAAACAACAAAAGTTTCACCAAACACTTATCACAATATCCTTGAAATCTAAATTGAATTAATTAATTTAATTTTAAATTGAATTAAATTTTTATTTACATGTTCATTTTAATTCGTTAAATTAACTATAAAAAACGTCCAAAAACAACTATCACCACGTTTACAAAAAAAAAAAAACACAAGATTAACAAAATTGAAAGACAACTATCACCACGCACGGAATCAACAATCAACACTTATACCAAACTCTTATCACAAAACCAGGACAACTACATTGAATTAATTGCTTTACGTTTAAATTGAATTTAATTTGTTAATACTGGTTTATTTTAAGTTGTTTATTTAATTTATATATATTTATATATATATTTTTGTCAATATAGTTCACCCTAGGAAGCGCGAAGGCAGGATCGGAGTTGGATAGTTACAGGGCCCATTGAGGGGGGCCCTATAGATGATAGCCTTATACCTAACTTTTTAGGGCATGTGGTATCTAGATATTGGCAGGAGGGGGTGCCTACTAGATACCACCTTATATGCCACAATAGAGGTAGCATGTATGACATGTTTGAGCGGTGGATCGCATCCATGACGGTGGAGGGTGCGCAGATTTTGAGCGGGACAGGACTTTGACACCTGCCCCGCATTATGCACCGGAGCATTGATGAGCCTCTCATCAATGCATTTTTGGAGAGGTGGCAGCCGGATACGAATTCGTTCCACCTCCCCTTCGGAGAGATGACCATCCTGTTGGTGTATATGCCCTAATGAGGGCTATTTATGTAAATAAACTTTGAGGGTTATTTATGTAAATAAGACATTTGTCGTTTGATTGATTATTTATCTGATGAGTTAATTTCATGAAATTATATTCTTGTGCATATTGAATTTTATGAAATCGATCCGCCAAAAGAAACACTCCATGGACTGTTAGATCATGAGTGATTCTTTTGAGTAGTACTCGTACGAGGATCCTAAGACCAGAAATCACTGCATAGTCTTAGGTGAATTAGAGTGTGCTTTGACATATGCCTAACGGGACCGTAACAGGTTGCCAAGTACGGGTATGATTGGGTACACTATGAGTCACGCTAAGGTATGTAGGTGAAGTGATGGGACTACAAGTCTCTCTTAAATGAGAGATGATATCTTGGCCGCTTGATAGTGAACTGAGAAGTGCATGGCCGTGCCCAAGAAATGATAAGGGTTATCATTTGCTTGATTAAGTTCAGTGTCACTAAGAGATCAAGTAAAACGTTTAGCTATATAAGGATGATTGGTTCCATGCCTTATGCTAAACTGGATATCAGTGTAGAGGACATTACGTAGTATGCTCGGAAGGTTGTGTTGAATCACCATTCGACCCTCCGTTCTGAATTGTGTAGTCATTATGTCTTGCTAGAGACCACTAATGATTTATGGATTAATTAATGAGATTAATTTATTCATTGTCAATTTGGAATGGGCCTACAGGATCGCACATAAGTGAGTTCGATGATTCAGAATTAATTAAAATTGCCTGTTAGAAGTATAAGAGTTATACTTAAATAGATAATATTTAATTAAATGGTTTAATTAAATATTATTGAAGAGTTTATGGTATTAATTAAAAGTTAATTAATTACCTGGGAAGAATTGAGTTGAGCTGATAAATCAAGGGACCTAATTGTGAATTAAGGTTCTTGACCCATCAGCCTGATCCATGGATCAATGGGTTGATCCATGGTGTTGGTAAAACCCAACTCAGTAAATAATTAATTAATTATTATTATTAATTATTAATTATTATTTATTAATTAAAACAGATACTTCTCAAATCTGAGAAGTATCTGGAGTCTGTTAAAAACGTTTTAACAGACTCATTTTTTACAAAAAGAGATTGGTGAAAAACTTTTTAAAAGTAACAAAAACGATCAGACTTCAGCAGAGACGTAGTTCCAAGAAAAAAAAATTATTCTTCCCACAAAGAGAAAAACGTTTTCTCTAAACAGGCAAAATTTTGGGGCTAGCACCGGTTCTGAGAGAACTCCAGTGCAAGAACGTAGAGACAATTCGCTTGAATTGTTCTGTGGTGGTGAACGCAATCTTCCCAAAGGATCCAGGCGGCTGCACAACCGATTACGCGTCGAGGGTAAGACCCGAATCCTTTAGCGTTTAGGAATTCCGCCATTTAATTTAGAATTAAATGCCTAAACGTAACCAACAGTGGTATCAGAGCCAGGTTAATTTTTGTTTTAATTAAAAAATGGTTTAATTGAAACAAAAGAATTAAGAAAATTGGGTATAAGTTTTTTTTTTCTTGAAAAACAGTTTTAAGAAAAAAAAATGTTGCTGCTTCAAAAAGGCTTCCGCCGGATTCTGGGAATGGCTCGCCGGAATTGTTCCGGCCGGCCGGAAGTTCGCCGGGAAATCGCGAACTGCACAAAAAATTGGATTTTGGCCTGAATTTCCTATGGGTTTTGTTCGTTTATTAATGGGGAACGATTTTATGTTGATTGGGTGTCAAAAAACGTTTTGATTTGCAATTGATTGGGCTGTTGTTTTTGAAAACCGTTCGCCGGAAATATCCGCCGATTTCTGTTTTTGGTTTTGTTTCGAAACTAGTCGGGAAGCTTGCTTTCGATTAAACTACTTGCTGGTTGTTGTTGCTGGTTATTTTTTTTTATCTCCGCAGGGTGTTGGGTCGTCCGCGTCGCCGGAATCCATGTCGCCGTTCATTGAAGCGGTCGATGGGTTAGCGGCTGGTCAATCGCCATTGGGGCCGGAAATGTTCTGGTCGCCGAACGATTGAAACGACGGAGAGACGACGATCGGTGCCGGATGAGATGAACGGCGAATGTCGCCGGGATTCGAGGAAGCCGCTGAAATCCGATCGCAGGTCACCGGGGAAGAAGAAGGAGGCGGCGGGGGGGGCTGGTGCCCTAATTGGGTGAAATGACTAAATTGCCCCCGCCGCACTCTCTAATCTCGGAAATGCCCCTTTCGCAAGCCAACCCTAGCTGAAAAAAATTTAAACGTTTTAAAAATTACAAACCAGCCCCAGCAGTTTTGTTTCCCTTAAACCCTAAGCCCAGAATTTTGGTTATTTACGAAATGACCCCAAGAGTTTCAGAAAATTAAAATTTTAAAAATTTTCTGAATTTTATTTAATAAGATTTTTATTAAATAATCTTATTAGATAAAGATAGGATTAATTTAGAATTTTATCCTATAAGTTCAAATTTTGAAATAAATTATCTTAATTAGATTAGGATAATTAGAAAAGATAAATAAATAAATAATTAATTAGATTAATTAATTGTTATTTATTTATTTTAGTTTATTTATGATGCTTAAATTTAAATTGTTTAAATTTTATGTGAAGCATCATAATTATGCTAGCATGTTCATGCATCATTCGATTAAAATGAATGAACATGGGATTGATTAAAATTGATCATGACACGATCAATTTTAATAGTGTAAGGGTTACACAATCCTTAATTAAATGATTCGGCCTAATAAAATTGGCTTGTATGAAGCATATGCAATTGTGTGTTTTTCTATGCATGAATTGGGCTTAAAATTTATTATTTAAATTTTTGGGCCTGCGAGCCATTTTAAAATTGGGCCTGCGTGCCTATTAAATAATTATGTAATAGTTAGGCCCAAAAGGAGGTTCCAAAGGAGTCCATGGTGGAGCCCAGGAACAGAAGCCCAAAATGGAGGCCCAAAAGAAGTTTTTTTTTAAAAGGCCCTGTAATAGATTAGAGCCCAGTTCATCGCATTTTCGAAATTTTATGTTTTGTGAATGAATGAAAACGACAATGCATGTTAAGCCGATCAAACTAAAATCCCAAAAACCCGAGTTGATTTTGCTTCCATACTTGAGGGCCCGCTTGAGCGTTGAACGTCTGGTGGACTTGGAGAGCCCAAGGGCCTCAGGTTTTCTTCGTGCGGCCGGTTATTGCATAATAGTGCCCAACTTTATCACTACCATTAATGAGTGGAAAAACTGTTTGGGTATTAGATGCCCGACTTTATCACTACCACTTGTTATGGAAAAACTGTGTGAGTGTCTATTGATGTGATGCCTTGAGGGATGGTTTAACTTGGGAAAATTAATCCTAGCTTGACCCGATAAGTTGACTAGGGATTAATTTTGCAAAGATAGGATGGTGTCAAACATTTAGAATGTTCATCCTATCACCGAAAAGTTGCATAGTGATGCAATTGGAAATCGTTAAATTACATAGGGATGTGATTTGAACGTTGCCTACCAAAAGAGCCCAATCCCTACGATACTTGCCAAAGCAAGACTGGGGTTGACTCTTTGTGGATTTTCGGCCCACAATCTAGCACCAACACAAAATTGTTTGGGATTTCAATTTTGGCTATTGTGGAAAATATTTTAAAACTCATTCTAATATTTTGCATTTTCTTTTGTAGAAATGGCATCTACTAGCACTAATACATCTAATCTCACTCTAAGAAGCATTTTGGACAAAGAAAAGCTTGTTGGTCCAAACTTCTTAGATTGGGAAAGAAACTTGAGAATCGTTCTCAAACAAGAAAGGAAGCTAAATATCTTAGACGCTGCTTTACCTGAACCACCAGTAAATGCTACGGCTGCGGTTCAACGAGCATGGGAAAAGCTGAAAAGCGATTCTGATGACGTGACATGTCTGATGCTCGCGACTATGTCAGGCGAGCTTCAGAAAAAATTCATGAATTCGGAAGCGTTCCAAATTTATGTGTCACTAACGGAAATGTTCCGTGAACAAGCCCGTAACGAAAGGTTCGTTACGATAAAAGCATTGATCTCGTGCAAGATGGCGAAGGGTTCGTCAGTAAGCACGCATTTGATCAAGATGAAGGGGTATATCGATACCCTAGAGAGATTAAATGCACCTCTTTCTAGAGAGTTAGCCATTGACATCATCTTGGCTTCACTGCCTGATGATTACAATGACTTTGTGGTGAACTACAACATGCATAACATGGAGAGGACGATTCCTGAGCTCCATGGAATGCTTAAAAATACTGAGCAAACCCTTCGGAAGGCAACGCCAGTACTTGTTGTGGAAAAAGGCAAGAGCAACAAGAGAAAGTTTAAAGGCAAGGCAAAAGTTGCTGAAAACAAGAAGCCTCGCAGTAAGACTGCTCCTAAGGCTCAGCCTCAAACTCCTCCTGCTAAGAAAAATGCTCAGAAGGACGCAGTATGTTTCCATTGCAATCAGAAGGGGCATTGGAAAAGAAACTGCAAGCTGTTTCTTGAAGAGAAGAAAAAAAATCCTTCGGCTTCAGGTATCTTTGTTATTGAAATAAATCTTTCTATGTCCACCTCATGGGTATTAGATACCGGATGTGGGGCTCACATTTGTACTGATGTGCAGGGACTGAGCAATAGAAGAATGACAAAGAAAGGCGAAGTAGATCTCCGAGTGGGCAACGGGGCAAGAGTTGCAGCCGTTGAAGTTGGAGATTACATTTTGTCTTTGCCTTCCGGTTTAAACATTGTATTAGAGAATTGTTATTATGTGCCTACTATGAGTAGGAATATTATTTCAATCTCTTGTTTGGATATTAAAGGATTCCGTTTTATTATTGGTAATAAATCGTTGTCTTTATATCAAAAAGATGTTTTATATGGAATTGCAAATTTGTGCAATGGCCTATATATCTTGGATTTGACCCAAGAGAAACCGGTATATAACATTGAAAAGAAAGCCAAATTAATTCAATCTGATTTAAGTCCAACATATCTGTGGCACTGTCGTCTAGGCCATGCAAATGAGAAACGAGTTCAAAGACTTCATAAGGATGGAGTGCTTGGTTCATTTGATTTCGAATCATATGACACATGTGAACCCTGTTTGCAAGGAAAAATGACGAAGAGTCCTTTCAGCAAGAAAGGCGAGAGGACTAGTGAGCTATTGGCACTAATACATACAGATGTATGTGGACCGATGAGCACACAAGCCAGAGGTGGATTTGAATACTTCGTGACTTTTACCGATGACTATAGTAGATATGGTTATGTCTACGTAATGAGGTATAAAAGTGAAACTTTTGAAAAGTTCAAAGAGTTTAAAAATGAAGTAGAAAATCAGTTAAATAGAAGGATTAAGGCTATTCGCTCTGATCGGGGAGGTGAATACCTTAATGATGAGTTCGATGGCTATCTAAAACAGTGTGGAATTGTTTCACAGCTGACTCCACCAGGAACACCTCAATGGAATGGTGTATCCGAGAGGAGGAATCGGACCTTATTAGATATGGTTCGATCAATGATGGGCCAAGCGACTCTCCCTATGTCCTTTTGGGGTTATGCCCTCCTTTCAGCTGCCTACTTACTAAATCGTATTCCATCTAAGGCAGTAGATAAGACTCCATATGAGATGTGGACGGGTCAAAAACCCTATATGTCATATCTACGAGTTTGGGGTTGTCAAGCTCATGTAAAGCGTTTACAAAGTAGTAAGCTTGAACCTAAAACTGACAAATGCCTGTTTGTGGGATATCCTAAGGAAACTAAAGGATATCAATTCTACAATCCAACTGAGAACAAAGTGTTTGTTGCTCGGGGAGCCACTTTCTTAGAGAAAGATTTTCTCTACAAGAAAGATAGTGGGAGTAGAATAGAACTCGGAGAAGTTCCAGAACCACAAGAGAATGTAGAACGATCTACAGAAACTGAGATGGAAGTTGACATGGGAACTCATGAAGATGAGCAGCCTGAGTCAACAACACAAGAACCTAGAAGGTCTAGTAGATCTCGTCATGAACCTGAGAGATACGGATTTCTCGTAACTGACGATCAAGATTTGATCTTGGTGGACTCTAATGAGCCCGTGAACTACAAACAGGTTTTAGAAAGTCCAGATTCAGATAAATGGCTACAAGCAATGGAATCTGAAATGCAATCCATGAGGGACAATAAAGTTTGGACTTTGATTGATCCTCCTGTTCAGACAAAGGTTGTCGATTGCAAGTGGATTTTCAAGTTAAAACCTGGCGGGATCTTCAAGGCACGACTAGTGGCTAAAGGTTTCAGACAGACTCATGGTATAGACTATGATGAAACCTTCTCCCCTGTCGTGATGCTCAAGTCCATTAGGACTATGCTCGCCATAGCTGCATATTATGACTATGAGATATGGCAGATGGATGTTAAGACGGCTTTCCTGAATGGAAACCTACTCGAGGATGTTTATATGAAACAACCCGAGGGATACATCGATCAAGAGCATCCAAATCGTGTATGCAAGCTTCAGAGGTCCATCTACGGACTAAAGCAAGCATCTCGGAGTTGGAATCTTCGTTTTGACGAGGCAGTAAAAGGTTACGGCTTCATAAAGAACGAAGATGAGCCTTGTGTTTACAAGAAGGTTAGTGGGAGCAAGATAGTTTTCCTTGTCCTATATGTGGACGACATCCTACTCATAGGAAATGACATTCCCATGATGAAAGACATCAAACAATGGTTGGGGACTGTATTTTCTATGAAAGACTTAGGAGAAGCCGAAATGATACTAGGTATCAAGATCTATAGAGATAGGTCAAAAAGGCTTCTAGGACTAAGTCAAGAAGGGTACATAGACAAAATATTGAAGAGGTTCAATATGTCTAACTCCAAAAATGGTAAGGTACCATTTAGACATGGCCTTCTCTTGAAGAAGAACCAAGGTCCTTCAACAAGAGAGGAGAGGGATACAATGAGTAGAGTACCATATGCTTCGGCAATAGGATCTATCATGTATGCCATGTTATGTACCCGCCCGGATGTCGCACATGCACTGAGCATGACTAGCAGATACCAACAAGATCCAGGAACAGATCATTGGACTGCAGTCAAAGCAATCCTAAAGTACTTGCGAAGGACTAAAGGATTGATGCTAGTGTATGGAGGACAAGAACAGCTCATCGTACAAGGTTACGCTGATGCTGCTTTCCAAACAGATCAAGATGACATGAAGTCACAATCAGGCTACGTGTTTAGTCTGAATGGTGGTGCAATAAGTTGGAAAAGCTCAAAGCAAGATACAACAGCCGATTCTACAACAGAGTCTGAGTACATTGCTGCATCCGATGCTGCAAAAGAAGCTGTTTGGTTAAGAAAGTTCGTGTCAGACATCGGAGTGATACCGAGTATCCAAGATCCGATAGAACTTTTCTGTGACAATAACGGGGCCATCGCACAAGCTAAGGAGCCTCGGTCACACCAGAAAACCAAACATATACTCAGAAGGTTTCACCTCATCCGAGAGATCATTGATCGAGGAGATGTGAAAGTGTGCAAGATAGGGTCAGACGACAATGTAGCAGATCCTCTCACAAAAGCTCTACCACAGTCAAAGTTTGATAGACATGTAATAGAGCTTGGTCTTAAACAGTTTAGGACATAGCCCTTCAACGGGCAAGTGGGAGATTGTTGGTGTATATGCCCTAATGAGGGCTATTTATGTAAATAAACTTTGAGGGTTATTTATGTAAATAAGACATTTGTCATTTGATTGATTATTTATCTGATGAGTTAATTTCATGAAATTATATTCTTGTGCATATTGAATTTTATGAAATCGATCCGCCAAAAGAAACACTCCATGGACTGTTAGATCATGAGTGATTCTTTTGAGTAGTACTCGTACGAGGATCCTAAGACCAGAAATCACTGCATAGTCTTAGGTGAATTAGAGTGTGCTTTGACATATGCCTAACGGGACCGTAACAGGTTGCCAAGTACGGGTATGATTGGGTACACTATGAGTCACGCTAAGGTATGTAGGTGAAGTGATGGGACTACAAGTCTCTCTTAAATGAGAGATGATATCTTGGCCGCTTGATAGTGAACTGAGAAGTGCATGGCCGTGCCCAAGAAATGATAAGGGTTATCATTTGCTTGATTAAGTTCAGTGTCACTAAGAGATCAAGTAAAACGTTTAGCTATATAAGGATGATTGGTTCCATGCCTTATGCTAAACTGGATATCAGTGTAGAGGACATTACGTAGTATGCTCGGAAGGTTGTGTTGAATCACCATTCGACCCTCCGTTCTGAATTGTGTAGTCATTATGTCTTGCTAGAGACCACTAATGATTTATGGATTAATTAATGAGATTAATTTATTCATTGTCAATTTGGAATGGGCCTACAGGATCGCACATAAGTGAGTTCGATGATTCAGAATTAATTAAAATTGCCTGTTAGAAGTATAAGAGTTATACTTAAATAGATAATATTTAATTAAATGGTTTAATTAAATATTATTGAAGAGTTTATGGTATTAATTAAAAGTTAATTAATTACCTGGGAAGAATTGAGTTGAGCTGATAAATCAAGGGACCTAATTGTGAATTAAGGTTCTTGACCCATCAGCCTGATCCATGGATCAATGGGTTGATCCATGGTGTTGGTAAAACCCAACTCAGTAAATAATTAATTAATTATTATTATTAATTATTAATTATTATTTATTAATTAAAACAGATACTTCTCAAATCTGAGAAGTATCTGGAGTCTGTTAAAAACGTTTTAACAGACTCATTTTTTACAAAAAGAGATTGGTGAAAAACTTTTTAAAAGTAACAAAAACGATCAGACTTCAGCAGAGACGTAGTTCCAAGAAAAAAAAATTATTCTTCCCACAAAGAGAAAAACGTTTTCTCTAAACAGGCAAAATTTTGGGGCTAGCACCGGTTCTGAGAGAACTCCAGTGCAAGAACGTAGAGACAATTCGCTTGAATTGTTCTGTGGTGGTGAACGCAATCTTCCCAAAGGATCCAGGCGGCTGCACAACCGATTACGCGTCGAGGGTAAGACCCGAATCCTTTAGCGTTTAGGAATTCCGCCATTTAATTTAGAATTAAATGCCTAAACGTAACCAACACATCCTCCTACACTATGTGTGGGAGATTTTGAGGATTTCAGTCGATGATCGACTTATGACCGAGGTTACACCATCTTCCACTATACTGTCATGGTCGAGGGGTTTGCTAGAGATTCCTCCAGAGGAAAGTCTAGACGGGGATCTGTACAGGAATGGTGGATTTTCTACTCAGCGGGTGATCGAGAGATGTATACAGCGGGACAGGGATGATTCGGTGTGGCCGCTTTAGTATGGAGCCTTATTGGGACTTGTCTGTTTACAGACAAAGTTCTAATAAGTTTATGCCAGCCCCTGTGGTACAGGTTAGGAAGGGGTTGGATCAGATTGGGCAGGAGGCATGGGGTACAACGACACTTGCATTCCTGTACCACCATCTAGGGTGCGCGAGTCATCACGGGACGCATAGCTTCGCTGGATGCATGACTTTATTACAGTCATGGATCTACGAGCACTTCCCCGATTTCAGACCCCATCCTATGCCCCTTCCATTGCATGGCACACAGGCGCGTGCAGCGAGGTGGGCCATCGATAGCCACCGGGGCACAGAGCAGCGCTTGGGCTCCATACACCTTGCGCTTGACGAGATGACAGCGGACATGGTTAGTAAATATTTAGAAATTTTAACAATTATATTTTGGTTTAATATAGTTTTATATAGTTTATTATTTAAGATTTTTAAATAATTTTCAAAGGTCACTTGGATGCCATATGGCCGCGACGTCATTTCGAGGACGCTGAGGACCATGTACCGAGGACTTATTGCGTACAGGGATCACATCGAGCCGTACATGCTAGACCGATGTGTCCGCCAGCTTGGGTATGTCCAGTGGATTCCAGCTCGATTCATCTGTCCTGGCAGGGATACATACCGCGGCTACACTGGGAGGCCATATGTGGTCCGACATACCGTGGAGTATGCAGAGTCTACCTGGGAGGAGTTCGGGACGACATCCATGGGTATTTCCCTCATTGGGAGACAGCAGACCGGTGGAGCTGTTGCTCGGAGTGCTGCAGTCGACGGCTATTTGGAGTGATTTCGGGAGCGATCACGTCCGTGAGTACTTCCCATCGATCCCCAGGCTGTTATAGAGCCATCTCGACCACGTCGCGCCGCCTCAGAGTTTGTAAGTATTCATGTTAATTTGTAAATTATTTTATTTATTAAATTCAATTCATTTTATTTGACTCTAATATATTGTTTATATATTTGTAGTGGATGGGTCGGTTTGGTCAGCTATATCATGCATTATTAGATGTAGTGCGGGAGAGTACACCAGATCTGTACGAGGAGTTCGCACCTGCCACTGCAGATCTAGAGGATGAGTTTGACCGTTCAATATGATTTTTTATTGTATTATTTATTATTATTGTATAAATGATCCAAATATTATATTGTATATTTGATGATTATATTTTATTGTCTTTTTCATACATATATTGTATTGTATACGTACATTTATCATACATTCCACGTACCAAAAGAGTAATACAAATTTAGTTGACAACAAGCAAACAACTTAAAAAAAAAATTAAACAAATAAAAAAAGGACAACACTTTGGAATTTACAAAATTTTACTATAAGGATAAGAGTAATACAACATATTTCACATAACAATATACATCCTAGCCATCACGTAGTGCAGTCCAAGCATTAAATCTATCTGCCAAATTTTGTGGCCAACCTCCTACACTTTCAGCATGACGCTGATGTTGCCAACCAAAGCTCAACGGCGGGATAGGGCACTCATCGACCACATCGAGACGTACGTAATGGTTCCCATTTACATGGGCAAGCGCTATAACCCTTTCAGGTTGTGTGTCGCCACTGGAGAAATACAAAGGTAATACAGAATAATTTCCATCTGGACGAGTAGGGCTCAAATGTATTACCAGTGCATTTGCATAAGTGGCGAGAGGGAACAAATCCGTAGGTGTAGCCATCCAATGCTGCTCACCACAGTCTGTGCCTTCAAAACTTACTCGCCTAAGTACCATAGCCACGTGATCACCATCAGGGGGACTCAACTCCAAAGATTGAAATACATCCATATACCTGTCCGGATGGCTCGTAATCTCTCTACTCAATGACCTGCGAGCTAACCTCCAATATTTCTCGTGGCCAAAAAGGTAAGTAGAAATTACTCGGAAACCACAATGGCCATCCCCAATGACATCTGACCAGCCTGTACAGTAAGGCTGGAAAAATGCGGGCACACACTGAATGTCTCCACTAAAACCTGCCAAGTAATTATGTTTCATTTAATAAACATAACTGCATACTGTATATATACGTACAAAAATTATAAAAAAGATGCAACTTCAAAATTTATTTTATTCAAAAATAAAAAAGGACTTATTTACCTGTCCGTAATGGAGAATGACCATCAAAACCTGTATGAATGTGATGTGATCAACCCGTTGAGTGGCCGGATGAACCTGAACGACACCTACCACGTCGGCCATGTGTCGCTCTTTCTCGTGAGCTCCACTCGCGCATTACAGAATGATGTAATCTACTTGGTGGTCGCCCCCTTTGGGGTCCCGAGGTATCTGGCTCTCCAACACTAGCCATGTCAGGGTACATCTGCTCTACATACGCCTTATTCAACAGACGGGCCAAAAAAGACGGACTGGTAGATACTGTAGGGACGACAGTCTCGTTGAAATACCTTAACAAACAAATATATTAAATGTAAACTACTTTAAAAAATTATCAACTGTGAAATCAATTGAATAGTATTAAAGTTCATATATTTAAAATGCACCTGATGTCCTCATCAATGTAATTCGCATCCCCCTGTGATGGCACAATGGTCATCCTCTTCCAAAACTCATGCACGTGTGAAAGTAGGGGATATTCAGGCAATGACTGGGCCTTGAATATGTCACAAGCACAGGGAATCCCACGTGTCACCTGGGGCACACATCCACATTGCTCGATTACTGCGCCTGCCAACTTATTCTTTCTTCGAACTTCTTTCCTAACCAACTTCAAACAATGGTATGACACATACTTGTTCAAATAACAGTATGGAAATCCCTGCATATTGGTTTGAGTCGTGGAAATGGAAGCCTCAAGCGAGCCTCTGTTATAATGTCAATTAAAAATAAAATGAATTAAAACATTTATAATAAATAGTAGTATAATAAAATTGAATGATATGAACTAATAATGAAATAAAAACTTAAACAATTAAATAATTAAACTAACCCGATGTGAGGGTACAAGTGGCTGAGATGAGAGTCGATATTTGTGAACAAAGTGTCAAGGGAATTGGTGGAAGAATTAAGCCAATCTTTCATAGCAGCATGCGAAGCCTCTACTCTGTTAGTGGAAGTATTACCAAAGTGGAGAAATTAATTTGTCCAAGCACGAACAAATTTCTTCTTGTGAATGAGCCATGTAGTCTCAAGATAATCAACAGCCAACGGCTCAATTAGAGTGTACTTAACATTGAAATTCTGCAATAAACGGTTAAACTCTTCTACAGTCGGAGCCTTAATAATTTTCTTCCACCAGCTGTCATGAATATCACATGCTAAGTTTTTGTTTCTTCTCCCAACATTTTTTTCCAACCACGCATTCACATCACGCCCAATATGCCACAACCATAACAAGTGATGTGAAGCGGGAAAATGATCCTTAATTGGCTGTAATAAACCCAACTCCCTATCTGTCACAATCACACTAGGTACCAAACTAGCCAGCAGCAAAAATCTCAAGTTCGTCATAACCCAGTCATATGTATCCTTTGACTCATTTCTAACAATAGCAAATGCAATATTGAAATTCTTATTTGTAGGAGTCATACCTACCATCTCGACGACAGGCATTTGGTACTTGTTGGTCTTGTAGGTAGAATCAATCCCCACCACCCAATACCATCTGTGGAACATCTGAATTGAGGTTGGATGTGCAAAGAAGATATGTGTGATCTCATCAGTGTTCGCATCCTTCTGAATCTTGACATAATACTGCTTCTCCTCAGCCAAATGCATAAATTGCTGCCAATATTCCTACCTGCCAATCCGACGGTCTTCATCTCTCCTTTCAAATCGTACACTGATTTGATTGGTACCTGAGAATCGGGAAACTGTTTATTAACAGCTTCCCAAACACACTTTGACTTCACATTCAACCGAAGCATAAATTCAGCAACAGCCTTTGACTCTTTTGTAAAATGGCTCAACTGTCTGTGCCCATATGGATGCCTTATACCTGTAAATCCCATTTAGTTATAATAACAATTCATACATACAAAACATCAATTAACTTAATTACTATTATGCGCAAATAATGTAATACCAGTGTGATTGTGAGTTGACGCTGCTTCTGGATTTGTATAAACCTTGTGACGTCCCAGATCAATTCTCTTACAAGTCAACCTAAAGGGGCAATTAGTGCCGCTCATTCTTGTATTCTTCCGTCTGGTTGGGAGAGGGGCTTTGGCAGGATCTCTCCATCGCTTGCATGAAAAGTAGTATGTCGCAAATCCTTGATTACCTTCCCTATTTGTAATTAGGAACTTCAGCCTCTTAGCTATTTTCTGGCAATGTTTCAATGAGAAACTCTCTGTCAATCTTGAAATATCCACTCAATCTGCGCCAGATTCAAGTTCCACCGCCTCTCCTTGAGCATGATCCGCCTCATTGTCATCTTCATCCTCCTCTTCATCATCCTCCTCCTCTTCATCCTCCTTCTCCTCTTCAGCCTCATACACCTCCTCATTCTCGTACTCATCATCGTCATCCTGTATGTGAATACACACATAAATTAAAACAAAACACATTTAAAAACCAAAAAAAAAAAGGAATTCTTACAATTATTTCTACCCAAAAACACAGCACATTTATGATTCTTGCAATCAAAAATGCAATACATTTTACATAATATATAAATAAAACGCAACAATTCCACGATTCATTATGCAAAAAATGCACCAAGATTTAGTTTCCAGCAACCTAAAACGTAACACTTTTTATATAACGCATGTCAAAAATGCAGCACTTTTTACATAACAGACGTAAAAAACGCAATACTTTTTATATATTAACTGTATTAAACGCAGCAAAATAACATTTCTTACATGACGAAATTGCTAAACGGCAGCATTTAAATGCTTCCTAAACGTCATTTTAGCGTTTTTCGCCCTACATTTTTTTTTAAAAAAATATAACTTTACGGTTCGAAAACTTACCATATCGTGATGCTTCGCGTGCTAAATATTCTTTCGACGTCAACTGAATGATATATCGAATGTTTTTTAAGTTAAGAATTTGTTTGGATTTGTTTTTTGGATAGTTGTTGTGTATAAATTTTTTCCTCCAATTCACATGAATGTATGTAAACGTTTTTGGACTTCTGTACATGTCAAAAACACACCATTTTTACGAGCAAACCATGGTTAAAATGCACCATTTTAACGATTTAATTGATTAAAAATGCATCATTTTAACGAGCGAACCATGGTGCAACATCCAATTTTAACATTTTTATTAGCCTTAATCGTTAAAGTTAAACGATTTTTACATCATTAACGCACTTGTTTAGCATTTTAAATATCTTGAAACGTCATTTTGCCTAAATTTAATATGTCAAAAACATTTTTGCAGTGCATTTTTTATGAGAAAAAAATGTAATTTTTCCCATTTTTTTACATAAAATATGTTAATTTATCAAGAATTTTGTTCATAAGGGCATTTTGGTCATAATTCATTTTTTTGTCATGATACAAATAGCAATTCCATGATACAAATAGCAAGTCCCTTCTTAAATTGGTGAATTGTTCTGAGATTAGTGAAGGTCAAAACATTTTTTCTCCTTGTTTAGTACAGTTATCACGATTTCGTTAGTTTTTAGTTGTGTCTTTTAGATTACTTTAGAATTTTAGTTTAAAGTGCTATGATTGTAATTTGTCTGAATAATAGCAAGAATTAGACTAGACCTGATAGTTGAATTCTTCTCTGTGGGATCGACCCTACTCTCTGCTGTGTTACTTTTATTCGTTTTGAGTAGGTTTATTTGATTTGTGTGACGACCGCTTGTCAAATTTGGCGTCGTTACCGGGGAAGGCAATAATCAATATGAAAATTAGATTATTTCTGTTATTAATTTAGGTTTTTTTTCTTGTTTTATTATTGCTCTGTTACTATTCTTTTGATACTTTGTCCAATTCTTATATGCGAAGTTCTGATTCTTGCCCTTTGTTATTTGATCCAGAAATTGAGAAAACTGCTCGCGCATTAAGAAAAGAAGCAAGGTTAAGGAAGGAGAAAATTCAGAGTGACATAATGGCTGATCAAGACAATGATCAGAATAATGATACTAGGACACTTGGGGAGTACTTTGCACCTACAGAGGATACTATCAGGCCAAGTATCACGAGACCCACTGTTGCAACAAATACTTTTGAGTTAAAGCCAGCTTTGATCCAAATGGTGTAACAGAATCAGTTTTCAGGATTTGCGAAGGAAGATCCTAATGCTCATGTGGAGAAGTTTTTGGAGTTATGTGATACCATCAAGATCAATGGAGTGTCAACTGATGCAATTCAGTTGAGACTTTTTCCTTTTTCATTGAGAGGAGAAGCCAAGACTTGGCTGAACACAAGTGATCCAGGTTCTATTACTACATGGGATAATTTATACAAGGCATTTTTGAGCAGTTTCTTTCCACCAATTAAGGCAGCCAAGTTGCGTAATGATATTGTGGGGTTTGTTCAAGAAGATGGTGAGACATTGCATACTGCATGGACCAGATTCAAAGAGTTGCAAAGAAAGTGTCCTCACCACGGTTTACACAAGAGTGTGTTAGTTTAAACATTTTATCAAGGGTTAAGTAAAGGCGTAAGGAACAATATTGATGTTGCAGCTAGGGGTTCTTTGACGAACAAATCACTTGATAAGGCTTATGAGTTATTGCAAAGTATGGCTAAGAATGGAAGTCAATGGTCAAGTGGAAAAAATACTTTTAAGAAGCCTATTGGGACATATGAAGTCAATGAGTTCAGCATTCTCAATGCAAAGATAGATGCATTGACCAAGGCGATGGGAAGTATGGCCAATGTAAATGCGGTTTCTGATGTCATTGTCTGTGAGTTTTGTGGAGGCCCTCATCAAAGTTCACTATGCATGCAAGTGGCAAATGCACAATATGTCTCAAACTTCAATATATCACTGTAGCAAAACAATCTATACTCCAACACATTCAACCCAGGTTGGCGAAATCATCCAAATTTTTCTTGGAGTAATCAAGGGCATCAAAATGCTGATGCAAAACCACTCAATCCTCCTGGTTTTCAAGTAAAGCAGCAGCAACCAGCTCCTAAGTCAGCATTGGAGTTAAGTTTGAAAATAATTGAGAGGTCCCTAATTGAGAATAATGACAGAATGAATCGAATGGAATCGGCTAATATAACTTTGGAATTGAAAACAAGTCAGATGGAAACATCAATGAATTCCCGTGAGCAAGGTCACTTACCTAGCAAGCCAGAGATCAACCCTCGTGAGCATTGTAAAACAGTTACATCAAGAAGTGGTAAGAAAGTGTGTGAAGAGGAAGAGATGAAGCCATATGAAGATGAAGATTATGTGATTGTTGAAGAGAAGGAAAAGATTGAGAAAATTAATGGTGACGAAGTGGAAAAAGAGGAAGAAAAGATATTAGTTTCACCACCAGTTCAACCTTATGTTCCACCGGTCCCTTTTCCACAGAGATTACAACAATCAAAGCAAGATAAGTAGTTTAAAAAGTTTCTTAAAGTTTTTAGGCAATTACATATTAACATTCCTTTTGCAAATGCTTTAGCTCAGATTCCAGCTTATGGGAAGTTTTTGAAAGAAATTATTTCTAATCGAAGAAAGGTGGAAGATTTTGAGACAATAGCATTGTCTGAGAAGTGTAGTGCAGTTATTCAAAGGAAGTTGCCTTCAAAACGTAGAGACCTAGGGAGTTTTTCTATTCCTCTCACTATTAGTGATGTTGAATTTGGAAAAGCTTTATGTGATTTAGGTGCCAGTGTTTCTCTAATGCCTTTGTCTGTCTGCAGGAAACTTGGCCTAAAGTATTGCAGTCAACTAACATCACTTTGCAACTAGCTGATAGATTTTTAACTTATCCTAAAGGGATTTTGGAAAATGTGTTAGTTAAAGTGCAGAAGTTTTATATTCCTTTTGACTTTGTTATGTTAGAAATGGACGAGGATGAGGAAATTCTAATTATTTTAGGATGTCCTTTTCTGGCTACTGCTGGTGCTGTAATTGATGTTAAAAATGGGAGTTTGAAATTTCATGTTGGTGAAGAGTCTGTGGAATTTACTTTCTCTAAAGACTATAAATATCCTGCATTTAATGATCATGTGCTTAGTGTTGATATACTTGAGGAACTAACTGAATTTTATTCTTCGATTGAGACTTCTAAAGATTTTCTTGAATTTTGTTTAAATAATGCAGGTGCTACAGATGATGAAAGGGAAGTGATTGCAGAAGTTGTATGTGCTTTGGAATTGCCACAGATGGAAGAGGTATGTTTTGAACAACTGATCCATGGTAAGTCTCTACCATCACCTTCATGTATTGAAGCTCCTGTTCTTGAATTGAAACCACTCCCTGCACATCTCAGGTAAGCGTTTTTAAGTGAGAATGATACTTTGCCTGTGATTGTGAGTTCTTCGTTGACTGATGCACAACTTGAGAAATTGTTGCGTGTTTTGAGGTTGAGAAAGATAGCTATAGGTTGGAAATTTTCTGATATTAAGGGAATTATCCCTTCTGTATGCATGCATAGGATTTTAATGGAAGATAATCATAAACCAATAATTGAACATCAAAAAAGACTAAATCCTCAAATGAAAGAAGTTGTTAACAATGAGATTCTGAAATGGTTAGATACTGGAATTGTTTATGCTATTTCTGATAGTGTGTGGACTAGTCCTGTTCAAGTAGTGCCAAAGAAAGGTGGGATGATTGTTGTTGCAAATGAAAATAATGAATTAATTCCCACTAGAACTGTAACTGGTTGAAGAGTGTGCATTGATTATAGGAAATTGAATAATGCTACATGCAAAGATCATTTTCCTTTGCCTTTTCTTGAGCAGATTCTTGAGAGACTTGTTGGGCATAAATTTTACTATTTTCTTGGTGGGTATTCTGGTTACAATCAAATTCCGATTGCTCTTGAAGATCAAGAAAAAACTACTTTTACATGCCCTTATGGTACTTTTGCATTTCGTAGGATGCCATTTGGTTTGTGTAATGCTCCTGCTACTTTTCAACGTTGTATGATGGCTATATTTTCTGATTTTATTGAGAAGATCATGGAAGTGTTTATGGATGATTTTTCTATTTTTGGATCGTCCTTTGATAATTGTCTGCATAATTTGTCTATGGTCTTGCAACATTGTGAAGAGACTAATATTGTTTTGAATTGGGAA
Source organism: Knoxia roxburghii (assembly GCA_030378225.1). Lineage (NCBI taxonomy): Eukaryota > Viridiplantae > Streptophyta > Magnoliopsida > Gentianales > Rubiaceae > Knoxia > Knoxia roxburghii. Next base: position 37,432,322 of record CM059422.1, on the reverse strand, counting down.
AAGTGTCATTTTATGGTGCAGGAAGGCATAGTTTTAGGGCATAAGATTTCATCCAATGGTATTGAGGTGGATAGAGCTAATATAGAAGCCATTGAGAAATTGCCTCCACCTATCACAAGAAAGGGAGTTAGAAGTTTTCTAGGCCATGCTGGATTTTACAGTCGTTTCATTAGAGATTTTTCTAAAATCACTAAACCTTTGTGCAACTTGTTAAACAAATATATGGTTTTTGAATTTGATTCTAGTTGTCTTACATCTTTTAATGCTTTGAAAACAGCTTTGGTTTCAGCACCGATTCTAACAGCCCCTGATTGGAGTTTACCATTTGAGTTGATGTGTGATGCTAGTGATTATGCTTTAGGAGCTGGTCAAAAAAAAGATAGGAAGTTGCATGTGATTTATTATGCTAGTAAATTGATAAATGATGCTCAGTTAAATTATGCAACTACGGAGAAAGAATTGCTAGCTGTTGTTTTTGTTGTTGATAAATTCAGATCTTATTTAGTTGGTTCTAAAGTAATTATTTACACTGATCATGCAGCAATAAGATATTTATTTTCTAAAAAGGATGCAAAACCCAGACTAATTCGTTGGGTTTTATTGTTGCAGGAATTTGATTTGGAAATCAGAGATAAGAAAGGACTTGAGAATGCAGTAGCTGATCATTTATCTAGCATTGCAGTACCTGGAGAAAAAGTTCAGATTCCAATCAATGAAGATTTCCCTGGTGAAAAGATATTAGCTCTCTCTTCTATTCCTTGGTATGCAGATTTGGTCAACTATCTTGTAAGTGGTGTTATTCCTAAACAGTTTGGTTATCAGCAGAAGAAAAAGTTTCTATGGGAAGCTAAGCATTACTTTTGGGAAGAACCATTACTGTTCAAGTTTTGTGCTGATGGGATGGTTAGGAGATGTGTTCCAGAGGATGAGTTCCATAATATTCTTTGGAGGTGGGAGGTCACTTTAGTACATCGAAAACCATCGCTAAGATTTGGCAATCTGGTTTTTATTTGCCAAGTATGTATCATGATGCCAGGAAGTTTGTAGAGAAGTGTGATAAATGTCAAAGGATGGGAAATATTTCCAAATGCAATGAGATGCCTTTGACAAACATTTTGGAAGTTGAGATTTTCGATGTTTGGGGCATTGATTTTATGGGGCCTTTTCCATCTTCTTTTAGCAACCAATATATTTTGGTCGCGGTTGATTATGTTTCCAAATGGGTAGAGGCCATAGCAACTTAGACAAATGACTCTCGTGTGGTGATTAAATTTTTGAAAAAACATATCTTCACAAGATTTGGAGTCCCAAGAGCAATTATTAGTGATGAAGGCACCCACTTTTGTAACCGGAACTTGGATGCTTTATTGAAGAAGTATGGTGTCACTCATAAGGTTGCTCTTGCTTATCATCCTCAAACAAATGGGCAGATCTGTTTTGTAAATTTTAAATTTTCATACTTTCAATGCAAAATTATTTTTTACAAGCATTTTTATAATCACAAAAACTTATTTCAACCCGAGTTTATCCGTTTCAAGTGGTGTCGACCCGTTTCGTAAATTTTTGATTTTCATCATTTCAATACAAAATTATTTTTTATATGCATTTTTGTAATAGCGAAATCCTATTTCAACCCGGGTTGACCCGTTTTTGAATTGGGTAGATCCAACTCGAAACAGGTCTGCCAGGTTCGAAATAGGTTTTCGTGATTATAAAAATGTGTGTAAAAATTATTTTGCATTGAAATGATGAAAATTCAAAATTTACGAAACGAGTCGACCCAACTCGAAATGGGTCGACCCAGTTCGAAACAGATCAACACGGGTTGAAATAGGTTTTCGTGATTATAAAAAACTTATGTAAAAAATAATTTTACATTGAAAGGATGAAAATTGAAAATTTACAAAACGGGTCGACCCAGTTTGAAACGAGTCAACCAGGCTCGAATCGGGTCAACCCGGGTTGAAATTAGTTTGCGTGATTATAAAAACGCACATAAAAATAATTTTATATTGAAATGATGAAAATAAAAAATTTATAGAACGGGTCGAACCAGTTTGAAGCGGGTCGACACAGCTCGAAACGGGTCAACCCCTGTTGAAACAGGTTTCCGTTATTATAAAAATGGATATAAAAAATAATTTTGCATTGAAATGATGAAAATTAAAAATTTACAAAACGGGTCGACTCAGTTCGAAATGTGTCGATCTAGCTAAAAACGGGTCAATCCGGGTTGAAATAGGTTTCTGTGATTATAAAATACATAAGCAAAATTCAATTGTCAAAATGCTTTTTTAGTCCCTTGCAATTAGCCCTCTGATCACTTTTGGTCCCTTAAAATGGTCAACTAACTATGGTTGGGTCAATATTAGGGTTTTGGAAGCTCAAAGTTGAAATTTTTTGTCAAACCGTTAGTTTACAAAAAATTCCATTAAGAGGTACCGAAACACCTAATAAATTAAAGGTTAGGGACTAAAAAGGCTCCCGTAAAGTTATAAGGGACCAAAAGTGAAATAAGACCAATTATAATGGACCAAAAAGGCATTTTGGACTTTTAAAAATATATTTAAAATATAGTTGTAACAGTCAAATAAAATACTTTATATGTGGAGTTTTAAATCATTCCGCCATAATGAATTATTTCTTATCATTCTTTGCGTTTATATTCTTTTTTTATTCTCACACCACAATATTAAAAATTTTATTTTTAGAAAACATTAAACTTTGACCCCCTTTTTGGAGAGAAAAAAGGTTTGAAATCTAGGAAATTTTTTTGGATGGTGCATATGGTTTCTATTCTTTTAATTCATACTTATGGCTTATTAGTCAAATTAAAACTGCATACACTTTTGCCACACTGAATTAACTATCAAAAGGCTTCTAAGTAGCATTGATGTGTGCATCAATCTTTTTTTAAAGTTTATATCAAGATTCGACATCACTGATCCGTGTCCTAGACTAGTAAGTTGTCTTATAAGATTCAGTTATGGCTATTTTTCAAAAATACTAAATCCATTTTTGGTCCCTCATAGCATGAGTTATTCCATTTTTTGTCCCCCTTAAATTTAGTCACCAATTTTTGTCCCACGTAAATTTTTTTGACAATTCTAGTCCTTTTCTTACTAAAATACCTTTGACTAAGGGGTGAACAATTAGAGTTAGTTAAGGGTATTTTCGTAATAAAAGGACTAGAATTGTCACCAAAAAAATTGAAGTGAGACTAAAATTGGTGACTAAAACTTATGGGGGACAAAAAATGGAATAACCCATGTTTTGAGGGACCAAAAATAGATTTAAGTCTTTTCAAAAAGTTAAATTTTTTTGACCGAGTTTCATTTTGCTTACATTTGGTTGAACAATAACTTGTATAAATTTCTTGGTAAACAAATCGATAAATGTTCCACTTTAATTCGAATATCTACTCAAAAATAATGAAAGAATGGTGGATGCGACGTAATGAGCGTTAACCCTAATAATGACAATGGACGTAAATGGTACGCTTCTATTACTTATCATCTTTAATATAAAATTAGAATGAAATGAAAAATATAACATTTTTTTAGACTAATTAAGCAGCCTTCCCTCGCCCTCGCCCTCCCCTCCCCGGCCTATAAAATAACACGATAAATAATATTTTTCTAATTTTAAATAATAGTTTTGTTTGTTATACTAAAAGAAAGAATTGTGATGAAGTCGTATAACATGTCGAGAAATGGAGATAAGTAGAGCAACAATACGCTCTCCCAATAAATAAAAAATAAACATTAATGATAACAATAAAACTTAAAACTTATTCTGAGATAGATTACAGTAATCTACATCAAGCATTTATTGTCTGTCACCTATATAAAACTTGCTCAAAGTCTTTGAGTCACCATTTGTGTCTGAATTCTATTCTTTTCTGAATTGCATGCCATTTTTTGAATCTCAATTTCAAACTTCTTCGTTATTGTTTGAATCTTTTTCCATTAAATCACTATTCCAAATCCATTTTTCCTTGTCTAATTGAAAGGATGTCTCGGATGATTGAATCGATTACTCGATTCATGCTCGTGGTAGATTTGGCATATATTCCAGGAGATCCAAGATGCCCATTTTGCGGTCGAATTCTCACCGCCATTATCCCTTGTTTTGCCCATATTCAAGCTCATTTCCCTGAGCATGCTGCCCATTTGTTTGACTACACAATCGAAAGCATTGTTATGTATTTCCAGCATCATTCAGATGTCTTCCTTCAAAGAATTCGTTCAAATCCACAAACCTCGTTCCTTCGAAGTCACAATTATCGTCTACATACAGCAAGAGATTTGATACCCATGAACAATTATATGAGTGTTGAAAGTATAACATTGATAGTCCAGCCAGGTATACGTTTCTACAGACAATTAATGGAGAACCGAATAAGAAGAAGAATTGCTTCCCAGTCGAATTTTACGTATCAAACCACTGTGGATAATGCACCGTCAAGGAGTAATTCAAATTTGGGAATTTTTCTTAATCGGCAAGAAGGGGTTATGGAAATTCGTGAGGATAACCGGACAAGAGATTATCTGGATCAAATGAATCGTCCATATCATCCTCCGACGATAGATGAAGCAAATGACGGAGGCTCCAATGAAATGGATTTGAACTTAAATCTTTAACCGACAACATGAAATTTATATATTCGATAAAACTACTGTTTCTATATCATAAAAATAATTCTGGTTACTACCTAATTATTACTATTCTAGAACAAAGTGAATGTGTTACTTCTTTAGCTTTTTTATGTTTCCTTCTTAGCTATTTTCTGTAATAACATGAAAAATATTGTTATGTTTTTAATAGAAATTCATTCAATTTATATGTTACTATACAGTTAGATTCATGGATATTTAAACTTGAATCCTATAATTAGTTATGTAATATGTACATACAATTAGTATATGATTTTTAACTTTATTTAATGAAATATTTAAAAAAAAAGAATAAAACTATCCAAAGTGTAATGTGCATTTATAATTTTAATGATATAACGACAAAAACATATACAAAATTTGCTAGATATTAAATCTAGTTTTATAAAATATGACAAAATATTTAAGCGACTCCAAGCTATCTCGTGTAATCGAAGCGGATAAATGAAACGGTAAAAAAAAAAAAAAAAAGAATTAAGGCTTAGAGATGTTTGACCTCACCCCTTTAATTGGCGAGTTAATGAGAGGCTAATGAAAAATTGATAGATCCTACAAATGAAATAACAACTTTATTCTCTTCAATCAACAAATTTAGCAATCGCTTATAATCTTGATGAAGGTGGCCTTGATGCGCCAAAGCCAATTACAAAAGTAAAGATATTCCGTAAAATAGCTATATTAATTCAAACAAACAGAGGATTTCTTTTCAATTACATATTTTGTGTAAAGAATTTTACTCTAATATCCCCACAATAGTATATTGTAACTTATTATAATATTTTAATTTAACTACAAAATTAAATTAAAATAGAACTAATATATTTCAACCAAAGAAAAACCCACCATAATTCCAATAACTCTTCGTATATCGTTTAACCAATTTTGAATATGAGAAGATTATTTTAAAATGGCCAAATGCCTTTTTGGTCCCTTATAACTTTACGGAAGTCTTTTTAGTCCTAAACCTTTAATTTATTAGGTATTTCGGTCCCTCTTAACTGAATTTTTTGTAAACTAATGGTTTAATAAAAATTCCAACTTTGACCGTCCAAAACCCTAATATTGACCCAACCATAGCTAGTTGAGCCATTTGAAGGGACCAAAACTAATCAGAGGGCCAATTATAAGGGACTAAAAAAGTATTTTGGCAATTGAATTTTGGTTATGTTTTTTATAATCACGAAAACCTATTTCAACCCAGATTGACCCGTTTCGAGCTGGATCGGCCCATTTCGAATTGGGTCGACCCATTTCATAAATTTTGAATTTTCATTATTTCAATGCAAATTTATTTTTTACATCCATTTTTATAATCACAGAAACCTGTTTCAACCTGGGTTGACCCGTTTCGATATAGGTCGACCCGCTTCGAACTGGGTCGACTCGTTGCATAAATTTTGAATTTCATCATTTCAATGCAAAATTATTTTTAAATGCATTTTTATAATCACACAAACCTATTTCAACCCCGGTTGACCTGTTTAGAGTTGGGTCAGTCCGTTTCGAACTGGGTCGACCCGTTTTGTAAATTCTGAATTTTCATCTTTTCAATGCAAAATTATTTTTTACATACATTTCTATAATCACGGAAACCTATTTCAACTCTGGTTGATCCGTTTCGAACTGTGTCGACCCGTTTCGTAAATTTTGAATTTTCATCCTTTCAATGGAAAATTATTTTTTACATGCGTTTTTATAATCACAGAAACTTATTTCAACCCGAGTTGATCCGTTTCAAGTTGTGTCGACCGATTTTGAGCTGGATTGACCCGTTTTGTAAATTTTTTATTTTAATCATTTCAATACAAAATTATTTTTTACATGTATTTTTATAATAGCGAAAACCTATTTCAACACGGGTTGACCCGTGTTGAATTGGGTCGACCCAGCTCAAAACGGGTCATCCCGGTTCGAAATAGGTTTCTATGATTATAAAAATGCGTGTAAAAATTATTTTGTATTGAAATGATAAAAATTCAAAATTTATGAAACGGGTAAACCCAGTTCGAAATGGATCAACCCGGGTTGAAATAGGTTTTCGTGATTATAAAAAACGTATGAAAAAAATAATTTTACATTGAAAGGATGAAAATTGAAAATTTACAAAACGGGTCAACAAAGTTCGAAACGGGTTAACCCAGCTCGAAACGGGTCAATCCGGGTTGAAATAGGTTTGCGTGATTATAAAAATGCACGTAAAAATAATTTTGTATTGAAATGATGAAAATTCAAAATTTATAGAACGAGTCGACCCAGTTCGAAGCGGGTAGACACAGCTCGAAAAAGGTCAACCGGGTTGAAACAGGTTTCCATGATTATAAAAATGGATATAAAAATAATTTTGCATTGAAATGATGAAAATTCAAAATTTACGAAACGGGTGACCCAGTTCGAAATGTGCCGATCCAGCTCAAAACGGGTCAATCTGGGTTGAAATAGGTTTATGTGATTATAAAATACATAACCAAAATTCAATTGTCAAAATGCTTTTTTAGTCCCTTGTAATTAGCCCTCTAATCACTTTTGGTCCCTTAAGATGGTCAACTAACTATGGTCGGGTCAATATTAGGGTTTTGGACGGTCAAAGTTGGAATTTTTGGTCAAACCGTTAGTTTACAAAAAATTCCGTTAAAAGGTACCGAAACACCTAATAAATTAAAGGTTGGGGACTAAAAAGACTCCCGTAAAGTTATAAGGGACCAAAAGTGAAATAAGGCCAATTATAAGGGACCAAAAAGGTATTTTGGCATTTTAAAAATATATTTAAAATATAGTTGTAACAGTCAAATAAAATATTTTATATGTGGAGTTTTAAATCATTCCGCCATAATGAAATTATTTCTTACCATTCTTTGCGTTTATATTCTTTTTTATTCTCACACCACAATATTAAAAATTTTATTTTTAGAAAAAATTAAACTTTGACCCCCTTTTTGGAGAGAAAAAAAGGTTTGAAATCTACGAAATTTTTTTGGATGGTGCATATGGTCTCTATTCTTTTAATTCATACTTATGGCTTACAAGTCAAATTAAAACTACATAAACTTTTGCCACACTGAATTAACTATCAAAAGGCTTCTAAGTAGAATTGATATGTGCATCAATCTTTTTTTAAAATTTATATCAATATTCGACATCACTGGTCCGTGTTCTAGACTAGTAAGTTGTCTTATAAGATTCAATTATGGTTATTTTTCAAAAATACTAAATCCATTTTTGGTCCCCTATAACATGAGTTATTCTATTCTTTGTCTTTCTTAAATTTAGTCACAAACTTTTGTCCCACTTGAATTTTTTTTGACAATTCTAGTCCTTTTCTGACGAAAATACCCTTGACTAAGGGGTGAACAATTAGGGTTAGTCAAGGGTATTTTTGTAAAAAAATGACTAGAATTGTCAGAAAAAAATTTAAGTGAGATTAAAATTGGTGACTAAAACTTAAGGGGGACAAAAAATAGAATAACCTATGTTTTGAGGGACCAAAAATAAATTTAAGCATTTTCAAAAAGTTAAATTTTTTTTACCGAGTTTCAATTTGGTTACATTTGATTGAACAATAACTTGTTTAAATTTCTTGATAAACAAATCGATAAATTTTCCACTTGAATTCGAATATCTACTTAAAAATAATGAAAGAATGGTGGATGCGACTTACGAGCCTTAACCCTAGTAATGACAATGGACTTAAATGGTACGCTTCCATTACTTATCATCTTTAATATAAAATTAGAATGAAATGAAAAAATATAACATTTTTTTAGACTAATTAAACAGCCTTTCCTTCCCCCCCGACCTACAAAATAACACAATAAATAATATTTTTCTAATTTTAAATAATAGGTTTGTTTGTTAAACTAAAATAAAAAATAGTGATGAAGTCGCATAACATGTCGACAAATGGGGATAAGTAGAGCAACAAATACACTCTCCCAATAAATAAAAAATAAACATTAATGATAACAATAAAATTTAAAAATTGTTCCGAGATAGATTATTGGAATCTACATCAAGCATTTATTGTCTGTCACCTATATAAAACTTGCTCAAAGTCTTTGAGTCACCATTTGTGTCAGAATTCTATTCTTTTCTGAATTGCATGCCATTATTTGAATCTCTATTTCAAAATCCTTCGTTATTGTTTGAATCTTTTTCCATTAAATCACTATTCCAAATTCATTTTTCCTTGTCTAATTGAAAGGATGTCTCGGATGATTGAATCGATTACTCGTTCAAATCCACAAACCTCGTTCCTTCGAAGTCACAATTATCGTCTACATACAGCAAGAGATTTGATACCCATGAACAATTATATGAGTGTCGAAAGTATAACCTTGATAGTCCAGCCAGGTATACGTTTCTACAGACAATTAATGGAGAACCGAATAAGAAGAAGAATTGCTTCCCAGTCGAATTTTACGTATCAAACCACTGTGGATAATGCACCGTCAAGGAGTAATTCAAATTTGGGAATTTTTCTTAATCGGCAAGAAGGGGTTATGGAAATTCGTGAGGAGAACCGGACAAGAGATTATCTGGATCAATTGAATCGTCCATATCATCCTCCGACGATAGATGAAGCAAATGACAGAGGCACCAATGAAATGGATTTGAACTTAAATCTTTAACCGACAACATGAAATATATATATTCAATAAAAATATTGTTTCTCTCTCATAAAATTAATTCTGGTTACTACCTAATTATTACTATTCTAGAACAAAGTGAATGTGTTACTTCTTTAGCTTTTTTATGTTTCCTTCTTAGCTATTTTCTGTAATAACATGAAAAATATTGTTATGTTTTTAATAGAAATTCATTCAATTTATATCATACTAGTACAATTAGATTCATGGATATTTAAACTTGAATCCTATAATTAGTTATGTAATATTTACATACAATTAGTATATGATTTTTAACTTTGTTTCATGAAATATTTAAAAAACAAAGATTAAAACTATCCAAAGTGTAATGTGCATTTATAATTTTAATGATATAATGAAAAAAACATATAAAAAATTTGCTAGATATTAAATCTAGTTTTATAAAATATAACAAAATAATTAAGCGACCCCAAGCTATCTCGTGTAATCGAAGCGGATATATGAAACGGTAAAAAAAAAAGAGAATTAAGGCTTAGAGATGTTTGAACTCACCCCTTTAATTGGCGAGTTAATGGGGGGGGGGGGGGGGGGGGGGCTAATGAAAAATTGATAGATCCTGCAAATGAAATAAGAACTTTATTCTCTTCAATCAACAAATTTAGCAATCGCTTATAATCTTTATGAAGATGGCCTGGGTGCGCCCATGCCAATTACAAAAGTAAAGATATTCCGTAAAATAGCTATATTAATTCAAACAAATAGAGGATTTTTTTTCAATTACATATTTTGTGTAAAGAATTTTACTCTAATATCCCCACAATAGTATATTGTAACTTATTATATTATTTTAATTTAACTACAAAATTAAATTAAAAAGAACTAATATATTTAAACCAAATAAAAACCCACCATAATTCCAATAAGGGGTTATCCTGGAACATATAAAACAACAATAAACTCTTCTTATATCGTTCAACCAATTTTGAATATGAGAAGATTATTTTAAAATGGCCAAAATGCCTTGTTGGTCCCTTATAATTGCCTTGTCTCACTTTTGGTCCGTTATAATTTTACGAGAGCCTTTTTAGTCCCCAACCTTTAATTTATTAGGTGTTTTGGTCACTTTTAACGGAATTTTTCTTAAACTAACAGTTTGATTAAAAATTCCAACTTTGACCGTCCAAAACTCTAATATTGATCCAACCATAGCTAGTTGACCCATTTGAAGGGACCAAAAGTGAGCAGAGGGCCAATTATAAAGGACTAAAAAAGTATTTTGGCAATTAAATTTTGGTTATGTTTTTTATAATCACGGAAACCTATTTCAACCCAGATTGACCCGTTTCGAGCTAGATCGACCCATTTCGAATTGGGTTGACCCATTTCATAAATTTTGAATTTTCATTATTTCAATGCAAAATTATTTTTTACATCCATTTTTATAATCGCCGAAACCTTTTTGAACCCGGGTTGACCCGTTGCATAAATTTTGAATTTTCATCATTTTAATGCAAAATTATTTTTACATGCTTTTTTATAATCACGCAAACCTATTTCAACCCCGGTTAACCCGTTTCATGTTGGGTCAATCCATTTTGAACTGGGTCGACCCGTATTGTAAATTCTAAATTTTCACCCTTTCAATGCAAAATTATTTTTTACATACGTTTTTATAATCACAGAAACCTATTTCAACCCAGGTTGATCCGTTTCGAACTGGGTCGACCCGTTTCGTAAATTTTGAATTTTCGTCCTTTCAATACAAAATTGTATTTTACATGCGTTTTTATAATCACAGAAACTTATTTCAACCCGAGTTGACTCGTTTTAAGTTATGTCGACCCGTTTCGAGCTAGGTCGACCCGTTTCGTAAAATTTTTATTTTCATGATTTCAATACAAAATTATTTTTTACATGTATTTTTATAATAACGAAAACCTTTTTCAACCCGGGTTGACCCGTTTTGAATTGGGTTGACCCTGCTCAAAACGAATTGGCCCGGTTAGAAATAGGTTTCTGTGATTATAAAAAATCGTGTAAAAATTATTTTGCATTGAAATGATGAAAATTCAAAAATTATGAAATGGGTCGACCCAACTCGAAACGGGTCGACCTAGGTTGAAATATGTTTCCGTGATTATAAAAAATGTATGTAAAAATTAATTTTACATTGAAATGATGAAAATTCAAAATTTACAAAACGGGTCGAACCAGTTCGAAACGGGTTAACCCAACTCAAAACGGGTCAACCCGGGTTGAAATAGGTTTGCATGATTATAAAAATGCACGTAAAAATAATCTTTTTTTGAAATAATGAAAATTCAAAACTTAAAGAACGGGTCGACCCAGTTCGAAGCTGGTCGACACAGCTCGAAATGGGTCAACCCCTGTTGAAACAGGTTTTTGTGATTATAAAAATGGATATAAAAATTAATTTTGCATTAAAATGAGGAAAATTTAAAATTTACAAAACGGGTCGAACCAGTTCAAAATGTGTCGATCCAGCTCGAAATGGGTCAATCCGGGTTGAAATAGGTTTATGTGATTATAAAATACATAACTAATATTCAACTGTCAAAATACTTTTTTAGTCCCTTGTAATTTGCCTTCTGATCACTTTTGGTACCTTAAAATGGTCAACTAACTATGGTTTGGTCAATATTAGGGTTTTGAACCGTCAACATTGGAATTTTTTGTCAAACCGTTAGTTTACAAAAAATGCCGTTAAGAGGTACCGAAATACCTAATAAATTAAAGGTTTGGGACAAAAAAGGCTCTCGTAAAGTTAGAAGGGACCAAAAGTGAAACAAGGCCAATTATAAGGGACCAAAAAGGCATTTTGGCCTTTTAAAAATATATTTAAAATATAGTTATAACAATCAAATAAAATATTTTATATGTGGAGTTTTAAATCATTCCGCCATAATGAAATTATTTCTTACCATTCTTTGCGTTTATATTCTTTTTTATTCTCACACCACAATATTAAAAATTTTAATTTTAGAAAAAATTAAACTTTGATCCCTTTTTCGAAGATAAAAAAGGTTTGTAATCTAGGAAATTTTGTTGGAGGGTGCATATGGTTTCTATTCTTGTAATTCATACTTAAGGCTTATTAGTCAAATTAAAACTACATAAACTTTTGCCACATTGAATTAACTATCAAAAGGCTTCTAAGTAGCATTGATATGCGCATTCAATCTTTTTTAAAATGTTTATATCAAGATTCGACATCACATGTCCGTGTTCTAGACTAGTAAGTTGTCTTATAAGATTCAGTTATGGTTATTTTTCAACATGCCTAAATTCATTTTTGTCCCTCATAACATGGGTTATTCAAGTTTTTGTCCCCCTTAAATTTAGTCACCAAATTTAGTCCCACTTAAATTTTTTTTGACAATTCTAATCATTTTCTAACGAAAATACCCTTGATATGGGTGAACAATTAGGGTTAGTCAATGGTATTTTCGTAAGAAAAAGACTAGAATTATCAGAAAAAAATTTAAGTGGGATTAAAATTGGTGACTAAAACTTAAGGGGGACAAAAAATAGAATAACTCATGTTTGAAGGACCAAAAATGGATTTAAGCCTTTTTAAAAAGTTAAATTTTTTTGACCGAGTTTCAATTTGGTTACATTTGGTTGAACAATAACTTGTTTAAATTTCTTAGTAAACAAATCGATAAATTTTTCACTTGAATTCGAATATCTACCTAAAAATAATGAAAGAATGGTGGATGCGACCTACGGAGTGTTAACCCTAATAATGACAATGGACTTAAATGATACGTTTCCATTACTTATCAACTTTAATATAAAAATAGAATGAAATGAAAAAATATAACATTTTTTTAGACTAATTAAACAGCCTTTCCTCCCCCCCTCGGGCCTACAAAATAACACGATAAGTAATATTTTTCTAATTTTAAATAATAATTTTGTTTGTTAAACTAAAATAAAAAATAGTGATGAAGTTGCATAACATGTCGACAAATTGGGATAAGTAGAGCAACAAATACACTCTCCCAATAAATAAAAAATAAATATTAATGATAACAATAAAATTTAAAAATTATTCCGAGATAGATTACTGGAATCTACATCAAGCATTTATTGTCTGTCACCTATATAAAGATTGCTCAAAGTCTTTGAGTCACCATTTGTGTCTGAATTTCATTCTTTTCCGAATTGCATGCCATTATTTGAATCTCAATTTCAAACTCGTTCGTTATTGTTTGAATCTTTTTCCATTAAATCTCTATTCGAAATCCATTTTTCCTTGTCTAATTGAAAGGATGTCTCGGATGATTGAATCGATTACTCGATTCATTCTCGTGGTAGATTTGGCGTATATTCCAGGAGATCCAAGATGCCCATTTTGCGGTCGAATTCTCACCGCCATTATCCCTTGTTTTGCCCATATTCAAGCTCATTTCCCTGAGCATGCTGCCCATTTGTTTGACTACACAATCGAAAGCATTGTTATGTATTTCCAGCATCATTCAGATGCCTTCCTTCAAAGAATTCGTTCAAATCCACAAACCTCGTTCCTTCGAAGTCACAATTCTCGTCTACATACAACAAGAGATTTGATACCCATGAACAATTCTATGAGTATCGAAAGTATAACGTTGATAGTCCAGCCAAGTATACGTTTCTACAGACAATTAATGGAGCACCGAATAAGAAGAAGAATTGCTGCCCAGTCCAATTTTACTCATCAAACCACCGTGGATAATGCACCGTCAAGGAGTAATTCAAATTTGGGAATTTTTCTTAATCGGCAAGAAGGGGTTATGGAAATTCGTGAGGAGAACCGGACAAGAGATTTTCTGGATCAATTGAATCATCCATATCATCCTCCGACGATAGATGAAGCAAATGACGGAGGCACCAATGAAATGGATTTGAACTTAAATCTTTAACCGACAACATAAAATTTATATATTCGATAAAAATATTGTTTCTATCTCATAAAAAAAAATTCTCCTTATTTCCTAATTATTACTATTCTAGAACAAAGTGAATGTGTTACTTCCTTAGCTTTTTTATGTTTCTTTCTTAGCTATTTTCTCTAATAACCTGAAAAATATTGTTATGTTTTTAATAGGAATTCATTTAATTTATATCTTACTAGTATTACAGTTTGATTCATGGATATTTAAACTTGAATCCTATAATTAGTTATGTAATATGTACATACAATTAGTATATGATTTTTAACTTTATTTAATGAAATATTTAATAAACAAAGAAAAAAAACTATCCAAAGTGTAATGTGCATTTATAATTTTAATGATATGATGAAAAAATATATAAAAAATTTATTAGATATTAAATATAGTTTTATAAAATATGACAAAATATTTAAGCGACCCCAAGCTATCTAATGTAATCGAAGCGCATAAAAGAAACGATAAAAAAAAAGAATTAAGGCTGAAAGAAGTTTGAACTCACCCCTTTAATTGGCAACTTAGTGAGTGGCAAATAAAAAATTGATGGATCGTACAAATGAAATAAGAACTTTATTCTCTTCAATCAACAAATTTAGCAATCGATTATAATCTTGATGAAGATGGCCTTGGTACGCCAATGCCAATTACAAAAGTAAAGATATTCCGTAAAATAGCTATATTAATTCAAACAAATAGAGGATTTTTTTTCAATCACATATTTTGTGTAAAGAATTTTACTCTAATATCCCAACAATAATATATTGTAACTTATTTTATTATTTTAATTTAAGTACAAAATTAAATTAAAATAGAACCAATATATTTAAACCAACGAAAAACCCACCATAATTTCAATTAGGGGTTATACTGGAACATATAAAACACCAATAAACTTTTCTTATATGGTTAAACCAATTTTGCATATGAGAAGATTATTTTAAGAATATACTTAAAATATAGCTGTAACAGTCAAATAAAATATTTTATATGCGGAGTTTTAAATCATTCCGCCATAATGAAATTATTTATTATCAATCTTTGCGTTTATATTCTTTTTTTATTCTCACACAAAAATATTAAAAATTTTATTTTTAGAAAATGGAGATAAAAAAAGGTTTGTAATCTAGGAAATTGTTTTGGAGGGTGCATATGCAATTCGTATACAGTACTACTATAGTAGTAGTACTGTCCTATTGTACCCGTCATTAATTTTTAACATTTACCGATTGCACTTACGCACGTGTGTAAATTAATCTCCATTTCCTTCCTCCCCATCAAGAAAAACTGCACTCCTCCTCCTCTTTCTCTCCCCATTCCCCTCCGCCTCCCTCCTATCCGACGCCCGATCTCCCTCCCTCCCTACCGCGCCTCCTAATCTCCTATGTTTTCAGGCCTCTAGATTTGAGCCTCAGGACCGACGACCTCGGATTGATCGAAGAAAAAGATCGCCTTCCTCCCTCTCTCTCTTCTCCATCCCGCCATCGGTGCGGTCGCGCCTCCCTCTTCTTCGACTTCGGGACTTCCGGCGCCTCCTCCCTAATCTTCTTGGCATCCAGTCTTCTCGGCGTCCCAATTTGTTGGTGTCTAGATCGGTCCTGACTCAGGTGAGTCTTATTAGGGAGTTTCTATTTTCATCAAGTATGAACTATTGAGCTGATTCTTGTGCTATTTTTGGTTGCTTTGATCATCTCCCAGGGACCGATTCTGCCTCCTCAATTACCTATTTATTTATTTGTCTAACAAATGCATCATAGAATTCCAATAAATATAATCTCGGTTGATGAATCCTAGTATGAATCCTAGTAGATGGATGAAGTGTTGGCATCAGTTGCTGAAACTATCAAGAACTTTGCAGTGATATACTTCGTGGATATTACTGAGGTTCCTGATTTGAATACAATGTATGAGCTGTATGATCCATCAACAGTCCTGTTCTTTTTCAGAAACAAGCATATCATGATTTATATTGGATTGGAAACAACAACATGATCAACTAAGATCAACTGGGCAATGAAGGACAAGCATATCATGATGGAGGATTAGGACTCGATGTCGGAGGTGCAAGTTCGGCGTCGATGGCACTTGTTGTGGCAGAGAATAAGATGTTTTTGGTGGCTTATAGTTGCCAACAGGCCTTTCTGGATTTATGAAATGTAAGGAATTGATTTGAAAATTGAAATTCCAAAGTTTGGATTTGAATTCGTTTGTTTGAGATTGAAACAGACTACTACATCATAAATTAATTCATGGTTATTGGGTAATATTAACAGAAAGTCTAAACGATGTTATATAAAGTGATTATTTGTATTTAATTTTTTTCTAAACCATATTCATATAAACTCTATTGATATAAACTCAGTTGATATCAACCACATTTATATAAACTCGTTTAGTTGATATAAAATCGTTTAGTTAATATAAACTCTATATAATGATTGATATAAATTATTTTTTTACTTGATATAAACCCCTTAGTTGATATCGATATATTTGATAAACAGTCACTTAATGAAATATAAGATATAGAACGTCATTTTATTATTGATATAAATCATTGATATATTGATATAAACTCAAGTTCTACATGATATAAATCGTGTTTTCAATGATATAATCAAAACTTCATGAAACCATTGCACACATGATATAAACCCTCGCTATATGGATATAAGCACATGTTCTACATGATATAAACTCATGTTTTACTTGATATAAACCCTTATTTCAATGATATAATCAAATCTTTACTTTATATATATACATATACATATAAAAATTTCATGAAACTATTGTACACTAACTCATTGTTATATTGATATAAACACATATTTTACAGGATATAAACTCATGTTCTATTTGATATAAACTCGTGTTTTTAATGATATAATCAAATCTTTACTTTATATATACATATACATATAAAACTTCATGAAACCATTGTACATTGTCCCCTTGTTATATTGATATAAACACATGTCAACGTGATATAAATTCATGTTATACTTGATATAAACTCGTGTCTTGAATGATATAAACAAATATTTCCTTTACATATATACATATACATACAAAACCATGAAACCATGATATAAACTCATGTTTTGAATGATATAATCAAATTTTTACTTTATATATATACAAAATTTTAAAAAAAATTATGAAATTAAAAGTCTGATATAGTATCATATTTTAACGTAATTAAAAATTTTAAAATTTTTATTTATAAAAAAATTTAATTTTTTTTAATATTGAACAAAAATAAATAAATAAATTTATTTTCAAAATAAAAATTGAAAAAAAATTAATGGCAAAAAAATAAAAGAGAAATGACATGATTAATTTGAAAATGAGAAAATAAAAAAAAAAATAAAGGAAAGAAAACTCGTGCCCACTGAAACTAAAAGCAAAACAATGAAATCCACATGCTAAAATATAAACACGCGCGCGTAAGGGAGGTGTTGCACCAAAAGTCAACAAGTACAGTTGACATCCATTAAACTAAAAAATCAATACAAAAACTGGTAGGATGACACTAGCACATTGTATTACTATAGTAATACCATATAATTTGTCGTGCATATGGTTTCTATTCTTTTAATTCATACTTAAGGCTTATTAATCAAATTAAAACTACATAAACTTTTGCCACACTGAATTAACTATCAAAAGGCTTCTAAGTAGCATTGATATGTGCATTCAATCTTTTTTTTAAAGTTTATATCAAGATTTGGCATTGCTGGTCCGAATTCTAGACTAGGAAGTTGTCTTATAAGATTCAGTTATGGTTATTTTTCAAAAGGCCTAAATCCATTTTTTGTCCCTCATAACATGGGTTATTCCATTTTCGGTCACCCTTAAATTTAGTTACCAATTTTAGTCTTACTTAAATTTTTTTTTTTTTTTTGACAATTCTAGTCTTGTTCTTATGAAAATACCCTTGACTAAGGGGTGAACAATTAGGGTTAGTCAAGGGTATTTTTGTAAGAAAATGACTAGAATTTTCAAAAAAAAAAAAAAAAAAATCGGACTAAATTGGTGACTAAAAGTTAAGGGGGACCAAAAATGGAATAACACGTGTTATGAGGGACCAAAAACGGATTTAAGCCTTTTCAAAAAGTTCAATTTTTTTGACTAAGTTTCAATTGGTAATATTTGGTTGAACAATAACTTGTTAAAATTTCTTGGTAAAAAAATCGATAAATTTTCCACTTCAATTTGAATATCTACTTAAAAATAATAAAAGAATGGTGTATGTGACTTACTGAGCGTTAACTCTAATAATGACAATGGACCTGAATCGTACACTTCCATTACTTATCATATTTAATATAAAATTAGAATGAAATGAAAAAATATAACATTTTTTTAGACTAATTAAACACCCTCCCCCCTCCCCCGCCCTACAAAACAACACGATAAATAATATTTTTCTAATTTTAAATAATAGTTTTGTTTGTTAAACTAAAATAAAAATAGTGACGAAGTCGCATAACATGTTGAGAAATGGAGATAAGTAGTGCAACAAATACACTCTCCCAATAAATAAAAAATAAACATTAATGATAACAATAAAATTTAAAAATTATTCTGAGATAGATTACTATAATCTACATCAATCATTTATTGCTTGTCACCTATATGATCTTTTCTCAATTTCTTTCAGTCACCATTTGTGTCTGAATTCCATTCTTTTCCGAATTGCATGCCATTATTTGAATCTCAATTTCAAACTCCTTCGTTATTGTTTGATTCTTTGTCCATTAAATCACTATTCCAAATCCATTTTTCCTTGTCTAATTGAAAGGATGTCTCAGATGATTGAATCGATTACTCGATTCATGCTCGTGGTAGATTTGGCATATTTTCCAGGATATCCAACATGCCAATTTTGCGGTCGAATTCTCACCGCCATTATCCCTTGTTTTGCCCATATTCAAGCTTATTTCCCAAAACAGTAACTCGTTCTTGTCGTTGTAAGTAGTTTTAGGTGAACACGTGAAAATAAAATTTATTTTAAAACAAAATAAAACACTAAAACTATAGTATTTAAGATTTCGTTCCCATGAGATTTGTGGTATTAAGTGAAGTGGTTCTTGGGTCCGAGTCCTTACTTACTACAATTTCTAGTAGTTTTTATACCTATGAGTCTAAAAAGGTAAAAATAAGATAGTGATTTCATAAAATCATTCAAAGTAACAAAATAAAGAAAATAAGATATGGATAAAAGGCGAAAAATCACACTACAACTAAGATCCCAGGGGCTATTACTAAATAGATTATCATGCAATTGCTTAAGGACATTCCATTAATACCATCAACATCGAATCTATAAGGACTAGAACTAGCCAATAATAGAAATATGGTCGTCAATCCTATCTATCATCAATCCTCTATTTTACCGCAATAAGATATAGTAAAATCAATCCAATCTAAGACCACTTGTTCAACTAAAATAATGAAGCTTATATCACAAGATATCACTATATATTACCACAAGTTCCTCAAAATAGATAATCAACAATGAATCTCAGAAATAAAGTAGATTCAACATGTAGATCAATGACAACAAGATAAAAAACATGTCCAAAATCGAAAGTTATTCATTGCTTGCATGAAACCCACTTAATAATAAGTATGAATAACCAAAGAATAGAACAAAAACCACATGGAAGTAGTAAAAATATCTCAGAATAGTTTGACGTATAAGAAATGTGAGGCTTTAGCATCCAAAATGTAAGAAAACTCAACAATCCTTAGCATCTCCGCCATATTAAAACACAAAATCATCACTACAACCACTGTCTTGCCCACATCTATGGAAATACACTACCCCCTATCACTTAGAAGGGTAGATTTCCCTTGAATCTACTTAGAACATAAGTGTTCTAAGAGAATTCATAGGTGTGTATGTGTGTGAAAAGGTGAGAAAGTGTGTGTTTCTTTCTCACTAAGCAAAACTCTCTCTAAAACTATCTAAATTATAAAAAACACACTTCAGGTGTGTTGTATGTGATCTACTATGTCTTGACAAGAAGTCTTGGCCACTAAGAAAGGTCCAGAGGGCTAAAATTGGTATTACATAAACAAAGTCACGCCAAGGGTAAAGTTGGAACTTCAGCAGTAGTTTTTCGGGCGACGATCAGGCAGTGGCGCCATAAAATGCAGCGGAACATTCTAGAGCCCAATGGAATCGGTTGGACTCTTGTGGAACTCTCCAGAACCTGATAGAGAACTCCACCTTTTCTTTTGTACATAGAAGTCTCTAGAATATACTAGAGTGGGCTTGCATAGAACTTTCTTGGATAGACTATAAATAGCCCTCACCCCTCTCATTTGTACATAAGTGGGCAAGTAGGCAAGCAAGAGTTGTGAGTTTTAAGTAATACAAGAGTTAGTTCCAAAAGAGACTGCTCTAGCTTTCTCTTCTGTTCTTGCTTCTTGTAGCACTTAGTCGCTATAATGGTGGGACAAAAAGGCTGAGCTAGTAGCACAATCTTTAGTGGTTTGTGTACTAGTTCCGTACTGGTTCACTAGGCAAAGAGTGAGCCCATGAAAAGTGGTATCAGAGCAGCGGTTTGAAGCCAAGCTTTTTTGTGCACGAGTCGTTGCATCATGGCCACACCAAGCAGCATTACCAAGGTGGGTGAAGTCGAAGTTAGTGATCACGTCTCCGGGGAAATGGAACGGAGCTTTAGGAAGGGAGACCGCAAGGATAAGTCCATTGTCCGTGAGCCTTTGGTCGAGTTTAAGCAACGGGTGGCCAAGATGGAGTTGGTCATTTCTGGCTTTCTTGATCGAGGGGAAGACCAAGATAGCTGGTTCGACCTATTTGAGGAGAGAATGCTGGGAACTTTCAACCAAATAGTGAAACGTTTCTCAAATATTGACGAGGAAACAAGGGCTTAAATTAGCATGTTCCGCAGGGAGATACTTCAGCAAGAGGGAGCTTGAGACGATTAAGGCCTATGTAGCTCGTGTTGGTCAAGGAACTTAAGATGGAGCCTTGGCCATGGCAAGGGTCAAAGTTCCGAAGCTTGAGGCTTATGGGAGAGCCCAAAAGGCTAGGGACATAGAGAACTTTCTCTACGGCTTAGAACGGTACTTCAATATCGTTTGGGCATATGGTGATGAGGCCCAGATTGGCGTCGTTCCTCTCTACCTTAAGGGGGAGCTCGAAGAACGGGAATGGTAGCAGTAATGGTAGATTTTGGGGTCGAGCCCATCAACACCTGGGAGAGCTTTAAGGTGGAGCTTGAGAAGTAATTTATGCCAAAAGATGTCGAGGACGAAGCAAGGGCTAGTGATGTAACAGATTTAGTGTCGTGTTATTGCTCAGAATTAACAATTTATAAACCAAATACCACTCATTAAGGTAGTATACGGGTCGATCCACAGGGAACGGAGGGTAAAATTCTGCTTCCAAGTTAGAAAAATGCAATAAAATAGAACAGGTATCAAAGTAGTTATATAAGTAGTTACAAGGGTATGAGAAATGAATAATTAAGAAAGAGAATAAAATGAACAAAGTGACACAGTGGATGAGAGTTAGGGTTTATACTAGCTGGCAATATAGGTTGCATCTTCCTAACAGTGAGGTTCTAGAATTTGCTGCAGAGCACAGTTTTGACTCAATTTGAACAACACCCGTGTCACTTACTCCATGAACTCTCTACCTAATCAACAATTAGAGTCCCGGTTATCCTTATATACGACCTAACACCAATACAACCAGTCCATCAGACAAAGGGATTGGACCTCCTCACCACGCATATATTATACCAGGACTTGAACGAACTAAGTATATAAATATTAAGGCATCATCAAACAAGATCTCCCTGCAAGCATTCTGACTCTTATTCATTCACGAGTTTTACATAATAAGAGGTTACTAATGGTATAGTCATCTAAAACTTCCCAAAAGCAGTCTTGTTCTAATGGACTCAAGAGCTTACAGATTAAGTAGTAGCTTAGGTATTTTCACTTAAGACTTCCCTAAGTACACGCCTATTCTGTAGAGCCCCTGGGCTTAGTAGAGGGACTAGTTGTTGAACTATTGTCAACCAAGACTTCCCACAGCAGTGCAACTCTTGCTAGGTTCCGAGATTCACATAGTATATTATCACTGGGGTATTATCACTTAGGATTTCCCTACAAGCGTTCAATTCTGCTAGTCTCCGGATAACATAGGATTTTTGGTTTCTACAGTATTATCACTTAAGATTTTCTGACTAGAAGTCTGATCCTGTGATATCTCAGCCCCTTAAGTTGTATGATATTGCCATGATAAAGATTTCTGTGACATCCTCACATCACACTTTACTCACACTGCGTTCAAGATACTGAACCTACACTACAACATGTTAGAGTTGAATACATAAGCTATGCTTGTATTATATATTTTCCCATTTAATATATCCATTTAATGTTTTGGTTTATATGTTGTGCATTGTTTGTCCATTAATATTATGTGTTTAGATGATGAGGTGTCTTGTGTGACACAATAGATCTCATCATTGGTTAAAAGACATAATATATAAATGAGGTTCATAACCGAGACAGTTTTGGACAAACTGTTGGTTTAGGTTATTATGTGATTCAGATAATTAGTTTGTCTAAACTAATTGAATCATATAGATATGCCCGGGGCGTATTGAACTTGACCATTTAGAATGATTTGTCTTGTACTGATTTAATAGACAAATTGTTCTTAGTATTCTATCTCTTAATTCCAAGACTTAAGCGGGCATGAGGATTAGACATAGCGTACTTTGATCTGCCAATAGGTGAGGTCAATTGTGGCCAATAGTCTCGGTGGATTGGGTGCGCGTGTTTAGTTATTTGGTGTGTGGCTGCTTGTCAAAAGGAAACCATGTACCGGTGCGTCCAAGGTGATGGTGCTCCCAAGATGAGCTCGTTATGTTTATTATACTAAACCCGGCCGGTGGACTTATGTCTGGTATAGTAAAAAGGTCGAGTGGTACTAGTCTCGGAATTAAAGAAATTAATTAATTAATTTATCAGTAAATTAATAAATTAATGAGCACTATATCTTTGATGTGGGGAGATTAAGAATAAATTAATTTAGTTGTTCCGGAAGCAATTCTGGTGTAGAATGGTAGTGCCAAAATTAATCCGTAAGTGGTACGAATTTTGTAGTGGGTAGTTGAATAAGTAGAATTAATTAATTATTTCTAAGGGTTAATTAAGTAATTAAAAAAGTAAAATTAATTAATTAATTAATTAAGTCTTAAGTTTCAATTAGAATTAGGAAATCCTAGAGATTAGGAAATCTAATTAGATTTGGTTTATCGTATTAGATTAGTTACCTAATTGGATTTCAAAACTAATTAATTACCTAAACACATTAGGAAAACCAATCCCAAACCAACTTGGGGTCTCTCTTGTAACTTTATATATAGACAAGGGATTAGCAATTAGACAACACACAACTCATAAGTTTTCAAGACAAGAAAACTAGAGAGATAAAGTTTAGAGAGAGAAAATAATTTTCTCCCTCTAGAAAGCTTTGGGTTGGCCGAATTTCTTGGTCAAGGCGGCGGGGCGGCAGTTTGTTTTTTGGCAAGAATCCCGACGCAGTTTTTGTGTTGATTGCTTATCAATTGGTTGCTAGATCATTGCCCACACAACATGCAATCAAAGTCTTGAGTCATACAAGCGATCACCTGAGTTAACATGCTTCAAGAGGTATATTCTATGATTACGCTTTTTATTAGAATTTATTTTGTTGTGTGAT
Source organism: Knoxia roxburghii (assembly GCA_030378225.1). NCBI lineage: Eukaryota > Viridiplantae > Streptophyta > Magnoliopsida > Gentianales > Rubiaceae > Knoxia > Knoxia roxburghii. The sequence goes on along the minus strand of CM059422.1, from coordinate 37,408,333 downwards.
AAATCAAATAAGTACAAACCAATATCCTGCGCAATGTTATTTCAAGTAAGGGTTAGAATAGCAATTGTGCTAGAGTCTATGCCTGGTCAAAGATTCTGATTCTGGAATGTGTAGCACGAAAGTGAGTTTTTGACCGGGCCCGGGCAGATAATCTTTCAATTGGTATCAGAGCCTGGTTTTTGGGTTTTGTGCTTGTTCGATTTATCACATGGTTTTATTTGCAGGTGGTTTAGAAATCCTGACTATTATGGTTGCGTTTGTATGGTTTTTAATTAAACCCCGGGACATGTCCGGATTTGGTTTTATTATGAATGCTTGTAATAGTATAACCACATGTTGGAAGCCATGTAGGATTAGATCAAATATATAGTAGGATTTTTTCAATGTAATTCAATTTTTTAATTTTCCTAGAAAGCCTTGTAGTAGGAGAATTAATTTTTGTAATTGAAGGCGTTATGGTGGACAACTTGAATTCGTGGGTTTTGAGTTATTGTTGATTCGTAGAAACCCATAAAAACCTAGAACGAATTGCAAGAAGACCAAATAGCGTAGAAGAAGTGAAAGAAGATTCGGAGAGGGCGGGGGGGAGGGAGCGGCGCCGGCGACAACTCGCTGGCAGGAGCCGCCGCAAGTGAACGCGACGACCGGCAGCATTGCCGCCGCACTACGCAGCAGAATTACTGCGCCAGCAAGCGGCGGCAATTGCCACAGCAGCTGCACGCGGCCCGTTTGGCTCGCGCTTTGGCCCTTTGTCCTCCTGATTTCATTTTTTGAAGTTTCAAGACTCAATCCATCGAGTGACGTGACGGGACACGAGATCAAGGAAGAAGATGGAAGCAATTAAAACCATGATAGTTGGGAAATTTATTTTTCGTATTTATTGCCTGTATTCATGTTTTTTAATTTTGTGCTTTAATTTTTGTGTTGTATTTTAGATGCATGTTTTTAAAGTATGACTGGTTTTATGTTTGCATATAACTTAGGATTAGTTTATTGAATGTTAAAACCGGGAAAATCCTCAATTTAGAAATCTAAGTGGGAGCGGGTTGGTTTAATATTCCCATAGTCACCATTACTGGTTCATATGTGATGTGGGTGGGCTTGCGTTTTGGCATTAGGGTCTTCCTCCATTCGGATGAGTCCAACCATGAGATCGCTAGATTATGAATTTCTGAGTAAGATGACTAGAGTAAGTTTAACTAGGAGAAATGCGATACCCTCTCCATCTGAGGCACACTATCCTGAGATAACATGCTTAGAAGTCACGCAATGGCACACACTTAGTGTACGATTTGTAGTATTCCTCCCATCGAGGTTATGTTGCTTACTTGTACGGCTGAAAGCATTGACTATTAGCTACATTGATCAATAGATCGTTTGGTCAGATAGTGTAATTAATGAACTAGGTTCTTCTCAAACGAATGTGGGTTAGCGTAAACGTCCACACTATCGTGGCTTACGAGAATCCCAGTGAATGAGAAGTTTGTGGTTTAAATTATTATTTTGAGGGAAGTCAATAATTGTTTGAATTTCCTTATTTTTTTTGAAATTATAGATTTAATAACTGAAACATTATTTGTTTATTTAATTTACAGTATTCGATATAGCATTCAACCCCTTAGCTACTATATTGAAAGACAACAAGTTAACTGGACCTAATTATATCGACTGGAGTCATAACTTGGACATTGTCCTAACAGCGGAGCAGTACAAGTTTGTGCTCACCGAAGTCTGTCCAGATGTGCCAAATGATGATTTTTCTCAAGAGGATAGGGATGCCTATGCGAGGTGGAGAAAAACGGATGAGATGGCGCGATGTTACATTCTGGCCTCTGTGTCAAATGTTCTGTAACATTAGCTTTATTCTATGGTTTCTGTCTTTAACATGATGGCTCACCTGAGAGAGATGTTTGCTCATCATGGCAAGACAGCTAGGCAATCAGCCATGAGAAAGATAATGAACACCAAAATGGCTGAGGGTTGTCGGTGAGAGATCATATGCTTCACATGATCTGTAACATTAATGAGATAGAGTTGTTGGGAGGAGAAATAGACCCCGAAAGTCAGATCGATATTATCCTCCAGAGTCTACCCTCTAGTTTTGAGCAGTTTCGGGTCAATTACAACATGAACCAAAGAGTGTATACTCTACCCGAGCTCTTAACAACATTAGTGTCAGCCGAAGGCATCTTCCACGAGAAGAAGCAAGCTTTGGTCACAGTGAAGGCTTCAAGCTCTTCTTCTGCGCCTAAAGGCAAGAACAAGAAGAGCAACAAGAAACTTTTTGCTAAGCCTGAAATCACAAAAAAGAGCAAGCCCAAAGGCAAGTGCTTCGAGTGCGGGAAGATGGGACACTGGAAATCGGATTGTCCAAAGCTTAAAGGTACGACAGTTTCTGCCTTAATTACTGAGACATGTTTAGCGGTGATTCCCACAGATACTTGGTGTGTGGATTCATGCGCCACTGACCATGTTTGTAATTCTTTGCAAGGGTCCAAGTAACCCGGAGGCTTAGAGAATGCGAGTTGGACATCTACTTGGGAGACACTACAAGAGTGTCAGTAGAAGCAGTGGGAGTAGTTACTCTTAATTTTGAGAATTCTAGATTAGATTTAGTCAATTGTCTTTATGTACCGAGTTTTAGAAAGAACCTTGCTTCAGTTTCTAAACTCTTAAAGAATGGTTATAAGTTTATTTTTTCTGATGATTCTGTTGTTATTAGAAAAGAAGGAAAAATTATTTTTTCTGGTTCATTAGCTGACAATTTATTTATAATTAAATCAAACTCCCCTGTTGTGCAAAACATAGAGATAAATAGCACATCATCTAACAGTAATAAGAGGAAAGAACCTTCTAAAATGAATCAAACCTATCTTTGGCACTCAGGCTAGGTCATATAAACCTTAGTTGGATTCAAAGGTTGGTCAATGATGGACCTTTAAGTTCATTAGAGATTGACAGTTATTCAACCTGCGAATCTTGCTTTGAAGGTAAGATGACCAAGAGACCTTTTAAGGCAAAAGGTTATAGATCAAAAGAAGTATTAGAGTTGATTCACTCTGACTTGTGTGGACCTATGTCAGTCCATGCACGAGGTGGGTTTGAGTATTTCGTGACGTTCACGGATGATTACTCAAGGTACGTGTACATTTATCTAATGCGCCACAAGTCTGAATGCTTTAATAAATTCAATGAGTATCGGACAAATGTGGAGAAGAATCATGGTAAGAGTATCAAGACACTATGATCAGACCGTGGTGGGGATTACATGTGATACGATCCAGAGGTCCTCACTCAAACTTAAATATGCGTGTCAAGAAGAACCCAACCATGAAGCTTACATACTTGGGACAAATCATAAACATCAAGCCCAATTTGAAGGCATGAGATCAAGTTCAATAGCAATTGGGTCACACAAGTTTGAAGAGCCCATTAAGGAAACTTGTTTGGGCAAGAAAAAAATAATAAAACTCAACAAGTTTACAAAGGACTTGTTCAAAGTCCCTTGGATCATTTTCAAAGGCATTTACTTTATTTTCTTGCCAAGAATAATTTCATCCCACTCATTTATTTGTAATTTGGCCATTACTTGTTTTATTGGCCTGAATAAATTAGGCCCAAGTGTTAGGTCTTGTCTTAGTTAGGCCTTAATAAGAATATTAGTTGTATTAGGAGTAGGCCAAATAAATAAGGTGAAGCCCAGCCCACGAAGACATTGGAAGGCTACAAGAAACTTCTAGAAGATACAATAAAGGAATAAGTAATCAGCCTTAATTCTTCAAAAAGAAAACAAGGCAGATTGAAGAATGATTAGGCAGATTGAAGGAAGATTAAGGATGATTGAAGATTCTACCATAAATGTAGGCTAGGGTTTTGTAACCTAAAGGCTCACTTCTACTCCTATAAATAGAGGAGAAGTTCAACCTTTGTAGGCATGATTTGAATATAAGAAATTGAGTTCTCTCATTTTGAATCATTCCTCTTAGCATTTATCAAAAGCTAGGGTAGTTAGCTTTTGTGGTTGTCTCCTTAGGCTCTTCCTTTCGAAGGCCTCATCCCACTACCACCATATTTTCACACTTTGAGAATAACACTAGATTAGGGACCTTGATCCTTCATACAATACTCCGCCATCATCCAAATCCGAGCCTCCATATAAGCCTTCATACAAACCAACCTCTGCCGGATTTTGATAGTTTGGAAGGATCACAACATTTGATATCAAAGCCAGGTTGCTGCTCTCAAAGGTAAGAGTTGTTGTAACACCTTGTGGAAAGAATGATCCTTCTCATTCTCCAAGTTGTTACAATCAACATTCTAAAATCGAAAAGGTTGAAGAAGTCGGTTCTATAGCCAAATTTTCTTACCTTTGAATTCGAGAAATTCTCTTATTTTAATTTTGTTCATTTTAATTCATATTATTAATTTTTGTCATTTTTTTTTCTTGTTCATAATTGTTACGATCTTTCTCCTTTCAGTGGCAAAGTTTGAAAAGATCGGATCTATCATATCCGTTTCTCTCACTTTGATCCAAATATCAAATTTCTTGTGTATATCATGTTCATAATTTTATTATTATTGTTTTTATTTTATCGATAGATCTTACTTTTCTTGTTCAATATTTTATTTTTCTGTTATTAGATTTTTTTTTCTACACGCCTTGAAAAGTATCAAAAAAAAAACTGAATTTGGCAAATAAATTCCATTTGTTAAGAAAAGAATAAGATCGGCTATATAATTGTGCAAATTGATTTTAAAATAAATCTGAATTTTTTTAGTATAAAGTATCATTCCTTTTTTTTGTGATTATCTATTTTCCTTTTTCGTGTGATTATATTTCCATCCACACCTAGTTTAATCAAAAAGTTAATTATTGAAAAGGAATCTTTGGCATTAAGTCACTCAAGTATAACTAAAAGTTGCTACTTGGTGATTTTCTTTCAAAAGTTAGTGCTAAATTGCTAGAAGAGAATACTTGTTATATTTCCTATTCAATGATTGTGCTAAACGTATAAAACTCCCTAGATGTGGTTTGTCTTACTTGAATAACTTGTGAATAATTTCTTTTTTGTTTCCAACTAACTTATCTTTTGTTTTTGGTCTAAGTTGGCTTATGCCGCCTATGATAGGGTAAGAAGTGCACAAAAAAAAAAAACATCAAAAGTTGATGTTTTGCCAAAGGCAACAAAGAAAAGATTCCAAATTTGGAACAAAAGTATCAAAGTCAAAGAAAAAGAGCAAACAAAATTGTTCTTTGCCAAAGGCAAAAGGAGAAAAGATTCCAAATTGGGAACAAAGTATCCAAATCAAGAAAAAGAGCACAAAATCTTGTGCTAGTATAAAAAAAAAAAAATTTTTTTTGTGCAACTGTTAAAAAGAAAACCCTTAGGTGAAAGTATAAGTCTACAAAACTTATACCTTTACCAAAGGAAAAGTTTTTTTCGAGACACTTAGGGAGTTGTTCATTGGGATTTCAACATTAGGCGCCATTCTAGTAAAGAGGACATAATGGGAATAGCCAAGAGTCTTTGAGTCTTGTGTGATATAACTTGTTTTCTCCTAACGGCAGAATGATAACTAAGAAGTAACCAAAGTGGCTTAAATTCAAAGTTTCCTCAAAAAAAAAAAAAAAAAAAAACTTAGGCTTATAAATTGGCGCACTATCACACAAGCACTGCATACTTGTGCATGAACCAAAATTTTCCTACTCGCTCTCTATTTTTGTAATTTAAGTTTGCAAATTAACCTTGTAATTATCGGAATTTTTTTTTTGCTCTTTTTATTTTTATCTAACCCTAAGGGAGAAAATCTTCTTTCTACCCAAATCTTTTTGTCTCATTGATCAATGGATTCTAATGAGCAAGAAAGGATTCTAAGGTCAGCGCTCAGAGAAAGGTTCAAAGGGTATGATAGCAAGCTAGCTCACCTGCGAGCCCAGCTAGACCACTTGAGGAACCAAAGACAAAAAAACCCTACCCTAAGAATCCCAACATCCAATGAGCATCTTCCTCTGGCTAAGCAAGAAGATATACATTCTCCTAATGGTGCACGACTCACCTCATTCTCTAATATTCGAGAAATAAGTAAACCCTTCCACTGGTGATGAAATTAAAAGAGTACTTCACTCTCAAGGCAAGTTGGAAGAAGATGTTTAGCGAGGAACTAATACTTTTCATACAAAAGGTAAAGTGGGGAAGGCTATTTGCTTGATTAATATTGATAGTGGTAGTTGGACAAACATTGCTTCTAATTACCTTGTAGATAATTTGAATCTTGCTACTTTTCCTCATCCCAAACCTTACACTTTGACACGGCTTAACAATTTAGTTAAAGTTTTTATTGAAAAACAATGTAAGTTATCATTCTCTATAGGTAGGTACCAAGGAGAAGTGATGTGTGATGTAGCTCCAATGGATGCAGCACACATTATCCTAGGCCAACCATGGATGCGTGACAACGAAGCCAAGTATGATGGCTTCACCAATAGGTATCAATTATGTTCTCATGGTCAGAAATTTGCACTTAATACTCTTTCTAGGGAACAAGTGTCTCAAGCAAAGAAAGAAATGCATGAAGCAAGAGAACGAAGGAAAATGATACAAGAAGAGAAAGAGAACAAAGATGTACCTAGGCTAGCCAAGCTTACTCTCTTAAAAGAGGCCACGAGTTCCACTCCTATGATTCTGCCACTTCGGCAGAGTTTGAATAGCTTACCTAAAGTTCTAATTTCCACACAAAAGTTAGTAAAATCTAAGATTAGTTCCATATATGATTCACTAACATGTTTTACTATTTTTGTGCAGGTTTTTAGAACTCAAGATTTGACAAGGACTAGAATGCCCACGACATACATAGTGGAATTAAGTCCACACTTTGTTAAAGTAAAAGAGTTTGGGACTATGAATCGTCTCATAATTACTAATCCTTTGTCTTGTTTTGATGTAGGTTCTAAAGCTTTGAGGACAAAGCTTCGTAAAGAAGGAGAGGATGATACGATCCAGAGGTCCTCACTCAAACTTAAATATGTGTGTCAAGAAGAGCCCAACCATGAAGCTTACATACTTGGAAAAAATCATAAGCATCAAGCCCAATTTGAAGGCATGAGATCAAGTTCAATAGCAATTGGGCCACACAAGTTTGAAGAGCCCATTAAGGAAACTTGTTTGGGCAAGACAAAAACAATAAAACTCAACAACTTCACAAAGGACTTGTTCAAAGTCCCTTGGATCATTTTCAAAGGCATTTACTTTATTTTCTTGCCAAGAATAATTTCATCCCACTCATTTTATTTGTAATTTGGCCATTACTTGTTTTATTGGCCCAAGTGTTAGGTCTTGTCTTAGTTAGGCCTTAATAAGAATATTAGTTGTATTAGGAGTAGGCCAAATAAATAAGGTGAAGCCCAGCCCACGAAGACATTGGAAGGCTACAAGAAACTTCTAGAAGATGCAATAAAGGAATAAGTAATCAGCCTTAATTCTTCAAAAAGAAAACAAGGCAGATTGAAGAATGATTAGGCAGATTGAAGGAAGATTAAGGATGATTGAAGATTCTACCATAAATGTAGGCTAGGGTTTTGTAACCTAAAGGCTCACTTCTACTCCTATAAATAGAGGAGAAGTTCAACCTTTTTAGGCATGATTTGAATAGAAGAAATTGAGTTCTCTCATTTTGAATCATCCCTCTTAGCATTTATAAAAAACTAGGGTAGTTAGCTTTTGTGGTTGCCTCCTTAGGCTCTTCCTTTCGAAGGCCTCATCCCACTACCACCATATTTTCACACTTTGAGAATAGCACTAGATTAGGGACCTTGATCCTTCATACAATACTTCGCCATCATCCAAATCCAAGCCTCCATATAAGCCTTCATACAAACCAACCTCTGCCGAATTTTGATAGTTTGGAAATATCACAACAACATGTCCCACGAATTTCGAGGATACCTCAGCGAGGTCAGAATTCAGTCTCAGTTGTCTGCACCTGGCACACCACAGTAGAACAGTGTAGCAGAAAGAAGGAACAGAACTCTCATGGAAATGGTTAGGTCAATGATGAGCTACAGTAATTTGCCAAGTTCGTTCTGGGGATATGCATTAGAAAAAGCAATGTACATCCTTAATCTTATACCATCTAAAACCGTTCCTTCAACCCCAGTAGAGTTGTGGAACGGGCGTAAACCCAGTCTAAGACATCTCAGAGTTTGGTGTTGCCCAGCACATGTGGTTAAGGCAGATGCGGCTAAGTTAGATATAAGAACTGAAGTAATGCTGTTTGTAGGATATCCTATGGGAACAAAGGGCGGTCTGTTTTATAATCCTAAATATCAGAAGGTGGTGGTTAGTACCAACGCCAGTTTTTTAGAGGAAGACTATATCCTAGATCACAAGCCCAATAGCAAGATAGTACTAGAAGAGTTTATGAGACAAACTGATAATCCTGATGCACCAGCACAAGTAGATACACCACACACTGCACAAGATATCACAGATGATGCACCTACACAGGTGGTGCCTCGTCGTAGTGAGAGGGTTGTGAGACAGCCCGACAGGTTTATTGGCATGGGAGAGGCCTCAGACTTAGTCCCAGGCGCGCCTAAACCTGACCCAGTAAGCTACAATGAGGCTCTCCGAGATAAAGATGCATAATCTTGGTGAAAGGCAATGATATCCGAGATGGGGTCAATGGACCACAATCAAATCTGGAAGCTTGTGGACCTACCTGATAGTTTTAAACCAATTGGATGTAAGTGAGTCTACAAATGCAAGAGATGACCTGACGGAAATGTGGAAACCTTTAAAGCTAGGCTGGTGGGGAAGGGGTATACTCAGAAATAGGGAATCGATTATGAGGAAACATTCTCCCCGGTAGCCATGCTTAAGTCGATCCGGATTCTCTTGGCCATAGCCGCTCATTTAGATTATGAGATATGACAGATAGATGTTAAGACAGCTTTCCTTAACGGAAGTCTTGAGGAAACCATCTTCATGCAGCAACCAGAAAGATTCGTTGAAAAAGGCCAAGAGCATAAGGTTTGCAGGCTTAAGAGGTTTATTTACGGACTTAAGTAGGCATCCAGATCTTGGAACATCCGATTTGATGAGGTAATCCAGTCCTACGGATTTACTCAGTGTCCGGATGAGCAATGTGTATATCGCAGACGTGATGGAAACGCGACGGTGTTTCTTGTGCTTTACGTAGATGACATTCTATTGATTGAAAACAACAAGAAAGTGTTATCAGACGTAAAAGCATGGCTGTTCAAGCAATTTGATATGAAGGATTTAGGAGAAGTGTGACATATCCTTGGGATCAAGATAATTTGAGATCGTAGGAAACGTTCGTTAACGCTCTCATAAACTTCATACATAGATACGATTCTGGCCAATTTTAACATGCAGAACTCTAAGAAAGGTTTTCTACCTTTCAGACATAGAGTGCATCTATCTAAATAACAGTCTCACAAAACTGTTAAGGAGATGGAGGCCATGAAGACAGTTCCTTATGCTTCGGCAGTAGGAAGTCTCATGTATGCCATGTTGTGTACGAGGCCTGATATCTGTTATGCCGTTAGCATTGTAAGCAGATATCAGAGTAACCCCAGGAAAGCTCATTGGGAGGCAATAAAATGCATTCTCAAGTATTTGCACAAAATGAGAAACCAAGTGTTGGTCTATCAGGCGCCTGAGTTGGTACCCCGAGGTTACACAGATTCAGCAAGTCTACCTCAGGGTATGTATTTAATCTGGGAGGTGGAGCCATAGTTTGGCAGAGTGTCAAGCAGAAATGTGTGGCAAACTCTACCATGGAGGCTGAATAGGTTGCTGTATCAGAGGCAGCGAAAGAAGCAGTGTTGCTCAAGAACTTCCTAGTGGACTTAGATGTGATTCCTGATTTGCAGAAGTCAATCACAATTTACTGTGATAACAACGGTGCAGTAGCAAACTGGAAGGAATGACGAGCCCACAAGGCGAGTAAACATATACAGGGCAAGTACTACCTGAAACGAGATATCGTCAAGAGGGAAGACGTGGTCATGGCCAAGATAGCATCAGAGGATAACCTTGCAGATTTGTTCACGAAGATATTGACTTCAAAAGTCTTTGAGGCTCACGTGGAGGGCATGGGGATCAGATACTTAGGAGAGTCGTGATAGTTTTTCTAGATATATAGTAGCAGAATGTATAGGAGTTGTATGTAGTTGTATACTTAAAGCATAGCTTAAGTATTAGTGGGAGATTGTTGGAGTCGAATACATAAGCTATGCTTGTATTGTACGTTTTCCGAGTAATATATCGATTTATGTTTTGGTTATATCTTGTTGTGCATGATATGTCCATTTGTATTATGTAAGTAGATGATGAGGTGTCTTGTGTGACACAGTAGATCTCATCATTAGTTGAAAGACATAATATATAAATGAGGTTCGTAACCGAGACAGCTTTGGACAAACTGTAGGTCTAGGTTATTATGTGATTCGGATAATTGGTTTGTCTAAACTAATTGAATCATATAGATATGCCCGGGGCGTATTGAACTTGACCATTAAGAATGATTTGTCTTGTACTAATTTAATAGACAAATCATTCTTGGTATTCTATCTCTTAATCCCTAGACTCGAGCGGGCATGAGGATTAGACATAGCGTACTTTGATTTGCCAAAGGGAGAGGTCAATTGTGGCTAATAGTCTCGGTAGGTTAGGTGCGCGTGTTTAGTTACTTGGTGTGCTGCTGCTTGTCGAAAGGAAACCATGTACCAGTGCGTCCGGGGTGATGGTGCTCCCGAGATGAGCTCGTAAAGTTTATTATACTAAACCCGGCCGGTGGACTTATGTCCGGTATAGTAAAAAGGTCGAATGGTACTAGTCTCAGAATTAAAGAGGTTAATTAATTAATTTATAAGTAAATTAATATATTAACGAACACTATATCTTTGATGTGGGGAGATTATGAATATAATTTAATTAAGTTGTTCCGGAATCAATTCTGATGTAGGATGGTAGTGTCATAATTAATCCGTTAGTGGTACAATTAATTATGTATTGGGTTGTTGACAAAGGTATATTTAATTAATTAATCCTTGTGTCAGTTGGTTGTGAATCATACCAGGAACTGGTTTGGGATAAGTGAATCCCTGTATCAGTTGGTTGTGAATCATCCCAGGAACTGGATTGGGATAAGTGAATTCCTGTGACAGTTGGATGTGTATCAGTCCAGGAACATGATTGAAGGAAAACAGAAACCCAGTAGGAAGACCAATCCTAAACCAACTTGGGTCTCTCTTGTAACTCTATATATAGATGAGGGATTAGCTATTCAAGACACATAATTCCATAGATTCATAATTCAAGAATCTAGAGAGAGAAAATTTTCTCTCTCCAAGTCGGATTTTTCAAGCATAATTTGCGGCTGGTTTTTTATTCATTTGGCCGATTTTTCTTGCTTATTTTATACCAGTTGCGTGTAGCTTTCTCTCTCTCCGAGCAGTGCGTTTACAGTACGTGTCAGGTGCAGGGGTGCTAGAATTTTCTAGCAGGTGGATTGTGGTGATTAGTTGATCAATTGATTTCTAGTTCGTTGCCCACACAACGTGACGTCAAAGTCTTGAGGCATACAAGAGAATCACCTGAGTGCACGCTTCAAAGGTACTTTTCTAAGATTTCACTTTTAATTAGAAATTTTTGTTGCGTTGTAAATCGAATAAGTGTGAACCCAGATCCTGTGGCAATCTTTCACGTCCATCATCTGAGAATATTTTTGCACAAAGAGGTTAAACAATAGTGCGTTATGAGTTGAGTGATTCCGCCACTTAATTCATCCGAAAAGATAGAGAAAATGAATAGTTCAAAAGGTCTGGCAACAATTAGATTAGGTTGAACCTTCGAGAAGCATATCATCCTGATAGCTACGCTATCATCGGTGGCTTTTTCCTTAAGGAAGGGTTGGCTTCTTCTGTCATTAAGCCTCGTTCAAAGTCTTAAGAGACCTTCAAGCCGGCAAAAATTAAGCAGGCACAAAAAAGGAACGAACACAAAAAGTTCAAGGGTTGTTTCTTGTGTGATGGACCAAATGTGGCATGGGACTACCCATCTCAAAACAAGCTCGCCGCTATCATCCAAAGGTTAGATGAAGAAGGAGGGGAGCACTTGGCCTGCATACAAGATAAGGTGGATCAAGCCACTAAGGGCACGGATAACCAGGGATGAATATTCGTGGACATAGAATTTGGGAAGAGTCTACAACCAACACTCTTTGATCCAGGGGCCATAACAAGCTACATGAATGAGTACCTTGTACAGAAGCTAGAGATCAATGTGAAACCTAGCTTGGGACAAATCAAAGGCGTTAACAGAGAATGGACCGACCTCAAGGGCAAAGCCGACACAACAGTAAGGATCGGGGCGTGGCAAGATAAGATCACCTTCTCTGTTGCACTACTTGATGACTATGGCATCATTTTGGG